>JASERS010000004.1:0-5000000 GCA_036711965.1 Onthophagus sagittarius
GTCAATTTCTCCTCCTTGTTCTTGTAAATTTCATACATAATCATAGAATGATCGCTCAGCATTTCGATCTCTTCAGCCACTCGCCAATTCATTATTTCATTTATACTGTCTTCTGTTGTTATTGTAAGGTCGATAATCGATGTACCTCGAGGGCTTCTATATGTAGGGGTGTTTCCATTATTGGCTATCACCATCCTGTTCTTAACTACCCATTCCTCGAGTACCTTCCCTCTCTTATTTAGGATACAATCTCCCGCCATCGGTGTTCTGGCATTCAAGTCACCTCCTATAACCATCGACTTTTTAGTGTGTCTGATTATGTTTTCTAAGTCATCTAACAGGTTCTCAAAATTTTGTATTGGTTTATTTGGTGAAAAATATACAGACAGGAAAACTCTGGTCTGAGTTTCTATTCCAACGTACCCTTTTCCTCTATACCATTTTAAAGGTTTTCCAGCTTTTCCGTGGATCATAATGAAGCAGTCATTTTCCTCATCGCACTGTAAGTTTATTGCCTTTCTGATGTTTGGTTCTTGTCCTACCACTATGTCAATGTTGGCTTGTTCCGTTTCTCTGTCGATTAGGTCGTGACAGTCCCATCTCCTGTTACAGTTCAATTGTAAAATTCTTAGTTTTGGCTGCATTTTGAGTCAGGTGATTCTCTGCCTTTGGGACTTTGTGATTTCCTGTAGTCCCTTCTTTCACCTTTCTTCTCTTTCCTCCCTAGTTTTTTCGGTTGTTGCTGCTTCCACTCTTGCATCTTTGTTTCTTTCGGTCCTTGTTCTTGCTCTATTTCAATTTTGGTTTCTTGTTTTTCTTTTAAAAATTCCGTGATCACCGTACCCACCTTTGCTTGCAAGTCTTTCTCTTCTATTTCTAACTGCGGACTTGGTATTTCTACTACCTCCATACTATCTACTCCTGCTTCTTTATCCTTCAAATCTAGTTTCATTGTTTTCTGTATGATTTTTTTCTCTTTTCCCGTTTCTTGTTTCTTTCTTCCTTGTTTTATCTGTTCTCTGTACTTTACACAGCTCATTGTTGATCCTCTATGGCCTTCTATGTTACAATCTGGACAACTTGGTTTATTTGTACACTCTTTTGTTGTATGTCCTTCTCTTCCACAATTGTAACAATTACCTCTCCTATCAGGTCCCGTACAGTCCTTGATTAAATGTTGTGGAGACCAACATTTTATGCACCTTCTAGTCCTCACCCTTTCTTCAATATTGCACATTGACAAGCCAATTCTTATTTTTCTGTTGTTTAGTAGTTTATCTGCTTGTTCCAATTTCATTTCAACCGTCACTGCCAACATACTGTCGGCATACGGTCTTAGTGAACTAATCTTTATATCGTTTGTTTTACCTACTTCATTCTCTATTGCTTCCCTTATCTCTTCTTTCTCTGTAGTTATCATCAATCCTCTTATATGAATTGTTTTCGTTCGTTCTTTTTCTTTTATCCCTCTGTCCGTCACTATTTGCCCCATTTGACAGCTCAACACCCTTTGTATTTCTCTTACTGCGTCTTCATCTTTCTGTGTAGTAATTAAGATCTTTCCTTCTCTTGTTCTTCTTATTCCTTCTATTTTTTCTACCTCTCTTCTCCCTTGTAGTTTTTGTTTTATTCCCTTTACCGTCTCCTCGTATGTTATTCCTGGCCTTTCCACTACAATGGCATATGTCCTTCTTGTGTTGTCTCGTTTCTTGTTTCTCTCTTCGTCTATTTTTGACTTTGTCGTGTAAATTACTATGTCTATATTCGTATTTCTGAAAATTATCTCAAGCATCTTTCTATATCTTCCAAGCGACATCTGTCTCAGGTGATGTATCGCAATTTTTGTTTCATTAATGTTTTCTTGTTTGAGTTTTTCTAGCACGTCAAAAATCGATCTTTCTGTCCCATCAGTTTTCAGCTTTATCACTTTTTCTCTACTCACTTTTTCTATTCCTTTTACTTTTGTTTTTGTTTCTTGTTCGATTTCCTCGTAGTTATCATGTAGTTTTATTAGCTCTGGATATAGTTGTTTGAACTTGTTTTGTATGCTCCATTTCATATCTACATCGTCGGGTTCCACTATCACCACCTTGGTATTTACTTCATGTTGGTGTAGCGGGTTTCCTTCTTTTATTACGGTAGTTCTATAATATTCTTCCTTCCATTCAATATTTGCTACCCCTTGCCATTCCTCGTAAGTTTTCGCTGTTTCAATTTTTATATCCTCCTTACTTTCAGTCTGTGTGCCTTGCGTCTTTGTTTCTGTTACTCTCACTTGTCTTTCTTCTTTGATTTCTGTTACCTTTTCAAACCAGGCTTTCACCTCTTTTCCTTCTATTGTTTCACTCAACCTTTCCATTTTTCTCACTATATCTTTGATTTCTCTCTTAGTATTTTGTTCAACGTTTCTCCGCAAGGATTTGATCAATCTATTCATTTCCGACATTGTTTCACAGGTTTTTTTAGCCGTTCTGCTCATTTCTTTCTTGTTCTTTTCATCCTCCCTCTCCTTTATTCCTTCGGCCTCTCCACCTATTCTCTTTCTCTTTTTGGTATCTTTTTTCGGTGTCGTTTCTGTTTCACTCTGAGGGCTTTTACTGCCTGAATCTAGCGACCAGTTCCTTATCCTGAGTGGAGTTTCCTTTTCTAAATCTCCTAAAATTCCTATCAAATCTCCGCTGTTTATGGTTCTTTGCTTTTCTCTTTTCTCTGTTATCTGCTCCTTGCTCGCATCTAAGATTATCGGGTTCATTTCTTCCACTCCGATCACTGTCCTGTCGGATTCGTTCTCGCTGTCTTCCTCTTCGGTTGACTCCTGTTCCATCATTTTCCCTTCATATTCTACTTCAATTTTGTTTTTCACTATTTTCTCTTCTCTACTCGTAGTCGCTTTAGGTGGTGTGCGACCTATGAGGCTACTCCGTTTAAACGCGTAAACCTCACCACTCTGGCTCGCAGAGTCTTGTAAATTGTCCGGTTGTTGTACAGGTCTAGCAGTCGCCGGGAGGTCGACCTTATTCTCCTCCCGGTATTTTTCCGAGGCTTGCGTCTTACTTTCCATAATCCATATTTGCAGATGTCAAGCGCCTAGCTTACGCTCCGTTTTTAACCTACCGGCAGTATACACTTACGAAACTTCACTTTAACACAACACTATACACTTAGACACTTAACACTTAGTCCCGTAGCTCCTGTGTCTCCAAGCAGGGCTTCTCATGGGGTGTCACCGTCCGGGATCACACGGCCCCCAGTTTTTTAAGGAGGTATTCTCCTCCAGCTCGGGTACCTCGGGATTGCTACACCCGTGCCTAGGTTAAAACCTAAGCCCCTGAGGGAAACCCAACCCAACCCAACCCAACCCAACCCAACCCAACCCAACCCAACCCAACCCAACCCAACCCAACCCAACCCAACCCAACCCAACCCAACCCAACCCAACCCAACCCAACCCAACCCAACCCAACCCAACCCAACCCAACCCAACCCAACCCAACCCAACCCAACCCAACCCAACCCAACCCAACCCAACCCAACCCAACCCAACCCAACCCAACCCAACCCAACCCAACCCAACCCAACCCAACCCAACCCAACCCAACCCAACCCAACCCAACCCAACCCAACCCAACCCAACCCAACCCAACCCAACCCAACCCAACCCAACCCAACCCAACCCAACCCAACCCAACCCAACCCAACCCAACCCAACCCAACCCAACCCAACCCAACCCAACCCAACCCAACCCAACCCAACCCAACCCAACCCAACCCAACCCAACCCAACCCAACCCAACCCAACCCAACCCAACCCAACCCAACCCAACCCAACCCAACCCAACCCAACCCAACCCAACCCAACCCAACCCAACCCAACCCAACCCAACCCAACCCAACCCAACCCAACCCAACCCAACCCAACCCAACCCAACCCAACCCAACCCAACCCAACCCTTTTTTTTTTTTTTTTTTTTTGGCGCAGAGGAGGGGAAAATGCGTTACGCACCCCGGCCTACTGTTGGCGCCTTCCAGGTCTTGTGGATACTTCTGTTTCGGCCGGGAGTGTGGGACTATCTCTAGCCCCCAGACTACCCACTAAAAACCCCCCCTCTCTTCCCGGAATCACCCGTCTGGGCATATCTTCGGGGTATCAACCCACATCTAAAGGCTGATATTTCATTCTTCCTCCAAACCATACAGGTACTTCTGTCTTCTTCTCATCTTTTTCCACGTACTACCTCTCTCACTCTTTAGCTCGTCTTGTGCCATTTGAAAGTAAATCCCCCTCGCTTCTTCTTCCTCTACCTCACACCATACCTCCTTCCAGGTGGTGGTGAGTCTTCCTCTGTCTCCTCCTCAATTTCTCCTCCGATGTGCTCATGCGAATCACAAAGGCAAAAGATACTTTTTGAAATAATTCTAACTTACATCATACCTGGGTGCGGGGGAATATTCCCCCCTCACTCCCTCTTCCCATCCACCATACTCTTCTCTTCATTCGCTTCTTCTTCCTCTACCTCACACCATACTTCCTTCCAGGTGGTGGTGAGTCTTCTTCTCTCTCCTCCGATGTGCTCCTGGGTGCGGGGGAATATTCCCCCCTCACTCCCTCTTCCCATCCACCATACTCTTCTCCTCCAATCCACGTCTCTTGTTCCTCCTCTCTTCTCTCCTTCTCTTGTCCCCATCCCAGGTAGACATTGGCGTTATCGATGACATAGAAAAAATAAATTTTTTGAAATAATTTTGATATACTTCTTACCTGGATGAGGGGGAATCTTCCCCCTCTCCTCTCTCAATTCTCCTTTCTTTTCTTGTTCTTATATTACTCCTGTTGTTTCGTATCTTTTCCTTCGTCTTTCTTCTTCTTCTTTCGTCGTCATTATTGTTCTTAAATACTCCATTATCAGTATAGACTTGCTCTTATCACTGACAAGGAGATCGGCCACGTTCTGTTCGTTTACTTTTTCTCCTATTTTTAACTCCATCATCTTTCTATCTCTTTCGAATCGTATACACTTAAAAATCGTGTGCTGTGGGGTATCTCTCTCCGAACAGCCAAACCAACACAAGTCGGACTCAATCTTTTTGATCTCCCTCAGGTACGTTGCGAAAACTCCATGTCCCGTAATCGCTTGCGTAGTGTGGTAGTCGCTTTTAGGTCCATTTTGCTGCCAGTCTTTGACGTTCTTGATGAAGGTCTTGGCCCAACCGGTGTATAACTCCCATCTCTCCTGCCATTTTCTAAGCATCTCTTCATGGTTTTCTTGTTTCTTACTTCCCCTTTCTTCCCAGTTCCTTGATCTTTCCCAGACTAGGAGATCCATTGGGGGGCATCCGGCTAGAGCGCCCACTGAATCTGTCGATGCAGTCCGATATGCTGAGGTAACTAATATCGATGTTTTACGCTCTATTGATCGTAGTATCTCTACATATTTTTTGTAAAGTAGTGCTGCCTCCCATGCCGGCGCTGCATACAGTGCAACTGACTGTATTACGGTAGCCAATATCCTCCTTTTTCCCTGACTTGGACCTCCTTTTTTAGGCATAATCTTCTTTAAGTTGTTATACATTTTAGATGTTTTATCTTTTAGTTGTCTTATATGCTCCGTCATTTTAATATCTTTATCCACATGCACTCCAAGATATTTAACTGATTTTTTACTTTCAATCTGCGTTCGGTCGACCATTATTTTCATGTTCGAAAACTTTCGCCTTCCCTCTAATATAACCAATTCTGTTTTGCTTGGTTCGAGTTGGAGGCCCATCGACTCAAGGGTTCGTTTAGTATTCGCTATTGCATATTCTGTCTTGTCTATGACTTCTTCCGCTGACTGCCCACATACCACTATTGCTAGGTCATCTGCATATCCAACAATTCGTACTCCGTTTTCCACCTTCTGCCTCAGGATTCTGTCATAGAATAAATTCCACAATGTTCCTCCAATTACTGAGCCTTGCGGGACGCCGCACGTGACTTTTCGTTCTTTTGTGTTTGATAGCAACACTTTTCTATCTTTCAAATATGAATTTAAAATTCTTTGCAGCCCAGTATTAACTTGAGTTTCTCTCAATGCTTTTCTTACTTCGTTCCATGGTACTGAATTGAACGCATTTTTTATATCTAACAGCACCATAATTCTAATTCCTCTATGTTTTAATGATACTTTTTTCCTTTCTCTAGTTTCTTTCAGTATGTTCATTACCGCGTCGACAGTACTTCTGCCTTTTCGGTACCCATACTGTGCATCGCTGATAATTTCCCTCTCTTCTAACTCTGCAACCAATCTGTTATTAACAAGTCGTTCCAAGAGCTTTCCCACCGCACTAAGGAGACACAGCGGTCTGTAGGTCCTTTCTTGATTTGGCTTTTCTGGTTTTGGAACCAAAACCAGCACTGCTCTCTTCCATATGTCAGGGAAGTTGCCTTTGATTAAACAGTCGTTGTACACGTCAATAAAAACATCTGGATTCGATTTTACACAGCTTTTTAATATTTCATTAGTAATCCCGTCTTCTCCCGGTGCTTTTCTTGTTTTTAACTGCTTAACTGCCGTTTCTAATTCTTCCGTTTTAAACAAAATAGGCTCCTCTATCTCATCATCCTCGATTTCTGGATCTTCTATCGAATCTGGTAATTGTGGGAAGAGCTTCTCAAATTGCTTTTCTACTGTTTCAAAATCTACTTCCTCCCTTCTCCTAGCGCCAAACCTTTTTGTAACGATCTGATAGGCCGTTCCCCAAACATTTTCTTCCAACTCCAGACATAATTCCTTCCATTTCTCCTCTTTTGATTTTTTAATTAACTTTCTTAACTCTTTCTTAGCGTTTCCGTATTCTAGGGTTAATTGCTGTGTTTCATTCTGTTCTCGTTTTTTCTTATATCTTTGTAACGCTCTTCTTTTTGCTACACATACCTTTCTTGCCTTTTCTATATCTATTGTCCACCAGTACACTGGTTTCCTATGAGTTTGATTTGTTCGCTTCTTTAGTGATTTATCACAAGCATTTGTAATTAGCTCCATTAGACCCTGCGGATTTAGGTTTTTAATTCGTCTAGTCTCTTCTTGAAATATCCTTTCTAGTTTTGTTAATGATTGGGTCGTATGCCTCCAACCCACCGAATTTCCAGTCAATTTCTCCTCCTTGTTCTTGTAAATTTCATACATAATCATAGAATGATCGCTCAGCATTTCGATCTCTTCAGCCACTCGCCAATTCATTATTTCATTTATACTGTCTTCTGTTGTTATTGTAAGGTCGATAATCGATGTACCTCGAGGGCTTCTATATGTAGGGGTGTTTCCATTATTGGCTATCACCATCCTGTTCTTAACTACCCATTCCTCGAGTACCTTCCCTCTCTTATTTAGGATACAATCTCCCGCCATCGGTGTTCTGGCATTCAAGTCACCTCCTATAACCATCGACTTTTTAGTGTGTCTGATTATGTTTTCTAAGTCATCTAACAGGTTCTCAAAATTTTGTATTGGTTTATTTGGTGAAAAATATACAGACAGGAAAACTCTGGTCTGAGTTTCTATTCCAACGTACCCTTTTCCTCTATACCATTTTAAAGGTTTTCCAGCTTTTCCGTGGATCATAATGAAGCAGTCATTTTCCTCATCGCACTGTAAGTTTATTGCCTTTCTGATGTTTGGTTCTTGTCCTACCACTATGTCAATGTTGGCTTGTTCCGTTTCTCTGTCGATTAGGTCGTGACAGTCCCATCTCCTGTTACAGTTCAATTGTAAAATTCTTAGTTTTGGCTGCATTTTGAGTCAGGTGATTCTCTGCCTTTGGGACTTTGTGATTTCCTGTAGTCCCTTCTTTCACCTTTCTTCTCTTTCCTCCCTAGTTTTTTCGGTTGTTGCTGCTTCCACTCTTGCATCTTTGTTTCTTTCGGTCCTTGTTCTTGCTCTATTTCAATTTTGGTTTCTTGTTTTTCTTTTAAAAATTCCGTGATCACCGTACCCACCTTTGCTTGCAAGTCTTTCTCTTCTATTTCTAACTGCGGACTTGGTATTTCTACTACCTCCATACTATCTACTCCTGCTTCTTTATCCTTCAAATCTAGTTTCATTGTTTTCTGTATGATTTTTTTCTCTTTTCCCGTTTCTTGTTTCTTTCTTCCTTGTTTTATCTGTTCTCTGTACTTTACACAGCTCATTGTTGATCCTCTATGGCCTTCTATGTTACAATCTGGACAACTTGGTTTATTTGTACACTCTTTTGTTGTATGTCCTTCTCTTCCACAATTGTAACAATTACCTCTCCTATCAGGTCCCGTACAGTCCTTGATTAAATGTTGTGGAGACCAACATTTTATGCACCTTCTAGTCCTCACCCTTTCTTCAATATTGCACATTGACAAGCCAATTCTTATTTTTCTGTTGTTTAGTAGTTTATCTGCTTGTTCCAATTTCATTTCAACCGTCACTGCCAACATACTGTCGGCATACGGTCTTAGTGAACTAATCTTTATATCGTTTGTTTTACCTACTTCATTCTCTATTGCTTCCCTTATCTCTTCTTTCTCTGTAGTTATCATCAATCCTCTTATATGAATTGTTTTCGTTCGTTCTTTTTCTTTTATCCCTCTGTCCGTCACTATTTGCCCCATTTGACAGCTCAACACCCTTTGTATTTCTCTTACTGCGTCTTCATCTTTCTGTGTAGTAATTAAGATCTTTCCTTCTCTTGTTCTTCTTATTCCTTCTATTTTTTCTACCTCTCTTCTCCCTTGTAGTTTTTGTTTTATTCCCTTTACCGTCTCCTCGTATGTTATTCCTGGCCTTTCCACTACAATGGCATATGTCCTTCTTGTGTTGTCTCGTTTCTTGTTTCTCTCTTCGTCTATTTTTGACTTTGTCGTGTAAATTACTATGTCTATATTCGTATTTCTGAAAATTATCTCAAGCATCTTTCTATATCTTCCAAGCGACATCTGTCTCAGGTGATGTATCGCAATTTTTGTTTCATTAATGTTTTCTTGTTTGAGTTTTTCTAGCACGTCAAAAATCGATCTTTCTGTCCCATCAGTTTTCAGCTTTATCACTTTTTCTCTACTCACTTTTTCTATTCCTTTTACTTTTGTTTTTGTTTCTTGTTCGATTTCCTCGTAGTTATCATGTAGTTTTATTAGCTCTGGATATAGTTGTTTGAACTTGTTTTGTATGCTCCATTTCATATCTACATCGTCGGGTTCCACTATCACCACCTTGGTATTTACTTCATGTTGGTGTAGCGGGTTTCCTTCTTTTATTACGGTAGTTCTATAATATTCTTCCTTCCATTCAATATTTGCTACCCCTTGCCATTCCTCGTAAGTTTTCGCTGTTTCAATTTTTATATCCTCCTTACTTTCAGTCTGTGTGCCTTGCGTCTTTGTTTCTGTTACTCTCACTTGTCTTTCTTCTTTGATTTCTGTTACCTTTTCAAACCAGGCTTTCACCTCTTTTCCTTCTATTGTTTCACTCAACCTTTCCATTTTTCTCACTATATCTTTGATTTCTCTCTTAGTATTTTGTTCAACGTTTCTCCGCAAGGATTTGATCAATCTATTCATTTCCGACATTGTTTCACAGGTTTTTTTAGCCGTTCTGCTCATTTCTTTCTTGTTCTTTTCATCCTCCCTCTCCTTTATTCCTTCGGCCTCTCCACCTATTCTCTTTCTCTTTTTGGTATCTTTTTTCGGTGTCGTTTCTGTTTCACTCTGAGGGCTTTTACTGCCTGAATCTAGCGACCAGTTCCTTATCCTGAGTGGAGTTTCCTTTTCTAAATCTCCTAAAATTCCTATCAAATCTCCGCTGTTTATGGTTCTTTGCTTTTTTCTTTTCTCTGTTATCTGCTCCTTGCTCGCATCTAAGATTATCGGGTTCATTTCTTCCACTCCGATCACTGTCCTGTCGGATTCGTTCTCGCTGTCTTCCTCTTCGGTTGACTCCTGTTCCATCATTTTCCCTTCATATTCTACTTCAATTTTGTTTTTCACTATTTTCTCTTCTCTACTCGTAGTCGCTTTAGGTGGTGTGCGACCTATGAGGCTACTCCGTTTAAACGCGTAAACCTCACCACTCTGGCTCGCAGAGTCTTGTAAATTGTCCGGTTGTTGTACAGGTCTAGCAGTCGCCGGGAGGTCGACCTTATTCTCCTCCCGGTATTTTTCCGAGGCTTGCGTCTTACTTTCCATAATCCATATTTGCAGATGTCAAGCGCCTAGCTTACGCTCCGTTTTTAACCTACCGGCAGTATACACTTACGAAACTTCACTTTAACACAACACTATACACTTAGACACTTAACACTTAGTCCCGTAGCTCCTGTGTCTCCAAGCAGGGCTTCTCATGGGGTGTCACCGTCCGGGATCACACGGCCCCCAGTTTTTTAAGGAGGTATTCTCCTCCAGCTCGGGTACCTCGGGATTGCTACACCCGTGCCTAGGTTAAAACCTAAGCCCCTGAGGGAAACCCAACCCAACCCAACCCAACCCAACCCAACCCAACCCAACCCAACCCAACCCAACCCAACCCAACCCAACCCAACCCAACCCAACCCAACCCAACCCAACCCAACCCAACCCAACCCAACCCAACGCAACCCAACCCAACCCAACGCAACCCAACCCAACCCAACGCAACCCAACCCAACCCAACCCAACGCAACCCAACCCAACCCAACCCAACGCAACCCAACCGCGAACCCAACGCAACCCAACCGCGAACCCAACGCAACCCAACCGCGAACCCAACGCAACCCAACCGCGAACCCAACGCAACCCAACCGCGAACCCAACGCAACCCAACCGCGAACCCAACGCAACCCAACCGCGAACCCAACGCAACCCAACCGCGAACCCAACGCAACCCAACCGCGAACCCAACGCAACCCAACCGCGAACCCAACGCAACCCAACCGCGAACCCAACGCAACCCAACCGCGAACCCAACGCAACCCAACCGCGAACCCAACGCAACCCAACCGCGAACCCAACGCAACCCAACCGCGAACCCAACGCAACCCAACCGCGAACCCAACGCAACCCAACCGCGAACCCAACGCAACCCAACCGCGAACCCAACGCAACCCAACCGCGAACCCAACGCAACCCAACCGCGAACCCAACGCAACCCAACCGCGAACCCAACGCAACCCAACCGCGAACCCAACGCAACCCAACCGCGAACCCAACGCAACCCAACCGCGAACCCAACGCAACCCAACCGCGAACCCAACGCAACCCAACCGCGAACCCAACGCAACCCAACCGCGAACCCAACGCAACCCAACCGCGAACCCAACGCAACCCAACCGCGAACCCAACGCAACCCAACCGCGAACCCAACGCAACCCAACCGCGAACCCAACGCAACCCAACCGCGAACCCAACGCAACCCAACCGCGAACCCAACGCAACCCAACCGCGAACCCAACGCAACCCAACCGCGAACCCAACGCAACCCAACCGCGAACCCAACGCAACCCAACCGCGAACCCAACGCAACCCAACCGCGAACCCAACGCAACCCAACCGCGAACCCAACGCAACGCAACCGCGAACCCAACCCAACCGAGAACCCAACCCAACCGCGAACCCAACCCAACCGCGAACATGTAGTATGGAAAACGGATGAAAGATGAAAACTAAAAATGGAACATTAAAAGTGGAAAAGGAAAGATGAAAAACTAAAAATAGAAGATGAAAAACTAAAAATGGAGTATGAAAAATGGAAAATAGAAGATGTAGAGTGGAAAATGGAAGATGAAAAACTAAAAATGGAATATGAAAAATGGAAAATAGAAGATGTAGAGTGGAAAATGGAAGATGAAAAACTAAATATGGAAGATTAAAAATGGAAAATGGAAAAGGAAAGATGAAAAACTAAAGATGGAAGATGAAAAATGGGAAGTAGAAGATGTAGAATGGAAAATGGAAGATGAAAAACGGAAAATGGAAGATGAAAAATGGAAGATGGAATATGAAAAATGGTAGATGTAGAATGGAAAATTGAAGATGAAAATTGGAAAGTGGAAGATGAAAAATGGAAAATGGAAGATGTATAATGGAAAATGGAAGATGTATAATGGAAAATGGAAGATGAATAGTGGAAAATGGAAGATGTAGAATGGAAAATGAAAGATGTAGAATGGAAAATGTAAAACGGAAAATGGAAGATGAAAAATGGAAAATGTAAAATACAAAATGGAAGATGAAAAATGGAAAATGTAGAATATAAAATGGAAAATGTAGAATGCAAGATGAAAATGGAAGATGAAAAATGGAAAATGGAAGATGTAGAATAGAAAATGGATGATGAGAAATGGAAAATGGATGATGTAGAATGGAAAATGGAAGATTAAAAATTTAAAATGAAAGATGTAGAGTGGAAAATGGAAGATGTAAACATGGAAAATGGAAGATGTAGAATACAAAATGGAAAATGGAAGAGGAAAAATGAGAAATGGAAAATTGAGAATGGAGAATATAAAATTGAAAATGTAGTATGTACAATGGAAAATGGAGAATAAAATGGAATGGAAGATGAAAAATGGAAATTCCAACCCAACCGCAAACTCAACTCAACCTTTTCTTCAGTTTACTACGAATGCAACCCTGTTTTTTACAAAGTCGAGAAAAATCAGCATAGTTATTGTGTAGTAACTCGAAGGATGTTCATGCGTTTATTGCTTTTTCACGGTTGTTACATTAAGTGTTAGAAAATCTTCTTTTAACTAAAACGTAACTCACTAAAACGTACTTAACTATAATAAAAAATAAAATAAAGGGATTCGACCGTACAAATCGCGAAACGAGCTCGACGAAGGTGGCTAGCATACTCAACTCCTCCCCGCGTCCTACGGACGTTTTTCTTTACCTCGGGCTCGCCGTCGCGCCCCTAAGTCGCATACGCAGGTAATACCACTCCGTTGCACAAACCCGACCGCTAACACTCCCTCTCTGTCACTGTTCTTAACGTCTCTTTCTTAACGTCTGTTACACGGTATAATTAATGTTTGTAAACAAAACCGAACTACTTAATATTCTTTCGGGGGAAGAATAACAGGAATTTACAAAGATTGTCGTCAACATTTATAAGAAATGCTTGAAGAAATTCTTGTAGAAAGAAAAACTTCATGCACACTCACGTAAATGACGTAAATTGTACACGTCTAATTCATGAAACTGTGAGTGATGGTAATAAATTGGTGCAGTCAGGGTTCGTATCTCAATATTAACAACCTATTATGGGACACTTTTTAATGAAAGTTGTAGATAATTCGGGCCAATTCCGCCATTGGGAAGGTCCGACAGCTGTAAGCGGTGATTATTATTACAATTTAATAAGAAAATTAATTTTAAAAATATTATTGCAATATTTATTTAGTACAATATAAATAATAAAAAATAATTTTAAAATATGCAATTTAAAAACATAATAAATATTAACATAATTAATATTGCTTGGATAAATTATTTTATAATATAAGAAAATACAATAAAAATCAATTAAACGTCGACAACAATCTGTTTAAAACCTTCAACATCATCCAATTGTCTCGAAACGAATTTAGCTGCAACAGTTTGAAGTCCAGGCATTTCGGGAGTATACATAAATGTTTCGGTAATTACACCATGCGGAGGAATATCATTCTTCAATATAATTTGAAGTTGTTTTCCTAATCCGGGAGCCTCAATAAGAAATTCTCCTTTCTTCAACGGAATGGGAAGAGGATTTTTAATACCAACACTGCCTTGGACCTGTTTTCCAACTTGATTCTTAGTTGCGACGTTAATCGAAACACCCGGTTTTTTAATTATAACATTATCCCTATCGTAATAGTAATAATTTGTGTTTTCCACCGACGCTAAACAGGAAATGACAAAGAAGCAATTATCAGTTAAAAAATTGTTGTAATCTTTAAAAGTGACGGGCATTGTGAATTCTTCACGGCCATTTTTTGTTATGTTTATAGTTTCTTTGATGGCTTTGACGGTGTTGAGAAGTTTACCGTTGTAAGAAAATACGTCTAATCGTAAGGTGGTGATGACGTTAAAATTTTGGGTTGTGTTTGTGTTGGTCATTATTAATTTAAGATCGAAAGATTCACCAACGTTGATGTCGTCGTAATATTTAAAATTGAAAATAATTTCTTCAAATTTACTTGCGACGTAAGCTCTTCCGAATGGGTGATCAACTTGACGCATTGCTTTTAAAAAAATTGCCCTTTCCTCAGCTGATCCCTCAACAAATTTATAAGCATTCGTTACATCTAACCTTTTATAGCCATTCGGACTTTTTGTGCTTATAAATTTTCCCACGCGATTGGTGTTTTTCTCAACTAATTGATAATCGGAGCCAACCAATTTCCAAGTTACTGTATCGGCGTTTACACCAGAAAAAACGTATGGGATATCATAAGGTTTGGTGATATCCCCGTTTTTAACGGCGGAAACGGAAGCTGGACCACAACGATAGATTCCGTTACTTTTTTCTTGGGGCGTAGCATCCAAGGCTTGCCATCCATCGTAACCCGTTCCCAAATCGGATCTTTTCATCCAAACTTCAGACCAAACATGGAAATTCCAAATTGAATCTGATCCACTATCTATTTTGCCGTCATCGTCTATGAAAAAATCGTTGGTTATTGAACCATCACCATCGTGCGCTGAGTTGAAATTTGTTATGGTACGCGCCGGTATGCCGAGAGATCTACAAGCTACAAAATAATAAGTTGAATTAATAATTTAATCACAAACATTGTAAAAAATTCTTACCTGACGTTAAAATCCCGGCAAATACCCAACATTGGCCATATTTAACGGGTTGCTTTTTCTTGTAATATTGTTGCAAAATATCTCTACTCCCCGTCCAATGTAACGGACTAACCCCCCCTTTATAATCATTACTCCAATTTCCAACTAAAACCCCGTAATCATCGTTGACATTCATAACAGCAGAAAGTTTCCTTGTTACTTGAACCGGATCTGAACGTAAACGACCTTTCAATTCACCCAAATTCGCCACCAAATACAAAGCGCAATCTAAAATGTCTTCATCAAATTGCGCATAATTCCATGGTCTTCCCGAATTCGTCATGCTGCACCATATCATCCCATCCGAATTCAGAACGGCTTCTTCTCTCCATTCTTTAGATTCCATAAAAACTTCATCTTCCTCACACCACGGGTTAAATAGAATAAAAATATTTTTTGCCAAATTAAACGTAGCAACATTTTCTTCGTTTTTATATTCAACCAACAATGACCATTTCCCAACGATACAATCGGGTGATGGTGTGATATCAACAATAACTGTGTTTGCAGTGTGTGAAACCAAATTTGCTTTCCATGCGTATTCTGAGTTGTTATTTTTCGATAAGCCAATAAGCACAAAAGTTCCATTGCGGAAATTTGGGTTTGTAGCGTCTACGATTTTGAAGGTAAATGCAATTTTGTCGGTGTCTTCGTTGTATGAGGAGGTGAGGTTGATTTTAATTCGAAAACTTTGACCACGTCTGATGACTAAATTTGAATTGATTCCTTGACGCATGTGGAAGTATTTTGAGGTGTTGTGGTCTGTTCCATTTTTTTCGATGCATAGATCGACGTTTCGAATTCGGGAGTCTAAAAAATTAGATATGTTTTAAAATAATGATTCGATAAATTAAGAAAGTTTAATTTGATTTTACCACTTTCGATGTCTGTGTTATTTGGTAAGGGTGGGTTTTCTTTTTCTTTTTCTTTCGGTAATTTTTTGCACCCACAAAATAAAAACTTTGATAAAATAGTTTTACCGGGCATTGTGTTAACGAGGAGACTAAACCACCGCGATTGATTAATAAAGTATCTGCTACGAATAATTTATACAAAAATTCTTATCAGAGTGATTCAACTGTTGACGGTTTATGTGCAAAGTAGCACAGCTTCCGTTGCCCTATTTTAATACTTTCAGGAAAAACGTAATACTTGGAATGTGTGTTGGGAAAAATTGAAAAACTCTAACCAATATTTCGCATTTGACCCCAATTCTATTTCTCGATATCACGTAATTATGATGTATTCTTTCGCAAAAAGGATTTTTTATTATTCTTACGTCAGTTTGTTGGGCATTCCCGCTTATCGGAAGAGTTTCCCTCGTACATGTGATATCCCGTCACAAAAATAATTTTAATTTTTATCAAAGCCGCATAAATATCTATTAATAAAGAATTAAAGACACGTTATCTGCACAATTTGCGGTTACGAAAAAAGTTGTAATTTGTAAATGAATAAAAAGAATGATTAAGATGTATTTTATAAAATAATTTAAATAAAGTATTATAAAGTATTATTTCGCTATGTTAATCAAAAAAAAGTTTAGTGTTAATAATGGTTTATTAACACTAAACCATTATTAACACCGATATGGTTATCGAATTAACTATTAAATATTAATAAAACGAACTTACCAGAGTCGATTAAAGAAGGCATTCTTATAGACGTGATGTTGCTAGTTTAAATGTTATTAAAGAACTGTTAATTAATTGTTGTAATCGGCTACTTATTTATATAAGTGCTTCCGAATTCTTATCAAATTAAATAAAGACATTTAAATTTCCTCACAAACTACTTCCTTCTAATTCTTGAAAACAAATTATTTATTTATTATTTCTCATTACTTACTTAAGAATTTATAATAAAAGAACGAAATTCAGTTTATGTTTAGACTTCCCAAAAAAATTATTTGTCATGTCTAATTAATTATTGTTAAGGAATTTTAATAAAATTTTTTAAGAACTGTTTTATATTCAGTTTATTTTTAGATTAATTGAAATTTCAAATAATTATGAATGTTTATACGAATAATTATTTATGATGTTCTTAATGTAAATAATGCGATCATAAAACCTTCCATCCGATAAAACATAAATGATACAATGATCTAAAAATTAAAAATCTAGATTATATAATGAGTAGTAAATATATAATTGGGTGCAAAAGTATATAACAAAATTAATATTTATGTATAGGACGTATCAAATATCCTTGGGTAGACAGCAAGATAAGTAAGACAAGTTAAAGTGCAACAAGATAGTACAGGAAGAAACCAATTATTTGGTACGTCCAATATACATTGCCTGTGATAAAAAAGCTAATATACGAGTACATTTTCCGCAAAACCAACAGCTTTTTTTATTGGACGAGTACGATAAGGCTACCATTAATACAATCTATTTCTTTGCAGTTAAAATTGGCCACGATTCTTCTTTCGCCGGCCCTATGCGGGAAAAATCCTTCCTCAAAAGTAACCACTTCGTTAGGTTGTACCTCCCTGTAATGATTCACCTTGGTCTTTTGCAAACCGGGTCCTTCAACCGTATACGAACATCCGGTTAATCGACAATTTAGCGGATTTCTAAAACTGAATTCCGCCCGATTTTCTTGCCCAACGATCCATCTTTGATCGGTATGGATTTGTAGGTACGGTTTCATCATGGTAAAATCATCCTCTTCACTCCAATTTTGTCCCGTCTCTTTAACATGCGCAATCGCGTAAATTTTCATCATACTATGATCGACTAATTTCCCCAAATATTCGGTTGGTGCTACATGGAGCTTTATAACCTCTTTATCTCTCGATTTTAATGTAAATGTCTGTTGATGGCGTTTAATATTCGCTGCGGTCATTCCGTGGTAAAAAACGGAAGCGATCGAGACCATAACGTTGATTGTTCGCGGTTCGTTTGCGTTATTATTAACGTTAATGAGAATATTAAAATCTTGCCCCATTGGCACTGCGTCTATATCGATCAAGCTTAATTCGACGTCTTGAATGAAGCAATCATCTGGGAGCTCTTGCATTGGGTGGGTTCGGGGAACCCCACGAACTGCGTTATAAACCGCGAATCTTTCAGCGTCGGCTTCTTCGAGGTTTTTGTATTCTCGGGTGATGTCCCAAAGATCATTTTCGCCGGCATCATCATCGATGTCGACGCGTTTTGTTACAATTCGGCGTCCAATTCTAAAAAAGAATTAATAATAAAATAAAATAATTAATAATAAGATTATAATTACTGATATCGATCTAAGAATAATCGATTATACCCCCAATCGGACCGCGGATCTTCTTGATAATGACACAAATCTGCGTTCACTTCAGCAAAAACGAACGGGGTATCGTATAAAAATCCGACCTCACCTCTTCTAATCGCCTCAACGGATGCAGGTCCGCATTTAATGATCGTGTCGTTTTGTTCTTGAGGGGTTGCGTCAATAACTTGCCAACCCCCATATCCGGGTGGTAAATCGGGGCGAGCCATCCACACCTCATTCCAAACATGGAACGTCCAACAAGTATTATAATAATCGCGATTATAATCGGGGCTATGATAATCCCGGTTAAATCTCCAATCATAGCGGTTATCATGTCCTTCGTTACAACGTCTGTTGTAATAATCTCTGTCGTAATAATTTCTGTTAAAGTAAGAAGAAGAATCGGTGTTTCTGTAACGATTATCGTAAAAATCTCTTGGATGGTCGAAATAACCTTCGGGGAAGTTATGTTTGTAAATGTCGTAATATCGATTACCGTTAACACGGCCATAATTAAATTTGTTGTAGTTATAATCAAGACTTTTGCTGTAATTCCCATCGAAATAGCCTCTTTGGTGACCGTTTCTGTAATAATCATTTCCGCGGTCGCTATCGTATTCGAAACGGCGACCCATATCGAAATGGTACCTATTTTCATCGCTGTAACCTCTGTTCCAACCGTAAATGTTCCAGTTTCTATCCCCGTCAAAATAGTTTCTATTCCAGTGTCGATCCCTGTTGTCAAGATCCCCATATCTATTCCAATGCCTGGCTCTATCCCAATAATTCCCGCCGTAATAATCCCCGTTGAATCTATTCCAATAACGATTTTTAGTCCAATCGCGTTCATAATCCCATTTTCTGTTATAATCGAATCGATCTCCATCATAGGAACCTCTGTTCCATCTTCTTTCGGGGATCTCCCCGTCAAAATTATATCTATTCCAATATCTTTGGCGATCGTAATCGGGTTCGAAACGATTTCTGTCGCTGTAATCTTTGTAGTATCTGTTCCAATAGCGGTTACTTTCGAAATTGTCGGGTTCCCCATAATTTCGTCCCCAAGGTCTGTTTGCTTCCATATATCCTCTATCGCCATCAAAATAATTTCTGTTATAATTCCTTCCGGGATTTGGCCCAAATCTTTCTCGGTACCTCTCCCTTTCAAAATTAGGGCGTTCAAATGGTTCAAAATGACTTGACCCAAATCGATTGAAATTCCTTCCAAATCGATCATAATCGTATCTATTTTCTCTATCCATTCTGTTATCCATTCTATCGAATCTATCCATTCGATCCCATCTATCCATTCTTTCCATTCTGTCGAATCGATCCATGTTGCGATAATTTCCTTCTCCGTACATTGGATTACGAGAATACATCCTTTGCTTTTCGTAGTAATCGGGCATATAACTTCTGTCTTGCTCATAATAATTCCTGTTGAATTGTCTTCCCCCATCAAAATTGGGATCGTTGAAGCTCCTGTTCCAATATCTATTTCCATAATTTCGATTTCCCTCCATGTTGTCATAACTGGTTCTATAATATCGATTGCTACCATCCCAACTTCTTCTATTAAACGCGTTCCTGCTGTAATCCCAATCGTTGTTGTAATAAGCTCGGTTCCAAAAGTAATTTCTGCTATTATCAAAATAGCCGCGATTATAATCGTTTCGTCCATCCCTATTATCCGGGGATGAATAATTTTTGTTTGGATTTCTCGTTTCGTAATCATAACTTGATCTATAACGAAATCCTCCATCTAAAGGACCACTTTTCATGTCCATTCCCAAACCTCTTCGATTGTAGTAATCGCCATCATAATTTGAATTTCCTTTTCCTTCGAAATAACCGCGACAAGCATTGTAGCAACTCAACGTACCATCCAAATAATTCTTCGAATCTTGATCTTTTCTATTGTCGTAGCAATTATAATTATAATAACTGCCCTTTCCATCAAAATAGCTTCGATTTCTATTGTATCCCGTCCCATCAAAATAACTTCTCGTATCTGAGTAACCTCTTCCATCAAAATAACTTCTGTTTCTATCGTAAAAACCGCCCCTTCCATCGCCTCCATCAGGGCAGGGTTGAACGCTTTCATTTCTTCCATCATAACAAGGAATTTGGGATCTCCTCGGCCAAGATTGACGTCTGTATCGATATACATCGTCTGGAAGGTCTCGCTTATACATCCAATCTTGATTTTCGGCATCTCTTGACCAATCGTATCTTTGGATGCGTCTTTCTTGATCGTTAAGTCTTTGGTAGTTGTAAGAGATAACGCGTTTATAGCGATAGCTTTCTCCTCTTGGGCCATATTCCAAACGATTCCCTCTCAAATCGAAGTATCGATCAACGGTTAATGAACAATTTATGTCATGGGCCGAAACGTAATTGGTTGTTGATCGACACGGGATTCCTAAAGCTCTACAAATCGTTACAACAAGTGCAGAAAAAACCCAACATTGCCCGTATTTCACCGGACGACCCCCCGATTTTAAAAATTGGCTCAAAATTGCAACGGAACCGGTCCAAGCGTGTGGTGAAGTCCCCCCGCGATAATCCCCGTCCCATTTCCCTTCCAAAAGGCCTTCATCATCGAACGCATTTACGACTTGGGTGATGGCTCTTGAGACTAAAACTGGGGAACCCCAATCGACGTAAGGAAGATGGGATTTATCTAAAAGGAAAAGAACTGCTGGGAGGACGATTTCGTCGAATTGACCATAAATCCAGCGTTTCCCTTTTGGATGTTTGTAAGTTCCACACCAAATTTTTCCGCTATCGTTTAAAACGTATTCTTGACGATCGTCTTCGTGGTCCATGTAAACCCCATCGTCCCTACACCAAGGGTTAAAAAGGATGTACACATCTTCTTCACACTAAATCAACAAAAAAAAATAATAATAAACCAAACAATTAATAATAAATGAATTAATTCATACCCTAAAATCATCCCGTTTCAAATTATCCCTCCCATCGATATACAACTCCCCCCTTCTATACGCATCATAAGATCGCCCTCCAAAAATTTCAGTTTGAATTTCACATCTCCAAATCCCAACTTGAGCGTTCGGTGGAATATGGATTTGCATAGTTACGGTGTTTCCTTCGTGTCGTTGCATCGTCATGTTCCATCTGTACATCTCTTTTTGCATCTGCTTGTCTCTTGTGAGCAAGGGAAGAATGATTTTCGTGCCCTTTGTAACATGCGGTTTTGGTCCTATACAAAAAAAATTTAAATTAAAAATAAAGACATTTTTAAGAGATATTGTACCAAAACAAAACGCGATATAAACGATGTCTCTCGCTTCATCGAAATTTCTGTTGAAACGCAATGTAAAAATGAAACTGAAACCCCGACGGAAAATCGGGGTTGGTTTGTCTCTTAGGGCCACCAAATCATAACGTTCGGTGTGGTGTTCTCTTGAGTTGTCTCTTGCGTAGAAATCGAATCCTTGGACGTCCAATGGATCCAACGACATGATGATAAGAATCTGAAATAATTTTTTTGATTTATGATGATTAAAAGGTTGTAATAACTTACTTGTTGTTGTAATGTCTTGAAGTGAAGTAACGAAAAGTTTAAATCTCGTCGCTTTTATAAGGAAACTGAAGAAGGTGGTTTAAGTAGGGCGTATTTTTATTTCTTTCGGGACGTTCACATTTTGTCATAAAAGATTTTTTTTGACGATTTATAAATTAATCTTTTTTTTTTGGAACGTAATTACTATTATTAATTAATCAAAATTAATCTACTTGATTGATTAAAACTTAATATCTAAATTACGTAAATATTAATTGAAATGTTTGTTGAACTTTATGATTTGTAACTTAATCGTTCTAGTACATGGTTTCAAACAACACCAGATTTAACGCTGTATTATTTTTCGCATACGGTTTTTGAACTTGTAGGTTCGAAGACCTTTTTGGCGTTAAGAAATTTTGTTAAATCCTCAAATTCCATTCTCTATTCAAATTTTTCTTTTGGTAATTGTTATCGCTTCTTCGTTCTTGTTAAATCAATTGAGTGCACCGAAATCATTCAAGATCTATCTGGAGATAACATCAATATGCATAGAGCCATCCTCAGAATATTTATGAAAGCTTAAAGGCGCGTAATGAAATTATTTATGTTACACAATATATCAATATTTTTATTTAACCAACATATAATTTATCAAGTAAGTGATTGTACATATTTGGAATTTAAGCCGGAAGTTTTCATAATTTCTTTATAGTACATGATTACTATATAAATATGATAGGAAAATATCGACTTTTTAAACATACAGATGTGCATGCATCATGTAGTTTGCCTTTAATATGTCCTGTAGCATATTACATATTAAAGATATCTCTTTCTGATGAACAAGATATATAGGTGTCCCACGAAGTAACTGCTAGAGCTTGGAAGTGTGTTGCTGGGGTGATTTCAAGTCAAAAATGTTTAATAATCGATCTACAAAAGTAGCTTCTTTAGCTCTATAGAAATAAATAAAGTATTATTCACAGCCATTTGGTCTTCTTAATAATAACAAAATCAAACGTTATCGCTTACGATAACGTTTTGGATATGTATTTTTGAAGTTGGTGTACAGGGATATATAATAAAATAAGCTTAAGCAACGAAAAATTAACATTTATTGGCAATAAAGCAGAATCAATTAGCTATTAATTTATTATTATAATTATTACTATTATTATAACTTATTATTAAAATATAATTTGAATTAGCTAAAACAATTCAAATAACGCTTTCTGATTGGTTGAATTCTTCAACTTGAAATTCGTAATTTATATTTTTCCATTACTACCAATCTCAAAAAATGTCAAATGTCATTAATTAAAATTTATAAAATAATAAATAAAATTTTTATTATAACTTTAATTATGTACGAAATGTCGTAGTTTTGATTCCTTTTATCTTTGTTTTGCAGGTTTTCCCTTTTTTTCTTTTACATTCCAACGCTCAACTTAATAAATATAATCAAAAATTTTATTTAATGATTTTCCCCCAATTTTTTCATCAAAACTCAGAAATGATGGATGGATTTCGTTCTTGAGATGATTTATTTATTATTTTCAATGATTTCAATCGAAAAAATAGGAAAAATTGATCAAAAATTAAATTTGAGACTATGTAACTGTCAAATTATTATAAAATTACTTCGTATCGACTTTATTTGGGTTAAATACAAAAAAATAATGTAAATTATCGATAATACATCATTAATTTTATATATTTATAACACTAAAACTATTTTTTGTGTCTCATAACACCATCTTACAATGAATATGATTATTAAAGGTAATTAATGATTTTGTTGTTGTATTAATACAATAAATGTATTAAATAAGTGATAATTTAGTTATCCATACTTAGAAATATTAAAAGCAAGAAATTCTTGAAGTTTTGTTTCTGTTTTGGCTCATAAGATTATTTCTTCAAAAATATAATATTTTGCTTTTTAAAAACAGTATGATAATAATCTTTCATCAATATTTAATTAATAAACACTTTATTTAACTAAATCTTAATTTGAGACAATTTTTAAAATAATTTTGAAAATTTGTTAAATAAGTTGCCTAACATCTAACACAAGTTTCCATAGAAACTCAATGATGCAAACTTCTTACACAAACCTAACCTCAACAAATATCCTTTAAATCAACATAAAAAAATGGTAATTGTTAATTTATACTCAAAATGTTTAAAAATAACTTACAAACACTATCTATTTTCAAAAGCAAATTTTTTTATGATACTCACAACGTTATTAAACATCGTTATCCCATTTATATTTTCTTATAATAGTCGAGGTGAGTTCCCGAAGCATTAATTTCATTAAATAATAATTAAATCTTATTTTAGGTTTCTGGTTAAAACGCGATACAATTGATGAACAACCAGATGTAAAATTTAAAGGCGAATACATCTTTTTAGCTTACACAAACGATATAAGTTTAAAATTTATTTGTAACAATTTCGCTTATTTCGACGATAATAATTTTGAGGATTCTTGTTCGGAAATAAAGGTAATAACAAAAAAAATAAAGATCGTTTTGATTAATTATTTATTTTGCTTTAGGTGATAGAAATAGATAACAATTTTGACGGGAAAGTTGACTTATTTAATTTTGAATTATATTTAAATCTTCCGGAAAGTATAAGTATAACAAGGTTCGATTTAATACTTACTTTAGATTACAAATTAAAGGTAAATAAATCCAAATGTATGTACAAAAAAAAAAAACATTATCTTTTTAGGCGAGTTGCGGCTTACATATGCAATCGTTAGTTCTTCTTCAAGAATTTCTACAAGATACCAGTCAAATTTACATTTCTTCCATTCTTGAATTATCACAGCTACACCCCATTTTTTGTCACCCTAAAATTATTAACACTGAATTTAATACTTCCATTATAAGCGAGAACAATTTTGATAGTTATAAGATTAATAATATAATTAAAAATTATTTTCAAAGAAATGGTGAGTTATTGAGATTCAAAAATAAATGTTTATGTATTTTTTTTAGTTACAACGCATTTAAAATCAAGCTATAAATCGTATGGAGGCCAAAGCGAATTATTTTCATTAAAATTAACGATTAAATATCCAGAGCACAAGTTTTATTACATCCCAGGATTTTGGCAAGTAATGAAATGGGCTTGGATGCAATATCTATCGATTTATATTATTTTATGGTGTATTATTAAAAAGGTTAGAAATTATGTTTTTGATAATCACATATTTGTTTTTTATGAACAAAATCCATTTAAATATAAAAAAGATTAATTAAAAGGATTTATTTTAATTCAAGTTTTATTTAAAATATTAGCTGTGTTCTAATAAGTGGTCTGGCTCTTCTTTAACTCATTTTTATTGCTCTTGGAAATTCCTTCTAGAAAACTTGATATTGCTTATTGAAGCCTTGAAATGCTTCCAAAAGACTCAAAATGTTTCAAAAAGAAGTGATATTGCTTCCAAAAGATGTGGTATTGCTTCTAAAAGACTTGATATTGTTCCCGAAAGATTAATATTGCCCCTAATCAAATCTACAGCGAATTTAAAACGTACACCTAACATTTGCACTATTTTTTTAACAATAAATCGTTTTTATTAAATTTTTCTTAAAAATTTATAAAATCTCTAAAAGCGCCATCTCTTGGTCAAATAAAAAAAAAGTGAGAATACTTTAACAATTAATTTTAAAATTCTATTTATTTAGCTCATTTTTTAAGAAGATTCTTTTTAAAAACTTCTAAGCATGTCTACATTTACTGAGAAACCCATATATAATAAAATTTTCTTTAAAAATTAATAATCTTTTTGACATTTAAATTTTATCATAAACCGTAAATAACCTCTAAATATATTCACAAATTAATTAAAAATTTAATACCTTTATTCAAATGAAAAAGCTGGTAAAGGTGGTCGTTTATTCACATTATCCTCCAACACAATTCTCGTTTGAAGCAAATCATTTACTTCAACAAATAAATATCGATAATCGTATTTCCCGTTTTCATTCTCCATCATTTCTAAATTCACCGTTCCTTTATGAAAGGTTCCTTTCAAATAAAATTTCATCCTCATATACTTTTTCCCATCTTTAACATACTCTAAATGATTAACGTGTTGTCTTCTACCTCGTCTAGTTTCTTCCCCATAAGACATAATAGGCGCCCCTAACTTATCTTCAACACGATTATCGGCCAAACATTTTTTAACAGCTTGAGTGTATATGTTATTTGGACTTTTACTGGAGAATAGTTCTTGAAACACTGCATAAAATAAGGTACCCGTTACACCGACTCCTAATAAGATTACACCAAGATATGAGGCAGTTTTTGTGGTTTCTTTTACTTTTTCTCCTAAAGGTTTTACATTTGTATCTAAAGCGGTTCTCGTTGATGTTGTAACGGCTTTAGTGGTTTTCAGTCTTGTAATTAATGGGTATAAAATTTGGCGACGTTTTAGTAATGGATCGATGACTTTTGAAAGCATTTTTTTGTAATTTTTTTTAATTCTTTTCGGATGGTTAAAAACATAACCTAAAAATTTTTGCTGTCATTCTATACATAGAATATGAAACTATTAGAATAATTATATTATCGTTTTTATAATGAAATATCATTAAATTATATGAAAATAATTGAAATATTTTTATTACAAATTGAATAATTAACGATAATTATAATTTATTGGCTCAATAAATTTTATTGCATATTCTATGGTGTAACTTGTCAATGCTTAAGCATAGTATATAAAATAAATTAGGAAATTTTTGATTTCATTTTTAATAATTAAAAAGAAATCTTTTAAAACCATAAAAAATTTTATTACAAATCAATTAACCCCCATCAATTTTTATTACCACCCCAATATTTTACATTATCAATCAATAATTTTTATCATTTCCGTAACTCAAATTTGGGACATTCTATTTTTAGGGTATGCTATGCATTATCTTTGACGTAAGACAAAGACGGATTGATGCGAATTTATTGAGTTTAAAGCGAGACGGAAACATTTAAATACCACTTCCAATTGACATTTGTGTTGACATTTGGGTTGTAGAACGCATAGTGGGTGCATGTTTTAAAAATAGATCATTAAAAGGAATCATGTTAAGCGTCCTCGATAAATTTTAGTAGTGAACCGAAATGGATTGGGTGATATCGGATGAACTGTCCCTTACCGTGGGGCACGTCGTCGGTTGGGTATGTGCCGGTGCTATGATCGTCGGGGGTGTCATCCCCTATGTGCCCCAATATCGTCAAATAAAACGAGAAAGAAACGCCGAAGGATTTTCTTTGCTCGTTTGCCTGACCCTTCTGATAGCGAATACGTTAAGAATATTATTTTGGTGAGTATAAATGGGCTTAAAATCGAGTTGTTTTATGGTTTTTATACTCAGGTTTGGAAGACACTTTGAATATCCACTACTTATACAGAGCATCATTATGAACATCACAATGTTTGCTATGATACACTTGTGTGTTCGCATCCGTAACATCAACCAATTATCCCAAGCACATCAAAGGCTCTTCACAGGTATTTTTAAGCTTTGATAAAACGTTTTCTTTGATTGATCGTAATTGCTTTCTTCCTCTTCTATTTACATGTATTTCTTTAAGCAACTTTATTACTTAGATTTATTTCTTTTTTGCTTTCTATCTCGTGTTTGATAAAAACAAAACTTTTACGGTCATTATTTTTGGATTAAATCAAATTTTTTTTGAGTTTATTTTTTATTAAACACATTTAATTAAATTGACTACATGTACATATTTGATTTTGGCAGCTACTCCAAAAGAGGTGGTCAGATTGCTTCAGTCCAAACCCAAAACACGCTCTACACACAGTATCTGTGGTAAATTAGCTTGCACGAGGCGCTTTTTAGATTTTTTTTTTTTTTTTTTGGGTCATTTCGCTTTTGTAAACTATTTCTATTTCGTTCTACATCTTTGTTTGATTTAAACTTTAAATTGATAACCTTTGGTCTTGTTTATCATCGTTTTGCATTAAACACATTCCTTATTTTTAATAAAAACCGGCTTCATTATATGTTTAAAAATAAATCAAAACATTTTGATATAAAACTATATCAAAATTGATTTGAAATTATTTTTTTGTTAGATTTAAAAATGCGAGATTTTTGGAATTGGTCCGATTTTCAATCATATCTCGATTGTATGATGGTCTTTTCAATCGTAACATCAATTCTCATGTACATTTTCATGGGGTATATGATATTTGTGGAAACGGTTGGGTTTATAGCTGTATTTACAGAAGCGATGCTGGGCCTTCCGCAGCTGATTAAAAATTTTAAGAATAAATCGACGGAAGGAATGAGGTGAGTCAGGGTCGATTTTTGATATCTTTATTAAGCTACTATTTAATGTAGTTAAGCGTTATCTTATCGGCGAGATTACCGGTTTATTTGGATTTAATTGTTTGATGTAATGGTATGTAAAAATGATTTTATTAGGAAATTGTATTCCAAAATAATTAATCCTTTCTGGATGACAATCATTTTTTAAAAAAGTGTGAATCAATAACGTGATGAATTGCTTTTAGCTGTATAATGGGTTTGGTCTTAAAATCGCTTTAGGTGGGAGAAATCAATTCCAAATGTTACCAAGGTTAATCTATTTTTAACATCTTTTACAATATTAATGTGGAAATGGTTTTTCTTTTACTCATAGTAGTGTTACACATTAAATGTGGCTGTTGTATTTTATATCAATATACAAATTTTACTTGAAGAGAAATGTCGTTAATAGTTATTTTTGATTCTAGATAGCAAAATGACACTTTTGCATCTGAGAACGAAAGTTTTCTTTCAAAAATGGCTATTTTTAAAATGAAAATTTTTAAACAGCTGTATTTAAAACTTTGGCTCTTGGTTAAAATACATAAAAATGTTAAAGAAGCATATAAAATGTTCAAAAGCATTTATTTAATGAAATATTAATTTACAAATTTTTTGACATATGTCAGATTTCGACGTTTTCTATAAAGTCAATGAATAACACAATAAAAGTATTAAATATCTTCATGTTAAGCATAATTACACTTATATTTTATAGTTGTGTTTATACTTTCAAGGTATTTTACTTCAAAAATTCACAAACAGTAAATGGCGTAAAATTTTCACAAAAACAAGATGCAAGATTGACAAGTATGACAGATAAGAAAAATAAAAATACCCACATTATTTAATATTTATTTTCGAAAAGTGATATAAACACTTTTAATATTGCAAATATGATATTTCTCCCATATACGAGTTCATTGGGTAACAAATAATAAGAGTTTAAAAGTAAATCATTATTATTTAAAATATTAGATTTCGGTAAAGAAGATCCCTGCCGAATATTCCCGAATGTTTCATAATAGCGACATCTAACATTGCAACCTCTAAAACTTGATTAATTTGTTTGCTATAGCGTGTCACCCCCTGACGTTCAGCTATGAATATCAAAAAATTTGGTACTATTAGCGGTTAATTTATCGTTATGAATAAATTGCAAGTACAACATAATTAAGATTTAATTGTATTGTCATTTCCTTTCATGTTAAAATGCAAATTTATAATAATAAATTTGTGACATTTTTGACATTTATAAATATGACATTGACATTCAAAAATAAATAAATTGTCAAAATATTAACCAAATTCTAAATCTCTGTATTTATTTTTATTATTTTATTAATTTTTAAAGTTTAAAACACGCAGTTTAAAAAAAACTCTTGTTTGATACACCATAACGAAATTCTTTTGCAATCTCGAACGATTTTTTTGCTCGCTAAAGCTCGCAAAAAAAATTATGATCATTATAAATGTCAGTAAAAATATTTGCATATTGTTGAAAATCGGTATTTGCAATACAATAGAGAACTAATGAACAGGACTTTGGAAAGATAACTCATGTTGCCAACAATTTGGCAATCTTTAAGATAATCTACAATGTTTGAGACAGTACCAATAACTCATGATGCCAAAAAGTTGGCAGACTTTAAGATGCTAAGTATGACTTTGGTGACATAGTAGCTCATGCCAACAAATTAACAGTCTTTAAGATAATGAACAATGTTTGGGATAGTAATAGCTCATGGTGACAATAAGTTGGCAGTCTGTAACATAGTGTAAATTGTTTGGGATGGTAATAGCTCATGCTACCAATAAATTGGCAGTCTTTAAGATAGTGTACAGTGTTTGAGACAATAATAGCTCATGCTGCCAACAAGTTGGCAGACTTTAAATTGATAAGCAGTATTTTAGGGATACAACAGCTCATGCTGCCAACAAGTTGGCAGTCTTTAAGATATTGTACAGTATTTGAGACAGTAATAGCTCATGCCGCCAACAAGTTGGCAGACTTTAAATTGATAAACAGTATTTTAGGGATATAACAGCACATACTGCCAACAATTTGGCAGTCTTTAAAATAGTCTACAGGGTGGGCAAATTTTAGTGTTATTATAGGGTATCTCTGAAACTATAAGAGATACCAAAAAAATAAGTGCCATGTCCCGATCTCTTTTTTCGAAAAATATTCAATGCCCGAAAGACAAAACCTCTATCTTCTTTTGTTTTTAAGTTATAGCCAAGAAGTCATATTTTCGCCATTTCAAAAAATGTTCCTATTTCGTTTATTTTTGAAATTGAAGAAACGCGGTTAATACATTCTTAAGACACTTTTTTGAGTAGAATGTAACGCCGTTGTAAAATTTTAAATAAAGTTGATAATTTTTGAGATATAACACAAAGTTGTGTTTTTTTAAATACAACCAATAGTTGATTATGGTAGTACTAAAAAGAACATGTTTTTAGCTTTCTAATGAGGTATCGCATGTATGGTGTTATTGCGGAAAATAAGCGTTATTTTTCAATTTTAAAATATTTTAGGATAATGATTGAAATTTTTTTTATAGTAGGCGTGAAAAACATCATATGCCACTTAGTTACCATGGTAACGAGAGTTTATTTGCTATTTCATTCATGATTGTTCGTAATTTCGATATAAGATGAGACAAGAGGTGCAATTAATGTACCCAAAATAACAGGGGACAATTTGAAAATTTGGTGTGATTTAACGAAAAAGTTTAATAGTTAATTTTTGGTTGAATGTCTGAGAAGCTCTACTATAAAATTAGCCTAATCTGTTAGGTCAAATTTTACAATAATAAAAAACTGAATTAACACTAAGTAAAACAGTAAAATTAACAAATTATTTTTTACGACTAAGGTGAAATATCTTCCTTATTTTTAACACCTATGTCTTACTAAATCATTTTAATCAATAAAAAGACATTAAAAGTTTAAAGACTCTAATATATTCTTTATTTAATGTGATCAAGTAACCTCTCGTTACTATAGTAACTAAGTGACATATGATGTTTTCCACGCCCACTATTATAAAAATTTTCATCTTTTTCCTTTAATATCTCAAAAATGAAATAAATACCATACATGCGATACATCATTGGAAAACTAAAAATGTGCTCTTTTTAGTAACACCACAATCAACTATTGATTGTATTTAAAACAACACAACTTTGTGTTATATCTCCAAACTCATCAACTTTATTTAAAATTTTTCAACGGCATTACATTCTGCTCAAAAAAAAGTGTCTTAAGAATGTATTAACCGCGTTTCTTCAATTTCAAAAATAAACGAAATAGGAGCATTTTTTGAAATGGCGAAAATATGACTTCTTGGCTATAACTTAAAAACAAAAGAAGATAGAGGTTTTGCCTTTGCGGCGTTGAATATTTCTCGAAAAAGGAGATCGGGACATGGCACCTATTTTTTTCATATCTCTTATAGTTTCTGAGATACCCTATAACACCAAAATTTGTCCACCCTGTACAGTGTTTTGAGCAGTAATAGCTCATGTTGCGAACAAGATTTTAAAACATTTTTTCCCATAGAATTCCATGGTGCACCTATAAATTTCGCAGTCATCACAGTTTTTGAGTTATAAATAGAACTTAGGTTTTTTTTAAATGAACCCACCTATATTTTATGTTTTTATTACATTAGAATTTTTCTAAGCTTTCCAAAAATATATAATACTCTATACTTACCTTTATAATTAACCTCGAAAATTAATAAAATACATTATATTATAAGTAGGCTATGATTAATTCCCGTTGCTAGGACAATGTGTTTGGAAATGTTAAATCAAAACAATTGGTTGCCATGGTTACGCACTGCTACTGCTATTTTTATTTTTTTTAAGTTCTCTTATGTCCTAACTCGTTTAAATATAGCGAAAAAAAATTAAAATACACATCAAAAAATTGAAAAAATTTTGAATCTTTATAGACCCGTTTCAGCGATTTTTTTTATAAATTGTTTGTAATGATTTTAACGTTACTTTTGAAACTCTCTGTATAATAATGGAGTGTAGGTTAAGGTTTATTATTGTTATTTTTTCGTTTGCTGTTCTTATTTTATTCTTCGCTAACAAAAATTAATGGTGAAAGAAAGAATCTTTTGAGACAAAAAACTGACACATATTAACAAAATATGTAATAAAATTAATAAAATTGTTCGTAATAAGTAAATGAAATGATAACATTTTAAAAAAGGAGCAAATAGAGGTTAAAAAATAGTTAATGAAACTGATGATTTTTTTTCTTCATCATGCTGCTAATTTCTAATGTTTCTATTATCCATGCCAGAAATCAAGGTCCCTCCTTAAATGAGGAATTCTTGATATCGAATCAAGAATCGATATATTCGAAATCACTCGACGAAAAAAATTGCGGTAAAATTATTACATTTCTGTGTATTACAGGTTAATTTGAAAATTTTCAAATTCGCGGTTTTTCTTTGAAAGTGAGTTAATTGAAAAAGGTACCCGATTTTTGAGTGTGCCGGCAACTTTGTCTACTTTGTATTTTTTTTTTCTGAAAATCTATTTGACGAATACATTTTAAATCGCGGTTTAGTAAGATGCGGTTATTTCGAAAACGACCGAATAGATTTTAAAGGGGCCTTTAGCAAAGTGTGTTTAATAATATTGTATGTCGGATTCCGTTACCAGTTTTTCAAAATAAGGGCTCCCGATAATTAAATAAAAATAAGATAAAATAATTTTTAAGATAGTGTACAGTTTTTGGGACAGTAATAGGTCATGTTGCCAACAAGTTGGCAGTCTTTAATATAGTATGAAGTGTTTAGGATACTAATAACTCATGCTACCAACAAGTTGGCAGTCTTTAGTATAGTATACAGTGTTTAGGACACTAATAACTTATGCTGCCAACAAGTTGTCAGACTTTGACTTGATAAACAGGTCTTTGGAAACATAATAGCTCATGCTGCCAACAAGTTGGCAGTTTTTAATATAGTGTACAGTGTTTGGGACAGTAATAGCTCATACTGCCAACAAATTGGCAGTCTTTGACTGAATAAGCAGGTCTTTGGAGCCACAATACCTTCTGTTGTCAACAAGTTGGCAGTCTTTAAGACGGTGTAGAGTGCTGGAGACAGTAATAGCTCATACTGCCAACAAATTGGCAGTCTTTGACTGAATAAGCAGGTCTTTGGAGCCACAATATCTTCTGCTGCCAACAAGTTGGCATTCTTTAAGACGGTGTAGAGTGCTGGAGACAGTAATAGCTCATGCTGCCAACAAGTTGGCAGTCTTTGACTTGATAAGCAGATCTTTGAAGCCATAAGAGCTTCTGCTGCCAACAAATTGGCAGTCTTTAAGATAGTGTACGGTGCTTGGGACAGTAATAGCTCATGCTGCAGACTCATTAAAAACTTAAAAGCCATCACGTTGCTTTTCAAATAAAATTTGTATATTGATATGTTTATATGATAAAAACATTTTAACATATTCTGGAATATACAAAAAAAAATGTTTTTTCATTTAAATTTTCTTTCTCTTATTAGTATTACAATGGTTTTCTTTTGGACCTGCGGAGACATCTTCAAAACAGTCTACTTCAAAGTTCGCGATGCTCCAATGCAATTTTGGATATGCGGGAGCATCCAAGTAGCGATCGATATTTTTATTCTTTTACAAGTTTACTGTTATCGAAGTAACACCGAGCCCGTTAAACGGGGTCCCCATCGAGGAGATTGAGTAATTATTATTTGGACGCACGATTGTAGCGCGAAAGAGGGCAAAGTCGATCAAGAACAAAACGACTCCAAACAATTAGAACATCAACAACCGGAAAAAGAACAACAACAATGTAATGGTAACGATAAACAACCGATTATCGTCCCGGTTAACGGCGAATCCTGCAAATTCGCCGTTCGTAGTAATAGTTATGACGTAAAAAATTCGACACCTTCGTCGTCGTCTTCGAGTAATAGCGCGGTTTCGGAGATTTCCGTTAAAAACGGAAATAACAATTCGATTAATAAAGAGGTGATAAACGCCGACGTTCACGTCGGCGATTATTTATGTCTTCGAGATGGTTTGCAGGATTCTTTAGAAGACGTGATCGTAGGCGGTAACGCAAATGGTAATTGTGATCGTACGATTGAGCCGGTTGAGCTCGACGTACCAAGATTCAGTAAGTTTAAGCGGAGTTCTAATAAAATTAATGTACTGATCCATAGGCACACGTTATGACAAATCGCTTTTTCGGCTCGGATCTTTCAAATTATTTCGCGCGCGAGCTGCACAAAATATCTATTAGTACAATTTCTTAATCGTTTTATTTTCATTTCTTATACATAATATTGAATAAAAAATAAATTACAAGTAGCAATAATAGAAAGTTCCTTTTACATTCCTAAAATATTATCGCATATCATTATAGCTCAACATTCCTATTTAAAACATTCTGCATTGATTTTTTTTATTTGAAATGATTCAATATTTTGTATAAGAAGATTTTTTCAGATTAAACGATCCTAAGTAATAATCTTCCAAATAATATTTGTACATATCTATATGTATTTTAGACCGCATTTGATTTCTTGGTACTTTAGATTAGTAAATGAAACGTAAATCATTAAATTTATTAGGTAAGTGTTAAAAAATGTGGTATGTGGCTCTGTGCCTTACCAAAAATTTTGTGAAATGTAAAGAAAACATAAATAATTATTAATGTAATTAACTGTTTAGAAAAGAAATGAAATTGCAACCAAAAAAAAAAAATAATAATAATAAATGAATTATTGATTTAAAATTTCCCTTTAACAAATAATTTTCGTTTATTAATTTTAAGAAAATAAAATTAATTTTATCGTTTTCTGTGATGTAGCGGGACGCAGTATCGAGAATTTAAAAATCTGTACCTAACGAACGTGACGATACAAATTTGAACTAGTCTTGATATCGATATTTTTATAAGTGATACGTAATATTATTAATTATATTCACCATTATAATTATATCGCTTCGGTTAATTAATTAATCTAATCGTCAACAACTTTATATAATTTTATAGTCAATTTTTGAGGGTAATTTTTAAGTCTATTATGCACAAAGTTAACGAAAATGAGCTTTTGTCGGTATAAGCTTAATTATCTAAATTGCTTTTTAATCGTATAATCCCAAAAAAAAATGTAATCTGTTCCAGGAAATGAATAAGAAATAATATTATAAGATATAAAAAGAGGAAAAATTATGAAAAGGATTTTTGAGCTTTTACCAACTTTAACTAATTTGTAATCTTCCATATTATTAAAACATTACCAGCATTTTAATTGAAAACGTAACAATTGTACCTAATTTTCGAATCTTTTGTAGTATATTAAAAAAATAAATGAAATTTTAAAATTTTTAATATATCTCTTTTCAACAAATCACCTTCCTATGTAAGTAATACTTTGTTATAAAATATAAAGAGGAAAAAAATTTAAATTTACGAAGAATCGCCTGAACCTGAAGCACCAAGATCCATTACAACTCCAATATTTTTAACTACATTGAAAACTTCATGATAATGTCACCAAGTAAAAGTTGCGAGTACGCAAATGTTAATATTATGGCGTGGGTCTTATTGGCATTAAGCTTCCAACCATATAGTTAAAATCATAACTTCTCAATAATTTTGATGACACTATCAATGAAGATAGAATGCAGCAACAAATCAAGAACTCAGTTCGGGGGTACACAGCAACAAAGCTCAAAGTTATTGGAAAATATTGAATTGGCATGGATACGCAGCATGAGTAGTATAGATTAGCCGATTCTAGAACCTCTTCCTCGAATCGGCTAATTGCTGGAGGAGGAGGAGGTTTTAAAATCGGCCAACTGGTATAAACCTACTCATCTTAAAGGTTACAATGTGGGAGGAGTTTCCAATTAATGAGGTTTCAATTAGTGTGCAACCTCCTCCCAAATGACTCCTCCAAGGAAGAAACCAGAGAAGAAATTATTATGATTTTTATATGCCAACGTCTTCGATATGGTCACCCATCGATTTAATTTGGAAACTCCTCCCACATTGCAACCTTTAGGAGAAGTAGGATTATACCAGTTGGCCGATTCTAGAACCTCCTCCTCCAACAATTAGCCGTTTCTAGAACCTCCTCCTCGGACGCAGGTTCGAGGAGGAGGTTCTAGAATCGGCTAATCTATACTACTACTACTAGCGTGCGATGCAAAAGTTATGATTCAAATCATGAAAGACTGGAGGAAGAAAAACCAATAGATGAAAGTATAGAAAGAAGAAGAGCGTAATCTATAGAGTCAAAAGATTTGCTGGAATCAATTAAAATCAAAATTATGAGACGATGATAATCACAGGCAAGTCTTATATCATCTGTGATCTTGATCCAAACCCTGTTGGAAATCAGACTCTTTGTCACTGATCAATTGATGTCTTTCAAGAAAATCATAAACCTAGGTATACACAATACACTCAAGAACTTTTGAAAAAATAGAAAGTATTGAAATAAGATGATAGTCGCTAGCCAAAACTGCAGTTTTCAATTTTTGAATGGGACCAACCTGAGCATGTTTCCATATAGATGGAAAAGAAGATGATTCAAAAGAAAAGTTAAAAATATGAAGCAAAACAGCATCTTGTATTAGCAAAATTTGTTCTAGACAGATTAGAGTTAGAGCGAGAGCTTCATAAACAACCTCTCAGTCAAACGCTTTCATTCCATGATGCACGAATGATTTGAATTAAGGTAGCCTTTTGAGTAGCGTTAAGCGTTACAGGCAAAATAGCTAGCTAACAAATTAGGATTCGTGATATTACAGTTAGCCAAGACATCCTTTACAGTTAGCTATTCCAAAATGTAGTTGGTGTCGACATTGATAATCTCCAATAAAAATATTTTTTTTAGCATTTTTGCATTTATGATCTATTACGCAGAGAGTGGTAGCATTATGATCGCTCATGAGACTCCTAATATTATTAGTTAACCAAGGGGCAGGAAAATGTTTCACTCGCCTTTGCCTTATCGGAGCATGTTTGTCATGAAAACATATTACTTTATTATTAAAATAATTAAATTTCGCGTGAAAGTCCGTCATATGATTTATAACGATTTCCAGTCTATCTTCAGCACACCAAAGCTGAGTTTAATAATCAACACGTTTTCACACGAAATCACGGTAAGAGAAATTACGCTACATTTCGGACTTGGACAGCGCAATAAATAAGATTAGATTGGAAAATTGCAGAGCAAGTAGTTAACCGTGAACAAGAATTTTAACGGTGCAAGACGAGGTGATCAAGTCAAGCAAGGGATGATAGACAGATTTGAGGAAGTATTAAGTCATATGATATATATGGGCAGTATTAAGTCTTCTAGAAGCAGTTCAAGTCTTCTGGAATCATTTCCAGTTTTTTGGATGCAGTTTCAAGGCTTTCAGAGTCTAACAGAGTCCTCAAGTCTTGTGAAAAGATTTCGAGTCATCTAGAAACAATATCAAGTATCTACTAGATGTAAATCAAGTCTTCTGTAAGTAGATTAAGTCTTTTGGAAGCAATATCAAATCTCCCAGAAGTAGTTTAAGTCTTCAGGAAATAGTTCATGTCTTCGGGAAGCAGTATTCGGTCTTCTGGAAGCAGTATCAAGTCCTCTGGAACCAGTACTAAGTCTTTTGGGAGCAGTATTAAGTCTCCTGGAAGTATTAAGTGTTTTATAAGCATTTCACGTCTTGTTTTCAAGTCATCTAGAAACAATATCAAATTTTATGAACATAGATTAAGTCTTCTGGAAGCAGTATTAATACTTCTGGAAGTAGTATCAAGTATCCTAGAAATAGTTCAAGCCTTCAGGAAATAATTCGAGTCTTCTGGAAGCAGTATCAACTCTTCTGGTAGCAGTATCAAGTCTTTTGAAAGTAATATTAAGTCTTTTTGAATTATTTGAAGTCTTCTAGAAGCTATATTAAGTCTCCTAAGAGTAATTCAAGTCTTCAGGAAGTAATTCAAGCCTTTTGAAAGCATTTTAAGTCTTTTGGAAGCAATTTCAAGTCTTTCAGAGGCAGTATCGAGTCTTCTGGAAGCAGTATTAACTCTTCTGGAATCATTTGACGTCTTGTGGAAGCAGTTTCAAGTCTACTAAAAGCAGTATGAATTCTTCTGGTAGCAGTATCAAGTCTTCTGAAAGTTATATTAAGGCTTTTGGAATTGTTTGAAGCTAGAAAGCTGTATTAAATCTCCTAGAAGTAATTCAAGTCTTCAGGAAGTAATTCAACCTTTTGGAAGCAGTTTCAAGTCTTCCAGAGGTAGTATCGAGTCTACTTAGTATTAACTCTTCTGGAATCATTTGAAGTCTAATGGAAGTAGTTTCAAGTCTCCTAAAAGCAGAATTAAGTCATCTAGAAGCAGTATCAAGTTTTATGCAAACAGAGCAAATCTTCTAGAAGCAGTCTCAAGTCTGTGTACATGGATTTCTAGAGTTCTTGAGTATGACTCATAATCCTCGCAATTCTTTCTGTGTGACAGCATAACCCATTACGATGTTTAAAGAATACTTCTTTATGGGTTAGCTTTCTTTTAATAGCAAGTCTCTTTCTCAGAGAACAATCAATTCCAGCTTTCTACTGGCGTGATTTCACAAAACTGATTCAAAAATACGTTATAAGCTGTGTATCGCACATAAAGTTGCATACTGGGTGTTAAAATTAGAACTAACACTAGAACTTTTATTAGGACAATTAAAGGTAGAAGTTTTCGCGTTTTGCCGTGCATCTTTTGAAAAAATGTTTGGTGTTTCGGATGCGATGTTGCAACTTTCTTCAAAAACTGGTTTGAAGTGTCACTTTTTTTTTTTAAAATATCATCGTCTGAGGGATACTTAAACCAAAACCAACAATTGTGGTCTAAAGAAATCTTGTCAAAAAGATTAATCACTGTGAGAACATCTCCTAGACCTATCCCGTGCATTGCAAATCTATGTTTGTTAACACTTTTTGTTTATTTTGGTGAATATATATTTTTTTTAACACCCTGTATAATAATAATAATTCACTGTTAATTTAAATTGACTTACAATTAGATATTGAAAATGTAAAAGGCATCAAACATTATTTATTGTTTATTTGCTCAACTATTAACTACAAAATATAAAAATTAATTGATGAGAGTCAATGAACTTTTTGTCTTAAGCAGGATAAATTCTTTTTTGTATTACATTAAAGTAATTTTTGATCTTAATTAAATCCAACCTCAATTTTCAATTGAACCAGTCACAAATGAAGTTTTATCTCCCCTCCTCTCCACACCTTATCAATCAATCAATCATCATCAGGTAAAGGCTGATTTTCCGCTAAACGAGTTCCCCATTCAATTTTCATTTCGGTGGCGTCGCGACGCGCTCAGACTGTGACCGAACCTCTAGAATCGATCGTTTTCAGTACGGTTTCGTCGCCGGATTGGTCGACGACAACAAACGTCAAGTACCTCTGAGTACCTCAAAAAGAATTTCCAAGTACCCCGAGATCTTTATACAGAAAAGCCGGCGAACGGAAATGATGTGAAAGTTGTTTTTACGTAAATGTTAATGTCAGTCGATTTTAAACCGAGGTTGTGTATGTGACAGAACGAACATCATCCGTCCGCAAGGATGTGGCGAGATCAAAGAGATAGACGGAGAAGCTTTTAATAAATGGGATCTTGTGGTTTTAAACAAATTTAAACATCTTTTTTAATTAAATTAAATAGCCGTTTTTTTTACGGGAGGTAAGATTAATTTTAAAATTTTTTTTGGGAAATTTTTGACATATTGTAACTTATTCAAATTTTTTTACTCATTTTTTAAGTAAAGTCACGTACCGTTTACTTAAATGTTACTTAACTCTCGCACAAATTGGCACAATTATACGTTAGAAGTGAAAGTTGAAAAGCAATCTTCATTTTAACTAACCACTATTAATACTATTTGTGGTTTTATGTAACGTTTAGATGTAAGATTAGTGCCGTTAATTTAGTATGCAAATCATATCTTCATTTTCATAAATAAGATCTTCACGATTTTTCAAATTTCATCATTTTTCTCTTGATTCCATTAAAACGTCAAAAAACACGTTATCCCCTAAACATTTCTTAAGTGGAATTGATTTCAAATTGAAAGAACGAGTTATACATCATTTGAAAGAGGAAGCTTCAATCTTCAACTTAATATACAAGTCATTTCTTCATTTTCCAAAATAAATCTTCCACGATCTTTCAAATTTTTTTCGTGATTCTACTAAAAATTCAAAAACACATCATTCTTTAATAATTTTTAAGTGGAATCAAATTCAAATGGAAAGAACAAATTATACATCATTTGAAAGAGGAAGCTTCAATCTTCAATTTGATATACAAGCCATTTCTTCATTTTGAAAAATAAGATCTCCACGATCTTTCAAATTTCTTCATTTTTTAACTTTAACATTTTTTAAGTGGAATCGATTGCAAATTGAAAGAACGAGCAATATTTAGTCTTCTAGAAGCAGTATTTAGACTTCCAGAAACAATATCATAAGAGCAATATAATTCCTTATAACTACTATACATTCTGTCATCTTCTGTTACCATTGTCAAGCTTTCCACCAGTAATACAGTCTTCTCCAAGCTTATACAAATAGTATTTAATTCTCCAAATGCAGTATCTAATCCTCCAAACACAACATTCAGTCTTTTGCCATCAATATACAGTCCATCAGCAGTATCTAGTCTTCAACAAACAACATGCAGTCTTCTGGAAGATGGTGTTCAATCTTCTACGAGCAGTGTTCAGTCTTCCAGAAGCAATATCTAATCTTCCAAAAGCAGTATAATTGCTTATAACCAGTATAAAACCTTTTGTTACCATTGTCAAGTCATTCACCAGTAATCTGGTAGTTTTTTCCAATAATCTCCAATCTTTAGTCTTTTATCACCAAAATATAATCTATCGACAGTATCTAGTCTTTTATAAAATGAATGTAGTCTTCTGGCAAGTAGTATTTAATCTTTTCTAAGCAATATTGGGTATTTTGCAAGTTTAATTTAGTCTTCCACAAACAGAGTTCAGTCTTCCAGGAGCAATATTTTGCCTTCCTGAGAGTTATCTACTTTCCTGTCAACAGTGTGTACTCTGTTAGCAATATCTAGTTTTTCCAAAGTAATGCTTGATTTTTCTTCAGATGTATGGCTAAATCCAACCCAACCCAACCTTATATTTGAACCAAAGTCGTCTTAACAAATTCTGCGTCCCATTGCAGGGTTGGGTTGGTCGATCTATACGAAAATGGTCTTTTCTATACAAAATTGAATGGCAATGAAAAATTTTTACATCTCAGAGGAGAAACTGAATACATCTATGATGTAAACACCATATATTTCATTCAGCTCCCCAGAGTTGTAGCAATTCTGACAATTCTGAATTCAAAAATACTTCAGTTCCTATATCAGGACCATCAAAATAAAATTATATAAAATTTTGCAATCGTAAGCAGCGCTATATAGAGTATCCAGAATTAAACGCAGGTTGCCCACTTCAATCAGGAGTGATTGGCCCATGAAAGGAAGGTTCAATCTTCAATTTGATATACAAGTTTTTTCTTCATTTTCAAAAATAAGACCTCCACGACCTTTCAAATTTCATCATTTTTTTTCGTCATTCTATTAAAACATCAAAAACAGATCATCCTTTAACATTTCATATGTGGAATAGATTTCAAATTAAAAGAACGAGTTATCTATCATTTTAAAGAGGAAGGTTTACCCTTCAATTTAATATACAAGACATATATTCATTTTCAAAAATAAGACCCTCACGATCTTTCAAATTTTTCATTTTTTTGTGTCTCTAGTAAAACGTTAAGAACACATCATCATTTAACATTCCTTAGGTGGAATCAATTTGAAATTGAATCAATGAGTTATATATCATTTTAAAGAGGAAAGTTCAACCTTCAATTTGGTATACAAATCATTTATTTATTTTCAAAAATAAAACACTCAAGATCTTTTAAATTTTATCATTTTTTTGTGATTCTACTAAAACGTTAACAACACATCATCCTTTAACATTTCTTCGGTAGAATTGATTTGAAATTGAAACAACGAGTTATCTATCATTTTAAAGAGGAAGGTTTACCCTTTAATTTAATATACAAGACATTTCTTCATTTTCAAAAATAAGACCCTCACGATCTTTCAAATTTTATCATTTTTTTCGTGTCTCTAGTAAAACGTTAAGAACATATCATCATTTAACATTCCTTAGGTGGAATCAGTTTGAAATTGAAACAATGAGTTATCTATCATTTTAAAGAGGAAAGTTCAACCTTCAATTTGGTATACAAATCATTTATTTATTTTCAAAAATAAAACACTCAAGATCTTTTAAATTTTATCATTTTTTTGTGATTCTACTAAAACGTTAACAACACATCATCCTTTAACATTTCTTCGGTAGAATCGATTTGAAATTGAAACAACGAGTTATCTATCATTTTAAAGAGGAAGGTTTACCCTTCAATTTAATATACAAGACATTTCTTCATTTTCAAAAATAAGACCCTCACGATCTTTCAAATTTTATCATATTTTTTGTGTCTCTAGTAAAACGTTAAGAACACATCATCATTTAACATTCCTTAGGTGGAATCAATTTGAAATTGAAACAATGAGTTGTTTATCATTTTAAAGAGGAAAGTTCAACCTTCAATTTGGTATACAAATCATTTCTTTATTTTCAAAAATAAAACCCTCAAGATCTTTTAATTTTTTCCTAATTCTACTAAAACGTCAAAAACACATCATCCTTTAACATTTCTTAAATGGAATCAATTTAAAATTGAAATACTCAGTTATGCATCATTTTAAAGAAAAAGGTTCAACTTTCAATTTGATATATAAATCATTTCTTCATTTTCAAAAATAAGTCCCCCATGATCTTTCAAATTTTCTTTTAATTCCACTAAAACGTCAAAAACTCATCATACTTTAAGATTTCTTGGGTGGAATCGATTTCAATTTAATTGAAACAACGAGTTATACATCATTTTAAAGAAGTAGATTTATTCTTCAATTTGGTATACAAGACATTTCTTCATTCAAATTTTATCAGTTTAGTTTAAATTAAATAAATTTACTTTTTAATCGTTCGTTTCAGATTCCCAACCCAACTTAACCTTCCAATTTTCAATCCTTGATGATACCTGAAGAACCCAACAAGCCAACCCAAGTAAAATTTACTTCTTTTTAAATTATCTTTTTGAAGCATATAAATTTTGTTGCAGTGGTTTCGTTTTCGTTGGTTAAAAGAAATGTCATCTCGCCCAAAAGATAAAGTAACAGCAATATTTCGAAAACTTTTCGCGAGATCCTCCACCAAAAACGGTGAAGGTCCCAGTAGACAACGCGAACCAAACAGTGGTTCTCCAGCTAGAAGACTTTTACGAGGATGTAGAGATACCGTTTCCCCAGCTGCATCTTCGGGGAGTTCTTCGTTAACTTCCGCGAAATCGTCCAGATCAAAAACGTTGGATGATCCACCATCGAGTAAAACCGTGCGAGCACGACGTCTTATGAAAGAGTACAAAGATTTACAGAGGATACAAAATTCTCGTCCAGATCCAGTGTTTTCCGTTGAACTTGTCGATGATAACTTATTCGAGTGGCACGTGAGGTTGTTAAGGGTTGATCCGGAAAGTGATTTATACAACGATATGACCGAGTTGGGTGTAACATCGATACTTCTTCATTTGATATTCCCGGAAAATTTTCCTTTTGCGCCCCCTTTTATGCGAGTAATATCGCCGCGTATAGAGAAAGGATTTGTAATGGAAGGTGGAGCGATTTGTATGGAGTTGTTGACGCCGAGAGGATGGGCGAGTGCGTATACAGTGGAGGCGGTCATCATGCAATTTGCGGCTAGTGTCGTGAAAGGGCAGGGTCGTATCCAGAGAAAAGCGAAGGGTCAGAAAGTGTTCAGTAGACGGACTGCTGAAGAAAGTTTCAGATCTTTGGTGAAAACGCACGAGAAGTACGGTTGGGTCACACCATCTCTTGCGGACGGATAAAAAAAAAATAGTTTTAAATTTTAAAGTTTAAAATTTAAAAAAGTCTGTAGTTCTTTTTTAAATGAATAAATCTCAACAAAAAAATGAAACGAACGACTGATCGAGAACAAAATTAAAAATTATAAATCCGGTCCTGTTTTATATTTTAAGAATATTGTACTCGTGTAAGTGTTTATATGGATGTTAATCGATGTTCTAATTACCCATGTTTTGGTAGTCCATAAAGTTTGTACGATTCGATTTTAATTTTTAAATCGAATTAAGTTATACCGTTCGAGTAACAAAAAACATCCGTTCATTTTAACCCCATACATATAAAAAGAGTGTACAGAGTTTGTTATATTTTGTAGGAAAATGTTTTTTGATAACAAGAATGCGTTTAAACCAAAAAAAATGAAACAATTTTTGGCTTATATCCGCACGGTGATCTATGTAATATTTTTATAACGCATTAAAAACTCGATATAATGAATGAATAAAAGATTCTTTATATCGAGTATTTATTGTAAGTGCTTAAAAATTATTTAATTCATTAGAAATGGGTAAGTTAACAGGGTTTATAAAATTAAAAAAATAAAATTGTTATTATACAGTGTGTCTACAAAGTAATGAACGATAAAATCTTGAAAAATCGTTGAAAATTTCAATGTGCGCGTTAAGTACGAAAACAGAAAATCTTTTTAACGACTTGAAAGAAAAATTAACGGTCTCAAAACTCGTTTTTGCATCAAAAACCACGTTTGATAGATTTCTGGTGCGTATAAAGAGGATTTGAGTGAATTTAGACCTCTTCTTCAGAACTTTGCAGAACTCGTACTCCTTGAGGGATTATAAGAACTGTGATCACATTTTTTCAAATAATGAAGATTTTAGTTGCAAAAACAAGTTTAAAGATCGTTTATTTTTCCTTCATGGCAGTCATTTATTGAGGAAATGAAAATAATAAATCGTAATTCCTAAATCATTGAAGGTACAAATATATCACTGAATAGGTAATAATAATATCTCTTAGAAAATATAAAATTATATAGGATGTCCCATTAAAAAAGCGGTTTTTCAATTTATCTCAAAAACCATAAACTTTATAACATTGTCGATAAAAAATTTGATCAAGCTGTTAAAAAGATTTTTTCATATTTACATACTTTAGGCGCGCACTGTATACGAGATATTCAAATTGAATGTAAATTGATGTATAATTAATTGAGAGAGGAAGATTCAACCTTCAATTTGGCAAGCAAATCATTTCTTCATTTGTAATAATAAGATCTTTACGATCTTTCAAATTTTATCATTTTTTTGTGATTCTACTAAAACGTTAACGTATCTTATAACGTTTCTTAGGTGGAATCAATTTGAAATTGAAACAACGAGTTATCTATCATTTTAAAGAAGGAAGTTCAATCTTCAATTTGGTATACAAGTCATTTCTTCATTTTCGAAAATAAGACCCTCAGGATCTTTCAAATTTTATCATTTTTTTGTGATTCTACTAAAACGTTAACAACACTTCATCATTTAACATTTCTTAGGTGGAATCAGTTTGAAATTGAAACAACGAGTTATCTATCATCTTAAAGAGGAAAGTTCAACCTTCAATTTGGTGTACAAGTAATTTCTTCATTTTCAAAAATAAGACCCTCAGGATCTTTCAAATTTTATCATTTTTTGTGATTCTACTAAAACGTTAACAACACTTCATCATTTAACATTTCTTAGGTGGAATCAGTTTGAAATTGAAACAACGTGTTATCTATCATTTTAAAGAGGAAGGTTCAGCCTTCAATTTGGTGTACAAGTCATTTCTTCATTTTCAAAAATAAGACCCTCAGAATCTTTCAAATTTTATCATTTTTTTGTGATTCTACTAAAACGTTAACAACACTTCATCATTTAACATTTCTTAGGTGGAATCAGTTTGAAATTGAAACAACGTGTTATCTATCATTTTAAATAGTAAGGTTCAGCCTTCAATTTGGTGTACAAGTCATTTCTTCATTTTCAAAAATAAGACCCTCAGGATCTTTCAAATTTTATCATTTTTTGTGATTCTACTAAAACGTTAACAACACTTCATCATTTAACATTTCTTAGGTGGAATCAGTTTGAAATTGAAACAACGTGTTATCTATCATTTTAAAGAGTAAGGTTCAGCCTTCAATTTGGTGTACAAGTCATTTCTTCATTTTCAAAAATAAGACCCTCAGGATCTTTCAAATTTTATCATTTTTTGTGATTCTACTAAAACGTTAACAACACTTCATCATTTAACATTTCTTAGGTAGAATCAGCTTGAAATTGAAACAACGAGTTATCTATCATCTTAAAGAGGAAAGTTCAACCTTCAATTTGGTGTACAAGTAATTTCTTCATTTTCAAAAATAAGACCCTCAGGATCTTTCAAATTTTATCATTTTTTTGTGATTCTACTAAAACGTTAACAACACTTCATCATTTAACATTTCTTAGGTGGAATCAGCTTGAAATTGAAACAACGAGTTATCTATCATCTTAAAGAGGAAAGTTCAACCTTCAATTTGGTGTACAAGTAATTTCTTCATTTTCAAAAATAAGACCCTCAGGATCTTTCAAATTTTATCATTTTTTTGTGATTCTACTAAAACGTTAACAACACTTCATCATTTAACATTTCTTAGGTGGAATCAGTTTGAAATTGAAACAACGAGTTATCTATCATCTTAAAGAGGAAAGTTCAACCTTCAATTTGGTGTACAAGTCATTTCTTCATTTTCAAAAATAAGACCCTCAGGATCTTTCAAATTTTATCATTTTTTTGTGATTCTACTAAAACGTTAACAACACTTCATCATTTAACATTTCTTAGGTGGAATCAGTTTGAAATTGAAACAACGAGTTATCTATCATCTTAAAGAGGAAAGTTCAACCTTCAATTTGGTGTACAAGTCATTTCTTCATTTTCAAAAATAAGACCCTCAGGATCTTTCAAATTTTATCATTTTTTTGTGATTCTACTAAAACGTTAACAACACTTCATCATTTAACATTTCTTAGGTGGAATCAGTTTGAAATTGAAACAACGAGTTATCTATCATCTTAAAGAGGAAAGTTCAACCTTCAATTTGGTGTACAAGTAATTTCTTCATTTTCAAAAATAAGACCCTCAGGATCTTTCAAATTTTATCATTTTTTTGTGATTCTACTAAAACGTTAACAACACTTCATCATTTAACATTTCTTAGGTGGAATCAGTTTGAAATTGAAACAACGAGTTATCTATCATCTTAAAGAGGAAAGTTCAACCTTCAATTTGGTGTACAAGTCATTTCTTCATTTTCAAAAATAAGACCCTCAGGATCTTTCAAATTTTATCATTTTTTTGTGATTCTACTAAAACGTTAACAACACTTCATCATTTAACATTTCTTAGGTGGAATCAGCTTGAAATTGAAACAACGAGTTATCTATCATCTTAAAGAGGAAAGTTCAACCTTCAATTTGGTGTACAAGTAATTTCTTCATTTTCAAAAATAAGACCCTCAGGATCTTTCAAATTTTATCATTTTTTTGTGATTCTACTAAAACGTTAACAACACTTCATCATTTAACATTTCTTAGGTGGAATCAGCTTGAAATTGAAACAACGAGTTATCTATCATCTTAAAGAGGAAAGTTCAACCTTCAATTTGGTGTACAAGTAATTTCTTCATTTTCAAAAATAAGACCCTCAGGATCTTTCAAATTTTATCATTTTTTTGTGATTCTACTAAAACGTTAACAACACTTCATCATTTAACATTTCTTAGGTGGAATCAGTTTGAAATTGAAACAACGAGTTATCTATCATCTTAAAGAGGAAAGTTCAACCTTCAATTTGGTGTACAAGTCATTTCTTCATTTTCAAAAATAAGACCCTCAGGATCTTTCAAATTTTATCATTTTTTTGTGATTCTACTAAAACGTTAACAACACTTCATCATTTAACATTTCTTAGGTGGAATCAGTTTGAAATTGAAACAACGTGTTATCTATCATTTTAAAGAGGAAGGTTCAGCCTTCAATTTGGTGTACAAGTCATTTCTTCATTTTCAAAAATAAGACCCTCAGAATCTTTCAAATTTTATCATTTTTTTGTGATTCTACTAAAACGTTAACAACACTTCATCATTTAACATTTCTTAGGTGGAATCAGTTTGAAATTGAAACAACGTGTTATCTATCATTTTAAAGAGGAAGGTTCAGCCTTCAATTTGGTGTACAAGTCATTTCTTCATTTTCAAAAATAAGACCCTCAGAATCTTTCAAATTTTATCATTTTTTTGTGATTCTACTAAAACGTTAACAACACTTCATCATTTAACATTTCTTAGGTGGAATCAGTTTGAAATTGAAACAACGTGTTATCTATCATTTTAAAGAGTAAGGTTCAGCCTTCAATTTGGTGTACAAGTCATTTCTTCATTTTCAAAAATAAGACCCTCAGGATCTTTCAAATTTTATCATTTTTTGTGATTCTACTAAAACGTTAACAACACTTCATCATTTAACATTTCTTAGGTGGAATCAGTTTGAAATTGAAACAACGTGTTATCTATCATTTTAAAGAGGAAGGTTCAGCCTTCAATTTGGTGTACAAGTCATTTCTTCATTTTCAAAAATAAGACCCTCAGGATCTTTCAAATTTTATCATTTTTTTGTGATTCTACTAAAACGTTAACAACACTTCATCATTTAACATTTCTTAGGTGGAATCAGTTTGAAATTGAAACAACGTGTTATCTATCATTTTAAAGAGGAAGGTTCAGCCTTCAATTTGGTGTACAAGTCATTTCTTCATTTTCAAAAATAAGACCCTCAGAATCTTTCAAATTTTATCATTTTTTTGTGATTCTACTAAAACGTTAACAACACTTCATCATTTAACATTTCTTAGGTGGAATCAGTTTGAAATTGAAACAACGTGTTATCTATCATTTTAAAGAGTAAGGTTCAGCCTTCAATTTGGTGTACAAGTCATTTCTTCATTTTCAAAAATAAGACCCTCAGGATCTTTCAAATTTTATCATTTTTTGTGATTCTACTAAAACGTTAACAACACTTCATCATTTAACATTTCTTAGGTGGAATCAGTTTGAAATTGAAACAACGTGTTATCTATCATTTTAAAGAGGAAGGTTCAGCCTTCAATTTGGTGTACAAGTCATTTCTTCATTTTCAAAAATAAGACCCTCAGGATCTTTCAAATTTTATCATTTTTTTGTGATTCTACTAAAACGTTAACAACACTTCATCATTTAACATTTCTTAGGTGGAATCAGTTTGAAATTGAAACAACGAGTTATCTATCATCTTAAAGAGGAAAGTTCAACCTTCAATTTGGTGTACAAGTCATTTCTTCATTTTCAAAAATAAGACCCTCAGGATCTTTCAAATTTTATCATTTTTTTGTGATTCTACTAAAACGTTAACAACACTTCATCATTTAACATTTCTTAGGTGGAATCAGTTTGAAATTGAAACAACGTGTTATCTATCATTTTAAAGAGGAAGGTTCAGCCTTCAATTTGGTGTACAAGTCATTTCTTCATTTTCAAAAATAAGACCCTCAGAATCTTTCAAATTTTATCATTTTTTTGTGATTCTACTAAAACGTTAACAACACTTCATCATTTAACATTTCTTAGGTGGAATCAGTTTGAAATTGAAACAACGTGTTATCTATCATTTTAAAGAGTAAGGTTCAGCCTTCAATTTGGTGTACAAGTCATTTCTTCATTTTCAAAAATAAGACCCTCAGGATCTTTCAAATTTTATCATTTTTTGTGATTCTACTAAAACGTTAACAACACTTCATCATTTAACATTTCTTAGGTGGAATCAGTTTGAAATTGAAACAACGAGTTATCTATCATCTTAAAGAGGAAAGTTCAACCTTCAACTTGGTGTACAAGTCATTTCTTCATTTTCAAAAATAAGACCCTCAGGATCTTTCAAATTTTATCATTTTTTTGTGATTCTACTAAAACGTTAACAACACTTCATCATTTAACATTTCTTAGGTGGAATCAGTTTGAAATTGAAACAACGAGTTATCTATCATCTTAAAGAGGAAAGTTCAACCTTCAATTTGGTGTACAAGTCATTTCTTCATTTTCAAAAATAAGACCCTCAGGATCTTTCAAATTTTATCATTTTTTTGTGATTCTACTAAAACGTTAACAACACTTCATCATTTAACATTTCTTAGGTGGAATCAGTTTGAAATTGAAACAACGTGTTATCTATCATTTTAAAGAGGAAGGTTCAGCCTTCAATTTGGTGTACAAGTCATTTCTTCATTTTCAAAAATAAGACCCTCAGAATCTTTCAAATTTTATCATTTTTTTGTGATTCTACTAAAACGTTAACAACACTTCATCATTTAACATTTCTTAGGTGGAATCAGTTTGAAATTGAAACAACGTGTTATCTATCATTTTAAAGAGTAAGGTTCAGCCTTCAATTTGGTGTACAAGTCATTTCTTCATTTTCAAAAATAAGACCCTCAGGATCTTTCAAATTTTATCATTTTTTGTGATTCTACTAAAACGTTAACAACACTTCATCATTTAACATTTCTTAGGTGGAATCAGTTTGAAATTGAAACAACGTGTTATCTATCATTTTAAAGAGGAAGGTTCAGCCTTCAATTTGGTGTACAAGTCATTTCTTCATTTTCAAAAATAAGACCCTCAGGATCTTTCAAATTTTATCATTTTTTTGTGATTCTACTAAAACGTTAACAACACTTCATCATTTAACATTTCTTAGGTGGAATCAGCTTGAAATTGAAACAACGAGTTATCTATCATCTTAAAGAGGAAAGTTCAACCTTCAATTTAGTGTACAAGTAATTTCTTCATTTTCAAAAATAAGACCCTCAGGATCTTTCAAATTTTATCATTTTTTTGTGATTCTACTAAAACGTTAACAACACTTCATCATTTAACATTTCTTAGGTGGAATCAGCTTGAAATTGAAACAACGAGTTATCTATCATCTTAAAGAGGAAAGTTCAACCTTCAATTTGGTGTACAAGTAATTTCTTCATTTTCAAAAATAAGACCCTCAGGATCTTTCAAATTTTATCATTTTTTTGTGATTCTACTAAAACGTTAACAACACTTCATCATTTAACATTTCTTAGGTGGAATCAGTTTGAAATTGAAACAACGAGTTATCTATCATCTTAAAGAGGAAAGTTCAACCTTCAATTTGGTGTACAAGTCATTTCTTCATTTTCAAAAATAAGACCCTCAGGATCTTTCAAATTTTATCATTTTTTTGTGATTCTACTAAAACGTTAACAACACTTCATCATTTAACATTTCTTAGGTGGAATCAGTTTGAAATTGAAACAACGAGTTATCTATCATCTTAAAGAGGAAAGTTCAACCTTCAATTTGGTGTACAAGTCATTTCTTCATTTTCAAAAATAAGACCCTCAGGATCTTTCAAATTTTATCATTTTTTTGTGATTCTACTAAAACGTTAACAACACTTCATCATTTAACATTTCTTAGGTGGAATCAGTTTGAAATTGAAACAACGAGTTATCTATCATCTTAAAGAGGAAAGTTCAACCTTCAATTTGGTGTACAAGTCATTTCTTCATTTTCAAAAATAAGACCCTCAGGATCTTTCAAATTTTATCATTTTTTTGTGATTCTACTAAAACGTTAACAACACTTCATCATTTAACATTTCTTAGGTGGAATCAGTTTGAAATTGAAACAACGAGTTATCTATCATCTTAAAGAGGAAAGTTCAACCTTCAATTTGGTGTACAAGTCATTTCTTCATTTTCAAAAATAAGACCCTCAGGATCTTTCAAATTTTATCATTTTTTGTGATTCTACTAAAACGTTAACAACACTTCATCATTTAACATTTCTTAGGTGGAATCAGTTTGAAATTGAAACAACGTGTTATCTATCATTTTAAAGAGGAAGGTTCAGCCTTCAATTTGGTGTACAAGTCATTTCTTCATTTTCAAAAATAAGACCCTCAGGATCTTTCAAATTTTATCATTTTTTTGTGATTCTACTAAAACGTTAACAACACTTCATCATTTAACATTTCTTAGGTGGAATCAGTTTGAAATTGAAACAACGAGTTATCTATCATCTTAAAGAGGAAAGTTCAACCTTCAATTTGGTGTACAAGTCATTTCTTCATTTTCAAAAATAAGACCCTCAGGATCTTTCAAATTTTATCATTTTTTGTGATTCTACTAAAACGTTAACAACACTTCATCATTTAACATTTCTTAGGTGGAATCAGTTTGAAATTGAAACAACGTGTTATCTATCATTTTAAAGAGGAAGGTTCAGCCTTCAATTTGGTGTACAAGTCATTTCTTCATTTTCAAAAATAAGACCCTCAGGATCTTTCAAATTTTATCATTTTTTTGTGATTCTACTAAAACGTTAACAACACTTCATCATTTAACATTTCTTAGGTGGAATCGATTTGAAATTGAAACAACTAGTTATACATTAGTTGAAAGAGGAAGGTTTAATCTTCAATTTGGTATACAAATTATTTCTTCATTTTCAAAAATAAATCCTCCACGATCTTTCAATTTTTTTTGTAATTTTATTAAAACGTCAGAAATACATCATTATTCAAAATGTTTAGGTGAAATCGATTTGAAATTGAAACAATGAGTTATACATCATTTGAAAGAGGAAGGTTTAGTCTTCAATTTGGTATACAAGTTATTTCTTTATTTTCAAAAATAAGACCCTCACGATCTTCCAAACTTTATCATTTTTTTGTGATTCTACTAAAACTTTAACAACATACCATCCTTTAACATTTCTTAGGTGGAATCGATTTGAAATTGAAACAACGAGTTATCTATCATTTTAAAGAGGAAAGTTCAACCTTCAATTTGGTATGCAAATCATTTCTTTACATTTAAGAATAAGACCCTCCTATAACATATTCTCTTTGTCTCTCTATCATCCCTCTAGATGAGACATTTTGATATATCCCGGTGCTCAGAATCTTTTGCATGGTTTGTGTGGTGAGTTTACCTTTCTGAATTACTACTAGTACCTTACCGACTCTTGTTCTTCGTATTTCTTCTATTTCTTGAGTTTCCTCTCATTTTTCTTTTATTCTCTTATTCCTTTAACCATTTCCTCAAATGCCTTTCCTGCAGTCTCAACAATTAATGCATTCGTTTATCTTAATCCTCTCGTATATTGTTCTTCTTTCTCACTCTCTTTCTTTTATTCGTGTTCTTCCTCTTTGGAAGAGATTGTGCAAATATCAATATTTACTTTTATATTGCGAAATATAACTTCTATCATTTTCTTTAGCTCAATATTTGAAGAATTCTTAGAATAGTTTTCTAAGTCTGCTATGGGCTATAAATATAAGAAGATATAAATCTTCTGGAAGCGCTTCACAATTTTATTATTTTATTCGTGATTTTACTAAAATGTCAAAAACGCATTATTCTTTAACTTGACTTAGAAGGAATCGGTTTCATATTGAAACAAAGGGTTATATATTATTTGAAAGAGGAAAGTTCAGTTTTCAATTTGGTATGCAAGTTAATTCTTCATTTTCAAAAATAAGAAACCTCCATGATCTTTTAAATTTCATCATTTTTCTCTTGATTCCATTAAAACGTCAAAATACATTATCCTTTAACATTTCTTAGGTAGAATCGATTTCAAATTGAAACAATGAGTTATACATCATTTAAAAGAGGAAGGTTCAGCCTTCAATTTGGTATGAAAGTCGTTTCTTTATTTTCAAAAATACGACCCCCACGATCTTTCAAATTTTATCATTTTTTTTTCGTGACTTTACTAAAACATCCAAAACATATCATCATTTAACATTTCTTAGATTGAATCAATTTCAAATTGAAACGATGAGTTATACATCATTTGAAAGAGGAAGGTTCAAATTTCAATTTGGTATGAAGATCATATCTTCATTTTCAAAAATAAGTCCTCAACGAATCTTTCAAATTTCATCATTTTGTCTCGTGATTCTACTAAAACATTAAAAATACTTCATCCTTTAACATTTCTTAGGTAGAATCGATTTCAAATTGAAACAATGTGTTATACATCACTTGAAAAAGGAAGGTTCAGACTTCAATTTGGTATGAAAGTCGTTACTTTATTTTCAAAAATAAGACCCTCACGATCTTTCAATTTTATCATTTTTTGTGGTTCTACTAAAATATCAAGAACACATCATCCTTTAACAGTTCTTAGATTGAATCGATTTCAAATTGAAACAATGAGTTATACATCATTTGAAAGAGGAAGGTTCAAACTTTAATTTGGTATAAAAATCATATCTTCATTTTTAAAAATAAGACCTCAACGAATCTTTCAAATTTTATCATTTTTTTTGTGGTTCTACTAAAATGTCAAGAACACATCATCCTTTAACATTTCTTAGGTTGAATTGATTTCAATCAAGCAAAATCTAGTTTTTAACAAACAGTCTTTCCAAAGTAATATTTGACTTTTCTTCAGATATGTGGCTAAATCCAACCCAACCCAACTTTATATATTTGAACCAGAGACGTCCTAATATATTCTGCATCCCAAAGTTGGGTTGGTCGATCAATATGAGAAGACTCTTTTTTATACAAAATTGAATGGCAATGAAAAATGTTTGCTTCTCAGAGGAGAAACTTAATACAGGTATGATGTAGACACCATATATTTCATTCAGATCCTCAGGGTTGTAGTAATTCTGACAATTCTGAATTCAAAAATACTTCAGCTACAGATTCCTATATCAAAACTATCAAAATAAAATTAAATACAATTTTGTAATCGAAAGCAGCGCTATAAGTGAGAGTATCCAGAATTAAACGCAGGTTGCCCACTTCAATCAGAAGTGAATGGGCCATGAAAGGAAGGTTCAATCTTCAATTTGATATACAAGTCTTTTCTTCATTTTCAAAAATATGACCTCCACAACCTTTCAAATTTTATCATTTTTTTTCATCATTCTATTAAAACATCAAAAACACATTATCTTTTAACATTTCTTATGTGGAATAGATTTCAAATTGAAAGAACGAGTTATCTAACATTTTAAAGAGGAAGGTTTACCCTTCAATTTAATATACAAGACATATCTTCATTTTCAAAAATAAGACCCCCACGATCTTTAAAATTTTATCATTTTTTTGTGGCTCTACTAAAATGTCAAGAACACATCATCCTTTAACATTTCTTAGATTGAATCGATTTCAAATTGAAACAATGAGTTATACATCATTTGAAAGAGAAAGGTTCAGCCTTCAATTTGGTATGTAACTCGTTTCTTCATTTTCAAAAATAAGACCCCCACGATCTTTAAAATTTTATCATTTTTTTGTGGCTCTACTAAAATGTCAAGAACACATCATCCTTTAACATTTCTTAGATTGAATCGATTTCAAATTGAAACAATGAGTTATACATCATTTGAAAGAGAAAGGTTCAGCCTTCAATTTGGTATGAAACTCGTTTCTTCATTTTCAAAAATAAGACCCCCACGATCTTTAAAATTTTATCATTTTTTTGTGATTCTACTAAAATGTCAAGAACACATCATCCTTTAACATTTCTTAGATTGAATCGATTTCAAATTGAAACAATGAGTTATACATCATTTGAAAGAGAAAGGTTCAGCCTTCAATTTGGTATCAAACTCGTTTCTTCATTTTCAAAAATAAGACCCCCACGATCTTTAAAATTTTATCATTTTTTTGTGGTTCTACTAAAATGTCAAGGACACATCATCCTTTAACATTTCTTAGATTGAATCGATTTCAAATTGAAACAATGAGTTATACATCATTTGAAAGAGAAAGGTTCAGCCTTCAATTTGGTATCAAACTCGTCCCTTCATTTTCAAAAATAAATCTTTCAAATTTTATTTTTTTTTCGTGACTACTAAAACATCCAAAACACATCATCATTTAACTTATTTTAGGTGGAATCTATTTCATACTGAAACAACGAGTTATACATCATTTTAAAGAGGAAGGTTCAGTCTTTAATTTGGTATGCAAGTCATTTCTTCATTTTCAAAAATGAGACCTCCACAGTCAAATTTGTTAACATGTTTAATGGCCACTTTTACCACTCTTTAATAGTTTTAATAGGAGCCAATAGGAGCGCTTAAATTTGCTGTAACCATGGTAACTATACTCTAGGTAATTTAACTGTAGGTTGGTAAAAATGGACCTAAGCACTACTACCAATTTTCTATATCAAATATATCGAAAATTTAGAATCTTTAAAATGATTTTTCTCGAAAAACTATTTATATTCCTTAATAAAAATCATAACTGTGTTAAAAATTAATCAATTTTTTACAACGATTTGATCACTTACTTTATGTACACACTGTATAAACGAATAATTTCCATAATTTACACGTATTTATCAAGGTATGATAAAGAATTAAGGGTTAAGGCAGCTTTTAAAAGTGTTTTTGTACATACCTAAATACGTACCTGCCTTAACTTTCAAAAAAAGTAACGAGACATAAATCAAATCAAAATGCTCAGGCACAATACCAATAAAATTAAACAAAAAAAGCTCGATTTTGTGCGATTTTATATTCATCAATTTAAAATAAAAATAAAATAAATTACCCTAACAGTATTATTAATATATTAATAATTACTAATCGTAATTAGATCTCGTCGTTGATACTTTTAAAAACAATGTATATTTGGTGTGTTAAGTTTTCTAGACTAAATTTCGTCTTCCAAAGGCCTCTATTATTATTATTATTATTATTTAAATAATGTAGTTTTATCATTCTTCGAATAAACGAACGAATAAATGTATTAATTTCTTTATACTTTTGCATCATCCTGTATATAAAATTTTTTTTATGTCAAAATCTGCAGTACCGGCCTGTCATCAACTGTCAAACGTCTGGGGCTTTTGTATTCAATGATATCGTTAATTCGGCGTTAAAATTCACCTTTCCAGTGCGATTTTTACCCAGTCCTTTTTAACTAAGCTCTTAGAACGTAGTTCAACTAATTAATCAACTAATTAACTAAGATGCTGATTAAGGTTAAGGTAAGAAGATTTGAGGTTATGTTACGACGGTTTTTTCCTTTCTAATTCGATTTTCTTTTCGAAGACTTTAACGGGTAAGGAAATTGAAATCGATATCGAACCCACCGATAAAGTGGAAAGAATCAAAGAAAGAGTGGAAGAAAAGGAGGGAATACCGCCACAACAACAGCGTTTGATTTTTTCGGGAAAACAAATGTAAGATGATTATGGTACTTTATTTTGTTGAAATGAGATGATTTTTCTTTTTGATAGGAATGATGAGAAAACGGCCCAAGACTACAAGGTCCAGGGTGGGTCAGTGTTACATTTAGTTCTAGCTCTTCGCGGCGGACTTTAAGCAATGAATTACAATCACGAACCACTTTGTTAATCCTCTAAAAGCAGTACTACTATTTAATATATTATATTTTGTAAGCTACTATTTTATTTTTTGAGGAAGTTTCGGCCTTGTTTTCTCTCATTTGTTGTTGCAAATATAAAGTTGGTAAAAATGAAGTTTCGGTTTAAGTAACGTCAATAAATAAGTTTTTTAATATTTTTGTTTTAATATACATTTTATATAGATTATAAACGCCTTTAAAGATTATAAATCTTATTTTGAAAAGTTTATTTATTAAAAAGTTTAATTATTTATTTTTTAAAAATTTAAATTTATATTTTTGATGATATAGGCAACTAAAATAACACCTCTATCACTGACAGTAATAAATCTAACCTCACTTTTTAAATTCAGCTGATTCTTAAAGTAAATAACATTGTTTATAGACGTTATTAATCATTATGATGAGTTACGAAGCTTTAATTGATCATTTGAAGCTGTTAAATTCCCAAAACTTATCAGGTATAAACCTTTAAATTAATAATTAAGATATTTGTAAATAACACAACATAACCTCACTTTTTATTAATGCTTAAAAAATTAAAATTTTATTTTATATTTTTTAGAATATCCCGCCGGTTTAAATGAAATTCTCGTCAAAAATGTTGAGTCTACAATCACCCAGGCACAGCTAAGTGATACAATTTTTATTTTACCCGTTTTAAAGCCTTACGAAATCAATGATAATCTGGAAATACATTCTTATTTATTTTAAAAATTAGGAAAAACATTAAATGATGTTAACACAAATTTATTAAGCGTGCGCCACAATAAGATTTTACAAAAATCTCTTGATAATTACGTAAATTTAAGAATTTTGCAATTATTATTATTTATTATTGATTATGGCAGCTTTTGGTGTTCTTTCAATAGCAAGAGATGAAAATTTAATCATAAATTAGGAGAATACCTAATTTTTTTAAATAATTAAGTAAATATTGAAAATTATTATCATAATATATTATTAAAATTTAAATTTTTGATGATATAGGCAACCAAAATAACACCTTATACAATGACAACAATAGATCTAACCTCACTTTTTGATTTCAGCTGATTCTTAAAGTAAATTACGTTATTTATAGACATTATTAATCATTATGATGAGTTACGAAGCTTTAATCGATCATTTGAAACTGTTAAATTCCCAAAACTTATCAGGTATGAACTTTTAACTTAATAATTTAGGTATTTATAAATAACACAACATAACCTCACTTTTTATTAATGCTTAAAAAATTAAAATTTTATTTTATATTTTTCAGAATATCCCGCCGATTTAAACGAAATTCTCACCAAAAATGTTGAGTCTACAATCACCCAGGCACAGCTAAATGATACAATTTTCATTTTACCCGATTTAAAACCTTACAAAATCAATGATAATCCAATAATCTGGAAATACATTCTTATTTATTTAAAAAATTAGGAGAAACATTAAACGATGTTGATGTATATTTATTAAGTGTGTGCTACAATAAGATTTTACAAAAATTGCTCGATAGTTGCATAAATTTAGGAATTTGTTCTAATTTATTACCGAGTATGGCAGCGTTAGCAAGAGATAGAAATTTAATCATAAATTAGGAGAATAGCTAAATAATATATAGCTTTAAATAATTAAGTAAATCCTGAAAAGTATTATCATAATATATTATTATTAAAATTTAAATTTTTATGATATAGGCAACCAAAACAACACCTTTACACAGTGTCAACAGTAAATCTAACCTTACTTTTTGAATTCAGCTGATTCTTAAAATAAATAACGTTGTTTATAGACGTTGTTAATCATTATGATGGATTACGAAGCTTTAATTGATCATTTGAAACTATTAAATTCTCAAAACTTATCAGGTATGAACCTTTAACTTATTTACTTAGATAATTATAAATAACACAACATAACCTCACTTTTTATTAATGCTTAAAAAATTTAAATTTATTTTATATTTTCTAGAAAATCCCGCCGATTTAAGTGAAATTGTCGCCAAAAATGTTGAGTCTACAATCACCCAGGCACAACTAAGTGATACAATTTTCATTTTATCCGATTTAAAACCTTACAAAATCAATGATAATCCAATAATCTGGAAATACATTCTTATTTATTTAAAAAATTAGGAGAAACATTAAACGATGTTGATGTATATAACTACAATAAGATTTTACAAAAATCTCTCGATAATTGCATAAATTTAAGAATTTGTACTAATTTATTATTGATTATGGCGGCTTTTGGTGCTCTTTCAATAGCAAGAGATGAAAATTTAATCATAAATTAGGAGAATACCCAATTTTTTAAAAATAATTAAGTAAATATTGAAAATTATTATCATAATATATTATTAAAATTTAAATTTTTGATGATATAGGCAACCAAAATAACACCTTTATGCAGTGACAACAATAGATCTAACCTCACTTTTCGAATTCAGCTGATTCTTAAAGTAAATAACATTATTTATAGACGTTATTAATCATTATGATGAGTTACGAAGCTTGAATCGATCATTTGAAACTGTTAAATTCCCAAAACTTATCAGGTACGAACTTTTAACTTAATAATTTAGATATTTCTAAATAACAAAACATAACCTCACTTTTTATTAACGCTTAAAAAATTAAAATTTTATTTTGTATTTTTCAGAATATCCCGCCGATTTAAACGAAATTCTCGCCAAAAATGTTGAGTCTACAATCACTCAGGCACAGCTAAGTGATACAATTTTCATTTTACCCGATTTAAAGCCTTACGAAAGCAATGATAGTCCGATAATCTGGAAATACATTCTTATTTATTTCAAAAATTAGGAGAAATATTAAACGATGTTGATACAAATTTATTAAGTGTGCGCCACAATAAGATTTTACAAAAATCTCTCGATAATTGCATAAATTTAGGAGTTTATGCTAATTTATTACCGAGTATGGCATCGTTAGCAAGAAATGGAAATTTAATCACAAATTAGGAAAATACCTAGTTTTCTTTAAATAATTAAGTAAATACTGAAAAGTATTATCATAATATATTATTATTAAAATTTTAATTTTTGGTAATATAGGCAACCAAAATAACACTTCTATTTAGTGACAACAGTGGATCTAACCTCACTTTTTGAATTCAGCTGATTCTTAAAGTAAATAACATTATTTATAGACGTTATTAATCATTATGATGAGTTACGAAGCTTTAATCGATCATTTGAAACTGTTAAATTCCCAAAACTTATCAGGTATGAACTTTTAACTTAATAATTTAGATATTTATAAATAACACAACATAACCTCACTTTTTATTAATGCTTAAAAAATTAAAATTTTATTTTATATTTTTCAGAATATCCCGCCGATTTAAACGAAATTCTCGCCAAAAATGTTGAGTCTACAATCACCCAGGCACAGCTAAGTGATACAATTTTCATTTTACCCGATTTAAAACCGTACGAAATTGATGATAATCCGATAATCTGGAGATACATCAGTCTTAGTTCTTATTTATTTAAAAAATTAGGGGAAACATTAAATGATGTTGATACAAGTGTCCAACAAAATAAGATTTTGCAAAAATCCCTCGATAATTATATAAATTTAGGAATTTGTGCCAATTTATTACCGAATATGGCATCATTTCGTGAAATTCCAATCCCGAGGGATGAAAATTTAATTATAAATCAATACAAAATGTTAGCGGGTACAACATCATTTTTAATCAACATCTTAAAGCATCAAAAATTTCGTTTGATTATTTTATCGAATTTTTCGATGCCTCTTCTTAATGCTTTATATCAAATCATTTATTGCCCATTAAAAAAACCTTCGAACGAATCAAGATGCAACTTTATTATGTCGGAAGAAATTTATAATTGGTTAGTTGAGGATAAAGAGAAATTTAAAAAATCGTTTCATTACGTTGAAAATTTATTGAATAAAAAAATTTTAGTTCACAACACGATGATGTTAATTACTCCGAAATCGCCGAAATGGCTAAAAAATTCTGTTTCTCAAACTTTAAATAATATTCTTATTGCCCCTCGAGGTATTGAATTGACTCTTTGGGCTATGTTGGAATATAAGGTTGATTCTTTCGAGGTAAACGATAGATCAAAGAATTGGGAAAGTCTCGAGATTTTGTCTAAATTGATTTTAAATTTTTATAATAAAAGGGAATTTGATGGTTTGTGTGATCAACTCGTTAATTTGTTAAGCAAAAGTGATGAGAAAATTACTAAAATTACCACATTTGAAGATTTATTTTGTTTGTGTGTTAAAAAATTGTATTTAATCGATAAAGAGGTTTGCGAAAAAAAGTTATTAACGAAAATTTTTGATGAATTAGAACAATTTTGTTATGATAATACAAAAATTTTTGTTGATAATGAGGATATAACGGGAGAAATCGAACATATTTTTCGATTAATTTATAATTGCTTTATTGGAAAAAGTATACCGATTATTTTATTAAAAAAATATTTAAATGTTTTTTTTAATTTTTACTTAATTTCGTTTGATTCGCCCCATTTTTTATTAAAAAACCAATTAGAAGATATCCTTTTAAAGTATATGAGACATTCCGATTCAAAAATTTTCGATAATTTCCTCTTCGATTTTAACCCAAACGAAATTGTTTTAATCAGGCGAGATATTTTAATCGAAATTCGCGAAAAATCCGTTTTTGTTAAAGTTCCCCAAAATAAAATTAAAGTTAATGTGGGGAAAAAAGGGGATGTTCTTATTAAATTATGTAGGAAAAACGAAAATTTATATGTTAATTTATTTTTGTATTATATAAACACATTGAGGGAAACTGAAAAATATTTTAAACTAAATCAAACGAATACGGAGTTATTAAAATTAGAGGATGAGGTAATTTTGGATGAAATAACCGAAAGAAAATTGTTGGTTTTCCAAAATTTATCAACTTTATCCGAAGATGTTTTAATCCAAGAATATATAAACGAAAATCCAAAAACGATTATTGATTTTTTAAACGATTCATTACAAAAAATTTTAAAATCAAACATCCATAAATCGTTGGATTTCGATTCGGACGAATTCCAAAACGTTTTTACTATCTCAATGATTCTTCAAGCTCTCGTAATGAATTCGACAAAAAAAAATTTGAGTCATTACAAAACCCTCTCAGAAATCGTCCACAAATTATTTTGCGAAACTCTCAATTTAGAATTAAAACAACTTTTAAAAACGATCGATAATTATTTAAACAACGACGAAATTAAAATTAAATCGAAAAAAGTTATAAAATCCGAACTTGATAAAGCCCTCGATGATATAACAGATCCATTATTACCAATACGAGGTCACGGATTATTGGTTTTATCGAAATTGATCGAAAAACGCGATAAAGATGTAATGGAAAGAAAAAATTACATCTTAAATATTTTTCAACAAAATTTAAATGATGATGATTCTTTTATTTATTTGACGGCGATTGGGGGGTTGGCCGCGATGGCTGATGCATTTCCGGATGTTGTTATTAAAATTTTGACGGAGGAGTATTCGGAGTTTTCGAAGAAAGAGAATGAAATTCGGATGAAGCTTGGGGAAATTTTGGTTAAAGTGACTAAAAATTTGGGCGAAATGGCTCCTAAATATAAAAGTGTTTTGCTTAATACGTTTTTGACGGGGGTAAAAGATGAAGATTTTCTTGTTAGGGCTTCGAGTTTGTCGAATTTGGGGGAAATTTGTAAAGTTCTTGGATATAAATTGGGAAGTATTGTAACTGAGGTAAGTTGGATAAAGAAAAGAATGTACATTTGGTGTCGCTTTGTCTTTATAATAAGACTATTTTTAGTGAAGATTATAATCATTATTATTATTATTCCTTTATATCGGTTTCTAATGAGTTTAATCGAATTATGAGTTTCTGATTGGTTGTTGCAAAATCGAGTTTGTCTAATGTTGTTGCTGTTGATAGCCTAATAATTTGCTTAATGATTGGGTTGGGTTGGGTCTAAAAAAAAGACGTTTTCGATTTCGACGTAGAGTACATCGTTGCTCCTAGCAAGGTTTCTCAGGTTGTTGGTACACTTTCAGTCCGTGCAGAATCACACATGTAGGGTTGAAGGGCTGCAGATATACTACATCATGCGCGTTTGCAATTAAGCAGATGCAGTTATTCTATTTGCGTGGTTGACACTGCGTCTTGTATGTAAGTATATAAGACCCCAAACAGTACTGCATCCTCCCAGTACAGTCTCTGGCTATATCAACCAGCGTAAGAAATTACCGAAGACCAGGACATAGCTCAGAGGCGTGTATTGTATTGTACTATTTTTGACCACCAGACTACTGCACCATAAGGAAGTATTGGTCTTATTGCTACCTTGAATATCCAAAGGGCAGATTTAGGTGACAAGTACCATGTTTTCCAAATCGCCCTAAAAGACTACCCTTCTTTATACCTCGATGTGATTTCCACGATAGTTTGCTATCTAGGGTTGGGTTGGGTTGGGTATATATTTAATCTCTTCTTTTAACCTCAAACTCAGTGGACATTTGACGAATAAGGGTAATGGTATGAGGTTGTTAACATGCAGACATTCCGAGTTCGGATATCGGTGTAAACATTTTCACCAAGCCACCCACCCGTCCTTCGGAGGGGACTTTATGCCGCCAGTCCCTGCAACCAGTCGTTCATCTCTGGCTGTCGTTACTCATATATGTAAAGAGTCTGAACAAGGATGGCTAAATGCGCGTTAATTCCTTAGAGGCCTGCACCTCGTAAAAGTCCACAAGTATGTGTGCAATCAGCCAAAAATCGAGTTTATACACTCGCATTTAACATCTCAGACCTTTTAGAGGGAGCCAAATGTACAAAATGTCCTCTAATACACTAATAATACGCACTCCTCATTGCATACATACATACTTACAAGGGTATGGTGTGAAACCAGGCCTTTATTATATCAAGAACTTCTTGTATCCTAGTAGGTATAAAATGCCGCCACTTCTGACGTCACAGCCCCCCTCCACCAATCAGCATCGAGCATTTATCGAGCGAACGCGGGAAATTCAAATTCTAGAAGTGGGCGTGTCAAGTGTTTGATGGGGATGTGGCGGTGGGGGTCACAGGGGGTATGGGGGATGGGAGGAATGGGTGTCTCGCGGTGGCGATTGGTCGCGCGTGGCGGGTGTCAACCCACCGGAAGTGAGATTAAAGATAGCGTCGTCGTCGTCATAATGCCTACTTATCCTGTCACATAACTCCCCTGACAATGATAGTAAAGGGTTGACAGTCTTATTAAGTGTGGTTGAGGCGCGTAATAAGGCTGCCTAAGATGTGGTTCCATAAAAGTTGTGAAAGAAGTGTTCTTGAGGGACATGCTCAAGTTATTGCCTTTAAAGTGTGGCATTGCCAGATCTTAGCTTAACAATTTTTTTTAATTCTTGGTTATAAATTGGGAAGTATTATAACTGAGGTAAATTGGAGAAACGAAAAAGAATGTACATATAATGACGCTTTGTCTCTATTTTTAGTGAAGATTATGAACATTATTATTGTTCTATTATTATTATTATTTTTTTTTTATATCAGTTTTTAATGAGTTTAACCGAATTATAAGTTTCTGATTGGTCGTTGCAAAATCGACTAGTTTGGCCCTCCGCTTGTCTAATGTTGTTGCTGCTGATAGCCCAATAATTTGCTTGTTGATTGGACGTTTTCGATCTCTTTTTGACCAAATGATCTGCATTGTCATTGCCATCAATCTTTCTGCAACTTGGAACCGACACTAGAGTACATCGTTGCCCGTACCGATTTTTCTCAGGTTGCTGGTACACTCTCAGTTCGTGCATAATCACACATATAGGGCTGAAAGGCTACAGATGTACTAAATCATGCGTGTTTGCAATTAAGCAGATGCAGTTATTCTAAATGAGTGATTGATACTGCGTCTTGTATGTAAATATGTATATGAGAGAAGGATATACACACGCAGCACTTAGGCCCCAATGTATCCTCCCAGCTCTATCTCTGGCTATATTAACTAGCCTAAGAAATTATCGAAGATCAGGACACAGCTCAGAGATGTGTACTATTTTATTGTACTATTTTTGACCACCAGACTACTGCACCATAAGGAAGTATTTATTTTTAGTGAAGATTATGAATATTATTGCTACTGGTTCTTCTGTGTCTTATTCCTTTAGGTCGGTTTCAAATAAGCTGTACTGAAAAGTTTGTGTTTTAGTCGGACTAGTTTGACCCTCAGTTTTTGCTGTTAATAGATAATTTGCTAAATTGATTGGGTCTAAAGAAAGACGTTTTCGTTCTCTTTTTGGCCAGATTATCTGCTTTCTCATTACCCTCAATGTTTTTACGGCCTAGAACCCACTCTAAAGTAAGCTCCTAACGATTTTTCTCATATTGCTGGTACACTCTCAGTCTGTGCAGGATTACACATGTAGGGCTGAAAGGCTGCAGATGTACTAAATCGTGCGCGAGAATGTCCGGAATCAGCTAAAAATTGAGTTATACACTTGTATTTAACATCTCAGACCTCTTAGAAGGAGCCAGATTTACAAAGGGCCTTCTAATATACTAATAATACGTACTCCTTATTGCATACATACATAAGAGTTTCCGTCTTTCACACCATGTCTCTATTATATCAAGAACTTCTTGTATCCTGTCACATAACACCCCTGACAATGATAATAAAAAGTAGACAGCTTTATTAAGCGTGGTTGAGGCGCGTAATAAGACTGTCTAAGATAGGATTCCACAAAGTGGTGAAAGAATACGTTCTTGAGAACATGGTCTAGTAATTGCCTTTTTAAGAGTGGTATTGCCAGCCTTTAGCTTAACAATTTTCTGTCTGAAACAGCTCTCTATCCAGCCATGAATAGTAGAAGGAACATTGTGCTCAGTCAAAACCTCACTAATACTAGAGAAGGTCGTCTTACCAAATGCGCCCTCTATATCTATGAATACTCTCGACTAAACTAGTTGCAGCTGAAGAGCAGTGTCGACTTAAATGTATGTTGTAGGGGCGAAAACTATCACAGTACTTAGGCCCAAGCGGGCCCTTTGTACATCCCCATAGTTGAATCGTTCTTCCAAGGGTCAGAAAACCAGTCCATGTTTTTATGAATGTTAATATGAAACAGAGGAACATCTTCCTTATATCCAAGATTTGGGGCCATAGTATTCTGAAAATAGATTCCCTTAGGTACACGAGTTTGGACAGTCACAAACAATATGACTTACCCTGCTATCTTCCATTTTACACCCTCTACAAAAAGATGTATGTATTTGAAATCTTCATGTAGACCTGCAGTAGTTACGTAACCTGCAGTGACCGGTGAAAAAGTGTGTGAGAGCCTCAAATTACAATTTTGATTTTCTAAGAAATTGGGTGGATCCCTTCCGATTAGGATAGAGCAGAGTTTTCTTAGCAAAAGCGTATCATTCCATCAATCGCAGAAAGCCTAATTGGAGATGAAGTTTATCAGCTTTGAGATCGATTGTTAGCCGCCCGTTTCGCCAACCTGTCGGCGTGATCATGTCCCTTAATTTCAGTATATCTTTTACGCTATAGCAACGTGACGTTGTTGTTTACGTTTGCCTCCTCAAGTGATTGCCAACAGGATCTCACCAGCGACGATGTGGCTCGGCGCATATCCATCGCCAGTATAGCTTGTGTGCTATCAGTGCAGACACAGTGTCGACTTATTTTGGGTGTAAGCATGTTGATTGGAGACAGATATCTCTTAAGTAACGATTGCACAGCGTATCTCAAGTTCTCTTCAATAAAAATGAGGTGTGGCTGACAGATCTGCAAGACTTTGGAAAGAAGTTCGCCCAGTTTAGCTATAAAATTTACCAAAACCTCACTACAATAATTGGGAATATAGCAGAACGCCAGGTAACTCTGAGAGATATTCCTTAGATGAGGCATAATTTCTTGCAGCAGGGCTGATATGATATTATCAGCTCTAAGAGCTTTGAAAGGTGAAAAGCTGTTGATTGTCCATCTCATTTTGTTATTCATCGGTCTGAATCTTAGGCCCTTTCTAAGGCGGAGAGACTTCATTACTTCACAGATCCTCCTTCATGCCTCTCTCTTCTTTCAACAAATATTTCTTTTTAAATTCCGATAGTTTACTTTTATAGCTAATCCAATCGGAACTTAATCTAGAGATTTTGACTTTATTAACATGAGCACTGGTTTTGGCTTACTGATGAGTAGAACACGGCGATTTTAGCTTAAACATCTCCCACCATCAGAAAAAACTTATGCGACACAAAGAGTGTCGCAGACGCTTCTAAAGATCGAAGTCTAAGTGGAGCGAATTTGGAGCCGTTAAGCTAAACTCGCCGCGCTCTGCTGATAAGTAACCTTAATAACCTTGTTAGTTCTTCAAAGCATTTGATGCTGTGGATCACAGCTTAATGGTGTCATCTCTGCTTAAGTGTGTTACTTGGTTTGGGTCATACCTTCCCCATAGTTCCTTTTGTGTATGTAACACTTTATTTCCTTCTTGTCCAAAAAACAAGGGAATTTTGATTTTTCCTTCTTCAAATACGACTTAATTTTTTATGAAATCAATTTAGGAGGGTATCACAAGTTATCCAAACCACTGTTGATGGTAATAGTAAATTGGGAGAGTGGATTTTTTTGAGTTTCCTATCAGCCAGTGTCAGTTTATGGTACCTAGACGTGTTGGCACAACACATAGCTGCTGTTACACTGGATGCAATAGTTCATTAAAGTTAAATTCATCAAATCAACTAGAAGTATTTCAAGTTTTCCAGAGGAAATATCAAGCCTTTCAAGAATTTCAGTTCTTCTAACAATATCAAAATTTTTTGGAATTATTGCAAAATTTCTAAAAGCAAGATTAAGTCATTTAAAAATATTTCATGTCTTTCGGAAGCAGTTTCAAGTATTCCAAAGGCAATATCGTGTCTTCTGGAAACAGTGGTAACCCTTCTGGAAGCAATATCTAGACTTCTGGAAACATTTCAAGTGTTATAGAGGTAATATGAAGCATTTTAGAAGAATTTCCATTCTTCTAAAGGCAGTATCAAATAAAGCCTTCCAAGGTCTTTCAAAAGGAGTTCAAATTTTCTGGAAGCATTTCATGTCTTGGAAGCAGCTTCAAGCTTTCCAATGGCAACATCAAGTCTTTTGGAAGCAGTATCAAGTTTTCCAGGGGCAATATGAAGCCTTATGGAAGAAATCCAATTTTTCTAGAAGCAGTGTCAAATCTTCTTAAACTACTAGCAAGTCCGCTGGAAGCAGGATCAAGTCATCTAGAAACAGTATCAAGCCTTTCAGGAGATTTGCCTTTTTTTGGCAGTATCAAGTCTTCTGGAAACAGTATCAAGGCTTCTGGAAACATTTCAAGTCTTTCAGAGCAAATATGAAGCCTTCTGTAAGAATTTTAATTCTTTTGGAAACAGTTTTAAATCTTCTGGAACAATTCGATATTCTTACAAAAGCAATATCGAATGTTTTGAAACTACTGCAAATCTTCTGGAAGCAAAATTAAATCATCTAGGAACTGTATCAAGCCTTCCAGGGGAAGTATTAAGTTTTCCAAAAGCAGTCCAAGTTTTTTACTTTTTTTCATGTAACTCATATTCTTACATATAAGTCTTAAATTTTAATCAAACCACGTAAATAAAATAAAGTGACATCAAATGTACATTTTAATTATGCACTACTAAAACAATTTTGAATTAATTTGATTATTTTTAGGTACTCGTATGCGTTCATTCCATTATAACAACTGATAAAGCTGTGGAAGCTCGTCGCGCAGCCGTAACAGTGATAAGACAATTATTATCTGGATTAGAAGTTGAGATGGTCGTATTTTTAAAAGATCACATCCTCGAAATTTACCGAACATTAAAAAATATTTATAACAACGATAAAGACGACATAATGAGGCTGCAAGCTCAATTAGCTTTGGAGGAATTAAACGAAAATATGAAAGATTTCGTTTTCCCAAAACCTACGTTAAATATAGAGAAAAAAATGATTGTATTGAATTGATGAGGAACAAAAAATAAAACAATAATTAATTTTTTTTTATTATTTAAAATTTTCACACTTATTAATAACCTAAACAATAAATACTACACGTCCTTAAGATACATCAATTGCGTACTATACAAAAGTATTTAAGTATCACTCATTTAAAAAAAAAACACATTGTATATTATTTTGATACGCAATAGTGTTTACTTAGCCTTAATTGTGGAACTTGTCACCAGAGAAAAAATTGTTATACATGTTTCCCCCCTAATTGAAGTGAAGTTACGTGTGTAAAGGCCCATTTGTAGTTTCTCTTGTCCTATCACAGTTAAGAGAACGCTTCCACGAGAAGCAGGAATTAACTTACTTAGTACCGCATTCGGAACTGTCGGCTTCGATCGTCGTGCTCGTGCTACTAACCGATACTGTAGAATGCACCGATATATTATCCAGTTCTTCTTGCTCTTTCTTTAGTGTCCATTTGAAAGAAGCCGCGACTAATCCCGCTACCGCACCGACCATAACTAACGTAATTATTGTTATGGGAAGTGCATTGTTTGCGGTATCTTGTTGGAATATTTCTTCGTGTGTGCCATCAACTAAACAATGAAAAATAATAAATAAATAAATAACATTTATTATTACCGACTAATAATAATAATAGTTGGATGTAGAAATTTTACAATTAGTGGTTTTTGGGGCTTAATGTGTGGCGCGATTGTAACGAGCCGAAACTAGGCGGCGAAGTGACATAATTCTAAGCGAGAACGGCTTCCGCAATTATCCCCGCGTTAAAAGAACATCAGGGAACGTGCTGGCTCTCACTCATATTTCATAAATAACGGCTAAGTGCATGGTAGCGGCGGGAAACGTTTGTGGTAACTGGTTTAGCGTGTCAGTTAGTTAGGTGTAATGGTCGTAAATGACCAAAACGGTTTCACAGTTTAAATCCTAAATAACTAACTATACAATGCCAACAATGTGTTTATTATGGTTTCGTTTTGTTGAAAGAGTTATTTTTAAAATAATTCTAAATAGACGCGCTAAACATTGTAATTATTTACATAGCACAGAAAAATTTCAATATAATGACGGTTTGTTATATAACATTATTTAATTTGTATTAATATATAAAATCCCCTATAGACGATTTTATTCTCACTCCGCCGAGGTCGCTTGCGGCAGAGGCACTACAATCTTTCAAAATGGACAATTTTATGTAAACATTTCAAATCTGGCACCTCGCCCGTAAGCGATCTCGGCGATTTGAGGGAAAATCGTTCTTTGGATATTTTAGTAAATATACAAAGTGTCCTATAAGACGATTATATATTCTCACCTCGCAGAGGTCGCTTGCGGGTGAGGCGCTACAACCTCCCAAAATGGACGATTTTATGTAAACATTTCAAATTCAACGTGTTGCCCTCAAGCGACTTCGACGATTTGAGGCAAAACTGTTAACTAAATATTGTAGTTAGAAAACCATTTAAGTAATGAATGTTCAAAACCCCCTGTGATCCACCTCCATGTGTTAACTACAATGACAACCACCCAGCAAATTTTAGGGGATGTAAATATTATCTAGAACAAATTAATTCTAGAAACAAACCCACTCCAAGTCGTCAAGGACAGCAGGAATCTACCATTCCAACCTTTAGTGCTCAACCCAACACAACCCTATCTGATTCTTCTAACAATCACAATAAAACCTACGCAAATGCAATAATAAACACAAATCCACCACAAGATTCAAACCAACCTACAACTTCCTCAACTGATCCTATCATCAATACAATAATATCCGCAATACTATCGTGTTTACAACCATTTCTGCATCAAATAAAAACATTAATTATAACAAACATTTCCAATATTCTCGAGAAAATGATTAATAACGCGAATATAATTCTACACAATCTCCAAATACTGAACATAAACATTAACGGAATTAAAAAGGATCCCAATAGTTTGATAACTTTTTTACAAAGAAAAGATATAGATGTTGCATGTATCACTGAAACACACTTAGCACCAATAGAGAATTTCACAATTCCTGGTTACAAAATTTATCGCAATGACAGAGATAATTGCATAGCTTCTGGAGGGGTGGCTATATTAATTAAGAAAAAGTTCACAAATCAACAACTCCCATGAATTAACTGTAGTAATATAGAAACTATATTAACTAATAGCTCAACCCTTAACATATTTAGTGCTTACAAGCAACCTAACAAACTCCTCATTGAGGAGGACATTAAACTAATCTTCAATACCAACCGCCAAACTCTGTTGTTGGGAGTAGAGCTAACGACAAAGCTGGAATCAAACTACTAAACTTCGCTGCAATTTATAATTTTATGCTGCTCGCATCTAATATATACACATACTACCTTTACAGAAATAATTATCAACCCGACATTCTGGATATCGCATTGACTAAAAATTTCAATAAATTAATAAATCAAGAAGTAGTAGTAGACTTGGATTCTGATCACCTACCTATGATTTTATCGTTCAGAACCTCACCGTGCTTAATCAAAAATAACAACAAACTACTAGTAACTAACTGGCTCTTGTTTAAAAACACATTTGAAAATAACTTCAATGATAGTGGATATAGCCTAAACACCCAAAAATCAGTTGATCAAAATATACAGCTTCTCACTGAAAAAATTAATATTTGTAAACAATCATCATTCCCCAAATGTAAACCACAATTTGATAATTATCTCCCTTCATATGAAATACAATCTCTTATAAACCAAAAAAACAGTCTACGACGAGAGTGGCAAAGTACGAGAAACCCTGCAACCAAGTCTGTTGTAAATCGATTAACACGACAAATAAGGAAGGAGCTTGAAGCGTACCGAATAAAATCTGTTCAACGATATTTAAACAATATAGAATCCAATCCAATCTCGAAATATGGAAAGCAACAAGAAGAATCTCGAAAAAATCGAATGAAGTATCAACTTTAAATACTGATAATGATAATGGAGTCTTAATAACAGATCAACAGAAATGTACCGGTTTTGCAGAATACCTGGAGAAAACATTCAGACCCCACTTCTTCAGCACCCTAAGTTTCACAACCTCTATGTTAGCATATAATGAAAATCATAATCCAGTATTGAACGATAATTTCCGGAAAGTCAAAATAAATGAAATTCGGACGATCATTATAAATCTAAAAACTAAGAAAGCTCCAGGACCAGATCAAATTTCCACTTTGGCCTTGAAGAATCTTCCGGAAAAAGGAGTGCATTTTCTGGAAACTATTCAATTCTTGCATGAAACAAGGCTATGTATGTATGTATGGAGTGAGGAGTGCGTATTGTATACGCAGCACCTAGGCCACAACGGGCCCCTTGTACACTGGCTCCCTCTAAGAGGTTTGAGATGTTAAATGCGTGTATATAACTCGATTTTTGGCTGATTCCGCTTCCTGATCGACCCCCACCAAACCGGGCGTGCTATGGCACAGGCCCAGTGTGGGTTCGCCCCTGTCGGGTGCCGCTCCAGGATACCATCACATGCTCGTGGGGTCCTACGAGGTGCCGGCGGCCTCCAGGGCGCTAACGCGCATTCAGCCATTTTTGTTCAAACTCCTTACACACATAATGATAACGACAGCCAGAGATGAACGACTGGTTGCCGGGACCGACGGCTTAACGTCTCCTCCGAAGGACGGGGGGCGACCCAACGCGATTACACCGGGATCAAACAAGGCTATTTCCCAAGCTGCTGGAAACACGCCCATATCCTCATGTTTTTCTAACCAGGAAAGCCCAAAAGCAAAATCACCTATTAGCTTACTATCTACATTGTCTAAAATCCTAGAAAAAATAATTAATTTACGCTTAAGCGAAGCCTTAAATATAATGAATGTGATTCCGTATTTCCAATTTGGTTTTAGAGATCAATTTTCAACCAGCCATCAATTGCAACGATTATCTAACATAATCGAACGCGGTTTTGAGATGAAGCAATACTCCACAGCCTTGCACAAGCTTTCGATCGTGTATGGATCAACGAATTAATTTATAAAATATTAGACCTAAGTATTGACATCAATATTAAACAAAGTCTAATATTCTTCCTTAAAGACGGATTCTTTTCTGTAAAAATTCATGAATCCTTCTCCGAAACAAAAAAAACCTTCGCTGGTGTACCCCAAGGCAGTGTCCTCTCCCCCACCCTACTCAACATTTTCATGAGTGATGTGCTTCAACCTAATGCTCACTTGCTGGCTTACGCGGATAACACTGCCATAATAGCACAAAGCTCAGAGATTGTAGACGCTACCGAAAAACTTAAAATAGCCATAAACACTCTAGGAAATTGGTTCAAAACATGGAATATAGCATTAAATCCATCCAAAATAGTTGCACTTAAACGAATTAAAAGAATTTCTTTAAAATAGTATTACAAAAGCAAGCCATGTATAGTAATATTAATTTTACTGGTCGGACATTAAATAAATTAAAAAATATATATATATATATATATATTAGTAAAGGTGCAAAATTGCTTATAGCAGCGTTTTTCAAACAATGCTCCGCGGAACACCAGTATTCCGGCGAGAGTTGTTGGGCGTTCCAAGAAAAAATGTGAAACTGAGAATAGAGAAATTAAATATTTAATGGCGAACGAAGAACATAGAATTAGGAGCAAAGATTTCTTCGGACAGCTGGATTGAGCGACTTTCTCGTGTCAATAAAAAGATTGAACTGAAGAAAGATTTAATGCTGTCCCTAAAGACTTGATACTGTTTCTAGATGACATAATCTTACTTCCAGAAGACTTGCAATAGTTCTAGAAGAAGCAGAAGACTAGAAATGCATCCAGAAGACTTGATACTGCTTTCAAAAGACTCAATACTGCTTCTGGGAGACTTGATTCTGCTTCCAAAGGACATGAAATGCTCCCAGAAAACTTGAACTGCTTCCAGAAGACTTAATACTATCCCTAAAGACTAGATACTGTTTCTAGATAACATAATCTTACTTCCAGAAGACTTGGAATAGTTCTAGAAGAATAGAAATTCTTCCAGAAGGCTTCATATTGTTTCTGAAAAACTAGAAATGCATCCAGAAGACTTGATACTGCTTTCAGAAGACTCAATACTGCTTTCGAGAGACTTAATACTGCTTCCAACGGACATGAAATGCTTCCAAAAAACTTGAACTGCTTCCAGAAGATTTAATACTGTTCCTAAAGACTTGATACTGTTTCTAGATGATATAGTCTTACTTCCAGAAGACTTGGAATAGTTCTAGAACAATTGAAATTCTTCCAGAACGCTTCATACTGTTTCTGGAAAACTAGAAATGCATCCAGAAGACTTGATACTGCTTTCAGAAGAGTCAATACTGCTTCTAGGAGACTTGATTCTGCTTCCAAAGGAGATGAAATACTCCCAGAGAACTTGAACTGCTTCCAGAAGACTTAATACTGTCTCTAAAGACTTGATATTGTTTCTAGATGTCATAATCTTACTTCCAGAAGACTTGCAATAATTCTAGAAAAATTGAAATTCTTCCAGAAGGCTTCATATTGTTTCTGGAAAACTAGAAATGCATCCAGAAGACTTGATACTGATCTTAGAAGACTAAATACTGCTTCTGGTAGACTTGATTCTGCTTCCAAAGGATGTGAAATGCTTCCAGAAAACTTGAACTGCTTCTAGAAGACTTAATACTGCTCTTGGATATAGTGCAGAATAATAATAGTACAGAATGCCTATGAGTTCAAAGGAAGTGGTCAAAACTACTTCCTTTCGAAGTCTTGCAGACTTGTTAACCCCTCCTCAACATGCTTACGCCCAAGACAAGTCAACGCTTGCAGCTCTTTACTGTATGATTAACTTTGAGAGTATTCGTAGATATAGAGGGCGCAATACTGCTTACAAAAGACTTGAAATGTTTCTACAAAACTTGAACTACCTCTCGAAGACTGGAAATGTTTCCAGAAGACTTGAACTATTTCTCAAAGACTAGATACTGGTTTTGCTAGTCATGATACTGCTTCTAGATTACTTAATACTACTTATAAAAGACTTGAAATGTTTCCAAAAAACTTGAACTGTTTTCACAAGACTCGAAATGCTTCCAGAAAACTTGAACTGTTTCTCAAAGACTGGATACTGTTTTTGGCAGTCGTGGTACTGCTTCTAGATTACTTAATAGTGCTTACAAAAGACTTGAAATGTTTCCAAAAAGCTTGAAGTACCTCCCCAAAACTGGATACTGTCTTTGGCAGACCTGATACTACTTCTAGATTACTTAATACTGCTAACAAAAGGCTTGAAATGTTTCCAGCAGACTTGAACTATTTCCCCAAGACTGGATACTGTCTTTGGCAGGCGTGATACTGCTTCTAAATTACTTAATACTGCTTACAAAAGACTTGAAATGTTTCCAGCATACTTGAACTATTTTCCCAAGACTGGATACTGTCTTTGGTAGACGTGATACTTCTTCTAGATTACTTAATACTGCTTAAAAAAGACTTGAAATGTTTCCAGAAGACTTGAAGTACTTCCCCAAGACTGGATATTGTCTTTGGCAGACGTGATACTGCTTACAAAAGACTTGAAATGTTTTCTGAAGACTTGAAGTACTTCCCCAACACTGGATACTGTCTTTGGCAGGCGTGATACTGCTTCTAAATTACTTAATACTGCTTACAAAAGACTTGAAATGTTTCCAGCATACTTGAACTATTTCCCCAAGACTGGATACTGTCTTTGGTAGACGTGATACTTCTTCTAGATTACTTAATACTGCTTACAAAAGACTTGAAATGTTTTCTGAAGACTTGAAGTACTTCCCCAACACTGGATACTGTCTTTGGCAGACGTGATACTGTTTCTAGATTACTTCATACTGCTTACAGAAGACTTGAAATATTTCCAGCATACTTGAACTATTTCCCCAAGACTGGATACTGTCTTTGGCAGACGTGATGCTGCTTCTAGATTACTTAATACTGCTTAAAAAAGACTTGAAATGTTTCCAGAAGACTTGAAGTACTTCCCCAAGACTGGATATTGTCTTTGGCAGACGTGATACTGCTTACAAAAGACTTGAAATGATTTCTGAAGACTTGAAGTACTTCCCCAACACTGGATACTGTCTTTGGCAGACGTGATACTGTTTCTAGATTACTTCATCCTGCTTACAGAAGACTTGAAATATTTCCAGCATACTTGAACTATTTCCCCAAGACTGGATACTGTCTTTGGCAGACGTGATGCTGCTTCTAGATTACTTAATACTGCTTAAAAAAGACTTGAAATGTTTCCAGAAGACTTGAAGTACTTCCCCAAGACTGGATACTGTCTTTGGTAGACGTGATACTGCTTCTAGGTTACTTAATACTGCTTACAAAAGACTTGAAATGTTTCCAGAAGACTTGAACTATTTCTCCAAGACTGGATACTGTCTTTGGCAGACGTGATACTGCTTCTAGATTACTTCATACTGCTTACAGTAGACTTGAAATATTTCCAGCATACTTGAACTATTTCCCCAAGACTGGATACTGTCTTTGGCAGACGTGATGCTGCTTCTAGATTACTTAATACTGCTTAAAAAAGACTTGAAATGTTTCCAGAAGACTTGAAGTACTTCCCCAAGACTGGATATTGTCTTTGGCAGACGTGATACTGCTTCTAGATTACTTAATACTGCTAACAAAAAACTTGAAATGTTTCCAGAAGACTTGAACTATTTCTCCAAGACTGGATACTGTCTTTAGTAGACGTGATACTGCTTCTAGAAGATTTGAAACGCTTTCAAAAGACTTAATATTGCCTGTAAAATATTTGATATGCTTCCAGAAGATTTGATGCTACTTCCAGATTACTTGATATTGTTTACAGAAGGCTTAAAATGTTTTCAGAAAACTCAATCTTCAACTGCCTATAATGGCATGAACTGAGCATACGCAGTTCCTTTGATCATGAATCAGTATTAATATATTATTCATAGCCGAGATTATATCCAGACGAGGTTAAAAACATTCGGGTTTTGCCGTAAAACGGCTTAACGCAAATGTTTCTAAACCTAGCTTAGTTCAAAAACTTACAACAATTTTTGATATACACCTCAAGTTGATCTATAAACATAGAATTTAACAGCAAGGCAAATAAGTTTGTTATAACGAGATCGATTATATCGAGATTTTACTGCATTTAATAACTATTTGAAAAGAAAAAATTTGCTATAATTACTTAAATAAATCAATAAATATCATCGTTAAATTAATATTAATGGAAACGGATTATTAAGTAATAGCATCAAGTCAAGATTTATACATTAATTGGCTCGTTACAACCGAATAAGAACAACCACAGAACCCCCATTAATTAAAACTCAAATCATTTCAACATGTTATTAGTCAAGCCTTATTAAGACATAAAACAACATACCCAAAGCCTCCGGTTTCGCTAAATACCCATTCCTCATCTTCCTCGAACGCCTCGAATACTGACCATTTTCTTCTTGGCTTATAGACGCATGTCCTTGGCCCATCGGCTTGTGGGCAGGAAGACTTAATCCGGCCCTAACCGTCAACGTTTCCGGCTGATACGAACACAAAACGAGAAATCTTCTCGTACTATGCGTCAGAATCGGCAAATTTTCTTGTACTATAACGAATGTGGCAACGGTGGTGTCGTTAACTTGGCTTCCGCATTCCGCGTGATTAATTCTTAGGGTGTATGTGTCTTTTGGATTGTTCGGTTCTCCGTCTAAGATGCATCTTTCTCCGTCGGTTGCTTCGACCGCTATTCTTCCGGCGAAATATGGACCGGTTGATACTTCGATTTCGCTCGCTTGTGGTAAACATTGTGTGGCGCGTGCCGAGACTTGAAAATAAATAAATTAAATGAAACAATAAGAATGGGGAATGGTTGCGGTCTGTTTCATTCAAAAATGGAAAGCTAAGCTATTGTTGTAGCCGCGTTTCCATTAATGTGTTAATTGAGTTTCGATTGGCTTTCCGGAGAGATTGCCTTTCACCGAATTCAAATTAACCGGAACGAATTTCTTCAATTAGATTTGGAATATTTTGGAAGATAAAATTGGAATTTAAAATTGACGTTTTTGATATTTGACGCTTCTGGTTAATTCGTGTAAATGAACGTACACTTTAAAAAATCATTTTAAACTTATTTTTTTATGTAAAAATGTTGTTTATGTTTTGAATTAAAGCTAAAAGAACCAATTTTATGACTAAATTTTAAAAAAAGTATTTAATAAAATTTTAAAAAAATTAGCAAATAAAGATAATATTGGAACGTATCCAAAAAAACTGATATTTAAAAAAAATACTAAGTATATTTTTATCAAATTATAGATTAATTTATTCTTTAAAATGATATATATCTTTACATTTTTAATCTTAATAAAAACCATTTTATTTTAAATTTTATTTTAAATCGTTCGTTTTAAAGCTAATTTAAAGCGATTTCCTAGCACCATCTAGTGGTGATTTTCATAAAAAAGTAATTTTGACATTTCAGTTGTTCGTCTTAATTTTAGTAAATTTTGCAAGAATAAGGTGTAATTGACCCAAACGGCTTATCAAGATAAATTTATTAAAACTCATTGCATCTATTTAGAGTGGTTTTGGATTCTACGACGAGATTTTTCACTTCCAAATTAAGCAATGAAATTTGTGATAATATAACCCAACTTTATCATCAATTTAATATAAGCCGATGGAATATTTATTTATTCTTGAGGGCTTAATTGAAATAATAAGGTAATAAGTCTGGTATTAAATTAATAATAATTTTATATTTATTTTAAAAAAATTAATAATTTTTTTTTAGAGCGCTCCTAACAACATCTAGCGGCCATCCTTCAAATTAAACAATAATTTTTGACACTTCAAACACGTCAATTGAATTTTTACTTAATTTTGTAATTTTTACTAAAAAGAATGTGAAATTGGACCTAAAATATTATCAAGATACGTTTATGAAGACCCAAATTATATATTTATAATAATTTTGGATCCTACAACGAGAGTTTCCACCCTCAAATTAATCGATGAAGTTTGTGACAACATAACCTAACTCTATCTTAAACTCAATATAAGTCGATTGGTTATTTATTAATTATCAAAGGATTTATTGGAATAATAAGGTAGTAAGTCGATTAAATATCATTAAATTTTATATTTATTTTAAAAAAATTATTAAAAAAGTCTTTTTACAGCGTTTTTAACCCCATCTAGCGGCCGTCCTTTATATTAAATAAAAATTTTTGACACTTAAAACACGTCAATTGAATTTTTACTTAATTTTGTGATTTTTACAAGAAAAAAAGTGAAGTTGAACCTAAAATGTTATCAAGGTACGTTTATGAAGACCCAAATTGTTTATTTATAATGATATTGGATCCTACAACGGGAGTTTTCACCCCCAAATTAGTCGATGAAGTTTGTGACAACATAACCTAACTTTATCATAAACTCAATATAAGTCGATTGGTTATTTATTAATTTTCGAAGAATTGATTAAAATAATGAGGTAGAAAGTCGATTAAATATCATTATATTTTATATTTATTAAAGAAAAAAAATAATAAAAAATTCTTTTTACAGCGTTTCTAACCACATCTAGCGAGCGTCCTTTAAATTAACCAAAAATTTTTGACACTTTAAACGTCAATTGAGTTTTTACCTAATTTTATGATTTTTACAAGAAAAAATGGGAAATTGAACTTAAAGTGTTATCAAGATTCGTTTATTAAAACCCAAATTGTTTATTTATAATGATTTTGTATCCTAGAACGAGAATTTTCACCCCCCAATTAATCGATGAAGTTTGTGACAACATAACCTAACTTTATTATAAACTCAATATAAATCGATGGGTTATTTATTAATTTTCGAAGAATTAATTGAAACAATGAGGCAGTAAGTTTAATATTAAATTTTATATTTATTTAAAAAAAATTAATAAAAATTTTTTTTTATAGCGTTCCTAACCTCATCTAGCGGTTACCCTTCAAATTAAACAAAAATTTTTGACACTTCAATTATGATCTTAATTAATTTTGTGATTTTTACAAAAAAGGAAGTGAAATTGGACCTAAAGAGTTATCAAGGTACGTTTATGAAGACCCAAATTATTTATTTATAATGATTTTGGATCCTACAACGAGAGTTTTCACCCTCAAATTAATCGATGAAGTTTGAGACAACATAACCTGACTTCATCATCAATATAACTCAATCTAATCCGATGGGTTATTTATTAATTTTCAAAGAATTAATTCAAACAATGAGGCGGTAAGTTTAGTATTAAGTTTTATATTTATTTAAAAAAATTAATAAAAAAATCTTTTTATAGCGTCCCTAGCCACATCTAGCGGCCACCCTTCAAGTTAATCAAAAATTTTTGACACTTCAATTGTGATCTTACCCAATTTTGTGATTTTTACAAAAAGGAAGTGAAATTGAACCTAAAATGTTGTCAAGGTAAGTTTATGAAGACCCAAATTGTTTATTTATAATGATTTTGAATCCTACAACGAGAATTTTCACGCCCAAATTAATCGATGAAGTTTGTGTCAACATAACCTAACTTTGTCATCAATATAACTCAATCTAAGCCGATGGGTTATTTATTAATTTTCGAAGGATTAATTGAAACAATGAGGTAGTAAGTTTAGTATTAAATTTTATATTTATTAAAAAAAAATTAATAAAAAATCTTTTTATAGTGTTCCTAACCTCATCTAGCGGCCACCCTTCAAATTAAACAAAAATTTTTGACACTTCAATTGTGATCTTAATTAATTTTGTGATTTTTACAAAAAAGGAAGTGAAATTGAACCTAAAATGTTATCATGGTACGTTTATGAAGATCCAAATTATTTATTTATATTAATTTTGGATCCTACATCGAGAGTTTTCACCCCCAAATTAATCGATAAAGTTTGTAACAACATAATCTAAGTTTATCATCAATATAACTCAATATAAGCCGATGAGTTATTTATTAATTTTCGAAGGATTAATTGAAACAATGTGGCAGTAAGTTTAGTATTAAATTTTATATTTATTTAAAAAAAATTAATAAAAAAAATCTTTTTATAGCGTTCCTAACCTCATCTGGCGGTCACCCTTCAAATTAAACAAAAATTTTTGACACTTCAATTGTGATCTTAATTAATTTTGTGATTTTTACAAAAAAGGAAGTGAAATTGAACCCAAAATGTTATCAAGGTAAGTTTATGAAGACCCAAATTGTTTATATATAATGATTTTGAATCCTACAACGAGAATTTTCACCCCCAAATTAATCGATGAAGTTTGTGTCAACATAACCTAACTTTATCATCAATATAACTCAATTTAAGCCGATGGGTTATTCATTAATTTTTGATGGATTAATTGAAACATTGAGGCAGTAAGTTTAGTATTAAATTTTATATTTATTTAAAAAAAAATTAATAAAAAAATCTTTTCGTAGCGTTCCTAACCTCATCTAGCGGCCACCCTTCAAATTAAACAAACATTTTTGACACTTCAATTATGATCTTAATTAATTTTGTGATTTTTACAAAAAAGGAAGTGAAATTGAACCCAAAATGTTATCAAGGTAAGTTTATGAAGACCCAAATTGTTTATATATAATGATTTTGAATCCTACAACGAGAATTTTCACCCCCAAATTAATCGATGAAGTTTGTGTCAACATAACCTAACTTTATCATCAATATAACTCAATTTAAGCCGATGGGTTATTCATTAATTTTTGATGGATTAATTGAAACATTGAGGCAGTAAGTTTAGTATTAAATTTTATATTTATTTAAAAAAAAATTAATAAAAAAATCTTTTCGTAGCGTTCCTAACCTCATCTAGCGGCCACCCTTCAAATTAAACAAACATTTTTGACACTTCAATTATGATCTTAATTAATTTTGTGATTTTTACAAAAAAGGAAGTGAAATTGAACCCAAAATGTTATCAAGGTAAGTTTATGAAGACCCAAATTGTTTATATATAATGATTTTGAATCCTACAACGAGAATTTTCACCCCCAAATTAATCGATGAAGTTTGTGTCAACATAACCTAACTTTATCATCAATATAACTCAATTTAAGCCGATGGGTTATTCATTAATTTTTGATGGATTAATTGAAACATTGAGGCAGTAAGTTTAGTATTAAATTTTATATTTATTTAAAAAAAAATTAATAAAAAAATCTTTTCGTAGCGTTCCTAACCTCATCTAGCGGCCACCCTTCAAATTAAACAAACATTTTTGACACTTCAATTATGATCTTAATTAATTTTGTGATTTTTACAAAAAAGGAAGTGAAATTGAACCCAAAATGTTATCAAGGTAAGTTTATGAAGACCCAAATTGTTTATATATAATGATTTTGAATCCTACAACGAGAATTTTCACCCCCAAATTAATCGATGAAGTTTGTGTCAACATAACCTAACTTTATCATCAATATAACTCAATTTAAGCCGATGGGTTATTCATTAATTTTTGATGGATTAATTGAAACATTGAGGCAGTAAGTTTAGTATTAAATTTTATATTTATTTAAAAAAAAATTAATAAAAAAATCTTTTCGTAGCGTTCCTAACCTCATCTAGCGGCCACCCTTCAAATTAAACAAACATTTTTGACACTTCAATTATGATCTTAATTAATTTTGTGATTTTTACAAAAAAGGAAGTGAAATTGAACCCAAAATGTTATCAAGGTAAGTTTATGAAGACCCAAATTATTTATTTATAATGATTTTGGATCCTACAACGAGAGTTTTCACTCCCATATTAATCGATGAATTTTGTTACTATATAACCTAACTTTATCATCGATATAACTCAATCTAAGTCGATGAATTATTTATTAATTTTGGAAGGATTAATTCAAACAATGAGGCGGTAAGTTTAGTATTAAGTTTTATATTTATTTAAAAAAATTAATAAAAAAATCTTTTTATAGCGTCCCTAGCCACATCTAGCGGCCACCCTTCAAGTTAATCAAAAATTTTTGACACTTCAATTGTGATCTTACCCAATTTTGTGATTTTTACAAAAAGGAAGTGAAATTGAACCTAAAATGTTGTCAAGGTAAGTTTATGAAGACCCAAATTGTTTATTTATAATGATTTTGAATCCTACAACGAGAATTTTCACGCCCAAATTAATCGATGAAGTTTGTGTCAACATAACCTAACTTTATCATCAATATAACTCAATCTAAGTCGATGAATTATTTATTAATTTTGGAAAGATTAATGGAAACAATGAGGCAGTAAGTTTAGTATTAAATTTTATATTTATTTAAAAAAAAATTAATAAAAAAATTTTTTTATAGCGTTCTTAACCTCATCTAGCGGCCACCCTTCAAATTAAACAAAAATTTTTGACACTTCAATTATGATCTTAATTAATTTTGTGATTTTTATAAAAAAGGAAGTGAAATTGAATCTAAAATGTTATCATGGTACGTTTATGAAGATCCAAATTATTTATTTATATTAATTTTAGATCCTACAACGAGTTTTCAGCCTCAAATTAATCGATGAAGTTTGTGTCAACATAACCTAACTTTGTCATCAATATAACTCAATCTAAGTCGATGAGTTATTTATTAATTTTGGAAGGATTAATTGAAACAATATGGTAGTAAGTTTAGTATTAAATTTTATATTTATTTAAAAAAAAATTAATAAAAAAAATCTTTTTATAGCGTTCCTAACCTCATCTAGCGGTCACCCTTCAAATTAAACAAAAATTTTTGACACTTCAATTGTGATCTTAATTAATTTTGTGATTTTTACAAAAAAGGAAGTGAAATTGAACCCAAAATGTTATCAAGGTAAGTTTATGAAGACCCAAATTGTTTATATATAATGATTTTGAATCCTACAACGAGAATTTTCACCCCCAAATTAATCGATGAAGTTTGTGTCAACATAACCTAAGTTTATCAACAATATAACTCAATATAAGTCGATGAGTTATTTATTAATTTTCGCAGGATTAATTGAAACAATGTGGCAGTAAGTTTAGTATTAAATTTTATATTTATTTAAAAAAAAATTAATAAAAAAATCTTTTGATAGCGTTCCTAACCACATCTAGCGGCCACCCTTCAAATTAAACAAAAATTTTTGACACTTCAATTGTGATCTTAATTAATTTTGTGATTTTTACAAAAAAGGAAGTGAAATTGAACCTAAAATGTTATCAAGATTCGTTTATGAAGACCCAAATTGTTTATTTACAATGATTTTGGATTCTACAACGAGAGTTTTCACCCCCAAATTAATCGATAAAGTTTGAGACAACATAACCTAACTTTATCATAAACTCAATATATCTCAATATAAGCCGATGGGTTATTTATTAATTTTCGAAGGATTAATTGAAGCAATAAAGCAGTAAGTTTAGTATTAAATTTTATATTTATTTAAAAAAAATTAATAAAAATATTTTTTTATAGTGTTCCTAACCTCATCTAGCGGCCACCCTTCAAATTAATCAAAAATGTTTGACACTTCAAACACGTCAATTAAGTTTTTACGTAATTTTGTGATTTTTACAAAAAAGGAAGTGATATTGAACCTAAAGTGTTATCAAGATTCGTTTATGAAGACCCAAATTAATTGGTTATAAAGATTTTGGATCCTACAACCCTCAAATTAATCAATTAACAACTTGAGCGTCATCTTGATAAAAGTAAGTAAATCTTTATATTTAATATTTAGTATTTATTATAGTAGTATATAATTTTTTTTGTGTTAAATTCGCGTTAAAGAATTCGTGACCCAACATGGTTATTCTTATACAAAGTACAGTTATGTGTATTACCCTGAAGGCAAACGCACGAGTGAGCCAAAAAGGTGATTTTTTTGTGTCCTCGCTTTTTATTTAGGCGATTATCTTAGCCGTGAAAATCCTCGTTTCAAGGTCTACTAAGTGTGTAATTCTCACACGATCAAGATTCATTTATTCTTATTCTATACTTACATCCTTTAGTTGGTATGACGATTAAATTTTGATTAGCGTCGTCTCCCCCTTCGGATCGATCCTCCCTCCCTTCCTTTTTGCTCGGTCTTACTTCAAAAGTGTACGTAGTCGCCATTCTTAACCCTTCAATATCCGTCTCGTACAAAACGATTTTCTCATCTTTCAATACTCTCCCTTCATCTTCACCTATATTCTTTAAACGACACCTCTGCGCCCCCCACGCTTGTAATTCACAGTAACGTACTTGAAATCCTTCCGCCGGCGGCTGTTCAAGGTCCCAACGTAAACGTACTTTACGATAATCCGGTTCTCCCATGAGGTTCTTCACTTCTGCGGGGCAATAAAGAGGATATTCAAACAAACTCGGATGGTAAAGGTGAACGGTCAAGAGTGCTTGAACCGAACCGTTCTAGTTCGATGGACAACGAATAAGGATAATTATAGGTAGTCTGGACATGGAGGGCACTGGGTCGGCTTAATTATGCTATTACTTTGGTAAAGCTTCGCCCATCGGCGCACCCGCGTTTAATGGGCGTGTTAGAGGAACGTTACGAAGGAAGTCATTTACGGAGCTAAAAGCGTTTTGTAATTGATGGGGGGGCCCATATACAACGAAATAGACCACCGAGAATTGTTGGTGCTTTCTAAGCGTAGGTCGGCGCAATTACAACCGGATCGAGTTGATAATTTGCGAAACCGAGCTTTCTCAATTTATCTTTCAATTGAGGAAGTCGTATGCGCGATAAGATTAAAGAAAACGACTTCTTATGCAAGAAACGTAAAGAATATTATTAAGAGGAAAGAATGCATATATTAAAACGTAATATTTATTCACTTCCTTTGAAAACAACTCGATTCATGGAGTTTTTTGAGGCTATAATTAGATGTTGTTTGAGTTTAAAGTTTTCAAGATATCTTGGGTTTTTGTAAATATTTAAAAATTAACCTAGTTAATGGTTATAAATCAATCGCGAGGTGTAATACTGTTTTATAAATTGATGTTATCGCAAATCGTTCAATTTATGTTGAATCCGAAAATAAAAAATTCTTTTATGAATTTAATTCCTCATTAAATGAGTGCGATAAAAATAATTTATCCCATTAATGCGAGCGCAATAAGACCCGTGCTCAACAACCGATTAATTTATCGAATCTGTTATGGAAATGGTAATAAATCATGGTAATAAGTAAATAATTGAGGTGTTAATAATTTTTTTTTAAATGACTTGTTTTGAAATAACTCACTTTGTGGGTACTTCAAAAACAATGATCTCATAAAACAACAAATATCAGCTTTTAGTTTTACGAGGTTATTGCCTATTTTAAGTGCTTTAACACTAACACAAACTTAAAATAGATATCTTTATACGAAATATGATTTTGGATGGCTTAACTAATTTTAACTTGCCTGTTGATGTGTTTGCGGCAACGGTGCTAAACCACAAAAGCGGAAAGATTGTCGTCATCAAAATCATAGTGGCGAAGGTAGTTCACCAACGCGCACCCGAAGAGTCTTCGCGTGTTTTAACACCGTCCGGAGTTCTTCAACAATACTACTTCGGACGACGACTGCGCGAGCACTGATTAACAGTACGAAGTTTGCGAGCCCGATGGCTTACCGTGTTGGTAGAAGGGGTCGATGATCTGCATCAGCTGTCCACGTTTTCTTGGGACATCCGAAAAAAATCGGACCATTTTGGTTAAATCACAAAAAAGTTTTAGCAAATGTATTAATTTTGTTTTAAAGTTAAATATGGTGCTAGAATTAAGAAAGTGTTGTTTAAGTAGTGCTTATGATTGGTTCAAAGTGAAAATAAGTGCTGGTATTAAACGTTATTAGTGATAAAATATAATATATCCAACTCTTTTTTTACATGGTAGATACGAATGGTAGAAAATCGTGCAAAAGAAAATCGTGTAAAAAAGTTATAATTAAATGTATATGACATATTTATAAAAGAAGCTATTTATTGCTTAAAAAAATAGTGTACAGCCAAAACTCCAACATAACAATAAAAATGTAAACTAAAATTGGAAATAAAAATCTGAATAATAATAATAATATATATTTATTGCCACACTCAGAATACACAGAATATTGACAGAATAGGTCATTTTATCGCCATAGGCGATGTCTTCCAAAAGACCCACCTGGTAATATATGTATGAAATCAATGTAAGTAAATAATATGGCATGTATATAAAAAAGAAGGTCTAAAGGTCTAAATATCAAAAAGATAGAAACAGAAAACAAAAAGAAAGGAGAAAAGGAGAGGCAAAGCAAACAAAGAAACAAAACAACTAGAAAACATCAGCCCAGCCCCTGAGGAGAAACACAAAAGAAAAGTTTTAACTTTTCCTTTGCGTGAAAATAAGCGGATGACTGGCTTACGGGGGCGCAATGGCTCAGCGTGTTAACTCTCGAGTTAACACCCAGACGTCCCGGGTTCGAATCATGCCCTGTTCACTCTTATACAATATTACCTACTCTTTTTAAATAGTTAAGGTGCCAATCACCTGTGACGCTTTCAACAGTTTGATGTTTGACGAAATGTCAATAGAACCATCATTGTCATACTATCAAAGAAACAGATCGCATAATATACTTGGGTTTGAGGATTGTGGTGATGGTAGAACAAAAAAGTTTGCTGATCATGCAACGGTGTTTATGGCCCGAGGATTGCGGAAAAATTTAGTATTAATTGTACAGCAATAAAAATGTTGATTGATGAGACAAACCGAAAATTTGCGGAAAAAGAAGTTGAAAACAGATAGTTCGGTTTTGATGTTGATGGTTTGTGGAGGAGATCCCATTGTTTGATGGCCCTGTTCTGCTTAAAGATTTGAGAAACAATTTACTAGAATACGACATTAAGTTTCAATGGAGAATGGGAACAGCTTCCTGGCAGGACATTGTTAAGCTATATGACTTAGATGATGGCGACTATGACAGTAGGATGCTGTACAAATTAACAGAGGCACATGTCCTAACCAAAGATAAAAAACTAAAGTCAAACTAAGTGATCCAAGTGATCTTACATAGGGTTTCATCCACAATGAGAGGACTGGTCAAGTTTGATAAGTTTTTAATTAATCATTATATTAATTTAATGTTGTTTCAAGTATTGTTTTCTATTAATATTAGAAAAAGCTGTATATAACTTTTTATACATACACTTAGCAGCAGAAGTCTGCGTACAAAAAACTTCTAACACTTTAACTGAAAAAATAAGGGTCATGATCTAATGTGATAAACTTGAATTTTTTTTTATTTTGTGTATTAACTACATATAATTCTATTAACAAAATATGCATCAATAAAACAGAAATATTAGTTAGAAAAAAAATTAAAATTAAAAATTCTCCAAATAATGCGTATGCAAAAATTTGCGTACAAATAAAGACGCCTTCTCCAAAATATACTTATTTACTTAAATACGTAGTTGGCGATGTACGCTTTCCGATTTAAATAAAAGATAATCGGTGTCAATTATATTAGCAGAGGCTTAGAAGCTAAAAGTTAGAATGGACACGAAAGGAAAGGAAATTGAATTGGGAGAGAGAAAAATTATTGTAAAGTTATGGAAAGAGGGAAAATCTTTTCGAAAAATAGGAGAAACTGTCGGCAGGTCACACTCTTCCATTCAAAGAGTAATTAATAATTATAAAGACACTGAAGATTACCTCTCACGTCCGCGATCTGACCGAGAGAAGCGACCCCTTTTAACAAACCGAGAGAAGCGAAAAATTGTACAGCAAGTTAGAAAAGAACCTAGGCTGACGGCCAAAAAAATAGTAGAAAATGTACAAGAAGAATTTCATAAAACTATCAGCAAAGATACGGTGAGAAGGACGTTAAAAAAAGCTAACTATCACAGTCGCGTTGCACGAAAAAAGCCATTTGTGTCAGAGGTCAATCGTCAGAAGCGGATCGCCTTTGCAAAAAAACTCTTAGACAAGCCCATTGAATTCTGGGAGAAAGTTCTCTTTACAGATGAACTTGTATGGAGAAAACCTAATACTGCCCTTAATCCCGAAAATTTGAAAGCGACTGTAAAACACGGAGGTGGTGGAGTTATGGTTTGGGGGTGTATGTGCACCAAAGGGGTGGGAAGGTTGGTTTTCATAACATCGACAATGGACCATAAAATGTATATAGACATTTTAAAAGAAAATTTGAAGCCTAGCATCGAAAACTTGGGCTTGGGGCCCGAATACTTTTTACACTAAGCTTTGGCTACTATACAATACCCCAAAGCAACTTAAAACATCTCCACAATCGCCGGACTTGAATCCCATCGAACACCTCTGGGATTTAGTGGAACGCAGGATTCGGCAACACAACATAACGTCGAAGGAAACGTTAAAAAATGTTATGATTGAGGAATGGGCCAAAATCAGTTCCGACGAAACGAAGAAATTAGTGCACTCCATGCCTAAACGTTTAAGGGAGGTCATTAAACCGAAAGTAAAGGTTATCCGACCTCATATTAATATAGAAACAATGATCTCATTTATAAATTTTTTATAAATACTGTCCTGACTTGTACGCAGATTTTTGCATACCCGTTATTTGTAGAATTTTTAGTTTTGATTTTTTTCTGTAACTACTGTTTCTGTTTTGTTGAAGCATATTTTGTTAATAGAATTATATGTAGTTAATATACAAAATAAAAAAAAAATCAAGTTTATCACATTAGATTATGACTCTTATTTTTTCAATTAAAGTATTACAAGTTCTTTGTACGCAGACTTCTGCTGCTGAGTGTATTTCCTTTAAAACCTTTAAAGGGTGCAGTCATAAAGTCGTCGCCCCATTTAGTGTTTTGCGAGGAGAGGCTATCAAGGTCTTAAACTTCATGAAAATTATAAAACCAGGGGACAAACATCTGTCTCCCCTACAATAAAAAATTGGAGAGCAACCTTGAAAAGTTTAAAATATATTTGGGTACAAATGAACAAAAAATGGGTTTAAATATCTTCTGAGGAAGTTAAACCAAGATCCCGTTGAAAATTTTTTTCCTGCATGCGAAACCACGGGGTCAGGAACATAAATCCGACAGTGGACGCTTTTATAAGAACCAAGAAACGAGAAAAGAAACATGTGTATCAGAAGAGCAAGGTGAAGAAGAGACAAAGATCCACGAAAATACGTATAATTTCAACACTTCTCACCTTATTATTCACCACCACTTTTATATGGCAGGCTATTTTGCTGAAGCCATCTTAAAAATTGTTAGAGGCTACAAAATTTGCAAACAAGAACTTATTTCGACATGTCATAATAATTTTAAAAAGAAAATGGTGGTTAGGTTATTTCACATCAGAATAAACATGAATGATAATTAATACTAATTAGATAATTGTTTTGATGTATTTAGTGTAAATACCATGATGCTACGATATATTTTATATAAGATTTGTCCCAGAATTGCTGTGCAATATAATTAGTATAAACATTTATTATTTTATCTTATATGTAACAATACATTAATACAAAAAATAATGTATTTTAACAGTAAAAATAGAACTGCATAAGCATCATGGGCTACAACTTATATAAAATAATATCAATACAGAACGATAATTACAGTAAATTAAAAATCAAATGGAATACTTCCCGCTATACATCGCGCCAAACATCACCGCCATATATACCTATCTATATATACCTTATCTATGGTTCGAATCCCGGTGTAATCACGTTGGGTCGCCCCCCGTCCTTCGGAGGGGGGACGTTAAGCCGTCGGTCCCGGCAACCAGTCGTTCATCTCTGGCTGTCGTTATCACTATGTGTGTAAGGGGTTTGAACAAAAATAGCTGAAATGGCGTTAACGCCCTGGAGACCACCGGTACCTCGTAGGACCCCACGAGGATGTGGTGGTATCCTGGAGCGGCACCTGACAGGGGCGAACCCACACTGGGTCTGTACCATAGCACGCCCGGTTTGGTGGGGGGTCGGTCAGGAAGCGGAATCAGCCAAAAATCGAGTTATATACTCGCATTTAACATTTCAAACCTCTTAGAGGGAGCCAGTGTACAAGGGGCCCGTTGTGGCCTAGGTGCCGCGTATAGAATACGCACTCCTCACTCCATACATACATACATACATACGTACAAGCGGATGACTCTAACAAGCAGACTCGGACACCTGACGAGACAAGAAATAGCATCTTAAAGAGGATTTAAACGCAAGAAAACTACGGGCATTACGAATCTCGAAGGGTAAACCATTCCAAAGTGATATGGCCTGAACCCTGTAAGGACCCCATGGTACATTTCAGTACGATGAACTGGAAACATGAGTAATGTGTCCCTCTGTGCTTTAGTAGGTAGACCACGCGACGACATGAATTGAAATTTTGTGTACAAATATGTTGGAGTTTGAGAGAAGAGGATTTTATATATACTTAACAGTATGCGGAAAGATTTGTGCCTTTCAACGGTTAATATACGGAGATGATTACGATAAGGGGTAACATGGTCATACCTTCCTAAGCCAAAAATAAAACGTATGCAATTGTTTTGTAATCTTTCCAATTTGTTACGGAGAATAATAGATAGATCGGGGTACACGGTATCAGCATAATCTATATGAAGAAGTATTAAGGAGTAGCAGAGGTTGCGACGAACATCAGGCGGAAGAAAACAACGAAGTGCTTCAACTTGTCGCAGGACTAATTAAAGACAAAAATAATCAAGAAAAACAATTTTTAGAGAGACAAAAACAACAAAGCAACAACGTGCAAAGGAATAAACAAAAATACAATAGGAAGACCGAATCACTCAATAAGCAAACCAATGTACTCAAAGTGAAGAGAATATCACATGAAGAAACACAATTCTTGATAACTATTGATAATATTGAAAATTATATACATACATTCGCACCCAGATTTACAAATCTCAGCAACATACAATTTTCAACGAGCGACATAAACATATTGAACTTGGGACATAAATTTTCTTTACAACAACATATAAATAATCTAGACCTAGCTATAATTTTGGAGTCACAGATACATAGACAAAACAATTTTCCAACTAATGACATTCTGAATTGCCTCACCACATCAAACGGAAAAAACACACGCTTATATAGACAAAAAATCACTAACATGAACAGAGTTAAGAATTTGAAACAGAAAATCATCGATAACAATCTAATCCTCACTTCAGTAGACAAGAATGGAGGTCTGGTCATAATAGACAAAGACAATTACATCAATAAAGTTCTAGATTTCTTTGAACAAAACCACATACAACATATTAACAAGGACCCCACCCTAAAATATCATAACAAACTCAAACAACTATTAACAAAATACAAAAATAGCCTAGAAAAATTCAATATAAACATACACAACGTTGTAGAAATGAACCCCCTCACTCCTTGTTTGAAAGGCCTTATTAAATTACACAAAGCGGAAAAAGGTATTAGACCAATCATTAGTAACGCAAATACACCTTCAGGAAAGATATCCAAAAGTTTACACAGTTTACAGAGGTCCCTATTCAATATTTTTGAACCTACGCTAAAATACAATACCAAGAATTCTATACATCTCATAAAAAAACTTGAATGCTTTAACATCAACAGTAAATCTTTACTTATATCCTTTGATATTAAAAATCTATATACAAACATACCCGTTAAAAGTACCATAAAGATTATAAGGGATCACCTTATCGAAAACATAAATGATTTCTATGAAGTTGACCTTTCAGATATCGATAACCTCATAACATTAATAGAACACATCTGCAAACAGAATTTCTTCATATTTGATGACAATTACTATACAATGGACGATGGTCTGCCAATGGGCTGCCCATTATTAAGCATTTTAGCGGATATCTTTGTTAACTTTTTTGAAAGTGAACTTTTTTCAAGCAAATACTCTATATTCACCAAGGACATAAAATTCTATACGAGATATGTAGATGATATACTGATAATATATGAGGGCAATCCCGCTAAACTCACCGCACTTAATAACATATTTAATAACATTTCTTGCTTACAATTTACGACAGAGGAAGAGATTAATCGTAGTATTAATTTTTTGGACTTTAACATTAGTAGACACATCAATGACAATTTTTTTTCGTTTAAAATTTATAGAAAGACTACAACTACAGATTGCATTATACCAAATAAATCCTTCAATTGCCAAGACCACAAAGCCGCAGCATTCAGATTTTTCTTCCACAGAGCAACACATATTCTACTCAACGACACTAACTTCAAAGATGAAATTACACTTATAGCTAAAATTGGAATCAGGAACGGTTACAATTTGAGCGAGATTCAAGCAATTTACAATGCAATCCACAGAAATAACATTAACAACTTAATATACCCAAGGATTAAACAAAAATTTACATACATAAAGATGCCATACTAACCACAACTACAACATAAGCTTAGAAAAATTCTAGACGCACACAACATAAAGATTGCATATACTAACAACACAAAAATTGGCCAGTTAATTATAAATAATAAGCATAAATTTAAACGAAATGAAATGAATAGCATTTACCAACTGAAATGTGGTGATTGTGAAAGATATTATATAGGTCAAACTGGCAGAAACATTAGTACACGATACAAAGAACACATAACCAGAAAAACCTCAGCATTCCACAAGCACCTCCAAGACTTTAATCATGTGCCTGACGAAACAGCTATGAACATAATCAAGAATTGTAAAAAGTCAAAATTACTAGACATCTACGAGGAATTTTATATCACCTTACACAAAAGAAAATCACCCGAACTTCTACTGAATGATATAACAGAATTCAACACTAATAGATTATTTCTAAGATTTATGTAAATATTTTGAATTTGCCGCCTTTGTTTTCATAGATCATTTTGTTTTTGACATTTTGAGGTTACGTTGTTTTTCGTCCGTTTTAACCTGTTAACGCTTTATTAATATTAATTTTGAGATTTTATTTTTCTTCAACTTCCTAATACGACGGTAATTTATTTTATTTTAATCTATGGTTTTCTCTATATTTAACAATAATTTTATTTCTTTACCCTCAGTTGTTTGTGCCTGATGACGATTCGCGTGCGGATCGAAACATTTATGTAGCACAGATCTCAATTAATAAATAATTTTCATCAACTTATTCTTCCGATTTATTTGATTCTAAAAATGATGAACATGGAGAAACTAATAGCTACTTTAAGTATGAGAAAATGGTATAGCATTGTTATCAAGCATCAATTGTCCAGCACCGAAAGAGTAAAATTTAGTAACCAACGGTCTTGAACCGAAAGCCTGGGTTTTGGCAATATTTAAGCTCAAACCATATCGCTTAGACCAGCCCAAAACCTTACCCAGATCATCGTTAAGTCGCACCACAGCTGCTGGAAACTCGTCCACAGTTGTTGACATATAAATTTGCAAGTCATCTGCGTATAAATGATAGTTGCATGAGATTAGCTTAGTAACACTGTTTACAAAGATTGAGAACAGTAATGGACTCAATACACTGCCCTGAGGCATTCCACGATGAGTTGCAAATACTGAGGAGGACGATGACGTATCACGCACACACAGGGAACGGTTCAAAAGATATGACCGAAACCAAGCAGACGTAGACGCCAGCAAAAGGGCATGGTCAACGGAATCAAATGCCTTACTGAAGTCGAGCAATACCAATAAGGTTAGGCGTCGGTCATCACAGTTGCTTGCATCACAGAGTGCCGACGACGTACTGTGCCTCGGACGAAAACCAGATTGAAATTCAGTAATTATGTTATGGTCATCAAGGTACCCCTGCACTTGAATATATATCAGACGCTCAAGTGCTTTAGATATTACGGAAAGAATAGAAATTGGCCGGAAGTCACTGGGTTGAGTAGGACGTTCGATTTTAGGAATTGGTACAACATAGGCTTGCTTCCAGATAGAAGGAAAGGTCGAAGATTCAATTGAAAAGTTAAAAATATGTAGTAGTGGAGGAGTAATAATGTCCATGATGGGAACCGATTGTTTAATATTGATACCATTAGCACCGACACAAGTGGAGCGCGAATCCATAAGAGCATCAGTAACCTGGACCGAATCCAACATGGCAAAAGAAAAGGTTGAAGTGATATTAGTACAGAGCCGATCAAGAGAGATTGATGGAGTCATCAAGAATAACAGGAGGTTCTGCAAAATAGCCCGCTAAAGAATTGCAATCAATGTTGTTATGTTGACAAGGCGACTCAACTATACCAAGGGAACGCATGGTTTTCCAAAATGATCTTGGGGTTATATAAGATAACTTCTGATAAATATAATTCTTTTTTGCATTTCTGCACCGGTGATTACAGCGGTTACGCAAAATGCGATAGTTTTCCCGATTTGCAATAATTCTTCGAAAAGTAATCTTAGCAACATTACGTTTTTTTCGCATAAGATCCCTGATCTCATCATTCAGCCAAGGAGCTGACAAGCGCTTCGTTTTTCGTTGCTTTAACGGTGCATGACGATCGTGCAAATTATTTATTTTAGTGTTGAAATAATTAACTTTTGCATTGACATCTGACAACTGGTACATAGTAAACCAGTCAATCGCCATTACATCAGATTTCAACGTCTTCATCGCTATAATCGTACTTATAGGCTTTCACGACCGGTGTTAATTGAACTAAAATTAGAACTAGAACTAACACTAGATCTAAAACTAGAAACTTTCAGGTTTTGCCGTGCGTTTTTTGAAAAAATGTTTGACGTTTCGGATGCCATGTTGCAACCTTCTTCAGAAACTGGTTCTAACTGACAAAATCGGGATAGTAAAACAATATATAGGTCGAAAAACTAATTAATAATTAATTTATATTAATTACAAGCTAATTACTAACTAATTACTGCGTCGCGTCCGGTTTGGGAGTCGTGTTCGTCTTCACCACCATCTTCCATGTTCTGCTGAGTTCTCAGCCATCTTCTCTGTTGACGTTGTTTTTATGTCGGTGGATTTCTATGGCTTCTCTTGTCAGCCGTTGATGATATTTATTATTCCTAGCCAGAACCTTTGTTTTGTCGAAGTTTATTCGGTGTCCCTCCGAATGGCAATCTTTTGTAATTGAATCTTCCTCAGCCTCACATCCCTCTCGTGTTCCTTGATACGGCATTCGATGTTTTGTCCGGTTTGGTCAACCTAAAACTTCCCACAACTGCATAACAGCCGATAGACACCCGCTCCTTTTAATAGAGGTAGCTTGTCCTTGGCTATCGGGAGTGTATTCAGAATTTTGATGACCGTTTCATGTCGTTTTTCTTTAGGTGTCTTGCAATTCGTTCCGTTACACCGGAAACGTAAGGAAGATAGCTGGTTCTGTACATGCTGAAGCTTCTTCTCCCTGCTTCCGCTGCGTGGTGGCTCGATTGATGTCGTTTAAACTATATTCATTTTTCTGTAGTACGTTCCGTAGAAACCATTCTTTCTTCTTTAGGTTATCTCCTTTACATATTCTTGCTGCTCTCTGAAACAAAGTGCGAATTACGGACCTCTTCTGTTGGGGATGATGGTGTGATGTTGCCTCTAAGTACCTATTAGTGTGGGTTTTCTTTCGATACACCCCCAGTTTCATATCACCATTTGTCGTTCTAGTGACCAATACATCTAAGAAGGGCAACTGAATGGCGGATTCTGTTTCCATGGTAAATTTGATCATGGGATGTTGAGCGTTTAGATGACCTAGAAATTGAAAGAGGCGATCCCTACCATGTATGTATGTATGTATGGAGTGAGGAGTGCGTATTCTATACGCGGCACCTAGGCCACAACGGGCCCCTTGTACACTAACTCCCTCTAAGAGGTTTGAGATGTTAATGCGAGTATAACTCGATTTTTGGCTGATTCCGCTTCCTGACCGACCCCCCACCAAACCGGGCGTGCTATGGCACAGGCCCAGTGTGGGTTCGCCCCTGTCAGGTGCCGCTCCAGGAGTACCACATCCTCGTGGACCCCTACGAGGTGCAGGCCTCCAGGGCGCTAACGCGCATTCAGCCATTTTTGTTCAAACCTCTTACACACATAGTGATAACGACAGCCAGAGATGAACGACTGGTTGCCGGGACCGACGGCTTAACGTCCCCTCCGAAGGACGGGGGGCGACCCAACGTGATTACACCGGGATTCGAACCCGGGACGTCTGCGTGTTAACTCGAGAGTTAACACGCTGAGCCATTGCGCCCCCATGGGTCATCATCGTCGCCCCCATCGGGTCATCACCCATGGGTCATCGTGACCCATGGGTCACGCTCAACATCCCATGCGATCATGGGATGTTGAGCGTTTAGATGACCTAGAAATTGAAAGAGGCGATCCCTACCATGTTGCCATACCACAAACGTGTCGTCCACATATCGGAGCCATAGCTTTGGTTTCCATTGGCTCTTCTTCAGAGCATTTTGTTCGAACAATTCCATGTAAAAGTTAGCTATCACCGGCGACAAAGGAGATCCCATGGCTGCCCCCTCAAACTGTTCGTAAAACTCTCGTTTCCAACTGAAATACGTCGACGATAAACAAAATTCCACTAAATCTGGCAAACCCTCCGGAATTTGTTTTTGGCGAAGACCCTCTACCGCATCCTTAAGTGGTACCTTAGTAAAAAGAGATTCTACATCGAAACTAACCAAAATATCCTCAGCATCTAACTTTACATTTTTCACCGATTCCACGAAATGTGTCGAGTCCCTAACATATGATTCCGTGTTGCCTATAAAAGGAGAGAGAATTTTAGCGAGATGTTTGGCTAGTAGGTACGTTGGGGAATTGATGGCACTGACGATAGGACGAAGGGGGACGTCTGGTTTATGGATCTTCGGTAGTCCATAAATTCTTGGTGGTACCGGAGCCTGCATAAACAAACTTTTCTGATGTTCTGGTGGAATAGCTGTGGATTTTACAAGGCTCTTCATATTCCTTACGATCTTGTCTATAGGGTCCTTCTTGATCTTCCTGTAGGTGGCCTCCATCATTTTGGCGTCATATTCTTCCTTGTCCATCACAACGGTGGCATTCCCCTTGTCTGCTGGTAACACGACGATTTCTGACTTTTCTTTAATAGATCGAACTTGAAAGATTTCGATATAAATTCAACCAGTAAGAAGAAATTGAGCACAACTAATTGTATGTCTGAGAACATGAACGAAATGAAAAACTATCATGATTCTACTATAGAAAGCCGGAACCCATATTAAAATAAGATGGGGGTAATATGGATGTAATAATTATAGAAAACGAAAAAAATTAGTTCCAGTAGAGTTGGAATACAAATTTAGAAATGAAGATATAAATTGTGAGAGATCAATTTCGCGATTCCAGTAAAGAACGGCTATGCCACCATGATTGCGGTTAGAAAGGATTATACCCAACGCACAAAATTATTGGGTGAAAGAATTGAGTTGAAGAAAAACAATACCAGAAACTGCTATTTGTGTAAGGACTTACTGCCAAGAATCCATTGTATGTAATTACTTCAAATACCGTAATAATAAAAACTTAACTAACTTTATAACCTGGAAGATTGGTACTTTGAAAATTTTTAATTACGTATTCAGAATATGGATAATAGACAATATGATTATGATTAATACATCTAATAATAAGAAGCATAAGAAGAAAGTATCGCGATTTTTACAGTTTCTAACAGTAATGCTATTATAGTTATGAATAGAAAGGAATTGAAGAATAAGATTGATGTTTACTCTGCAATGATTAAGAATTTATGTTAGTTATTGTTCCAACGAATAAATCTATCTAGTTTCGTTTTGTTATTAAATTTATAAATGGAATCGGCGATATTAACCAAGGATGAATAGCTGCAGTTTCAGACTGCAAGTCACTGTACTGAATACGTTAAGTGATGTAGTGTTCAAAATCAGCGTATAGCTATCCGGCTAATAAAATTATTCGACGCTTTCAATATTGGATCAAAATCTTAGTAATTATTTTTTAAAAACTTAATGCCATCGTAAGCTGTGAACCACGAGAGTGTTAAAGCAAGATTGTGTGGAATATTTAAATTAAATACTGGACAATAAAAGCGAGATAACCAAGATGTTAAATTGATTGCTTACTTAAAATGAAGATAGTGAATAACCTGCATAGCTTGCGTCGGATAATATAATAAGATAGAGGAATTAGATATAGAAGTCGTTCCTGAGAAGACGGAGATAGTCTTAATGAAAAGTAAGAAAGAGGAGCTATGTCGAAATTCACATAAATATTTAGTTGTGGTTATTGGAAAAAATGTAAAATTGAGGAAATACTTAAAGTATATAGAAAACAAGGCACATAGAACTATCAATGCCTTAATTAAAATCATGGGATCAGCACACGGACATAAGGCAGAAAAGAGCCGAAAGAACAAGGAAGATCATATCGATGAGGAAGATGAGAACTTGAGATTCAGATTAAGACTGATAGATATGGTTCTTTTTGCTTATTTTCTTGAGACTTAAATTTGCGAGACGTGCGTTTTTGAGGGAATAGATCAACGAAAAGAAGGTAGGCTAAAGATGAGAATGTGGAGTCAATTGAAATGAAGGCTTTGATGTTCAAGATGCCAAGCTGGATGTTTGTATATTAGATATTTTTCGAATTTGTAAAAAGGGTTGTGTGCTGTTGGGTTGTATTATTGATTATTTTGGGAAGTTAAGAGATAGGGATAAAGATGTTCAAAGATAGAAGAGAAAGGTGCCGATAAGAAAGATGCCCCGTATTTCTATAACTATTGAGCGACTCCCAAAATACTTTATTAAGGAAAGAATTGAACCAACTACTGGGTTGGGTTGGGTTGGGTTAGCTATTTATAGGTCAAATAAAACATAGCTCATTGTGCAAAATGGAACGTGTTTTTAAGGCAAAGTGAACGATTTGAATTTAAATTTAACTGATTTATATGACTCTATGATTCAAAGACCTGCGGCGCCCAATGATTTGAACCTCCCTTAACCCTCTTAATACTAGGTTCTTATTGTAACACGTAATACCAATGGGGTCATTAAAGACCCCAGATCCTTTTATTTATAAAGCAACCATATTTGTTTAAATAACTAAAGAAGTGTAGTGAATGTGTATCATACAACTATATAACAAATTTAAACTTAATTTTATATCTTATTTACACTTAGAGCAAACAATTATGTGATGATTGTTGCAAAGGAACTGTTTGCAGTTACGACATCGCATCGTATATTTTCTGTCTAGATTTCTAGGACATTTGTAGCATCTCCCACGTTTTGATGTTCGAATGTCTTCTGTAGGGCCTTGTGATGTCGAAGCTTCATCTGTGCTGGTTCCAATACCTACAAATTCTTTTCTAAGCTATTTGAGAAATTCTCGTCGTTTGTACCCTTTTTTAGCTTTTCAATCGTCGTTTTGATGAATATGCGTTCAGTCCACGCCTGATTTTGTTTCATTGTAGTCTAAAGTTATCTGCGGTTTTTTCTTTTCATCATTAAAAATTTTACCAATGTCCTGCAGTAGGCAGCTTATTCTCTATCAGCTTTATTCTGATAACCAAAAACTACAAAAGTTACAAAATTCTACTTCAACTAGTACTTAGAAAAAAATATTGTAGGAAAAGACAATTTTTTTAGAATTTTCAGCATGCAAATATTATCAGAAAATTAAATTTACATCACCCGTGGGGTCTCCAATTACCCCGTGGTATTATGAGGGTTAACGGGCATTCGTTCCAAAATCATACTCGCAATGCGAAATACTCGTTATGTGAAACAATGTCTCATATAGATATATGTAAATTAATGTAAAACCTGATAATGCGTTCCATTGCAAATAGATAGAGAAAGAAATATCTCTATAATTAATCAAAATAGTTAAGGAACAAAATAAACTTTATGTTTTCTTCTGTACCGTATCCAAAAAAAAATCTGGAATGTGATTCAATCATGTAATAGTTTATTTCTTATAAATTTATGACAAATACCTAATCCTTTTTTACTAAAAAGCCAACTAGTGATGTTTGCTGCCGTTTTTTATTTTAAATTTATTTTACGACACCGCATTGTCGTAAAATAAATTTGCAGCTCGCACAGCCACAACTTTTAACATTTCTTTGATTACATCAGATGTTGGTTCATTTAGTGCATTCTTGTCTGAAATACTTTCCTCCACATCTTCTTGCTGTGATAGACGGAGCAATTCTGTAAGTTCTTGATTATGCTCTTCCACAAGTTCATCAATATCATTGCTATTTACTTCTAATCCAATTGTATTGGCTAAAGATACGATCTCGTTTACTAGAGGCTCTACATCCTATGTGTCAAACTTCTCAGAACGATATTCAACGATGCTTTTCAGCCAAAATTTTTATCCAGGCCAAAATGAGTGTCCTTTCAGTGATCATTTTGCGGCAGGCAACGATATTTTATTTTATTTTATTTATTATTCGGGATACATACAGGGAGGAACCCCAATTAAGTATCCTCTAACAAAACAATGTTATTGACATATCAGAGCAAATTACAAAAATAAACAATAACAAAAATCAACAATAAACGCTCAAATTCCGTAAAAATGTTTTGAAAACAATAGGCGAGACAATGAATAAATCAATATTGTTACAATGGGTATTGAAAAAGTGCATTAAACGTAGTAATGGCGAGTATGCATAGGCTAAGGACCTAGAGGCTGGTAGATAGAAAAGTGGCTGTATTCGGGTTACATAAGACGGTGCATTAAAGCGAATCTCCCGCACGAGTTCTATAGAGTCAATCAAACCACGAACCAATCTGTAAAGAAACATCATATCAGCAACATCTCGCTGACTCCTTAAAGATGTGATTCCAAAAACCAAACAACGCTGGGCATAAGAGCAATACGGAAGGTTAAATTTGTGGGCCAAGAATCTAACAAACTTTTTTTGTAGACTCTCTATGCGATCAATATATACAGCGTATGAAGGGTTCCAAACCACCGAAGCGAAATTCAAAATACTACCAACAAACGCTGTATACAAGGACATGATGGTCTGGATATTGGTAAAATGACGTGATACTCGAATAATAAATCCCAATCTTTTAGAGGCTTCAGACATAACCATATCAACATGACCACAAAAAAGCAATTTTGAGTCAAGAGCAACGCCCAGGTCCCTAATTTGGGATGTAACATTTATTGGATGTGTTCCCAAATGATAATCAAAATTTATATGATATCTCTTTCTGCTGAATATGATACTGTAGCACTTATCATAATTCAAAAACAAGTAATTTTTTAAGCAATACTCTTCAAGACGTACCAGATCCTGCTGCACTGTTAAACAATCAGACATGGATCCAATTCCGGAAAAGATCTTACAATCATCGGCGTACAGCAAAAAATTGGAATGACGAAAGCATTCGTTAATATCATTAATATAAACCAAAAACAAAATCGGCCCAAGGTGACTGCCTTGCGGTACGCCTGACGTAACGGACTTAAAATTAGAAACAAAACTGTCCACCTTAACTGCTTGACGTCTGTTCGAAATGTAAGAAGCAATCCATGAAATCAAGCCATTCGACAAGTTGAACTTAGCGAGTTTTTCCAAGAGAATACGATGATGTATCTTATCGAATGCCTTACTAAAGTCCGTGTAAATGGTGTCAACCTGAAGACCATCATTCATGGATCTCTGGATATAGTTTACAAACTCAACAAGATTCGTTTCAACTGACCGTCCACGCAGAAAACCATGTTGTTGATGGATAAGTTGAGGTTGAAGATTTAAGTATAATTTATTGTATATTAATTTTTCAAAAACTTTTGAAATAATAGATAGAAGTGCAATAGGACGGTAGTTATTGACAAGGTGTTTCTTACCGGATTTAAAGATCGGTATTATATGCGCTTTTTTCCATTCCGTTGGAAATATGGAAAGTTTCACAGAATGAGAAAAAATATGAAATAAAGGTGCAGCAAGTTCCTCCGCGCAGCGGACGATAAGCTTACCCGGTAGACCGTCCGGACCAGGACCCAATTTGGGATTAACACGACCTAAAAGGGATGCTACATCTTGCTGTGAAAACCAGGGACAAGTTTCACCAACAATATGGAAGTGATGTTTCTATAACTCTGTAAGAGTCAGGTTGGTCTCTTTAGTGTCTCTTTAGTAGGTCTCTCAATTGACCTCAAAGCAGCGTTCGAAGAGTATTTTAGTCTATTAGTTTGGTTCACAGGTTGAAGTAATGGAGTGGTATTGGGAGACAGAAAAGGGATTTTGATGAAATTAAATTCTTCAAAAAGCTCGGTTTGTAGGCCTGGAGGATGAACAAATGCGTTGTCCATTACAAGTAAGGCTTGGAGTGGCAAATTCATCTCTAACAGATATTTTTTCTTTGTGCTTTATTGCTCCAGTCAGTTGTTGGATCTCCTCATCACATTTAAATTGCTCTTTTGGATTCTATATTTTTTGAAGGCTCGTGGAGTGTCTAAATGGTAAACAAACAAGTAATGGTTTGATTTTTAAATCGCCGCTTGCATTAGCACAAAGTAGCATAGTATGTTTTCTTCTACTGTTATGTATGTTTGCTGCAGCAACTTTTTCCGGAACAGACAAGCTTACAAGCTTTTTGAGGTCATTGATGAAAATTTTGGCAGTCTTTGGGTCAGAGCTTGCAGTTTCACCATGCCTCTCACTTCTTTCTTCTTTTAAACTTTTCAAACCATCCCCGACTAGCTTTAAATACTGTTTAAAACTGCGGCCGTTGATGATCTTTGCGTCTTCTTAGCAAAGTCGGCGAAAATAGCTTTCGCTTTCTCACAAATGGTGTTTTCATTAATTGTATTGCGTTGTAATTGCTTTTCATTTATCCATATGAGAAGCAGCCTTTGAACATCGTTGAGAATTCGTAACCGTTGGATAGAATTTCTTGATGCATTTACCTCTTTAATCATATCCTTGTTTTTGAGGACAGTGCAAATTGTTGATGTACATCGATGGTATGTGCGAGCTAGATTAGACACACCAATATCTTGTTCATGCTTTTCAATAATTTCCTGTTTCGGTTCTAGGGCTATTTTTCTTCTTTTGTACATCGTTGTTTTCTTGTGGCTTATTTGTCGGGAATATTAAAAATAGTTATTAAACCTTATACAAAAACGTCACTAAAACATTAACTTATGATAGGTATTATGAGAGGATTATGAGAGGTACTCGTTAAGCAAGGTTCCACTGTATTTGGAATAACGCCATTTAAAGCATTTAAAGCTCTATTTATAACTTTTTCCAGTTGTTTGGTAATATAACTTATAAAATAGTTTAAATTTCGTTTTTAGGTGTTTAATCTTAAAATAATTTGTTAAAAAGATTTGTTTTATTTTAATCCGTTTTTGTCTAAGTCCTTTCCAGTTTCTTTTTTAATTCTTCTTCTGGCTTCAGTTGGTTGGGTTTGATTATCAATACAGTTGTAGAATTCCGTTCAATTAAGTAAGTGTTCAACAAGTTGATTACCCCACAATCCAAATTGTTTCTTCTCTTGGCTAAGCATCACCGCGTTAATAAATATCTCCATTATATGAAACTGACTTCTTTGTGTATCAATCAAAGAAGCAATTACCTTTTCAAAATTTTTTGACATCACTAACGAGAATAAATATAGTTCCTTGCATATGAAGTGTGAATGACTCACCGTATGGAATCATACGAAATTTCGTATTCATGAGAATTCATTTCACTTTACCATAATATCAACATATCGGCATAAGATCTTTTGGGAGCTTTATTTAATTGGAAAACACCTTTTCTGGCATTCCTAATAAGTATCACCATCATTTTCTTTTGACAATAGTGAATCAGCAAGAGCTACAAAGTTAGGACAGGTTGTGTCTTATTTTTTTGGCATTGCGCATTATATACTTTATTATAAATGTAGTCACTCTTTAACAAAATATGGCACATATTCTCTCCATGCTTACATTGAAATGGGTTCAGTTAGGTTGCGATATCAGAGTTAATTCAGATAATAGGAAGTACGTCACACTTCCCGTCTCACCTTGTTCATAACCCAAAGTTCTCTATCACACATTCATTCCTGAGCTCCCTCAAACGCTGAAACTTTGGCCCTAATCTTAAATTATCCATTTCGTTTTTTCATTTTTTTTGCGTTCTTATCACTAGAAATGTTATATTGAAGCCTCATTCAGCCTCAACTATTTGTCATATAGTTCAATATCATATTTAATACATAGTTAAGCTTCCTTTTGTGCGATGGAAATTTGGGTATTTGGAGATTCGTTCACATTGGCAGATAACGAACGTACTTACGTCACGTGATCGCCATCACCCAATCCAAACAAATCTCCAAATACCAAATCATAGTTTATAATTCTTTGCATGAACATTTTGTATCCAACATCCATAATTTGCTGGATGGATGGTTGAGTATGAGGATTGATTGGTGATGAGGTGTTGAATGTTGAAGGCTATAATATTTTTAGAGTTGATAGAGAATCTAGAGGTGGTGGAGTTGCATTTTTCGTAAGAAATTGTTACTCCTGTAGTGTAATTAATGTTCGGCTAGCTTCTGGAGTTGAACAGCTCTGGATTAAGCTTCTTGTGGAAGGAATTCACATAGCATTTGGTATCTTCTATAGACCCCCTAATTTTGACTTGAAACTGTTTATTGAAGTCCTTGAAAGATCTCTCTCTGACATTCATCCTTTAGTTGATGAGATGGTGGTGGTTGGTGATTTTAATATAAACCTCTTGATTGAGAGTCCATCTTCGGTATCTCTAAGAACAACATTTGAAATATTTGACTTGCGTGAGGTGGTGGAGGTTCCTACGAGGTTTTCAAACACATTGATGATAAAGTTAATTATTTTAATCAGGTTATAACTTCTTTGTTCGATGTGCATGCATCACTGATAACTAGGACTTTTGGGAGAAAGTCCTTACCGTGGATTACTGCTAACATAAAGGAGATGATTGCTCTTCGTGAGTCTGCTTCAAAACGTTATAAAAGATCAAGAAACCGTACACATTTTCAGTATTATAAACAACTGCGTAAGTTTTGTTACAGACGCTATACGGCGTGAGAAAAGAGCTTTCATTGAACATAACTGTGTGCTTGATGGATCTCGTACCATGTGGAATACATTGAAAAAGTATAATGTTGTTGAGTCTGGTACTAATGATTTACCGCCTCATTTGGCTGCTCGTGAAAGTATCAACTTATTTTTTGCTAAATCTACTGCTGATATGATCATTGAGCCTGACATGGACTTGAATTTTGAATTGAATTTTTATGATATTTACAGACTAAATATTGACACTACTCCTTTTACTTTTGATGAGGTCTCCGTGGATTTTATTGAGCGACTTTTGCTTTCGTCGAAGTCTACTAGTGTTGGCTCGGATGGAATTTCTTTAAATATGGTTAGATTGTGTTGTCCTAGAATTTTGAATGTTCTTTGTCACATTTTCAATTTCTGTTTGCGAATGGCAGTTTACCCCAAAGTATGGAAGTTGGGTTTGGTGACACCTGTTCCTAAAGCTAAACCAATTACTATTCTTTCAGTTCCATCTAAGGTATTTGAGAAGATCATGGCTATTCAATTAAATTCCTTCTGAGATATGAATAATATATTACCCGCCAAACAATCTGGCTTTAGGAGTCTTGTTAAGTCTTCTTGACTTAACAGATGATGTATTTAGATCTCTTGATATGGATAGGTCAACTATTCTTGTGTTGCTTGACTTCAGTAAAGCGTTTGACATATTGAATCATAACCTTCTATTGGCCTTTTCTTTTATTATTCTTAAGTTTGTTGGTGTATCAGATGGTGCTGTTTCCTTGTTTAGAAGCTACCTTTCTGACAGATCGCAGGTGGTTAAGGTGAAGTCATTGTGTTCTAGCCCTACAAAAGTTGATTCTGGCGTGCCGCAGGGTTCGATTCTTGGTCCAATTTTGTTTACCATCTACACTAGTAATCTGCTTTCAAAATTAAGTTATTGTTCCTATCATCTATATGCCGACGATTCCCAGCTTTATTTCGATTTCCTGCCTGGAGAGTTGGTTGAGGCTTGTGATAGGATGACGGAGGACTTATGTAACTTATGTGTGGAGATAGAAAAGCATGCTCTTGTTCACAACCCCGATAAGACCCAATGTATTTTATTTACAAAGAAGGGTAGATTATCTGTTAATAAAAATGATATTAATATTAACATGCTTGGTGTACAGTTAAAATCATCGAGTTTGGTTAAAAGTTTGGGTCTTCTCATTGATGATCAACTTGCCTTTGCTGATCATGTTAATTTATTGTGTAGGCGTGCTATTATTGTGCTAAATAAAGCTATTAATGCTATTATTGAGGAGTATGAAGAGGCTTTTGTGCGATTCTCTGTTTCTGTCTCATTTTAATTATTGTAATGTTGTGTTTGGTTCATGTTTGTCTTATGAGAGTTTGCGAAAGATTCAGGTTGTGCAGAATTCGTGTCTTCGCTTCGTTTATAATCTTCGTAGGGGTGATCATGTCTCTCAGGCTTTATTAGATAGTGGTTTGCTGACTATGAGGCAGAGATTTGTTTTTCATTATTTGTCTTTTATCTATGGGATTATCTCAACGGGTAAGCCACCTTACCTCTGCCGTAAGATTACTTTCCGGACGGATGTTCATCATCTGAATCTCAGGCATAGATTTTGTGTTAACGTCCCTGTTCATTCTGCCAAGTTTCAGTGTTCGTTTTCCTATCAGGTGTTTCGTCTTTGGAATTTGATTCCCGTTTCTGCGAGGTATATTGCGAGACATATTGTTTTGCGTGAGAGGATTTTTGACTTATTTTTATAATGCGCTATTTGTTTTGAGTTTTATTTTATTTTATGTATTAATTAGTTTAAATCTATTTTTTGTTTGCTGTAGAGTGATATTTGCTGTTCTCATTGGGTGTAGGTAAAATCAGTGGCATTTTGTCTTTTCTGCTCCTGCACCCTTTGGGCTTGGAATAAGAATTAGTATTATAGTGTTCTTTTTTGTTCTTTTTTTGGGATTTATTGCATATTTTTCTTTTCTGTTTATTCTTGGCTCAATAAAGTTATTATTATCATTATTATTATGAGATTTAAATCAATAAGAATGTTATCATCAGCATAAAAAGTATTCCATATTTTTGTTAATTGAAATTGCAAATGAGTCATTAAAATTCCAAATCTTACATAACGATTTTAATGATATTAATCTCGTTTTGATAATATCGCAAGATTTAACCTACATTCCAACATTACGAAAACGAAATTTAACATATCCGGGTTTGCGCGTGAAAAAATCACTTAATATGTAAGTGGTACATAGTAATGAATTAGATTTTTTCGTTTTGTCTAAATGGTATTAAGAATGTAATGGTGTGTGACGGAACATCGTTTCAATTTCCCATAATATAACCCATTTTAGAACGTCTTTCCAGTTTAATTAGAGTAATTGGCGCGTTTTCATTAACTTCGCCGTCCTTGTAAGCGATGAAAAAATTGTTTATCTCGAACGAATTGAGGTGTAAAGTGGTACCAATAAAAATTTACGTTCCCAAGGTGGAACTAAACGGAAGAAAAACTAGATAAGCGCGGATCGGATCGAGCATAATAACATAAATTTGGCGTCATAAACATTGGACGGGGCAGGTAACGATCTGAAGTTGGCCAATTCCTGATGGCTCGTCGTTAAACTACTTAGCGTTCTTGGATGAGAAACTGGTTTTGTCGCTAATGGCTCGATGGATGGACGCGACGCCAAAGAATTTTTTCTAAAGAACCAGACGTTCCTGGTATAATACACTGACCGAGAAATTTGTAAGAGCTAGAACACGAGTTGGAACGATATTTTCAGGTTAATTTCAAAGACGTGATGACCACTTTTGGACTTGAAATTTCGTTTGCCAAATTCGAAATTTAATTTTCTAACCTAAATATGAAATGGTTCGATAACCAGTTATGTTGTTATATATTGCTAAGTATACGGTCGTTTCTCAGAGTGTGCCGCAATTAAAACCGCGTCGTCGTTTGGAGGAGAGAACAATGAAAGTACAGTTGCGTGAAACGGCCAACGAAGGAATGCAAATGGATGACAGCAAACGAGACCGAAAAATACGCATCGTATGGAGATTTAATTGCGGCCCTAACTGTTCATGGATCATGCCATTTTACTTTACTACGACATTCTCTGTCCTTTCACCAAACCTCTATTACTTATTTAGCACATTTCGTCTTTTGCCACGTTCCTTTTTGCCACTCATATTAATATAAATTATATTTAAAGGCTAAAATATAAATTCTAACATTCTATTCCCTTTATTGATTTTTAAAGCGAATTGATTTGATGGAACATTACGACCTTTGTAGGTCGACACGGCTCGATTAATTATTAAAAAAGCGCGATTGCAATGGAAAACGCCGTTAGAACGCGAATTAAGGCCTACATTACGAGTTATCCCGCCATGGGAAAATATTGTTCCGCTTTGAACGAGGTGTGAAGCAAGATTTACAACGGTCTCGGGGATTCAGCGATGAAAAAATCTTCACTTTGTTACTCGCTCATGGTAATCATGCGGCAACCTAAATGGTTTATTCAGCTTTTCCTGTTATCCGTGTAAATACTAAACTGTTGATTTCATATAAAATATTTTAAAGAAATTAAGGTATTTATAGAAAATACCAATTGAATTTTAATCAAAACGGTACTATAAAAAATACCATAAATTAATACCATCTGTAGATTTTAAAAAATGAATGAATCCTTTTAATGCATGAATATCTTTGTGGATCGTTTATTATCTGCAATTATAAATACAGCGAGTGACTCTAGAGACCGACCTAATGGGCAAATTGAATCGAATTACTGTCATCTCGGTTAGTTTAAGAACGATTAAGCAGATGTTTGACGTAATAACAGCGATTCACGAACGGTTTTCAACCAGTTGTCGAACTATAGTCGCTTTATGCAGATGCACGGGGAAAAGTACTGGTATTATTACAGTTATAGGAATGCCAAATGTACTTTAGATTTAATAATAAACATTTTATTTTCTGCAAAAAAAGGAGAAATGTATCATCGGATTAATACTATGCAGTCAAACAGGGAAGACCAAATAATAATTTTCAAAGATCCTGTTGTTGTTTTCTTCAATCAAGAGTTGAACGTTCCAACATTTAATATAGAAGTTAGATCAAAAACTTCTTACTACATAATTGAAATGTATGATGCAAAAAAGAAAACAACAATAACATTCGTTCGCCTCAAGAACAACACTGAGGCAGCATGAACGTTTTATTACGATCTCTGCAATATTAATGAGGCGTCGCGGAACTTTGTTTTAAAAATGTCGGGTCTTATACTTGAGACTAGAAGGACAGGTGTCATACTCCTTAACAATATTGTATGAAAATGATTATTTGAAAAGAGTTGTTTTATGGACAGGAATTATACAAATAAGGTAGTGTTTTCGTAAACACTTCTTTACTTTTATAGAGACCTCGTTGTTTAAGTAATAACCCCTAACAAGTTATGATCCCAGGACAACACAATAAAAGTAAAATGAAATGTTGCGAGTTCGACAAGATGTGACATGTTAAGTGCCGATGAAGTGGAAGTGCTAAAGTGCCTGTGATTAATGGTGAAGTGTGTCGCTTCCTGGATATCAGTGTCACCTTTTAGATATTAGTGCTACTTCCTAGAAGATATTTGGTGTTAATAAACCGAATGGAGAGAGTGGTGTGTCGTGCTATCTGGATGATTCATAAGTGCTTCCCAGTGTTCATAAGTGTGTATGTATGTATGTAAAGAAGCGGAAGAGTGCGCGAATAAACGCACTCCACACTTAGGCCCTTTGTGTAGCTCCCCACTCTACCTCCGGTCACGTCAACCAGCCTAAGGTTTTACCGAAGGCCAGGATATCACTTAGAGGGAGGTTCCTGATATCATTTGTGGACGGTCACTTCTCCCCGAGTAACCTCTTTCTGAGGTATTTTAAGGAGGGGCAGTTCACATGCCCTACAGAGAGGAGAATTAGCAATCCTCAAGTTATGAAGATGCTTGTTTACCTTACAGTGTCCCGCAAGGAGACCTGTAGCTAATGTTAGGGTGATTTCGCCCAACCCAACGAAATACTGAGCTGTTTTCTTAGAAGGATATTTTAACAATTCCTTGACTTGATAACAGCCCGGATAATTGTCCCACGCATTTAAAAATTTCTTGTGGGTAAAGTACTTAATCATATCAATATGAGTAGTTAAGGCAGGGATGACAATCGGCTCGGGGCTCCAATAACATCTTCCAGCTGCCCTTTTGACTAACCTGTCTGCATTCTTGTTGCATTGTGTCCCTTAATCCATTGAATGGAGACTAGATTGTGGATCGAGTTCTAAGTGGCAATCCATTATTAGAGCAGACGTTATCATAACGTTGTTTAGAGCTAAAATAGCTAGAGTTTAATAGCAGTCATTTCTGCTTGAATGACGGTGGTGAAATTACCTAAGGGTTTTGAGAGGCGAATCCTAGGGTTGTGCGAGATCACCCCCGCGTCAGACCCATACTTTATCATCTTTTTGAACAATCAGTGCAGATTTTCAAGTTGTTGTGGAACTGATTTTGGTGAGGTACTTCCTAGAGAAGATGAATTTGGCCGGTATATTATCCGCTTTATCATAAGTGTGTAATCAAGAAGAAATTACCATGACCGATAAGATAAATCTGTTCGGTATCGCCAAAATTCACGGCAAGGTTTATGGTCAATAGAAATTTCAAAAAAGGTCATTTTGCCAAACATTGCAAAAAAAAAGCAGTAAAGCAGAAAGCTGTAAACAATTTCAAAAACTTTGGAACTATCAGTTCGGATATAGATCTAAAATTATCAGACGAAGGTACATGGATCTTAGATAATGGTGCATCAGCATATATGAGTTCCAATAGAGATTGGTTTACATCCTTGAAGTACAAGATAATTAAAGTATAAAGCTTGGTAATGAAGAACAGTTGATTGTATAGCGTATTGGTAGTGCTTAAGTGGAATGTTACATGCTGACATAAAGGCTTACGTGGATGATGGCTATTAGTATAACAAGCAGCATAATTTATCATAATTTACAACCGAAATTTGGTTAGATGAAAGTAGTCACGAAGCAGATCTCTGTCCAAAACATCGAGTGATTGGAACTGTGGTGAAGCTGTCACTGAAACGACTTCAAATCTTCCTAATTCTTAGTCTGAAGGACTTCTACCTGATCTTATATATTCAAACAAGATTAAATGTCACTATTTCACTAAGGCTCTCAGGAAAGATTAAATAAATACAAGTATTCTAACCATACATAACCTATATTTACAAAGATAACGATAAAAAAGAAATACAAAGTTAATATTAAGAAAATTACCTGCGTAATACTCAACGTTACTTAAGCAGACAAAATAAAATGACCCCTCTGAATCTAACCTCTACAGCCAACTCTCATTGACAAATAAGTGAATTCTATTGGAATCTTCTTGGGATAATCCGGGAAGACTTTTCAACAAATCCTCAAGTTAAACACAATTTCCGATACGATGCGGATTCCCTAATAGGAAGAACGTTGGAAATGAAACTAAGTCACAGTTCTCGATATTCAACGGATCTTAGAATTGGCGTTAAAGCGAAATCTAAGTTGCTGTCTAACGAAGCGCTGATAGAGCTTTGATTCGAAATCTTACTAAGAAGATATGGTACGAAAATGAATTGAATCGCATGTCAATTCCATTGATTTTAAGAGATAAAGTTTTTCAAATAGCTACCAGATAAATTTGCTGTATATCTTCGGGTCGTTGTAGTTTGACTGCAGTTTATTAAATAGACTTGCACGATGGGTATGCCGCTTGGGTGTCGCATCGCTCAGTGCGGTCCTACCAATTCTTTTTAACTAAATTGGTAATCTTTAGTGCGATAAGCATTACATTAACTCTAGCAATGAATGTTCAAATTTGACATAATACGCGTTGACAACACAGCATTACGATCCATCCGTTGCGTCCGTTGTGTGTGATCCGTCCCAATGCTCGCGTACCCTAAGGGGGAGATCTCTCGATAAATTTGTAAAAGAATCGTTGTACGTTTCACCAGGAAACGGAACCTGGATGGGTTGATCCTACCATCTAAGGTGAAGAAATTTCTTTTTCAAAGAAAGTAAAATTACGAGACGTAGTCTTTGTTAGACTTATGATCATATGGAGCGATAGCCTAGTATATGAAAATCCGACAGGCTTCAGGTATCAACTGGTTTGGTAATCTTTAGTGCGATCAGCATTACATTAACTCTAGCAATGAATATTCGAATTTGACATAATGTGCGTTGACAACACACGCATTACGATCCATCCGTTGCGTCCGTTGCGTGCGATCCGTCCCAATGCTCGCGTACCCTAAGGGGGAGATCTCTCGATAAATTTGTAAAAGAATCGTTGTACGTTTCACCAGGAAACGGAACCTGGATGGGTTGATCCTACCATCTAAGGTGAAGAAATTTCTTTTTCAAAGAAAGTAAAATTACGAGACGTAGTCTTTGTTAGACTTATGATCATATGGAGCGATAGCCTAGTATATGAAAATCCGACAGGCTTCAGGTATCAACTGGTTTGGTAATCTTTAGTGCGATCAGCATTACATTAACTCTAGCAATGAATATTCGAATTTGACATAATGTGCGTTGACAACACACGCATTACGATCCATCCGTTGCGTCCGTTGCGTGCGATCCGTCCCAATGCTCGCGTACCCTAAGGGGGAGATCTCTCGATAAATTTGTAAAAGAATCGTTGTACGTTTCACCAGGAAACGGATCCTGGATGGGTTGATCCTACCATCTAAGGTGAAGAAATTTCTTTTTTAAAGAAAGTAAAATTACGAGACGTAGTCTTTGTTAGACTTATGATCATATGGAGCGATAGCCTAGTATATGAAAATTCGACAGGCTTCGGGTATCAACTGGATTGGTAATCTTTAGTGCGATCAGCATTACATTAACTCTAGCAATGAATATTCGAATTTGACATAATGTGCGTTGACAACACACGCATTACGATCCATCCGTTGCGTCCGTTGCGTGCGATCCGTCCCAATGCTCGCGTACCCTAAGGGGGAGATCTCTCGATAAATTTGTAAAAGAATCGTTGTACGTTTCACCAGGAAACGGATCCTGGATGGGTTGATCCTACCATCTAAGGTGAAGAAATTTCTTTTTTAAAGAAAGTAAAATTACGAGACGTAGTCTTTGTTAGACTTATGATCATATGGAGCGATAGCCTAGTATATGAAAATCCGACAGGCTTCAGGTATCAACTGGATTGGTAATCTTTAGTGCGATCAGCATTACATTAACTCTAGCAATGAATGTTCGAATTTAACATAATGCGCGTTAACAACACACGTATTAGGATCCATCCGTTGCGTCCGTTGCGTGCGATCCGTCCCAATGCTCGCGTACCCTAAGGGAGAGATCTCTTGATAAATTTGCAAAAGAATCGTCGTACGTTTCACCAGGAAACGGATCCTGGATGGGTTGATCCTACCATCTAAGGTGAAGAAATTTCTTTTTCAAAGAAAGTAAAATTACGAGACGTAGTCTTTGTTAGACTTATGATCATATGGAGCGATAGCCTAGTATATGAAAATCCGACAGGCTTCAGGTATCAACTGGATTGGTAATCTTTAGTGCGATCAGCATTACATTAACTCTATCAATGAATATTCGAATTTAACATAATGCGCGTTGACAACACACGTATTATGATCCATCCGTTGCATCCGTTGCGTGCGATCCGTCCCAATGCTCGCGTACCCTAAGGGAGAGATCTCTTGATAAATTTGCAAAAGAATCGTTGTGCGTTTCACCAGGAAACGGATCCTGGATGGGTTGATCCTATCATCTAAGGTGAAGAAATTTCTTTTTCAAAGAAAGTAAAATTACGAGACGTAGTCGTTCTTAGACTTATGATCATATGGAGCGATAGCCTAGTATATGAAAATCCGACAGATGTATAAGGTTTCATGTATCAACTAAATTGGTAATCTTTAGTGCGATAAGCATTAGATTAACTCTAGCAATGAATGTCCGAATTTGACCTATCCTTTTTGCACGTGCCATATAGAGAGCGACCAGAACTGCCATTTACACATTTAGGCAATATGCTTATATCTGCTTCAATATGTTTCACCAATGAGGGAATATGTTTCTCCCTCTGGTTCAGGGAGATATTTGCATATTCACAGATGGATCAAAAATGCCAGAAGCAGTCGGGGCATGAATATACTTCCATACGCCTTGCTTTAAGCAAGCTTACAGGCTGGGTACTTATTGTATTTTGGGTGGAAGTATTTGTTATTGATGTGGGAGGTAAAATCCTTTTAGAGGAAGAGGTAAAGAACATGGCAAGCCCGCTCAGGCAGTGTTAATGCGTTTGTGGGGCCATAACCAATAGTTGGTGTATCATTTACGATGGCCAAACAGTAATATAGTGTGAGCTTAGGAAAAATTCTCCTGGAATGAGACATGCAAGGTTATTTATTAACATTACCACGATTAAACTTAAGAATACTTTAGGATTCGTTTGCAGTAGCATTAGAGTCCTAATGGGTGTATTTACTGGGCATTATTGATTAAGGACATACCTCAACTTGTTGGGCATAGCCGACGATATTGAATATCTTGATTTTTAGATCACCCCTAAAGCTGCCTTTAGTGCGAGGGAAAATAAGGTATTTGTGTATCGGGTATTTCGTTCTGATTGGCTGATGGCGAAGGTCCTAACGTCACGTGGTCGCCATCAGCCAATCCGAATAAAATACCCGATTCACAAACACCCTATTCTCCATCATTATGTATAATGTAATGTAGTCCGAAGTAGCAAAGTATGAGAGTTTGTTTCTGGTTGAGTTCTTATGCTTTACAAATTTCTTGCAAAATTTGAATCATCTCCTTAAAAATATTGTCCATACATTGATTTAGTTTCATGTACCCAATTAAGGAATTCCCCAAAAACAACATTGAATTATTTCCTATAAGAATCGCATTGTAGCGTGCCTACACAGCTATGCGATAGACGTTATATACTTATACACAGTTGGTACTCAAGTATGAGTCATACGGAGCTCAACGTGCTAAAAAATTTTTACAACAACATCAAAATTAATCAATACATCACCTTAAAAATGTATATATCGGTTTCGAAATCAATTTAATTTTAACATTAACAATTTATTTCTGTACCACTCATTCCGGTTCTGGTCACATTAAGCATAAACGCACAGAGCACGAACGAGCTCATCGAACCGCATGCGTTGTGGTTTAACGGTTTTGATGGAACGTCTCCGAGCATTTTAATGCGAAATTGAAATGGAAAGAGGTTCGCGGTTGTCACTCAATAGAGACAATCGCGTGGTATTCCTGATGTACCGAGCGTTCACCTCTCATTATGGTCCAGAATGGCAGCTTCCGAGCATTCCCCGCTACCGAAACGAAAGCGAATTGTAAAAACGGCCGCAAAGAACAGGTGTGCTTCAAGCGGTTTATAGGCCATTGTATTGGAGCTCGTACCATTTCTGGATAATAATTTGTCACAATTTGTAGTATGTTATGTGTTTAGTTTTCACTTTCATCAAAAAAATAATGATTTTAATTTAAACAATCAGTTTATTTAAAAACAAATATACAGTTATAAAGAAATTAAATAATCTAAGAGCCTATGTTATATTATGTATGTACATAAACAATCTGCACGATTTCGGTTAAAGATCGATTGATTTTGGGTAAATTGGGTCACTACGAGTACACTGTTTTATTTAACCTTAAGATATTTTTTTTAATAATTTGCTTTTGGCTACGAAGCACGTCAAGTTTTGATTCTAAATGTAATTAGAGTGTAATCAGTGTAACAATGATTTTATTCTAGAAGTCGATGGACTAAAAACTTTTGGTCCCACGAACTACGTTAAAATAAATTAAAATAAATAAATAAAAAAATAATGGATGTTAAAGGTCAAGCTGTATCATACACTATTTTACATTGTATAAAATATTTATTATTTTTTTTAAAGGTAACAGTCTACGCTATCGGTAATAATAACTTTTTGGCTTATTTACATTTTTTGCTTACGATTTGATTCCAAAATCTAACATTAACAACGTTTTGGACGTATTTTTTTTTCTCGGGGATTGTTTTGTTAAATTTTAACTTTCAACTTTTTGGGTTGGTGTTGGATTCTTATTTATTTTTAATTATCTAAGACTATTTACACCTAAAATTTACTTCAATATATCTCTAACCATCTTACAATCTACGTTTAACTGTAATTGTGCGTGTTACGTGGTGAGAGAATATTATTATTATTTTTTTATTTTCTAAAGGATTCTAAAGGTTGATATGTATTTGGCACAAGAAACCAATTTATTTCCAATTCCTCATATCATCAGTATCATATTAAATATTAACTAAAATCTTTGCAATGAGCTCTCATTTTATTTTTTTTAACCTGATGGTGCTTAGTTAGAGATATAATGAACTCCTCGTCTCTCTTTCAAGCTCTCATCTTTCTTGTTTGTTACGATCCTCGACTCTTACGAGAGTGGCATCAGACGAGAACGTAAAGGGAAATTACAATGTTACGCCAAGAACAAGTTGACTTTATCACGTCAGGAAATTGCTGGCTCCTCAGAAGTGTATAATACATTGTCACGTCTCGACGAGAACACGCGAAAGAGAGAGAGAGAGAGATACATACACGTAGTTAGAACTAAAAAAGTTACGTTGAAGAAGAAACCACGCTAAGTACGGGTACGCTTATTTTACCACCTCATTTGTCATTGTCGATGATCCACCGTGTGGGTAGACGGTAAATCATTGTAAATCCCGCTTGGACCTTCAGTGCTACACACTGAATCTTCCGGAGTTCTTGAAGGTTCCGCCTCGGTTAATTCTTGCTCTACGTGTTTCGAACGGTGCTTTCCATAAAGATTCTACAAAAACAATTTATTTTTTTACCAAAATAATATAAAAATAAACTCAAAGTAGCAGCAAATGATATCATAATTATTAATTTAAGAGTGTTATATTTTGATGAATCCTTTGCAAGAGGAAATTGCTATCCAATTAAACTCGATTAAATCGTGTATCGAATGGAACGAGTAATAAAAAGGAAATTAAAATAAAAGAGACCTTATGAGGATAAAGCCCCTCAAAATTCAATACTATTCGAAGATAATTTTTTTTGTAAGAATGCGTTACGCCAACGGTTAAACCCAACGGGTTCTCGACGTATGCCTCCTGCATAAAAGGAGTTTATTGTCCTGGCACCGTTTCTGCTTTATATCGGAGGCGTTAAGTTGAACTGAGAAATGTTTTGCTTGTGGGATGACTGGAATTTATTTTCCAACGTCAAACAACCCATAAGATTTTTATCAATTTCTCAAATATGTGTATTTTTCTTGTCATCAAATGTAAAATTTAGACCCATCTCAATTTTGAAATTTATACTCAAGATATCTTATGTAAGAAAAATTTGAAATTGTCGAGGTATTTTTGAAATACAAAAAAATCTGTATTATCCGTGCCAAAAGTCAAGGCTCCTAACTTTGTCGATCGATATCTTCGAAATCACTCGATGAAAAAAATTGCAGTAAAGCATTTTTCTGTATTGTAGGTTAATTTGGAAGTTTTCTAATGCGCGGTTTTTCTTTTATCTCGACTTTGAAAAAAAAAATTGAAAATAAAAAAAAAACTCATTTTTGAGAGTGTCGAAAACTTTGTTTATTTTGCGATTTTTTCTCTCAAATACTATTTGACGAATACAATTCAATTTACAAAATGAATGTGTTCTTAATGTGAGGCATATTTTATTTTAACGATATTCCATACAGTTTCGTGGAAAATCGCGGTTTATTAAGATGCGATTATTTCGAAAATGACCGATTTTTACCAAAATATGTTAAAGAATGTTGTTTGTCGATTTCGTAATCGGTTTTTCAAAATGAGATCTCCTTCATGAGCATATCTCCTCGGAGTGTTATTTCTGTTTCTCTTTAACTTCTATTCCCATTAAATCGCTCTTTAAAAAAAAATAGGGAGCCTTTATTTTAAAAAAACTGGTAACGAAAAGAAGAAAAAGCGCAGATCCGAACATTGCCAAATTAAATTGTGATGAACAGAAATATTCAGTGATTACAATAAATTTTACCGCAATTTCTTTCGAAGATATCGATTTCTAAAGTGAGGGGCCTTGACTTTTGGCACGGATAATAGTATGATAAAATCTATCATCATATCGTCATATAGATCAACGACTTTAATAATTTCGGACTATGTTCCAAAATGAATCAATTGATTAATGAATAATGATATTTATTATTATGAAAGCAAACGACTTTATACACAAAACTTTGGAATTCGATGACATTGCATCAAATTATTATTCAAAGATTTAAATTAAGCTCATGTTGAACGATTTAAATTTGCTGGAAATGATGATGGAGCATAAAACGTTTTGGAAATGAGAAACCTCAAATTCAATTATAATCGTAAAATTCTTCTAGCGTATGGCCTTTATACATAATTTGTTTCAAATTATACTTAATAGACTTCCTTCTCTCGGATTCTGAGAGATCACTGAAACGAATAACATAATGAAGACTTATTTTTTGCATATAAATCTTTTAATTTTGTGTTATTTTTAGTTTGTATTATATTTCTATTGCATTTTATGGATCTGTTTTCTATCCAACACATTTGGATGTTTTCACATGGACTTTGATTTCTTTTTTATCTTTCATTGTTTATTTCTAATTACCATGCCCTTTAATAAAATTTTTACATTCTGTATTTTGATCCTTGATCACGATTTCGTGTTCTATCTCTTTCTTTATATGTAGCCCTTTTTCTGTTCATTATAATTATTCAATTCTTTTACTTTTGCTTTCTATCAGCAAGTACGTTCTGTTTTTCCAGGTATATATTCTTTTTCTGATATATTGTTCTTTGCTTTCAACACTATGTATTAGTGATGGAACGGATAATGATTTTAACAAAACCCGGATACTGGATATCTGGCATCATCTTCAGCCGGATCTAATTGAATCGGAGCATTTACCTCGAATTCTTTTTTGGGGGACACATATTTTGAATTAAGACTTGATACAGCTTCTAGAAGAACTGAAATTCTGCTAGAATGCTTGAAACTGCTTCCAAAAAACTTGAAATGTTTCCAAAAGACTTGAAATGCTTCTAGAATACTTGAAGTACTTCCAGAAGACTTGCTACTTCCCATTGAAAGATTTGATACTGTTTCCCAAAGATTTGAAATGCTTCCAGAAGACTTGATACTGATTCTAAATGATTTGCTACTACTTCCAAAAAAACTTAATATGCTTCTAGAAGACTTGAAATGTTTCTAAAAGACCTAATGCTGTTTCTAGAAGACCTGAAATGCTCTCAGAAGACTTAACATTATTCCCAGAAGGCTTAATACTCTGCCTAAAAGACTTAATTTGCTTCCAGAAGACTTAACTCTACTTCTAGATGACTTAATGCAGTTTCCAAAAGATTTGAAATAATCCCAGAAAACTTGAAATGCTTCCAGAAGATTTGATGCCGTTTCTGGAAGACATGAAATATTTCTAGAAGACTTGAAATGTTTTCAAAAGATCTGATACTGCTTCTAGAAGACTTAAATGCTCCTAAAAGCTTCATGCTGCTTCTAGAAGTTCAGGTCTTCTAGAAGCAGCAATGAAGTAATGCTACTTCTTAATGTTCCCAGAAGACTTAATACTACTCTCAGCAAACATAATACTCCTAGAAGAATTAACATGCTTTCAGAGGATTTGAAATATTTCCAAAAGATTTGAAATGTTTTCAAAAGACATAATGATTTGGAAAGTTTCTATAAGACTTGATACTATCTTTAAAAGACTTGAATTGTTTCGAAAAGACTTGATACTGCTTCTAGAAAACTTGAATGGTTTCGAAAGATTTAATACTGCTTTTAGTTTAAAAGACCTGAAATATTTCCAGAAGATTTAGTACTATTTCTTGAAGACTTAATTTGCTTCCAGAAGACTTGATTCTGCTTCTAAATGATTCAATACTGCTTCTAACAGATATGAAATATTTCCAAAAAACTTGAAATGCTTTCAAAAGACATCATAATGCTTCTAAAAGACTTACAATGTGTCCAAAATACCTGATATTGCTTTTAGAATACTTGAAAAGCTTCTGGAAGACTTGAAATGTTTTCAAAAGACCAGATACTACTTCTAGAAGACTTTAAATGTCTCTAAAAGACCTAATGTTACTTCTAGAAGGCCTGAAATGCTCCCAAAAGAGTTAATACTACTTTCAGAAGATAACTGAATATTGCTTTAAGAAAATCTGCTGTCAAAAGACTTGATTCTACTTCTAGAAAACTTGAAATGCTTCCAGAAGACTTGAAATTCTCCCAAAAGGGTTGACACTGCTTCTGGAAGATTTGAAATGCCCCCAGAAAACTTGATATTGTTTTTGGACGACTTGAAATGTTTCCAAAGGATCTGATACTACTTCTAGAATATTGGTAATTCTTCCATAAGACTAGATACTGCTAGCAGAAGACTGATGCTGCTTGTAAAACTGATGCTGCTTGTATTGCTGGCAGAAAACATTCTTATCGCAAAAAAGATACTGTTGATGAATCATTTGAATTTGCTTTGAAAGTAAGCAAACGTTTTTATTTGAAAAAGCAAGAATCTGATAAATGCTTTGGATGGAATGTAAAATCTTGACATAAGTAGTCTAAAAACTGTTAATTTAAGACTAAATACTGTTGGCAGAAAACATTTTTATTGTAAAAAGAAAAAATCTATTTAGTACGTTGGCCAAAATGCAAAATCTTGATATAAGTAGTCTGAAAAGTGTTAACTAAAGCTAAATATTGGTAGCAGAAAACATTTTTGTTGCAAAAACCAAGAATCTGTTTAATACGTTGGACAAAATGCAAATGCTGGACATAAGTAGCTCAAAAACTGTTAATTTAAGACTAAATACTGCTGACAGAAAATATTTTTATTGCAAAAAGCAAGAATCTGTTTAATACGTTGGACAAAATGCAGAATCTTGACATACGGAGTTCAAAAACTGTTCATTGAAAACTAAATACTGCTGGCAGAAAACATTTTTAATGCAAAAAACAAGAATTTGTTTTAAAGCTTCAAATAAAATGCAAAAGTTTGACATAAGTAGTCCAAAAACTCTTAATTGAAGACTACATACTGCTGGCAGAAGACATTTTTATTTGAAAAAGCAAGAATCTGATTAATACTTTAGATAAAATGTAAAATCTTGACATAAGTAGTCCAAAAACTGTTAATTTAAGACTAAATGCTGCTGGCAGAAAACATTTTTAATGCAAAAAGCAAGAATCTGTTTAATACGTTGGACAAAATGCAAAATTTTACATAAGTAGTCTAAAAACTGTTATTTGAAGACTGTATACTGCTGGCAGAAAATATTTTTATTGCAAAAAGCAAAATTCTGTTTAATACTTTGGACAAAATGCAAATTCTTGTCACAAGTAATCTAAAAACTGTTAAATGAAGACTAAATACTGCTGACAGAATGCATTTTTATTGCAAAAAGCAAGAATCTGTTTAATACGTTGGCCAAAATGCAAAATCTTGATATAAGTAGTCTAAAAGCTGTTAATTAAAGACTAAATATTGTTGGCAGAAACTTTTTTTATTGCAAGAAGCAAGAATCTGTTTAATACGTTGGATAAAATGCAAAATCTTGACATAAGGAGTTCAAAAACTGTTAATTGAAAACTAAATACTGTTGGCAGAAAACATTTTTAATGCAAAAAGCAAGAATCTGTTTAATGCTTCAAATAAAACGCAAAATTTTGACATAAGTAGTCCAAAAACTGTTAATTGAAGACTACATACTGCTGGCAGAAGACATTTTTATTTGAAAAAGCAAGAATCTGATTAATGCTTTAGATAAAATGTAAAATTTCGACATAAGTAGTCTAAAAACTGTTAATTTAAGAATAAATACTGCTAGCAGAAAAACATTTTTATTGCAAAAAGCAAAAATCTGTTTAGTACGTTGGCCAAAATGCAAAATCTTGATATAAGTAGCCTAAAAATTGTTAATTAAAGACTAAATATTGTTGGCAGAAACTATGTTTATTGCAAAAAGGCAGAATCTGTTCAATACGTTGGTCAAAATGTAAAATCTTGACATAAGGAGTTCAAAAACTGGTCATTGAAGACTAAGTACTGCTGGCAGAAAACATTTTTATTGCAACAAGCAAAAATCTGTTGAATGCTTCAAATAAAATGCAAAATTTTGACATAAGTAGTCCAAAAACTGTTAATTGAAGACTACATACTGCTGGCAGAAGACATTTTTATTTGAAAAAGCAAGAATCTGATTAATGCTTTAGATAAAATGTAAAATTTCGACATAAGTAGTCTAAAAACTGTTAATTTAAGAATAAATACTGCTAGCAGAAAAACATTTTTATTGCAAAAAGCAAAAATCTGTTTAGTACGTTGGCCAAAATGCAAAATCTTGATATAAGTAGCCTAAAAATTGTTAATTAAAGACTAAATATTGTTGGCAGAAACTATGTTTATTGCAAAAAGGCAGAATCTGTTCAATACGTTGGTCAAAATGTAAAATCTTGACATAAGGAGTTCAAAAACTGGTCATTGAAGACTAAGTACTGCTGGCAGAAAACATTTTTATTGCAACAAGCAAAAATCTGTTGAATGCTTCAAATAAAATGCAAAATTTTGACATAAGTAGTCCAAAAACTGTTAATTGAAGACTACATACTGCTGGCAGAAGACATTTTTATTTGAAAAAGCAAGAATCTGATTAATGCTTTAGATAAAATGTAAAATTTCGACATAAGTAGTCTAAAAACTGTTAATTTAAGAATAAATACTGCTAGCAGAAAAACATTTTTATTGCAAAAAGCAAAAATCTGTTTAGTACGTTGGCCAAAATGCAAAATCTTGATATAAGTAGCCTAAAAATTGTTAATTAAAGACTAAATATTGTTGGCAGAAACTATGTTTATTGCAAAAAAAGGCAGAATCTGTTCAATACGTTGGTCAAAATGTAAAATCTTGACATAAGGAGTTCAAAAACTGGTCATTGAAGACTAAGTACTGCTGGCAGAAAACATTTTTATTGCAACAAGCAAAAATCTGTTGAATGCTTCAAATAAAATGCAAAATTTTGACATAAGTAGTCCAAAAACTGTTAATTGAAGACTACATACTGCTGGCAGAAGACATTTTTATTTGAAAAAGCAAGAATCTGATTAATGGTTTGGATAAAATGTAAAATCTTGACATAAGTAGTCCAAAAACTGTTAATTTAAGACTAAATGCTGTTAGCAGAAAACATTTTTAATGCAAAAAGCAAGAATCTGTTTAATACGTTGGACAAAATGCAAAATTTTGACATAAGTAGTCTAAAAACTGTTATTTGAAGACTGTATACTGCTGGCAGAAAATATTTTTATTGCAAAAAGCAAAATTCTGTTTAATACTTTGGACAAAATGCAAAATCTTGTCATAAGTAATCTAAAAACTGTTAAATGAAGACTAAATACTGCTGACAGAATGCATTTTTATTGCAAAAAGCAAGAATCTGTTTAATACGTTGGCCAAAATGCAAAATCTTGATATAAGTAGTCTAAAAGCTGTTAATTAAAGACTAAATATTGTTGGCAGAAACTTTTTTTATTGCAAGAAGCAAGAATCTGTTTAATACGTTGGATAAATTGCAAAATCTTGACATAAGGAGTTCAAAAACTGTTAATTGAAAACTAAATACTGTTGGCAGAAAACATTTTTAATGCAAAAAGCAAGAATCTGTTTAATGCTTCAAATAAAACGCAAAATTTTGACATAAGTAGTCCAAAAACTGTTAATTGAAGACTACATACTGCTGGCAGAAGATATTTTTATTTGAAAAAGCAAGAATCTGATTAATGCTTTAGATAAAATGTAAAATTTCGACATAAGTAGTCTAAAAACTGTTAATTTAATAATAAATACTGCTAGCAGAAAAACATTTTTATTGCAAAAAGCAAAAATCTTTTTAGCACGTTGGCCAAAATGCAAAATCTTGATATAAGTAGCCTAAAAATTGTTAATTAAAGACTAAATATTGTTGGCAGAAACTATGTTTATTGCAAAAAGGCAGAATCTGTTCAATACGTTGGTCAAAATGTAAAATCTTGACATAAGGAGTTCAAAAACTGGTCATTGAAGACTAAGTACTGCTGGCAGAAAACATTTTTATTGCAACAAGCAAAAATCTGTTGAATGCTTCAAATAAAATGCAAAATTTTGACATAAGTAGTCCAAAAACTGTTAATTGAAGACTACATACTGCTGGCAGAAGACATTTTTATTTGAAAAAGCAAGAATCTGATTAATGCTTTGGATAAAATGTAAAATCTTGACATAAGTAGTCCAAAAACTGTTAATTTAAGACTAAATGCTGTTAGCAGAAAACATTTTTAATGCAAAAAGCAAGAATCTGTTTAATACGTTGGACAAAATGCAAAATTTTGACATAAGTAGTCTAAAAACTGTTATTTGAAGACTGTATACTGCTGGCAGAAAATATTTTTATTGCAAAAAGCAAAATTCTGTTTAATACTTTGGACAAAATGCAAATTCTTGACATAAGTAATCTAAAAACTGTTAAATGAAGACTAAATACTGCTGGCAGAATGCATTTTTATTGCAAAAAGCAAGAATCTGCTTAATACGTTGGACAAAATGCAAAATCTTGACATCGGTAGTCTAAAAACTGCTAATCAAAGACTAAATACTGCTGGCAGAAAACATTTTTATTGCAAAAAGTAAGAATCTGTTTAATACTTTGAATAAAATACAAAATTTTGACATAAGTAGTCCAAGAACTGTTAATTAAAGACTGCATATTGCTGGCAGAAAATATTTTTATTGCAGAAAGCAAAAATCTGCTTAATACATTGGACAAAATGCAAAATTTTGACATAAGTAGTTCAAAAAATGTGAATTAAAAACTACATACTGCTGGCAGAAAATAATTTTACATCTAAAATACCAAACATCGTTGGCAAAATACAAAATTTTAGCCCCCATTCATTTTATTTCAGCACCCATCACCCACACATATTCTCAAAAACCTTTGAAAAAATATACACATACCTTTGAGAATATGTGTATATTCTCAAAAACCGGCGCCTATGCACTAATGTGTTATTACACATTTTTACAATATTGTTTTCTAGAAACAAATTAAATGAGAAAATCATCAACGTGATGCCAAATCAAATTGTCATATTTTTTGTATTTTTCTCAATTTTTCCGCATTTATATGCAAAAATGATAAGGATGAATATTATTTATAATAAAATGGTTTAAAATTCATCAAACTTTTACATTTTCATCTTTAACATCTTTCCCGTTTCAAATTCTGAAAAATTCATTTTTTGTCAAAATTTATTGCATATTTGATTAAGTTCTAAATTGAGTAAGCAATCGTTCCATCTTGGCATAAAATTGTGGCAGTTCACCTTATTACTAAAGTTTAAGATCTCAAATCTTTTAATGATCTTATCGCCATATCTAAATTATTTAATCATGGCTGGATCATGGATGATATTTTGAGAGCTACTGATAATGATTTTCTTGCTGTGTTGATCCTCTTAGATTTCAGCAAATCTTTCGATATTATTACTCACTCATAACACCTCCACTTATTAATGTTCGAGCAAGTTAATGTTTCATTTCAAAAATTTTTGATAACAGTTTAGTTATGATGTCAGGTAACAGAAAGGATCAACCGTAGACTGAATTCCAATAAGTCAAAAGTTGTGATATTTGATCAAAGAGGAGATGTCCAAAAATACTTAAATATGGACGACTCATTCCGGTAATTTTTGAGGCTCGCAACTTTTGACTCCACTTTAAAACCGATTTACTTTAAATTAAAAGAAAGTATATTAAAATGTATGAGATTTAATGTTAGAAATGAACGTAATATAAATCTGTGTGAAGAGTACAACAAACACAAACAAAACATGAATCAAAATGTGTAATTTCCATTAGTATAGTTGTTCTTTAAGGTCGCGACATGCGTACGTTTACGTTAGTATAGGTCATTTCGTAATTTCAAAGTGCTTATGAATAATTCATGAAAACGTAGTTGGTAGCTTCCAATAGTTTTCATAATCGATAGTTTATCGCGAATAGTTGGCTAACAGTAAAGTTTGCCGTCTGCGCACATAAATATAATTCCGATGAGTAGGGCTTCATTGGATCGACAATAACTTAGCGGTACAATCTGAAGAATCTAGCACGGTTTATGGATGGTACAAAAGGCAACAACCTGCCGACGACGTCTTATTAGCGCAGACCTAAAAAGCCTAAAGTGTATAAGACAAAAAAAGCGTGCTGTGCGGACGTAACGAAAAGAGAGGTGAGGTCGTGAAGAAGGAGTAAAAGGAACAAAGAAGATTTAAGAGAGAGTTTAAGAAGATTTACAAGAAGAAAATTACAACAACACATTTACACCCACACGACCCTTACCTTCTCTCTACTTCCTTTCTTCTGCATGAAAACATATCAGATTAATAAAATGATTTTATATAAAATAAATTCAAAAAATATATATTTAGGTTCGGTTCATTAAATTGGAGTCATTCCTTGTTAATCATTGAAATAGTGGAACACGTTCGCATTGTGATCCAATAAATGTTCGTTCGGCCATTAAGAAGGAACGAGAAGAAAGTCGTGCGTGTTCCATTCTGGGTAGAAGTAGCTCGGAAACTGTGATATCTTTCCGGGAAGCATTGAAAATCAGGAACGCGTGACAAGAGCAGCCCATTTCGTTACACTCTCGAAGGCGCAATTACTTGCTTCGGAATTCTTTTTTTTTTTCTCTTTAGATGAAAAAAAAACCCTTAGGGGGGTTTTAAGACATTCCAAGTGTATTGACTCTAATGCCCGGTTTCTCGTACGTTATAGCATTGAGTAGATATCAAAGCGACAATTATTGATTGATTTTTCGAATTCGAATTTTGGTGATTTTTAATTAACTTGAGATAATCATAAATGTTCACGTTGAATTTAATGATTTATATCTCAAAAACGAACAAATATTTTCAAAATCTATTTTCAACACGAGAAAATAGATACTTTTCTCTATAAATCATGAATAATTCATTAAGATATCTTAAGAATTCGATTTTTCGAGATTTTTTAAAATAAGATTATTAATTTGAAAAAATCATAAAAAATTAGGTTAACTTAAATAATTTTTATTTCAAAAATGAATAAAGATTTTCTAATTTGGTTTTCACCTTGACAAAATAGACACTTACCTCTATAAATTTTGAATGTTTCATTAAAGTATCTCAAGAATTCGATTTTTGGTGACTTTTAATTAACTTGAGATAGCCATAAATTTTCACGTTGAACTTAATGACTTATATCTCAAAAACGAATAAATATTTTCAAAATCTGGTTTCATCGCACTTCAGAAAATAGACACTTTCCTCTATAAATCATGAATAATTCATTAAGATATCTTAAGAGTTCGATTTTTCGTGATTTTTTAAAATAAGATTATTAATTTCAAAAAATCATAAAAAATTAGGTTAACTTAAATGATCTTCATCTCAAAAACGAATAAAGATTTTCCAATTTGGTTCTTACCATGACAAAATAGACATTTACCTTTATAAATTTTGAATGTTTCATTAAAATATCTCAAGAATTCAATTTTTTGGTGATTTTCAATTAACTCGAGATAATCATAAATGTTCACGTTAAATTTAATAACTTATATCTCAAAAACGAATAAATATTTTCAAGAGCGATCTGAAAGGAATTGCATTATCAAGTTTAGGAGGTAATATGGAGCATTTAACTTATCCAGTTTGAAGAGCAGGCCCTTGTGCCAGACTGACTGAACAGCCTTTTGGACATCCAGAAACACAGCCGCGGATTTACATTTTTTGTGGCGTGCCGCTTGAAAGTCGAAAATCAATACCATAAGCGGCTGAGATGTTGATTTGCCGAGTTGAAAACCAAATTGGTAGGGTGGATGTTCTTAGAGACAACAGCCAGGAGCTTGTTCCTAAGATGTGTTTCGAAAAGCTTCCCTAATACTGGCAGCAGTGAAATAGGGCGGTAGTTTGCTGGGTCGGAATGTGAGGACTCCTTTTTGGGAACGCAGATTATGACGGAGGTCCGCCAGTCTCGTAGAAAATGTTGACTCATGAGGCAGAAGTTAATTATTTCCCTGATGTAGGAGTGAATATCATGGTCTAAGCTTCTTAGCGTTTTCCTTGAGAGGTAATCATAACTAGGAGCCGTGTTCTTTCCTTGGCTTAGAAGAGTGAAATATTCGCCCTCCAACATAATAGCATCCTCAGGAGTTGCAGAGGAGTTTATGAAAGCATGTTGGTACCAGTTGTCTACTATGCTTTTTTCCTGGGAGCATAATGAAGAACTCTCAGCAAACGAAAATATTCCATCCAGGTAGTCCGCATGGATGTTAACAATGTCTTCAGGATTCGAACGTGTAGCTCCATCAGTGGGATCGATGAGTACTTTTCTTTCAGAGAGTCTTTGGTATCTGGACAGTTTACGACTACCGGATTTGCTCTTATAAAGTCTTTCATTTCTGAGTTAACTCTGTCCATGTTGCAAAGTTTGTAGTTTAGTTATATATGGAGCCGGTTTAGGTAACTTTGATGTTGCGTTGATATGAATAAGAATACTCAAGCGGTCTGAGCACAGGTCAGAAACGACCTCTACTAGGGAGATTAGATGCCTCATACTTCTTGTGCAGAAAAGCAGGTCTGGAGTGGAGTTTGCATTGTTCTCCATAACATACGTGGGAGGAGTATTGATTTGTACAAAATCTGACATAGACAGGAATTGACTGATGTGACGTTTGTTAATTGGATTTGGGTTAAAGTCTCCAATTATTAAACAGTTATTGAACTGAGGCCATGTTAAAGATTGACTCTTCAATTTGGCTGAAAAGATGAATGTAAATCAGGAAAATGTGTTATCTGTTTGCTCCAACCATGACGGTGAAGTGGAGTGCGTTATTCAACGGCGGGTTGATACATGGAGGATTTGACGTTCCTAATTTGTAGGATGGGGTGTCCCATAACCGCTGCTCCGCCCCTGATGCTCTTATTAACAATATTACCCTGTTTTTGGATTATCGTCCAATCTTTAAACTTGATGTTAGATTTTGATTTTGTTTCCACGAACATCGAACAATATATGTGATTTGCCATTATGTAGTTTCCAATTAGTTGTGTTTTCGGGTGGTAACTATTGATGTTTGCATATAATAGATTTATGTTAGACATTGTTGGTCTTGTAAGATCGAGGATTGGGTACCGTGGATTGGTCCGATTGGTGAAGGTTTAGAAGTATCCTCAAGATCAATTATGATGATATACAAATAGATGCCAGAGAATGAGACAATAGTGTCTACTTAGTGATGTTCTATAAATTTACGCTTGATTGAATTTATGAGCTCTTGACGATCCCGTGGTTTAGGAGAAGTGATCTGTTGAACGAATCGTTATTAGTTGTGTTATAATTTTAAGGTATATTCGGAACCTAAAACGTGGAATCACTGCCACTGGTGTTTGGTTTTTTATACGGTCGGTTAATGTGTGTATGTTTTTTCGGTCGGCCACGTTTTTTATTGAGGAAGCTAAACTCACCCTACTTCTCGGATTCAAAGGCTGAAGTTTCTGAACCTTGCGATTGCATGGTTTATACACAATTTACAAAACTAAATATTTAGTTTCTTCACTAAAAATGAGATTAATAAACTCTCGTTTCCCACAAAAGAAACACGAATCACGTGCGACTCGTACAAATGTCTCGAGAAGACTGAAATCAAGAATTCGATTTTTGGCGATTTTTAATTAACTTGGGATAGCCGTAAATGTTCACGTTGAATTTAATGATTTATGATTTATTTATTTATTTGGTGGTTTAAAAAAAATTGGATTTATGATTTAATGATTTATTTATTTGGTGGTTAAAAAAAAATTATTACTTTCGCAAAATCAATAAAAAATAGAAAAACCACGAAAAATCGAATTTTTAAGATATCTTAATGAATTATTCATGATTTATAGATTCTATTTTCTCGTGATGGAAGCGGATCTTAAAAATATTTATTCGTTTTTGAGATATAAATCGTTAAATTCAACGTGAACATTTACGGTTATCTCAAGTTAATTAAAAATCACCAAAAATCGAATTCTTGAGATATTTTAATGAAACATTACAAATTTATAAAGGTAAATGTCTATTTTGTCATGGTGAGAACCAAATTAGAAAATCTTTATTCGTTTTTGAGATAAAGATTATTTAAGTTAACCTAATTTCTTATGATTTTTTGAAATTAATAATCTTGTTTTAAAAAATCACGAAAAATCGAATTTTTAAGATATCTTAATGAACTATTCACGATTTATAGAGAAAAGTGTCTATTTTCTCGTGATGAAACCGGATTTTGAAAATATTTATTCGTTTTTGAGATATAAATCATTAAATTCAACGTGAACATTTACGGCTATCTCAAATTAATTAAAAATCACCAAAAATCAAATTCTTGAGATATTTTAATGAAACATTCAAAATTTATAGAGGGAAGTGTCTATTTTGTCATGGTGAGAACGAAATTAGAAAATCTTTATTCGATTTTGAGATAAAGATTATTTAAGTTAACCTAATTTTTTAGGATTTTTTCAAAATAATAATTTTGTTTTAAAAAATCACGAAAAATCGAATTCTTGAGATATCATAATAAACTATTCATAATTTATAGAGGAAAATGTCTACTTTTTCGTGGTGAAATCGGATCTTGAAAATATTTATTCGTTTTTGAGATATAAATCATTAAATTCAACGTGAACATTTATGGCTATCTCAAGTTAATTAAAAATCACCAAAAATCAAATTCTTGAGATATTTTAATGAAACATTCAAAATTTATAGAGGGAAGTGTCTATTTTGTCATGGTGAGAACGAAATTAGAAAATCTTTATTCGATTTTGAGATAAAGATTATTTAAGTTAACCTAATTTTTTAGGATTTTTTCAAAATAATAATTTTGTTTTAAAAAATCACGAAAAATTGAATTCTTGAGATATCATAATAAACTATTCATAATTTATAGAGGAAAGTGTCTACTTTTTCGTGGTGAAATCGGATCTTGAAAATATTTATTCGTTTTTGAGATATAAATCATTAAATTCAACGTGAACATTTATGGCTATCTCAAGTTAATTAAAAATCACCAAAAATCCAATTCTTGAGATATTTTAATGATACATTCAAAATTTATAAAGGTAAGTGTCTATTTTGTCATGGTGACAACCAAATTAGAAAATCTTTATTCGTTTTTTAGATAAAGATTATTTAAGTTAACCTAATTCTTTATGATTTTTTCAAATTAGTAATCTTATTTAAAAGAATCACGAAAAATCGAATTCTTAAGATATCTTAATGAACTATTCATGATTTATAAAGGAAAATGTTTATTTTCTGGTGATCAAATCGCATCTTGAAAATATTTATTCGTTTTTGAGATATAAATCATTAAATTCAACGTGAACATTTACGGCTATCTCAAGTTAATTAAATATCACCAAAAATCGAATTCTTGAGATACTTTAATGAAACATTCAAAATTTATAGAGGAAAGTGTCTATTTTGTCATGGTGAAAACCAAATTAGAAAATCTTTATTCGTTTTTGAGATAAAGATTATTTAAGTTAACCTAATTCTTTATGATTTTTTCAAATTAATAATCTTATTTAAAAGAATCACGAAAAATCGAATTCTTAAGATATCTTAATGAACTATTCATGATTTATAAAGGAAAGTGTCTATTTTGTCATGGTGAGAACCAAATTAGAAAATCTTTATTCGTTTTTGAGATAAAGATTATTTAAATTAACCAAATTTTTATAATTTTTTGAAATTAATAATCTGTTTTTAAAAAATCATGAAAAATCGAACTCTTAAGATATCTTAATGAACTATTCATAATTAATAAAGGAAAGTGTCTATTTTCTCGTGATCAAATCGCATCTTGAAAATATTTATTCGTTTTTGAGATATAAATCATTAAATTCAACGTGAACATTTATGACTATCTCAAGTTAATTAATAATCACCAAAAATAGAATTCTTGAGATATTTTAATAAAAAATTCACAATTTATAGAGGAAAGTGTCTATTTTGTCATGGTGAGAACCAAATTAGAAAATCTTTATTCGTTTTTGAGATAAAGATTATTTAAGTTAACCTAATTCTTTATGATTTTTTCAAATAAATAATCTTGTTTTAAAAAATCACGAAAAATCGAAATCTTAAGATATGTTAATGAATTATTCATAATTTATAAAGGAAAGTGTCTATTTTCTCGTGATGAAACCGGATCTTGAAAATATTTATTCGTTTTTGAGATATAAATCATTAAATTCAACGTGAACATTTATGACTATCTCAAGTTAATTAATAATCACCAAAAATAGAATTCTTGAGATATTTTAATAAAACATTCACAATTTATAGAGGAAAGTGTCTATTTTGTCATGGTGAGAACCAAATTAGAAAATCTTTATTCGTTTTTGAGATAAAGATTATTTAAGTTAACCTAATTCTTTATGATTTTTTCAAATAAATAATCTTGTTTTAAAAAATCACGAAAAATCGAAATCTTAAGATATGTTAATGAATTATTCATAACTTATAAAGGAAAGTGTCTATTTTCTCGTGATGAAACCGGATCTTGAAAATATTTATTCGTTTTTGAGATATAAATCATTAAACTCAACCTGAACATTTAGGGCTATCTCAAGTTAATTAAAAATCACCAAAAATCGAATTCTTGAGATACTTTAATGAAACATTCAAAATTTATAGAGGAAAGTGTCTATTTTGTCATGGTGAAAACCAAATTAGAAAATCTTTATTCGTTTTTGAGATAAAGATTATTTAAGTTAACCTAATTCTTTATGATTTTTTCAAATTAATAATCTTGTTTTAAAAAATCACGAAAAATCAAATTCTTAAGATATCTTAATGAATTATTCATAATTTATAAAGGAAAGTGTCTATTTTCTCGTGATGAAACCGGATCTTGAAAATATTTATTTGTTTTTGAGATATAAATCATTAAACTCAACGTGAACATTTAGGGCTATCTCAAGTTAATTAAAAATCACTAAAAATCGAATTCTTGAGATATTTTAATGATACATTCAAGATTTATAAAGGTAAATGTCTATTTTGTCATGGTGAGAACCAAATTAAAAAATCTTTATTCGTTTTTGAGATAAAGATTATTTAAGTTAACCTAATTCTTTATGATTTTTTTCAAATTAATAATCTTGTTTTAAAAAATCACGAAAAATTGAATTCTTAAGGTATCTTAATGAATTATTCATAATTTATAAAGGAAAGTGTCTATTTTCTCGTGATGAAACCGGATCTTGAAAATATTTATTTGTTTTTGAGATATAAATCATTAAACTCAACGTGAACATTTAGGGCTATCTCAAGTTAATTAAAAATCACCAAAAATCGAATTCTTGAGATACTTTAATGAAACATTCAAAATTTATAGAGGACAGTGTCTATTTTGTCATGGTGAAAACCAAATTAGAAAATCTTTATTCGTTTTTGAGATAAAGATTATTTAAGTTAACCTAATTCTTTATGATTTTTTCAAATTAATAATCTTGTTTTAAAAAATCATGAAAAATCGAATTCTTAAGATATCTTAGTGAATTATTCATAATTTATAAAGGAAAGTGTGTATTTTCTCGTGATGAAACCGGATCTTGAAAATATTTATTCGTTTTTGAGATATAAATCATTAAATTCAACGTGAATATGTACAACTATCTCAAGTTAATTAGTTTTTATTTTATACTATAACGTACGAGAAACAGGGGAATTATGTTTATTATACAACAAAAAAATATTTGTATTAATTTTTGCAATTAATTAATTAAAAAATTAAGGGTTTATGTCTCGCGTGAGCGAACGACGTTTTATTCCTTTGCGTTCTTTTCTAGCAAAGTGGAGTAATCAAATATTCGTTTGCGCGATCGATGTTCGATTCTAAACCATTTCGGTGCAATTTTCATAGAAATTGAATACGATCCTTTAATAGAAAGAATTTTTAAACTTAAACTGAAATGACGTATCGAAAAAAAAGAAGATGAAATAAAAAAAATAAATTTAGTTGATGCGAAATCTTTATTCGCCAGATGAGACGGAAATTGTGTAATAAAATCGACGATAAACTTTATTTGGAATAATGCTATGATGAATGACGGCAATTTTGCGCGAAACATTTGTCTCGTTCATCCTTTTATTTCACGTCTTCGTGATTTGCGAAACGTAATTTTATAGATAATTTAAATCGATCCTAATACTAATTTCAACGGGAAATTGAATATCCATCGCGACGGTGAACTCAACTCATCAGCTTTAAACCCCACCCGATCGATTAAAGAACGAACCGAACCAAAGCTTCATCATTATTGTAACTCGATTAATGTTTGATAATGTACGTGGACTTACCTGTAAGCTGAATCTTCGATGTTGAGCTTTCTTCCCACCTCTCCTTTTAGATATATGCGGGTTGTCACGACATATCGTTTTATTCTTAAAGATCTCGAGTTGCATGTATAACCTTTTGAGTTCTGCTCTGATGTCATCCGGGCTCATGTCTGCCAAAGTAACCTCACCAACGTCCACGTCACTATTGTTGGTGGCCAGCGGACCGTGAGCGTTTACGTCCTGACCACACAAAGAAAAAAAAAACAGGGTCGAGGTGTCTTTTCATCAATTTTTCGCGACAACCGGGTTTTAAATGATTAAAAGCTCTCGGAGGGTAATGGATTCGCAAGCTTAATTCTGTCAGTAATGGGACCCATCCCGGAAGAAGAAGCATTACGGTCTCTGAGAGGAATTGAAAACGCTCGAAACATAAAGCAGTACGCGGAAATATATTTCGCGACGAAAAATATGGGCAAAAAGGAAAAAAGAAGCAAAAAAATCCTTTTAATGATTCCCCTTAGCGTTTCCTGTTCGAAGTTTTGCTGTTTTTAATTCCCTGGAAGGAAACGAGAAGGTATAGTCGTAGAAAGAACAAAGGATCCTTCGTAAATATGCATGAAAAAAAAAAAGCGACACTACAAAAACGAGTCGTTTTTTTTTTTCAAGAAAAGATAAAAACAAAATGTTACATCATCATAAACTTAAAAATCTTTATTATTTTACAATTTCACCATAAAATAGATCTCTCTCGTTTCCTTCCAAGGAAATATCTCTAAAAATCTGTCAATATCCTCTATCTACAGACGTTCACTCGTTCACTTAGAAATAAAGTAAAGTGAAGTGAACCCGAATGTCGTATCGGATTTTCAATGTGATTTTTACGGGGAGAAAGATAAAAAAGATAAGGTCGTTACCTTAAAAGCATCTACCGGAATCCTGCAGGAGTACTCTTGAGCCAAAGATCTCGCCTGCTTTTGCTGGTACCAAAACTTTGGGGCGAATACCAATATAAGCGTAACGCTTGTAGTTAGATGACTTCGAATGAAATAGACTATGAGGATCGTGTCGGGATGAAGATTTGGCATTATTAGTATACGGAAAAGATAGAAAAGTAGGCTTCCGATTAATTCGATGATTATCGCTAAACAGAGATAAGTTCGTTCCTGAAAATTAAAAAAAATTAATAAAGTATTATTAATTAAAAGGAAATTAATTTGGGATGAAACGAATATCTAAAATTAAATATCACTAAATATATCCAAAAGAAGTTGATTTATTACCATTTTTCAAAAATTATTAAGGAAATTGTTAATTTTATAAAATGTTATTAATTTGTTTGAAAAGATGTATCAAAAATGAATCGAGATATTTGTGTTATAAATTACGAAAAATTTAATCAAAATATATTCTACATCTGTATATATCTAGGATTATAAGGAAGATACTGGAATATACTGGACACTTGTATATGATATACACTGTTATATAGTTCGTTCTTTTTCTATAATACCCTCAAGTCTTTTGCTTTTTTGGAATAATGTTAAATTTTTTTTTAATAAAGAGCCAGCACCGCGTCGTTCTAAACCTAAATACGATTACAGCCTTAGGGTGCCAATTTTTGGAGGAGTCTTCATTATACATGTACCCAATGTCCCCTTTAAAGTGTGGACCTTATTCTTTGGCATTGAATTTTGAATGAAAAGCATTTTGCATTCATTCGAGCGTTAGATTGGGTTAGTTTGGATTTAGCCGTGTATCTAAAGACTTTTTTAATGAAGGCTTCTACAATGAATAGTTTCTGAAATAGAGTGCTTTACAAACTGATTTGGCAACCCCTTGTATAGGTGAATTGAAGGAAAATTAGTACTTACACTAGACTTAGAAGTGGAAAGATTTGGGTTTAACCGTGCGTCTGAAGAGCACCAATTTAATATGCTCCGTAATTATTTATGTCCTTCTTTCCTATCTCTGGACATCTCGGTCTTTATCTCTCAACTCCCTCCACATCTCTGTACCCACCCTTCGTCTACCACTTAACTCAGTTTTAGCACTTCTGTAATTATTGTCTCTATCTCCTTTTCCATAACTGACATTTCCCTCTCTAAGTTCCCACCAATACAAGATCCCGTAATATAACCTCCCTTCTCATTCCTTCTTCATATTTCACTGCACTCTGACCTTATTTACCTTTACTTCTTTACTTCCTTCAGTATACCGGCTGTCCGGAAATTGCGGCTCTATGCTGAAAGGGGTTTACATTATATAAAACCCGGTCCGAAAATGCTTCCTAAAGGCACTAGAGTCCGTTAAAGATAACACCCAGAATGTATTTCTTTAGCGATTTCTCAAAAAAGGGAATTCATCGTTTAACAGTAAACATTGTAATGTGAAAGAAGCCCACTAGCATTTTAAAAATTTTTTAAAAATTTATTTTAATACCATAAATCGTCATGCAATTTTTCTTGGCTTTAGGTAATTTTTGAAACTTTTTTATGTAGTTTTTTTCGGTGAATAGATTGATGTAATTAAAAAGACACAAAAATAAAGATAAAAAAGTTATGGTACTTTAAACAAGCCTCTTATCTGTTATTTTGGAATCGATAAGTTATTTATTCTTTTTCGTTTGATTATCTTATTTGTCACATAAAAATATGGTTGTATACCAAATTTGAGCATTCTAAATCTTCCCGTTTTTGAGATATCCCTAAAAAGATACTTTCTGGATATCATCTTTAAAGAGCTCTTGCGTCTGTAGGAAGCATTTTCGGAACGGGCTCAATATAAATTTTATTTTCGTGATTTTAGATGTAGAATCACCATTTTCTTACATTTTTTCTTACATTCTGTATACCCCGATGTTTCTCTTGTCAATCCATCTTCAACATCTACCTTGCACGTCTTCCAATATTATCTGCTCCCTCCTTGTCCTATCATCTTATTTACTTTTTTTCTGTCATTACTTTCACATGCGATTTCTGCTCTCTTTCTCCTGCTTTTACAAAACCTCCTCATCTTTGTTTTCCCTACATTTACTTCTAATCTCTTCCTCCTAAAATATCTTTCCAAGGCCTTTATTATATCCTTCATCTCCATCACCTCTTTCATCATAACCTCAACGTCATCCGCGTACGCTAACACATATACCTTTCTACATACCACCACCACCCCTCCATTCTGTCCCTTTATCAATTTATCTTCTAAATCCACCATATACAATGCAAGCAAACTGGAGTTAAGCGGACATTTTTGCCTCAATTCTTTCGTAGTCCAGGATATGTCGTTCAGCTTATCCCCCACTTTTATCCTAGCCATAGTCTCCATGTATATTTCCTTTACTTTCGCTATTAGGGGTTTCTTGATCTCCCTACTCCCCATCTCGTCCCACAATTTCTCACTATCCACCTTATCAAAAGCCACCTTCAGGTCTAAAAACAAGCCGTACAATTTCCGCTTTTTTTTTATCCACCTCCCTACCGGACAGATGCTTCAAAATATATACGTTATCGATTGGTCCACTTCCCTTCCGAAAGACTGCCCATCCGTAAAATTTCCCTCAACTCCATTTTCTCCTCTAGCCCTCCCAATAGTATCTTTGTGTATGACTTGTATGTCGAGTCAAGTAAGTTAATTTCCCTGAAGTTATCTAAATTTCTTCAATTCCTTAAGCACTGCTTTCATCTCCTCCTTTGCTATCTCCTCCCTCTCATCTCCTCTCTCTCATCTCTTCCACAACCTCCCAATCCCGTTTTAAACCCTCCCAATAATCGCATAAAGTAACTTTTCCATTCTGTAATATGTATTTCGCTGGTGATCTTGTCTTCAGACATCAAATTCATTTGTTATTCCCCTAATCTCTGCTGCCTCCTTCTCCCTCGCTTCTATTTCCTTTCTACTGCATAACTCTCTATACCCTCTCCTAGCTTCTTTATATCTATCCACCCCTATCTCCCCTCGTCACCACTGCCTCAACCTTCTTTTCGCCTTCTTGCACTCGCCATCATATCAGTCGTTCTTCCATATTCTGCCCCTCTACGTGCGCACTCCCTTTTCAGTGTAGTCTCCCAGACTACTTGGTTAAGCTCTTTCAACCCCTTGATCTCTTGTACCCTTTGTTGCCAAGTGTCGAGGTTTCCTCTGTAAAATGCAACCCCTTCTTTCGATCAGTCTGTCCTGATGAATATGCTCCCCAATTCCGATGGTCTTCTGCTGCTCATCGATGTAAGTATACCCTCTTTCCTGTTTCTCTCCTTTTTATTCCCTTTCAGTATCTTCCATCTCTTCTTCTTCACCGATCTCAGCATTTCTGTTCTTTCTTCATTCTGCATAGTATTCTTCGATTATCGACGTCCTTTCTCTCTTCCCATCATTGTATATCTTTTCATCCCATCTTTTCCCATCTCCTTCTATTGTTTATTTCTTCTCTTTCATTGACTTACTATACACAGCAACTACATTTACCGTCTCTCCCCATCCCGCTTTCTTCTTCCAACTCTCTTCATATCCGTTAATACAAAGTAGGTAACCGTCCTTCTGCAAATCCTCTGGGTATTTTGTGATCTAAGCTTGTAGAGTCTGAGTAATCTCCAACCTAAGCTTTTCATCTTTAATCTTAACCAGCATTATCTAGTTAGGTTGCAATCTAAATTTGAAGTCTTCAATTTCAATTTACGAAGTCTAGGTAGTCTGCAACCTAAGCTTTTTAGCTTTAATATAAAGTTGCATTGTCTGGATTTTTTTGTAATCTGAGCTTGTAGAGTCTGAGTAATCTCCAACCTAAGTTTTTCATCTTTAGTCTTAATCAGCATTATCTAGTTAGGTTGCAATCTAAATTTGAAGTCTTCAATTTCAATTTACGAAGTCTAGGTAGTCTGCAACCTAAGCTTTTTAGCTTTAATATAAAGTTGCATTGTCTGGATTTTTTTGTAATCTGAGCTTGTAGAGTCTGAGTAATCTCCAACCTAAGCTTTTCATCTTTAGTCTTAACCAGCATTATCTAGTTAGGTTGCAATCTAAATTTGGAGTTTTTAATTTCAATTTACGAAGTCTAGGTAGTCTTCAACCTAAGCTTTTTAGCTTTAATATAAAGTTGCATTGTCTGGGTTTCTTGTAATCTGAGCTTGTAGAGTCTGAGTAATCTCCAACCTAAGCTTTTCATCTTTAATCTTAACCAGCATTATCTAGTTAGGTTGCAATCTAAATTTGAAGTCTTCAATTTCAATTTACGAAGTCTAGGTAGTCTGCAACCTAAGCTTTTTAGCTTTAATATAAAGTTGCATTGTCTGGATTTTTTTGTAATCTGAGCTTGTAGAGTCTGAGTAATCTCCAACCTAAGTTTTTCATCTTTAGTCTTAATCAGCATTATCTAGTTAGGTTGCAATCTAAATTTGAAGTCTTCAATTTCAATTTACGAAGTCTAGGTAGTCTGCAACCTAAGCTTTTTAGCTTTAATATAAAGTTGCATTGTCTGGATTTTTTTGTAATCTGAGCTTGTAGAGTCTGAGTAATCTCCAACCTAAGCTTTTCATCTTTAGTCTTAACCAGCATTATCTAGTTAGGTTGCAATCTAAATTTGGAGTTTTTAATTTCAATTTACGAAGTCTAGGTAGTCTTCAACCTAAGCTTTTTAGCTTTAATATAAAGTTGCATTGTCTGGGTTTCTTGTAATCTGAGCTTGTAGAGTCTGAGTAATCTCCAACCTAAGCTTTTCATCTTTAATCTTAACCAGCATTATCTAGTTAGGTTGCAATCTAAATTTGAAGTCTTCAATTTCAATTTACGAAGTCTAGGTAGTCTGCAACCTAAGCTTTTTAGCTTTAATATAAAGTTGCATTGTCTGGATTTTTTTGTAATCTGAGCTTGTAGAGTCTGAGTAATCTCCAACCTAAGTTTTTCATCTTTAGTCTTAATCAGCATTATCTAGTTAGGTTGCAATCTAAATTTGGAGTTTTTAATTTCAATTTACGAAGTCTAGGTAGTCTTCAACCTAAGCTTTTTAGCTTTAATATAAAGTTGCATTGTCTGGGTTTCTTGTAATCTGAGCTTGTAGAGTCTGAGTAATCTCCAACCTAAGCTTTTCATCTTTAGTCTTAACCAGCATTATCTAGTTAGGTTGCAATCTAAATTTGAAGTCTTCAATTTCAATTTACGAAGTCTAGGTAGTCTGCAACCTAAGCTTTTTAGCTTTAATATAAAGTTGCATTGTCTGGATTTTTTTTGTAATCTGAGCTTGTAGAGTCTGAGTAATCTCCAACCTAAGCTTTTCATCTTTAGTCTTAACCAGCATTATCTAGTTAGGTTGCAATCTAAATTTGAAGTCTTCAATTTCAATTTACGAAGTCTAGGTAGTCTGCAACCTAAGCTTTTTAGCTTTAATATAAAGTTGCATTGTCTGGATTTTTTTTGTAATCTGAGCTTGTAGAGTCTGAGTAATCTCCAACCTAAGCTTTTCATCTTTAATCTTAACCAGCATTATCTAGTTAGGTTGCAATCTAAATTTGAAGTCTTCAATTTCAATTTACGAAGTCTAGGTAGTCTGCAACCTAAGCTTTTTAGCTTTAATATAAAGTTGCATTGTCTGGATTTTTTTGTAATCTGAGCTTGTAGAGTCTGAGTAATCTCCAACCTAAGCTTTTCATCTTTAGTCTTAACCAGCATTATCTAGTTAGGTTGCAATCTAAATTTGGAGTTTTTAATTTCAATTTACGAAGTCTAGGTAGTCTTCAACCTAAGCTTTTTAACTTTAATATAAAGTTGCATTGTCTGGATTTTTTTTGTAATCTGAGCTTGTAGAGTCTGAGTAATCTCCAACCTAAGCTTTTCATCTTTAATCTTAACCAGCATTATCTAGTTAGGTTGCAATCTAAATTTGAAGTCTTCAATTTCAATTTACGAAGTCTAGGTAGTCTGCAACCTAAGCTTTTTAGCTTTAATATAAAGTTGCATTGTCTGGATTTTTTTGTAATCTGAGCTTGTAGAGTCTGAGTAATCTCCAACCTAAGCTTTTCATCTTTAGTCTTAACCAGCATTATCTAGTTAGGTTGCAATCTAAATTTGGAGTTTTTAATTTCAATTTACGAAGTCTAGGTAGTCTTCAACCTAAGCTTTTTAACTTTAATATAAAGTTGCATTGTCTGGATTTTTTTTGTAATCTGAGCTTGTAGAGTCTGAGTAATCTCCAACCTAAGCTTTTCATCTTTAATCTTAACCAGCATTATCTAGTTAGGTTGCAATCTAAATTTGAAGTCTTCAATTTCAATTTACGAAGTCTAGGTAGTCTGCAACCTAAGCTTTTTAGCTTTAATATAAAGTTGCATTGTCTGGATTTTTTTGTAATCTGAGCTTGTAGAGTCTGAGTAATCTCCAACCTAAGCTTTTCATCTTTAGTCTTAACCAGCATTATCTAGTTAGGTTGCAATCTAAATTTGGAGTTTTTAATTTCAATTTACGAAGTCTAGGTAGTCTTCAACCTAAGCTTTTTAACTTTAATATAAAGTTGCATTGTCTGGATTTTTTTGTAATCTGAGCTTGTAGAGTCTGAGTAATCTCCAACCTAAGCTTTTCATCTTTAGTCTTAACCAGCATTATCTAGTTAGGTTGCAATCTAAATTTGGAGTTTTTAATTTCAATTTACGAAGTCTAGGTAGTCTTCAACCTAAGCTTTTTAACTTTAATATAAAGTTGCATTGTCTGGATTTTTTTTGTAATCTGAGCTTGTAGAGTCTGAGTAATCTCCAACCTAAGCTTTTCATCTTTAATCTTAACCAGCATTATCTAGTTAGGTTGCAATCTAAATTTGAAGTCTTCAATTTCAATTTACGAAGTCTAGGTAGTCTGCAACCTAAGCTTTTTAGCTTTAATATAAAGTTGCATTGTCTGGATTTTTTTGTAATCTGAGCTTGTAGAGTCTGAGTAATCTCCAACCTAAGCTTTTCATCTTTAGTCTTAACCAGCATTATCTAGTTAGGTTGCAATCTAAATTTGGAGTCTTTAATCTCAATTTACGAAGTTTAAGTAGTCTTCAACCTAAGCTTTTTAGCTTTAATATAAAGTTGCATTGTCTGGGTTTTTTGTAATCTGAGCTTGTAGAGTCTGAGTAATCTCCAACCTAAGCTTTTCATCTTTAGTCTTAATCAGCATTATCTAGTTAGGTTGCAATCTAAATTTGGAGTTTTTAATTTCAATTTACGAAGTCTAGGTAGTCTTCAACCTAAGCTTTTTAGCTTTAATATAAAGTTGCATTGTCTGGGTTTCTTGTAATCTGAGCTTGTAGAGTCTGAGTAATCTCCAACCTAAGCTTTTCATCTTTAGTCTTAACCAGCATTATCTAGTTAGGTTGCAATCTAAATTTGGAGTCTTTAATCTCAATTTACGAAGTTTAAGTAGTCTTCAACCTAAGCTTTTTAGCTTTAATATAAAGTTGCATTGTCTGGGTTTTTTGTAATCTGAGCTTGTAGAGTCTGAGTAATCTCCAACCTAAGCTTTTCATCTTTAGTCTTAATCAGCATTATCTAGTTAGGTTGCAATCTAAATTTGGAGTTTTTAATTTCAATTTACGAAGTCTAGGTAGTCTTCAACCTAAGCTTTTTAGCTTTAATATAAAGTTGCATTGTCTGGGTTTCTTGTAATCTGAGCTTGTAGAGTCTGAGTAATCTCCAACCTAAGCTTTTCATCTTTAATCTTAACCAGCATTATCTAGTTAGGTTGCAATCTAAATTTGAAGTCTTCAATTTCAATTTACGAAGTCTAGGTAGTCTGCAACCTAAGCTTTTTAGCTTTAATATAAAGTTGCATTGTCTGGATTTTTTTTGTAATCTGAGCTTGTAGAGTCTGAGTAATCTCCAACCTAAGCTTTTCATCTTTAGTCTTAACCAGCATTATCTAGTTAGGTTGCAATCTAAATTTGAAGTCTTCAATTTCAATTTACGAAGTCTAGGTAGTCTGCAACCTAAGCTTTTTAGCTTTAATATAAAGTTGCATTGTCTGGATTTTTTTTGTAATCTGAGCTTGTAGAGTCTGAGTAATCTCCAACCTAAGCTTTTCATCTTTAATCTTAACCAGCATTATCTAGTTAGGTTGCAATCTAAATTTGAAGTCTTCAATTTCAATTTACGAAGTCTAGGTAGTCTGCAACCTAAGCTTTTTAGCTTTAATATAAAGTTGCATTGTCTGGATTTTTTTGTAATCTGAGCTTGTAGAGTCTGAGTAATCTCCAACCTAAGCTTTTCATCTTTAGTCTTAACCAGCATTATCTAGTTAGGTTGCAATCTAAATTTGGAGTTTTTAATTTCAATTTACGAAGTCTAGGTAGTCTTCAACCTAAGCTTTTTAACTTTAATATAAAGTTGCATTGTCTGGGTTTCTTGTAATCTGAGCTTGTAGAGTCTGAGTAATCTCCAACCTAAGCTTTTCATCTTTAATCTTAACCAGCATTATCTAGTTAGGTTGCAATCTAAATTTGAAGTCTTCAATTTCAATTTACGAAGTCTAGGTAGTCTGCAACCTAAGCTTTTTAGCTTTAATATAAAGTTGCATTGTCTGGATTTTTTTGTAATCTGAGCTTGTAGAGTCTGAGTAATCTCCAACCTAAGTTTTTCATCTTTAGTCTTAATCAGCATTATCTAGTTAGGTTGCAATCTAAATTTGGAGTTTTTAATTTCAATTTACGAAGTCTAGGTAGTCTTCAACCTAAGCTTTTTAGCTTTAATATAAAGTTGCATTGTCTGGGTTTCTTGTAATCTGAGCTTGTAGAGTCTGAGTAATCTCCAACCTAAGCTTTTCATCTTTAGTCTTAACCAGCATTATCTAGTTAGGTTGCAATCTAAATTTGAAGTCTTCAATTTCAATTTACGAAGTCTAGGTAGTCTGCAACCTAAGCTTTTTAGCTTTAATATAAAGTTGCATTGTCTGGATTTTTTTTGTAATCTGAGCTTGTAGAGTCTGAGTAATCTCCAACCTAAGCTTTTCATCTTTAATCTTAACCAGCATTATCTAGTTAGGTTGCAATCTAAATTTGAAGTCTTCAATTTCAATTTACGAAGTCTAGGTAGTCTGCAACCTAAGCTTTTTAGCTTTAATATAAAGTTGCATTGTCTGGATTTTTTTGTAATCTGAGCTTGTAGAGTCTGAGTAATCTCCAACCTAAGCTTTTCATCTTTAGTCTTAACCAGCATTATCTAGTTAGGTTGCAATCTAAATTTGGAGTCTTTAATCTCAATTTACGAAGTTTAAGTAGTCTTCAACCTAAGCTTTTTAGCTTTAATATAAAGTTGCATTGTCTGGGTTTTTTGTAATCTGAGCTTGTAGAGTCTGAGTAATCTCCAACCTAAGCTTTTCATCTTTAGTCTTAATCAGCATTATCTAGTTAGGTTGCAATCTAAATTTGGAGTTTTTAATTTCAATTTACGAAGTCTAGGTAGTCTTCAACCTAAGCTTTTTAGCTTTAATATAAAGTTGCATTGTCTGGGTTTCTTGTAATCTGAGCTTGTAGAGTCTGAGTAATCTCCAACCTAAGCTTTTCATCTTTAATCTTAACCAGCATTATCTAGTTAGGTTGCAATCTAAATTTGAAGTCTTCAATTTCAATTTACGAAGTCTAGGTAGTCTGCAACCTAAGCTTTTTAGCTTTAATATAAAGTTGCATTGTCTGGATTTTTTTGTAATCTGAGCTTGTAGAGTCTGAGTAATCTCCAACCTAAGCTTTTCATCTTTAGTCTTAACCAGCATTATCTAGTTAGGTTGCAATCTAAATTTGGAGTTTTTAATTTCAATTTACGAAGTCTAGGTAGTCTTCAACCTAAGCTTTTTAACTTTAATATAAAGTTGCATTGTCTGGGTTTCTTGTAATCTGAGCTTGTAGAGTCTGAGTAATCTCCAACCTAAGCTTTTCATCTTTAATCTTAACCAGCATTATCTAGTTAGGTTGCAATCTAAATTTGAAGTCTTCAATTTCAATTTACGAAGTCTAGGTAGTCTGCAACCTAAGCTTTTTAGCTTTAATATAAAGTTGCATTGTCTGGATTTTTTTGTAATCTGAGCTTGTAGAGTCTGAGTAATCTCCAACCTAAGTTTTTCATCTTTAGTCTTAATCAGCATTATCTAGTTAGGTTGCAATCTAAATTTGGAGTTTTTAATTTCAATTTACGAAGTCTAGGTAGTCTTCAACCTAAGCTTTTTAGCTTTAATATAAAGTTGCATTGTCTGGGTTTCTTGTAATCTGAGCTTGTAGAGTCTGAGTAATCTCCAACCTAAGCTTTTCATCTTTAGTCTTAACCAGCATTATCTAGTTAGGTTGCAATCTAAATTTGAAGTCTTCAATTTCAATTTACGAAGTCTAGGTAGTCTGCAACCTAAGCTTTTTAGCTTTAATATAAAGTTGCATTGTCTGGATTTTTTTGTAATCTGAGCTTGTAGAGTCTGAGTAATCTCCAACCTAAGTTTTTCATCTTTAGTCTTAATCAGCATTATCTAGTTAGGTTGCAATCTAAATTTGGAGTTTTTAATTTCAATTTACGAAGTCTAGGTAGTCTTCAACCTAAGCTTTTTAGCTTTAATATAAAGTTGCATTGTCTGGGTTTCTTGTAATCTGAGCTTGTAGAGTCTGAGTAATCTCCAACCTAAGCTTTTCATCTTTAGTCTTAATCAGCATTATCTAGTTAGGTTGCAATCTAAATTTGGAGTTTTTAATTTCAATTTACGAAGTCTAGGTAGTCTTCAACCTAAGCTTTTTAGCTTTAATATAAAGTTGCATTGTCTGGGTTTCTTGTAATCTGAGCTTGTAGAGTCTGAGTAATCTCCAACCTAAGCTTTTCATCTTTAGTCTTAACCAGCATTATCTAGTTAGGTTGCAATCTAAATTTGGAGTCTTTAATCTCAATTTACGAAGTCTAAGTAGTCTTCAACCTAAGCTTTTTAGCTTTAATATAAAGTTGCATTGTCTGAGCATTTTGTAATCTGAACTTGTAGAGGTGGATAATCTCCAACCTAATCTTTTCAACTTTAATCTTAACTAACGTTATCTAGTTAGGTTGCAATCTAAATTTGCTATATAAACCATGTCAGAGTAATAATGGAGAACAAAGATAATCTTCAGCTCTTCCTATATAAATTTGAACAGAAAAACGAAACTCATCAGAAGCAAATTAGTAACGAAATACGTATATTGGTTATAGTAATAGTGGAAACATCATGGTAAGGTACCATACTTCCGAAGGAATGTTGAGCAGGTCAGTTTTGTTTTGCAAACATTAATTATACCGTGAAGATTTCTTTTGTACTCCAATTAGACCGTGAAGAAGTTCCCACTGTTTAAAAAAAAGGGTTAAGACAGGTAGTTGCCTTTTGTACCCCAATTAAAGCGTGAAGTTTTCCTTTTGACCTGTCAATCATCCTCTGAAGGAATGTTGAGCAGGTCAGTTGTGTTTACAAACATGAATTATACCGTGAAGAATTCTTTTGTACCCCAATTAGACCGTGAAGAAATCTTCATTGTAATAGAAAAAAGGGTTAAGTCAGGTAGTTTCCTTTTGTTACCCAATTAAAGCGTGAAGTTTTCTTTTGAGCTGTCAATCATCCTTCGAAAGAATGTTGAGTAGGTCAGTTTTGTTTACAAACATTAATAATACCGTGAAGATTTCTTTTGTACCCCAATTAGACGAAATTAGAAGAGAAATGGTTAAGCCAGGTAGCATCCCATTCTTTTCCAACCCCATCACAATTCCAGTTATAATTTTTCTGCTAGCTCTACCCTTTTTACTTCTTCTCGCGAATACACAATCCCACTTATAACTTTCAACAATTACTTCAAATCTTTTGATGTATTCCCAGAATTGTTATCCTTTTCTGTCATATTCCAAAACAACATTTTCACCCCATTTTAAAAAACATAATAAAACAAAACTCGTTGTGTTATTTTACTAATTTTACAACAATTTGGCAAATATTATAGGAAAAAAACGAAATATAGTTGAAACTGGTAGTTACATCCAATATTTTTTCGTGAAATCATTATTCGCTCCATCACAAATTTTCTCAAAAACAATATTAAAAATAAAACGAATTTTTAACTTACGTTAAATGGCGTTTTCGCGTTCCGACTTGCTATACTTAGATGAACACCAAACAATAAAATAGCCAATTCCCCAATTTCGGTAACGTAATCCCACCATAAAGGTTTACAAGCATAATAACTCGCCCCATGGGTCGTGGTTTGCACGTGCAAAAGATCGTAACTCTCTTGAACAAAATTCAAACTTATCGAAGTAAACGCGGACATATAAGCCAGCACCGAAAGTATCATTATAAAAAGATACTTGAGTAAATCAGTATCCTTGATTACCCATCGATGCGCTTTCCTCGTCCTAAACTCAATTAAATGTCTATACATCTTCAAAACGATCGCCCCATAACAAACGATAAATCCCAATTCTCTCGTCCACGGCTCCGCTATGCATTCAACTATTGACGGATCAAAAAAGTGTACCACCACCTAAATAATGTATACAATACATTATTATTATTATTAAAGTCGAAAAGTGTGTCGATAACAATAACATGAAGTGTGTAAGCGGGGCAATTATTAAACGAATTTCTCCGCTACATATTTTTTTTGTATCGTATAGTTATGTGACCGAGATTAAGAAGGAGTACTTTACTTACTGTTGAGTATAGGAGGAAAATGCCGAGAAGAGCAGTTTCCAAGACCGTCCACATCCCGGACGCTATCGTCTGGAAAACACCGGTCATAAAGCACGTTTCGTCTTGATTAAAATGAGACGAAAAACGAATTTATTTTACCTTGCATTTTCTTTGGCGAAAAACCACCAAAGCCACAATGATTGTAAGTCCCATAAACGCCAATTGGATGCTCAAAATAACCGTTCTTAAGTGGATGTTGCGTTTGGCTTCGCAAACTCCGCCCGATTCGCAAGAATCGCATTCTTCCGTACACATTTTGCAACTGTAAGCAAAGAAAATGGGGTTTAAATAAAACTCGAATTGGGTTCGATTTGGAAAAAAAAAGTTACATTTATTTAAAATAAAATTTTTTGAATTAAGCTTTTTTAAATTAAGATGCAATTTAATGAAAATTATGCAACCCAATCCGCGTAAAAGTAACAATAATAAAGTTTTAGGATAATTTAAATATTGTTGATTTTACTTAAAAGCATTTAATGTTAGTTTTGTGGCGTTTTCGATTGGCCTATTAAGTCGATTTGTTAGAAAATTCAATTACGGTAATTCAATCGAAGGGAGCAAAAGTTTAATTTTATTGTTAGATTCGTTTAACCTAATTAGTAATTTAATTTCTTCGTTTAACAAATCATATTGTTGTATAATTTAATTTAGCTTGGTTTTTTTGAAACAAAGCAAATGTGGAATGTAATTGAAAAAGTTAATTTAAAAACAATGGATTTAACTGTAAATGCGTATTGCAAAAAACCAACAGAAAATTTTATACAATTCCTTTGATCCATATTTTTTTTTATAGGTAAATATACTTTATATAATCAAATAGTCAATTTGTACTACTTTAGTATTTAGATGTTTTTGGGACAAATAGATTTGGTTAAGGTATACAAAACGTTATTTGGCAAGTTCCGAAAGAAAATGTGTTTATCTAAAAAGAGAAAATAGAGGATGTTGCTCTACGATACAAAGATAAACAAAGATAATAATATAGATGAGGTATTTGCACCCCAACTCATTTCTTGCCTTATTTTATACTTTATACAATGTATATATAAAGTATAGAATCAATTCGATATAAATTGTAGGGATTTTCTTAGAAATAGAAGACCTAGTGATCTATGTTATATACAGGTATCTTAAAATTGAGATACTATGTTTAAATTGGCGTAATAAATATTATTCTCCATTTTTTATTACGTTTATAGATTTTGCGTTAAATTCAGAGTATTTTCCATTTAACAGACTTTATCTTAACAGCTGAAAGCAGAATGTCTTCAAAAAATTGACTGTGTAAAAAAGTGAAAGTATCTATGTACAGGGTGGTTGAAATTCGTTGTCCAAATAGGCCATCTTGAAAACTGTACGAGTTAGATAAAAACCTGAGGGGTAATAGAGTTCCTCAAATCTTCTTTTTTGGTATTGAACTTTGTATGAACTGGCATCCGTTTCGTTCAAATATACAGAGCTGGATTGGATTGGGTTTAAATTTAAATTTATTACCATTTATTGCCACAAATAAAATACAAAACTACATAAAATACACAAGAAGAGAAAAAAAAATAAGAACAAAATATATGTATGCATAATCCCATTGTCGATTGTTAGTCGAGCAATGAATAAACTTAAACTTAAACAGTATAAGCAAATGGATCATTTTATCGCACAAGCGATATCTGCCAAATGACCCAACAGAACAAACAAAATAGTATTTTCTAAAGCAAAATTATCCTAGGATTAATATGGCAAGTAGTGATAATTAGATATCATTAACATTTATCACCAAATAAGATTAATCAAGAAGAAAAGTAAAGAAAAAGATAGGACAAGAGAGACAGAAGCTAAAAAAACCAAAAGAATTTGCCGGATATCAGTTGCCAACAAGTGAAAGCAGTTGAAGAGAGGAAAAAGAGAAAGACAAAGAACAAAGAATCAGGAAACAGACAATTGAAGGGCAAGCAAGTGGCTCTTTAAAACACATCTAAAATTAGCAATATTAGAAATATTACGAATTTCAGAAGGCAGTCCATTCCACAGCGCAATCGACCGTACTGTAAATGATCTGTGATAAATTTCAGTGCTATGAACGGGAAATGTAAGAATAGCATCAGAACACGAACGAGTAGCAAACTCATCAGATGATAATTGCTGAAACCTATCTGATAAGTACTTTGGGGTGCAGTTATGAAGAATTTTAAATAAAATGGTTAATAAACGAAAGGATCTACGTCTCTCACAAGTTAACATCTGAATGTAATTGCGATACGGCGTTACATGCTCAAATCTATTTATGTCAAATATGAACCGGATGCAATTATTCTGTAGCCGCTGCAATTTATCCAGGAGAGTTACCGAAAGATCGGGATAAACCGCGTCCGCATAGTCGAAGTGAGGAAATATAAGTGAATAGCAAAGATTACGACGGACCAAAGGAGGAAGAGAGCAACGAAGTCTCTTTAAAGAGTGGAAGCAAGCATAAACTTTTCTGCAAACATGTTGAATTTGCGGCTTCCAAGACAGTGAAGAATCCATAAAGACTCCGAGATTCTTAACTGTGTCAGAAAACCGTATGACAGTACCATCCAGCATCAGATCATTGCAGCTAGATGGACTGATCTTACCAAGTAATTGACGAGTACCAAACACAATAGCTTGCGTTTTAACTGCGTTCAACTTAAGTCCGTATCTCCGAGACCAGTTCAAGACGTTAGATAGATCATTATTAAGTCGCACAATAGCTTCCGGAAATTCAGCAACCGTTGTAGTAGTGTATATTTGGAGGTCGTCAGCATACAAATGATAATTACACGAGATATGATCAGTAACACTATTAACGAACAAAGAAAAAAGTAACGGTCCCAATACACTGCCCTGAGGAACACCACATTTGATTGCACAAGCAGAAGAAACTGAAGAATTAGCGCGTACGCACAAGGAGCGATGGGAAAGATAGGAATGAAACCAAGAAACACAGGAAGGAGTGAATCCGTAGGCAGAAAGAGATGCTAAAAGTAGGTTGTGGTCGACAGAATCAAAAGCCTTGCTGAAATCGAGTAGAACTAGCACAGTAACACATCTGTTGTCACAGGCATACCTAATATCATCAGTAACTTTAATGAGGGCAGTCGTACTATGCCCACTGCGAAAACCCGATTGGAACTCATTGTGTAAATTAAACCTCTCGAGATATCCTTGGACTTGTAAATAAACTAAACGTTCAAGAGCTTTTGATAGTACGGATAAAATTGAAATCGGACGGAAATCAGTGTTACATGAAGGGGACTTGGATTTAGGTATGGGGACGACATGAGCTATTTTCCAGGCAGAGGGAAATAAAGACTGTTCAAAAGAAAAGTTGAAGATATGTGTTAATGGTGGAAGCACTATATCCAGTATAGGACGAAGAAGGTTGAGACCGATACCATCAGAACCCACGCAAGGGGATTTTCAATATGCCATAGCATCACCCACTTCGGTCGCGGTTACAAGCGTAAAAGAGAAGAAACACGATTTAGGAGCAGTAAGAATTTCATTAATTGTAGCCGCCTTAGTTACGTCATCAATGATCAGAGGAGGCTTTGCAAAAAAGTTTGCCAGCGACTCACAATCAAGATCCATCTGGTCAGACGGAGAGTTTATCGCTCCGAGAGACCTCATAGTCCTCCAAAATGTTCTCGGCGCGACTCCAGACAGCCTCTGGTAGAAATAAGATCTCTCAGCATACTTGCACTTATGATTACAGCGGTTGCGTAGAATTCGATAGATTTCCCAATTAGTACTAGGGGGTGTACGTTTAAATACCAACTTTGCATGGTTACGCAGTCGCATAAGAGATCTTATCTCATCACTCAGCCAAGGTGCAGGCGGATGCCTCATCTTGCGTTGTATAAGCGGGGCATGTCTATCATAGAGCTTAATAATTTTAGAATTAAAGTAGTCCACTTTAGCATCAATATCTGCTAAACGATATAGTGGAAGCCAATCAATCATCAGCGCATCTGACAAGAGCAAATTAGTATCAACTCGCCCTAGATCACGGTAAGTCACAACACGCCGAGAACGACTCAGATGCTGCACCTGTAGAGCACAATAGATTAAATCATGGTTGGAAAATTGGAAGGCAGGTAGCTGACCGTGTGTAAGTATCCTGTCTGGACAGGATGTAATAATAAGATCAAGAAGAGAATGTGAGGTAGGAAGATGATGAGTAGGCAGAGAGGGTAAGATAGATAAGTTTAAAGAAGAAGTAACGAATTGAAGTTTCTCACTACGAGTATCATTTCTCAACAGACAGGTATTAAAGTCGCCCAATAACAGGATAGTGTCATAGATAAGTGAGTGCCTTTCCAAAATCTCCTCCAACTGATCAAAATAGTTCATAGAAGGAGGGCAGTAAAAACACCGAGTAATATTTTATTATTATCGGTTTTCAGCTGTACAAGCAAAAACTCCGCATTCGGCAACGTTTCATCGGAGGTTTCTACGATGGTAGCATGTAGAGTGTTTCGAATAAACAAGGCCACTCCCCCACCACGTAAGAACATACGATCTTTCCTTAACAAATAGTAATTAGGAAGAGTGTATAAAGTAGAAGGTAACGAAGGCTTGAGCCACGTTTCGCTAACCATGATAACATCAAAGATATTGGATTCAAATGTAAGCAAAAGACCATCAAAGTGAGCACAAATACTTTGCGCGTTTATATGACAAACTGAAATGAAGTTGGTCAGTCCTCGGAAAAGATCAGTTGAGGGGATCCCCGTATAGTCAGCGGCATTAGTCACACCAACACCATCCTCGACATCAAGGAGAGATTCCAGTGATGCCGTGAGAGAAGAGTCAATAGAAGAAGCACAAGAAAGGAAAGATTGTGAAGAAGAATCAGATGAACAACTGATACCAACATCCATTCAGAAACAACAAAAAAAGAGTAAAAAGAAAAGGAAAAAGAAAAAACAAACAAAAGTTAATAGACAAACAAAAACTTGAAATAGAGAAAACAAAAAAAATATATAAATATATATAAATGTATGTGAATAATGTATACAAAAGTAGTAGATAAAAGAAACAAAAATTATTCTAAGTAAACTAAAAATGATGCAAATTCATACAACGAAAACCGGGCAGGTCGCTACAGTGAGAACTGAGACCAACGAATTAAGTTCCCCTAACGAAGAGATAAAAAAAGGAAAAAAACGAAAATAAACAATAATAAAATATCTCAAAAAACAAAAGAACAAAAAAAATAATATATATATATATGTAAGGTAAAATAAATAATCGTGAAAACATCTTAGCATAATAATCAAAACAATCAAAACTGAATATGCTATTAAAGAAAAATTCATGAAATAATTTATAACCTATTATAAACAAATCATAACCTATTCCCTAGCAGCCCGGCTACGGGTTGTTATCCCGCGACGACGCAGGACACGGGGGCATCCATCAAGATCCGACAAATTACGTATGACTTTCCTCTTCTTACCATCCCCCGACAACGAAACGTAGATCCGGCCATCCGACGTCCATGCATTTTCAGGACCCACCGCAGCTTTAACTTTAATGTAAAGTTGAAGTCGACGTACAGTAAGGGATTCCGACATAAAGATTTTCCTACCCTTAAGCTGTCGTTTATTGGTCCAAATCAGTCGACGGATATTGTAAGAAGTGAATTTAACTATGATTGGTCTTGGGGTCGAGGAGGTGGACGACAAATTCGGTTTATTCTTGACAGGTCCGAGCCGATGGCTGCGATCAAGCATATCATAACTGAACTTAAAATCTTTTATAGAAAAATTCTCATTAAAAAAGTTGGTAACCAAGGTATCAGTATTTTCATGTTCACGCTCGGGAATTCCGTGTATAAGAAGACAGTTACGCCGTGAATAATTTTCAAGATCATCCATACGGTCATCTAAGTTAGTAATCATCGATCGTACCTCATTAAGACAATCAATAGTATGCATGCGAAACTCATTAAAGTCGACGGCCAATTTTTCGAGGGTAACGTCAGCAACTCCATCCGTGCTCCGCGCCGACTGAAGTCGGGCCTCAAATGAAGACATCATATCGTAAAATTTACTCTCCAGAGTGGCTATTGCAGACGAACCGGTCTCCCCCATATCGAATCCAAAGTACCAAAAATCACCCAAGGTCACGCCGTTTTCACGTATTAAATCACAAAATGCAAATGATCTGTTAATTAGGCAGACCAGAAGAACACCAGATTATCCAAAAGAAACTTAAATGAAAGTTAAAGACGTTAATTCATGGAGAGAATAATCCCGACATAAAATTACACGAAAACTAGCGATTAACTGCACCGGCAACGAATCACATCTACTCAGCACGCGCCATATTGATACTGAGTTTAGTATATCTCAGTTTAGTATTGGTACTGGGTTTAGACGTGCATCTGAAGACATTTTCTTAACGAGGGCCTCTTCAATTTATGGTTTTTGAAATAGAATACTTTACAAACTGATTTGGCAACCCTATATATTTGAATTCATGTATAACTAGAAGTAACACTAGAGCTAGAAGTGGAAATCTTTGGTAAACCTAAATCTTTCCACTTCTAGGTCTAGTGTTACTTCTATATCAACAGATCTAATTCTAGATTTAGAAGTAAAAACATTCGGATTTAGCCATACAATTTGTTGATTCTAGTTTTAGTTCACTTCAAATATACACGGTTGGGTTGGTCTTAGCCGTGCATCTGAAGACATTTGGTTAACGAAGGTTTCTTCAATGATTAATTTCTGAAATAGACTACTTTACAAATTAATTTGGCAACCTTATATATTTGAATTGAGATAAAACTAGAACTAACACTAGACCAAGAAGTGGATAATTTTCTGAGTTAAAATTGAAATGTACAGGTGTCTCAAAATTGAGATACCATGCCTAAGTTGATATTTCTGAGTAGAAGGTTTGGTTCAAAGATGGAGGGTTGGGTGCATAGACAAATATAGTAATATAGATAAGGTTAGGTCTACTGCGCATCCAAAAAATCTTAAGAGTTTTGATGATGGCTATTTTTAGCCAATATGACTCACATAGCAATATTTATATATTGGAGAATATATATTTCAAATCCTTGGATATTCTCTGTTTTCTCGTTAGTTGCCCGTTGATTAGTAGTAGTATTGCCTGTTACTTGTCCAACCCAACCCTATCATACCTTTTCCTGTTTGCATACGATAAATTTGCCAGAAATCAGCTCCCCTGACATTTTTATTGTGCTGATCAATAATTTTATTTATTTATTTTTTATTTATTTATTTCTTTTGTGCCACAAGATAGTTCTCTTACACTCGTCATTAGAATTTACAGGTTCACACTTATTTACTAAGAAATATCAATATTACATTTCAAAAATTCGTCGACGGAGTAAAACGCATTCGAAACCAAGAAATGTGTCAGTTTACGTTTTATGGTAAGAAACGGAAGTCCTCTGATATTCAACGGCAACTTATTGAATAGCTTTTGACACATGTATGTTCGACCCTGTTGCGTTACACTCAATCTACACATATCAACATACACATCACAACGATTACGAGTTGCGTACTTGTGAACATCAGCATGATTCAAAAACTCATCAACATTTTTCAGAGCATACAATACACAATTTAGTATATAAATAGATGGCAGGGTTAGAACGCCGAAACGCACGAACATGTGTCGACAGTCCTCACTGTATCCCAGGCCTCCCATAACTCTTAGAGCCCTACGCTGTAAGCTAAAGACCCGTTTGCTAGCGGGAGTGTTTCCCCATGCTAAGATAGCATAAGCTATATGGCTTTGTATAAGCGCGAAGTAAGCGGTTTTTACTACTTCTAGTTCCACCTTGATAATAAGGTTTCGTAACAAAAAGATATTTTTTGAAATTTTCGTACTTATAGCGTCAACATGATGATCGAACCTCAATACTGGAGTGGTTATGTGAACTCCTAAGAATTTACCAAACAACGGATTATCAAAATTAGTAAAATTAACATTTCTCTGACTTAACATCATTCTGACTGTTTTCTTATTATTCAAACACAACTCATTCGCGATGCACCATTTACGTGCTCTATCCAGAACCAACTCTGATCTCTGAATGACTTCTTCAGCTTCATTGCCTCGGATAATCAAGGTGGCATCGTCAGCATATAATAAACAGTCAATGTCCCCAAAATAGTACGGAAAGTCATTGAAAAACATTAAAAATAAAAGAGGACCAAGGATAGAACCCTGTGGAACACCTCGGGTCAAAGTGACTCTTTCCGATGTCACCTGACCACAAGTCACCTGCTGCGTTCTGCCGGACAGATAAGATAGGATTAGAGCAACACTTTTATCGTCAAAATTATACACATTGCGAAGTTTATCAGTAAGAATTAGATGAGATACTGTATCGAATGCACGAGACAAGTCCAAAAACAATGACATACAGTATTCACGCTTCTCAAAGCTGTCAAGACAAATATTCATATATTTAACTACCGCATCAGAGGTGCACCTACCCCTTCGAAAGCCAAACTGATGAGGGTGCAATAAATTATTTAGGTCCAAGTATGTGATGATTCTGTTGAAAAGGGCCCTTTCAAATATTTTGGAAAAGGTGGGTAGAATACTTATAGGACGAAAATTAGCATTGTTGTTCTTATCACCGCCTTTAAATATTGGAATTACATTAGCTATTTTTAATAAGTCAGGAAAAACGCCAGATGAAAAGGAAAGGTTCAACAATGTGGTAAAGGGCGCCACATATAGCCCGGTGTTACCTCTCACAAAATTTGCAGAAATGCCATAAATGTCCTTAGAGTTACTAGGTTTTAAACCACGAAGCAGATCACGAACTTGAATCGGCGTAACTTCAGAACACGAAAAGTATACGCCTTCTGGAGGTAGCGTATGACAAACGTCTATAGCGCAAACAGATGAACTCGGCAAACCTTGAACCACCTCGTCCGCAATGCCAGCAAAAAAATAATTTAATTCAGTAGGATTTAAATGAGAAGTGTCATCATCCATACCGTTACGCCTAGTATTATTAATAAGATTCCACATTGCTTTTGGTTTATTCTTACACTGCTTAATAACTTCACTCGAAGCCTTTCTTTTTGCATCAGAAATCGCCTTTCTATATTGAATTCTAACTTTATTTCTAGCATGAAGTAAGTCATCCGTTTTAAATTTTCTATAAAGCTCGCAAGAAGAGTTATACACCTCCCTGGCGAGTCTCAAGTCATTGTTAAACCAATTGAGCCCGCCATCACAAGACCTGAGATTTGTTTTACATATCGGAAAAGACGCACGAAAAGCCCCCTTAATGACATCATGAAACACTCCATATGCATCATTCACGCTACCAGCAACCTCACTCAAAATCTACCAATCGAACTGATTTAACATGTTAACCCTCGCAGTACTGACGTTTCGCCAACCGTTGCGGACGGTGCCTGGGTCAACCGAGACCCGAACAGTTTTTGTTTACGTAGAATATAAAAAATGAAGCTTTTGCCATTATGATTTTGACTTATTTTATTTTAAAGGTGAACTATTATTAGGGATATAAAATAATACATAAAAATAAAATTTTAAAAAAATTACATAAAAAATATTTATTCTAAATCATTACAATTTGTACACAAAATATTTTTTGTACATGTTGAATGTATATTACATACATATTTATGACAAACATCACATTTTGATTTATATTTATTGTCATTTCCAATACACAAGCTACATCTTGAGCGTTTTTCTAATGTTGTACTCATTTGTTTATTTATTTTTCGGCCTGTACTTTCGATGGCGTCCACAATGTGTCTCGAAAATACTACTGCATTGGTTTCAAATGCTCTAGCTCTAGAATCTATGTTTGCAGCAACTAACTGTTCAGACAAATTTTCTATAAATTGTTTTCTTCTTGATTTTATGTTACCAGTTGCCCAATCCGGATTTTTGAGTTGCCACAGTACAAATGCATTATAGGCTGCAATATCTATATAATGTAAAAAAAGCGACAGAGGCCAACGTCGTGTACATCTCCGGCAAGTGTATTCTCTTAGAATTTTATCTAAAACATCCACTCCACTTTTTGTTGAATTGTAATAATTGATAATATTAGGTTTGTAATTATTATTTTCGTCAGAAATAGCATGTTCTCGATGAACGCTCGAAAGTAAAACTACGCATTTTCTTGGTTTTGGGATATACGACACAAGTGTTAGATTTTCAGAAAATATAAAATCGGAAGAGAATTGAGCTCTTCCGGATATTGTTATCAAAGATTTTGGTAAATCCTTTCTATTTTTCCGCATTGTTCCCACTATAAATATGTTATCTTTGAGTAAATCCTCTGCAAGTGAGATATCCGTAAAAAAATTGTCGGTTGTGATAGTTCGATTAGATCCCTTCCAAAACTCTGAAAGAACTGTAACTACTTGTTGTCCTTGTCCTTTCTCCCGTGTGTTTCCGCATTTTCCTAAATACACTTCAAAATTACAACAATAATATGTAGTAGCGTCACATAGGGCCCATAATTTCAGCCCATATTTCCCCGGCTTGCTCGGCATATACACCTTGAATGGACATCTTCCTCGAAATGTTACTAATTGTTCATCAATAGTGCCTACATTAGACGCTCGGTAATTATCTCTGCAATTTCTTGTTAAAATATTTGTAATGGTTCTCAAAGCTGCCAACTTATCGGTCATTTTTCTTTCTTCTCGTGTCTGAAAGTCGTCAAAACGCAAAAATCGTAAAATGTTTGTAAATCTATCACGAGACATAGATGCTCGATAAATTTGTCGACTATAAGCAATCTTTTTCTTCCATAGATCTTTTTTACTTTCACGTGATTCCCGAAAACGGCCAGTAATTAGTAAAATCCCAAAAAATGCCTTCAATTCAACACGGTCTACCGGCTTCCATATATTATTTGAAAACATTTCATAATATTTAACCGCTTTTTCATTTGTATAAGTAATTATAATGTCCATGATTTCATCATTTATAAATAAATCAAAACATTGTTCCATGGTTTCTACACCCTCAGAATTTGCTGTGAGTGTAGCATCATATTTACCAAATTCTGCATCTCTGTTTGTGGGGGAAATATATCTCCATGTTCGTCCACAAACATTTTGGTCTTTACAGTGTGACATATTATTACTATTTTCACCACTAAACTCATCACTTTCATAATCCTCTTCTTCTGGTACTGCATCACTAAAAGTCAATGACGCACATTCATCATCAGAAGACACTTCATTGTTATAATCATCATTATTATTTACAAAATTAGCAAACATTTTATTTTTCGATGTAGATCGTTGCTCTAAAATACACCTTCTGTGAACTAAATCAAGAATTTAATGGCAATTGTATTGTCGCTATAGCCTCTTACACAGACAGACGCCTGGCGCTGTAAAGAAACGGTCGAGACATATTTTTTCGTCGTTTTTTCGTCGGGACGTCCGTTTGACGCCGATCTAACTTAACGCACTCCTTGAGTAACGACAAATCTATTTATTACAATTTCTCGCAAAAATTTATTTGGGTCCAAATAGACCCAGGCACCGGAATACGAGGGTTAAAATAATTCATTCTACCATTTAGTGTCAGAGGCCTGTGCAGTTTTGCATTATAGGTTTTAATTTGTTTAACATGATATGTCGGTATACCAACACATTGCGCCCTATGATCCGATAAATTTGAATCAATCACGTTAGTATTGAAATTACTCGTTGAAAAATTAATAAATATGTTGTCAATACAATTATTTACTCTAGTAGGTTGGGACACTGTCGGAACAAAACCATGGGACACAAACAAGTCGCACACCATCGTCGCGTCAGCGCTCCGACCCCCAAACCAAACATTGAAGTTGAAGAACCCGCTATAGCAACACGCGAATGATGGCGTAACATAGCCAATGCCGAGCTTATAATGTCGCAAAATGACCGAATATCGCCAGAAGGAGATCTATAGACACAAATTATCGCTAGATCAAATTTTTTACATAATATACCTGTTATCTCACAATGTTTTTCCACAGATAAATTATTAATGTTATAAAGAGGGATGTAGGAAAGTTCACGTTTAATTAGTATCAACACACCGCCACATTTATGATCAGAACGACTAAAAAAAGATGCAACGGTTTTGTCAGCCATGTTCATACCACACTCCAATTCGTCCCCTCTGAGCCAATGTTCACAAATACACAAAACATCAAAATTTACAGGAAAGTCAAAAAGGAAAGCATCAAGTTCACCAATTTTGTTCCTAAGGCCCTGGATATTTAGGTGAAATATATTTATTATATCATTCCTCAGGTCTACGTCACCTTCCGCGGTCGCCGGTAATTGTAAAAATTTTCGTCATCATTCAATATATGTTCCTTAGAGCTAGTCTGCATGGGTAAACATTCAATACTTATCACAACATTACTTTTCTTGTGGTACTCATTATAATCATTGTTAATAAGATTTGCAATGTGTGAAAAGACTTTATGTTTCCCTGAAGCATTCAAATGTAGTCCGTGTTTCGTTCTATCACGCCACGAGAGAGCAGTGTTAACGTCTATAAAATAATTTTTATTTTTAGGACTAATCCTATTAAAGAAATCAAAAATTTTGCAGTTGAAATTATAGATGCTAAAATTAAGTGCTTCCTTGCCATACCAATACGGAACGGACAGATACAAGACATTACACTGACGAGCTACAGCTTTTAATTTACGGTATACTAGTGCCGGCGGATCATTACCCTTTAGCAAATCATTACAACCCCCAATTACAAGAACATAATCATTTTTATTATAGTCGCGACACATCTTACCAATGCCGTCCAACACAGTAGCAAAGTCAGCATTAGGCTTACATATAGTGAGTAGATCGAATTTTGTTTTGTCCAAAAAATCACTAGATCCTCGAGCATGGCTGTCCCCCAGGATTAAAACATTCGATTTGATTGATTCGAATATAAGATTGAGAAACATGTCCCTTCTTTCTTGCTTGGTATCTATCTATTTGTTTGTTGGAATGGGTTCACTGGGTCACAAGAACTTACAGTCCGCTCCATTCCAGCATTCGTTTACTACCACATACTTTCATTTGTAAAATTTTGTTTGTAGCGATAGGACATTTCTCACTTCTGTTAGAATTGATGATTTTAGTGCATCCATACTCTTAAACTTTGAACAGAATTTAACAGTTTGAAAGATGAAAAATATATATCACCGTAAATGTTAAACGACATATGTTGTGGTTGTTCAATTTGAGGTCTATTCTCTTGCTTTTCCCTGATATGGTTCAAATTGAATGATCCTAATGGATCTTCCTATCTCGTACTCATATTTTATCTTATATAAACTCTTTGGCTCCATATCGACCAAAATAAGGAACCATTGCGTCAATACTTACGTTTTCATTTAAAACTGCATGTCTAAAAGAAACGAATTTTTGCAAATTTATCATCTTTAAGTAGATTAGTTTTAGTTAGCATTTGCAACCATTGAATTGTATGTATTACTGTAGCGTTAAGTTTCTTCATTTTGAGTCTTCACCTTTCCAATGCATTAGTTGTTTTTTTCTTGAATGTATGACTCCAAGATTTCAGTGCCCATATTTCTCCAACTTATCTATTAATATGTTGTGATCCACTAAATCAAAAGAGAAAATTCTTAATCATCAAAGCCTTTGACAATTTCATATATGATGCTTCTTAGAATACCCATAATAGAGTTTTATTCTTGATAGCCATGTTGATATGGCATTATGAGCTGTCCATCACATAGATGTTTTAAGTCTTTATTGCGACATCAAAAACTTCAGACTTGGTTGGCCAAATCGACACTAGTTTTATCTAGATCACTTATTTTATCTATTGCAATTATTTTAGCGCAATTCAGCTCGATGGGAAAAATTCCTTCGTTTAAGCATTCTATTTCTTTAAGCCATTTTGTGGATAGACCGTAGATATACCTTGTACTGCTGCTTTTCATTGATTTTATTATTTCTCTAATCTCTTCTTCATCTGTTTGTTCCATTTTCATAATATTATCGGATGTTGAAATATTAATTTATTTATAGACTTCAATACCAATCAAGGTAGCTGTTCATTTTTTGAATGTTGTTAAGGTAAACAAATATAATAATTTTTTTTTTAATTGATAATCTGTAAAAGGTAGACGTTAATAAAATGTTTATTACTACTGCTTTAAATATATCACGCATAACTTTTAATAGGTTATGGGCCCAGATATAAAACAGTAATAGTAATAATAATAAACTTTTAAAAAGAAAAGATGTCTGCAAGTTTTAAAATTGATCCTCTTAAAAAGGATAATTGGGAAACATGGAAGTTGCAAATGGAAGCAATACTAATTAAAAATGACGCATGGGAGTATGTAAGTGGAACATTAAAAAAACCAAGTTTAATACCAGATAACGATGAATCAATCAAAGAAATAAAGGCATGGGAAATAAAAGACAGTAAAGCACGATCAGACTTAATACTGTCAATAGACCCAACAGAATTAAAACAGATAAAATATTGTTTATCATCGCATGAAGTATGGAAAAAATTAGAAACAATACATCAATCAAGCGGACCTGCTAAAAAGGCATTTCTATTAAAAAAATTGATGTTGTCAAAAATGAAGGACGGAGAAAATATAATCGAATATTTAAATATTTTTTTTGAAACTGTAGATAAACTAAAAGAAATGAATTTAGAAATTAACGAAGACCTACTTACAATAATCATGTTATATAGTCTGCCAGAAAAATTCGAAAATTTCCGTATTGCTATTGAAACTAGAGACGATCTGCCAAAACCTGAAGTACTGCGAATTAAGATACTGGAAGAATATGAAGCAAGAGAAGAAAGAGAAAATAAACAAATCGAAGGAAATGTATTATATGTTAATAAACCGAAAACATTTAAGAAGGGATATTTTCAAAAGCCAAATGAAAATAAATTTAAAAATGAAGCATTCAAGGTTAAATGTCATATTTGTGGAAAAATAGGACATAAATCAATTGATTGTTATTTTAATCAAAAGAAGAAAGTCTTCAAACAGTCTAATAATTCAACCTTATATATTAAAGAATCAGAAGCAATGATAAATGAAGAAGAAAAGAAAAAGCAAATTTGGTGTCTCGACAGCGGATGTACATCTCATATGACTGGTGAAAAAGAAAGTTTTGACAAGATATATAAAACGTCAAAAGAATTAAAATTAGCTAATAACCAAAAAACGTCCGTTGAAGGAATTGGCAAAATAAAAATAAATGTTTTGAATAATTTTTCAATAGACCAAGTTCGACTAGAAAACACATTATATGTACCCAATTTGCGCACGAATTTATTATCCGTAGCTAAAATTACAGATCATGGATATAATGTTAAATTTACAAAGAACAAAGCATTTATAATTAATAAAAGAAACAGAAAAGTACTTGGAATAGCAGACAGAAAAGGAGACCTATACTTTATTGAAAAGGAAGAAGAAACAAATTTAATAAAAGATGGAAGTAAAATTCAAGATTGGCATTATAAATTAGGACATTTAAATCAAAAATCCCTTCAAGAAGTCTTAAAGAAAACAAAAATCCTGAATTTTAACGAGAAGAGTAAGCTGGAACCCTGTGAATGGTGTATCGTTGGAAAACATGTGCAAACAAAATTTCCTTCATCTACAAAAGTAAGAACAACTCAACCTCTACAAATTATTCATACCGATGTATGTGGTCCAATGAGAACAGAATCAAACGGAGGTAAAAAGTATTTTGTCATTTTTGTAGATGATTACACGCGATATACTGAAGTTTATTTTATTCGAAATAAAAACGAAGTTATAGATATTTTCAAAATGTATAAAGCTCAAGTCGAAAATAATACAGGTTATAAAATTAAAAATTTACAATCTGATAACGGAACTGAATAAAACGAAGATTCACAGTTCCGTATACTCCTCAACAAAACGGAATAGCAGAAAGAAAAATTAGATCGTTAGTAGAAACTGCCAGGTGTAATTTGCTTCAATCAAACTTACCACCATCATTTTGGGCAGAAGCAATTAATACAGCAAATTACATAAGAAATCGATGTCCTTCAAATGGAATTAATGGAGAAATTCCTTATGAAAAGTAGACTAATTCAAAACTAAATTTAAAACATTTAGAAATTTTTGGAAGTCCTGTATATGTTCTAAACAAAACTCCAAATAAAAACAAGTTTGAACCTAGATCCATACGAGGAATATTTGTCGGATACTCCGATACAGCGAAAGCATATAGAATTTATATTCCAAATAAAAGGAACGTAATATTCAGTAGAGATGTAAAATTCCTAAAAAGAGAAAATGTAAATATTGAAGATTTTTTGTTAAAACAAGAAAAGAAACAAACACAAGAAATATTGGTAGAATTCCCAATCATTAGTGAAAATATGAATCAAGAGAAAATAGAAAATACTCCGTTACATTTGGAATTAAACCCAGAAGATTCAATAATCTTAAATCAAAATGAAAAATGTGAAAAAGAAACTACAGAAAAAGAAGTTGAATTGAAAAGAGGCAGAGGCAGACCTAAATTAGAAAAAACAGGTAAAAAGGGTAGACCAAGAAAAATTTACAAAATGAAGATAGAAAATGAACCAGATGAAAACGACGATACAAATTTGGAAGCAAATATTGGAGAAATTTCTTTAAAGGAAGCTTTAAAAGAAGATGAAAAAGATTGGAAAAAAGCAATAAGAAATGAAATAACAGCCCTGATCAAAAACAAGACGTGGGAATTGGTTGAAAAACCAAGAAATAAAAACATAATCGGATGCAAATTAATACTAAAAAAAAATTTAAACAAGACGGTTCTTTGGAAAAATGGAAAGCTAGAATAGTAGCAAAAGGCTTCACACAGAAGGAAGGAATTGATTTCCATGAAACCTATTCACCAGTAACAAGGTTAAGCTCTATAAGAAAATTAATTGCTATAGCTGTAGAACATAATATGCACATACATCAAATGGATGTTATCACAGCATATTTGAACGGTGAAATTAATGAAGAGATTTATATGAAAACACCAGATTTATTTAAAGAAACACTAGAAGAAATTATTCTTTATTTTTTAAAGAAGTGAAAGAAGAAATTTTAAGAGAGAGTACCAAAATGTTAAAAAAAATGGAAAATGGAAATAAAGTATGTAAATTAAAAAAGGCGTTATATGGTTTAAAACAAGCCGGATTACAATGGTATAAAAAATTAGATAACAAATTAAAAGAAATTGGAATAAAACCAATCAATGCGGATCAATGTATTTACACATCAAATGAAGAGGAGCCACTTCTCGTTGCAATCTACGTGGACGATATAATAATAGCTTGTAAAAATTTAAAAAAAATTGAAAATTTTAAAAAGAAATTATTTCAAAACTTTGAAATGAAAGACTTGGGAAAAATACATTACTGTATTGGTTTAGAATTTTCACATGTCCAAATCGAGGGGGAGAATACGGTTAAAATTTCACAAAAAAAATATATAAAAGAAATTCTACAGCGATTTGGTATGGAAGACTCAAAACCAGTTAGTACACCAATGGACCCAAATTCAAATTTAGAAAAACCCAAAGTAAAAAATGAAGAAATAATGAAAAAGTATCCATATCAAAATTTAATCGGAAGTTTAATGTATGTATCAATTGGTACAAGACCGGATATTACTTTTAGCGTTAACTTCTTAAGCCAATTTAACACAAATTACAATGAAAGCCATTGGATTGCTGCAAAAAGAGTGTTAAGGTATTTAAAAGGAACAATAAATTTGGAATTAACATATAGAACTTCAGGAAAAGAAATAGAATGTTATACGGATGCTGATTGGGGATCATCTATAGATGATCGGCGTTCGTATACTGGATATCTTTTTAAAATGGCAAATGCAGCAACTTCGTGGGAAACCAAAAAACAAAGAACCGTTGCTTTATCAAGCACAGAAGCAGAATACATGAGCCTCACAGAAGCGGCCAAAGAGGCACTATATGAAAAAAAATTCTTATCGGAATTAAAATTTGATTCAGAAAAACCAATTATCATATACAACGACAATCAAAGTTGTCAAAAGTTAGCAAAAAACAATGTCTATCATAGTAGAACTAAACACATAGACATAAAATATCATTTTATAAGAAAAGCTCTGGAGGACAATATTATAAATTTGAAATATTGTCAAACAGAAGAAATGATTGCGGACATGTTAACAAAACCATTAACAAAACCAAAATTACAAAAGTTTATAACCATGATTGGTCTTGAGGGGGAGTGTTGAAATATTAATTTATTTATAGACTTCAATACCAATCAAGGTAGCTGTTCATTTTTTGAATGTTGTTAAGGTAAACAAATATAATAATTTTTTTTTTAATTGATAATCTGTAAAAGGTAGACGTTAATAAAAGGTTTATTACTACTGCTTTAAATATATCACGCATAACTTTTAATATCGGACTTAGTTTTTGTCAAACCCACCATATCATATTACATTACCATGCAAGATTTTAATTTTCTACCACCATATACACCACTACTTAACCACCATATACAAAAAATCATTCAAGTAATTTGCTTGTAAGGAGCTGGTGTTTGCCTTCTTATGACAGCTTTTCCTAGTTTTTGTTTTAGTTCCAAGCAGCAGACATTTTATTCTATAGAGTACAAGTAAAATCACCTTTTTAGCTTAATCTGTCAGTATTCTATAATCTGTTTTTAAATTTTTGTGCTGATTCATATACTGCTTTTGCTCACTCACTAATGGTATAAGAATGCATCTAGCTGTTTAGATTGCCATTCATCCTTTTAACATGTACTTCTGGAAAAGCAGTATTATAACAACTCAAAAGCGTGCTATAAAACAATGTATATACAATGTATATCTTTATGCATTAATTCCACAACCGTACATCCAATGTTCAGTAATACTTAATACATCATTTGCATTATGTATTGTAGTTTCTTTATTTTTAAATAAGCAAGCCCTGCACATTTATGTTTGATATTGCCATGGAGCTATTAGCAACATGACACTCATTTTTTCTGTTTAATACACAGAAATGTAAGATGTGTTTTCTTATAAATTCATTGTAAAAAACGATTTACTTTTACGCTGCTTTTTTTACAACTGCTTTTAGCTACGGGAGTATACAAATTAAAATTATGGCATGCACAGGAAATTCGAGAAGTGCGAAATTTGACTGTATAACAGAATAAAAAAGAGAGATATTGAGAGCAATAACAGAGAAAGAGTTTAACATCGATCGATTTTGTAGAACGAAATAATGGCATCTGCGTACGCGATTTAAGGACACCTAAACCGAATCGTCTATGAGACGCCAACTTAACTAGTTTTGAGGGCTTCATTTAACTTTAAACTACATTATTGATTTCCTGTCAGTTAAACCGATACTTGAACTGAAATAATCAATTCAAATTCAAAATCATTTAGTTTTATCAATTTTGTTTATTATAATTTTATTTTTAATTTGTTTTTATTCCGGGTAACAATGAATTTTCACGTGACGTATCCAATCGACCGGTTTTGAGTTTTTTCGTGGATGAGCAGGTATAAATCGACAAGAAATTTCCCTCTTTGATTTTTGATCTTACTCGAGTAAAGATGTGTTACGTTCCGAAGACGTTCAACCATCAGAAATACGTCAACCCCGATTTAATTTTCATTTTATTTATCATAAAACCGTTCAACATCAAAAGTAATTTAATTATTTTTTAATTTTTACAAGAATCTCACGCATTTCATTTTAATTGTTTCAGGTTGACGTGAGCGGAAATTAAATAATTTATTAATGAAAAAAAAAAGAGAAGAAGAGGGGTCGGCTGCCTATCAAATCTACTCAAGCAAAATCGTTCATTTGGACATCAACTTCTATAGTTAGCGGGTAAGTGCGGAACATTTTCGATAATTACGTTTATTATCTAAATGCTCAAGGTCTCATGTTTCATTGTAAAGATGTGTGAGTAATGTGAATCACGTCGTGAGTGCGCGTGATCGTTATGCCGTGATTTTGGAAGCTATATTAAGTCTTCTAGAAGCAATATCGATAAATACTACTTCTAAAAGACATCTTTTAGAAGTAGTATCTACTTTTGTAGAAATTTTTCAAGTCATCTTGAGCCATTTCAGGTCTTTTGAAAACATTGCAAATCTTTTGCAAGAAGTACTAAGGCATCTAGGTGCAGTATCAATTCTTCTGGAAACAATATCAAGTCTTTTAGAAGCAATATCATGTCTTCTAAAAGTAGTATCTAGTTTTGTAGAAGATTTTTTAGTCTTGAAAGAGACTTGAACTTTTGAAAATATTGCATATCTTTAAGATTTTTTTTTCTTAAGTTAATCTAAAAACAATGGATTTAACCAATTAGCAAAAAAATTTTGCTAATTCTAGTTCTGTCAAAGCTTTTCAAGTCTTCTTGGTGTGTTTCAAGTCTTCTGAAAACATTGCAAATATTTTGCAAGGAGTACCAAGTCATCTAGATGCATTATCAAGTTTTCTGGAAACATCAACTCTTCTAACAGCAATATCATGTCTTCTAGAAGTAGTATCTAGTTTTGTAGATTTTTTTGGTCTTCTTGATCCATTTCAAGTCTTTTGAAAACATAGCATATCTTTAAGATTTTTTTTTCTTAAGTTAATCTAAAAACAATGGCTTTAACCAATTAGCAAAAAAATTTTGCTAATTCTAGTTCTGTTAAAGCTTTTCAAGTCTTCTTGGTTTATTTCAAGTCTTCTGAAAACATTGTAAACTTTTTACAAGGAATACCAAGTCATCTAGATGCAGTATCAAGTTTTCTGGAAACATCAACTCTTCTAACAGCAATATCATGTCTTCTAGAAGCAGTATCTAGTTCTGTCAAAGCTTTTCAAGTCTTCTTGATCTATTTCAAGTCTTCTCAAAACATTGCAAATCTTTTGCAAGGAGTACCAAGTCATCTAGATGCATTATCAAGTTTTCTGGAAACATCAACTCTTCTAACAGCAATATCATGTCTTCTAGAAGCAGTATCTAGTTCTGTCAAAGCTTTTCAAGTCTTCTTGATCTATTTCAAATCTTCTCAAAACATTGCAAATATTTTGCAAGGAGTACCAAGTCATCTAGATGCAGTATCAAGTTTTCTGGAAACATCAACTCTTCTAACAGCAATATCATGTCTTCTAGAAGCAGTATCTAGTTCTGTCAAAGCTTTTCAAGTCTTCTTGATCTATTTCAAGTCTTCTGAAAACATTGCAAATCTTTTGCAAGGAGTACCAAGTCATCTAGATGCATTATCAAGTTTTCTGGAAACATCAACTCTTCTAACAGCAATATCATGTCTTCTAGAAGTAGTATCTAGTTTTGTAGATTTTTTGGTCTTCTTGATCCATTTCAAGTCTTTTAAAAACATAGCATATCTTTAAGATTTTTTTTCTTAAGTTAATCTAAAAACAATGGCTTTAACCAATTAGCAAAAAAATTTTGCTAATTCTAGTTCTGTTAAAGCTTTTCAAGTCTTCTTGGTTTATTTCAAGTCTTCTGAAAACATTGCAAACCTTTTACAAGGAGTACCAAGTCATCTAGATGCAGTATCAAGTTTTCTGGAAACATCAACTCTTCTAACAGCAATATCATGTCTTCTAGAAGCAGTATCTAGTTCTGTCAAAGCTTTTCAAGTCTTCTTGATCTATTTCAAGTCTTCTCAAAACATTGCAAATATTTTGCAAGGAGTACCAAGTCATCTAGATGCATTATCAAGTTTTCTGGAAACATCAACTCTTCTAACAGCAATATCATGTCTTCTAGAAGCAGTATCTAGTTCTGTCAAAGCTTTTCAAGTCTTCTTGATCTATTTCAAATCTTCTCAAAACATTGCAAATATTTTGCAAGGAGTACCAAGTCATCTAGATGCAGTATCAAGTTTTCTGGAAACATCAACTCTTCTAACAGCAATATCATGTCTTCTAGAAGCAGTATCTAGTTCTGTCAAAGCTTTTCAAGTCTTCTTGATCTATTTCAAGTCTTCTGAAAACATTGCAAATCTTTTGCAAGGAGTACCAAGTCATCTAGATGCATTATCAAGTTTTCTGGAAACATCAACTCTTCTAACAGCAATATCATGTCTTCTAGAAGTAGTATCTAGTTTTGTAGATTTTTTGGTCTTCTTGATCCATTTCAAGTCTTTTAAAAACATAGCATATCTTTAAGATTTTTTTTTCTTAAGTTAATCTAAAAACAATGGCTTTAACCAATTAGCAAAAAAATTTTGCTAATTCTAGTTCTGTTAAAGCTTTTCAAGTCTTCTTGGTTTATTTCAAGTCTTCTGAAAACATTGCAAACCTTTTACAAGGAGTACCAAGTCATCTAGATGCAGTATCAAGTTTTCTGGAAACATCAACTCTTCTAACAGCAATATCATGTCTTCTAGAAGCAGTATCTAGTTCTGTCAAAGCTTTTCAAGTCTTCTTGATCTATTTCAAGTCTTCTCAAAACATTGCAAATATTTTGCAAGGAGTACCAAGTCATCTAGATGCATTATCAAGTTTTCTGGAAACATCAACTCTTCTAACAGCAATATCATGTCTTCTAGAAGCAGTATCTAGTTCTGTCAAAGCTTTTCAAGTCTTCTTGATCTATTTCAAGTCTTCTCAAAACATTGCAAATATTTTGCAAGGAGTACCAAGTCATCTAGATGCAGTATCAAGTTTTCTGGAAACATCAACTCTTCTAACAGCAATATCATGTCTTCTAGAAGCAGTATCTAGTTCTGTCAAAGCTTTTCAAGTCTTCTTGATCTATTTCAAGTCTTCTCAAAACATTGCAAATATTTTGCAAGGAGTACCAAGTCATCTAGATGCAGTATCAAGTTTTCTGGAAACATCAACTCTTCTAACAGCAATATCATGTCTTCTAGAAGCAGTATCTAGTTCTGTCAAAGCTTTTCAAGTCTTCTTGATCTATTTCAAGTCTTCTCAAAACATTGCAAATATTTTGCAAGGAGTACCAAGTCATCTAGATGCATTATCAAGTTTTCTGGAAACATCAACTCTTCTAACAGCAATATCATGTCTTCTAGAAGTAGTATCTAGTTTTGTAGATTTTTTGGTCTTCTTGATCCATTTCAAGTCTTTTAAAAACATAGCATATCTTTAAGATTTTTTTTTCTTAAGTTAATCTAAAAACAATGGCTTTAACCAATTAGCAAAAAAATTTTGCTAATTCTAGTTCTGTTAAAGCTTTTCAAGTCTTCTTGGTTTATTTCAAGTCTTCTGAAAACATTGCAAACCTTTTACAAGGAGTACCAAGTCATCTAGATGCAGTATCAAGTTTTCTGGAAACATCAACTCTTCTAACAGCAATATCATGTCTTCTAGAAGCAGTATCTAGTTCTGTCAAAGCTTTTCAAGTCTTCTTGATCTATTTCAAATCTTCTCAAAACATTGCAAATATTTTGCAAGGAGTACCAAGTCATCTAGATGCATTATCAAGTTTTCTGGAAACATCAACTCTTCTAACAGCAATATCATGTCTTCTAGAAGCAGTATCTAGTTCTGTCAAAGCTTTTCAAGTCTTCCTGGGCTGCTTCAAGTCTTCTCAAAACATTGCAAATATTTTGCAAGGAGTACCAAGTCATCTAGATGCATTATCAAGTTTTCTGGAAACATCAACTCTTCTAACAGCAATATCATGTCTTCTAGAAGCAGTATCTAGTTCTGTCAAAGCTTTTCAAGTCTTCTTGATCTATTTCAAATCTTCTCAAAACATTGCAAATATTTTGCAAGGAGTACCAAGTCATCTAGATGCATTATCAAGTTTTCTGGAAACATCAACTCTTCTAACAGCAATATCATGTCTTCTAGAAGCAGTATCTAGTTCTGTCAAAGCTTTTCAAGTCTTCCTGGGCTGCTTCAAGTCTTCTCAAAACATTGCAAATCTTTTGCAAGGAGTACCAAGTCATCTAGATGCAGTATTATGTCTTCTGGAAACAATATCAACTTTTCTAGCAGCAATATCATGTCTTCTAAAAGCAGTATCTAGTTCTGTCAAAGCTTTTCAAGTCTTCTTGGTCTATTTCAAGTCTTCTCAAAATATTGCAAATCTTCTGCAAGGAGTACCAAGTCATCTAGATGCAGTATCAAGTTTTCTGGAAACATCAACTCTTCTAACAGCAATATCATGTCTTCTAGAAGCAGTATCTAGTTCTGTCAAAGCTTTTCAAGTCTTCTTGATCTATTTCAAGTCTTCTCAAAACATTGCAAATATTTTGCAAGGAGTACCAAGTCATCTAGATGCATTATCAAGTTTTCTGGAAACATCAACTCTTCTAACAGCAATATCATGTCTTCTAGAAGCAGTATCTAGTTCTGTCAAAGCTTTTCAAATCTTCTTGATCTATTTCAAGTCTTCTCAAAACATTGCAAATATTTTGCAAGGAGTACCAAGTCATCTAGATGCATTATCAAGTTTTCTGGAAACATCAACTCTTCTAACAGCAATATCATGTCTTCTAGAAGCAGTATCTAGTTCTGTGAAAGCTTTTCAAGTCTTCTTGGTCTGCTTCAAGTCTTCTCAAAACATTGCAAATCTTTTGCAAGGAGTACCAAGTCATCTAGATGCAGTATTAAGTCTTCTGGAAACAATATCAACTTTTCTAGCAGCAATATCATGTCTTCTAAAAGCAGTATCTAGTTCTGTCAAAGCTTTTCAAGTCTTCTTGGTCTATTTCAAGTCTTCTCAAAACATTGCAAATCTTTTGCAAGGAGTACCAAGTCATCTAGATGCAGTATTAAGTCTTCTGGAAACAATATCAACTTTTCTAGCAGCAATATCATGTCTTCTAAAAGCAGTATCTAGTTCTGTCAAAGCTTTTCAAGTCTTCTTGGTCTGCTTCAAGTCTTCTCAAAACATTGCAAATCTTTTGCAAGGAGTACCAAGTCATCTAGATGCAGTATTAAGTCTTCTGGAAACAATATCAACTTTTCTAGCAGCAATATCATGTCTTCTAAAAGCAGTATCTAGTTCTGTCAAAGCTTTTCAAGTCTTCTTGGTCTATTTCAAGTCTTCTGAAAACATTGCAAATCTTTTGCAAGGAGTACCAAGTCATCTAGATGCAGTATTAAGTCTTCTGGAAACAATATCAACTTTTCTAGCAGCAATATCATGTCTTCTAAAAGCAGTATCTAGTTCTGTCAAAGCTTTTCAAGTCTTCTTGGTCTGCTTCAAGTCTTCTGAAAACATTGCAAATCTTTTGCAAGGAGTACCAAGTCATCTAGATGCAGTATTAAGTCTTCTGGAAACAATATCAACTTTTCTAGCAGCAATATCATGTCTTCTAAAAGCAGTATCTAGTTCTGTCAAAGCTTTTCAAGTCTTCTTGGTCTGCTTCAAGTCTTCTGAAAACATTGCAAATCTTTTGCAAGGAGTACCAAGTCATCTAGATGCAGTATTAAGTCTTCTGGAAACAATATCAACTTTTCTAGCAGCAATATCATGTCTTCTAAAAGCAGTATCTAGTTCTGTCAAAGCTTTTCAAGTCTTCTTGGTATATTTCAAGTCTTCTGAAAACATTGCAAATCTTTTGCAAGGAGTACCAAGTCATCTAGATGCAGTATTAAGTCTTCTGGAAACAATATCAACTTTTCTAGCAGCAATATCATGTCTTCTAAAAGCAGTATCTAGTTCTGTCAAAGCTTTTCAAGTCTTCTTGGTATATTTCAAGTCTTCTGAAAACATTGCAAATCTTTTGCAAGGAGTACCAAGTCATCTAGATGCAGTATTAAGTCTTCTGGAAACAATATCAACTTTTCTAGCAGCAATATCATGTCTTCTAAAAGCAGTATCTAGTTCTGTCAAAGCTTTTCAAGTCTTCTTGGTATATTTCAAGTCTTCTGAAAACATTGCAAATCTTTTGCAAGGAGTACCAAGTCATCTAGATGCAGTATTAAGTCTTCTGGAAACAATATCAACTTTTCTAGCAGCAATATCATGTCTTCTAAAAGCAGTATCTAGTTCTGTCAAAGCTTTTCAAGTCTTCTTGGTATATTTCAAGTCTTCTGAAAACATTGCAAATCTTTTGCAAGGAGTACCAAGTCATCTAGATGCAGTATTAAGTCTTCTGGAAACAATATCAACTTTTCTAGCAGCAATATCATGTCTTCTAAAAGCAGTATCTAGTTCTGTCAAAGCTTTTCAAGTCTTCTTGGTATATTTCAAGTCTTCTGAAAACATTGCAAATCTTTTGCAAGGAGTACCAAGTCATCTAGATGCAGTATTAAATCTTCTGGAAACAATATCAACTTTTCTAGCAGCAATATCATGTCTTCTAAAAGCAGTATCTAGTTCTGTCAAAGCTTTTCAATTCTTCTTGGTATATTTCAAGTCTTCTGAAAACATTGCAAATCTTTTGCAAGGAGTACCAAGTCATCTAGATGCAGTATTAAGTCTTCTGGAAACAATATCAACTTTTCTAGCAGCAATATCATGTCTTCTAAAAGCAGTATCTAGTTCTGTCAAAGCTTTTCAAGTCTTCTTGGTCTGCTTCAAGTCTTCTCAAAACATTGCAAATCTTTTGCAAGGAGTACCAAGTCATCTAGATGCAGTATTAAGTCTTCTGGAAACAATATCAAGTCCTTTAGAAGCAATATCATGTCTTCTAGAAGCAGTATCTATTTTTGTAGAAGCGTTTCAAGTCTTCTTGATTCATTTCAAGTCTTTTGAAAACATTGCAAATCTTTTGTAAGAAGTACCAAGTCATCTAGATGCAGTATGAAGTCTTTAAGAAGCAGTGTCTAATCTTCTGGAAGCAATATCAAGTCTTCTAGAAGCAGTATCAAGACTTAATTCAAAATATCTACTCTTCAGATAAACGTACACAAGCAGATGTTGGGACTGAATTAATTGAAAATGTAATTTCAATCCAGATAAAACCATTATAATCTTGTATGGGTGTTGGTGCATCTAGATGTATTCGATGTATTCGCGTTCATCTGCATGTGTGCTTTGTCCCAATCACAATTTTGTATGAGCAATTCCCCTAGATAATTGCAATCTTCTATGAATATCACAAAGGCAAAATTAATTCAGTAATATTTGTCGTAAACTTAAAACTACTTCAATATTTTCCTTTCATTCCTTTAGAGTGCAGCTCCTTCATACGATAAGTAAATATTTATTAAAGAAAGATAATAGATCGTCGGCTAACTTTCATCCTTCATCGTTTTATTATTCGTTTCAAAATTACTCCAGTAAACGTAGACAGTAGAAACAGAAGTGGAAATGATGTGTAATTAATTTTAATATAGCCAACACAAAGTATAATTGAGATTAATAAGAATCATCTCTATTTAATGTTAGTAGGGTATTCCATGCAACTCCCAATTTTACTGCATTCAAACGATGCCTTTGTTAAATGTAATCCCAAACATCTCTAACAATCGTACTTATTCAAACGCATATCCTGATTCATCAAAGTAATTAGGTTGTTATGGAAGACATTTTAGTCCATTCGTCACAATCATAAATAATAAACGATAAAAATATTTAAAAGAATTATTTTATCGATAATTGTTTGCGGTTTATACAATTTCATCGAGAGAAAAGATCGTAAAATGAAAAATTTTAATTTACAATGGTAGTTAATTGCTGTGTAATAGAATTATTATTATTTATGAAATTGAAAAGTAATAGAATCAATATAAATAACAAAGAGTCGTTAATTAAATGTACCATCAATTTCTCAGGGTTACTGAATTGCCAAGTTGTTTGGGTGATATTTTTCTTCCATCCAACGTGTTCTTGTAAGCTCTAAGTATACGAACATTAATCTTTTTCAATCAATTGAACGCATTTAACCTCGATTTCAACTATTTTTTTGTTTTTACCCAAATGACTGATACATCTAGTACCCTCCATGGAGAAATATAAGATATCTCGATATATTTTCTTGAGACAAATCTTATTTAGAAAATACCGCACCTCTATTTTGTATACCTCCTATTTTCTTTTGCTTCTATGTTATAGTCAGAAAATCAAATTTTCGCCATTTCAAATCACCAAGTTGGGTTGGGTTGTAATTTCGTTGGGGTAATATCATTTCTGATATCATTTCCGTTGGTTTTGTTAAAATTGTAGGGTTTCTAATACCAACAAGAACTCAATCCAACCTATGGAAATGATACCTAAAAAGCATGAAATCTAACATCTAAGATAATTTAGGCTCAGAGTGGGTTGCGTTTGGTTGGGTTAGTTTTAGAAATAATATTACCCCAACAGCTCAACCCAATCTACTGGCAGTGTCTGATGATGATAGTTATTTATGTATGTAGCAGGAAATATCAAAATGTGAAAATCGACAATTTGGTTGTAAACATAGGTTGTAACTCGAAAACCAAAATAGATAGAAATAAATGTCGTTAACAAAAATTGATCATAACTATCTTAAAGTGCATGTTCTATTACCAGATAAAGTCTATCGATAACAGTTCTTTCTGTATGTAGCAGGAAATATCAAAATGTGAAAATCGACAATTTTGGTTATAAGCATAGGTTGTAACTCGAAAACCAAAATAGATAGAAATAAATGTCGTTAATAAAAATTGATTATAACTATCTTAAAGTAAATGTTCTATTACCAGATAAAGTCTATCGATAACAGTTCCTTATGTAGCAGGAAATATCAAAATGTGAAAATCGACAATGTTGATTATATGCATAGGTTGTATCTTGAAAACAAAAATAGATAGAAATAAATGTCGTTAACAAAAATTGATCATAACTATCTTAAAGTGCATGTTCTATTACCAGATAAAGTCTATCGATAACAGTTCTTTATGTATGTAGCAGGAAATATCAAAATGTGAAAATCGACAATTTTGGTTATAAGCATGGGTTGTAACTCGAAAACCAAAATAGATAGAAATAAATGTCGTTAATAAAAATTGATTATAACTATCTTAAAGTATATGTTCTATTACCAGATAAACTCTATCAATAACAGTTCCTTATGTATATAGCAGGAAATATCAAAATGTGAAAATCGACAATTTTGATTATATGCATAGGTTGTATCTCAAAAACAAAAATAGATAAAAATAAATGTCGTTAAGAAAAATTGATAATAACTATCTTAAAGTACATGTTCTATTACCAGATAAAGTCTATCGATAACAATTCCTTATGTACGTAGTAGGAAATATCAAAATGTGAAGATCGAAAATTTTTGATTATATACATAGGTTGTATTTCGAAAACCAAAATAAATAGAAATAAATGTCACTAATAAAAATTGATCATAACTATCTTAAAGTGCATGTTCTATTACCAGATAAAGTCTATCGATAACAGTTCTTTATGTATGTAGCAGGAAATATCAAAATGTGAAAATCGACAATTTTGATTATATGCATAGGTTGTATCTCGAAAATAAAAATAGATAGAAGTAAATGTCGTTAAGAAAAATTGATAATAACTATCTTAAAGTGCATGTTCTATTACCAGATAAAGTCTATCGATAACAGTTCCTTATGTATGTAACAGGAAATATCAAAATGTGAAAATCGACAATTTTGGTTATAAGCATAGGTTGTAACTCGAAAACCAAAATAGATAGAAATAAATGTCGTTAACAAAAATTGATCATAACTATCTTAAAGTGCATGTTCTATTACCAGATAAAGTCTATCGATAACAGTTCTTTATGTATGTAGCAGGAAATATCAAAATGTGAAAATCGACAATTTTGGTTATAAGCATAGGTTATAACTCGAAAACCAAAATAGATAGAAATAAATGTCGTTAATAAAAATTGATTATAACTATCTTAAAGTATATGTTCTATTACCAGATAAACTCTATCGATAACAGTTCCTTATGTATATAGCAGGAAATATCAAAATGTGAAAATCGACAATTTTGATTATATGCATAGGTTGTATCTTGAAAACCAAAATAGATAAAAATAAATGACTTTAACAAAAATTGATAATAACTATCTTAAAGTGCATGTTCTATTACCAGATAAACTCTATCGATAACAGTTCCTTATGTATATAGCAGGAAATATCAAAATGTGAAAATCGACAATTTTGATTATATGCATAGGTTGTATCTTGAAAACCAAAATAGATAAAAATAAATGACTTTAACAAAAATTGATAATAACTATCTTAAAGTGCATGTTCTATTACCAGATAAAGTCTATCAATAACAGTTCTTTATGTATGTAGCAGGAAATATCAAAATGTGAAAATCGACAATTTTGGTTATAAACATAGGTTGTAACTCGAAAACGAAAATAGATAGAAATAAATGTCGTTAACAAAAATTGATCATAACTATCTTAAAGTGCATGTTCTATTACCAGATAAAGTCTATCGATAACAATTCCTTATGTACGTAGTAGGAAATATCAAAATGTGAAAATCGACAATTTTGATTATATGCATAGGTTGTATCTCGAAAACAAAAATAGATAGAAATAAGTGTCGTTAACAAAAATTGATCATAACAATCTTAAAGTGCATGTTCTATTACCAGATAAAGTCTATCAATAACAGTTCTTTATGTATGTAGCAGGAAATATCAAAATGTGAAAATCGACAATTTTGGTTATAAACATAGGTTGTAACTCGAAAACGAAAATAGATAGAAATAAATGTCGTTAACAAAAATTGATCATAACAATCTTAAAGTGCATGTTCTATTACCAGATAAAGTCTATCAATAACAGTTCTTTATGTATGTAGCAGGAAATATCAAAATGTGAAAATCGACAATTTTGGTTATAAACATAGGTTGTAACTCGAAAACGAAAATAGATAGAAATAAATGTCGTTAACAAAAATTGATCATAACTATCTTAAAGTGCATGTTCTATTACCAGATAAAGTCTATCGATAACAGTTCTTTATGTATGTAGCAGGAAATATCAAAATGTGAAAATCGACAATTTTGATTATATGCATAGGTTGTATATCGAAAACAAAAATAGATAGAAATAAATGTCGTTAAGAAAAATTGATAACAACTATCTTAAAGTGCATGTTCTATTACCAGATAAAGTCTATCGATAACAATTCCTTATGTACGTAGCAGCAAATATCAAAATGTGAAGATCGACAATTTTGATTATATACATAGGTTGTATCTCGAAAACCAAAATAAATAGAAATAAATGTCACTAATAAAAATTGATCATAACTATCTTAAAGTGCATGTTCTATTACCAGATAAAGTTTATCGATAACAATTCCTTATGTACGTAGCAGCAAATATCAAAATGTGAAGATCGACAATTTTGATTATATACATAGGTTGTATCTCGAAAACCAAAATAAATAGAAATAAATGTCACTAATAAAAATTGATCATAACTATCTTAAAGTGCATGTTCTATTACCAGATAAAGTTTATCGATAACAATTCCTTATGTACGTAGTAGGAAATATCAAAATGTAAAAATCGACAATTTTGATTATATGCATAGGTTGTATCTCGAAAACAAAAATAGATAGAAATAAGTGTCGTTAACAAAAATTGATCATAACTATCTTAAAGTGCATGTTCTATTACCAGATAAAGTCTATCAATAACAGTTCTTTATGTATGTAGCAGAAAATATCAAAATGTGAAAATCGACTATTTTGATTATATGCATAGGTTGTATCTTGAAAACAAAAATAGATAAAAATAAATGACTTTAACAAAAATTGATCATAACTATCTTAAAGTACATATTCCATTACTAAATAAAGTCTATCGATGACAGTTCCTTATGTATGTAACAGTAAATGTCAAAATATCAAAATCGACAATTTTGGTTGTAAACATAGATTGTAACTCAAGAATCAATGTAGATGGAAATAAGTAACATCAACAAAAATTGTTTATAATTATCCCAAAATATATAATCCATTATCAGATAATGTTTAACGATGACAATTCCTTGTGTAAGTAGCAGGAAATATTAAAATATCAAAATCGCCAATTTTGGTTATAAACATAGGTTGAGATTCAAAAACTAAAATAGATAGAAATAAATGACATTAGTAAAAATTGTTTATAATTATCTCGAAATACATAATCCATTACCAGATAAAACCAAACGATGACAGTTCCTTATGTTTGTAGCAGGAAATATCGAAACATTAAAATCGTCAATTTTGGCTATAAACATAGGTTATAACTCGAGAACCAAAATAAGTAGAAATAAATGACATTAACAAAAATTGTTTATAATTATCCCAAAATACATAATCCATTACCAGATGAAGTTTAACGAAGACAGTTTCTTGTGTCCGTAGCAGAAAATATCGAAACATTAATATTGTCAATTTTGGTTATAAACATAGGTTGTAACTCTAGAACCAAAATAAGTAGAAATATATGTCATTAATAAAAATTACTCATAATTATCCCAAAATACATAATCCATTACCAGATAAAGTTTAGCGATGACAGTTTCTTGTGTCCGTAGCAGGAAATATCGAAACATCAAAACAGACAATTTTGGTTATAAGCATAGGTTATAACTCGAGAACAAAAATAGGTAGAAATAAATGTCATTAACAAAAATTATTTATAATTATCTCAAAAATACATAATCCATTACCAGATAAAGTTTAACGAAGACAGCTCCTTGTGTCTGTAGCAGGAAGTATCGAAACATTAAAATCGTCAATTTTGGCTATAAACATAGGTTATAACTCAAGAATCAAAATAGATAAAAATAAATGTCATTAAGAAAAATTGTTCATAATTATCCCAAAATACATAATCCATTACCAAATGAAGTTTAACGAAGACAGTTTCTTGTGTTCGTAGCAGAAAATATCGAAACATCAAAATCGTCAATTTTGGCTATAAACATAGATTATAACTCTATAACCAAAAGAAGTAGAAATAAATGTCATTAATAAAAATTGCTCATAATTATCCCAAAATACATAATCCATTACCAGATAATGTTTAACAATGACAGTTTCTTGTGTCTCTAGCAGGAAATATCGAAACATCAAAATCGTCAATTTTGGTTATAAACATAGGTTATAACTCTAGAACCAAAATAAGTAGAAATAAATGTCATCAATAAAAATTACTCATAATTATCCCAAAATACATAATCCATTACCAGATAAAGTTTAACGAAGACAGCTCCTTGTGTCTGTAGCAGGAAGTATCGAAACATTAAAATCGTCAATTTTGGCTATAAACATAGGTTATAACTCAAGAATCAAAATAGATAAAAATAAATGTCATTAAGAAAAATTGTTCATAATTATCCCAAAATGCATAATCCATTACCAAATGAAGTTTAACGAAGACAGTTTCTTGTGTTCGTAGCAGAAAATATCGAAACATCAAAATCGTCAATTTTGGCTATAAACATAGATTATAACTCTATAACCAAAAGAAGTAGAAATAAATGTCATTAATAAAAATTGCTCATAATTATCCCAAAATACATAATCCATTACCAGATAATGTTTAACAATGACAGTTTCTTGTGTCTCTAGCAGGAAATATCGAAACATCAAAATCGTCAATTTTGGTTATAAACATAGGTTATAACTCTAGAACCAAAATAAGTAGAAATAAATGTCATCAATAAAAATTACTCATAATTATCCCAAAATACATAATCCATTACCAGATAAAGTTTAACAATGACAGTTTCTTGTGTCTCTAGCAGGAAATATTGAAACATTAAAATAGACAATTTTGGCTATAAACATAGGTTATAACTCGAGAACTAAAGGAAATAGAAATAAATGTCATTAACAAAAATTATTCATAATTATCTCAAAATACATAATCCATTACAAGATAAAGTTTAACGAAGACAGCTCCTTGTGTCTGTAGTAGGAAATAACGAAACATTAAAATCGTCAATTTTGGCTATAAACATAGGTTATAACTCGAGAACCAAAACAGATAGAAATAAATGTCATTAACAAAAATTATTCATAATTATCTCAAAATACATAATCCATTACAAGATAAAGTTTAACGAAGACAGCTCCTTGTGTCTGTAGTAGGAAATAACGAAACATTAAAATCGTCACTTTGGCTATAAACATAGGTTATAACTCAAGAAACAAAATAGATAGAAATAAATGTCATTAACAAAAATTGTTTATAATTATTCCAAAATACATAATCCATTACCAGATAAAGTTTAACGAAGACAGCTTCTTGTGTCAGTAGCAGGAAATATCGAAACATCAGAATCGTCAATTTTGGCTGTAAACATAGGTTATAACTCGAGAACCAAATGAAATAGAAATAAATGTCATTAACAAAAATTGTTCATAATTATCCCAAAATATATAATCCATTACCAGATATAAGCTAATGATGACAGTTCCTTATGTTTGTAGCAGGAAATATCAAAATGTCAAAATCAACAGTATCGACTATAAATATAGGTTATAACTCGAGAACCAAAATAAGTAGAAATAAATGTCATTAATAAAAATTGTTCATAATTATCCCAAAATACATAATCCATTACCAAATGAACATTAACGAAGACAGTTTCTTGTGTTCGTAGCAGAAAATATCGAAACATCAAAATAGACAATTTTGATTATAAACATAGGTTATAATTCGAGAATCAAAATAGATAGAAATAAATGTCATTAACAAATATTGTTTATAGTTATCTCAAAATAAATAATTCATTACCAGATAAAGTTTAACGATGACAGTTCCTTATGTCTGTAGCAAAAAGTATCGAAATGTGAAAATCTGAAAAGGGATAGGTTGTTAGGAAATGCATCAATTCTTTTATGGCGTATTTGGAAATTTCTGGATATTCATCCATCGATTTGATCCAAATTGTACTAATACCATCTACATATGTAGATTTTTATCTAGTTTTCACGACGATTAATCAGTTCCATTTCCCAAAAACCAAACATGCCTCTAATTGATCATCAACTTTGAGTTATCTTGCGAATAACATTGACTCGTGGAATACAGTTTGAAGAACACTGATTTAATCTGTTAAAATCTTAACTTAATATCATCTTGATACTATTTCCGCCAACCGATAGTTGCTTTTAAAACATATCGGGCATCAAAATTGTTAGAGCTTTTTCCATTTTCTTTTTTACAATATTTCTTGTGCACGATGCTGTAATACGTAGTTTTGAAGCCTTATATTAACGCGCATTCCTATAATCTGAGGGATTTTCAGATTTCAATTTCAGTTGCACATATACCAATTATTTTCAGATATTTTTTTCAAGATTTTCTGATTTTGTGGTTATCAATTAATCTGGCATAAAATGTGAATTAGGATTTTAACAAATAAATCAAACTCATCCTTAAATATATTTATTACCACCCAATGGCTACTGTTTATAGTTTACCGGACTATAAATTGTGGTTTATAGCGCACTTTGGTTTTAAGCAGCATATCAGCAATCATTTTGAAGAATATACTGCACTCTCAAGCTTTATATACTTAATTAAATCAAAAACATTTCTTTAGATTTAATTTATTAGGAATCTTTTGAATTAATCTAACTAATCGATATACACGTGTACCATAAACGAATAATTTCTTTTCAATCAAGAAGAAAGTTGAAGGTGTGTTCAGATGTTTAAAGGTGGTTGGTTTATGATGAACGAGTGTTTGTTCACGCGTAACGAGACGTTGAGGGTGACGGCAAAGTAATATTTACGACTCTGTAAAATTGCTTCGACCTCCGGCCCAGAAGTCGACCGATAAAGTCACGTCGTTCGCTGTAAATCCCTGCCAACAGAAATTTTATTTCTCCAACAGCAAATCTGCGTTTCGAATCGCACGATGCCAACTGAACTTTACGACTCGAGTAATCTTTCGAAATATTTTCAAGTGTGTATGTACAACTCGATCGAATAAAAATATAAAATCCCTTACTTATTTATTTTTTGATTTTATTTTTATGGATCGAATCAAATCTAATCTTATTTTTACATCATTCAAGCAAATTCGTTTTATTTGGGATGATTTTAAATTAAATTCGTATTTAATCGAATTTGGGTCCATTAATAATTTCGAGACGTCTTGGGACGTTTCAATTTCGTAAGATTACACGTATTTCTGAAATGGAAATCGAGCTAAAGTTGGGTTCTCGTATGTCGGGAAGGCGTCGATTGAATTTATGAGTATGCGGTCTGAAAATTTGGTGTATTTATAGCTTGTCTTGTGTCTCGTTCGCAAACATTGTGTGGGAGTTTATTACACTTTTTTCTCTGTTTCTTCTATTTACTCACCTCTTTTACGTCGCTTTGTGTCGCTATAAATATAAACAAGAAAAGAGTAGCCGTGTTGTAAATGTGCTGTAATATTTCGCGTAATTATCCCGGTTAACCTAATTAAGATAATGCTTTCAGCGATCATAATATTTCGCGTAAATCACGAAACCCGCAGAGGCGCACCTCAAAAATTAATACCGCGGTTTACGGTCTCGGAAGGGTGCTCTTTACACCCACCATATCAATAAATCTTATCGAGCTTTCCTCCCCTGAACCGACATAATAAAGACAAAAGGGGAACCAGAAACAATCTGTTTTGCGTTGTTTTCTAATTAAATTCATGATTCTATTTTCGTTTGGTATCGTAAAAACTCAATGCTATAAATAAAGTTGACTTTGTTCGGGTCATCACGTAAAAATTGACGATCTGATGTGCATTGTTGTGGATGATTGACAACCTGCGCCACAAAGATAACGTTCTTTTTGTGAAGGGTGGTGTAAGTACATTTATCATGTCGAGAGGACGCATTATGACCGGGCTGTTTACTACGAGGGTCCTCCGAAATTGAAGTTATAAAATACACAGTATGTTCCCGAGTGGAGTTACAAAGAGAAAAAAACATGATTCTCTAGTACCATAGTATTCTACATGGAAGACACTTTTATGAAAAACTCTTAAGAGATAGAGTAAAAATAATATCAGTGTCTGAGGCTCGAAAAATATATTTCGATATCTCTTACGGTTTTAAAAATACAGGCTGTTTCCTCTTTAAAATAATGTGTAATTAATTCCTCTGAAGAAATGTTAAATGATGATGTGGGCGCTTTTGTACAATCGCGAAAAAATGATAAAATTTGAAAGATCGTGGAAGATTTATTTTTGAAAATGAAGAATTGACTTGTGTATCAAATTGAAGATTGAACCTTCCTCTTCAAAATGATGTATAACTCGTTCCTAGTTGAAATTAATTCCCCCTAAGAAATGTTAAATGATGATGTGGACGTTTTTGTACAATCGCCAAAAAAATGATAAAATTTGAAAGATCGTGGAAGATTTATTTTTGAAAATGATGAATTGACTAGTATATCAAATTGAAGATTGCACCTTATTCTTTAAAATGATGTATAACTCGTTCCTAGTTGAAATTAATTCCTCCTAAGAAATGTTAAATGATGATGAGGACTTTTTGTACAATCGCGAAAAAAATGATAAAATTTGAAAGATCGTGGAAGATTTATTTTTGAAAATGAAGAATTGACTTGTGTATCAAATTGAAGATTGAACCTTCCTCTTCAAAATGATGTATAACTCGTTCCTAGTTGAAACTAATTTCTCCTAAGAAATGTTAAATGATGATGTGGACGTTTTTGTACAATCACCAAAAAAATGATAAAATTTGAAAGATCGTGGAAGATTTATTTTTGAAAATGAAGAATTGATTTGTATATCAAATTGAAGATTGAACCTTCCTCTTCAAAATGATGTATAACTCGTTCCTAGTTGAAACTAATTTCTCCTAAGAAATGTTAAATGATGATGTGGACGTTTTTGTACAATCACCAAAAAAATGATAAAATTTGAAAGATCGTGGAAGATTTATTTTTGAAAATGATGAATTGACTAGTATATCAAATTGAAGATTGCACCTTATTCTTTAAAATGATGTATAACTCGTTCCTAGTTGAAATTAATTCCCCCTAAGAAATGTTAAATGATGATGTGGACGTTTTCGTACAATTGCGAAAAAAATGATAAAATTTGAAAGATCGTGGAAGATTTATTTTTGAAAATGATGAATTGATTTGTATATCAAATTGAAGATTGAACCTTCCTCTTCAAAATGATGTATAACTCGTTCCTAGTTGAAACTAATTTCTCCTAAGAAATGTTAAATGATGATGTGGACGTTTTTGTACAATCACCAAAAAAATGATAAAATTTGAAAGATCGTGGAAGATTTATTTTTGATAATGATGAATTGACTAGTATATCAAATTGAAGATTGCACCTTCTTCTTTAAAATGATGTATAACTCGTTCCTAGTTGAAATTAATTCCTCCTAAGAAATGTTAAATGATGATGAGGACTTTTTGTACAATCGCGAAAAAAATGATAAAATTTGAAAGATCGTGGAAGATTTATTTTTGAAAATGAAGAATTGACTTGTATATCAAATTGAAGATTGCACCTTCTTCTTTAAAATGATGTATAACTCGTTCCTAGTTGAAATTAATTCCTCCTAAGAAATGTTAAATGATGATGTGGACGTTTTTGTACAATTGCGAAAAAAATGATAAAATTTGAAAGATCGTGGAAGATTTATTTTTGAAAATGATGAATTGACTTGTGTATCAAATTGAAGATTGAACCTTCCTCTTCAAAATGATGTATAACTCATTCCTAGTTGAAACTAATTTCTCCTAAAAAATGTTAAATGATGATGTGGACGTTTTTGTACAATCGCCAAAAAAATGATAAAATTTGAAAGATCGTGGAAGATTTATTTTTGAAAATGATGAATTGACTAGTATATCAAATTGAAGATTGCACCTTATTCTTTAAAATGATGTATAACTCGTTCCTAGTTGAAATTAATTCCCCCTAAGAAATGTTAAATGATGATGTGGACGTTTTTGTACAATCGCCAAAAAAATGATAAAATTTGAAAGATCGTGGAAGATTTATTTTTGAAAATGATGAATTGACTAGTATATCAAATTGAAGATTGCACCTTATTCTTTAAAATGATGTATAACTCGTTCCTAGTTGAAATTAATTCCCCCTAAGAAATGTTAAATGATGATGTGGACGTTTTTGTACAATCGCCAAAAAAATGATAAAATTTGAAAGATCGTGGAAGATTTATTTTTGAAAATGAAGAATTGATTTGTATATCAAATTGAAGATTGAACCTTCCTCTTCAAAATGATGTATAACTCGTTCCTAGTTGAAACTAATTGCTCCTAAGAAATGTTAAATGATGATGTGGACGTTTTTGTACAATCGCCAAAAAAATGATAAAATTTGAAAGATCGTGGAAGATTTATTTTTGAAAATGAAGAATTGATTTGTATATCAAATTGAAGATTGAACCTTCCTCTTCAAAATGATGTATAACTCGTTCCTAATTGAAACTAATTTCTCCTAAGAAATGTTAAATGATGATGTGGACGTTTTTGTACAATCACCAAAAAAATGATAAAATTTGAAAGATCGTGGAAGATTTATTTTTGATAATGATGAATTGACTAGTATATCAAATTGAAGATTGCACCTTCTTCTTTAAAATGATGTATAACTCGTTCCTAGTTGAAATTAATTCCCCCTAAGAAATGTTAAATGATGATGTGGACGTTTTTGTACAATCGCCAAAAAAATGATAAAATTTGAAAGATCGTGGAAGATTTATTTTTGAAAATGAAGAATTGATTTGTATATCAAATTGAAGATTGAACCTTCCTCTTCAAAATGATGTATAACTCGTTCCTAGTTGAAACTAATTGCTCCTAAGAAATGTTAAATGATGATGTGGACGTTTTTGTACAATCGCCAAAAAAATGATAAAATTTGAAAGATCGTGGAAGATTTATTTTTGAAAATGAAGAATTGATTTGTATATCAAATTGAAGATTGAACCTTCCTCTTCAAAATGATGTATAACTCGTTCCTAATTGAAACTAATTTCTCCTAAGAAATGTTAAATGATGATGTGGACGTTTTTGTACAATCACCAAAAAAATGATAAAATTTGAAAGATCGTGGAAGATTTATTTTTGATAATGATGAATTGACTAGTATATCAAATTGAAGATTGCACCTTATTCTTTAAAATGATGTATAACTCGTTCCTAGTTGAAATTAATTCCCCCTAAGAAATGTTAAATGATGATGTGGACGTTTTTGTACAATCGCCAAAAAAATGATAAAATTTGAAAGATCGTGGAAGATTTATTTTTGAAAATGAAGAATTGATTTGTATATCAAATTGAAGATTGAACCTTCCTCTTCAAAATGATGTATAACTCGTTCCTAGTTGAAACTAATTGCTCCTAAGAAATGTTAAATGATGATGTGGACGTTTTTGTACAATCGCCAAAAAAATGATAAAATTTGAAAGATCGTGGAAGATTTATTTTTGAAAATGAAGAATTGATTTGTATATCAAATTGAAGATTGAACCTTCCTCTTCAAAATGATGTATAACTCGTTCCTAATTGAAACTAATTTCTCCTAAGAAATGTTAAATGATGATGTGGACGTTTTTGTACAATCACCAAAAAAATGATAAAATTTGAAAGATCGTGGAAGATTTATTTTTGATAATGATGAATTGACTAGTATATCAAATTGAAGATTGCACCTTCTTCTTTAAAATGATGTATAACTCGTTCCTAGTTGAAATTAATTCCCCCTAAGAAATGTTAAATGATGATGTGGACGTTTTTGTACAATCGCCAAAAAAATGATAAAATTTGAAAGATCGTGGAAGATTTATTTTTGAAAATGAAGAATTGATTTGTATATCAAATTGAAGATTGAACCTTCCTCTTCAAAATGATGTATAACTCGTTCCTAGTTGAAACTAATTTCTCCTAAGAAATGTTAAATGATGATGTGGACGTTTTTGTACAATCACCAAAAAAATGATAAAATTTGAAAGATCGTGGAAGATTTATTTTTGATAATGATGAATTGACTAGTATATCAAATTGAAGATTGCACCTTCTTCTTTAAAATGATGTATAACTCGTTCCTAGTTGAAATTAATTCCTCCTAAGAAATGTTAAATGATGATGAGGACTTTTTGTACAATCGCGAAAAAAATGATAAAATTTGAAAGATCGTGGAAGATTTATTTTTGAAAATGAAGAATTGACTTGTATATCAAATTGAAGATTGCACCTTCTTCTTTAAAATGATGTATAACTCGTTCCTAGTTGAAATTAATTGCTCCTAAGAAATGTTAAATGATGATGTGGACGTTTTTGTACAATTGCGAAAAAAATGAGAAAATTTGAAAGATCTTGGAGAAATTATTTTTGAAAATAAAGAATTAATTTATATATCAAATTGTAGATTGAACCTTCTTCTTCAAAATGATGTATAACTCGTTCCTAGTTGAAATTAATTCCTCCTAAGAAATGTTAAATGATAATGTGGACGTTTTTGTACAATCGCCAAAAAAATGATAAAATTTGAAAGATCGTGGGGGAATTATTTTTGAAAATAAAGAATTGATTTATATATCAAATTGAAGGTTGAACCTTCCTTTTCAAAACGATGTACAACTTGTTTCAATTTGAAATCGATTCCACTTAAGAAATGTTAAAAAATGATGTGTTTTGGACGTTTTAATATAATGATGAAAAAAGTAATAAAATTTGGAAGATCGTGGAGGGGTCTTAGTTTTGGAAATGAAGAAATGACTTGTATATCAAATTGAAGTTTAAACCTTCTTCTTCAAATTTATTTAAAACTCGTTATTTCAATTTCAAATCGATTCCACCTAAGAAATGTTAAAAGATGATGTGTTTTTAACGTTTTAGTGAAATCACGAAAAATGATAAAGTTTGAAAGATCGTCAAGGTCTTATTTTTTTAAATGAAGAAATGATTTGTATATCAAATTGAAGATTAAACCTTCCTTTTTCAAATGATGTATAACTTATTGTTTCAATTTGAAATCGATTCCATCCAAGATGTGTTTGTGACGTTTTAGTAGAATTTGATAAAAAAAGTTTAGAAGATTTGATAAAATTTGATTGTGAAGATCTTATTTTTGAAAATGAAGAAATGGTTTGTATACCAAAATTGAAGGTTGAGCTGAGTTAGGTTGAGTTAGGTTGGGTTCGGTTCGTGGAAGAAAGAAGGACCAATCAGTTTCAGAGATGTTAAACATCGTTAAATTAATCCTCAAATTCTTTCAAATGATATCAGTCGATTCATTTTATCTTTATTTAATGTCCATGCCCGTTCGTCCTTGGGTAACATAACATTAAATCATTGTTCAAACTTGAAGATGATTTTAACACGAAATTTCGAAGGACGAAATTTGAACGCGATATTTTTGTTTGTGTCTATAAAAAGTTGAGTAATTTTACTAATTTCAGTGTTCAAAGGAAAAAGAGACATTTCCTTGAATGCTAAATATTAGAGCTAGGCGATACCTTAAATGAGGTATTTAAAGGCAAAAATATAGAGAAATAAAACACTTTTTTCCCCATTCTTGATAATTTTCTTGGATTATTTTAAAATAATGAGGAATAGCCACATATTCAATGTTATCTGCAAATATCTTCGTTTATATGATTTTTTTTCTTAATATTTTTTTAGGTAGGATCACTCATTTAAATATATTGTAAATGCAAAGTCTTATATAATATTAACATTTTCCATACTTTTAATAATTTCCACACTTTTGATACTTTTCATACCTCTATATTTTCGATGCTTTCCATACTTTCGACACTTCAATATTTTCCATACTTTCGATACTTCGATGCTCTCCATTTTTCTATATTTTTGATACTTTCCATACATTCAATACTTTGATACTTCCAATATTTCAGATATTTCAATACTTTCCATACTTCGATATTTCCGATATTTCGATACTTTCTACATTTTCGATACTACGATACCTTTCATACTTCTATATTTTCGATACTTTCCATACTTCGATATTTCCGATATTTCGATACTCTTCATACTTCAATACTTTTCATACTTTCGATATTTTCCATACTTCAATATTTCCGATATTTCGATACTTTTCTTACTTCTATATTTTCGATGTTTTCCATACTTTCGATACTTCGATACTTTCCATACATTCGATATTTTGATACTTCCAATATTTCAGATATTTCGATATTTTTCATACTTTTGATATTTCGATACTTTCCATACTACGATATTTCCGATATATCGATACTTTCCATACTTCTATATTTTCGATACTTTCCATACTTTCGATACTTTGATACTTCGAAACTCTTCATACTTCAATACTTTTCATACTTTTGATGCTTTCCATACTTCGATATTTCTGATATTTCGATACTTTCCATACTTTCGATGCTTTGATACTTCGAAACTCTTCATACTTCAATACTTTTCATACTTTTGATGCTTTCCATACTTCGATATTTCTGATATTTCGATACTTTCCATACTTTCGATACTTCGATACTTTCCATACATTCGATATTTTGATACTTCCAATATTTCAGATATTTCGATATTTTTCATACTTTTGATATTTCGATACTTTCCATACTACGATATTTCCGATATATCGATACTTTCCATACTTCTATATTTTCGATACTTTCCATACTTTCGATACTTTGATACTTCGAAACTCTTCATACTTCAATACTTTTCATACTTTTGATGCTTTCCATACTTCGATATTTCTGATATTTCGATACTTTCCATACTTTCGATGCTTTGATACTTCGAAACTCTTCATACTTCAATACTTTTCATACTTTTGATGCTTTCCATACTTCGATATTTCTGATATTTCGATACTTTCCATACTTTCGATACTTCGATACTTTCCATACATTCGATATTTTGATACTTCCAATATTTCAGATATTTCGATATTTTTCATACTTTTGATATTTCGATACTTTCCATACTACGATATTTCCGATATATCGATACTTTCCATACTTCTATATTTTCGATACTTTCCATACTTTCGATACTTTGATACTTCGAAACTCTTCATACTTCAATACTTTTCATACTTTTGATGCTTTCCATACTTCGATATTTCTGATATTTCGATACTTTCCATACTTTCGATGCTTTGATACTTCGAAACTCTTCATACTTCAATACTTTTCATACTTTTGATGCTTTCCATACTTCGATATTTCTGATATTTCGATACTTTCCATACTTTCGATGCTTTGATACTTCGAAACTCTTCATACTTCAATACTTTTCATACTTTTGATGCTTTCCATACTTCGATATTTCTGATATTTCGATACTTTCCATACTTTCGATACTTCGATACTTTCCATACATTCGATATTTTGATACTTCCAATATTTCAGATATTTCGATATTTTTCATACTTTTGATATTTCGATACTTTCCATACTACGATATTTCCGATATATCGATACTTTCCATACTTCTATATTTTCGATACTTTCCATACTTTCGATACTTTGATACTTCGAAACTCTTCATACTTCAATACTTTTCATACTTTTGATGCTTTCCATACTTCGATATTTCTGATATTTCGATACTTTCCATACTTTCGATACTTTGATACTTCGAAACTCTTCATACTTCAATACTTTTCATACTTTTGATGCTTTCCATACTTCGATATTTCTGATATTTCGATACTTTCCATACTTCTATATTTTCGATACTTTCCATACTTTCGATGCTTTGATACTTCGAAACTCTTCATACTTCAATACTTTTCATACTTTTGATGCTTTCCATACTTCGATATTTCTGATATTTCGATACTTTCCATACTTCTATATTTTCGATACTTTCCATACTTTCGATACTTTGATACTTCGAAACTCTTCATACTTCAATACTTTTCATACTTTTAATGCTTTCCATACTTCGATATTTCTGATATTTCGATACTTTCCATACTTTCGATGCTTTGATACTTCGAAACTCTTCATACTTCAATACTTTTCATACTTTTGATGCTTTCCATACTTCGATATTTCTGATATTTCGATACTTTCCATACTTTCGATGCTTTGATACTTCGAAACTCTTCATACTTCAATACTTTTCATACTTTTGATGCTTTCCATACTTCGATATTTCTGATATTTCGATACTTTCCATACTTCTATATTTTCGATACTTTCCATACTTTCGATGCTTTGATACTTCGAAACTCTTCATACTTCAATACTTTTCATACTTTTGATGCTTTCCATACTTCGATATTTCTGATATTTCGATACTTTCCATACTTCTATATTTTCGATACTTTCCATACTTTCGATACTTTGATACTTCGAAACTCTTCATACTTCAATACTTTTCATACTTTTGATGCTTTCCATACTTCGATATTTCTGATATTTCGATACTTTCCATACTTTCGATGCTTTGATACTTCGAAACTCTTCATACTTCAATACTTTTCATACTTTTGATGCTTTCCATACTTCGATATTTCTGATATTTCGATACTTTCCATACTTCTATATTTTCGATACTTTCCATACTTTCGATACTTTGATACTTCGAAACTCTTCATACTTCAATACTTTTCATACTTTTGATGCTTTCCATACTTCGATATTTCTGATATTTCGATACTTTCCATACTTTCGATGCTTTGATACTTCGAAACTCTTCATACTTCAATACTTTTCATACTTTTGATGCTTTCCATACTTCGATATTTCTGATATTTCGATACTTTTCATACTTCTATATTTTCGATACTTTCCATACTTTCGATGCTTTGATACTTCGAAACTCTTCATACTTCAATACTTTTCATACTTTTGATGCTTTCCATACTTCGATATTTCTGATATTTCGATACTTTTCATACTTCTATATTTTCGATACTTTCCATACTTTCGATGCTTTGATACTTCGAAACTCTTCATACTTCAATACTTTTCATACTTTTGATGCTTTCCATACTTCGATATTTCTGATATTTCGATACTTTCCATACTTCTATATTTTCGATACTTTCCATACTTTCGATGCTTTGATACTTCGAAACTCTTCATACTTCAATACTTTTCATACTTTTGATGCTTTCCATACTTCGATATTTCTGATATTTCGATACTTTCCATACTTTCGATACTTTGATACTTCGAAACTCTTCATACTTCAATACTTTTCATACTTTTGATGCTTTCCATACTTCGATATTTCTGATATTTCGATACTTTCCATACTTCTATATTTTCGATACTTTCCATACTTTCGATGCTTTGATACTTCGAAACTCTTCATACTTCAATACTTTTCATACTTTTGATGCTTTCCATACTTCGATATTTCTGATATTTCGATACTTTCCATACTTCTATATTTTCGATACTTTCCATACTTTCGATACTTTGATACTTCGAAACTCTTCATACTTCAATACTTTTCATACTTTTGATGCTTTCCATACTTCGATATTTCTGATATTTCGATACTTTCCATACTTTCGATGCTTTGATACTTCGAAACTCTTCATACTTCAAGACTTTTCATACTTTTGATGCTTTCCATACTTCGATATTTCTGATATTTCGATACTTTCCATACTTCTATATTTTCGATACTTTCCATACTTTCGATACTTTGATACTTCGAAACTCTTCATACTTCAATACTTTTCATACTTTTGATGCTTTCCATACTTCGATATTTCTGATATTTCGATACTTTTCATACTTCTATATTTTCGATACTTTCCATACTTTCGATACTTTGATACTTCGAAACTCTTCATACTTCAATACTTTTCATACTTTTGATGCTTTCCATACTTCGATATTTCTGATATTTCGATACTTTTCATACTTCTATATTTTCGATACTTTCCATACTTTCGATGCTTTGATACTTCGAAACTCTTCATACTTCAATACTTTTCATACTTTTGATGCTTTCCATACTTCGATATTTCTGATATTTCGATACTTTTCATACTTCTATATTTTCGATACTTTCCATACTTTCGATGCTTTGATACTTCGAAACTCTTCATACTTCAATACTTTTCATACTTTTGATGCTTTCCATACTTCGATATTTCTGATATTTCGATACTTTCCATACTTCTATATTTTCGATACTTTCCATACTTTCGATGCTTTGATACTTCGAAACTCTTCATACTTCAATACTTTTCATACTTTTGATGCTTTCCATACTTCGATATTTCTGATATTTCGATACTTTCCATACTTTCGATACTTTGATACTTCGAAACTCTTCATACTTCAATACTTTTCATACTTTTGATGCTTTCCATACTTCGATATTTCTGATATTTCGATACTTTCCATACTTCTATATTTTCGATACTTTCCATACTTTCGATGCTTTGATACTTCGAAACTCTTCATACTTCAATACTTTTCATACTTTTGATGCTTTCCATACTTCGATATTTCTGATATTTCGATACTTTTCATACTTCTATATTTTCGATACTTTCCATACTTTCGATACTTTGATACTTCGAAACTCTTCATACTTCAATACTTTTCATACTTTTGATGCTTTCCATACTTCGATATTTCTGATATTTCGATACTTTTCATACTTCTATATTTTCGATACTTTCCATACTTTCGATACTTTGATACTTCGAAACTCTTCATACTTCAATACTTTTCATACTTTTGATGCTTTCCATACTTCGATATTTCTGATATTTCGATACTTTTCATACTTCTATATTTTCGATACTTTCCATACTTTCGATGCTTTGATACTTCGAAACTCTTCATACTTCAATACTTTTCATACTTTTGATGCTTTCCATACTTCGATATTTCTGATATTTCGATACTTTTCATACTTCTATATTTTCGATACTTTCCATACTTTCGATGCTTTGATACTTCGAAACTCTTCATACTTCAATACTTTTCATACTTTTGATGCTTTCCATACTTCGATATTTCTGATATTTCGATACTTTCCATACTTCTATATTTTCGATACTTTCCATACTTTCGATGCTTTGATACTTCGAAACTCTTCATACTTCAATACTTTTCATACTTTTGATGCTTTCCATACTTCGATATTTCTGATATTTCGATACTTTCCATACTTTCGATACTTTGATACTTCGAAACTCTTCATACTTCAATACTTTTCATACTTTTGATGCTTTCCATACTTCGATATTTCTGATATTTCGATACTTTCCATACTTCTATATTTTCGATACTTTCCATACTTTCGATGCTTTGATACTTCGAAACTCTTCATACTTCAATACTTTTCATACTTTTGATGCTTTCCATACTTCGATATTTCTGATATTTCGATACTTTCCATACTTCTATATTTTCGATACTTTCCATACTTTCGATACTTTGATACTTCGAAACTCTTCATACTTCAATACTTTTCATACTTTTGATGCTTTCCATACTTCGATATTTCTGATATTTCGATACTTTCCATACTTTCGATGCTTTGATACTTCGAAACTCTTCATACTTCAAGACTTTTCATACTTTTGATGCTTTCCATACTTCGATATTTCTGATATTTCGATACTTTCCATACTTCTATATTTTCGATACTTTCCATACTTTCGATACTTTGATACTTCGAAACTCTTCATACTTCAATACTTTTCATACTTTTGATGCTTTCCATACTTCGATATTTCTGATATTTCGATACTTTTCATACTTCTATATTTTCGATACTTTCCATACTTTCGATACTTTGATACTTCGAAACTCTTCATACTTCAATACTTTTCATACTTTTGATGCTTTCCATACTTCGATATTTCTGATATTTCGATACTTTTCATACTTCTATATTTTCGATACTTTCCATACTTTCGATGCTTTGATACTTCGAAACTCTTCATACTTCAATACTTTTCATACTTTTGATGCTTTCCATACTTCGATATTTCTGATATTTCGATACTTTTCATACTTCTATATTTTCGATACTTTCCATACTTTCGATGCTTTGATACTTCGAAACTCTTCATACTTCAATACTTTTCATACTTTTGATGCTTTCCATACTTCGATATTTCTGATATTTCGATACTTTCCATACTTCTATATTTTCGATACTTTCCATACTTTCGATGCTTTGATACTTCGAAACTCTTCATACTTCAATACTTTTCATACTTTTGATGCTTTCCATACTTCGATATTTCTGATATTTCGATACTTTCCATACTTCTATATTTTCGATACTTTCCATACTTTCGATACTTTGATACTTCGAAACTCTTCATACTTCAATACTTTTCATACTTTTAATGCTTTCCATACTTCGATATTTCTGATATTTCGATACTTTCCATACTTTCGATGCTTTGATACTTCGAAACTCTTCATACTTCAATACTTTTCATACTTTTGATGCTTTCCATACTTCGATATTTCTGATATTTCGATACTTTCCATACTTTCGATGCTTTGATACTTCGAAACTCTTCATACTTCAATACTTTTCATACTTTTGATGCTTTCCATACTTCGATATTTCTGATATTTCGATACTTTCCATACTTCTATATTTTCGATACTTTCCATACTTTCGATGCTTTGATACTTCGAAACTCTTCATACTTCAATACTTTTCATACTTTTGATGCTTTCCATACTTCGATATTTCTGATATTTCGATACTTTCCATACTTTCGATACTTTGATACTTCGAAACTCTTCATACTTCAATACTTTTCATACTTTTGATGCTTTCCATACTTCGATATTTCTGATATTTCGATACTTTCCATACTTCTATATTTTCGATACTTTCCATACTTTCGATGCTTTGATACTTCGAAACTCTTCATACTTCAATACTTTTCATACTTTTGATGCTTTCCATACTTCGATATTTCTGATATTTCGATACTTTCCATACTTCTATATTTTCGATACTTTCCATACTTTCGATACTTTGATACTTCGAAACTCTTCATACTTCAATACTTTTCATACTTTTGATGCTTTCCATACTTCGATATTTCTGATATTTCGATACTTTCCATACTTTCGATGCTTTGATACTTCGAAACTCTTCATACTTCAATACTTTTCATACTTTTGATGCTTTCCATACTTCGATATTTCTGATATTTCGATACTTTCCATACTTCTATATTTTCGATACTTTCCATACTTTCGATGCTTTGATACTTCGAAACTCTTCATACTTCAATACTTTTCATACTTTTGATGCTTTCCATACTTCGATATTTCTGATATTTCGATACTTTCCATACTTCTATATTTTCGATACTTTCCATACTTTCGATACTTTGATACTTCGAAACTCTTCATACTTCAATACTTTTCATACTTTTGATGCTTTCCATACTTCGATATTTCTGATATTTCGATACTTTCCATACTTTCGATGCTTTGATACTTCGAAACTCTTCATACTTCAATACTTTTCATACTTTTGATGCTTTCCATACTTCGATATTTCTGATATTTCGATACTTTCCATACTTCTATATTTTCGATACTTTCCATACTTTCGATACTTTGATACTTCGAAACTCTTCATACTTCAATACTTTTCATACTTTTGATGCTTTCCATACTTCGATATTTCTGATATTTCGATACTTTCCATACTTTCGATGCTTTGATACTTCGAAACTCTTCATACTTCAATACTTTTCATACTTTTGATGCTTTCCATACTTCGATATTTCTGATATTTCGATACTTTCCATACTTCTATATTTTCGATACTTTCCATACTTTCGATACTTTGATACTTCGAAACTCTTCATACTTCAATACTTTTCATACTTTTGATGCTTTCCATACTTCGATATTTCTGATATTTCGATACTTTCCATACTTTCGATGCTTTGATACTTCGAAACTCTTCATACTTCAATACTTTTCATACTTTTGATGCTTTCCATACTTCGATATTTCTGATATTTCGATACTTTTCATACTTCTATATTTTCGATACTTTCCATACTTTCGATGCTTTGATACTTCGAAACTCTTCATACTTCAATACTTTTCATACTTTTGATGCTTTCCATACTTCGATATTTCTGATATTTCGATACTTTTCATACTTCTATATTTTCGATACTTTCCATACTTTCGATGCTTTGATACTTCGAAACTCTTCATACTTCAATACTTTTCATACTTTTGATGCTTTCCATACTTCGATATTTCTGATATTTCGATACTTTCCATACTTTCGATGCTTTGATACTTCGAAACTCTTCATACTTCAATACTTTTCATACTTTTGATGCTTTCCATACTTCGATATTTCTGATATTTCGATACTTTCCATACTTCTATATTTTCGATACTTTCCATACTTTCGATACTTTGATACTTCGAAACTCTTCATACTTCAATACTTTTCATACTTTTGATGCTTTCCATACTTCGATATTTCTGATATTTCGATACTTTCCATACTTTCGATGCTTTGATACTTCGAAACTCTTCATACTTCAATACTTTTCATACTTTTGATGCTTTCCATACTTCGATATTTCTGATATTTCGATACTTTTCATACTTCTATATTTTCGATACTTTCCATACTTTCGATGCTTTGATACTTCGAAACTCTTCATACTTCAATACTTTTCATACTTTTGATGCTTTCCATACTTCGATATTTCTGATATTTCGATACTTTTCATACTTCTATATTTTCGATACTTTCCATACTTTCGATGCTTTGATACTTCGAAACTCTTCATACTTCAATACTTTTCATACTTTTGATGCTTTCCATACTTCGATATTTCTGATATTTCGATACTTTTCATACTTCTATATTTTCGATACTTTCCATACTTTCGATGCTTTGATACTTCGAAACTCTTCATACTTCAATACTTTTCATACTTTTGATGCTTTCCATACTTCGATATTTCTGATATTTCGATACTTTTCATACTTCTATATTTTCGATACTTTCCATACTTTCGATGCTTTGATACTTCGAAACTCTTCATACTTCAATACTTTTCATACTTTTGATGCTTTCCATACTTCGATATTTCTGATATTTCGATACTTTTCATACTTCTATATTTTCGATACTTTCCATACTTTCGATGCTTTGATACTTCGAAACTCTTCATACTTCAATACTTTTCATACTTTTGATGCTTTCCATACTTCGATATTTCTGATATTTCGATACTTTTCATACTTCTATATTTTCGATACTTTCCATACTTTCGATGCTTTGATACTTCGAAACTCTTCATACTTCAATACTTTTCATACTTTTGATGCTTTCCATACTTCGATATTTCTGATATTTCGATACTTTCCATACTTCTATATTTTCGATACTTTCCATACTTTCGATACTTTGATACTTCGAAACTCTTCATACTTCAATACTTTTCATACTTTTGATGCTTTCCATACTTCGATATTTCTGATATTTCGATACTTTCCATACTTTCGATGCTTTGATACTTCGAAACTCTTCATACTTCAATACTTTTCATACTTTTGATGCTTTCCATACTTCGATATTTCTGATATTTCGATACTTTCCATACTTCTATATTTTCGATACTTTCCATACTTTCGATACTTTGATACTTCGAAACTCTTCATACTTCAATACTTTTCATACTTTTGATGCTTTCCATACTTCGATATTTCTGATATTTCGATACTTTCCATACTTTCGATGCTTTGATACTTCGAAACTCTTCATACTTCAATACTTTTCATACTTTTGATGCTTTCCATACTTCGATATTTCTGATATTTCGATACTTTCCATACTTCTATATTTTCGATACTTTCCATACTTTCGATACTTTGATACTTCGAAACTCTTCATACTTCAATACTTTTCATACTTTTGATGCTTTCCATACTTCGATATTTCTGATATTTCGATACTTTCCATACTTTCGATGCTTTGATACTTCGAAACTCTTCATACTTCAATACTTTTCATACTTTTGATGCTTTCCATACTTCGATATTTCTGATATTTCGATACTTTTCATACTTCTATATTTTCGATACTTTCCATACTTTCGATGCTTTGATACTTCGAAACTCTTCATACTTCAATACTTTTCATACTTTTGATGCTTTCCATACTTCGATATTTCTGATATTTCGATACTTTTCATACTTCTATATTTTCGATACTTTCCATACTTTCGATGCTTTGATACTTCGAAACTCTTCATACTTCAATACTTTTCATACTTTTGATGCTTTCCATACTTCGATATTTCTGATATTTCGATACTTTCCATACTTTCGATGCTTTGATACTTCGAAACTCTTCATACTTCAATACTTTTCATACTTTTGATGCTTTCCATACTTCGATATTTCTGATATTTCGATACTTTCCATACTTCTATATTTTCGATACTTTCCATACTTTCGATACTTTGATACTTCGAAACTCTTCATACTTCAATACTTTTCATACTTTTGATGCTTTCCATACTTCGATATTTCTGATATTTCGATACTTTCCATACTTTCGATGCTTTGATACTTCGAAACTCTTCATACTTCAATACTTTTCATACTTTTGATGCTTTCCATACTTCGATATTTCTGATATTTCGATACTTTTCATACTTCTATATTTTCGATACTTTCCATACTTTCGATGCTTTGATACTTCGAAACTCTTCATACTTCAATACTTTTCATACTTTTGATGCTTTCCATACTTCGATATTTCTGATATTTCGATACTTTTCATACTTCTATATTTTCGATACTTTCCATACTTTCGATGCTTTGATACTTCGAAACTCTTCATACTTCAATACTTTTCATACTTTTGATGCTTTCCATACTTCGATATTTCTGATATTTCGATACTTTTCATACTTCTATATTTTCGATACTTTCCATACTTTCGATGCTTTGATACTTCGAAACTCTTCATACTTCAATACTTTTCATACTTTTGATGCTTTCCATACTTCGATATTTCTGATATTTCGATACTTTTCATACTTCTATATTTTCGATACTTTCCATACTTTCGATGCTTTGATACTTCGAAACTCTTCATACTTCAATACTTTTCATACTTTTGATGCTTTCCATACTTCGATATTTCTGATATTTCGATACTTTTCATACTTCTATATTTTCGATACTTTCCATACTTTCGATGCTTTGATACTTCGAAACTCTTCATACTTCAATACTTTTCATACTTTTGATGCTTTCCATACTTCGATATTTCTGATATTTCGATACTTTCCATACTTCTATATTTTCGATAGTTTTCATACTTTCGATACTTTGATACTTCCAATATTTCAGATATTTCGATACTTTTATACTTTTGATCCTTATCATGTTTCGATATTTTCGATATTTTGATACTTTCCATACTTCTATATTTTCGATACTTTCCATACTTTCGATACTTTTCATACTTTTAATGCTTTCCATACTTCGATATTTCTATTTGATTATTTCGAAGAATTTATAAAATTTAAAACCTGTACAAAGGCAAAGACCATTGGGAAAGGTAACCAAGTTTAAACATTTAACGTTCTGATAAAACGTTTGCAACATACGCTAGGATTAAATTGGGAAGAAAGTGTTTTCCAAGCAGAATCTAGTCTTTAATTATCGTATTTTGTTGGCATCATATTTTGCCAAAAGTATTTGGTATTTTTGCAAAATAAAATTTTATTAACAGTCCCTCGTCTTCTACACTAAATATGTCTTCGTCCAAAATATATAGCTTTCAATTAACAGGTTTATGGACTATTTACGTAAAGGTTGTTCATTTTGTTGAAGAATATTTAATATTTTTAAAGCATACTCAATATACAGTTTTTACAAACAGTTTTACAAGTAGTATCAAGTCTTTTGGAACCATTTCAAGTCTTCTAAGGGGAATATCAAATCTTTTGGAAGTATAAGTACGAAGGCTTTCACGACCGATGTTAACTGAACTAAAATTAGAACTAACACTAGCCTAACACTAGAAACTTTTGGGATTTGCTGTGCGTTTTTTGAAAAAATATTTCACGTTTCAAGCTAATTACTAACTAATTACTGCGTCGCGTCCGGTTTGGGAGTCGTGTTCGTCTTCACCACCATCTTCCATGTTCTGCCGAGTTCCCAGCTATCTTCTCTGTTAACGTTGTTTTTATGTCAGTGGATTATATTATTAGTCTTAGCTAGAACCATTGTTTTGTCGAAGTCTATTCGGTGTCCCTCTGAATGACAATGTTCTATAATTGAATCCTTCCTCACCCTCACATCCCTCTCGTATTCCTTGATACGGCATTCGATGTTTCGTCCGGATTGCATGATATGGTATCTTGGTATCGTGGTATCTTGTCCTTGGCTATCGGGAGTGTATTCCGAATTTTGGTGAACGTTCCGTATCGCACCACGATGTCGTTTTTCTTTAGGTGTCTTCCAATTCGTTCCGTTACACCGGAAACGTAAGGAAGACAGATGAATTCAGCTGGTTCTGTACTTGCTGGAGCTTTTTCTCCTTGCTTCCGCTGCCTTATGGCTCGGTTGATGTCCTTTAAACTATTCCCATTTTCTGTAGTACGTTCCGTAGAAACCGCTGCTCCTTCTTTAGGTGGTCTTCTTTACATATTCTTGCTGTTCTCTGGAACAGAGTGCGAATGACGGACCTCTTCTGTTGGGGATGATGGTGTGATGTTGCCTCTAAATACAATAGGTATTTTGTGGTGGGTTTTCTTTCGATACACCCCCAGTTCCATGTCACCATTTGTTGTTCTAGTGACCAATACATCTAAGAAGAGCAACTGGTTAGCGGACTCCATTTCCATGGTAAATTTGATCATGGAATGTTGAGCGGTTAGATGACCTAGAAATTCAAAGAGGCGTTCTCTACCATGTTGCCATACAACAAACGTGTCGTCTACATATCGGAGCCATAGAATAATTCCATGTAAAAGTTTGCTATCACCGGCGATAAAGGAAATCCCATGGCTGCCTCCTCAAACTGTTCAAAAACTCTCCTTTCCAACTAAAATACGTCGATGATAAACAATATTCCACTAAATTTGGCACATACTCCGACAATCCCTCTGGAATGAGTTTTTGGCGAAGCATCCTTAATTGGTACCTTAGTAAAAAGGGATTCTACATCGATACTAACCAAAATATCCTCAGCATCTAACTTTACATTTTTCACCGATTCCACGAAATGTGTCGGTTCCCTAACATATGATTCTGTGGTGCCTATAAAGGGAGAGAGAATTTTGGCGAGATGTTTGGCTAGTAGGTACGTTGGGGAATTGATGGCACTGACGATAGGACGAAGGGGGACGTCTGGTTTATGGATCTTCGGTAGTCCATAAATTCTTGGTGGTACCGGAGCCTGCACAAACAAACCTTTCTGATATTCTGGTGGAATAGCTGTGGATTTTACAAGGCTCTTCATATTCCTTACGATCTTGTCTGTAGGGTCCTTCTTGATCTTCCTGTAGGTGGCCTCCATCATTTTGGCGTCATATTCTTCCTTGTCCATCACAACGGTGGCATTTCCCTTGTCTGCTGGTAACACGACGATTTCTGACTTTTCTTTAATAGATCGAAGTGCCTTCTTCTCACTAACTGTCAGTTGGATTTTGGTGGTGTTGCTGATTTCAATACCCTGGCAACTTCTTGTCGGATCTCTTCGGCTTTCCATGTGGGCATCCCTCGAACTGCTGCTTCCACTTCGCAGATTATTTCTTCCTTCGGGACCTTCTTTGGGGCGATTGCGTAATTTAGTCCTTTGGCCAATACCATGGTTTCTTCCTGCGTTAGTGAGATACTCGATCTGTTGATGACGATTGTTTCTACTGGTAGACTGTTGTTGTTTCTCTTCTGCTGCACCCGGTGTTCCAATGTTTCAAATTTCTTGATATGTGTGTCGTGGGTCTTCTTGAATTCACGATCGGCTTTCTCCATTGTTAGTCTGTCCACTTTATCCCAGTCTTCTCCGGACATACTATTGGAAAGTGAGAGGTGGGGTCATAGTAACCTCTCACTTACCTTCTGTAAATCACTGTAGGTCTTATATATTCTTTCTCGTTATAATGCCTGTTCTGTCCTAATCAAGATTCTACGAGCTGCAGCGGAGTTGATGTGATGCTTCACCTTCAAGAACGTTGGCGTAACTTTCTTCTCTCTGCATCTTCGTAAAAAAGCTGAACTGCTTAACAGCTTGCGTTGTCTAATCCGTGAGTTATCGAAGTCCTTGATTTATTTGGTGATATCCTCCCCATAAAAGTTAATATTATAAGTACGATGGCTTTCACGATCGGTGTTAATTGAACTAAAATTAGAACTAACACTAGCACTAACACTAGAACTATCACTAGAACTACCATTAGCACTAACACTAGATATCTGGCTACTTCTTTGACTCCAAAATAAAATACCTTTTTAAACTCTAAAAACCCAACGTACTTACAATTGCAAAAATGCATAGAAGGGTCTAGAACAGTACGTACCCAATCCAACCCAACCCAAACCAACGTAACCCAAGATGATTATTTCGAGGAATTTATAAAATTTAAAATCTGTACAAACGCAAAAACCATTCGGAAAGGTAACCAAGTTTATACGTTTAACGTTCTGATAAACCATTTCAAGTCTTCTAAAAGCATTTCCAATCCCAACCCAATCCAATCCAACCCAACCCAACTCAACCCAAAGCAGTACCAAATTTTCTAAAAGAATTTTAAGTCTTTTAAAAGCTGTTCAAGTCTTCATGAAGTAATATTAAGTCTTTTGGCAGCAATACTAAGTCTTCTGAAAGTAGTATCAATTGTTATAGAAGCATTTTAACTTCTCTAAAAGCATTTCAAGTCTTTTGGAGGAAATTCAAGTTTTTTGAAGCACTTCAAATCTTCAGGAAGCAATTTTAAGTCGTTTGAAAGTAATATGAAACTTTCTGTAAACATTTCAAATCTTCTAAAAGCATTTTAAGTCTTGTGTCAGCATATTTTAAATCTTCTGGGAGTCTTCTAAGTTTTTGGAAGCGATAACAAGCCATCTAGAAGCAAATCAAATTTTCTGAAAGCAATATCAAGCTGTTTAGAAGCATTTCAAATCTCATGAAAGCAGTATCAATTATTCTAAAAGCAGTTCAAATCTGCTGGAAGCTTTTCAAGTCTTTTTGAAGTATTATTAAATCTTCTAGAAGCAATATTAAGTCTTCTGGATGTAGTATCAAGTTTTCTAGAATCATTCCAAATCTTTTAAAAGCACTTCAAGCCTTCTAAAAGCATTTCAAGTCTTGTGTCAGCATTTCAAAACTTTTGGGTGCTTTCTAAATCTTTTGGAAGCAATTAGAAGCCATCTAGAAGCAATTCAAATTTTTTGAAAGCAATATTAAGCTCTTTAGAAGCATTTCATTCTTCTGGTAGCAATAGCAAGTCTTCTAGAAGCAGTATTAAGTCTTCTGGATGTAGTATCAAGTTTTTTAGAAGTATTTCAAATCTTCTAAAAGTATTTCAAGATTTCTACGAGCATTTCAAATCTTTTGAAAGCAGTTTAAGTCTTCTGAAAGCAATATTAATAGGTCTAGCAGTAATAACAAGTTTGTAAGCTTGTAGAATACAAATTGTTAAATTGTTAATTAAGATCATTCTCAGGATCACGCGGGATCATCGTAAAGTAATATTTTTTAACTATTTTAACAGTTAATTACGGCCAAGTTTTGATCAAAATAACGTCAAAATTGTAGTAATTGAATCTACAAAAAGTTCTTGAGTGGAATAAAGCAAAATACGTGATGGATTTATTAATTCAAAGAGGATTTTTAAAGCCCGAATAAGATACAGCTGTGTCTAATGAATTTTTACTGATTTTGAAGTATGTGATACTCCAAAATGTCTCAGCGTGGAATGATAAGAAGTTATTCTAATGTTAATAAATTCTCTTTTTTACGGTTTATAGCATATTGAAAAACTTAGCTTGAATTTTCATTTGATAACCCATTTTTCGTCCGATTTTAGATAAAAATTAAAGATAATTTATCGGGTTTATAAAAGTTTTTTGAATTCTTGATTAAAAATACACTTTGCTCAAGAACTTCCTTCTATAAGCGATTTTAATTATTCAGTTTAATCCCGAAAAGTTATAACACCGAGCGGAGATTTTTTCTTTGCTATTCCCCGATCGTTTTGTGCAATTTCCCATCATTTTACCTCCGCCTTATAGCACTTTTAATTTAGAGAGTGCTAAGCCCAAGCTTTACGTGCGATGTTTTATGGGCCACTTCGGTTTCTATAAAAACCACCCATTTACACTATTAATATTTTTAGACAGTAAATAAAAGACATTTATATGGGATTTCATACTGACCTGTACGAGGCAATAAGACGACTTTCAATATCTTCGCCTGAAAAACCCTTCCAGCTAAAGTTGGCCCCGGGAAAGTAATATCCCTTTCGGCAAATACATCTATAGCCACCCCTCCTGTCTCCGTATTCGAACTGGGGCTCACACTGCAAAAGAAAAAAAAAAAGGAAAAAGCAGGATGAGAAGGGAACGTGAGATGAATCCGAAAGAGTAATATTTAACGATATCCTCGGAGACTTACGATAGTTGTTTGTCTGTCACATTGATGAGTCCACCCTAAATATCCTCCAACTTGGTCATCACACTGATTAATCTTCATCGGGACGAAGATAGCAATCCCAACCTCATTAGTTTTCACGACATAGGCATGCAACCACATTCGATATAAAAAATTACAATCTCTAAACGGCGGTGTCCACCCGTTCGATAACGCCGAATCGTAAGATTTCCAAAACGTACTCGTCTCCGAGGTCCGATTCGGAAACATTTTCATCCTTCCGCGAATATTGAGCACCAAAATCGGGTATTTGTTTGAAGAGGAACTGAGAATCAAACCGACGATGTCTGAGTAGGTGGAGAGAACGGTTTGTGATATAAAAGAGTAGTTTCCTGTTTCCATTTGACCTATTATGTTGTTTACCACGAGAGAAACTTCAACGTCCAGGGTAATTGGGGCGCGTGGCTCGGAAAATGTTTTTGTTGTACACTGGTCATGATTTTGGTGGAGGATAAATGTGCTGTTGGAGGCTAATACACCGGTGAAGAAGAGAAATAGAGGGGCGGCTGCGTTCATACCGTCATTATTGGTGGGAGTCACTTGATGAAAGGTGTGGTAAGGTTATTGTAAGAAACCTGAAAAGAAAATTATGTTAAGTAAGTTTTATTTTATGACACAATTTAATTTAAAACTAAGTTATCTAAGCCATAATTTATCGATAAAGACGTCAGAGACCTATACAGAAACACACCTATTGATTTTTTACTTGGAACGTAATTTATCTATGTAACGTGGATGTATTTCCAAAAGGAATAAAAAAAGAATAACATGAGATGGCAAATATGCAATCGTTATCCTTGTATAAAAGATAAAAAAGATGAGATCTATGTGCCACATCAACACAATGGTCATATAGTTCACTAAAAATAATGAAATAAAGAGGTTCATACATACTAAGACTTAATGGAAGAACATGTAATGAAAAAAATTGTATTTAAAGCAGTTATAAACACTAACGTATGAAGCTGACGCAAGATCCGGTTTGCTTACTTAGCGAAACTGAGAACATACACAAATTAGACTATAAAATTGCCCAATCATTCAATTTGCAACAAAATATCTTACACCTTTGTTTTATTCAAACATTGTTACAAGATCTGATGACATTTCATCACATCTTATGATTTATTCGTGATTTTACAAAACACAAATTCGAATCGAAACAACAGTTTATGCATCATTTGAAAGCGGAAGGATCAGCTTTCAATTTGATATATAAATCGGTTCTTCATTTTCAAAAATATGACCTCCACGGTCTTTCAAATTTTATCCTTTTTTGTCGTGGTTCTACTAAAATATCAAGAACATATTATCCTTTAACATTTCTTTGATGGAATTGGTTTTAAATTGAAACAATGAGTTATATATCATTTTAAAGAAGATGGTTCAATCTTCAATTTGGTATAAAAATCATTTCTTCATTTTCAAAAATAAGACCCCTTCATGATCTTTCAAATTTTATCATTATACTAAAATGTCCAAAACGCATTATTCTTTAACATTTTTTAGGTGAAACCGATTTCAAGTTGAAATAACAAGTTATACATCATTTGAAAGAAGAAGGTTTAACCTTCAATTTGGTATAAAAATCATTTCTTCATTTTCAAAAATAAGACCTCCTCATGATCCTTCAAATTTTATCATTATACTAAAATGTCCAAAACGCATCATCCTTTAACATTTTTTAGGTGAAACCGATTTCAAGTTGAAGTAACAAGTTATACATCATTTGAAAGAAGAAGGTTTAACCTTCAATTTGGTATAAAAATCATTTCTTCATTTTCAAAAATAAGACCTCTTCATGATCCTTCAAATTTTATCATTATACTAAAATGTCCAAAACGCATCATCCTTTAACATTTTTTAGGTGAAACCGATTTCAAGTTGAAGTAACAAGTTATACATCATTTGAAAGAAGAAGGTTTAACCTTCAATTTGGTATAAAAATCATTTCTTCATTTTCAAAAATAAGACCTCTTCATGATCCTTCAAATTTTATCATTATACTAAAATGTCCAAAACGCATCATCCTTTAACATTTTTTAGGTGAAACCGATTTCAAGTTGAAGTAACAAGTTATACATCATTTGAAAGAAGAAGGTTTAACCTTCAATTTGGTATAAAAATCATTTCTTCATTTTCAAAAATAAGACCTCTTCATGATCCTTCAAATTTTATCATTATACTAAAATGTCCAAAACGCATCATCCTTTAACATTTTTTAGGTGAAACCGATTTCAAGTTGAAGTAACAAGTTATACATCATTTGAAAGAAGAAGGTTTAACCTTCAATTTGGTATAAAAATCATTTCTTCATTTTCAAAAATAAGACCTCTTCATGATCCTTCAAATTTTATCATTATACTAAAATGTCCAAAACGCATCATCCTTTAACATTTTTTAGGTGAAACCGATTTCAAGTTGAAATAACAAGTTATACATCACTTGAAAGAAGAAGGTTTAACCTTCAATTTGGTATAAAAATCATTTCTTCATTTTCAAAAATAAGACCTCTTCATGATCCTTCAAATTTTATCATTATACTAAAATGTCCAAAACGCATCATCCTTTAACATTTTTTAGGTGAAACCGATTTCAAGTTGAAATAACAAGTTATACATCACTTGAAAGAAGAAGGTTTAACCTTCAATTTGGTATAAAAATCATTTCTTCATTTTCAAAAATAAGACCTCTTCATGATCCTTCAAATTTTATCATTATACTAAAATGTCCAAAACGCATCATCCTTTAACATTTTTTAGGTGAAACCGATTTCAAGTTGAAATAACAAGTTATACATCACTTGAAAGAAGAAGGTTTAACCTTCAATTTGGTATAAAAATCATTTCTTCATTTTCAAAAATAAGACCTCTTCATGATCCTTCAAATTTTATCATTATACTAAAATGTCCAAAACGCATCATCCTTTAACATTTTTTAGGTGAAACCGATTTCAAGTTGAAATAACAAGTTATACATCACTTGAAAGAAGAAGGTTTAACCTTCAATTTGGTATAAAAATCATTTCTTCATTTTCAAAAATAAGACTTCTTCATGATCCTTCAAATTTTATCATTATACTAAAATGTCCAAAACGCATCATCCTTTAACATTTTTTAGGTGAAACCGATTTCAAGTTGAAATAACAAGTTATACATCACTTGAAAGAAGAAGGTTTAACCTTCAATTTGGTATAAAAATCATTTCTTCATTTTCAAAAATAAGACCTCTTCATGATCCTTCAAATTTTATCATTATACTAAAATGTCCAAAACGCATCATCCTTTAACATTTTTTAGGTGAAACCGATTTCAAGTTGAAATAACAAGTTATACATCACTTGAAAGAAGAAGGTTTAACCTTCAATTTGGTATAAAAATCATTTCTTCATTTTCAAAAATAAGACTTCTTCATGATCCTTCAAATTTTATCATTATACTAAAATGTCCAAAACGCATCATCCTTTAACATTTTTTAGGTGAAACCGATTTCAAGTTGAAATAACAAGTTATACATCACTTGAAAGAAGAAGGTTTAACCTTCAATTTGGTATAAAAATCATTTCTTCATTTTCAAAAATAAGACCTCTTCATGATCCTTCAAATTTTATCATTATACTAAAATGTCCAAAACGCATCATCCTTTAACATTTTTTAGGTGAAACCGATTTCAAGTTGAAATAACAAGTTATACATCACTTGAAAGAAGAAGGTTTAACCTTCAATTTGGTATAAAAATCATTTCTTCATTTTCAAAAATAAGACCTCTTCATGATCCTTCAAATTTTATCATTATACTAAAATGTCCAAAACGCATCATCCTTTAACATTTTTTAGGTGAAACCGATTTCAAGTTGAAATAACAAGTTATACATCACTTGAAAGAAGAAGGTTTAACCTTCAATTTGGTATAAAAATCATTTCTTCATTTTCAAAAATAAGACCTCTTCATGATCCTTCAAATTTTATCATTATACTAAAATGTCCAAAACGCATCATCCTTTAACATTTTTTAGGTGAAACCGATTTCAAGTTGAAATAACAAGTTATACATCACTTGAAAGAAGAAGGTTTAACCTTCAATTTGGTATAAAAATCATTTCTTCATTTTCAAAAATAAGACCTCTTCATGATCCTTCAAATTTTATCATTATACTAAAATGTCCAAAACGCATCATCCTTTAACATTTTTTAGGTGAAACCGATTTCAAGTTGAAATAACAAGTTATACATCACTTGAAAGAAGAAGGTTTAACCTTCAATTTGGTATAAAAATCATTTCTTCATTTTCAAAAATAAGACTTCTTCATGATCCTTCAAATTTTATCATTATACTAAAATGTCCAAAACGCATCATCCTTTAACATTTTTTAGGTGAAACCGATTTCAAGTTGAAATAACAAGTTATACATCACTTGAAAGAAGAAGGTTTAACCTTCAATTTGGTATAAAAATCATTTCTTCATTTTCAAAAATAAGACCTCTTCATGATCCTTCAAATTTTATCATTATACTAAAATGTCCAAAACGCATCATCCTTTAACATTTTTTAGGTGAAACCGATTTCAAGTTGAAATAACAAGTTATACATCACTTGAAAGAAGAAGGTTTAACCTTCAATTTGGTATAAAAATCATTTCTTCATTTTCAAAAATAAGACCTCTTCATGATCCTTCAAATTTTATCATTATACTAAAATGTCCAAAACGCATCATCCTTTAACATTTTTTAGGTGAAACCGATTTCAAGTTGAAATAACAAGTTATACATCACTTGAAAGAAGAAGGTTTAACCTTCAATTTGGTATAAAAATCATTTCTTCATTTTCAAAAATAAGACCTCTTCATGATCCTTCAAATTTTATCATTATACTAAAATGTCCAAAACGCATCATCCTTTAACATTTTTTAGGTGAAACCGATTTCAAGTTGAAATAACAAGTTATACATCACTTGAAAGAAGAAGGTTTAACCTTCAATTTGGTATAAAAATCATTTCTTCATTTTCAAAAATAAGACCTCCTCATGATCCTTCAAATTTTATCATTATACTAAAATGTCCAAAACGCATCATCCTTTAACATTTTTTAGGTGAAACCGATTTCAAGTTGAAGTAACAAGTTATACATCATTTGAAAGAAGAAGGTTTAACCTTCAATTTGGTATAAAAATCATTTCTTCATTTTCAAAAATAAGACTTCTTCATGATCCTTCAAATTTTATCATTATACTAAAATGTCCAAAACGCATCATCCTTTAACATTTTTTAGGTGAAACCGATTTCAAGTTGAAATAACAAGTTATACATCACTTGAAAGAAGAAGGTTTAACCTTCAATTTGGTATAAAAATCATTTCTTCATTTTCAAAAATAAGACCTCTTCATGATCCTTCAAATTTTATCATTATACTAAAATGTCCAAAACGCATCATCCTTTAACATTTTTTAGGTGAAACCGATTTCAAGTTGAAATAACAAGTTATACATCACTTGAAAGAAGAAGGTTTAACCTTCAATTTGGTATAAAAATCATTTCTTCATTTTCAAAAATAAGACCTCTTCATGATCCTTCAAATTTTATCATTATACTAAAATGTCCAAAACGCATCATCCTTTAACATTTTTTAGGTGAAACCGATTTCAAGTTGAAGTAACAAGTTATACATCATTTGAAAGAAGAAGGTTTAACCTTCAATTTGGTATAAAAATCATTTCTTCATTTTCAAAAATAAGACTTCTTCATGATCCTTCAAATTTTATCATTATACTAAAATGTCCAAAACGCATCATCCTTTAACATTTTTTAGGTGAAACCGATTTCAAGTTGAAATAACAAGTTATACATCACTTGAAAGAAGAAGGTTTAACCTTCAATTTGGTATAAAAATCATTTCTTCATTTTCAAAAATAAGACCTCCTCATGATCCTTCAAATTTTATCATTATACTAAAATGTCCAAAACGCATCATCCTTTAACATTTTTTAGGTGAAACCGATTTCAAGTTGAAGTAACAAGTTATACATCATTTGAAAGAAGAAGGTTTAACCTTCAATTTGGTATAAAAATCATTTCTTCATTTTCAAAAATAAGACCTCTTCATGATCCTTCAAATTTTATCATTATACTAAAATGTCCAAAACGCATCATCCTTTAACATTTTTTAGGTGAAACCGATTTCAAGTTGAAGTAACAAGTTATACATCATTTGAAAGAAGAAGGTTTAACCTTCAATTTGGTATAAAAATCATTTCTTCATTTTCAAAAATAAGACCTCTTCATGATCCTTCAAATTTTATCATTATACTAAAATGTCCAAAACGCATCATCCTTTAACATTTTTTAGGTGAAACCGATTTCAAGTTGAAGTAACAAGTTATACATCATTTGAAAGAAGAAGGTTTAACCTTCAATTTGGTATAAAAATCATTTCTTCATTTTCAAAAATAAGACCTCTTCATGATCCTTCAAATTTTATCATTATACTAAAATGTCCAAAACGCATCATCCTTTAACATTTTTTAGGTGAAACCGATTTCAAGTTGAAATAACAAGTTATACATCATTTGAAAGAAGAAGGTTTAACCTTCAATTTGGTATAAAAATCATTTCTTCATTTTCAAAAATAAGACCTCTTCATGATCCTTCAAATTTTATCATTATACTAAAATGTCCAAAACGCATCATCCTTTAACATTTTTTAGGTGAAACCGATTTCAAGTTGAAGTAACAAGTTATACATCATTTGAAAGAAGAAGGTTTAACCTTCAATTTGGTATAAAAATCATTTCTTCATTTTCAAAAATAAGACCTCTTCATGATCCTTCAAATTTTATCATTATACTAAAATGTCCAAAACGCATCATCCTTTAACATTTTTTAGGTGAAACCGATTTCAAGTTGAAGTAACAAGTTATACATCATTTGAAAGAAGAAGGTTTAACCTTCAATTTGGTATAAAAATCATTTCTTCATTTTCAAAAATAAGACCTCTTCATGATCCTTCAAATTTTATCATTATACTAAAATGTCCAAAACGCATCATCCTTTAACATTTTTTAGGTGAAACCGATTTCAAGTTGAAATAACAAGTTATACATCATTTGAAAGAAGAAGGTTTAACCTTCAATTTGGTATAAAAATCATTTCTTCATTTTCAAAAATAAGACCTCTTCATGATCCTTCAAATTTTATCATTATACTAAAATGTCCAAAACGCATCATCCTTTAACATTTTTTAGGTGAAACCGATTTCAAGTTGAAATAACAAGTTATACATCATTTGAAAGAAGAAGGTTTAACCTTCAATTTGGTATAAAAATCATTTCTTCATTTTCAAAAATAAGACCTCTTCATGATCCTTCAAATTTTATCATTATACTAAAATGTCCAAAACGCATCATCCTTTAACATTTTTTAGGTGAAACCGATTTCAAGTTGAAGTAACAAGTTATACATCATTTGAAAGAAGAAGGTTTAACCTTCAATTTGGTATAAAAATCATTTCTTCATTTTCAAAAATAAGACCTCTTCATGATCCTTCAAATTTTATCATTATACTAAAATGTCCAAAACGCATCATCCTTTAACATTTTTTAGGTGAAACCGATTTCAAGTTGAAGTAACAAGTTATACATCATTTGAAAGAAGAAGGTTTAACCTTCAATTTGGTATAAAAATCATTTCTTCATTTTCAAAAATAAGACCTCTTCATGATCCTTCAAATTTTATCATTATACTAAAATGTCCAAAACGCATCATCCTTTAACATTTTTTAGGTGAAACCGATTTCAAGTTGAAGTAACAAGTTATACATCATTTGAAAGAAGAAGGTTTAACCTTCAATTTGGTATAAAAATCATTTCTTCATTTTCAAAAATAAGACCTCTTCATGATCCTTCAAATTTTATCATTATACTAAAATGTCCAAAACGCATCATCCTTTAACATTTTTTAGGTGAAACCGATTTCAAGTTGAAGTAACAAGTTATACATCATTTGAAAGAAGAAGGTTTAACCTTCAATTTGGTATAAAAATCATTTCTTCATTTTCAAAAATAAGACCTCTTCATGATCCTTCAAATTTTATCATTATACTAAAATGTCCAAAACGCATCATCCTTTAACATTTTTTAGGTGAAACCGATTTCAAGTTGAAGTAACAAGTTATACATCACTTGAAAGAAGAAGGTTTAACCTTCAATTTGGTATAAAAATCATTTCTTCATTTTCAAAAATAAGACCTCTTCATGATCCTTCAAATTTTATCATTATACTAAAATGTCCAAAACGCATCATCCTTTAACATTTTTTAGGTGAAACCGATTTCAAGTTGAAGTAACAAGTTATACATCATTTGAAAGAAGAAGGTTTAACCTTCAATTTGGTATAAAAATCATTTCTTCATTTTCAAAAATAAGACCTCCTCATGATCCTTCAAATTTTATCATTATACTAAAATGTCCAAAACGCATCATCCTTTAACATTTTTTAGGTGAAACCGATTTCAAGTTGAAATAACAAGTTATACATCACTTGAAAGAAGAAGGTTTAACCTTCAATTTGGTATAAAAATCATTTCTTCATTTTCAAAAATAAGACCTCTTCATGATCCTTCAAATTTTATCATTATACTAAAATGTCCAAAACGCATCATCCTTTAACATTTTTTAGGTGAAACCGATTTCAAGTTGAAATAACAAGTTATACATCACTTGAAAGAAGAAGGTTTAACCTTCAATTTGGTATAAAAATCATTTCTTCATTTTCAAAAATAAGACCTCTTCATGATCCTTCAAATTTTATCATTATACTAAAATGTCCAAAACGCATCATCCTTTAACATTTTTTAGGTGAAACCGATTTCAAGTTGAAATAACAAGTTATACATCACTTGAAAGAAGAAGGTTTAACCTTCAATTTGGTATAAAAATCATTTCTTCATTTTCAAAAATAAGACCTCTTCATGATCCTTCAAATTTTATCATTATACTAAAATGTCCAAAACGCATCATCCTTTAACATTTTTTAGGTGAAACCGATTTCAAGTTGAAATAACAAGTTATACATCACTTGAAAGAAGAAGGTTTAACCTTCAATTTGGTATAAAAATCATTTCTTCATTTTCAAAAATAAGACCTCTTCATGATCCTTCAAATTTTATCATTATACTAAAATGTCCAAAACGCATCATCCTTTAACATTTTTTAGGTGAAACCGATTTCAAGTTGAAATAACAAGTTATACATCACTTGAAAGAAGAAGGTTTAACCTTCAATTTGGTATAAAAATCATTTCTTCATTTTCAAAAATAAGACTTCTTCATGATCCTTCAAATTTTATCATTATACTAAAATGTCCAAAACGCATCATCCTTTAACATTTTTTAGGTGAAACCGATTTCAAGTTGAAATAACAAGTTATACATCACTTGAAAGAAGAAGGTTTAACCTTCAATTTGGTATAAAAATCATTTCTTCATTTTCAAAAATAAGACCTCTTCATGATCCTTCAAATTTTATCATTATACTAAAATGTCCAAAACGCATTATCCTTTAACATTTTTTAGGTGAAACCGATTTCAAATTGAAATAACAAGTTATACATCATTTGAAAGAAGAAGGTTTAACCTTCAATTTGGTATAAAAATTATTTCTTCACTTTCAAAAATAAGACCCCTTCATGATCTTTCAAATTTTATTATGTTTTTCATCATTATACTAAAACATCCAAAACATATCACTCTTTAACGTTTCTTAGATGAAATCAATTTCAAATTGAAATAACGAGTTATACATTATTTGAAAGAAGAAGGTTGAACGTTTAATTTGGTATACAATTCATTTCTTCATTTTCAAAAATGAGGCCCTTCCACTATCTTTCAAATTTTATTATTATATTAAAACGTGTAAAACACATCATCCTTTAACATTTTTTAAGTGGTATTGGTTTTAAATGGAAACAACGAGTTACAAATCCTTTGAAAGAAGAAGGTTTAATCTTCAATTTGATATACAAGTTATTTCTTCATTTTCAAAAATAAGACCTCTCTAGAATCCTTCAAATTTTCTTATTTTTTTCTCATTATACTAAAACATCCAAAACACATCACCCTTTAACATTTCTTGGGTGAAACCGATTTGAAATTGAAACAATGAGTTATAAATCATTTTAAAGAAGAAGGTTTAATCTTCAATTTGATATAAAAGTCGTTTCTTCATTTTCAAAAATAAGACCTCCATGGTCTTTCAAATGTTATACTTTTTCTGTGTTTCTACTAAATCAAAATCACATAATCCTTTAACATTTCTTAGGTGAGACCGATTTCAATTGAAACAACGCATTATAAATCATTTTAAAAAGGAAGGTTCAGTCTTCAATTTGATATAAAAGTCGTTTCTTCATTTTCAAAAACAAGACCCTCACGATCATTCGAATTTTATCATTTTTTTATGATTCTACTAAAATGTTAAAAACATACCATCCTTTAACATTTCTTAGGTGGAGTCGATTTGAAATTGAAACAATGAGTTATCTATCATTTTAAAGAGGAAGGTTCAACCTTCAATTTGGTATACGTCATTTCTTTATTTTCAAAAATAAGACCCTCACGATCTTTCAATTTTTTTCATGTTTTTCGTGACTCTACTAAAACGTTAACAACACATCATCATTTAACATTTCTTAGTAGGAATCGATTTGAAATTGAAACAACTAGTTATACATCATTTGAAAGAGGAAGGTTTAGTCTTCAATTCGGTATACAAGTCATTTCTTCATTTTCAAAAAAAAGACCCTCACGATCGTTCAAACTTTATCATTTTTTTGTGATTCTACTAAAACGTTAACAACATACCATCCTTTAACATTTCTTAGGTGGAATCGATTTGAAATTGAAACAACAATTGACTTCAATAAGACCCTCCTACAACACTTTTTCTTCGTCCCTCTATCATCCCTCTAGATAAGTCATTTTGATATATCCCGTTGCGCAGAAACTTTCGCATCGTTTGTGTGGCAAGCTTACCTTTCTGAATTATTACTAATACCTTACCGAGTTTTGTTCTTCGTATTTCTTTTATTTTTTTGAGTTTCCTCTCATTTTCCCCCTCATTTTTCTTTTATTCCCTTATTCTTTTAACCATTTCCTCAAATGCCTTTTCTGCAGTCTTAACAATACATAGTGCATCCGTTTATCTTATTCCTCTCGTATAATTTTCTTCTTTCTCACCCTTTTTTTTTGTTCGTGATTTTCCTGTTTAGCAGAGATTGTGTAAATATCAATATATACCTTTATATTGCGAAAGATAACTTCTATCATTTCCCTCAGCTCAATATTTCAAGAATTCTGAGTCTTCTAAGTCTTCTATAAGCTATAAATATAAGAAGATATAAATCTTCTGGAAGCGCTTCACAATTTTTCAAATTTTATCATTTTATTCGTCATTTTACTAAAATCTCAAAAACACATCTTCTTTTAACATGACTTAGGAGGAATCGGTTTCAAATTGAAACAAAGGGTTATATATCATTTGAAAGAGGAAAGTTCAGTTTTCAATTTAGTGTGCAAGTTATTTCTTCATTTTCAAAAATAAGACCACCACGATCTTTCAAATTATCTTTTAATTTTATTAAAACGTCAAAAACATCTCATCCTTTAACAGTTCTTAGGTGACATCGAATGCAAATTGAAATAACGAGTTATACATGATTTGAAAAAGCAAGGTTCAAACTTCAATTTGGTATGAAAATCATATCTTTATTTTCAAAAATAAGACCTTTAAGAATCTTTCAAATTTCATCATTTTATTTCGTGATTCTACTAAAACATCAAAAATACTTCATCCTTTAACGTTTCTTAGGTGGAATCGATTTCAAATTGAAACAATGAGTTATACATCATTTGAAAAAAAGGTTTCAACCTTCAATTTAACATACAAGTTATTTCTTCATTTTCAAAAATAAGACCCCTCCACGATCCTTAAAATTTTATCATTTTTTTGCCATTATACTAAAACGTCCAAAACACAGCATTCTTCAACGTTTCTTAAGTGAAATCGATTTGAAATTGAAACAACGAGTTATAGATCATTTTAAAGACGACGGTTTAACCTTCAATTTAACATACAAACCATTTCTTCATTCTCAAAAATAAAACGTCTCCACGATCTAACAAATTTGATTAGTTTTTTCATCATTATACTAAAGTGTCCAAAACGCATCATCCTTTAACATTTCCTAGGTGAAACCTATTTCAAATTGAAATAACGTATCATACATTATTTGAAAGAAAAAGGTTTAACCTTCAATTTGATATACAAACCATTTCTTCATTTTCAAAAATAAGACCCCTCCACGATCTTTCAAATTTTATCATTACGCTAAAACGTCTAAAACACATCATCTTTAACATTTCTTAAGTGAAATCGATTTCAAATTGAAACAACGAGTTATACTTTATTATAAAGAGGAAGGTTCAACCTTCAATTCAACATATAAGTCATTTCTTCATTTTCAAAAATAAGACCCCTCACGATCTTTCAAATTTTATCATTATACTAAAACGTCCAAAACACATCATCTTTTAACATTTCTTAAGTGGAATCGACATCAAATTGAAACAACGAGTAATACATCATTTTAAAGAGGAAGGTTTAATCTTCAATTTGTTGTACAAGCCATTTCTTCATTTTCAAAAATAAGACCCCTCCACAACCATTAAAACTTTATCATTATTCTAAAACGTCCAAAACACATCATCCTTTAACATTTCTTAAGTGGAATCGATTTCAAATTGAAATAACGAGTTATACATCATTTGAAAGAAGAAGGTTTAGTCTTCAATATAATATACACGTCATTTCTTCATTTTCAAAAATAAGTCCCCTCCACGATCTTTCAAATTTTATCATTATACTAAAACGTCCAAAACACATCATCTTTTAACATTTCTTAAGTGGAATCGATATCAAATTGAAACAACGAGTTATAAATCATTTTAAGGAAGAAGGTTTAATCTTCAATTTGATGTACAAGCCATTTCTTCATTTTCAAAAATAAGACCCCTCCACAACCATTAAAACTTTATCATTATTCTAAAACGTCCAAAACACATCATCCTTTAACATTTCTTAAGTGGAATCAATTTCAAATTGAAAGAACGAGTTATACATCATTTGAAAGAAGAAGGTTTAGTCTTCATTATAATATACAAGTCATTTCTTCATTTTCAAAAATAAGTCCCCTCTACGATCTTTCAAATTTTATCATTATACTAAAACGTCCAAAACACATCATCCTTTAACATTTCTTAAGTGGAATCGATTTCAAATTGAAATAACGAGTTATACATCATTTGAAAGAAGAAGGTTTAGTCTTCAATATAATATACACGTCATTTCTTCATTTTCAAAAATAAGTCCCCTCCACGATCTTTCAAATTTTATCATTATACTAAAACGTCCAAAACACATCATCTTTTAACATTTCTTAAGTGGAATCGATATCAAATTGAAACAACGAGTTATAAATCATTTTAAGGAAGAAGGTTTAATCTTCAATTTGATGTACAAGCCATTTCTTCATTTTCAAAAATAAGACCCCTCCACAACCATTAAAACTTTATCATTATTCTAAAACGTCCAAAACACATCATCCTTTAACATTTCTTAAGTGGAATCAATTTCAAATTGAAAGAACGAGTTATACATCATTTGAAAGAAGAAGGTTTAGTCTTCATTATAATATACAAGTCATTTCTTCATTTTCAAAAATAAGTCCCCTCTACGATCTTTCAAATTTTATCATTATACTAAAACGTCCAAAACACATCATCCTTTAACATTTCTTAAGTGGAATCGATTTCAAATTGAAATAACGAGTTATACATCATTTGAAAGAAGAAGGTTTAGTCTTCAATATAATATACACGTCATTTCTTCATTTTCAAAAATAAGTCCCCTCCACGATCTTTCAAATTTTATCATTATACTAAAACGTCCAAAACACATCATCTTTTAACATTTCTTAAGTGGAATCGATATCAAATTGAAACAACGAGTTATAAATCATTTTAAGGAAGAAGGTTTAATCTTCAATTTGATGTACAAGCCATTTCTTCATTTTCAAAAATAAGACCCCTCCACAACCATTAAAACTTTATCATTATTCTAAAACGTCCAAAACACATCATCCTTTAACATTTCTTAAGTGGAATCAATTTCAAATTGAAAGAACGAGTTATACATCATTTGAAAGAAGAAGGTTTAGTCTTCATTATAATATACAAGTCATTTCTTCATTTTCAAAAATAAGTCCCCTCTACGATCTTTCAAATTTTATCATTATACTAAAACGTCCAAAACACATCATCCTTTAACATTTCTTAAGTGGAATCGATATCAAATTGAAACAACGAGTTATAAATCATTTTAAGGAAGAAGGTTTAATCTTCAATTTGATGTACAAGCCATTTCTTCATTTTCAAAAATAAGTCCCCTCCACGATCTTTCAAATTTTATCATTATACTAAAACGTCCAAAACACATCATCTTTTAACATTTCTTAAGTGGAATCGACATCAAATTGAAACAACGAGTAATACATCATTTTAAAGAGGAAGGTTTAATCTTCAATTTGTTGTACAAGCCATTTCTTCATTTTCAAAAATAAGACCCCTCCACAACCATTAAAACTTTATCATTATTCTAAAACGTCCAAAACACATCATCCTTTAACATTTCTTAAGTGGAATCGATTTCAAATTGAAATAACGAGTTATACATCATTTGAAAGAAGAAGGTTTAGTCTTCAATATAATATACACGTCATTTCTTCATTTTCAAAAATAAGTCCCCTCCACGATCTTTCAAATTTTATCATTATACTAAAACGTCCAAAACACATCATCTTTTAACATTTCTTAAGTGGAATCGATATCAAATTGAAACAACGAGTTATAAATCATTTTAAGGAAGAAGGTTTAATCTTCAATTTGATGTACAAGCCATTTCTTCATTTTCAAAAATAAGACCCCTCCACAACCATTAAAACTTTATCATTATTCTAAAACGTCCAAAACACATCATCCTTTAACATTTCTTAAGTGGAATCGATTTCAAATTGAAATAACGAGTTATACATCATTTGAAAGAAGAAGGTTTAGTCTTCAATATAATATACACGTCATTTCTTCATTTTCAAAAATAAGTCCCCTCCACGATCTTTCAAATTTTATCATTATACTAAAACGTCCAAAACACATCATCTTTTAACATTTCTTAAGTGGAATCGATATCAAATTGAAACAACGAGTTATAAATCATTTTAAGGAAGAAGGTTTTATCTTCAATTTGATGTACAAGCCATTTCTTCATTTTCAAAAATAAGACCCCTCCACAACCATTAAAACTTTATCATTATTCTAAAACGTCCAAAACACATCATCCTTTAACATTTCTTAAGTGGAATCAATTTCAAATTGAAAGAACGAGTTATACATCATTTGAAAGAAGAAGGTTTAGTCTTCATTATAATATACAAGTCATTTCTTCATTTTCAAAAATAAGTCCCCTCTACGATCTTTCAAATTTTATCATTATACTAAAACGTCCAAAACACATCATCCTTTAACATTTCTTAAGTGGAATCGATTTCAAATTGAAATAACGAGTTATACATCATTTGAAAGAAGAAGGTTTAGTCTTCAATATAATATACACGTCATTTCTTCATTTTCAAAAATAAGTCCCCTCCACGATCTTTCAAATTTTATCATTATACTAAAACGTCCAAAACACATCATCTTTTAACATTTCTTAAGTGGAATCGATATCAAATTGAAACAACGAGTTATAAATCATTTTAAGGAAGAAGGTTTAATCTTCAATTTGATGTACAAGCCATTTCTTCATTTTCAAAAATAAGACCCCTCCACAACCATTAAAACTTTATCATTATTCTAAAACGTCCAAAACACATCATCCTTTAACATTTCTTAAGTGGAATCAATTTCAAATTGAAAGAACGAGTTATACATCATTTGAAAGAAGAAGGTTTAGTCTTCATTATAATATACAAGTCATTTCTTCATTTTCAAAAATAAGTCCCCTCCACGATCTTTCAAATTTTATCATTATACTAAAACGTCCAAAACACATCATCTTTTAACATTTCTTAAGTGGAATCGATATCAAATTGAAACAACGAGTTATAAATCATTTTAAGGAAGAAGGTTTAATCTTCAATTTGATGTACAAGCCATTTCTTCATTTTCAAAAATAAGACCCCTCCACAACCATTAAAACTTTATCATTATTCTAAAACGTCCAAAACACATCATCCTTTAACATTTCTTAAGTGGAATCGATTTCAAATTGAAAGAACGAGTTATACATCATTTGAAAGAAGAAGGTTTAGTTTTCATTATAATATACAAGTCATTTCTTCATTTTCAAAAATAAGTCCCCTCTACGATCTTTCAAATTTTATCATTATACTAAAACGTCCAAAACACATCATCTTTTAACATTTCTTAAGTGGAATCGATATCAAATTGAAACAACGAGTTATAAATCATTTTAAGGAAGAAGGTTTAATCTTCAATTTGTTGTACAAGCCATTTCTTCATTTTCAAAAATAAGACCCCTCCACAACCATTAAAACTTTATCATTATTCTAAAACGTCCAAAACACATCATCCTTTAACATTTCTTAAGTGGAATCGATTTCAAATTGAAATAACGAGTTATACATCATTTGAAAGAAGAAGGTTTAGTCTTCAATGTAATATACACGTCATTTCTTCATTTTCAAAAATAAGTCCCCTCCACGATCTTTCAAATTTTATCATTATACTAAAACGTCCAAAACACATCATCTTTTAACATTTCTTAAGTGGAATCGATATCAAATTGAAACAACGAGTTATAAATCATTTTAAGGAAGAAGGTTTAATCTTCAATTTGTTGTACAAGGCATTTCTTCATTTTCAAAAATAAGACCCCTCCACAACCTTTAAAACTTTATCATTATTCTAAAACGTCCAAAACACATCATCCTTTAACATTTCTTAAGTGGAATCGATTTCAAATTGAAATAACGAGTTATACATCATTTGAAAGAAGAAGGTTTAGTCTTCAATATAATATACACGTCATTTCTTCATTTTCAAAAATAAGACCCCTCCACAACCATTAAAACTTTATCATTATTCTAAAACGTCCAAAACACATCATCCTTTAACATTTCTTAAGTGGAATCGATTTCAAATTGAAATAACGAGTTATACATCATTTGAAAGAAGAAGGTTTAGTCTTCAATATAATATACACGTCATTTCTTCATTTTCAAAAATAAGTCCCCTCCACGATCTTTCAAATTTTATCATTATACTAAAACGTCCAAAACACATCATCTTTTAACATTTCTTAAGTGGAATCGATATCAAATTGAAACAACGAGTTATAAATCATTTTAAGGAAGAAGGTTTAATCTTCAATTTGTTGTACAAGGCATTTCTTCATTTTCAAAAATAAGACCCCTCCACAACCTTTAAAACTTTATCATTATTCTAAAACGTCCAAAACACATCATCCTTTAACATTTCTTAAGTGGAATCGATTTCAAATTGAAAGAACGAGTTATACATCATTTGAAAGAAGAAGGTTTAGTCTTCAATATAATATACTCGTCATTTCTTCATTTTCAAAAATAAATCCCCTTCACGATCTTTCAAATTTTATCATTATACTAAAACGTCCAAAATACATCATCTTTTAACATTTCTTAAGTGGAATCGATATCAAATTGAAACAACGAGTTATAAATCATTTTAAGGAAGAAGGTTTAATCTTCAATTTGTTGTACAAGCCATTTCTTCATTTTCAAAAATAAGACCCCTCCACAACCATTAAAACTTTATCATTATTCTAAAACGTCCAAAACACATCATCCTTTAACATTTCTTAAGTGGAATCGATTTCAAATTGAAATAACGAGTTATACATCATTTGAAAGAAGAAGGTTTAGTCTTCAATATAATATACACGTCATTTCTTCATTTTCAAAAATAAGTCCCCTCCACGATCTTTCAAATTTTATCATTATACTAAAACGTCCAAAACACATCATCTTTTAACATTTCTTAAGTGGAATCGATATCAAATTGAAACAACGAGTTATAAATCATTTTAAGGAAGAAGGTTTAATCTTCAATTTGTTGTACAAGGCATTTCTTCATTTTCAAAAATAAGACCCCTCCACAACCTTTAAAACTTTATCATTATTCTAAAACGTCCAAAACACATCATCCTTTAACATTTCTTAAGTGGAATCGATTTCAAATTGAAATAACGAGTTATACATCATTTGAAAGAAGAAGGTTTAGTCTTCAATATAATATACACGTCATTTCTTCATTTTCAAAAATAAGACCCCTCCACAACCATTAAAACTTTATCATTATTCTAAAACGTCCAAAACACATCATCCTTTAACATTTCTTAAGTGGAATCGATTTCAAATTGAAATAACGAGTTATACATCATTTGAAAGAAGAAGGTTTAGTCTTCAATATAATATACACGTCATTTCTTCATTTTCAAAAATAAGTCCCCTCCACGATCTTTCAAATTTTATCATTATACTAAAACGTCCAAAATACATCATCTTTTAACATTTCTTAAGTGGAATCGATATCAAATTGAAACAACGAGTTATAAATCATTTTAAGGAAGAAGGTTTAATCTTCAATTTGTTGTACAAGCCATTTCTTCATTTTCAAAAATAAGACCCCTCCACAACCTTTAAAACTTTATCATTATTCTAAAACATGCAAAACACATCATCATTTAACATTTCTTAAGTGGAATCAATTTCAAATTGAAAGAACGAGTTATACATCATTTGAAAGAAGAAGGTTTAGTCTTCAATTTGTTGTACAAGCCACTTCTTCATTTTCAAAAGTAAGACCCCTCCACAACCATTAAAACTTTATCATTATTCTAAAACGTCCAAAACACATCATCCTTTAACATTTCTTAAGTGGAATCGATTTCAAATTGAAATAACGAGTTATACATCATTTGAAAGAAGAAGGTTTAGTCTTCAATATAATATACACGTCATTTCTTCATTTTCAAAAATAAGACCCCTCCACAACCATTAAAACTTTATCATTATTCTAAAACGTCCAAAACACATCATCCTTTAACATTTCTTAAGTGGAATCGATTTCAAATTGAAATAACGAGTTATACATCATTTGAAAGAAGAAGGTTTAGTCTTCAATATAATATACACGTCATTTCTTCATTTTCAAAAATAAGTCCCCTCCACGATCTTTCAAATTTTATCATTATACTAAAACGTCCAAAATACATCATCTTTTAACATTTCTTAAGTGGAATCGATATCAAATTGAAACAACGAGTTATAAATCATTTTAAGGAAGAAGGTTTAATCTTCAATTTGTTGTACAAGCCATTTCTTCATTTTCAAAAATAAGACCCCTCCACAACCTTTAAAACTTTATCATTATTCTAAAACATGCAAAACACATCATCATTTAACATTTCTTAAGTGGAATCAATTTCAAATTGAAAGAACGAGTTATACATCATTTGAAAGAAGAAGGTTTAGTCTTCAATTTGTTGTACAAGCCACTTCTTCATTTTCAAAAGTAAGACCCCTCCACAACCATTAAAACTTTATCATTATTCTAAAACGTCCAAAACACATCATCCTTTAACATTTCTTAAGTGGAATCAATTTCAAATTGAAAGAACGAGTGTTACTTAATTTTTCTGGTTTGCGCTGATTCAAAAACACTTCTTTTTAACTTAAATATTCTTTATTATTTTTTTTACTGGTTTACACTACTACTAAACTATTTTCTGGTATAAGTTGTATGGTTCGTACACAAATCAAAACGTGACGAGAGAGTGTTTCGAGAGTTAAGAGAGTTAAGAGTGTTTTTGGGCGAACAAGCTCTTTTATAATCTTTTTTTTAACAAAAAAAGTTGTTCTTGAATACATACAGAAATTAAAATAAAATGCTTTAGGCAACCCAACTTGCATTAAACGTTAAACTCCAAAAATTATAAACCCAACAAAAGAAAAATAAAAGAAATTAAAATAATCTTAACATACCCCCCGCTTTGAAAGGACTCCCTTTCAATAACAAGAGCAAAATCAATAAAAGAAATCAAAAATTAATAACCTTAAATTCTAACCTAAGAATCTCAAATACATTTGACAACATTGCGCATGCGAAAACGCATTACGCACAAACGATGGTTTTAACTTCTATATACAAAACGCAAAAACGCAAACGACGCGACCTACTCCACTGGCAAAGGACAAAGTTTATTTATCGCCCGTTTAACAATGCCAGACGGAGTGCGTACAGTGGCTACTCGTGCTACACCATCTTCACCATGGTACACCTCGATGATTCGACCAGTGATCCATTTTAAGGTGGGTAGATTTTCTTCCTTTATGATGACTAACTGACCCTTTTTTAGGTTAGAACTGCCGCCCGCCCATTTGTTGCGACGCTGCAGTTCGGACAAGTATTCCTTCGACCACCTAGCCCAAAAATGCTGTTGTATTCGCTGTACATGTTGAAACTGTGATAGCCGATTTTCCTTTATGTGGCCTAAACTTGGATCCGGAGGTGACGTAAGTTTTCTCCCGATTAAAAGGTGCGCTGGGGTTAATGGGGTTGTATCATTTGGATCCATAGATAATGGAGTTAGCGGACGGGAATTTAGGATACCCTCTATCTGTACGAGTAATGTATAAAAGTTTTCATAAGTGAACGAGGCATTGCCAGCAACACGCCGCAAGTGAAACTTCACCGATTTAACACCGGCCTCCCACAAACCACCAAAATGTGGTGAATTAGGAGGGATAAATTTCCAATTGATAGACGCGTTTTCAATAGAACTTGTGAGATCGGTGGAGTTATCAGTAAGAAATCTGCTTAATTCTTGCAGTTCGCGATTACCGCCTACAAAGTTCGTCCCATTATCGGAGAGCATTTGATTGGGCCTTCCACGTCTAGCCGTGAACCGCCTAAGTGCCGAAATAAAACACTCCTTAGTCAACTCGGTCACCAATTCGAGGTGAATAGCTCGCGTAACAAAGCAGACAAACAGGCAACAATATGCTTTGCATACCTTTGAACCCCGCCCCTTTCTATCTTTAATAAAAAACGGACCCGCATAATCCACCCCCGTGGTATAAAACGGAGGAGCCGGAGTTACCCTTTCTACCGGTAAATTTCCCATTATTGGTTGAATTACACGCGGATTTATTTTTGAACATCGCACGCATTTCCGAACTACCTTTCTGGACAGATTTCGTCCTCCGATTGGCCAAAACCTATCTCGGATGGACGCTAGTAAGTGTTGTGGTCCGGCATGAAACAACTCCGAGTGTTCTCGTTCGAATAATAACCTAGCGAAAGTGTGTTTGCTCGATATTATTATCGGGAATTTTTTATCGAATTCGTACGCGGAATTTCCTAACCTGCCACCGAGACGTATTATATCATCTGCATCCAAAAACGGATTTAACTTAGCGAGACGATTCCCTTTGGGAACGCATTTATTACGTTTTAAATGCTCAAACTCCTCCGCAAAAGACTCCCTTTGGGTACATTTTACGATAAATTTGAGCGATGATACCAATTCAAAACTCCTTAGAGACCCCGTACGCTTAAGCTTAGTCTTGGAGCAATTGTCACAAAACCGAAGAATGTATGCAACTGTTCGCTGTAACCGATTTAATGACGAGAATTTCGAAAACTGAACAAACTGATCCGACGCGACAGCCACTGAAAAAACCTTTTTCTTAATTTCAGGTAAATACTCGTTCCGAAAATCTCTAACCGGCCACATGTTTTCATTTTCTTTCAGCCATTTGGGCCCGGCCCAATATAGCTCCAAACCGGCCAAATCAACGGCTCGAAGATATGCGCACGCCCCGTATGCCTTTGTCGACGCGTCGGAAAAGCCGTGTATCTGAAACGATTCTGAATTTTTCAGTGAGATATGACGCGGAATTTTAATGTCGTTCAGATAAGTTAATCCATCGGCGAATTTACACCAACTGGTATGAATATAATTTGGAAGGACCTCGTCCCAACCCAATCCAGCCTCCCAGATTTCTTGCAATATAATTTTTGCCCGAATAATTACAGGACTCAGCAAACCAAGAGGGTCAAAAATTTGAGCGATTTGGGAAAGAATATTTCTTTTAGTTAACCGACCCGGTAAGATTTTTCGAATTTTATATTTAAAATGATCTTTGATAGGATCCCATAATAAGCCTAGAGTACGTGTGTTTTCGTTCTTTCCTAGATCAAGAATCTCCGCAGGGGTCGTATTTACGTCGCGAATACTATACAAAATTTTTGGATCGTTCGAAATCCATTTGTGCAACTTGAATCCTCCGCTATCTAAAACCGTTTTTACGCTTTCTGCAATGCGAATTACTTCCTCTAACGAATCTGCTCCCGTAAGCAAGTCGTCAACGTAAAAATGGGAACTAATGACCTCCGCAACTATAGGGTCTGAACATTCTAAACCCAATTGCTTGAGACACCGAGTTGCCAAATAACTCGCCGAAGCCGTTCCGTAAGTTATAGTTAAAAGTTCGTACGCGTTAATGGGTAATTCATCCGAGTCACGCCACAAGATACGTTGAAATTTCGTTTGTTCAGGATGAATTAAGCACGCACGATACATTTTCTGAACGTCAGCAGCTACCACGTAATTGTATTTTCGATAACGAATCAAAGCACTGAATAGATCGGGTTGCAAAGTGGGTCCTACTACTTGTAAATCGTTGAACGAGCGGCCCGTAGTCGTAGGACAGGACGCATCGAATACGACTCTTAACTTAGTGGTGCTACTGTTCTCATTCAACACACCATGATGTGGTATGTAATAGTTTAACCCGTTTGTAATTTCATCATTAACTTTGCGCATGTGACCCAACTCCAAATATTCGCGCATGAATTCATGGTACCGATACCCGAAATCCGGATTATTTTTACATTTACGCTCAATGCTAATTAACCGATTTTTCGCGCTTCTATATGAATCGCCCAATTGATCTACGCTATCTTTAAGTGGAATAGTAACTATGAATCGACCGTCCGGCGCGCGCATGGTCGTCCTATTAAAGTGTTCCTCGCAAAGCACCTCATTTTCTGACGGAGGAACCGGACCACCAACTGCTTCAACTTCCCAAAATCGCGTTAATTGACTGTTTATTTCTACTTGATCATTTTTTTGTATTAGGTTGCAATGTACCAAATGTGCTGCGCTTGACTGTATCGGTCCCGATATTATCCATCCTAATCGCGTATTGTGCATAATTGGGCCGTCATTAAGTTTAATTTGTCCCACGCAAAGCAAATTCCAAAAGTAATCTGCCCCAATCAACAAGTCGATTTTATCCGGCTTATTAAATGACGGATCCGCCAAGCGTAAGTGCGCAGGAATATTTAACGCGTTCGCGTTTATTTCAAAACTTGGCAAATTGCTCGCGATCGCCGCGATGACTAAACAATTGACTTTAACCGAATAATCCGAACAATGTGAGTGTATCCGTAACGAACATGAACTAGTAATTACCGATTGTGTTTTATTTATTGTCGCTACATTAACGTTTGTTTCGATTTCAGGTAATCGCAAGCGTTTACACGCTTCTGCTGAAAGAAAGCTACTCTGGCTGCCCGGATCCAAGAGAGCACGTAACGAATGTTTTTTGTTGTGGCGATCGTATGTATGAACGAGAACGGTTGAGAGTAAGATGTGCGAATGTGTTGCATGCGGAGCGAAATTGAGATTGTGTGTTTGGGTACATGTGGATGTCTGTGGTTGTGGATCTGGGCGGTCTATTTCCAAATGGAGCATCGTGTGATGTCGAGCCTTGCATCGTTTACATGAACTCGAGCGACATTGATTAAGAAAATGCCCTGACCGAAGGCAGTTTATACATAGTTTTAATTGTTTAACTCGATCTAAGCGCCCCTGAACGGTAAGTTTATTGAAATTTGGGCACTCTTGAATGTAATGATCGCCTTTACAGACAACGCAACGCCTTTCCGCTACCGAATTTGCGACCAAAAACGATTTCGCACGCGTATTATTTTTATCCTTGTCCGCGACCCGCTTAAACGAACCGGTTTCTAACGTCTCCAATAAGTCCGCCCGTTCTTTCAAGAATTCTAATAAATTTTCCAAACTAGGTCTCGTCAAAGTTACCTTTCTTTTTTCCCACTCGCTATTCGAACCTGTATCGAGCTTTGTACCGGCTAAATAAATAAGAAGTGTATCCCAATTGTCCGTCGGCTCGTTTAATGCCGTCAAAGCGCGTAAGTGCTTGCGAATGTTATCAATGAATTTCCGAATAGCCTGTGGATTATCTCCGGTAACCCTTTCGATATCGAATAAAGCCTTAACGTGGTTGTGTACCAATATTCGCGGGTTGTCGTACCGTTCCCGAACCAATCCCCACGCTACCTGATAGTTCGTGTTAGTTATCTCGAGACTTTCGATGACTTGACGAGCACTACCGGTTAGTGCCGATACCAAGTAATGAAATTTTTGTATGTCATTTATTGAAGCGTTCGCGTGAATCAAAGACTCGAAAATATCCCTGAAACCAAGCCATGTATCGTAACCGCCGCCAAATTTGGGTAAATCTATTACGGGCAATTTAACGTGTTGCTCCGGAACCGGTCCTACCACGAACGACGAGTCGGCGCATATTGTCCTGTTCGTCAAGATTCGTTTTGCTTTGGCGGTGTTAGCGTAAAAAACCCCCTCAAATGCTTCCCTTTCCGCGCTTTGCACCTCGCCATCAACGCTCAAAATATCAATTTCCCCCTGAATTTCTTCAAATTCATTGATAAGATTAACCGCGCGATCGTAGCGCTGCTCTAACTCCACCGAAAGTTCCGAAACGATACCGCCGTCTTTTATAATCGCCTCAAATCTCGCGATAAATTTTGAAAAATTCGTTAATTTACCTTTGACAATGCCTCGTTTTTTGACCAGATTGTCTAATTGGCTCATATTGCCAGTGAAAACCCGATACAGATAGAGACCAACAAGGAAGGAAGAAAAAGGACTTACAGCACGTCACAATGGCGTCGTTTCCGGCTACCAGGCCTCCAGCATGGACCTTTAACACGCGTGGTCTGGAATTCCTGAGTCGTCTTGGACGGGTCAGCAAACCGCTCTCACCAGGATGGACAACGTCTTGGAAAAGGATTTGACACGCCGCATCAATGACTGGATACCAAATTTTATTTCGACGTGATTTTTAAAATCCGGCTCGAAGGACCATTTTATGTTACTTAATTTTTCTGGTTTGCGCTGATTCAAAAACACTTCTTTTTAACTTAAATATTCTTTATTATTTTTTTTACTGGTTTACACTACTACTAAACTATTTTCTGGTATAAGTTGTATGGTTCGTACACAAATCAAAACGTGACGAGAGAGTGTTTCGAGAGTTAAGAGAGTTAAGAGTGTTTTTGGGCGAACAAGCTCTTTTATAATCTTTTTTTTAACAAAAAAAGTTGTTCTTGAATACATACAGAAATTAAAATAAAATGCTTTAGGCAACCCAACTTGCATTAAACGTTAAACTCCAAAAATTATAAACCCAACAAAAGAAAAATAAAAGAAATTAAAATAATCTTAACAACGAGTTATACATCATTTGAAAGAAGAAGGTTTAATCTTCAATTTGATATAAAATTCATTTCTTCATTTTCAAAAATAAGATCCCTTCACGATCAGTGAATCATATGCTTATCACAAAACGAGGTTTGTTTGACATCTAATGTATGGATAGCAAAAACGTAATTTATACTAAAGTATTTTAAGGGTAATAAGTTTTTGCTGTAAGATCCTAAAATGCTAAACATAGAACCATTATTATTAGAGTTGTATTGTTAGTTATTGGGTTTATTATTCGAGTACTACGATGCAATGTAATACAACATCAAATAGTTTTAACCCAGCAAATGAAGTGGCAATCAACTCGACGTTAACAGCTATTTGATTGTTAACTTTGAAACATATATCTCTTTGTCAACTTCGAACTATGTAATTTTCTTTAATAAATCACAGGAAATACGTTACATCGCGCAATGCAGATGTGAAGTAATGCAACAAAAAAATTTGGCTTTATATTATCACTTTTGGTGCAAAAAAAACTCGAAACTCCCATTTTTGCGAGTTATATGAAATTCCCGGTATAATCGATATAATTACTTAGTTAAATTTTGAAAAATCTTTTTTTGAATAAATATTAAAGTGTCGTTACACATGTGGTTTGTTTAACCCCTCTACGTGCACGCTCGAGTTAATTTCAGCACGGTAAACGAATACACTCGAGATAATTTGAACCGCGTCGTATTTTATGTGGATGTTATTTATGTACTTTAAAATATTGAATTAAATATAACTAATATATTATTTGGTATTATGTAGTCCTATTATTTTTGCCACTGATATTAATAATATACTAAAATATTTCAAATTACTTTTGTTTGTATTTGTCGAATTCCGAAATTTGATGAACAATACTACTATAATCTTTTGCAAGTCGGTTTGGGTGAATTTACAGGTACTTAGAACTTCGTTGGGCAATTACTTCCTTTACAGTAAGCATATCGACGTCGTGATGTATGACGTGATTAGGTACAAACCAAGGTGCATTGCATTATTTGTCTCAGGACTTTAGATTGAAATCGCTGCAGTTGCAAAATGTTTGATTCGCTAGCGGTTCCTAATAGTTGAATTCCGTATTCCTAGACAGGTTTCAGCTTAGAAGTATATATAAGCAACTTATTGTCCAAACTAAGTTGTGAGTTTCTATTTATGAACCAATTTTCCTGTATAAAAGGCAAATATCGTCGAATATTAATAGTAAATAAGTTATTCTCAATGTTATTTTCTACAATATTCTTCAAGTTCTCATCTTCACCATTTCCAACTCCTTCTAGGAGTCTTTAATGGCTTTTCTTTACTTTCATTATTTTCATTACCATCTCTTGCACTATGTTCTACAATTTTTCCGTTTCTTAAATTTATTTGAAATTTTAAAAAGGAGATTTTCTTGCCTATCGATGAGAATGCGATTAAAACGTAGGACGATATTACTTTCAATTTCTGCAGGTGTAATTTTATATAATATCTGCTTTAAAAATGTTGTTATATTTGAAAAAGGAATCGGAGAAAATATTAATGAATCCCTTATTAAATTCATTTGAATCTTAAAATTGAAGAAATTTTTGGGACTTCTGCGTTCTGATTGCTTTCTAATACGGGAAGAAACAAAAAATCCTGGAAGAAAGATAAAATTTGGCAAAAATACAATTACATGTATTAGGTAAAATTCGTACATCTTCTCAAAGAACTGTATCTTAAAAGAATTCAGGTCGATTTTATCAATTTCAAGTTCATCCAAACATCCATATTCTAACAATTCTAGACATTAACCAAACTCACCTATGATGATTCATTATAATGATAACATTTTATCATGTTGAGAACCGAATTAGAAAAACCATATCGTTTTTGAGATATAAATCATTAAATTCAACGTGAACATTTATTGCTATCTCAAGTTAATTACAAATCACTAAAAATCGAATTCTTGAGATATTTTAATGAAACATTCAAAATTTATAGAGATAAGTGTCTATTTAGTCATGGTGAGAACCAAATTAGAAAATCCTTATTCGTTTTTGAGATAAAGATTATTTAAATTAACCTAATTTTTTATCATTTTTTGAAATTAATAATCTTGTTTTAAAAAATCACGAAAAATCGAATTCTTAAGATATCTTAATGAACTATTCATGATTTATAGAGTAAAGTGACTATTTTCTCGTGATGAAACCGGATCTTGAAAATATTTATTCGTTTTTGAGATACAAATCATTAAATTCAACGTGAACATTTATGGCTATCTCAAGTTAATTAAAAATCACCAAAAATCGAATTCTTGAGATATTTTAATGAAACATTCAAAATTTATAGAGGAAAGTGTCTATTTTGTCATGGTGAGAAACAAATTAGAAAATCTTTATTCGTTTTTGATATAAAGATTATTTAAGTTAACCTAATTTTTTATCATTTTTTCAAATTAATAATCTTGTTTTAAAAGATCACGAAAAATCGAATTCTTAAGATAGCTTAATGAACTATTCATGATTTATAGAGGAAAGTGTCTACTTTCTCGTCATGAAACCAGATCTTGAAAATATTTATTCGTTTTTGAGATAAAAATCATTAAATTTAACGTGAACATTTATGGCTATCTCAAGTTAATTAGAAATCACCAAAAATCGAATTCTTGAGATATTTTAATGAAACATTCAAAATTTATAAAGGAAAGTGTCTATTTTGTTATGGTGAGAACCTAATTAGAAAATCTTTATTCGTTTTTGAGATAAAGATTATTTAGGTTAACCCATTTTTTAAGATTTTTTGAAATTAATAATCTCGCTTTAAAAAATCACGAAAAATCGAATTCTTAAGATATCTTAATGAATTATTCATGAGTTATAGAGAAAAGTATCTATTTTCTCGTGATGAAAGCGTATCTTGAAAATATTTATTCGTTTTTGAGATATAAATCATTAAATTCAACGTGATCATTTATGGTTATCTCAAGTTAATTAAAAATCATCAGAAATCGAATTCTTGAGATATTTTAATGAAACATTCAAAATTTATAGAGGAAAGCGTCTATTTTGTCATGGTGAGAACCAAATTAGAAAATCTTTATTCGTTTTTGAGATAAAGATTATTGAAGTTAACCTAATTTTTTATTACTTTTTCAAATAAATAATCTTGTTTTAAAAGATCACGAAAAATCGAATTCTTAAGATAGCTTAATGAACTATTCATGATTTATAGAGGAAAGTGTCTACTTTCTCGTGATGAAACCGGATCTTGAAAATATTTATTCGTTTTTGAGATATAAATCATTAAATTCAACGTGAACATTTATGACTATCTCAAGTTAATTAAAAATCACTAAAAATCGAATTCTTGAGATATTTTAATGAAACATTCACAATTTATAGAGGAAAGTGTCTATTTTGTCATGGTGAGAAACAAATTAGAAAATCTTTATTCGTTTTTGAAATAAAAATTATTTAAGTTAACCTAATTTTTTATGATTTTTTCGAATAAATAATCTTGTTTTAAAAAATCACGAAAAATCGAATTCTTAAGATATCTTAATGAACTATTCACGATTTATAGAGAAAAGTGTCTACTTTCTCGTCATGAAACCGGATCTTGAAAATATTTATTCGTTTTTGAGATAGAAATCATTAAATTCAACGTGAACATTTATGGCTATCTCGAGTTAATTAAAAATCACTAAAAATCGAATTCTTGAGATATTTGAATAAAACATTCACAATTTATAGAGGAAAGCGTCTATTTTGTCATGGTGAGAACCAAATTAGAAAATCTTTATTCGTTTTTGAGATAAAGATTATTGAAGTTAACCTAATTTTTTATTACTTTTTCAAATAAATAATCTTGTTTTAAAAGATCACGAAAAATCGAATTCTTAAGATAGCTTAATGAACTATTCATGATTTATAGAGGAAAGTGTCTACTTTCTCGTCATGAAACCAGATCTTGAAAATATTTATTCGTTTTTGAGATAGAAATCATTAAATTCAACGTGAACATTTATGGCTATCTCGAGTTAATTAAAAATCACTAAAAATCGAATTCTTGAGATATTTTAATGAAACATTCACAATTTATAGAGGAAAGTGTCTATTTTGTCATGGTGAGAAACAAATTAGAAAATCTTTATTCGTTTTTGAAATAAAAATTATTTAAGTTAACCTAATTTTTTATGATTTTTTCGAATAAATAATCTTGTTTTAAAAAATCACGAAAAATCGAATTCTTAAGATATCTTAATGAACTATTCACGATTTATAGAGAAAAGTGTCTACTTTCTCGTCATGAAACCGGATCTTGAAAATATTTATTCGTTTTTGAGATAGAAATCATTAAATTCAACGTGAACATTTATGGCTATCTCGAGTTAATTAAAAATCACTAAAAATCGAATTCTTGAGATATTTGAATAAAACATTCACAATTTATAGAGGAAAGCGTCTATTTTGTCATGGTGAGAACCAAATTAGAAAATCTTTATTCGTTTTTGAGATAAAGATTATTGAAGTTAACCTAATTTTTTATTACTTTTTCAAATAAATAATCTTGTTTTAAAAGATCACGAAAAATCGAATTCTTAAGATAGCTTAATGAACTATTCATGATTTATAGAGGAAAGTGTCTACTTTCTCGTCATGAAACCAGATCTTGAAAATATTTATTCGTTTTTGAGATAAAAATCATTAAATTTAACGTGAACATTTATGGCTATCTCAAGTTAATTAGAAATCACCAAAAATCGAATTCTTGAGATATTTTAATGAAACATTCAAAATTTATAAAGGAAAGTGTCTATTTTGTTATGGTGAGAACCTAATTAGAAAATCTTTATTCGTTTTTGAGATAAAGATTATTTAGGTTAACCCATTTTTTAAGATTTTTTGAAATTAATAATCTCGCTTTAAAAAATCACGAAAAATCGAATTCTTAAGATATCTTAATGAATTATTCATGAGTTATAGAGAAAAGTATCTATTTTCTCGTGATGAAAGCGTATCTTGAAAATATTTATTCGTTTTTGAGATATAAATCATTAAATTCAACGTGATCATTTATGGTTATCTCAAGTTAATTAAAAATCATCAGAAATCGAATTCTTGAGATATTTTAATGAAACATTCAAAATTTATAGAGGAAAGCGTCTATTTTGTCATGGTGAGAACCAAATTAGAAAATCTTTATTCGTTTTTGAGATAAAGATTATTGAAGTTAACCTAATTTTTTATTACTTTTTCAAATAAATAATCTTGTTTTAAAAGATCACGAAAAATCGAATTCTTAAAATAGCTTAATGAACTATTCATGATTTATAGAGGAAAGTGTCTACTTTCTCGTGATGAAACCGGATCTTGAAAATATTTATTCGTTTTTGAGATATAAATCATTAAATTCAACGTGAACATTTATGGCTATCTCAAGTTAATTAAAAATCACCAAAAATTGAATTCTTGAGATATTTTAATGAAACATTCAAAATTTATAGAGGAAAGTATCTATTTTGTCATGGTGAAAACCAAATTAGAAAATCTTTATTCGTTTTTGAGATAAAGATTATTTAAATTAACCTAATTTTGTATCATTTTTTCAAATTAATAATCTTGTTTTAAAAGATCACGAAAAATCGAATTCTTAAGATAGCTTAATGAACTATTCATAATTTATAGAGTAAAGTGTCTACTTTCTCGTGATGAAACCGGATCTTGAAAATACTTATTCGTTTTTGAGATATAAATCATTAAATTCAACGTGAACATTTACGGCTATCTCAAGTTAATTAAAAATCACCAAAAATCGAATTTTTGAGATATTTTAATGAAACATTCAAAATTTGTAGAGGAAAGTGTCTATTTTGTCATGGTGAGAACCAAATTAGAAAATCTTTGTTCGTTTTTGAGATAAAGATTATTTAAGTTAACCTAATTTTTTATGATTTTTTTAAATTAATAATCTTGTTTTAAAAGATCACGAAAAATCGAATTCTTAAGATGTCTTAATGAATTATTCATTTATTTATTTATCTTTCTCGTGATGAAACCGGATCTTGAAAATGTTTATTAGTTTTTGAGATAGACGATAACTAATTGTCTATGGTTAACTTCCGATTGAGATATTTCTTGGAGTACACCCTTCTGTGTAAGCTTTAGCAATGAACACAAGTTGTTTTTACATAACTATTTTCACACCATATTTAACCGATTTGGATGAGACATACATTTTAAATGTACCCAATCATACTTATAATTGTTCATGGAACGTTCAGATATTTCCCAAAATGTGATCAATTTGCCATTCAATCATTTCTGCATTATAAAAATGCAAATTTCAGCTTAACCGATTAATTCTAGATTTAACATTAGTTCTAAAACTGTTATATCGAGGTTATATCATAGTTTATGAATGTTCTAATAGTATCAGTGAATAAAATTGGGATAAACTATATCCAAACTACTAATTGGCTCGGTATGTTGAAACTTTCCACTTTGCCAGGTGATTTGGAAACTTTTCGTTGTACCGCCCGTTCGTACACGTGTGTTTGGTGCAGTTATTGACACACCACTGAATTCGAACATCCACCTTTGCAATAAACCCCGAAATGGGGTAAAGTTAATTAAAAGTCGTTTTCGCGGAAAAGTTGACAATGATGTGAAATTAATTATCGGGTCGGGTCGTTTCTTTCGTTAAAACTTTAATGGAAGGATGGGGGCGCCCTTTAAGACACCTACGCTAATTTTCCGGGGATCGAAGGATCGAGGCGAAGTTCGTGCCCGAACGTTAAAGGTTTTCGTTACATCCGAACTTAAATTGGCGACGACAGCGCCGCAAGAAGTTGCGAATTTTAGATTATCACGATGAATTTTTTAGAGGATTACTAAGAAGGGATAATTTCACTAAAAAAATCGATGAGACGGTGGGGTTAAAACTAAAACCAGTTAATTAGCACTAAAAGTTCATGATAAAAAAGGTTTTAAATATTTCGAAGATTCATTCTTAACAAGTACCTAAGGGATCGATACGAATGTCCTGGTTTGTCGAAAATTCAGCAAACAACTCGCTGCCATCGCATTATTCTAGATGATCGATACAACTGAGCTTTCCCCTCCACTCGATGGAATTTATGGTACTCTTGCAACAACGGTACAATACTATCACTGTAATTGAATACGAAAATAAAGGTTGAATAATTGAAATAGCCCCATTTCGCTTCCATTTTAAAACTGATTTTCGAGGGTGACAAAATGCTTTGGAACAATAAAGGCTTTAATCAAATGTTATTGAAACTGATCGAATCGATAAAATCCTCCATTACAAATTTAAAGCGAAAAAGGATTTTTTTAATAATTGACGATTTATCAACACAAATTGAAACTGACAATAACAATTTTGTTCGAATTGAACTAAAAAAAAAAAAAAAAAAATTAAAACATTTTCCCTCCAGTAAAGTTTAATTGGAACATTTGCATCGCATTTTGAAACCGTGCAAACAAAATAATTGAAAACGAGAGAAATAAGAACGATACCATTAAACGTATTAACGTCTTACAAAATGATAATAAGCGTAGAAAATTGTAGAAAGAATTGCGAAAAGACGATCTCCCCGGAAATAGAAAACGAAGTAATTTGACCTCGTTTGCTAAAGACGTATGTTCGAATCGTTTCGACCACAACGTAATATGCAGCCGAACCCGAACAATTGCCATTTTGGATTCCAAAAATAAAAGATCTAATCCTGCATAATAGAATCCGACATCGTATGCGAACGATCGATGATAACCTCCTCCAAAAATAGAGGACGCTTTGACGTTGATAAATCACTGGATTTACAAACATCTCCAACGGAATAAAGCGTGTTCTCGAATACGATAATCATTAAGAGCAGAATTTCAATATTTTTAAAGACATTTTTAAAATAATTTTTACGATGTTAATGTTAATTACCAAGGGAAACAGTGGTTCCGGTCGAAACTTTGACTTTAATGAATAAAACAGTTGCTAACTGCTGAAAGCGCTTTTCACCACGTACATTCACTTTTAATCAGAGTTAGGACGAGATTTAAACTTGTTTTTCGTTTTGTGCTAATTAACTCGACGTTAATTTAAAATATATCTAAATTATACATTTTCAAAAACATAATTATGAAACCAAATCATATTTTAGTTTACATTTTTATTTATTAGTGCGATGAAAAACCGTCAATAGCAAGAGATTCTTTGCGTGGGTGGTGGAAAGCTGTTGTCGTAATTTAAATGACCACGTTTTATCAATAATTTAATACATACAATTAAAGCTTTTATGAGTAACCTGTGATATATATATATATATATATATCTTATAGGTGCACAGTCTTTGACTATATATGCGAGGATACCTTCTGGACTAGTCGTAGTTTTTGCCTTAAATTTCTTAAAATCTCCAATTTGGGCATTGTCAAGATTAACATCTGAACCATGAAGGTACATTCCTACAAAATGATCAGCAAACATATTCACCTCAGTCTATAGATCCGAAATAATTTCGTCATCGAATTTAAGAATATTTGGCGAGGCAGAACTATTTCTTGTCATATTAATAAATCTCCAAAACCTTTTTAGGTCTACTTTTATTTTCTGCTCGAGGGATCTTACGTATTACCAACGATCTTCACGTATATGTGAAGATTTACAGTCCTTGATTGATAGTTCCGGCGGAGTCGAACATATCTTGTTCGATAAAAAGAATTATTGTTTCGTTTAGACATTTTTACATATTTATCTTTATGTGTTTTCACAAAAGCATATTGCCAATCAATCCCAAATTAAGATGGTATCTGCAAGATGAGATAAAGCCAAAGCATAATTGGGTTGTAATATCGATGTTTCAGCCAAACACGAGTTTAGCCTTAAAATTAGACTTAATAACCGAAATTTAATCTGATTCTTCGGAGTCTAAGGATGAAGGTCTGGGGGTCTCCCAGATCAATTGGAACATATTCGCAATCGAGTATCGGACCACGGATCGCCAATCTAAGCAATTTGAGTGCAAGAAATTTCGAACTTTTATTACGGAGACGATCACGGAAATAAGGCTTCATAAGGCTAATAGCAAGTGTTTTTAGAAACAGTATTCTTGTAACTGCTTTATTGGAAATGTTATTATACAATATTTGAGCGTTTATTCCGGAAATATTTAGCAAATGAAAAAATGTACTCAAAGGCCATCTCTTTGTCCTTCTTGATACTGAGTAGTTTGAACAAAGTTGATCAACGGTATCTACACCGCCTTTCGTCATGTTATAGTCGTGAATTACTTCTGGCTTCTTTGTGTCCTCATTTAGGGAGCTGTCATTATGCATGGTTGAAATTAAAACAACAGATTTATTTTTCTTGGGTACATAGGAAGTAATTGTGATTTCTTGCTGGAAACCAAATAAAGAGGACCCAACTTCTCTCTTTTTATTAGGCAAAAACTCAGGAGGGATTTCTCTCTTATTTTTTCGCAACGTCCCTAGGTATGTGATTTTATTAGCAAGTAATGACTTTGCTAACTGATAACAGCTATACCAATTATCGCATGTTAGATTCCTATTCTTTCCTTTTACATGATCCACTAATCTTGAAACAATATCTGCAGGTGTGTTATTGATAAAATAAGGCCCATCTGACTGCTTTCCGCAATAAATTTCTATTTTACTAGTGAAGAAACTTTTAGCATCGCAAAGTGCAAACATTTTGATACCGTATTTTGCCGGTTTGCTTGGTATATATTGTATAAAATTGCAACGCCCTCGAAATGGAACTAACATTTCATCGATTGTCATGTACTCGCTTATGCAATAAGTCTTTTTACAGTATTCGTTTAGAGCATCCAATATCGATCTAATTGGTGCTAGCTTATCCAGTTTACGTCTTTGTTCCCTTGTCGTTATGTTATCAAATCTCAGAACTCGTAATATAAAAACAAATCCCTTATAGTTTATGCAGGCTCGAAATATCTCAATAACTCCAAAAAAGTTGTATGATTGGCTCGTTTCATGCCAGATAAGAAAAGTAACCCAATAAATGCTAACATTTCATTTTTAGATATATATTTGCAGTCCCTTTCCCTTTGAAATTTCTGTTTTATACTATCTATATATTTATTTGAGTACATAATAATTTCATGTATCATTTCTATTGAAAATATTTTCAAAAAACTGTCTATCTCATTTTCTATATCGCAAGCATCGCATCCAATTTTGGCCCTGGCAATATTTTGACTAAATTACGTGCCTTTGTTCTTACTGCCTTACGAACTAAACTTACTTTAGACCATTTCGTCGTCTTATCTTTGCCAAAATAAAATTTATCACTGAAAATTTCAGTATCTAAATTTTCTTCTTCACTATCATCGGTTGAAATTTCAGAATTGCTGCCATGCTCACTAAACGACACTTCTTCATCATCCAGATCATCGTCCTCTTCGTCATCTATTTCTACAAATGTTTCGTCTTTATCAACGTCTGTAAGGAGCCTCAGCTCTTGATTTATTTCTTTCTTTTTTGAACTTCTGGTTTCCATCTTATCTATAATAAATAGAAATAAATAAAACGAAAACAGAAAAAATTATAAAATACCAAATCCGTAATAAAATAAAAATGTATAAAGATGTATACAATAAAAATAATGTAATAAAATAAAAATGATGTAATAAAAATAATTGTAAAATAAATAAAAATGTACTTACATAATTGGTCGCGCGGTATGCTTTAAATACCAACTTTTCTAAAACTCAAAATAACCACTTTCTAGCACGTTTTAACAAGCCGACGTGATACACCGCTAAACACAACAGTGAGATAGTAAGGTACCTAGCGGCGCAAAGGGAGAAACGCCATATAACTATTTTTATTGGACATTTTTTGTAAATGGTGTACAAAATACACCAGCGCGCCTAATTAAGGGTTAAAATTAAATATAAACCGGAATTCTATTAGAAGCATATCTGGTCTTTATGTCATCCAAAGACAAAGTAATATCATTGATTCTGATAAAGCCAATTATGCTATTTTTTCTACACTAATTTTCGAATTCTTTGGATAATAATATAATAATAATAATATATTTATTAGTGTTAACACCAAATTGGTTTACACAAGTCATATAAAGTGATTACAGGTGGTGAGACTAGAAATATACAAACATACAAAAAATACGTAATATATATACACTCTAAAAGGACAAGGATCATCGTCGACCGTCGGGAGGGTGCACTATAAAGTCATCAGCATCATAAAAGGCTTTATCCAATAGATAATTTTTAATTAACACGCAAAACTTGTTGTAAGGTAGACGAATGCTGCATGGTAGTGCATTGAAAAATCTAATGCTGTGGTGGTTAACTGCATAACGAGACCTTGTCAGCCTTAGGTATTCCGGTCGAATATCATTTGCAAAACGAGTGTCGTAGGCATGGACGAGCTCGCGCGCGGCAACCTCTCTATTTCTGTGTCGAAACTTGACTGATTCTAAAATAAAAACTAGGTAAAGTCAAAATCATTAACTGGCTGAAGGCCCGTCTACAGTCATCTCCGTAGTTCAGTCCAGCAATAACACGGATCGCCCTCCTCTGGACGGCAAACAACAGTTTAGAGGCAGGGGAGTGACCCCAAAGCAGCAAACCATATAAAAGCTGAGACTGTAGAAATGAAAAATAGCATGTCCTTAGTACGTGCATGGACACCACGCCGGACAGACGACGTAACAGAAAAACTACCGAGCTCAAGCGTTTGCGAGTGATTCAACGTGGCTGTGCCAAGTTAGCTCTGAATCAATCAGAACACCAAGAAATCTACTGGAGACTGTAGGGGAATCATTGGTACGTAGGGTGAACGTCATGTTTATAGTTTATAGGATAAATCGTTTACATATATTTGTTGATAGGCTTGAGTAGGTTATTAATAAATAACAAAAATATTAAGAGTCCAAAAATGATAGCGTAAGGGAGGTGGCTCCTATACAAATTGGCGGATCTCCAATCTAAGCAATTTGAGTGCAATAAACTTCGGAGGTAAGGAGTCAAATCGAAAAACAGATTAAAATCGAAATGACCCTTATTGATATTCGTAGAGCTCGCGCGCGGCAACTTCTCTATTTCTGTGTCGAAACTTGACTGATTCTAAAATAAAGACTAGGTAAAGTCAAAATCCTTAGCTGGCTGAAGGCCCGTCTACAGTCATCTCCGTAGTTCAGTTTAGAGGCAGGGGAGTGACCCCAAAGCAGCAAACCATATAAAAGCTGAGACTGTAGAAATGAAAAATAGCATGTCCTTAGTACGTGCATGGACACCACGCCGGACAGACGACGTAACAGAAAAACTACCGAGCTCAAGCGTTTGCGAGTGATTCAACGTGGCTGTGCCAAGTTAGCTCTGAATCAATCAGAACACCAAGAAATATACTGGAGACTGTAGGGGAATCATTGGTACGTAGGGTGAACGTCATGTTTATAGTTTATAGGATAAGTCGTTGACATATATTTGTTGATAGGCTTGAGTAGGTCTCTATTAGGAATCTATATTATGATAGAATTCTAAGAATGGAGGCCGAAGTAGAGATCATTGGCTGATGATCTAGCATTGTTGGTCATTGGTCGGGATGAGTGTGAACTGCAAGACAAGGCGTTGTATGCGGTTCAACAGATTATTGATAATCTGGAGGAGATGGTTCTTGACATAGCTGCACAGAAAATATAAATGGTTTTACTTCAAGGAAGAAGAAAGATAAGATCTCTTAACCTTGAAGTAAATGGGTCTGTAATTCAAAGTGCTGAGAGAGGAGTGTTTATCAATAAAGACATGACCATGATGAAACATATTGAAGAGGTATCAAGTAAGGCAACATTCGTGAGTAATTTACTTTTAAGGTTGATGCCGAACTTAGGTGGTCCAAGATGAAGAAATAGAAAACTTCTTGCATCGACTAGATATACGCCGCACCTATTTGGCAAAGAGTCCTTAAATTTAAAAGGTATCGTGATATGTTGACTAGAGTGAATCGAAAACTCGCAATAGGAATTTGTTCCGCATATCGAACGGTTTCTGCTGAAGGGATTTAAATTATTGCTGAAGACTTGCTTGCTGAAGAAAGAACAGCGTTATATAGGAGAGGCAAAGAAGCAACACGTGAATGTAGAGTAAGTTTATTGAAGGCCTACCAGGAAAGATGGGATCTATATGAGGGATGGACAAGAATCCTTATCCCGGAAATAGAACCATGGTTTGATAGGAAGTGGGGCGAGGTAGATTTCTACTTATCTCAGGTTTTGTCGGGTCATGGAGTTTTTAAAAAGTATCTTTTTAAAATTGAAAAGTCGGAAAGTGAGGTGTGTTGGTTCTGTGATAGTATAGACACAGTGGAACATACATTATTTGTATGTGAAAAGTTTAGGCATATTTGTGAAAGGAAATGTGGTCGATTATTAAATCGAGACAACATAGTGAAAGTGATGTTAGAAAGTGAAGAATTATGGAACATTGTACAAGAAATGGTTATGAAAATAATGAAAGTAAAGGAAAGCCATGAAAGATTCCAAGAAGGAATTGAAAATGGTGAGGATGAGAACTTGGAGAATGTTGTGGAAAACAACATTGAAGAATAATAAATTGTTTATTATTAATATTCCCTGAAGCTAGTACCTTGGCGGGTGGTTCCGGGAATAGAGGAGGAAGGGTTTTAGACGGTCGAAGTTTACTTGATGTTTGCTTCAACCCGTCACTATCTGGCCACATGATCTTCGGTTAGGTGTCTGTTTACAGATTTCCTAATCCCCCCTATAAAAAAAAGGGTTGGGTTGGGTTGGGTTGTCTGGGGAAACGCATACCAAATAATTACCAAAAGATTGAAACTGAAAAACAGAAATGGTATTGAGGATAAAGCGGTGGAAGAACAAGTCAATAAACTGTTTCCTAAACATGAAGCTTTTACATGGGAGGCTAGGGATGGTCCACTAAACTCAATTCCCTTTACAGTGGAAGAACTCTCAGTGGCGGTACGTAATTTAAGAAAAAAGAAAGCCCCGGGACCGGATGCCATTCCATCTGAAATAGTTGGATTGTTGGCATCGAAGTATTCAAAGGATTTTTTAGAGGTATACAATGACTGTGTGTCTAAAGGTATATTTCCGAAGATATGGAAAAGTGCAAGACTTGTACTTATTGAGAAGCCGAAGAAAGCAGGACAAGCTTTGCCGTATAGACCTCTATGTTTATTGGATGCGACGGGGAAACTTTTGGAAAGATTACTAAGAATGCGATTGGTTGTAGAAGCGGAGGAGAATAACCTTCTACATGAAAACCAATATGGCTTTAGGAAGGGAAGATCCACTGTACAAGCGATTGAAAAAGTGCAGAAAAGCATTGATAAGATAAGAAAAAGGAAAAGGCTTTAAAGAATACGAAATTCTCTGCCTTAGTACTTTTGGACATCAAAAATGCTTTTAATTCTGCACTGAAATAATCGGATCCTTAATTAGTGGAAATATAAGTCCCTATCTGGTCGAAATGATAAGAAGTTACTTGTCGGAGAGAAATATCATAGCTCCAATTGGGAAAGTTTACGACATGTCTTGTGGGGTGCCTGAAGGATCTCCATTAGGAATCTATATTATGGTAAAATTCTAAGAGTGGAATTGGAGGCCGAAGTAGAGATCATTGGCTGATGATCTAGCATTGTTGGTCATTGGTCGGTATGAGTGTGAACTACAAGACAAGGCGTTGTATACGGTTCAACAGATTATTGATAATCTGGAGGAGATGGTTCTTGACATAGCTGCACAGAAAATATAAATGGTTTTACTTCAAGGGAGAAGAAAGATAAGACAAGATCTCTCAAGGTCTCTTAACCTTGAAGTAAATGGGTCTGTAATTCAAAGTGCTTAGAAAGCCATGAAGATTCAAGATTCCTAAAAGGAGTTGGAAATGGTGAAGATGAGAACTTGGAGAATATTGTGGAAAATAACATTGGAGAATAACTTGTTTACTTAATATTCCCTGAAGTTAGTACCTTGGCGGGTGGTTCCGGGAAGAGGGGGGGAAGGCTTTTAGACGGTCGAAGTTTACTTCAACCCGTCACTATCTGGCCACATGATATCTTCGGCCAGATGTCTGTTTACAGATTTCCTAATCCCCTCTATAATCAAAAAGCAAGGATTAGAAATGGAGCAAACTTCAATTATCATCATACAAGATAGACGACAACACAAAGAATTCAAGAAGACAGTTATAGAGTAAGAAGATGACATTTCAATAAATTTTTAAAAGACACGAAACTTGTTGCATTGCGTATAGCGACAGGTAGATCATTCCATAACGCAATCGATTCTATTGTAAAGGATCTGTGAAAAATCTTAGTAACATGAACCGGAAATATTAAGGTGGTATCAGAACTGGATTGGGTGGACAAACCATGCGACGATAAAAACCTAAATGAGTCAGATAGATATGCAGGAGTGTATCTGCAGAACCTTGTACAAAGTAGAAAGTATCTGACTCACTCTCTCACTCAGACCTGAGGTAATCTCACTTTGTACCTGAGGTCTCCAGGACAGTGTCGAATCCATAATCAAACCAAGATTCTTAACCGCCTACGAAAACTGAATAACGCTGCCATCGAGCACCACTTGAGATGATTTAATTTACGCCCATAATGATTAGACCATTCAAGAATACTGGCAAGGTTATTATTAAGGCGAAGTACAGCATCTTCAAAGTTATCAATAGGTGTTGAAGTGTAAATTTGAAGGTCATCAGCATACAAATGATAATTACATGAAATATTATCAGTAATACTATTTATAAAAATCGAAAAGAGCAAGGATCCGAAAACACTGCCCTGGGAAACCCCACATTTAATTCCATAACTGGAAGAGAGCTCAGAACCAACAGGCACATATAAAGATCGAAAGGAAAGATATGATTAGAACCAGGATAAACAAGAAGAGGAACATCCATAGAAGTAAGTAAGGATAATAAAATAGTATGGTCAACAGAGTCAAAGGCCTTACTAAAATCCAGAAGAACCAGTAATGAAACACAACAAATTGTCATGGGTAATTTTAATAAGTGCTATGTCCTTTACGGAATCAAGGTTGCATCTCGAAATTGCATCTTATTGATTAATTTAAATTTAAAAAGTGTACTCTATTCGAGTACAGACTAAAATATCAACGACACAAAACGCCCATAACCAACATAATTCGAAGTTTGATGCAGAAATCAATGTCAATGAGTTTATGGCAATACTTGAAGTTAACACACTTTGTAATGATGACGCTTGTTGCTATAGAAAATGCAAATGACTCAACTCTACATATATGATGAACAAACGCATCTTCTTTGTAGATATGTTATGACGTAAATTGTTTGTTATTGGTGAACCAAAAATCGTCATTAACTATTGAAGTGTCTTTATATTCACCATAACTTACTGTTTGACGAGTTCTTAGATAAGATCATTAGGCCGTACTTCTTCGAAGATATCGGTGTTATTATACTTGAAAAAATGATATTAAGGATTTCCAACAAGATGGTGCTCGAGTAAGAACGAATTTGCTATATACCATATTTCCAAATCGATTAATATCGATAAGTGGCGACTACAAGCTGACCGATTCGTTTGATTTGACGCCTCCTTTCTTTTCCTTGTGGATATACCCTAAGAGCTAGGTTTACGTCAACAAACCAAACACTCTCGTGCAGCTTAAGCCCAACAAATGGGATGTTAGTCGAAACACTCTTAAAAGTGTAAAACCTTAAAACTACTTTATCCGTTATATCCAAAGTCTTTGCAATAAAATTGTAATTTTAAACTTTAATGAAAATGTAATTACAATTTGATATTGAAAAATCACGTATATATCTGTAACCGACGCTTGACGCTAATTACATCAAACAACGGCGTGTTTCTGTCGAGCTTCGGTGCAGAATCCCTCGGGATTGTTCCTCGAGGGCGCGTTCCAAGCGAACAATAACTCGATAGCCGAGACGGTACGGTCTTGACTCTGGATATGTGTCAAGAAGTTGCCTTTATCCTTGTTTCTTAAAAACAATATAATTCTCTCTCACTTACCATTTAACCGATAACGTTTCGTTTAACTCACAATACTGAAATGAAAACCATTAATATGCTATATGACGGCGTTTCCGAAATTTCGAGGATACCCCACCGAATCCGACTAAAAATAGAACCCGCAAAAGTATGTCCAATCCAAACAATTTCGGGCAAACCTCGTATTATTATCCATCTCATCCCTATTTTAATTTTTTCTTTGTTTTATGCACTAATAATGCAGATTGTTAGGAAGTAATTACTTGAAAGTGGATGTTTGTGTTAACGTAATTCGGAAAGCTGGCCAAAACGCGGAGGCGTAAGAGTAATCGGGCTTGTAATAACGTTTCGCGTAAATATTATTAAGGATGTGGCTATTTATACATACAGTATCTCATATACAGCGATATCTCAATTAGTTCTTGAGGTACGATTCTTTGAAGATTTCTCGATTTTTATCAAACACATGATTATATTTTGCAGAGTTTCAATCAAAAAGTCATAACTCGGAGATTTAAATATTTGAAGCAAGAATCTTTGGCACCTTAAATAGCAACAAAATTTGCTTCAAGTTGCTCTTTTTTTCAGAGCGATATCTCAATTGGTTCTTGAGATACGATTCTTTGAAAATTTCTTCATTTTTATGAAACACATACGATTATGTTTTTGCAAAGTTTTAATAAAGGAATCATAAATCGGAGATTCAGAGATTTGAAGAAAGGATCTCAAGCACATTAAATACTAATTAAATTTGCTTCAAATCGCTCCTTATTTCAAAGTGATATTTCAATTAGTTCTTGAGATACGAATTTTTGAAAATTTCTTGGATTTTAACAAATATATATAATTACGTTTTTGCAAAGCTTTAATCAAAGAATCGTAACTCAGAAATTTAATGATTTGGAAAAACGATCTTAAGCACGTTAAATGGCAAGAAAATTTGCTTCAAGTTGCTCTTTATTTCAGAGCGATATCTCAATTGGTTCTTGAGATACGATTCTTAGAAAATTTTTAAATTTTTATGAAAAACATATGATTATGTTTTTGCAAAGTTTTAATAAAGAAATCACAACTCGGAGATTTAGAGATTTGAAGAAAGGATCTCAAGCACATTAAATACTAATTAAATTTGCTTCAAATCGCTTCTTTTTTCAAAGTAATATTTCAATTAGTTCTTGAGATAGGAATTTTTGAAAATTTCTTGGATTTTAGCATATGTACATAATTACGTTTTTGCAAAGCTTTAATCAAAAAATCGCAACTCAGAGATTTAATGATTTGGAAAAACGATCTTAAGCACATTAAATACTAATTAAATTTGCTTCAAATCGCTCCTTATTTCAAAGTGATATCTCAATTGGTTCTTAAGATACGAATTTTTGAAAATTTCTTGGATTTTAACAAATACATATAATTACGTTTTTGCAAAGCTTTAATTAAAAAATCGTAACTCGGAGATTTAATGATTTGGAAAAACGATCTTAAGCATATTAAATATTTATTAAATTTGCTTCAAATCGCTCCTTATTTCAAAGCGATATCTCAATTGGTTCTTGAGATACGAATTTTTGAAAATTTCTTGGTTTTTAACAAATATATATAATTACGTTTTTGCAAAGCTTTAATTAAAAAATCATAACTCGGAGATTTTATGATTTGGAAAAACGATCTTAAGCATATTAAATATTAATTAAATTTGCTTCAAATCGCTCCTTATTTCAAAGCGATATCTCAATTGGTTCTTGAGATACGAATTTTTGAAAATTTCTTGGTTTTTAACAAATATATATAATTACGTTTTTGCAAAGCTTTAATTAAAAAATCATAACTCGGAGATTTTATGATTTGGAAAAACGATCTTAAGCATATTAAATATTAATTAAATTTGCTTCAAATCGCTCCTTATTTCAAAGCGATATCTCAATTGGTTCTTGAGATACGAATTTTTGAAAATTTCTTGGTTTTTAACAAATATATATAATTACGTTTTTGCAAAGCTTTAATTAAAAAATCATAACTCGGAGATTTAATGATTTGGAAAAACGATCTTAAGCATATTAAATATTAATTAAATTTGCTTCAAATCGCTCCTTATTTCAAAGTGATATCTCAATTAGTTCTTGAGATACGAATTTTTGAAAATTTATTGGATTTTAACAAATATATATAATTACGTTTTTACTAAGCTTTAATTAAAAAATCGTAACTAAGAGATTTAATGATTTGGAAAAACGATCTTAAGCACGTTAAATAACAAGAAAATTTGCTTCAAGTTGCTCTTTTTTTCAGAGCGATATCTCAATTGGTTCTTGAGATACGATTCTTTGAAAATTTTTCATTTTTATGAAACTCATATGATTATGTTTTTGCAAAGTTTTAATAAAAAAATCACAACTCGGAGATTTAGAGATTTGAAGAAAGGATCTCAAGCACTTTAAATACTAATTAAATTTGCTTCAAATCGCTCCTTATTTCAAAGTGATATCTCAATTAGTTCTTGAGATACGAATTTTTGAAAATTTCTTGGATTTTAGCAAATGTATATAATTACTTTTTTGCAAAGCTTTAATCAAAAAATCGCAACTCAGAGATTTAATGATTTGGAAAAACGATTTTAAGCACGATAAATAACAAGAAAATTTGCTTCAAGTTGCTCTTTTTTTCAGAGCGATATCTCAATTAGTTCTTGAGATACGATTCTTTGAAAATTTCTTCATTTTTATGAAACACATATGATTATGTTTTTGCAAAGTTTTAATAAAAAAATCATAACTTGGAGATTCAGAGATTTGAAGAAAGGATCTCAAGCACATTAAATACTAATTAAATTTGCTTCAAATCGCTCCTTATTTCAAAGTGATATCTCAATTAGTTCTTGAGATACGAATTTTTGAAAATTTCTTGGATTTTAACAAATATATATAATTACGTTTTTGCAAAGCTTTAATTAAAACATCGTAACTCAGAGATTTAATGATTTGGAAAAACGATCTTAAGCACGTTAAATAACAAAAAAATTTGCTTCAAGTTGTTCTTTATTTCAGAGCGATATCTCAATTAGTTCTTGAGGTACGATTCTTTGAATATTTTTTCATTTTTATGAAACACATACGATTAGGTTTTTGCAAAGTTTTAATAAAAAAATCATAACTCGGAGATTCAGAGATTTGAAGAAAGGATCTCAAGCACATTAAATACTAATTAAATTTGCTTCAAATCGCTCCTTATTTCAAAGTGATATCTCAACTAGTTCTTGAGATACGAATTTTTGAAAATTTCTTGGATTTTAACAAATATATATAATTACGTTTTTGCAAAGCTTTAATTAAAACATCGTAACTCAGAGATTTAATGATTTGGAAAAACGATCTTAAGCACGTTAAATAACAAAAAAATTTGCTTCAAGTTGTTCTTTATTTCAGAGCGATATCTCAATTAGTTCTTGAGGTACGATTCTTTGAATATTTTTTCATTTTTATGAAACACATACGATTAGGTTTTTGCAAAGTTTTAATAAAAAAATCATAACTCGGAGATTCAGAGATTTGAAGAAAGGATCTCAAGCACATTAAATACTAATTAAATTTGCTTCAAATCGCTCCTTATTTCAAAGTGATATCTCAATTAGTTCTTGAGATACGAATTTTTGAAAATTTCTTGGATTTTAACAAATATATATAAATACGTTTTTGCAAAGCTTTAATTAAAACATCGTAACTCAGAGATTTAATGATTTGGAAAAACGATCTTAAGCACGTTAAATAACAAAAAAATTTGCTTCAAGTTGTTCTTTATTTCAGAGCGATATCTCAATTAGTTCTTGAGGTACGATTCTTTGAATATTTTTTCATTTTTATGAAACACATACGATTAGGTTTTTGCAAAGTTTTAATAAAAAAATCATAACTCGGAGATTCAGAGATTTGAAGAAAGGATCTCAAGCACATTAAATACTAATTAAATTTGCTTCAAATCGCTCCTTATTTCAAAGTGATATCTCAACTAGTTCTTGAGATACGAATTTTTAAAAATTTCTTGGATTTTAACAAATATATATAATTACGTTTTTGCAAAGCTTTAATTAAAACATCGTAACTCAGAGATTTAATGATTTGGAAAAACGATCTTAAGCACGTTAAATAACAAAAAAATTTGCTTCAAGTTGTTCTTTATTTCAGAGCGATATCTCAATTAGTTCTTGAGGTACGATTCTTTGAATATTTTTTCATTTTTATGAAACACATACGATTATGTTTTTGCAAAGTTTTAATAAAAAAATCATAACTCGGAGATTCAGAGATTTGAAGAAAGAATCTCAAGCACATTAAATATTAATTAAATTTGCTTCAATTCGCTCCTTATTTCAAAATGTTATCTCAATTAGTTCTTGAGATACGAATTTTTGAAAATTTCTTAGATTTTAACAAATCTTTATAATTATGTTTTTGCAAAGCTTTAATTAAAACATCGTAACTCAGAGATTTAATGATTTGGAAAAACGATCTTAAGCACGTTAAATAACAAAAAAATTTGCTTCAAGTTGTTCTTTATTTCAGAGCGATATCTCAATTAGTTCTTGAGGTACGATTCTTTGAATATTTTTTCATTTTTATGAAACACATACGATTAGGTTTTTGCAAAGTTTTAATAAAAAAATCATAACTCGGAGATTCAGAGATTTGAAGAAAGAATCTCAAGCACATTAAATATTAATTAAATTTGCTTCAATTCGCTCCTTATTTCAAAATGTTATCTCAATTAGTTCTTGAGATATGAATTTTTGAAAATTTCTTGGATTTTAACAAATCTTTATAATTATGTTTTTGCAAAGCTTTAATTAAAACATCGTAACTCAGAGATTTAATGATTTGGAAAAACGGACTTAAGCACGTTAAATGGCAAGAAAATTTGCTTCAAGTTGTTCTTTATTTCAGAGCGATATCTCAATTAGTTCTTGAGGTACGATTCTTTGAATATTTTTTCATTTTTATGAAACACATACGATTAGGTTTTTGCAAAGTTTTAATAAAAAAATCATAACTCGGAGATTCAGAGATTTGAAGAAAGAATCTCAAGCACATTAAATATTAATTAAATTTGCTTCAATTCGCTCCTTATTTCAAAATGTTATCTCAATTAGTTCTTGAGATACGAATTTTTGAAAATTTCTTGGATTTTAACAAATCTTTATAATTATGTTTTTGCAAAGCTTTAATTAAAACATCGTAACTCAGAGATTTAATGATTTGGAAAAACGGACTTAAGCACGTTAAATGGCAAGAAAATTTGCTTCTAGTTGTTCTTTATTTCAGAGCGATATCTCAATTGGTTCTTGAGATACGATTCTTTGAAAATTTCTTCATTTTTATGAAACACATACGATTATGTTTTTGCAAAGTTTTAATAAAAAAATCATAACTCGGAGATTCAGAGATTTGAAGAAAGGATCTCAAGCACATTAAATACTAATTAAATTTGCTTCAAATCGTTCCTTATTTCAAAGCGATATCTCAATTGGTTCTTGAGATACGAATTTTTGAAAATTTCTTGGATTTTAACAAATATATATAATTACGTTTTTGCAAAGCTTTAATCAAAGAATCATAACTCAGAGATTTAATGATTTGGAAAAACGATCTTAAGCACGTTAAATGGCAAGAAAATTTGCTTCAAGTTGTTCTTTATTTCAGAGCGATATCTCAATTAGTTCTTGAGGTACGATTCTTTGAATATTTTTTCATTTTTATGAAACACATACGATTAGGTTTTTGCAAAGTTTTAATAAAAAAATCATAACTCGGAGATTTAAATATTTGAAGAAAGAATCTTAGGCACTTTAAATAGCAACAAAATTTGCTTCAAGTTGTTGTTTATTTGAGAGCGATATCTCAATTAATTCTTGAGATACGATTTTTTGAATTCGATTTTTTTCTTAAAAAATACGATTTTGTTTAAGAATCTTTATCTCAACAATTAAATGATACTTTGAATTACGACTTTTATCATTAAAATGCTGAGGATTTCCGCATCCTATTATTAATGATCAAAGAGTAGCTATTACTACTCGGCATAGTAGATATTGGATATAATTTGAATCAACTCAATAAGACATATACCCAAAAGGGTCTAAATCTAAAGCATCCCGGGATAACAAAGTTATCTTATTCAATGAAATTAACTTGATCAACCGTTATCTGCACTTAACACAAATCTCAAATAATTGTCATGGATTAACTTGCACTTCTATTTGAATGGGGGATCGATGAGTTTGATTTGCTGCTAAAGAGGCTGGTTTAGAGCCGATTAAAACGAAATAAAGTCTTTATTTGTTGCTAAATAATTAATGAAATAACGTTAATGTGGGCATCAATTTATTGGAATGTGATAACGTTACGATTCAATAATAAACCAGGCCATTAAAGCGCAAATAGGAGCTATTTGGCAGTCATGTAATTACCGACTTTCCATTAGCGACATTATTCAAGAACTGCCGCCTGCTGTGGTTGATGTTGACAGTGCATAACGTGAACAAACGCGCGGTCAGCTATTTGAGATTTCAAATGAAGTGACCGCAGAATGATTGACTTCATTACCTTGTTGTTGGAGTGTTGGTTGGAATTTGTTAACAAACTAGTTTCAATTTACAATCGACAGAAACAAATTGGTTTAAATCTAAAATATACTCACATCATTTTCGAAATAATTTTTGTCACGAAACATAATCGTCAGTCACTAATCACCATTATCACTGAATCGATTTGTTGATGTTTATGAAAAGTGAATAAGACTTTTTAAGAAGATCGCGATTTTCGTGTTAAATAAGATATTTTGAGATAAAGGTGCAGAAGAGAGATAACGATGCGGCTTTGGTGGCGGCGCCTGGCAAACTGATGCATCGGGAACGATGACAGGATCATCTGGGAAAGCGACCAGCCCTCGCAGGAACGGCGCAGTGGCCTCCACTAGATCGACCTGTTTCTCCATGGCAACCCCCGAAACTCCACGAAACATCAATTAGTTTCACGTGGTCCCCGATTGAAAATCGGGGACAGAAACTTTCCCTCTTGCCTATACACCTTTTTTCTAAAACTACCCAAAAAAACAATCACTTTCAATAAAAAAAAAAACTTTAAATTAACTTTTTAAATTCAATTCAACTTAAATTTTAATTCCTCGATCCAAGATAAAACTTGAATCCACTTAAAAACGAATGGCAATTTTCCAGCTTTAATTGTTTCGTGATCCTCCAACGAAAATGTTTAAATATCTTTTTTTGAAGTTGTTAGACTCGCAAAGTATGCACTTTAACCCGGAAAATTAGATTCGGAATGGTGTTTTGAAATATTTAACATACCAAGGCGAAACAATTCACTCGGTTTAATGAAATGAATAAGCAAAACTCGGCTGTATTCGTGGAAGTTTGAGTTGTTAGATTACCACGGAACAAGTTCCATAAAGTAAACGAACCAAAAATAAAAACAAATAAAATCGGTACAAAAACAACTCGGATGTTTAAAATAAAGCAAGGTTTATTTTGTTAAAATAAAATACAAATTTATGATTAAATTTCGATGTAACTAAATATATTGAAATTTATTGGGATAATTATTGAATAAAAAAAGATAACGTTGTAACAAATAGAATCATTTTGTAATATAACACTGATAATTTCATAATCTAGGTGAAAAATGCTTTAAAATGAGTCCAAACTCGATGGGGTTATTTCTAAAAACAACCGAGATATGACGATTTAACGAAACATTTTGACAGCCGATTTTCAATTGTTTTAATACATTTTTGTTTTGTAATTTTTTTATTTTTGAAAATAATCTTATCGTGTTTGGACTCATTTTAAAGGATTTTTAATTTTCTACAACCCGAAAACAACATCAACCCGAGATAACATATTTTACGTCCATTTCCGGTTTCTAAATCGAATAGTTTTTTAAGAAAAACTGGTTTTTTCATAATTTGAAAATAATACGAAGAAAATAATTGCCGAATTCGTAAAATCAATTATTTATAAAAATTTTATATAAAAGAAAATCGACCTAAAACAAAATTTTATTGAAATTTGAGTATAATTTCGTAATCTAAATGGAAAATGCTTTAAAATGAGTCCAAACTCGATGGGGTTATTTCTAAAAACAACCGAGATATGACGATTTAACGAAACATTTTGACAGCCGATTTTCAATTGTTTTAATACATTTTTGTTTTGTAATTTTTTATTTTTGAAAATAATCTTATCGTGTTTGGACTCATTTTAAAGGATTTTTAATTTTCTACCACCTGAAAACAACATCAACCCGAGATAACATATTTTACGTCCATTTCCGGTTTCTAAATCGAATAGTTTTTTAAGAAAAACTGGTTTTTTCATAATTTGAAAATAATACGAAGAAAATAATTGCCGAATTCGTAAAATCAATTATTTATAAAAATTTTATATAAAAGAAAATCGACCTAAAACAAAATTTTATTGAAATTTGAGTATAATTTCGTAATCTAAATGGAAAATGCTTTAAAATGAGTCCAAACTCGATGGGGTTATTTCTAAAAACAACCGAGATATGACGATTTAACGAAACATTTTGACAGCCGATTTTCAATTGTTTTAATACATTTTTGTTTTGTAATTTTTTATTTTTGAAAATAATCATATCGTGTTTGGACTCATTTTAAAGGATTTTTAATTTTCTACCACCTGAAAACAACATCAACCCGAGATAACATATTTTACGTCCATTTCCGGTTTCTAAATCGAATAGTTTTTAAGAAAAACTATTTTTTTTTCATAATTTGAAAATAATACGAAGAAAATAATTGCCGAATTCGTAAAATCAATTATTTATAAAAATTTTATATAAAAAAAATCGATCTAAAACAAAATTTTATTGGAATTTGAGTATAATTTCGTAATCTAAATGGAAAATGCTTTAAAATGAGTCCAAACTCGATGGGGTTATTTCTAAAAACAACCGAGATATGACGATTTAACGAAACATTTTGACAGCCGATTTTCAATTGTTTTAATACATTTTTGTTTTGTAATTTTTTTATTTTTGAAAATAATCATATCGTGTTTGGACTCATTTTAAAGGATTTTTAATTTTCTACCACCTGAAAACAACATCAACCCGAGATAACATATTTTACGTCCATTTTCGGTTTCTAAATCGAATAGTTTTTAATAAAAACTGTTTAATTTCGTAATTTGAAAGTAATACGAAGAGAACAATTGACGAATTCGTAAAATCAATTATTTATAAAAATTTTATATAAAAAAAAATCGACCTAAAACAAAATTTTATTGAAATTTGGCTATAATTTCGTAATCTAGATGGAAAATGCTTTAAAATGAGTCCAAACTCGATGGAGTTATTTTTAAAAATAACCGAGATATGACGATTTAACGGAACATTTTGACAGCCGATTTTCAATTGTTTTAATACATTTTTGTTTTGTAATTTTTTTATTTTTGAAAATAATCATATCGTGTTTGGACTCATTTTAAAGGATTTTTAATTTTCTACCACCTGAAAACAACATCAACCCGAGATAACATATTTTACGTCCATTTCCGGTTTCTAAATCGAATAGTTTTTAAGAAAAACTATTTTTTTTTCATAATTTGAAAATAATACGAAGAAAATAATTGCCGAATTCGTAAAATCAATTATTTATAAAAATTTTATATAAAAAAAATCGATCTAAAACAAAATTTTATTGGAATTTGAGTATAATTTCGTAATCTAAATGGAAAATGCTTTAAAATGAGTCCAAACTCGATGGGGTTATTTCTAAAAACAACCGAGATATGACGATTTAACGAAACATTTTGACAGCCGATTTTCAATTGTTTTAATACATTTTTGTTTTGTAATTTTTTTATTTTTGAAAATAATCATATCGTGTTTGGACTCATTTTAAAGGATTTTTAATTTTCTACCACCTGAAAACAACATCAACCCGAGATAACATATTTTACGTCCATTTTCGGTTTCTAAATCGAATAGTTTTTAATAAAAACTGTTTAATTTCGTAATTTGAAAGTAATACGAAGAGAACAATTGACGAATTCGTAAAATCAATTATTTATAAAAATTTTATATAAAAAAAAATCGACCTAAAACAAAATTTTATTGAAATTTGGCTATAATTTCGTAATCTAGATGGAAAATGCTTTAAAATGAGTCCAAACTCGATGGAGTTATTTTTAAAAATAACCGAGATATGACGATTTAACGGAACATTTTGACAGCCGATTTTCAATTGTTTTAATACATTTTTGTTTTGTAATTTTTTTATTTTTGAAAATAATCATATCGTGTTTGGACTCATTTTAAAGGATTTTTAATTTTCTACCACCTGAAAACAACATCAACCCGAGATAACATATTTTACGTCCATTTTCGGTTTCTAAATCGAATAGTTTTTAATAAAAACTGTTTAATTTCGTAATTTGAAAGTAATACGAAGAGAACAATTGACGAATTCGTAAAATCAATTATTTATAAAAATTTTATATAAAAAAAAATCGACCTAAAACAAAATTTTATTGAAATTTGGCTATAATTTCGTAATCTAGATGGAAAATGCTTTAAAATGAGTCCAAACTCGATGGAGTTATTTTTAAAAATAACCGAGATATGACGATTTAACGGAACATTTTGACAGCCGATTTTCAATTGTTTTAATACATTTTTGTTTTGTATTTTTTTTATTTTTGAAAATAATCCCATCGTGTTTGGACTCATTTTAAAGGATTTTTCATTTCCTACAACCCGAACATATTTTACATCCATTTCCGGTTTCTAAATCGAATAGTTTTTTAAGAAAAACTTTTTTTTTTCATAATTTGAAAATAATACGAGGAGAATAATTGACGAATTCACCATATCTGATGAGTTTTTCGTGATCTGGTGAAAACTGCAGAGAAATTTCACATTTCTGGTGATTTTACAACTACACATTTTTTGATTAAACTTTCAAATAACATATCAGATACCTAAGCAAAAAGAGTAATTTTCAACTTGTTGGCAACAGAATGTATTTCTGTTCCAAATATTGAACATTATCTTAAAGACTGCGAACTTGTTGGTGACATACACAAAGTCCTGCTCATCAATATAAAATTTATCAACTTGTTGATAGTATGAGCTATTACTGTTCCACGGAGAATGTATTATTTTATGTCTTCAAAGTCCTGCTCGTCAGTTTAAAGTCTGTCAACTTGTTGGCAGCATGAGCTATTACTATTTCAAGTACTATACATTATCTTAAAGACTGCGAACTTGTTGACAGCATGAGGTATTATGTCTCCAAAGTTCTGCTTATTAATTTAAAATCTGCCAACATGTTGATAGCTGGTTATTCCAGGTCCAAATACTGTACATTATCTTAAAATCTACCAACTTATTGGCAGTATGAGGTATTACTGTTCCAAACACTGTACAGTGTCTTACAAATTGCTAACTTGTTGGCAGCATGATCTGTTATGTCTTGAAAGTGCTGCTCATCAAATTGAGGTCTGCCAATTTGTAGCCAATATGAGTTAATACTGTTCCAAATACTGTACAGTATCTTAGAGATTGCGAACTTGTTGGCAACATAGAAAATAGTAGTAAATCTGAAAATATGGTTGATTTCTGTAGTGTCTAATATCTAAAAAGAATATCTGAAGAGGTGGTAAGTTCAGAAAGAGGGGAGAAAAACGATTTGTGACATTATTTAGTCTACTTGGTTCCAAAATTACTGCAAAATATGGCAATCTAAACAGAGCTTGTAATTCAGTATCATCAGTATCTTTCTCTAGAAAACTTTTCTGCGCTTTTCAAAATATGCTGGTTCAAAAGAGAATCATACTTGAATCCCTTTAAATCATTTTGGATAGGTTGTTAATAAAAATTAATCATTGAAGTAAACCAAGCAATGAGCCATAGAGAACAATCATGCACACATTAGGAGATATATTGGACTGTATTAATCAAATATGACTCCACATGCCTAATACTATTCGCATTTATATTAAATATGCTTAATTAAGAAGTAAGCAACGAAATACGAGGAAAGGATAGGAAAAAGACTACATTGCAGGATTTCGGAAGAGTGCTGAAAGAAAATCAAGGAGAGAAGGTTAACGTATGGACAACAAGATAGAGAGGGAGTGGAATATTTAATAATTGGCATAAAAAATAGAAGAATGAAAAAAGATGAAATGTGGAGAAAATTTAAAGATAGGGATGTACAAACTCAGGAGAGAAAGTCGTAGATGCAGGAAGGGCGATGTAATGTGAGATGGTGAACGTAATAGGCACCGGATACTTAGGCGCTCATATAAAATTTAAAAAGATTTACATATTAATGTTTGCAAATGACTTAATACTGTTTTTACAATACTTGATTTGCCTCTACAACACTTGAGTTAGAAAGCAACTCATGATGACTTGATACTGCTTCTAGATGACTTGATACTGCTTCCAAAATATCAAATACAATGGGTGGAAAACAAAATCTTCATGTCAAATGTAAGTTTGTACAACTTTAAACACTGTCGGCAGAAGACATTTCCACTGCAAACCAAACATAGACACATGGAAGTTTTTTCACTCTTTTTTGAGAACCAGCATTCGTCGTTTGCTGATTGAAAAATTGAATCTTTTCTCAATTCAGTTTTTTGAGCACCCATACATATATCAGTGTCTATGTCCAAGGTATCTGCGAATGGAAGGGGCGAGGAGGGCAAGAGAATGACTTCTAGATTCCACTGGGCATATGAGGAAAGAGGAAATAGATACTGGGCGAATGATGTGAAGCACGTGTTAAGAGGGTGCAGTGAGCTAAAGGATGCGACTATGAATGAGAGCCAAATTTTGGGTGAGGTAGGATGAGAGATAAAATAAAATATGGAGACTTTAAGGATGGGGTCGTAAAAACAGAAGAGAATATGTGACGGATCTGCGCATAGAAGGGAATGAGAAGGGGAGGAAAATGGTTGCCAGATTTTGCTTCCACAGCGAAATCTAGCAACTCAAATATGAAGGGGTGTTGTTGGCTGTGTTGAGGTGATTAGAAGACTCTGGGCACAAGTTAAGATGGTGTAGTGTAGTGAGCTGAAGGTGGCGGCGATTAAGTCAATTTTTGGGAGAGAGTCAAAGATGACTGAAGGAGGTGAAATGTGGAGAATTTAGGGATGAGATCGTATAAACTCAGGAGAGAGTGACTACCAGGTTTTGCTGTGGGACTGAGAGATGGGATAGAAGCTGGGTGAATGATGTGAAGAGGTGTTGTTGGCAGTGTGGAGATGACTGGAAGATTCTGGGTACATGCTGAGAAGATATAGTGAAGTGAGCTGAGGGTGGCGGCGATGAACAGGAGTCAGTTTTTGGAAGAAGGCACAAAATGGATGAAGAAGGTAAAATGTGGAGAATTTAAGGATGATGCCGTATAAACTTAGGAGAGAGTGAGAAGCGTACGAATTCTCATGATATATGCGGATAGAATAGAATGAAGAAGAGAAGAAAATGACTAACAGGTTTTGCTGTGGAACTGAGAGATGGAATAGAAGCTGGGTGAACGATGCGAAGAAGTGTTGTTGGCAGTGTGGGCATGACTGGAAGACTCTGGGTACATGCTGAGAAGGTGTAGTGTAGTGAGCTGAGGATAGCGGCAATAAAGATGAGTCAGTTATTGGAAGAAAGGAGTAGATGGATGAAGGAGGTGAAATGTGGAGAATTTAGAGATGGGGTTATACAAACTCAGGTGATAATGAGTGGTGGAGATATTCCCATGATATATGCGAATAGAAAAGAATGAGAATGAGAAGAAAATGACTGCCAGATTTTGATGTGGAATTGTGAGATGCAATAGATGCTGGGCAGACGATGTGGAGAGGTATTGCTGGTTGTGTGGAGATGTCTGGAAAACTCTGGGCACATGCTGAGAAGGTGTAGTGTAGTGAGTTGAGAATGGCCACAATGAACAGGAGTCAGTTTTTGGGAGAGGGCAGAAGTTGGATGAAGGAGGTGAAATGTGGAGAATTTAAAAATGGTTTCGTACAAACTCAGAAAAGAATGAGTGACGGAGGAATTCCCATGATATCTGCGGATAGAAGGGAATGAGGAGAGGAAGAAAATGATTGCCAGATTTTGATGTGGAATTGAGAGATGCAATAGATGCTGGGTAGACGATGTGGAGAGGTATTGCTGGTTGTGTAGAGATGTCTGGAAAACTCTGGGCACATGCTGAGAAGGTGTAGTGTAGTGAGCTGAGAATGGCCACAATGAAGAGGAGTCAGTTTTTGGGAGAGAGCAGAAGTTGGATGAAGGAGGTGAAATGTGGAGAATTTAGAGATGGGGTTATACAAACTCAGGTGATAATGAGTGGTGGAGATATTCCCATGATATATGCGAATAGAAGGGAATGAGAATGAGAAGAAAATGACTGCCAGATTTTGATGTGGAATTGAGAGATGCAATAGATGCTGGGCAGACGATGTAGAGAGGTATTGCTGGTTGTGTGGAGATGTCTGGAAAACTCTGGGCATATGATGAGAAGGTGTAGAGTAGTGAGCTGAGAATGGCCACAATGAAGAGGAGTCAGTTTTTGGGAGAGGGCAGAAGTTGGATGAAGGAGGTGAAATGTGGAGAATTTAAAGATGGTTACGTACAAACTCAGAAGAGAATGAGTGACGGAGGAATTCTCATGATATCTGCGGATAGAAGGGAATGAGGAGAGGAAGAAAATGATTGCCAGATTTTGATGTGGAATTGAGAGATGCAATAGATGCTGGGTAGACGATGTGGAGAGGTATTGCTGGTTGTGTGGAGATGTCTGGAAAACTCTGGGCACATGCTGAGAAGGTGTAGTGTAGTGAGCTGAGAATGGCCACAATGAAGAGGAGTCAGTTTTTGGGAGAGAGCAGAAGTTGGATGAAGGAGGTGAAATGTGGAGAATTTAGAGATGGGGTTATACAAACTCAGGTGATAATGAGTGGTGGAGATATTCCCATGATATATGCGAATAGAAGGGAATGAGAATGAGAAGAAAATGACTGCCAGATTTTGATGTGGAATTGAGAGATGCAATAGATGCTGGGCAGACGATGTAGAGAGGTATTGCTGGTTGTGTGGAGATGTCTGGAAAACTCTGGGCACATGATGAGAAGGTGTAGAGTAGTGAGCTGAGAATGGCCACAATGAAGAGGAGTCAGTTTTTGGGAGAGGACAGAAGTTGGATGAAGGAGGTGAAATGTGGAGAATTTAAAGATGGTTACGTACAAACTCAGAAGAGAATGAGTGACGGAGGAATTCTCATGATATCTACGGATAGAAGGGAATGAGGAGAGGAAGAAAATGATTGCCAGATTTTGATGTGGAATTGAGAGATGCAATAGATGCTGGGCAGACGATGTGGAGAGGTATTGTTGGTTGTGTGGAGATGTCTGGAAAACTCTGGGCACATGCTGAGAAGGTGTAGTGTAGTGAGCTGAGAATGGCCACAATGAACAGGAGTCAGTTTTTGGGAGAGGGCAGAAGTTGGATGAAGGAGGTAAAATGTGGAGAATTTAAAGATGGTTTCGTACAAACTCAGAAGAGAATGAGTGACGGAGGAATTCCCATGATATCTGCGGATAGAAGGGAATGAGGAGAGGAAGAAAATGATTGCCAAATTTTGCTGTGGAACTGAGAGACGTAATAGATGGTATTCATGGCTGTTTGGAGATAACTGGAAGACTCTGAGCACATGCTTAGAGGGTGCACTGAAGTGAGGTGAGGGTGGTGGCGATGAACAGGAGTCAATTTTTGGGAGCGGACAGAAAATGGATGAAGGAGGTGAAATTGTCCTAAATTTAATTATTTTTATTTTTAATTATTTGTTTAATATAAATGTAATATAAATTCTAAGATTTTCCCAAAAATAGACAAAATGGATATTGGCCTAGTTGCAACGTTTATTTTATGGCCCTTTTTTGTGTGTAGGAACAATCTTAACTATTTCCAAATAGTCGGAAAATAAGAATGTTCTCAACATTAAAAGCATCATAGTTATTATCACCAATATGAGAATTCGAATAGTTAGAAATAGAGGCGATGATTTTTTCAACTATATTAGCAAAATATGTGTTCAATTCTGCGGTAGTCAATGTGTTGGTAAAGCAATTACAAATCAAAGGATTATTACTCTAAATAATTTCCCACATTACATGTTCGTATTTACGTATTTCTTCGCTTTAATGATTAGATTGTGTGTATTAAATCTGCAGATTATCTATTTATGTCAACCAACAGGTGGAAAACATCCTTGACTAGCTTAATGTAATTAATGAAGTGGCAACCATCTTTTTCACTGCCCAGCTTGTAAGTGAAAACTTTGATGTTAATATATTTTTCATAACATATTTTTCTTTTAACAAAAACTAGAATTAATACTAGATTTAAAATGATGATTTCGGGTTAAATCATCATTTTATTATTTTTATTATTTATTATCGAAATTTTATCATACATCTTTTATTATTACAACAATAAAACTTAATAGATGTACAAAAAGAATTAAAATTAAAAAAACACAATATCTTCAGAAAAAGCCCCAACCAACCTGAACTCGTTTCTTGAGAGGATCGCCCTCAAGAATTGAGGACTTTTGTTAGAATACACCGCCGGTCTTTGCGCGCCGACCCTCAACACAAATTCCCTTTCAAAGGGCTGAGGAAAGGGCGAATTGGTCGAATGTGACCTCGTTTCGCCCTCATGATCCGCCACGATCATATTAACAACCTTCTGGGCATCCGAGAACATCCCCAACATGTTCTTTCCGATTCTCGAACTTTCCCTCTCCGCAATCTCGACTTCCCTTCCTTTAATTAAATTTTCGGCCAGACCCCTTAAATCGTTATCCTCGCCTCCGGACGGATTGAATTTGTAAAGGAGCGAGTTTATCTGGGAGATACTAAGCTCTAAGGCCGCCATCTCTTGAATGAGTACTTCGCACCGTCTTTTCGAGACTTTTCCGTCGCGCGAAAGTCGTTCGCCCGTTTTTATGACTTGTTTGAGTTCGCCCGTAGAATCCTGCAGGTGGATTTGTTGGTATTCTTCTGTTAATCGGTAGATGGCGGTGTGGGAAAGAACCGGGAGGAGGAGGTCAATTATTTGAGATACGTTTCGAGAGTTTAAAAAGTGGAGTACTTTTTCGGCTTCTCTTGTATCGTCGAATAAACGTTTTTGTCTATGTGATGGAACGGGTTTGGAATTATTCCAAATTTCGACCCAAGTATTATCCGAAATTAGCATCCTCGAACTTAAATGTCCCTTTTTTTGGCCCCATTCGTCTAATCCGTCTTCTTCGATCCAATCCCTCGGGGAGTACCATCGAATGAAATCTTCTAAAATCGAGTTAGGATTAGCCGCTTTAAACGATTCCATATCGCTTAATAAAGAGGCGCTCATTAATTTCGCTCGTAATTCGGATCCTTGGGCGTCCGACCCAAGTTTTAACAAAACATCCGTGTCTTCTTCAAGTTGATCTTCCGTTTTTGGAACCGGTTCTTGAGTAATTGGGATGTACAAAGGTTCTCCCGTTTTAATCAATTTAAGATCTTCGAATTTTCCCAGACGACCGACCGGCTGATTCCAAGAAGAATAACTGTGCTTTCTTTTTAAAGGCTCATCATCGATATTACACTCGAAAAATTCTTCATCGTCCGTCGAAGAAGACGCTTCTTCTCTTGCAGATTCGAATAACTTACTCGCTTCCGATTCTCGAGCCGATTTTCTTTCAATGCAACAATTTAACATTTGAAGCTTTTGATGTAAAAGGTTCGTTCTGGGGTCGGGGAACCCTGGCGATAATCTGAAACGAAATCGACATGTTTTAAGATAATATCGGATAATTATTCTTTTGTTCTTAATGGAGATTCAATGCCGATTTAGTGCCATTACCGAACGAACGAAACCAGAAAATCGATCTAATGATAGAGTTAAGTGTGACTGAACTTGATCTCGTGTCGACCGTGTGTTACATGTTACATGGAGAATGGATATTCGAGTCAAGGTGAAACTGTTCTTGGTATCAATAAATGTTGGAAATTGAATCAACCAAGTTAATTTTTGTGTTTTAAGGGAATTATAAAATGCATTGAATTTTATATTTTGAGATTTTTTATTGCGCGGTGTTACAAGAACTTGTATACTTATCCACTTGTATACTTAAACAAGGTGTGTCTTTGCACGCATTCCTTAGTCCACTTACCAGCGCATACTTTTTTTTAAAACGAGATTTACATTCGTAATAAGGTGTAACAATCGCCGATTCGTTTCTTTTAATGTCGACGATGAAATTATACAAAAAATCTTTTATGTTCTTCACCCAAAGATTGATTACAATTAACTATCTTTAAATATAATGTTCGTTATCTTTCGAGATAACGGACTTTTAATTACATCACTAGAATGCCTAATTATTTCTTCATCTAAATAGCTAAAAACGTCGTCGTGTATTAAAGGCGTGTATGCAGCGCTGTTCTAAACTTAATGGCAAATCAATTGAAATATACAGGGTTGATTTGAACCCTGCTTCTGAAGACATTTTGTAATGAAGACCTCTACAATGAATAGTTTCTGAAATAGAGTACTTTACAAACTAATTTGGCAACTTTGTATATGTCAATTGAAGTAACACCAGAACTAACACTTAGTACTTATATTATTAACCTTTATGGGGAGGATATCAACAAACAAATCAAGGACTTCGATAACTCACGGATTAGACAATGCAAGCTGTTAAACAGTTTAGCTTTTTTACGAAGAAGCAGAGAGAAGAAAGTTACGCCAACGTTCTTGAAGATGAAGCACCACATCGACTCCGCTGCAGCTCGTAGAATCTTGATTAGAACAGAACAGGCATTACTACGAAAAAGGATATATAAGACCTACAGTGATTTACAGAAGGTAAGTGAGAGGTTACTACGACTCCACCTCTCACTTTCCAATAGTATGTCCGGAGAAGACTAGGACAAAGTGGACAGACTAACAATGGAGAAAGCCGATCGTGAATTCAAGAAGACCCGCGACACACATGTCAAGAAATTTGAAACATTGGAACGCCGGGTGCAGCAGAAGAGAAACAGCAACAGTCTACCAGTAGAAACAATCGTCATCAACAGATCGAGTATCCCACTAACGAATGAAGAAACCAAAGGACTAAATTACGCAATCGCCCCAAAGAAGGTCCTGAAGGAAGAAATAATCTGCGAAGTGGAAGCAGCAGTTCGAGGTATGCCCACACTGAAAGCCGAAGAGATCCGACAAGAAGTTGCCAGGGTATTGAAATCAGCAAAACCACCAAAATCCAACTTGACAATTAGTGAGAAGAAGGCACTCCGATCTATTAAAGAAAAGTCAGAAATCGTCGTGTTACCAGCAGACAAGGGGAATGCCACCGTTGTGATGGACAAGGAAGAATATGACGCCAAAATGATGGAGGCCACCTACAGGAAGATCAAGAAGGACCCTACAGACAAGATCGTAAGGAATATGAAGAGCCTTGTAAAATCCACAGCTATTCCACCAGAACATCAGAAAGGTTTGTTTGTGCAGGCTCCGGTACCACCAATTTATGGACTACCGAAGATCCATAAACCAGACGTCCCCCTTCGTCTTATCGTCAGTGCCATCAATTCCCCAACATACCTACTAGCCAAACATCTCGCTAAAATTCTCTCTCCTTTTATAGGCAACACGGAATCATATGTTAGGGACTCGACACACTTCGTGGAATCAGTGAAAAATGTAAAGCTAGATGCTGAGGATTTTTTTTCTTTAGTTTCGATGTAGAATCTCTTTTTACTAGGGTACCAATTAAGGATGCGGTAGAGGGTCTTCGCCAAAAACTCATTCCGGAGGGTTTGCCAGAGTACGTGCCAGATTTAGTGGAATTTTGTTTATCGTCGACGTATTTCAGTGGGAAAGGAGAGTTTTACGAACAGTTTGAGGGGGCAGCCATGGGATCCACTTTGTCGCCGGTGATAGCTAACTTTTACATGGAATTGTTCGAAGAAAATGCTCTGAAGAAGAGCCAATGGAAACCAAAACTATAGCTCCGATATGTGGACGACACGTTTGTGGTATGGAAACATGGTAGGGAACGCCTCTTTGAATTTCTAGGTCATCTAAACGCTCAACATCCCATGATCAAATTTACCATGGAAACAGAATCCCCCAAGCAGTTGCCCTTCTTAGATGTATTGGTCACTAGAACGACAAATGGTGATATGGAACTGGGGGTGTATCGAAAGAAAACCCACACCAATAGGTACTTAGAGGCAACATCGCACCATCATCCCCAACAGAAGAGGTCCGTAATTCGCACTTTGTTTCAGAGAGCAGCAAGAATATGTAAAGGAGATAACCTAAAGAAGGAAGAACGGTTTCTACGGAACGTACTACAGAAAAATGGATATAGTTTAAAGGACATCAACCGACCCACCAAGCAGCGGAAGCAGGGAGAAGAAGCTGCAGCAAGTACAGAACCAGCTGGTTTCATCTGTCTTCCTTACGTTTCCGGTGTAACGGAACGAATTGCAAGACACATCAAGAAAAACGACATCGTGGTGCGATATGGAACGGTCGCCAAAATTCGGAATACACTCCCGGTAGCTAAGGACAAGCTACCTCTATTAAAAGGAGCGGGTGTCTATCGGCTGTCATGCAGCTGTGGGAAGTTTTACGTTGCCCAAACCGGACGAAACATCGAATGCCGTATCAAGGAACACGAGAGGGATGTGACGCTGAGGAAGATTCAACAGTCGGCGGTTGCGGAACATTGCCATTCGGAGGGACACCGAATAAACTTCGACAAAACAAAGGTTCTGGCTAGGAACAATAAATATCATCAACGGCTAACAAGAGAAGCCATAGAAATCCACCGACATAAAAACAACGTCAACAGAGAAGATGGCTGGGAACTCAGCAGAACATGGAAGATGGTGGTGAAGACGAACACGACTCCCAAACCGGACGCGACGCAGTAATTAGCTTGTAATTAATATATATTAATTAGTTTTTCGACCTATATATTGTTTTACGATCCCCGATTTTGTCAGTTAGAACCAGTTTCTGAAGAAGGTTGCAACATGGCATCCGAAACGTCAAACATTTTTTTAAAAAACGCACGGCGAAACCCGAAAGTTTCTAGTTTTAGATCTAGTGATAGTTCTAGTGTTAGTGCTAGTGTTAGTTCAATTAACACCGGTCGTGAAAGCCTTCGTACTTATATTAATCTACATTCTTACATGATACGAACAAAACTCAAAGGTTATATCAAATCGTTATAAAATATCTCATTTTATACAATGGTATACAACTTTAGTAACGTCCTGAAACCCCTCACGGGGTTTCCGGAGAGGTGGAAGATGAGGATGATATGCCCAGTATATAAAAAAGGGAATAAAATGGTGGTGAGCAATTATAGAGGGATTACTGTACTGGACACAACTTTCAAAATTTACGCAAAGATACTGCTGGGGAGGTTGGAAGAGGAAATGCAATGGGGGGAGTTGTTGGCGGATAAGCAGGCGGAATTCAGGAAGGGAAGAGGGGCAATTGACAATATATACATTCTGAAACACCTAATAGATAGGGAATGGATAGAGAGAAGTTCTGGGAGGTATCACAGAACAACTGATAGGGAGGACACATATCCGATCGACTTGATGTTTGAAAAAAGGAAGGCGGCAATTCAAGAAGATTGCAATAAATCGGAGGTAATAGAACGGCTCACTAAGAAATGGGAAGAAAAATAGTCAGTGGACACCGGAAAGGCCCGATGCACGAAACGGGCAAACGGGAGGACGCTAAACACACTTTCTTTGAGTGCGTCATATGGAAAGGTGTAAGAAGGGCAGTAGAGCAAAAGCTAAACGAAAGAATAACGCCGGTGAACTACGTCGCTATCATGCTGCAGAATGAGGAGAGATGGAACGTGGTGGAGGAGATGATAAGGGAGATCGTGAGAACGAAGGAAAGATAGGAGAAGGAGATGGAGGACGAAAGTCATGGAGGGTGGGAGGGGAAGGAGGGGCTACTAGATGCCCTTCCTCTGTTTCGGTGAGTTGCCTGGGTAGAATCTACGGTAAAAGTTAGAGGTGTGATTTTGTTTTTTGTTTTCTGTCTACTGACTAAAGAGTCCGGAGGGAGAAGAGGAGAAGACGATGAGAGAGCCGAGGACATGAGGACCTGCCCCCCTCTGCCGGGTACGTAACAGAAAGTGAATTGTTTAAAAGCTAAAAGAATGGTATTACTTCTGTTTTTCATGTGTGGGTGGCTTGGACAGGGAAGAAGGAGGAGAACAAAAAGGGAAGGGGAGACGATGAGCGACAACTACACTGAAGAAAGCTCGCGAGAGTGATTCCAGTGAAGACGAGGAAAGGGGTTTTTAATGGGTCGGAGCCTATGGCTTCAACCCCACACTGTCCGGCCGTTGAAGACCTCCAGGCCGGATGTCTGATTGTTGTCCCCGACCTCGTTAAAAAAAAAGGTATATAGTGAGGGAGGAGGTTTAGGTGGAGGCGGGGAGAAGAGCGGTGAAGTATGAGGAAATGATAGAAGCAAGACCACAGTGCAAGATCCTGGGAGAAATCCTATGGGTAAAGAGATCCTATAGGCAAAGAGACAGGAAAGAATATTATAGAAGGGTGGGATACTCACTAATTACCATCGAAAACAGTAAAGCGGAAAGAGTCGAAATGTGGAGGGAACTGGGATATACAGAAGCAGGAAAGAAGGTCACAGATACTAGAAGGGAGATACAATGAAAGGTATAGGGAGATAGTGACAGGAGCGGCCAAAGTATTTGTTGATGGAGGGGGATGATGAAGGGAAGAATGGCCAGATTCCGCTCTTCCCTTCATCTCTCAAGATCGTCTCTCAAGATTACCTTGAGACGCATGGCAAAATCTGAATGATACTAGTTCTAAGACTGACTTAGAACCAGAAACATTCTGATTCAACCATGCGTTTCAAGGTAGTCTTGAGAGATGCATGGCTATAGCTGAATGATTCTACTTCTAAGACTGATTTAGAATTAGAATCATTCTGGTTTGGCTTTGCATTTTAAGATAATCTCAAAGGAGTCTTGAGAGATGCATGGCTAAATCAGAATGTTGCTGGTTCTAAATCAGTGTTACAACTAGAATCATTCAGGTTTTGCCATGCGTCTCTCAAGGTTACCTTGAGACGCATTGCAAAATCTGAATGATTCTAGTTCTAAGACTGACTTAGAACCAGAAACATTCTGATTCAAACATGCGTCTCAAGGTAGTCTTGAGAGATGCATGGCTATAGTTGAATGATTCTACTTCTAAGACTGATCTAGAATTAGAATCATTCTGGTTTGGCTTTGCATTTTAAGATAATCTCAAAGGAGTCTTGAGAGATGCATGGCTAAATCAGAATGTTTCTGGTTCTAAATCAGTGTTACAACTAGAATCATTCAGGTTTTGCCATGCGTCTCTCAAGGTTACCTTGAGACGCATTGCAAAATCTGAATGATTCTAGTTCTAAGACTGACTTAGAACCAGAAACATTCTGATTCAAACATGCGTCTCAAGGTAGTCTTGAGAGATGCATGGCTATAGCTGAATGATTCTACTTTTAAGACTGATTTAGAATTAGAATCATTCTGGTTTGGCTTTGCATTTTAAGATAATCTCAAAGGAGTCTTGAGAGATGCATGGCTAAATCAGAATGTTTCTGGTTCTAAATCAGTGTTACAACTAGAATCATTCAGGTTTTGCCATGCGTCTCTCAAGGTTACCTTGAGACGCATTGCAAAATCTGAATGATTCTAGTTCTAAGACTGACTTAGAACCAGAAACATTCTGATTCAACCATGCGTTTCAAGGTAGTCTTGAGAGATGCATGGCTATAGCTGAATGATTCTACTTCTAAGACTGATTTAGAATTAGAATCATTCTGGTTTGGCTTTGCATTTTAAGATAATCTCAAAGGAGTCTTGAGAGATGCATGGCTAAATCAGAATGTTTCTGGTTCTAAATCAGTGTTACAACTAGAATCATTCAGGTTTTGCCATGCGTCTCTCAAGGTTACCTTGAGACGCATTGCAAAATCTGAATGATTCTAGTTCTAAGACTGACTTAGAACCAGAAACATTCTGATTCAACCATGCGTTTCAAGGTAGTCTTGAGAGATGCATGGCTATAGCTGAATGATTCTACTTCTAAGACTGATTTAGAATTAGAATCATTCTGGTTTGGCTTTGCATTTTAAGATAATCTCAAAGGAGTCTTGAGAGATGCATGGCTAAATCAGAATGTTTCTGGTTCTAAATCAGTGTTACAACTAGAATCATTCAGGTTTTGCCATGCGTCTCTCAAGGTTACCTTGAGACGCATTGCAAAATCTGAATGATTCTAGTTCTAAGACTGACTTAGAACCAGAAACATTCTGATTCAAACATGCGTCTCAAGGTAGTCTTGAGAGATGCATGGCTATAGCTGAATGATTCTACTTTTAAGACTGATTTAGAATTAGAATCATTCTGGTTTGGCTTTGCATTTTAAGATAATCTCAAAGGAGTCTTGAGAGATGCATGGCTAAATCAGAATGTTGCTGGTTCTAAATCAGTGTTACAACTAGAATCATTCAGGTTTTGCCATGCGTCTCTCAAGGTTACCTTGAGACGCATTGCAAAATCTGAATGATTCTAGTTCTAAGACTGACTTAGAACCAGAAACATTCTGATTCAAACATGCGTCTCAAGGTAGTCTTGAGAGATGCATGGCTATAGTTGAATGATTCTACTTCTAAGACTGATCTAGAATTAGAATCATTCTGGTTTGGCTTTGCATTTTAAGATAATCTTGAGAGATTTTAAGATAATCTCAAAGGAGTCTTGAGAGACGCATGGCTGAATCAGAATGTTTCTGGTTCTAAATCAGTGTTACAACTAGAATCATTCAGGTTTTGCCATGCGTCTCTCAAGGTTACCTTGAGACGCATTGCAAAATCTGAATGATTCTAGTTCTAAGACTGACTTAGAACCAGAAACATTCTGATTCAAACATGCGTCTCAAGGTAGTCTTGAGAGATGCATGGCTATAGCTGAATGATTCTACTTTTAAGACTGATTTAGAATTAGAATCATTCTGGTTTGGCTTTGCATTTTAAGATAATCTCAAAGGAGTCTTGAGAGATGCATGGCTAAATCAGAATGTTGCTGGTTCTAAATCAGTGTTACAACTAGAATCATTCAGGTTTTGCCATGCGTCTCTCAAGGTTACCTTGAGACGCATTGCAAAATCTGAATGATTCTAGTTCTAAGACTGACTTAGAACCAGAAACATTCTGATTCAAACATGCGTCTCAAGGTAGTCTTGAGAGATGCATGGCTATAGCTGAATGATTCTACTTTTAAGACTGATTTAGAATTAGAATCATTCTGGTTTGGCTTTGCATTTTAAGATAATCTCAAAGGAGTCTTGAGAGATGCATGGCTAAATCAGAATGTTGCTGGTTCTAAATCAGTGTTACAACTAGAATCATTCAGGTTTTGCCATGCGTCTCTCAAGGTTACCTTGAGACGCATTGCAAAATCTGAATGATTCTAGTTCTAAGACTGACTTAGAACCAGAAACATTCTGATTCAAACATGCGTCTCAAGGTAGTCTTGAGAGATGCATGGCTATAGTTGAATGATTCTACTTCTAAGACTGATCTAGAATTAGAATCATTCTGGTTTGGCTTTGCATTTTAAGATAATCTTGAGAGATTTTAAGATAATCTCAAAGGAGTCTTGAGAGACGCATGGCTGAATCAGAATGTTTCTGGTTCTAAATCAGTGTTACAACTAGAATCATTCAGGTTTTGCCATGCGTCTCTCAAGGTTACCTTGAGACGCATTGCAAAATCTGAATGATTCTAGTTCTAAGACTGACTTAGAACCAGAAACATTCTGATTCAAACATGCGTCTCAAGGTAGTCTTGAGAGATGCATGGCTATAGCTGAATGATTCTACTTTTAAGACTGATTTAGAATTAGAATCATTCTGGTTTGGCTTTGCATTTTAAGATAATCTCAAAGGAGTCTTGAGAGATGCATGGCTAAATCAGAATGTTGCTGGTTCTAAATCAGTGTTACAACTAGAATCATTCAGGTTTTGCCATGCGTCTCTCAAGGTTACCTTGAGACGCATTGCAAAATCTGAATGATTCTAGTTCTAAGACTGACTTAGAACCAGAAACATTCTGATTCAAACATGCGTCTCAAGGTAGTCTTGAGAGATGCATGGCTATAGTTGAATGATTCTACTTCTAAGACTGATCTAGAATTAGAATCATTCTGGTTTGGCTTTGCATTTTAAGATAATCTTGAGAGATTTTAAGATAATCTCAAAGGAGTCTTGAGAGACGCATGGCTGAATCAGAATGTTTCTGGTTCTAAATCAGTGTTACAACTAGAATCATTCAGGTTTTGCCATGCGTCTCTCAAGGTTACCTTGAGACGCATTGCAAAATCTGAATGATTCTAGTTCTAAGACTGACTTAGAACCAGAAACATTCTGATTCAAACATGCGTCTCAAGGTAGTCTTGAGAGATGCATGGCTATAGCTGAATGATTCTACTTTTAAGACTGATTTAGAATTAGAATCATTCCGGTTTGGCTTTGCATTTTAAGATAATCTCAAAGGAGTCTTGAGAGATGCATGGCTAAATCAGAATGTTGCTGGTTCTAAATCAGTGTTACAACTAGAATCATTCAGGTTTTGCCATGCGTCTCTCAAGGTTACCTTGAGACGCATTGCAAAATCTGAATGATTCTAGTTCTAAGACTGACTTAGAACCAGAAACATTCTGATTCAAACATGCGTCTCAAGGTAGTCTTGAGAGATGCATGGCTACAGCTGAATGAGTCTACTTCTAAGACTGATGTAGAATTAGAATCATTCAGGTTTGGCTTTGCATTTTAAGATAATCTTGAGAGATTTTAAGATAATCTCAAAGGAGTCTTGAGAGACGCATGGCTGAATCAGAATGTTTCTGGTTCTAAATCAGTGTTACAACTAGAATCATTCAGGTTTTGCCATGCGTCTCTCAAGATTACCTTGAGACGCATGGCAAAATCTGAATGATTCTAGTTCTAAGACTGACTTAGAATCAGAAACATTCTGATTCAACCATGCGTCTCAAGGTAGTCTTGAGAGATGCATGGCTACAGCTGAATGAGTCTACTTCTAAGACTGATTTAGAACTAGAATCATTTTGGTAATAGTTTTTGTTAATTTAAGTTTGGTAATTTCTATATTTTTTATATTTGATCAAGTATAATTAAGATTCTTTTTGAAGAAAACATCAAGCCTTTTAGTGGTACATTTAATATTTCTGTAACGAAGATATTTTCTTGTAATGTAGATGGAAAAACAAGTTTAAATGTTTTCGCTAAGAGGTTTGTTGCCATCATTGCACTTAGTGCAATTTGCCAAATCACAAATTGAAAGTAATTAGTACAAGGCGTATTTCTTATTTTACTGTTAAGTGTTCTCTCTTCGTCTGAATCGCGAGGTTTTATCTCACCGCGTAGTGGTACCTAACGGATGGTAGCAGGTGGTATCGAAGAAATGTGCCAGTATGATTGTGGAAGTCGCCTAAGACACTGTTAGGCACCTTTCTAACGCTCTCAGCTATGAACGTTTGAGTATCGCGATATATCAAAGTGACTTTTAGTGGTTTATTTTATTCTTTTTTATTTTAAGTGTTGTTGGATGGAGTAATAAATTATTTTTTTTTAATAAAAAGGTAAGTTTGAATAACTCATAAACGTATTAAATCAATATTTAATAAGATGAGGTAACAATGACATTCTTGAGCGACTACATAACACAAAAAATAACCTCATCTTGTATTCTTGCGAAAGATACTTTACATGGGCGTGTACGAAATACCTTGAAAGCCAAGTATTTAACTTGTACATTTTACATCACGATCGACGTTATAATGGACGGGTTTTAAACTAACGATAATTTCTTTCCGTTTAACGCTAAAACAATCAACGTGTTTGTATTGAAATTGTTCCGGATATCTTTATTTTTTTTGAATGGGGCTTAATGATTAATGGCTTCGTCCTTCAATATGTAACGTTTACAAAGTCCATCAATCTCGCCTCTAACAATAACCTTTTGATTATAAATACCTTTCAATCTAAAATTTTTTTAACACAAAACGAAAAATTAACAATTAAAACGGTTAGAATTAATTTATACAATGCATCAACCGTTGAAACCGCTACAAATTTCAATTATTAAATCGGTTAATCCGATGGTTATCTTGTGCATCCACACGAACGATACAGTTATAACAGAGCCTTACTGTTATTTATCTACAAAAATGTAACGACCTTCAACTAAATCATGATCAAAATTTGTTTCGTAATAGGAAACTAAAATTTTAAGTAATTATCGCTTAATTCGCACCTATTTAATAATTAATCTTAATTATTTAACGTAGAATGAATTACTACGTTGTTAAATAAAAGTACAACAAAAAAATAACAATCAATTAAAGGAAGCAAACGAAGTTCACGTATATTAAAGTAGTTCACGAGATGTGGCCGACAATTCCAACGGTTAAAGTTACGGTATCGTTGTAGCAATCGGTACGTCTTCGTCGTAACCGTTTTCTTTCATGCGACAAATAGAACGGATTCCGATGCTTCTGTTGGTAAAACGGCACCAAATCAAATCATTATTACCAGGATAAAACATAAAACGTAAAACTCTTCCGTTTATAATGACAAAAAAAATGGCAAAATTAAGTGAAAACTGTTTCGAAACCAGCTTAGGAAGCGGTTGTTTTGCATTTCCTGTTTGTCGCAACTAAAGTGCAAGGGACCTACTTGCACTTCGGTTAATGGTAGGAGAAATTGAGCTCTACCTACGGAATATCTTAACGCCTTAACAAATTACTTAGATGAACTGAATGAGAAGTTTTCGTGATAGGTCTCGAACAAAGTGAAAAGGAAAAGGAAGAATATGGATTGAAGAAATTTCAATTTCTCTAAAGAAAATTAATTTGCGTTTAAATGGAAAGTTGAAAGTTAAGATGGATCGATAATGGAAAATGTATAATAACTTTATTTATATTATGTGATATGAACGATTTTATTTGATTGATACAATCTACCAAAACATGAAGTAAATGTTACTCACTCACACGACCATAACTTTGATGGTGAAAACTTCGAGTGATACGTAAGTTCTGTTTGGAGAGCACGTCAACGCGCATGTTGAAGTGTGTCGAGTTCGTCGCACTTTGCAAATTTTAAACTTGGTTTGCTTTTTATAGTCAGCAAGTTCTATCGATTTTAATGCAGATTTTAGGTCTTAAATTTCGCGACAAACTTTCTTTCATCCTGATGGAAATTCTTCGTACTTATAAGAATAAATAATATCGCTTTAAGCTATGTCGAATACTTCAAAATTGAATTGAAAATAAAAAAGGTAAAGTTATGATAAAACTGAACGTGTATAATTAAATGTTTGAGATTATCTTTAAGAACGATTAGGAACTATGTTGAGGGGGATGTTAGTAGTTTGATGTTGGTGGATGACAAGAACAATATTGAGGTTGAGATGACCCTTCGAAACGATGTTCAGAAAGGTAAAAATAAATTCATAGATATTAAAAAACGTGAAAATCGTGAAAGTGAGTTAAAACGAAATAATTAAGAATGCTTATCAAAAACAATGTTAAAGTACGTTAGATTGAAAGTGGTAGAACCAATTTATTATGATAAAGGTAAACGTTTTAAAGAGAATGAATAATATCTATAAATATTGCTTATTAATATGAATGCATAACAAAAAAAGTTGACGAATGAGATCACTTTGATGATAAAAAGACAAATATTAGAAGAAAGAAAAGAAATATTAGATTAATTGATATCATCAATCATAACATAAGAGATAATAATAATAAGTCGTAGATGATGAACTTACAGCATTACGATATGTTATGGTGGGTTCATGCAACGTGTTTTAGTCTTAGTCGTAGTCATATTCATAAGAGTGAAAAGTTAAGGTAGTGCGTTATAGTAGTACTGTTCATGCAACACCTTATGATTAAAACGGTTTTTGTCTTAGTCACAAGAGTTGCCCAACTTTTAACTTCTTAAAGCTAAAACTTCGGTCGCAATTTAACGCATGCGCGCACTTTTCTTTTTCGTGCCTTTAATGGCAGTGTTTCGTTTTATTTTATAAATAAAGGTTGAGTTGATTAACTTCTTGATTTTATTATATTACAATTATAACAATAATTTCAATCAGGGTTATTATATTTTTAAGAAAGTGTTTAAAACAAACTGTTTGAAGCATTTTTAAAACTGTATGATATGTTTTAAACAGTTCAAAAGGTGATTTAAAACATGGGGTGTTTTTTAAAAGAATACTTACTTTTGTTTCAAAATTAGCAGGAAAATAGAACATTTCTTTTATGTATGTTTATCTCCAGATCTACATTATAACTAAAACTTAAGCACAACTTTAAAAAAAATCGTTACCCGTTTCCTCTAGATGCATTATTTACTCCATTTAACTGTTGAAATATGCAAACTGTTTTTGCTGCTTTATCAATTCCTAATCTATTGCTTAAAGTATGGTATTAAGTCCTAGGAAGTAAAAGTCGCTTAATATTGGCAGATGATGCTACTACATCGGATGTAGCTATTAAAATAATTTTAATATAATAGCATCCAAAGAGATAAAAAAAGATCAATCTGCCAGTCAAGATTTTGCATTTTGTCTAATAGTATTTAATATTTTCGAAGGAAACTCAAGCAGTTTATCAACAATATCGTGTTTTTTTGCAATGAAAATATTTTCTGCCAGAAGTTTTAAAAACAATATCAAGTCTTCTGGAAGCAGAATCAAGGTTTTTGGAAGCATTTCAATTTTTCTAAAACCAGTAACAACTCTTTCAGAGGCTATATACGCTTTTCTAGAAGAAGTGGCTTTTAGAAGCATTTTAAGTCTTCCAAAAGCAATATTAAGTTTTCTGGAAGAACTTCAAGAAGTAGTATTAAATCTTTTAAAGCATTAACAAGTATTCTGAACATTTCACGTCTTTTTGAAGCAATACCAGCTTCTTTAGAAACAGTATTAAATCTGCTATATATAGGCATATCAAATTTTCTGGAAGCAGTTTAAGTCCTTTGTCACTATTCCAAGTCATTACATGTCTTCTGGCAGCTACATCAAATCTTCTAAAAGCTTTTCATATCGTCTAAGAGCAAGATCAAGCCTTTTCAAATGCAGTATCAAGTCTTCTAGAAGCATTTCAAGTCGTCCAGGGGCAGTAGTAAGTCGTTTGGAGGTAATATCAAGTCTTCTGAAAGTAGTACTAAGTCTTCAAAAACCAGTGAAAATTTCTGGAAGCATTTCTAGTTTCTCAAAGGCAATATTAAGTTTTGTGGAAGCATTTCAAGTGTTCTAAGGCATTACAAGTATTCTGGACACATTTCAAATCTTTTGGAAGCTGTATCAGATCTTCCAAAAGCAGTATTAAGTTTTCTATGGACAGTATCTTTGGACAGTCTTTTGAAAGCATTGACAGCCTATGCTTATAGATAATTCATTTCTACATATTCAATTGCACTATCTAATTGTACCCGATTAATATTTGCTCCTCAAAATCGACATTTTAGTATATTGATCAAGTAATGACCGTTTGTTAACATCTAAGAAGAAAACATGTTTTTCCAGCATTGATTTTAATGGAATCAAACCCAGATCAAATTGATTCAAAATTAATGGAATTGGTACAAGAGTACCAATATCTTTATGATACTTATATCTCTATGATACAGCACACAAAGATCATAAAAATAAAATAATCTTTATGTTTTGTATTTGTGCGATTAATAAAGCTATATTCAAGTTAGGGATAACAATTCCGAAGCAAATACACAATCTCGGGATTACATTTTATGAAGCCAGGATCGCGGGATTGATTTTGAGATTGGTTTATCTGTTTTTAAGTGTTTCTTTAAAAGACTTCGGTTTCTCCTGGTCAACTTTCTTCTCCAGAAAGACGGTGATATATCGCATTCTTCTTAATGGTCGACTTTGTCATCTTTACCTTCATTTCCTCTAAATCTTTCTATTATATTTTAATCTCTTTCATCTATACATTTCTTGTACCCTTATTGTTGTTAGTTTTATTCAGGAAAGGATTGTCGTTACCTGAATTTCAAAAAGGCTAAACGAAGACGAATACAGTCTTACGCTGTTAAATCATCAAAATCAAACAATCTTCAAAGGTCTTTTCTAAAGGAGCATAACTTTTTCTTAATTTCTTGCAACATGCATTCTAAAGCAATATCTGCTTTATTAAGATTCATGTTTCGATGACAAATACCTTCAACAGTCACTTTGACCCGATCTAAAAGTTAAACCAACTTCTCATAATTTGAAACTCACTGTCATTAGTGTATATAATACAGTAGTTTAGACTGTCATATTGCTTTAACATGATTAAAAGGCTATTTCATCTTTTTTTGCAGTCAAGTTGAAGTTTGAGTTCTTTTCCATGATCTTCTTTTACATATTTTTGAAGATCTTTGTTTTTTGTTAGAGATTTTTGGTACTTGGTTATTATGGGAACAATTCCGGGATCCAAGGATCCCGAACAATTTTCTTTTTCAGCATTTATGGAATCAGTAGAGACTAGCCAATATGTTAGAAAAGCTAGAAATAGTCTAAATCGAAAAATTATTCAAAATTGAGACCTTTTTTTTCTTTTCCTGCCTATGTATTGCCAAAAGAATGAGACTTCCTAAACGATCTAAGACGAGAACGAAATTTCAGATCAAACTGTTAGAAGTGAATTAAAGAAAGCGAATTTGATACCTAGAAAAAATGTTCGAGAACCACACCTTACGTAGTATCATAAAGTAACTTAAAAAATTGATAAATTCGTCATTAAATGTCTGTAATGTTTACAGAAAAAATTATATTTCGTTTAACTCCTTGTTATGATCTGGTACCTGTATATAGACCACCTGGTTAACAATACGTAGTTTCTAGTACTCAGAAAGTGGGTAGATTTGGTCGAGAATCTGTTATGATTTGGGTTGGAATCAGTATAAACAACAGAAATAATCTTGCTATTGTTCCTGATTCCTGGACTAACTACGTTTAATCCCTATAATTCTCCTATAATGTCACTACCTAATATTATAAACATAGTGAAAAATGCTAATCTAAGTTTGAGAAAACAAAAATTTAGTTGATATTAAAAGTAACTGAAATATCTGATGACTCTTTGAAAAGGTAACTTCACTACTCTCCAAAATCCGTAATCAATTTTCTCAAAATCACCTAATAATGTGTATTTCCGCCTCTCTTACGAATCACTTCTTCACAGCGTGGAGACATACTTACGATCAAGCGTCAAATTTGATTTTGATCTATTGCATTTCAAACCTGTCTTAGCATCCTCTCAATGTCCTCCAAAACGATAGGTGACGATCTATATTATCTCATAAATTCTTTATTGGATTGAGATCAGGGCTATAGAGTAGCCAGTCCATGATTTGTATACCAACTTCAGCCAAATAGTTAAGGACCGTACGGGTAACTTGAAATCTTATCACGCATTAATAAAAAGTTATTTCCTATGTAAGGAGTAAAGGGTACCACGTGTTTTGATAAAATGTCTGTAATATACCTTTCAGCTGTTAATGAAATTGAGTGCTGTAAGTGAAATTCCACCCCAAATCATTACAGATCCTCCATTAAATAAAGTTGTCGGTCGTATATTACACTGTGCATAGCATTTATTGGGTTGTCGAATTACTCTTAAACGTCAATCTGAGCTGTATAAGCAAAACCTTGATTCATCTGATGATTCATCTTGTTCTCAGTCATCAGCATTCCAATCAAGATATTCTCTGGAAAATTGTAATCTCCTTCTACAATGATTTGCGTTTAAATTTGGTGCTCTGGTAGGAATCCTTGCATGCAAATCATCCTTGACGAGATGTCTTTGTACATTTTAGTGTTAGTACTAATTTGAATATTATGAACATCTGCTACTTGTATCTGTAACTTTTTCATGGTAACAAGCACGAAGGTTAATAAAACGATCTTGGCGTAGTGTTGTGATTCTCCCTCTACCTTGTCCAGGTCGTCTTATATGATCATTTGTCTCTTAAAATTGTTGAACGATACGGGATATTGTCGTATGAGAAACTCCTAATCTTAAGCCTATTTTATTGGCTAAAGTAACTGCCTCAAGATATTCATCGCGGTTTAAATGTCTTGAAATACGGTCTATTACAAAGAAACACTTAATAACTCAAAGCAGCAACTTGTTAAATATGCAAATAAAATTGGCAAGCATTCATGTCAAACTGTTTGATATATCATAGTCTGCTTGTTTCATTAATAAGGACTACATTTTAACAAAATTAAGTCAAACTTGAAAAATGTATATCTTCCTTGATAAAAGAAATATCGAGATGGATCTTGAACGAAAATGTAGAGAAGGGTTATTATTCTAACGTAATGTTAATGGAATATGACGGTTCTTTCTAGTATGCATATAGCTCTTGAATGAAAAATCTTTTATCTTCACGTCGCCGAGGTCGCGAAGCGGGCGAGGCGCAGGCATTAATACGTTAAAGTTCATCTACATTGATATGATTACATATCCAGTGGCTCACCCTATTCACGACCTCGGCAATATCAAATAATACCGTTCATTTAATGTCTTCGCAAATAATGTGTACAGTTCTTGAATGAAAAATCTTTTATGTTCACTATGCCGAGGTCGCGAAGCGGACGAGGCACAAGCATTGATACTTTAAACTTCATCTACATTGATATGATTACATATCCAGTGCCTCGCCCGCTTCGCGGCCTCGGCAATATTAGGTAATACCGGTCATTTATTATCTTTGCAAATAATGTATATAGTTCTTGAATGAAAAATCGTTTATGTTCACACTGCCGAGGTCGCGAAGCGGGCGAGGCGCAGGCATTAATATTTTAAACTTCATCTACATTGATATAATTGCATATCCAGTGCCTCGCCCGCTTCGCGACCTCGGCGATATTGGATGATATCCTTCATTTGATGTCTTAACAAATAATGCACACAATTCTTGAATGAAACCGTTTATCTTCACTCTGCCGAGGTCGCGAGGCGGGCGAGGCGCAGGCATTGATAATTTAAACTTTATCTACATTGATATAATTGTATATTTAGAGCCTCGCCCGCTTCGCGATCTCGGCAATGTTAGGTGATATCGTTCATTTGATGTATTAACAAATAATGCGTACAATTCTTGAATGAAATCGTTTAACTGCATTCCGCCGAGGTCGCGAAGCGGGCGAGGCGCAGGTATTAATACTTTAAACTTTATCTTCATTAATATGATTGCATATCCAGCGCCTCGCCCGCTTCGCGACCTCGGCGATATTGCATAATATCCTTCATTTGATGTCGTAACAAATGATACACACAATTCTTGAATAAAACCGTTTATCTTCACTAGGCCGAGGTCGCGAAGCGGGCGAAGCGCAGATATTAATACTTTAAACTTTTTCGTCATTAATATGATTGCATATCCAGCGCCTCGCCCGCTTCGCGACCTCGGCGATATTGGGTGATATCGTTCATTTGATTTCTTAGCAAATAATGTACACAATTTTTGAATAAAATCGTTTATCTTCACTTCGTCGCAAAGCGAGCGTGGCGCAGGCATAATTTAAAATAACATCCAAACTCTCCTATATGATGTTAAAGTCTGGGAACTTGTTGGCAGCATGAACTGTTTTGCCTCCAAAGTCCTGCTCATCAATTTGAAATCAGCCAACTTTTAAGCAGGCAAGCAAAAAGGCAGCATGAACTATTACAGTTCCAAGGACTGCACATTATTTTAAAGACTGCCAACTTGTTGGCAGCATGAGCTATTATAGTTCCAAGTACTGTACGTTATTTTACAGACTGCCAACTTATTGGCAGCATGAATTGTTTTGTCTCCAAAATCCTCCTCACCACTTTGAAGTTTGACAAATTTATTGGCAGCATGAACTATTACAGTTCCAAGGACTGTACGTTATTTTAAAGACTGCCAACTTGTTGGCAGCATGAGCTATTACAGTTTCAAGTACTGTACGTTATTTTACAGATTGTCAACTTGTTGGCAGCATGAGTTGTTTTGTCTCCAAAATCCTCCTTACCACTTTGAAGTTTGCCAATTTATTGGCAGCATGAACTATTACAGTTCCAAGGACTGTACGTTATTTTAAAGACTGCCAACTTGTTAGCAGCATGAGCTATTACAATTCCAAGTACTGTACGTTATTTTACAGACTGCCAACTTGTTGGCAGCATGAGTTGTTTTGTCTCCAAAATCCTCCTCACCACTTTGAAGTTTGCCAATTTATTGGCAGCATGAGCTATTACAGTTCCAAGGACTGTACGTTATTTTAAAGACTGCCAACTTGTTGGCAGCATGAGCTATTACAGTTCCAAGCACTGTACGTTATTTTAAAAACTGCCAACTTGGTGGCAGCATGAGCTATTACAGTTCCAAGTATTGTACATTATTTTAAAAACTGCCAACTTGTTAGCAGCATGAGCTATTACAGTTCCAAGTACTGTATGTTATTTTACAGACTGCCAACTTGTTGGCAGCATGAGTTGTTTTGTCTCCAAAATCCTCCTCACCACTTTGAAGTTTGCCAATTTATTGGCAGCATGAGCTATTACAGTTCCAAGGACTGTACGTTATTTTAAAGACTGCCAACTTGTTGGCAGCATGAGCTATTACAGTTCCAAGCACTGTACGTTATTTTAAAAACTGCCAACTTGGTGGCAGCATGAGCTATTACAGTTCCAAGTATTGTACATTATTTTAAAAACTGCCAACTTGTTAGCAGCATGAGCTATTACAGTTCCAAGTACTGTATGTTATTTTACAGACTGCCAACTTGTTGGCAGCATGAGTTGTTTTGTCTCCAAAATCCTCCTCACCACTTTGAAGTTTGCCAATTTATTGGCAGCATGAGCTATTACAGTTCCAAGGACTGTACGTTATTTTAAAGACTGCCAACTTGTTGGCAGCATGAGCTATTACAGTTCCAAGCACTGTACGTTATTTTAAAAACTGCCAACTTGGTGGCAGCATGAGCTATTACAGTTCCAAGTATTGTACATTATTTTAAAAACTGCCAACTTGTTAGCAGCATGAGCTATTACAGTTCCAAGTACTGTATGTTATTTTACAGACTGCCAACTTGTTGGCAGCATGAGTTGTTTTGTCTCCAAAATCCTCCTCACCACTTTGAAGTTTGCCAATTTATTGGCAGCATGAGCTATTACAGTTCCAAGGACTGTACGTTATTTTAAAGACTGCCAACTTGTTGGCAGCATGAGCTATTACAGTTCCAAGCACTGTACGTTATTTTAAAAACTGCCAACTTGGTGGCAGCATGAGCTATTACAGTTCCAAGTATTGTACATTATTTTAAAAACTGCCAACTTGTTAGCAGCATGAGCTATTACAGTTCCAAGTACTGTATGTTATTTTACAGACTGCCAACTTGTTGGCAGCATGAGTTGTTTTGTCTCCAAAATCCTCCTCACCACTTTGAAGTTTGCCAATTTATTGGCAGCATGAGCTATTACAGTTCCAAGGACTGTACGTTATTTTAAAGACTGCCAACTTGTTGGCAGCATGAGCTATTACAGTTCCAAGCACTGTACGTTATTTTAAAAACTGCCAACTTGGTGGCAGCATGAGCTATTACAGTTCCAAGTATTGTACATTATTTTAAAAACTGCCAACTTGTTAGCAGCATGAGCTATTACAGTTCCAAGTACTGTATGTTATTTTACAGACTGCCAACTTGTTGGCAGCATGAGTTGTTTTGTCTCCAAAATCCTCCTCACCACTTTGAAGTTTGCCAATTTATTGGCAGCATGAGCTATTACAGTTCCAAGGACTGTACGTTATTTTAAAGACTGCCAACTTGTTGGCAGCATGAGCTATTACAGTTCCAAGCACTGTACGTTATTTTAAAAACTGCCAACTTGGTGGCAGCATGAGCTATTACAGTTCCAAGCACTGTACGTTATTTTAAAAACTGCCAACTTGGTGGCAGCATGAGCTATTACAGTTCCAAGTATTGTACATTATTTTAAAAACTGCCAACTTGTTAGCAGCATGAGCTATTACAGTTCCAAGTACTGTATGTTATTTTACAGACTGCCAACTTGTTGGCAGCATGAGTTGTTTTGTCTCCAAAATCCTCCTCACCACTTTGAAGTTTGCCAATTTATTGGCAGCATGAGCTATTACAGTTCCAAGGACTGTACGTTATTTTAAAGACTGCCAACTTGTTGGCAGCATGAGCTATTACAGTTCCAAGCACTGTACGTTATTTTAAAAACTGCCAACTTGGTGGCAGCATGAGCTATTACAGTTCCAAGTATTGTACATTATTTTAAAAACTGCCAACTTGTTAGCAGCATGAGCTATTACAGTTCCAAGTACTGTATGTTATTTTACAGTCTGCCAACTTGTTGGCAGCATGAGTTGTTTTGTCTCCAAAATCCTCCTCACCACTTTGAAGTTTGCCAATTTATTGGCAGCATGAGCTATTACAGTTCCAAGGACTGTACGTTATTTTAAAGACTGTCAACTTGTTGGCAGCATGAGCTATTACAGTTCCAAGGACTGTACGTTATTTTAAAGACTGCCAACTTGGTGGCAGCATGAGCTGATTTGTCTCCAAAGCCCTGCTCATCAATTTAGAGTCTCTCAACTTGTTGGCAGTGTAAGATATTGTTCTATAGACCATATATTGTCTTAATGCCTGCTAATTTTTAAATATGCTAATTTATTACAGTGTACACTATCTCAAAGATTGCCAACATGTTGGCAACATGAAATATTATTGTTCCACAAACTGCACATTATCTTAAAGATTACCAACTTGTTGGCAACATAAGCTATTATGCCTCCAAAGTTTTGCTCATTAGTTAAAGTCTGTCAACTTGCAGCGACTTATTGGCGGCATGAGTGACTTTGAAATCTCCGGATCTCCATAACACAAAAGCCAGCTTAAACATTAAAAAAAAATAGAAAATCTTGTGTTTTCTTTTCCTACTATCTGGTGAATTTCATTTCTCTCAACTAACAACGTTGTTAATTCCACTTTAATTTACTACAAATTTGCTTTAGTACATAAACCCAGAAATCCTTTGTCAGTGTAAGAGATAGATTGAAATATTCAAATAAGTCAATTTTGCAAATTAGGTCACAACAATGGGGATCTAATTTGCATAATTGAAAAAGAAAGAAATTATAATTATACTGAATTCCTTTTTGGTTCGATGTGGTCGATTATCGATTTTTCCTTTATATAATTTGAAAGGTGAATATTTGTTGAGTTATGTCTTGAATCTAATTAGCAAACTGTTTAAAGTTAGTTACAATCCTGAAATTTAAGTAGGTACATATATTCATCTTAAATGGATCGAATTAGAACTTTTCTAAATAATTTACTAAATTTTTGATTCTGCCAATCACCTAGAGTATATTACATCTATCATAACATTTTTCAACGTTTTTTTGCATCGTTGGCGTTACGCCCCAATATCTGATACTTATTTCATGGCTTTTTTAGCCCATCTGTCTATTATGGATTAACAATAACATAATTTAGTACATAATTAAAAATTTCATACTCAATAAATACTTGATTGGCCTTAACTTTTATTGTAACCGATATTTACCTTCAATATCATAATCACGACGTACAATAAATGCACAACGATTCAACAATCAACGATGTATTATCAAAATGACTTCACTTTGCATCAAAAAAAAAAAAAATACTTCAATACCATCTAATCAACGATGACTTCTAAATCCATTTCTAACGGTAAAATGATTCTTCAATCGGATTCGACGGGCTTCTCAAAAGGAGCATTAGACCTTATCCTCGAGATCAAGAACTACTCGAAAACCAATTTTAAAAAGAAAAATTAAGATCACGTTTCGATCATGGAAGGGATATTTTATTGCAAGCCTCGTACTCAACGTACATATTCGAGTAATTATGGTTCATTATTTCGTTACCTTTGAAAGTACGCAAATACTTTAACGTTACGTATTTACATAACAATGAATCGTACTTTCAGTTTTATTTAAGCTAAAAGTATTTGATTTCGAGGTAATCCCACTCTTTCATTTTCTGGGAAAGTAAAATATAGTTAATTGGGGGGTTGGATTCATCCCTTTCATCCCGTCTAAATTATGTGAAGAGGTCGCTATATTAAAGACCATGTAATAATGACTATATTTTTGTAATTATTATTAGAAATCCTTTTTAATTATTCACGAATAGGGATTATATTTCATTCAGTTATTAATGATTCCATTCATCTCATCCATAATGCAATAAATAGATTTATAGCACAACTCAACTTTCTCCTATTTATGCAATTTGAGATATAGCCTTATTTAAGCATTCTATAAGCAAATGGCTCATACATTCTCATTATTTTTTGCTTAACTAAATCTATGCAAACATCTTACAACGTAATTTACATGACAAAGAATTAAAACGAATAAATTTTCCAGTTTCACATTTTTCGCTTATACTCCTTTAAATATAAAAATGATTACAACAATAAACTCGATAATAAAATTTCGCAATACCCAAACGAATAAGCCGACGGCTTTTAAATGAGTAATTATAGGATATAGGTTAACTGTGTTAAATTATCCAGAATTCTACGTCCTCAGGTGAAAGTACAATTAATAAATCAGTCTTTGAATTCTGTTGCATAAACTCCGAGACACGCCCGAAATTAGAAATGGGAGGACGTTAAGAACGCTCACATTGTAAAAGGAAGAAACACTTTCAATTTAAAAGGATCTTTATGCAACAATAAACGAAGATTTAAATAAAAAATGTAAATTGAAGAATAACGCGTAGCCTTTTCACGTTTTTCATGCGATTGCAATCGCACGAGTTTAACTGCAACTTTCCTTGATGAATTATTAAACAGCAAAAAAAAAAAAATTAATTACTAATGCACCGTTATATGGTGATTTTAAACTCACGTGGGTAAAAGTTTAACTATCACGTTTACAGCAAACGTGAGTCACCTTGTTTATCATCAACTTTTCGCTATGCTAAACGTGGATACTTTAAATGTTAGGCTGTAACTAACTGTACATCTTTAAAAGGTCGGATGAGACAACAATCGATCGTTTGCATTGGCCTCTTCAACTGAGTTATTCTTTAATAAAAATCCAACCCAACGGTTGATGTTGGTCTGGTGATCTTGATCTCTCTCTAACTACTTGTAGAGAAATTTGCTAAACGATCGATGATTATAAGAAATACTCGAGAAAACGAAGTCGATCGAAAAAGAAAACGAACCTAACCTAGTTTGCGACGAAAAGTATTACGGACGTGCAAATTTCTTTAAATCGGCTTAAGAAGTTTATTGATGTGTAAGATTAAAACTAAGAATAGTGTTTAAGGGAATAAAATCGAATAAAGAAGAATAGTGTTCAAGAAAATAATCGTCTTTAAAAATGCATTTTGGTTGGTATTTAACTTAACTACATTTTTGAATTTAATGAGTTGTTTTGTCTCCAAAGTCCTCCTCACCATTTTGAAGTCTGCCAATTTATTGGCAGCATGAGCTATTACTGTTCTAAGGACTGTACGTTATTTTAAAGACTGCCAACTTGTTGGCAGCATGAGTTGTTTTGTCCCCAAAGTCCTCCTCGCCACTTTGAAGTCTGCCAATTTATTGACAGCATGAACTATTACAGTTCCAAGGACTGTACATTATTTTAAGGATTGCCAACTTGTTGGTAGCATGAGTTGTTTTGTCTCCAAAGTCCTCCTCACCACTTTGAAGTCTGCCAATTTATTGCCAGCATGAGCTGTTAGAGTTCCAAGGACTGTACCATGTTTTAAAGACTGCCAACTTGTTGGCAGCATGAGCTATTACAGTTCCAAGGACTATACATTATATTAAAGACTGCCAATTTGTTGACAGTATGAGCTATAAAGGTGCCGTTACACGGCACGTGGAGTGGCAGTCCTGGCGCGTGGGGTGTGGAGTGGTGTAGAGTGACGAGTGACGGTCGTAGGTTCGTCTGAACGATCGCGTTCTCACGGCCTGTCACGAATGACGAGTTTCACGCCGCGCGTCCAGGCTTGTCACGCATCTAAACATTTTCACATTTAACAATGCGACGTCAGGAGCGAATGGCCGGTTGTGCTGCGGCTTGCTACATTTTATTAAATAGTGATGATGATTTCCAAAAAAAGAAAAAAGGACACGGTGGTGGATGTCGTCGCACAATAAAAGTCGATCAAGGTAAATTTAAAAACTCCGTCCGCGCGCGATTGTTGAAAACTGTCGGTTATCCACATGCTTAGACACGCGGCGTGAAAAACGTCGATCAGTTCACTACACGGCGCGGAAAGTGACAATTCACGCGCCGGGCGTGCCACTCAACACGCCGTGTAACGGCACCTTTACAGTTCCAAGTACTGTACATTATCTTACAGACTGCCAACCTGTTGGCAGCATGAGTTGCTTTGTCTCCAAAATCCTCCTCACCACTTTAACGCCTGCCAATTTATTGCCAGCATGAGCTGTTACAGTTCCAAGGGCTGTACCATATTTTAAAGACTGCCAACTTGTTGGCAGCATGAGCTATTACAGTTCCAAATACTGTACATTATCTATGGAGTGAAAACTTGTTGACAGCATGAGTTGTTTTGTTTCCAAAGTCCTCTTTATCACTTTGAAGACTGCCAATTTATTGGCAGCATGAGCTATTACAGTTCCAAGGACTGTACATTATATTAAAGACTGCCAATTTGTTGACAGTATGAGCTATTACAGTTCCAAGTACTGTACATTATCTTACAGACTGCCAACCTGTTGGCAGCATGAGTTGCTTTGTCTCCAAAGTCCTCCTCACCACTTTGAAGCCTGCCAATTTATTGCCAGCATGAGCTGTTACAGTTCCAAGGGCTGTACCATGTTTTAAAGACTGCCAACTTGTTGGCAGCATGAGCTATTACAGTTTCAAGTACTGTACATTATCTACGGAGTGCCAACTTGTTGACAGCATGAGTTGTTTTGTCTCCAAAGTCCTCTTCATCACTTTGAAGTCTGTCAATTTATTGGCAGCATGAGCTATTACAGTTCCAAGGGCTGTACATTAACTTACAGACTGCCAACTTATTGGCAGCATGAGCTATTACAGTTCCAAGTACTGTACATAATCTTACGGAATGCCAACTTGTTGACAGCATGAGTTGCTTTGTCTCCAAAGTCCTCTTCATCACTTTGAAGTCTGTTAATTTATTGGCAGCATGAGCTATTACAGTTCCAAGGGCTGTACATTATCTTACAAACGGCCAACTTGTTGGCAGCATGAGTTGTTTTGCCTCCAAAGTCCTCTTCACCACTTTGAAGTCTGCCAATTTATTGACAGCATGAGCTATTACAGTTCCAAGGGCTGTACATTAACTTACAGACTGCCAACTTGTTGGCAGCATGAGTTGCTTTGTCTCCAAAATCCTCCTCACCACTTTGAAGCCTGCCAATTTATTACCAGCATGAGCTGTTACAGTTCCAAGGACTGTACCATGTTTTAAAGACTGCCAACTTGTTGGCAGCATGAGCTATTACAGTTCCAAGTACTGTACATTATCTTACAGAGTGCCAACTTGTTGACAGCATGAGTTGTTTTGCCTCGAAAGTCCTCTTTATCACTTTGAAGACTGCCAATTTATTGGCAGCATGAGCTATTACAGTTCCAAGGGCTGTACATTAACTTACAGACTGCCAACTTATTGGCAGCATGAGCTATTACAGTTCCAAGTACTGTACATAATCTTACGGAATGCCAACTTGTTGACAGCATGAGTTGCTTTGTCTCCAAAGTCCTCTTCATCACTTTGAAGTCTGTTAATTTATTGGCAGCATGAGCTATTACAGTTCCAAGGGCTGTACATTATCTTACAAACGGCCAACTTGTTGGCAGCATGAGTTGTTTTGCCTCCAAAGTCCTCTTCACCACTTTGAAGTCTGCCAATTTATTGACAGCATGAGCTATTACAGTTCCAAGGGCTGTACATTAACTTACAGACTGCCAACTTGTTGGCAGCATGAGTTGCTTTGTCTCCAAAATCCTCCTCACCACTTTGAAGCCTGCCAATTTATTACCAGCATGAGCTGTTACAGTTCCAAGGACTGTACCATGTTTTAAAGACTGCCAACTTGTTGGCAGCATGAGCTATTACAGTTCCAAGTACTGTACATTATCTTACGGAGTGCCAACTTGTTGACAGCATGAGTTGTTTTGTCTCGAAAGTCCTTTTTATCACTTTGAAGACTGCCAATTTATTGGCAGCATGAGCTATTACAGTTCCAAGGACTGTACATTATATTAAAGACTGGCAATTTGTTGACAGTATGAGCTATTACAGTTCCAAGTACTGCACATTATCTTACAGACTGCCAACCTGTTGGCAGCATGAGTTGCTTTGTCTCCAAAGTCCTCCTCACCACTTTGAAGCCTGCCAATTTATTGCCAGCATGAGCTGTTACAGTTCCAAGGGCTGTACCATGTTTTAAAGACTGCCAACTTGTTGGCAGCATGAGCTATTACAGTTTCAAGTACTGTACATTATCTACGGAGTGCCAACTTGTTGACAGCATGAGTTGTTTTGTCTCCAAAGTCCTCTTCATCACTTTGAAGTCTGTCAATTTATTGGCAGCATGAGCTATTACAGTTCCAAGGGCTGTACATTAACTTACAGACTGCCAACTTATTGGCAGCATGAGATATTACAGTTCCAAGTACTGTACATTATCTTACGGAATGCCAACTTGTTGACAGCATGAGTTGCTTTGTCTCCAAAGTCCTCTTCATCACTTTGAAGTCTGTTAATTTATTGGCAGCATGAGCTATTACAGTTCCAAGGGCTGTACATTATCTTACAAACGGCCAACTTGTTGGCAGCATGAGTTGTTTTGCCTCCAAAGTCCTCTTCACCACTTTGAAGTCTGCCAATTTATTGACAGCATGAGCTATTACAGTTCCAAGGGCTGTACATTAACTTACAGACTGCCAACTTGTTGGCAGCATGAGTTGCTTTGTCTCCAAAATCCTCCTCACCACTTTGAAGCCTGCCAATTTATTACCAGCATGAGCTGTTACAGTTCCAAGGACTGTACCATGTTTTAAAGACTGCCAACTTGTTGGCAGCATGAGCTATTACAGTTCCAAGTACTGTACATTATCTTACGGAGTGCCAACTTGTTGACAGCATGAGTTGTTTTGTCTCGAAAGTCCTCTTTATCACTTTGAAGACTGTCAATTTATTGGCAGCATGAGCTATTACAGTTCCAAGGACTGTACATTATATTAAAGACTGGCAATTTGTTGACAGTATGAGCTATTACAGTTCCAAGTACTGTACATTATCTTACAGACTGCCAACCTGTTGGCAGCATGAGTTGCTTTGTCTCCAAAATCCTCCTCACCACTTTGAAGCCTGCCAATTTATTGCCAGCATGAGCTGTTACAGTTCCAAGGGCTGTACCATGTTTTAAAGACTGCCAACTTGTTGGCAGCATGAGCTATTACAGTTCCAAGTACTGTACATTATCTACGGAGTGCCAACTTGTTGACAGCATGAGTTGTTTTGTCTCGAAAGTCCTCTTTATCACTTTGAAGACTGCCAATTTATGGCAGCATGAGCTATTACAGTTCCAAGGACTGTACATTATATTAAAGACTGCCAATTTGTTGACAGTATGAGCTATTACAGTTTCAAGTACTGTACATTATCTTACAGACTGCCAACCTGTTGGCAGCATGAGTTGTTTTGTCTCCAAAGTCCTCCTCACCACTTTGAAGTCTGCGAATTTATTGGCAACATGAGCTATTACAGTTCCAAGTACTGTGCAGTATCTTAAAGACTGCCAACTTGTTGGCAGCATGAGTTATTACAGTTCCAAGAACTTTACATTATCGTAAAGACTGCCAACTTGTTGGCAGCATGAGCTATTACAGTTCCAAGGATTGTACATTATTTCAAAGACTACCAACTTGTTGGCAGCCTGAGCTATTGCAGTTCAAAACACCGTACATTACTTTGAAAACTGTCAACTTGTTGGCAGCAAGAGCTGTTTTGTCTCCAAATCTTGCTCATCAGTTTGAAGTCTGCCATTTTATTGGCGGCATGAGCTATTACAGTTTCAAAAATTGTACATTATCTTAAAAACTACCAATTTGTTGGTAGCATGAGCTATTACAGTTCCAAACACCGTAGATTATTTTGAAGACTGTCAACATGGGTTTGATTCTTTTGCCTCTTTGACAAGCTTTTGTTTGGTGCACCCTCTCATTATCCGTGAATGTCACTGTGAGATGGAACAACACTGTAGAGTAACAGTATCACAACTTAGGTTGCTCTGCGTGTATGAGCACACACACAATATTGTTGATGTTTTTATCTGGATTAATGTTAACATCTTTAATTGTTTAAATTTAATGAACTATTCAGTTTATTGTTCAAAATTTAGTCCCAACATTTGTTGTAAATATACTTTTGAAGACCACATTTATAATACTATATCTAGAACACTTAACACTGCCTTCAGAAGCCTTGAAATGCTTCCAAAATACTTAAAATATTCCTGGAAGGCTTGGAAAGATTCCAGACGAAAATTAAAATTAACCTGCTTCCGAAAGACTTGATATTGCCTCTGAAAGTAAAACTGGTGGCATATAAAATTTTCATCCAATACAAGATACTATTGATAAACCACTTGAGTTTTCTTCGAAAATATTAAATATTATTGGACAAAATACAACATTTTTACATAAGTAGTCCAAAAACTGTTAATTAAAGACTTAAGACAGAAGAAGTTTTCAATTTTTCGTAATTATTTTTTCTTAATTTTAATGTACTATTTTCATCCCAGTTGAATCTCAACATCAACTGGGAATAATTTTTCAGACGAGAAAGATTTTTTTTTTCAGTGAACGGTTTTGTAAAGAGCCAATATTCTTTGTTTTGAGTCTTTTCCCAATTCAGTTTCTAATTCAACATCACACATAAAGAACTGGAATGTCTTCAGGGCGGCAAAATTATCTGTGAAAATATTTATGGATGTATATCACGACAATGTTATGAAGATATCTGGCTCCGTTTTCAATTTGTACAAAGTCTGGGGTTTCGTTTCTTATGTAGGGAATTGTATATTGTCAATTTGAAAATAAATTAAAATTTTTTTATGATTATAATACATGTATTCATATTTCTCGTGCGACATATAAATAAACATGTCTAGAAGAGGGAATATTTGATGTTTTTTACGTATGAGTGGTCTTCTAGCTTCCGAACGTCCGTCTTCTACACCCTTCAAAAACTAACCGACCTGGTAAAGTAGCATCTTAACAAGTTTCTTGATGCATGAGATTAAAAGTCTTTTGAAAGCATTTCAGGATGTTTGGAACATCTGGAAGCATTGCAAATCTTCTGGACGCAATATCATGTGTTCTTGAAGTATTGCAAGTGTTTTGCAAGAATTTCAGGTCTTCTGGAAGTGATGTCAATTCTTCTAGAAGTAGTATCAAGTCTTTCAAAGACAGTATCAAATCTTCTAGAAACAGTGTCAAGTTTTTTGGAAGCATTTTAAGTCTTCTAGAAGCGTTCTGGAAGCAGTATCATAGGACACCATCAAATTTTCTGGAAGCTTATCAAACCTTTTGGAAACATTTCAAGGCTTTTGGAAGCAACTTCAATAATGTTGCATACGTATGGGTTATGTACCCATTAAAAAGTTTGTATGAGATCTTGCGCACCAAGAACATTTACGACATTTACCATCATTATGTGTACCAAATATGCTACACACAACTTCTTCAAACAGTTTTCATGATGATATTTTGCATTTTTTAAACCTGTGCAATCTATGCTTTGTATATTATAATGCATAAAGCATATTTTGGGTACTTATACAACATGACATAGTTTTATAATCAAATCTTGTTGACTAGGATCATCAGGCATTACTAGGATTAAGATGGGAAGAATGAAAGTCTTCCCCTTCAAAATTACGTTGTCTTAATTTGCTTTAGGTGTTTACCTTTTTGAGTACAAGTTTAATCAAAGAAGCAGTTGCAGGAATGTTGAGGAATATGTTTGCTAATGGATAGGTTAGCTCCATAAAGATTTTTTAGGTATGCATGCATCTTTATCATTAATGCACTTATTGAGTAATGATATGTTTTCTAATAAAGCATACAAAAAGCATAATTAAGGTTTTGCCTCCAAATAACATAAAGTATCCTCTAAAGTCTACTGATCCACTTTTACCTCTTCAGATATAAAGAACAAAATTTATAAAAGATTAAGTTGGTGTTTGATCGTGTTGAATGAAATTGCATGTATATGTTCGAACCCAGTTAAATGCAAATTGGAGTACATCCAAATCCCATTTTAACACAATTAATGCTATTAGTAACACCATGTCGCATCCCAAATTCCTTCTTGCCACCACATAAATTGGAAAACACAATCAGTTTATATTAACCTTTGGATCGATGCGATATTTTCAACCAAAACGATTTTGAGCATAGAACTTTTAACTTTCTTTTTTCGCACAACTCCGAAATACAATTTCTCAAACCAACAATCGTTTGGTCGCTAATAACAGAAAACAGTACAAACACTGTGTTATTGCGAAAAACCAGTTATCCCATGATTAAATATTTGAGCAACTGCCGACAGATTTTAAACGTGGCTAAAAAGAGAGAGATGTATTGGAAAATAAGTCCTCTTGAGAAAATAGATTGCGTAACGAAGAGGAGGGCGAAGTCACCGGAGAACGTTTTTCGCATTTCTCGAAAAAAGCCTTGACATTTCGCTTCGGTTCTTTATCATTGCAAATGAAGAGTATAAAACATCCTGTATACAGTTAACGAATTCCTTATAGGCACGCGCTTTGTTTAACCGTTTTATTGATGAATTTTATTTTACTGTTGTAATCAAAGGATTTTATGTGCTAAACACAAACACTATTTATTACTTATTTTTTAGTTTAAATAAAAAAATTGATTTAATAATTTTTTGCTCTGTTGTAAAAGAAGATTTATGAATAAACCACCAGATGACGAACGGTTTCGTTCGGTTCCGTTCCGTTACAAGTCAACGAACGCTTGCGTTTTTAGCATGTTAATCAGTGTGTGGATCGAGTTTGGGGGGCCTCCCGTTCAATTTCGAATTTCTCGCATCCTTTCATTCCCTAACCTGATTCAGAAAGACGCCAACCTGTTGAATGACGCAACTTGTTCACGACCACTGACCCAACACATTGACTCAATAATACCTTATGTGTGTCAGTGGTGAATCGTTTTGGTCTTGGATGCGGGAAGAAAATTAATTGGAAACGGAACGGTACAAGATTGTTTTATTCTTTTTTTGATCTCATTATAGGATGGGATTGTCCGCTAATGTTTCCTTTAATTTCAATTATAAGATGGGAAAGTTGTGTAACGCAACGATACATTTCGCTACACGACATAAACAAAGGAAAAGTGTTTGGTGCAGAGAAATTTTTCCGTCCTAATGTCAGGCACTTTGCGTTATGATGTAACATTGACGTGGGACAAAATAGGAAGTTTGCACATAGCATATCCGTGTGAAATTTACTCTTTTATGGGAATCAACTCCCTTCGGTTGCAACAGGATTCCTTTTCCTGTATTATTTCCTTATATTATCGCATTAACACTATCCTTAGTTTTAATCTTATGGCGAAGTTTGTTTTTTTTTATATAAAATTTTTATGAATAATTTACGATAAATAATTTTAGTTTTTCTCAAAAACTATTCGATTTAGAAATCGGAAATGGACGTAAAATATGTTATCTCGGATTGATGTTGTTTTCGGATGATAGGAAATTAAAAATCCTTTAAAATGAGTCCAAACTCGATGGGATTATTTTCAAAAACAAAAAAATTACAAAACAAAAATGTATTAAAACAATTGAAAATCGGCTGTCAAAATGTTTCGTTAAATCGTCATATCTCGGTTGTTTTTAGAAATAACCCCATCGAGTTTGGACTCATTTTAAAGCATTTTTCATCTAGATTACGAAATTATGGTCATATTTCAATAAAATTTTGTTTTAGGTAAAATGTTTTTCTCAAAAACTATTCGATTTAGAAACCGGAAATGGACGTAGAATATCTTATCTCGGGTTGATGTTGTTTTTGGGTGGTAGGAAATTAAAAATCCTTTAAAATGAGTCCTAACTCGATGGGATTATTTTTAAAAATGAAAAAATTACAAAATAAAAATGTATTAAAACAATTGAAAATCGGCTGTCAAAATGTTTCGATAACTCGTCATATCTCGGTTGTTTTTAGAAATAACCCCAACGAGTTTGGACTCATTTCAAAGCATTTTTCACCTAGATTAAGAAATTATGGTCATATTTCAATAAAATTTTGTTTTAAGTCGATTTATTTTTGATATACATTTTTTATAAACAATTTATTTCACAAATTCGTCAATTATTCTGTTCGTATTAGTATCAAATTATAAAACTAAAATGTTTTTCTCAAAAACTATTCGATTTAGAAATCGAAAATGGGCGTAAAATATGTTATCTCAGGTTGATGTTGTTTTCGGGTGGTAGGAAATTAAAAATCCTTTAAAATGAGTCCAAACACGATGGGATTATTTTCAAAAACAAAAAAATTACAAAACAAAAATGTATTAAAACAATTGAAAATCGGCTGTCAAAATGTTTCGTTAACTCGTCATATCTCGGTTGATTTTAGAAATAACCACATCGAGTTTGGATTCATTTTAAAGTATTTTTCACCTAGATTATGAAATTATGGTCATATTTCAATAAAATTTTGTTTTAGGTAAAATGTTTTTCTCAAAAGCTATTCGATTTAGAAACCGGAAATGGACGTAGAATATCTTATCTCGGGTTGATGTTGTTTTTGGGTGGTAGGAAATTAAAAATCCTTTAAAATGAGTCCAAACTCGATAGGATTATTTTCAAAAATAAAAGAATTATGAAACAAAAATGTATTAAAACAATTGAAAATCGGCTGTCAAAATGTTTCGTTAAATCGTCATATCTCGGTTGTTTTTAGAAATAACCCCATCGAGTTTGGACTCATTTTAAAGCATTTTCCACTTAGATTACAAAATTATAGTCATATTTCAATAAAATTTAGTTTTAGGTCGATTTATTTTTGATATACATTTTTTATAAACAATTTATTTCACAAATTCGTCAATTATTCTGTTCGTATTAGTATCAAATTATAAAACTAAAATGTTTTTCTCAAAAACTATTCGATTTAGAAATCGAAAATGGACGTAAAATATGTTATCTCAGGTTGATGTTGTTTTCAGGTGGTAGGAAATTAAAAATCCTTTAAAATGAGTCCAAACTCGATGGGATTATTTTCAAAAACAAAAAAATTACAAAACAAAAATGTATTAAAACAATTGAAAATCGGCTGTCAAAATGTTTCGTTAAATCGTCATATCTCGGTTGTTTTTAGAAATAACCCCATCGAGTTTGGACTCATTTTAAAGCATTTTTCATCTAGATTACGAAATTATGGTCATATTTCAATAAAATTTTGTTTTAGGTAAAATGTTTTTCTCAAAAACTATTCGATTTAGAAACCGGAAATGGATGTAGAATATCTTATCTCGGGTTGATGTTGTTTTTGGGTGGTAGGAAATTAAAAATCCTTTAAAATGAGTTCAAACTCGATAGGATTATTTTCAAAAATAAAAGAATTACGAAACAAAAATGTATTAAAACAATTGAAAATCGGCTGTCAAAATGTTTCGTTAAATCGTCATATCTCGGTTGTTTTTAGAAATAACCCTATCGAGTTTGGACTCATTTTAAAGCATTTTCCACTTAGATTATGAAATTATGGTCATATTTCAATAAAATTTAGTTTTAAATCGATTTATTTTTTATATACATTTTTTATAAATAATTTATTTCAAGAATTCGTCAATTATTCTGTTCGTATTAGTTTCAAATTATGAAACTGAAATGATTTTCTCAAAAACTATTCAATTTAGAAACCGGAAATGGGCGTAAAATATGTTATCTTGGGTTGATGTTGTTTTGAGGTTGTGGGAAATTAAAAATCCTTTAAAATGAGTCTAAACTCGATGGGATTATTTTCAAAAATAAAAAAATTACAAAACAAAAATGTATTAAAACAATTGAAAATCGGCTGTCAAAATGTTTCGTTAAATCGTCATATCTCGGTTGTTTTTAGAAATAACCCCATCGAGTTTGGACTCATTTTAAAGCATTTTCCACCTAGATTACGAAATTATAGTCATATTTCAATAAAATATTTCATATTTCATGAATTCATCTTTTCAGTAAATAAAAATATCCAAATCAAGGATAAACATTGACCTATTCTAAAAAGAAAAATTCAATGATTACATAAAATAACAGTTATCAAAGTAGAAAACAATCCATAGCGTATCTAACTTAGATTCTTGAAGTTATTTCAAAGCAAGTTTAACCTTTAAAAGAAGTGGGTAAGCCGTATCGGTCTGGCGAGCCGAGGTTATTGTAACGTGACTGGACACGGCTCTATCTTAACGAGATTGTTCCCGACCCGAAGTTAATTGAAGATACCCGCTAGTTTATTTTTAAAATATATAGCTAAAGACGAGTGAAAGCTATTTCACTGGGTCACTATCACATCTAAGATTACCCAAGATTAAAAATTAACTTGACATTTTTAAGAATAAATTTGAATAATCAGATTTAACACGATTATTGACTTAAAAGTCTTTCGGATTAAGCAATATCAATTCAGAAGCTATCGACTTTTTTTACGTAAACCGGATTAAGTAATCCGATAGATATCTAACACTTTTTATAAACAAGAAAAATTGATTAAATTGTCTTTATTTTTTTTTTGTTGCAGATTTAGTTATGGGAGTGTAAATTTTGGTTATTATTTGGTCCAAAAAATCAGGTTAGTAATACTTTAATTATCAAATTAAAAGGAAAATGTAAGAAATAAATTTTTTTACGAGTAAAGCCGTGACCTTGTTAACGCAACGGCTCAAGTTACACGAAGAACGGTCATGTAACAGTATTTTTTCGAGCCTCTTCTTAGATACGATTTGAATGCTCATCACTACAAAAGCACGACAGGAAGTGAAGATTCCTAACAATCCCGGTTTGAAGCTATTATAGGTTTAACTGTACGAGAATTGGCATGACAACAGCTGTATTGCATGTTACTGTTTATCTTTACAAAGATGTTTAGATTTTCTTTAATGTAGCGTATTAAATGAAGATGTCGTAACTCAATTAAAAAGATTTTAACACATTTTAATCGATTACGATGAAAAGTAATTATTTTTAATTAATTTCGAAATATCATAAAGTTTAGATGCAATTTCGAAAAATTCTTTTAAGTTATGAAATATTTTGAGTACAATAGTAGTGGGAAATATTTTCGGGTAAATATTACGCAATCGAGGAAACTCTTGTACAAGATTTTTCTTGGCGTTGTTCTTCTTGGGAATCACCCGGTTTTGCTAACAGATTTCTCTCATTGTTACTCCGTTACGAAAGCATTATGGAACTTCGCTCCAGTTTGACGACGACCATTTCCCACTTAGATCTTTGCATCTGGGTCAATAATATTCCCAATGGCATAAACGCGGCGCGCTTAACATTTAGAAATGGGCGCACCTGTGCCAATACCAATAAACCTCCGCGCTGACATTCACCGAGACAACAAAAGGATGAGTTCGATTGCGAAATCGGGACACGGGAGTGCAACGAAAGGTCGATGGGGTCAGAAATCATACATTCTTGTTAAGACCGTGCCCAAGTTCCGGTTAACTTGCTGACCAATAAACGGTACTTTTTAGAGTTCTTGTAATACATACGTTATAAAATGAGTTTTTGAACCATCCTTTATATCGAGTCGTATCGCACGAAACAGGGAGCGGAATTCTCGAATCGTGATATTAATTAAGAATTGAATCGTGAGAATTTGCGTCGAAAGAAATAAATTTATCGATCAAGAAACACCGATATCGTGACTACAAAAGAAAAATCTGAAACAATACGATTTTTTCAATTTCTACTACTAGAAACTCAAAAAGGAATTAGTGAAAGCGTTTAAAAAAAAGAAAATAAACGCATAGCTTAACTAAACGGTGGTAATTGTTTGAAATAACTTTTGATAACGAGAAATGAAACCGTTCCTTCTTTTTTACCGGTTTAATATTCTATTGTAAAGGTATACAAGAAAGAGGCCGAATAGACGTGTACCGTATACATACAATCGTTAATAAAGTTTTAATTAGGATTTAAATTAGACATCCTAACGGAAAGTGAGTAATATAAGACTCACCACCTCCCATAAAACCAGGTTAACGCATAAATAAAGTAATGTTTGTTGATTTTTCCTTGAAAATCTTAACTTTATTACTTTCCTGCTTCGACACCGTAAGCGAATGCTCTGATCTCGTTTACCTTCACGTGGAAGTAATTATAAAAAGTCCAAATCCGAACTATCTCCATTTCGAATCGTTGCAATAACGTTATCTTGCGCAATAAAACGGGGTGTTTTGTTTAAAGTAATTGGTCAATTTTATCTATTATATCTTTCGACATCATTTACTTTCTTCCGGTCGTATTCGTCATGATTTTATTTTAAGCATGAAAAATAGAAGAAAATGGGAAATGAAGCGTGACGAAATGATTTTGTTTGATAGAAAGTTACCAGTAATTGATTATTTAATAATATAGGTTTAAGATGATCTAAATGTGTATAGTATGTCTCTGTTTTGAGTTATACAGAAGGGAAAAATTTATGATTGAACCCAACTTAACTCAAATATTTTTACTGTTATACAATATTAGATTATTATATACTTGTATCCAACTAAAACTAGAACTTATTGTAAGTAAAAACTAGGTCGAGTGTTAGTTCAAGCTATAATTGTTATTTGACTCTATTATCCGTGCCAAAAGTCAAGGCCCTTCACTTTAGACTTAGACCCCTGACTCTAAAGTGAGGGGCCTTGACTTTTAGCACGGATAATAGATTGTTTTAAATTCTTTTGGAACTAAAAGGATTTTTTTAAGAGCGATTTAATGAGGGAGACCTCATTTTGAAAAATTAATTACGTAATTCGACAAAGGACATTCTCTAACATATTTTGGTAAAAATCGGTCGTTTTCGAAATAACCGCATCTTACTAAACCGCAATTTTCCATGAAATTGTATGGTATATCGTTAAAATAAAACATGCCCCACATTAAGAACACATTGAGTTACCACCAATTCAAATTTGAAATTTTTTCGTCAAATAGTTTTTGAGAAAAAAAATCGCAAAAATTTCGAAATCGGGTACTTTTTTCAATTAACTCGCGATAGAAAAAAAACCGCCAATCCGAAAATTTCCAAATTAATCTATAACACACAGAAATGTTCATTGATTACAATAAACTTTACCGCAATTTTTTCCATCAAGCGATTTCCAAGATATCGATCCCTAAAGTGAGGCACCTTGACTTTTGGCACGGATAATAGAATGTTTTAAATTCTTTTGGAACTAAAAGGAATTTTTTTTAAGGGCGATTTAATGAGGGAGACCTCATTTTGAGAAACTAATTCCGGAATTCGACAAACAACATTCAACATATTAACATATTATATATATTATATATAACATATTTTGATAAAAATCGGTCGTTTTCGAAATAACCGCATCTTACTAAATCGCAATTTTCCACGAAATTGTATGGTATATCGTTAAAATAAAACATGTCCCACATTAAGAACACATTGGGACACCACAGATTCAAATTTGAAATACTTTCGTCAAATAGTTTTTGAAGAAAAAAATCGCAAAAAAAAATCGAATTCGAAATCGGGTACTTTTTTCAATTGACTCACGATAGAAGAAAAACCGCGAATCCGAAAATTTCCAAATTAATCTATAATACACAGAAATGTTCATTGAATACAGTAAACTTTACCGCAATTTTTTTCATCGAGCGATTTCAAAGATACCGATCTCTAAAATGAAGGGCCTTGACTTTTGGCGCGGATAATAGATTGTTTTAAATTCTTTTGGAACTAAAAGGAAAATTTTTTAAGAGCGGTTTAATGAAGGAGACCTCATTTTGAAAAAGTGATTACGGAATTCGACAAACGACATGCTCTAACATATTTTGGTAAAAAACGATCGTTTTTGAAATAACCGCATCTTACTAAACCGCAAATTTCCACGAAATTGTATGGTATATCGTTAAAATAAAATATGCCCCACATTAAGAACACATTGAGTTTACACAAATTCATATTTGAATTTTTTTCGTCAAATAGTTTTTGAGAAAAAAAATCGCAAACAATTCGAATTTGAAATCGGGTACTTTTTTCAATTAACTCGCGATAGAAGAAAAACCGCGAATCCGAAAATTTCCAAATTAATCTATAATACACAGAAATGTTCATTGAATACAGTAAACTTTACCGCAATTTTTTTCATCGAGCGATTTCAAAGATACCGATCTCTAAAGTGAGGGGCCTTGACTTTTGGCGCGGATAATAGATTGTTTTAAATTCTTTTGGAACTAAAAGGAAAAATTTTTTAAGCGCGATTTAATGAAGGAGACCTCATTTTGAAAAAGTCATTACGGAATTCGACAAACGACATTCTCTAACATATTTTGGTGAAAGTCGGTCGTTTTCGAAATAACCGCATCTTACTAAACCGCAATTTTCCACGAAATTGTATGGTATATCGTTAAAATAAAATATGCCCCACATTAAGAACACATTGAGTTTACACAAATTCAAATTTGAAATTTTTTCGTCAAATAGTTTTTGAGAAAAAAAATCGCAAAAAATTCGAATTCGAAATCGGGTACTTTTTTCAATTGACTCACGATAGAAGAAAAACCGCGAATCCGAAAATTTCCAAATTAATCTATAATACACAGAAATGTTCATTGAATACAGTAAACTTTACCGCAATTTTTTTCATCGAGCGATTTCAAAGATACCGATCTCTAAAATGAAGGGCCTTGACTTTTGGCGCGGATAATAGATTGTTTTAAATTCTTTTGGAACTAAAAGGAAAATTTTTTAAGAGCGGTTTAATGAAGGAGACCTCATTTTGAAAAAGTGATTACGGAATTCGACAAACGACATGCTCTAACATATTTTGGTAAAAAACGATCGTTTTTGAAATAACCGCATCTTATTAAACCGCAATTTTCCACGAAATTGTATGGTATATCGTTAAAATAAAATATGCCCCACATTAAGAACACATTGAGTTTACACAAATTCAAATTTGAAATTTTTTCGTCAAATAGTTTTTGAGAAAAAAAATCGCAAAAAATTCGAATTCGAAATCGGGTACTTTTTTCAATTAACTCGCGATAGATGAAAAACCGCCAATCCGAAAATTTCCAAATTAATCTATAATACACAGAAATGTTCATTGATTACAATAAACTTTACCGCAATTTTTTTCATCGAGCGATTTCGAAGATATCGATCTCTAAAGTGAGGGGCCTTGACTTTTGGCACGGACAATAGAATGTTTTAAATTCTTTTTGAATTAAAAGGAAAATCTTTTAAGAGCGATTTAATGAGGGAGACCTCATTTTGAAAAACTAATTACGTAATTCGACAAACGACATTCTCTAACATATTTTGATACAAATCGGTCGTTTTCGAAATAACCGCATCTTACTAAACCGCAATTTTCCACAAAATTGTATGGTATATCGTTAAAATAAAATATGCCCCACATTAAGAACACACTGGGTTACCACCAATTCAAATTTGAAATTTTTTCGTCAAATAGTTTTTGAGAAAAAAAATCTCAAAAAATTCGAATTCGATATCGGGTACTTTTTTCAATCAACTCCCGATAGATGAAAAACCGCCAATCCGAAAATTTCCAAATTAATCTATAATACACAGAAATGTTCATTGATTACAATAAACTTTACCGCAATTTTTTTCATCGAGCGATTTCGAAGATATTGATCTCTAAAGTGAGGGGCCTTGACTTTTGGCGCGGATAATAGATTATTTTAAATTCTTTTGGAACTAAAAGGAAAATTTTTTTAAGCGCGATTTAATGAAGGAGACCTCATTTTGAAAAAGTGATTACGGAATTCGACAAACGACATGCTCTAACATATTTTGGTAAAAATCGGTCGTTTTTGAAATAACCGCATCTTACTAAACCGCAAATTTCCACGAAATTGTATGGTATATCGTTAAAATAAAATATGCCCCACATTAAGAACACATTGAGTTTACACAAATTCAAATTTGAAATTTTTTCGTCAAATAGTTTTTGAGAAAAAAAATCGCAAAAAATTCGAATTCGAAATCGGGTACTTTTTTCAATTGACTCACGATAGAAGAAAAACCGCGAATCAGAAAATTTCCAAATTAATCTATAATACACAGAAATGTTCATTGAATACAGTAAACTTTACCGCAATTTTTTTCATCGAGCGATTTCAAAGATACCGATCTCTAAAGTGAGAGGCCTTGACTTTTGGCGCGGATAATAGATTGTATTAAATTCTTTTGGAACTAAAAGGAAAATTTTTTAAGAGCGGTTTAATGAAGGAGACCTCATTTTGAAAAAGTGATTACGGAATTCGTCAAACGACATGCTCTAACATATTTTGGTAAAAATCGGTCGTTTTCGAAATAACCGCATCTTACTAAATCACAATATTCCAGGAAATTGTGTGAGATATCGTTAAAATAAGATATGCCCCACATTAAGAACACAATGGGTTACCACCAATTCAAATTTGAAATTTTTTCGTCAAATAGTTTTTGAGAAAAAAATCTCAAAAAATTCGAATTCGAAATCGGGTGCTTTTTTCAATTAACTCGCGATAGAAGAAAAACCGCGAATCCGAAAATTTCCAAATTAATCTATAATACACAGAAATGTTCATTGAATACAGTAAACTTTACCGCAATTTTTTTCATCGAGCGATTTCAAAGATACCGATCTCTAAAGTGAGGGGCCTTGACTTTTGGCGCGGATAATAGATTGTTTTAAATTCTTTTGGAACTAAAAGGAAATTTTTTTTAAGCGCGATTTAATGAAGGAGACCTCATTTTGAAAAAGTGATTACGGAATTCGACAAACGACATTCTCTAACATATTTTGGTAAAAATCGGTCGTTTTCGAAATAACCGCATCTTATTAAATCGCAATATTCCACGAAATTGTGTGATATATCGTTAAAATAAAATATGCCCCACATTAAGAACACAATGGGTTAGCACCAATTCAAACTTGAAAATTTTTCGTTAAATAATTTTTGAGAAAAAAAATCGTAAAAAATTCGAATTCGAAATCGGGTACTTTTTTCAATAAACTCGTGATAGAAGAAAAACCGCGCACCCGAAAATTTCCAAATTAATCTATAATACACAGAAATGTTCATTGATTACAATAAACTTTACCGCAATTTTTTTCATCGAGCGATTTCGAAGATATCGATCTCTAAAGTGAGGGGCCTTGACTTTTGGCACGGACAATAGAATGTTTTAAATTCTTTTTGAATTAAAAGGAAAATCTTTTAAGAGCGATTTAATGAGGGAGACCTCATTTTGAAAAACTAATTACGTAATTCGACAAACGACATTCTCTAACATATTTTGATACAAATCGGTCGTTTTCGAAATAACCGCATCTTACTAAACCGCAATTTTCCACAAAATTGTATGGTATATCGTTAAAATAAAATATGCCCCACATTAAGAACACACTGGGTTACCACCAATTCAAATTTGAAATTTTTTCGTCAAATAGTTTTTGAGAAAAAAAATCTCAAAAAATTCGAATTCGATATCGGGTACTTTTTTCAATCAACTCCCGATAGATGAAAAACCGCCAATCCGAAAATTTCCAAATTAATCTATAATACACAGAAATGTTCATTGATTACAATAAACTTTACCGCAATTTTTTTCATCGAGCGATTTCGAAGATATTGATCTCTAAAGTGAGGGGCCTTGACTTTTGGCGCGGATAATAGATTATTTTAAATTCTTTTGGAACTAAAAGGAAAATTTTTTTAAGCGCGATTTAATGAAGGAGACCTCATTTTGAAAAAGTGATTACGGAATTCGACAAACGACATGCTCTAACATATTTTGGTAAAAATCGGTCGTTTTTGAAATAACCGCATCTTACTAAACCGCAAATTTCCACGAAATTGTATGGTATATCGTTAAAATAAAATATGCCCCACATTAAGAACACATTGAGTTTACACAAATTCAAATTTGAAATTTTTTCGTCAAATAGTTTTTGAGAAAAAAAATCGCAAAAAATTCGAATTCGAAATCGGGTACTTTTTTCAATTGACTCACGATAGAAGAAAAACCGCGAATCAGAAAATTTCCAAATTAATCTATAATACACAGAAATGTTCATTGAATACAGTAAACTTTACCGCAATTTTTTTCATCGAGCGATTTCAAAGATACCGATCTCTAAAGTGAGAGGCCTTGACTTTTGGCGCGGATAATAGATTGTATTAAATTCTTTTGGAACTAAAAGGAAAATTTTTTAAGAGCGGTTTAATGAAGGAGACCTCATTTTGAAAAAGTGATTACGGAATTCGTCAAACGACATGCTCTAACATATTTTGGTAAAAATCGGTCGTTTTCGAAATAACCGCATCTTACTAAATCACAATATTCCAGGAAATTGTGTGAGATATCGTTAAAATAAGATATGCCCCACATTAAGAACACAATGGGTTACCACCAATTCAAATTTGAAATTTTTTCGTCAAATAGTTTTTGAGAAAAAAATCTCAAAAAATTCGAATTCGAAATCGGGTGCTTTTTTCAATTAACTCGCGATAGAAGAAAAACCGCGAATCCGAAAATTTCCAAATTAATCTATAATACACAGAAATGTTCATTGAATACAGTAAACTTTACCGCAATTTTTTTCATCGAGCGATTTCAAAGATACCGATCTCTAAAGTGAGGGGCCTTGACTTTTGGCGCGGATAATAGATTGTTTTAAATTCTTTTGGAACTAAAAGGAAATTTTTTTTAAGCGCGATTTAATGAAGGAGACCTCATTTTGAAAAAGTGATTACGGAATTCGACAAACGACATTCTCTAACATATTTTGGTAAAAATCGGTCGTTTTCGAAATAACCGCATCTTATTAAATCGCAATATTCCACGAAATTGTGTGATATATCGTTAAAATAAAATATGCCCCACATTAAGAACACAATGGGTTAGCACCAATTCAAACTTGAAAATTTTTCGTTAAATAATTTTTGAGAAAAAAAATCGTAAAAAATTCGAATTCGAAATCGGGTACTTTTTTCAATAAACTCGTGATAGAAGAAAAACCGCGCACCCGAAAATTTCCAAATTAATCTATAATACACAGAAATGTTCATTGATTACAATAAACTTTACCGCATTTTTTTTCCATCAAGCGATTTCAAAGATATCGATCTGTAAAGTGAGGGGCCTTGATTTTTGGCACGGATAATAGAATGTTTTAAATTCCTTTGCAACTAAAAGGAAAATTTTTTAAGGGCGATTTAATGAGGGAGACCTCATTTTGAAAAACTGATTACGCAATTCGACAAACGACATTCTTTAACATATTTTGATAAAAATTGGTCGTTTTCGAAATAACCACATCTTACTAAACCGCAATTTTCCACGAAATTGTATGGTATATCGTTAAAATAAAATATGCCACACATTAAGAACACATTGGATTACCACCAATTTAAATTTGATATTTTTTCGTCAAATAGTTTTTAAGAAAAAAAAATAGCAAAAAATTCAAATTCGAAATCGGGTACTGTTTTCAATTAACTCGAAAAATTTTTTTCGATAAATCCGAAAATTTCCAAATTAATCTATAATACACAGAAATGTTCCTTGATTACAATAAACTTTACCGCAATTTTTTCCATCAAGCGATTTCAAAGATATCGATCTCTAAAGTGAGAGGCCTTGACTTTTGGCGCGGATAATAGATTGTTTTAAATTTTTTTGGAACTTAAAGGAAAATTTTTTGAGAGCGATTTAATGAGGGAGACCTCATTTTGAAAAACCGATTACGGAATTCGACAAACGACATTCTCTAACATATTTTAGTAAAAATCGGTCGTTTTCGAAATAACCACATCTTACTAAATCGCAATATTCCACGAAATTGTGTGATATATCATTAAAATAAAATATGCCCCACATTAAGAACACAATGGGTTAGCACCAATTCAAACTTGAAAATTTTTCGTTAAATAGTTTTTGAGAAAAAAAATCGCAAAAAATTCGAATTCGAGAAATCGGGTACTTTTTTCGATTAACTCGCGATAGAAGAAAAACCGCGAATCCGAAAATTTCCAAATTAATCTATAATACACAGAAATGTTCATTGATTACAATAAACTTTACCGCATTTTTTTTCATCGAGCGATTTCAAAGATACCGATCTCTAAAGTGAGGGGCCTTGACTTTTGGCGCGGATTATAGATTGTTTTAAATTGTTTTGGAACTAAAAGGAAAATTTTTTAAGAGCGGTTTAATGAAGGAGACCTCATTTTGAAAAAGTGATTACGGAATTCGTCAAACGACATGCTCTAACATATTTTGGTAAAAATCGATCGTTTTTGAAATAACCGCATCTTATTAAACCGCAATTTTCCACGAAATTGTATGGTATATCGTTAAAATAAAATATGCCCCACATTAAGAACACATTGAGTTTACACAAATTCAAATTTGAAATTTTTTCGTCAAATAGTTTTTGAGAAAAAAAATCGCAAAAAATTCGAATTCGAAATCGGGTACTTTTTTCAATTAACTCGCGATAGAAGAAAAACCGCCAATTCGAAAATTTCCAAGTTAATCTATAATACACAGAAATGTTCATTGATTACAATAAACTTTACCGCAATTTTTTTCATCGAGCGATTTCGAAGATATCGATCTCTAAATTGAGGGCCCTTGACTTTTGGCATGGATAATAGATTGTTTTAAATTCTTTTGGAACTAAAAGGAAAATTTTTTAAGCGCGATTTAATGAAGGAGGCCTAATTTTGAAAAGTGATTACGGAATTCGACAAACGACATGCTCTAATATATTTTGGTAAAAATCGGTCGTTTTCGAAATAACCGCATCTTATTAAACCGCAATTTTCCACGAAATTGTATGGTATATCGTTAAAATAAAATATGCCCCACATTAAGAACACATTGAGTTTACACAAATTCAAATTTGAAATTTTTTCGTCAAATAGTTTTTGAGAAAAAAAATCTCAAAAAACTCGAATTCGAAATCGGGTACTTTTTTCAATTAACTCGCCATAGAAAAAAAAACCACCAATCCGAAAATTTCCAAATTAATCTATAATACACAGAAATGTTCATTGAATACAGTAAATTTTACCGCAATTTTTTTCATCGAGCGATTTCAAAGATACCGATCTCTAAAATGAGGGGCCTTGACTTTTGGCGCGGATAATAGATTGTTTTAAATTCTTTTGGAACTAAAAGGAAAATTTTTTTAAGCGCGATTTAATAAAGGAGACCTCATTTTGAAAAAGTCATTACGGAATTCGACAAACGACATTCTCTAACATATTTTGGTGAAAGTCGGTCGTTTTCGAAATAACCGCATCTTACTAAACCGCAATTTTCCACGAAATTGTATGGTATATCGCTAAAATAAAATATGTTCCACATTAAGAACACATTGGGTTACCTCCAATTCAAATTTGAAATTTTTTCGTCAAATAGTTTTTGAGAAAAAATCTCAAAAAATTCGAATTCGAAATCGGGTACTTTTTTCAATTAACTCGCGATAGAAGAAAAACCGCGAATCCGAAAATTTCCAAATCAATCTATAATACATAGAAATGTTCATTGGTTACAATAAACTTTACCGCAATTATTGCCATCAACCGATTTCGAAGATATCGATCTTTAAAGTGTGGGGCCTTGACTTTTGGCATGGATAATAGATTGTTTTAAATTCTTTTGGAATTAAAAGCAAATTCATCGCTACAAATAGTGATGCATTATTGATTTTAAAATTTGTGTTATTATTGTACGCTACATCAGTGGTAATTGAATTGTTGCTCTTGAATTTCTTTGATTTAAAAGGTCTGTAAACAAAATGTCGATGAACCCAAGGAACATTGTTCTTTTATTACAAAGAAGTTTTGATTCTTCTGCATATGAAGTTGATTCAGTTATTACAGGGAAAGAAAATTTAAGAAATTTGATTAATGATGCTACAAATGCAGAGATATTTGTTAAAAACATCCATACTTTAAGTTTTAAGGAAGAAAATGTATGCTCTCCAATACTTTTAAAAAGTGAATCATTGGTCCAAAGAACACATCTAGGAAAATCGTTGTCTTAATCCAACATCCAATTACAAAAAGCCAGCCTTTTTTCTAAATCTCATCCAGCAAGAGCATGATGAATAAATACTAGGATTGTATGGATGTAAAAGTTACTTATTTTTAAAATATCAATTCTATGATAAAACTTAGTTTATATAACAACTAAAAAAAATTTTTAAGTTGGTATCAATACCAATAATTTCCAGGGTATTTATTGCATTGCAAGTTTTTTGAAAGCATTTCAACTATCTTGGAAACAACATCAAGTTTTGTAGAAGCAGTGTCAAGTCTTCCAAAGGCAGAATCGAGTTTTCTAGAAACAGTTCAAATTTTCCAACATTTCATGTTTTCTGAAAGTAGTATTAAGTCTTGTGGAAATATGTGAAGTCTTCTATAGATAATATCGATTCTTTTAGAAGCATTGCAAGTCTTTTGGAAATATTTCAAGACTTCCAGAAACAATATCAAATCTTTCAGAGGCAATATCAAAATTTCTAAAAGCAGTGTCAAGTGTTCTGGAAGCATTGCAAGTCTTTTCAAAGCATTTTAACTATCATGGAAGCAATTTCAAGTCTTGTTGAAGCAGTGTCAAATATTCCAAAGGCAGAATCGAATCTTCTAGAAATAGTTCAAATTTTTCAACATTTCACGTCTTCTGAAAATAGTATCAAGTCTTGTGGAAATATGTCAAGTCTTCTATAGATGATGTTGATTTTTCTAGAAGCATTGCAAGTCTTTCGATAAATCCGAAAATTTCCAAATTAATCTATAATACACAGAAATGTTCATTGGTTCCAATAAACTTTACCGCAATTTTTTCCATCAAGCGATTTCAAAGATATCGATCTCTAAAGTGAGAGGCCTTGACTTTTGGCGCGGATAATAGATTGTTTTAAATTTTTTTGGAACTTAAAGGAAAATTTTTTGAGAGCGATTTAATGAGGGAGACCTCATTTTGAAAAACCGATTACGGAATTCGACAAACGACATTCTCTAACATATTTTGGTAAAAATCGGTCGTTTTCGAAATAACCGCATTTTACTAAATCGCAATATTCCACGAAATTGTGTGATATATCATTAAAATAAAATATGCCCCACATTAAGAACACAATGGGTTAGCACCAATTCAAACTTGAAAATTTTTCGTTAAATAGTTTTTGAGAAAAAAAATCGCAAAAAATTCGAATTCGAGAAATCGGGTACTTTTTTCAATTAACTCGCGATAGAAGAAAAACCGCGAATCCGAAAATTTCCAAATTAATCTATAATACACAGAAATGTTCATTGATTACAATAAACTTTACCGCAATTTTTTCCATCAAGCGATTTCGAAGATATCGATCTCTAAAGCGAGGGGCCTTGACTTTTGGCACGGATAATATTCTGATAGATTAGTACACTTTTAGACACAGCATTAAGTCTTCTAGAAGCATTTCAAGTTTTTTTAGAAGCAGTATTAAGTATTTTGGAAGCATATCAAGTTTTCCAGAGGCAATATCAAGTTTTCTAGAAACAGTGTTAAGTTTTCTAGAAAGAAGCAGTGTGAAGTCTTCTGGAAGCAGTTTAATGTTTTTGCGCATGCGCAAATCATCGTGCCGGTAATTTATAAAAAAATTGTTTGGTAGTTTATTGTATACTTGTATCGAACTAAAACTAGAACTTACACTAGACCTAATACTAGATATATGTAGGTTAAGAAAAAAAAACCTCATTATTATCGCGATAAATACCACAATATCATTATCACCTAACCAAGAAAATTCATTGTCCACTAACGAGATATTCCAACCTAACATATCCCATTTTAAGACCATTCCAACGACGGTGTAATTAAGCCCAAGAATAATGGATAGTCCAGCATTAAAATTTTCAAACCTGTTGACTCCCTACACAAAGACCACCGCAACTTAAAAAGATTACCTCATTACCAAAGCAAACAAAAAAAAAACCGAAACAAAATTCCTTAGAGGATAGATACACGGGGCTAAACGCTATGCCCGCCTTGGAGCAGGTTTCCTACTCCTGCTATCATCGAAGATGAGCCAAGAAATCTCGCCGGTTGCACGCAGTCGGCCTTTAGACTTCAACAGGTCAGAATGTTCGTTCACCGTTTAAAAAGTTTTTATGCATTTTCAAGGACATTCTATGGCTATTTTTCCGTCGTAAATCATAGTGAAACGATTAAATTTAAATCTAGTTAACCTAACCAAGTGAACGTAACTGTAAAGTGAAAATATTATTAAGAAACTTATTGAAATAGTTAATTAGATCGGACAAGGATTGGACAGGTAATTAACAATTACGAAGTTAGTAGGAGAAATTAGTCGGTGATTAAAACTGATTTGAGTCGTTTAAACTGGATTAAATGCATAAAGTAGGTCTGTAATTTAGGTGAGAAATAGATTAATTTTTTTTTATAAAAAGAATTTTTTTTAACAATCAATTTTATATTTTATCGTCTTTACTTTACTTTTAAAGTGTGCCTATGTGGGAATAATTAAAATATTTGGAATAATCATTTAAAGCGGAATGATTATCTTTCAAAATCAGCATTCACATAAAATATTAAAATAATATATAAATAATAATGCTATATCTAACTTATGAAGAAAGACCATCTCGCAAATAATGAGACAATAACTAAGTAACAATGAGATTTTGGTAATAAGAGCTCCAAATATAAAAAAACTAATCAATTTGTAGTTCTTTAAATTTTCATCTAATTGAATTTGTAGTTTCGAGAATTTGTAGTCTTAGAATTAATAAATATAGGATAAAATGATGGTCAATGATGATTTTCTGAAACTATTGTTAAAGAACCAATTCACCAACTAATCTCAATCTGTTAATAATTAAGAAATGTGTGCTACTGTTATGTGAAAATGGACAATTTTCTGTTGATATTTCAAATACAGCGCCTTATCCGTAAGCGCCCTTGATAATTTGAGACGAAATCGTTTCTTGAATGTCTTAGTAAATACATTGTCTCCTATAAGACGACTATATTCTCACTCCGCCGAGATCAATTGCGGGCGAGGCGCTATAATTTGCCAAAATGGTCGATTTTCTGTTGATATTCAAATGTAGCGCCTCGCCCACAAGCGACCTCGGCGATATGGGGTGAAATCATTTCTTGTACATCTTCGTAAATACATAGTTTCTATAAGACGATCATATTCTCATTCAGCCGAGGTCGCTTGCGGGCGAGGATATTTTAAATACAGTGCCTCGCCCGCAAGTGACCTCGGCAATTTGAGGTGAAATCGTTTCTTGTACATTTTCGTAAATACATAGTCTCTATAAGACGATCATATTCTCACTCCGCCGAGGTCGCTTGCGGGCGAGGCGCCACAATTTGCCAAAATGAACGATTTTCTGTTGATATTTCAAATACAGTGCCTCGCCCGCAAGCGACCTTGGCAATTTGAGATGAAATCGTTTCTTGTATATCTTAGTAAATACATAGTCTCCTATAAGACGACTATATTCTCACTCCGCCGAGGTCGCTTGCGGGCGAGGCGCTATAATTTGCCAAAATGGACGATTTTCTGTTGATATTCAAATGCAGCGCCTCGCCCGCAAGCGACCTCGGATTTGAGGTGAAATCGTTTCTTGTATATCTTAGTAAATACATACTCCCCTATAAAACGGCTATATTTGCCAAAATGAACGATTTTCTGTTGATATTCAAACGTAGCGCCTCGCCCGTAATCGACCTCCACGATATGGGGTGAAATCGTTTCTTGTACATCTTCGTAAATACATAGTCTCTATAAGACGATCATACTCTCATTCAGCCGAGGTCGCTTGCGGGCGAGGCGTTGCAATTTGCTAAAATGAACGATTTTATGTTGATATTTCAAATGCAGTGCCTCGCCCGCAAGCGACCTCGGCAACGTGAAGTGAAATCGTTTCTTGTATATCTTAGTAAATACATAGTCTCCTATAAGACGACTATGTTCTCACTCCGTCGAAGTCGCCCGCGGGCGAGGCGCTATAATTTGCCAAAATGGACGATTTTCTGTTGATATTCAAATGCTGCGCCTGGCCCACAAGCGACCTCGGCGATATGGGGTGAAATCATTTCTTGTACATCTTCGTAAATACATAGTCTCTATAAGACAATCATATTCTCATTCAGCCGAGGTCGCTTGCGGGCGGGGCGTTGCAATTTGCTAAAATGAACAATTTTATTTTGATGTTTCAAATACAGTGCCTCGCCCGCTACGCGACCTCGGCAATTTGAGGCGAAATCGTTTCTTGTATATCTTAGTACATACATAGTCTCTTAGAAAACGACAATATTCTCACTCCGTCAAGGTCGCTTGCGAGCGAGGCGCTACAATTTGCCAAAATAGACGAATTTTTGTTGATATTCAAATACAGTGCCTCGCCCACAAGCGACCTTGGCAATTTGAGATGAAATCGTTTCTTGTATATCTTAGTAAATACATAGTCTCCTATAAGACGACTATATTCTCACTCCGCCGAGTTCGCTCGTGAGCGAGGCGTTATAGTTTGCCAAAATGGACAATTTCCTATTGACATTCAAATGCTGCGCCTCGGCCGCTACGCGACCTCGGCGATTTGAGGCGAAATCGTTTCTTGTATATCTTAGTAAATACATACTCCCCTATAAAACGACTATATTCTTACCCTGCCGAGGTCGCTTGCGGGTGAGGCGCCACAATTTGCTAAAATGGACGATTTTCTGTTGATATTCAAACGTAGCGCCTCGCCAGCAAGCAACCTCGACGATATGGGGTGAAATCGTTTCTTGTATATCTTCGTATATACATAGTCTCTATAAGACAATCATATTCTCATTCAGCCGAGGACGCTTGCGGGCGAGACGTTGCAATTTGCTAAAATGAACGATTTTATTTTGATATTTCAAATACAGTGCCTCGCCCGCTACGCGACCTCGGCGATTTGAGTTGAAATCGCTTCTTGTATATCTTAGTAAATACATACTCCTCTATAAAACAACTAGATTCTCACCCCGCCGAGGTCGCTTGCGGGCGAGGCGCTATAATTTGCCAAAATGGACGATTTTCTGTTGATATTCAAACGTAGCGCCTCGCCCGCAAGCAACCTCGACGATATGGGGTGAAATCGTTTCTTGTATATCTTCGTAAATACATAGTCTCCATAAGACAATCATATTCTCATTCAGCCGAGGACGCTTGCGGGCGAGACGTTGCAATTTGCTAAAATGAACGATTTTATTTTAATATTTCAAATACAGTGCCTCGCCCGCTACGCGACCTCGGCGATTTGAGGCGAAATCGTTTTTTGTATATCTTAGTAAATACATAGTCTCCTATAAAACGACTATATTCTCACTCCGCTGAGGTCGTTTGCGGGTGAGGCGTTACAATTTTCCAAAATGGACCATTTTCTGTTGATATTTCGAATGCAGTGCCTCGCCTCGCAGGCAAGATGTCACAGTGATGCGAACTAGCGATTTGCGCGTGAGTGACTTATGACTTATGACTTATTCACGTGAGTGACGCACGCCACTCACGTGAATATAATACATGAATCACGTGACTCACGTCAATTCACGTGACTCATGCTAAATCAGGTGATCAAATGTATGAAATCACGTTTGATTATTATTTAATCGTGTTCGACAGTGTGGCAGAATTAAAAGTAAAAACAAAAAACACTTTTTTCACTCTTATCGTTAACACATGTTTTTGATACTTTCCTTTTTTAAAGAACTTTCGACTGTTCCTCTTGTTGATTTGGTTTTTAATATTTTTAATATGTTAATTTCAAATGAGTATACCTGTTTTTTGTATTGACGTTCTGCTAAGGATGCAGTTGATTTTTATAATTAAAAACTGCGAAACAAATAGAGATAAAGACCTAAAGAAAACATTCATTCCTTATTAGAATTAAATGTTCTATTTATCATGTTCTGAAATAAATGAGACTATCACAAAATTGAAGTAAATAATAACAGCTAGTGTATAACCCAATCCAATAATAAAATATTTTTGATTTGATTTGTTATATGAGGAATGGCATGAAGTTGAAGATTAACACAACTCAGCTATAGAAGGAAAAATCAAAATATTCCGTGATTTCTTCCCTATATTTGGATTGGATATTAATAATTTGAAATTGGAGCTCAACCCAAGTCAACCATAGAAGAAAACCTTTATACCATGCCTCATATTGAATGGTGTGAACTTAGAACTTAACCTAATCCACCTATAGAACAAAAAAATCATATAATATTTCCAAAAAATTTAGATTGGGTTAACCTTCAACTTGATATCATTCAATATGAGGAATGTTATGGGTTGGGTTGGGTTGGTTGCGTTCGATTTGGTTAAGTTAATAATAGTTCAGAAAATAGCAAAACCAGTTATAACGACTTTGGGATATAAAGAACTAATTATTATTGAAGTGGTTCCGGTTATAACAACCACTTTCCTGTTTTCGAGTGAATCCCTAAGCAATATACCTTAGTTCTGTTTAATCTATCGATTGTTAACATAACAATGAAGCAAAAATGTTTAATGAAGAAATCGATTTGACACTTGCAGAGCTTATTTCCAAAAGTTGTATTGGTTTATAATTTTTGAAGAATGTTATGATGTTGGAGCTCAATTCGACCTAACCCAGTCCATAACATTCTTCAAAAATCATGGACCAATACAACTTTTAGACAATGTATTGAAGATTATTATGATTTTTGAAGAATCTTATAGAGTGGGTTGGATTAGGTTGAGCTCCAACTTCATACTATCCTTCATATTGAATGGTATGATGTTGGAGCTCAACCCAACCTAACTCAGTCCATAACATTCTTCAAAAATGATGGACCAATACAACTATTAGACAATGTATTGAAGAATATTATGATTTTTGAAGAATGTTATAGAGTGGGTTGGATTAGCTTGAGCTCCAACTTCATACTATCCTTCATATTGAATGGTATGATGTTGGAGCTCAACGCAACCTAACCCAGTCCATAACATTCTTCAAAAATCATGGACCAATACAACTATTGGACAATGTATTGAAGAATATTATGATTTTTGAAGAATCTTATAGAGTGGGTTGGATTAGGTTGAGCTCCAACTTCATACTATCCTTCATATTGAATGGTATGATGTTGGAGCTCAACCCAACCTAACTCAGTCCATAACATTCTTCAAAAATGATGGACCAATACAACTATTAGACAATGTATTGAAGAATATTATGATTTTTGAAGAATGTTATAGAGTGGGTTGGATTAGGTTGAGCTCCAACTTCATACTATCCTTCATATTGAATGGTATGATGTTGGAGCTCAATTCGACCTAACCCAGTCCATAACATTCTTCAAAAATCATGGACCAATACAACTATTGGACAATGTATTGAAGAATATTATGATTTTTAAAGAATGTTATAGAGTGGGTTGGATTAGGTTGAGCTCCAACTTCATACTATCCTTCATATTGAATGGTATGATGTTGGAGCTCAACGCAACCTAACCCAGTCCATAACATTCTTCAAAAATCATGGACCAATACAACTATTGGACAATGTATTGAAGAATATTATGATTTTTAAAGAATGTTATAGAGTGGGTTGGATTAGGTTGAGCTCCAACTTCATACTATCCTTCATATTGAATGGTATGATGTTGGAGCTCAACGCAACCTAACCCAGTCCATAACATTCTTCAAAAATCATGGACCAATACAACTATTGGACAATGTATTGAAGAATATTATGATTTTTGAAGAATCTTATAGAGTGGGTTGGATTAGGTTGAGCTCCAACTTCATACTATCCTTCATATTGAATGGTATGATGTTGGATCTCAACCCAACCTAACCCAGTCCATAACATTCTTCAAAAATCATGGAGCAATGCAACTTTTAGACAATGTATTGAAGAATATTATGATTTTTAAAGAATGTTATAGAGTGGGTTGGATTAGGTTGAGCTCCAACTTCATACTATCCTTCATATTGAATGGTATGATGTTGGAGCTCAACGCAACCTAACCCAGTCCATAACATTCTTCAAAAATCATGGACCAATACAACTATTGGACAATGTATTGAAGAATATTATGATTTTTGAAGAATCTTATAGAGTGGGTTGGATTAGGTTGAGCTCCAACTTCATACTATCCTTCATATTGAATGGTATGATGTTGGATCTCAACCCAACCTAACCCAGTCCATAACATTCTTCAAAAATCATGGAGCAATGCAACTTTTAGACAATGTATTGAAGAATATTATGATTTTTAAAGAATGTTATAGAGTGGGTTGGATTAGGTTGAGCTCCAACTTCATACTATCCTTCATATTGAATGGTATGATGTTGGATCTCAACCCAACCTAACCCAGTCCATAACATTCTTCAAAAATCATGGAGCAATGCAACTTTTAGACAATGTATTGAAGAATATTATGATTTTTAAAGAATGTTATAGAGTGGGTTGGATTAGGTTGAGCTCCAACTTCATACTATCCTTCATATTGAATGGTATGATGTTGGAGCTCAACGCAACCTAACCCAGTCCATAACATTCTTCAAAAATCATGGACCAATACAACTATTGGACAATGTATTGAAGAATATTATGATTTTTAAAGAATGTTATAGAGTGGGTTGGATTAGGTTGAGCTCCAACTTCATACTATCCTTCATATTGAATGGTATGATGTTGGAGCTCAACGCAACCTAACCCAGTCCATAACATTCTTCAAAAATCATGGACCAATACAACTATTGGACAATGTATTGAAGAATATTATGATTTTTGAAGAATCTTATAGAGTGGGTTGGATTAGGTTGAGCTCCAACTTCATACTATCCTTCATATTGAATGGTATGATGTTGGATCTCAACCCAACCTAACCCAGTCCATAACATTCTTCAAAAATCATGGAGCAATGCAACTTTTAGACAATGTATTGAAGAATATTATGATTTTTAAAGAATGTTATAGAGTGGGTTGGATTAGGTTGAGCTCCAACTTCATACTATCCTTCATATTGAATGGTATGATGTTGGATCTCAACCCAACCTAACCCAGTCCATAACATTCTTCAAAAATCATGGAGCAATGCAACTTTTAGACAATGTATTGAAGAATATTATGATTTTTAAAGAATGTTATAGAGTGGGTTGGATTAGGTTGAGCTCCAACTTCATACTATCCTTCATATTGAATGGTATGATGTTGGAGCTCAACGCAACCTAACCCAGTCCATAACATTCTTCAAAAATCATGGACCAATACAACTATTGGACAATGTATTGAAGAATATTATGATTTTTAAAGAATGTTATAGAGTGGGTTGGATTAGGTTGAGCTCCAACTTCATACTATCCTTCATATTGAATGGTATGATGTTGGAGCTCAACGCAACCTAACCCAGTCCATAACATTCTTCAAAAATCATGGACCAATACAACTATTGGACAATGTATTGAAGAATATTATGATTTTTGAAGAATCTTATAGAGTGGGTTGGATTAGGTTGAGCTCCAACTTCATACTATCCTTCATATTGAATGGTATGATGTTGGATCTCAACCCAACCTAACCCAGTCCATAACATTCTTCAAAAATCATGGAGCAATGCAACTTTTAGACAATGTATTGAAGAATATTATGATTTTTAAAGAATCTTATAGAGTGGGTTGGATTAGGTTGAGCTCCAACTTCATACTATCCTTCATATTGAATGGTATGATGTTGGATCTCAACCCAACCTAACCCAGTCCATAACATTCTTCAAAAATCATGGAGCAATGCAACTTTTAGACAATGTATTGAAGAATATTATGATTTTTAAAGAATGTTATAGAGTGGGTTGGATTAGGTTGAGCTCCAACTTCATACTATCCTTCATATTGAATGGTATGATGTTGGAGCTCAACGCAACCTAACCCAGTCCATAACATTCTTCAAAAATCATGGACCAATACAACTATTGGACAATGTATTGAAGAATATTATGATTTTTGAAGAATGTTATAGAGTGGGTTGGATTAGGTTGAGCTCCAACTTCATACTATCCTTCATATTGAATGGTATGATGTTGGAGCTCAATTCGACCTAACCCAGTCCATAACATTCTTCAAAAATCATGGACCAATACAACTATTGGACAATGTATTGAAGAATATTATGATTTTTAAAGAATGTTATAGAGTGGGTTGGATTAGGTTGAGCTCCAACTTCATACTATCCTTCATATTGAATGGTATGATGTTGGAGCTCAACGCAACCTAACCCAGTCCATAACATTCTTCAAAAATCATGGACCAATACAACTATTGGACAATGTATTGAAGAATATTATGATTTTTGAAGAATGTTATAGAGTGGGTTGGATTAGGTTGAGCTCCAACTTCATACTATCCTTCATATTGAATGGTATGATGTTGGAGCTCAATTCGACCTAACCCAGTCCATAACATTCTTCAAAAATCATGGACCAATACAACTATTGGACAATGTATTGAAGAATATTATGATTTTTAAAGAATGTTATAGAGTGGGTTGGATTAGGTTGAGCTCCAACTTCATACTATCCTTCATATTGAATGGTATGATGTTGGAGCTCAACGCAACCTAACCCAGTCCATAACATTCTTCAAAAATCATGGACCAATACAACTATTGGACAATGTATTGAAGAATATTATGATTTTTAAAGAATGTTATAGAGTGGGTTGGATTAGGTTGAGCTCCAACTTCATACTATCCTTCATATTGAATGGTATGATGTTGGAGCTCAACGCAACCTAACCCAGTCCATAACATTCTTCAAAAATCATGGACCAATACAACTATTGGACAATGTATTGAAGAATATTATGATTTTTGAAGAATCTTATAGAGTGGGTTGGATTAGGTTGAGCTCCAACTTCATACTATCCTTCATATTGAATGGTATGATGTTGGATCTCAACCCAACCTAACCCAGTCCATAACATTCTTCAAAAATCATGGAGCAATGCAACTTTTAGACAATGTATTGAAGAATATTATGATTTTTAAAGAATGTTATAGAGTGGGTTGGATTAGGTTGAGCTCCAACTTCATACTATCCTTCATATTGAATGGTATGATGTTGGAGCTCAACGCAACCTAACCCAGTCCATAACATTCTTCAAAAATCATGGACCAATACAACTATTGGACAATGTATTGAAGAATATTATGATTTTTGAAGAATCTTATAGAGTGGGTTGGATTAGGTTGAGCTCCAACTTCATACTATCCTTCATATTGAATGGTATGATGTTGGATCTCAACCCAACCTAACCCAGTCCATAACATTCTTCAAAAATCATGGAGCAATGCAACTTTTAGACAATGTATTGAAGAATATTATGATTTTTAAAGAATGTTATAGAGTGGGTTGGATTAGGTTGAGCTCCAACTTCATACTATCCTTCATATTGAATGGTATGATGTTGGATCTCAACCCAACCTAACCCAGTCCATAACATTCTTCAAAAATCATGGAGCAATGCAACTTTTAGACAATGTATTGAAGAATATTATGATTTTTAAAGAATGTTATAGAGTGGGTTGGATTAGGTTGAGCTCCAACTTCATACTATCCTTCATATTGAATGGTATGATGTTGGAGCTCAACGCAACCTAACCCAGTCCATAACATTCTTCAAAAATCATGGACCAATACAACTATTGGACAATGTATTGAAGAATATTATGATTTTTGAAGAATCTTATAGAGTGGGTTGGATTAGGTTGAGCTCCAACTTCATACTATCCTTCATATTGAATGGTATGATGTTGGATCTCAACCCAACCTAACCCAGTCCATAACATTCTTCAAAAATCATGGAGCAATGCAACTTTTAGACAATGTATTGAAGAATATTATGATTTTTAAAGAATGTTATAGAGTGGGTTGGATTAGGTTGAGCTCCAACTTCATACTATCCTTCATATTGAATGGTATGATGTTGGATCTCAACCCAACCTAACCCAGTCCATAACATTCTTCAAAAATCATAGAGCAATGCAACTTTTAGACAATGTATTGAAGAATATTATGATTTTTAAAGAATGTTATAGAGTGGGTTGGATTAGGTTGAGCTCCAACTTCATACTATCCTTCATATTGAATGGTATGATGTTGGAGCTCAATTCGACCTAACCCAGTCCATAACATTCTTCAAAAATCACGGACCAATACAACTTTTAGACAATGTATTGAACAATATTATGATTTTTGAAGAATGTTGTAGAGTGGGTTGGATTAGGTTGAGCTCCAACTTCATACTATCCTTTATATTAAATGGTATGATGTTCGAGCTCAACGCAACCTAACCGAGTCCATAAAATTCTTCAAAAATCATGGAGCAATGCAACTTTTAGACAATGTATTGAAGAATATTATGATTTTTAAAGAATGTTATAGAGTGGGTTGGATTAGGTTGAGCTCCAACTTCATACTATCCTTCATATTAAATGGTATGATGTTCGAGCTCAACGCAACCTAACCCAGTCCATAAAATTCTTAAAAAATCATGGAGCAATGCAACTTTTAGACAATGTATTGAAGAATATTATGATTTTTAAAGAATGTTATAGAGTGGGTTGGATTAGGTTGAGCTCCAACTTCATACTATCCTTCATATTGAATGGTATGATGTTGGATCTCAACCCAACCTAACCCAGTCCATAACATTCTTCAAAAATCATGGAGCAATGCAACTTTTAGACAATGTATTGAAGAATATTATGATTTTTAAAGAATGTTATAGAGTGGGTTGGATTAGGTTGAGCTCCAACTTCATACTATCCTTCATATTGAATGGTATGATGTTGGAGCTCAACGCAACCTAACCCAGTCCATAACATTCTTCAAAAATCATGGACCAATACAACTATTGGACAATGTATTGAAGAATATTATGATTTTTGAAGAATCTTATAGAGTGGGTTGGATTAGGTTGAGCTCCAACTTCATACTATCCTTCATATTGAATGGTATGATGTTGGATCTCAACCCAACCTAACCCAGTCCATAACATTCTTCAAAAATCATGGAGCAATGCAACTTTTAGACAATGTATTGAAGAATATTATGATTTTTAAAGAATGTTATAGAGTGGGTTGGATTAGGTTGAGCTCCAACTTCATACTATCCTTCATATTGAATGGTATGATGTTGGAGCTCAACCCAACCTAACTCAGTCCATAACATTCTTCAAAAATCATGGACCAATACAACTTTTAGACAAAGTATTGAAGAATATTATGATTTTTGAAGAATGTTATAGAGTGGGTTGGATTAGGTTGAGCTCCAACTTCATACTATCCTTCATATTGAATGGTATGATGTTGGAGCTCAACCCAACCTAACTCAGTCCATAACATTCTTCAAAAATGATGGACCAATACAACTCTTAGACAATGTATTGAAGAATATTATGATTTTTGAAGAATGTTATAGAGTGGGTTGGATTAGGTTGAGCTCCAACTTCATACTATCCTTCATATTGAATGGTATGATGTTGGAGCTCAATTCGACCTAACCCAGTCCATAACATTCTTCAAAAATCACGGACCAATACAACTTTTAGACAATGTATTGAACAATATTATGATTTTTAAAGAATGTTATAGAGTGGGTTGGATTAGGTTGAGCTCCAACTTCATACTATCCTTCATATTGAATGGTATGATGTTGGAGCTCAATTCGACCTAACCCAGTCCATAACATTCTTCAAAAATCACGGACCAATACAACTTTTAGACAATGTATTGAACAATATTATGATTTTTAAAGAATGTTATAGAGTGGGTTGGATTAGGTTGAGCTCCAACTTCATACTATCCTTCATATTAAATGGTATGATGTTCGAGCTCAACGCAACCTAACCCAGTCCATAAAATTCTTAAAAAATCATGGAGCAATGCAACTTTTAGACAATGTATTGAAGAATATTATGATTTTTAAAGAATGTTATAGAGTGGGTTGGATTAGGTTGAGCTCCAACTTCATACTATCCTTCATATTAAATGGTATGATGTTCGAGCTCAACGCAACCTAACCCAGTCCATAACATTCTTCAAAAATCATGGAGCAATGCAACTTTTAGACAATGTATTGAAGAATATTATGATTTTTAAAGAATGTTATAGAGTGGGTTGGATTAGGTTGAGCTCCAACTTCATACTATCCTTCATATTAAATGGTATGATGTTCGAGCTCAACGCAACCTAACCCAGTCCATAACATTCTTCAAAAATCATGGAGCAATGCAACTTTTAGACAATGTATTGAAGAATATTATGATTTTTAAAGAATGTTATAGAGTGGGTTGGATTAGGTTGAGCTCCAACTTCATACTATCCTTCATATTAAATGGTATGATGTTCGAGCTCAACGCAACCTAACCCAGTCCATAACATTCTTCAAAAATCATGGAGCAATGCAACTTTTAGACAATGTATTGAAGAATATTATGATTTTTAAAGAATGTTATAGAGTGGGTTGGATTAGGTTGAGCTCCAACTTCATACTATCCTTCATATTAAATGGTATGATGTTCGAGCTCAACGCAACCTAACCCAGTCCATAAAATTCTTAAAAAATCATGGAGCAATGCAACTTTTAGACAATGTATTGAAGAATATTATGATTTTTAAAGAATGTTATAGAGTGGGTTGGATTAGGTTGAGCTCCAACTTCATACTATCCTTCATATTAAATGGTATGATGTTCGAGCTCAACGCAACCTAACCCAGTCCATAACATTCTTCAAAAATCATGGAGCAATGCAACTTTTAGACAATGTATTGAAGAATATTATGATTTTTAAAGAATGTTATAGAGTGGGTTGGATTAGGTTGAGCTCCAACTTCATACTATCCTTCATATTAAATGGTATGATGTTCGAGCTCAACGCAACCTAACCCAGTCCATAAAATTCTTAAAAAATCATGGAGCAATGCAACTTTTAGACAATGTATTGAAGAATATTATGATTTTTAAAGAATGTTATAGAGTGGGTTGGATTAGGTTGAGCTCCAACTTCATACTATCCTTCATATTAAATGGTATGATGTTCGAGCTCAACGCAACCTAACCCAGTCCATAAAATTCTTAAAAAATCATGGAGCAATGCAACTTTTAGACAATGTATTGAAGAATATTATGATTTTTAAAGAATGTTATAGAGTGGGTTGGATTAGGTTGAGCTCCAACTTCATACTATCCTTCATATTAAATGGTATGATGTTCGAGCTCAACGCAACCTAACCCAGTCCATAACATTCTTCAAAAATCATGGAGCAATGCAACTTTTAGACAATGTATTGAAGAATATTATGATTTTTAAAGAATGTTATAGAGTGGGTTGGATTAGGTTGAGCTCCAACTTCATACTATCCTTCATATTAAATGGTATGATGTTCGAGCTCAACGCAACCTAACCCAGTCCATAACATTCTTCAAAAATCATGGAGCAATGCAACTTTTAGACAATGTATTGAAGAATATTATGATTTTTAAAGAATGTTATAGAGTGGGTTGGATTAGGTTGAGCTCCAACTTCATACTATCCTTCATATTGAATGGTATGATGTTGGATCTCAACCCAACCTAACCCAGTCCATAAAATTCTTCAAAAATCATGGACTAATACAACTTTTGGAAATTGTATTGAAGAATACTATGGACTGGGTTGGGTAATTTTGAAAAATCTTCTAACATGTATATGTCTTATCTTCTAAATAAATCATTTAGTAAATCAATTAAAAAATACTAAGATGTTTTTCAGAAAATACAAAAATTTTAAATCTGAAGTATATTATTTTGGTCTCTAGTGCGCTAAATACACTTCTGAGATACTTACTTAATCATTGCTGAAAATTTTAAAACAATTAATTTTTAGAAAGAGCTTTTAAGACGTTAAAAAATGAATATATATTTACACATCTTTAATCCGAACGGCATGAAAACCCGATTGAAAATATTATTTTGCTGTTAGCAATTAGATATCATTACAAAACTTGGCATACCATTAAAAGACCAAAAGTACAATGTTGTGTCAAAATTTGAATTAATTTCGTCAACCGGAAGTAGTACTACGGATGTGGTGTTTTACTTAAATATATGTTCATTTTCTTTTCTTAAAAATTAGTCGTTCAAAGAAGACAATTACTGAAAAATGTTGTATAAAACATTAAATATTCCTCACTTTCTTCATCATCATCTTCTTTATCTTATGCATCATTTTCTTCTGGAGAATCGTCTAATATAATCATAATTTCACTTCTTGGAATTACTACAACACTACACACTTTTGTGAAAGCTACTAATTAATCGTGATTTCTTTGAGTTGTATCAAATTTTCTTGTACGACTCTCTTTGAATCTGCGGACTTGCTTGTTTTTCAACTCTTAAATCTCTTTAAATAACTCTCCAATGTGGTTCTATGAAAACCATATGGATGATGTCGCGGATGCTTCCACAATATTCTGATTACCTTCTAGTAGCAATGGAAGAAATTTAAAGATAATATTTAAGATTTTAAAACGTCACCGTATGGGTGCTACAAATCATGTCCATTGCCTGTCTCTCGAAGTTTTGATTTTTGGTAAAATTAAAGAGTATTCAAGCCTAAGTAATTATTTCTCCCGGTGTATATAAAAATATACGTTTTGAACCCCCCTCAACAATTTGTTGATAATTAACAAATGGGAAAATACAAACGTTGGCTTCTTTGATAATTTGTTAGTTGAGTATCTGTTGACAATTTTTAGACTTGCAATTTTAATCTAAAAGCAAATTAATAACTCCATCTTACAAAATTAACGTTTACATCGAATATTAGAAATATTCGATCTTTAAAGTAGAAGAAAAAAAGGGACAGATACACAAGAATAATGAATTCTCTTGAATTATATGGCAAATAATGAAACATGAACAAACAGAAGAGGCGAAGAAAGCAGAAAAGAAAATAAAAAAAGATAAAAAGCAATAAGTAACAGCAAAATTCTTCAAATGCGAAGAAGATTTTCTCAACAATTTGTTTAAATTTTTACGAAATAGAATTCCTCAATATTTCACAATCTAAGTTTCCTTTAGTTTTTCCGCCTCCTTTTCTTGCACTCATTATTTTTTCTATTATTCCATCAACAATTCTCACATATCCCATACAATTCTTACCTCATTTCTTCAGAAAATTTTACCGTTGTTTATGAATAATAACGACGTGAAAGTCTCATAAATGTACTCAAATTAAATCGCGCTATTACAACTAAATTTTCATACTTTATAAGCGTGTCCGTAATAAACATAATTTTTTTACAATCTCTTTAATAATATTTTCTTCATTAACCTTGGTTAAGTTAATAATATCGGATGATTATTTCATAACGTTATTCAAATTCTAAGAATAATTTAAATCGAGAAAATGCCAATTCTTGAATAATAATTATTTTTATTTTTTTTAGAAATGAAGATTTTTCAATTCCTCCTAACGACAGCGGCTATAATTCAAGGCGTCATCGCCGAGTGTCCTTGGCAAAGAGACATCCAATTAGCAGATCTTCATTCATCGTGTTTGTGTTCGTACAATTTAGCTCGCGAACTCTCAGTGCAATGTGACATAGTTGAGTGGCAAAGATTATTGTTGGCTCTTCAAAAGTATTCAACAAACACCGCTATAGATCTTCTTTATGTTAATAACGCAACGGTTGGTGCTTTGAAGAAAACGGAATTAGCCAATCTTAGGATACATAGTCTTCAGTTATCAGGATGTAAAATAAGATCGGTTGCCCCGAATGCTTTCGCAGGGCAAGAATTGCATTTAAAAAACTTAAATTTACAAGATAACGATTTAACTGAAGTACCGATTGAGAGCTTAAAGTCGCTACAAAATCTTCAACTTTTAGATTTATCCCATAACAGGATTACGGAAATCCCCGAAGATACTTTTATAACTTTAACGAAATTATCGACGTTGAAATTATCCGATAATAATGTTACGTTGGATAAAAATTGTTTTAATGGGTTAGAGTTATCGTTGAAAAATTTAAACTTAAAAGGAACTCGGCAAAAAGAGATTCCTGAGGCGATTCGGGGACTACAAACTTTAGCTTTTCTTGATTTATCTCAAAATAGTATTAAAGAATTACCAGGAAATGGGGGGTTATTAACTTTCGATGGGTTAGATGCTTTAACGGCTTTAAATTTAGAGCGAAATGTGATTCAAAAATTGGATGATAACGCTTTCTTTGGAATAAAATCGACGTTAAGCTCATTGAGTTTAATGACGAATTTGATTGCGGATTTTCCAACGAACGCAATTAAAACATTAACGGAGTTAAGAGTTTTAGATATCGGATACAATCTTCTTACCGATTTACCGATTAATGCGTTTCAAGGAAATCCTTCGATAACTTTATTAGCTTTAGACGGAAATCCGCTCCCAACGATTCCTTTCGCTGCGTTATCCCATCTTAATGGAACACTTAGAGGATTTAGTTTGGGAGGACGATTTTTGCATTGCGATTGTAGGTTATCTTGGGTTATCGATTGGATAAGAAATGGCGATCTTCAAGTGACAAGTCGAGAAAGAAACCCTCAATTTTGTGGGAGCCCCCCACAATTCCGAGATAGAGGATTTTACAGCATAGCACCCGAAGAATTAACTTGCAGCAAAGACGCTTTGGGCGTCGCCACTCCGATTATCGTCGAATTAGAAGAACCTCCCAACAACCCATTTAAAACGACTTCCGCAACAACAACCATCACCACAACGAAATTTCCCAACACAACAACAACGAGCGTCACTCAAACCACTCAAACCTCCACCACAACGGCCGCTCAAACCACCACATCCGAATTAACAACAGCCACAACAAAAGTGACCAAATCGATTGCGAAAGGAACATCTCCTCCATGGAGGAGTCAATCGAGTTATAGACCATCTTTGGTGACTAGTTTTAATAAAGGGAAAAATGAGGAAAATGAAGTGATTGTAAAAGAAGCGTTTAGACAAGATAATTCGGTCGTTATTAAATGGAATTCTGAAACCGTTAATATCTTGGGATTTAGAGTGTTGTACCGATTATTTGGCGATAAAAGTTTTAAACAAGGTCCTCCGTTGGAAGCGAGCGAGCGTGAATTTAAAATAAAGAACGTTCCATCTCAGGTGAGGAGAATGCTATTAAAGTTTATTGCCGACCTAATTAATTTTGATTTGAAGAATTTGAGCAATTTACAACCAATCTAGCACTTTTACAATTTCAAAATGAATTTGTTAATTACTGTATTCGCTCGAATCTAAGATGTTCTTAATAAGAATAATGTTTCTAGTTTTAAGTCTAATCTCTTTAATACTGATTGTAGTTAAGTAGGTATAAAATGCCGCTACTTCTGACGTCACAGCCCCCCTCCACCAATCAGCGTCGAGCATTCATGACGTGAGCGCGGGAAATTCAAATTCCGGAAGTGGGCGTGTCAAGTGGCATGGGGGGGTGGGGCGGTGGTGGTCACGGGGGGCATGGGGGGGGGGGTGTGAGAGATGGGTGTATCGCGTTGGCGATTGGCCGCGCGTGGCGGGTGTCAACCCACCGGAAGTGAGATTAAAGATGGCGTCGTCGTCGCGCGGTAGAGGGCGTTGCTTGCATCAACTTAGACGCGTTTATGCCTGTCGAAAATGACGTAACTGTTCAAGGTCACGGCTGCTGCTGCGGTGGCAGTGGCGGCGGCGGCGGCGGTTGCTACAGAGACAAAGACGCCTCACACCCCCCCATGCCCCCCGTGACCCCCACCGCCCCACCCCCCCATGCCCCCATCAAACACTTGACACGCCCACTTCCGGAATTTGAATTTCCCGCGCTCACGCCATGAATGCTCGACGCTGATTGGTGGAGGGGGACTGTGACGTCAGAAGTAGCGGCATTTTATACCTACTTAGTTATTATTCAATATTAGATTGTATACAGGGTTATTGTTAATTCGATATACACCCTGCAGAAGATTAAAGAGCAGCCAAGATGCAACAATTTAAACCCCCTATGTGGATGTCCGAAAATTAATAGTTTTCAAGATATTTAGAATTTTAGGTTATTTACCAAAAAAAACATTTTTTCACATTTTTGTGTTAAATAAAAAAACTGCTTGTATAATGGCATCGATTTGAATAGTAATTGAAGGCCACTTCTTATCATATCTTTTGCCGTAATTAAAAATCCGAACATGCTCAACAGTTCAAAATAAATTAATAGTAAAGAGAGATATTTTTGAACAAAAATTGATAATCTTTTATCTCAAAAGATTATTGTGACACCAAGTGACTAATTGCTAAAATAATTTCCTTGATTTGTTAGCTTTTTAAAAACGTATGATTGTTTTTAATTACAACGTCAAAAAAAAGTAACGTCGTATTTTTACGTTAAATTGAAACGAATAATTTTTTTTATAATATTCATTTTTAATCAATGATATAATCACCCTCATTTTCCATAACCTTTTACCATCGAGCGGGCAAATTTTTTATACCAGACCGATTTTGTCATCAAAATATCTGGAGATGCCATTTTTTAAGCAGTCCAAAGTTTGAAATTTTTTTTCACTTAGAAAGTGCTGTAAGGATCGGAACAAATGAAAATCTGAAGGTGCGATATCAGGTGAATATGGAGAATGGGGCAGCACCTCCCATCCCAATTCATTAATTTTTTCTAGCGTCCGTCTTGCACAATGCTGCATTGTCATGTTGAAGAATCCTGTTGATGATAGCCAGGTAATTCTCAACTAGAGCTTGGTTCACTCGACCCAATTGTTGGCAATAAAGGTACGCATTAACAGTTTGCCCAGGATTAAGCACTTCAAAGTGGCCGATTCCGCGGATCCTCCACCAAACACACAGAAGACACAAAGATACAGAACTGCGTGTTGGTTCATTTGGGGAGAGCCACTGGCTTTTGCGTTTTGAATTATCGTTTTCATCTCCAGTAACCAAACGATCAAGAAACAGTTCTGCATGGTACCGTTGAATCAATGCATTGCACGTGGTTGATCTGTTGGCTTTGTTTTGCTCTCACAAATTATGAGGGACCCAAACACCGGCTCTGCTGATTTTTCCTATCTGGTCTAAATATTTCTGGATGGTCGACCAAGGTTGGTTAAGGGTGTTCGACAATTATTCGATGGTTTGGCATGAATTAGCTTCAACTTCTGCCCTTAGAACGTCGTTGTCTAATAACATTGATCTTCCTGATCAATAGGCGTCAGAAAGATCAAAATTCTCAGATCTAAACTTGGAAAACCATCTTTGGCATTTGCGAACATCTAATGAATCTGAGTAAACATCGGTAATTTTCTTAGTCGCAACTGTTGCGTTACTACCCTTGCGAAATTCAAACAGCATACAATGACGAATATGCACTTCTTGTATTTCGCACACCAAATCACCCCAATTTGCAAAAAAAACCATTTAATTTTAAATAATTTAGAAGCAAACAAGTTACACTAATATAAAAATAACCTCTGCACGTGTTCGAGATACACAACAAACTGGCGAACGAGTATCGAATGTGGACATGCGCAAAAACGACATTACTTTCCGTCCCCCTAATATTCCATAGAGGTAAAGAGTTATTTTGAGAAAAAATTAAATATAAAATAAAAAATAACATTAGTTTTAAATTTAAATTCACATATCTTGCTCAAAGTGGGCCCCTCGGCTACGAACACAATCACGCAGGTATTTACTGACTTCACTTTTAGTAATTCTTGAAGTAAAAGTCTCCCCCGTTATTTGCACTGCATTTATTATATGCTATCTCAACTCTTCCACGTGATTTACTGGGGTTTGGTAAACAAAATCTTTCATGTATCCCCAGACATAAAAATCACACGAGGTTAAGTCGGAGCTTCTCGCAGGCCAAGGAATTGGCCCTCCTCTACCGATCCATCTATTCTGATAAGTCTCGTCCAGACACTCGCCTATTCTAACTCTAAAATGTGTCCAGCACAGAGAGTCGTCGTGCATGAACGTTATGTTCCTTCCAGTTTCCTCAGGAAGTTGTGCCGGCAACTCCCACAAATTGTTTCGTAAAAATTCTTCATAATTTTCGTCGTTTAATATAGGAGGTAAAAAATGTGGTCAAATTAGTTGGTCGTTAATTACACCCATCCAGACGTTCAGCAACAATATTCGTTGTGAGTTGGTTGGTTTTACTTTTCTAGGGTTTCCGTGGATCTTTGGAATACAATAGTGAAGGTTATGATACTTAGTTATTCCGTCTTTCTCAAAATTACACTCATCCGCATATTCGGCATCGGCATTGGTTTGCAATGAAAAGGATAGCAATCTGACTCATGCAGTACATTCCATATCTTTCACTGCGATATCTCAAACTGGTGCGCCACTACGTTACTTGACGTGTTAGGATTTTCATGGAAATGACGAAGTATCTCTTCTTCGCCTTCAAGGGCATACATTTTTGACCTTCCGGTGTCTTTTTGTTATCGTTGAACCACACCGGTTTCAGAAATTCTTCGATAGATGGAACCAAAGACGCTAACAGGTGGACGTCGACGGTTCAGGAAACGTCGTAAAGTCCGTAATAATACATAGTATCAGCATATTTAAAAAGGACAGCCCAAATCACGCCATTTTTCCTACACTAGGTGAAAACCAGTTACTGATTGACATTGAATAGCTTTCTTTTGAACATTCATATCTTTTTAGAAACAAGATTAACAAAACAAGGAAATTATTTTAGCAATTCGCACACTTGGTGCCATAATAAGTTTTTGAAATAAAGCACCTGATTTCAAGAATAACTAATTTTTCTACAAAAATTCTTCTTCAACTCTTCGTCAATGATTAATTTTAATTGATCAGTATATTCGGACATTGGATTATGAAAAAGAGTTGGCTATCAAATAAAATTCAAATCGACGTCATTCTATAAATAGTTTTCTCTTTATTTAAGAAAATAATGTGAATAAATGGGCATTTTGGTAAATAACCTAAAATTCCAAATATCTTGAAAACTATCCATTTTCGGGGTTATTTAATTTTCACTATTAATGCACATAAGGGGTTTAAATTGATGCATTTTAGTTGCCCTTTAATTCTCCTGTAGGGAATACGTCAAGTTACCAGTAACCTTGTATAATTCATTGAATTAAAACTAAACCTAGAACTAGAATATTTTGATTTAACCTGAGTCTTTCTTAAAGTATAACTAATACTAAACCTACAACCCACCTGCAGAACTAACACGAAACTAATAAAAGACGATATTGAATTCAACCCAACTCAGTTTCAGAACTAACACTAAATCTAACGCACGGTCTTCAGGCGCACGACTAATTCCGAATATTTCTAATCCTATTTTTAGTGTTAGTTCTAGTTTAATAAAATAAATGTAATCTAACATTGAATAAAATCTACAACCAGAACTAATATAAACACTAAAATAAACATTAAAGCTGACACTAAACCTAGAAGTAGAAACATTCGGATTTAGCAGTACGTCTCTTAAGACTCAAATGTTAGTAGTTTTAAGAGTAGTGTGGGTTCTACTTTTAGCATATTAAACATATACAGTGTGTCCGTAAAATAACGCAAAATAACAAAAAAAAGTACATTGTACTTAATATATTAAATAATATTTTTAGCCAGAGACGCAAAAATAGATAAAATGTGGTATACAGGGTTTTTTTTATTCAAATATGATCTTAGTTTTGTGATTACTGATAGAGAGTGTTACAAACTAATTAATTAGACTTGTCAAATTAATGTAATAATATTTTGAGGTATTTTGTGTTCGTAATTAAGTTTTTCATTGACCTTTCATTGATTATTCAAAATTGCTTTCAAAAATGGTTCGTTATACTTTTGAAAAATACAAAAATATGATTATTTATCGAAATAGTTATTGATGGGAACAGGTTTAACGTTGTTAGGGAGAGGAGAAGTTTGGGTATTGTCTTGGATAACAATTTGAGCTCTTTTGTTGCAGCGTTGCAGTTATTATATAGCAACAGACATATATTTAGTAAACAGATTAAAGTTTATCTTTGCGAGACCCTTGTGTTGTCTCTGTTTAATTTCGGAGATGTGCTGTATCATCCTTGTTTGGACAGTGTAGATATTTCTAGAATTCAAAGGGTGCAATATGCATGTCTACGGTTCATTTGACAGGGTTGGATGACTCAGTATGTTGCGGAGGCGTGTACTTCGTTCCGCGTGCTTATTTCGATAGTTTATTCTGTCCAAATGCCCACTTTATTTATATGAGAAAATAAGGTTCCGCACGGATGTGCATAACATTGGCGTTAGACATCGTCATTGGCTGGATATACCACGTCATAAGAGTCAACTTTTAAGAGGTCATTTTCTTATTGCATAGCAAATGTAGTAAATAAAAATCACGCAGACATAATGACCTAGCTGCATCACTAAGATGAGCACTTTCACTTTCAAAAAGAGTTTGAAGCGTTTATTGTTTATAAAGCGGAGGGATCGACTTGTAACATCCGATTGAGGGTTCATGGAATTGATTTTCTATATGAATTATTCTCTCAATTCTTTATTTGTATTTATTTTGTTTAGGTATTATCTTTCATATTTATTACTTTTCTTTCTTAGTTTTCAAAGGGTCGATGAAAAACAATAATATTTTATATGGCTCTTTTTGACAGAGAAGTTAACTTTCTCGTTTTGTTAATTGTATTGCGCATATATTTTTCAAGTTTGTCAATATATGTATTATTATTATTATTATTATACTAGAAATATTAGGGTTCACCCTAATAAACATGATTCATACATTCATCACCTGATCGAGCGTGAGTCACATGAATTGATGAACTCACGTGATTCATGAATCGTATTCACGTGCGTGACTCACGGTCTAAATCGTGAGCGGGCATAAAAAGTCACTCACGCGCACATCTCTATTTCATACCCCGCTTTAGCAGTTTTTCCAATTAATTGATCTATTTCTTTTCTAAACTGATCTAATCCTCTTTTAGTGGTCCCTGCTGACAAGGGTCAAGTCACTGTTATCCTAATCAGTCTCAGTATGCGGAAAAGTCTCTTTCTCTTTTGTCAGATACAGACACATATCAGGTCCTTAAATCTGACCCGACTTTGTCCATCCAGAGAAGGCAGAATAAATTTTGCAAACACTTATTTGACTGTGATTACATTTCTAGACAGGTATATAGAACCTTAGTCTTCCATAATGGTGTCTCACCCAAATTCTATGAATTACCAAAGATCCATAGGGAAGGCTTTCCATTGAGACCTATCATTTCCTTTGTTGGCTCACCCACATATAGATTGTCCAGTTATTTAGCCACAATTTTATCGTCTGCCCTAGCAAGCAGAAGTAGGTACAACATCTCTGATTCCTTTTCTTTCGCTGATGAGATTAATCCATTCTCTGGATGTCGTATCCCTTTTTACTAACAATCCTCTGGGACTGGTGGTTGAAAGGCTGTCTTCTCAATGGGATTTGATCCAACCTCACACTGGGATTCCCCGTGGTTTCTTCATCAAGATCGTTGAATTTCTTTTCATTCTTCAACATTCTCCTTTAGAGATGTTTGCTACAAACAGAAGTTTGGTACTCCTCTCAGCCAAATTTTGGCTACTATAGTCATGGATTAGACTCTTGATGTGTGCATCCCCAGATTGTCTTTTAACCTCTCTTTCATATATAAATATTTTGATGACATCATTTGTGGTGTCTCTTATGACAAACTTTTTGTTTAGAGGGAATTTAATGCTGTTAACCATCATATACAGTTTACCATAGAGACCGAAACCAATAACTGTGTACCCTTTCTTGACACCTAAGTCATCAGAAAACCTGATAAACGAGTCCTGTTAGATTCGTATAGGAAACCGACCTAACCTATTCAGGTCGTTTCATTAATTCTTGCCATGCTACCCAGATGAAGATCAACACCCTTAGGACGATGAAGCATAGCGTTTTACGTCTGGCTGATGAGGGTTTTCGTGATAAGAACCTAAAGATTTTAACAGATATCTTCTATAATAATGGCTCGAAATCCCTGGTCATCCGAATCATTTCCTTTGCGTCCAGTCGCTGTGTCAACATCTCCTCTTGACTGGTCGATGAATCAACCTCCAGATAATTTTTTAAATGAGAATCTAATCCGGATTTTTCGAGATTGCCCCTTAAAATTTGCTAAATACACCTGCAGACCCCTGAGAAATATTTTCTCCTCTCTTTAGGACATAACATCCCGTTCACTACAATCAAATTAGGTCTACAGAATTGATTGTAAGGGTTGTGACAGTTGCCTATGTGGGTACTATCTCCCAATATCTAAAGTTTTGTTTGTCTCAACATTTAAGAGACTGTCATAATTTTGACTTTGATGATGTAAAAATTCTGTGTAAATAAAAGATTTATAACAGGAGATTATTTATGGAAATGTTCCGCATTGTGTCTCTAAACAACACAACTTCAGGACTGATTCACAAGGGTTAAGTGAAATCTATTGCCACCTCATCGAATTGACCAAAAAACCTAACAACTCGGTTTCAAAATTCTGTCAAATTTTGTGAGTTTTGGGGACTTCAAATATTAACATCATGTATTGTTATACATCGTAAACTCTAAATGTAAGTTAAGTTACGGTTTTTTATATTAAAAATTGTTAATGGTTAACCTTGTAGCATACCTTGAAGAAGATAAAAATAAATTCTCGAAAGCATGATCTTGATTAAAGGAGGTTTTTTAATTCTTCCCCGTCGTGGTTGAATTCCCAACAAATTGTTCTTAATTCTTAGCAAGTGAATAACTTCTAAATCCGAATATTTCTAGTTCTAAGTCCGGTTGAAGCTGTTATTCAATGTTAAAATGACTTAGGATTCGTAATACAAACATGTTATACCGTATTCATTCGAATCTAAGACGCACTATTAATACAATATAACACTTTTCCTTTGATTTAGGAATGCATGGTAGTTTGTGTGGTCTCTTTGGAAGACGTAAACATCACTCCAGATTCCGTCCCATACTCTCAATGCCGCGAAGTACGTACAGTTACTTCCATGTCCTCGAATATGGACAAGATCACCATATCAGCAAGTGCCGCCATATGCGGGACGATCGTTATTGCGGTGATTGTGTTCGTCGTCGCTTCGAGAAGGAGGTCGAAGAAACTTCGCGAGCTCCAGCAACAGAAACTTAACCTAAAAGGAGGAATTCCCATCGCCGGACTTCCGGTTAATTGTTGCTCTACCGCTAGTCCAGGAGGACCTTTGTCGTCGCTCCCAACATTGGGAGCTTTCAATAATAGCAAAGTACTTATTTATTAATTATTATTATTATTTTTTTAATTAAAAATAATTTTATTTTAGGATTGGGATCAAATATCGGGATATAGCACCCATAGCACTCAAAGACCACGAATGTACGCCGTCGATCAACCATCTTCGCTCCAAGATGATCTCCGATCGCATTTCAGCTCCAAAGGTAACAAACCACGATCAATTGCAGATGGTCAATCCCAGCACAGCTTCTCCTCAGGGAGATTTATGGCATCTAACGCATTCCCAAGTAATTTACTGGCTTCGAGGCAAGGTACGCACAACTTTTTTTAAACATCACGCCACTTTTAGACATCAAAAAATCCCGAATTTTATCCGTTCGGATTAAAATAAGCGAAATATTTTTGTTTTCTAGCCGAGTCAGTCGGAGATTGGGAGACACTTAGAAAATACTAGTCTTAAGGGAACGACAACCAAATAAAATAGGTTTCTTGTTATTTTACATTTTTCTGTGTGGTGTCACTAAGTTCATGCGCAGATCATTAACATGCGTTAGAACGAGCCGTTTTAAATTCCGGGTTTAAAAATAAAAGATGCGTTTCACGTACCACATCCGCAAAGTGGAACAATTTCGTGCACCGAATAATAAAATGCATAAAGAATTTTTTTTTGTTTTAAACGTAGATTATTAACGCAATTTTCTAACAAATCAATCCCGCACAAAATGCTATTATTACAAAAAAAAATGGGCTTATTTACTTTTTTATATCATAAAAATCATCAAAAACAATTAAAGTTAATAACCCCATTGAATCAATTTTATTCATACCGCACTTTCTTGTTCATAAATCATCTTGATCACAAAGCTTTTATAACCTCATGAAACAACAACAAATTTTTTTATAATTTCTACATTATTAATTAATTTCTTCTAGATTTAAGACAATCAAGACAATCATTAGCGATGCAATCGGAACGAATGAGTAGAATAGCACACCACGGTCCTACTCATTCTGTAAATTCCTCAACGAGACGTTCGAGACCCAGATCCCGATCGAGGGATCATCACCGTCCCGGAAGTCGTTATAGCATCGCCGGATCAACGCACACGCTTAATAATTATTGCGATAATTCGGATAATTGGACGGACCATGACATGGAAATTTACATGGCGAGAAATCCGACCACCAGAAACGGTTTGGTGCCTTTATAAGCTCAATTAAACGAAAGAATACGAAGAAAAAAGGAACTGTTTTGAAGGGGGGCGCGAGTGTCGAGTGTGAGTGGTGAGCGAAATGAAGGTTAATTTATAGTATGTAGAGGAGGGGCGAAATGTAAATTTATCGGGTAAATTTATGTTTCGTTATTGTGCAATATGTATTTTTTGTTTTTGGTAAAGAGAGAGCACGGAGGAAAGATGAATTAAAAAGAGTATGGTGATCTCTTTTCGGATTTTGAAAAAAATAATTTTACCTTCCTTTTTGATTGTGCACCCTGTATATATTGATATTTTGTATTTAAATAAACTTAAATTTATTATTGTCGTTTTTTTTTATTTTATCTGGGGATGTACCACGGATATAAACTTACTAGTTATAAAATGAGATTCGCAATATCCAGAAATACCTCGCTATATCCTCATTTGATGAAATGTTGAAATATTAAACAGAATAAAAATGTCTTATTGTTTCAGAATAAAGCTAAAAATAAGCTTTTTTACAAAATTTTCAAATACCGCCATCTAATGTTATTAAGTGTAAATATTTTATTAAATGATACGTCCATGACCACTAAAAAGAAATTCCGGTATATTAAGAAACGAAATTGAAAACGATGTTGTTGTGCAATGAAAATATGCTCAGGATTAAGAGAAAATCTTTAAAAACATCTTAAAAAAGCTTTAAATGCACCACATTATTTTTTTTAATTTTCTATTTTGTGATTTTTGAAAATATGTATAAATGCTAAGTGCCGAAAATTTTGGTAATAAACGATGAATTTTAGCTTAAAAAAAAGCCAAAATTAGGTCTTACTAGCACTAAATTTAGAAGAGCAAGATGAATAATACGAGGTGGTCAAATAAGAGTGCAAAGTGCTATATCTCGAAGACTACTCATTATGGTAAAAAGATTTATGACTAAAATGAGCAAGAGAAAATACAGGAATTTTCAACATTTTCTCTTAGCCACTTTAATCATAATTTTTTTTACCGCAAGTTTCTACAATGAACAGTCTCCGAAATACGGCACTTTGCACGTTTATTTGGCCACCCTGTATAATCAAGTTAGTACAATAACTTGGGTGCTCTTTTAGAAGTATTTCTAGTGTTCCGAAAGCAATACCACGTCTTTTGGAAACATTTCAAAATTTCCGGGAACAGTATTAAGCCTTCTGGAAGAAGATCAAGTCTTCTGAAAGCAATATCAAGTCTTCTAGAAACAATGTTAGGTCTTCCAGAAATAATGTCAAGACTTCTGGAAGCAATTCAAGTCTTCCAAAGACAACATCAAGTCTTCTAGAAGCAGTATCAAAACTTCTGGCAGTAGGATCAAGTCTTCTGAGAGCAATATCAAGTCTTCTAGAAACAATGTTAAGTCTTCCAGAAATAATGTCAAGACTTCTGGAAGCAATTCAAGTCTTCCAGAGGCAATATCAAGTCTTCTAGAAGCGGTATCAAGCCTTCTGGCAGTACATCAAATCTTCTAAAACCAATATCAAGTCTTCTAGAAGCAGTTCAAGCCCTCCGGAAAAAAATACTAAGATACTGGTACATCTTTTAGAAACAGTTCAAATGTTTTGGAAGCAGTATCAAGTTCTCCAGAAGCTGCATCGAATGTTTTGGAAGCATTTAAAATCTTCAAGAAGCAGTATCGAATTTTCTGACAGAAGTGGAAGTCTTCTGGAAACAGTGTCAAGTCTTCTGGAAGCAATGACAAGTCTTTGCAAACAATATCAAATTTTCTGGAAATACTATCAACTCATCTAGAAACAGTATTAAGTATTCTGGAGCTGTATTCTGGAGATCAAATCTTCTGAATGCAGATCAAGTCTTCTAGAAGCAGTATCAAATCTTGTGGAGCATTGTAATTTTCTTGGAAGTATTTCAAGTTTTTTGCAAGCAACATTAAGTTTTCCAGAAGCAGTATCAAGTCTGCCAGGAGCAGTAATACATGTTCTCGATGTTACACAAGTATTTTGGAAGCAGCATCAAGTCTTCCAGAGGGTGTATCGAGATTTTTGAAGCACCGCAAATCTTAGTATCTGATTTTTAGCAGTATCAAATTTTCTGGAAATACTATCAACTCATCTAGAAGCAATGTTAAGTCTTCTGGAGCAGACCAAGTCATCTACAAACAAAATCAAATCTTCTGGAGGCAGATAAAGTCTAAAAAAATCTTCTGGAGTATTGCAAATCTTTTAGATGTATTTCAAGTTTTTAGCAAGCAATATTAAGTTTTCTAGAAGCAGTACTAAATCTGCCAACGACAGTAGTAAATCATCTGGCAGCTGCACAAGTGTTTTGAAAGCACTATCAGCTCTTACAGAGGCTGTATCGAGCCTTTTGAAGTATCTCAAATATTTTAGAAGCAGTATAAATTTTCTGGCAGAAGTGGAAGTCTTCTGGAAATAATTTAAGTATTCTGGAAACAATATCAAGTTTCCTGGAATTTTTTCAAATCTTGGAGAGGTAATACCAAGTGTTTTAGGAATATTTCAAGGTTTTTTAAAGCTTTCTGCAAGCAGATCAAGACTTTTGCAAGCAATAACAAGTTTTTTAGAAGTACTATCAAGTCATCTAGAAGCAGTTTCAAGTTTTTTAGAGTAGATCAAGTGATCTACAAGTAGGATCAAGTTTTCTGCAAGCAGATCAAGTGTTCTGCAAGCAATATCAAGTTTTTAGAAGTACTATCAAGTCATCTAGAAGCAGTTTCAAGTTTTTTAGAGTAGATCAAGTGATCTACAAGTAGGATCAAGTTTTCTGCAAGCAGATCAAGTGTTCTGCAAGCAATATCAAGTTTTTAGAAGTACTATCAAGTCATCTAAAAGCAATATCAAGTCTTTTAGAGTAGACCAAGTGATCTACAAGTAGGATCAAGTTTTCTGCAAGCAAATCAAGTGTTCTGCAAGTAATATCAAGTTTCTTAGAAGTACTATCAAGTCATCTACAAGCAGTATCAAGTCTTTTAGAGTAGACCAAGTGATCCACAAGTAGGATCAAGTTTTCTGCAAGCAGATCAAGTATTCTGCAAGCAATACCAAGTTTATAGAAGTACTATCAAGTCATCTAAAAGCAATATCAAGTCTTTTAGAGTAGACCAAGTGATCTACAAGTAGGATCAAGTTTTCTGCAAGCAAATCAAGTGTTCTGCAAGCAATATCAAGTTTTTTAGAAGTACTATCAAGTCATCTAGAAGCAGTATCAAGTCTTTTAGAGTAGTCCAAGTGATCTACAAGTAGGATCAAGTTTTCTGCAAGCAGATCAAGTGTTCTGCAAGCAATATCAAGGTTTTTAGAAGTACTGTCAAGTCATGTAAAAGCAGTATCAAGTCTTTTAGAGTAGTCCAAGTGATCTACAAGCAGGATCAAGTCTTTTAGAAATAGATCAGGTCTTCTGCAAGCAATATCAAGTATTTTAGAAATACTATCAAGTCATCTAGAAGCAGTATCAAATCTTCTGAAGCAGACCAATTGATCTAGAAGCAGGATCAAGTTTTCTGGAAGCAAATTAAGTCTTCTGCAAACAATATCAAGTTTTCTAGAAATACTATCAAGTCATCTAGAAGCAGTATCAAGTCTTCTGGAGCAGACCAAGTGATTTACAAGCAGGATCAAGTTTTCTGGAAGCAAATTAAGTCTTCTGCAAACAATATCAAATTTTCTAGAAATACTATCAAGTCATTTAGAAACAGTATCAAGTTTTTTAGAGTAGACCAAGTGATCTACAAGTACGATCAAGTTTTCTGCAAGCAGATCAAGTGCTCTGCAAGCAATATCAAGGTTTTTAGAAGTACTGTCAAGTCATGTAAAAGCAATATTAAGTCCTCTCTTGCAGACCCAGTGATCTACAAGCAGGATCAAGTCTTTTAGAAATAGATCAGGTCTTCTGCAAGCAATATCAAGTATTTTAGAAATACTATCAAGTCATCTAGAAGCAGTATCAAATCTTCTGGAGCAGACCAATTGATCTACAAGCAGGATCAAGTTTTCTGGAAGCAAATTAAGTCTTCTGCAAACAATATCAAGTTTTCTAGAAATACTATCAAGTCATCTAGAAGCAGTATCAAGTTTTTTAGAGTAGACCACGTGATTTACAAGTAGGATCAAGTTTTCTGCAAGCAGATCAAGTGTTCTGCAAGCAATATCAAGTATTTTAGAAATACTATCAAGTCATCTAGAAGCAGTATCAAATCTTCTGGAGCAGACCAATTGATCTACAAGCAGGATCAAGTTTTCTGGAAGCAAATTAAGTCTTTTGCAAACAATATCAAGTTTTCTAGAAATACTATCAAGTCATCTAGAAGCAGTATCAAGTTTTTTAGAGTAGACCAAGTGATCTACAAGTAAGATCAAGTTTTCTGCAAGCAGATCAAGTGTTCTGCAAGCAATATCAAGGTTTTTAGAAGTACTGTCAAGTCATGTAAAAGCAATATTAAGTCCTCTCGTGCAGACCCAGTGATCTACAAGCAGGATCAAGTCTTTTAGAAATAGATCAGGTCTTCTGCAAGCAATATCAAGTATTTTAGAAATACTATCAAGTCATCTAGAAGCAGTATCAAATCTTCTGAAGCAGACCAATTGATTTACAAGCAGGATCAAGTTTTCTGGAAGCAAATTAAGTCTTCTGCAAACAATATCAAGTTTTCTAGAAATACTATCAAGTCATCTAGAAGCAGTATCAAGTTTTTTAGAGTAGACCAAGTGATCTACAAGTAGGATCATGTTTTCTGCAAGCAGATCAAGTGTTCTGCAAGCAATATCAAGGTTTTTAGAAGTACTGTCAAGTCATGTAAAAGCAATATTAAGTCCTCTCGTGCAGACCCAGTGATCTACAAGCAGGATCAAGTCTTTTAGAAATAGTTCAGGTCTTTGCAAGCAATATCAAGTATTTTAGAAATATTATCAAGTCATTTAGAAGCAGTATCAAGTCTTCTGGAGCAGACCAATTGATCTACAAGCAGGATCAAGTTTTCTGGAAGCAAATTAAGTCTTCTGCAAACAATATCAAGTTTTCTAGAAATACTATCAAGTCATCTAGAAGCAGTATCAAGTCTTTTGGAGCAGACCAAGTCATATACAAGTAGGATCAAGTCTTCTAGAAGCAGGTCAAGTCTCTTAAAAGCTCCATCATATCTTTCCAAAGCATTTAAGGTTTTTTGGGAGCAGTTTCAAGTCTTGATTCAAAATACATGTTCTCCAATGAAAACGTCCTCAACAGATGCTGGGACTGAACTGGGGCGAAAAAACTCAATAGTATATCAAAAACTCAGAGATATAGAGTAAATTAACAGTAAACAGTTAAGATACCAAATTTTTTCATAATATGACATTTACACTCCAAATAGCTGATGACATTTGCGGTTTAGGTGAATTGCTACAAAGGCAATAATACGTTTTTTTTTTTTTGGAGAGTACATGTACTCAGTATCTCCTTTGAGATGAGAGGCTTTTTTTTGGAATTAATTTTTTCCAGTACCCAGTTTCCAGTATCCATACATGTTTTTAAAAACGGCGCTTATACAAGGAATATCAAGAAAGAATGTAGATATTCAGTAGAACTCCAATTGTCAGTGTGCGAATTATCAATTCCATACAATTTTTATGGAATTTTCTGGAAATTTTACTCTAAAGGCTTGAATAATTGCTTCCAATAAGCTTACCAATTAACAAGTTAACAAGTTAATATCAATTATATAACCAATCTAATTCAATGAGGTTATTGAGACAATGGAACGCATTCCTTTAAGAAAGAAGGCATACACTTAGCATTTGATGAAGAAGCAACCAGTAAATCTGAATTAATTATATTAGTACTGAACGTCAATGAATTGAAGAGAACCAATGATAATGAGATTCAAAAATGGATCATGTGACGAAAATGAGCAAGTGATCAACAAACTGATATTGAAGAAATCTTAGGAGAGTTTAGTACAACCCAACCTATTCATCAAAAATAATTAGCCAAAGAAGAAAGATGCGAATTTTGAGCATCAAAAACTTACAAATCCTGCCCAAATTACGCCAGATAACAAAATTAAAACAGAAAATGTAAATATTTAATACTCACCCCGGTATAGCAATCGATTTATCTCATCGATATCTCATCTCTTGAACAAACTCAAACCACAAATGCGTCATAATTCGCGCATTGCCAATTGAAAATCTACTGTATATCTACATTCTTTCTTGATATTCATTGTATAAGCGCCAGTTTTTGAAAATATGTATGGGTGCTGGAAAAAGTGAATTCCAAAAAATAACCCTCTTGACTTTGTAGCAATTCACCTAAACCACAAGTGACATCAGCTTGTCACTTAGCTGAATAGTGCACTAGTACACTAGCATGTACTATTGAGCTTCTTCTTCCCAGTTCAGTCCCAGCATCTAACACTTGAAACTGCTTCCAAAAAACCTGAAATGCTTTTGGAAGATATGATGGAGCCTTTAAGAGACTTGACCTGCTTCTAGAAGACTTAATCCTGCTTGTAGATCACTTGGTCTGTACCAAAACACTTCATACTGCTTCTAGATAACTTGATAGTATTTCTAGAAAACTTGATATTGCTTGTAGAAGACCTGATCTAGTTCTAGAAGACTTGATCCTGCTTGTAGATCACTTGGTCTGTACCAAAAGACTTAATATTGCTTCTAGATGACTTGATAGTATTTCCAGAAAACTTGATATTGTTTGCAGAACACTTGATCTGCTTCTAGAAGACTTGATCCTGCTTGTAGATGACTTGGTCTGCTCCAAAAAACTTGATACTGTTTCTAGATGAGTTAATAGTATGTTCAAAAAACTTAATATTGCTTCCAGAAGACTTAATCCTGCTTATAGATCACTTGGTCTACTTCAGATGTCTTTATACTGCTTCTAGACTTGATACTGCTTCAAAAGACTTGATAGTGCTTCTAGATGACCTGATAGTATTTTCTAGAATACTTGATATTGCTTGCAAAAGACTTGATCTGTTTCCAGAAAATTTGATATTGCTTGTAGGTGACTAGGTCTGCTCCAAAAGACTCGATACTGCTTCTAGATGACTTGATATTTCCAGAAAATTTGATATTGCTTGCAAAAGGCTTGTCCTATTTCCAGAAGACTTGATCATGCTTGTAGATGACTTGGTCTACTCCAGAAAGCTTGATACTACTTCTTGATGACTTAATAGTATTTCTAAAAAACTTAATATTGCTTCCAGAAGACTCGATCCTGCTTATAGATCACTCTTTTAACTTCCTTTACAATAGATATTTGAACTTTTGATTTGGGAATATAAATATTTTAATTCAAGACGAAAAACACTCCTATAAAATAAAAAATATTTAAGAAAGAAGGCATTCACTTAGCATTTGATGAAGAAGAAGTCAGTAAATCTGAATTAATTAGTACTGAACATCAATAAATTGAAGAAAACCAATGATAATGAGATGGAAAAATGGATTAAGTGACGAAAACAACCATTTTTCAACAAACTGAAATTGAAGAAATCTTGGGAGAGTCTAGTACAACACATCCTATTCATTCAAAGAAATAGCAACGAACTGGGAAGGTGAAAAAGATGCGAATTTTGAGCAGCAAAAACTTCTTGTTGAGTTTCTAATCCCCCGCAAACTACTCCAGACACAAAATAGAACAAAAAATGTATATATTTAATACTCACCCTGGTATAGTAGTCGACTTATCCCATCCATATCTCTTCTCTTGAACAAACTCAAACCACAAATGCGCCATACTTCGAATCCCTCCCAAAGTATCCAAAGTTTGCGCCAAAGTAATCGCCAATCGCCAAACCAACGAATCATTCGCGCATGTTTTACATCATTCACATCGCGAAACGTCGTTTTAACATTTTGAAATTATTTGAATTATTATATTTATATACTCATTTATCAAGTCTTTTGAACGCATCTCAAATCTTCTAGAAGCAGTATCAAATTTTCTGGCAACAGTTAAAGTTTTTTAGAAACAATATCAAGTCTTCTGAAAGCATTTCAAATCTTATGGAAGCAGTATCAAATCTTTTGGAAATATTTCAAGTTTTTTTCAAGCAATATTAAGTTTTCTAGAAGCAGTATACCAAACAGTACCAAGTCTGCCAGAGGCAGTACTACATCTTCTGGAAGTTGTATAAGTATTTGAAAACAGGATCAAGTCTTTCAGAGGCTGCATCGAGTCTGTTGAGCATCCCAAATCTTCTAAAAGCAGTATCAAATTTTCTGGCAATAGTTGAAGTGTTTTGGAAACAATATCAAGTTTTTTAGAAGTATTATCAAGTCATTTAGAAGCAATATCAAGTTTTTTAGACTAGACCAAGTGATCTACAAGTAGGGTCAAGTTTTTTGCAAGCAGATCAAGGGTTCTGCAAGCAATATCAAGTTTTTTAGAAGTACTATCAAGTCATCTAGAAGCAGTATCAAGTCTTTTAGAGTAGACCAAGTGATCCACAAGTAGGATCAAGTTTTCTGCAAGCAGATCAAGTATTCTGCAAGCAATATCAAGTTTTTTAGAAGTACTATCAAGTCATCTAGAAGCAGTATCAAGTCTTTTAGAGTAGACCAAGTGATCCACAAGTAGGATCAAGATTTCTGCAAGCAGATCAAGTGTTCTGCAAGCAATATCAAGTTTTTTAGAAGTACTATCAAGTCATCTAGAAGCAGTATCAAGTCTTTTAGAGTAGACCAAGTGATCCACAAGTAGGATCAAGATTTCTGCAAGCAGATCAAGTGTTCTGCAAGCAATATCAAGTTTTTTAGAAGTACTATCAAGTCATCTAGAAGCAGTATCAAGTCTTTTAGAGTAGACCAAGTGATCCACAAGTAGGATCAAGATTTCTGCAAGCAGATCAAGTGTTCTGCAAGCAATATCAAGTTTTTTAGAAGTACTATAAAGTCATCTAGAAGCAGTATCAAGTCTTTTAGAGTAGACCAAGTGATCCACAAGTAGGATCAAGATTTCTGCAAGCAGATCAAGTGTTCTGCAAGCAATATCAAGTTTTTTAGAAGTACTATCAAGTCATCTAGAAGCAGTATCAAGTCTTCTAGAGTAGACCAAGTGATCCACAAGTAGGATCAAGTTTTCTGCAAGCAGATCAAGTATTCTGCAAGCAATATCAAGTTTTTTAGAAGTACTATCAAGTCATCTAGAAGCAGTATCAAGTCTTTTAGAGTAGACCAAGTGATCCACAAGTAGGATCAAGATTTCTGCAAGCAGATCAAGTGTTCTGCAAGCAATATCAAGTTTTTTAGAAGTACTATCAAGTCATCTAGAAGCAGTATCAAGTCTTTTAGAGTAGACCAAGTGATCCACAAGTAGGATCAAGTTTTCTGCAAGCAGATCAAGTATTCTGCAAGCAATATCAAGTTTTTTAGAAGTACTATCAAGTCATCTAGAAGCAGTATCAAGTCTTTTAGAGTAGACCAAGTGATCCACAAGTAGGGTCAAGTTTTTTGCAAGCAGATCAAGGGTTCTGCAAGCAATATCAAGTTTTTTAGAAGTACTATCAAGTCATCTAGAAGCAGTATCAAGTCTTTTAGAGTAGACCAAGTGATCCACAAGTAGGATCAAGTTTTCTGCAAGCAGATCAAGTATTCTGCAAGCAATATCAAGTTTTTTAGAAGTACTATCAAGTCATCTAGAAGCAGTATCAAGTCTTTTAGAGTAGACCAAGTGATCCACAAGTAGGATCAAGATTTCTGCAAGCAGATCAAGTGTTCTGCAAGCAATATCAAGTTTTTTAGAAGTACTATCAAGTCATCTAGAAGCAGTATCAAGTCTTCTAGAGTAGACCAAGTGATCCACAAGTAGGATCAAGTTTTCTGCAAGCAGATCAAGTATTCTGCAAGCAATATCAAGTTTTTTAGAAGTACTATCAAGTCATCTAGAAGCAGTATCAAGTCTTTTAGAGTAGACCAAGTGATCCACAAGTAGGATCAAGATTTCTGCAAGCAGATCAAGTGTTCTGCAAGCAATATCAAGTTTTTTAGAAGTACTATCAAGTCATCTAGAAGCAGTATCAAGTCTTTTAGAGTAGACCAAGTGATCCACAAGTAGGATCAAGTTTTCTGCAAGCAGATCAAGTATTCTGCAAGCAATATCAAGTTTTTTAGAAGTACTATCAAGTCATCTAGAAGCAGTATCAAGTCTTTTAGAGTAGACCAAGTGATCCACAAGTAAGGTCAAGTTTTTTGCAAGCAGATCAAGGGTTCTGCAAGCAATATCAAGTTTTTTAGAAGTACTATCAAGTCATCTAGAAGCAGTATCAAGTCTTTTAGAGTAGACCAAGTGATCCACAAGTAGGATCAAGTTTTCTGCAAGCAGATCAAGTATTCTGCAAGCAATATCAAGTTTTTTAGAAGTACTATCAAGTCATCTAGAAGCAGTATCAAGTCTTTTAGAGTAGACCAAGTGATCCACAAGTAGGATCAAGATTTCTGCAAGCAGATCAAGTGTTCTGCAAGCAATATCAAGTTTTTTAGAAGTACTATCAAGTCATCTAGAAGCAGTATCAAGTCTTCTAGAGTAGACCAAGTGATCCACAAGTAGGATCAAGTTTTCTGCAAGCAGATCAAGTATTCTGCAAGCAATATCAAGTTTTTTAGAAGTACTATCAAGTCATCTAGAAGCAGTATCAAGTCTTTTAGAGTAGACCAAGTGATCCACAAGTAGGGTCAAGTTTTTTGCAAGCAGATCAAGGGTTCTGCAAGCAATATCAAGTTTTTTAGAAGTACTATCAAGTCATCTAGAAGCAGTATCAAGTCTTTTAGAGTAGACCAAGTGATCCACAAGTAGGATCAAGTTTTCTGCAAGCAGATCAAGTATTCTGCAAGCAATATCAAGTTTTTTAGAAGTACTATCAAGTCATCTAGAAGCAGTATCAAGTCTTTTAGAGTAGACCAAGTGATCCACAAGTAGGATCAAGATTTCTGCAAGCAGATCAAGTGTTCTGCAAGCAATATCAAGTTTTTTAGAAGTACTATCAAGTCATCTAGAAGCAGTATCAAGTCTTTTAGAGTAGACCAAGTGATCCACAAGTAGGATCAAGATTTCTGCAAGCAGATCAAGTGTTCTGCAAGCAATATCAAGTTTTTTAGAAGTACTATCAAGTCATCTAGAAGCAGTATCAAGTCTTTTAGAGTAGACCAAGTGATCCACAAGTAGGATCAAGATTTCTGCAAGCAGATCAAGTGTTCTGCAAGCAATATCAAGTTTTTTAGAAGTACTATAAAGTCATCTAGAAGCAGTATCAAGTCTTTTAGAGTAGACCAAGTGATCCACAAGTAGGATCAAGATTTCTGCAAGCAGATCAAGTGTTCTGCAAGCAATATCAAGTTTTTTAGAAGTACTATCAAGTCATCTAGAAGCAGTATCAAGTCTTCTAGAGTAGACCAAGTGATCCACAAGTAGGATCAAGTTTTCTGCAAGCAGATCAAGTATTCTGCAAGCAATATCAAGTTTTTTAGAAGTACTACCAAGTCATCTAGAAGCAGTATCAAGTCTTTTAGAGTAGACCAAGTGATCCACAAGTAGGATCAAGATTTCTGCAAGCAGATCAAGTGTTCTGCAAGCAATATCAAGTTTTTTAGAAGTACTATCAAGTCATCTAGAAGCAGTATCAAGTCTTTTAGAGTAGACCAAGTGATCCACAAGTAGGATCAAGTTTTCTGCAAGCAGATCAAGTATTCTGCAAGCAATATCAAGTTTTTTAGAAGTACTATCAAGTCATCTAGAAGCAGTATCAAGTCTTTTAGAGTAGACCAAGTGATCCACAAGTAGGATCAAGTTTTCTGCAAGCAGATCAAGTATTCTGCAAGCAATATCAAGTTTTTTAGAAGTACTATAAAGTCATCTAGAAGCAGTATCAAGTCTTTTAGAGTAGACCAAGTGATCCACAAGTAGGATCAAGTTTTCTGCAAGCAGATCAAGTATTCTGCAAGCAATATCAAGTTTTTTAGAAGTACTATAAAGTCATCTAGAAGCAGTATCAAGTCTTTTAGAGTAGACCAAGTGATCCACAAGTAGGATCAAGATTTCTGCAAGCAGATCAAGTGTTCTGCAAGCAATATCAAGTTTTTTAGAAGTACTATCAAGTCATCTAGAAGCAGTATCAAGTCTTTTAGAGTAGACCAAGTGATCCACAAGTAGGATCAAGATTTCTGCAAGCAGATCAAGTGTTCTGCAAGCAATATCAAGTTTTTTAGAAGTACTATAAAGTCATCTAGAAGCAGTATCAAGTCTTTTAGAGTAGACCAAGTGATCCACAAGTAGGATCAAGTTTTCTGCAAGCAGATCAAGTATTCTGCAAGCAATATCAAGTTTTTTAGAAGTACTATAAAGTCATCTAGAAGCAGTATCAAGTCTTTTAGAGTAGACCAAGTGATCCACAAGTAGGATCAAGATTTCTGCAAGCAGATCAAGTGTTCTGCAAGCAATATCAAGTTTTTTAGAAGTACTATCAAGTCATCTAGAAGCAGTATCAAGTCTTTTAGAGTAGACCAAGTGATCCACAAGTAGGATCAAGATTTCTGCAAGCAGATCAAGTATTCTGCAAGCAATATCAAGTTTTTTAGAAGTACTATCAAGTCATCTAGAAGCAGTATCAAGTCTTTTAGAGTAGACCAAGTGATCCACAAGTAGGATCAAGTTTTCTGCAAGCAGATCAAGTATTCTGCAAGCAATATCAAGTTTTTTAGAAGTACTATCAAGTCATCTAGAAGCAGTATCAAGTCTTTTAGAGTAGACCAAGTGATCCACAAGTAGGATCAAGTTTTCTGCAAGCAGATCAAGTATTCTGCAAGCAATATCAAGTTTTTTAGAAGTACTATAAAGTCATCTAGAAGCAGTATCAAGTCTTTTAGAGTAGACCAAGTGATCCACAAGTAGGATCAAGTTTTCTGCAAGCAGATCAAGTATTCTGCAAGCAATATCAAGTTTTTTAGAAGTACTATAAAGTCATCTAGAAGCAGTATCAAGTCTTTTAGAGTAGACCAAGTGATCCACAAGTAGGATCAAGATTTCTGCAAGCAGATCAAGTGTTCTGCAAGCAATATCAAGTTTTTTAGAAGTACTATCAAGTCATCTAGAAGCAGTATCAAGTCTTTTAGAGTAGACCAAGTGATCCACAAGTAGGATCAAGATTTCTGCAAGCAGATCAAGTGTTCTGCAAGCAATATCAAGTTTTTTAGAAGTACTATAAAGTCATCTAGAAGCAGTATCAAGTCTTTTAGAGTAGACCAAGTGATCCACAAGTAGGATCAAGTTTTCTGCAAGCAGATCAAGTATTCTGCAAGCAATATCAAGTTTTTTAGAAGTACTATAAAGTCATCTAGAAGCAGTATCAAGTCTTTTAGAGTAGACCAAGTGATCCACAAGTAGGATCAAGATTTCTGCAAGCAGATCAAGTGTTCTGCAAGCAATATCAAGTTTTTTAGAAGTACTATCAAGTCATCTAGAAGCAGTATCAAGTCTTTTAGAGTAGACCAAGTGATCCACAAGTAGGATCAAGATTTCTGCAAGCAGATCAAGTGTTCTGCAAGCAATATCAAGTTTTTTAGAAGTACTATAAAGTCATCTAGAAGCAGTATCAAGTCTTTTAGAGTAGACCAAGTGATCCACAAGTAGGATCAAGATTTCTGCAAGCAGATCAAGTGTTCTGCAAGCAATATCAAGTTTTTTAGAAGTACTATCAAGTCATCTAGAAGCAGTATCAAGTCTTTTAGAGTAGACCAAGTGATCCACAAGTAGGATCAAGATTTCTGCAAGCAGATCAAGTGTTCTGCAAGCAATATCAAGTTTTTTAGAAGTACTATCAAGTCATCTAGAAGCAGTATCAAGTCTTTTAGAGTAGACCAAGTGATCCACAAGTAGGATCAAGTTTTCTGCAAGCAGATCAAGTATTCTGCAAGCAATATCAAGTTTTTTAGAAGTACTATAAAGTCATCTAGAAGCAGTATCAAGTCTTTTAGAGTAGACCAAGTGATCCACAAGTAGGATCAAGTTTTCTGCAAGCAGATCAAGTATTCTGCAAGCAATATCAAGTTTTTTAGAAGTACTATAAAGTCATCTAGAAGCAGTATCAAGTCTTTTAGAGTAGACCAAGTGATCCACAAGTAGGATCAAGATTTCTGCAAGCAGATCAAGTGTTCTGCAAGCAATATCAAGTTTTTTAGAAGTACTATCAAGTCATCTAGAAGCAGTATCAAGTCTTTTAGAGTAGACCAAGTGATCCACAAGTAGGATCAAGATTTCTGCAAGCAGATCAAGTGTTCTGCAAGCAATATCAAGTTTTTTAGAAGTACTATAAAGTCATCTAGAAGCAGTATCAAGTCTTTTAGAGTAGACCAAGTGATCCACAAGTAGGATCAAGTTTTCTGCAAGCAGATCAAGTATTCTGCAAGCAATATCAAGTTTTTTAGAAGTACTATAAAGTCATCTAGAAGCAGTATCAAGTCTTTTAGAGTAGACCAAGTGATCCACAAGTAGGATCAAGATTTCTGCAAGCAGATCAAGTGTTCTGCAAGCAATATCAAGTTTTTTAGAAGTACTATCAAGTCATCTAGAAGCAGTATCAAGTCTTTTAGAGTAGACCAAGTGATCCACAAGTAGGATCAAGATTTCTGCAAGCAGATCAAGTGTTCTGCAAGCAATATCAAGTTTTTTAGAAGTACTATAAAGTCATCTAGAAGCAGTATCAAGTCTTTTAGAGTAGACCAAGTGATCCACAAGTAGGATCAAGTTTTCTGCAAGCAGATCAAGTATTCTGCAAGCAATATCAAGTTTTTTAGAAGTACTATAAAGTCATCTAGAAGCAGTATCAAGTCTTTTAGAGTAGACCAAGTGATCCACAAGTAGGATCAAGATTTCTGCAAGCAGATCAAGTGTTCTGCAAGCAATATCAAGTTTTTTAGAAGTACTATCAAGTCATCTAGAAGCAGTATCAAGTCTTTTAGAGTAGACCAAGTGATCCACAAGTAGGATCAAGATTTCTGCAAGCAGATCAAGTGTTCTGCAAGCAATATCAAGTTTTTTAGAAGTACTATCAAGTCATCTAGAAGCAGTATCAAGTCTTTTAGAGTAGACCAAGTGATCCACAAGTAGGATCAAGTTTTCTGCAAGCAGATCAAGTATTCTGCAAGCAATATCAAGTTTTTTAGAAGTACTATCAAGTCATCTAGAAGCAGTATCAAGTCTTTTAGAGTAGACCAAGTGATCCACAAGTAGGATCAAGTTTTCTGCAAGCAGATCAAGTATTCTGCAAGCAATATCAAGTTTTTTAGAAGTACTATAAAGTCATCTAGAAGCAGTATCAAGTCTTTTAGAGTAGACCAAGTGATCCACAAGTAGGATCAAGTTTTCTGCAAGCAGATCAAGTATTCTGCAAGCAATATCAAGTTTTTTAGAAGTACTATAAAGTCATCTAGAAGCAGTATCAAGTCTTTTAGAGTAGACCAAGTGATCCACAAGTAGGATCAAGATTTCTGCAAGCAGATCAAGTGTTCTGCAAGCAATATCAAGTTTTTTAGAAGTACTATCAAGTCATCTAGAAGCAGTATCAAGTCTTTTAGAGTAGACCAAGTGATCCACAAGTAGGATCAAGATTTCTGCAAGCAGATCAAGTGTTCTGCAAGCAATATCAAGTTTTTTAGAAGTACTATAAAGTCATCTAGAAGCAGTATCAAGTCTTTTAGAGTAGACCAAGTGATCCACAAGTAGGATCAAGTTTTCTGCAAGCAGATCAAGTATTCTGCAAGCAATATCAAGTTTTTTAGAAGTACTATAAAGTCATCTAGAAGCAGTATCAAGTCTTTTAGAGTAGACCAAGTGATCCACAAGTAGGATCAAGATTTCTGCAAGCAGATCAAGTGTTCTGCAAGCAATATCAAGTTTTTTAGAAGTACTATCAAGTCATCTAGAAGCAGTATCAAGTCTTTTAGAGTAGACCAAGTGATCCACAAGTAGGATCAAGATTTCTGCAAGCAGATCAAGTGTTCTGCAAGCAATATCAAGTTTTTTAGAAGTACTATCAAGTCATCTAGAAGCAGTATCAAGTCTTTTAGAGTAGACCAAGTGATCCACAAGTAGGATCAAGTTTTCTGCAAGCAGATCAAGTATTCTGCAAGCAATATCAAGTTTTTTAGAAGTACTATCAAGTCATCTAGAAGCAGTATCAAGTCTTTTAGAGTAGACCAAGTGATCCACAAGTAGGATCAAGATTTCTGCAAGCAGATCAAGTGTTCTGCAAGCAATATCAAGTTTTTTAGAAGTACTATCAAGTCATCTAGAAGCAGTATCAAGTCTTTTAGAGTAGACCAAGTGATCCACAAGTAGGATCAAGTTTTCTGCAAGCAGATCAAGTGTTCTGCAAGCAATATCAAGTTTTTTGGGAGAATTTAATACAACATAACCTATTCATCAAAAATAATTAGCCAAAGAAGAAAGATGCGAATTTTGAGCATCAAAAACTTACAAATCTTGCCCAAATTACGCCAGATAACAAAATTAAAACAGAAAATGTAAATATTTAATACTCACCCTGGTATAGCAATCGATTTATCCCATCGATACCTCATCTCTTGAACAAACTCAAACCACAAATGGGCCATACTCCGAATCCCCCCCAAAGTATCCAAAGTTTGCGCCAAAGTAATCGCCAACCTCCAAACCAACGAATCATTCGCGCACGTTTTATAACCATTAAACAAATCCTCAATCGTCTTTACATCATTCACATCGCGAAACGTCGTTTTCACATTTTCTTTCGGACTCATCTCACCGTACGGATATAAAACATCATCGGACGCGTCCGGAAATAAAAAATACAACAACGGAACAAGAGTTTCCTCATTAAGTGGCGAAACCCCTCTTCGTTGCCGAATAATCGAGTTTCTTGTAGCCCTTTTAAGCATTGTTGTGATCGTTGGAATTTGGGGTTCGGTTAAAAGGGCGAGTGGGTTATTTTCCGGTTGGGGAATCGATGCGTAATCCCCTAAAATTTCTTGGATTGTTGAATTATTATTGAGAAGTTGTAAGAATTCGTTTAAACATTCGGATAATAAACAAACGGGTTGGTCGGACATTATCGAGGATAACGTCCAAATTGGGGCGTGCATTGGGTCGAAATCGGAATAATTTTCGCTGTCGATGACGAAATTTTCTGGTAAATTAGACCATTTCGTTCTTAGAATTAAACATGATATTGGATCGTAACGAACTCCGAATGGTAAGATTGTTAAAGAGTTAGTATCGAAGTTTTCACCAAAGACGTCTAATGATTCTTGCTTCCAAGAATAATTTCCAAATTCCGTTAAATGGTAAGTTAATTGTACGGAGACCATGATAGGATCTAAATTAACGGGGGATACAATTTTTGTTTTGAATATATCGAGTAATCCGCTTAAATATTTATAATATGGGGGACCTCTTCTTAAATGGATCATCTCGTAACTAGTTTTTATCCCATTTCCTTCATAAACCCCCAAATATAAATGTTGCAATCTATCTCGTATTTGAATAAACATTGGAATTTCGCAATTTAAATTTGATACGGCGATATTAGCCGAACTCAACAAGATTTTAATCATACTCTCGGAAGTAACCCCAACGTTATTAAAAGGGGATATCACCATATACTCGTTTAATCCGTACCATTTATAAATATATTTATCCGGATTAGAATCATCGGCATCCTCTAAAACAAAGTCGAAATTTGAATCAATCGGGTTCTTACTCTTTTTATCCCCATCCTCATCCTCATCCTTAACATCCTTAATATCAGTCATCAACCGGTACAAGCTCAATTTGAATTCAATATCGATAAAGAGTAAATTTTCAGATTTCACCCACCACTTTGTATCTACGTTTCCTTTATCGAGATTTTTAACATCTTCGATTTTCCATTCGTGCACGATCTCTTCTAATCGCGAAATAAACACTTCCCATTCCGATGCTGTCGTAAAATCTTGATGATAAAACTCAGATTCATCAATTTCTTCGTTCATTTTTGTAAGAATTTTTTGGTAAACACAATCAGATGATTTTGACAGTTGACAGATAAAACAAAGAAGATTTCTTCTTTATTATTACTTTTAGGATAAATTATTAGATGGCGCCTTAAAACAAATTATATTAAAATTAATAATAAATGGTGTTAAATTAATTTCATTGTTAAAAAATTTGATTTAACATAAATTTAATAACATTTTTATAATAAAATATCAAATAAATAAATTAAAATAAATAAATAAATAAATGATTATTATTATATTAGGGTAATATAATAATAATAATTAATAAAATAATAACATTTATTTAAATGATTTTATGACAATCATTTTGTTTAAAAACACAATTAATTTAAAATTTAATATTTTCCCAATATAAGATTATAGCGCCATCTATGAATAAGTGCACCAAGTTATATAACACAATAAGTTTGAATTTTCAAAAAACTGCAAATAATTTCAAAATTAATCTAAATATTGATCCTCAACAATTAACCTAATACTATCAACTAGTTACCATACACTATCCAATTAAAAAAGGTTAGAATTCAACCTAGATTTGTAACATTTCATAATCATTCTTAATCATTTTCGAAAATTTGTAAAAAATCGAATTCTTAAGATATCTTAATGTAATCTTTTGCAGTTTATAAAGGAAAGTATACACTTTACTTAGAATAAAACCAAAAGTGAATATCTTAGTGCGTTTTTGAGATTTTAAGGGTTGAATTCCACCTAAGTTTGTTGCATTTCATAAAATTAACTAGTTCCTTGATTATGTTTGAAAAATCGTAAAAAATCGAATTCTTAAGATATCTTAATGTAATCTTTTGCAGTTTATAAAGGAAAGTATACACTTTACTTAGAATAAAACCAAAAGTGAATATCTTAGTGCGTTTTTGAGATTTTAAGGGTTGAATTCCACCTAAGTTTGTTGCATTTCATAAAATTAACTAATTCCTTGATCATATTTGAAAAATCATAAAAAATCGAATTCTTAAGATATCTTAATGTAATCTTTTGCAGTTTATAAAGGAAAGTATACACTTTACTTAGAATAAAACCAAACGTGAATATCTTAGTGCGTTTTTGAGATTTTAAGGGTTGAATTCCACCTAAGTTTGTTGCATTTCATAAAATTAACTAATTCCTTGATCATATTTGAAAAATCATAAAAAATCGAATTCTTAAGATATCTTAATGTAATCTTTTGCAGTTTATAAAGGAAAGTATACACTTTACTTAGAATAAAACCAAAAGTGAATATCTTAGTGCGTTTTTGAGATTTTAAGGGTTGAATTCCACCTAAGTTTGTTGCATTTCATAAAATTAACTAGTTCCTTGATTATGTTTGAAAAATCGTAAAAAATCGAATTCTTAAGATATCTTAATGTAATCTTTTGTAGTTTATAAAGGAAAGTATACACTTTACTTAGAATAAAACCAAACGTGAATATCTTAGTGCGTTTTTGAGATTTTAAGGGTTGAATTCCACCTAAGTTTGTTGCATTTCATAAAATTAACTAATTCCTTGATCATGTTTGAAAAATCATAAAAAATCGAATTCTTAAGATATCTTAATGTAATCTTTTGTAATTTATAAAGGAAAGTATACACTTTACTTAGAATAAAACCAAACGTGAATATCTTAGTGCGTTTTTGAGATTTTAAGGGTTGAATTCCACCTAAGTTTGTTGCATTTCATAAAATTAACTAATTCCTTGATCATGTTTGAAAAATCATAAAAAATCGAATTCTTAAGATATCTTAATGTAATCTTTTGTAGTTGATAAAGGAAAGTATACACTTCACTTAGAATAAAACCATACTTGAATATCTCAGTGCGTTTTTGAGATATCAAGGGTTGAATTCCACCTAAGTTTGTAACATTTCATAAAATTAACTAATTCCTTGATTATGTTTGAAAAATCGTAAAAAATCGAATTCTTAAGATATCTTGACGTAATCTTTTGTAATTTATAAAGGAAAGTATACACTTTACTTAGAATAAAACCATACTTGAACATCTCAGTGCGTTTTTGAGATATCAAGGGTTGAATTCCACCTAAGTGTGTAGCATTTCATAAAATTAACTAATTCCTTGATCATGTTTGAAAAATCGTAAAAAATCGAATTCTTAAGATATCTTAATGTAATCTTTTGTGGTTTATAAAGAAAAGTATACACTTTACTTAGAATAAAACCATACTTGAATATCTCAGTGCGTTTTTGAGATATCAAGGGTTGAATTCCACCTAAGTTTGTAGCATTTCATAAAATTAACTAATTCCTTGATTATGTTTGAAAAATCGTGAAAAATCGAATTCTTAAGATATCTTAATGTAATCTTTTGTAATTAATAAAGGAAAGTATACACTTTACTTAGAATAAAACCACACTTGAATATGTCATTGCGTTTTTGAGATATCAAGGGTTGAATTCCAACTAAGTTTGTTGCATTTCATAAAATTAACTAATTCCTTGATCATATTTGAAAAATCGTAAAAAATCGAATTCTTAAGATATCTTAATGTAATCTTTTGTAATTAATAAAGGAAAGTATACACTTTACTTAGAATAAAACCACACTTGAATATGTCATTGCGTTTTTGAGATATCAAGGTTTGAATTCAACCTAAGTTTGTAGCATTTCATAAAATTAACTAATTCCTTGATTATGTTTGAAAAATCGTAAAAAATCGAATTCTTAAGATATCTTGATGTAATCCTTTGTAGTTAATAAAGAAAAGTCTACACTTTACTTGTAATAAAACCATACTTGAATATCTCAGTGCGTTTTTGAGATATCAAGGGTTGAATTCAACCTCAGTTTGTAGCATTTCATAAAATTAACTAATTCCTTGGAGATGTTTGAAAAATCGTAAAAAATCGAATTCTTAAGATATCTTGATGTAATCTTTTGTAATTAATAAAGGAAAGTCTACACCTTATTTAGAATAAAACCGTACTTGAATATCTCAATGCGTTTTTGAGATATCAAGGGTTGAATTCCACCTAAGTATGTAGCATTTCATAAAATTAACTAATTCCTTGATCATGTTTGAAAAATCGTAAAAGATCGGATTCTTAAGATATCTTCATGAATTTTTTTGCGATTTATACAGGAAAGTATCCACTTTTACTGGAATAAATTTATGAGTGACTATTTCATTTCATTTTTGAGGTATCAAGTTTTAAACTCAATCTAAATTTGTAGCATTTCGTAAAATGAACAATATCCTGACAAATTTCAAAATAATATTAATTCACAATTATAAATTAATAAATTAGATAAATAAATGATTATTATTATATTAGGGTCATATAATAATAATAATAATAATAAAAATTAATAAAATAATAACAATTATTTAAATGATTTTATTATAATTATTTTGTTTAAATACACAATTATTTTAAAATATAATATTTTTCCAATAAAAGCTTATATCGATGAATAAGTGGACTAATTTAAATAACACAATAAATTTAAATTTTTGGAAAAATATTCAAAATTAATCTAAATGTTGATCCTCAACAATCAACCTAAAACTATCCAATTTCCTAATAACCCAATGAAAAAATCCCAATATAGTAAACGTAAAACTCAACGGAATTATCCCAGCTTTAATCCATTCCCAAAAACTAAAAAAAAACTCAAATTTATTTCTAAAATCGCTCTTCTAAAATAAATCTCTTTACCTATATTTAACATCCTCGATATAGAAAGGTTCTGGTGTAAATATAAATCCCGCTTTTACAATTACAACGGGTTTGAGGGGTCGATCATCACCATCTGTTTTAACGTGTTCTATCCTGTGAATAAATGATTGCCCCTCAATTACTTTACCAAATACAACATGTTTTCCATCTAATATCGGCGTTGGTCTAACTGTTATAAAAAATTGGCACCCGTTTGTATTTGGGCCGGAATTTGCCATGCTTACATATCCCGGAGCTGAATGTTGGATGTCGAAATTTTCGTCTTCGAATTCATCGCCGTAAATGCTTATGATGCCGGAACCGTTGTCGAATAAGATATCCCCGCTTTGTATGATAAATTTGTGTATAACTCGATGGAAAATTGTTCCGTTATAACTTTTTCCGTTGATTCCTTTTGTTGCGATTTGTTTAAAGTTATGTACAGTTTTTGGGACGACACTTCCAAAGAGGCCTATTACGACTCTTGTTGGTTTTTCGTTATCGATTGATATATCGAAATAAACTTGGTCTGTTACTTCATGTTGGTAGGAATCAATAAACTAAAAAAATGTGTATGTTAGATATTTTTATATCTCAATCAAATTTGGATAGATCATAAAATCAATAAATCATAAAAAATCGAAATTTTAAGATATTTTGTAAATTTTAAGTCTTTTAGGATTTATAAAGGAAAGTATATACTTTTCAGAGAAGAAAACCATGAGTGAGTATCTCAATTTGTTTTTGAGATATCAAGTTTTGAAGTCAACCTAAATTTGTAGTATTTCAAAAGATTAAAAATTTATTAATCATTTTTGAAAAATCGCAAAAAATCGAATTCTTAAGATATCTTGATGAAATCTTTTGTAACTTATAAAGGAAAGTATGCACTTTTCGCAGATTAAAACCATTCGTGGGTATCTCAACTCAATTTTGAGATATCAAGTTTTGAAGTCAACCTAAATTTGAAGCATTTGATAAAATTAAAAATTTATTAATCATTTTTGAAAAATCGTAAAAAATCGTATTCTTAAGATATCTTTATAAAATCTATTGTGATTTATTAAGGAAAATGTACGCTTTTCCTAGAACAAAGCGATGCGGGAGTATCTCAATTCAGTTTTGAGATATCAAGTTTTGAATTCAACCTAAATTTCATAGAATTAAAATTTGTTTTAATCATTTTTGAAAAATCGTCAAAAATTGAATTTTTAAGATATCATTATAAAATTTTCTGCGAATTATAAATGAAAGCATCCACTTTGCCAAAAATACAACCATGCCTGAATATGTCAATTGGTTTTTGAGATATCAAGCTTTGAACTTAACTCAAATGTGTAATATGTTATAAAATTAAAAATTCCCTTAATCAATTTTAAAAAATCGTAAAAAATCGAATTCTTAAGATATTTTTATAAAATCTATTGTGATTTATTAAGGAAAATGTACGCTTTTCCTAGAACAAAGCGATGCGGGAGTATCCCAATTCAGCTTTGAGATATCAAGTTTTGAATTCAACCTAAATTTCATAGAATTAAAATTTGTTTTAATCATTTTTGAAAAATCGTAGAAAATTGAATTCTTAAGATATCATTATAAAATTTTCTGTGAATTATAATGGAAAGCATGCACTTTTCCAAAAACCCAACCATGCCTGAATATGTCAATTGGTTTTTGAGATATCAAGCTTTGAACTTAACTCAAATGTGCAATATGTTATAAAATTCAAAATTTCCTTAATAATCTTTGAAAAATCGTAAAAAATCGAATTTTTAAGATATATTTATAAAATTTTCTGTTAATTATAAAGGATAACATGCACTTTTCCAAAAATACAACCATGCCTGAATATACCAATTGGTTTTTGAGATATCAAGCTTTGAACTTAACTCAAATTTGGAATATGTTATAAAATTAAAAATTTCCTCTAAAATTTTTGAAAAATCGTAAAAAATCGAATTCTTAAGATATCTTTATAAAATCTATTGTGATTTATTAAGGAAAATATACGCTTTTCCTAGAAAAAAGCGATGCGGGAGTATCTCAATACAGTTTTGAGATATCAAGTTTTGAATTCAACCTAAATTTCATAGAATTAAAATTTGTTTTAACCATTTTTGAAAAATCGTAAAAAATTGAATTCTTAAGATATTTTTATAAAATTTTCTGCGAATTATAATGGAAAGTATGCACTTTTCCAAAAACACAACCATACCTGAATATGTCAATTGGTTTTTGAGATATCAAGCTTTGAACTTAACTCAAATTTGGAATATGTTATAAAATTAAAAATTTCCTCTAAAATTTTTGAAAAATCGTAAAAAATCGAATTCTTAAGATATCTTTATAAAATCTATTGTGATTTATTAAGGAAAATATACGCTTTTCCTAGAAAAAAGCGATGCGGGAGTATCTCAATACAGTTTTGAGATATCAAGTTTTGAATTCAACCTAAATTTCATAGAATTAAAATTTTAATCATTTTTAAAAAATCGTAAAAAATTGAATTTTTAAGATATCTTTATAAAATTTTCTGCGAATTTTAAAGGAAAGCATGCACTTTTCCAAAAAACACAACCATGCCTGAATATGTCAATTGGTTTTTGAGATATCAAGCTTTGAACTTAACTCAAATGTGTAATATGTTATAAAATTAAGAATTCCCTTAATCAATTTTAAAAAATCGTAAAAAATCGAATTCTTAAGATATTTTTATGAAATCTGTTGTGATTTATTAAGGAAAATGTACGCTTTTCCTAGAACAAAGCGATGCGGGAGTATCTCAATTCAGTTTTGAAATAACAAGTTTTGAATTCAATCTAAATTTCATAGAATTAAAATTTGTTTTAATCATCTTTGAAAAATCGTAAAAAATTGAATTCTTAACATATGTTTATGAAATTTTCTGCGAATTATAATGGAAAGTATGCACTTTTCGAAAAACACAACCATACCTGAATATGTCAATTGGTTTTTGAGACATCAAGCTCTGAACTTAACTCAAATGTGTAATATGTTATAAAATTAAAAATTCTCTTAATCAATTTTAAAAAATCGTAAAAAATCGAATTCTTAAGATATTTTTATGAAATCTATTGTGATTTATTAAGGAAAATGTACGCTTTTCCTAGAACAAAGCGATGCGGGAGTATCTCAATTCAGCTTTGAGATATCAAGTTTTGAATTCAACCTAAATTTCATAGAATTAAAATTTGTTTTAATCATCTTTGAAAAATCGTAAAAAATTGAATTCTTAACATATGTTTATGAATTTTCTGCGAATTATAATGGAAAGTATGCACTTTTCGAAAAACACAACCATACCTGAATATGTCAATTGGTTTTTGAGACATCAAGCTCTGAACTTAACTCAAATGTGTAATATGTTATAAAATTAAAAATTCTCTTAATCAATTTTAAAAAATCGTAAAAAATCGAATTCTTAAGATATTTTTATGAAATCTGTTGTGATTTATTAAGGAAAATGTACGCTTTTCCTAGAACAAAGCGATGCGGGAGTATCTCAATTCAGTTTTGAAATAACAAGTTTTGAATTCAATCTAAATTTCATAGAATTAAAATTTGTTTTAATCATCTTTGAAAAATCGTAAAAAATTGAATTCTTAACATATGTTTATGAAATTTTCTGCGAATTATAATGGAAAGTATGCACTTTTCGAAAAACACAACCATACCTGAATATGTCAATTGGTTTTTGAGACATCAAGCTCTGAACTTAACTCAAATGTGTAATATGTTATAAAATTAAAAATTCTCTTAATCAATTTTAAAAAATCGTAAAAAATCGAATTCTTAAGATATTTTTATGAAATCTATTGTGATTTATTAAGGAAAATGTACGCTTTTCCTAGAACAAAGCGATGCGGGAGTATCTCAATTCAGCTTTGAGATATCAAGTTTTGAATTCAACCTAAATTTCATAGAATTAAAATTTGTTTTAACCATTTTTGAAAAATCGTAAAAAATTGAATTCTTAAGATATTTTTATAAAATTTTCTGCGAATTATAATGGAAAGTATGCACTTTTCCAAAAACACAACCATACCTGAATATGTCAATTGGTTTTTGAGATATCAAGCTTTGAACTTAACTCAAATTTGGAATATGTTATAAAATTAAAAATTTCCTCTATAATTTTTGAAAAATCGTAAAAAATCGAATTCTTAAGATATCTTTATAAAATCTATTGTGATTTATTAAGGAAAATATACGCTTTTCCTAGAAAAAAGCGATGCGGGAGTATCTCAATACAGTTTTGAGATATCAAGTTTTGAATTCAACCTAAATTTCATAGAATTAAAATTTTAATCATTTTTAAAAAATCGTAAAAAATTGAATTTTTAAGATATCTTTATAAAATTTTCTGCGAATTTTAAAGGAAAGCATGCACTTTTCCAAAAAACACAACCATGCCTGAATATGTCAATTGGTTTTTGAGATATCAAGCTTTGAACTTAACTCAAATGTGTAATATGTTATAAAATTAAGAATTCCCTTAATCAATTTTAAAAAATCGTAAAAAATCGAATTCTTAAGATATTTTTATGAAATCTGTTGTGATTTATTAAGGAAAATGTACGCTTTTCCTAGAACAAAGCGATGCGGGAGTATCTCAATTCAGCTTTGAGATATCAAGTTTTGAATTCAACCTAAATTTCATAGAATTAAAATTTGTTTTAATCATCTTTGAAAAATCGTAAAAAATTGAATTCTTAACATATGTTTATGAAATTTTCTGCGAATTATAATGGAAAGTATGCACTTTTCGAAAACCACAACCATACCTGAATATGTCAATTGGTTTTTGAGACATCAAGCTCTGAACTTAACTCAAATGTGTAATATGTTATAAAATTAAAAATTCTCTTAATCAATTTTAAAAAATCGTAAAAAATCGAATTCTTAAGATATTTTTATGAAATCTGTTGTGATTTATTAAGGAAAATGTACGCTTTTCCTAGAACAAAGCGATGCGGGAGTATCTCAATTCAGCTTTGAAATATCAAGTTTTGAATTCAACCTAAATTTCATAGAATTAAAATTTGTTTTAATCATCTTTGAAAAATCGTAAAAAATTGAATTCTTAACATATGTTTATGAAATTTTCTGCGAATTATAATGGAAAGTATGCACTTTTCGAAAAACACAACCATACCTGAATATGTCAATTGGTTTTTGAGACATCAAGCTCTGAACTTAACTCAAATGTGTAATATGTTATAAAATTAAAAATTCTCTTAATCAATTTTAAAAAATTGTAAAAAATCGAATTCTTAAGATATTTTTATGAAATCTGTTGTGATTTATTAAGGAAAATGTACGCTTTTCCTAGAACAAAGCGATGCGGGAGTATCTCAATTCAGCTTTGAAATATCAAATTTTGAATTCAACCTAAATTTCATAGAATTAAAATTTGTTTTAATCATCTTTGAAAAATCGTAAAAAATTGAATTCTTAACATATGTTTATGAAATTTTCTGCGAATTATAATGGAAAGTATGCACTTTTCGAAAACCACAACCATACCTGAATATGTCAATTGGTTTTTGAGACATCAAGCTCTGAACTTAACTCAAATGTGTAATATGTTATAAAATTAAAAATTCTCTTAATCAATTTTAAAAAATCGTAAAAAATCGAATTCTTAAGATATTTTTATGAAATCTATTGTGATTTATTAAAGAAAATGTACGCTTTTCCTAGAACAAAGCGATGCGGGAGTATCTCAATTCAGTTTTGAAATAACAAGTTTTGAATTCAATCTAAATTTCATAGAATTAAAATTTGTTTTAATCATTTTTGATAAATCGTAAAAAATTGAATTCTTAAGATATCTTTATAAAATTTTCTGCGAATAATAATGGAAAGCATCCACTTTTCCAAAAACCCAACCATGCCTGAATATGTCAATTCGTTTTTGAGATATCAAGCTTTTAACTTAACTCAAATGTGCTATATGTTATTAAAATTAAAAATTTCCTTAATAATTTTTGAAAAATCGTAAAAAATCGAATTCTTAAGATATCTTTATAAAATTTTCTGCTAATTATAAAGGAAAACATGCATTTTTCCAAAAATACCACCATGCCTGAATATGTCAATTGGTTTTTAAGATATCAAGCTTTGAACTTAACTCAAATGTGCAATATGTTATCAAATTAAAAATTTCCTTAATAATCTTTGAAAAATCGTAAAAAATCGAATTCTTAAGATATCTTTATAAAATTTTCTGCTAATTATAAAGGAAAACATGCATTTTTCCAAAAATACCACCATGCCTGAATATGTCAATTGGTTTTTGAGATATCAAGCTTTGAACTTAACTCAAATGTGCAATATGTTATAAAATTCAAAATATCCTTAATAATCTTTGAAAAATCGTAAAAAATCGAATTCTTAAGATATCTTTATAAAATTTTCTGCTAATTATAAAGGAAAACATGCATTTTTCCAAAAATACCACCATGCCTGAATATGTCAATTGGTTTCTGAGATATCAAGCTTTGAACTTCACTCAAATGTGCAATATGTTATCAAATTAAAAATTTCCTTAATAATCTTTGAAAAATCGTAAAAAATCGAATTCTTAAGATATCTTTATAAAATTTTCTGCTAATTATAAAGGAAAACATGCATTTTTCCAAAAATACAACCATGCCTGAATATGTCAATTGGTTTCTGAGATATCAAGCTTTGAACTTCACTCAAATGTGCAATATGTTATCAAATTAAAAATTTCCTTAATAATCTTTGAAAAATCGTAAAAAATCGAATTCTTAAGATATCTTTATAAAATTTTCTGCTAATTATAAAGGAAAACATGCATTTTTCCAAAAATACAACCATGCCTGAATATGTCAATTGGTTTCTGAGATATCAAGCTTTGAACTTCACTCAAATGTGCAATATGTTATCAAATTAAAAATTTCCTTAATAATCTTTGAAAAATCGTAAAAAATCGAATTCTTAAGATATCTTTATAAAATTTTCTGCTAATTATAAAGGAAAACATGCATTTTTCCAAAAATACAACCATGCCTGAATATGTCAATTGGTTTTTGAGATATCAAGCTTTGAACTTAACTCAAATGTGCAATATGTTATAAAATTAAAAATTTCCTCTACAATTTTTGAAAAATCGAAAAAAATCGAATTCTTAAGATATCTTTATAAAATTTTCTGCTAATTATAAAGGAAAACATGCATTTTTCCAAAAATACAACCATGCCTGAATATGTCAATTGGTTTCTGAGATATCAAGCTTTGAACTTAACTCAAATGTGCAATATGTTATCAAATTAAAAATTTCCTTAATAATCTTTGAAAAATCGTAAAAAATCGAATTCTTAAGATATCTTTATAAAATTTTCTGCTAATTATAAAGGAAAACATGCATTTTTCCAAAAATACCACCATGCCTGAATATGTCAATTGGTTTTTGAGATATCAAGCTTTGAACTTAACTCAAATTTGTAATATGTTATAAAATTAAAAATTTCCTCTACAATTTTTGAAAAATCGAAAAAAATCGAATTCTTAAGATATCTTTATAAAATTTTCTGCTAATTATAAAGGAAAACATGCATTTTTCCAAAAATACAACCATGCCTGAATATGTCAATTGGTTTCTGAGATATCAAGCTTTGAACTTCACTCAAATGTGCAATATGTTATCAAATTAAAAATTTCCTTAATAATCTTTGAAAAATCGTAAAAAATCGAATTCTTAAGATATCTTTATAAAATTTTCTGCTAATTATAAAGGAAAACATGCATTTTTCCAAAAATACAACCATGCCTGAATATGTCAATTGGTTTCTGAGATATCAAGCTTTGAACTTAACTCAAATGTGCAATATGTTATCAAATTAAAAATTTCCTTAATAATCTTTGAAAAATCGTAAAAAATCGAATTCTTAAGATATCTTTATAAAATTTTCTGCTAATTATAAAGGAAAACATGCATTTTTCCAAAAATACCACCATGCCTGAATATGTCAATTGGTTTTTGAGATATCAAGCTTTGAACTTAACTCAAATTTGTAATATGTTATAAAATTAAAAATTTCCTCTACAATTTTTGAAAAATCGAAAAAAATCGAATTCTTAAGATATCTTTATAAAATTTTCTGCTAATTATAAAGGAAAACATGCATTTTTCCAAAAATACAACCATGCCTGAATATGTCAATTGGTTTCTGAGATATCAAGCTTTGAACTTCACTCAAATGTGCAATATGTTATCAAATTAAAAATTTCCTTAATAATCTTTGAAAAATCGTAAAAAATCGAATTCTTAAGATATCTTTATAAAATTTTCTGCTAATTATAAAGGAAAACATGCATTTTTCCAAAAATACAACCATGCCTGAATATGTCAATTGGTTTCTGAGATATCAAGCTTTGAACTTAACTCAAATGTGCAATATGTTATCAAATTAAAAATTTCCTTAATAATCTTTGAAAAATCGTAAAAAATCGAATTCTTAAGATATCTTTATAAAATTTTCTGCTAATTATAAAGGAAAACATGCATTTTTCCAAAAATACCACCATGCCTGAATATGTCAATTGGTTTTTGAGATATCAAGCTTTGAACTTAACTCAAATTTGTAATATGTTATAAAATTAAAAATTTCCTCTACAATTTTTGAAAAATCGAAAAAAATCGAATTCTTAAGATATCTTTATAAAATTTTCTGCTAATTATAAAGGAAAACATGCATTTTTCCAAAAATACAACCATGCCTGAATATGTCAATTGGTTTCTGAGATATCAAGCTTTGAACTTCACTCAAATGTGCAATATGTTATCAAATTAAAAATTTCCTTAATAATCTTTGAAAAATCGTAAAAAATCGAATTCTTAAGATATCTTTATAAAATTTTCTGCTAATTATAAAGGAAAACATGCATTTTTCCAAAAATACAACCATGCCTGAATATGTCAATTGGTTTCTGAGATATCAAGCTTTGAACTTCACTCAAATGTGCAATATGTTATCAAATTAAAAATTTCCTTAATAATCTTTGAAAAATCGTAAAAAATCGAATTCTTAAGATATCTTTATAAAATTTTCTGCTAATTATAAAGGAAAACATGCATTTTTCCAAAAATACAACCATGCCTGAATATGTCAATTGGTTTTTAAGATATCAAGCTTTGAACTTAACTCAAATGTGCAATATGTTATCAAATTAAAAATTTCCTTAATAATCTTTGAAAAATCGTAAAAAATCGAATTCTTAAGATATCTTTATAAAATTTTCTGCTAATTATAAAGGAAAACATGCATTTTTCCAAAAATACAACCATGCCTGAATATATCAATTGGTTTTTGAGATATCAAGCTTTGAACTTAACTCAAATTTGTAATATGTTATAAAATTAAAAATTTCCTCTACAATTTTTGAAAAATCGAAAAAAATCGAATTCTTAAGATATCTTTATAAAATTTTTGCTAATTATAAAGGAAAACATGCATTTTTCCAAAAATACCACCATGCCTGAATATGTCAATTGGTTTTTGAGATATCAAGCTTTGAACTTAACTCAAATGTGCAATATGTTATCAAATTCAAAATATCCTTAATAATCTTTGAAAAATCGTAAAAAATCGAATTCTTAAGATATCTTTATAAAATTTTCTGCTAATTATAAAGGAAAACATGCATTTTTCCAAAAATACCACCATGCCTGAATATGTCAATTGGTTTTTGAGATATCAAGCTTTGAACTTAACTCAAATGTGCAATATGTTATCAAATTAAAAATTTCCTTAATAATCTTTGAAAAATCGTAAAAAATCGAATTCTTAAGATATCTTTATAAAATTTTTGCTAATTATAAAGGAAAACATGCATTTTTCCAAAAATACCACCATGCCTGAATATGTCAATTGGTTTTTGAGATATCAAGCTTTGAACTTAACTCAAATGTGCAATATGTTATCAAATTCAAAATATCCTTAATAATCTTTGAAAAATCGTAAAAAATCGAATTCTTAAGATATCTTTATAAAATTTTCTGCTAATTATAAAGGAAAACATGCATTTTTCCAAAAATACCACCATGCCTGAATATGTCAATTGGTTTTTTGAGATATCAAGCTTTGAACTTCACTCAAATGTGCAATATGTTATCAAATTAAAAATTTCCTTAATAATCTTTGAAAAATCGTAAAAAATCGAATTCTTAAGATATCTTTATAAAATTTTCTGCTAATTATAAAGGAAAACATGAATTTTTCCAAAAATACAACCATGCCTGAATATGTCAATTGGTTTTTGAGATATCAAGCTTTGAACTTAACTCAAATTTGTAATATGTTATAAAATTAAAAATTTCCTCTACAATTTTTGAAAAATCGAAAAAAATCGAATTCTTAAGATATCTTTATAAAATTTTGCTAATTATAAAGGAAAACATGCATTTTTCCAAAAATACCACCATGCCTGAATATGTCAATTGGTTTTTGAGATATCAAGCTTTGAACTTAACTCAAATGTGCAATATGTTATCAAATTAAAAATTTCCTTAATAATCTTTGAAAAATCGTAAAAAATCGAATTCTTAAGATATCTTTATAAAATTTTTGCTAATTATAAAGGAAAACATGCATTTTTCCAAAAATACCACCATGCCTGAATATGTCAATTGGTTTTTTGAGATATCAAGCTTTGAACTTAACTCAAATTTGTAATATGTTATAAAATTAAAAATTTCCTCTACAATTTTTGAAAAATCGAAAAAAATCGAATTCTTAAGATATCTTTATAAAATTTTTGCTAATTATAAAGGAAAACATGCATTTTTCCAAAAATACCACCATGCCTGAATATGTCAATTGGTTTTTGAGATATCAAGCTTTGAACTTAACTCAAATGTGCAATATGTTATCAAATTAAAAATTTCCTTAATAATCTTTGAAAAATCGTAAAAAATCGAATTCTTAAGATATCTTTATAAAATTTTCTGCTAATTATAAAGGAAAACATGCATTTTTCCAAAAATACCACCATGCCTGAATATGTCAATTGGTTTCTGAGATATCAAGCTTTGAACTTCACTCAAATGTGCAATATGTTATAAAATTCAAAATATCCTTAATAATCTTTGAAAAATCGTAAAAAATCGAATTCTTAAGATATCTTTATAAAATTTTCTGCTAATTATAAAGGAAAACATGCATTTTTCCAAAAATACCACCATGCCTGAATATGTCAATTGGTTTTTAAGATATCAAGCTTTGAACTTAACTCAAATGTGCAATATGTTATCAAATTAAAAATTTCCTTAATAATCTTTGAAAAATCGTAAAAAATCGAATTTTTAAGATATATTTATAAAGTTTTTTGTTAATTATAAAGGATAACATGCACTTTTCCAAAAATACCACCATGCCTGAATATGTCAATTGGTTTTTGAGATATCAAGCTTTGAACTTAACTCAAATGTGCAATATGTTATCAAATTAAAAATTTCCTTAATAATCTTTGAAAAATCGTAAAAAATCGAATTTTTAAGATATATTTATAAAGTTTTTTGTTAATTATAAAGGATAACATGCACTTTTCCAAAAATACAACCATGCCTGAATATATCAATTGGTTTTTGAGATATCAAGCTTTGAACTTAACTCAAATGTGCAATATGTTATAAAATTCAAAATATCCTTAATAATCTTTGAAAAATCGTAAAAAATCGAATTTTTAAGATATATTTATAAAGTTTTTTGTTAATTATAAAGGATAACATGCACTTTTCCAAAAATACAACCATGCCTGAATATATCAATTGGTTTTTGAGATATCAAGCTTTGAACTTAACTCAAATTTGTAATATGTTATAAAATTAAAAATTTCCTCTACAATTTTTGAAAAATCGAAAAAAATCGAATTCTTAAGATATCTTTATAAAATTTTTGCTAATTATAAAGGAAAACATGCATTTTTCCAAAAATACCACCATGCCTGAATATGTCAATTGGTTTTTGAGATATCAAGCTTTGAACTTAACTCAAATGTGCAATATGTTATAAAATTCAAAATATCCTTAATAATCTTTGAAAAATCGTAAAAAATCGAATTCTTAAGATATCTTTATAAAATTTTCTGCTAATTATAAAGGAAAACATGCATTTTTCCAAAAATACCACCATGCCTGAATATGTCAATTGGTTTTTAAGATATCAAGCTTTGAACTTAACTCAAATGTGCAATATGTTATCAAATTAAAAATTTCCTTAATAATCTTTGAAAAATCGTAAAAAATCGAATTTTTAAGATATATTTATAAAGTTTTTTGTTAATTATAAAGGATAACATGCACTTTTCCAAAAATACAACCATGCCTGAATATGTCAATTGGTTTTTGAGATATCAAGCTTTGAACTTAACTCAAATTTGTAATATGTTATAAAATTAAAAATTTCCTCTACAATTTTTGAAAAATCGAAAAAAATCGAATTCTTAAGATATCTTTATAAAATTTTTGCTAATTATAAAGGAAAACATGCATTTTTCCAAAAATACCACCATGCCTGAATATGTCAATTGGTTTTTAAGATATCAAGCTTTGAACTTAACTCAAATGTGCAATATGTTATAAAATTCAAAATTTCCTTAATAATCTTTCAAAAATCGTAAAAAATCGAATTCTTAAGATATCTTTATAAAATTTTCTGTTAATTATAAAGGATAACATGCACTTTTCCAAAAATTCAACCATGCCTGAATATACCAATTGGTTTTTGAGATATCAAGCTTTGAACTTAACTCAAATGTGCAATATGTTATAAAATTCAAAATATCCTTAATAATCTTTGAAAAATCGTAAAAAATCGAATACTTAGATATTTTTATAAAATTTTCTGCTAATTATAAAGGAAAACATGCACTTTTCCAAAAACACAACCATGCGTGAATATCTCAATTCGTTTTTGAGATATCTTTTGCGATAAATCTGTAGCATTTCATAAAATTAAAAATTTCCTTAATCATCGTGAAAAAATCATAAAAAAACGAATTTTTAAGTTATCATTATAAAATTTTCTGCAAATTATAATAGAAAGCATACAATTTTTCTAAAACAAAACCATGCCTGAATATTTCATTTGATTTTTGAGATATCAAGATTCAACTCGAGCGATTTTATGACTTTTTCTAATTACGTTCTAAATTTAATTTAGATTATATGGACATCTCATTAATTTTCATAATAAATAATCATATTTTCTTTTATGCTGTTTGGATATCTACAAAACATTATTTCGTTAATAGAAATAATTCATTTTATTTATTTTCGATTACTAAATTTATCTTAAATTCTTGTTAGTTATCCCGGTCATATCTTAAAATCTAATTAACATATTATAGCAAAATAATTCTAATTATAAACTAAAAGCATGTTGTTTTTTTGAACAGGGGTAAACAATGAAACAAAAAGATATACTTACTTGCGTAAAAATAACAACTAAAAGAATGATAATGTTCATTATTGATAGTTTTAAAGTAAACATTCAAACGAATTGAGACCAACTTTTAACGGCACATAAATAAAAGTTAGTAATTTAATTAGCGTTATTGATTGATCGTAAAGAACCCGAGCTTTTGAAAGATAGAGGGTGATCGTGAAAATAAAACAACCTTAAATTTGAATGTGATAAATATTTATAATTTATAATTAAACAGATCTTAACTGGCTCGTACAGTAGTTTATATACACAGACATTTCAGTATTTTCGTGTACGCACTTAAATCTGGTTGTGAGATTTTTTTTTTCGTGATTTTCTATCTCTCGCTCGCTCCATAATCTGTTCTTATTTCCCCAAAAAAAAAAATTTTTTTTTGTTTTTGGGAAAAACAAAAGTATATAATTAGATTCTTTTTTTTCGACCTCTTTTGTACATTCATATTTTTTTTTTTTAATCGCGGACAAAAAAAAATGTGAGAACACCTTACGTTACTTACATTTACACAATTTATTTTATTATTTTATTTCGATATCATTCAATAACGGCCCTCTGTAAACAATTGCGGCGTCTTTTCATTTCGTTTTATTTTTTTTTCTACGATGCTTTTTACAAGAAGTAAAATTTATTATAAGATAAAAAGAGAACGAACGAAAGAGGGTTGTAATTAAAAAAAAAATAATAATAATAATAATAATAAGGAGAGATAAAAGAAGGATTGAGATGAAATGAGACGATTTTATGATTTATCCCTACTTTTAAGTGATCTTGATGAGAAAGGTGGATCACTTATTAAAATATAAAAATCATTTGTACTTAAAGGAGAGGGTAGATTTTGTTTTTTCTTTTTTGTTTCAAGCATACATTTAATTTAGTTTTACAATTATTAATGTTTACAGTCTCATAGTAACCACAGAAGTACGATATATAATATGTACAATGTGTTTTTTTTTTAATTTTAAATTATTTAATCGTAACAAATAATCGAAATTATTACTGATTGTAATAATAATAATTAATAATACATCGGTGATCCGGGAAAAATGCAAATTCACCTATTTTAATAGTATTTATATATAATTTTATGTACAACACGTTACGCGATTTCAAAGATGACTCATCAATCATCATGATAAAGCTAATTAAATAAAAGGTATGTGTATGTTTTACATATACTGGCTTACGATTTCTAATCAAATATTTATTTATTTACTTATTTATGTTCATATACTTCGTTTTCTTATATTTATACGATTTACACCTTAGGGATACAGCTAGGATTTTTGTTGAAAAGCTTTTTTCGGACATACTATAATACATTCACAACACGTTTAACGAATCTCGTCACAATAAATACGGTTTTACAATGAAGGGGTGCTTGTCGCGTCCAACCAACCGGCCAAAAAGAAAAATTATTATACAGATACAAAACTATAATCGGGCTAACATTTTTTCTCTTAATTAGTTGCCTTTTTTCTCTTTTTTGTTTTAAATTTAACACAGCGAGTAGCTTTGCGGCTTTTTCCTACTGGCTGGTTATCACAGAATCATCATTGCCCCGGCCCCACTCTCATACAGACTAGTTTTAAATAGGAACACGGTGTCCCGCGGGATCTCATGCGGCCAAACCTTCTCTTCCTGGAGGGAGCAGCTCCTCCCGTGACGTGTCAGAACTTGTTTTCCTCTCGAAGTGCAGGTCCCAAAGCCGGTCGGCTTCGCTTCTGCTCGCCGGCCTCGATGGAGGTCTTTCCGGTGACCCGGTCGTGGGTCTCAGAACGTCCGGTGGTGGATATCCAAAGCCTAATAAGTTAAACTTTCCCGCACCTGCACCTGCCATTCCATTTTGTTGATTTTGAACCACTGAGATCTCATTAAGCTGTAAAATTAAAATTAAGATAAGAAAATTGATTGAAAGAAAAAATTTAATTGTTTATTCATAGCATTAATACCAATTTCTTTCGAGATAGCGAAATAATAAAGACACCACTAGAAAGCCCCATCTTTTCTTAATCTAAAACCACGTTTTGTCCTGTTGATATTTCATTTTTATATCATTTTAAGAATAAACATACTTCAAAATTGACGAATTTTAAGCCCGTTATGGAACCGAATTTTAGAAAAGGCTTTATTAATTTAGCTAGAACACACCTTGGGCTATCTAAATCCGGGTTTTGTCTGGTCAATATGTAACCACGTCTACCAAAATTTACATGTTATGTACAACCCTACATAATAATCGGGGTATTGATTTTCTCTCGGAAACTTTCTTACATAATACGAATAAAACGGTGATACCACATTCGGAAATTTTCTGCTCTTTACAATGCTATAAAATGTTCATAGATTACAAGTTTGAACAAGCATTTTCTACCTCAAAAACTGTGAAAACAGCGTAAAATTGCCATAAACAATTCTTTATGGTCACATAACATTCTTATATGATACGTATAAAACTCTAAGACCATATAGAACTGATAAAAAATTTTATGCTCTTTACACTGGTATACAATTTTTATAGATCACAAGTTTGCACAAACATTTTCTACCCCAAAAACTGTGAAAACAGCGTAAAATGCCGTAAACAACTGTTTATGGTCTCATGGTATTCTTATATGACATGTATAAAACTCTAATACTATATAGAACGTATAGGAAATTTTCTGCTCTTTACACTGGTATATAATCTTCATAGATCACAAATTTGAACAAGCACTTTCTACCCAAAAAACTGTGAAAACAACGTAAAATTGCCGTAAATAACTGATTATGGTCTTATGACATTCTTATATGACACGTATAAAACACTAAGACCATATAGAGCCGATAGGAAATTTTCTGCTCTTTACACTGGTATATAATTTTCATAGATCACAAGTTTGAACAAGCATTTTCACCTCAAAAACTGTGAAAACAGCGTAAAATTGCCGAAAACAACTCTTTATGGTCTCATGGCATTCTTATATGACACGCATTAAACTCTGAGACCATATAGAACTTATAGGAAATTTTCTGCTCTTTACACTGGTATATAATCTTCATAGATCACAAATTTGAACAAGCACTTTCTACCCAAAAAACTGTGAAAACAACGTAAAATTGCCGTAAATAACTGATTATGGTCTTATGACATTCTTATATGACACGTATAAAACACTAAGACCATATAGAGCCGATAGGAAATTTTCTGCTCTTTACATTGGTATATAATTTTCATAGATGACAAGTTTGAACAAGCATTTTCACCTCAAAAACTGTGAAAACAGCGTAAAATTGCCGAAAACAACTCTTTATGGTCTCATGGCATTCTTATATGACACGCATTAAACTCTGAGACCATATAGAACTTATAGGAAATTTTCTGCTCTTTGCACTGGTATATAATCTTCATAGATCACAAGTTTGAACAAGCATTTTCACCTCAAAAACTGTGAAAACAGCGTAAAATTGCCGAAAACAACTCTTTATGGTCTCATGGCATTCTTATATGACACGCATTAAACTCTGAGACCATATAGAACTTATAGGAAATTTTCTGCTCTTTGCACTGGTATATAATCTTCATAGATCACAAGTTTAACAAGCATTTTTACCCTAAAAACTGTGAAAACAACGTAAAATTGCCGTAAACAACTGTTTATGGTGTCATGACATTCTTATATGACCCGTTTAAAACTCTGAAACCATATAGAACCCATAGGAAATTTTCTGCTCTTTACACTGATATATAATCTTCATAGATCACAAGTTTGAACAAGCATTTTCACCTCAAAAACTGTGAAAACAGCGTAAAATTGCCGAAAACAACTCTTTATGGTCTCATGGCATTCTTATATGACACGCATTAAACTCTGAGACCATATAGAACTTATAGGAAATTTTCTGCTCTTTGCACTGGTATATAATCTTCATAGATCACAAGTTTGAACAAGCATTTTCACCTCAAAAACTGTGAAAACAGCGTAAAATTGCCGAAAACAACTCTTTATGGTCTCATGGCATTCTTATATGACACGCATTAAACTCTGAGACCATATAGAACTTATAGGAAATTTTCTGCTCTTTGCACTGGTATATAATCTTCATAGATCACAAGTTTGAACAAGCATTTTCACCTCAAAAACTGTGAAAACAGCGTAAAATTGCCGAAAACAACTCTTTATGGTCTCATGGCATTCTTATATGACACGCATTAAACTCTGAGACCATATAGAACTTATAGGAAATTTTCTGCTCTTTGCACTGGTATATAATCTTCATAGATCACAAGTTTAACAAGCATTTTTACCCTAAAAACTGTGAAAACAACGTAAAATTGCCGTAAACAACTGTTTATGGTGTCATGACATTCTTATATGACCCGTTTAAAACTCTGAAACCATATAGAACCCATAGGAAATTTTCTGCTCTTTACACTGATATATAATCTTCATAGATCACAAGTTTGAACAAGCATTTTCTACCCAAAAAACTGTGAAAACAACGTAAAATTGCCGTAAATAACTGTTTATGGTCTTAGGACATTCTTATATGACACGTATAAAACACTAAGACCATATAGAGCCGATAGGAAATTTTCTGCTCTTTACACTGGTATATAATTTTCATAGATCACAAGTTTGAACAAGCATTTTCACCTCAAAAACTGTGAAAACAGCGTAAAATTGCCGAAAACAACTCTTTATGGTCTCATGGCATTCTTATATGACACGCATTAAACTCTGAGACCATATAGAACTTATAGGAAATTTTCTGCTCTTTGCACTGGTATATAATCTTCATAGATCACAAGTTTGAACAAGCATTTTCACCTCAAAAACTGTGAAAACAGCGTAAAATTGCCGAAAACAACTCTTTATGGTCTCATGGCATTCTTATATGACACGCATTAAACTCTGAGACCATATAGAACTTATAGGAAATTTTCTGCTCTTTGCACTGGTATATAATCTTCATAGATCACAAGTTTAACAAGCATTTTTACCCTAAAAACTGTGAAAACAACGTAAAATTGCCGTAAACAACTGTTTATGGTGTCATGACATTCTTATATGACCCGTTTAAAACTCTGAAACCATATAGAACCCATAGGAAATTTTCTGCTCTTTACACTGATATATAATCTTCATAGATCACAAGTTTGAACAAGCATTTTCTACCCAAAAAACTGTGAAAACAACGTAAAATTGCCGTAAATAACTGTTTATGGTCTTAGGACATTCTTATATGACACGTATAAAACACTAAGACCATATAGAGCCGATAGGAAATTTTCTGCTCTTTACACTGGTATATAATTTTCATAGATCACAAGTTTGAACAAGCATTTTCACCTCAAAAACTGTGAAAACAGCGTAAAATTGCCGAAAACAACTCTTTATGGTCTCATGGCATTCTTATATGTCACGCATTAAACTCTGAGACCATATAGAACTTATAGGAAATTTTCTGCTCTTTGCACTGGTATATAATCTTCATAGATCACAAGTTTGAACAAGCATTTTTACCCAAAAAACTGTGAAAACAGCGTAAAATTGCCGTAAACAACTCTTTATGGTCTCATGGCATTCTTATATGACACGCATAAAACTCTAAGACTATATAGAACCTATAGGAAATTTTGTGCTCTTTACACTTATATATAATTTTCATAGATTACAAGAAGTGAAAAGCCGAAGAGATTCGACAAAAAGTTTCGAGGGGACTAACCCAAGCATCTGACTTGATGACTGCTGAATCCAAGCAACTAAAGGAAGATCAAAAAGGAGTCCACAGATGAGATCGTGAGGAAAATGAAAAACCTCGTAAAATCAACAAGAATTTCACCAGAACATCCTTTATGCAGGTGTCCGTAACACTAAGAATTTATGGACTATCCCTATCATCAGTGCTATCAACTCTCTAACATACCTATTGGTTAAACATCTTGAAAAGATTCTCTCTTCTTTTATAGAAAACACAGAATCAAATGTAAAGGATTCTGCGCATTTTGTGGAATTGGAAAACATAAAGTTGAGGATATTTTAGCGAAAGCATAAAAATCGGCGCATTATCTGCAGATAAGGAGAATGCCATTGTTATCAACAAGAAAGAATATGATGACTATTGAACCCAAGCAGCTACAGGAAGATCAAGAAGAACTCCACAGACGAGATCGTAAGGAAAATCAAAAACCTCGTAAGATCAACAAGAATTCCAGCAGAACATTCTTTATGAAAGTGTCCGTATCAGTAGGAATTTATGGACTATCCCTATCGTCAGTGCCATCAACTCCCCAACATACCTATTGGCTAAACATTTTGAAAAGATTCTCTCTTCTTTTAGAGGAAACACAGAATCAGATGTAAAGGATTCTGCGCATTTTGTGGAATCGGAAAACATAAAGTTGTGGATATTTTGGTAAGTTTCGACGTGAAATTTCTTTCTATTAGGTTTCCAATAAAAGATGCTATAGATAGTCTTCACCATAAGCTCATTCCGAAAAGATTGTGCCTAGAATATATACCAAAGGTGTTGTATTTGGCACATATTCTAGACACAGTCTTTCGTTTCCAATTCAATTCTATTTATCAAGATATGGGTCATATTGGTGACTAATTCTTTCTTCTAAATAATGAGAAGGGGGTAGCTTCTCATTATTAAGTTATTAAATTAAAGCTGTAGTAAAATGATGTGTCATCCGTATAGAAATTATAAGCAGAGATGGTCAAAGACCAACATTTGGGAGTATATATGGCTGAATGCAAGACATCATTAGCACTAATTACATACTGACTTCTTCCGACCAGAGCAATTTAAGGCTGTATTATTGAACCCAATATAATGAAGAATTGCTATAGGAGAATTTGTTGATTAATAGTGCCAAACATTTTGGAGTCCATTCCAAATCCTACATCATTAACAATTATCGATAGTGCAACTATATCCAGGTCTAAAAATCTTGCTTGGACGGAAGACAGAATATGAAACCGTTCCAAGTCTTCACGTATTTCTTTCGCCACTACCTTTTCCAAAATTCCGACAAAGTATTCAAAATGCTAATTAGCCTCACATCCGAGAAGGAAGAAGCAGTTGATGATTTAAGTATAAAACTTTGACAGATTCCCATTTCTTAGGCAAGACAACAAACTCCAAGCAAAAGTTAATTATATACAGGAAGTATCATCTTAAGAGTTATACTATCAATCCCTACCATCTGATTGACTTACTTTTTGGAAATCAATTCTGACATAATTAGTACAAAAATTGTGCACGTTCCGAAATCGAAGATAAGTCCTCATTCAAAGTTTCAACATCTTTCAGACTCATCGGTAGTGCAGCTCAGCAATTTTCATCTAAATTGTTTAAGAATAACTATATAAATTGGTGCATACACTTCAAAAAGATTGGAGACATTACAGATTAGGAAATCGATCATATCGTCCACACTATCTATGTGACATATTAAATCCAATACATCCTTCAATTTTAATTCACACAAAGTCAGGCAGTGATTTGAAAATTTGTGAACACGAATTACTCGTGAATCCTAGATATGTGGACGAAACCTTTGTGATATGGCAACATGGTAAAAAATGTCTTCAAGAATTTTTAGATCGATTAAACACTAAAAGTCCCTTAATCAAGTTTACCATAGAAATAGAATTGCCAAATAGTTACATTTTCTAGTTGTATTAGTCATTAGGACAATAAGAGATGACTTGGTACTTAAGGTGTATCGGAAGAAGGTACTTAAAAGCATCATAACATCATCAACCTCAACAGAAGAGTTTCAATGAGTAGTAACAATTTGTGAAGAAGATAATCTGAAGAAGGAGGAACAAGACGTATTGCAAAAGAATAGATATCTCTTGAGGTAAAAATGTGCGCGTGAGTGACTTTTTATACCTGCTCACGCCCGCTCACGATCTAAACTGTATGAATTACGTGAATTCACGTGACTCACGTTCGATCAGGTGATCAAATGTATGAATCAAAACAATGAGCAGGAGTTAGGGACATAATACTTCATGCTTCCAATAAGTTGGCAGTCTTTAACATAATGTATTGTGTGTGAAACAGTAATAAACTCATGTTGCCAACAAGTTGTTAGATTTGAAACTGATGGCCATGACTTTGGAGATATAATACCTCATGTTGCCAAAAAATTGGCAGTCTATAAGATAATGTATAGTATTTGGATATATATGGTAGTGTTTGGGATAGTAAAAACTCACGCTGCCAACAATTTGGCAGACTTTTAACTAATGAGTGGAACTATGGAGACATTACAGCTCATGTTGCCAAACATTTAGCAGTCTATAAGATAATGTAGAGTACTTGGAATAGTAATAACTTACGCTGCCAACAAGTTGGCAGAGCCCAAACTGATAAGCAGGAAGACTACGGAGACATAATAGCTCATGCTGCTAAATAGTTGGCAGACTTCAAACTAATGAGCAGGATTATGGACATAAAACAACTCATGCTGCCAACAAGTTGGCAGTCTTTAAGATAATGTACAGTACTTGGAACTGTAATAGCTCATGCTGCCAATAAATTGGCAGACTTTAAAGTGGTGAGGAGAACTTTGGAGACAACACGACCCACGCTGCCAACAAGTTGGCAGTCTTTAAGGTAATGTACAGTACTTGGAACTGTAATAACTCATGCTGTCAATAAATTGGCAGACTTCAAATTGGTGAGGAGGACTTTGGAAACAAAACAACCCACGCTGCCAACAAGTTGGCAGTCTTTAAGATAATGTATAGTACTTGGAACTGTAATAGCTCATGCTGCCAACAAGTTGGTAGTCTTTAAAATAATATATAGTCTGGAGAACAGGAATAGTTCATGGTGCCAATAAGTTCGTAGACTTCAAACTGATAAACAGAAGTTTGGAAACAAAAAAGCTTGTGCTGCCAAGAAGTTGGCACACTTCAAATTGATAAGCATAACATTGGCGAGATAATAGCTCATGCTGCCATCAAATTGGCTGACTTCAAATTAATGAGCAGGACTTACAAAAAAGTAACTGATACTGTCAATAAGTAGCAGTCTTTAAAATAATATAAAATGTATGGAACGACAATGGCAACAAATTGGCAGACTTCAAAATGATGAGCATGACTTTGGAGATATAACAGTTCATGCTGCCAACAAGTTGACAGTTATTTTTTTGTTTATCTGATACTTTATTCGAAATTTCAATCAAAAAATTAAAAATTGGGTCAATTGGGTCATGCTGGGTCCCGTCAAAATCAAAATTACTCACGATCACGCAAATTCACCTAAGTGGTGCAAAAATTGATGCCCACTCACGGTGAGTCACGCATAACCCATCGTGACCCGGCGGGACTCACGTACTTTGCACATCTCTACTTTGAGGGACATAAACTGAGCCACGAAATAACGGAAGCTGTGGAAAATGTAATAACTACAGATGAATTTTTCACGAAACAGTCATTTCTAAATTAGCTCTATTAAAAAGACTGGGTATTTGTCGGCTATCGTACAATTGTGGTAAGTTTTGCATTAGCCAGAAGTATGAGAGAAAAAGATGTAACAATTGGAAATTAAATAGATTTCGACAGAACAAAGATGTTGGCTAAATATAAATAAATATCACCAAAGGCAAACAAGAGGGCTATAGAAATCCACCAGCATAACAACAACGTCAATAGAGATGATGTATTTTTACGAACTCATCATTACAAAAAAGCATCTAGTTTTAGATTTAGTATTAGTCCTATTAATAATTCTAGAATTAGTTCTAATTTTAGTTCAATCAGCACCAATCGTGAAAATCTTTCTACTTAATATCAAATAGTACATTTTAAACTTTTTCTTAATTTACCTTTTGCTGCATGCCGTTAAGGAACGGAGCCGGTAGGTACGGGTAAAAAAGGTCTGGCCTCCGCTGGAGAAATTCTGAATCCTTGGGAGTCATGGGTATGGGTGGTAGGTCGAGAGACATGCGACGGCCGCGTCGCGATGCCCCGTTGCTCCACATATGCGTGCCCATGTGAACCTACAGATACATACATAAAAATGATAAAAAAAAAATGATCGATTTCTAAATGTTGTAAATCAAAAGCGGCTCGATGTTAAACTGGCAAATTTTCGATCAAATGCGTTAGTCAAAGCGCAAGCCGCCAAAAGTGGCACCAGACCCAAAGTGGTTACGTACCTTGAGGTTCCCTTTGGTGGTGAACGCCTTCTGGCAGACCGTGCACCGAAACGGCTTGTCGCCCGTGTGGGTTCGCATGTGTATCTGCAAGGCCGAGCTGGACGAGAAGTTCTTATTACACACGTGGCACAAGTGCTTATTAGCCTGTAAGCCTGCAAACACACACACAAAACGCACAATGAGGCCCGCAACCGGCTATTAGTGCAAGCGGGGCGAGAGAGGTGGGAGGAGGGGTTTATCAGTAATTTGTTAGTTTGTAATAATCGGGGACACTGAGAAGTAAAGTTATGGAACGAAATATGGGTCAGATTTAAACGGGGCTCTCAATACTTACTTGGCGGTCTTTTGGGCAATGGAAGGTCGTTTTCCGATGGCGCTCTTTTAACCGGTTCGCTGGGGGCGTCATTTTGGATGATTTGTTGTTGGGAAACTTCCGGTTCCGATTTAATTTCCTTAATTTGCGGTATGGTTGGTATCTGTAATGGCGGAGGCGGTTGTGGCGTCGTTGCTTGAAGAGGTTGCTGTTGGGGGTGATTTACTTCTGGATTTACTTCCGAGTTGGGAAGTTGCGGCGGTTTGTCGAACATATGTTGGGGCATGTCCCGTATTTTGTGCGTGAGCATGTGTTGTTTCATGTTACCCTGAAACGAAAAGAAAAAGTAATTAGTGAAGATATGAAGCGAAGAGCTCAAAATGAGAGCTCGCGTTTGCTTACCGCGAGCTGGCACCAGTTTGGGATCGGCGGGGAAGCAGTGGCGTATCCAGGACTCATCGGCAACGGGAAGACCGACGGTACCTTCTTCGGTTTGCGTTTTCTTTGCGCTTTCTCGCTGCTTCCTGTGGCCTGGATACGCCTCTGTCCGCACAGACAGTCCTCGCCGGTCTGCAAAGATTACGAGGCTAAGCATTGATTTTTTTCAAAGAGGTTTGGTACGGCGCCCTAATGCGTCGCGACGCGCGGCAATTTGCGTCCGGGACCTTGACAAAGCGCTCCTGTCTCCGGCGAGAAGCGGAATTTGTCCGGACGGGCGCGGTATATTTAAAAAGCGAGCACGAAAAATTGAGATTCCCAATCGAAAATAAACTACCCGGACGGTTGACATAACTTATGGCTGGAAGGTGGCCAACGGTTAATTCGAGATGAGCGACCGTTGTGCCATTGTGCCCCCCGATTCGCTCACCTTCGTCGAGAAGCCTCTATCGCAGACCGTGCACTTGAACGGACGCTCCTTCGTGTGACTCCTGTAGTGGATCTCCAACGCCGAATTGCATGCGAACGTCTTGAAGCACAGCGTGCAAGTCGTGTTCCCCCTCACTAAAACCAAATCAAATCATCACATTTTAAAACAATTTTCCTTCAAATTCAACTTAATTCAACTTACCCGTTGGACCAACAGCCAACCTCAAAGGGCTAAACGTAGTCGATGTCAACACCGAAGAAGTTAGTGATGATAACGCCGACGTCATTAGAGGGGAACTCGTTTGACCCGGCGGAAGTAATCCGAACGAAGAAAACAACGATGGGGGTGCTGGGTTCGGCCCTGGACTTGAAATAGGTGCTTGAGATGTTTTTGGCGTCAAATCCAAGGCGCCTAACGAATTTGATTCGGAAGGTGTAGGACTCGCGTGATGTGGAGAAATTGGACGTGTAACCTGAACAAATAAAAATAATTCTTTGATTGTAATCAATATTCATAGAGTCGTTCTAAATTAGTTCAACTTCATTCTTTAAATTACACCTCTTGTTGTACATTTGTTTCATAACGCTCTCGGATATATTTAAATTGACATTTGGTTAAGCGCCTACCAGACATTAAGCTATGAGTAAACAACAAAATAAATTATTCTTGGTGTATAAACGAGTGTAATCGTAAAATTGTTGGATTAAGAAATAAAATAAAATTATTACCTGGACGGTGTTCGATATTTGATTAGGAGACGACCTAATTTCAATCCCGGGACTCGGACTGGGTTCTTCGGGCGTCTTCTCCCCATTTTGAATAATAGGCGACGACGGTGGTAAAATTCTATTCATCTCTTCCGGTGTGCAATTTAGCCTGGGCAACATCATTTTTTGCACGGTCGTGTTCACAAACGAATTGTGATGATGATTTTCGGGGGATGAGCTGGAGTAAATGATATGTTCCGAGTTGCTCATGGCATCGTCATCTTCATCTTCGTCTTCTAAATAATCAGTTTCCGATTTCACGTCCCTATCGAGCTCCATCTTCATATTAACCGGAAATCCTCCAGGACCCAGTGGGGACAAACCCGGTACGGGGAAGTTTTGTCCTAGGAATGGATGCATGGAATTAGGTATCTGAGGAAAAGCCCCAGGGGATGGGAAATCTTTCACTTCCGCTGCTTGTATCTGTTCTGGAGTGAGATCTGTTGGTTCTCCCGTATGGAGTCTGATATGTTGTTGTAGAACCAACGCGTTGGTGAATTTTTTATGGCAAACGGGGCATTGATGGAGGACTCTCATCGGCGGTTTAGCTCTATGAACACCCATATGAGTCTTCAAATTTCCTTTCGTCGTAAAAGCTCTTCCACAAATTTTACATTTAAACGGTCGTTCCCCCGTGTGAGTTCTATAATGCATTTGAAGCGCGCTTTTACACGATAAAACTCTGTGGCAGATAACGCATTGATTCGGATCTGATAATTTATGTTCGATATTATCTACGAGTTGTTGTAATTTGCTAGTTTCTGATGTTTTCGTTACTTCAATAAGGCTCTCCCAAGAATTATCGTTACTTCCGGGACGAGGAAGAAGGCTGGTGTAAATTGCGGGATCTTTTGCTGGATCTGGAAGTGGCGTGGTTGGAAAAGGGCCCAAACTTCCTGATGAAGCGCTGCTTGGGGGAGATGTAGCGTGTCCGAAATTGAAACTAGGAGGTAATCTTTGTCCGGTTATGATATTTAATGGGCCTATTGAACCTTTTTGTGATAAATTTTCTGGTTCATCTTGAACATTTTCCATACCAGGCGTGCTTCTTTGCCCTAACATGTCTTCATTGCTATATTTACTACTATCGACGCTACAATCATCGGGATATGGCCCTGGGGATGGGTACCTTTCTTGCTCTTGGTCTTGCTCAATATCCGTATCGATTTCTTGTTTAGGCGTTATTTCTGTTGGGGGTTTGCTATCTCCGTCGAGGATTTTTTGATTATCGTTTTCTTGTTGTTCGAGGTGTTCCGTTCTTTCGATAGGCGGCGTTGGACTTCTCGGGGGTTTACTCAGATTTTCCGGCATTTCTTGTTCCTCTCTTTTCATAAATAATTGATGTGATGGGAATAATCTCGAAGGTTCCGGAGGTCTGTGTGGGGAAGGAGGTAATCTTGTGGGTAAAAGTTCCGTTGGTGGTCCGGGGGGTCGATACAATGGAAGAGACGTAGGCGGGAATGGATGAGTGGGTGGAAAACTTAAATGAGGCGGAGGCGGGGGACCCCCCGGCGATAAAGCGGGTTGTTGTCCCATTTGGGCTAACAACGGCGGATGATACTTATCTAAATGTTCTGGAACTGGGTTTGGGTTCATTTTGATGTGAGGAAATTTCGCGTTATGTCTCTGGAAATGCACTTTGAGATTTCCTTTGGTTGTAAACCTACTTCCGCATACGTTGCATTTATAAGGGCGTTCGCCGGTGTGAGATCTGATATGTATTTGAAGAGCTGAATCGGACCCGAACACTTTTCCGCAATATCTACATCGATGCTTAAAAAAGGGTTCGTTTCGTCCTTTCGAGTCGTACGGAGACATTGATCCTTTACTTTTTCGAAATGCTAATTCATCTGCGAGGTTTGTCGCGAGAAGTCCTTGGCTGGCGTTGTCTAAGACTTCTTGGGCGCGCTTTTGAAGCATTTCGAGTGTGTTTGGTTCGTCCATCGACGGAGGCGGTTCGGTGTGGGTGATGATTGTTGATGCGAATGATGATGAGACGGCGCAATGGGGTAAAGGGGTGGGGATTAATAATGGGGATGATTCGGAGGTTGGGGGTTCTTGAACGGGTTCTGATTTTGGTACTACCGGAGGTGCGGGGCTTGGTTCTCTTGGGGGGGCTATTTGAGGGGGTGGCGATTCTGACGGGGGCGGCTCGGGGGGTTCGTTTTCGTTAATCATCGAAGCGGGACTACTCGCTTTTGATCGATTGATTGATAGTTGTTGCTGCAATTGATTAATGAGTTGTAGCTGGAGAACTTGTTGGTGTTGTAAAGTAAATAATGTTGTTTGGAGTACCGCGAGATCTTGAAGGGCCGCTTCGTCTGGGTTGTTTCCCATGGCTTTCGCCGCGAATTGCGCCACGGCAACTTTGGTATTTTCTAACGCTTCCAAGGTCACGTGCCCCCCCGGGACGGGAAACCTAAAGTCCAATCTCGGCGCCGCCTCTTCTTCCCCATCGACGCTGTTATTGTTCGCCGCGTCTTGTCGGTACCTCCTCATCCTCTCCAACCTCTTACCCCCCGTGTCTTCGTCCTCATCCTCTGACACCACCATATCTTCGGGATCAGAGTGAGCGGGCTCGTCATGTTTCTTCGCCTTCAATGAGCACTCCGTTTTGTGGGTTAGGAACTCCTGGACATCGGTGAATTGCTCTTGGCACCGCGGGCACATGAGCGGCCTTCCGTAGTGTTGCTCTTCGTTAAGCGGCGATGACTCACCTGGAACAAAGACGAGGGGCCGATTACTTCGGGCGTGACGGACCGCTATAGGGGCGAGGATCCCGAATAGCATGTCGAGGTCGCTTCGGAGGGCCCCACGCGACTGGCATGGCATAGGCCGAGAGATATTAAACGAGATATGAATGTGGTGGGGGTAATATGAACGGTAACAAAGCGCAGGCGCGCTTATGACAAAGTGGGCCCCGTCCGGCCATACAGCGCGAGCGTTATGACAAGAAGGCGGGATCGCGGATACTCATAAATAAAACGCACTTGTTGCGGCTCCATAATCCCCGCCTATTGTCTACGCCCATATATTCCCACCACTTCGTCTCCCCTTATTATGTATTACGCTTTAATAAACTGACATGACAATCGAGATTTTTTCCAACTATAAGAATATATTCTTAGTTGATTCGTTTTTATTATTATGTTTGTTATCACTTAAAATGATTAAATTGATGGAGGGAAAGAAGTTAAAATTTCTTGGGAGTTTCGAATAATAAAGTTGAAGAGTTGAACAGATGCGGTCTACGTTTTTAGTCGGATTCGTGTAAACCCATCGCCGTCGGCGTTTTATATTTAGCACGTGCTCGCATTGTATCGAGTTCGTTAGTGTCGAGGTAATTTACCTAGTCGTCATAAATAGCAGTCACGACGTTAGATGGTGGCACGTGCACACCCCGTTGGACGGGGCTCATCTCGCCCGACGTATTTATACGAAGAGGGTACAGTTTGACAGACAAATGGCCCGGCTCATAGCGGCTCGTGCGCTGATAGAGCCGCGTCAGCTTCCGTTTCCATAAACCTGGAAGCGACCGCTGTCATATGGGCACGAAGGGGGCTCGTTTAAAGTCCCCGGCGTTTCCCGTCACCCGAGTTATAGTTATTATTTTTTCTCGGGGACGAGGATTTACGCCGTTTTTTTATTTCTTTTCGCCCCCTTTTTCTTCTTTCCGTATTTACGGGATATTTCCTGGTGCGTCCGTACCCCCCACGCCGGTTTGTTATTTTCGAAAGAAAACACGTCACGTAAAACGCGGCCGTATCGGTTACAATAATTTGTCGTGGGTTGTCTTTGCTGTTGTCGCTGAAACCGCGGGCGTTCCTCTTGTTGAAAAGACGTCCCTTTATCCCGACCGAAGGGTGTAACAAGAGACATCCAAACCGTACCTGGGACACTACTTCAAAAAAATGAACGCACAATACACTCCGATGTTTGAAGACAAACGGGAGCTATATTTATGTCATTGTGATGCCATTGGGGACGGCACAAATACGCTTTGGATTATTATACCCAGGTAAATTGGAGTTCTTTTTAGAAAAGATCACCTGCATCTACAGGCTTATTTTTAATTTTGAAATTTTTGTTTTATTTATTTTTATTTTTGTTTAATAAAGATGAGACATGAATAATTCCATTATCGGTGAGGTAAATTGCTATCCTCTGGTTGCAATGGATGGGAGGGTGGTCGACCATCAGCTGCTCCCACGCAAACGCGCGCGTGACGCAAAAGATAATTGCCACGGGACAGTTGTGACCATTTTAAACGATTCGCCCCGCATAATAGACATAATTTATTGGACGCTCCTCTGTGGGGCAGCGAAGCCACCGGTAGTGCACGCGCTATCCCCCTCTCCAAAAAAAAGTGATTAAAATCTCATTGTGGATGTTCCCTTTTGGCGTTTAACGTGCCCCATTGTTTTTGCATACGAAGAGGGCGGCGAGGAGAAGAGGCCTCTACAAGTGCACGGTAGCGCCACGGTCGTGTACCGGCGTGACCAATAATCTCCGTATTTGGAGGGCAACGCGACGCCCCATTGTTATCATTACACGGGTTACGTGTATATTTGCGGACCTACATTGCTTTGTTATAAGCAATTTATTCGATCATTCTAATTCGAGGAGACCCCATGTTTAAAACATCCGCACAACGATTCTCGTACAAACAAACGCCTCCTGACCGTAAAAACTTTTAACTGGGCCGTTGAGAACTTCACACAATGAATCCCGTTGTGTCTCGGAAATTATTAATAGATCCATCTACTTTCGGGTTAAACATTTATTCCAATAAAAATTTTTTCTAGTTAATTTTTTCAGTACGGCTCTGTGCTTACCGGTCTTCGACTGTCAGACAATCTGAATTATGTCGCGGTCGAACAGCGTCTACACGACGCAGATCGGTTCGGCCTTTCGATATATGCAAGAAAAATAAATCTCTCGCGCGGAGAAGCTCCGTCGCGTTAAGCTTTTATAATTAGCCCTTTTTATTTCACTCTTTGTTCTTCCGTTTTGTTTGCTTCTCAGAATAACGAACGTACTCTTTGTTGTATTAGTCTTTCAGTTTCTGTATTAGTCGTCTATTAACCAGAATATTTCTAAGACATAGATAACAATCTTTTGGATTTGCCCATTTTTATTGTATAACTCAAAGCAATCTAACTCAACCCGAAAGTTCTTAGTTCTCTATTCTATTACTTTCAATGTTAGTGTTAGTTCTAATTTTAGTTGTTATTCAGCATTGAGTTGTATACTTTACATTAAAATAAAACTAGAACTAATACTAGACCTAGAACTAGAAAAATTCGGTTACGTCGTGCGTCTTTTGAAGTTGGGTTGAGTTCAATATCGGCTGTTATTAGCCTAATGTTAGTTCTGAAGGTAGGTTGTAAATCTAGTGTTAGTTATACTTTTAGTTCCAGAAGAATTTAAAACAATCTAGAGTTAAATAAGAATTAAAGCTAGAACTAAGACTAGACCTAGAACTAGAAAATTTCGGTTTAGCCGTGCGTCTTCAGAGTTAGTTCTAGTTTTAGTTCGATATAAATATACAGTAATCTAAAACCAAGCACAACCTAGATATGGGGACTCTGAAGGAATGGCCAAAAGTCTTCAAAATGTCCTTATTTAGCAGTCTTATCATAAACATTAGGCAAAACTCTAAAATTGAAATCTATCTTGAAATCTCGTTATGGTGTTAGGATTCATAATCCATAAGTCGGTAGAGTTTGGCACATTTTTGTAATAATAACGCCATCATCTCAAAAATATCAGAATTGATTATTTTTATTGCAAAAGTCTGTCATAACTCAAAAATCAAAATAGATGGTCGAAGATTTCATCCACTAAGATTGCTCATAATGATGTTCAAAAGCAAAGTTCTTACTCTGATCTAACCCAACCCAAATCGTCGAGCTTTTTTCAGCGTCATATCATGAACACAAAAAGATTGTAATGAATCATAAAGGCTAATCCATAACCAAGCACAACCTAGATATGGGGACTCTGAAGGAATGATAAAAAATCTTCAAAATGTCCTCATTTAGCAGTCTTATCATAAAAATTAGGTAAAACTCTAAAATTGAAATCTATGTTGAAATCTCGTTATGGTGTTAGGATTCATAATCCATAAGTCGTTAGAGTTTGGCACATTTTTGTAATAATAACGCCATAATCTCAAAAATATCAGAATTGATTATTTTTATTGCAAAAGTCTGTCATAACTCAAAAATTAAAATAGCTGGTAGAAGATTTCATCCACTAAGATTGCTCATAATGATGTTCAAAAGCAAAGTTCTTATTCTGATCTAACCCAACCCAAATCGTCGAGCTTTTTTCAGCGTCATATCATGAACCCAAAAAGATTGTAATGAATCATAAAGGCTAATCCATTATCAAGCACAACCTAGATATGGGGACTCTGAAGGAATGGTCAAAAGTCTTCAAAATGTCCTCATTTAGCAGTCTTAACATAAAAATTAGGTAAAACTCTAAAATTGAAATCTATGTTGAAATCTCGTTATGGTGTTAGGATTCATAATCCATAAGTCGGTAGAGTTTGGCACATTTTTGTAATAATAACGCCATCATCTCAAAAATATCAGAATTGATTATTTTTATTGCAAAAGTCTGTCATAACTCAAAAATCAAAATAGATGGTCGAAGATTTCATCCACTAAGATTGCTCATAATGATGTTCAAAAGCAAAGTTCTTACTCTGATCTAACCCAACCCAAATCGTCGAGCTTTTTTCAGCGTCATATCATGAACACAAAAAGATTGTAATGAATCATAAAGGCTAATCCATAACCAAGCACAACCTAGATATGGGGACTCTGAAGGAATGATAAAAAATCTTCAAAATGTCCTCATTTAGCAGTCTTATCATAAAAATTAGGTAAAACTCTAAAATTGAAATCTATGTTGAAATCTCGTTATGGTGTTAGGATTCATAATCCATAAGTCGTTAGAGTTTGGCACATTTTTGTAATAATAACGCCATAATCTCAAAAATATCAGAATTGATTATTTTTATTGCAAAAGTCTGTCATAACTCAAAAATTAAAATAGCTGGTAGAAGATTTCATCCACTAAGATTGCTCATAATGATGTTCAAAAGCAAAGTTCTTATTCTGATCTAACCCAACCCAAATCGTCGAGCTTTTTTCAGCGTCATATCATGAACCCAAAAAGATTGTAATGAATCATAAAGGCTAATCCATTATCAAGCACAACCTAGATATGGGGACTCTGAAGGAATGGTCAAAAGTCTTCAAAATGTCCTCATTTAGCAGTCTTAACATAAAAATTAGGTAAAACTCTAAAATTGAAATCTATGTTGAAATCTCGTTATGGTGTTAGGATTCATAATCCATAAGTCGGTAGAGTTTGGCACATTTTTGTAATAATAACGCCATCATCTCAAAAATATCAGAATTGATTATTTTTATTGCAAAAGTCTGTCATAACTCAAAAATCAAAATAGATGGTCGAAGATTTCATCCACTAAGATTGCTCATAATGATGTTCAAAAGCAAAGTTCTTACTCTGATCTAACCCAACCCAAATCGTCGAGCTTTTTTCAGCGTCATATCATGAACACAAAAAGATTGTAATGAATCATAAAGGCTAATCCATAACCAAGCACAACCTAGATATGGGGACTCTGAAGGAATGATAAAAAATCTTCAAAATGTCCTCATTTAGCAGTCTTATCATAAAAATTAGGTAAAACTCTAAAATTGAAATCTATGTTGAAATCTCGTTATGGTGTTAGGATTCATAATCCATAAGTCGTTAGAGTTTGGCACATTTTTGTAATAATAACGCCATAATCTCAAAAATATCAGAATTGATTATTTTTATTGCAAAAGTCTGTCATAACTCAAAAATTAAAATAGCTGGTAGAAGATTTCATCCACTAAGATTGCTCATAATGATGTTCAAAAGCAAAGTTCTTATTCTGATCTAACCCAACCCAAATCGTCGAGCTTTTTTCAGCGTCATATCATGAACCCAAAAAGATTGTAATGAATCATAAAGGCTAATCCATTATCAAGCACAACCTAGATATGGGGACTCTGAAGGAATGGTCAAAAGTCTTCAAAATGTCCTCATTTAGCAGTCTTAACATAAAAATTAGGTAAAACTCTAAAATTGAAATCTATGTTGAAATCTCGTTATGGTGTTAGGATTCATAATCCATAAGTCGTTAGAGTTTGGCACATTTTTGTAATAATAACGCCATAATCTCAAAAATATCAGAATTGATTATTTTTATTGCAAAAGTCTGTCATAACTCAAAAATTAAAATAGCTGGTAGAAGATTTCATCCACTAAGATTGCTCATAATGATGTTCAAAAGCAAAGTTCTTACTCTGATTTAACCCAACCCAAATCGTCGCGCTTTTTTCAGCGTCATATCATGAACACAAAAAGATTGTAATGAATCATAAAGGCTAATCCATAACCAAGCACAACCTAGATACGGGGACTCTGAAGGAATGATAAAAAATCTTCAAAATGTCCTCATTTAGCAGTCTTATCATAAAAATTAGGTAAAACTCTAAAATTGAAATCTATGTTGAAATCTCGTTATGGTGTTAGGATTCATAATCCATAAGTTGTTAGAGTTTGGCACATTTTGGTAATAATAACGCCAAAATCTCTAAAATATTAGAATTGATTATTTTTATTGCAAAAGTCTGTCATAACTCAAAAATTAAAATAGATGGTCGAAGATTTCATCCACTAAGATTGCTCATAATGATGTTCAAAAGCAAAGTTCTTACTCTGATCTAACCCAATCCAAATCGTCGAGCTTTTTTCAGCGTCATATCATGAACACAAAAAGATTGTAATGAATCATAAAGGCTAATCCATAACCAAGCACAATCTAGATACGGGGATTCTGAAGGAATGATAAAAAATCTTCAAAATGTCCTCATTTAGCAGTCTTATCATAAAAATTAGGTAAAACTCTAAAATTGAAATCTATGTTGAAATCTCGTTATGGTGTGAGGATTAATAATCCATAAGTCCTTAGAATTTGGCACATTTTTGTAATAATAACGCCAAAATCTCTAAAATATCAGAATTGATTATTTTTATTGCAAAAGTCTGTCATAACTCAAAAATCAAAATAGATGGTCGAAGATTTCATCCACTAAGATTGTTCATAATGTTCAAAGTTCTTATTTTGAACCAACCTTACCTTTTCCTTTGACATCTTGGCTTACGCAATCCAACGATAGTATCTGTCATTTTTTTATCAACACCACAACACTATTTTATAACAAAATATGATAAACATTAATTTATACTATATTTATAATTGTTTCTTATAACTACAGTTATTTACGATGCACCATGTCTCAGATGTTACGATAGAATAGTGCAACCTGATGTGACGAGTATTCGTTTCACGCGTATATCAGAATCAAGATCGAACATGTTTATAAACAGGTCTAAATACATAAATGCTTACTTACGATATGTTAACACAAGTATTTTTTAAATTCATTGGATTCTATATGTCATACAAAACGATTTCAATATCAAACATTAAGATTATCGGTATGTAGTACCTGGGTACTATTCTCCTCATTAGCCGGTGTTTTATTTCTCAGTCACATAAAGGTTAAGAAGGACACACAATGGGATATGTATAGTTCTTCTTTCCTATCGTAAAAGTGGATGAGAGTAATTAATTTTATATAATAATATATTAAATATTATCTATGTAAGTAAAGTTAGGTCATATCCATATCATATCATCAACAATTTTCTTTTTATTTCAACTCTCAAAGCTTTGCGCATCACTTGCGCACGCGCACTCAACAATCCATAAATTTGCTGAACTAATTTATTCAAACTTTGAAAATCTTAACTTTATAGGATCATATCTTATTAAAAAGGATAAACAATGGGGTATGTTGAATGTTTTATTCCAAGTTTTAGTTTATTATTAAAAAGAAAAAGGAAATATCGAAATAATTTTTTGAGGATGCTAATTAGAAGTGACAAAGACAACAAAACGTGGTCCAATTCGTTCTGAACGTTTGGTGCCAAAGCTATTTTCGCTTAGACGAAATCCAAGTTCATTGTCTCTCGTCGCCTTTAGAACCAAAATGACGCGTTCTGAAACCCCCGAACCGTGTTCCCTATCATCGTAGCGATCGTTTCGCGAAGCGGAGGCAGAAACGGGCTCCGTCTGGTTCCGCGGCTGAGTTTGTTTGTTTACGGCGCAAAACGAGATAACAGCCGAAAACAAGCTGCAGGATCCGTGCCAAGGCCCGGCCGGATCGGGCCGGTCCTGAATGAACCCGTATTTCAGGGAGCCGTCAACGGACTCACAAAATACGGAACTTAACGCGACGTTAATTGGACGAAGATTCCGAACGAGCCGAGTACTCTGTTTATTGGTGGTTTTGATGATATTGCGAAGTGAGTTTAACATATGTAATGTTAAAGCGCTCATTTCGGAGTTTGTTTATAAAAGCTCCATCTTTCTCATTAGTACTTTGGACGAGCGGTCAATCGCAGGATAACAGTCACGATTGGTCCGCAGGACGAGTTATGACGAGGTGAGATTGGCTACACCTGGGGGCCTGGGACCGCCTACCACAACTCCTGCCGTCTTATACCATAAGTTGGTTTATTGCGAGGACGTTCGCGTTCTCAACGTTCACAACGTTCACAACGTTCACAACGTTCGTAACGTTCGCAGTCGAGGATAGGTTTACACGGCGGACGGACCAAGTCTTAAGCAAAGGATAAATAGGCCCCGGACCCCGGGGACGAAAATAGACGCGATCGGGTAATGAAGCGCTGCCACTTCTTCTTCTGCTCTCCCGCCCCGTCCGAGAGGCGCAAGGGAAGAAGACGCCGAAGAACCAGTTTTGTGGGACCCTAACATGGCCGTTTGATGGGACCGGTCTAAAACAAAGAGAATTCTTGTTCCTGGTGACGGGACGTCCGCTCGTCGGCTCGATTTGATTTAAAAATCGCCTTCATCGCGGGACCTTCACTCTCCCTCTTCGATGGGAACTTGCATGTTAATCCCACAACTTTCCTCTCCTCTCTATCACTACTCATTTTGATTGATTCTAAAATTTGGTACATTTAAAATTCGATCGTTTATTTATGCGGCTCAACGTCGTTTGGTGGCATCAAGCTGCAACCAAATCGCATCGTTTCGGCGATCCTTTTCTTTAATGCTTTTTTTTGTTTTTGTTTTTGGTCGGCGACGGACGTTCTGTGTGGTATATTGGTTCAGATTTAGTGATCCTCGGTATGCTGGAATAATGAACGCCCGTTGGCGGTGGGCATTCGTTGTTGGTGGCATTGCTCCAACTCAAGGTAATCGCATTATCCGATCGATACATTCGCACAACTCGCACACACATACTTATAGGCAGAGTCGTAGCGAGAGAAAAGAGAGACACAGAAACCTCGCAGAATACAGATCCCAACCGCAACCAGATCGGAGTACGTTTAATGACCGAGTCCGCTTAATTAAAATTAAAATACAGAGGTGCGGGTTATTGTTGGGTTCAGGGGACGGGGACGAGGACGAAGACGAGAGGACGAGAAAAGGAGGAGAAGGACGAAGAGGAGGGCCGAAGAGAAAGAAAGAGGCGGCATAAAGAGGTGGTGTGGCCGGGACTTGTCCGCCGTTGCCAGACTTACGAGGTACACGCATCGTATCTCCTCTTGGTACATATTGAACGTTGTCCGCGACGGCCCAATATGATCACTTCGGTTTTTTCGCCTCGCCAACGCGAACCGCAATTAAATGCACTTGGAAAAGCTCGGGAATTCACGATTCGATACTAAAGCAAATACTTGACGTCGTAACGTTCACGTTTAACAAGTGTCGATAAACAAATCCTTATTGCCCGCCGGGGATAATGCGAAACGCTATTTGTACTCATATGCTAGAAACTGCCGTTCTATTCGTTATTCTGAACGTTATTGTCGCGGAACGACGATGCTCGGTCGTTACGTTCAATGTTCCTGAAATCGTCCTCACTGCATTTAAAGATCCTTCCCTGGAGGAATCTAATCGAAGGGCTTTTTGGAAACCGTCCAAGATATTACATGTCTCATCACTACTTGATTCACCCTAAATACACCGAAATCTAGTTAAATCATATTCAACGTTCACGTTTTATCCCAGATATTTGCATTATGCCAATATGAGCCAACAATGCAAATATTGACTCATACAATGCCAATATAATCATGCGGCATAAAAAACGCATCATTTAAAATGATGATTACTTTCAAACTGCAATAAATTTTGAATCAATTTGAATAAAGATTCATACACTGAGTGGGCCAAATTGGACACTTTTAAAAAGAAAATTCTTATTTCCAAAAGAAATAAAGGAGCATGATATCAGTGTTTCAGGCTTGATTTTTATAAAAAACTTAATGGTGAAAACCATTAAGTAACACACCTCCATATCCATATATTCTTCAAGAAAGTCGTCATAACTTTTTTCTTACTGAAAATCACCCTTTCTGTTAAAACATTTCCGAACCAACTTTTTATCTTAAATTCGATGGAATAAGTCAGCTTTCCCTTAAAGCAATATTTAAGTAGATATTTCAATAAGAAGCAGAAAGCATTTCTTCATTTTCAAAATTAAAACTTTCTCGATTTTCCAAATTTCATCATTTTTATCTTGATTCCACTGAAATGTTGAAAATACATCCACTAACGTTTCTGAAGTGGAATTCGAAAAGAGGAAGGTTCAACCTTCGATTTGATATCGAAGCCATTTCTTCATATGAAAAAATAAATCCTCCATGGGCCCTAAAATTTCATCATTTTTATCTTGATTCCATTGAAACGTCAAGAACATATCATCTTTTAACAATTCTTAAATAAAATTAATTTCAAATTGAAACAACGAGGTATACATCATTTGAAAAAGGAAAGTTCAAGCTTTAATTTGATATACAAGCCATTTCTTCATTCTCAAATATAAGACCTCCACGGTCTTCTTCATATTTTATCATCTTTTTCGTGATTCTACTAAAACGTTGAAAACACATCGTCCATTAACATTTCGTGGATGGAATTGATTTCAAATTGAAACAACAAGTTATACATCATTTGAAAGAAGAAGGTTTAGTCTTCAATTTGATTTATAAGCCATTTCTTCATTCTCAAATATAAGACCTCCACGATCTTCTTCAAATTTTATCATTTTTTTCGTGATTCTACTAAAACGTTAAAAACACATCGTCCTTTAACATTTCTTGGATGGAATTGATTTCAGATTGAAACAACAAGTTATACATCATTTGAAAGAAGAAGGTTTAATCTTCAATTTGATTTATAAGCCATTTCTTCATTCTCAAATATAAGACCTCCACGGTCTTCTTCAAATTTTATTATTTTTTTCGTGATTCTACTAAAACGTTAAAAACACATCGTCTTTTAACATTTCGTGGATGGAATTGATTTCAAATTGCAACTACGAGTTCTACATCATTTGATAGAAGAAGGTTCAACCTTCATTTTGATATAAAGGTCATTTCTTCATCATCAAAAATAGGACCTCCACAATCTTTAAAATTTCATCATTTTTATCTTGATTCCACTGAAATATCAAAAACACATCGTCCTTTAACATTTCTTGAATGAAGTTGATTTCAAATTGAAACAACGAGTTATATATCATTTGAAAGAGGAAGGTTCAACCTTCAATTTGATTTACAAGCCATTTCTTCATTTTCAAATATAAGACCTCTATGGTCTTCTTCAAGTTTTATCATTTTTTCGTGATTCTACTAAAACGTTAAAAACACACCGTCCTTTAACATTTCTTAGGTGGAATTGATTTCAAATTGAAACAACGAGTTATACATCATTTGAAAGGAGAAGGTTTAGTCTTCAATTTGTTGTATAAGTCATTTCTTCATTCTCAAATATAAGTCTCCACGGTCTTCTTTAAATTTTATCATTTTTTTCGTAATTTTACTAAAACGTCAAAAACACATCATCCTTTAACATTTTTTAAATCAAATTGATTTCAAATTGAAACAACGAGTTATACATCATTTGAAAGGAGAAGGTTTAGTCTTCAATTTGTTGTATAAGTCATTTCTTCATTCTCAAATATAAGCCTCCACGGTCTTCACAAATTTTATCATTTTTTTCGTAATTTTACTAAAACGTCAAAAACACATCATCCTTTAACATTTTTTAAATCAAATTGATTTCAAATTGAAACAACGAGTTATACATCATTTGAAAGGAGAAGGTTTAGTCTTCAATTTGTTGTATAAGTCATTTCTTCATTCTCAAATATAAGCCTCCACGGTCTTCACAAATTTTATCATTTTTTTCGTAATTTTACTAAAACGTCAAAAACACATCATCCTTTAACATTTTTTAAATCAAATTGATTTCAAATTGAAACAACGAGTTATACACCATTTGAAAGAGGAATGTTCAACCCTCAATTTGATGTACAAGCCATTTCATCATTCTCAAATATAAAACCTCCACGGTCTTCTTCAAATTTTATCATTTTTTTTCGTGATTCTACTGAAACGTTAAAAACACATCGTCCATTAACATTTCTTGGATGGAATTGATTTCAAATTGCAACTACGACTTCTACATCATTTGATAGAAGAAGGTTCAACCTTCATTTTGATATAAAGGTAATTTCTTCATCATCAAAAATAGGACCTCCACAATCTTTAAAATTTCATCATTTTTATCTTGATTCCACTGAAATATCAAAAACACATCGTCCTTTAACATTTCTTGAATGAAGTTAATTTCAAATTGAAACAACGAGTTATATATCATTTGAAAGAGGAAGGTTCAACCTTCAATTTGATTTACAAGCCATTTCTTCATTTTCAAATATAAGACCTCTACGGTCTTCTTCAAATTTTATCATTTTTTCGTGATTCTACTAAAACGTTAAAAACACACCGTCCTTTAACATTTCTTAGGTGGAATTGATTTCAAATTGAAACAACGAGTTATACATCATTTGAAAGGAGAAGGTTTAGTCTTCAATTTGTTGTATAAGTCATTTCTTCATTCTCAAATATAAGCCTCCACGGTCTTCTTCAAATTTTATCATTTTTTTCGTAATTTTACTAAAACGTCAAAAACATATCATCCTTTAACATTTTTTAAATCAAATTGATTTCAAATTGAAGCAACGAGTTATACATCATTTGAAACAGTAAGGTTCAACCTTTATTTTGATGTACAAGCCCTTTCTTCATTCTCAAATATAAGACCATCGCCGTCTTCTTCAAATTTTATCATTTTTTTCGTGATTCTACTATAACGTTGAAAACACATCATCTCTTAACATTTCTTAAATGAAATTAATATCAAATTGAAACAACGAGTTATACATCATTTGAAAGAGGATGGTTCAGCCTTCAATTTGATATACAAGCCATTTCTTCATTTTCAAAAATAAGACCTCCACGATCTTCCAAATTTTATTATTTTTTATTTTCGTGTTACTAAAACGTTAAGAACACATCATTCTTTAACATTTCTTAAATAAAATTGATTTCAAATTGAAACAACGAGGTATAAATCATTTGAAATAGGAAGGTTCAACCTTTAATTTGATATACAAACCATTTCTTCATTTTCAAATATAAGACATCTATAGTCTTCTTAAGATTTTACCATTTTTATTCCACTAAAACATTAAAAACACATCGTCCTTTAACATTTCTTGAATGGAATTGATTTCAAATTGAAACAACGAGTTATACACCATTTGAAAGAAGAAGATTTAATCTTCAATTTGATGTATAAGCCATTTCTTCATTTTCAAAAATAAGACCTTCGCGACCTTTTTGAAATTTTATCATTTTCTTTATATTTTGGCAAATTCAAACATTGAGTTATGCATCATTTTAAAGAACAAGGTTTTATCTTCAATTTGATTCTGCAAGTGTCTTAATCTACTTCCTGAGATTAGACGAAACATATATTTATCAAAAAAAGTTGGTTTTTGAAGGCTTTTTGAAGCCAGGTACTTTTGAATGACGAGTTAACTGAACATGTAGAGAACGAAATGCTTCAGGTGGGAGAAGAAATAGTTAACATCACAATCCCATGATTAACTTTCAAAGAGTTATCCAATACACTTATGCATGTTGAACAACTTTTCTCGTGGTATTACCGCAGATGCAAGCTGCTACAAGGACTTGAAAAGAGGAAAATTTTCCAATGTTTCTCTGCAAATATGGGAATCTGATAAACTAGGCAACTTCCTAATATTCAAGGTGTAGGAGAGGTGTTAATCATCATGAAATTGGAGGAGACCAACATGAGGAAGGCATCTACGGGAGTATTGGCAAAGATAATTCAAAAATCTGCATTAAAATCTATGCTATATCATATAGACTTTATAATGTAAACGAGTGGATTTAAAAAAGACTTTTAACCAGAGTATATAATAAACAGATCTTTTTATTAGTTTTTGACAAGGTTTAGGAATATTCGGTTGCATTAATTTCACAAAATCATATCTTTTGTATAAGTTTCAACAAAGAATGAGCTTTAATTTAAACCTAACTTGACCAGCTAATCTTAACTTGAAACGAATGTATCAATTTTTTAAAATAGTTGATTTTGATGTTGTACGAAATCAGTTAGGGATGCTTTTATTTTAGATAAATAAAGCATTTATACTATTAATGTTAAAACTGCGAAATTTGCCATAAATATTCTTGAACGATTGAGCTTTAAGCTAAATATAGTTTATTTTATAACTTAAACCTAACTTAACTTACCCACTTTTGCTTTATCATATATTGTATTTTAATGTCAGTGTTAGTTATTAAAGAAACAAAGAATGACAAATTATAAAGGACATTATATTTAGTAAGATTTCATTGAAAAGTCATTTGGTTAATAGAGTCAATTTATTTAAATGAAATAGGAGGTAAGGAAAACAATGTGGCCCCAATAAACGTTGCATAGTTTCCTGGTACGAGTTTTGAATACGTAATGTTTTAATGCGCAAATAGTCGAATGAATTTCCACTATAAATATGCTTTTAAACGAGTTTCACGAATCCATAATATAAAAATTGGCTACAAATCGGCCATTTTTACGTTCATGTTTACGCAATTACGCTAAAATAGTTTCGGGTACATAACAAATTTATATCATAACGTAAATAATTGATCACGCGGAGATATTTAAAATAAATATATTCCCGCTCAGAATAAATAATGCTCGGCCAGATTTAAAATAATTGATTTATTTTTTCTCTCGGTGAAATATGCGTCGCGTCGCGTTGCGTCGTTTCGAAACTCGGGTTTTGTTTACCCCGACATCTGGAAGGGGGAAATTTTACGTTTTACCCTTCGAAACAGACTAAATATACTTTCCCATTTTTTGTCGGTTCCGGAGGGAGCAATTACTGGGCTCGCGCCGTCAAAAAGTCCCCGCAATATCCGGTTTACGAGGAAGACCTGCACACTTTTTCGATGATTCCATATGACGCGAATTAACGGGGGTTAATTTCAAGGGTGACCCGCGACCTACCATACTTCAATCAATTTAGTGAATGCAACTTGACAGACGCAAGCCTTTTTGGCTTACAGCCTCGGATCTCGAGCACTATTTTTAACGGAGTCGAGATTCGGAAATAGACCGGTAAACGGATTTCCTTGAACCTTGAATTTAAACATTCAAACTGAGTGTGTCACAGATGCATGAGAAATAGTCATTTTCGAATTAGTTATGTTCTCAATAAAGAAATCTGTTTATTATGTACTCGGGTTAAAAGTCTTTTTTCTAATAAAGTCTATATGATTTAGCATACTCAGCTATAATCAACAATTTTAATGCAAATTATAGATGTTTCTTCATTTTGGTACCCTCCAATTTCACCAATAATGATTTTTTCATCTCTTACACCTTGAAACTTCTTGTACAATAGCCCTATATAAGATTATAATTTTGAACTACCTATTTTTGTTAATGCCAAAGATACAAGATCTAAAGCATAAGCCTGCTTATTAGGCACCATATTAATACGACGAGAAAAGTTATTCAACATGCATAAGTATATTGGATAACTCTTTGAAAGTTAATTATGGGATTGTGATGCCAACTATTTCTTCTACCACCTGAAGTATTTTGGTCTCTGCGAGTTCAATTAACTCGTCTTTCAAAAGTAGCTGGCCATCAGAATACAACAAATTCATGACAACATGTTCAAAGTCTTCAAAACCAACTTCTTTTGCTAAATGTAATATGTTTTATCTAATTTTAGTAAGCAGATTAAGATTATTGTCATCACTTGCAGAAGCAAATTGAAAATTGAACCTTCCTCTTTTAAACGATGTGTAACTCGTTGTTTCAATTTGAAATCAATTCTACCAAAGAAATGTTAAAAGATGACGTGTTTTTAACGTTTTAGTAGAATCACAAAAAATTATAAAATTTGAAAGATCATAGATCTTATTTTTGAAAATGAAGAAATGGCTTGTATATCAAATTGAAGATTAAATTAAAAAATGATGTATAACTCGTTGTTTCAATTTGAAATGGATTCCACTCAAGAAATGTTAAAGGATGAAGTGTTCTTGATGTTTTAACAGAATCATTTATAGAATATGTATGATGAATCTTGTATCCTCAATATTTCTAATACAAGAGATATAAATTTGCGAAATTAATGCAACCGAATGTTTCTAAATCTTATCAAAAACAACTAATTTGAAACAATCATAACTTTGTCTCTGCGCAAGTTGAAACAATAAAGTTATATTTAGCTTAAATCGTTTAAGAATATTTATGGCAAATTTCGCATTTTCAATATTTTTAGTATAAGAGCTTTATTTGTTTAAAATAAAAGCAACCCCGACTGATTTTGTACAACATATCAATATAGATTAATTTTAAAAAATTTATACATTCTTTTCAAGTTAAGCTAAAGTGGACAAGTTAGGTTTAAATTAAAGCTCATTCTTTGTAGAATATGTATGATAAATTTTGTATCTTCATCATTTCTAATACAAGAGATATGATTTTGTGAAATTAATCGAACCGAATGTTCCTAAATCTTATCAAAAACAACCAATTTGAAACAATCATAACTTTGTCCTTGTGCAAGTTGAAACAATAAAGTTATATTTAGCTTAAAGCTTAATCGTTTAAGAATATTTATGCCAAATTTCGCATTTTCAACATTATTAGTATAAGAGCTTTATTTGTTTAAAATAATAACAACCCTGACTAATTTTGTACAACATATCAAAATCAACTAATTTTAAAAAATTGATACATTCTTTTCAAGTTAAGATGAAGTGGTTAAATTAGGTTTAAATTAAAGCTCATTCTTTATAGAATATGCATGATGAATTTTGTATTTCCAACATTTTTAATACAAGAGATATGATTTTGTGAAATTAATCCAACCGAATGTTCCCAAATCTTATCAAAAAGAACCAATCTGAAACACTCATAACTTTGTCCTTGTGCAAGATGAAACAATAAAGTTATATTTAGCTTAAAGCTCAATCGTTCAAGAATATTTATGGCAAATTTCGCGTTTACAACATTGCTAGTTTAAGAGCTTTATTTGTTTAAAGTAAAAGCAACCCAAACTGATTTTGTACAACATATCAATTAATCGATTAATTTTAAAAAATTGATTCATTCTTTTCAAGTTAAGCTAAAGCCGTCAAGTTAGGTTTAAATTAAAGCTCATTCTTTATAGAATATGCATGATGAATTTTGTATCTTCATCATTTCTAATACAAGAGATATGATTTTGTGAAATTAATGTAACCGAATGTTCCTAAATCTTATCAAAACCAACCAATTTGGAACAATCATAACTTGTCCTTGTGTAAGTTGAAACAATAAAGTTATATTTAGCTTAAAGCTCAATCATTCAAGAATATTTATGACAAATTTCGCATTTTCAACATTGTTAGTATAAGAGCTTTATTTGTTTAAAATAGAAGCAACCCAAACTGATTTTATGTAACATATCAAAAATCAACTAATTTTAAAAAATTGATACATTGTTTTCAAGTTAAGCTAAAATGGTCAAGTTAGGTTTAAATTAAAGCTTATTCTTTATAGAATATGCATGATGAATTTTGTATCTTCAACGTTTCTAATACAAGAGATATGATTTTGTGAAATTAATGTAACCGGATGTTCCTAAATCTTGTCAAAAACCACCAATTTGATACAATCATAACTTTGTCCTTGTGCAAGTTGAAACAATAAATTTATATTTAGCTTAAAGCTCAATCGGTTAAGAATATTTATGCCAAATTACGCATTTTCAACATTATTAGTATAAGAGCTTTATTTATTTAAATTAAAAGCAACCCTGACTGATTTCGTACAACGTATCAAACTCAACTAATTTTAAAAAATTGATTCTTTCTTTTCAAGTTGAGCTGAAGCGGTCAAATCAGTTTTAAATTAAAGCTCATTCTTTATAGAATTTGCATGATGAATTTTGGATCTTCAACATTTCTAATACAAAAGATATGATTTTGTGAAATTAATGCAACCGAATCTTCCTAAATCTTATCAAAACCAACCAATTTGGAACAATCATAACTTTGTCCCTGTGCAAGTTGAAACAATTAAGTTATATTTAGCTTAAAGCTGAATCGTTCAAGAATATTTATAGCAAATTTCACATTTTCAACATTGCTAGTATAAGAGCTTTATTTGTTTAAAATAGAAGCAACCCAAACTGATTTTGTACAACATATTAAAAATCAACTAATTTTAAAAAATTGATATATTCTTTTCTAGTTAAGATGAAGTGGTCAAGTTAGGTTTAAATTAAAGCTCATTCTTTATAGAATATGTAAGATAAATTTTGTGTCTTCAACATTTCTAATACAAGAGATATGATTTTGTGAAATTAATGCAACCAAATCTTCCTAAATCTTATCAAAAACAACCAATTTGAAACAATCATAACTTTGTCCCTGTGCAAGTTGAAACAATAAAGTTATATTTAGCTTAAAGCTCTATCTTTTTATAATATTTATAATAAATTTCGCATTTTCAACATTGTTAATATAAGAGCTTTATTTGTTTAAAATAAAAGCAACCTTCACCGATTTTGTACAGCATATCAAAATCAACTAATTTTAAAAAATTGATACATTCTTTTCAAATTAAGATGAAGCGGTCAAGTTAGGTTTAAATTAAAGCTCATTCTTTATAGAATATGTATGATGAATTTTGTATCTTCAACATTTCTAATACAAGAGATATGATTTTGTGAAATTAATGCAACCGGATGTTCCTAAATCTTGTCAAAAACCACCAATTTGATACAATCATAACTTTGTCCTTGTGCAAGTTGAAACAATAAATTTATATTTAGCTTAAAGCTCAATCGTTTAAGAATATTTATGCCAAATTACGCGTTTTCAACATTATTAGTATAAGAGCTTTATTTATTTAAATTAAAAGCAACCCTGACTGATTTCGTACAACGTATCAAAATCAACTAATTTTAAAAAATTGATTCTTTCTTTTCAAGTTGAGCTGAAGCGGTCAAATCAGTTTTAAATTAACGCTCATTCTTTATAGAATATGCATGATGAATTTTGTATCTTCAACATTTCTAATACAAAAGATATGATTTTGTGAAATTAATGCAACCGAATCTTCCTAAATCTTATCAAAACCAACCAATTTGGAACAATCATAACTTTGTCCCTGTGTAAGTTGAAACAATAAATTTATATTTAGCTTAAAGCGCAATCGTTTAAGAATATTTATGCCAAATTTCGCATTTTCAACATTCTTAGTATAAGAGCTTTATTTGTTTAAAATAGAAGCAACCCAAACTGATTTTGTACAACATATCAAAAATCAACTAATTTTAAAAAATTGATTCAATCTTTTCAAGTTGAGCTGAAGCGGTCAAATTAGTTTTAAATTAAAGCACATTCTTTGTAGAATATGCACGATAAATTTTGTATCTTCAACATTTCTTATACAAGAGATATGATTTTGTGAAATTAGTGCAACCAAATCTTCCTAAATCTTATCAAAAACAACCAATTTGAAACAATCATAACTTTGTCACTGTGCAATTTGAAACAATAAAGTTATATTTAGCTTAAAGCTGAATCGTTCAAGAATATTTATAGCGAATTTCACATTTTCAACATTGCTAGTATAAGAGCTTTATTTGTTTAAAATAGAAGCAACCCAAACTGATTTTGTACAACATATTAAAAATCAACTAATTTTAAAAAATTGATTCAATCTTTTCAAGTTGAGCTGAAGCGGTCAAATTAGTTTTAAATTAAAGCACATTCTTTATAGAATATGCACGATAAATTTTGTATCTTCAACATTTCTAATACAAGAGATATGATTTTGTGAAATTAATGTAACCGAATGTTCCTAAATCTTATCAAAAACCAATTTGAAATAATCATAACTTTGTCCTTGTGCAAGTTGAAACAATAAAGTTATATTTAGTTTAGAGCTCAATCATTCAATAATATTTATGGCAAATTTCGCATTTTTAACATTATTAGTATAAGAGCTTTATTTATTTAAAATAAAAACAACCCTGGCCAATTTTGTACAACATATCAAAATCAATTAATTTTAAAAAATTGATACATTCTTTTCAAGTTAAGCTAAAGTGGACAAGTTAGGTTTAAATTAAAGCTCATTCTTTGTAGAATATGTATGATAAATTTTGTATTTTCAACATTTCTAATACAAGAGATATGATTTTGTGAAATTAATGCAACCGAATTTTCCTAAATCTTATCAAAAACAACCAATTTGAAACAATCATAATTTTTTTCCTTGTGCAAGTTGAAACAATAAAGTTATATTTAGTTTAAAGCTCAATCGTTTAAGAATATTTATGCCAAATTTCACATTTTCAACTTTGTTAGTTTAAGAGCTTTATTTGTTTAAAATAAAAGCAACCTTAACTGATTTTGTACAACATATCAAAATCAACTAACACAACAAAATTTTGCAAAATTGATCCTTTTTTTCAAGTTAAGCTAAAGCGGTTAACTTAGTTTTAAATTAAATCTCATTTTCTATAGAATATGTATGACTAATTTTGTATCTTCAACATTTCTAATACAAGAGATATAATTTATACAGTTTATATATTAGAAATATGAAAAAGTTATAAGTTAAAGTTATATTTAGCTTAAATCTCAATCTTTTAATATTATTTGTACCAAATTTCGCTTTTCCAAAGTAGCTTGTAAAAGAGCTTTGATCTTTTTAATCGATTTTGATTTGAAACTCAAATTTCGAATTTCCAATGTTTGAGTTTTACTTTATCTTATCATTATCTTCACGGTCCAAACCCAAAATTTCTCTGAACCTTTAAGAATACATTGTCCTTTATAATTCATCCTTCTTTGTTTCTTTTAACTTTTTGTTTTGAAAGTCGTAAAGTCGAACGGAATTGTTGGCAAAGTATTTTACAACTTTGAGAACTTTTTGCACTGCTTTATGAGCCAATAAAATCAAATTTGCCCGTCATAAATCGAAGGGATGATTCCGGGAATCGGGTTAGAAAAGGCGGCGACCATCCCTTTTTTCGGTCCACTTTTCAATCTTCGCACTAACACTACCAGAGCTTTTCTGGAACCGTCCAAGGTCTCCGTTTTACGACTTCCTATTATATCGAGTTTACGAGTTCGTCGTAAAGTGCAGGTAACCCTTTTTTGCATTTTCAAATTTCAAACAAAAAAATTTATTTGTCTTGGATTTTGTGGATGTTGTAAATTCTTCGATTTTTATGTTGGGATATTTCGTGGGTTGAATATTAATCTGTTGGATGGTATCGGTTAATTAAACGAGATGAATGAGATGTGAGATCCGTGGGAGGGTCCTCTACAACGTTTTAATCTATCAACGAAGAGATATCGTCCAGACTGGGTGCGGCTTTATTGGTCATATAGCCGTCCAATTCTATGGCTACACCAATCACTAATAAGGCTATAACTCGAACGATATCATAATGTACTTCGTTTTTTCCCACCCCGCGTAAGAAATTACCACTTATTTAATTGGATTTCTTTATTACTCTTGAGTATTATTGATTGGGACAGAAATAACTTTAAGAGTTTAACTCTAAATTAAAGAAATCTAATGCAAGTTGTTTGTTAGGATCGAGTTAAAAATAAGATGTCAAAATGAGTTTGGAATGAAGCCGTTTGTCATCGACTTATCTGAACAAATGGGGTGAGATTTGAAGAGGACGTGGCGCGTGCCAATGCGGAAATATTAGACCCAGATGTGCGAATTATGTGGGGAGCCCTCCCCAGCTCGGCCAAATTAGGTGCAAAGATCAACCCTAGGTCTAGGCCTAAGGGCTAGAAGGTCGCGTGGGTGACAATGAAAGGAACAGCTGCTGGGCATGTGGTCAGTTTCGACTCCCCCGCACTTTACCTTTATCCATTTCATTCCCAACGGACGGTCCAGATTTTAGTTCCGGATAATAACCCGCGAACAATACAGCTTCGATTATTATAGAAAATCGTTTCACGGCGAAAGATGAAAAGATCTAATTAAAATTGGTCATAAAACAACAAGAATGGTAATGCAAGAAGACGAGAACGAAGAAGGTGCAGCAATATATATGCTAATGACTGCGTGTCATTTACTGATGGGTAAAAGGTTAACGTGGCATCGCTAATCGATGACCCCGGTTTGAAAGACCATAACCGAGTCTTCTTTATGTGAGAATTCAGAGCATTTTATTTCGAATCTATTCCAAGTACTTTTTTTTGTCTTAGCCGGATATTCAAATCCAACGTCAGAGTGAATTTCAATAAAAAACATCCAAAGGATTTATTCGTATCAGTAACGCGGACGAAGCTGTCGCATCTAAACATCTGCCGTTGTCTTCATTAGTAAAGCAAAGCGGATCTCATGTCGAGTAAGGTTTAATGATGTTATATCTGCAGCGGAACGGTCCAGACATGATGATACAAATTGACAACTGGATATTTCGCTCAATTATTCACCAGGAGCGAAAGACAGAAGTGGAATTCCCGAAAAAGGGACCTTATAAATTCACCATCTAAATTAATTCCTATACCATACCTCCATAAAGACTCGAAAAGGGTCATCATTCGTCAGAACGATGACGGCTACACGTTTACGCATTTCTCGACTGTCACGACGTTTTAACGGACCCCTATTGTAACGATAATTTATTTGAATTAATTTTAATTCATAACTTACTCTTTGCAAAGTCTTGGTCCGTCTGTTGTTCCTCATCGCCTGCAACAATAAAAGAAAATTTAGTTTACGTTTCTCCATTTAAAGAGTTGTTCTCGATTGTATATGTATAGTTGCAAAGTTTACCCAAGCGGATACGAACGTCAATTAAAAATCAAAGCAGTCTTTCTTCTGCTCCCGTTTGAATCAATTAGGATCGTTTGGGAACGAGGCGAAGAACGCAAACCGCGCTGTTATCGTTACAAATAAGGCCGGGCACCAAGAACCGAACCGTGCGGCTCCCACCAGGATTTTTCTATCGCCCGTTTAAGTACTCTTAGTTAATTAGTAAAACCGAAGATACCTGTGATTTGCAACTGGACAAAGAACCTTTGAGCCGGTTTATCTTGGTTGCTCTTGCGGGTGTACTTTGTGTGTACTGTACTAGGGTATGCACTGGAGACAAGATGTCTACACCGATATAAGTTCCGAACATACCACAAATAACAAAATAAAAAAATAAAAGAAAACTAAAATTAATTAAAACTAAATCTAGAATTAGATTGATTTGGGTTTTGTCTTCTTTTTAATAACAATTTTTTGATAAATTTCAACCAATAGAGAAGTCACCAAATTTTTATTGAACTAGATTTTTTTCAAGCTTCTCAAAAATATATAATACTTTACCCCTTCATTTATAATTAATCTCGAAATTTAATAAAATACATTATTGTATAAGTTGGCTATGATAAAAAAGTGATCGCGTTGCTAGGATACCGGTATAAACAAAAAATTTAGAAACACTAACATTTTCACAGCTATCTATAACACTTTTATTTAAACATCTGTTAGTGGTAGCTTTTGTTTGCAAAAATTGAAAAAAAAATGAAGTTTGACAGTAATTAACTAAATTTACTTTGTTTATTCTGGTATCCTAGTAACGCGATCATTTGTTTATCATAGCCAACTTATACAATAATGTATTTTATTAAATTTCGAGGTTAATTATAAAGATAAATATAAAGTGTTATATATTTTTGAAACGCTTAGAAAAAATATAATTCAATAAAAAAATTTAAAAAATTGGTGATTAAATTTAAAAAAAATCGTGATGAAAAGTTGTATTTATAACTTACAAATCGTGATGACTACAAAATTTTTATGTACCCCATTGAATTCTGTGTGAAAAAATCTATTAGAATCTGTTTTTAATTTCTTGATAAGTTTCTTGGTAGCCGAGATACAGGGGGTGTCTGAAACTCGTATATTTTCAGAAACTCCCTGTATATTAAAAATGAAGAGGGTGCAACTGCAACTTTCTATCTTAATAATATCATAATTACCAAGATACCCTGCAAACCAGGATTGAAAAAGACAGTTTTTCATATTTGTTTTAAACTTATTTTACGTTGCTACCAAAAAAAATTATTTTAAACTGTATTTTAAACAAGTTGTTGGAAATAAATGATATATTTAAGAATATTTTTAAACAAAAAATCCAACCTTTACGTCCAAATTATGCCTTATATAAACTCTAACTCAACTGAGATAAAGTTATAAACTCTTGTTGTTGAGGTTAAATTGAATAATCTAATTTACATCATTATATCTCAAAAACGAATTGAGATATTATTACGAAATAAAAATCATTTTGAAGCAAATTTAATCTACATTTAACACACCAATTATAATTATTTCGATTTCATAAATTAAAAAGTCTGGTGGTTTGCCTGCTATTAAATGCCAAACGATTGATCTTGGTTTCTCTGATCACTTGTTGGTTTTTTTGTGAATTATCTATAGAAAAGATTAGGGTTGAGTCCAGAGTTGTAACTTACCGTAATTTGCGCAATGTCCAAATGGACAACTTTATTTTTTTATTTGAATATTATGAATTGGGAGAGGGTATTAGATCTTCCTTCCATTGATGATAAAGTTAATTATTTTAATCAGGTTATAACTTCTTTGTTCGATGTGCATGCACCACTGATAACTAGGACTTTTGGGAGAAAGTCCTTACCGTGGATTATTGTTCTTCGTGAGTCTGCTTTAAAATGTTATAAAAGATCAAGAAACCCTACACATTTTCAGTATTATAAACAACTGCGTAATTTTGTTACAGGCGCTATTCTGGTGCATGGATCTCGTACCATGTGGAATACATTGAAAAAGAATAATGTTGTTGGGTCAAATCATTAGTACCAAGTGATTTACCTCCTCATTTGGCTGCTCCTGAAAGTATCAACTTATTTTTTGCTAAATTTACTGCTGATATGATCATTGAGCCTGGCATGAACTTACTGAATTTTTATGATATTAACAGACTAAATATTGACACTACTCCTTTTATTTTTAATGAGGTCTCCGTGGATTTTACTGAGCGACTTTTGCTTTCTGTCACGCAAAACAATATTTGCGTGAGAGGATTTTTGACTTATTTTTATAATGCGCTATTTGTATTGAGTTTTATTTTATTTTATGTATTAATTAGTTTAAATCTATTTTTTGTTTGCTGTAGAGTGATATTTGCTGTTCTCATTGGGTGTAGGTAAAATCAGTGGCATTTTGTCTTTTCTACTCCTGCACCCTTTGGACTTGGAATAAGAATTGGTATTATAGTGTTTTTTTTTTGTTCTTTTTTTTGGATTTATTGTATATTTTTCTTTTCTGTTTATTCTTGGCTCAATAAAGTTATTATTATTATTATTATTATTCATGTACTTAACAAAAAATCGTTCATTTTGGTAAATAGTAGGGCCTCGCCTGCTACGCGACTTCGGCAAAGTGAGAATGAAATCGTCTTATACATTTACTTAACAGAAAATCGATCATTTTGGTAGATAATAGGGCCTCGCCCGCAAGCGACCTCGGCAAAGTGAAAATAATTTTTTTTTTACATTTACTCAACAAAATTCGTTCATTTTGGTAGATAATAGGGCCTCGCTCGCTAAGCGACCTTGGCGTTTTGTAGCGAAATCATTCCTTATATATTTGCTCAACAGAAAATCGTTCATTTTGGTAGGTTATAGCCCCTTGTCCGTAAGCAACCTCGACGCAATAAGAGTACAATAATCTTACATACTTATCCAACAGAAAATTGTTCATTTTGGTAGATAATAAGGCGTCGCCCGCTACGCGACCTCGGCAAAGTGAGAATGAAATCGTCTTATATAGCTACTCAAAGAAAATCGTTCATTTTGGTAGATTATAGCCTATCGTGCGCAAGCAATCTCGGCGAAATAAGAGTGAAATAATCTTATATACTTATTTAACAGAAAATCGTTCATTTTGGTAGATAATAGGGCCTCGCCCGCAAGCGAACTGGGCAAAGTGAGCATGAAATCGTCTTATACAGTTACTCAACAGAAAATCGTTCATTTTGGTAAATAATAGGGCCTCGCCCGCAAGCGACCTTGGCGTTTTGTAGCGAAATCATTCCTTATATATTTGCTCAACAGAAAATCATTCATTTTGGTAGGTTATAGCCCCTTTTCCGTAAGCAACCTCGACGCAATAAGAGTACAATAATCTTACATACTTATCCAACAGAAAATTGTTCATTTTGGTAGATAATAAGGCCTCGCCCGCTACGCGACCTCGGCAAAGTGAGAATGAAATCGTCTTATACAGTTACTAACAGAAAATAGTTCATTTTGGTAAATAATAGGGCCTCGCCTGCAAGCGACCTCGGCGTTTTGTAGCGAAATTGTTCCTTATATATTTACTCAAGAGAAAATCGTTCATTTTGGTAGATTATAGCCCACGTCCGCAAGCAACCTCGACGCAATAAGAGTACAATAATCTTACATACTTATCCAACAGAAAATCGTTCATTTTGGAAGATTATAGTCCCTCGTTCGCAAACAACCTCGACGCAATAGGAGTACATTAATCTTATATACTTATCCAACAGAAAATCGTTCATTTTGGTAGATAATAGGGCCTCGCCCGCAAGCGACCTCGGCAAAGTGAGCATGAAATCGTCTTATACAGTTACTCAACAGAAAATCGTTCATTTTGGTAAATAATAGGGCCTCGCCCGCAAGCGACCTTGGCGTTTTGTAGCGAAATCATTCCTTATATATTTGCTCAACAGAAAATCGTTCATTTTGGTAGGTTATAGCCCCTTGTCCGTAAGCAACCTCAACGCAATAAGAGTACAATAATCTTACATACTTATCCAACAGAAAATTGTTCATTTTGGTAGATAATAAGGCCTTGCCCGCTACGCGACCTCGGCAAAGTGAGAATGAAATCGTCTTATACAGTTACTCAAAGAAAATCGTTCATTTTGGTAGATTATAGCCTATCGTCCGCAAGCAATCTCGGCGAAATAAGAGTGAAATAATCTTATATACTTATCTAACAGAAAATCGTTCATTTTGGTAGATAATAGGGCCTCGCCCGCAAGCGAAATGGGCAAAGTGAGCATGAAATCGTCTTATACAGTTACTCAACAGAAAATCGTTCATTTTGGTAAATAATAGGGCCTCGCCCGCAAGCGACCTTGGCGTTTTGTAGCGAAATCATTCCTTATATATTTGCTCAACAGAAAATCGTTCATTTTGGTAGGTTATAGCCCCTTTTCCGTAAGCAACCTCGACGCAATAAGAGTACAATAATCTTACATACTTATCCAACAGAAAATTGTTCATTTTGGTAGATAATAAGGCCTCGCCCGCTCCGCGACCTCGGCAAAGTGAGAATGAAATCGTCTTATACAGTTACTAACAGAAAATAGTTCATTTTGGTAAATAATAGGGCCTCGCCCGCAAGCGACCTCGGCGTTTTGTAGCGAAATTGTTCCTTATATATTTACTCAAGAGAAAATCGTTCATTTTGGTAAATTATAGCCCACGTCCGCAAGCAACCTCGACGCAATAAGAGTACAATAATCTTACATACTTATCCAACAGAAAATCGTTCATTTTGGAAGATTATAGCCCCTCGTTCGCAAACAACCTCGACGCAATAGGAGTACATTAATCTTATATACTTATCCAACAGAAAATTGTTCATTTTGGTAGATAATAGGGCCTCGCCCGCAAGCGACCTCGGCAAAGTGAACATGAAATCGTCTTATACAGTTACTCAACAAAAAATCGTTCATTTTGGTAAATTAGGGCCTCGCCCGCAAGCGACCTTGGCGTTTTGTAGCGAAATCATTCCTTATATATTTGCTCAACAGAAAATCGTTCATTTTAGTAGGTTATAGCCCCTTGTCCATAAGCAACCTCGACGCAATAAGAATACAATAATCTTACATACTTATCCAACAGAAAATCGTTCATTTTGGAAGATTATAGCCCCTCGTTCGCAAACAACCTCGACGCAATAGGAGTATATTAATTTTATATACTTATCCAACAGAAAATCGTTCATTTTGGTAGATAATAGGGCCTCGCCCGCAAGCGACCTCGGCAAAGTGAGCATGAAATCGTCTTATACAGTTACTCAAAGAAAATCGTTCATTTTGGTAGATTATAGCCTATCGTCCGCAAGCAATCTCGGCGAAATAAGAGTAAAATAATCTTATATACTTATCTAACAGAAAATCGTTCATTTTGGTAGATAATAGGGCCTCGCCCGCAAGCGAACTGGGCAAAGTGAGCATGAAATCGTCTTATACAGTTACTCAACAGAAAATCGTTCATTTTGGTAAATAATAGAGCCTCGCCCGCAAGCGACCTCGACGTTTTGTAGCGAAATCGTTCTTTATATATTTACTCAATAGAAAATTGTTCATTTTGGTAAATAATATGGCCTCGCCCGCAAGCGACCTCGGCGTTTTGTAGCGAAATCGTTCCTTATATATTTGCTCAACAGAAAATCGTTCATTTTGGTAGATTATAGCCTCTCGTCCGCAAGCAACCTCGATGCAATAGGAGTACATTAATCTTATATATTTATCCAACAGAAAATCGTTCATTTTGGTAGATTATAGCCTCTCGTCCGCAAGCAACCTCGATGCAATAGGAGTACATTAATCTTATATACTTATCCAACAGAAAATCGTTCATTTTGGTAGATAATAGGGCCTCGCCCGCAAGCGACCTCGGCATTTTGTAGCGAAATCGTTCTTTATATATTTACTCAATAGAAAATCGTTCATTTTGGTAAATAATAGGGACTCGCCCGCAAGCGACCTCGGCGTTTTGTAGCGAAATTGTTCCTTATATATTTACTCAAGAGAAAATCGTTCATTTTGGTAGATTATAGCCCACGTCCGCAAGCAACCTCGACGCAATAAGAGTACAATAATTTTACATACTTATCCAACAGAAAATCGTTCATTTTGGTAGATAATAGGGCCTCGCCCGCAAGCGACCTCGGCAAAGTGAGAATAAAATCGTTCGTATGCATTTACTCAACAAAAAATCGTTCATTTTGGAAGATTAAAAGGCACGATTTCACCTTAAATCGTAATATTTGTGGTATATTTCGCATTTTGAGCATTCATAATTTAACCCAAACGTTTCTATTATCAATTCTACTTCGAAACAGTTATCTACAGATAATATTAAGTATAATTAAAAAATCTTTGTGCATTCTAACAAAGTTCGTTATATTGAAGCTTTAGTGTAAAGATAAAAGTAAAGATGGCCCATTCGGACGCTATCAAATGAGTGGGTTCCATCTGTCAAGGGTCGTAAAAGGAAAAATTTCAAAGAGACACCTTTAGAGATCGATATTATGCAAACGGCGTTGTGAACTTGCCGTAAACGAGACGCGACTTTTCGCGGTTTTAATTATTTCTCGCGTCCGAGTTTATCGGCCCATACAGTAACGCTTTAAGGTTCTTAAAGTCACCCGGCAGTAAAAAGCGGACAGTAAACCACGATTTAACATTATAATTTCGCTCGCCAATACACGTCGAGGTTTACTACTTAACTTTGTAGCCGTTTAAACTTTAAGTGAACGAGTTTGGTTGTAAAGTATTTAAGATATTTATGTTTTTTTTTGGGGAACTTTACTGTAATGCAATTTTCTAATCGTTATTGTTGTTGGGTCACCTGTCTTGTGTTCTGCAGCGTTTTCTCGGAGATCAGCTGCCGAAGTCAGTTGTTCATTTGAATATTTATACACCCCCGCGTTCGTTTTTTCCTGAACACCACCTGTTCTGGGTTTTGTAAATTTATAAGAGTGCTCGAAAGGTGCCTCTGAAGGCGTAAGGGCAACCACCGAATTGATTTATATTCAAGACGGACACGACGCGGAACATAACCATCCATCGTTTTGAAATAACTCGTATTAAAACTCTTAAACGCTGTTTTCAGTGCTAATAACATCGCTGATTCTTAGTAAAGATAGTCGCGTTACAAAATATTATGACCCCCGCGAATCCTCGGACTTGCTAATGAGCGCTAATAAGCCGCTGGTTTTATTGTGTAATGGTCTGTAAGTTATGTTGAAAAAGGATGGTTTTAGCATAAATGCGGTGATTTATTGTATGAAAGATGTCCAGAAATAAAGTAGTTTGAAAGGAAAGGAAGAAACGGTTCGGTGAGAGTCACGAGCGGCAGTTGCGGCTAAAATAGAAACGTACTGATTTATTTTATCAGCATCTTAAGTAGCGTTTATTTGTTCAATTGTCCGGATAACAACCGCGGCCGCCTCTATCGCGAAATCTACAAGAACGCTGCGCGGGGGCCCTCTACGCAAAAGTTCAAACGAGAGACGAACTCAACAAAGTCCGCAGGATTCCTCATATCGGCAATCGTGCACGCTCAACCTTACATATGCCGTAACAATGGAGTTATGAGATGGCTGACATTTACCGCTGAGTTACGTAAATAGATATCGTGCGATATATATGTGTCTAAAAACGTTCAACTATATCGCTTTATCTCGAAACCGATATAAACCGTTTTAATTTGAACAATCAGTTCACGTTGTGACGGCGCGCCGTCAACGATATCGCACGCATAGTCGAGTTAACGTCCGGATTATACTAATTTCAACCTGCCCAACCATATCGCGGTAGTTTATTTCCTAGACGCCAAAGCAAAGCAAAGCAAAGCAAAAGCAAAGCGAAGCAACCAGAAATGATAACTATTAATCCAAAGGCTTAATTGCCGCGAGAGGCCGATAACTAATTTCGAATTTCACACGGCGTCGCGTCTCGACCCGATATGGAAATTGAACGGACGAAACGACTTAATTTAACACCGGAATCGTGCTTTCGTAATTTCCCTTTGTTTAACCAACAATAAAGAAAGAAACGGAGACGCTAGGAATACTTTACGTGCAACGTTCAACGAGCTTGTTACAGAGATTTCGATATTTCAAAAAGAATCATTATTCACTCAAGTATTGTACTGTACAACATTAATATGTTCGATATAACATCAAATTAGCATCCCAAACAACACTTGGGGTGGTTCGCAAATTACGTGAGTCACGCCGGGTCACGATGGATCATGCGTGACAACAATTGTAGTATCACTCACGTGAACGTGATCGTGAGTATCCTTGGTTGCGACGGGACCCGGCGTGACCCTGTTGGAAAAATTTTTAAATACTTTTGTCTTGAAACAAAACCAATCACTCCATTAATAAATATATCTTAAATATATCTGATTCAGTCAATGGATCAGGCTAAAAACATTCATAGCAAATTGTCAATTGAGTAATGAGTTTTCGAAACAATGAAATTCGAAACAATATTAAACTGAGCATGAAAAAAATATCCCTTTTTGTTTTATTTGCGTAACTGATAATATTAGCCCTGATCTTCTTCCAATCAGACACAAAAAATTACCATATTTTCGAAGTGTTTAAATACGCTATGTTAAATAAGAATATTAAATCTTTCTATTTTAACATTTGCATTAGAAAACACATCACGGTTAGCAAAAGACGTTAGTTTTGAGGTCTTCGATATGATGTCATGAATTTGTTGGATGTTGATCGTTAGCCACATGAATTGATCGCACGTTAACTTTAAAAAAGTTATCAATTCATGTATTTTGAACAGAGAATATTCATCCCTCTTCAAAATGATCGCAATTAAAAGCGCGTTTATCGTGTTATTATCACAGTTGTAAGCTGCTACAAGGAGTTGAAAATAGAATATTATTTCTTTGTTGGTTTACAAACAATATAGACGTCGGATATGTGGGTTTTCTGCAAAACAAACCCATGTAAAATTTTTAATAGGCGCCAAATATGTTGTATCTCTGAGTGCATAAGCATATTGATATTACTTTTAGTAGCCTTAATCTTCTTCCAAAAAACTTTGTATCTGGTATGTTTTGTTATTGCTATTACTGTTAGTTCTAGTTTTAATTTTTTCGTTGCTCAATGATGGTCAGAAAATAACGAAAATCTCCAACAAAAACTAAGTTCTTCAAAAATATGTGAAAGAAGGACGGAAAAAAATTGAAACTCCAACTTAACTGCAAAAAACACTCAGAGACATGAATATCAATGAAGTAGATATTACATTAAAATGCATGCTGTAAGAAATTAAAAAAGTTAATGCTCCTTTAGGAAAGACCTTTAAAGATTGTTTGATTTCGATCAAACTAAAAATGAATTTCTGGTAACGAAAACCCTTTGCTCAATAAAACTAACAATAATAAGAGTACAAGAAACGTATTGGTGAAAAAGATTAAAAATATTATAGAAAAATTTAGAGGAAATGAAGATGAAGATGGCAAAGTCGACCATGAAGAAAAATGTTGACCAAGAGAAACCAAAGTCTTTTAAAACGTATTTTGATGTGAGATTTGTGTATGCATTTGAAAACTTGATTTGAGAGAACTTAGAAGATGTGATGTCTCTTCCAGAAAACAGGAAATGCTTCTAGAAGGCTTGATGCCGTTTTTCTTTTGCTTCGAAAAGATTTGCAATAATCCCAAAAGACTTAAACTGCTTCCAGAAGATTTGATATGCCGATATATCTGATATTGCTTCCAAAAGACTTGAAATGTTCAGAATACTTGTAATGCTTTAAACGATTTAATACTGCTTCTAGAAGACTTAAAGTTCTTCCAGAAATCTTGATATTCTTTTTGGAAGATTTGAAATTTTTCCATGAGACTTAATTTTACAATTAGGAGACTTGATTTGCCACCAGAAGATTGAATACTGGCTCTAGATGATTAGATTCCATTTCAAAACAACTTGATATTGCTTCCTGAATACTTGAAATGTTTTCAGAAGACTGATATTTCTTGTAGAAGACTAAAAATGTTTCTAAACGACTTACAATGTTTGATTTACAATACTTTCAAAGAACTTGCAATGACTTAATACTGCATTTAGAAGACTTGATGTTGGTCTCAGATGATATGAAATGCTTTTAGAAGATTTGATGTCTCTTCCAGAAAACAGGAAATGCTTCTAGAAGGCTTGATGCTTCCCTTAGAAGACTTGATACCGTTTTTCTTTTGCTTCGAAAAGATTTGCAATAATTCCAAAAGACTTAAACTGCTTCCAGAAGATTTGATATGCCCATATATCTGATATTGCTTCCAAAAGACTTGAAATGTTCAGAATACTTGTAATGCTTTAAACGATTTAATACTGCTTCTAGAAGAGTTGAAGTTCTTCCAGAAATCTTGAAATTGCTTTTGGAAAACTTGAAATGTTTCTATAACGCTTCATACTACTTTTCGAAGAATTTATATTAATTCGGAAGACTTGACTTTGCTTCCATAAAAACTTGAAATGCTTCTAAAAGACTTGAACTTCTTCCAGAACAATCTACATAGCCTTTGAAAGGCTTAACACTGCTTTTAGAAAACTTGAAATGCTTCCAAAAGACTTGAAATGTTCAGAATACTTGTAATGCTTTAAACGATTTAACACTTCTTCTAGAAGACTTAAAGTTCTTTCAGAAATCTTGAAATTGCATTTGGAAGACTTGAAATGTTTCCATAAGACTTAATTTTACATTTAGATGACTTGATTTGCCACCAGAAGACTGAATACTGCCTCTAGATGATTAAACTCCATTTCTAAACAACTTGATATTGCTTCCAGAATACTTGAAATGTTTTCAAAAGACTGATATTTCTTCTAGAAGACTAAAAATGTTTCTAGACGACTTACAATGTTTCTAAACGATTTACAATACTTCCAAAGAACTTGCAATGACTTAATACTACATTTAGAAGACTTGATGTTGGTCTCAGATGTTATGAAATGCTTTTAGAAGATTTGATGACTCTTCCAGAAAACAGGAAATGCTTCTGGAAGGCTTGATGCTGCCCTTAGAAGACTTGATACTGTTTTTTCTTTTGCTTCCAAAAGATTTGTAATAATCCCAAAAGACTTAAACTGCTTCCAGAAAATTTGATATGCCCATATACCTGATATTGCTTCCAAAAGACTTGAAATGTTCAGAATACTTGTAATGCTTTAAACGATTTAACACTTCTTCTAGAAGACTTAAAGTTCTTTCAGAAATCTTGAAATTGCATTTGGAAGACTTGAAATGTTTCCATAAGGCTTAATTTTACATTTAGAAAACTTGATATGCCACCAGAAGACTGAATCTTGCCTCTAGATGATTAAACTCCATTTCTAAACAACTTGATATTGCTTCCAGAATACTTGAAATGTTTTCAGAAGACTGATATTTCTTCTAGAAGACTAAAAATGTTTCTAGACGACTTACAATGCTTCCAGACGATTTACAATACTTCCAAAGAACTTGCAATAACTTAATACTGCCTTTAGAAGACTTGATGTTGGTCTCAGATGATATGAAATGTTTTTAGAAGATTTCATGTCTCTTCCAGAAAACAGGAAATGCTTCTAGAAGGCTTTATGCTGCCCTTAGAAGACTTGATACTGTTTTTCTTTTGCTTCCAAAAGATTTGCAATAATCCCAAAAGACTTAAACTGCTTCCAGAAAATTTGATATGCCCATATACCTGATATTGCTTCCAAAAGACTTGAAATGTTCAGAATACTTGTAATGCTTTAAACGATTTAATACTGCTTCTAGAAGACTTAAAGTTCTTCCAGAAATCTTGATATTCTTTTTGGAAAATTTGCAATGTTTCCATGAGACTTAATTTTAAATTAAGAAGACTTGATTTGCCACCAAAAGACTGAATACTGCCTCTAGATGATTAAACTCCATTTCTAAACAACTTGATATTGCTTCCAGAATACTTGAAATGTTTTCAGAAGACTGATATTTCTTCTAGAAGACTAAAAATGTTTCTAGACGACTTACAATGCTTCTAAACGATTTACAATACTTCCAAAGAACTTGCAATGATTTGATACTGTATTTAGAAGACTTGATGTTGGTCTCCGATGATATGAAATGCTTTTTGAAGATTCTAGAAAACAAGAAATCCTTCTAGAAGGCTTGATGTTGCCCTTAGAAGACTTGATACTGTTTTTCTTTTCCTTCCAAAAGATTTGCAATAATCCCAAAAGACTTAAACTGCTTCCAGAAAATTTGATATGCCCATATACCTGATATTGCTTCCAAAAGACTTAAAATGTTCAGAATGCTTGTAATGCTTTGTAACGATTTAATACTGCTTCTAGAAGACTTAAAGTTCTTGAAGACTTGACTTTGCTTCCATAAAAACTTGAAATGCTTCTAAAAGACTTGAACGTCTTCCAGAACAGTCTACATAGCCTCCGAAAGGCTTAACACTGCTTTTAGAAAAATTGAAATACTTCCAAAATGCTTGATATTATTTTTAAAACTTCTGGCAGAAAACATTTTCATCGTAAAAACCCGCCATCACGTTGCATGAACCCATCAAAATTTCTAGTTCCAGGTTTAGAATTAATTCTGAAGCTAGGTTGGGTTGAGTTCAATTCTTTAAGCTTAGTGTTAGGTTTAGGGCTGATATTTGATTAAAGTATACTTATAATATAGTTATCACTTAATATGAGATAACGAAGGATTCCTTCATCTTACACAAAAATCTTTCTTATCTATATACATTATCATCCAACTTTTTTAACCTTTTTCTTTTATGGTTAAAGCTAGTATTTGTTTGAATGAGCAGTTAGCTGATTAAGTATTTTTTTTAATTAGCTTCATTTGGAAGTGCGCTTCGTAACTTGTTCCACCTCTATTTCTACTTCTTTCTTGATCCTTGACTACTTCAAGACCATAATCAAACGTCTTTATTAACTCATTACTTAAGATATGTTGACATTAGTAAAAAAATTAAGATTTTGAATTCTTCGGTATTATTCAATTCCGAGAAAAACTTTTTGTGATTAAGCTTAATCGTGCAAATAAGTCGACCAATTAAACGATATAATTCATTAAGAGCGGGTGCAAGAAGTGGTGTCGTTTCAAGATGCCAATACCAGAGATGTCGTAAATCGGTCGTTATTTTCCTATTGCGTACGCGCCGATCGTTTGATACAGACTATTGGAGAAAGAGATATCAATTTATTTATACAAATAAGTATGGTGCAATAACTCCCGGAGTTCGTGACGTCGTTCGAGTCGGCCATTACAAAGCGGAGCCGAACGAACGGTCGCGGACCGGAGATTTTATCGTGGCCATCTCTAATGGCAGGAACGATACGCGCCCGTATTTATGCGTATCAAAATGCATAATTCCTGCGTTTTAATCTCGCGCAAACAGCGCCGTGGGACGATCGCGGCCCCCTTCCGTCAAGGACAATCGCCCCGGATTTACATCTAAAGTGGAGGCCCCAATTGGAATAGGAAGCCGATCTTGTAGCTCTTTTAGAAAAGAAGCAAATTTGCATCTATTTGCTCTAAGTGTGGAAGGTTTTAGCTTAATCGAGGTAGACATCCCATACTAAGTAATACTCGGATTCTTTTAATTTTTATTTTATTTAATAGATGTATTGTCATTCAACTCTTTCGATCCTTTTAGTAAACAGCATTACAAGTGCTGTATGCGTAGTATATTTTCGCTCATCTAATTATTGCGGGGATCGATTCGTTGAGGGACTTGATATTACACATATCAAATCGGTTGGTATCGAAGCCAAAGAAAAACGCGGGAGGGCGGCAGCCGTACGATGGACTTATGTCCAATTAGTATATTTTAAAGCGGCGGCAACGAAGATCTCCCGTCGACGTCCTTCTGCGCTTCTTTCGCTTCTTTCGCCTCTTTCGGAGCCGCGTCATGTTTAAGTCCTCGGTCCTGTCCCGATTTTGATCTGTCTCCGCCGGCGTCCATTGTTCTTTCCATCATCACAAGCCCGCATGCAAATGCGCCTCCTCCTCCTCCTCCCCGCATCGTTCTGCTTTTATTTCTTCCACTCGACTTTACGCTCGAAAGCACAAAAGCAAATTTCTTAATGGCGATTCCAAGAATCGACGTCATAAAGGAATCGGTCGGTTATTAATCGAAAGGTGCGTCGTCATCCAGGTTGCTTTTCCCGGAATGATTTCCAAAATTAGACATCAACGCCGAGTGATGGCCGTGAAATTTCCACCCCGAGAAGTATCAATAACGTCGCGTTCCTTTCACGGCGACGTTCGATCTAATTAGCGCATTTTCTACGGTGACATTTCTGTGGGATACTTTTCTTGGAATCCATGGATCGTTTAATTTTCTTTTTATGAAAAAATCGCAAACTTCCACATCCTTCTCTTCTAGGGATTCATTTCCATACGAGTCCCCCTCATCTAAATTAATTGAGTTGTAATCACGCACGCTCAACGCCCCCCACCCATAGCTTTTTATCAGATGTTCCGGCATGAAAAAACAAAAAACGGACGCCTCTGGTAAGCGAGTATAAGCAAGCAAACACCGGCCTACTTACCATAAACGTCGCCGAGGGGACTTTTGAAAATCGTGAAACAGAAATCGAAACTCCCATTTGGTTTGCTCGCGGGTACGCGCGTGTGCCGATTAATCAAGTTTTCGGGGGGAGGGGGGGTGGAAGGGTGGACGCGTGGGCGATCGGTTGCGCGGGGCAGGTGAACTTGCAGGAACTTGCAGGCCAACAACACCGTGGCCGTTTCCTTACCGAGGCGATAAATAACGTGGCCGTGACAGGTGCGCGAGCATATGATGTAATCGCGAATGAGGTACGGAGAGACAGGTCGAGGGAAACGCCGAAGAACAGATAGAGAAGGAGCCGTCACGAAAAGGGGAGAGGCCGCCCCCCCGGATTAGCTATGCTAATATTTAATAGATAGAGGATCGGTCGGTTCTGTTCGTATTATTTAGTGGACGATCTCGGTTCGGGCCTGCTCCTGAAGCCGCGCCTAATCGGGGTCCATCGCGAGCCCGAGCAAATTGCTACGTATTTCTTCGCCGTGCGTGCTCCCGTGGACAGATTAACACATCTGGGAAGGACCCGGGACCACGTATTAGCTTTAAACCGCTCTCAACGATTGGAGATACGCCTCCGGAATTTACTGTTACGGCACTACATAAGCGCCTCTCATTACCTAGAAACTCTAAGCTTATTGTTACTTATCCTTTGTGTTACATTTGTTAAAGAAAAAATTCTTAATTCGTTGTCAACATCATAATATAGCATAAACAAACAAATAATTAACTTTCAACTCTCAAATTTAAATCGGTACTGATTTCGAAATCAAAATTCCATCATCAGGCATTTCCTATAGACTTTTTCCATACGATGTTAACTGAAAATGACCATGAAAGAGAGAAGACTTTTAAACCATTTAGGCTTACATTTTGATCAAAATATGTGACACTGTCGACTTTAAGTCGAGGTAACTTACTTAACATTGGCCAAAATGCAATTTCTCCATTGCAGAAGAATGTTTCATTTTAGACCAAATAGCTTGGTCTGATTATGCTGAGGTCACTTGCGACCAAGGCAGAAGTGCATTTGTATTGATACAATGTTGGGCAGGGCATAATGCCTTTGTAAGCCATCTCAGCTTACATTTTGAACAAAATATGTGACATCGTCACGTTGACTTAAGTAGCTTGCGATTCAGAGTGATTTGTTATTGCATTGTTACAACATTGGCCAAAATGCAACTTCTCTGTTGTAAAAGAAGGTTTCACTTAAGACTAAATGGTTCTATCTGATTACGCTGAGGTCGTTTGCGGCCGAGGCAGAAGTACTATCACATCGATACAACATTGGCTAGGAATAATACTTGTAAACGACTTTAGCTAATATGTTTCCAACAAAATATGTGACTTTATCTTTTTAAGTTCAGATTGCTTGCGAACGAGGCTGATTTGCTATTTGCATTGTTACAAAATTGGTCAAGATGTAACTTCTTGGTCGTAAAAAAAGTATTTCTTGAAGCCAAATGGCTGTGTCTGATTACGCCGAAGTCGCTTACGGCCAAGGCAGAAGGACTATCATATCGATACAACACTGGCTAGGAATAATGCTCAAAAACGATTTTAGTTAATATGTTTCCAATAAAATATGCGAGTTTATCTTTTTAAGTTCAGATTGCTTGCGAAGGAGACTGATTTGCTATTTGCATTGTTACAAAATTGGTCAAGATGTAACTTCTTGGTCGTAAAAAAAGGATTTCTTGAAACCAAATGGCTGTATCTGATTACGCCGAGGTCGCTTGCGGCCAAGGCAGAAGGACTATCATATCAATACAACACTGGCTAGGAATAATGCTCATAAACGATTTTAGTTAATATGTTTCCAATAAAATATGCGACTTTATCTTTTTAAGTTAAGATTGCTTGCGAACGAGGCTGATTTGCTATTTGCATTGTTACAAAATTGATCAAGATGTAACTTCTTGGTCGTAAAAAAGGGATTTCTTGAAGCCAAATGGCTGTATCTGATTACGCCGAAGTCGCTTGCGTCCGAGGCAGAAGGACTATCATATCGATACAGCACTGGCTAGGAATAATGCTCATAAACGATTTTAGCTAATATGTTTCCAATAAAATATGCGACTTTATCTTTTTAAGTTCAGATTGCTTGCGAACGAGGCTGATTTGCTATTTGCATTGTTACAAAATTGATCAAGATATAACTTCTTGGTCGTAAAAAAGGGATTTCTTGAAGCCAAATGGCTGTATCTGATTACGCCGAAGTCGCTTGCGTCCGAGGCAGAAGGACTATCATATCGATACAGCACTGGCTAGGAATAATGCTCATAAACGATTTTACTTAATATGTTTCCAATAAAATATGCGACTTTATCTTTTTAAGTTCAGATTGCTTGCGAACGAAGCTGATTTGCTATTTGCATTGTTACAACATTGGTCAAGATGCAACTTCTTGGTCGTAAAAATAGGATTTCTTGAAACCAAATGGCTGTATCTGATTACGCCGAGGTCGCTTGCGGCCGAGGCAGAAGGACTATCATATCGATACGATACTGGCTAGGAATAATGCTCATAAACGATTTTACTTAATATGTTTCCAATAAAATATGCGACTTTATCTTTTTAAGTTCAGATTGCTTGCGAACGAGGCTGATTTGCTATTTGCATTGTTACAACATTGGTCAAGATGCAATTTTTTGGTCATAAGAGCAGGTTTTCTTGAGGCCAAATGGTTGTATTTGATTACACCGAGGTCGCTTGCGGCTGAGGCAGAAGTATTTTCACATCGATACAACACTGGCTAGAAATAATGCTCATAAACGATTTTAGTTAATATGTTTCCAATAAAATATGCGACTTTATCTTTTTAAGTTCAGATTGCTTGCGAACGAGGCTGATTTGCTATTTGCATCGTTGCAAAATTGGTTAAGATGTAACTTTTTGGTCGTAAAAAAAGGATTTCTTGAAGCCAAATGGCTGTATCTGATTACGCCGAGGTCGCTTGCGGACGAGGCAGAAGTACTATCATATCGATACAACACTGGCTCATAAACGATTTTAGCTAATATGTTTCCGATAAAATATGCGACTTTATCTTTTTAAGTTCAGATTGCTTGCGAACGAAGCTGATTTGCTATTTGCATTGTTACAACATTGGTCAAGATGCAACTTCTTGGTCGTAAAAATAGGATTTCTTGAAACCAAATGGCTGTATCTGATTACGCCGAGGTCGCTTGCGGCCGAGGCAGAAGGACTATCATATCGATACGATACTGGCTAGGAATAATGCTCATAAACGATTTTACTTAATATGTTTCCAATAAAATATGCGACTTTATCTTTTTAAGTTCAGATTGCTTGCGAACGAGGCTGATTTACTATTTGCATTGTTGCAACATTGGTCAAGATGCAATTTTTTGGTCATAAGAGCAGGTTTTCTTGAGGCCAAATGGTTGTATTTGATTACACCGAGGTCGCTTGCGGCTGAGGCAGAAGTATTTTCACATCGATACAACACTGGCTAGAAATAATGCTCATAAACGATTTTAGTTAATATGTTTCCAATAAAATATGCGACTTTATCTTTTTAAGTTCAGATTGCTTGCGAACGAGGCTGATTTGCTATTTGCATCGTTGCAAAATTGGTTAAGATGTAACTTTTTGGTCGTAAAAAAAGGATTTCTTGAAGCCAAATGGCTGTATCTGATTACGCCGAGGTCGCTTGCGGACGAGGCAGAAGTACTATCATATCGATACAACACTGGCTAAGAATAATGCTCATAAACGATTTTAGTTAATATGTTTCCAATAAAATATGCGACTTTATCTTTTTAAGTTCAGATTGCTTGCGAACGAAGCTGATTTGCTATTTGCATTGTTACAACATTGGTCAAGATGCAACTTCTTGGTCGTAAAAAAAGTATTTCTTGAAGCCAAATGGCTGTATCTGATTACGCCGAAGTCGCTTGCGACCGAGGCAGAAGGACTATCATATCGATACAACACTGGCTAAGAATAATGCTCATAAACGATTTTAGTTAATATGTTTCCAATAAAATATGCGACATTATCTTTTTAAGTTCAGATTGCTTGCGATCGAGGTAGATTTGCTATTTGCATTGTTACAAAATTGATCAAGATGCAACTTCTTGGTCTTAAGAGAAGGTTTTCTTGAGACTAATTGGCTCCATCTGTTACAAGTATCCAATAATCTTGAACCGAATAACCCAACTTAGAACTAGAAACATTACACACTCATACGATTCGATCTGATACAAGTTTACTCGGATATTGGTTGACATGTGAAGAGTTTACTCGTAGTTTGTCCACTTTTAAGATGTAAACATGTGTAGTAATTTGTGATTTCGTTGGCTCTCTATTTAATATTGAAATGACTTTATTTAAACTTAAACCATTTTATTCATCATTATATGAACAAGTGTTCTCAGTTATAGTCAGCGATAGACTGTTTTTGTATTTAATCGATAAGAATTTGTAGCTTCACAGAATTAAAATTGTAGCAGAATTGTTAACACGTTGATGTCCGTCGGCCACTATGAACTGCTTTTCGTCGTCTGTGGATTCATAATCGGACGTCAATCTGTTAATAGAAGACTTAAATTTGTAGAAAAAGAGTATGGGGGGCATGATCCTGGATTCGACACCGTAAGCTGTAAGAATCATGTAACAATTTCTTTCGTGAAGTGGAACAGGACGATCATTCTATTTACAAGAACCATTTGAGGCTCCTCTGGTATGTTTAACGATGACTCTTTGTACATTTGCTTTTGTTGAATGGATCCCCTTTGTTTAACTATATCCAAAATTTCTGTTTGAATATCTAAAGCCATCCATAACTGGTAGTTGTCTAAGCTAACTGGCAATATTTTTACCAAAATAAGAAAATTCAAAGTTTGTAATTTTTCAACAAACTTTTCAATACCCTCCGTGTGTGCTCGAGATCACGTGAACGTGAAATTGGAGAGGGTGACACTGGTTAGGTTATTGCTGATAAATTGAAAGAAGCTGGTTCTTGTAATGAAGGCGAAGTTGAATGAGCGATAGAATCTAGGAATTGCGGTAAATGTATTGGTATATTCGGAGAAGGAGTTGCTGAATAATCTGCAAAAATATTTCAGTTAGAGCCTGATACCACCTAAAAGAGGAAAATAGGTTATTTTTCTGGTCATCATTTTTATTGATTTCAGATTCCAAAAACAACCAAAAATGGTCTTCAATTGAAAGGGGATTTCACCATCGTTGGAACATTCCTGGTTGTTGTGGTGCACTGGATGTTTACTATCCAGCTCTATTATTATTATTATTGCCGGGCTAATGATAGCTTTAGCAACTTTGGCCTTTTAAATGTTTAGGACAAATATAGCTCCTTAATGAAGAAAAGAACCAAAACAGCTTTATAGAAAATTTTGTTTCTTAGGCAATGTAGTTACACATTATATGTTCAGCTCTTTCTGACTTATCGTTGCAAACTTAACAACGTTGATCCTTTGAACCATTAATACTTTAATCTATTATAAAAAAGGTGGTATTTGAAGGGTGCATGGCAGATCAGGAAGTCTGAGAGCGTCCTTAGAGGCATAAAACTTTTTTTTATGTGACCATTTGGAGTCCATAATCGGGTTAGGATCCAATGAAGCTTATCTGCTTTCTAATTAATCTTAATGTTAGTATGATCTGAAACCCGATATATAAGTACATACAAGATACAAGTAACATCATTGCTCCTTGCGAGTTCTCTCAGATTGTTAGTACATTATCTGATCAAAAAAATGTTTATGTTTGAGCTCAGTGGGATTCAAATATCTTTGAAGCATTTCTGTATCAGGTACTTCCTACTTCTAAATATGAGATTATACCTCTGATCAATGAAGTATAAATAAGACCTGTCTTTATGCCAAATTTATGATTTAGACTTGAACCCTTGAGGATTTCAAGATGTCTTCTTACTTTGTTAGAAGTTGAGTGAACATAGGCTATCTCATTTTCTATATACAAATAAAATGATGCGAGAATGAGGTCAAGATGTCATCGCACCTGTTATGTTAAGACATGCGAGTCAATTTGTATTTGTACCAAATTACTAATAAATTTGTATTCTGTATTTGTAACGAATTAATACACAAATTGAGTCAATTAAGTCAATAATGTCTGAGGCATTCCTTTAATGTAAAAAAAAAGGAAATCGAAATAAAATAAACTGAACGAACAGGTGAACAAAATAATAATGATTGGAATAATGAAATAATTTTTAATTAAATGGTAGTTTTAACTTCTAATGATGGCTACTTATCTATTTAATGGTGGTGGATGAATATGAGAAAGGTGATTTTTAACCAAAATGTTAAAATCACAATATTTTTGCTAAAATTTTACCTTATCTTGTTAATCCAGAACAAAATCCTCCAAAAAAAAGAAAGCCAAGATGAAATTCTTTAACAATTTTTCGATTTTAATACTTCTTAATAAAACGACTATCTCACGCCACCGCTCGACAACAAAAGAGGAAGACAAACGGTGATATGGAAGAATATCTCCACATCCCCACTACAATTTAAAAGATTTCACGCGAATATCGATAAATCCACCAACTTCATCAGAGACCTTGAATTACTAAAAAGGCGATTTCTCATCCTTTTCTAACGAAATTAAATGCTCAAAATGAATGTTATAAAGGATAATATGGAAATGATATTTTAATAACATAGTAAGTATATAATAAATAATTTTTTTATGTATTTTTCTTTGTAGAATTGTGCAAAGAATCAATATAAAAAGAAATCTAACCCTAACGTGATGAAATTGTCGATGGATTTTTTCTGAATTGAAGATTAGTGTCATTTACCATTATTTTTAAGATTTGATATTACTTTCAGAAAAATTGAAAGTTTTTCAGAGAAGAAATAATACTTCCTTCCAGAAGATTTACTTTTTAAGTTAGGAAGACTTGAACTACTCCTATAAACTTGAAATGTTTCCAGAACACTTAATATTTTCTTTGGAAAAGTTGATACTGCTTCTAGAAGACTTGATATATCTTGATGTTAATGTCTTTAAAATGTTTGACATTGCCACTGGAAGAGTTAAGCTATTTCAAAAATGCTTGCACAACACTTAATAACCCTTCTAAGCTTTCTGAAGACTTACAATACTTTCAAAAGATTGGATATTGCTTTTTATTAAGTTTTCTACTTAATAAAATGCTTCCTGAAGACTTGATACTGCTGGCAGAAAACATTTTCTCCGTAAAAAAAAAAATAAGAGAAATCATTTGATTTTGTTTCAAAAATATTAAAGACTGTTGGATAAAATGCAAAATCTTGACATAAATAGTCCAAAAACTGTTAATTAAAAACTAAATACTGATAGAGCAAAATATTTTTAATACAAAAGGAAAGAAGATGTTAATAAAATTTGATTTTGCTTCCAAATACTGCAATATCTTATCTCAAAGGTTCAAAATCTGCCAATTCAAGACTATTATCCGTGCCAAAAGTCAAGGCCCCTCACTTTAAATATCGATATCTTCGAAATCGCTCGATGAAAAAAATTGCGGTAAAGTTTATTGTAATCAGTGAACATTTCTATGTATATCACAATTTATTTTGGAAATTTTTTATTTCGGTTTTTCTTTTATCGCGAGTTAATTGAAAAAAGTACCCGATTTTTGAGAGTGCTTTTTTGAGTCTTCTTTGCGATTTTTTTTTCTCAAAAACTATTTAATGAAAAAATTTCAAATTTGAATTGATGGTGAACCAATGTGTGCTTAAATGTGTGAAAATCGCAATTTAATAAGATATGGTTATAAATGATACAAGATTTTTATCAAAATGTGTTTAACAATGTTGTATGTGGGATTCTGTTATCAGTATGTCAAAATAAGGATATCAATCTTTTAGGAGCGATTTAATGGGAATACAAGTTAAAAAGAAACAGAAATATCGCTCCGAGGAGAGGTACTTATGAGGGAGACCTTATTTTGAAAAACTGATTTGTACGAAACTGTATGGAATATCGTTAAAATAAAATAAAATATGAACCATATTGAGAACATATTCGGTTATCGTTAGATCAAATTTGAAACTTTTTCGTCAAATAGTTTTTGAGAAAAAAAATCGCAAATTACACAAAGTTATCGCCACTCTTATAAATTGGGTACTTTTTTCGATTAACTCGTGATAGAAGAAAAATCGCGTATCCAAAAATTTCCAATTTACCATATGATATACATAAATGTTCATTAATTACAGTAAACTTTACCGCAATTTTTTTCATCGAGCGATTTCGAAGTTATCCGTCTCTAAAATGAGGGGCCTTGACTTTTGGCACGAATAATAGATACTTCAAATTTGTATTCTGTATTTGTAACGAATTAATACACAAATTGAGTCAATTAACTCGCTAAAGTCTGAGGCATTCCTTTAGTGTAAAAAAAAGAAATCGAAATAAAATAAACTGAACGAACAGGTGAACAAAATAATAATGATTGGAATAATGAAATAATTTTTAATTAAATGGTAGTTTTAACTTCTAATGATGGCTACATAAAGTTATCGTCAACTACAACAACAAAGTTATGGCCACTCTTAAAAATTGGATACTGTTTTCGATTAACTCGCGGTAGAAGAAAAATCGCGTATCCAAAAATTTCCAATTTACCATATGATATACATAAATGTTCATTAATTACAGTAAACTTTACCGCAATTTTTTTCATCGAGCGATTTCGAAGATATCGGTCTCTAAAATGAGGGGCCTTGACTTTTGGCACGAATAATAAATACTTCGAATTTGTATTCTGTATTTGTAACGAATTAATACACAAATTGAGTCATTTAAGTCAATAATGTCTGAGGCATTCCTTTAGTGTAAAAAAAGAAATGGAAATAAAATAAACTGAACGAACAGGTGAACAAAATAATAATGATTGGAATAATGAAATAATTTTTAATTAAATGATAGTTTTAACTTCTAATGATGGCTACACAAAGTTATCGTCAACGACAACAACAAAGTTATCGCCACTCTTAAAAATTGGGTACTTTCTTCGATTAACTCGCGATAGAAGAAAAATCGCGTATCCAAAAATTTCCAATTTACCATATGATATACATAAATGTTCATTAATTACAGTAAACTTTACCGCAATTTTTTTCATCGAGCGATTTCGAAGTTATCGGTCTCTAAAATGAGGGGCCTTGACTTTTGGCACGAATAATAGGTACTTCAAATTTGTATTCTGTATTTGTAACGAATTAATACACAAATTGAGTCAATTAACTCGCTAAAGTCTGAGGCATTCCTTTAGTGTAAAAAAAAAGAAATCGAAATAAAATAAACTGAACGAACAGGTGAACAAAATAATAATGATTGGAATAATGAAATAATTTTTAATTAAATGGTAGTTTTAACTTCTAATGATGGCTACACAAAGTTATCGTCAACTACAACAACAAAGTTATCGCCACTCTTAAAAATTGGGTACTTTTTTCGATTAACTCGCGATAGAAGAAAAATCGCGTATCCAAAAATTTCCAATTTACCATATGATATACATAAATGTTCATCGGTTACAATAAGCTTTACCGCAATTTTTTTCATCGAGCGATTTCGAAGATATCGGTCTCTAAAATGAGGGGCCTTGACTTTTGGCACGAATAATAGGTACTTCAAATTTGTATTCTGTATTTGTAACGAATTAATACACAAATTGAGTCAATTAACTCGCTAATGTCTGAGGCATTCCTTTAGTGTAAAAAAAAGAAATCGAAATAAAATAAACTGAACGAACAGGTGAACAAAATAATAATGATTGGAATAATGAAATAATTTTTAATTAAATGGTAGTTTTAACTTCTAATGATGGCTACACAAAGTTATCGTCAACTACAACAACAAAGTTATCGCCACTCTTAAAAATTGGGTACTTTTTTCGATTAACTCGCGATAGAAGAAAAATCGCGTATCCAAAAATTTCCAATTTACCATATGATATACATAAATGTTCATTAATTACAGTAAACTTTATCGCAATTTGTTTCATCGAGCGATTTCGAAGTTATCGGTCTCTAAAATGAGGGGCCTTGACTTTTGGCACGAATAATAGATACTTCAAATTTGTATTCTGTATTTGTAACGAATTAATACACAAATTGAGTCAATTAACTCGCTAAAGTCTGAGGCATTCCTTTAGTGTAAAAAAAAGAAATCGAAATAAAATAAACTGAACGAACAGGTGAACAAAATAATAATGATTGGAATAATGAAATAATTTTTAATTAAATGGTAGTTTTAACTTCTAATGATGGCTACACAAAGTTATCGTCAACTACAACAACAAAGTTATCGCCACTCTTAAAAATTGGGTACTTTTTTCGATTAACTCGCGATAGAAGAAAAATCGCGTATCCAAAAATTTCCAATTTACCATATGATATACATAAATGTTCATTAATTACAGTAAACTTTACCGCAATTTTTTTCATCGAGCGATTTCGAAGTTATCGGTCTCTAAAATGAGGGGCCTTGACTTTTGGCACGAATAATAGGTACTTCAAATTTGTATTCTGTATTTGTAACGAATTAATACACAAATTGAGTCAATTAACTCGCTAAAGTCTGAGGCATTCCTTTAGTGTAAAAAAAAAAGAAATCGAAATAAAATAAACTGAACGAACAGGTGAACAAAATAATAATGATTGGAATAATGAAATAATTTTTAATTAAATGGTAGTTTTAACTTCTAATGATGGCTACACAAAGTTATCGTCAACTACAACAACAAAGTTATGGCCACTCTTAAAAATTGGGTACTTTTTTCGATTAACTCGCGATAGAAGAAAAATCGCGTATCCAAAAATTTCCAATTTACCATATGATATACATAAATGTTCATTAATTACAGTAAACTTTACCGCAATTTTTTTCATCGAGCGATTTCGAAGTTATCGGTCTCTAAAATGAGGGGCCTTGACTTTTGGCACGAATAATAGGTACTTCAAATTTGTATTCTGTATTTGTAACGAATTAATACACAAATTGAGTCAATTAACTCGCTAAAGTCTGAGGCATTCCTTTAGTGTAAAAAAAATAAATCGAAATAAAATAAACTGAACGAACGGGTGAACAAAATAATAATGATTGGAATAATGAAATAATTTTTAATTAAATGGTAGTTTTAACTTCTAATGATGGCTACACAAAGTTATCGTCAATTACAACAACAAAGTTATCGCCACTCTTAAAAATTGGATACTTTTTTCGATTAACTCGCGATAGAAGAAAAATCGCGTATCCAAAAATTTCCAATTTACCATATGATATACATAAATGTTCATCGGTTACAATAAGCTTTACCGCAATTTTTTTCATCGAGCGATTTCGAAGATATCGGTCTCTAAAATGAGGGGCCTTGACTTTTGGCACGAATAATAGATACTTCAAATTTGTATTCTGTATTTGTAACGAATTAATACAGAAATTGAGTCAATTAAGTAGCTAATGTCTGAGGCATTCCTTTAGTGTAAAAAAAAAGAAATCGAAATAAAATAAACTGAACGAACAGGTGAACAAAATAATAATGATTGGAATAATGAAATAATTTTTAATTAAATGGTAGTTTTAACTTCTAATGATGGCTACACAAAGTTATCGTCAACGACAACAACAAAGTTATCGCCACTCTTAAAAATTGGGTACTTTTTTCGATTAACTCGCTATAGAAGAAAAATCGCGTATCCAAAAATTTCCAATTTACCATATGATATACATAAATGTTCATTAATTACAGTAAACTTTACCGCAATTTTTTTCATCGAGCGATTTCGAAGTTATCGGTCTCTAAAATGAGGGGCCTTGACTTTTGGCACGAATAATAGATACTGATTGCAAAACTCTAAATATTCTTCGCATAAGAAATTTTTTCTGCAAATTGACCATAAATGTAACATAGGAGGATACAAGACACGTACATACAGTTCTTTTTTTTGTTTTCTTCACCTAATATTCATATTATCTTCAAAACCTCTAACTCCTTATACATTCAAATATTGTACAGCAAAACGATAAAGTTGAAACAATTAAGTTATGTTTAGCTTAAAGCTCTATCGTTCAAAATATGTTTATCAAATTTATCTCTTTATCCCTAACACCGATGACTAAACCAAAATATTTTGGACTTAACATTTAAGAGCATGGTTAAGAATAATTGGTTTTATGTAAGTGTTAGTGTAAGAAGTAGAACAATTGTAATGAAAAAAGCAAGAGCCATTAATAATTCATAGTGTAAAGTGTAACGTAAGTCGCTATCAGATTAATAAATCTAAGGTAAAACGGGTAATAACTCATCCAGGCCACAACATGTTAATTCGTTTAACGCATTCTACGCGTTCATTCCACTATCAAAAGGTGTCGAAGCTCGCGTCGTGTTTGTAACTTGAACACACCTGTACACACGGTATCATCGGACCAGAAATAATTCACTTAACACATTGCGCCCCTCTTACCGGAAGCGAGACCATAACTACGAGATATGATAATAAAATTTTATGCGCGTGTTTTACAAAGTATAATTAGTATTTACAGCCGTTTTGTACCCCGCTATCTGGACAATTAACATTACGTTTTGACGCGTGCTTTCAACGCTTCGCAGATTCTCTCATATTAAAAAAGGATATATTTAGACGAAACATTCCTAAAAGAGCACGTGTTTTCAGAAGAAATAAGCTGCCTCTCCGGCTCATTTCTAAACAAATAAATCCCCTCACTTATGACATCTGCACCGGAAATTGTTTTCATAATTTCTCATTCGCTTTGTTCGAAATCAAATTTATTTATTTTCCTCATTTTTTCCTACATCTCTATTTTAATTGGCGTTCGTATCGGAGTGGTTTATTGCAACTCTATTATGCATATTTAATGCACAATTATTGTACGCGTTAATTAATCAAGTTTTGCATAATGGCCGAGTACCTCCCACCGACTTCGGGGGCATAACAACCGATATTACACGTGTTTGCTTTTAGATACTTTGTAAAAAATAATGCAAAGACTGTGAGGTAACAAAAAGTAATATAACGTTGTGTACAATTTGCTGAAAGTGCCTTTTTTAATGAATATTTATGAGATCATTTTCAATGCAGGATAATACTGAGTAATTAAAATTGAAAATTGGACACGTTTTTTTATCAATTTCAATTAAAACTATACAAGCGAACTTATTTTTTTTGTCTAGGCCAAAATTTCTGCATAGAAAGAACAAATATTACATTGGGAATTATATGAATCTTATGAAAAACTTTGTACTTTTACCAAGATATTAGGATTTGGTTTTAGAAATGTTTTCAGTTTAAAGTCTATTTGAAATAGGTTCAGATTTATTATTATTATTTAGAACATCTGTCTAATAAAAACAATGCGTCTTATTGTTTCAACTTGCACAGGGATAAAGTTATAATTGTTTCAAATTGGTTGTTTTTGATAAGATTTAGGAACTTTCGGTTGCATTAATTTCACAAAATCATATCTCTTGTATTAGAAATGTTGAAGATACAAAATTCATCATACATATTCTATAAAGAATGAGCTTTAATTTAAACCTAACTTGGTCGCTTCATCTTAATTTGAAAAGAATGTATCAATTTTTTAAAATTAGTTGATTTTGATATGTTGTACAAAATCGGTGAAGGTTGCTTTTATTTTAAACAAATAAAGCTCTTATATTATTAATGTTGAAAATGCGAAATTTGCCATAAATATTCTTAAACAATTAAGTTTAAAGTTAAATATAACTTTATTGTTTCAACTTGCACAGGGACAAAGTTATGATTGTTTCAAATTGGTTGTTTTTGATAAGATTTAGGAACGTTCGGTTGCATTAATTTCACAAAATCATATCTCTTGTATTAGAAATGTTGAAGACACAAAATTCATCTTACATATTCTATAAAGAATGAACTTTAATTTAAACCTAACTTGACCGCTTCATCTTAATTTGAAAAGAATGTATCAATTTTTTTAAAATTGGTTGATTTTGATATGTTGTACAAAATCGGTGAAGGTTGCTTTTATTTTAAACAAATAAAGGTCTGATACTAACAATGTTGAAAATGTGAAAATTGCAACAAATATTCTTAAACAATTAAGTTTTAAGCTAAATATAACTTTATTGTTTCAACTTGCACAGGGACAAAGTTATGATTGTGTCAAATTGGTTGTTTTGATAAGATTTAGGAACGTTCGGTGGCATTAATTTCACAAAATCATATCTCTTGTATTAGAAATGTTGAAGATACAAAATTCATCTTACATATTCAATAAAGAATGAGCTTTAATTTAAACCTAACTTGACCGCTTCATCTTAATTTGCAAAGAATGTATCAATTTTTTAAAATTAGTTGATTTTGATATGCTGTACAAAATCGGTGAAGGTTGCTTTTATTTTAAACAAATAAAGCTCTGATACTAATAATGTTGAAAATGTGAAAATTGCAACAAATATTCTTAAACAATTAAGTTTTAAGCTAAATGTAACTTTATTGTTTCAACTTGCACAGGGACAAAGTTATGATTGTTTCAAACTGGTTGTTTTTGATCAGATTTAATAAGATTCGGTTGCATTATTTTCACAAAATCATACCTCTTGTATTAGAAATGTTGAAGATACAAAATTCATCTTACATATTCTATAAAGAATGAGCTTTAATTTAAACCTAACTTGACCGCTTAATCTTAATTTAAAAAGGATGTATCAATTTTTTTAAAATTGGTTGATTTTGATATGTTGTAAAAATCAGTGAAGGTTGCTTTTATTTTAAACAAATACAGCTCTTATACTAATAATGTTGAAAATGTGAAAATTGCAACAAATATTCTTAAACAATTAAGTTTTAAGCTAAATGTAACTTTATTGTTTCAACTTGCACAGGGACAAAGTTATGATTGTTTCAAATTGGTTGTTTTTGATAAGATTTAGGAAGATTCGGTTGCATTAATTTCACAAAATCATATCTCTTGTATTAGAAATGTTGAAGATACAAAATTCATCTTACATATTCTATAAAGAATGAGCTTTAATTTAAACCTAACTTGACCGCTTCATCTTAATTTGAAAAGAATGTATCAATTTTTTTAAAATTGGTTGATTTTGATATGTTGTAAAAATTGGGGAAGGTTGCTTTTATTTTAAACAAATAAAGCTCTGATACTAATAATGTTGAAAATGTGAAAATTACAACAAATATTCTTAAACAATTAAGTTTTAAGCTAAATATAATTTTATTGTTTCTACTTGCACAGGGACAAAGTTATGATTGTTTCAAATTGGTTGTTTTTGATAAGATTTAGGAAGATTCGGTTGCATTATTTTCACAAAATCATACCTCTTGTATTAGAAATGTTGAAGATACAAAATTCATCTTACATATTCTATAAAGAATGAGCTTTAATTTAAAGCTAACTTGACCGCTTCATCTTAATTTGAAAAGAATGTATCAATTTTTTTAAAATTGGTTGATTTTGATATGTTGTAAAAATTGGGGAAGGTTGCTTTTATTTTAAACAAATAAAGCTCTGATACTAATAATGTTGAAAATGTGAAAATTACAACAAATATTCTTAAACAATTAAGTTTTAAGCTAAATATAATTTTATTGTTTCTACTTGCACAGGGACAAAGTTATGATTGTTTCAAATTGGTTGTTTTTGACAAGGTTTAGGAATATTCGATTGCATTAATTTCACAAAATCATATCTCTTGTGTTAGAAATGTTCAAGATACAAAATTCATCATACATATTCTATAAAGAATGAGCTTTAATTTAAACCTAACTTGGTCGCTTCATCTTAATTTGAAAAGAATGTATCAATTTTTTAAAATTAGTTGATTTTGATATGTTGTACAAAATCGGTGAAGGTTGCTTTTATTTTAAACAAATAAAGCTCTTATATTATTAATGTTGAAAATGCGAAATTTGCCATAAATATTCTTAAACAATTAAGTTTAAAGTTAAATATAACTTTATTGTTTCAACTTGCACAGGGACAAAGTTATGATTGTTTCAAATTGGTTGTTTTTGATAAGATTTAGGAACGTTCGGTTGCATTAATTTCACAAAATCATATCTCTTGTATTAGAAATGTTGAAGACACAAAATTCATCTTACATATTCTATAAAGAATGAACTTTAATTTAAACCTAACTTGACCGCTTCATCTTAATTTGAAAAGAATGTATCAATTTTTTTAAAATTGGTTGATTTTGATATGTTGTACAAAATCGGTGAAGGTTGCTTTTATTTTAAACAAATAAAGGTCTGATACTAATAATGTTGAAAATGTGAAAATTGCAACAAATATTCTTAAACAATTAAGTTTTAAGCTAAATATAACTTTATTGTTTCAACTTGCACAGGGACAAAGTTATGATTGTGTCAAATTGGTTGTTTTGATAAGATTTAGGAACGTTCGGTGGCATTAATTTCACAAAATCATATCTCTTGTATAAGAAATGTTGAAGATACAAAATTCATCTTACATATTCTATAAAGAATGAGCTTTAATTTAAACCTAACTTGACCGCTTAATCTTAATTTAAAAAGGATGTATCAATTTTTTTAAAATTGGTTGATTTTGATATGTTGTAAAAATCAGTGAAGGTTGCTTTTATTTTAAACAAATACAGCTCTTATACTAATAATGTTGAAAATGTGAAAATTGCAACAAATATTCTTAAACAATTAAGTTTTAAGCTAAATATAACTTTATTGTTTCAACTTGCACAGGGACAAAGTTATGATTGTTTCAAATTGGTTGTTTTTGATAAGATTTAGGAAGATTCGGTTGCATTAATTTCACAAAATCATATCTCTTGTATAAGAAATGTTGAAGATACAAAATTCATCTTACATATTCTATAAAGAATGAGCTTTAATTTAAACCTAACTTGACCGCTTAATCTTAATTTAAAAAGGATGTATCAATTTTTTTAAAATTGGTTGATTTTGATATGTTGTAAAAATCAGTGAAGGTTGCTTTTATTTTAAACAAATACAGCTCTTATACTAATAATGTTGAAAATGTGAAAATTGCAACAAATATTCTTAAACAATTAAGTTTTAAGCTAAATGTAACTTTATTGTTTCAACTTGCACAGGGACAAAGTTATGATTGTTTCAAATTGGTTGTTTTTGATAAGATTTAGGAAGATTCGGTTGCATTAATTTCACAAAATCATATCTCTTGTATTAGAAATGTTGAAGATACAAAATTCATCTTACATATTCTATAAAGAATGAGCTTTAATTTAAACCTAACTTGACCGCTTCATCTTAATTTGAAAAGAATGTATCAATTTTTTAAAAATTGGTTGATTTTGATATGTTGTAAAAATTGGGGAAGGTTGCTTTTATTTTAAACAAATAAAGCTCTGATACTAATAATGTTGAAAATGTGAAAATTGCAACAAATATTCTTAAACAATTAAGTTTTAAGCTAAATGTAACTTTATTGTTTCAACTTGCACAGGGACAAAGTTATGATTGTTTCAAATTGGTTGTTTTTGATAAGATTTAGGAAGATTCGGTTGCATTAATTTCACAAAATCATATCTCTTGTATTAGAAATGTTGAAGATACAAAATTCATCTTACATATTCTATAAAGAATGAGCTTTAATTTAAACCTAACTTGACCGCTTCATCTTAATTTGAAAAGAATGTATCAATTTTTTAAAAATTGGTTGATTTTGATATGTTGTAAAAATTGGGGAAGGTTGCTTTTATTTTAAACAAATAAAGCTCTGATACTAATAATGTTGAAAATGTGAAAATTACAACAAATATTCTTAAACAATTAAGTTTTAAGCTAAATATAATTTTATTGTTTCAACTTGCACAGGGACAAAGTTATGATTGTTTCAAATTGGTTGTTTTTGATAAGATTTAGGAAGATTCGGTTGCATTATTTTCACAAAATTATACCTCTTGTATTAGAAATGTTGAAGATACAAAATTCATCTTACATATTCTATAAAGAATGAGCTTTAATTTAAACCTAACTTGACCGCTTCATCTTAATTTGAAAAGAATGTATCAATTTTTTTAAAATTGGTTGATTTTGATATGTTGTACAAAATCGGTGAAGGTAGCTTTTATTTTAAACAAATAAAGCTCTAATACTAATAATGTTGAAAATGTGAAAATTGCAACAAATATTCTTAAACAATTAAGTTTTAAGCTAAATATAACTTTATTGTTTCAACTTGCACAGGGACAAAGTTATAATTGTTTCAAATTGGTTGTTTTTGATAAGATTTAAGAAGATTCGGTTGCATTATTTTCACAAAATTATACCTCTTGTATTAGAAATGTTGAAGATACAAAATTCATCTTACATATTCTATAAAGAATGAGCTTTAATTTAAACCTAACTTGACCGCTTAATCTTAATTTAAAAAGGATGTATCAATTTTTTTAAAATTGGTTGATTTTGATATGTTGTACAAAATCGGTGAAGGTTGCTTTTATTTTAAAAAAATACAGCTCTTATACTAATAATGTTGAAAATGTGAAAATTGCAACAAATATTCTTAAACAATTAAGTTTTAAGCTAAATATAACTTTATTGTTTCAACTTGCACAGGGACAAAGTTATGATTGTTTCAAATTGGTTGTTTTTGATAAGATTTAGGAAGATTTGGTTGCATTAATTTCACAAAATCATATCTCTTGAATTAGAAACGGTGAAGATACAAAATTCATCTTACATATTCTATAAAGAATGTGCTTTAATTTAAACCTAATTTAACCGCTTCATCTTAATTTGAAAAGAATGCATCAATTTTTTTAAAATTGGTTGATTTTGATATGTTGTAAAAATTGGGGAAGGTTGCTTTTATTTTAAACAAATAAAGCTCTGATACTAATAATGTTGAAAATGTGAAAATTACAACAAATATTCTTAAACAATTAAGTTTTAAGCTAAATATAACTTTATTGTTTCAACTTGCACAGGGACAAAGTTATGATTGTTTCAAATTGGTTGTTTTTGATCAGATTTAGGAAGATTTGGTTGCATTAATTTCACAAAATCATATCTCTTGTATTAGAAATGTTGAAGATACAAAATTCATCATACATATTCTATAAAGAATGAGCTTTAATTTAAACCTAACTTGACCGCTTCATCTTAATTTGAAAGGAATGTATCAATTTTTTAAAATTATTTGATTTTGATATGCTGTACAAAATCGGTGAAGGTTGCTTTTATTTTAAACAAATAAAGCTCTTATACTAATAATGTTGAAACTGAGAAATTTGCCATAAATATTCTTGAATGATTGAGCTTTAAGCTAAATATAACTTTATTGTTTCAACTTGCACAGGGACAAAGTTATGATTGTTTCAAATTGATTGTTTTTGATAAGATTTAGGAACTTTCGGTTGCGTTAATTTCACAACATCATATCTCTTGTATTAGAAATGTTGAAGATACAAAATTCATCATACATATTCTATGAAGAATGAGCTTTAATTTAAATCTAACTTAACCGCTTTAGCGTAACTTGAAAAGAATGTATCAATTTTTAAAAATTATTAGATTTTGTAATGTTGTACAAAATTAGTTATGGTTGCTTTTATTTCAAACGAATAAAGCTTTTATACTAGCAATGTTGAAAGAGCTGAATTTGCTATAAATATTCTTAAATGATTGAGCTTTAGGCTAAATATAATTTTATTGTTTCAACTTGCACAGGGATAAAGTTATGATTGTTTCAAATTGGTTGTTTTTGATAAGATTTAGGAACGTTCGGTTGCATTAATTTCACAAAATCATATCTCTTGTATTAGAAATGTTGAAGATACAAAATTCATCTTACATATTCTATGAAGAATGGGCTTTAATTTAAATCTACCCAAAATTGGCCAACACATTCCAATGTCTCATTACTTACTCTTCTACTGTTATGATAGAACATCACAATTAATATTATATCAAGCCAATTACGATGAAATTCTACAGTTTGGCTGCAAACAACATCTGTTTAAATAAGCAACCTCATCTATGTATAAACCTAGAGTTGGTAGAATACTGTAACTGAATAAAATGTCAGTCTAATTAATAAAAAACTAAAATTGGTTACAATTAAACTTAGAGGTCATGGTGATAAAAACATACAAGATCATATAAGACATGAAGACACAGATTTATCTTAGCCAAAATGTCTGCACAGAAAGAACAAATATTACAGTGGGAATTATATGAATTTTATGCAAAACTTTATTTTTTTACCAAGACATTAGGATCTGTTTTTAGAAATGTTTCCATATCAGTCTTTTTGAAATATTAATTAATATCTTATTACTTACAACATCTCTCTAACAAAAACAATGCGTCTTAAATTCGAACAAATAAGATAATTATAAATCTAGTTAATTAAAACGAGATTTATGCCATTGTCGAAAATAAAAGGAAAAAGGTGAAAGATAATATCTAACATACAGGTCAAAAGCGAGAATGTATAACGGGGAGTTGAACGAGTAGTAAATGGGTTTGGCTATTATCTAATGTGCGCGTGCATTAGGAACGTGTAAACACGCCTTTAAAAATAGCGTCTGATTTAAGGCTTTATTAAAGACATTTAGAGAGCGTTTTACCGGTCGATTTATGACCGCGGGATCGATGATTATACCTTACCATGAAATCGAATCACTCTCATTTCTTTTTACACTTTATTTCACTACAAAGCCTTAAATATAAATAGTTATCGCCGCTCCATTAATTATTCTTGTATTAGAGTATTATTTCAATTCCATTAAGAGCATTAAGAGCCGTTCGATGCTAATTTTGGGACTTTACGAGTCAAAGAAAATTACTATTAACCCCTTTTTCTATTGCACCTCGACGTCTGATTTATTAGGTACTCAACCGCAATTACCTGAAATTTGATATAACCCACAAAATTCTATTTAAAACATTTCTAAATATGGGAATCATCTGGTTCGTTTTTCCCTACAAAAAAGAAGCACAAACGGTTTATTGAGTAAAATGTTTTTTCTTCGTTTTAACGGGTTTAACGACTAGGACAGTTGTCATCGTCACAGTAAATTGCCTTCGACGCATCGTAATCAATAACGGGGGACTCGGTGGTACCGCATTTTAATACGACAAGTGACCCTCTGAACTCATGGGGCGCCATATGTGTGAACGTGCGCGAACAATATACCATATTTTACGGTTCCATGGGCTCTCGACAAAGCACCCGTTCTCTTGCTATCATAATATTTACAGCGAGAGGAACCGCGCTTCGGACCAGTTAGATCGTAAACGCGCAATAATCCTAAGTGGATTTATTTAACTTCCAGAGTATACTGGTTAGTAGCAGTGGAGATATAAAATTATTGCCTGGATATCATCCAGATGTGATTTATGGGCTATTACAAGGAAAAAGAATGTATTAAAAAAACTTTTTTTGATGCTTCAATAATCAAGATTTAAGTTATGAAAATTAAAATGTTTAAGTTTTTTAAAAAAGTAATCTGTCTTGAAGTTTAGTGTATTATTAGTTTTGAAGTAGAGTTTGGTTTCCTCTTAATTTTTGTCTTAACGAGACTCAAATATTTCTAATGCTACGAAATTTGCTATAAATATTCCTAAATGATTGAGCTTTAATCTAAATATAACTTTGTTGTTTCAAAATGCACAGGGACAAAGTTATGATTGTTTCAAATTGGTTGTTTTTGATAAGATTTAGGAAGATTCGGTTACATTAATTTCACAAAATTATATCTCTTGTATTAGAAATGTTGAAGATACAAAATTCATCATGCATATTATATAAAGAATGAGGTTTAATTTAAATCTAACTTGACCACTTCATCTTAACTTGAAAAGAATATATCAATTTTTTAAAATTAATCGACTTCGATATGTAGTACAAAATCAGTTTAGGTTGCTTTTATTTTAAACAAATATAGCTCTTAAACTAACAAAGTTGAAAATGTGAAATTTGCCATAAATATTCTAGAACGATTGAGCTTTAAGCTAAACATAACTTTATTGTTTCAATTTGCACAAAAAAAGTTATGATTGTTTCAAATTGGTTATTTTTGATAAGATTTAGAAACGTTCGGTTGCATTAATTTCACAAAATCATATCTCTTGTATTAGAAATGTTGAAGATACAAAATTCATTATACATATTCTATAAAGAATGAGCTTTAATTTAAACCTAACTTGACCGCTTCATCTTAATTTGAAAGGAATGTATCAATTTTTTTAAATTAGTTGATTTTGATATGCTGTACAAAATCGGTGAAGGTTGCTTTTATTTTAAACAAATTAATTTTGTTATACTATTAATGTTGAAAATGAGAAATTTGCCACAAATATTATTGAATGATTGAGCTTTAAGCTAAATATAACTTTGTTGTTTCAAAATGCACAGGGACAAAATTATGATTATTTCAAATTGGTTGTTTTTGATAAGATTTTGGAAGATTCGGTTGCATTAACTTCACAAAATCATATCTCTTGTATTAGAAATGTTGAAGATACAAAATTCATCAAACATATTCTATAAAGAATGAGCTTTAATTTAAACCTAACTTGACCGCTTCATCTTAATTTGACAAGAATGTATCAATTTTTTAAAATTAGTTGATTTTGAAATGTTGTATAAAATCGGTGAAGGTTGCTTTTATTTTAAACAAATAAAGCTCTTATACTAAGAATGTTGAAAATGCGAAATTTGCCATAAATATTCTTGAATGATTGAGATTTAAGCTAAATATAACTTTATTGTTTCAACTTGCACAGGGACAAAGTTATGATTGTTTCAAATTGGTTGTTTTCGATAAGATTTAGGAACGTTCGGTTGCATTAATTTCACAAAATTATATCTCTTGTGTTAGAAATGTTGAAGATACAAAATTCATCATACATATTCTATAAAGAATGAGCTTTAACTTAAATCTAACTTGACCACTTCAGCTTAACTTGAAAAGAATGTATCAATTTTTAAAAATTAGTTGATTTTGATATGTTGTACAAAATCGATCAGGGTTGCTTTTATTTTAAACAAATAAACTTCTTATACTATTAATGTTGAAAATGAGAAATTTGCCATAAATATTCTTGAATGATTGAGCTTTAAGCTGAATATAACTTTATTATTTCAACTTGCACAAGGACAAAGTTATGATTGTTTCAAATTGGTTGTTTTTGATAAGATTTTGGAACTTTCGATTGCATTAATTTCACAAAATCATACCTCTTGTATTAGAAATGTTGAAGATACAAAATTCATCAAACATATTCTATAAAGAATGAGCTTTAATGTAAACCTAACTTGACCACTTTAGCTTAATTTGAAAAACAAAGTATCAATTTTTAAAAATTAATTGATTTTGATATGTTGTACAAAATGAGTTTGGGTTGTTTTATTTCAAACGAATAAAGCTTTTATACTGGCAATGTTGAAAATGCGAAATTTACTACAAATATTCTTAAACGATTGAGCTTTGAGCTAAATATAACTTTATTGTTTCAACTTGCACAGGGACAAAGTTAAGATTGTTTCAAATTGGTTGTTTTTGATAAGATTTAGCAACTTTCGATTGCATTAATTTCACAAAATCATACCTCTTGTATTAGAAATGTTGAAGATACAAAATTCATCATACATATTCTATAAAGAGTGAGCTTTAATTTAAACCTAACTTGACCACTTCAGCTTAACTTGAAAAGAATGTATCAATTTTTAAAAATTAGTTGATTTTGATATGTTGTACAAAATCGATCAGGGTTGCTTTTATTTTAAACAAATAAACTTCTTATACTATTAATGTTGAAAATGAGAAATTTGCCATAAATATTCTTGAATGATTGAGCTTTAAGCTAAATATAACTTTATTGTTTTAACTTGCACAGGGACAAAGTTATGATTGTTTCAAATTGGTTGTTTTTGATAAGATTTAGGAACTTTCGGTTGCATTAATTTCACAAAATCATACCTCTTGTATTAGAAATGTTGAAGATACAAAATTCATCATACATATTCTATAAAGAATGAGCTTTAATTTAAACCTAACTTGACCACTTTAGCTTAACTTGAAAAGAATGTATCAATTTTTAAAAATTAGTTGATTTTGATATGTTGTACAAAATCGATCAGGGTTGCTTTTATTTTAAACAAATAAACTTCTTATACTATTAATGTTGAAAATGAGAAATTTGCCATAAATATTCTTGAATGATTGAGCTTTAAGCTGAATATAACTTTATTATTTCAACTTGCACAAGGACAAAGTTATGATTGTTTCAAATTGGTTGTTTTTGATAAGATTTTGGAACTTTCGATTGCATTAATTTCACAAAATCATACCTCTTGTATTAGAAATGTTGAAGATACAAAATTCATCATACATATTCTATAAAGAATGAACTTTAATTTAAACCTAACTTGACCACTTTAGCTTAATTTGAAAAACAAAGTATCAATTTTTAAAAATTAATTGATTTTGATATGTTGTACAAAATGAGTTTGGGTTGTTTTATTTCAAACGAATAAAGCTTTTATACTGGCAATGTTGAAAATGCGAAATTTACTACAAATATTCTTAAACGATTGAGCTTTGAGCTAAATATAACTTTATTGTTTCAACTTGCACAGGGACAAAGTTATGATTGTTTCAAATTGGTTGTTTTTGATAAGATTTAGCAACTTTCGATTGCATTAATTTCACAAAATCATACCTCTTGTATTAGAAATGTTGAAGATACAAAATTCATCATACATATTCTATAAAGAGTGAGCTTTAATTTAAACCTAACTTGACCACTTCAGCTTAACTTGAAAAGAATGTATCAATTTTTAAAAATTAGTTGATTTTGATATGTTGTACAAAATCGGTCAGGGTTACTTTTATTTTAAACAAATAAACTTCTTATACTATTAACGTTGAAAATGAGAAATTTGCCATAAATATTCTTGAATGATTGAGCTTTAAGCTAAATATAACTTTATTGTTTCAACTTGCACAGGGACAAAGTTATGATTGTTTCAAATTGGTTGTTTTTGATAAGATTTAGGAACTTTCGGTTGCATTAATTTCACAAAATCATACCTCTTGTATTAGAAATGTTGAAGATACAAAATTCATCATACATATTCTATAAAGAATGAGCTTTAATTTAAACCTAACTTGACCACTTTAGCTTAACTTGAAAAGAATGTATTAATTTTTTAAAATTAGTTGATTTTGATATGTTGTACAAAATCGGTCAGGGTTGCTTTTATTTTAAACAAATAAACTTTTTATACTATTAATGTTGAAAATGAGAAATTTGCCATAAATATTCTTGAATGATTGAGCTTTAAGCTAAATATAACTTTATTGTTTCAACTTGCACAAGACCAAAGTTATGATTGTTTCAAATTGGTTGTCTTTGATAAGATTTAGGAACTTTCGGTTGCATTAATTTCACATAATCATATCTCTTCTATCAGAAATGTTGAAGATACAAAATTTATCATACATATTCTATAAAGAATGAGCTTTAATTTAAATCTAACTTGACCGCTTCGTATTAACTTGAAAAGAATGTATCAATTTTTTAAAATTAGTCGATTTTGATATGTTGTACAAAATCGGTCAGGATTGCTTTTATTTTAAACAAACAAAGCTCCTATACTAATAATGTTGAAAATGCGAAATTTGCTACAAATATTCTAGAAAGATTAAGCTTCAAGCTAAATATAACTTTATTGTTTCAACTTGCACAAGGATAAAGTTATGATTGTTTCGAATTGGTTGTTTTTGATAAGATTTAGGAATATTCGGTTGTATTAATTTCACAAAATCATATCTTTTGTGTTAGAAATGTTGAAGATACAAAATTCATCATACATATTCTATAAAGAATGAGCTTTAATTTAAACCTAACTTGACCGCTTCATCTTAATTTGACAAGAATGTATCAATTTTTTAAAATTAGTTGATTTTGAAATGTTGTATAAAATCGGTGAAGGTTGCTTTTATTTTAAACAAATAAAGCTCTTATACTAAGAATGTTGAAAATGCGAAATTTGCCATAAATATTCTTGAATGATTGAGATTTAAGCTAAATATAACTTTATTGTTTCAACTTGCACAGGGACAAAGTTATGATTGTTTCAAATTGGTTGTTTTTGATAAGATTTAGGAACTTTCGGTTGCATTAATTTCACAAAATCATATCTCTTGTATTAGAAATGTTGAAGATACAAAATTCATCATACATTTTCTATAAAAAATAAGCTTTAATTTAAACCTAACTTGACCACTTTAGCTTAACTTGAAAAGAATGTATCAATTTTTAAAAATTAGTTGATTTTGATATGTTGTACAAAATCGATCAGGGTTGCTTTTATTTTAAACAAATAAATTTCTTATACTATTAATGTTGAAAATGAGATATTTGCCATAAATATTCTTGAATGATTGAGCTTTAAGCTAAATATAACTTTATTGTTTCAACTTGCACAAGACCAAAGTTATGATTGTTTCAAATTGGTTGTTTTTGATAAGATTTAGGAACTTTCGATTGCATTAATTTTACAAAATCATATCTCTTGTATTAGAAATGTTGAAGATACAAAATTCATCATACATATTCTATAAAGAATGAGCTTTAATTTAAACCTAATTCGACCACTTTAGCTTAACTTGAAAAGAATCTATCAATTTCGTAAAATTAGTTGATTTTGGTATTAATTTCAGAAAATCATATCTTTTGTATTAGAAATGTTGAAGATACAAAATTCATCATACATATTCTATAAAGAATGGGCTTTAATTTAAACCGAACTTGATTACTTTAACTTGATATTCTTAAATATACTTTAGGTACTTTTAAATTTTTCAAAAAAAATGTAAAAAAATGCAGTTTAATAGACAAGTACAACTAAAGCTATAATCCAAATTAGTCTGGTTAAACTAATTCATCGAATGTATATAGGGCGTAATACGATGAGCGCTTCTACATCAAATTGGATTTTATTAAATGGGCGCAAATCAATCGAAAACACTGACGTTTAAATTCGTCTGCAGCGAAAATAATTCAATACAATTTCTGTTGCAAACAATAACGATTTAATTAATTTATCCCGGAATGAATTTGGTTAGCGGGTTCGCAAACATTGGTACGCAGCGGGGTACCCACCCCGCCATCTCTTTTCCATTTCTTAACCCGAAAAAAATCATTTAGACTCGGCTGATTTATAAAAGAAAGAAATCCGGGATTCGCCCTCCGGTAACGGAATTAAAATCGATAAGGGAACGATGGCGAAAAAGGAGGAGGAGGAGGATGGGGAAGTCAAATAAAATTATATTTTCTGTCTGACGAATCCGAAACTCGTCGAATTAAACGCGTTCAATTTATCCTCTCTCTTTGATTATTTAAATTCCGTAATGGATTATTTTCGAGGGGGTTTAAAAAGAATATCTTATCGAACTCAATAATCACTTTTATTTAAATAAAAAAAGTATTACTAGAGTTATGCATATTATCGTTGTCATAAAGTCTTCCTTTATACCACTTTTTTTTAACGTTTTTTTAAGCGTTTTATTGATAGCTGGTCTATAAAACCCGCCCGAAATGGTCATATACGTAAGTTATTTATCAAAATACCGCGTCGGTACGCCCGTCGCGTTTCAAGGCTCGAATTATCATTTTCCGAACATAAAACCTCCGGACGAGACTCGTTCCCCACTAATTGGTCTATGGACGATAAAGGACTCTGGAGTTATTATTACAAAGTGGAACAATACGACCGGTTAACAACCCGCCTCCTTTTCGGTGCACAATGAGGAACTTCGAATGCCGTTACTACACCTCAGAACTAGACTCGTTATAGGGCCCCCAATGGGATGTATTTATTGCGTGGGCCATGGGGGCAATTCAAATAATTACTTCGCAGAAATCCCCAATGGTTACTTATCTACATTTCCATTACGATCAAATCAACTCAACTCAGCTCTACCTAGACTTTATGAATAATGCAACAGTTGTATAAATTCTATTAAACGGGATTATTTTACTTTAATAAGGATAAAATAACTTTCAAATATCAATCAAAATTGATTTAATATGGTTATCAAGAATGTCAGTTATCAAGTCGAAACTGACCAACATATTGGTACTGAGATAGCACTCAAATTAACAAAGTTTGATCATACAATCATATCCAATCCCTCAGAAGTAAGAAGCTTACTTAAGTCGAGGTTGGATTGATTCGCATTTGCAACATATTGCAGATATTTTGGTATTTAAACGTCAAATTTTCCATATGGTTTTAAAAATTAGATAACTACAAAGTTTGATTTTAAAGTTACTCTGTGTATACAATAAATTAACCTTTATTGTATATAAAAAATTGTTTTTATACTTCTTATATATTTATTAAATTCAGTTTCTACTGATTTTGATGCACATCACGTCTCATCCTCAAGAAACTACGTCAAATGATGGCTACTGTGCCATAAAGTACATTGTATTATGAAAATATATTTACTTATTTATTGATGGTGTTGAAATTGTTGCAAAATCATAATGATTTATGTCGATGTTTTATTTATTCTTTAAAGTATGAAGTTTAGTTTATAAAACTTCTTTGCCACATAAAAATTGTTGTTGTTAATACCTCGGATTAATCAAAGAATCTACAATCAATATTATATCAACCCAATCACAATGAGATTCTACAACTTGGTTGTAAACAACATCGATTTAAATAAGTAACCTCATCTATGTGTACACATAGAGTTTGTGGAACATTGCAACTGAATAAGATATAACTCCATTTAATAGAAAATTAAAATTGGTCAAAAATGATCTTAGAGATCATGGTGATGAAAATGTGCGGTGAACAAGAATATATAAGACATGAAAAAACAAATTCGTCTTAGCCAAAATATATCACGAAGCCTAACACAAAAAAAATCGTCAATTTCGGGATGATTTCACATCAAATTACCAAAATTGCTTGTGGATGAAGCGTTGTATTTGAAATATCTCCAAATTTGGAAGAATATACACTTTGTGTCTTTGCCAAGACATTTGGGGAATAATTTCATTTCAAATCACCAAGATCATTGCCAGATTAGAGATGTGCGCGTGAGTCACTTTTTCTAGATCACTCACGTGAATACTATAGATGAATCACGTGAGTCACGCGTGGGTCACGTCAATTCACGTGACTCACGCTCGATATGAATCAAAAACAACATCTAGTGAGTTAATAGTGCGAGGATGGAAGATTGTGGTCGTACTGTTGAAAATAAAGAAGATGTTTTTGTGTAATCATGGATTATAATCAAAGACTAAAATTATTTTTAACAATACAGGGTGTTTCATAATTCCAGAATCTTACTCAACTACATTTTTTTTTAAATGGAACCTTATACATCTTTTTAGATATGTTGATTACCTGTCTTAAATACTAAATGCGTATCTTGTTTTCAAATTTTGAATGCAAGATTGCCAGGTTATTAATCATTCGGTGAAAATTTTTGAAAAATCTTGTGGTGTCTTAAAATTCATTATCACCATTATTATTAAATATTGAAGATTGCAATTTGACATATCGATAAACAAAGTTTTGGTCTTTGAAACCCCACTAATACTATTTGATAATATGATACAGGATGGTTACCAGAACCGGTTAATTTATGTAACGTTTGGGGGACCATAACTTTGGGGATCCTATATTTTTTCAATGCCTCGAAAGGCTTTATTAATTACCTTTCATTTTTGTTAAACGTATGGTATATCTAACATGTGTATTTTTGGAGATAATTATACTATTTCAAAAATGTCGGCATCAACTTGATTTTTCCACAAGAAATAAACTATGAAGAAGATATTTTGAAAGAAATGCAAGTAAGTTTATTTCGTAAAAGATGGAAAAGTATGGAGATATAGTATTAAGAAAACAACTTTTCAAAAATTCTATTTAAATATTTTGCAAAAATTCTATCATAGTGGGGAGGTGAAGCATCGTGCTGAGACCACATTCTTTGTCAAATGTCTCGTAAAACATCTTCTAAAAGTTTTGGCAATTGATTTTCTAAGAAATTCAAAGAGATTATCCTTTGGCGGTTGCCTCGAAGAAATACGATTTGTATTTGAAATATCTACAAAGAAGCTATCATTTTGGAAGAATATACACTTTGTGTCTTTGCCAAGACATTTGGGGAATAATTTCATTTCAAATCACCAAGATCATTGCCAGATTAGAGATGTGCGCGTGAGTCACTTTTTCTAGATCACTCACGTGAATACTATAGATGAATCACGTGAGTCACGCGTGGGTCACGTCAATTCACGTGACTCACGCTCGATATGAATCAAAAACAACATCTGGTATTGATTCCAATATACAGGGTGAGTTAATAGTGCGAGGATGGAAGATTGTGGTCGTACTGTTGAAAATAAAGATGTTTTTGTGTAATCATAGATTATAATCAAAGACTAAAATTATTTTTAACAATACAGGGTGTTTCATAATTCCAGAATCTTACTCAACTACATTTTTTTTTAAATGGAACCTTATACATCTTTTTAGATATGTTGATTACCTGTCTTAAATACTAAATGCGTATCTTGTTTTCAAATTTTGAATACAAGATTGCCAGGTTATTAATCATTCGTATCACAGTGGGGAGGTGAAGCATCGTGCTGAGACCACATTCTTTGTCAAACGTCTCGTAAAACATCTTTTAAAAGTTTTAGCAATTGATTTTTTAAGAAATTCAAAAAGATTATCCATTAACGATTGCCTCGAAGAAATATGATCTTATCAAATAAAATTCTAGAATCTCTGCCCAGATAGTTTAGGACCATTGTTGTTAGTGGGCTACTTCTCATATAAATTTACTGTTGCAATATCGTAGTAATGAAGATTAAGGCGGTTTACATAGTTATTTTTACAAAACATCGCTTATTTGCTGTATAAAAGATAATCGTAAAAATTACATTGTTGTTGATCTTTTCTGATACTGTTTAAATAAGTAACCTCATCTATGTGTACACCTAGAATTTGTGGAACATTGCAACTGAATAAGATATTATTTCATTTAATAGAAAACTAAAATTGGTCAAAAATGATCTTAGAGATCATGGTGATGAAAATATGCGGAGAACAAGAATATGTAAGATATGAACGTTTTAGATATATTTATCTTCATATCATTAATAGAAAATCGTCCATTTCGGAAGATAGTAGCGCCTCGGCGAAGTGAGTAAAACTCCTTTTGTAGGAGATTTTATGTCTTTACCACATTTAATCACTGAAATATTAACACGAAATCGTTCATTTTGGAAGATTGTAGCGCCTCGCCCGTAAACGACCTCGGCAAAGTGAGTAAAAAATCTTCTTACGGGAGACTTTATGTCTTTACCAAAGCATTTCGAGAAAGATTTCGCTTCAAATCACTGAGATTGCTTGCAAGTTATACTCTGGATATGAAAAATTAACACGAAATCGTTCATTTTGGAAGATTGTACTGCCTCGGCCGCAAGCGACCTCGGCGAAATGAGTAAAAAATCTTCTTATGGGAGAGTTTATCTCTTTACCAAAGCATTTCGAGAGTGATTTCGCTTCAAATCACTGAGATTGCTTGCAAGATATACGCTGGATATGAAATATTAACACGGAATCGTTCATTTTGGAAGATTGTAGCGCCTCGGCGAAGTGAGTAAAACTCCTTTTGTAGGAGATTTTATGTCTTTACCACATTTAATCACTGAAATATTAACACGAAATCGTTCATTTTGGAAGATTGTAGCGCCTCGCCCGTAAACGACCTCGGCAAAGTGAGTAAAAAATCTTCTTACGGGAGACTTTATGTCTTTACCAAAGCATTTCGAGAAAGATTTCGCTTCAAATCACTGAGATTGCTTGCAAGTTATACTCTGGATATGAAAAATTAACACGAAATCGTTCATTTTGGAAGATTGTACTGCCTCGGCCGCAAGCGACCTCGGCGAAATGAGTAAAAAATCTTCTTATGGGAGAGTTTATCTCTTTACCAAAGCATTTCGAGAGTGATTTCGCTTCAAATCACTGAGATTGCTTGCAAGATATACGCTGGATATGAAATATTAACACGGAATCGTTCATTTTGGAAGATTGTAGCGCCTCGCCCTCAAGCGACCTTGGCGAATTTAGTAAAAAATCTTCTTATGGGAGAGTTTATTTCTTTACCAAGATATTTGGAGAACGATTTTGCTTCGAATCACTGAGATTGCTTGCTAGTTATACTCTCGATATGAAAAATTAACACGAAATCGTTCATTTTGGAAGATTGTAACGCCTAATTCGCAAGCGACCTAGGCGAAGTGAGTAAAAAATATTCTTATGAGAGAGTTTATGTCTTTACCAAAGCATTTAGAGAACAATTTCGCTTCAAATCACTGAGATTGCTTGCAAGTTATACTCTAGATATGAAATATTAACACGAAATCGTTCATTTTGGAAGATTGTAGCGCCTAACCCGTAAGCGACCTCGGCAAAGTGAATAAAAAATCTTCTTATGGGAGAGTTTATCTCTTTACCAAAGCATTTCGAGAGTGATTTCGCTTCGAATCACTGAGATTGCTTGCTAGTTATACTCTGGATATGAAAAATTAACAAGAAATCGTTCATTTTGGAAGATTGTAGCGCCTTGCCCGCAAGCGACCTCGGCGAAGTGAGTAAAAAATCTTCTTATGAGACACTTTATGTTTTTACCAAGACATTTAGAGAACGATTTTGCTTCAAATCACTGAGATTGTTTGCTAGTTATACTCTAGATATGAAAAATTAATACGAAATCGTTCATTTTGGAAGATCGTAGCGCCTCGCCCGCAAGCGACCTCGGCGAAGTGAGTAAAACATCTTCTTATGAGAGACTTTATGTTTTTACCAAGACATTTGGAGAACGATTTTGCTTCAAATCACTGAGATTGCTTGCTAGTTGTACCCTAGATATGAAAAATTAACACGAAATCGTTCATTTTGGAAGATTGTAGTGCCTCGCCCGTATGCGACCTCGGCGAATTGAGTGAAAAATCTTCTTATGGGAGACTTTATGTTTTTACCAAGAGATTTGGAGAACGATTTTGCTTCAAATCACTGAGATTGCTTGCTAGTTATACTCTAGATATGAAAAATTAACACGAAATCGTTCATTTTGGAAGATTGTAGCGCCTCGCCCGTATGCGACCTCGGCGAATTGAGTGAAAAATCTTCTTATGGGAGACTTTATGTTTTTACCAAGAGATTTGGAGAACGATTTTGCTTCAAATCACTGAGATTGCTTGCTAGTTGTACCCTAGATATGAAAAATTAACACGAAATCGTTCATTTTGGAAGATTGTAGCGCCTCGCCCGTATGCGACCTCGGCGAATTGAGTGAAAAATCTTCTTATGGGAGACTTTATGTTTTTACCAAGAGATTTGGAGAACGATTTTGCTTCAAATCACTGAGATTGCTTGCTAGTTATACTCTAGATATGAAAAATTAACACGAAATCGTTCATTTTGGAAGATTGTAGTGCCTCGCCCGCAAGCGACCTCGGCGAAGTGAGTAAAAAATCTTCTTATGGGAGACTTTATGTTTTTACCAAGAGATTGGGAGAATGATTTTGCTTCAAATCACTGAGATTGCTTGCTAGTTATACTCTGGATATGAGATATTAACACAAAATCGTTCATTTTAGAAGATTATAGCGTCTCGCTCACAAACGACCTTGTCGAAGTGAATAAAAATCTTCTAAAGGGGGACTTTGTACATTTACAAAGATATTTGAAAAACGATTTCATCTCAGATCGCCAAAATCATTTACGGGCAAGACGTTTTATTTGAAATATCAACAAAAGCTTCTTCATTTCGATTCCGACTTTCTACGATATTCTGACGATTTAAAAAGATTTTCTTTTAATCTTTTGGCCTGAAGTTCTCAATTTTACTGCTATCATCAACACGCCTTCGCATATCAAATCTTATTATCAATCAAATATTTGTTTAATCAAATCAATGATCATTCAGACCATAGATATTTCTAATAGAATTAGACTTCAGTGAGCCTATAGCATCCCTTACTTTAATATACGATACCTGATCGAGTGAAAAACTGAAATCTGCACCATTAAGTTATCACTATTATTATTCAAATCATCAAGGATTTAAATCTCGTTTGGATCTAAATCAGAATTGACCTATTGGGTTTTATTCTTTTGCTGTTTATCAAGTTCCACATTACTTTTCCTGAATAATTGGGATCAATTAAAATTTTGTCATTAAATTTAGTTTTAGCCTCAATTCAGTTATAGAAAATCAGTTATAGATATTATTTCTCGCATTTGTTTAAGATTTGAGTTCATCTAGCCCGTTGATAATTTCAATATCCTTTCCAGTAATTTTCTTTCAAGAAATACGTCCTTGTGACTACAAATTATCCTCTTCATAAATAAATCAAATTTTATTGCGATATTTGATACATCACGGTAGAACCTAACTGAGTAATAGGCCTCAAAACTACAATTCTATTTTCAAATTTTAGTACTGTTTAAACTGCATTAAAAAGAGATGCTGTTGTGATCAAAAACTGATCTGCTACCTTTACATGAACGTTATGATTGTCAAAATTGATAAAAATATTCTCAGTACAATTTGCACTTCTTGTCGCATCAGAATCCATCTGCTTAAGGCCAAAAGAATCAAAGCAATCAAGCAATAAACGACTTCTTTAGTCTATTATTTTCTTACTAGTGTTAACTGTTGATAACACTTTATACAAGAGATTTAAAAAAAACATCAAAGTTCAATAACTTCACTCTTTTTTTGAGTAAAATTAAAATTTTTTGAGTAAAGTTTTTTGAATAAAGGAGTCTTTATGTATTTACTAAGATATATAAGGAATGATTTCACCTCAAATCAACAAAAAAATGACCATTTTGGAAAATTATAGCGCCTCGTTCGTAAGCGACCTTGGCGAAGTGAATAAAAATCTTTTTATGGGAGAGTTCGTGTCTTTATTAGGACATTTGGAAAACAATTTTACTAAAAAATGTCGAGATCACTTACGGGTGAAGCGTTGTACATAAAATATTAACACAAAATCGTTCATCTTGGAAGATTGTAGCGCCTCGCCCGCATGCGACCTCGGCAAAGTGAGTAAAAAATCTTCTTATTGGAGAGTTTATGTCTTTACCAAAGCATTTCGAGAAAGATTTCGCTACAAATCACTGAGATTGCTTGTAAGTTATACTCTAGATATAAAAAATTAACACGGAATTGTTCATTTTAGAAGATTGTAGTGCCTCGCCCGCAAGCGACCTCGGCGAAGTGAGTAAAAAATCTTCTTATTGGAGAGTTTATGTCTTTACCAAAGCATTTCGAGAACGATTTCGCTTCAAATCACTGAGATTGCTTGCTAGTTATACTCTAGATATGAAAAATTAACACGAATCGTTCATTTTGGAAGATTGTAGTGCCTCGCCCGCAAGCGACCTCGGCGAAGTGAGTAAAAAATCTTTTTATGGGAGAGTTTATCTCTTTACCAAAGCATTTAGAGAACGATTTCGCTTCAAATCACTAAGATGGCTTGTTAGTTATACTCTAGATATGAAATATTAACACGAAATCGTTCATTTTGGAAGATTGTAGCGCCTCGCCCGCAAGCGACCTCGGCAAAGTGAGTAAAAAATCTTCTTATTGGAGAGTTTATGTCTTTACCAAAGCATTTCGAGAAAGATTTCGCTTCAAATCACTGAGATTGCTTGCTAGTTATACTCTAGATATGAAAAATTAACACGAAATCGTTCATTTTGGAAGATTGTAGTGCCTCGCCCGCAAGCGACCTCGGCGAAGTGAGTAAAAAATCTTTTTATGGGAGAGTTTATCTCTTTACCAAAGCATTTAGAGAACGATTTCGCTTCAAATCACTAAGATGGCTTGTTAGTTATACTCTAGATATGAAATATTAACACGAAATCGTTCATTTTGGAAGATTGTAGCGCCTCGCCCGCAAGCGACCTCGGCAAAGTGAGTAAAAAATCTTCTTATTGGAGAGTTTATGTCTTTACCAAAGCATTTCGAGAAAGATTTCGCTTCAAATCACTGAGATTGCTTGCTAGTTATACTCTAGATATGAAAAATTAACACGAAATCGTTCATTTTGGAAGATTGTAGTGCCTCGCCCGCAAGCGACCTCGGCGAAGTGAGTAAAAAATCTTCTTATGGGAGAGTTTATCTCTTTACCAAAGCATTTCGAGAACGATTTCGCTTCAAATCACTAAGATTGCTTGCAATTTATACTCTAGATATGAAATACTAAGACGAAATCGTTCATTTTGGAAGATTGTAGCGCCTCGCCCGCAAGTGACCTCGGCGAAGTGAGTAAAAAATCTTATGGGAGAGTTTATGTCTTTACCAAAGCATTTCGACAAAGATTTCGCTTCAAATCACTGAGATTGTTTGCAAGTTATACTCTAGATATGAAGTATTAACACGAAATCGTTCATTTTGGAAGATTGTAGTGCCTCGCCCGCAAACGACCTCGGCGAAATGAGTAAAAAATCTTTTTGTGGGAGAGTTTATGTCTTTACCAAAGCATTTAGAGAACGATTTCGCTTCAAATCACTGAGATTGCTTGCTATTTACACTCTAGATATGAAAAATTAACACGAAATCGTTCATTTTGGAAGATTGTAGCGCCTCGCCCGCAAGCGACCTCAGCGAAATGAGTAAAAAATCTTCTTATGGGAGAGTTTATGTCTTTACCAAGACATTTGGAGAACGATTTTTGCTTCATATCACTAAGATTGTTTGTTAGTTATACTCTAGATATGAAAAATTAACACGAAATCGTTCATTTTGGAAGATTGTAGCACCTCGCCCGCAAGCGACCTCGGCGAAGTGAGTAAAAAATCTTCTTATGGGAGAGTTTATCTCTTTACCAAAGCATTTCGAGAACGATTTCGTTTCAAATCACTGAGATTGCTTGCAAGTTGTACTGTAGATATGAAAAATTAACATGAAATCGTTCATTTTGGAAAATTGTAGCGCCTCGCCCGCAAGCGACCTCAGCGAAATGAGTAAAAAATCTTCTTATGGGAGAGTTTATCTCTTTACCAAAGCATTTCGAGATCGATTTCGCTTCAAATCACTGAGATTGCCTGCTAGTTACATTCTAAATATGAAAAATTAACATGAAATCGTTCATTTTGGAAGATTGTAGCGCCTCGCCCGCAAGCGACCTCGGCGAAGTGAGTAAAAAATCTTCTTATGAGAGACTTTATGTTTTTACCAAGAGATTTGGAGAATGATTTTGCTTCAAATCACTAAGATTGCTTGTTAGTTATACTCTAGATATAAAAAATTAACACGAAATCGTTCATTTTGAAAGATTGTAGCACCTCGCCCGCAAGCGACCTCGGCGAAGTGAGTAAAAAATCTTCTTATGGGAGAGTTTATCTCTTTACCAAAGCATTTCGAGAACGATTTCGTTTTAAATCACTGAGATTGCTTGCAAGTTGTACTGTAGATATGAAAAATTAACACAAAATCGTTCATTTTGGAAGATTGTAACTCCTCGCCCGCAAGCGACCTCGGCGAAGTGAGTAAAAAATCTTCTTATGGGAGAGTTTATCTTTTTACCAACACATTTAGAGAACGATTTCGCCTCAAATTAACAGAAAAATCATCCATTCTTCTCTTCTTATATGAAACTTTGTGTCTTTACTTATCTTACAGTTCAACTAATTCATCATTATTCACTGATTAATATAAAAATTCCAAAAAAAATAAAAGAAACGAAATGAATTTAGGATTTCTTTAAGATTATTAAAATTAATTAGTCAACATCGTGAATCTCTCATCACCTTATTTATTGTTTATTCAAAATGCTTTCTGTCGATCCAACCGAACCGTAACAGGCGACAAAGAACAGATACGTCAATTACCGTCGCCCAATCCATCACGTTTGGTTCGATTTGATTAAAACCTTATTCTTCCGATTCCAAGAAAATCGGTACAAACAGGAAATTGCTTTCCCACTGCTTCGCTTAGATACCGCAATTAAAAAAAAACAAATTCAAAATTCTTGTCAACGTTTAAAACATCAAAAAAAAAGGAAAAAAAAATAAATTTATAAATTATCCCCAAAAAAAAAGGAATAAATAAAAATTTGAATGTCTGAAGATGGCTCTAATACTTGGTATATTTAAGTTTATATTTAAGTTTGTATTTGAGATTGATTTAATGGGGTTTTTAGGTATGCAAAGCCGAAATTAACGATACCAGGGCCGTGTAATTTCACGAAAAAGCCTCAAGATGCAAGAAAAAAATCAACATCAACCGAAGGAGGGCCGTTAATACATAAACCTTACATTCTCCCGCCTAAGGATAAAAACGGTTATAGCGAACGCGATTGGTTTAGACACTTCAGCGAGTAGAAATGAAAAATCCAAGGTAAGTACGAGACGATTTTGGCCCCTTTCCAAAAGCCATAATTCTTTCCTACCGAAACTGTCTTCTCTACGCAAACAACGCCGCTATTAATTCGGTGTTAACGGACCAGTTTTGATTTTCTGGAAGCGCCGGGCGACATCTGGCTGCCAGATTACGTTTCGCACCGAAGATATTTTAATTTCCCGGTAACGCGCGTCTCTTTTGGGGAAACTACCCCTGCGAGTTTCGGATTAAATGGGGTGTACGGTTATGAGAGACGTCTTGATTAAAACTTATGAACCCTTAAACAGATTGAATTGCATATCTCGAGTTGTGAGGAAGCAAGTTTTGATCCCTCGAGTAAACACAATAACCGGTCAATTGATGGCCAATTGCTTAAGAAGCCGTACAACGAACGTCTTATGCCACGGTACATTTGACCCCTTGAAGACTTTTAAGGACCCAATTGTTAAAGACGTCGTTGTAAGGTGATCTTTTAAAATGAGCCGCTAATAATATAAAGATGGTTTTTAAAACTATCCCATCAATTCAATTGAATTCGTTCAATTCAATGGATATATTCTAACAGAATGGTTTGGACGTTTGAAAAAGGGGAAAACACGCCCCGTTTGGTTTTTATTGTTGTCCCGGTCGCGTATATTTGATATTTTAGCTCGGTTGACAATTTGGGGACAACCTCGACACAAAGGACATGCAAGAGAAGAAACTCGTCCTCCCTTTTTGTATAAGAGATGAGCTTTTTTATATAAAAAAAAGATCTCGTCAATACAAAAAAGACCAGTCGGGCCTGTCAATTAACCTGCATCCAAATTATTTAGGTTTTCCCATCGATTAATTAATCGATCCTCCCGCTCACGCCTTTTTAAATCGGGCTTCATTGTTATTCTTGGACCACCCATTAAAATCAACTTTAAAACGAAGCTTTCGGCTAAAATTGATTCAGCAAATATGAAATTCTAAACGAACCTTCACGCTTCTTAATATCACCCTCTCCGCACAATTTCGAGCGTCGAGCAAACACTCAACATATAATATCTCAATGCAAACTAGCCTCCGGGTTTCGGGGAAATAAAACCTAAAAGGAAACTGCCAAAACGTTATTGCAATGTTATGAAAGTCTTCGTTCGAATCACGTTCGCCACTTCAAAGAAACTCTTTTCTATTCGATTTTTATGATTTTGTTTTCAAACAAAGAGGAAAAATTTAATGAAGATTGACGTTGTAGAATCCATATTTTAATTAATACTTGCTCACTTTCCACGCGTTGTAAATCTTTCATACTCCATTAAGGCGCAAGGATGTTTGCCTCTTCCATTTAGCGCCTTTACGGCTATTTAATCTCTAAGCGGTTCTCAAAATGTTCAAGTGCATAGATGCACCAACTAAAACATTTCGAGATATCTAGGTAATAAAATGAAGGTTACCGCTGAGGATTCTTAATAATATCTTTCTTGGCGCCACGTCGCACGTGAACGTATCAATCTGGCGTAAATTGAATGTGAACGCAACGTTTAACTCTGAAACATATTTAGAAATCTATTTGTTTTATTATAATAATGTTTTTATTTATGATAAATCTGTTTTTTCTTAATGTTTTTTAGTACAGAGATGAGATTTTTTTAAATTAAAGCAGCCCAAATTAAGTTTTGGTAAAATTTGTTAAAAATAACTAATTTTAAAGAAATTTTAACTTCGTTTTTATGTTTTATGAAGAAATAATGAGGTTAAATTTAAATTAAAGCTCTATCTTTATATGATATTTATGATAAATTTCGATATTTCAATATTTGTAGTAGAGGAGCTTTGATTTTTTAAATAAAAAGGACTCTGATTTTGTAAAAAAATCGTCAAAATCTATTAAATTAAAAAATTGATAACTTTTTCCTAAATTAAGCTGAAGTGATCAATTTAGGTTTAAATTAAAGCTCTATCTTTATATGATATTTATGATAAATTTCGATATTTCAATATTTGTAGTAACAGAGTTTTGATTTTGTAAATAAAAGAGTCTGATTTTGTAAAAACATCACCAAAATCAATTAAATTTAAAGCTTGATAACTTTTTCCCAAATTAAACTGAAGTGATCAATTTAGGTTTAAATTAAAGCTCAATCTTTATATGATATTTATGATAAATTTCGATATTTCAATATTTGTAGTAACAGAGTTTTGATTTTGTAAATAAAAGAGTCTGATTTTGTAAAAAAATCACCAAAATCAATTAAATTAAAAGATTGATAACTTTTTCCCAAATTAAACTGAAGTGATCAATTTAGGTTTAAATTAAAGCTCAATCTTTATATGATATTTATGATAAATTTCGACATTTCAATATTTGTAGTAACAGAGCTTTGATTTTGTAAATAAAAGAGTCTGATTTTGTAAAAAAAATCACCAAAATCAATTAAATTAAAAGATTGATAATTTTTTCCCAAATTAAACTGAAGTGATCAATTTAGGTTTAAATTAAAGCTCAATCTTTATATGATATTTATGATAAATTTCGATATTTCAATATTTGTAGTAACAGAGCTTTGATTTTGTAAATAAAAGAGTCTGATTTTGTAAAAAAAATCACCAAAATCAATTAAATTAAAAGATTGATAACTTTTTCCCAAATTAAACTGAAGTGATCAATTTAGGTTTAAATTAAAGCTCAATCTTTATATGATATTTATGATAAATTTCGATATTTCAATATTTGTAGTAGAGGAGCTTTGATTTTTTTAAATAAAAAGGACTCTGATTTTGTAAAAAAATCGTCAAAATCTATTAAATTAAAAAATTGATAACTTTTTCCTAAATTAAGCTGAAGTGATCAATTTAGGTTTAAATTAAAGCTCAATCTTTATATGATATTTATGATAAATTTCGACATTTCAATATTTGTAGTAACAGAGCTTTGATTTTGTAAATAAAAGAGTCTGATTTTGTAAAAAAAATCACCAAAATCAATTAAATTTAAAGCTTGATAACTTTTTCCCAAATTAAACTGAAGTGATCAATTTAGGTTTAAATTAAAGCTCAATCTTTATATGATATTTATGATAAATTTCGACATTTCAATATTTGTAGTAACAGAGCTTTGATTTTGTAAATAAAAGAGTCTGATTTTGTAAAAAAATCACCAAAATCAATTAAATTAAAAAATTGATAACTTTTTCCCAAATTAAACTGAAGTGATCAATTTAGGTTTAAATTAAAGCTCAATCTTTATATGATATTTATGATAAATTTCGATATTTCAATATTTGTAGTAGAGGAGCTTTGATTTTTTAAATAAAAAGGACTGATTTTGTAAAAAAATCGTCAAAATCTATTAAATTAAAAAATTGATAACTTTTTCCCAAATTAAACTGAAGTGATCAATTTAGGTTTAAATTAAAGCTCAATCTTTATATGATATTTATGATAAATTTCGATATTTCAATATTTGTAGTAACAGAGCTTTGATTTTGTAAATAAAAGAGTCTGATTTTGTAAAAAAAACACCAAAATCAATTAAATTAAAAGATTGATAACTTTTTCCGAAATTAAACTGAAGTGATCAATTTAGGTTTAAATTAAAGCTCAATCTTTATATGATATTTATGATAAATTTCGATATTTCAATATTTGTAGTAACAGAGTTTTGATTTTGTAAATAAAAGAGTCTGATTTTGTAAAAAAATCACCAAAATCAATTAAATTAAAAGATTGATAACTTTTTCCGAAATTAAACTGAAGTGATCAATTTAGGTTTAAATTAAAGCTCAATCTTTATATGATATTTATGATAAATTTCGATATTTCAATATTTGTAGTAACAGAGTTTTGATTTTGTAAATAAAAGAGTCTGATTTTGTAAAAAAATCACCAAAATCAATTAAATTAAAAGATTGATAACTTTTTCCCAAATTAAACTGAAGTGATCAATTTAGGTTTAAATTAAAGCTCAATCTTTATATGATATTTATGATAAATTTCGACATTTCAATATTTGTAGTAACAGAGCTTTGATTTTGTAAATAAAAGAGTCTGATTTTGTAAAAAAATCACCAAAATCAATTAAATTAAAAGATTGATAACTTTTTCCCAAATTAAACTGAAGTGATCAATTTAGGTTTAAATTAAAGCTCAATCTTTATATGATATTTATGATAAATTTCGACATTTCAATATTTGTAGTAACAGAGCTTTGATTTTGTAAATAAAAGAGTCTGATTTTGTAAAAAAATCACCAAAATCAATTAAATTAAAAGATTGATAACTTTTTCCCAAATTAAACTGAAGTGATCAATTTAGGTTTAAATTAAAGCTCAATCTTTATATGATATTTATGATAAATTTCGATATTTCAATATTTGTAGTAACAGAGCTTTGATTTTGTAAATAAAAGAGTCTGATTTTGTAAAAAAAACACCAAAATCAATTAAATTAAAAGATTGATAACTTTTTCCGAAATTAAACTGAAGTGATCAATTTAGGTTTAAATTAAAGCTCAATCTTTATATGATATTTATGATAAATTTCGACATTTCAATATTTGTAGTAACAGAGCTTTGATTTTGTAAATAAAAGAGTCTGATTTTGTAAAAAAATCACCAAAATCAATTAAATTAAAAAATTGATAACTTTTTCCCAAATTAAACTGAAGTGATCAATTTAGGTTTAAATTAAAGCTCAATCTTTATATGATATTTATGATAAATTTCGACATTTCAATATTTGTAGTAACAGAGCTTTGATTTTGTAAATAAAAGAGTCTGATTTTGTAAAAAAATCACCAAAATCAATTAAATTAAAATATTGATAACTTTTTCCCAAATTAAACTGAAGTGATCAATTTAGGTTTAAATTAAAGCTCAATCTTTATATGATATTTATGATAAATTTCGTTATTTCAATGTTTGTGGTACGAGAACTTTCATTTTTTAAATAAAAAGGACTCTAATTTTGTACAAAAAATCGTCAAAATTAATTAAATTAAAAAATTGATAACTTTTTCTAAGATTAAGTGGAAGAAGCCAATTTAGATTCAAATTAAAACTCAATCTTAATAGAATGAACTATATTTCTTCAATATTTATAATTTCCTTTGAGATTTAAAAAATAATAACTTTGTTAGTATGTAAAATTTAGTTATGTTTAAATATAAGCTTTATTTTCAGTAAATATGTGTAATGTAAACTTCATATTATCAAAATTTATATTTTGGTTTTAAGATGTATTCAAATCTCTCGATCGAGGTTTTAGCTCTCGAGGTTTAAATCGAGGTTTTAGTTCTCGATTTAGTCTTAATTCAATTTTTTGTATAGGGTGGTTCAAATTGAGCATTTTCATCACTAAAATGATAAAAATGGAACGCTATCTTTTACAAACTTTAGGAAGAATGCAAGGGCTGAAAGAAATTTATATCATAAATGATATCTCGAAGAGTAACACCGTTTTAATGATGTTTTTTATAGACATCATAACATAACAACATAACAACATAACATTTTACTGGAATCACGAAAAATATGATAAAGTTTGAAAGATCGTGGAAGTCTTATTTTGGAAAATGAAGAAATGGCTTGTGTATTAAATTAAAGGTTGAACTTTCTTCTTTCAAATGATGTATAACTCGTTGTTTCAAATTAAAATCGATTCCACTTAAGAAATGTTAAGAGATGATGTGTTTTTGATGTTTTAGCAGAATTAGGAAAAAAAAAATGATTAAGTTTGAATAAGATTGAAGAGGTTTTATTTTTGAAAATGAAGAAATAGTTTATACATCAAATTGAAGCTTAAACTTTCTTCTTTCATATGACGTACAAGTCGTTGTTTCAATTTGAAATCGATTCCACCTAAGAAATGTTAAAGAATGATATGTTTTTGATGTTTTACTAAAATACCGAAAAAGAGATAAGATTTGAGAGAGATCGTAAAGGTCTTATTTTTGAAAATGAAGAAATGGCTTATACATCAAATTGAAGATTGAACTTTCTTCTTTCAAATGATGTATAACTCGTTATTTCAATTTGAAATCGATTTCACTTAAGAAATGTTAATTGATGATGCGTCATTGACGTCTTTGTAGAATGACGAAGAAAATGATAAAATTTCAGAACGATTATTCAGGTCTTATTTTTAAGAATGAAGAAATGACTTGTATATGAAATTGAAGGTTGAACCTTCCTCTTTAAAATGATGTATAGCTCGTTGTTTCAATTTGACATTGATTCAATTGAAGAAATGTTAAAGCACGATATGTATTTGATGCTTTAGTACAATGACAAAAAACTGATAAAATTTGAAAGATCATGAGGATCTTATTTTTGAAAATGAAGAAATGGCTTAGGCATCAAATTGAAGATTAAATCTTCTTCTTTCAAATAATGTATAACTCATTGTTTCAATTTGAAATCGATTCCATCTAAGAAATATTAAAGGATGACGTGTTTTCGATGTTTTAGTGAAATACGAAAAAAAAAAGATAAAATTTGAGGAAGATCGTAGATGTTTTATTTTTGAAAATGAAGAAATGACATATATCAAATTGAAGACTGAACTTTCTTCTTTCAAATGACGTATAACTCATTGTTTCAATTTGAAATCGATTCCACTTAAGGAATATTAAAGAATGATGTGTTATTGATGTTTTTGTAGAATAAAGAAGAAAATGATAAAATTTCAGAACGATTATTCAGGTCTTATTTTTGAGAATGAAGAAGTGACTTGTATATCAAATTGAAGATTGAACATTCCTCTTCAAAATGATGTATAGCTCATTGTTTCAATTTAAAATCGATTCCACCTAAGAAATGTTAAAGAATGATGTATCTTTGATGTTCTAATAGAATGTGAAAAAATAAATAAAATTTGAGAGATCGTGGAGGTTTTATTTTTGAAAATGAAGAAATGACTTATACATCAAATTGAAGATTGAACCTTCTTCTTTCAAATGATATATAACTCGTTATTTCAATTTGAAATCGATTCAACCTAACAAATGTTAAAGAATGATGAGTTATTGACGTTTTTGTAGAATGATGAAGAAAATGATAAAATTTCAGAATGATTATTCAGGTCTTATTTTTAAGAATGAAGAAATGACTGGTATATCAAATTGAAGATTGAACCTTCTTCTTTCAAATGATATATAATTCGTTATTTCAATTTGAAATCGATTCAACCTAACATATGTTAAAGAATGATGTGTTATTAACGTTTTTGTAGGATGACGAAGACGATGATAAAATTTTAGAACGTTTATTCAGCTCTTAGTTTTGAGAATGAAGAAATGGCTTATACATCAAATTGAAGATTGAACCTTCTTCTTTCAAATGATGTACAACTCGTTGTTTAAATTTGAGATCGATTCCACTTAAGGAATGTTAAAGAACGATGTGTTATTAAGATTTTTGTAGGATGACGAAGAAAATGATAAAATTTCAGAACGATTGTTTAGGTCTTATTTTTGAGAATGAAGAAATGGCTTATAAATCAAATTGAAGATTAAACCTTCTTCTTTCAAATGATGTATAATTCGTTGTTTCACTTTGAAACCGATTCCACTTAAGGAATGTTAAAGAATGATGTGTAATTAACGTTTTTGTAAAAAGACGAAGAAAATGATAAAATTTCAGAACGTTTATTGTGGTCTTATTTTTGAAAATGAAGAAATGGTTTATACATCAAATTGAAGATTGAACCTTCTTCTTTCAAATGATGTACAACTCGTTGTTTCAATTTGAGATCGATTCCACCTAAGAAATGTTCAAGGATGATGTGTTTTTGATGTTTTAGTGAAATACGAAAAAAGAGATAAAATTTGAGAGAGATCGTAAAGGTCTTATTTTTGAAAATGAAGAAATGGCTTATGCGTCAAATTGAAGATTGAACTTTCTTCTTTTAAATGATGTATAATTCGTTGTTTCAATTTAAAATCGATTCCACTTAAGAAATGTTAAAGATGATCTGTTTTGGACGTTTTAATATAATGATAAAATTTGAAAGATCATGGAGATCTTATTTTTGAAAATGAAGAAGTGGCTTATACGTCAAATTGAAGATTGAACCTTCTTCTTTCAAATGATGTATAACTCCTTGTTTCAATTTGAAATCGATTCCACCCAAGAAATGTTAAAGAATGATGTGTTATTGACGTTTTTGTAGAATGACGAAGAAAATTATAAAATTTCAGAACGATTATTCAGGTCTTATTTTTGAGAATGAAGAAATGACTTGTATATGAAATTGAAGGTTGAACCTTCCTCTTTAAAATGATGTATAGTTCGTTGTTTCAATTTGACATTGATTCAACCGAAGAAATGTTAAAGCACGATATGTATTTGATGCTTTAGTACAATGACAAAAAAACTTATAAAATTTGAAAGACCATGAGGATCTTATTTTTAAAAATGAAGAAATGGCTTAGGCATCAAATTAAAGATTGAATCTTCTTCTTTCAAATGGTATATAACTCATTGTTTCAATTTAAAATCGATTCCACCTAAGAAATGGTAAAGGATGATGTGTTTTTGATGTTTTAATGGAATATGAAAAAATAAACAAAATTTGAGACATCGTGGAAGATTTATTTTTGAAAATGAAGAAATGGCTTATACGTCAAATTGAAGATTGAGCATTCTTCTTTCAAATGATGTATAACTCGTTGTTTCAATATGAAATCGATTCAACCTAAGAAATGTTAAAGAATGATGTGTTATTGACGTTTTTGTAGAATGACGAAGAAAATGATAAAATTTCAGAACGTTTATTCAGGTTTTATTTTCGAGAATGAAGAAATGATTTGTATATCAAATTGAAGGTTGAACATTCTTCTTCAAAATGATGTATAGCACGTTGTTTCAATTTGACATTGATTCAACCTAAGAAATGTTAAAGCACGATATGTATTTGACGTTTTAGTACAATGACAAAAAAACTAATAAAATTTGAAAAATTATGAGGATCTTAATTTTGAAAATTAAGGAATGACTTGTATATCAAATTGAAGGTTTAACTTTCTTCTTTAAAATGATGTATAACTCATATGTATCCAAATCTGAATGGTTTTAGACCTCGATCTAATCTTAATTCAATTTCTTGTACAAGTTGAGTATTTTATTGAGAACATTATCACTTAAATGATGGAAATGCCATGATATGTCACATGATATGATGAGGTTGCAGAAAATTTATATCATGAACGATATCTTAGAAAGTCATAACATTTTAAAGATATTTTTTGTAAAAATATTCTAGTGGAATCACGGAAAAAGTGAAAAAGTTTGAAAGATCGTGGAGGTCTTCTTTTGAAAATAAAGAAATGGCTTATATATTTTTGAAAAAGGTTGAATCTTCCTTTTTCAAATGATGTGTAACTCGTTGTTTTAATTTGAAATCAATTTTACTAAAGAAATGTTGAAAGATGATGTGTTTTTAACATTTTAATAGAATTACGAAAAAAAATGATAAAGTTTAGAAAAGATTGAGGAGGTTTTATTTTTGAAAATGAAGAAATGGCTTATACATCAAATTGAAGGTTGATATTTCTTCTTTCAAATCATGTATAACTCGTTGTTTCAATTTGAAATCGATTTCATTTAATAAATGATAAAGAATGATGTGTTTTCGACGTTTTAGTAAAATATGAAAAAGAATGATAAAATTTGAAAGAGATCGTGGAGGTTTTATTTTTGAAAATGAAGAAATGGCTTATACATCAAATTGAAGATTGAACCTTCTTCTTTCAAATGATGTATAACTCGTTGTTTCAATTTGAAACCGATTCCACTTAAGGAATGTTAAGAATGATGTGTTATAAACGTTTTTCTAGAATGACGAAGGAAATGATAAAATTTCAGAACGTTTATTCCGGTCTTAATTTTGAAAATCAAGAAATGTCTTATACATCAAATTGAAGACTGAACCTTCTTCTTTCAAATGATGTATAATCCGTTGTTTCAATTTGAAATCGATTCCACGTAAGGAATGTTAAAGTATGATGTGTTATCACCGTTTTTGTAGAATGACAAAGAAAATAATAAAATTGCAGAACGTTTATTCAGGTCTTATTTTTGAGAATGAAGAAATGGTTTATACATCAAATTGAAGATTGAACCTTCTTCTTTCAAATGATATACAACTCGTTGTTTCACTTTGAAATCGATTCCACTTAAGGAATGTTAAAGAATGATGTGTTATTAACATTTTTGTAGAATGACGAAGGAAATGATAAAATTTCAGAACGTTTATTCAGGACTTATTTTTGAGAATGAAGAAATGGTTTATACATCAAATTGAAGATTGAACCTTCTTCTTTCAAATGATGTATAACTCGTTGTTTCAATTTGAAATCGATTCCACTTAAGGAATGTTAAAGAGTGATGTGTTATTAACGTTTTTGTAAGATGACGAAGAAAATGATAAAATTGTAGAACGTTTATTCAGGTCTTATTTTTGAGAATGAAGAAATAGCTTATACATCAAATTGAAGATTGAACCTTCTTCTTTCAAATGATGTACAACTCGTTGTTTCAATTTGAGATCGATTCCACTTAAAGAATGTTAAAAAATGATGTGTTAATAACGTTTTTGTAGAATGACGAAGAAAATGATAAAATTTCAGAACGTTTATTCAGGTCTTATTTTTGAGAATGAAGAAATGGCTTATACATCAAATTGAATATTGAACCTTCTTCTTTCAAATGATGTACTCTTCGTTGTTTCAATTTGAAATCGATTTCATTTAAGAAATGTTAAAAGATGTTATGTTTTGGACGTTTTGGTATAATGATAAAATTTGAAAGAACGTGAAGGGGTCTTATTTTTGAAAATGAAGAAATGGAAGATTGAATTTTCTTCTTTAATATGATTTAATTTGAAATCGACACCATTAAGTTTCTTTTTATAAAAATCAAACTTCATATATTGGTATCATTTTTCATCTTTTGATTATAGAATGAAGAATTTTCTTTTAAAAGTGTTTTTTTTTTTTAATTTGATCCACCCCATACATTGAATAGAGCAATTTGAAGAACAACCACTATAAGATATAAGTTATAAATATTATGTTAATTCTATCTAGAATCCGCAATTCGAACTCTACTAACTGTAATTAAATTTAGGTGGTCCATTCAAAATGAATGAGTTCCTTAATCTCGACACACGATTATATTACACATGTACGAGACAAGTTGTAGCGATAATATTTAATATTAGACACGGTTTCGCAGGTTTGGCGTGAGTACAAGACAGGATAGAACGGAACAGGACGGGTCTCTTCGTAAGTAGAGAGTTGAACACGTGAGGAAGATAAGGGACGTCAAAGTTGCTTAGCAAAAGGAGCGGCACGGCGCGTCCTCAGGACCTCAGGAATGCGGCCGGTTACGATCGAGGAATTGTATTTTAAACGCGAATAAAAAGTGCAATTAAAATCGGCTCTCGTTCCTAATTTTTCCGGTCGCCAATCTGTCCGGCAGCAAAAACCGGATGAATTATTAAATCCGATTATGAATCGATAAAATATATCACTGGCGACGACGAGCGTTTAATATTTATGGAGTAAGGCTTTACGCGTTTAATTAGACCTTGAAATCGAAATTTCTTGATTTTACACACTTTAAAAGGATCGGCTTTTTGCTTTTAAATGTGTGTGTGATATTTTTAGGTTTAGGTTCTCGTTGATGATTCAATAAACACCCTAATATTAGTTTCTAACCGCAATCGACCAAAAAGATCTACCTCCCCATATACAATGGTGAGATTATCCATTATATGGGTTCATAATATTGTATAAATATGGCTAAAAAGGGGCTGGTGTTGAGGATTAATTTTTCCCCAAATTCTGACCTCATGCTGGGAGGAATTTGAAATCTGCCCATTAGGCCGACAAATCCGACCGAAATTCTGATTTAATTTCGCAAATGGGAACATCTGGTTCAATGTTAAAAATAAAAAAATAGGGATGTGAGATTTATAAAATAAATATCTTTGTAAATGTTGAGGATTATTAATAATATCCTCAACCTTTTCAATTAATGAAATTTTGCAAGATTGTCGTAAATTAATGATATCTTTGGTAATATACATTCGACCATGGTGTCCAATGCTTCAAAATTTAGAAAATTAAATGTTTTACAGGATAGAATAGCTAACTTTTTTATTTATATATAATTATTTTTTGTTACAGTGCGATTACTTAATCGCACTTGAAAAGAAAATGGGAAAAATGTCAAAAAAGAACAGAAAAGGTGAATTTTAAATGATGATATCTCATGAACTAAAAGAGATATTGAGAAATGATTATCACCATTAAATTTCGATTTCGATTCTAAATAAACCCCCTTAATTCGATTTCTTAACTTTTTTAAATATCCCACAAAAAAAATTAATTTTGACTCAAAAAAAATTGCTCGATTTATTTAAGGCGAATTTAAACGAATTATATCTCAAAAAATAGTGGAAGGATAAAATTGCGAAATATATCATTAAAATCGTTTTTTAATTCTGTATAAATCGACCAAATTTGGTGTTTTTAATTTTCATAACTCGCCCAAGAATTAATTTTGAATTTAATCGTGTATAAATAACAACACAGAAAAAAAGGTGAATTTTAAATGATGATATCTCATGAACTAAAAGAGATATTGAGAAATGATTATTATCATTAAATTTCGATTTCGATTCTAAATAAATCCCCTTGATTTGATTTCTTAACTTTCTTAAATATCCCACAAAAAAAAATTAATTTTGACTCAAAAAAAATTGCCCGATTTATTTAAGGTGAATTTAAACGAATTATATCTCGAAAAATAGTGGAAGGATAAAATTACGAAATATATCATTAAAATCGTTTTTTAATTCTGTATAAATCGACCAAATTTGGTGTTTTTAATTTTCATAACTCGCCCAAGAATTAATTTTGAATTTAATCGTGTATAAATAACAACACAGAAAAAAAGGTAAATTTTAAATGATGATATCTCATGAACTAAAAGAGATATTGAGAAATGATTATTATCATTAAATTTCGATTTCGATTCTAAATAAATCCCCTTGATTTGATTTCTTAACTTTCTTAAATATCAGTAGTATAGATTAGCCGATTCTAGAACCTCCTCCTCGAACCTGCGTCCGAGGAGGAGGTTCTAGAATCGGCTAATTGTTGGGGGAGGAGGAGGAGGAGGAGGAGGTTGTTGTATCTACTAATTTTTGGAGGAGGTTGTAGAATCGGCTAATTGTTGGAGGAGGAGGAGGAGGTTCTAGAATCGGCTAATTGTTACAAACCTACTAACCTTAAAAGTTGTAATGTGGGAGGAGTTTCCAATTAAGTTTTAATTATTTGTAACCTCCCCCCAAGTGACACCTTTAAATAGGGAAACCAGAGAATAAAATAATAACGCTCTGTTGACGTGTTAAGACATGTTCGTAGATGGTTACTCTTCGTCGTCTTCCGATAGAATGAAAAATAATCTTGTAATATTTACTAATATATACTAATTAAAATGATTATCCCATCCTACCTGATTTGGATGATATAATGTGAGAGGGTTTAAGCGACTAATTGAAAATCGTGTATATCGAACTTGCTTGCAAAAAGGTTTTAAATCGGCCGTAATTATTAAATAAGAGTAGGGTTTTTTATAAATTTATTCAGGTAGTAATACTGCCCAAGCAAGTTTATGTAAAAAAATATATGCAGATAAGGAGTGCTGTTTTGCTCGAAGAAAAGGAATGAGTCATATTTACCTGGCATCATTTGGGTTCATTATGTTCACAAAAAACCTCCTGCATAAAACTCCTGCAAGAATTGGGAGGAGGTGGAAAGGTTTATAAACGGTGGTAAAGTATCACAGGGACGTAGTTATTCGTTGAGAAGTGAAAAAGAATAAAGTCCAAAATGTTGGTGTGTGATAATTGCGCAAAATGTTTCACCCGGTCCGATAACTTGAAGAGACATCAGCGGCAATCATGCATTGGTAAAAGAATCAAACTTGAAGAAATATCTAAATCAAATATGGCAAAATGTGATGCGTGCGATAAGTACGTAAATAAGCAATGTTATTCTGCACATTTGCGCAGTAATGAGCATAAACGCAATGCGTTTGTAATAATTGACGATGGAGTTGAGAGAATCGCTGGGGCATTTGGCGATAAAATAGTAAGCTATAGAATAAACGAACCGGGAAATTTTGTGGATTTGAAGGAATATTCGGATAGAATTCGTGAAAAAATCTTAAATCTAATTCAAAGCGCTATCGATATTCATGGCAGCATTAAATTAAATCTAGAATGTTTTGGAATGTATTGTTTGCAATCCAAAGAAGATTGGGAAATAAAATCGTTTAATACAAAAAATAAAGTAGCATCTTTAGCGACAGATTTGTATAAAATTTATAATGACTTCATCGATGAAATATCATCAAAAATGTCGGAATTTCAAGAACGTGATTCAGGTAAGCGCTCTAAGGTGCAAGGTTTGAAGAATACTAATTAAAACAATTTGTATACAGGGTGGACACTATTACAAATACTGTATATGGAGGTTAATCTCAACAAATATAACCCCACAAGAGCTTCGAGCTACATGGATCTGCCGTACCATATAAAAGCTAAGCGTGCTGTAATAAATATCCAAAATGCTGATGATGCATGCTTTGCTTGGGCGTTAACATCAGCAGTGTGTGAACCGAACGGTTTACCACAGCGGACAACTTCGTATCCTCATTATGAAAATTGTGGCTTTGACTATTCAAATATAACATTTCCGGTTAAATTACGAGACATACCCGAGTTTGAGAAGCAGAATAAAGTTTCGATAAATGTCTATGGTTTAAATGAATATTTTAAAGACGGAGTTATGAATTATGATATAATCACCATGTACATATGTCGACAAAAGGAAGAAAGACATATAAATTTATTATTAATATCGGATGATCTTGGAAATAGCCATTACTGTTGGATAAAAAGTTTATCCAGATTACTGTCAGCACAAGCATCTAAAAATGGTCATGAAAAATTTATTTGCGAGGGATGTTTGATATTCTTTTCAACAGAGTGTCAACTTCAGCGACATCAAACGCACGATTGCGGCAAGGTAAGAGCAATTTTACCAACAACAAGTATTAAAATAAATAAATATGGAGAGCAAGAACAGGAGAATGTATTACAATTTGAAAATTTTGAAAAACAATTAAAAATACCATTTGTAGTATATGCAGACTTTGAATCGTTACAGAAACCAATCGTCTGTATCGAGAATACAGAAAAGAACAATGAGAATTCATACTCCGTAAAATGTTTTGAACACGAGCCGTATGCGTTTGCATACTATATTAAATGTTCTTATGATGATTCGTTATCGAAATTTGAAATATATCGAGGGCGTAATGCAGCACAAATTTTTATGAACAAGTTGGAGGAAGATGTTTTAAGTATATACAACAACTATTTAAGCAAGCCAAAAGAAATGTTACCATTAGAAAATCTAGAAAAATTAATACATCATATGGAAGATACGTGTCACATTTGTTCGAAAGAGATAAAAACTGGCAGCAAAGTATACGATCATGACCACCTCACCGGCTTATATCGAGGGCCTGCACATAGTGTGTGTAATATAAATTACCAATTACCAAACTTCATACCAATATTTTTTCATAATCTTTCAAATTACGATTGTCACATGTTCGTAAAAGATATGGCGTTAAAAGAGGAAGATGTTGAAGTTATAGCACAAAGTAAAGAGAAATACATATCGTTTTCAAAAAAAATTGTCGTAGGAGATTATGTTGATAGCAAGGGAAAGCTAAGAAGAGTGTCGATGAAATTAAGATTTGTCGATTCATATAGATTTATGGCTTCATCGTTAGAAAAATTGGGATCATTTTTGGAAGATAATCAATGTGTCGAAATCAGAAAGCATTTTAAAAATGAAGAACAGTTTCGATTAGTGCGTCAAAAGGGAGTATTTCCATACTGTTTTGTAGACTCATTCGAAAAGCTAAACTTCAACTGTTTGCCAGATCAAAAAAGTTTTTATAATACATTATGCGATGAAGAAGTAACTGAAGAAAATTACTGTCGAGCACAAAAAGCGTGGAAAGTGTTTAATTGTCACACTTTAGGAGAATATAGTGACATATATCTAACGTCGGATGTTTTACTTTTGGCGGATATATTTGAGAATTTTCGAACCATATCGATTCAGAACTATGGTTTGGATCCGTGTCATTATTTCACATCACCGGGTTTCGGTTTTGATGCCTTACTACGCATGACTAGGGTAAAATTGGAATTGCTAACCGATATAGATATGTTGCATTTCTTTAAAAAGGGTATTCGCGGTGGTTTGAGTATGTGCAGCAAGAGAAGTGCTGAAGCAAATAACAAGTTTATGCCGGAATTTCTACCCAATAGAGAAACATCCTATATTTTATACCTTGACGCTACAAATTTGTATGGGCACGCGATGAGAAGAAAACTTCCAACCGGAGGATTTCGATGGCTGTCAGATGAAGAGATCCGTAGGCTAGATATTGACAATATGAATGAAGATTCAGGAAAGGGTTACGTGTTTGAAGTTGATTTAGAGTATCCGGAAAACTTGCATGATGAACACAACGATTTACCATTTTGTCCTGAACGAATTGTACCTCCAGGCTCAAAAAATGCAAAGTTAATAGCAAATTTATATAATAAATCAAGGTACATCATTCATTACATGAACTTAAAGCAATGTGTACGGTTTGGTTTGAAGTTAATAAAGGTTCATAGGGCGTTGGAATTTAAACAATCAGAGTGGATGCGGAAATATATTGATTTCAATTCTGAAAAACGTGCGAAAGCGACAAATGAATTTGATAAAAACCATTACAAGTCGATGAATAACAACGTGTTCGGTAAAACAATGGAAAATGTAGAAAAGCGGGTAGATATAAGATTAGTTACACACTGGGAATGTCGCCATAGGAAACCGGGCGTAGAAGCTCTGATCGCTAAACCAAATTTCAAATCTTCAAAAGTATTCAATGATAATTTGGTAGCAATTCAGCTGAATCTCGCAGAAGTACGTTATAATAAACCGCTGTACGTAGGATTCTGCATATTAGAGCTTTCGAAAACGGTAATGTACGATTTCTTCTATGGTTATTTAAAAGAAAAGTATGGAAACGACGTATACCTCTTGTACACCGATACGGATTCGTTGATTCTAGAAATATTTACACCAAACGTATATGAGGATATAAAAGAAAATATTGATGTCTTTGACACGTCGAATTATCCGTTAGACAATATACACGGTATACCCCGCGGTGTACCGGTATTGGGAAGAATGAAGGATGAATATCCAAATAGGTGTATCACCTCATTTGTTGGAACAGGAGCCAAAGCTTATTGCATAACTTTGCTCGACGATAACGTAAAGAAGGCTAAAGGAGTGAAAAAGTATGTTATTGATAAACATTTGAGCGTAACCGATTACAAAGCTGTGGTCGAACGTGGTGGATTGATACGTAAGGAAATGTACGTATTTAAATCGGAATATCACACAATGTACACAGAATTAAAAAACAAAATCGCTTTATCATGTAGTGATGATAAACGGCACATATTACCGGATGGTTCTAGTACATTGGCTTGGGGGCATAAGTCATTGAATGATGCAACACAAAATATAGATAATTAAAAAATATAATATAAATAATCAATACAAAATAATACATATACTGTAATCTCAGATAGTAAATAAATTATTTAACGTGTATTAGTAATTGTTTTATTGTTTCTTAAATAACGTTACTTTTTGAGATCCAAGAATTATGAGACGGTCCCAAACCCAACCATTTAACAAGCACTTGTTGTCCTTTTCGTCTTAGCACTTTTTCCACCAAGTAAACGTCTGGATGCTTAACGTTTTGTAATTCTTCTCTATAGAATCCGCCAGAAATAATTTCACCGGAAGCATCTTTGAGAAGGTATGTTGTGGGGTTAGTATTACGAACGGTATGTATAGTAAATACTTCGTTAGACCAATTTGGAGTGTAGTTTTTGGTGAAGGCGTGTCGATGCTTGCTTATTCGTACGTAATCACCGACTTTAAATCTTTTTCTAATAGGGTCGACCGTCTTTATGTAATTGTAAACAGATTTCAACAGAATTGAAGCATTTCTGCTGTTTACTTCGCTTGGTTTCATTCCTATCGTCCGGTGCTCTCGGTTGTTATAATCCTGAATTAATTTAGGTAGTATTTCCAACCAACGATAATTACCTTGCATACTAAATTCTTTCCACATCTTTTCCTTTAGTGTTCTATTGAAGCGTTCGACAATTGAACTCTTTAAATTAGAAAATGTGCTGTAATGATTAATACCATAGCGTGTCATAAGGTTCTTAAAGTTTGCGTTATAAAATTCTGTTCCGTTATCTGTCTGTAGGTTCTTCGGTATATTGTTTTGCTTGTCTAACAGAATCGTTTCCATAGCCCGCGTAACTTCCTTACCCGTTTTGTTTTTTAGTGGTACAGCCCATCCGTACTTGGAAAATGCATTAATAACGGTTAATATATATTTAAAATTACCATTAGCTTTTGAATAAGGAATCATCTCTACCAAATCAGCTTGAAATAAGTCCCTTAAACCCTTTATAACAACACGCCTGCGTCTGTAGTTTTTCCGTACTGGCGCGTGCAACTCATTTACAAGGGATCTCTTGATATTACTCATTTTGTGGACAATTCAATGACTAATTCAACACTAAATGGATGCTTCAATAAAGTGGGCGTTACTGTAGGCTTGCATACTATTTTATTCCCGAAGGATAGATAATTTAAGTCATTTGGATCGAATTGCTTCCCATCAATTATGAGTTGTACGTTTCCCTCAAATCGGGAAGAAACAATTTCACCAACATAAAAATAGTTAACATACTGTTTAACGTATCCTAAATTTTGAATAATGAAATAATTATCAACCTTATCTGTAGTTCCATCTCCGCTAAATGTTAATATAATTGATGGTCGTAAATATCGACGCTTCTTCAAATGAGTAACAATGTTGTGACCATGTACATGCTTACCAAACTTATCGATTACCATACTGGACGAGTGCTTTCCGAACCGGTTTAAACTCATCTTTCCTACTTCATGGTCGCTGACGTTTTAAAATAGAAAGTATGAAGCATGTATATTTATGATTTAACGTATAATCTTTGCCTCTGCTAGTTCAGATATGATAGATGTAATTTCGTTGACATGTGCGGAATTACCTGCAGCTTGAGAAGCCATTAACAATCGCAATCTATTGACCAGCTCATTGGGATCGTCCCAGTACTCGTACTCGATAAGAGCGTGAGGAACAACTTGTTTCTGCAATGTACCACCCAAGGTTTTTTTCTTAGGATTCGGCCAGTACCTCGCCCAATGCACCCTGGGTTTGTCACCCTCCATGATAGGCTTGATAATATCTTGAAACTTTTGACTTTCATCCTCCGTGGTCAAACCTGCCTCTGGAATGTAATTCATGTAAGCTGCATTCGAACGTTGCAAGATATCTTTGTAATTGCGCACATCTTGAATTGTAAATCTGCCAGGATTGTTTTTAAATAATAAATCATATAATCCAGTGGTTCCCGCATATTTAAATTTTCCAACGAGAATATCCTTGTCGTCAAATTCAACAGGGCTAACACCTATGTAAAAGCCTTCCGGAGTCTGACGAACACCGTATACTTGATCATACTCATCTGCCACATCCTTAGCCAAACCAACAATATACCTTCTGGGTAAAGGATCAAACATATCCAATGCAGCTTGTACATCGGGACTTGCCAATTGTTCTTCCAATTCATCTTTAAATCGTTCCACTCGATCTTTTCCGTAGGTTATAAGGGCTGCAGTATCATCGCTGGAATCTGAATACTCTTCATCGATATCCTCACCCGGTTGACCTTCAAATATCTCTTCTTGTACCTGGAATGATGGTATAGTTGGAGTAGAAATTACTTTTTTCTTTTCAGGAGTAGAGGTGATTAATTTTCGGCGTGTAGGTTTCAATGGAATTTTAGGTTTTTGTGTAAAATGTTCATCCTCGTATTTGGATGCTATGTCAGAAATGTCGTCCGTGAAACGTTCCATTTTAGAGATCTTTTCGGTCTTCGGATACAGACGTGGTTTTGAATCGGATAACAAACCAACTGTTTCTATTTTTGCAGCAATATCTTTTAATGGTTTCGTAATCGGAGAGTACGCCGTTTCCGTCCGAATTCTTGATTCTGCTACGTCCTCTTTTAACGAGCGAATTTTGTCTCGCAAGGCTTCGCGAGCAGTGATAAGTTCCGCAGCAAGCGTCTTCTTCATAGTGGGATGTACTTCAACGTAATGAAGTAAGTACTGTTTAAATAGACACTTTTAAACTTCAATGAATTTGTCAAAACCATAGCGGAACCGACCGTTAGACAAAGTACAGTCCAGGTCAATTACTAGGACACCATGTCTATTCTTCCAACAAGCATCGGCAATTCGCTTTAGATTATTAAATTCTATATCAGCCATTAGATGATCTTCGAACACGTGTTTTAAATTTGTTAGGTCCTGTTTAAACAACACCAACAAATTGCAGTTGTCACGAATTAACTGTTTAGGAATTGCGCTATAACTTTGACAAATCAAGAAACAATCAATATTCTTATGGCGACCATATGAAAAAAAATCCTTAATTACATTCTGACCAGTACAAGGAACATCGTCAAATATGACTACCGAATATTCTTTCACTTCTTCCGGAGTAATAAACGAATCTATATTAGAAAATTCATAGTAACCACAATCTTTTATAGGTTCTAACAGATGTCTTAAAAAATCATACTTATTTTGGTACAATGAATTAGAACATAAATATATGTTTAGGAAGCGCAGGCCATTACGAGCAAGTAAAACCGATAGCATGACATTCGTTTTACCGACACCAGACGGTCCCACAATTATACCTCGCTTACACTTTCCGCCGAACAAGTCACTATGTCTCACAAAGTATTCTTCGGCTGCACCTTTACTAAAATTAATTATTGGTAGAGTTAGCGGTTGCGATGAACACTTTACCTTCTCGACAATCATTACTCACGACCTACCGCATTCAAAAGTTAACAGGGTAATACTGAACTAAAAAACATAACTCAACATATAAGTAATAATAATATAATATGATATAATATGATATAAAATAATATGATATAATATGATATAAAATAATAATAACAATAATAATAATATAATAATATAAAAATAATAATTAGCCACCTAGGGGTGGCTAATCCCACACCTCCTCGGGTTCGTCAGGGGGTGCAACCGGCTCCGTCGGCGTAGGCGAGTGGTTGGGAGATGCATCCGGCCAAGGGTCAGGCGGTTCTGTATTGCGCGGTGGCAGTTCCCGGTATACATTTACCGCCTCTATATTTACCGTCGTCGCTTTTATTGTCGACGACTCCTTGACCGCTTCTTTGAGCATCTCCATCTCCGCTCTTAAATGATTTAACTGAAAATTTTAAATTAGTAAAACATGTATATAAATATGAATAACTAACGTACTACATCTTTCATCCCACTTATTTGGGCATCCATCACGGCCGCCCTCCTTTCAAATATTAACAGTTTGGCCAAGGTGCGAGGGCTAATAGTGGTCATTCTGTTAAAAGATAATGTATTAGCTATAAAGAAAATAATTTTAATAGGTTACTGTAGAAGAGAAAGAATTTGTTTGTCCTTCGCAACCTCTGCAGTCAAATCCTCAATGGTTTCGTTAAGAGAAATTTTTAGAGGATCATCATCAACCATAAAAGACGTCATCCCTTCTTTAAGCCGCAATAAATACACTAAAGAATGATTTAACTCAGTAACCTTTTGTTGAAGGTTATTGCTATAATTTCTGTGTAATAATTTGACATCTTCCAAAAGCAAGCTTTTAGTTTTTTCCAATGTAGAACTTATTGCAGTTGAAAAAAGGTTGCCTAATACTTCTGAATGTACAGCAGAAGTTGATGGAATGTTAGAGGTAGGAGGTAGAGTACTTGTAATCATTGTGGTCTGTACTTTTGGCACATTACCGATCTTCGAAGAAGAAGAAGAAGAAGCAGAAGAAGGAGAAGTATGGCTAGCGACAACCAAGGAATCTTTCTTGTTTAAAGGAACTTGAAGAGAGGACAGGTCAGAAGTCCTTACTGCGCAGAATTGTGATACCGCCATTGCATTAAGAGAGTCGTCAGAAATGTGCTCGTTAATGCTGGAGGCGACTTTTCCAGCGTCAATTATAGACGCTTCCGTCGGTTCCTCATCAGAAGCACGCTTACGTTGTATTGATCTTGAACGAGCACGTTCCCGTCGTTGCTCTCTATATGTATCCTTCGGTAACCACAATCCTACACCCTTCTTCCAATGCTCACGTTTCCTTGAATTCTGACGAAGTGACAGACTTTTCACTCCACCGGTATTCGAGGAAGCCGTGCCGCTCGGAACTGGTAAGGGCGTCTGTGCTTCATCTGTAGGTTGGACGACGCAGGAATCTCTAGCCTTCTCAGCAGAGGTTATGTCCAACAACTCAACGTTGAAATTATTTAAAATTTCAACCTCTTGGCTGTTAGAAAATCCCGGTTCTGTCAAATTAATTTGACTGAAACCATCTTGAGACATCTTAATGAAAAGAATTTATTAGTTTAAATGAAAATAAACAAGAGAAAAAATTAATCTCTACTTACTTTGGCGATAGATGTAAAAAGTTGAAAAAAAACTTGTAGCTGTAAAACGATATAAAAAATTAACTTTTGTTTGCTGATGCTCGGGATCGAACCCGAACAATTTTGCTAAAAGCCAAGCGTCATATACGCTAGGCTATTGAAGGACACGAGATAAAGTGCTTAATTACTTTACTTACATTGACGAGGGATGTAACGGTTATAGTGGTAACCGTGAAGCAGCTGCAAAAAAAAAATATATGGAATATAATAATAATTTCTTGCCAGCGCTCCGAATCGAACCCGAGCCATCTGGTCGAGAGCCTGACGTACTGTACTGTTAGGCTATCGAAGGAATCGGCTTGAGGTGTTTAAGATTACTTATAGTTTACGAACGCTCAAATTATTGTACTTACATTGACGATAGGCGATGGAATTGTAACCGTGACGCAGCTGTAAAAAATATAGAAAATAATAAAAATTTCTGCCAGCGCTTGGGAACGAACCCGAAGCATCTGGTCGAGAGCCTAACGCACTGCACTGTTAGGCTATCGAAGAAATTGGCTTAAGGTATTTAAAATTTAGTAACATTTTCACCAACGCTCGGGATCGAACGTTTTAGAAAGTAAAAGTATAGTAAATTGTACTTACCAAAAGGTTGCGCTGTTAGTGAACAGTGGACACTAGAAACTGGACACTAGAAAGTGGGAACTAGAAACTTGACACTACAAAGTGAACAGTAGAAACACTAGAACAGTAGAAAACTGTGAGGAATTGTTGTTCATTCTTCCTTTTTATACAAAAAAAGTAGGTTAGTAGATGTGGTAGGAGGCGGAGTAGGGGCGGAGTAAGGGGCGTGGTGGGGAAAGGGGGCGGAGTTAGAGTGGGGGAACTTTTTTCCTGGTGCTTTTTTGGCCGGCACCGGGGGGGGGGGGGGGGGGGGGGAACTAAGCACCCCCACCCCAAAACCCCACTCCCATCCCTACTCTTCCCTTTCCTCTTTCGGGAGGAGTTTAAGGAGGAGCTCCTTTTAAAAGAACTCCTCCCCTTTTCTTTACCATTTTTCCTTCCCTTTTTTCCTTTCTTTTCTTCCCTTTTTTCCTTTTTTCTTCCCTTTTTTCCTTCTTTCTTTCTTCTTTCCTGCTTTTCTTCTACAAACCCAACCCAACCCAACCCAACCCCCCCCCAACCCCTTTCATTATTCACCCTTTTGTACTAATAAAGATGCAACATTTTTTCGTTATACAAGAGAACCTTTATTTCGTTAAACAATTTACATATAATACATATACAAATTACACATTACAAAAACCACAATTTCCTCGGGTTGGTGGTGGTCCGTCAATATGCGTATCCATATGATCCATATTGTAATGCTTGAAACAAGGTAGCTTACATTGCAGTCGTTCTTCATTTCTGTATTTCGAAGGTAATTTGAACCAAACAGCTGCAAGGTCCAATGGTTTCACTTTATCCAAATAATACTCCATTGGTAAATAACAAAGTTCGTAATTTTTTATATTCACAAACGATAAATCCCTTTCATATCTTTGCATAATGTCCCACACTTTATTTATTATGAAAGTTGAAAGCCCCAACCGCGTAACTAAACGCCAAATACGTTCCATCTCGAACTGTACGCTGTTCTACGTTTCTCAGTTCATTTATACCCTCAAATTTCTGAAGATGTATGAAAACAAGTAAAAAACGTTTGACAGAGAGCACATGCTTGGTGTCTTTTTATGGAAGGGGCACATTGGCAAGCCAACCTCTAATTTACATTCGTGTTCGGGCAATTCTTTGACTGGTATCGTTACAATTCTTTTTAAAAAACATGCTTTTTCATGCCCTTTTACGTAAACTACTTTTGCTGATCGACACAGATAATAAACGATGTCATCGAAACTGGATACCGGGACAAAGCCGACATTCCAATCGATGCAGTGATGATAATTCATTAACCAGTTGGCCGTATTGCGAAATTTGGTAGGTAAAGATGAAAAACTTCGAATTGGTTGGAATATGTAATGACTTACACGGTTCTTATTATCATAGGAGGCCAATTCCTTAGGAATAAATTCTTCATCATTAACCATAAAACCTTGAATATCAATTATAATAAAATCGTTTTCGCAAAGCATGCTCAACCCACTTTTAGACAGGCGTTTTCTTCGACGTTTAGACAAACACTAATTGATTATGGTTAACAAACGTTACTATATCAGTTGCTTGACAATTTTCGTCAGAGGTGAATATGTGAATGCTCTGTCATGTAATATTAACGCGTAGGCCGTAGTGCCCGCCGGAATCGCAGCTTTTGTTGAATACTCAATTTTTATTTCTACACCACTTTTATGTACTGCTTCCTGTTGGTACGTACAATCGATTCCAATTAACGGAGCATACGTTTTAAATTCTTCGGGAGAAAACAAAGGCTCGCTTTCTTGATAGTAGTACGCTTGCTGGAATCTTGAATACATATCATATAACACTGCATAATGATTATTATCAAAATCTACATTCAAATTATCATACGGGAAACGTTCGCCGTTCAGAAATACAGTTAAATTTGTTAAATTGATGTTATCAAACAGAGACAAATTTCCTGTAAAAGCACCCTTACGATTAATTTGAAATCCAATAATTATAAACCTCGGAGTTTCTAATTGTGGTGCTGTTTTTACTGCCCACGTTTGCTTCGTAGTCTGTGGTAATTGAGGATATTCGTGTATTTCCCAAGAGCGAAAAGGAACGTGAATATCCAAATTTCTTTCAGAAATTTTAGTTAATGTCAACTGCTCCCTTAGGCCAACGACCACGTGTGGGACTCTCCATACAATCTTAGTAATAATCAACTTCAATTTTTCATCGACCGGAGCTGTTGCAGGTTGGAAAATAACGTCGGTATCATCGTGTCCACGAATTAATACGAGCTCCTGTCGGACGTTCATCATAATTTTTCTAAAATCTTCAGCAAATCCCAACAATGTTTTCAATGGAACGCTTATACCGAAATTACCATTCTTATCTAATGCTTTCGAAATACCGACTTGATCATTCTCACCCGGTGTAATGTGCCAGCCGGCGTTCTCTAATTTTATAACCTCATTCCGGGTACATGAAAAGTAACCCTTCATACAAGATGTTATACCGACATTTCGTACGCTATCCACTAATATTCCATTTATAAGATACCTAATGTCGCTAAACATAAATGCAACAGCATTGCTAACCAATTGAGCTGTTGCACTAGCATTTTTTGTTACACTACCATCCGCAGCGATTTTACGAACGCTGCCTTCGACGTATAAATAACTCTCGCTCGGTAAAGTGTAATTATCTATTTCTGGAATTGAAATTCTTATTTCATCGTTGTTATCGTATGTCGTCGAACCAAATGGTTGATGAGAATGTAGTTCGTAACTCACAATTGATTGATCAGATTTTATTTTATCAGTCACTTTTAATATATCCATTACAATAAAACTTCGTATCCTAGTTGACTTAAATATCTTCGATTGCTAGGTGTTAATCGACTAATGGACTGTTCTCTACTAACGTTGCGCTCTCCTACAATACGCGCTTTATAGTTTCGACCATTGTACGTTTTCCCGTTTCTATCTCTTCTTGCCCACCTTTTCCTTTTACTTTGATATACTACAGACATAGTCTTTTCAATTTATGGATTTCAAGTGAACTCTCACGGTTAATTCCTCTTCTCTGAAATCAACCAATTTTCCGTCCTGGTCTAGTATGCGTACTGTTACACTACTAATCACGTTCGTTGAAACCGGCAAATAAATAGGCAGCTGTGGCGACTCAATTATTTTAAAACCTGCCGGAACGTTTGGGAAAAAGTGGTATAAAACGTGAACGGGAACTCCGTTGTTGTACGAACCTGTCACCAAGTTACAATAAATTTGTAAAGCGTTTGTTTTGTTTATGTTTACTACGTAATCCGAATACCGTTCCGTATGTTTAGGCACTATTCCAGGCTTAAAGCCCAGTAGGGATCCTATTGAGTTATCGCACGCAAAATTAATTCTTCTAGTACTTTTTATACGAACGTGTTGAGTATTATTATTTCCCGTAATGTCTATAAAGACTCCTTTAGCGTGTCTCCTCAGTAACTGTTCATTCACAACTCCGGCAATATCATCAATATCGTACGTTCCAACCGGTATTTCTATATTGTTTTTAAAATTACCTGTCTTATCTTCGTATTGTAAAATATTGTTACTTTTATCTACGTTTGCCAAACTATTGAACGTTTCGAAATTTAAGAGAGCCAACTCGTACCTTCCTGATTCATTCAAATATATTGGAGGGTTAAAATTACAAGATAACTCCGAAGATTTTCCAGACAATGTAAATGTGTAACTTGTATGTCCTGCTTCTTGCTCCATTATGTTTCTAACTGAACATGTTTTTTACCTACTACATGTTTTATTCATTAGGAATTTCAAACATAATTCGCCACAATTTTTCTCTGAACCTCTTTGATATTGACGATAGTTATATTTTATCACATTACCCCTACCATCTGATAACAAATACCGTTCAACTTCTAATGGTGGTCTTAAATCACCGTAACTATCAAAATACTGTATGTCTTTACCATCCTTCTTATATGCAATCCAGTGTGTACCTCGCCCATTCGAATTGTCAAGATTAACTATACCTCTTTCTACTTTTTTCACGTGCTTCGGAAGATCGTCTTTCATAAAAACACCACGAAAATTTGGAATTTTCAGTATTTTTACGAACCTTTCCAATTCTTCGTTATTTAACGCATGACGAGGTATCTGAATTAGTTTTTTGAATTATTTGTAATACCACAACCTTTCTTATACGGTTTAATATAGAATCCTCTCCCTGCAACGCTAGCCTCTTTTCTATCGACATATAAACCACATCCTTTCTTATATGGCTTTATATAAAACCCGCTGCCTACAGGTTTAGCTTCCAACGCCCTGTTGTGTCTCTGATCTTCTTCCAAACGTTCCTTAGCCAACTTTGCGTCAGTGACAGTTTTCGCAATGGCAGCCGCCCCGCCACCGAGACTACCTAGAGCTCCCAAAGCGGCAAATAAAGGTACTAATGGTAGAAAACCTCCCTTTTTCGGGATTCGAATTATCCTGCCCCTAGGCTCAGCAATTTTTCGTCGTTTACTTTTTAATGTTCCGTATGCAGCTTTCACATTCGCTAATAGATTTTTAGTACCGGTTTTCGCAACTGCATTACGAGCAACCTTGAGCGCTTCTGAAAAAGATAAAGCTCCTCCACGCTTTGAGCGCTTCAATTTTCGATCTTTCTTCTTCACCGATCTTTTTCCAACACCCATGCCTATTGCTACTTTGGCTTTCATTAATGCTGCTACTGCAGATGATGCCGCCTTTTCACCAAAACTAGAGTCCTTACTGAATATTCGTTCCTTCGCCGCTTTATATAATTCCTTATCTGCACCGTGTCTGAATTTTAAATCAGAACTGTGTGTATACGCGATGTCGTGTTTTTTACACGCTTCGTCCAATGGATTCACACCGTGATCTCCTCTTTTTAATCTTTTCTCCAATTTCGTACCCGGCCCACAGAAATTATATCCAGGCAAGTGTAGTTCTATCGGAAGTTTATCAATCAATTTATTGAAAAAACCGTGACCAATTCGTTTACCCCTCAAACGCCTACTGCGACGCTTCGATAGTGTCGATGTCATTTTATATTTTTTTCACGCGCGGTCCTTCTTTCTCTACACAATTATAAACAGCAAATGAATCACCGCTTTACTATCATATGCTTTATATTCTTTATTAAGAAGCATATTATACATATAGCTACTAATTTATAATACTGAAACGCTCTCGATACATCTTCAATCTATGTTCTACACTTAAATATTTTGCTAACAACTCATTTACGATTCTTATTCTACCCTTAAATCTAATTTCATCCAACATTCTTTCTTCCCAATCACCTTTCCTCGCTTTTCGGTAAGCGAACGACCATTGACACATTCTATACACTTGATTTTTAGATTCGCAAATTGTTACTTGTTTAACCATATTAAATTCACTTATTCTACAAAAACTTTTAACTTATAGCTTTCTAATATTAATACATATTTATAATGAAATATTTTTAACACATTCTCAATAAAGTATACAAGTCTATATCCAACAATATCTTGTCCATACCATACACTAGCAACTCTTGAGCTATGCACGACTGCTCACTTGGTCCAGTATTACAAGCTGCCCATACATTCGATTTTATGTCACCTTGCATTCCACTCACAACCTCAATCATATTATCATAATACGTATGGTATTCAAGACTTTTCAATGCGTCTAGCCTCACCGAAACTAATTCGGTTAATTTCCACAATTCATGCAACGAGTCATAAGCTAGGTAAAATACTTCTGAACCCCTATCCATTTTGAATACTTTTCTCGTATTCTCTATCCACATACTGCTGCAAGACACTCCACTTATAAGGAACTTTGCTGGAGTAGATAAATCACCGACAAAACTGTTTAAAATCAATTGTTTGCTGTTTACTATGTTCTTCCATTCAGGTTCAGATAAACTCAAGCATTGTCCTTTTCCCATTAACCGTATCACGGGTTCAAAATGCTGATTCGCGCACAGTCCAACAGATATCCATTTGGTTCTACTTTTGTTTAAATAATAGGTGCTTTCCGAGAACAGCGGTCCTTGGTTACCTTTCTGGTTTATCGCAGATTCATTGGATACAGTACTACTTATTACAGATGGCTGACCAATATTTTCGATAATCTGTTGACTGCTGGGATACACAAACTCTCCCAATTCTGTTGCCAATACATTAGTTGTTTCCGATACTACATTTTGCTTTGCATTTCCAGACGATATATTTGGCAATGATGAGCAACCTTCATTTTTTGTGGTCACAAGTGACTTCTTGTTTTCTCCCCTCCCCAACACATTTGGCGCAGGTCTCTTGTTTGAGCATTTGGAGTTCGGTTTGGATGCCACTATATTTAAAAATCTTTTACGTTAATTCATTATCTACTTGATATTCAATTTGAATTACTTACTTGTATATTAATTACACTAAACGTGCACTCGTTGTGAATCTCACCACTGTATGAATCACTATCGCCAGGCATTTTGTATTTATAGCTGAAGTAATAGAGTGGGGGGAATCTTTTTCACACAAGAATTGTGGGAACACCTTTTGCATTGATATTAATTAATATTACAACATTATTTACATTCTATCAGAAGACGTCGATGGGTGACCACGTTGGCATATAGAACGTTGTCATAATTTATTCTCTGGTTTCTTACTTGGAGGAGTCACTTGGGAGGAGGTTGGACATTAATTGAAACCTCATTAATTGGAAACTCCTCCCATATTGCAACCTCTAAGAGGAGTAGGTTTATACCAGTTACCCGAATCTAGAACCTCCTCCTCCTCCTCCTCCTCCCCCAACAATTAGCCGATTCTAGAACCTCCTCCTCGGACGCAGGTTCGAGGAGGAGGTTCTAGAATCGGCTAATCTATACTACTAATATCCCACAAAAAAAAATTAATTTTGACTCAAAAAAAATTGCCCGATTTATTTAAGGTGAATTTAAACGAATTATATCTCGAAAAATAGTGGAAGGATAAAATTACGAAATATATCATTAAAATCGTTTTTTAATTCTGTATAAATCGACCAAATTTGGTGTTTTTAATTTTCATAACTCGCCCAAGAATTAATTTTGAATTTAATCGTGTATAAATAACAACACAGAAAAAAAGGTAAATTTTAAATGATGATATCTCATGAACTAAAAGAGATATTGAGAAATGATTATTATCATTAAATTTCGATTTCGATTCTAAATAAATCCCCTTGATTTGATTTCTTAACTTTCTTAAATATCCCACAAAAAAAAATTAATTTTGACTCAAAAAAAATTGCCCGATTTATTTAAGGTGAATTTAAACGAATTATATCTCGAAAAATAGTGGAAGGATAAAATTACGAAATATATCATTAAAATCGTTTTTTAATTCTGTATAAATCGACCAAATTTGGTGTTTTTAATTTTCATAACTCGCCCAAGAATTAATTTTGAATTTAATCGTGTATAAATAACAACACAAAAAAAAAGGTGAATTTTAAATGATGATATCTCATAAACTAAAAGAGATATTGAGAAATGATTATCACCATTAAATTTCGATTTCGATTCTAAATAAACCCCCTTGATTTGATTTCTTTACTTTTTTAAATATCCCACAAAAAAAAAATTTTGGCCCAAAAAAGAAATTGCTCGATTTATTTAAGGCGAATTTAAACGAATTATATCTCAAAAAATAGTGAAAGAATAAATTTGCGAAATATATCATTAAAATCGTTTTTTAATTTAGTATAAATCGACCAAATTTGGTATTTTTAATTTTTATAACTCGCCCAAGAATTAATTTTCAATTTAATCGTGTATAAATAACAACACTGAAAAAAATGGTGAACTTTAAATGATAATATCTCATGAAGTAAAAGAGATATTGAGAAATGATAATTATCATTAAATTTCGATTTCGATTCTAAATAATCCCCTTTGATTTGATTTCTTAACATTGTTAAATATCCCACAAAAAAAAATTAATTTTGACTCAAAAAAAAATTGCCCGATTTATTTAAGGCAAATTTAAACGAATTATATCTCAAAAAATAGTGGAAGGATAAAATTGCGAAATATATCATTAAAATCGTATTTTAATTCTGCATAAGTCGACCAAATTTGGTATTTTTAATTTTTATAACTCGCCCAAGAATTAATTTTGAATTTAATCGTGTATAAATAACAACACAGAAAAAAAGGTGAATTTTAAATGATGATATCTCATGAAGTAAAAGAGATATTGAGAAATGATTATTATCATTAAATTTCGATTTCGATTCTAAATAATCCCCTTTGATTTGATTTTTTAACTTTTTCAAATATCCCACAAAAAAGTTAATTTTGGCTCAAAAAAAAATTGCTCGATTTATTTAAGGCGAATTTAAACGAATTACATCTCAAAAAATAATGAAAGGATAAAATTGCGAAATATATCATTAAAATTGCTTTTTAATTCTGTATAAATCGACCAAATTTGGTATTTTTAATTTTTATAACTCGCCCAAGAATTAATTTTGAATTTAATCGTGTATAAATAACAACACAGAAAAAAAGGTGAATTTTAAATGATGATATCTCATGAACTAAAAGAGATATTGAGAAATGACTATTATCATTAAATTTCGATTTCGAATCTAAATAAATCCCCTTGATTTGATTTCTTTACTTTTTTAAATATCCCACAAAAAAAAAATTTTGGCCCAAAAAAGAAATTGCTCGATTTATTTAAGGCGAATTTAAACGAATTATATCTCAAAAAATAGTGAAAGAATAAATTTGCGAAATATATCATTAAAATCGTTTTTTAATTTAGTATAAATCGACCAAATTTGGTATTTTTAATTTTTATAACTCGCCCAAGAATTAATTTTCAATTTAATCGTGTATAAATAACAACACTGAAAAAAATGGTGAACTTTAAATGATGATATCTCATGAAGTAAAAGAGATATTGAGAAATGATAATTATCATTAAATTTCGATTTCGATTCTAAATAATCCCCTTTGATTTGATTTCTTAACATTTTTAAATATCCCACAAAAAAAAATTAATTTTGACTCAAAAAAAAATTGCTCGATTTATTTAAGGTGAATTTAAACGAATTATATCTCAAAAAATAGTGGAAGGATAAAATTGCGAAATATATCATTAAAATCGCTTTTTAATTCTGTATAAATCGACCAAATTTGGTATTTTTAATTTTTGTAACTTGCCCAAGAATTAATTTTGAATTTAATCGTGTATAAATAACAACGCAGAAAAAAAATGGTGAACTTTAAATGATGATATCTCATAAAGTAAAAGAGATATTGAGAAATGATTATCACCATTAAATTTCGATTTCGATTCTAAATAAACCCCCTCAATTCGATCTTTTTAACTTTTTTAAATATCCGACAAAAAAAATTAATTTTGACTCAAAAAAAATTGCTCGATTTATTTAAGGTGAATTTAAACGAATTAAATCTCAAAAAATAATGAAAGGATAAAATTGCGAAATATATCATTAAAATCGTTTTTTAATTCTGTATAAATCGACCAAATTTGGTATTTTTAATTTTTATAACTCGCCCAAGAATTAATTTTGAATTTAATCGTGTATAAATAACAACACTGAAAAAAATGGAGAACTTTAAATGATGATATCTCATGAACTAAAAGAGATATTGAGAAATGATCATTATCATTAAATTTCGATTTCGATTCTAAATAATCCCCTTTGATTTGATTTTTTAACTTTCTTAAATATCCCACAAAAAAAATTAATTTTGACTCAAAAAAAATTGCCCGATTTATTTAAAGCGAATTTAAACGAATTATATCTCAAAAAATAGTGGAAGGATAAAATTACGAAATATATCATTAAAATCGTTTTTTAATTCTGTATAAATCGACCAAATTTGGAATTTTTAATTTTCATAACTCGCCCAAGAATTAATTTTGAATTTAATCGTGTATAAATAACAATACAGAAAAAAAGGTGAATTTTAAATGATGATATCTCATGAAGTAAAAGAGATATTGAGAAATGATTATTATCATTAAATTTTGATTTCGATTCTAAATAATCCCCCTTGATTTGATTTCTTAACTTTCTTAAATATTCCATAAAAAAAATTAATTTTGACTCAAACAAAAATTGTCCGATTTATTTAAAGCGAATTAAAACGAATTATATCTCAAAAAATAGTGGAAGGATAAAATTACGAAATATATCATTAAAATCGTTTTTTAATTCTGTATAAATCGACCAAATTTGGTATTTTTAATTTTTATAACTCGCCCAAGAATTAATTTGGAATTTAATCGTGTATTAATAACAACACAGAAAAAAAGGCGAATTTTAAATGATGATATCTCATGAACTAAAAGAGATATTGAGAAATGATTATCACCATTAAATTTCGATTTCGATTCTAAATAAACCCCCTCAATTCGATCTTTTTAACTTTTTTAAATATCCGACAAAAAAAATTAATTTTGACTCAAAAAAAAATTGCCCGATTTATTTAAGGCGAATTTAAACGAATTATATCTCAAAAAATAATGACAGGATAAAATTGCGAAATATATCATTAAAATCGTTTTTTAATTTAGTATAAATCGACTAAATTTGGTATTTTTAATTTTTATAACTCGCCCAAGAATTAATTTTGAATTTAATCGTGTATAAATAACACGTAATATTAAATTTCGAATTCGATTCTAAATAAACCCCCTTAATTCGATTTCTTACCTTTTTTAAGAAAGGATATTTTTATTTAATTTTGTACTTTTTATTAAGACGAATTTTATTTGTTATAGTTCTACCGGTTTCAGCCCTGTTTATGTCATCCTCAGGAACTTTCGAGCACGGTTGATCTTCAAATTATTTAAAATCTATTCAAAATTAGTTGATTTTATAATGGCGTGTTTTTGCGCTCAGCAATTTTGAAGATTAAAGATAATTTGTTCAAGACGAAAAAACATTTCTTTAACAATATTTTTTATATCAGCTGAATGGGAAGTAATGAAATTTTAAATGATTTAAAAAAAAATTTAAAATATATACAAAAAAATTTGAATTTTTAGACCCGTTTTAGCGATTCTTTATAAATTGTTTGTAATGATTTTATCGAATATATCCGTTATTTTATTAATTACATATCCGTTACATGTTAATTTAGTTACTATTGTTATGTTCTTTCAAAAATGTGCCATGTTTCCCGGACAAGATATGACCCTATATTTGTTCTCAAAGTCTGTATTTGTATGATCAATTAATGTTATGTTACTTAAATTTATTTTATTTAGTTTTTGATGATTAATTGATTTGTACTGATTTATACTGTATCAACTTTTATGTCTATTTGATAATAATGATTATCTTATACAGCTTATCAGGATCAAGTTACGAATTCAAAGCTCTATGCTTATATGAATGTAGTGACAATATTTTTTTAAAATCAAAAAAAAATTATTTCCTTCTCCATCTCTAGAATAAATTCCATTTTGTTATGGTTTGTATTAATGTATGTATGTTATCTTTATTATCAATAATGGCAAATACATAATCGACGTATCTAGTCCAGAATAGGATGTTATTTTTGTATTTATTAATGATAAACTCGTTTTCTAATTTATTTAAGAAAATATCAGATATGAGTACACTTAAAGGTGAGCCCATAGGTAATCTTCCTGTAAATTGAAAGATTTTGTCTTCGAAACTGAGAAACTCCTCCATATTAATAGCCTTAGCCTAGATTGTAGAAAGTTTACTCATGTATGACTTGTAGTACAACTACAATACAAGGGAGCACCAAATCGATTCTCATTTGTATTGCAATCTTATGATTGTATTCATTTTTTTGTATACTATTGGAAATAATTGACGACCACATCTTGTATGGCTTGATCACGTGTGTCTAATGCGATAAAATTTGGTTTGGAAGCAGTATTAAGGTAGTGTAATTGTAGCAATTCTGCTGAAAGGTGATGCAGTGATGCAGCAATAATAATAATAATTTTATTATCCCAACGGAAATGAGACAAAATACTTGACGTACTCACCACACACAGACATATTCTTTCTTCTATCTTCCAGGCCAAGAAGATTGTAATCATGTAAAAGAGCCGCGTAGTGCAATTCACCGCGGGCGGATAGAAACCAAACTCCAGAAAATGTAAGAATCTGATGAACTTACGTTGTACTTTTTCTAAAGAAGCGATTTGTGTCAAAAGAGTCGGAGACCAAACGTTGCTACAGTATTCGAGTTTGTTTCGTACAAGCGTAAAATAAAGAATAAGTACGGTTTGATGTCTGCAAACTCTAAGCTATTTCTAGTAATAAAGCCCAATGTTTTAAGGTCCTTCACAGTAGATATGCGCAATAGATGATCCGTTCCAATTGTATTTTCAAAATTCACCAGGTTCCTCTTCTGGTTATATGTCATCACCTGACACTTGGATGTATTTAAGATCATTCTATTGTTAGTACACCATCCAAATCCAACTGAAGCGATAAACAGTCTCGTTCACTAAATACTGTGGTAAATAACTTAAGATCGTCTGCGTAAAGTAGTGACTGTGTAGTGAAACACGCAGGTAAATCGTTAACAAAAATATTAAATAGTAAAGGGCCTAGAATGGAACCCTGAGGTACGCCACTAGTTGCGTTTATATATCTAGATTTCACGCCACCCAGTTCAACGTACTGCCTACGATCAGATACATAAGACGTAAGAAGTTGTGTAAGAGAGCAATCGCAACCAAAATTTCCCAGCTTCACTGTCAACAACGAAAAATTCAAACAGTCAAAAGCCCTCGAGAAATCAGTGCAGACCACATCAACTTGTCCACGACCAAGTGCGGTAGAAATATATTGAGCAAAACTTAGTAAATTTGTGGCGGTAGATTTTCCTCTGTGAAAACTATGCTGCTATTCCGATATTCGTGCCTTAGTATAGAATTCGATTTTAGATGCTACAATCTGTTCAAAAAGCTTTGCAAAGTTATTGATGATGGCTATCGGCAGATAATTCGCTACGCAATCTATATCCCTTTTTGTAAACAGGGCAAATTCTACTTAATTTCCACATCTTGGGAAATTGAGAGCTATTTATAATTCTATTGAAGATGTGCAGAAGTGGATGGAAGAGTGCAGGGGCGCAGTTCTTAACCAAAAATGCAGGAATACCATCTGGGCCCATCGTAGCCTTTGCTTTAAATTTTCTGAAAGATTCAATCATTTCGTCATGGCTAACTTCGGAGATGCCAAAAGTGATAGAATTAGTATCATGCATTACGCGAGTGTTACAAATAGGTATAATAGATGCAGGACAATACATGGCTTCAAAATGATCGACACAATTTGCCAACCTAATGGAGCTTGGAGATGTTTTATTGTTCCTGGTTATGTTAACGAAGCGCCAAAAGTTTTTTGGTTCCCTTTTTATGTCCCTCTCCAAGGATCCGATATATATTCGACGATCCTGCCGTATTCGTGACTTACAGTTCCTGCGAAGTCGACTAAAACTTGAGTGATGATATGCACAATGAGTTTTTCTATATAATTTATGATGGTGCTTTTTAAATCTAAGCATTCTTATTAAGTCAGCTAAATACCATACAGGATACTTTGACCCTACATGTTTACCCCTAGATTTAGGTACGTGAGCATCAAGGACGTTGTATAATGCTTCATAAAAAACTTTACAGGAAAGTATCCCCGTGAGCGATATGCATCATCACTAGATGATGTGGCATGGATTAGATGAAAATGAGAACAATGCCATGAAAGCGTTTTTATATTTCACAAAGGTCTGTACAGCATGCTTAATGTATGGCCAGCTCTGTATCTGATCGAATATGTTGTATGATGGATATGATGGGTCGGAAACTCCAACATTATCCAGCTCCATGGTAAATGTTGAGGAAGAAATGCCACTCATAAACTGTGGCCTGTTTTACCTAAACATGATTTAGTTACTAAGTTCTCCCCTATCATATATTATGGTTTTGCAAAAATTTGGGAACGTACAAGGACAAAAAAGAAAAAAACTTTTATCAAAACAATGTTATAAAAAGACTCCACTCCAACTTGTTTAATCCCCCACGTTATTTATTTTCATTCACATCTCGTTCTATATGGTTTTTAAAAATGAATCGTAATCTGATCGCTTATACACAACACTCAGTTTTGATTTATGGTAAGCAGCGACAATTTTTCGGGTGGTATCGTTTACCGGCGCGTCGCAACCCCACAACGCTTAATCATCACGGCCGGGACCATTTGTACGACCACGACCTTCTTCGGCGGACCTTCTTCGGCGGGATCTCCGGCGGCCTTCCACGTAATTAGTCATCTCGAGGACCGGGCGTGAAAGATCGTGCTCGCAGCGCTGCTGTCTCTTTTGATACCGCCCGATACGGATCGGGCGCATTTAATGTTACTTTCAAATTGGTGCGGTACAAAGGGCCAGCTGCGGCCTCCGAAGATACTATCTTCGGCTATCTTGTCACCGCGCATATGTCACCGGAACCGTGAATAACGGCCCGAGATGGGAAAGAATAAAGGGAAAACAAACAATCGATACATTTCCGTTAAAATAAGAAAAGAAATGTATTATTATGTTTTTTTAATTGCATAACTATTGCGTTTTGTATAGTAAATAAAAATAAATGTTGATTTCGAACGTCCTTACCTCATGCATATCTAACGGACATGCAAAGAGACGTGATGTACGTTCAGTATGTCATTGCGGAGCGCGCGGAGTTATTTCGATTCCGTGTGACATGTACATGTACACGTCTGGGGCCCCCCTGATATGTTATATCAAAATTATAATCAGGGTGTTAACATTCGGTACGCGCACGTGGGAACCTCGCGGCTCTACCGTTCGAAGAATTATAACAGTAAGTAGCTCGGTCGGTAGCGTTTTCAATTCATTTTACGGTTTTCCGATGCGCCATCAACTCACGACCTTCCCTCTTTTACTCAACTAAAACCATCTATTACACTACTTTACAAATTTTTACCAAATTTTTCCTCAAAATCTGCGATATTTTTTTATAATGTAGAATGTTATACTGATTCTGAAACTGTCTTCAGTTTTTCCCCAGCACGTCCAATTTTCGAGATATACCCAAAAATGTTAAAAATCGTAAATTAAGAAACACAGTAACGGTTTATGTTCAGTATATTTGTTATTTTGCATAAGGTACTTCTGTAATTATATGGACATGAAAGACGACAAATGAACTCAAGAAAGAACTCAACTGAAGATGAGACTCAACAATTTTTGAATTTTAAATAATCATATCTCATAAATTAAAAGAGACAAATCAACCAAATTTGATATTTTTAATTTTCACAACACAGAAAGAAAAGGTGAATTTTAAATGATGATATCATCTCATAAACTAAAAGAGATATTGAGAAATGATTATCATCATTAAATTTCGATTTCGATTCTAAATAAACCCCCTCAACTCGATCTTTTTAACTTTTTTAAATATCCGACAAAAAAAATTAATTTTGACTCAAAAAAAAATTGCCCTATTTATTTAAGGCGAATTTAAACGAATTATATCTCAAAAAATAGTGAAAGGATAAAATTGTGAAATATATCATTAAAATCGTTTTTTAATTCTGCATAAGTCGACCAAATTTGGTATTTTTAAGTTTCATAACTCGCCCAAGAATTAATTTTGATTCCTTAATTTTTCTAAATATCCCACAAAAAAAAATTTATTTTGACTCAAAAAGAAATTGCCCGATATATTTAAGGCGAATTTAAACGAAAAAGTCAATTTTGAATAGATTTTAAATAATTTGAAGATCAACCGTGCTCGAAAATTCCTGAAGATGGCCTAAACAGGGCCGAAACCCGTAGAACTATAACAAATAAAATTCGTCTTAATAGCAGTAGATGTAAAAAATAGCAGTAGCAATGCGTAACCATGGAAACCAATTGTTTTGATTTGACATTTCCAAGTGTCAAAATTCAACTTGAATTGAATTGTTTATTTAAATTAATTATTATTAGTATTGTACTTGAGATACAAAAGTAGCAATAGCTTGTTACATCAAATACAATAGTTGATATAATAATTAATTAATTAATTTAAATAAACAACTCAAGTTGAATTTTGACATTTGGAAATGTCAAATCAAAACAACTGGTTGCCATGGTTACGCACTGCTACCGCTATTTTTTTATATCAAATGAATGAGAAGTAATAAAACTTTAAATGAATTTTTCTCGAAAATTTTTTATGTAACCGATATTAATCATTTTTCATATTACAATATAAAAAATGAGGTATTCTATTAAAATAAATAACTCGTTTAAAAATGTCGGAAAAAAATTAAATATACACAAAAAATTTGAATATTTAGACCCATTTCAGCCCCATTTTAGATCCATTTTTTGCGAATTTTTCATAAATTGTAATCATTTGGTCATAATGTGTGAATGATAAGCTGGGTAAACGTCATGTTGAAAGTACTTGATAATATAAAATTTAAGGATAATTTATTAAAATAACTTCGTAACGTATCCAAATATTTCTGACCATTTACATTTCCATCAAAAAAAACAAAAAACATGACTTAATTACCCCTTGATACTATAGGACACAAAACATTTACTTCTTTGAAATATTAACTTCGTCTAGGCAGTGTAAAATATTTATTTACAGCATTCGAATAATGATAATACTGGGAAAAAGTAATACCATTTGTTGAAAAAGTAAAATTTAGGCGATTTAATATTTCATTTTCAATCTCAAAGCAGAAATCCAAACGTTTAACATCATCATCATCAGCATCTGATTTATGATTGTCATGTGATTTATTAATTTGAGTTTGTAACACTTTTCTTCGAATTAGAGAAGGGTCCTTTTCCTCATTTGTATCTTTTTCTGCTTCTTTATTGTTACTATACATAGAACCCGTTTCCAAATTTTTTTATAAATTTACGTGCCCCAACGTGAGAAGTTCCCATGTTCGAATATTTTTGTTAAAATTTACATCAGTGCTAATACTAAAACACTAACACTGTACAATTAAAAATAGAGCCAACAATAACGCTACAATTAATACTAAATCATACATGAATCATGTGAATCACGCGTGAGTCACGCTTGATCAAATGTATGAATCGTATTTGATTATTAATTATTCGTATTCGACAGAATGGCAAAATTAACAGAGTGTTTAGTTTTATTTATCATATTCAAAAATATGATAAATTTTTTTATATCTGTATGTTACCTCCGGTATTCTTCTATCCAATATCTAAGAAATTTGCAGAATTAATTCCTGATAGGCTAAATTTTCAGAGAAATCATGAATTAAACGTATTTCAATTAATTTGACCATTTTAATGATTATTATATTGAATGAAATTAATTTTGCAAAAAAATTGCGACTTGATACCATCTCTCATATTAAATTGAACTTGATCAAGTCAAATTGAAGAAATAATCAAACCCCAAAAATGGAAATCACGAAATATTTCCAAAAAATAAATATTATTCCAAATTTTAGGTATGGGCTCATATTGAAAAGTACGAACTTTAACTCAATCCAACAGAAGAATTTTGGATTTGATTTTTTGTTATATGAGGGATGGCATGAAGTTGAATATTAACACAACTCAGCTATAGAAGGAGAAATCAAAATACTCCGTGATTTTTTTCCCTATATTTGGATTGGATTGACCTTCATACTTAATAATTTGAAGTTAGAGCTCAACCCAACTCAACCATAGAAGAAAACCTTCATACCATGTCTCATATTGAATGGTACGAAGTTAGAGCTCAACCCAATCCAACTATAGAAGAAAAAATGATGGAACATTTTCAAAAAACTTCGAAGATTCGCTAGATTGGGTTAACCGTCAACATTATATCATTCAATATGATTGATGTTATGGGTTGGATTGGGTTGGTTGCTTTCAATTTGGTTAAGTTATAACGAATTAACGCAATAGTCCAAAAAATGTCTCTGTTTAACACAATCTAAATAAATTTACACAATGTAAGAAAATATACATTTTCCGAGAAATTCGAGAGAATCCCTAAGAAATATACGTTAGTTATGTTTAATCTATCTATTCTATGTTAACAATGAAGCAGAAATGTTTAATGAAGAAATTGACATGACACTTACAGAGTTTATTTTCAAAAGTTGTAATGGTCTATGATTTTTGAAGAACGTTATGGACTGGGTTGGGTTAGGTTGAGCTCCAACTTCATACCATCCTTCATATTAAATGGTATGATGTTCCAACCTAACATTCTCCATAACATTCTTCAAAAAGCATGCAGCAATACAACTTTTGGAAAATGTATTGAAGAATATTATGATTTTTGAAAAATGTTATGGACTGGGTTGGGTTAGGTTGAACTCCAACATCATACTATCCTTCATATTGAATGGTATGATATTGGAGCTCAACTCAACCTAACACAGTCCATAACATTCTTCAAAAATCATGGACCAATACAACTTTTGGAAAATGTATTGAAGAATATTATGATTTTTGAAGAATGTTATAGAGTGGGTTGTGTTAGGTTAAGCTCCAACATCATATCATTCAATATGAAGGATGGTATGAAGTTGGAGCTTAACCCAACCTAACACAGTCCATAAAATTCTTCACAAAGCATGGATCAATACAATTTTTGGAAAATATATTGAAGAATATTATGATTTTTGAAGAATGTTATTGACTAGGTTGGGTTAGGTTGAGCTCCAACTTCATACCAACCTTCATATTGAATGATCTGATGTTGGAGCTCAACCCAATCTAATTCAGTTCATAACATTCTTCAAAAATCATGGATCAATATAACTGTTAGAAAATATATTAAAGAATATTATGATTTTTGAAGAATGTTATAGAGTGGGTTGGATTAGGTTAAGCTCCAACATCATATCATTCAATATGAAGGATGGTATGAAGTTGAAGCTCAACCCAACCTAACACAGTCCACAAAATTCTTCAAAAAGCATAGATCAATACAATTTTTGGAAGATATATTGAAGAATATTATGATTTTTGAAGAAAGTAATGGACTGGGTTGGGTTAGGTTGAGCTCTAACTTCATACCATCCTTTATATTGAATGATATGATGTTGGAGCTTAACCCAACCTAACACAGTCCATAACATTCTTCAAAAAGCATGGATCAATACAATTTTTGGAAAATATATTGAAGAATATTATGATTTTTGAAGAATGTTATTGACTAGGTTGGGTTAGGTTGAGCTCCAACTTCATACCATCCTTCATATTGAATGATATGATGTTGGAGCTCAACCCAATCTAATTCAATTCATAACATTCTTCAAAAATCATGGATCAATATAACTGTTGGAAAATATATTAAAGAACATTATGATTTTTGAAGAATGTTATAGAGTGAGTTGGATTAGGTTAAGCTCTAACATCATATCATTCAATATGAAGGATGGTATGAAGTTGAAGCTCAACCCAACCTAACACAGTCCATAAAATTCTTTAAAAAGCATGGATCAATACAATTTTTGGAAAATATATTGAAGAATATTATGATTTTTGAAGAATGTTATTGACTAGGTTGGGTTAGGTTGAGCTCCAACTTCATACCAACCTTCATATTGAATGATCTGATGTTGGAGCTCAACCCAATCTAATTCAGTTCATAACATTCTTCAAAAATCATGGATCAATATAACTGTTAGAAAATATATTAAAGAATATTATGATTTTTGAAGAATGTTATAGAGTGGGTTGGATTAGGTTAAGCTCCAACATCATATCATTCAATATGAAGGATGGTATGAAGTTGAAGCTCAACCCAACCTAACACAGTCCACAAAATTCTTCAAAAAGCATAGATCAATACAATTTTTGGAAGATATATTGAAGAATATTATGATTTTTGAAGAAAGTAATGGACTGGGTTGGGTTAGGTTGAGCTCTAACTTCATACCATCCTTTATATTGAATGATATGATGTTGGAGCTTAACCCAACCTAACACAGTCCATAACATTCTTCAAAAAGCATGGATCAATACAATTTTTGGAAAATATATTGAAGAATATTATGATTTTTGAAGAATGTTATTGACTAGGTTGGGTTAGGTTGAGCTCCAACTTCATACCATCCTTCATATTGAATGATATGATGTTGGAGCTCAACCCAATCTAATTCAATTCATAACATTCTTCAAAAATCATGGATCAATATAACTGTTGGAAAATATATTAAAGAACATTATGATTTTTGAAGAATGTTATAGAGTGAGTTGGATTAGGTTAAGCTCTAACATCATATCATTCAATATGAAGGATGGTATGAAGTTGAAGCTCAACCCAACCTAACACAGTCCATAAAATTCTTTAAAAAGCATGGATCAATACAATTTTTGGAAGATATATTGAAGAATATTATGATTTTTGAAGAATGTAATGGACTGAGTTGGGTTAGGTTGAGTTCTAACTTCAAACCATCCTTCATATTGAATGATATGATGTTGGAGCTCAACCCAACCTAAGACAGTCCATAACATTCTTTAAAAAGCATGGATCAATACAATTTTTGGAAAATATATTGAAGAATATTATGATTTTTGAAGAATGTAATGGACTGAGTTGGGTTAGGTTGAGTTCTAACTTCAAATCATCCTTCATATTGAATGATATGATGTTGGAGCTCAACCCAACCTAAGACAGTCCATAACATTCTTTAAAAAGCATGGATCAATACAATTTTTGAAAATATATTGAAGAATATTTTGATTTTTGAAGAATGTAATGGACTGGGTTGGGTTAGGTTGAGCTCTAACTTCATACCATCCTTCATATTGAATGATATGATGTTGGAGCTCAACCCAACCTAAGACAGTCCATAACATTCTTTAAAAAGCATGGATCAATACAATTTTTGGAAAATATATTGAAGAATATTATGATTTTTGAAGAATGTAATGGACTGGGTTGGGTTAGGTTGAGCTCTAACTTCATACCATCCTTCATATTGAATGATATGATGTTGGAGCTCAACCCAACCTAACACAGTCCATAACATTCTTCAAAAAGCATGGATCAATACAATTTTTAGAAGATATATTGAAGAATATTTTGATTTTTGAAGAATGTAATGGACTGGGTTGGGTTAGGTTGAGCTCTAACTTCATACCATCCTTCATATTGAATGATATGATGTTGGAGCTCAACCCAACCTAACACAGTCCATAACATTCTTCAAAAAGCATGGATCAATACAATTTTTGGAAGATATATTGAAGAATATTTTGATTTTTGAAGAATGTAATGGACTGGGTTGGGTTAGGTTGAGCTCTAACTTCATACCATCCTTCATATTGAATGATATGATGTTGGAGCTCAACCCAATCTAATTCAGTTCATAACATTCTTCAAAAATCATGGATCAATATAACTGTTGGAAAATATATTAAAGAACATTATGATTTTTGAAGAATGTTATAGAGTGGGTTGGATTAGGTTAAGCTCTAACATCATATCATTCAATATGAAGGATGGTATGAAGTTGAAGCTCAACCCAACCTAACACAGTCCATAAAATTCTTCAAAAAGCATGGATCAATACAATTTTTGGAGGATGTATTGAAGAATATTATGATTTTTGAAGAATGTAATGGACTGGGTTGGGTTAGGTTGAGCTCTAACTTCATACCATTTTTCATATTGAATGATATGATGTTGGAGCTCAACCCAACCTAACACAGTCCATTACATTCTTCAAAAAGCATGGATCAATACAACTTTTGGAAGATATATTGAAGAATATTTTGATTTTTGAAGAATGTAATGGACTGGGTTGGGTTAAGTTGAGCTCCAACTTCATACCATCCTTCATATTGAATGATATGATGTTGGAGCTCAACCCAACCTAACACAGTCCATAACATTCTTCAAAAAGCATGGATCAATACAATTTTTGGAAAATATATTGAAGAATATTTTGATTTTTGAAGAATGTAATGGACTGGGTTGGGTTAAGTTGAGCTCCAACTTCATACCATCCTTCATATTGAATGATATGATGTTGGAGCTCAACCCAACCTAATTTAGTTCATAACATTCTTCAAAAATCATGGACCAATACAACTTTTGGAAATTGTATTGAAGTATATTATGAACTGGGTTGGGCAGTTTGGAGATTTTTGGAAGAGCTTCTTTCATGTGTATGTCTTATGTCACCTAAACATAAAATAATAGCAATTATTTCTATATATATTCGGTTGCTTAATCAATGTAAATCAGTTAAAAAAATATTAACGAGATGTTTTTCAGAAAATACATAAAATTTTTATTCTGGAATGTATTGATTGGTCTTAACCAAAATTAGTTCTAATGCACTAAATTATTTTGTGTGATACTTAATTAAAGTCGAAAAATTGAAAATATTAATGTTAATAATAATATTTTTTCTGTTTTTGAGAGTGTCAAAGATATCAGAAGCTAGAAAAATATTGCTAAATAATTATAGATATTGGAATGGAACACAGTTCTAATGCACCAAAAACAGTTTTCCAATCCACATCTAAACCCCGATGTTTCTTTCATTAATTGTTATGCATTTATGCCCGCTCACGATGGGTCACGCATGGTCTATCGTAACCAGATCTTTACTAGAAGAATTTTGGTTTAGACGTACCACGTACCTCGGTTAAACCCTAATATTTCTAGTTCTAGCTTTAATGTTGATTCTAAAGATAGGTTCTAGGTCAAGTAATAGCTATACTTTTTATTTCAGAAGAATTTAAAACAATCTAGAATTAAATAAGAGTTAAAACTAGAACTAACACTAAACCTAGAAGTAGAAAGTTTCGGTTTAGCCGTGCGTCTTTGACGCACGGCTAAACCTGAATCTTTCTACTTCTAGGTTTAGTGTTAGTTCTAGTTTTAGTTCGATTCAAGTATACCAATAATCTAAAACCAAATAACAACTAAATTAGTGCTAATATCAGCATTAAAGCTAACACTAGATCTAAAATTAGGAAATTTGGGTTTAATCATACCTTTCTTAAGATAGAATCGAACCCAACCCAATCTAGGTTCGGAACTTATTAAGAATTGTCGTATATCTTAAGAGATGTAGGGTTAAACTTTCTTGTTTTAGGTGTAATGTTATTTCTAAAGCTAGGTTGTAGGCCCTTATTATTAGTAATACTTGTCTAAACTAAAATTAGAACCAACATATATAACATTTTTGTTGATTTTTGTGTTTGTTCAAAAAAAGGTAACTTTTTGCATTGTTTCATAAATAACAATTAATGGATAGGTAATATTTAAAAAAATAAATTGGAATTGAAACTTTGTAACTTTTTAATATTGGATATTTCGATTTGAAATCGACAAACATTGACACAACGAGACCGTAGGATTCGCAATTGAAAATTGCACAATATTCATTCAGTTCGGCGTGGAAGGTTTTATTTAAATTCGTTTAAACGATTCCGCGTATGGAATAGGCGATATTTTTTCATTTATTATATACAGTTCGACGCAAAAGCGACAGGACTCGCCCGTTTACCTTTACGTATCGCGAATTTCAATCAAATATAAAAGTTATAAATCGAACTCGCCTAACAAAAGATCGTAATTTTCGAGCTTTCATGGGTTTTGAGCCCGCTGGGAACTCGGGGGCACGCTTGATTATAGGGCATAATTTATATCCTGTCATTCGTTGCTTGTATCGATTTGTTTGAACGAACGAAAAAAACCGGTAGTCAATCGAAGACAATTGTCTTTTATAAAACAAATATTTAGCGAAACCGGACGACGATTTATTACGTCCTACCTTATTACACCTGTTATTTACGTTAAAATATGTTAATGCGCCGGGTAATTAATATTTATTTTTGGCGGTCGTTTTGGTCGTTTTTCCGGAATCTCCTGACAACAATTGAGAGGTAATATTTCATCCGGCTTTTGTGTAAGAAGGTGATCTACTTCGAACCGCAGGTGGTTTATACTCCAAGAATGACATTCTCAAAAACGGTACCTTTCTTTTTGGAACGCATCTTTCTACAATGGATTCATTCAAATCAAATTTTATGTACCTAAAAATAGTTAAAACTTAAAATCTAAAACTTAATTGATGAGTTTAACTTATTTTGAAAAGAAACGATTTATTTTGCTTTAGTTCTGGTTATTATATGATATCTGACGTTCAAAAATGACCGAATACATCCCGCTAAAAAGAAATATGCATCCAGTGCGGAGTCTGCATTTCTCGGAGGCTGTATAAATTCATAAGAAGAACACGGGTAATAAATAACGAGACGATCCTCGGTGTAAGAATCTTAGAGGAAAAAGAAATGTTCGCACGGTCCCAGGTGCGAAGGTCCGACCCATTTCCGAAACGATAAATTCTTCAAAAAAAAGTGACAAGGACGACTCGGCTTGACTTTCTGCGTGGTTGTTGGTAATATGCAAAAGGGTTGACGATAAAAGTGAAATAAAGTTTCGTTTTTACCGCGATACAACCAACATAAATATAACGCCTTTGTGCCTTTTTTCTCGAACGGAAAAATTTCCCTTTGAGAAAATGATGTTTTAAATCCGAGTCTCGCTTCAGCACGTGTTTTGTGTTGAAGATAGAAGGAGCACCACCTACAACAATTCCCTAACCTTTAGACCAAGGAACGGGAGAGGTGACGTTGCAACGTAGAACAAAAGTGAGGAAATCATGGCTCAATACAACTTTTGGAAAATGTATTGAAGAATATTATGATTTTTGAAAAATGTTATTGACTGGGTTGGGTTAGGTTGAGCTCCAACATCATATAATTCAATATGAAGGATGGTATGAAGTTGGAGCTCAACCTAACCTAACACAGTCCATAACATTCTTCAAAAAGCATGGATCAATACAACTTTTGGAAAATATATTGAATAACATTATGATTTTTGAAGAATGTTATGGACTGAATTAGGTTGGGTTGAGCTCCAACATCATACCATTCAATATGAAAGATGGTATGAAGTTGGAGCTCAACCTAACCCAACCCAGTCCATGGATCAATACAACTTTTGGAAAATGTATTGAAGAATATTATGATTTTTGAAAAATGTTATGGATTGGGTTGGGTTAGGCTGAGATCCAACTTCATATCATCTTTCATATTGAATGATATGATGTTGAAGCTCAACCCAACCTAATTCAGTTCATAACATTCTTCAAAAATTATGGACCAATACAACTTTTGGAAAATGTATTAAAGAATATTATGATTTTTGAAAAATGTTATGGAGTGGGTTGGGTTAGGTTGAGCTCCAACTTTATACTATCCTTCATATTGAATGGTATGATGTTGGAGCTCAACCCAACCTAATACAGTCCATAACATTCTTCAAAAATCATGGATCAATACAACTTTTGGAAAATGTATTGAAGAATATTATGATTTTTGAAGAATGTTATGAACTGGGTTGTGTTAGGTTGAGCTCCAACCTCATATCATCTTTCATATTGAATGATATGATGTTGAAGCTCAACCCAACCTAATTCAGTTCATAACATTCTTCAAAAATCATGGGTTAATACAACTTTTGGAAAACGTATTGAAGAATATTATGATTTTTGAAGAATGATATGGACTGGGGTGGGTTAGGATGAGCTCCAACTTCATATCATCTTTCATATTAAATGATATGATGTTGAAGCTCAACCCAACCTAATTCAGTTCATAACATTTTTCAAAAATCATGCACCAATACAACTTTTGGAAAATGTATTGAAGAATATTATGATTTTTGAAGAATGATATGGACTGGGGTGGGTTAGGATGAACTCCAACTTCATATCATCTTTCATATTGATTGATATGATGTTGAAGCTCAACCCAACCTAATTCAGTTCATAACATTCTTCAAAAATCATGGGTTAATACAACTTTTGGAAAACGTATTGAAGAATATTATGATTTTTGAAGAATGATATGGACTGGGGTGGGTTAGGATGAGCTCCAACTTCATATCATCTTTCATATTGAATGATATGATGTTGAAGCTCAACCCAACCTAATTCAGTTCATAACATTCTTCAAAAATCATGGGTTAATACAACTTTTGGAAAACGTATTGAAGAATATTATGATTTTTGAAGAATGATATGGACTGGGGTGGGTTAGGATTAGCTCCAACTTCATATCATCTTTCATATTGATTGATATGATGTTGAAGCTCAACCCAACCTAACACAGTCCATAACATTTTTCAAAAAGCATGGATCAATACAACTTTTGGAAAATGTATTGATTAACATTATGATTTTTGAAGAATATTATGGACTGGGTTGGGTTAGGTTGAGCTCCAACTTCATACCATCTTTCATATTGAATGGTATGATGTTGGAGCTCAACCCAACCTAACACAGTCCATAACATTCTTCAAAAATTATGGACCAATACACCTTTTGGAAAATGTATTGAAGAATATTATGATTTTTGAAAAATGTTATGGACTGGGTTGAGTTAGGTTGAGCACAAACTTCATACTATATTTTATATTGAATGGTATGATGGAGCTCAACCCAACCTAACTCAGTTCATAACATTCTTCAAAAATCATGGACCAATACAACTTTTGGAAAATGTATTGAAGAATATTATGATTTTTGAAGAATGTTATGGACAGGGTTGGGTTAGAATGAGCTCCAACTTCATATCATCTTTCATATTGATTGATATGATGTTGAAGCTCAACCCAACCTAATTCAGTTCATAACATTCTTCAAAAATCATGGGTTAATACAACTTTTGGAAAACGTATTGAAGAATATTATGATTTTTGAAGAATGATATGGACTGGGGTGGGTTAGGATGAGCTCCAACTTCATATCATCTTTCATATTGATTGATATGATGTTGAAGCTCAACCCAACCTAATTCAGTTCATAACATTCTTCAAAAATCATGGGTTAATACAACTTTTGGAAAACGTATTGAAGAATATTATGATTTTTGAAGAATGATATGGACTGGGGTGGGTTAGGATGAGCTCCAACTTCATATCATCTTTCATATTGATTGATATGATGTTGAAGCTCAACCCAACCTAATTCAGTTCATAACATTCTTCAAAAATCATGGGTTAATACAACTTTTGGAAAACGTATTGAAGAATATTATGATTTTTGAAGAATGATATGGACTGGGGTGGGTTAGGATGAGCTCCAACTTCATATCATCTTTCATATTGAATGATATGATGTTGAAGCTCAACCCAACCTAATTCAGTTCATAACATTCTTCAAAAATCATGGGTTAATACAACTTTTGGAAAACGTATTGAAGAATATTATGATTTTTGAAGAATGATATGGACTGGGGTGGGTTAGGATTAGCTCCAACTTCATATCATCTTTCATATTGATTGATATGATGTTGAAGCTCAACCCAACCTAACACAGTCCATAACATTTTTCAAAAAGCATGGATCAATACAACTTTTGGAAAATGTATTGATTAACATTATGATTTTTGAAGAATATTATGGACTGGGTTGGGTTAGGTTGAGCTCCAACTTCATACCATCTTTCATATTGAATGGTATGATGTTGGAGCTCAACCCAACCTAACACAGTCCATAACATTCTTCAAAAATTATGGACCAATACACCTTTTGGAAAATGTATTGAAGAATATTATGATTTTTGAAAAATGTTATGGACTGGGTTGAGTTAGGTTGAGCACAAACTTCATACTATATTTTATATTGAATGGTATGATGTTGGAGCTCAACCCAACCTAACTCAGTTCATAACATTCTTCAAAAATCATGGGTTAATACAACTTTTGGAAAACGTATTGAAGAATATTATGATTTTTGAAGAATGATATGGACTGGGGTGGGTTAGGATGAGCTCCAACTTCATATCATCTTTCATATTAAATGATATGATGTTGAAGCTCAACCCAACCTAATTCAGTTCATAACATTTTTCAAAAATCATGCACCAATACAACTTTTGGAAAACGTATTGAAGAATATTATGATTATTGAAGAATCTTATGGATTGGGTTGGGTTAGGATGAGCTCCAACTTCATATCATCTTTCATATTGAATAATATGATGTTGAAGCTCAACCCAACCTAATTCAGTTCATTCCAATACAACTTTTGGAAAATATATTGAAGAATATTATGATTTTTGAAGAATGTGATGGACTGGGTTGGGTTAGGTTGAGCTCCAACTTGATATCATCTTTCATATTGAATGATATGATGTTGAGCTCAACCCAACCTAACACAGTCCATAACATTCTTCAAAAATCATGGATCAATACAACTTTTGGAAAATGTATTGAAGAATATTACGATTTTTGAAGAATGTTATGGACTGGGTTGGGTTAGGTTGAGCTCCAACTTCATACTATCCTTTATATTGAATGATATGATGTTGGAGCTCAACCCAATCTAACTCAGTCCATAACATTCTTTAAAAATCATGGACCAATATAACTTTTGAAAAATGTGTTGAAGAATATTATGATTTTTGAAAAATGTTATGGAGTTTGTTGGGTTAGGTTGAGCTCTAACTTCATATCATCTTTCATATTGAATGATATGATGTTGAAGCTCAACCCAACCTAACCCAGTCCATAATATTCTTCAAAAATCATGGATCAATACAACTTTTGGAAAATGTATTGAAGAATATTATGATTTTTGAAAAATGTTATGGAGTGGGTTGGGTTAGGTTGAGCTCCAACTTCATATCATCTCTCATATTGAATGATATGCTGTTGAAGCTCAACCCAACCTAACACAGTCTATAATATTCTTCGAAAATCATGGATTAATACAACTTTTGGTAAATCTATTGAAGAATCTTATGATTTTTGAAAAATGTTATGGAGTGGGTTGGTTAGGTTGAACTCCAACTTCATACTATCCTTCATATTGAATGGTATGATGTTGGATGAATCTTAGAGGAAAAAGAAATGTTCGCACGGTCCCAGATGCGAAGGTCCGACCCATTTCCGAAACGATAAATTCTTCAAAAAAAAGTGACAAGGACGACTCGGCTTGACTTTCTGCGTGGTTGTTGGTAATATGCAAAAGGGTTGACGATAAAAGTGAAATAAAGTTTCGCTTTTTACCGCGATACAGCAAACATAAATATAACGCCTTTGTGCCTTTTTTCTCGGACGGAAAAATTTCCCTTTGAGAAAATGATGTTTTAAATCCACGTCTCGCTTCAGCACGTGTTTGTGTTGAAGATAGCAGGAGCACCACCCACAACAAGTCCCTAACCTTTAGACCAAAGAACGGGAGAGGTGACGTTGCAACGTAGAACAAAAGTGAGGAGGATTTACAGCGTGCAGCACAGTGCTACCACAACACACCACACCACAGCACAGCACACCGTTGGCATACATTACCTTCGGTGTCGAGCGCATCAAAGATCTTGATAAGACCATTAGAATACGCCCCTGCGAAATACCACCGGGTCCGTTGATGGCTTTTCTACAAAGGGACGCGAGAAAATGGACGACGAGAAGACGGCGTTAATCGTCGATCTTGTGTAATATTGCGTCAACGGCCGGTCCTAACGTTTGCAGCTCTTGTAACGTTGTAAACCAATCCACTCGGATCCATTGTATACTTTTTTAGACCGATTCATCTGCGTGACACATTTATCGCGACGCATCGGATTATAATCGTACCAGGTTTAAAAATACGCCTAAATGTCATATAGACAACATTAGCGATCGGGCTAATTTTGGCCTCCGGGCAATAAGCCGCATCATTGTCACTCTTGCCCTAAATAAATCAGTCTCGGACCGCATTCTTTTACCGAGCTCGTTTCGAACACCAAAACTACTCGAAAGAAATTAAATAAAAAATTAACAACCTTCTCATTTTCTAATTTACTATTTCAAGGTAGTGACATCTCCATTTTTTAACCTAATTATCTAATAATTATAAATTTCGAACACAAAAACATTCTTAATAGTATTGTAAATGAGAAGAGATAAGAATTTGCAAAAATCTGTCATAATCACCTACCTTGAAGCAAAATGTACTATACTCATGGCTAAGTCCTAATTATTTCTTTAATAGCCGTTTTCGTCTTTCTCTTTTTGCTAAGTTATATACCGTTGTAGGATACTGTTGTGGTAATTTGCGCAAATTTAAATTGACACCTCATTACCATCGTCTCATTTTATGTCAGACTTTCAATTCGAATATAAATATAAATGACTACACTAAGAGGATCTTTTCTGTTTCCTTAGAAATTGTCGTATTAATATTGTTAAGCTTAATTTATATCTTATAATTTTCCCATTAGTTTTCTTTAATTATTTGATTCAAAAACTTTTGATTCAATGATTCTTCAGGATTTATAAAGATATTCAACAATTGTAGATTAAAACTTGCGATCCATTTTAAATCTTGAAACAAGTTTTCTTTTCATCTTCAACCAAAATTCAACATAATTTATATTTATTATCAAAAGAAAATAAATGATTACTATAATATCATTAAGATTGTAATGGTATTGATATCAAATAACAGGTTTTGTTTTACCTGTAACTTAAAATTTTTTTTTTAGCGAATTCGCAAGAAATGCATCTTTACGCCTTTTTAGAAGAAAGCAATTGATTGCATCTTTGGTAACATTTCTCAACAAGCGAACAACCACATTTACACTAACGGGTTTAACAGCATCTTTTCGCATCATCATCTTCGAATCTCAAAGTCATAATTCCAGAAATGCCATTTACGGCAAAGAATTCATACTCCATTTATGGTGGTAGAACATTCGTCATACAAGTTTCAATCGATTTTTCAAGGTTGCAAATACTTTCGAGGTGAATTATGAAAAGAATAAAGATGATTCAAATTACACGATAAACGTTATTCTTAACTGAATTGCTCTCTTTCAACGAATATTTCGAATCACAAGTTTTACTTAACAGATTCAACAGAAAAAAATAACTTTACGTACTAGTTCTATAAATAACCATTATTTACTCTTATTTGTAAAATTGTTATTTTGAAGACATTTTGTATTATTAAAGTACGACATTATGGACAAATAATAAAAGAATGCGTGAAGTAATAATATGTTTGAAATGTTATTTACTTTATCGCACGCTTTTACAGCAATTATTAACCTCTTTCCACAGTAAGAAAAAACAAATAATAGACAAGCAATTTCAAGGCAGTTTCAAAAATCATAAATGATTATTAACATAAATTTTTATTTCATAAATAAAATATTGTATAAAGCTATACGTAAGTGCATTTTTCGCACTCACACTTCGCTCGTCTTTTTAACATCGCATTCGTACAGAAAAAAACTTTACGCACTAGTTGTATAAACAACCATTATCTACTCTCGATTGTAAGATCGTTATTTCAAAGACATTTTCAATTCGTAAAGTACGTCTTTATGGACAAATAATAAAAGAATGCGTGAAGTAATATGTTTCGAATGTTATTTACTTTATCGCACACTTTTACAGCATCTTTTAGCGCGTTTCTATTGTAACAAGACACAATCGATAATCAATTTCTTGATAGTTTCAAATATTGGAAATGATTAATAATATTAATTTTTACGTCGTAGCTAAAATGCGTAAAGTATTTTTTCCGCACTCTCGTGTTTTTAATATCACGTTCGTGTAAAAAAAATTGACTTCACGTACTAGTTTCATAAATAACCATTATCTACTATCGTTAGTAAAATAACCATTACCTATAAGTTAGTAAAATCGTTATTTCAAAGACATTTTCAATTCGTAAAGTACATCATTATGGATAAATAACGAAAGAATGCGTGAAGTAATAATATTTTTCAAATGTTATTTACATCAAAACACGCTTTTACAGCATCGTTAGTCAAATAATTTCTTGACAATTCCAAAAATTGGGGATGATTTATTATTAAGTCATTATTAGTTCGTAAATAAATTATTGTATCACATTGCGTAAAGTGCTTTTTTGGCACTCGCATATCGCTCGTACTTTTAAAACATCGCGTTAGTGCAGAAAAAACCAATTTTACGCACTAGTTTCATAAATAATTATTATCTACACTCGTTTGTAAAATCGTTATTTCAAAGACATTTTCAATTCGTAAAGTACTTCTTGATAGATAAGTATTGCAAGAATGCGTGAAGTAATAATATGTTTGAAATGTTATTTACTTTATTACACGCTTTTATAGCATCGTTAATCAAATAATTTCTTGATAGTTTTAAAAATTGGGGATGATTTATTATTAAATTATTACAAGTTCATAAATAAGTTATTATATCAAATTACGTGAAGTGCTTTTTCCGCACTCACATATCCCGTACTTTTAAATCATCGCGTTAGTGCAGAAAAAACCAATTTTACGCACTAGTTTCATAAATAATTATTATCTACTCTTATTAGTAAAATCGTTATTTCAAAGACATTTTCAATTCGTAAAGTATTTCTTGATAGATAAGTATTGAAAGAATGCGTGAAGTAATAATATGTTTGAAATGTTATTTACTTCATCGCACGCTTTTATAGCATCGTTAATCAAATAATTTCTTGACAGTTTTAAAAATTGGGGATGATTTATTATTAAATTATTACTAGTTCACAAATAAGTTATTATATCAAATTCCGTGAAGTGCTTTTTCCGCACTCACATATCTCGTACTTTTAAAACATCGCGTTAGTGCAGAAAAAACCAATTTTACGCACTAGTTTTATAAATAATTATTATCTACACTCGTTTGTAAAATCGTTATTTCAAAGACATTTTCAATTCGTAAAGTACTTCTTTATATATAAGTATTGAAAGAATGCGTGAAGTAATAATATGTTTGAATTGTTATTTACTTTATCGCTCGCTTTTACAGCATCGTTAATCAAATAATTTCTTGACAGTTTCAAAAATTGGGGATGATTTATTATTAAGTTATTATTAGTTCGTAAATGAATTATTATATCAAATTACGTGAAGTGCTTTTTCCGCACTCATATATCTCGTACTTTTAAAACATCGCGTTAGTGCAGAAAAAACTAATTTTACGCACTAGTTTCATAAATAATTATTATCTACACTCGTTTGTAAAATCGTTATTTCAAAGACATTTTCAATCCGTAAAGTACTTCTTGATAGATAAGTATTGCAAGCATACGTGAACTAATAATATGTTTGAAAAGTTATTTACTTCATCGCACGCTTTTACAGCATCGTTAATCAAATAATTTCTTGACAGTTTCAAAGATTGGGGATGATTTATTATTAAGTTATTATTAGTTCGTAAATAAATTATTATATCAAATTGCGTGAAGTGCTTTTTCCGCACTCACATATCTCGTACTTTTAAAACATCGCGCTAGTGCAGAAAAAACCAATTTTACGCACTAGTTTCATAAATAATTATTATCTACTCTTGTTAGTAAAATCGTTATTTCAAAGACATTTTCAATTCGTAAAGTACTTCTTGATAGATAAGTATTGAAAGAATGCGTGAAGTAATAATATGTTTGAAATGTTATTTACATTATAGCACGCTTTTACAGCATCGTTAGTTAAATAATTTCTTGACAGTTTCAAAAATTGGGGATAATTTATTATTAAATTATTACTAGTTCATAAATAAGTTATTATATCAAATTACGTGAAGTGCTTTTTCCGCACTCACATATCTCGTACTTTTAAAACACCGCGTTAGTGCAGAAAAAACCAATTTTACGCACTAGTTTCATAACCAATTATTATCTACTTTTGTTTGCAAAATCGTTATTTCGAAGACATTTTCAATTCGTAAAGTACATCATTATGGACAATTAACGAAAAAATGCGTGGACTAATAATATGTTTCGAATGTTATTTACTTTATCGCTCGCTTTTACAGCATCGTTAATCAAATAATTTCTTCTCAGTTTAAAAAATTGGGAATAATTTATTATTATGTTATTATAAGTTTGTAAATAAATTATTGTATCACATTGCGTAAAGTGCTTTTTCCGCACTCACATATCGCTCGTATTTTTAAAATATCGCACAAGTGCAGAATAAATGAACTTTACGCACTAGTTTCATAAATAATTATTATACACTCCCGTTTGTAAAATCGTTATTTTGAAGACATTTTCAACTCGTAAAGCATATTATAATGGACAAATAACGAAAGAATATGATAATGTATTTCGCTTTTAAAACATCAACAAAACAAGATAAACTTTTAAAACAAGATAATACAAATAATTTTTTGAGAATTTCAAAATTTGTGATTGCAAAAAAAATGTTTTATAAATATTTTGCAAGATAAAAATGTTTTGTTACCTTTCTCCTCGTCTTTTAATGAAATTCGATTTAATAAATACACCGTAAACGTTGATATGTTGAAACTAATAGGATGTAAACAGCATGGAAAACGTCCAGGTGTTTGACGGTAGTCGTATATCTCAAGTAAATTGTCTAATTATCTAACTTTAACCTGCAAGGGATTAATAAATCACAAGAAGCATTTTTCATCGAGGAAAATTGCGATAAATCGTTTTGTTTTGCATATTCAGCTTTTGTGTTTTAAAAAGATTTATAAAATGTTAATGAATTATAATTATTTCTATATATATATACAGGGTGGTTTTTTTCTAAATGAAGATTATATCGAGGACATATGTTTCTGTGAAGGTTTTGATATGCAAAATGTCGCGATTGTGACAGATGCCGTTGCGAGTGCTCGGGGGCATTGTGTGATATGTCAAAATAAACATTTCGGTTCGTTCTATTTCACGGTTGAGAGAACGACGACAACGGTTCGCATCAAATATAATCCTCAATTGTTATCATACCGTCGGGGGATTATTTAAAACTTGTCTCCCGGCCCCTTTGATCCCGATTGGCGAGCCCATTTTTTCGCCTCTTTTTTTTAAGAGGACACCAGTCGGAAAAGGGCGCCGCTACGCCGGTACCGGCACCCCATCCAGCCCCATCCAACCCCAACCGGCCCCACGGTGGGGATTAAAATTCACGAAATTCAATTCGCTAAATGAATCGTGCATGAAATTCCTGCCAATTCTGGTGGAACGAGGGTGAAGGAGGGCAACGAAGAGAGAGGGCGAAACGGATTAATGTAGAAATTTCAATTAGCTCGGTTATTACACCGCCATGTTATTAATCAAGATAGGGCCCCGCCATTTTGTAGCCCCGTTCGTATCATAATCTCATTACGAGGGTGTCCGTTCGACCGGCATAGCATCGAATAACGGGGTTAAAACGGGTATGAAAGGGTTGGGCGGTAACCGGTTTCACCGCTCAAACATATGTAATAATAAATGGGAGGAGAACTCAAACTCAAACTCAACCCCTTTTTATATTTGAATCATTTTTTTTTTTCGAAACAATCTAAATTAAGATTTTGTGCTTTAAATAATCAAAGGGCACTTTAGAAACGTCAGTAAGAATAGGAATTAGGCACGGTGTAATCGATTTTCCGGGTCGTCCTTGATTTGTTCTATTTTCCACGGCCTATACAAAGTTAGAACCAGTTACGTAACGAATCGATATATAGCAAAGCAAAAAGGTTTAAAAGAAGCCAGTGGCGTACCGAAACCGAAAAACGTGGGGTTCCCGAAAATACGAAGCAAGTTGACGCGCAGGACCACCACCGCTGTCGGTCTTGCACTTGTTCGAACCGGCGCAAAAACGGTCGCTGCCGGATCAAAGAAGCCATTCCGCGCGTTTATATCTCCAGAAATTGACAACAAATTATGGCCCTTTGTGCGAGCCGATCGTCCATCATCAATTAAGAGAGGAGGCGAAGTTTTTTCAGACGCTGACCGCCATGAGCTACGGCTCGGTTATGATTTGATATACTGTTACATCGGTAAGCTGTCGTCGGCGCATTCTCACGATCTTCGGGCGTGACACTTTTTGCTCAACTTTTTTTTCTTCTTTTTCATTTTTCATTTTTTTTTTTTTATAAAAAGAAAATATCTGATAAATCGTTTCCGTTCGACGAAAATAATAACAAATTTTTCTTTCATTTAGATGAGGTAAATGTTAAAATAAAATTGTGATTCATCAAACTCTGCATCGTTTTAAAATATTTATAAATATACAATGATATAGAAGCATTACTTATTTATTCGGTGAACAAAGTGGACGTAATTTACATTAGAAATAATAACACTTATCCAAGTAATATTAATAAATATTTATATTTTAACCTACGTAAAGACGCCAACATAAATGTTTTTCGTTTCGTAAGATAAATCGCACCTTTTTGTATAAAATTAGTTAAGATAACAAATAACTTTTATTCAAACTATTATTTTCAAAATAATTTTTGAAATTAAGCACTTTGCAATATTGCATCGATTAAATTTTATTCATTTCATCTCTTTTTATACATAACTCATAAAAGAGAAAAGATTGATGTTGTTTTCAAATTAATGGCAATTAAAAAAGTCCATCTTTCATACCGAAGTCCAATCAAGAGTTAGCTGAATGGACTTAATAAACCGACTCCAAAACAACAATCGGCTGGTAAAGTTATGATATAAGTATTTTGAGATGCCCATAGTATGATACTCAGACTATTTTGAAAAGGAAAAATCATTAACAGCGATAATTACATAGAGTTATTGAAACGTTTGAAGCGGGGTTGAAAAAAACAGTTTTTATCTTATTTTACGTGGCTAACAAAAAATTGTATTTTAAACTGTGTTTTAAACAAGCTGTTGGAAATAAATGAATTATTTAAGAATAATTTTAAACCAAAAATCGAACCCTTACGTCCAAATTATGCCTTATATAAACTCTAACTCTACTGAGATAAAGTATAAACTCTTGTTATTGAGGTTAAATTGAATAATTTAATTTACATCAACATATCTCACAGACGAATCGAGATATTATTATGAAACAAAAATTATTTTGAAGCAAATTTATTCTAGTTTTAGCACACCAATTATAATTATTTCGATTCCATAAATCAAAAAGATAAAATTTTTTTAAATCACCTCTCTTGTTATTGAGGTTAAATTGAATAATCTAATTTACATCATCATATCTCAAAGACGAATTGAGATATTATTATGAAATAAAAATCATTTTGAAGCAAATTTAATCTAATTTTAATATACCAATTATAATTATTTCGATTCCATAAACTAAAAAGATAAAATTTTTTTAAATCACCTCTCTTGTTATTGAGGTTAAATTGAATAATCTAATTTACATCATCATATCTCAAAGACGAATTGAGATATTATTATGAAATAAAAATCATTTTGAAGCAAATTTAATCTAATTTTAATATACCAATTATAATTATTTCGATTCCACAAAATAAAAAGATAAAATTTTTTTAAATCACCTCTCTTGTTATTGAGGTTAAATTGAATAATCTAATTTACATCATCATATCTCAAAGACGAATTGAGATATTATTATGAAATAAAAATCATTTTGAAGCAAATTTAATCTAATTTTAATATACCAATTATAATTATTTCGATTCCATAAACTAAAAAGATAAAATTTTTTTAAATCACCTCTCTTGTTATTGAGGTTAAATTGAATAATCTAATTTGCATCATCATATCTCAAAGACGAATTGAGATATTATTATGAAATAAAAATCATTTTGAAGCAAATTTAATCTAGTTTTGACACACCAATTATAATTATTTCGATTCCATAAACTAAAAAGATAAAATTTTTTTAAATTACCTCTCTTGATATTGAGGTTAAATTGAATAATCTGATTTGCATCATCATATCTCAAAGACGAATTGAGATATTATTATGAAATAAAAAACATTTTGAAGCAAATTTAATCTAATTTTAATATACCAATTATAATTATTTCGATTCCATTAACTAAAAAGATAAAATTTTTTTAAATCACCTCTCTTGTTATTGAGGTTAAATTGAATAATCTAATTTACATCATCATATCTCAAAGACGAATTGAGATATTATTATGAAATAAAAATCATTTTGAAGCAAATTTAATCTAATTTTAATATACCAATTATAATTATTTCGATTCCATAAACTAAAAAGATAAAATTTTTTTAAATCACCTCTCTTGTTATTGAGGTTAAATTGAATAATCTAATTTGCATCATCATATCTCAAAGACGAATTGAGATATTATTATGAAATAAAAATCATTTTGAAGCAAATTTAATCTAATTTTAATATACCAATTATAATTATTTCGATTCCATAAACTAAAAAGATAAAATTTTTTTAAATCACCTCTCTTGTTATTGAGGTTAAATTGAATAATCTAATTTACATCATCATATCTCAAAGACGAATTGAGATATTATTATGAAATAAAAATCATTTTGAAGCAAATTTAATCTAATTTTAATATACCAATTATAATTATTTCGATTCCAAAAACTAAAAAGATAAAATTTTTTTAAATCATCTCTCTTGTTATTGAGGTTAAATTGAATAATCTAATTTACATCATCATATCTCAAAGACGAATTGAGATATTATTACGAAATAAAAATCATTTTGAAGCAAATTTAATCTATTTTTAATATACCAATTATAATTATTTCGATTCCATAAACTAAAAAGATAAAATTTTTTTAAATCACCTCTCTTGTTATTGAGGTTAAATTGAATAATCTAATTTACATCATCATATCTCAAAGACGAATTGAGATATTATTATGAAATAAAAATCATTTTGAAGCAAATTTAATCTAATTTTAATATACCAATTATAATTATTTCGATTCCATAAACTAAAAAGATAAAATTTTTTTAAATCACCTCTCTTGTTATTGAGGTTAAATTGAATAATCTAATTTACATCATCATATCTCAAAGACGAATTGAGATATTATTATGAAATAAAAATCATTTTGAAGCAAATTTAATCTAATTTTAATATACCAATTATAATTATTTCGATTCCATTAACTAAAAAGATAAAATTTTTTTAAATCACCTTTCTTGTTATTGAGATTAAATTGAATAATCTAATTTGCATCATCATATCTCAAAGACGAATTGAGATATTATTATGAAATAAAAATCATTTTGAAGCAAATTTAATCTAATTTTAATATACCAATTATAATTATTTCGATTCCATAAACTAAAAAGATAAAATTTTTTTAAATCACCTCTCTTGTTATTGAGGTTAAATTGAATAATCTAATTTACATCATCATATCTCAAAGACGAATTGAGATATTATTATGAAATAAAAATCATTTTGAAGCAAATTTAATCTAATTTTAATATACCAATTATAATTATTTCGATTCCATAAACTAAAAAGATAAAATTTTTTTAAATCACCTCTCTTGTTATTGAGGTTAAATTGAATAATCTAATTTGCATCATCATATCTCAAAGACGAATTGAGATATTATTATGAAATAAAAATCATTTTGAAGCAAATTTAATCTAATTTTAATATACCAATTATAATTATTTCGATTCCATAAACTAAAAAGATAAAATTTTTTTAAATCACCTCTCTTGTTATTGAGGTTAAATTGAATAATCTAATTTACATCATCATATCTCAAAGACGAATTGAGATATTATTATGAAATAAAAATCATTTTGAAGCAAATTTAATCTAATTTTAATATACCAATTATAATTATTTCGATTCCATAAACTAAAAAGATAAAATTTTTTTAAATCACCTCTCTTGTTATTGAGGTTAAATTGAATAATCTAATTTACATCATCATATCTCAAAGACGAATTGAGATATTATTATGAAATAAGAATCATTTTGAAGCAAATTTAATCTATTTTTAACACACCAATTATAATTTCTTCGATTCCATAAATCAAAAAGATAAAATTTTTTTAAATCACCTCTCTTGTTATTGAGGTTAAATTGAATAATCTAATTTACATCATCATATCTCAAAGACGAATTGAGATATTATTATGAAATAAAAATCATTTTGAAGCAAATTTAATCTAATTTTAATATACCAATTATAATTATTTCGATTCCATAAACTAAAAAGATAAAATTTTTTTAAATCACCTCTCTTGTTATTGAGGTTAAATTGAATAATCTAATTTACATCATCATATCTCAAAGACGAATTGAGATATTATTATGAAATAAAAATCATTTTGAAGCAAATTTAATCTAATTTTAATATACCAATTATAATTACTTCGATTCCATAAATCAAAAAGATAAAATTTTTTTAAATCATCTCTCTTGTTATTGAGGTTAAATTGAATAATCTAATTTACATCATCATATCTCAAAGACGAATTGAGATATTATTATGAAATAAGAATCATTTTGAAGCAAATTTAATCTATTTTTAACACACCAATTATAATTTCTTCGATTCCATAAATCAAAAAGATAAAATTTTTTTAAATCACCTCTCTTGTTATTGAGGTTAAATTGAATAATCTAATTTACATCATCATATCTCAAAGACGAATTGAGATATTATTATGAAATAAAAATCATTTTGAAGCAAATTTAATCTAATTTTAATATACCAATTATAATTATTTCGATTCCATAAACTAAAAAGATAAAATTTTTTTAAATCACCTCTCTTGTTATTGAGGTTAAATTGAATAATCTAATTTACATCATCATATCTCAAAGACGAATTGAGATATTATTATGAAATAAAAATCATTTTGAAGCAAATTTAATCTAATTTTAATATACCAATTATAATTACTTCGATTCCATAAATCAAAAAGATAAAATTTTTTTAAATCATCTCTCTTGTTATTGAGGTTAAATTGAATAATCTAATTTACATCATCATATCTCAAAGACGAATTGAGATATTATTATGAAATAAGAATCATTTTGAAGCAAATTTAATCTATTTTTAACACACCAATTATAATTTCTTCGATTCCATAAATCAAAAAGATAAAATTTTTTTAAATCACCTCTCTTGTTATTGAGGTTAAATTGAATAATCTAATTTACATCAACATATCTCAAAGACGAATTGAGATATTATTATGAAATAAAAATCATTTTGAAGCAAATTTAATCTAGTTTTAACACATAACAAATTCCAAGTAAATTCCTTCACAAGTCCTTCACACAAAGTCCTATGATTTTAAAAAGGTTTTAAACTGTTTAAAACAAATTTGGTTTAAAACATGTTAGGTTTTATATGTTAGTGTTTTAAACATGTTTAAAACAAATAGTTTTTAGCAAATTGTTTAAAACTAACAACCCTGGTTTGAAGGATGAAGTAGCGGAAAATCTGTCTCATTGGAAGAAGAAGAAAGTGCTTACATCAAAACAATACACCGTGTCACAAATCAAAGAAAATGATAGCAAAATTGCATAAATTGAGCTTTGAATTGCTTGAATCTAACCCCTCGCAATTTCTTTCTGTTCTCAGACCTCAAGAAAATGCTCACTGGAAAGAAATTTAGCGTCGATGATGAGGTAATCACTGAAACGGAGACTAAATTTGAGGAATTTGAAGAAATTTGAGAAACACCTAAATCTTTTCACTTTTAGATTTAGTTTTATTAGATCTAGTTTTATATCATAAACTCTAACTCTGGACCTAGAACTAGCAACATTCGGCTAAATCCAACCAAATCCAAACTTGTATATTTAGACTGAAGTGAAACTACGACATTAGACTTAGAACTAGAATCATTTGGGTTTAGTCGTTTTGAAATTTTTTTCTTTGCTAACTGATTTGGCAACCCTATATATTGGAATTGAAGTAGAACTACTATCCATGCCAAAAGTCAAGGCGCATTCAAGCTGAAACGGGTAAAAACTGACTAATAAAAATTATGAAAAAGAACACCCATAAAGATATTGCTGCTTTAATCAAATATTAGTAAGAAATTTGATGATACATTACCCAATAATTCTTAAAGTTTGATAAAATTAGAAAACATTTTAAAAAAAGGATTTTTAATATTTAATTTTAAAAAAATTTTGAGAACCCATGTCTTAATATATTCATTTTAATTTTTCATGTATTCTTATATACGTTATATGTTCGAGAAGTCTGTGAGACGATCAAATATGTGTATGTATATAGAACATTTGCAAGCAGCCTAAATTTTAAAGGATATCATTTTGGCTTTAAAATTTTATTGCAAATATAAATTGTCTTGGTTATAAACCAAAACTAATTGCAATAGCCTTAATTACAACGACCTCATTGTCGATTTTTGTCAATTTATCATATTTTTTTCTCAATATAACTATTATCCGTGCCAAAAGTCAAGGCCGTTCACTTTAGAGATCGATACCTTCGAAATCACTCGATGAAAAAAATTTCGATTAAATTTATTATAATCAGTGGACGTTTCTGTATATTATAGATTAATTTGGAAATGTTCGGACCCGAATTTTTCTTTTATCCCGAATTAATTAAAAAAAAGTACCCAATTTTTTAAAATGCCGGTAACTTTGTCTTCTTTTCGATTTTTTTCTCAAAAACTGTTTGTCGAAAAAGTTTCAAATTTGGATTGATGATAACTCGATGTGTTCTTAATATGGGACATATTCTATTTTATCGATATTCCATATAGTTTCGCAAAAAATCGCGGTTTAATAAGATGAGGTTATATTGACGCGTATTTGAACGTGATTTTTATCAAAATGTGTTTAATAATGTTGTATGTCGGATTCTGTTGGTAATTTTTTAAAATAAGAGCTATCTAATTTTTAAAAAGCGATCTTCGGGGAAATATGCTTATAGATTATTTAGTAAAAGATGAAAAAATGTAGGTTTGTGCATATTCAGTTAAAAAAAGGCTAGAAATTTAATCGATCCAGCTTTGATGGTAATGTAAGATAACATAAAAATTTGCACTATTAAATATACAGGATGTAATTTAAGTGTGATTCCTTGTTATATTTTAAGCACAAAAGTTCATATAAATATGGGTCCGCAAATGCAAAAGTTATGTATATAGGATAAAGGAATGAAGTCGTCTGGAGGATTCTTTTTATGAAGACCTCTATAATGAATAATTTTTAAAATAAAGTATTTTACAAACTAATTTAACAACTCTCATTTTAACACCCACTAATATCGTTTTGTATTTCCTGGCATCTTTGTACCACTTTCAAAAAACATCAAAATCAAGTTTTAAATCCTTTAAATTTCCTGGAAATTATACACATTAATGTTATTTTTTTATTTTGATATTTTCGAACAACGTTAAAGCATTTTTAGCCAATTAAAACGTTTTTGTCATCCACCAATATTTAGATTCACATTATTAGATTTTACCAACATTCAATTTTTAATTCCTTTCATTTATGTCATATAACTTAACATAAATTAATTTAATTTACATAATTCATCATAAAAAAATTCTTATTTTAATAATTTCCAACACTCCCTGTCTTAATAAGAAAAACGAATATAAGAAATTTAAAAAAATCTAAGAAAGACGAAAATATGATCACGAATTTCTTGGTACGTAAACATCATTTAGAAATCGATTTGTTTTTGCAATTTTGGTTGCAAATTTAAAACGATTTTGATAAAAATGATACTTTGAGTATTATTTATGATTTATTAACAAATTAATACATCAAATTCGCAAAAATTGCATCACAAAATTTCGTAAAACGCGTCGACTCGTGATGTATTTGGCTTTTTGCCCATGTTTAATCGAAAATTGATGATCACAAACCACAAAAAACAAACTATCAATTAATGAAGGTGTTTGCAGCCGTGAATCTGTTCGTAGAATTCTAACAGAAATAATTAAATTAATTCAAAATTAAATTCTAATTCGATTTTGATTTAATGTTGGGGATAATTTCTTTTAAAATTTATGATATAATTTAGGCAAATAAAGAAGTTTTTATGCACCCATATCTACGAATGTGCGTAGATATGGGTAAACGAATTAAAACGAGATTTAAAGGGTAACAAATTTTTGTAGATTGCGAGGGAAATCATTTTGGGTGCAACAGTTGAAACATTCGGAATTGGTCTACAAATTGTGTGGTCGTTTGTATTTCATGTTGGTAATGTTGAGCCAAAAGAGATTGTCCCATAACGTGATTGTCATAGCTTCAAGACTTCTTCGAAATCGGCCGAAATTAATAAATATTTATGATAAAAAATCATCTCCCCCGATTTTGAAGACTTAAAAAAGAAGTATTCCTAATTAATTAAAGTTCTAAAATTGTATACTTATTTATATTTTCTTTCACAAAACCCGATTATTAAGAAGTCTTACACTTTTATCAAAATATAATTTTAAAAAATCACTTATTTTTTTTGCGTTTTAACTAGATATGATCCCTTAATTTATTATATTGTAAAATACATAGAGAAAAACTGTTATAAATCGAGTTGATTTAGCACATCTTTATAACTATGCAGATTGTTTAAAATATTTAAAATGAGTAAACATTTCTAGAATGTTAACTTAATTTAAAGAAAATTAAACAATTGAAACAGAATTAAAAATTATTTCAAACATTTTTGAAGCTTAAATTGAGGTTTCGTAAATAAAAATTTAAGTATAAGAAAATTTTTTGAGATATAAACTTTTTGAAAGTGGACTTGATGATTTTTATGTTAAAAAACATCGATTTATCTTTGGATTAATTAATTTATGTGTGGTCAATACTTAGTTCGTAGTAAATCGTTGAAAAAGAGAACAGTTCGTTTGAAAATTTTAAATTGGCAGATTTAATCGGAAAACGCATTAAAGGTTTTTAGCTTGGGGGCTTAAGAAACTGGCATGAACGAAAAAATTTCCTAAATTATTAAAGAAATTGCTTTAACTAGATATTAGTTTAAGAAATTTGGATTATTGCATTATGTTATTAAGATATCTCTAATAATTTTTAACTTGTTTTAAAAATCGTTTTATTTTTAAGAATTAACAAATATGATATTCACCAAAGAACTTTAAAATATCTCGAATATAGTGAAATTTTAAAATTATCCTAAAATATAGGATTAAAACATAATATTTTTATAAAAATATCTTCAAAAAGAAAACATAATTAAAATTTAACGATTAATTTTTTTTATTAAATCGAAATTTTATTTAATCCTACAAATAATTCGTTTTAACATCGATTTATTTTTGGATTAATTAATTTATGTGTGGTCAATACTTAGTTCGTAGTAAACCGTTGAAAAAGAGAATAGTTCGTTTAAAAACTTTAAATTGGCAGATTTAATCAGAAAACGCATTAAAGGTTTTTAGCTTGGGGGCTTAAGAAACTGGCATGAACGAAAAAATTTCTTAAATTATTAAAGAAATTGCTTTAACTAGATATTAGTTTAAGAAATTTGGATTATTGCATTATGTTATTAAGATATCTCTAATAATTTTTAACTTGTTTTAAAAATCGTTTTATTTTTAAGAATTAACAAATATTATATTCACCAAAGAACTTTAAAATATCTCGAATATAGTTAAATTTTAAAATTATCCTAAAATATAGGATTAAAATATAAAATTTTTATAAAAATATCTTCAAAAAGAAAAAATAATTAAAATTTAACGATTAATTTTTTTTATTAAATCGAAATTTTATTTAATCCTACAAATAATTCGTTTTAACATCGATTTATTTTTGGATTAATTAATTTATGTGTGGTCAATTCTTAGTTCGTAGTAAACCGTTGAAAAAGAGAATAGTTCGTTTGAAAACTTTAAATTGGCAGATTTAATCAGAAAACGCATTAAAGGTTTTTAGCTTGGGGGCTTAAGAAACTGGCATGAACGAAAAAATGTTCTAAATTATTAAAGAAATTGCTTTAACTAGATGTTAGTTTAAGAAATTTGGATTATTGTATTACGTTATTACGATATCTCTAATAATTTTTAACTTGTTTTAAAAATCGTTTTATTTTTAAGAATTAACAAATATTATATTCACCAAAGACGTTTAAAATATCTCGAATATAGTAAAATTTTAAAATTATCCTAAAATATGGGATTAAAACATAAAATTTTTATAAAAATATCTTCAAAAAGAAAAAATAATTAAAATTTAATGATTAATTTTTTTTATTAAATCGAAATTTTATTTAATCCTACAAATAATTCGTTTTAACATCGATTTATTTTTGGATTAATTAATTTATGTGTGGTCAATACTTAGTTCGTAGTAAACCGTTGAAAAAGAGAATAGTTCGTTTAAAAACTTTAAATTGGCAGATTTAATCAGAAAACGCATTAAAGGTTTTTAGCTTGGGGGCTTAAGAAACTGGCATGAACGAAAAAATGTTCTAAATTATTAAAGAAATTGCTTTAACTAGATATTAGTTTAAGAAATTTGGATTATTGTATTACGTTATTACGATATCTCTAATAATTTTTAACTTGTTTTAAAAATCGTTTTATTTTTAAGAATTAACAAATATTATATTCACCAAAGAAGTTTAAAATATCTCGAATATAGTGAAATTTTAAAATTATCCTAAAATATAGGATTACAATATAAAATTTTTATAAAAATATCTTCAAAAAGAAAAAATAATTAAAATTTAACGATTAATTTTTTTTATTAAATCGAAATTTTATTTAATCCTACAAATAATTCGTTTTAACATCGATTTATTTTTGGATTAATTAATTTATGTGTGGTCAATACTTAGTTCGTAGTAAACCGTTGAAAAAGAGAACAGTTCGTTTGAAAACTTTAAATTGGCAGATTTAATCAGAAAACGCATTAATGGTTTTTAGCTTGGGGGCTTAAGAAACTGGCATGAACGAAAAAATGTTCTAAATTATTAAAGAAATTGCTTTAATTAGATATTAGTTTAAGAAATTTTGATTATTGCATTATGTTATTAAGATACCTCTAATAATTTTTAACTTGTTTTAAAAATCGTTTTGTTTTTAAGAATTAACAAATATTATATTCACCAAAGAAGTTTAAAATATCTCGAATATAGTGAAATTTTAAAATTATCCTAAAATATAGGATTACAATATAAAATTTTTATAAAAATATCTTCAAAAAGAAAAAATAATTAAAATTTAACGATTAATTTTTTTTATTAAATCGAAATTTTATTTAATCCTACAAATAATTCGTTTTAACATCGATTTATTTTTGGATTAATTAATTTATGTGTGGTCAATACTTAGTTCGTAGTAAACCGTTGAAAAAGAGAATAGTTCGTTTAAAAACTTTAAATTGGCAGATTTAATCAGAAAACGCATTAAAGGTTTTTAGCTTGGGGGCTTAAGAAACTGGCATGAACGAAAAAATGTTCTAAATTATTAAAGAAATTGCTTTAACTAGATATTAGTTTAAGAAATTTGGATTATTGTATTACGTTATTACGATATCTCTAATAATTTTTAACTTGTTTTAAAAATCGTTTTATTTTTAAGAATTAACAAATATTATATTCACCAAAGAAGTTTAAAATATCTCGAATATAGTTAAATTTTAAAATTATCCTAAAATATGGGATTAAAACATAAAATTTTTATAAAAATATCTTCAAAAAGAAAAAATAATTAAAATTTAACGATTAATTTTTTTATTAAATCGAAATTTTATTTAATCCTACAAATAATTCGTTTTAACATCGATTTATTTTTGGATTAATTAATTTATGTGTGGTCAATACTTAGTTCGTAGTAAATCGTTGAAAAAGAGAATAGTTCGTTTGAAAACTTTAAATTGGCAGATTTAATCAGAAAACGCATTAAAGGTTTTTAACTTGAGGGCTTAAGAAACTGGCATGAACGAAAAAATTTCCTAAATTATTAAAGAAATTGCTTTAACTAGATGTTAGTTTAAGAAATTTGGATTATTGCATTATGTTATTACGATATCTCTAATAATTTTTAACTTGTTTTAAAAATCGTTTTATTTTTAAGAATTAACAAATATTATATTCACCAAAGAAGTTTAAAATATCTCGAATATAGTAAAATTTTAAAATTATCCTAAAATATGGGATTAAAACATAAAATTTTTATAAAAATATCTTCAAAAAGAAAAAATAATTAAAATTTAATGATTAATTTTTTTTATCAAATCGAAATTTTATTTAATCCTACAAATAATTCGTTTTAACATCGATTTATTTTTGGATTAATTAATTTATGTGTGGTCAATACTTAGTTCCTAGTAAACCGTTGAAAAAGAGAATAGTTCGTTTGAAAACTTTAAATTGGCAGATTTAATCGGAAAACGCATTAATGGTTTTTAGGTTGAGGGCTTAAGAAACTGGCATGAACGAAAAAATGTTTTAAATTATTAAAGAAATTGCTTTAACTAGATGTTAGTTTAAGAAATTTTTATTACTGCATTATGTTATTAAGATATCTCTAATAATTTTTAACTTGTTTTAAAAATCGTTTTATTTTTAAGAATTAACAAATATTATATTCACCAAAAACAAGTACAAAGTAAAGTACAAAATGTTTATAAAGATATCTTCAAAAAAAAATACGATTTAACCATTAATTTTTTTAAATTTAATCGAAATTTTATTTAATCCAACAAATAATTCGTTTTACTTATTCTTTCAATTTGCGGGAAATTTCCCAATAGAAATTAATTTAAATTTTTAAAAGTCATTATTTCGTTATTAAAGATTTAATGAATATCTCGCAAAAATCATTCTCGGTCCAACCAACAAAAAAATAAATTAATTTTTTTTGAGTTATGACGCAAATTTAAATCTTAGCACAATCTCCGTCTGTCTCAAATTTATTAAAAAAAAAAAAAAAAAAAACAATTTAAAACAAAAATTATAAATTTGTTTTCGTTTTTGTTTCAATATTTTTTTGTTTTAATTATTTTGTTTTAATAATTTTTTGTTTTAATTATTTTGTTTCAATTTTTTTGTTTTAGAATTTTTTGTTTTAATTATTTTGTTTTAGTTCTTTTGTTTTAATTCTTTTGTTTTAAAATTTTTTGTTTTAAATCTTTTGTTTTAATTCTTTTATTTTAATTATTTTGTTTTAATTCTTTTATTTTAATAATTTTTTTGTTTTAATTTTTTGTTTCAATTTTTTTATTAAAAAAAAAACAAACTCGATGTACTTTTCGATTGAGCCAAGGAAAAAAAACGAGAACATCTTGAGTATCCCGGTTTCGGATGTCGCTCAAGTACGCTCAACGTTGAGCTTTCAAGCAGTACGCGATGCCGGCGCTTTTGATGCACTGGCCAAAGAGGAGAATTTCAATTTCCCGAATTCCGATGGCAGGCGGCGGCTAAATTGCGGTAATAAGGACAAATTACGTCCAATTTATATCGCAATGATATTTTTAATTTACTCGGGTAGCAAAAACCGATCTCTTATTGTAACTTGGGTACCGACGGGAACTTCACTTTCATTTCTTGAAATAAATATAAAATTTTTTTTAATTTTACAAATTGGTAATAAAATTAATTTTTTTAAGTTTAATTATTAAGATTTATCATTTAGAATTGGGAGCGTTTTCATCAATTTAAAATTAATTGATTTGTTTTGATTAGTTTTTGAAAATTATTGATCGTTATTGTAAGGTCTTCGACGATTTATTATCTTTTTTTTAATTAAAGTTAAATTGCATAAAAATTACTTTTTGTCTTCAAGGTGACCTCTTTTGATAAAGAACTTTGAATAAACTCACCAATATTTTGTGGTGTTGGTGTGACACCATCATCCTCCTCAAGATGCCTAATGGGCCTGCTCTGCTTCCTGCGAGACATGTCACTTTACAAAATACAAATACCGTCGTCGATGGAACGAAGCGCGTGCTTTCACAGTCCACAATCACTGTCCGCACGCGGTGGTAACGACGCGTTAAACGCACAAGAAGCATGCATCCGTCTTGAATACACCTTGCATAAAACTTTGTTGATGATAATGATGATGAAGAATAACCGCTCGAATTTGAATCGCGACGAGTCAGCAATTATGATGTGCTGGTGTTTTGCTCATGACCGGTTTTTTGATTGGTCACAGGTGACATGCGAACTCTTCGGCGTCGTGATGCCGTCTGCTTGGTATCGGCGTCGAATGGTGGGGAAGCGACGCCGTTTACGGGGCGTTCCTGCGCCGACGCAACCCTTTTATAGGGTGTCCTATCCGACGACTATCCCTTCGACACAACACAACAACCAAACCTTTTTCTTTAACATTTAGTTCATTCACGATGACGATCACAAGTCCTCGTGGTCCAAAAAAAAAGTAAATAAACAAATCACGTTTAAATCACCACAAAACTCAATTTGCATCAATCTTGTATCAAATCTTGTATGTTAACTTTAAAGAAGTAATATTTTCACTGGTTATCACTAATTTGAAACGGAATTTTTTGGGTTTTTTGAATTAAAAAAAAAATGTTTTTTGTTGTTGTTTGACCGTGGAGCTTTTAGCGTGGGCGATTGTTGTGACAGCAGTGTGCAGACTGTTGAGCGTCTGGTCGTTCTCCTGGTCTCCGAGTAGCGTTTGAGTAAGTGACGGTGGTCCGCCCAGCCCCGCCTACTTGATCACCTGGACCTGGTGGAAGGGACTCATTCAACGACGCTCCGCCGTCCGTTCTCTTCGGACGATCTCTTCGACGCCGATTCATAAATCACACACTCCCGGTGAATATTAATCAAAAAATAAAATAAACCAACGAATGATGTACCATCCAGAACGAATAATAATTCTTCGCGATTTATCGTACCCACACTAACTCTTCAAAGGAGTTATTACCATCATTCTTGCTATTGATTTCAATTAAATCTTAAGAAGTACGTTCAATTTTTACTAGTTTTTAAAATAATTATAGAATAGCAATCAATTAAGCAAAAAATTTCATTATCACATCATCTTAAACTTTGATATAATGTCTGAAAACCAAGAATTCTAAAGAAATCAAAGAATTAAGAAGTCCAAAGACCCAAAAATGTTGAAAATCAGTATTTTCTATAACTCAAAAACTGCGTTCAATACAGATAGTTGTTGTATTGAATGGGAAAATAGCAAGAAATTTCATTATCACATCATCTTAAACTTTGATTCTGAGCGATCACTGAAAATGGAGATGCGAAGAAGAAAAAGTAGTGTGAAAGAAGTAAAAAGTGATGGATCAACTAAATCGTATCGTTATTGATAGAATATGGTGAAAATGTAAGTTTATTTGAAAAAGTGGATTCAGACACTCTAAAAATTCCACCATATAATGTCTGGAAATTAAGAATTTTAAAGAAATCAAAGAATTAAGAATTCCAAAGACTCAAAAATGTAAAAAATCGGTAAAATTATAACTCAAAAACTGCGTTCAATAGATAGTTGTTGTATTGAATGGGAAAATAGCAAGAAATTTCATTATCACATCATCTTAAACTTTAATTCTGAGCGATCACTGAAAGTGAAGATGCGAAGAAGAAAAAGTACTGCGAAAGAAGTAAGAAGTGATGTATCAACTAAATCGTATCTTTATTGATAGAATATGGTGAAAGTGTAAGTTTATTTGAAAAAGTGGATTCAGACACTCTAAAAATTCCACCATATAATGTCTCAAAATTAAGAATTTTAAAGAAATCAAAGAATTAAGAATTCCAAAGATCCAAAAATGTAAAAAATCAATATATCCTATAACTCAAAAACTGCGTTCAATAAATAGTTGTTGCATTGAATGGGAAAATAGCAAGAAATTTCATTATCACATCATCTTAAACTTTGATTCTGAGCGATCACTGAAAATGGAGATGCAAAGAAGAAAAAGTAGTGTGAAAGAAGTAAAAAGTGATGGATCAACTAAATCGTATCGTTATTAATAGGATATGGTGAAAATGTAAGTTTATTTGAAAAAGTGGATTCAGACACGCTAAAAATTCCACCATATAATGTCTGAAAATTAAGATTTTTAAAGAAATCAAAGAATTAAAAATTCCAAAGACCCAAAAATGTAAAAAATCAATATATCCTATAACTCAAAAACTGCGTTCAATAAATAGTTGTTGCATTGAATGGGAAAATAGCAAGAAATTTCATTATCACATCATCTTAAACTTTGATTCTGAGCGATCACTGAAAATGAAGATGCGAAGAAGACAAAGTACTGTGAAGAAGTAAGAAGTGATGAATCAAGTAAATCGTATTTTTATTGATAGAATATGGTGAAAATGTAAGTTTATTTGAAAAAGTGGATTCAGACACTCTAAAAATTTCACCATATAATGTCTGAAAATTAAGAATTTTAAAGAAATCAAAGAATTAAGAATTCCAAAGACTCAAAAATGTAAAAAATCGGTAAAATTATAACTCAAAAACTGCGTTCAATAGATAGTTGTTGTATTGAATGGGAAAATAGCAAGAAATTTCATTATCACATCATCTTAAACTTTGATTCTGAGCGATCACTGAAAATGGAGATGCGAAGAAGAAAAAGTAGTGTGAAAGAAGTAAAAAGTGATGGATCAACTAAATCGTATCGTTATTGATAGAATATGGTGAAAATGTAAGTTTATTTGAAAAAGTGGATTCAGACACTTTAAAAATTCCACCATATAATGTCTGAAAATTAAGAATTTTAAAGAAATCAAAGAATTAAGAATTCCAAAGACTCAAAAATGTAAAAAATCGGTAAAATTATAACTCAAAAACTGCGTTCAATAGATAGTTGTTGTATTGAATGGGAAAATAGCAAGAAATTTCATTATCACATCATCTTAAACTTTGATTCTGAGCGATCACTGAAAATGGAGATGCGAAGAAGAAAAAGTAGTGTGAAAGAAGTAAAAAGTGATGGATCAACTAAATCGTATTGTTATTGATAGAATATGGTGAAAATGTAAGTTTATTTGAAAAAGTGGATTCAGACACTTTAAAAATTCCACCATATAATGTCTGAAAATTAAGAATTTTAAAGAAATCAAAGAATTAAGAATTCCAAAGACTCAAAAATGTAAAAAATCGGTAAAATTATAACTCAAAAACTGCGTTCAATAGATAGTTGTTGTATTGAATGGGAAAATAGCAAGAAATTTCATTATCACATCATCTTAAACTTTGATTCTGAGCGATCACTGAAAATGGAGATGCGAAGAAGAAAAAGTTCTGTGAAAGAAGTAAGAAGTGATTGATCAACTAAATCGTATCCTTATTGATAGAATATGGTGAAAATGTAAGTTTATTTGAAAAAGTGGATTCAGACACTCTAAAAATTTCACCATATAATGTCTGAAAATTAAGAATTTTAAAGAAATCAAAGAATTAAGAATTCCAAAGACTCAAAAATGTAAAAAATCGGTAAAATTATAACTCAAAAACTGCGTTCAATAGATAGTTGTTGTATTGAATGGGAAAATAGCAAGAAATTTCATTATCACATCATCTTAAACTTTGATTCTGAGCGATCACTGAAAATGGAGATGCGAAGAAGAAAAAGTAGTGTGAAAGAAGTAAAAAGTGATGGATCAACTAAATCGTATCGTTATTGATAGAATATGGTGAAAATGTAAGTTTATTTGAAAAAGTGGATTCAGACACTCTAAAAATTTCACCATATAATGTCTGAAAATTAAGAATTTTAAAGAAATCAAAGAATTAAGAATTCCAAAGACTCAAAAATGTAAAAAATCGGTAAAATTATAACTCAAAAACTGCGTTCAATAGATAGTTGTTGTATTGAATGGGAAAATAGCAAGAAATTTCATTATCACATCATCTTAAACTTTGATTCTGAGCGATCACTGAAAATGGAGATGCGAAGAAGAAAAAGTAGTGTGAAAGAAGTAAAAAGTGATGGATCAACTAAATCGTATCGTTATTGATAGAATATGGTGAAAATGTAAGTTTATTTGAAAAAGTGGATTCAGACACTTTAAAAATTCCACCATATAATGTCTGAAAATTAAGAATTTTAAAGAAATCAAAGAATTAAGAATTCCAAAGACTCAAAAATGTAAAAAATCGGTAAAATTATAACTCAAAAACTGCGTTCAATAGATAGTTGTTGTATTGAATGGGAAAATAGCAAGAAATTTCATTATCACATCATCTTAAACTTTGATTCTGAGCGATCACTGAAAATGGAGATGCGAAGAAGAAAAAGTAGTGTGAAAGAAGTAAAAAGTGATGGATCAACTAAATCGTATTGTTATTGATAGAATATGGTGAAAATGTAAGTTTATTTGAAAAAGTGGATTCAGACACTTTAAAAATTCCACCATATAATGTCTGAAAATTAAGAATTTTAAAGAAATCAAAGAATTAAGAATTCCAAAGACTCAAAAATGTAAAAAATCGGTAAAATTATAACTCAAAAACTGCGTTCAATAGATAGTTGTTGTATTGAATGGGAAAATAGCAAGAAATTTCATTATCACATCATCTTAAACTTTGATTCTGAGCGATCACTGAAAATGGAGATGCGAAGAAGAAAAAGTTCTGTGAAAGAAGTAAGAAGTGATTGATCAACTAAATCGTATCCTTATTGATAGAATATGGTGAAAATGTAAGTTTATTTGAAAAAGTGGATTCAGACACTCTAAAAATTTCACCATATAATGTCTGAAAATTAAGAATTTTAAAGAAATCAAAGAATTAAGAATTCCAAAGACTCAAAAATGTAAAAAATCGGTAAAATTATAACTCAAAAACTGCGTTCAATAGATAGTTGTTGTATTGAATGGGAAAATAGCAAGAAATTTCATTATCACATCATCTTAAACTTTGATTCTGAGCGATCACTGAAAATGGAGATGCGAAGAAGAAAAAGTAGTGTGAAAGAAGTAAAAAGTGATGGATCAACTAAATCGTATCGTTATTGATAGAATATGGTGAAAATGTAAGTTTATTTGAAAAAGTGGATTCAGACACTCTAAAAATTTCACCATATAATGTCTGAAAATTAAGAATTTTAAAGAAATCAAAGAATTAAGAATTCCAAAGACTCAAAAATGTAAAAAATCGGTAAAATTATAACTCAAAAACTGCGTTCAATAGATAGTTGTTGTATTGAATGGGAAAATAGCAAGAAATTTCATTATCACATCATCTTAAACTTTGATTCTGAGCGATCACTGAAAATGGAGATGCGAAGAAGAAAAAGTAGTGTGAAAGAAGTAAAAAGTGATGGATCAACTAAATCGTATCGTTATTGATAGAATATGGTGAAAATGTAAGTTTATTTGAAAAAGTGGATTCAGACACTTTAAAAATTCCACCATATAATGTCTGAAAATTAAGAATTTTAAAGAAATCAAAGAATTAAGAATTCCAAAGACTCAAAAATGTAAAAAATCGGTAAAATTATAACTCAAAAACTGCGTTCAATAGATAGTTGTTGTATTGAATGGGAAAATAGCAAGAAATTTCATTATCACATCATCTTAAACTTTGATTCTGAGCGATCACTGAAAATGGAGATGCGAAGAAGAAAAAGTAGTGTGAAAGAAGTAAAAAGTGATGGATCAACTAAATCGTATCGTTATTGATAGAATATGGTGAAAATGTAAGTTTATTTGAAAAAGTGGATTCAGACACTCTAAAAATTTCACCATATAATGTCTGAAAATTAAGAATTTTAAAGAAATCAAAGAATTAAGAATTCCAAAGACTCAAAAATGTAAAAAATCGGTAAAATTATAACTCAAAAACTGCGTTCAATAGATAGTTGTTGTATTGAATGGGAAAATAGCAAGAAATTTCATTATCACATCATCTTAAACTTTGATTCTGAGCGATCACTGAAAATGGAGATGCGAAGAAGAAAAAGTAGTGTGAAAGAAGTAAAAAGTGATGGATCAACTAAATCGTATCGTTATTGATAGAATATGGTGAAAATGTAAGTTTATTTGAAAAAGTGGATTCAGACACTTTAAAAATTCCACCATATAATGTCTGAAAATTAAGAATTTTAAAGAAATCAAAGAATTAAGAATTCCAAAGACTCAAAAATGTAAAAAATCGGTAAAATTATAACTCAAAAACTGCGTTCAATAGATAGTTGTTGTATTGAATGGGAAAATAGCAAGAAATTTCATTATCACATCATCTTAAACTTTGATTCTGAGCGATCACTGAAAATGAAGATGCGAAGAAGACAAAGTACTGTGAAGAAGTAAGAAGTGATGAATCAAGTAAATCGTATTTTTATTGATAGAATATGGTGAAAATGTAAGTTTATTTGAAAAAGTGGATTCAGACACTCTAAAAATTTCACCATATAATGTCTGAAAATTAAGAATTTTAAAGAAATCAAAGAATTAAGAATTCCAAAGACTCAAAAATGTAAAAAATCGGTAAAATTATAACTCAAAAACTGCGTTCAATAGATAGTTGTTGTATTGAATGGGAAAATAGCAAGAAATTTCATTATCACATCATCTTAAACTTTGATTCTGAGCGATCACTGAAAATGGAGATGCGAAGAAGAAAAAGTAGTGTGAAAGAAGTAAAAAGTGATGGATCAACTAAATCGTATTGTTATTGATAGAATATGGTGAAAATGTAAGTTTATTTGAAAAAGTGGATTCAGACACTTTAAAAATTCCACCATATAATGTCTGAAAATTAAGAATTTTAAAGAAATCAAAGAATTAAGAATTCCAAAGACTCAAAAATGTAAAAAATCGGTAAAATTATAACTCAAAAACTGCGTTCAATAGATAGTTGTTGTATTGAATGGGAAAATAGCAAGAAATTTCATTATCACATCATCTTAAACTTTGATTCTGAGCGATCACTGAAAATGGAGATGCGAAGAAGAAAAAGTAGTGTGAAAGAAGTAAAAAGTGATGGATCAACTAAATCGTATCGTTATTGATAGAATATGGTGAAAATGTAAGTTTATTTGAAAAAGTGGATTCAGACACTTTAAAAATTCCACCATATAATGTCTGAAAATTAAGAATTTTAAAGAAATCAAAGAATTAAGAATTCCAAAGACTCAAAAATGTAAAAAATCGGTAAAATTATAACTCAAAAACTGCGTTCAATAGATAGTTGTTGTATTGAATGGGAAAATAGCAAGAAATTTCATTATCACATCATCTTAAACTTTGATTCTGAGCGATCACTGAAAATGAAGATGCGAAGAAGACAAAGTACTGTGAAGAAGTAAGAAGTGATGAATCAAGTAAATCGTATTTTTATTGATAGAATATGGTGAAAATGTAAGTTTATTTGAAAAAGTGGATTCAGACACTCTAAAAATTTCACCATATAATGTCTGAAAATTAAGAATTTTAAAGAAATCAAAGAATTAAGAATTCCAAAGACTCAAAAATGTAAAAAATCGGTAAAATTATAACTCAAAAACTGCGTTCAATAGATAGTTGTTGTATTGAATGGGAAAATAGCAAGAAATTTCATTATCACATCATCTTAAACTTTGATTCTGAGCGATCACTGAAAATGGAGATGCGAAGAAGAAAAAGTAGTGTGAAAGAAGTAAAAAGTGATGGATCAACTAAATCGTATCGTTATTGATAGAATATGGTGAAAATGTAAGTTTATTTGAAAAAGTGGATTCAGACACTCTAAAAATTTCACCATATAATGTCTGAAAATTAAGAATTTTAAAGAAATCAAAGAATTAAGAATTCCAAAGACTCAAAAATGTAAAAAATCGGTAAAATTATAACTCAAAAACTGCGTTCAATAGATAGTTGTTGTATTGAATGGGAAAATAGCAAGAAATTTCATTATCACATCATCTTAAACTTTGATTCTGAGCGATCACTGAAAATGGAGATGCGAAGAAGAAAAAGTAGTGTGAAAGAAGTAAAAAGTGATGGATCAACTAAATCGTATCGTTATTAATAGGATATGGTGAAAATGTAAGTTTATTTGAAAAAGTGGATTCAGACACTCTAAAAATTTCACCATATAATGTCTGAAAATTAAGAATTTTAAAGAAATCAAAGAATTAAGAATTCCAAAGACTCAAAACTGTAAAAAATCGATATAATTATAACTCAAAAACTGCGTTCAATAGATAGTTGTTGTATTGAATGGGAAAATAGCAAGAAATTTCATTATCACATCATCTTAAACTTTGATTCTGAGCGATCACTGAAAATGGAGATGCGAAGAAGAAAAAGTAGTGTGAAAGAAGTAAAAAGTGATGGATCAACTAAATCGTATCGTTATTGATAGAATATGGTGAAAATGTAAGTTTATTTGAAAAAGTGGATTCAGACACTCTAAAAATTCCACCATATAATGTCTGGAAATTAAGAATTTTAAAGAAATCAAAGAATTAAGAATTCCAAAGACTCAAAAATGTAAAAAATCGGTAAAATTATAACTCAAAAACTGCGTTCAATAGATAGTTGTTGTATTGAATGGGAAAATAGCAAGAAATTTCATTATCACATCATCTTAAACTTTGATTCTGAGCGATCACTGAAAATGGAGATGCGAAGAAGAAAAAGTTCTGTGAAAGAAGTAAGAAGTGATTGATCAACTAAATCGTATCCTTATTGATAGAATATGGTGAAAATGTAAGTTTATTTGAAAAAGTGGATTCAGACACTCTAAAAATTTCACCATATAATGTCTGAAAATTAAGAATTTTAAAGAAATCAAAGAATTAAGAATTCCAAAGACTCAAAAATGTAAAAAATCGGTAAAATTATAACTCAAAAACTGCGTTCAATAGATAGTTGTTGTATTGAATGGGAAAATAGCAAGAAATTTCATTATCACATCATCTTAAACTTTGATTCTGAGCGATCACTGAAAATGGAGATGCGAAGAAGAAAAAGTAGTGTGAAAGAAGTAAAAAGTGATGGATCAACTAAATCGTATCGTTATTGATAGAATATGGTGAAAATGTAAGTTTATTTGAAAAAGTGGATTCAGACACTCTAAAAATTTCACCATATAATGTCTGAAAATTAAGAATTTTAAAGAAATCAAAGAATTAAGAATTCCAAAGACTCAAAAATGTAAAAAATCGGTAAAATTATAACTCAAAAACTGCGTTCAATAGATAGTTGTTGTATTGAATGGGAAAATAGCAAGAAATTTCATTATCACATCATCTTAAACTTTGATTCTGAGCGATCACTGAAAATGGAGATGCGAAGAAGAAAAAGTAGTGTGAAAGAAGTAAAAAGTGATGGATCAACTAAATCGTATCGTTATTAATAGGATATGGTGAAAATGTAAGTTTATTTGAAAAAGTGGATTCAGACACTCTAAAAATTTCACCATATAATGTCTGAAAATTAAGAATTTTAAAGAAATCAAAGAATTAAGAATTCCAAAGACTCAAAACTGTAAAAAATCGATATAATTATAACTCAAAAACTGCGTTCAATAGATAGTTGTTGTATTGAATGGGAAAATAGCAAGAAATTTCATTATCACATCATCTTAAACTTTGATTCTGAGCGATCACTGAAAATGGAGATGCGAAGAAGAAAAAGTAGTGTGAAAGAAGTAAAAAGTGATGGATCAACTAAATCGTATCGTTATTGATAGAATATGGTGAAAATGTAAGTTTATTTGAAAAAGTGGATTCAGACACTCTAAAAATTCCACCATATAATGTCTGGAAATTAAGAATTTTAAAGAAATCAAAGAATTAAGAATTCCAAAGACTCAAAAATGTAAAAAATCGGTAAAATTATAACTCAAAAACTGCGTTCAATAGATAGTTGTTGCATTGAATGGGAAAATAGCAAGAAATTTCATTATCACATCATCTTAAACTTTGATTTTGAGCGATCACTGAAAATGGAGATGCGAAGAAGAAAAAGTGCTGTGAAAGAAGTAAAAAGTGATGGATCAACTAAATCGTATCGTTATTGATAGAATATGGTGAAAATGTAAGTTTATTTGAAAAAGTGGATTCAGACACTTTAAAAATTCCACCATATAATGTCTGAAAATTAAGAATTTTAAAGAAATCAAAGAATTAAGAATTCCAAAGACTCAAAAATGTAAAAAATCGGTAAAATTATAACTCAAAAACTGCGTTCAATAGATAGTTGTTGCATTGAATGGGAAAATAGCAAGAAATTTCATTATCACATCATCTTAAACTTTGATTTTGAGCGATCACTGAAAATGGAGATGCGAAGAAGAAAAAGTGCTGTGAAAGAAGTAAAAAGTGATGGATCAACTAAATCGTATTCTTATTGATAGAATATGATGAAAATGTAAGTTTATTTGAAAAAGTGGATTCAGACACTCTAAAAATTCCACCATATAATGTCTGAAAATTAAGAATTTTAAAGAAATCAAAGAATTAAGAAGTCCAAAGACTCAAAAATGTTGAAAATCAGTATATTCTATAACTCCAAAACTGCGTTCAATACAGATAGTTGTTGTATTAAATGGCAAAATAGTAAAAAATTTCATTATCACATCATGTTAAACTTTGATTCTGAGCGATCACTGAAAGTGAAGATGCGAAGAAGAAAAAGTACTATGAAAGAAGTAAGAAGTGATGGATCAACTAAATCGTATCCTTATTAATAGAATACGTTTAAAATTCTATTCACAGATGAGGCAAATTCTTTATGCCATCAGAAACTTCCACAATAATCATTTTTGGGACTATGAAAATCCCCATACCGTTGAAAAACGTGGATTTTAGCAGCAGTTTTCGGTCAATATATGGGCTGGATGTCATCGGACAGCATTTTCTTCCTCCTCGACTGAATGACAAGACTTACAAACAATTTCTAGATAACGCATTGCCTGGTTTGTTAGATGATGTACCACTAACAACCAGAAATGACAAAAACGACCAGACATTCAGTTTTGGTGTTCGTCAACATCTTAATGACACTTTTATTCACAACGATCTCCAAACATTAATCCGCTGGACTATTTCTTTTGGGGACATTTGAAGTCGCTTCTTTATGCAACGCCAGTTGAAGATGAACATGATTTAAGTAAATTCTTGTAATGTCATACGCAAGACTCCAGGAATTTTGGAAAGTATGCAAAAGTCGATGAGGAGAAGATTAGGTGCTTGCATTGAAAGTCTCTCATTTTGAGCATTTGATTTAATTAAAGTTTGTTAAATAAAATATCACATAAGTTACATCCTGTATTAGATAACGAAAGTTGTAGAATTTGAACTTTTTTGGTAAAGTTTTTGTTAAGAAGATTTCGGCTAAACCCAAAACTTTCCACTTCTAAGTTTAATGTTAGGTCTAGTTTTACTTCACTTCAAATATTCAAAATTTCCAGATTAGTTTGTAAAGTAGTCTATTTCAGAAACTATTCATTATAAAGGAAATTTTTCAATCGAACCCAACCTAACCTTGTACATTTGAACAAGAGCCGTTCTAAAATATTCAGCGCCCTAGGACTAGGTTACACGAAGGAAACGAGTGTGTTCTTTTTATATTTACTTTTATAACTATGAACATTAAGTCAATATTAGCCCAATTGTCTAAAGTTGTTTAAAATCGTCAAGAAATGTCTAAAATCACCAAAGACTATTTAAAATATGTCTCTAATCGTCTAAAGTTATTTAAAATCATTAATAACCGTCTAAAATTATCCTAAATTAGTTTAGAATCATTCATAAGTTATCTAAAATCATCAAACGTTGTCCAAATCATCAAAAACTGTCTAAAATATATCTTTAATAGCTTATAACTATATAGAGATAAAAACTGTCTAAAATATGTTTCTAATAGTCTAAATATAGTTGGCATTATCTGAAATCATTGAGAATTGGCTAAGATAATTATAAATCATACAAAGTTGGATGGCAATAAAACCCAATTTATGATCATAACCGAAAATGGTTAAAACATGACACTACTTTTAAAAGATTATTCTCTTTAGTTTATTATCAACGTGTCAAATATTAAATCCATTGTTAACGTCCCTATGACATTCCCTGTCTTATTTTTATGCGATATTTATATTCTTATTCCAAGATTATTAATATACTTAATCCAAGAAATTTATGATTGTTGATGCAGCACTACATATTCTTCCAAATTGTTAACATAGTTATTGAAGGCAATAGAATTGTTGACCAACATATATTCTAGTTTAAAGGTATTAATACTCTTATTACAACAAAATAAGGTTGTTGATGCAACATTAAGATACTTTTGTTTCAATATAATTCAATGGATTTGATCACTAAAAGTTTCACCATATAACATCTCTAAAGTAAGCATTGTTATTAGATCTTAATTTCAGAAATTATCAAAATAATTTCATATAATTTCAATTTAAATTAAATCATTTAGGTCCCATACTAATATAGAGTTTTTGTTCTCTTTCGACATCTATTCTCGAAATCAAAAACGTTTCATTATCTAGAATCAAAAATAAACTCTCATTTTTCACTTCTTTTTCAGATTTTGTAAAATACAATAAAATTTAATTTAAATTTATAATGAATGATCTTCCTCCTTTCTTAATTTTAAAACGGTAAAGAAAGCAGTAAAAATATTAATATTACCTGTAAGAATATGAGTTTTAATTTGTTTATTTTTATGATTATTTTTTTTGTGAGCAGGCATAAAATGCTACTCATGCGCACTTTATCATTTGATGTTAAAATTCTCAACAAATAGAGCCGAACACCATTTTTAAATGTTTTAGGAAGTTTAGCTTTGTTAATAACCATAATTTTGAATTTACGAGTTTCTTTGAAAGATTTTTGCCCTAATGCTTAGATTTCTTTGGCCTGTACTAATACATGATCTGATATCAGCTTCCTAAATAATGTTGATTCATCAGCTATGTACATCTGGCTAAATACTAATTCATTTTTTGCTTAACAGCTTTTTCCAACGTAATCCAAATACCTTAATTGATTAAATAAGAAAATACAAAATTATGAAGATTAAAAATTTTGGTTAAATCTCACCACAATCTACATTCAGATTTCCTTTATATATTTCTATAGGATTACTAAATTTATGTAATTTTAGTTGTACCAAATAGACAAAACCATTGATGATTAAATTATTAAGTACTATTATGCTTGATTAAGACGCAAAACATTTGTAAAAAAACATGCATTAATATAACAAATGTATCTTTTCGTCACCTTGATTAAATAAATATTTGCGTTAAGAATTCTGCATTAGAATTCTGTATTAGATGGAAATAAATTTCATTGCTTTGCATAAGTGTACTTTGCATTAATAACATTAGCATTAAACTTAACCGCATAACATCAAAGACTGCGAAGGTGAAAATTAAATGTATAAATCAAAATAATACAGAAGCGGACTAAGTATACTTCATGTGGTTTCAACGTGAACATTTATGGCTATCTCAAGTTAATTAAATATCACCAAAAATCGAATTCTTGAGATATTTTAATGATATGTTCAAAATTTATAGAGGCAAGTGTCTATTTTGTCATGGTGAGAACCAAATTAGAAAATCTTTATTCGTTTTTGAGATAAAGATTATTTAAGTTAACCTAATTTTTTGAAATTAATAATCTTGTTTTAAAACATCACGAAAAATCGAACTCTTAAGATATCTTAATGAATTATTCATAATTTATAGAGCAAAGTGTCTACTTTCTCGTCATGAAACCAGATTTCCAGACGATATATTTGGCAATGATGAGCAACCTTCATTTTTGTGGTCACAAGTGACTTCTTGTTTTCTCCCCTCCCCAACAAATTTGGCGCAGGTCTCTTGTTTGAGCTTTTGGAGTTCGGTTTGGATGTCACTATATTTAAAAATCTTTTACGTAAATACATTATCTACTTAATATTCAATTTGAATTACTTACTTGTATATTAATTACACTAAACGTGCACTCGTTGTGAATCTCACCACTGTATGAATCACTATCACCAGGCATTTTGTGTTTATAGCTGAAGTAATAGAGTGGGGGGAATCTTTTTCACACAAAATTTGTGGGAAGACATTTTCATTGATATTAATTAATATTACAACATTATTTATATTCTATCAGGAGACGTCGATGGGTGACCATATCGAACACGTTGGCATATATAGAACGTTATAATTTGTTTTCTGATTTCTTCCTTGGAGGAGTCACTTGGGAGGAGGTTGCACATTAATTGAAACCTCATTAATTCGAAACTCCTCCCATATTGCAACCTTTAAGAGGAGTAGATTTATATCAGTTGGTCGATTCTAGAACCTCCTCCTTCTTCAACAATTAGCCGATTCTAGAACCTCCTCCTCCTCCAACAATTAGCCGATTCTAGAACCTCCTCCTCCTCCAACAATAAGCCGATTCTACAATCTCCTCCTACAATTAGCTGATTCTAGAACCTCCACCTCCTCCAACAATTAGCCGATTCTAGAACCTCCTCCTCCTCCAACAATTAGCCGATTCTGGAACCTCCTCCTCCTCCAACAATTAGCCGATTCTAGAACCTCCTCCTCCTCCAACAATTAGCCGATTCTACAATCTCCTCCTACAATTAGCCGATTCTAGAACCTCCACCTCCTCCAACAATTAGCCGATTCTAGAACCTCCTCCTCCTCCAACAATTAGCCGATTCTGGAACCTCCTCCTCCTCCAACAATTAGCCGATTCTAGAACCTCCTCCTACAATTAGCCGATTCTAGAACCTCCTCCTCCTCCAATAATTAGCCAATTCTAAAACCTCCTCCTCCTCCAACAATTAGCCGATTCTAGAACCTCCTCCTTCTCCAACAATTAGCCGATTCTAGAACCTCCTCCTCCTCCAACAATTAGTCGATTCCAGAACCTCCTCCTACAATTAGCCGATTCTAGAACCTCCTCCTCTTCCAACAATTAGCCAATTCTAGAACCTCCTCCTCCTCCAACAATTAGCCGATTCTAGAACCTCCTCCTCTTCCAACAATTAGCCAATTCTAGAACCTCCTCCTCTTCCAACAATTAGCCAATTCTAGAACCTCCTCCTCCTCCAACAATTAGCCGATTCTAGAACCTCCTCCTCCCCCAACAATTAGCCGATTCTAGAACCTCCTCCTACAATTAGCCGATTCTAGAACCTCCTCCTCTTCCAACAATTAGTCAATTCTAGAACCTCCTTCTCCTCCAACAATTAGCCGATTCTAGAACCTCCTCCTCTTCCAACAATTAGTCAATTCTAGAACCTCCTTCTCCTCCAACAATTAGCCGATTCTAGAACCTCCTCCTCCTCCAACAATTAGCCGATTCTAGAACCTCCTCCTACAATTAGCCGATTCTAGAACCTCCTCCTCTTCCAACAATTAGTCAATTCTAGAACCTCCTTCTCCTCCAACAATTAGCCGATTCTAGAACCTCCTCCTCCTCCAACAATTAGCCGATTCTAGAACCTCCTCCTACAATTAGCCGATTCTAGAACCTCCTCCTCTTCCAACTATTAGCCAATTCTAGAACCTCCTCCTCCTCCAACAATTAGCCGATTCTAGAACCTCCTCCAACAATTAGCCGATTCTAGAACCTCCTCCTCCTCCAAAAATTAGCCGATTCTAGAACCTCCACCTCCTCCAACAATTAGCCGATTTTAGAACCTCCTCCTACAATTAGCCGATTCTAGAACCTCCTCCTGCTCCAACAATTAGCCGATTCTAGAACCTCCTCCTCCTCCAAAAATTAGCCGATTCTAGAACCTCCACCTCCTCCAACAATTAGCCGATTCTAGAACCTCCTCCTACAATTAGCCGATTCTAGAACCTCCTCCTGCTCCAACAATTAGCCGATTCTAGAACCTCCTCCTTCTCCAAAAATTAGCCGATTCTAGAACCTCCTCCTACAATTAGCCAATTCTAGAACCTCCTCCTTCTCCAAAAATTAGCCGATTCTAGAACCTCCTCCTACAATTAGCCAATTCTAGAACCTCCTCCTCCTCCAATAATTGGCCAATTCTAGAACCTCCTCCTCCTCCAACAATTAGCCGATTCTAGAACCTCCTCCTCCTCCAACAATTAGCCGATTCTACAATCTCCTCCTACAATTAGCCGATTCTAGAACCTCCACCTCCTCCAACAATTAGCCGATTCTAGAACCTCCTCCTCCTCCAACAATTAGCCGATTCTGGAACCTCCTCCTCCTCCAACAATTAGCCGATTCTAGAACCTCCTCCTACAATTAGCCGATTCTAGAACCTCCTCCTCCTCCAATAATTAGCCAATTCTAAAACCTCCTCCTCCTCCAACAATTAGCCGATTCTAGAACCTCCTCCTTCTCCAACAATTAGCCGATTCTAGAACCTCCTCCTCCTCCAACAATTAGTCGATTCCAGAACCTCCTCCTACAATTAGCCGATTCTAGAACCTCCTCCTCTTCCAACAATTAGCCAATTCTAGAACCTCCTCCTCCTCCAACAATTAGCCGATTCTAGAACCTCCTCCTCTTCCAACAATTAGCCAATTCTAGAACCTCCTCCTCTTCCAACAATTAGCCAATTCTAGAACCTCCTCCTCCTCCAACAATTAGCCGATTCTAGAACCTCCTCCTCCCCCAACAATTAGCCGATTCTAGAACCTCCTCCTACAATTAGCCGATTCTAGAACCTCCTCCTCTTCCAACAATTAGTCAATTCTAGAACCTCCTTCTCCTCCAACAATTAGCCGATTCTAGAACCTCCTCCTCCTCCAACAATTAGCCGATTCTAGAACCTCCTCCTACAATTAGCCGATTCTAGAACCTCCTCCTCTTCCAACTATTAGCCAATTCTAGAACCTCCTCCTCCTCCAACAATTAGCCGATTCTAGAACCTCCTCCAACAATTAGCCGATTCTAGAACCTCCTCCTCCTCCAAAAATTAGCCGATTCTAGAACCTCCACCTCCTCCAACAATTAGCCGATTTTAGAACCTCCTCCTACAATTAGCCGATTCTAGAACCTCCTCCTGCTCCAACAATTAGCCGATTCTAGAACCTCCTCCTCCTCCAAAAATTAGCCGATTCTAGAACCTCCACCTCCTCCAACAATTAGCCGATTCTAGAACCTCCTCCTACAATTAGCCGATTCTAGAACCTCCTCCTGCTCCAACAATTAGCCGATTCTAGAACCTCCTCCTTCTCCAAAAATTAGCCGATTCTAGAACCTCCTCCTACAATTAGCCAATTCTAGAACCTCCTCCTTCTCCAAAAATTAGCCGATTCTAGAACCTCCTCCTACAATTAGCCAATTCTAGAACCTCCTCCTCCTCCAATAATTGGCCAATTCTAGAACCTCCTCCTCCTCCAACAATTAGCCGATTCTAGAACCTCCTCCTCCTCCAACAATTAGCCGATTCTAGAACCTCCTCCTCCTCCAACAATTAGCCGATTCTAGAACCTCCTCACCCTCCTCCAACAATTAGCCGATTCTAGAACCTCCTCTTCGGACGCAGGTTCGAGGAGGAGGTTCTAGAATCAGCTAATCTATACTACTAGCATGAAGATCGACTACATCAACATATGAATGTGGAAGTGCTTCAATTGCTAGATAATCACCAACCATATCGAAGATTAAGAAGAATTAAACCATATGAGTTGGTGTAGAGTAAAGGGAAATAGCAGAGTATCGTGCGAGTAACATTGTGTATAATATAAGAAACCACTAAGTGAAGTCATTGGATTGGAGTGGTGTAAATATTTGTTGTTTGCTTTGTAATTGTTGTTTGTTTTGTTGTCTAATAAGTAGAGATATATTAATGGTTGGTCTTGTTAGACCAATTTTAATTAAAAAAAAAAAACTTTCAAGTTTATAAAATAATCAAACACGAATTGAATTGATGTAATCACAAATATAACCATTTTATTAAGCAACAAGTTGTTTTCAGTTTAAAAAATACTTTATGGATAAGCAAACAGAGTATAGTCAGATCTAACCCTTCCCAAGATATGTTAGGGTGGCGAGGTGTTTATGAAACGGGATAAAGTCCCACGGGATTTTTAGGGATTGAGGGGGTGCACCCGAGACGAGATCGTCAACATTCGCGCCTGCTGTTTACACAGTCGGCCAGATTTATACGTCGAACCGACTTATATGCATGTATATCTCCCCGGATATGCGTATGATTGAGTCAGAAACTCTTATAAAGCCCCCCTCGTGTTTGCCATCGAAATAAATTGACATTTCAATATGGTGACGTGGTGACTATAAAACCCACAAATAGTGTTATTCGAGTGTGGATAAATTTCGTCACTTCTTAGTCAAAAAAAGAATAAATTTTGATTTAGATGATTGAAAAGGAATGATGATTGTGTGGATTGTCCCCCATATCGGGGGTACGTTCCCATCCGCCTGTCAGCTTCGAACAATAACCGTGCCCGATTTTAATACGCGTCTTCCTCTACTCCGAGAAAGAGTGGAACTTCGGACTTTTCAATAAATCTGTCAAGGGGTCCTCGGCGGGACCGCAGCGCCTCCGCATGCAAATCGTCGCACCCCCCTTGATCCCCTTGATTCCCCCGATGATATTCGGGCATTTCGGCCGCTGTCTTCGGCCCCCAGATGGACGGGATACGATGGCGAAACGACGGCGAAACGACGCTGAAACGAATGGTCGTCGGTGGGGACAAAGGGCGCACGAGACAGTAGCCGATGACAGATACATAATATTGTTATGGAAATATTATATCCGAAGAAAGGGATCGTAAATTCCGAATGATATGACCGCGACCTGTTTCTCTTCTTCCATCCAATCGATCGCCCTTACACTCGATCGTAACTTAACTCCCAACGAATTAATTTATTACCAACGACGGACCGTAAATAATGATTGCTCGTAATTAGGATGCATTTACGTCGTTGTTCTCCTATATGGCTAATGGGAAAGGCAAATGCCTACGATACCAATCGTAATCGGTACCGTATTTGCAACTAACGCAGTTTATTCATTCAATCGTAAATATCGAACTTTCTTTCTACGTCGAAACGCTTTTAATACGATTTCTATATTTTTAAACTTGTTATCTAAAGTTTTATTTATAATATAATGGGAAGATGTCGAACGGAGCCAACGAAGAATCGGGGCTCTTCATCAAAGGGCCCAATTATTAGGTAGCGATTATGTATCGGTGGTTTGTACGCACAAATCTCGCTCGAAGAGAAGCAATAAGGCGGCCGGCGACATCGTTATGCTTTCTTCAGGTTATCTGGGCGCGCCCAGGTATATGGGGCCCTCGGGGCATTATTTATGGCTCACCCCGGCGACAATCTGATATAATCACACACAATCCTAATCAATGTTAATTTATAGCGGTACGCGCTAATAAACATATATGAACCCTTTGTTTCACTGCGACACCGCACCGGACGTTTAATAATGAGGACCCAAAATCCTGATTCTTTGAGGGGAACGATTTGGTTTTAAGTTTCCATGAGAGGTGAGAAAGAAATATTTTTTTTTGTCATTCATTAAATTATGCAGAAAATTTTTAAATTGGTTTTATGTAAATGTCGTTGGAGATTCATTAATCAGGTTGGCACTCAAGAAGTTAGTACGAATTAGCACTTTATTATATTAATATTATATTAATTAGACCTAGCACTAGAAACATGTAGGTATAGCTTTTTTATGAGATGTATGACTAATTCCAAATGTCCCTAATTCTAATTTTAAATCCAATGATATAAAACTAGAACTAACACTAGACCTAGAAGTGGAAAGATTCAGGTTTAGCCGTGCGTCAAAGACGCACGGCTAAACCTACAACTTTCCACTTCTAGGTCTAGTGTTAGTTCTAGTTTTGCTTCAAGTTTAATATACAGGATTGGGTTGGGTTGGATTTAGCCATGCATCTGAAGATATTTTTTAACGTACACCTATATATAAACATATAAATACGTATATATGAGCTTATGTTCCAGAACTTATACAGAACTGCCAATCATGCAAACATGCTGAAAAAATGAAGTTTAAAAGCACCACGATAGGTATTGTTAGCTTTTGGAAACTTTCATCACTACAACAACCGGAACCAATGAGAAATTTCAATGAGAACAAAACGGATTACCAGACACTCTTTTGCTATGTAATTTATTTCCATCTTAATGAAGATAAGAGGAAAATATTAAAGATAACGATCACGATAGAAGATGATCACAGAAATTGGTGTTCTACTGGATCAGAAACTTACCCTTGAAAACCATGTCACACTTTGTGGCCACATTAATATGGGGATCATCACTACCTGCAAACAAAGTATTTTTGAAACAAAAAGAAGCCATAAATGTGTTTTATGGAATGAGTTACCAGAAACGTTGGAGGCAAGTATTCCTCAAGAACATACTTACAAAACATACTTTGTGCAGTATGAATACAGTAGAACTCCTCATATCCGACCTCGGGATATCCGACTCCTCGGGATATCCGTCACCCCTCCCTACTCCCAATTTTGTTCAAATGCTCTAATGTACGTTTTTGTGAATCCCAAGAGAGCCGACTTTCCGTCGGGGAATTACTTGATTCGCTCAATCTTGATGTTTGCCAAGGGTTGCGCAACTGTGTTCATCATTGTGAATATCAATTGTATGCATATTTACAATTGTTATAGTAAAAGTGATTATGGCTACCCAACAAAAACGAAAACGTATTGTATGTACACTACAGAAGAAATTGGAAGTTATTCAGAGGCTAGACAATGGCGAGTCAGTTCAAAAATTATCTTCTGAATTAGGAATAGGCGTCACAACTATTAAAGACTGGAGGAAAAACAGAAAGAATATCGAATCGTACTCTATGACAGTGGAAGGGGAGGAGGGTTTAAAAAATAGAAAGATGCTTAAAAAGCCTAAATTTGATGTTTTAGATGATGCTCTCTGGATATGGTTTTGCCAAGAAAGACGCAAAGGAACTCCTTTGTCAGGTCCTATAATTAAAGAGAAGGCAGCGATTTTACATAAAACAATAGTAGGAGAGGAAGGGGAAAATTTCAGTGCAAGTGAAGGTTGGCTTCACCGATGGAAACGTCGCCATGGTATACGTCACGTTGTTATTTCTGGAGAAAAGCTATCAGCTGATGATGACGCAACCAAAGAGTTCGTGAAGAAATTTCAAGTTTTTATTAAAGAAAACAATATTCATCCGGATCAAGTGTATAATATTGACGAGTCAGGGTTAAACTACAAGATGCTCCCACAAAAAACTCTTGCTGCAAAAAATGAAAAAGTAATAGGGACAAAATTATCCAAGGATAGACTAACTTTTGCAACTTGTAGTAATGCAAGTGGAAACCATAAAATGCCATTGTTTGTCATTGGAAAATCTAAAAAGCCCAGAGTGTTCAAACATGTGAACATGGCATCATTGCCTGTTTATTATAAAAATCAAAAATCTGCTTGGATGGACAGTTCTTTGTTTAAACAGTGGTTTTTTGAAGAGTTGGTACCAGATGTACTCAATGCAGTCTTGATTCTTGACAATGCTCCCAGTCATCCTTCGGAAAACGAACTAACAATGGGAAACATCAAAGCTATGTTTCTACCTCCTCGTGTGACACCTTTAATCAAACCTATGGATCAAGGGGTTATTGAGTGGTTGAAGAAAAGATACAGGCGAAAATATGTCAGCTTCTTATTAGAGCAAACGGAAGGAGGCAGTAACCTATTTGAGGCAATGAAGACTTTTAATATAAAAGATGCCATTTACATAGCAGCACAAGCCTGGGACGAACTCAATCACACCACTCTACAAAAATCTTGGAGAAAACTATGGCCAAGTATTATTGAAGGTGAGAGCGCAATCTCTAATGAGTCTGAAACTTTAAATACAGATGAAGCAGAAATTCTACAAGATTTACAGACCATCGATGCCCAAATCCAACCAGCGGATATAGAAGAGTGGCTATTGGGAGGGGACATAGTTGAAGTCACTAACGAGGATCTGAACGACGAACAAATCGTATCCGCAGTTTTTAAAGTTGAAACAGAGGAAGATGAAACGGATGATGAAAAAGAAGAACCTAAAAATATCAGTCATACGACAGCTACAGAGGCTTTCGAGATTGCAATGAAATACGTCGAGCAACATCCAGAAGCAACACCGATGGATGTGCTGTGCATTAAAAAGTGGAAAGATATCTCAGCTAAAGCAAGATTTGGTAGATTAAAACAAAAAAATATAACTGATTTTTTTAAATAAATTTACATGTACATACATGGATTTGTATACATAATTAAATATATGTACTCGTTTATGTTTGTCTTGTTCATTTTTGTTGTTCTTCGGATTATCCGACCTTTTTTGGTAACCGACCATGCTCCGGTCCCATGGGTGACGGATATGAGGGGTTCTACTGTATATGCTTACTTGTATTTTGTATATTCATGCAAGAAACGATGTGTTGACAAGAACCTCATTGTTCATACAAGATACAGCAAATAGCCCATATTTAGGACAGTTATTAGACTCCTATAGCAAAAAAAATGTAACCTAACTTGGGACACACTTTTGTTTTAATATGTATACCATGTTTTGACTACTAGTTTCTAAGTGGAGACAACATAAATGTTTTTTTTAACTTTTTTAGTGTTCTAGGTGAGAAAAAAACTTCAATTGTGCTATAAACTTTTGCTCCGTACCAATACCTTTATACTATTATATTTCTTCTCATTAGTATGTTTTTTCTATCACTTTTCCTATGAACTGTTTCTGGCTTTTTTCTTTGAACCGCTTCTGTTTGATGGAATTTTTTCAAAATCTCCCTATTCATAGCTTTTATCCAAGTTATGACATTCAACTAGAAATTGTTCTTGAAACGTTTCATTGCCAATTTCTTTGGCTACTTCATCATCGAACAGTGCAGACAAATTTTCATTTCTGCATTTGATTTTTTTCTTCATTTTTTGACTCCTTTTTTCTGTTATCTTTCCCTTATCTATTAAAACACTTGCTTTTGATTCTGTTCTGTCTTTTTCTGATCTCTTCTTTCCTTCGAGTTTTTAGTTTTTTCTTCTGCAATAGAATAGTCCCCAATTCTTCTACAAACTCACTCCCTGATACACTTTTGCCTGATGTAATAATGATTTTTTTCTTCCTTGGTTGAACACTAGTTTCCTTTGTTTGTGTCTCTTTGAGAAATTCCTGAAAAGCTGTTGCCTATGATGCACGTAAATTATTCCTTGCATCATGTGATTAATAAAACACTTTTGGCAGACATTCAAGAACTTTATTTTTGTTTAACAGAAAAATCTCACTTCTCAAAAATCCTGCTTTCAGATTAGCAAATATGTTGCTCTCAATCTGATCTAAGGTCTTTTTCAACAACTTTGTGAATTGATCCTTTTTCAAGGTTGAAATTGATGTTTAAGCTATTTTCCACGCTGTCTTGAGGGGGCTGGAAAAAGCCAAATCAAAAGGCTGACATAACATTGTCTGCGAGTGTGGTAATGCAATTGACTTAAATCGATCCAAGTGTTGTACATATTATCAGCTTTGTATACAATATACTGTGATAAGGCTATATTGCTGGCTGTTTTAGTAAACATTACTGAAAAATTGGACTTGGAAAAGAGTTTATTCTTACCTAGATCATCTTGGATGCTTGTTTTGTCATAATTAATGATTGCCTCTGAGGAAACATTGCTTAAAGATACAGCTAGTTCACTAAAGTAAGACTTTATTACTTCTGGGGTTATCCCACCCTCCCTTTTGATATTTTTACATAGGCAACCCTTTAATTCTTCACTTTGCCTCGCGTCTTTGACGCACGGCTAAACACAAAACTTTCCACTTCTAGGTCTAATGTTAGTTTTAGTTTTGCTTCAAGTTAAATATAGAGGATAGGGTTAGGTTGGATTTAGCCATGCATCTGAAAATATTTTTTAACGTACATCTCTAGAATGAATAGTTTCAAAGCGCACATCTATGCCTAATTTGGGATACGAGTTTTTCCCTTATTTTTTTAGATTACAATTTCAATATTTTTGTGCAATTGGCCCTAACACTTAAATGAATAAGAAGCAATATCATGTTTTTAATGAAGAAAACATTACAAAGGCTACCAATGCGTTTAGAAACGGAATGTCATAGCGTGAAGCTGAAAAGAAATTTGGTGTCCCATACAAAAATTTCCAGTGTTTCAGTGTTCAACAATGATGAAGAAAAGAAAATCACTGAGTGCATCACTTTAACTGCCGAGTAGAGATTTCCACTGACAAGTTTTAACATAAGATGCATTGTTGAAAAAATGTTAGATAAAAATGGACTAAATGAGCCTCGGTTTGAAAATAATATGCCTGGGATCAAATGGATAAAAGATCTTGTAAAGAGGCAAAGTGAAGAATTAAAGGGTTGCATAGGTAAAAATATCAAAAGGGAGGGTGGGGTCACCCCAGAAGTAATAAAGTCTTACTTTAGTGAACTAGCTATATCTTTAAGCGATGTTTCCTCAGAGGTAATCATTAATTATGACGAAACAAGCATCAAAGACGATCCAGGCAAAAATAAAGTCATTGCAAAAAAAAATGCAAACATTAAATACAAAATGCAATTGACACCTTCAAGTTTAAATCAATTACATTGCCATACTTCGAAAAGCTTGGTGACGTCCCTAAGGCCATTATCTTTCTATCTACTTATTAATTAGAATTTTAGAGGTTTGCATAAAATGTAACATACAATTCATCCTCTTGCCTCTTAACAGCACTCAGCCTCTTGACTTGGCCTACTTCAGCCTCCTCAAGACAACGTGGAGAAAACATCTTAAGGATCAATTTCAACCTTGGAAAAGGATCAATTTCCAAGGTTGTTGAAAAAGAATTTAGATCAGATTGAGAGTAACATCCCTGCAAATTTGAAAGTAGGATTTTTGAAGAGTGGGATTTTTCGTTAAATAAAAATAAAGTTTATGAATGTTTGTCAAAAGTGTTCTATGAATCACATGATGTAAGTAATAATTTACGTGCTGCTGCAGATTTTTAGACCACAGCTTTTCAGTATTATGTAAATGTCTTTCTCTCACTTGATATTGCTATACTTTATCCTACCATCTTCTAAGTCTAATGTTAGTTTTAGTTTTACTTCAATTTAAATATACAAGGTTGGGTTGGGCAATGAACAATTTCAAGGTGCACATTTATGCCTAACTTAGGACACCGTACTAAGTTAAGACACTAGTTTTTCTTCTACTTTTTAGATTACAATTTCAATATTTTTGTAGCAGGAATTGGGGTTACCTCAGAAATAAGGTAGGACTCTATACTTTAGTGAATTGGCAATATCTTTAAACGACGTTTCCGCAGAAGCAATCATTAATTATGATAAAACAAGCATCCATGACCCTCTTTGAAGACACCTTCAAGTTTATGTCAATTCCACTGCCATATTTCAAAAAGCTTGGTGACGTCAATAAGACCATTATCGGAAACAATCTTTTTAGCCATTTATCAGTTGAAATTTTAGAGACTTGCATAAAATACAATATATCCCCTTGCCTCTTAACAGCACCCTTTTATGCCATCCTTTTGATTCGACTTTATTCACTCTCCTTAACACAGCGTGCAGAAAACAGTTTGCAAAGTGGGAAGAAAAACTTAAAGGGGCCTATACGAAAGAATTAATTCTCAAGGTTGTTGAAAAAGACCTTGAATCAGATTGAGAACAACATACCTGTTAATCTGAAAGCAGGATTTTTGAAAAGTTCTTGAATATCTGCCAAAAGTATCCTATGAATCACATGACGCAAGTAATCATTGACGTGCAGCATAGACCACAGCTTTTCAGGAATTTCTCAAAGAGACACGAACAAAGGGAACTAGTGTCGAAATCACTATTACGTCAAGCAAAAGTGTATCAGAGAGTGAGTTTGTAGAAGAGTTAAAGGTTAATTTATTGCAGAAAATAAAGCTAAATACTCGAAGGAAAGAAAAAGGGACAGATCAGAATCAAAAGCAAGTCTTTAAAGAGGCGTCAAGAATAAAGGAATCAGAGAATGGAAAAAACGAAAAACAGACATCTTTACATGACGTACTGTTCGATGATGGAGTTGCCAAAAAAATTGATAATTGTCTCAAGAACAATTTCTACTTGAATGTCATAAGTTGGATGAAAGTTATGAACAGGTAGATTTTGAAGTGATGCCATCAACCTCAGCGAATGAATATGGTTTTGTCGTTGTTACCGTTACATATGACAACGTTTCAAAGAAACAGTTCATGGGAAAAGTGATAAAAAACATAGGAATGGGAAGATTTAGATATATAGAGAATATTTTTGTGTTTTCTGACGTGGATGATATCGAGGAGGACGTGGACTTTTCTAGATTTTTTAAAGTTTTCAAGCACGAAAGTGAAATGAGGGGTAGATATTTTTTCAATATGAAGTGGCAGAAAAAGTTTTCTCAAACAAGAAAACTGTTAGGTAAGGTTAGTTTTATGGAGTGACCCCAATTTGTTATATTGTTATATTGTTAATATTGGGCCCATGAACAATGAGCTTCTTGTTAACACATTTCTTCCATAAACATACAAAATGCAGGCAAACATATATTCACACTGGACAAAGTATGTTATTGAGGAATACTTGCCTTCAACTTTTCTGGTAACCCAGTTCATAAAACACTCTTATAGCGTTTTTTTGTTTCGTAAACACTTTCTTTGCAAATGCTGATGATCCCCATATTATCCCCATTTGGACATGGTTTTCAAAGGTAAGTTTCTGATCCAGTAGAATACCAATTTCTGTGATCATCTTCCATCGTGATCGTGATCTTTAATATTTCCATCTTATCTTCATTTAGTTTTACCCTGTTGCTGTTGAACCACAATTTAGTGATTCTCTAATTCGAATAAAATGCATTTTTTTGGGTAATATTTCGCGATCAATGGTATCAAATGCTTTGCTGAAATCACAGAAAATAACTTCCACCTTCCTTTGTTTAAAGTATTTAAATGAGTGGCTGGCTGGATTATATTTGGATTTATCAAAAGCTTTTGATTCTCCGGAAGCTCAAGAGGAAAAGCTTAATGTCTAATTAATTCTTATCTGGTTGATAGAAAACAATGTGTAAAAATGAGAGGAAGTGATGGTATCTGATTACATTTTAACCAAACGTGGTTTGCCAATTTTAGGTCCAATACTTTTTGTAATGTACAAGAATGCCTTGCCTGAAGTGATTGATCATTCGGTAGTTCTATATGCAAATGATACTTCAGTAATACGTTCAGGAAATACAAATCTTGAGGACAGAATTCTTAATACCATAAAGTGTGCCGAGAAATGGTTTAATGTAAATAATCTAAAAATGAATACGAGCAAAATCGAGATAATGGAACGAATTCATGTGATGCGATCAAGGTAAATTATCTGGGCGAAGAATTGGTACTTCAAAAAAATGGATAGTAATCTTCAATGGAAGAAACACATTGAATATCTGGCTTCTAAGATGGGAAAATATCTTCCCTTGATCCGGCAAGTCAAAGTAAGAGCATCCACTGATGCAGCCTTAATTATTTATTATTTCTGAATATTAAATTAATTTCTAATTTCCCCATATTTAATATATGAGGAAATAAGGGTTAGAATGCAGAATCTTTTTACATTTATCATTTTTCATTGAGTTGGGTTAGATTCATCTAGATCTAGGTCTAGTGTTAATTCTAATTTTAGTGCAATGAGAATGTACTATATTATTATAATATCAAGTACTAACACGTAGTACCTAACACTTTCATTAAAACAAAAACTAGATCTAGAGGAAGAAACATTCAGGTTTAACCATTCATTTTTGGTTTAGTGATATTGATGCTGTTGGGATTATTCTCCGCTCGGGTCGTTCGTTACTTCACGTTTGCTGTGTTTACATACCCCCTTGTGACAATATTGCTCTTTATAACTTTATTAAGGATTTAACCTCCATTATGGAAAGTAATCCTAATGATTCTTTTCTAATATGCGGTGAGTTTAATTTACCTGACCTAAATTGGTCTGGTCTTGAAGATTCTCATTGTGTTGTTCTTTCGGGACCACATAGCGCTCGCTCTTGTGACTTTCTCGATACCTTATCCTTTTATGGTCTTAACCAACTTAATTTTCATAAAAACTCTGCTTGTAACACGCTCGATCTCATTCTTACTAATTCTAATGGAGTATCTCTCATTACTGTATGTGACTGTCCGCTGCTTCCTGAAGATTGTGGGCACTCTACTTTAGAATTCTCGCTTTCCATTTCTTTACGAACTGACGCAACAAGATTTTACCATGAGGAGCCTAATTTCACGAAAGCTCGTTTTAATGATATTAATTCTTATTTTAATGAAATTGACTGGGAGTCCCTTCTGAGTGGGGGTGACGTAAATCTCGCTGTCAATTTATTTTATAACCATTTACACAATGCGATCCGCAATTAGGTTATGTATTTCAAAACAAACAGTTATAAAGTTAATGAAAGATGGAAAAAAATTGTAAATCCTGCAGGAAAAAGGTCAATGTACCAGTGGGATGTGAAATTTGCAATTCCTACTACCACCCTAGTTGTGCGTTACAAGCAAAAGTAATGAATAAGGAAAATAAAATGATTTGTTGTAAACCGCGCGATGGAAGTGAGGTTAGGGAAGATAAAGTTTATGAAACATCGAAACTTGTGGATGAAGTAAAATTAATACATATAGTGAAGCAACTCTTAAGCGAAGCCCTTAAACCCTTTGAGGAAAAAATACTCAGAGATATAGAGGATCTTCAAAAATCAGTTCAATTTATGTCAGATTCTTTTGAGGATCAAAAAAAGGTGTCTGAAAATTTGTTTGAGGAGGTGAAGCTTTATAGAGATGAAAATCGTATATTAAAGAAAAGATTGGAAATACTGGAACAAAAAGCAAATAACCAAGAGCAAATAGAACGACAAAGGAATATTATTGTTTCTGGTGTACCGATCCAAGAAAATGAAGATACAAAAGAAGTTGTGTGTAAGGTTTTTGGGACAATGACGCTGAATATACCTATGAATAAAATAACGGACTGCTTTAGAGTTAAACAGAAGAGGGAAGGACCTATCGTTGTCAAATTCTTAGAAGAAAGCCTGAAATTGCAGGTTTTCAAAAAGGTTAAAGAACTTAATTGTATCAAAGTTGGTGAGTGTGGACTAAATGGAAAAAATGGAAATATATTCTTTAATGAAGATCTTACTATTGCGAATCAGAGACTTTTTAAAAGTACACGTGATTTTAGAAAAGAAAATAACTTTGCAGCAGCGTTCTGTAGAAATGGTAAGATTTACCTTCGCAAAATATTTAAGGATCAGTCTATCAGAATAAGATCTGAACAAGATCTTACTATATAAACTTACTTCATAAAATTAAAATATTAAGTACAAAAATTAGAATTAATGTATATATGTCTAGATCGTAACAGAAATGGATGAAATATTTAATATCTTGTACATAAATATAAGAAGTTTAAGAAATAAAGTTGATGACTTGATGGAGATTGTAAATAAGCATGATTTTGAAATTCACATAATTGCACTTACTGAAACATGGATTTATCCTAATGAGGTGGAATATTTTAATATACCAAATTATAACGTTGTACATCATTGTAGAGATTCAAGGGGAGGAGGGGTGAGTCTGTTTATAAAAGACAATTTGGAGTATGATCAGAGACATATTCGAGAAATGGAAATTGAGGACTGTAACATACTTTGTGTTTGTCTTACTAAAGTTAATGGCGTAATTATAAATATCTATAGAGCGCCCAGAAACAAAGCTGACGTTTTTTTAGCACAAATAGATAAAATTATGGAAACTCAGAAGTCTCCTTGTATTATTTTGGGAGATATGAATTTAAATTTACTCAGTGAAACTGATACGATTAGAGAGTATAAAAATATTATCGAAATAAACACATTTACAATACAGAATATTCTTACTACTGAGAATGCTACAAGACAAACGGAAAAAACAGCTACTATTTTAGATCATGTTTTAATGAATAAAAACCTCTACTGTGATATAACCCTTACGGATCATGTGATATCAGATCATAGAGTTATGTATATTAAATTAAATAAAGTAATTGAAAAAAAAGCTAAAGTAGTTATCAATAAAACTAAATTGCTGAAAGGAAAATGGAAAGAACTAATTCAAGTGAAATTGCAACAGGAAGAAATAACTTCCTTTGGAAAATTAGCAGAAATAATAACAAAAACAAAAATTGAGTGTACAAAGGAAAGTAGAATAAAAGTATCCAACAACAACTATTGGATAAATGCTGAGTTTATTGAGAAAATAAAACAGAGAGATAATTCATATAAGCGATGGAAATTAATAAGAAACTCAGAAACCGAAAGACATTTTAAAAATTTAAAGAATGTGGTAAATAATATGAGAAGAAAATTAAAGAAGGAGTATGTGGAAAAAACACTTAATGAGGCTGGAACAAACAGTAAAAAAATGTGGAGGGTCCTGAACGATATATGTTTGAAACGAACAAAAAAAAAGGGCAAAATGGGACAAATGAAAAGTATGACAGGTGCAGTCATTGAAGATGAGCAACAAATAGCTGAGGAATTTAATACTTATTTTTCTGAAATAGGTAAGAATTTAGCCTCAAAAATTAAACCGGTTCTTAATCACCAGTTTAGAGAAGAAGAAACAAAAGAATCCATCTACTTGGAACCAACTGATTTAACAGAAATTAATTCTATCATAAGGGATTTAAATAATAATAGTTCGCCGGAAGAAGATGGTATTACTAAATCTGATATAGTGCTGCTTTTTGAAGTTTTGGGAGACAAAATAGTGAATATCATTAATGATATCCTGGTTACTGGCCTGTTTCCGAATGAATTAAAAACGGCGAAAATATCACCTATTCATAAAAAAGGAGCAAAAACAGAACTTGGTAACTATAGACCAATTTCAATCTTAAATATATTTTCTAAAATAACAGAAAAAGTTATCAAACACAGGTTAACTAACTTTATACAGAAATTCTTTAACATCGATCCATATCAATATGGATTTCAAAAGAAGAGTAGTACCTTGGGGGCGACAGGGGATTTACTAGAATATATTACAGAAGAACTCGATAAGAAGAGGTATGTTTTGACAGTGTTTATTGACTTACAAAAGGCATTTGATACTGTGGACATAGACATTTACTCAATAAATTAGAAAAAATGGGAATGCGAGGCATTGCAAAAGACCTCTTCCAGTCATATTCTAAGGACCGTAAGCATTATACTCAAATCAATAAAACCAAGAGTAAAAAAAAAGCCTAAGTATTGGAGTAGCTCAGGGATCAGTACTTGGTCCTTTGCAATATTTATTATACATTCAAAACTTAAAGTATCTACAACTTGAAGCGAGATTTTTTATGTTTGCTGATGACACCGTCTTGGTTATATCATCAAGTAATATAAAGGAACTTGAAAAGGTGGCGAACGACGACTTAAATCTGTATTATACATGGCTGTGCTATAATAAATTATCGGTGAACGTTAATAAAACGGTATATATGATTATTAAACAAAAAAGTGATATAAATGTGTTTCTCAATGGAGAAAAACTAAAAGAAGTGCAAACGTACAAATACTTAGGTTTAAATTTGACAAATGATCTCAATTGGAATGTACATGTGAATGCTATCATTAAAAAAATTGTGCCAATGGTTAGTGCAATAAAAAGGTGTACGGATTGCTTAAACAAAAACTCTAGGCGTTTACTCTATAATAGCTTTATACTGCCACAAATTAGATATTTAATTCCCTGCTGGGGAGGTCTTCCGCTTTACCAGTTAAATAAATTACAAAGAACGCAGAATAAAGCAGTAAAATCTATCTTTCAGTTGAACTATTGTATGTCAACTGATCTTGTGTATGAAATGGAAAATATATGGAACTTGCAGAAACTTCGGACTTATGAGCAAATAAAATATATATATTCATATTCATAAGACTAATATAAATACAAAACAATTTAAGAACTGGCATGAATACAGCACCCGGAATGCAAATGATTTTAGAAATAAATATTGTAGAACAACGACAGCACAGAGATCACCATTATATCTTGGTATTAAAGCATACAACAGTGTTCCGATAATAATAGTGGAGGCAAGGACAATGAAAAAATTAGTTGTAATCTGAAAATGTTTTTGAGGTGAATGAGTGTTGATCTGTTTCTGGTGGGTTTGCATTTTTGATGATTTTTATTTTCGTTGTTTATACATAACCTATTGTGATTTTTTTTGTTTATATATATTTTTTGTGTATTAAGGCTTCGATACCAGTGACATTCACTGTTTTGCAGTCAGTTAAAATAAAATAAAAAAAAAAAAAAAATTATGTTCCTACTAAACGAAAATCTTCCAAGGGCTATCCTCGATGGTTTTCTCGTGGTACTATCAGAGTTCTTCGGGAGAAGATGAGAGCGCACAGTCGCTGGAAGAGGTATGGTAATCAAATTGATTACCTTACTTTTTCAGTTTTGAGAGGTAGGGCCAAATTTATGATTGATTTGGATCATGCCCACTATATCAGAAGTGTTGAGAGTTATTACTTTGAATCCTAAACATTTTTGGTCTTTTGTACGTGATAAGAGGGGCGTTAACGTGGTTCCGTCGACGATGAGCTTTGAGGGTACAGTTGCCGCGGATGGTGAGGAAATTTGCTCGCTATTCTCCAGATTTTTTTCCTCCGTGTTTATCACCCCCCCCCCCAGTGATTTACCTGAGGTTGTTATCATTGATGCTCCTTGTCCCTTGGGTTCTTTGGAGTTTGGGGTGCTCGAAGTGGAGGACGCGCTTAAGTCTATTAAAATTAGTAATACTTTATGTACTGATGGCATACCTTCGATTTTTGTAAAGCAATGCTCACATTCACTTTCATTGCCTCTCAAAATTTTATTTAATAATTCTTTGATACAGGGTGTATTTCCTGATGTATGGAAGTGTGCCTATGTCCTTCCTAAGTCAGGGAGTCATAGTGATGTCTCCAATTATCGTCCCATATCTATATTGCCGATTTTTGGAAAAGTATTTGAAAAACTTTTTTTTGCAGTAAAATCTAAAATTGACCCGAGACAGCGCGGTTTCTTTGCTGGTCGATCGGTGGAAAGCAATCTATTGGAGTACACACATTATATTCTCTTCTCCTTTGATCAACATTGTCAAGTCGACTCTATTTATACTGACTTTAGTAAGGCCTTTGATCGCGTTGATCATAGCATATTATTATCCAAATTTCAAATGTTTGGTATTCATGGGAGGTTGCTTCAGTGGTTCTCGTCTTACCTAAAAGATAGAAGTCAAATAGTTTTGGTCAATGGTTTCCATTCTGTTACTACGTATATACACTCTGGTGTACCTCAGGGCCTCTCTAACCTTTACGAGTATTGTCTTAAAAATCGTCTTACTCTAAACCTATCCAAATGTAACGTCATATTTTTCTCTAACAAATTGAGCACCTTACACTACAACTATTTGCTTGCAGACCAGACACTCACCCGTGTTTCGTCTGTAAAAGATTTGGGCGTCATTCTTGACACTAAGCTTTTATTTAATGAACACATACATTCTATTGTTACTAAAGCTTGACGTATTCTCGATTTCGTTATTAGATCTACTGCCTTATTCAGGAAAGTTAATGCAATAAAAACTTTATATTTTTCTTTTGTCCATAGTGTTCTCAATTATTGTAGTGTTATCTGGAGCCCTCAATATCAAACATACATAGCTCGAATTGAAAAAATACAATCAAAATTTTTAAAATACCTTTGCTATAAAAGTTCTATTCAATATATTGACTATGTTTCTTCGTGTAATTATTTTCATATTATAATAATAATAATAATAATAATAATCCTTTATTTCCTACAGGTTTACACCACCTAGTTACGGGAAATCAATAACACAATTCAAAAAAATATAAATGTAAGCGCATACTTATAGCGATATAAACAATACACTATATTACAAATATTAAACATAGTACCAAAAAGCCAAAAAAACAACAAAGAGCAAATAACATTAATAAATAATCATCGAAACATGTTAAGCAAACTCGACAGCAACCCCGATCGCGGTGCTCAAAGAATCAAAGAATAGATCACAGTGTGGCGCCACTCGGTTAGCATATTCACACATGAGCGAGATAGGGGATTTGCGTAATAAATTAGTCCGACTATAATAATTATAAAAAATAACATTTGTACGCGAATTTAGCCTAGGCACAACAAATAATAATCTACCCAATAACCAGCTGCAATCTATATCTCCCTGCAAGAGCTTATACAAAAATTTGATAGTGGCGACTACCCTGCGTTGCCGTAAAGAAAGGAAATTAAATCTCGATAAAAGTAGGTTGTAGTCTAAGCCGCGAGGCGGGTATACAAATTCAGAACGGAAGCATAAGTATTTTAAAAAGGATCTTTGAATCGACTCAAGTATGTTTGTATAATATATGTAAAAAGGGGACCAGACAGTTGCGGCATATTCTAAACGTGATCTAATCAGTGCACAAAACAAAGAGCACAAGCATTGCACAGATAACTCCCTACCATTACGAACTATAAAACCATAAATATTGTAGCACTTGGTAACAAGGGTTATAATGTGTTCATTAAACGTAAGACCACAATCGAACAAAACACCAAGGTCACGGCACTTAGACTCCGATTTTAACGGTTGATCGTTTAAGTAATACACATAGTTAACCGCGCCTAACTTCTTAGTAAAAGTCATGGTAAAAGATTTCGATGCATTAACGGATAAGCGATTACACCAGCACCATTCCTGCACTCGCACAAGATCACTTTGTAGGCGCTCACAATCAGTAACATCGTTTATGGACGAAAAAATTTTGAGGTCATCCGCAAACAAAAGCTTTTCACAGGCCAACACATCCGTTAAATCGTTGATGAATGCCAGAAAAAGTAGTGGTCCAAGGTTGGAACCCTGCGGAACACCTGAAGTCGGAGATATACCCTCAGAGATGAAGCTTCCGTAACGAACAAACTGCTGACGACCCAGTAAGTAAGATTTCATTAACAGTACCAGTATTGGACCAAATCCAAGATTATGCAGTTTGTTAAGCAAGATGAAATGGTCCAATTGATCAAAGGCCTTCTGAAAGTCCAAATATATAGCGTCGACTTGACCTCTAGTATCAACGATATCTGCCGTATATTGAGTGAAGCAGGAGAGATTTGTGACGGTAGAACGTCCAGAAACAAAACCATGCTGGTAGAGGCTTAACCAGGTCTTTAAGTGGAATGAGATATGCTTGAAGAGAATACTCTCAAAAGTCTTGGAAAAGCCGCACAGCAACGAAATAGGTCTGTAGTTCACTATTTCCGACGCGTTGCCCTTCTTTAAAATTGGACAGACGAAAGATTGCTTCCATATGGATGGAAATGTAGAGGTAGCCAATATTAAATTGAAGATCTTGAGGAGCGGCTTGGCTAAAATGGAAGCACAGTCCCTTAAGATGAAACTTGGAATCCCATTTACTCCGGCAGTACTGGCATTTTTAGCATGCTTCAATGCGTCAACAACCTCCTCCAATGTGAAGCAGTCAATGGACAGTAGGTTATGATGGGAATGGTCGACATTTACATTATCGTTCACAGGGTCTGATCGAATATAAACTGAACTAAAGTAATCTGCAAAAGTATCAACGATGCTTTGACCTGTAGTAAATTCCACATTGTCTCTCTTCATAATGCCGGGAATGCGTGTATTACCCTTTCGAGATCGTATAAATGTCCAAAAACTCCTGGGATCGGAACAAAGAATTTTCAACTGAGCTTATATATGAAGTGTAAGCTTTATTTATAAGTTGTTTTGATAAGGTTCTAAAATGCCTATATTCATATAAAAAATGTACCGATTTGTATTGTTTATATTTCTTACGCATTTTCTCCTTAGTGCGAATACAATCTTTCACCTCCTTGGTGAACCAAGTGGGCCACAGGTGACTAAAAGATCCTCTTATGGTCTTAGGTACTGCGGCATCGAATGCATTTCTCAACTTTTCATAGAAAAGCGAACACATGTCTTCCACATCGTTGGAATATTCAAGGCAAGACCAATTCGTATCTATCAGGGTTTGATACAGTAGTGGATAATTAGCTCGTTTAAAATTATAAGCACTAGTAGCATGGTGTTCAAAGTGACAAAGTGTTGGCTTGCATATAAATTCACATGATAGAGCAGGGTGATGGGAATCCTCATCGAGAAGTGGATTATAATCACGATCAAGTCTGCAGTCCACACAAGAATAGGCGATTCTTATCATTCAGGACAGAATTAAATTGATGAAAATTATTAAAAGATTGGAAGTTGGCTACAGCTGTCTTATATCTGTCGTTAATAACAATCGATGCATATGATGGCACATTGAAGTCACCCATAACTACGCAAACATCATCAGAACAGTAGAGTGCATTAAATAGATCCAAAAATATAGTTAGTTCGTCAAAAGTAATCGATATTATGATATTATGACCCTTAGTCGGCGTCGTTTTTGTAGTGATGTGCTCTTCTTCTTTAAACTTCTACGTAACCTATACGATTCTCCTTCTTTACTTAGTCTTGTCTGTGTCATGTTCCTCCACGTTTGTTGCGTTTTGATTACTTATTTTCAAAATTCCCCTATGCTACGTATGGCTAAATTACGTATGGCTACGTATCGCGTAAATTTTGATATTTTTAATTTTTCTGGCTCTCTTGTTTCTTTCAAAATTCTGTTACGTCGATTGATTGTGCCCCTCACGTTTTGAAGACTTTAATTATTATTTGCTTTTATTTATTCTTTTGAATTTTCGTTAGTTTTTGGCGTATTATTTAAACTAGTCTTTTTTTTGCATTTAAATCTAATTTTCAGATTTTTTTTTTGGATTGTATTATTTTCTTTTCTTTTATATTAGTTATAACTGTTAATTATGGTTTCCGTTAGATTATCCGTGGCACGGTTTTTATTGGGTTTGTCCTGTACCGTGCCCAATTATTGTAAATAAATAAATTTCTTATGAGGGTTAAACTCAAAGTCATTAAAAAAATAATCGATGTAACTAAAGTTGAGTCAAGTTGCAAGATGTAACTTTTAGTTTTCTTTATAACGTAGGAAGATATATATAAGATTGTTTGTTTTGGTTATTTTCAGTGGGTGCCGATCCTGAAGGCATAACCGCTTATAAATAATTGGCGAAGGCATGGGAGACGTGGGACCGGGACAGTCTGTTGCACGACGATCAAAGCACACAAATCACAAGGCCGGGGATCCAGTTTTTGGCGAAAAGTGAACATAAATCTATATTATATCGTCCCACGGGCCAATTAGATGAAGTTTTGTTAGCGAGCGCGGGCCGGGGGCCGACCCGGCCGAAGACGCCTCTCCGAACGGGGCGGCCTGTCACAGAACTAGTTTACTTGTCCCCCGTCCTGAGTTATTTCGTTGTATTTAGCAAAACGACAATTTTTATCGTGGGGAAAAGACTTAGGGCCCTGCGAACAATACGGCGGCGGACACTGAATAATGCCAGAGTTTCGAGCCTTCCTCGAATACATGAAAGTTAAAATCCGACCTTAATGGGAACCTAAAATGTTCCCCCGACGTATTATGTCTACAATTTCAAGCATTTTCTTTTCATTTTAATAACCGCCAAGTGCCAAGTAAAAAAGTAGAGTGGATTTTCTATTTTATATGAATGAAGCAATCGAAAAGAATTTTTTCAAATGTCCCATCGAATTGAACAAATCAATTGACGTAATGAGTACAAGCAACGTCAGGCACGTCAAGATCGGCGAGAAAACATGCTTCACGTCGATCGGACGCTTCAGCGAGTCGTCAAAGTCGGTTTTTGCCGATCATAACCAGAACCAGAGCTGGGTTCAGAGCTGGGTTCAGAGCTGGGGATTCTGGTTATCGGGGCCGAAGAAAACAGACGTTCTTGCGGCATAACAACGGCAACGAGCGCGACATCTAACAAGAGCCCGGCGGACCGCTTATTAGCGGCCCCATTCGGTAAACGGCTGCCCGCTGACAGTTTGATTGTCGCATCCATGTGCATGAGCCGCGCTCTCGACTTGCACGTTTGCTGCGCTGCCTCTAAATTATGTATGTCCTCTCCTCGCTTCGGGAAATTCTGCAATCGCAATTTTCGCAGCTCGAAAAGCTGACGACGGCGCCGCCTCGATTTGGTATCTCCGGACGAGGTCCGGTTCTTAGACTACGGACTTCGTCGGCTACTGCTACTGGGAAGTACAAGTGATGCATAATTGAATTTCGATTTTGATTGGATATAGATGTCGCCGTCTGGACGTAAATCTTTGCTGATTGGAACTTGGATCAACCACCCAAGAAGGAACGAACTATAAACTAGTAAACTCTCTAAAGTTGGAAAGGCGGCATTCGGAATGAGCAAATTTTATTGGATTTTCTTGTTTTAGGTAAAATAGTGACGGGCGTCGCGGTAGGCCTTGACGAGGTGTCCGGATTCGCATGCTGGACATTCCCGTCAGCCTGGATTCCCATAAAATAAATAATTCATATGGGGATGCAGCAAGGCGATATGAAAACAAGTTGGCCGGCATGTGTTTTTCGAGCCATTGTTGCGACGAGTTATGCGCCCCTGCTATCGCTATCTTCGCGGTCGGATCTCGGGGCACACGTGTTAGTGTTGCTGATAGTCATAACTGGCAAATATGACGGCGCGCTGCCTTCGACTCTCTGCGACATCGGCAAAAACTTCATAGCGATCGAGGCGAGATTTTTACCACAGCCCGACTCCCAGACATCTGCCGGTAATCTTCTTCTTCTTGGGTGCCAATCTGATTCCACAATACCTTCTAAGGAATCTCTACGACATTCACATAATACCAACTTAAACATTTTTGGTATAATTTAATGAATGGGAAAAGAAAGATTTTCATTCGTCCTTTTCATGAAAACTTACAAACAAATTGTACTCCTCCTCCCCCTTAAAGAAATAAAATTTTGACCCTCCTCATTATTAAAGGTTTGGTCGAAGTGAAATTAAAGGTAATAAGAAAGATTCAGATGCGATCTTCAGACATCTTAGTGTTAGTTCTAATTCAAATTGATATTTAATGCTGACGTCACGATCGTTCCTTTGATTGTGCACTTATCCTTCAGTATCTAACAATTATCTTAGAATCTATCTTCTTAGAGTAGAATAGTAATAACTAGTAATAGATATAAAGTTAAGTGGACTGAAAGAAACGAAGGGGATGGTTATTTAAGCTTGTCTACATTAAAATTTTTCATATAACTAACATTTGGCTTAACATAACATCTTTTCATCACCTAAGAAGGCAATGCGATGCTATCTTCATCTTAATAAGATATCTGATATTTGCAATTTTAAATATTTTTCCATAAATTTATAGTATTGCACTTTCAATTATTCATTTTTCAAAAAGTTTTTTCCATTTATGTCATAATCTTAACGTCTGGATTCTTCCTCACTTTTAAATGGGATTGTAACGATATATGTATCATCATTATTTCTTTTTGGTTATGATCTTCACAATTGATATCTTCTTTTGCTAGAATTCTTGGAACTACAGCTTCTTCAATTTTGCTTCTTTGACTCGATTCATCATGCTTCATCATGCTTATTATTATTTATTTTACCCGATAAAATTCATCCAAATTTCGTCTTTTAACCCAACCCAACCCATTATCAGTTTTTTAAATAAATCATTCTTGCATATTATTTTGTTCCGATGATAGCGTCTATGGGACCAAGAGAATTGTAGGTGGGATTTTGTTATTCCAATGTTCATCTGAGGAATTTGATAGATTCTTATTAAGTAGTAGTTGCATTATACTTACTATTGGTACAAAATTTTCAGTTTATGAATTACTAAAGAGCATTCCTTGGACAATGTAAGGTTTGTCTCTAGATATTTTATATCAAGATACCAAGAGGAAGAAGAAAAACAAATTTTATTCAGCTTGTACATAAAATAAATAAAGATAATAATAACACTACATATAAGTAATAAAAGGGTTAGAATAGGCCTTGTTTCCGTCTTTTCTGATCGCCAGGAGTTTTTGGAAGAGAAAACGTGGATTGTTGAGAGAGTTGAGTGATTGAGGTGACATGAACATGTATTGGGAGGCGTTTATACGAAAATTTAGCAAGGATTTTTTCGACAAAGATTGAAGGCGAGTGTCGATAGAGAAGATATCGGTAAATTGGTATAGCAGCTCATTTCTAAGATTAAAGAGCGGATTACGGGGGTAATAGATCTCAGTCCAGATCTTTCCGCCACTTCTAGGTGGTACTTTGTTCTTCTTTGTGCCTCGTTTAACAATATTGATCCATATTCTATAATGGGCCTGCAAATGGACTTGTAAATGAGAAAGAGAGAGATTTAAAGTGCTTAGCACGTGTCTTTACTTTCATCTTCACCTTCGCTGCGTGAATATAAAACTTTACCATTCTATTAAGTGTTATGCCTAGATATTTACACGTTGGTGAAGCGAAGATTACCATTGACTGGATTGAAATTGTGGTGGTTGAAGCGCTAGGTGAGACAAATGGGACAAAAAATTGTGTCATCAATGAGTATCTGCACATTATGGACCGACGAAACGACGTCCCTCCTATGCAAAACTAATGTTATGTCCCCTACATAAAATAGTACGTATGCTTCGAAGTTAAAGGCGTCTGGGTTATCGTTGTAGATCGTGATAAAATAGGTTGTATAGACAGGACGAGATAAATGTACCCTTCATGATGGAGTAGCGAATTGATTCATAAGGTTTAGAAGCTTCAATTTAAAAAGCAATCTTTTATGCCACCCGGAGTCGAAAGCCTTCTAAATATCCAAAAACACGACTGCAGATTTTAGTTTTTCAAAACGTACCGCCTGAAAGTTGGAGACCAGGATTCGTGGCTGGAACCTTGATTGAAAACCAAATTTTTAAGGCAAAATTTTCTTTGATACGGCAACCAGGAGCTTGTTCTTCAAATGGGCTTCAAAGAATTTTCCTAATTACAGGCAACAGTAAAATGAGACGATAGTTTGCTAGATCAGAAAGAAAAGAATCCTTCTTGGTAATAATGTGATAGTCGACGTCTTCTAGTCATGCGGAAAATCCTGAATCGTAAGGCAAAAGTTGATTATTTTTCTGATAAAATCGTGGATGTTAGGATCTAGACTTCTCAACATGTTGTTATAGCTGCAAACGGTATCCCTTCCCTGTCTAAGAAGAATCAAATATTCGTCTTCCAACATAATTTGTGGGAACAAAACAAAGTATCCTCATAAAAAGTGAATACACCTTCCAGATATTTAGCGTGTATGTTGACGATCTCTTCTTCAGGATTAGAGTGGAAATCGCCATTAATGGGATCAATAAGCTCTTCCGTTCCAGGTGCTTTTTGATATCTGGATAACTTTCGAATTTCGTACCAATAGTTTCTTTGTTTACACTGTTTTATTTTGTCGCAGGTAATTTACGGTAATGTTCTTCTTCTTGGGTGCCAATCTGATTCCACAATACCTTCTAAGGTATCTCTACGACATTCACATAATACCAACTTAAAAATTTTTGGTATAATTTAATGAATAGGAAAAGAAAGATTTTCTTTCTCATCTCTCATGAAAACTTACAACCAAATTCTATTCCTCCTCCCCCTTAAAGAACCAAGATTTTGACTTTCCTCATTATTAAAGGTTTGGTGCGATGTCGAAGTGAAACAAAAGGTAATAAGAAAGATTCATATGCCATCTTCAGACATCTTAGTGTTAGTTCTAATTCAAATTGATATTTAATACTGACGTCACGATCGTTCCTTTGAATGTGCACTTATCCTTCAGTATCTAACAATTATCTTAGAATCTATCTTCTTTAGTAATAGATATAAAATTAAGTGGACTGAAAGAAACGAAGGGGATGGTTATTTAAGCTTGTCTACATTAAAATTTTTCATATAACTAACATTTGGCTTAACATAACATCTTTTCATCACCTAAGAAGGCAATGCGATGCTATCTTCATCTTAATAAGATATCTGATATTTCCTGTCTGATTCAAAATTGATTTAGTTGGCAGTTTTATTTGACCCATCAAGCACTACTCTAAGTTTTGTTGTTGTACTTGATGAATGACTGCTTGATGAGTATTAATACTTAGCAAATTGATCTTCGGCTTATATTTTCACCATATGACCAAATTTTAAATATTTTTCCATAAATTTATAATATTGCACTTTCAATTATTCATTTTTCAAAAGTCTTTTCCATTTGAGTCATAATCTTAACGTCTGGATTCTTCCTCACTTTTAAATGGGATTGTAACGATATATGTATCATCATTATTTCTTTTTGGTTATGATCTTCACAATTGATATCTTCTTTTGCTAGAATTCTTGGAACTACAGCTTCTTTAATTTCGCTTCTTTGACTCGATTCATCATGCTTCATCATGCTTATTATTATTTATTGTACCCGATAAAATTCATCCAAATTTCGTCTTTTAACCCAACCCAACCCATTATCAGTTTTTTAAATAAATCATTCTTGCATATTATTTTGTTCCGATGATAGCGTCTATGGGACCAAGAAAATTGTAGGTGGGATTTTGTTATTCCAATGTTCATCTGAGGAATTTGATAGATTCTTATTAAGTAGTAGTTGCATTATACTTACTATTGGTACAAAATTTTCAGTTTATGAATTACTAAAGAGCATTCCTTGGACAATGTAAGGTTTGTCTCTAGATATTTTATATCAAGATACCAAGAGGAAGAAGAAAAACAAATTTTATTCAGCTTGTACATAAAATAAATAAAGATAATAATAACACTACATATAAGTAATAAAAGGGTTAGAATAGGCCTTGTTTCCGTCTTTTCTGATCGCCAGGAGTTTTTGGAAGAGAAAACGTGGATTGTTGAGAGAGTTGAGTGATTGAGGTGACATGAACATGTATTGGGAGGCGTTTATACGAAAATTTAGCAAGGATTTTTTCGACAAAGATTGAAGGCGAGTGTCGATAGAGAAGATATCGGTAAATTGGTATAGCAGCTCATTTCTAAGATTAAAGAGCGGATTACGGGGGTAATAGATCTCAGTCCAGATCTTTCCGCCACTTCTAGGTGGTACTTTGTTCTTCTTTGTGCCTCGTTTAACAATATTGATCCATATTCTATAATGGGCCTGCAAATGGACTTGTAAATGAGAAAGAGAGAGATTTAAAGTGCTTAGCACGTGTCTTTACTTTCATCTTCACCTTCGCTGCGTGAATATAAAACTTTACCATTCTATTAAGTGTTATGCCTAGATACTTACACGTTGGTGAAGCAAAGATTACCATTGACTGGATTGAAATTGTGGTGGTTGAAGCGCTAGGTGAGACAAATGGGACAAAAAATTGTGTCATCAATGAGTATCTGCAGATTATGGACCGACGAAACGACGTCCCTCCTATGCAAGACTAATGTTATGTCCCCTACATAAAATAGTACGTATGCTTCGAAGTTAAAGGCGTCTGGGTTATCGTTGTAGATCGTGATAAAATAGGTTGTATAGACAGGACGAGATAAATGAACCCTTCATGATGGAGTAGCGAATTGATTCATAAGGTTTAGAAGCTTCAATTTAAATAGCAATCTTTTATGCCACCCGGAGTCGAAAGCCTTCTAAATATCCAAAAACACGACTGCGGATTTTAGTCTTTCAAAACGCGCCGCCTGAAAGTTGGAGACCAGGATAGTTCGTGGCTGGAAAGTTGATTGAAAACCAAATTTTTAAGGCAAAATTTTCTTTGATACGGCAACCAGGAGCTTGTTCTTCAAATGGGCTTCAAAGAATTTTCCTAATTACAGGCAACAATAAAATGAGACGATAGTTTGCTGGATCAGAAAGAAAAGAATCCTTCTTGGGAATAAATGTGATAGTCGACGTCTTCTAGTCATGCGGAAAATCCTGAATCGTAAGGCAAAAGTTGATTATTTTTCTGATAAAATCGTGAATGTTAGGATCTAGACTTCTCAGCATGTTGTTATAGCTGCAAACGGTATCCCTTCCCTGTCTAAGAAGAATCAAATATTCGTCTTCCAACATAATTTGTGGGAACAAAACAAAGTATCCTCATAAAAAGTGAATACACCTTCCAGATATTTAGTGTGTATGTTGACGATCTCTTCTTCAAGATTAGAGTGCAAACCGCCATTGGTGGGATCAATAAGCTCTTCCGTTCCAGGTTCTTTTTGATATCTGGATAACTTTCGAATTTTGCACCAATAGTTTCTTCCTTTACACAGTTTTTTGTTGAACTTTTTTTCAACTCAGGAACCTCATATACTCTGAAGTCTCGACATAAGCATCTTTTCTCCTTGATGAGTCTAATAATAAATGGAGGTAGTGAAAAGCGGTAGTATTTGGCGGTTCTCGATGGTCTCGCAATGCCTATCGACTCCCTGAGGCATTTGTTAAAGCTTGAAATCGTGTCAACAATAATTGCCGGGTGTTCTTGTATAAAGTCATTCATTGTTGAGTTAACTATCTGTATATTGCAAAGTTTTTAACCGATGGTTTGATAGCAACTTTAGTCCTAATTAGACTAATCTATCCTAGCTAATCCCTTCGTCCATAATCTATCTTCAATTCCTTTCTTCCCTTAACTCACCACATCCTCTCAACATATTATGTTCTACCATTTCCTCTCCACATCATTCGACTTCAATGAAAAATTTATCAGATTATTAGATAAAGTAGACACAATGGATAAGATAATCTTTGAACTTATTATGCACAACCAATTGTAATATAAACCCACTTTATGAGTTATAAATATTTTGTCCGTTATATACTGGTTGTATTGTACTGTCCACTTTAATGAAACGATACGAGTCACAAAAATTTATTTACCCACATAAGAAGCGATTTCAAGAAAGCGAAACAACCTCCTGCAGCCGTCTCATTAATCAATTCAAAAAGCACATGTCATAACGTATGAATAGAGAAAAACGTCAGTTTTCTCACTATTACATGAAGACATCCTTTAAATATAACTTGTTGAATTACGAAACGGTCGGGGCGTATTATTGCGGTTTATGTATTTATTATAATCTGCGTGGAGTTCTGACCCGCATTTAACGTCTGGTTTTTAATTAAACACACGTAGGAATATACCACGACAAGGTGGTATACATACAACGCGCATAAATTGCTAACGAGCGACGCGATCGCGGACGCCGTTTGTTTTTACGGCCCCTCACTCATGTATCAGGCATATCACGTCGTCTTTCTACACATTGTGGGTTCTTGTATCAACTCAACTGGATGGTGGATTGTTGTGGATGTTTTTAAGCAATTTTTAATCAAAAATTAATTGATTGAAACAAAAAAGGTAATTTGATGATACAGTGATGAACTACAAATTCAGAAAATATTGAAAAAACCAGAAACTTTCTAGGTCTAGTGTTAATTCTAGATTTCAATCAATACGTACAAATTTGGAGTCAGAATTCTAAAGTTTTCAAAAATTAAGATGGTAGATACTACATAGAGGACTAAAATTGCAAGAAACAGATAATTTGTGGCTAATATAGAAAGCCATTCAGCGTACGTTGGGCTATATCTCGATTTTACTTGGGCAAAAGTCAAAAAGCAATGTCTAAACTTTTGCAGACAAAGGAAATTTGGTTTCTAGAAATCCAATTCTACAAAAATTTCTTATTACAGCATAAGGGACTAAAATTGCAAGAAACAGATAATTTGTGGCTAATATAGAAAGCCATTCAGCGTACGTTGGGTTATATCTCGATTTTACTTGGGCAAAAGTCAAAAAGCAATGTCTAAACTTTTGCAGACAAAGGAAATTTGGTTTCTAGAAGTCCAATTCTACAAAAATTTCTTATTACAGCATAAAGGACTAAAATTGCAAGAAACAGATAATTTGTGGCTAATATAGAAACCCATTCAGCGTACGTTGGGCTATATCTCGATTTTACTTGGGCAAAAGTCAAAAAGCAATGTCTAAACTTTTGCAGACAAAGGAAATTTGGTTTCTAGAAGTCCAATTCTACAAAAATTTCTTATTACAGCATAAAGGACTAAAATTGCAAGAAACAGATAATTTGTGGCTAATATAGAAACCCATTCAGCGTACGTTGGGCTATATCTCGATTTTACTTGGGCAAAAGTCAAAAAGCAATGTCTAAACTTTTGCAGACAAAGGAAATTTGGTTTCTAGAAATCCAATTCTACAAAAATTTCTTATTACAGCATAAAAGACTAAAATTGCAAGAAACAGATAATTTGTAGCTAATATAGAAAGCCATTCAGCGTACGTTGGGCTATATCTCGATTTTACTTGGGCAAAAGTCAAAAAACAATGTCTAAACTTTTGCAGACAAAGGAAATTTGGTTTCTAGAAATCCAATTCTACAAAAATTTCTTATTACAGCATAAAAGACTAAAATTGCAAAAAGCAGATAATTTGTGGCTAATATAGAAAGCCATTCAGCGTACGTTGGGCTATATCTCGATTTTACTTGGGCAAAAGTCAAAAAGCAATGTCTAAACTTTTGCAGACAAAGGAAATTTGGTTTCTAGAAATCTAATTCTACGAAAATTTCTTATTACAGCAAACACTAAGGATATGAGGAATTCAAAGCATAGTATGCTAGAAAGTTCTTATATCTAGGTTGTATCTGATTATGCACTAAGTATAAGCAGGTATGATTCATAGCCAATAACATTCATGCAAAAAGAATCTCTCAGTCTGTATTAGTTTTTGAGTTATCGTTGATTTTGATGCTGAAAACCCAAAAGTATGAAATTTTCGATAAAATTTGTTGTATTCCTGCAAATTTTTTATGTTCAGATTGTCAGTGATTATGGATTATGCTTTTCCACATCAATATGACCAATTTCATTGTTAGTGAATGAGGTCTTCGACCACCCATTTTGATTTTTGAGTTATGAAAGGGGTTTGCAATAAAAATCATCAATCATAATATTTTACAAATTATGGAGCTATTATTGCAAAACTTTGAATGGATTATGATTTTCTATACCATAACGAATAATTTTCATGCATAAGACTCTTGATTTCTCTTAATTTCTTTAAGACTCTTGAATGATAATATTACAGAGATTTTTGACGATTCATCTCATATATCTGGGTTATATCTAATTATGGCTTAACGTTTATGTCTCATTACAATCTTTATACGTTCATACAAAAGATATCTTTGTCTGTGTTAGTTTTTGAGTTATGGTTAATTTGTTTATATTAAAATGCTAAAATTATGGTATTTTGTAGATTTTTGTTGTATTCCTGCAATCTTCTTATATCTAGGTTAAAACTGGTTTTGGATTATACCTTTTTTTCATTATAAACAATATTTATTTAATAAGTTTTCTCCAATTCTTGTAATTTTTGAGTTATGGTCGATTTTTGCAACAAAAACTCAAAATAAAAACATTTTAAAATTTTTTTCGCACTCATTTATTAAATACAGATTATGCAATACTGAATCATTATCGATAATCTTGTTATCTTATTATTTTTTAAGCTATTCTAGCTTTTTAGTCCTTATTAAGTTCAAAAAATAATTTTGTTCAGCTAAAATCGGGATTCAGCTCAGTATGCGCCTCGAAATATGGGTAATAATTTTTAAGAAGGAAAGTTTTCAAATTTTCCAAGAAAATTAATAATTTTAAAAAATTAGATGTATTAAAAATTCCGCGGAAAAATTTTTGGATTATTTTGGGAGCTGTAAGCTGGAAAGGACTAGAAATCTTTGATTTAGATGATAATGGTACATAATTCAAGAGTTTAGATTGATGATTTACGGGTGTTAAAGCTTTTTCAATGTCTGTTGAACATGATAAGTACACATAATCTAAATTTGGCAATGAATGAAAAAAGTTACTCAATTTTGAAAATTTTTTTCTAAGGTGTTGAAACATAGTAGGAGATATTTTGTTCTATGCCGTTAGTAACACGTTAATTAATTGGTCTATGATAGTGGATTAATTAAAAGACAATCAATTCATAGATTCTAATATTTCAGTTCTATATTGAACCTTCTTTAGAGGACAAATCTTAGACCATAACAATCTAAGATTGTCAACTAAGGCATGACATCTTAATGTTGGGAGAAACAATTTTGGGCATGGTATTTTAATTTTAGCTAAACCCAAAACTTTCCATATCTAGTTTTAGTGTTAATTCTAGTTTTATATCATTAGATCTAACTCTAGAACTAGAAATATTGGGCTTTAGCCGTATATCTCTTAAAACGGTTAACCCCAAATGATTCCAGTTCTAAGTTTAGTGTCACTTTTAGTTTCACTTTAGTTCAAATATACAGTGTTAGATTAGGTTGGGTTTAGTCATGTATCTGAAATAGAAATGTACGCGTGAGTGATTTTTTATGCCCGCTCACGCCCGCTCACGATCTAGACCCATGCAAGTCACGCACGCCACCCATGTAAATGTCATATATGAATCACGTGACTCACACTCGATCAGGAAATTAAGCAATTTGGGAGGAAATTGAACGAAATCTGTCTAATATCATGGTATCAAGTTGGGTTGGGTAAAGTTTCAACTTCATACCATCATTCATATTAAATTGAGCTTAGAAATTTTGTTTTTTTGGATTTGATTTTTTGTTATATGAGAAATGGCGTGAAGTTGAAGCTTGACTCAACCCAATTATAGAAGAATAAATCAAAGCTAAAATATGGAAGAAAAAATCATGAAATATTTTCAAAAATTAAAAATTATTCCAAATTTTGGGTATGGGCTCATATTGAATGGTATGAAGTTGAAATTTAACCCAACCACAGAAAAAATTTAGATTTGGATCAACTATTTGGATTGAGCTTCAATTTTATACTTAATAATTTGAATTTGGGGCTCAACCCAACTCAACCATAGCAGAAAACATTCATACCACCCCTCATGTTAAATGGTGTGAAGTTAGAGCTCAACCCAATCCAATTATAGAAGAAAAAGTCACAAAATATTTCAAAAAGCTTAGAAGCGTTAGGTTGAAATTGATGCTTAACTTGAACTCATTCAATATGAGGAATGTTATGGGTTGGGTTAAGTTGAGTTGGGTGAAATTGAGTCGGCTTTGGTTAGGTTTGGTTGAATTATTATGAAATATTAGAAAAATTACAATATTTAATGTGATTTGATTATAATTTTCTTGTAGTTACAAAAAAAAGGTGCTAGGTGCCTTTTTTATCCAATACTAAACTTAAAAATTATAAAACAGTTTATGACGAGTAAAAATTGATAAATACTGATTAAAATCTATATGGATTCTTAAAAGAATGCGGATTATCCGCAATTACGGATGCGGATATACGTTTCATTAATTCTTATGGACCCATTCATCATAAATTTCAATTAAATTTTGTTCTATTTCATTTGTTTAGAAAATGTTTTTATAATAATTATGCACTAAAAATGATGTACACAATTAGATAATGAAAATGTTATTAATAATCCGGAAAAGATTAGAAATTTTATTCGGATCTTCGGTAACACCCTAAAAAAATGTGCGGCGTTCGGTAAAATATCATTATTATTAAAGAATAATTAAAAACTTGATTCGAAAACGAAGTTTCTTACGATTATGCACGCTCACGGGAGAGGTATAAAAATTTATTCCCACTCACCTTGGGTCACGCATTACTCATCGGGACTCACGTAATTTGTACATCTCTAATTTGAAGATATTTTGTTAACTAAGACTTTTACAATGAACAATTTCATTTTACAACGTTAGCATTGAATATCAATTAAAACTAGAACCTAGAACTAAAAATATTTGGGTATAGCCGTGCGATTAAAGAGTAGTTTTAGTTTTCGTTTTGATATTTAATGTTGACGTCACAATTATTTTAATCATTACCATTTTTGATAATAATTAATAAATATAAAGTCAAATAGACTGAATAAAACGATGATAATCAAGATTTGGTTATTTATTGAAGTAATAATTCGCTGTGTCCATATTGTATTGTACTTGTAATATATTTGATAATACCTTAATGAATTGTATGATTTTTATCTTTTTGTATGAAGAGCAAAATTACGATCACCCCAAGTTTTAATTAGTTAAAATAAACCCGGTAGTAAACGGTGCTTCCATAACGATGCAGTGAGGCGAGATAATTTTAGAGACCGAGATAGACTCTGGGTAATATTTAAGTAACTGTAACATTCCTGAAAATTGATGGCGGCGATTTAGAAAAGTACCGAAGGCGGGGGAAATCGTACGACGCGAGGGAGAGAGAGCCGTTTTTATTTCAATATAAACCGCGAGATTTATATTGTCTCGACCGTAGGTGGTAGAGACAGATTAAACACAGAAGGCAATTACCGTCGGTATATTATCGTTTAAAATAGATCGTTCAAGGCGTGTAAACACAGACAAGTAGCCGGCGCGAAGACCTTTTTAAAAGGATGAGCCTATCGATGGAAACGCACCTTACCTCTCGTTTTTACGCGGAAGCTCTCACGTATTTCGCGCGGCATTTTACCGAACGCAAAGGGCGATTCAAAAATATTTCCTCACTTCCATTATTTACACGCGCACTCTATAAAGACCACATATTTTACGTCATACAGGTTATAAATAAGCGCTTTCCGTACGGGCGAGCGTTTGCCATTCATTCCGCTATCTTACCTCGTTGGAATATTTCCATTTTTATGTTGCGATGAATGGATGGGTAATTACATCGCAGCACGCCACCAAACTTTTAAACGAAACTTTTCATTTTTCATACATTTTATTCTTACAAGGTATTTTTTGGACACTTTTAACGTAATTAGGACTTGAAGAATCCATTGTGTGACATCATATCATGTCGTTTGAGTAAAACCTGCAACAACATAAAGAAACGTAATCTTGTGGGTTGCAAAATTTTACAAGCCGTATTATAACCGTTAGGTCAGGTAAAATGGGATGGGATCGCTCAAGTAAATATTTGTCATTTTTAAACGAGAAATCTAACCTACCGCTATTTATGTTTCGTCAATAGATACAAATAGATCAGTCGAGTTAACTAAACGATACGAACAATGTTAGTGCTTACACCGTACTAAAACGAAAAGTAGGTCGAATAATTTTGAATTCTCAATGACTACGATCATGCAGATAATCTAAGTTGGGAGCGTTTAGGGTTGTTTAGGTTCTGTAAAACGACCACTTTCGATTTAACGACAATAAACAAGAGCTCGTTTGCAGGCTACATAATTTTATTTATCGGGATTTCCTCGTCTCCGTCCATTCAAGCCATTCGGTCGGGACGCATAATTAGCCGGTAATAGGTACGTATGTGTTTAATGATATATCAGCCTCTAATAAGGCAACTGGTAAAAGTAATAATAACTCAGCGAACAAGTAGCGGCCATTCGGCATACAATGCTGAAATTTATCGACGGCCAAAGCAGTAAAGAACGTTTTCATGTGTCCGCGAACGCGGTTCTACCGCGAAATCAAACGGCGTTGCCAGGAAAGTGCACCTACCGGGTATAATTGGAATGATAAAGCGCACTTTCAGTCGGTTGTGAAATGAAAACGAGGATTAGTGGGACATATTTAAAGAGCCAAGGATTTCCTTTCTACGTTTCCATAAAATTTGACTCGATATCGTTGAATATCGAAGTCCAGTTGAAATGGTCTCAAAGGGGATCATTTCTATCCGTATAGGAACACACGGCGCGGTGCACACGTGCGATCGTACGTGCAGAAATGTCCATAATCTCCGATAATCTGCTGGCTTGCGGGGTCCGCGTTTTCCTGGAAGGGCGGCTAGATATTGGATAAACGTGTGAGGTACGAGGCCGCTCGGCGCGTCTCTCTAATTCTCTAAAATCAATTAAAATTTTCTGATAACGGGATGTTGAGCGCTCGAGCGTCTATTAGACCAAAAGGGGACATGCTATAACAGACATGGCACGGTTAGCGGACGCTTTCATTGAGGATATCGAATCTGCCGTGCAGATATGTATGACAACTGGTTATAGGAAATTGTTCCTAGGAGAAATATTGGACTCGCGAACCCGTTCGCTTCCTTGTCGACGCTTTGTTTCCTTTTTTAATGAGTGTAACGACCTGGTAAGAATTTGTTACGATCTAAGGCGCTCCGAGAGATGAATTCTGCATCAACTTGACGGATAACGATGTAGATCTGTCTTTTTGGTATGCTCTCCCCAGTTCTAAAATCACCTGGGAATTGGTTTACGCCGATCTAATAATGTGATTTACTACATACTTTACTTTCTTTACTTTCAAACTGTTTGCCACTGATTTTTTTGCCACCGATTACATCGTACTATTATTACATACCAAAAAAGCTTAAAAGTACGTATAAGTTCGAAACATAATCAAGATTAAACAACTTCGTATACTTACAAATGAAATCCTGTAAACTTAATTCTTTCTTGTTATAACTATGATGGGATACTGCGAATTAATATAATGATGGGAGTTTACATTATAGTCAAATATTCTTCTTGTACGTACATCTTGTAAAAATGTGCAAATTACGTGAGTCCCACTGGGTTACGAATAATAGATGCAAAATGTTTTGAGTTTAACTAAAATTAAAACACCATGCCTTATGTGACCATATCCCGTTCTTCTGTTAGTAGTCCCATCATCCCGAATAAACTATAAAACGTCCCGTTTTCATAATCACATAAGTGCATAAATCTCATTAACCCTCCGTCTGTCGGGTGTGGTCTACGAGTCCACGACAAAATGATTATGTGAAATATTTTTTAAATTATTTTGCTCAAAACTTCTACTTTCACAGTATCTGAATATCAACTGTTTTCGTTATAAAAAACTGTTTTTCAAAATTCCAAAGTCGCTACATATTTTGTCCTGACAGACCCTTCCCGATCAAATGTCTAACAATATTCGCAGATGTAATCTATAAGAATCGTATTTCAGTTGGAACTCTACCCAGTTATAAAACTATACCTCGGAGTGATCGCAATACAGTTCGGTAGTTCCCTTAATAATTACTAATTACTTTGAGGCGTTGTGTTATGTGTTATTTATTTTACAAATATAGAGAATAGAAAAGTGCATAAAACATTATTTATAACTAATATCAAATATCTAGTTAGCAATCTACAAATAGCATACTTACAAATAGGTAAGTAGTACCACACAATTTTCTGATATCATTTGATAAAATAATAAATGATTTATTATTTGATAGCATTGTGATATGGATCCTTATGAAAAGGAGAGAGAAAGATTACGGAAACTGTATGGAGAAGTTAGCACGGGCAGTGAAATAGAAGAGTCTGACGATAGTTCGATATCAGATCCAGATTTTCTAAGTATCAGTGATCATGATACAGAAACCGAGCAGGAAAACGTAAATGAAGATGCAGATATTATGGATCAGGATGACGGCGAGGATGATGAAGATGAACAACCCGTGATTCGTGATAGATACTCGTATTTTTTTTTGGTAAAGATGAAACTAAATGGAAAAAGGCTGTCCCACCTAGAAATATTAGAACTCGCAAGGAAAACATAGTGTCTCACCTGCCGGGGGTCATAGGTGAAGCACGTGACGCATTATCTTCGATTCAATGCTGGGTGTACTTGTTTGTAAACTGCATTGATATTGTAGTTGAAAACACTAATTTATTTATTGATAAAATTTCTGTTAAATACCAAGATAAGACTGAGTGTAGACCTACCGTCTCTGTAAAAATTCAATATTTAATTATCCAATATTTAGCTGGGCTCCATCATGGATCAAGGACACATCTAGCAGAGTATTGGTCATCAGACGGTATGGGATATGAGATATTTCCAGCTACAATGGCAAAACGGAGGTTCGTCTTCTTATTGAAATGCATTCGCTTAGACGATACCACAACTAGCGGTCAAAGAAAAGAAATGGACAAACTAGCAGCCGTTCGTACTATTGTTGACAAGTTCAACGACAATTGTAAGAAAACTTATTCTGTGGGCGAGTATGTAACATTAGATGAAATGCTGCTTGCCTTTAGGGGTAAGTGCAGTTTCCGAATGCACATTCCAAGTAAACCAAAGAAATACGGACTGAAAGTCTTCGCCGTTGTTGATGTCAAAACATTTTTCACTTCACACATAGAAATTTACGCTGGTGTTCAACCCAATGGTCCATATAAAACTGACAACTCTACCGCTGCAGTAACTGAAAGAATGTGTTCACATTTATTAGGATCAGGAAGAAATGTTACAATAGATCGTTGGTTCACAGGTATTCAATTGTAAAGAAACTGCTAAGAAATTTAGCGAAAATTAAATGCGTTATTCGCATTTAGTAATGATATGACTGCAGTTTCATATATACCCAAAAAAGGAAAGAATGAGCTTGTAGTTTCAACAATACACCGAGACGATCATATCGATGAAGTTACCGATGATCGGAAAAAGTCCAAAAAGTTGAGTAGATGTTGTTGATCGAATGATCACATCATAGAATGTTGCAAGAAACACAAAGCGTTGGCCAATGCTAATTTTCTATAACCTCCTCAATATAGCAGCAATTAACGCTTTTGTTATCTACAAAGGCAACATACCAGATGGTGAATTTGCTAAAACTCGCAGACTGTTTCAAAAAAATCTTGGTATGGAGTTAGTGAAAAATAACATGCAAAGAAGAGCCGTTGATAAGCACTTGACCAAAAGTGTGCGTACTTCTGCCTTGAGGCTCTCAGGTATTGAAGAGGAGATTATTCTAAAGCCACAAACAGGGAAAAGAGGAAACTGTAAATATTGTACAAGACGAAATACTCGTTATTTTTGCAAAATTTGTAAATGTTGGTTGTGCATGGAGCACATAACAGCGTGCTGCAGCGATTGTTTGGGAAATATGGAGACCACAGTTTGAAGCCCTCCAGTTTGTGCATAGATTTAAGACATTTTTTTATAACACTTTATACATTTTTAAATAAATATTTTTATAGATCGATTTTCTTTTCCTTTATTTAAGTGTAGTTTCAAAATTTGGAAAAATATGTGATTAAATTGTAAACATTTTCTTGAAATCAAATGAACATAAAACGTGAGTTTGGAATTGGCCCTGTATTAGGCTATTATATAGTACAAGCATCATATAAAAGATATTTATGAGAAATTAGCACTGGAGGACACATTGGCGTCCTTTAGAGTTTTTTCTATTTTGGACTCCACAGACCACACCCGATCGAAAGTGTTAAGAAAGCGCGCCCGACAGACGGAGGGTTAAGTATCTAACTGTATTTACACAGCTTTTTTTATTAGTAATATTTCGTTTCTTTATAAGTACGAAGGCTTTCACGACCGGTGTTAATTGAACTAAAATTAGAACTAACACTAGCACTAACACTAGAACTAACTTAAAACTAAGTTAGAACCAGTTTCTGAAGAATTTTGCAACATGGCATCCGAAACATCATACATTTTTTGAAAAAACGCACGGCGAGACCCGAAAGTTTCTAGTTTTAGACCTAGTGTTTGTCCTAGTGATAGTACTAGTGTTAGTTCTAATTTTAGTTCAATTTCGTTTCTTTGTTTGCGAGACTTATACCAAACATGCCTAAATGTGAGTGTACATTTTTTTGAAACCTGAAGGGAGTAAATAGAAAAAGTGTGGACAATGTTTATATAAAACCGAGCACATTGTTGGAACAAAAACTAATAGAGATCGACTGTGAAGCTCATAATGTCCACAATGCAATTAATTGCTTACCAATTGATTTAGATTGCATTATTGTCAAAATTTACTTTTTTAATATTTATAATGTACGCATTGAAACTGTAAAAAAAATCTATGACTTGATAGGTACAAAATATAAAAGAATGCTAATCTAAGAAAATAGTCTTCTAATAGGCATTCATTCTAATAGTTACTCTTATAATAATTAGTCATCTAATGCCCGAATATATTGAAGTTGTTTTTTGGCAACCCCAGCTCCGAATGCTAGTTATATTTTGTGCTCGCCCAAGAAGTTGGTTTTCACCAAGCCGTTTCAAATACCGAAGGACAAAATATATCAGCAATGGATATGAATGTAACGAACCATTTAAAAGAAAACTTGTCTTTAGAAAAATTCAGCTTTTGTCCCACACGTTACGCGAAATTTGTTAGCAAAATTGATCAAAATTAGAGAAATTATACTCGACTACTAACTATTTCCACGAAAATAGATCTATCCTTCAATTGGTAGATATTAAACTTTTGATATGATGATGTTGTATTTTGCCAACAGTATTTGATATTTTGGAAGGAAAAAAATTTTTATTAATAGTCCTTCGGTTTTTACCATAAAAATGTCTTCTGCCAGGAGTATTTAACCTTTAATTAACAGTTTATGTACTCCTTACGTAAAGATTGTGCATTTTGTTCAATAGTATTTAATATTTTCAAAGCATAGTCAATTGGTTCATCAACAGTATCAGTTTTTGTGTAACAGCTTTTACAAACAGTTTTACAAGTAGTATCAAGTCCTTTGGAAGCTTTTCAAGTCTTCCAAGGACAGTATAAAATTTTCTGAAAGTAGTATTAATTGATATCTAAAAGCAATATCAGGACTTCCGGAAGTGGTATCAAGTTTTTTAAAAGCCATCTAGTAGTTCAAATCTTCTGAAGGCAGTATCATGTTTTCCAAAAGCATTTCAAGTCCTATGAAAGCAGCTTTTCTAGTCCCCTTGAAGTAGTATTAAGTTTTCTATAAGCAATATTAAGACCTCTGGAAGTAGTGTCAAACTTTCTAAAAACATTTTAAGTCTTCTAAAAGTATTTTCAGTCGTTTGACATCATTTCAAGCTTTCTGAAAGCAATATCAAGACTTCTAACAGCAATAACAAGTCTTCTAGAAGCACTGCAAGTCTTTAGGAAACTATCTAATTTTGTAGAAGCTTTATCAAGTTTAACTTAAAATCAAATTTTAATAATTTTAGACTGCACCTGATTATAGACAAAAGTACCTAGGGTTGTCCCGTTTTCAGTCGAAATAAAAACGGTCACGTTAACCATGCCCAAAATTGTTTTTCCCAAAATTGAGATACCATGCATTTGAGGGCTGAAACAAACCTCATTTTTTCAGTTTTGATAGGAAAGATCAAATTTTTGATTGATCTAAATCATACCCGTTATATCGAAAAGAATGTTGCAGTTACTTAAATATTATCCAGAGTCTATCTCGGTCTCTAAAATTATCTCGCCTCACTGCATCGTTATGAAAGCACCGTTTACTACCGGGTTTATTATAATTTATTATATTATTTATTTATAACCAATTAAAACTTGGGGTGATCGTAATTTAGCTCTTCATACAAAAAAATAAAAATCATACAATTTATTAAGGTATTATCAAAAATATATTATAAATACAATACAATAATGACACAGCGAATTAATACTTCAATAGATAGCCAAATCTTGGTTATCATCGTTTTATTCAGTCTATTTGACTTTATATTTATTAATTATTATCAAAAATGGTAATGATTAAAATAATTGGGACGTCAACATTAAATATCAAAACTAAAACTAAAACTACTCTTTAATCGGACGGCTAAACCCAAATATTTTTAGTTCTAGGTTCTAGTTTTAATTGATATTCAATGCTAACGTTGTAAAATGAAATTGTTTATTGTAGAAGTCTTCGTTAACAAAATATCTTCAAATTAGAGATGTACAAATTACGTGAGTCCCGATGAGTAATGCGTGACCCATCGTGAGTGGGAATAAATTTTTATACCACGCACGTGAGCGTGCATAATCGTAAGCAACTTCGTTTTCGAATCGAGTTTTTAATTATTCTTTAATAATAATGATATTTTACCGAACGCCGCACATTTTTTTAGGGTGTTACCGAAGATCCGAATAAAATTTCTATTTTTTTCCGGATTATTAATAACATTTTCATTATCTAATTGTGTACATAATTTTTAGTGCATAATTATTATAAAAACATTTTCTAAATTAATGAAATAGAACAAAATTTAATTGAAATTTATGATGAATGGGTCCATAAGAATTAGTGAAACGTATATTCGCATCCGTAATTGCGGATAATCCGCATTCTTTTAAGAATCCATATAGATTTTAATCAGTATTTATCAATTTTTACTCGTCATAAACTGTTTTATAATCTTTAAGTTTAGTATTGGATAAAAAAGGCACCTAGCACCTTTTTTTTGTAACTACAAGAAAATTTTAATCAAATTACATTAAAAACTGTAATTTTTCTAATATTTCATAATAATTCAACCAAACCTAACCAAACCCGACTCAATTTCACCCAACTCAACTTAACCCAACCCATAACATTCCTCATATTGAATGAGTTCAAGTTAAGCATCAATTTCAACCTAACGCTTCTAAGTTTTTTGAAATATTTTGTGACTTTTTCTTCTATAATTGGATTGGGTTAAGCTCTAACTTCACATCATTTAATATGAGAGGTGGTATGAATGTTTTCTTCTATGGTTGAGTTGGGTTGAGCTTCAAATTCATATTATTAAGTATAAAGTTGAAGCTCAATCCAAATAGTTGATCCAAATCTAAATTTTTTCTGTGGTTGGGTTAAATTCCAACTTCATACCATTCAATATGAGTCCATACCCAAAATTTGGAATAATTTTTAATTTTTGAAAATATTCCATGATTTTGTCTTCCATATTTTAGGTTTCATTTATTCTTCTATAAATGGGTTGAGTCAAGCTTCAACTTTATGCAATCTCTCATATAACAAAAAATCAAATCCAAAAGAAGAAAATTTCTAAGCTCAATTCAATATGAGTGATAGTATGAAGTTAAAACTTTACCCAACTCAACTTGATATCATGATATTAGACAGATTTCGTTCAATTTCTTCCCAAATTGCTTAATTTCCTGATCGAGTGTGAGTCACGTGATTCATATATGACATTTACATGAGTGGCGTGCGTGACTTGCATGGGTCTAGATCGTGAGCGGGCGTGAGCGGGCATAAAAAATCACTCACGCGTACATTTCAATTTCAGATGCATGACTAAACCCAACCTAATCTAACACTGTATATTTGAACTAAGGTGAAACTAAAAGTGACGCTAAACTTAGAACTGGAATCATTTGGGGTTAACCGTTTTAAGAGATATACGGCTAAAGCCCAATATTTCTAGTTCTAGAGTTAGATCTAATGATATAAAACTAGAATTAACACTAGAACTAGATATGGAAAGTTTTGGGTTTAGCTAAAATTAAAATACCATGCCCAAAATTGTTTCTCCCAACATTGAGATGTCATGCCTTAGTTGACAATCTTAGATTGTTATGGTCTAAGATTTGTCCTCTGAAGAAGGTTCAATATAGAACTGAAATATTAGAATCTATGAATAGATTGTCTTTTAATTAATCCACTATCATAGACCAATTAATTAACGTGTTACTAACGACATAGAACAAAATATCTCCTACTATGTTTTAATACCTTAGAAAGAAATTTTCAAAATTGAGTAACTTTTTTCTTTCATTGCCAAATTTAGATTATGCGTACTTATCATGTTCAACAGACATTGAAAAAGCTTTAACACCCGTAAATCATCAATCTGAACTCTAATTGTATACCTTTATCATCTAAACCAAAGATTCCCAATCCTTTCCAATTTACCTAGCACCTTTTTTTTTGTAACTACAAGAAAATTACAATCAAATTACATTAAAGATTGTAATTTTTCTAATATTTCATAATAATTCAACCAAACCTAACCAAACCCGACTCAATTTCACCCAACTCAACTTAACCCAACCCATAACATTCCTCATATTGAATGAGTTCAAGTTAAGCATCAATTTCAACCTAACGCTTCTAAGTTTTTTGAAATATTTTGTGACTTTTTCTTCTATAATTGGATTGGGTTAAGCTCTAACTTCACATCATTTAATATGAGAGGTGGTATGAATGTTTTCTTCTATGGTTGAGTTGGGTTGAGCTTCAAATTCATATTATTAAGTATAAAGTTGAAGCTCAATTCAAATAGTTGATCCAAATCCAAAATTTTTCTGTGGTTGGGTTAAATTCCAACTTGATACCATTCAATATGAGTCCATACCCAAAGTTTGGAATAATTTTTAATTTTTGAAAATATTCCATATTTTAGGTTTGATTTATTCTTCTATAAATGGATTGAATCAAGCTTCAACTTTATGCAATCTCTCGTATAACAAAAAATCAAATCCAAAAGAAGAAAATTTCTAAGCTCAATTCAATACGAGTGATAGTATGAAGTTGAAACTTTACCCAACCCAACTTGATATCATGATATTAGACAGATTTAGTTCAATTTCTTCTCAAATTGCTTAATTTCCTGATCGAGTGTGAGTCACGTGATTCATATATGACATTTACATGAGTGGCGTACGTGACTTGCATGGGTCTAGATCGTGAGCGGGCGTGAGCGGGCATAAAAAATCACTCACGCGTACATTTCTATTTCAGATACATGACTAAACCCAACCTAATCTAACACTGTATATTTGAACTAATGTGAAACTAAAAGTGACGCTAAACTTAGAACTGGAATCATTTGGGGTTAACCGTTTTAAGAGATATACGGCTAAAGCCCAATATTTCTAGTTCTAGAGTTAGATCTAATGATATAAAACTAGAATTAACACTAGAACTAGATATGGAAAGTTTTGGGTTTAGCTAAAATTAAAATACCATGCCCAAAATTGTTTCTCCCAACATTGAGATGTCATGCCTTAGTTGACAATCTTAGATTGTTATGGTCTAAGATTTGTCCTCTGAAGAAGGTTCAATATAGAACTGAAATATTAGAATCTATGAATAGATTGTCTTTTAATTAATCCACTATCATAGACCAATTAATTAACGTGTTACTAACGACATAGAACAAAATATCTCCTACTATGTTTTAACACCTTAGAAAGAAATTTTCAAAATTGAGTAACTTTTTTCTTTCATTGCCAAATTTAGATTATGCGTACTTATCATGTTCAACAGACATTGAAAAAGCTTTAACACCCGTAAATCATCAATCTGAACTCTAATTGTATACCTTTATCATCTAAACCAAAGATTCCCAATCCTTTCCAATTTACCTAGCACCTTTTTTTTTGTAACTACAAGAAAATTACAATCAAATTACATTAAAGATTGTAATTTTTCTAATATTTCATAATAATTCAACCAAACCTAACCAAACCCGACTCAATTTAACCCAACCCAACTTAACCCAATCCATAACATTCCTCATATTGAATGATTTCAAGTTAAGCTTCAATTTCAACCTAACGCTTCTAAGCTTTTTGAAATATTTTGTGACTTTTTCTTCTATAATTGGATTGGGTTGAGCTCTAACTTCACACCATTTAACATGAGGGGTGGTATGAATGTTTTCGGCTATGGTTGAGTTGGGTTGAGCCCCAAATTCAAATTATTAAGTATAAAATTGAAGCTCAATCCAAATAGTTAATCCAAATCTAAATTTTTTCTGTGGTTGGGTTAAATTTCAACTTCATACCATTCAATATGAGTCCATACCCAAAATTTGGAATAATTTTTAATTTTTGAAAATATTCCATGATTTTTTCTTCCATATTTTAGGTTTGATTTATTCTTCTATAAATGGGTTGAGTCAAGCTTCAACTTTATGCAATCTCTCATATAACAAAAAATCAAATCCAAAAGAAGAAAATTTCTAAGCTCAATTCAATATGAGTGATAGTATGAAGTTGAAACTTTACCCAACCCAACTTGATATCATGATATTAAACAGATTTCGTTCAATTTCTTCCCAAATTGCTTAATTTCCTGATCGAGTGTGAGTCACGTGATTCATATATGACATTTACATGAGTGGCGTGCGTGACTTGCATGGATCTAGATCGTGAGCGGGCGTGAGCGGGCATAAAAAATCACTCACGCGTACATTTCAACTTCATATGCATGACTAAACCCAACCTAATTTAACACTGAATATTTGAATTAAAGTCAAACTAAAACTGACACTAAACTTAGAACTAGAATCATTTGGGTTTAGCCGTTTTAAGAGATATACGGCTAAACCCGAATGTTTCTAGTTCTAGAGTTAGATCTAATGATATAAAATTCGAATTAACACTTGACTTAGATATGGAAAGTTTTGGGTTTAGCTAAAATTAAAATACCATGCCCAAAATTGTTTCTCACAACATTAAGATGTCATGCCTTAGTTGACAATCTTAGATTGTTATGATCTCAGATTTGTCCTCTGAAGAAGGTTCAATATAGAACTAAAATATTAGAATCTATGAATTGATTGTATTTTAATTAATCCGCTATCATAGAACAATTAATTAACGTGTTACTAACGGGATAGAACAAAATATCTCCTGCTTTATTTCAACACCTTAAGAAGAAATTTTCAAAATTGAGTAACTTTTTTCTTTCATTGCCAAATTTAGATTATGTGTACTTATCGTGTTCAATATACATTGAAAAAGCTTTAATACTCGTAAATCATTAATCAGAACTCTTTCATTATGTACCTTTATCATCGAAATCAAAGATTCACTAATCAGACACTAAACTTAAAATTAAAATCATTTGCGTTTAGCCGTCTTGAAACGTGTATGGCTAAGCCTGAATGTTTCTAGTTCTAGAATTAGATCTAATGATATAAAATTAGAACTAACATTAGGCTTAGACGTGGAAAGTTTTGGGTTTAGTCTCAAACGCACGACTAAAATTATAATACCGTGCCTTAAATGGTTTGTCCCAAAATTGAGATGCCGTGCCTAAGTTGACATTTTTAAACGTTTTTTTTAATCACATTTATGAATTCTAAATAAAATTTTAAGTATTTTTCATATAACATGGACTATCATCGATGATTTTCTCGTGGTATATAACATTGAAGTTCTTTATGCGACGATGAGTGCGCATTGTTACTGGAAGAGACCTCACCTTTTCGATTTTGAGAAGAAGGATCAAATTTTTGATTGATCTGGATCAAACATTTTTGTTCATTTATGAGGAATGAGAAGTGGTTCCTTCGATGATGAGCTTTAAGGGAATCTGGTACCCTAGTTTTCTTTTCTTCTGTGTTTAATGCTTCATCGAGTGATATACCTGAGACTGTTGTTAATGATATCTCCTGTTCCTTATTTTGTGTTTTTTATGGGGGGTTTTGGAATAATCGAAGTAGAAAATGCATTTAGATCTATTAAAATAACCAATATTAATAACTCAAAATTTTATTTAATAATTATTTGATTCAGGATACGCTTATTCTCAAATTGGAGATTATCGTCAATTATCGTCCTATTTTTATCTGTTTGCCTTTTTTTTGTTGTAAAATCAAAAATTGATTTAAGACAGAATAATTTTTTTGGCAGTCGCTCGCTGGAAAGCAATTTATTGGAGTATATAATAGAGATGTGCAAATTACGTGAGTCACGATGCGTGACCAACCGTGAGCGGGCATCAATTTTTGTACTACTCACGTGAATGTGCGTGATCGTGAGTATCTTTGGTTACAACAGGATCAGGCGTGACCCGGTTGGAACAATTCGAGTAGTTATTAAAGAAATGTATAGAAATACCAAAAATTGCTGGGTTAGTATCAGTTATACTTTTAGATTCAAACGAATTTACAACAAATAAGCATTAAATGGCAATTAAAACTAGAACTAATATTAGACCTAGTACTTAGATAGATTTAGAGCGTGACTCACGTGAAAATGATTTTCACATGAGTGGCGTGGGTCTAAATCGTGAGCAGGCGTGAGCGGGCATAAAGAGTCACTCACTAGACTAGATATTAAGATAAGAGATAGATAATACTAATATAGATAAGACTAGATATTGCTTTCAGTAAATCTAATTAAAATAAAATAAAATACTTTCAAAAAAACTTGACGTTACATCTGGAAGATTTGAAATCCTTTCAGAACATATGATACTACTTTCAAAATACTTAACACTGCTTTTAAAAGATAGAATACTTCCAGAAAACTTGATATTGCTTCTAGAAGATTTGAAAGACTTCCAAAAGACTTGATATTGTCTTAGTTCTAGGTCCAGTGTTAATACTAAAGCTAGGGTAGGTCTAGTATTAGTAATACTTTTTGTTCTGGAAGAATTTACACCGATCAAGCACCGAACGGCTATAAAAACTAGAACTAATACTAGATCTAGTACTAGAAAGTTTTGGTTTAGCCCTACGTCTTTAGACGCACGGCTAAATCTAATAAATCTAAATCTAATATGAAAAATCGGAAAAGTGTGCAATATGCAAATGTTCGGAATCATGTTTCAATGACATTGTTCCCAGCAGTGGTAGCTCGTATGAGCCTGATGATGAATGCCATTTAGTGACTCAAGCTGAACTGAATGATCTAGTAGTAAATCACGAAGATTTACATTTATCAAAGCAAGACGCAGAATTATTAGCTTCAGGTATGCAACAATGGAAACATCTTGCAGTTGGGACAAAAGTAACAGTTTATAGAGAAAAAAGCTTGGGATTGGTTTATGGATTGATTCCTGTTTATGGGATAGTCGAACTAAAAGTCATCATTACACCAGAACAGAGTGGCCAAAAAGAACAGAATATTCTCCTGGAAATCAAAATATTTCAAATAAACCATTAATTAATCCAAATGACGTTCTACTTCCAACATTGCATATAAAGCTAGGTCTTTTCAAAAACTTTGTCAAGGCTCTGAATAAAGATGGTGCTGCTTTTAAACATTTATTAGCGGTTTTTTCTAAAATTTCTTATGCTAAAATGAAAGAAGGCATATTTTTTGGTCCTCAGATCAGGAAGTTATTGAATGATGATTATTTTTCACAATGTTTATTGGAGAAAGAAACAAGAAAAGTGATAACTACAAACAAATCGTTACATTGAACTTTTTCCCAAAAAACCTGGGTGCGGTTAGTGATGAACAAGGAGAACGTGCTCATCAAGATTTAACGAAAATTGAAAGAAATTATTAAGGATTTTGGGACAAAACTATGCTAGGAGAGTATTGCTGGACTTTAGTACGTGAAACTGACCCAGAGAAATACAAACGACGTTCAAACACTGCCATGTATAGAAATACCAAAAGTTGCTGAGTCTAGTATCAGTTATACTTTTAGATTCAAACGAATTTACAACAAATAAGCATTAAATGGCAATTAAAACTAGAACTAATATTAGACCTAGTACTTAGATAGATTTAGAGCGTGACTCACGTGAAAATGATTTTCACATGAGTGGCGTGGGTCTAAATCGTGAGCAGGCGTGAGTGGGCACAAAGAGTCACTCACGAGCACATCTCTAGTACACATATTATATCTTTTCTTCTTATGATCAACATTGTTAAGTCGATTTAATTTATACTGACTTTAAAGTCAGTACATGTTGCAGCTTTTGACCATGTTGATCATAACATTGTTATTTAAACTTCAAATATTTGTTTATCTTAAGAGATTACTATAGATACTTACATAAAAGATCTCTTTCTCAGTGTTTCCTTCACTTCCCGACAGTTCTAAGCTTGAGCAAAAAACATCTTACTCTAAACCTCTCTAAATGTATCGTTATATCTTTTTCATATCATCCTATATATATCCTATATATTCTTCGGTTGTGAATCGGTGCTGAGTCGCGTGTTTCTCAACCTCTCCAACTTTTGGTTGGTTTTTCCGTGTTTATTATCGTTTTTAATTGGATTTTCTGCTGTAGTGTGGTGCCTGTTGGTTCTCCGTGGGTGCCTATGGTATTGGAAAGGCCTTATATCGTGTTTATTTGAAGATATTTAATTTTATATTTGCTTTGTCTGTGCGAAATACCGAAAAGAACCAGTTTTTCTTCGCTTTCCAACGACCCGTTTTAAGGCTCGTTCAGAATCACCATGTCTCGTGACTGTACGAAGTGTAACAAGAGTATTTCTTCGAGATCTCCGGGTTTACAATGTTCGGGGGGATGCGACAAATTTTTTCATGCTAGTTGCGTTGGAATCCCTAAGTCAGATCTGGCTCATTATAAAACTGATGGGGTATTTTGGAAGTGCCGGGATTGTAGGGAAAGTGCAAATTGTTCAATTATTGTTGACAGTGATCCTGCTCCGCCGTCCTGCTCATCCGCTTCGTCAGTTACTGAATTGCATCAGGTTCTGAAATCGATTCAAACAGACATTAGGGATATGAATAAAAAATACGATGAATTGTTGAAGTCTATTACTTTTTATGGTGGAAAGATTGATGATTTTGAGACCACTTTGAAGGGCTTCGGGGATAAGATGAAGCGGCTCGAGTCAGTGGCTGCTGAGAACGTTAAATTGAAGAGCGTTGTATCCGATCTTACATCTCGCGTTGAGCACTTGGAGCAGTACTCTAGGCTGAATAATCTGATTTTATCGGGTATTCCAGAAAAAAAGGACGAAGATCTTAAGTTTGTTGTTTCTCAAATCGGTGTGGCTATCAACTGTCCTGTCACCGAAAATAATATTGACGCTATACACCGACTCCCTTCTCGGAATCCTTTGGGGGAGAACGGTGTCGACGGCAACAAAAGAAGTAGAGGTATCGTAATCAAGTTCCTATCTCGAAACTTGCGAGATCAATTTTTATCTGCTGCGAAGATGTATCGTAAACACAACAATATTGAGTCCCCGGGAATCAACATTAACGATCTGACGGAGAAGTTATTTATAAACGAACATCTTACACCTCTCAATGCAACACTCTTCAGAAATGCGAAGGAAAAATGTCGAGAGAAGGGATATAAGTATTGCTGGCTGAGGAACTGCGTAATTCACGTTCGTCGTGAGGACAGGGCGAGGGTAATGGTCATTAAGTCGGATGCTGATCTAAAGAAACTTTAGATCTGCCGTCTTTTCCTGTAATTTCAAATAGTTTCTGTTTGTTCTATGCTCTCTTTTACGATCTATTACCAGAATGTGCGAGGCTTACGAACGAAAACCGAAACTTGTTACATAAATTCTATGAACCTTGCGCATGACTTCATCTGCCTTACTGAAACAAATTTGAATGATTCGATCTTCGACACTGAGATCCTTTGTGACAACTACGTTATTTTTCGCCGTGATAGAAGTTCTTCTGATTGTGAAAAGTCTGATGGTGGTGGTGTTCTCGTGGCTGTTCGTAAGGATATTCCGGTTACCCCGATGCCAATGCTTGCGACGGGTGCTGAAGATTTGTGGCTATCTGTGCGCCGTGAAAATACGCGAGTGCTGGTTTGTTGCGTTTACCTGCCACCGAATGACCCGGCTCCTTTTAGTGTTTTTCTGCATAAACTTCAAGATGTGCGCGATCACTTTCCGGACACTTCGATATTGGTCGTCGGGGATTTCAACATTCCGTGTGTCTCCTGGACCGTCTCCTCTGGATGTGGTCTCATTCCTGTGGGTGACTTGGATGCCAGAGCGAAAGAGTTCCTTCTTATGATTTCCTATTGTGATTTTTTTCAGTACAACAACATTGTAAATTGTAATGGTAGAACACTAGATTTAATCTTATGTAATTCAGATTTAATTAACTCTGTTTTTTCCTGCGATGACCCGCTAGTCAATTTGGATGCTCATCATCCTGCCGTAGAATTTATTTTTTGCTTAAGCCGGACTAGTTGTCTGAGAAGTTGTCACCAGATTGGTTGGCGGTTTGATCGCGCAGATTATGATGGTCTTAAAAGTGCATTATCGGCCGTGGATTGGTGTTCTGTCTTGAATAACTTGAATGTTGATCAATGCGTTATGGCATTTTATTCGGTTCTAAATCGGTGCATGGGCGACTTTATCCCGCGTAGTTCCACACATAGTGGTCATTTTCCTCATTGGTATTCCCAATCAACCATAAAGGCTATCAAAGAAAAACTGAAATTTCACAAAAAATGGAAGAAATGGGGCTATTCTGACGACTTTCTGTCTTTTAAATTATTGCGTAAACGAACTAAGGCGTTAATTGCATCTGACTACAGCTCCTACCTTAAACGCATACAAGATTTTCTAACCGATTCACCTTCTCATCTATGGTCGTTTGTCAAGAGCAAGAAGCGTGGTGGAGCTTGCATTCCGGCCGAGATGGAATATGCTGGCAATGTTGCTGATAACGGGCAACAAATCTGTGAACTATTCTCCGAGTACTTCTCTTCTGTATATATTGATGGGAAACTTGATAATCGTCATTTCTCTGATACCTTGGTTGGTGAAACTTGTCCCTGGTTTTCACAGCAAGATGTAGCATCCCTTTTAGGTCGTGTTAATCCCAAATTGGGTCCTGGTCCGGACGGTCTACCGGGTAAGCTTATCGTTCGCTGCGCGGAGGAACTTGCTGCACCTTTATTTCATATTTTTTCTCATTCTGTGAAACTTTCCATATTTCCAACGGAATGGAAAAAAGCGCATATAATACCGATCTTTAAATCCGGTAAGAAACACCTTGTCAATAACTACCGTCCTATTTCGCTTCTATCTATTATTTCAAAAGTTTTTGAAAAATTAATATACAATAAATTATACTTAAATCTTCAACCTCAACTTATCCATCAACAACATGGTTTTCTGCGTGGACGGTCAGTTGAAACGAATCTTGTTGAGTTTGTAAACTATATCCAGAGATCCATGAATGATGGTCTTCAGGTTGACACCATTTACACGGACTTTAGTAAGGCATTCGATAAGATACATCATCGTATTCTCTTGGAAAAACTCGCTAAGTTCAACTTGTCGAATGGCTTGATTTCATGGATTGCTTCTTACATTTCGAACAGACGTCAAGCAGTTAAGGTGGTCAGTTTTGTTTCTAATTTTAAGTCCGTTACGTCAGGCGTACCGCAAGGCAGTCACCTTGGGCCGATTTTGTTTTTGGTTTATATTAATGATATTAACGAATGCTTTCGTCATTCCAATTTTTTGCTGTACGCCGATGATTGTAAGATCTTTTCCGGAATTGGATCCATGTCTGATTGTTTAACAGTGCAGCAGGATCTGGTACGTCTTGAAGAGTATTGCTTAAAAAATTACTTGTTTTTGAATTATGATAAGTGCTACAGTATCATATTCAGCAGAAAGAGATATCATATAAATTTTGATTATCATTTGGGAACACATCCAGTAAATGTTACATCCCAAATTAGGGACCTGGGCGTTGCTCTTGACTCAAAATTGCTTTTTTGTGGTCATGTTGATATGGTTATGTCTGAAGCCTCTAAAAGATTGGGATTTATTATTCGAGTATCACGTCATTTTACCAATATCCAGACCATCATGTCCTTGTATACAGCGTTTGTTGGTAGTATTTTGAATTTCGCTTCGGTGGTTTGGAACCCTTCATACGCTGTATATATTGATCGCATAGAGAGTCTACAAAAAAAGTTTGTTAGATTCTTGGCCCACAAATTTAACCTTCCGTATTGCTCTTATGCCCAGCGTTGTTTGGTTTTTGGAATCACATCTTTAAGGAGTCAGCGAGATGTTGCTGATATGATGTTTCTTTACAGATTGGTTCGTGGTTTGATTGACTCTATAGAACTCGTGCGGGAGATTCGCTTTAATGCACCGTCTTATGTAACCCGAATACAGCCACTTTTCTATCTACCAGCCTCTAGGTCCTCAGCCTATGCATACTCACCATTACTACGTTTAATGCACTTTTTCAATACCCATTGTAACAATATTGATTTATTCATTGTCTCGCCTATTGTTTTCAAAACATTTTTACGGAATTTGAGCGTTTATTGTTGATTTTTGTTATTGTTTATTTTTGTAATTTGCTCTGATATGTCAATAACATTGTTTTGTTAGAGGATACTTAATTGGGGTTCCTCCCTGTATGTATCCCGAATAATAATAAATAAATAATAAATAAATAAATAAATCCTTCCTTGGTATAAATATAAAGCCAAATAGGCTGAATAAATTAAATATATTAATTCTCTATTAACTTTCTTCTAATTCTCTAACATTTTCTTTAGATTGAAAGTGTTCGGCTCTGATTTTTATAACACGATGCTATTATTGTAGAGCACCATTATCACATACCAAAAAAGCTTAAACGTACGAGAGTTGACGTCGTCTTGTAATGCCAGAGCCATTTCCTGCAATGTCGAAACGTGTTATTGTTCGGTAAAGGAATTATGGGAATTCGGGCGGCGTTCATCTAATAAAGCCACAATAAAATGCCGGATTAGAATAGTTAGGTGGACGTCGTATGGCGAAATGATTCGTTTTTACTTAATACCGGTGCGGTATAGGAATTTTTCAACCTCTCACTGCGTAACCTTTGGGTAAAAAAGGCTGACAATTAGAACAAATCTCGGTTGAAATCGCGCGTGTTTCGCAAAGGCGAAACGCGAAACGCGAGATCGTTTTATGAAAAATGTCGACGATGAACACCTGTTCGAGACGAAGGTCGCGTCTCCGCGATTGTCGCGATTGTCGCGATGTTATACCTTACTTACGTAGCTCGGGTCGCGGGAAAAAGAAAAAATTTATAATAGAGAGGGACCTGGATTTTGCAACGGTAATTATTTCGTACCGTAAACGCATCGCGGCCGTTTCATTAACCGCCTCGTCCGCTGGATATGGATAATAAACGACTCGCAGTTATTTTACATATGGGGACACCCGCTTGACGACGTAAATTTCATTTATGTCCATGTACACACGCATATCGACCCATTACGGTTATTGTTTTCAAATGGGCAGCGTGTGTCCGCCTGATTTACTGGGTCGGGCTGCCCAGTTTATGGCCCCGCGGTGACTTATGATTTATTCTTATACGGTAAACCGAGATCGATGCGCTTAATTGTACTGGAATTTTCTACTCTCGATTCGATCGTGTCGGACGCCGATACCATCAAAATGATTGTACCCCGTCAATCACCTTGATTGATATGATGCTGTATCATACAAGCCGAGCTATTTCTATTGTCCCTATCTGAACGATGACGACAATTACCTCGACTTCACTTGGTACGAGGAGACATTATCATTGTCTTTTCTAACAACCAATTCGATTTCGAAATTTATCTCATTTTCCTTTCGTCCTTCTACGATCCACGAGAACAATAAACCCTCATTTTTTTAATTTTAAATTCATATTAATTAAATAACAACGTTTTAATTCAACGTTAAAGCGCAAAGGTGCTTCGCAACTTCGTACATCTCTCTGCGGATGTTATCTCAATCTCGTTCAATTTACAATTATTTAATTACGCGATATGGGGACCGTGACAGCGACGACTCCTGGTGGCCAAGAACGGCGCGGCGATAGCGACCCAAAGAACTGACACAATCGTCCACCAGCAAGCAGCAAGCAGCGAGTGCCGAAGAACGAAGAACGAAGCAAGGAACGAAGAGGAGAAGTCGCGGACCACACGGGAAGCGCGCGCCGACCGACGCATTAATGACCATTCGATGTTGGTATAATTTATGTGGCCGTTCCGAACGTGAGTGGGAAGCTAACGCAACACGCCCGGCCTTATTATCTTAAGTATTAGATATGGGGCGGTCTAAACTTGTACCACCAATTATTACCTTCACGTCCAATCCTATTCCAGACTGAGATATTTACTGCTACAACCGTTAATGGGCGATGACGTTTATGCGCTGATGATTTTTCAGCGTTCTTGTCGTGTTTTACGAGTGATATACAAGGTGAGTCAGAAAGAATGAGAAAATATGGATTTTCGGTGTCAATGAATCTACGATAAGATCTATAATGAAATAAGAAGAGGTAATCAGAAATAGTGTAAAATATGGCATACAATCATCATTAAAGGTAATGTGATGACAATCGTGATGTTAATATTGAAAAGATGGAGAAGTCTCTTTATCTTTGGATTGAAGATTATGGTCGCAAAAATATACCATTAAGTAGTACTATATTAATGGATAAAGCCAAGGAACCTTATCAACATTCTTCGTGTGATATACAGTTCATATAGTTGAAGATGATTGTAAATTTAAAGCCAGCAAATGATGGTTCGAAAGAATCAAAACTCGTTTTAATCTCCACAACGTTAAGTTGTATAGATGATGAAATGATAAAATTAATAGAAGAAAAAAGAAACCGAGTTTTATTGGAACCAAATGCACACACGAACATACATTTCAAAATATGAAAAGATTTATTTTGTGCAAGTGCATTTATATCGAGCAGCTAATTCACGAGCTTTAAAGAACAAGGGCAAAGAAGCTCTTCCTCTCTATTGGCGAGCTAATTCAAAAACTTGGATCACTTCTCCAAACTAACACTTCTTTGGTTGAAGAAATGGAGCGTCACGTAAAATCAAAAAATTTTGCATCTCACGTTTTATTGATATTGGATAACGTCTTATCTCATCCAGTAGATGCTCTCAAATTATCTCATCCATGTGTCGTGATAGAATTATCCGGCACATATTCAATTTTGTACATGAGAAATTACAAAATGACATTTCTTTTTGAATAAAAGATTTGAAGCACAAAATTTAAAAATAGTATGAATTCTCTTCTTGCTCCTTACAAAGAGCTTCAAAACGATATGCAACATAGTATCGTTTCGTTTTTAAACCATCATATTCTAAAGCAATTATTATTGATAAGTAGAAATGTTAATTTTTATTACTTTTTTTAGTTTGATACTGTTTCCAGAAGGCTGGATCTGCTTTCAGATTTGATACTGCTTCTAGATGACTTGAACTACTTCCAAAAGATCCGATACTGCTTTTGAAAAACTTGATACTGATTTCAGAAGACTTGAACTATTCCCACGAGACTCGATATTGCTTCTGCAAGGCTTGATACTGTTTCCAAAAGACTATATATTGCTTTCAAAAGACTTGACACTACTTCTAAAAGAATGGATATTGCTTCCAGAAGACTTAATATTGCTTTTAGAATATTTGAAATATTTTCAAAAATTTGATATTAAAAAATTTTGAAAATTTGGAATGCTTTCAAACGACTCGATACTGCTTTTAGAAGATTAGATTTAGCTTTCAGAAGTCTTGATACTACTTCTAAAAGACTGGATATTGCTTTCAAAAGGCTTAATGCTGCTTTTAGAAAATTTGAAATATTTTCAAAAACTTGATATTACTCATAGAAAATTTGGAATACTGCCAAACGACTTAATACTACTTCTAGAACACTAGACATTGCTGCCAGAAGTCTTGATATTGCTACTAAAAGACTAAATATTGCTTTCAGTAAATCTAATTAAAATAAAATAAAATACTTTCAAAAAAACTTGACGTTACATCTGGAAGATTTGAAATCCTTTCAGAACATATGATACTACTTTCAAAATACTTAACACTGCTTTTAAAAGATAGAATACTTCCAGAAAACTTGATATTGCTTCTAGAAGATTTGAAAGACTTCCAAAAGACTTGATATTGTCTCAGTTTTAGGTCCAGTGTTAATACTAAAGTTAGGGTAGGTCTAGTATTAGTAATACTTTTTGTTCTGGAAGAATTTACACCGATCAAGCACTGAACGGCTATAAAAACTAGAACTAATACTAGACCTAGTACTAGAAAGTTTTGGTTTAGCCCTACATCTTTAGACGCACGGCTAAATCTAATAAATCTAAATCTAATATGAAAAATCGGAAAAGTGTGCAATATGCAAATGTTCCATCTGTTTCAAAACCAATTCAACCTTTACCAAATGATCCATTGCCAGTCGTTCCTAGTACTAAAAGCAGTGATTCGGAATCATCTTTCAATGACATTGTTCCCAGCAGTGGTAGTGATGAATGCCATTTAGTGACTCAAGCTGAACTGAATGATCTAGTAGTAAATCACGAAGATTTACATTTATCAAAGCAAGACGCAGAATTATTAGCTTCAGGTATGCAACAATGAAAACATCTTGCAGTTGGGACAAAAGTAACAGTTTATAGAGAAAAAAGCTTGGGATTGGTTTATGGATTGATTTCTGTTTATAGGATAGTCGAGCTAAAAGTCATCATTACACCAGAACAGAGTGGCCAAAAAGAACAGAATATTCTCCTGGAAATCAAAATATTTCAAATAAACCATTAATTAATCCAAATGACGTTCTACTTCCAACATTGCATATAAAGCTAGGTCTTTTCAAAAACTTTATCAAGGCTCTGAATAAAGATGGTGCTGCTTTTAAACATTTATTAGCGGTTTTTTCTAAAATTTCTTATGCTAAAATGAAAGAAGGCATATTTGTTGGTCCTCAGATCAGGAAGTTATTGAATGATGATTATTTTTCACAATGTTTATTGGAGAAAGAAACAAGAAAAGTGATAACTACAAACAAATCGTTACATTGAACTTTTTCCCACAAAACCTGGGTGCGGTTAGTGATGAACAAGGAGAACGTGCTCATCAAGATTTAATGAAAATTGAAAGAAATTATTAAGGATTTTGGGACAAAACTATGCTAGGAGATTATTGCTGGACTTTAATACGTGAAACTGACCCAGAGAAATACAAACGACGTTCAAACACTGCCATTCACTTTTGAAATTTCTTTTATTTTTTATAAATTAACGATTTTTTATTAAAAACATACGAAAACAATAATATTTTATATCTCACAAACCTGACCTGATAGAGAAAAATCAGTTACAGATTCGAATTCAGCGCACCAAATTACCTTAAAAACACTATTTGGTTGCTCCAGTCCAGGAATATCAATAAATTTCAGGAAGTCTTGATACTACTTCTAAAAGACTGGATATTGCTTCTAGAAGGCTTGATGCTTCTTTTAGATGATTTGAAAAATTTTCAAAAAACTTGATATTACCCCTAGAAGATTTGGAATACTTCCAAATGACTTGATACTGCTTCTAGAACACTACATATTGCTTCCAGAAGTGTTAATATTACTTCTAAAAGATTAGATATTGCTTCCAGAAGGCTTAATGCTGCTTTTACAAAATTTTAAATATTTTCAAAAAACTTGATATTACCCCTGGAAGATTTGGAATACTTCCAATCGACTTGATACTGCTTCTAGAAGACTAGATATTGCTTACAGAAGTCTTGATATTGCTACTAAACGACTAGATAATGCTTTTAGTAAATTTAATATTGTCTCCAAAAGATTTAAAATACTTTCAAAAAAACTTGACGTTACATCTGAAAGATTTGAAATCCTTTCAGAACATATGATACTACTTTCAAAATACTTAACACTGCTTTTAAAAGATAGAATATTTCCAGAAAAAACTTGGTATTGCTTCTAGAAGATTTAAAAAACTCCCAAAAGACTTGATATTGTCTTAGTTTTAGGTTTAGTCTTAATACTAAAGCTAGGGTAGGTATAGTATTAGTAATATTTTTAGTTCTGGAAGAATTTATACCGATCAAGCACTGAATGGCTATACTAGAACGATTTAGTACTAGGTCTAGTGTTAGTTCTAGTTTTAATTTGATGAATGTCTGAATAATAACAAAAAATAGACTCCACACTAATGCTAGAGCTAAAACTAGATCTAGAACCAAATACATTTAGGTTTAATCGTACCTCTCTTGAGACGGAACTCAACCCAACTCAATTTAGTTTCAGAACTAACACTTAGCACTAAAATCATTAGGGTTTAGTCATCTAAAGAGACGTACGGCTAAATCCTAATGATTCTAGTTCTAGGTTTAGTGAGGACGTATATTTTATATTTTTTAGACTCAATTCAGCATTTTACTTTGAAGGATTGTCATTTATTGTTTGAGTTTATTCCCAATTCAGTTTTTTTTCAACACCCAGCACTGATACGTATTTTCAAGAACCGGCACCTATATTGGCAAAGCGAGTCGATAATCGCCACTCATATCAATATGATTAGACGCATTACCTACAAGAAATACTTAAATATGGTACAGAACCTCGGGCTATTTTTTTACAAAGGAGTTATTTCCTTTGAATAGTGCCCTTACGTTAGCCACAGGTTTCCTTAAGGGACACTGTAACGTAAATAATCACCTTCACAATTTGGAGCTTGCTGACTTCTTTCTATATCAAGCCTGCTAACAGGATGACGAAATTGATATTTAACACATTCCTCAAATTGAGGACTCTCGGGGAGTCCGAAAATATCTATATTAGGAATATATTAGTAACTTAGTAATTTCTTTTTCTGATATTTTTCCGGGATTAGAACATTATCGTTATGAGGAGCCTATAGCTTCTTTTCATTCTTCTTTTTCTTAGCATACTATTACTGAACAGGAATTTATTTCGATTATGGCGAAATTAAAATGTGGTATGGCCATTCAAAATAATATTGAATTTGTCTTTCATTATATTAACATGGTTTCATACCAGAAAGATCAACAGTAACCAACTTGGTATTTTATTTATGGATAATCGTATCCATACTGATTTATCGAAGCTATTTGATAACATTGATCATGTTCACTTTATGCATAAGTTAACCTCATAACTTCATATTTACTAGGTTAATAGAATTACATTTATTACAATAGTTTCAAATCTTATCAGTATTTGATGACTGCTGGAGTACTATAAAATAATGATTTGCTGTTGTCCTTCACATATCCGGCTCTGGCATATGCTAATTGCATCAATATTTATCATTACATTGAGATTTGTGATTGCTTAGTTCATGGCGCCTGTATAAACAGATTTAAACACAAAAAGTGGTTGATCTGGGAGTATCCTTCGATTCAACTCTGAATTTCGTGCAAATTTCGAGAAGTTATGTTTAGTAGCTGAAGGACTACTTGGATATGTGTATCGTATTGGTAGCCTTTATACACAGCCTTCATATCATCAGGACTAAAATATGCTTGTTTGATTTAGAATTCATAGTATGCCTGCCAACGTTACTGCATTGAATCAATGTGTCCAGGTTATCAAATTTGATGCTTAAATCCATATTTTGATTATATTACAAAATTAGTCTCTGTAGCATTACACAATGATATGTTATGGTGTTACTTGTTTAGTTATATAATTTTTTTTGCATCTTCTAAGACATCTTCGGACATATGATTAAATAGAACTTTAAATGAAATTAAGAAGTAAATTAAAAGTTTTTTGACATATCAAGATTTAAGTGTAATTGAAAAATGTCTGTAGATGTATTGATGTGGGTGTAAATTTAAGTAGGTTCTTGTTAATAAATCGGCCGGCTCTTATTTACAAAACACTTCCCCCGGGCATAATTAAGAAGTACTTACCGCTGTTATCGCTGGAAGAAAATTCCCGGTCCGTAGACAAAATAAACAAGAGCGGCCAACAAAAGGATGTTTATATTATTATCTGCGGGCGCGCGCGCATTGCCGCGTCGGTGCCGACGCCAGTATTTATAGATACACAGAAATAACAAGAAAGTGGATACACACCCTCTCTGTGTATGGGGATAATTAATCCCCGCTGTTGTGCGCGATATTGTTTCGGTATAATTACTGCGCTTGTACATCTCCGACTGCTGTCTGGCTGTTGCCGTCGCCACTCGGTTTTAGTGCCCGCTGCGGCCGCCGGATAGGGCTTATGTTTATCGCGGTTGGTAGCCCTGGTAAGCCTGGCCAAATCGACTTATCGTAGTACCGTTGTTTCGGATATCCCTCCGGTTATACCCCAAGCGAGTACCAAATGTCACTTGTAAGCCCTTCTCTTCTAAAGAAAACACTTCCCACGATTATTTCATAATCAAAGAGGGTTTGTTTCTTATAATAATCAAATGGGTCACTTCCTTATTGATAAAATGCAAATTCCTTATGTGCAATCTTTCCCCATCCCGGAAGGAAGTCATGTAGTCCATTACACCATAACTGTATTTATTGCGTTAATTATAATAATGTATCATAGAGACAATACACCTGCGAGGAAATCAACAAGGAAAAAAGTCTTGTAATATGCCGACTGAGTAATCACGACCAATTTAAGTGACATGACTTATCAATTTGCACCGCAACATCGCCGGTTTTATGATGCAATAATGGTTCCACCTGTACATCCGTTTCTAGACGAACAACAAAACGCTTTCGCGCTATATTCTCCTACTATTTCACAAACGACTCCTCACACACACACATACACACACACTCAGAAATACAAAAACAAAGAAGCTTCGACGCTTCTTTGTTTTGTGTATCGGGGGGGCAGGTCCCACCCAGATTCAACTGTTCCGCTCGTCGTTTTGCTTCCGAATGGGAGCGAGCTAATTAAATTTGCTCGGAAGGTCATAAATATTTGTTTCTTAACGAATTCTTTATTTCGACCGGTCGATTAATTAATATCGGCGGGCCGACTCGGGGGCGCCCCCTACTTCCATTTCGAATAGCAAACCGCGGCCTCCGTTGCAATTCGAAATTTATGCTGTTTGCGGCCGGCCTGGAAACTAACTAAATATACGCGGCCGGCGCCTCCTGATGTATTTATAAGGTCGGTCTTCTGATGAGAGTGTAAAATTATCGCGCGCGGTTTATACAGTGCCACATGAACACCGCGAATCGCGTGCAGATGAGATCTGTTGTTCCGAAAACTTCAAAACACTCGGGCCCCGGTGAGTTATCGCCCGAAAATAATGGCCCAAATATTTATCGTCTTCGTCTGCATTTTCGACTTGATTTCAAAGATTATTTAGATTGATCAAAGCTAAACCACATTTATTATGTCTTAAAGGCGAAATCTTTGAAATATAAGAAAGGAAAATCAATTTTATCAATAATAAATGCAGAAAGTTCCGTTTCCTTTAAACATCGATGTGATGTAGAGGAGATATTTTACCGAGTCCAGACATATGTAAATGCAATGAAAGTTTAATGTTCGGGCAAAGCAAAACTTCACCAAGGGCATATCTCGGAATCGCGGTGTGGCAGTTGCCGGGAAGTAGACTTATTTAAAGGATTTCTAAGCCCCTCTCCGGGAGACGTGAATATGGACATCGGCGGTAATCTCTCGCCGCGACGAGCTGACGCTGTCACGCCATACTTAGCGGTGATGTAGGGCGGGCAAGACTTGTAAATATCGCACAAGGAGACAATGCAGGTCCACCTGGTCGAGGTTGAGAGGAACCCATCAATTTCGCCTCTCAATTTAATCAACTCCTTACTCTCCGTAAGGACGACGAAGGAATTATGCACAATTAATAGCCGCAACGATGTCACCTTTTTAACCAGAAAAGGGAAATGATGAGAAAAATCAAGGTCTACACGCATATCGAAAGTTCACGCGTGCCAGTTTCGTTAATTATCGGAATCATGCAACTCGGAGTTATCCCAATCGTGATAGGGCCTGATTATAGGTATCTCGATCTCGTGCAACCATTTCCTCCCACGTCCGCCATCGCAGAAACTGAAACTGAGAGAGAGATGGCCGGTATTAATCGCGGATCGCATGTTAAGAGAATGCGCAATGGGCGTAATTAATGGAATTAGTCGAGCAGACCCTACTCGGACGAAGCAACCATGGTTAATTTCCCTCCATGGGTGACTGACTCCATGATTGACCCACCTTAGAAAACCATACTTTCCTATACCAGAAATTATACATGTTTCGGTTCTAAAGATTTTATCCCGCACCTTCATTTACTAAGACTCGATTTTAGCCGGTTATAAAAGACATGAAGTGAAAAGGTTTTAAGATTTTAAAGTAGCCTGATTAGCATATTTCAGGATGCGGCGGTAGAAATAACGAATAACGCGGCTCGGAGTATGTTATAAATAAAGGGGAATCAGATAGCGAGAGGAAAATGCATAAAAGCGTGGAGTAATTTAAATTTTATCGGGCGCGGGCGTATGGCTTCATTACGGGGCCGGCAGGAAGAAGCCGATCGTCGAGCACCGAGGGCCTTATTATGCGCCGCTCGAATCGTAACAATACGGATAATGGCCGCGTTCGACTTCAACCCTGAAATATTTTGATCGGTCTCGTCTATCAGATTAACCGTTAAGGTACCTAACTTCAAATCACGAGATGTATTGCAATTTCACATCACGTTCTATCCATGATTTACTTTGAATATTTATGTACAGGGTCAGTCTGAGAAATCTTGAAAATTATGCTATCGAAAATCTTTATATACCATACCTTTCCGTTGTTTTTGAAAAGAACCCATCTCACCAAGGCGATTTTGCAGATTTCTAAATAACTTGTAATTAAGTTGCCTTTCATTTGGATATAACTCTAAATTAGAGATACACGCTCGCTCACGATCTAGATCCACGCGGGTCACGCACGCCACTCACGTAGATATCATACATGAATCGTATGACTCATGCGTGGATCACGTTAATTCACGTGCCTCACGCTCAATTAAGTAATCAAATGTATGAATCAAAACGATAAACGTGACTTTGAAGATATAATAACTCACGCGTGACTCATCGTGACCTGGCGGGATTCACGTACTTTGCACATCTCAATTTTCTACTCTCTTCTAATAATATTAATAGGACTCCGATATTTATTGCTTAACGACGGAGCGAAGACGCTTGAATTTAACTCAATATGAGGACTCAATATCTCAGATGATTGGGTTTGGGTTGTCTTAAAGAAAGATGTAGTGTTAGGTTTAGTTTCAATATTAGCTCAACTTCTCGTTATTATTCAGTTTTAGACTGTTATAAATATACTTGTATGAAGTTAAAACTAGAACTAACACTACACCTAGAATTAGAAAGATTCGGTTTAGCCGTGCGTTTGAAGACGAAGAAAGAAGCCGATCGTCGAGCACCGAGGGCCTTATTATGCGCCGCTCGAATCGTAACAATACGGATAATTGCCACGGTCGACTTCAACCCTGAAATATTTTGATCGGTCTCGTCTATCAGATCAACCGTTAAGGTACCTAACTTCAAATCAAGAGATGTATTGCAATTTCACATCATGTTTTATCTATGATTTACTTTGAATATTTATGTACAGGGTTAATCTGAGAAATCTTGAAAATTATGTTATCGAAAATCTTTATATACCATACCTTTCCGTTGTTTTTGAAGAGAACCCATCTCACGAAGGCGATTTTGCAGATTTCTAAATAACTTGTAATTAAGATGCCTTTCATTTGGATATAACTCTAAATTAGAGATGAGGGCGTGAGTGACTTTTTGTGCCTGTTCACGCTCGCTCACGATCTAGACCCACGCGGGTCACGCATGCCACTCACGTAGATATCATACATGAATCATATGACGTGGATTATGTCAATTCATGTGCCTCATGCTCGATTAAGTAATCAAACGTATGAATCAAAACGATGAACGTGACTTTGAAGATACAATAACTCACGCGTGACCCATCGTGACCCGGCGGAATTCACGTATTTTGGACATCTCAATTTTCTACACTCTTCAAATAATATTAATAGGACTCCGATATTTATTGCTTAACGACGGAGCGAAGACGCTTAAATTTAACTCAATATGAGGTCTAAATATCTCAGATGATTGGGTTTGGGTTGTCTTAAGGAAAGATCTAGTGTTAGTTCTAGTTTCAATATCAGCTCAACTTTTCGTTATTATTCAGTTTTAGACTGTTATAAATATTCTTATATGAAGTTAAAACTAGAACTAACATTAGACCTAGAATTAGAAAGATTCGGTTTAGCCGTGCGTTTGAAGACGAAGGAAGAAGCCGATCGTCGAGCACCGAGGGCCTTATTATGCGCCGCTCGAATCGTAACAATACGGATAATGGCCACGGTCGACTTCAACCTTGAAATATTTTGATCGGTCTCGTCTATCAGATCAACCGTTAAGGTACCTAACTTCAAATCAAGAGATGTATTGCAATTTCACATCATGTTTTGTCCATGATTTACTTTGAATATTTATGTTCAGGGTCAATCTGAGAAATCTTGAAAATTACGTTATTGAAAATCTTTATATATCATACCTTTCCTTTGTTTTTGAAGAGAACCCATCTCACCAAGACGATTTTGCAGATTTCTTAATAACTTGCAATTAAGTTGCCTTTCATTTGGATACAACTCTAAATTAGAGATGAGGGCGTGAGTGACTTTTCATGCCGCTCACGTTCGCTCACGATCTAGACCCACGCGGGTCACGCACGCCACTCACGTAGATATCATACATGAATCATATGACGTGGATCATGTCAATTCACGTGCCTCACGCTCGCTTAGGTAATCAAATTTATGAATCAAAACGATGAACGTGACTTTGAAAATATAATAACTCACGCGTGACCCATCGTGACCCGGCGGGATTCACATACTTTGCACATCTCAATTTTCTACACTCTTCAAATAATATTAATAGGATTCCGATATTCATTGCTTAACGACGGAGCGAAGACGCTTAAATTTAACTTAATATGAGGTCTCAATATCTCAGATAATTGGGTTTGGGTTGTCTTAAGGAAAGATCTAGTGTTAGTTTTAGTTTCAATATCAGCTCAACTTCTCGTTATTATTCAGTCTTAGACTGTTATAAATATACTTGTATGAAGTTAAAACTAGAACTAACACTAGACCTAGAATTAGAAAGATTCGGCTTAGGCGTGCGTCTGAAGACGAAGGAAGAAGCCGATCGTCGAGCACTGAGGGCCTTATTATGCGCCGCTCGAATCGTAACAATACGGATAATGGCCGCGTTCGACTTCAACCCTGAAATATTTTAATCGGTCTCGTCTATCAGATCAACCGTTAAGGACCTAACTTCAAATCACGAGATGTATTGCAATTTCACATCACGTCCTATCCATGATTTACTTTGAATATTTATGTACAGGGTCAATTTGAGAAATCTTGAAAATTATGTTATCGAAAATCTTTATATACCATACCTTGCCTTTGTTTTTGAAAAGAACTCATCTCACCAAGGCGATTTTGCAGATTTCTAAATAACTTGCAATTAAGTTGCTTTTCATTTGGATATAACTCTAAATTAGAGATGAGGGCGTGAGTGACTTCATGCTTGCTCACGCTCGTTCACGATCTGGACATACGCGGGTCACGCACGCCACTCACCTAGATATCATGCATGAATCATATGACGTGGATCATGTCAATTCATGTGCCTCACGCTCGATTAAGTAATCAAATGTATGAATCAAAACGATAAACGTAACTTTGAAGATATAATAACTCACGCGTGACTCATCGTGACCCGGCGGGATTCACGTACTTTGCACATCTCAATTCTCTACACTCTTCAAATAATATTAATAGGACTCCGATATTTATTGCTTAACGACGCAGCGAAGACGCTTGAATTTAACTCAATATGAGGTCTAAATATGTCAGATGATTGGGTTTGGGTTGTCTTAAGGAAAGATCTAGTGTTAGTTTTAGTTTCAATATTAGCTCAACTTCTCATTATTATTCAGTCTTAGATTGTTATAGACATATTTGTATGCACTTAAAACTAGAACTAACACGAGACCTAGAATTAGAAAGATTCGGTTTTGCCGTGCGTCTAAAGACGAAGGAAGAACCCGATCGTCGAGGACCGAGAACCTTATTATGCGCCACTCGAATCGTAACAATACGGATAATGTCCGCGTTCGACTTCAACCCTGAAATATTTTGATCGGTCTCGTCTATCAGATCAACTGTAAAGGTACCTAACTTCAAAGCAAGAGATGTATTGCAATTTCACATCATGTTTTATCCATGATTTACTTTGAATATTTATGTTCAGGGTCAATCTGAGAAATCTTGAAAATTACGTAATCGAAAATCTTTATATACCATACCTTTCCTTTGTTTTTGAAAGAACCCATCTCATCAAGGCGATTTTGCAGATTTCTAAATAACTTGCAAATAAGTTGTCTTTCATTTGGATATAACTCTAAATTAGAGATGAGGGCGTGAGTGACTTTTTATGTCTGCTCACGCTCGCTCACGATCTAGACCTACGCGGGTCACGCACGCCACTCACGTAGATATCATGCATGAATCATATGATTCACGCGTGGATCACGTCAATTCACGTGCCTCACGCTCGATTAAGTGATCAAACGTATGAATCAAAACGATGAACGTGACTTTGAAGATATAATAACTCACGCGTGACCCACCGTGACCCGGCGGGATTCACGTATTTTGGACATCTCAATTTTCTACACTCTTCAAATAATATTAATAGGACTCCGATATTCATTGCTTAACGACGGAGCGAAGACACTTGAATTTAACTCAATATGAGGTCTAAATATGTCAGATGATTGGGTTTGGGTTGTCTTAAGGAAAGATCTAGTGTTAGTTTTAGTTTCAATATTAGCTCAACTTCTCGTTATTATTCAGTCTTAGATTGTTATAGACATATTTGTATGCACTTAAAACTAGAACTAACACGAGACCTAGAATTAGAAAGATTCGGTTTTGCCGTGCGTCTAAAGACGAAGGAAGAAGCCGATCGTCGAGGACCGAGGACCTTATTATGCGCCACTCGAATCGTAACAATACGGATAATGTCCGCGTTCGACTTCAACCCTGAAATATTTTGATCGGTATCGTCTATCAGATCAGCCGTTAAGGTACCTAACTTCAAATCATGAGATGTATTGCAATTTCACATCACGTTCTATCCATGATTTACTTTGAATATTTATGTACAGGGTTAATCTGAGAAATCTTGAAAATTATGTTATCGAAAATCTTTATATAGCATACCTTTCCGTTGTTTTTGAAGAGAACCCATCTCACGAAGGCGATTTTGCAGATTTCTAAATAACTTGTAATTAAGTTGCTTTTCATTTGGATATAACTCTAAATTAGAGATGAGGGCGTGAGTGACTTTTTATGCCTACTCACGCTCACTCACGATCTAGACCCACGCGGATCACGCACGCCACTCACGTAGATATCATACATGGATCATATGACGTGGATCATGTCAATTCACGTGCCTCACGCTCGATTAGGTAATCAAATTTATGAATCAAAACGATGAACGTGACTTTGAAGATACAATAACTCACGCGTGACCCATCGTGACCCGGCGGGATTCACGTACTTTGCACATCTCAATTTTCTACACTCTTCAAATAATATTAATAGGACTCCGATATTTATTGCTTAACGACGGAGCGAAGACGCTTAAATTTAACTTAATATGAAGTCTCAATATCTCAGATAATTGGGTTTGGGTTGTCTTAAGGAAAGATCTAGTGTTAGTTTTAGTTTCAATATCAGCTCAACTTCTCGTTATTATTCAGTCTTCGGCTGTTATAAATATACTTGTGTGAAGTTAAAACTAGAACTAACACTAGACCTAGAATTAGAAAGATTTGGTTTAGCCGTGCGTCTGAAGACGCACGGCTAAACCGAAATTTTCTAATTCTAGGTCTAGTGTTAGTTCTAGTTTTAATTCTTATTTAGCTCTAAATTGTTATAAATTTTTTTTGGAACCAAAGGTATAACTAATTCTGGACATACAACCTAGGTTTTGTATTAGCACTAGACCTAAAAAATTTTTAAAGTGATTACCCCACAGTTTGAGAATCTTAGTGTTAAGCCTTCTTAATTTCAAGTTCATAGATATTCTCGGTATATTCACCACGTTGTCTATATAATGTGTAAATCAAGGAGGGTAGTTCTTCAGTCATATCTTTTAAGGAAGCGAAACTAGTTCTAGATGTAGTCTTTTTACCGCATTATATTTCTAAAGAGAAAATCATGTTAGTTAACATTAAAATATATTTAGAAACTTTGTGTTAACAAATTCGTAAATTTCCATCAGTAAATTGTAATAGTTTAGCAGTTTGTGGTTTGGGCTTTTCCCATAACGAAAGTACAACGCGTTAAGAAATAAGTTTGTAACAACGTGGGGGGCGGTTCCGAAACTTTGGAAATTGCCTCTGATGCCCATCAATTCGCCGGAAAATCCTCGTCTGTGTACACCTCCATTTTCCTATTCACTGATTTAATTAATTAACTGCGCGCGCGCGCTCTTCACCCCTTTCGCGACCGTTTCGAAAAAAATCCCGTGGTCGGGAATAAATTCTTTGAATAAAAAACGAGGCATAAAGGCAACGAATCCCCGTGAGTTAATTACTTAATTAGTTCCGACTGAAGATGATCAACTCTCCTCTGAATTTCGCGAGTGGAGTAGCGAAATGACGAGCACCACTTTTGACTCCATTAAGGTTTGTTAATTAGAAATCAACACCGGCAGAACCGAACCCGGAGGCTATAAAAAGATTCGCCCGGTTTAAACGTGTAGATAACGCGCGCTCTTTTCCGAAGGGGTGAATTATATCCTCTTTTTCGGACGTTTTCACTCTGATTAAGCGATTTTATTTCCGGATTGAAAAGATTTTAGCGATGCTCAAAGTTTCCATACCCTCTTAATTTCTCCAAGTTTAATTAATACTCTCAGATTACGTAAGCGCCTCAGGTGATTATGAAAGAATATTCTCCTCTAATTAGTCTTATCCGTCTTCTCTTTTTCAGTTTACATCAACCCAATTAGGCGGAGAAATCTTTTTTGTCATAATATTTACCTTTCCTTGCGATTAACTGATTGTATTTCTTTTTTTTTTTGAACAAAAATAACAAAAATGTTTTTGTTTGTGTGATATGATGTTATGAGCATCCCCTTAGTTAAGGTTGTGGGTAGGGAAATTAAAATTTGTCCCTTGTGGGGTTTTGAGTGTATCGTTGAGTCGTTACCCTGTCTGCATACGCGGAGATTTATTCTAGGTCAATATCCATAGAGAAAATGGGAATAACACGTAACGACACGCCGGACCGACATAAAGCGTCGGTCTTGCGATCGGGACTGAAATAAAACCGGCCGCAGAATAGAGAGAGAACGTTCACGATCTAGCAAATCGGAAGTCATAGATCGGCAATTTCTTTAAGGTTCCCGCGGGATCCACACGGTCCGGGGCAGGACATCAGCGTATTCTCTTTATGTCCTCACGAAATTATACCTTATGCCCGGCTGTCCCTATGCCCTGTCGGCACGTATACAGGGTAGGATGAGCTCAACCCACCACCAGTCTTGTACTACTCAGGACTTATTAGGACCAGGGTGAATTTTACTTTTATCTTTGCTATTTCAATTCCTGCTTCCATCTCCATTACCTCCCAGGACCTTAATGCGTTCTTTGCGTTTCTCCACTAAATAAAAAGCTAATACTACTATATCTAAAGAATTTTTTCGTTTTGGTCAATAAAAAAGTGGTATGTATGTATGTATGTATGTATGTATGTAAAACGTATTGTTTTCCCACGTCACGATTAGCCACTTCAACTAGATTCGGAGACAATTGAATGCCTAATACGCTCCGAGCCTGCTTAATATTCAAAACAAATGGACATACATCGCACCTGAACCTGTCTAAAGCAGTTGTCGGTAGCATATTTTATATCGACACGTTTAAGTGCGAATCCGAGCTGCATAGGGTAATAGAATCAATGTTGGACATTTTAAGAAGATATTTTGTATTATAATTTTATTAAACAGATGCATGATAAAGAGTATAATGATAATATGTTGGTTAAACAAACCATAAACCTAAGAGTACCTAATTAGTTATGAAGTATTATATTGATATGAAATTAAGGAAAAATTTGATTTATAACGTTAATAAACTTGTGAAAGTGAGTATTAAAAGCAATTTGCAATACTAAACTAAGTAGATTAGAAAGGTAAAATCCGGATATCGTTAATTATATAGAAAATTTCCACATTTTTCGCTTCATTACAGACTCAACGTTTATAAACTACCGGCTTTATATTTCTAATAAAACTTCTCCATTTCAATTTCGAATCAACACTAATTTTAATGATTTTTTATTAACGATTACAAAGATTATACAAAAACGATTCTTTAAGTTTAGATGATGATGATTACTAATTAAATAGATTATCTAAGCTCGATATCGATACATGTAGAGAAGCTTTAAGATGCATATACTTAGAATTTTAAAAAAGCTGGTGAAATATAACCTTTAAAAGTCTCAAATAGATATGAAGACTTAAGAGGAAAAACGTTGTTAGTTCATTTTAAGACAAAAGTAAATTAAAAGTGCCATTGAAGCTTGTGAAGAAGAGTGTCCAATTCCCAATATTTGGGCTAAAGGTTCTGAAATTCCTGAAAATAGTTCCAAAATCAAAATAGACTTGACGATGCAAAACTTGATATTGCTTCTAAAAGACTTGATATTGCATCCAGAAGACTTGAAATGTCTCCAAAAGATTTGATATTGAAAACTAGATGCTGGTTCTAAAAAACTTGATATTACTTACACACTTTTCAAAGATCGTGCTTCTAGAAGACTTGGTATTGCTTCTAGAAGACTTGATACTGCATTTAAAAGTTTTGAAATGTTTTCAAAAAAATTGATATTATAAAAGACTTAATATTGTTTCTCTTATAAAAGACTCAATATTGTTTCCAGAAGATTTGAAATGTATCCAAAAAACTTGATACTGCCTCTAGAAGATTTAAAATACTTCCAAAAGAATTCAACACTTGCCTCCAGAATATTTTACACTGCTTCCAAAAGAATTAGTCTTCATCCATAAGACTTACTACCACATACGAAAAATTAAGTCTTTTGGAAAAAGTTTAATCTTTCTGAGAGCATTTTAGGTGCTTTTGGAAATAATATGAAGTCTTTCAGTGACAGTATCGAGTCATCTGGAAGCAGTTCAAGTCTTCTGAAAACATTTCAATTCCTCTCGAAACAATATCAAATTTTTGAAAGTATTTCAAGCTTACTGGAAGCAGTGTCACATTTCTTAGAAATAGTACTTCTAAGTCATCTAGGGCGAGTATCATGTCTTCACTAGCAGTTCGTCTTTTTGAAATATTTCAAGTCTTCTAGAAGCATTGTTAAATCTTATAAAAGTGTTATCAAGTTTCCTAGAAGCATTTCAGGTCTTCTGGAAGCAGATGAATTCGGCGATTATCCGAATGGGTGCTGTCTTAAACTATTTTCAAAAGACTTGATATTGAAAACTTAATGCTGGTTCTAAAAAACTTGATATTACTTACAGAAAACTAATAATGCTTCCAAAAGATTTGCAATACTTCTAGAAGACTTGATCGTGCTTCTAGAAAACTTGATCGTGCTTCTAGAAAACTTGATCGTGCTTCTAGAAAATTTGATCGTGCTTCTAAAAGACTTGGTATTGTTTCTAAAAGACTTGATACTGCATTTAAAAGTCTTGAAATGTTTTCAGAAGATTTGATATTCCTTATAAAAGACTCAATATTGTTTCCAGAAGACTTGAAATGTATCCAAAAGCCTTGATACTGTTACTATCTGCTACTACTATCATGTCTTCTGGAAGCAGTTCAAATCATCTGGCAGCAGTTCAAGTATTCTGGAGACATTTCCAATAGTATCAAGTCTTTCAAAGAGACAGTATCGAGTCTTCTGGGTGCATTTCATGTCTTTTGGAAGCAGTTATGAGTCATCTTCTAGAAGTAGTATCCAATCTTCTGAAAAAGGTTCTGAAATTCCTGAAAATAGTTCCAAAATCAAAATAGACTTGACGATGCAAAACTTGATATTGCTTCTAAAAGACTTGATATTGCATCCAGAAGACTTGAAATGTCTCCAAAAGATTTGATATTGAAAACTAGATGCTGGTTCTAAAAAACTTGATATTACTTACACACTTTTCAAAGATCGTGCTTCTAGAAGACTTGGTATTGCTTCTAGAAGACTTGATACTGCATTTAAAAGTTTTGAAATGTTTTCAAAAAAATTGATATTATAAAAGACTTAATATTGTTTCTCTTATAAAAGACTCAATATTGTTTCCAGAAGATTTGAAATGTATCCAAAAAACTTGATACTGCCTCCAGAAGATTTAAAATACTTCCAAAAGAATTGAACACTTGCCTCCAGAATATTTTACACTGCTTCCAAAAGAATTAGTCTTCATCCATAAGACTTACTACCACATACGAAAAACTTGATATTGCTCACAGAAAATTTAACCCTTATCCAGACTTTCTATTAAATTGACACCATTTTCGGAATTAATTAACGATATTTTCGTTATTTACGATCGAATCGACTAAATATTTTGACTTAATAAATGAATTTTTGTTATTTTAAAAAAGAAAAAGGTGGGAAAAGAAAAATCCTTAATCCGTACATTATGTGTCAAAATGATATAGCGTCGAGTAACACATTTGTACGTTTCAATTTAGATCTTGCAAAATTGATCGTCTTCATTTTTGATACAAATTCTGATTCATTTCTTGATACGTGTGAAAGTAATTTCTTTGTATATTAAACAGTATCAAGACTTTCGGAAACATTTCATTACTTTTAAACGCCAACCTTAGGCCGAAATAAGTAATCTACCTCTCTTCTGCACAAAAAATTAAGAAATGATTAAAAATTTGATTTAGGAAGAGGGCAGAATATGTAAACTATACATCATTCTGCTTTTGGAGTAGCAGATGATCTAAACTAATGCAGTAAGTTCTAAAATTTTCTGGAAGCACTCCAGGTATTCTAAAGGTAATATCAAGTCTTGTGAAAGTCATCTAGAAACAGTATTAAGGCTTCTGGAAGCGTTTGGAAGTTATCACGAAGCAATTCAAATCTTCTTAAAGCCGTACCAAGTTTTCTGGAGGTAATATCATATCTTCTAGAAGTAGTATCAAATCTTCTGGAAGTATTTCAAATAATCTAGAAGCAATGTCGAGTCTTTTGAAGCATTGCAAGTCAATTTAGAAGCAGTATTAAATCATCAGAAATATTGGAACTCTTTTGGAAGCAACAATTTTCTTGAAGTCTTTCCAAGTCTTCTGGGAGTAACATTTCAAGTATTCCAGAAGCAATATCAAGTCTTCTGGAAACATTTCAAGTTATCTAGAAGCAGTATCGAGTCTTTTTAAAATGTTGCAAGTCATCTTGAAACAGTATCAAGTATTCCAGAAATATTGCAACTCTTCTGGAAGCAATTCAAATCTTCTTGAAGTCTTACCAAATTTTCTGGAAGTAATATCATATCTTCTAGAAGTAGTATCAACTCATCTGGAAACATTTCAAGTATTTCAGGAGCAATATCAAATTTTCTGGAAACATTTCAAGTTATCTAGAAGCAGACTTGAGTCTTTTTGAAATGTTGCAAGTCATCTTGAAGCAGTATCAAGTCTTCCAGAAATATCGCAAGTCTTTCCGGAAGCAATTTAAATCTTCTAGAAGTAGTATCGAGTCTTCTGCAAATGTTGCATAAGTATCAAGTCTTGCGGAAACATTCCAAGTTTTCTGAAATTACATCGAGTTTTCTAGGAGCAGTATCAAGTCATATAGAAACATTTCAAAGCTTTTGGCAGTCAAATCAAGTCTTCCAAAGGCAATATCGAATCGTTATATTAAGTCTTGAAACAGTGTCAAATCTCTTTGAAACAGAATTAAATTTTCTAGGAGTAGGAGCAATATCACGTCTTCTGGAAGCGGTTCAAATCATCTGGCAGCAGTTGAAGTATTTTGGAGACATTTCAAACAGTATCAAGTCTTCCAAAGAGACAGTATCGAGCCTTCTGGATGCATTTTAAATCTTTTGGAAGCAGTTATAAGTCATCTAGAAACAGTATCAAGTTTTTTGAAAGTAGATCAAGTCTTCTACAAACAGTATCAAATCTTCGAACAAAATCTTCTGGAAACATTTTAAGGCTTCTGGAAATAATATTAAGTCTTTTGGAAAAAGTTCAATCTTTCTGGGAGCATTTTAAGTGCTTTTGGAAATAATATTAAGTCTTCCAGTGACAGTATCGAGTCATCTGGAAGCAGTTCAAGTCTTCTGAAAACATTTCAATTCCTCTCGAAACAATATCAAATTTTTGAAAGTATTTCAAGCTTACTGGAAGCAGTGTCACATTTCTTAGAAATAGTACTTCTAAGTCATCTAGGGCGAGTATCATGTCTTCACTAGCAGTTCGTCTTTTTGAAATATTTCAAGTCTTCTAGAAGCATTGTTAAATCTTATAGAAGTGTTATCAAGTTTTCTAGAAGCATTTCAGGTCTTCTGGAAGCAGATGAGTTCGGCGATTATCCGAATGGGTGCTGTCTTAAACTATTTTCAAGAGACTTGATATTGAAAACTTGATGCTGGTTCTAAAAAACTTGATATTATTTACAGAAAACTAATAATGCTTCCAAAAGATTTGCAATGCTTCTAGAAGACTTAATCGTGCTTCTAGAAAACTTGATCGTGCTTCTAGAAAATTTGATCGTGCTTCTAAAAAACTTGATCGTGCTTCTAAAAGACTTGGTATTGTTTCTAAAAGACTTGATACTGTATTTAAAAGTCTTGAAATGTTTTCAGAAGATTTGATATTCCTTATAAAAGACTCAATATTGTTTCCAGAAGACTTGAAATGTATCCAAAAGCCTTGATACTGTTACTATCTGCTACTACTATCATGTCTTCTGGAAGCAGTTCAAATCATCTGGCAGCAGTTCAAGTATTCTGGAGACATTTCCAATAGTATCAAGTCTTCCAAAGAGACAGTATCGAGTCTTCTGGGTGCATTTCATGTCTTTTGGAAGCAGTTATGAGTCATCTTCTAGAAGTAGTATCCAATCTTCTGAAAACGTTGCAAGATATCTAGAATTAGTATCAAGTCTTGCGGAAGCATTCCAAGTTTTCTGAAATTACATCGAGTTTTCTAGGAGCAGCATCAAGTCTTATAGAAACATTTGAAAGCTTTTGGCAGTAAAATCAAGTCTTCCAAAGGCAATATCGAATCGTTATTTTAAGTCTTGAAACAGTGTCAAATCTCTTTGAAACAGAATTAAATTTTCTAGGAGTAGGAGCAATATCATGTCTTCTGGAAGCGGTTCAAATCATCTGGCAGCAGTTGAAGTATTTTGGAGACATTTCAAACAGTATCAAGTCTTCCAAAGAGACAGTATCGAGTCTTCTGGATGCATTTTAAATCTTTTGGAAGCAGTTATAAGTCATCTAGAAACAGTATCAAGTTTTTTGAAAGTAGATCAAGTCTTCTACAAATAGTATCAAATCTTCGAACAAAATCTTCTGGAAACATTTTAAGGCTTCTAGAAATAATATTAAGTCTTTTGGAAAAAGTTCAATCTTTCTGGGAGCATTTCAAGTGCTTTTAGAAATAATATTAAGTCTTCCAGTGACAGTATCAAGTCATCTGGAAGCAGTTCAAGTCTTCTGAAAACATTTCCATTTCTCTTGAAACAATATTTGGAAGCATTTCAAGACTACTGGAAGTAATGTCACGTTTCCTAGAAGCAGTGCCAAGTCTTCTAGGACGAGTATTATGTCTTCTCTAGCAGTTCGTCTTTTTGAAATATTTCAAGTCTTCTAGAAGCATTGTTAAATCTTGTAGAAGTGTTATCAAGTTTTCTAGAAGCATTTCAGGTCTTCTAAAAGCAGATGAATTCGGCGATTATTGCGTGCTGGGCAAAATAATTTTTAAAAATCAAACAATATAAAATTGATGATGGTTGGTTAGCATTTGCTAAAGTAAATAGACGGTGGCAACATGTTGCAACATGTTCGACATTTCTGCATACAATTTCGCATATAAAGTCTAGATTTGGTTCTAGAAATGGAGTCTAGATGAGGGTTAAAATGTTTCCAGAAGATTTGCAATGCTTCCAGAAGACTTGACACTACTTCTAAAAATCTTGAAGACTTTTTGAAGAATTGAAGAAGACTTGATATTGCTTGCAGAAAACTTGAAATTTCTGGCAGAAGATTTGATATTGCTTTCAGAAGATTTGATACTGCATTTAGATAACCTGATACTTTTTGCAAAAGATTTTAAATGTTTCCAAAAAACTTAAAATGGGCCAAGATGACCTGAATTACACCTACAAGACTAGAAACTGCTTCTAGAAGATATGATATTGCATCCAGAAAACTTTACATTACTTCTAGAGAACTTGATATTGCTTTCAGAAGACTTGATACTGCATCTAGATGACTCGGTACTTTTTGCAAAAGATTTACAATGTTTTCAGAAGACTTGAAGTGGATCAAGAAGACTTGAAAAGCTTCTTCAAAACTAGATACTCCAGATACACTAGAAATTCCAGGATAGACTTGGATCCAAAGAAAAAAAGACTGGACACCGGATTGTGCTGCTTATGCAGCAAAAAATATAACTTATTTTATTGTCAAAAAATGATCAATTATAGGATTATTCTTGCATATCAATTAGAAAAAATATTGCTAAGTTCGTAAAGAATTATCCAAGATGTGTCTTTAATCCAGTGATTGGACTAAATTGATCATTGCTAAATGAGTGCATTCCAATATTGATCTTCATAAATCCAACCTGAATCTTAGTAATTCTAGGTCTAGTGTTAGTCTAGTTTTAATTGCCATTCAGTGCTTGATTGTTGTAAATTCTTCTGGAGCTAAAAGCATAATTAATACTAGACCTACAACCTAGCTTTAGTCCTAACACTAAAGCTACCTACTTTTAGTTCTAACCTAGGTTGGGTTGGGTTCCGCCTTAAAGTCCTGCAAGGGCCTGGAAGTTTTCTTAAATATCCGATTCTGAGACGTAATATGCATATAACTAGTAGTGATACAAATGCTGATTCAATTTTTGGTATGTGTGAAGAAAAAGAATTACAAAACCATCATATCTAGTCTTTAATTGCTAATGTTTGAACTTCTGACATGAAAATTTCGCCTTTTGACAACAATATTTGGTATTTTGTTGGCAAAATAAATTTTATATTTACTTCTGTCACCATTTAGTCTATAATTAACAGTTTTTGGATTACTTATATCAAAATTTTGCATTATGTCCAATAGTATTTAATATTTTTAGGCAAACTCAAATGATTATATTTGGCTTTTTTGTGATGAAAATGTTTTCTACAAGTAATCTTTCAGCAGCATTTCAACTCTTCTAGTAGCTATATGAAGTGTTCAAGAAGCATTTCAAGTTTTCTACAAACACTATCAAGTCTTTCGGAAACATTTCAAGTCATCTAGAAATAGTATCAAGTTTTGTGGAAGTATTTCAAGTCTTTTGAAATTATATCGAATTTTTTGAAAACAGTATCAAGTTTTCTGGAAACATTTCAATGCTCTTCATCAATGAAGTAAAATCAAGTCTTTCAGAGACAAAATCGAATCTTTATTTTAAGTCTTGGAACAATGTCAAATCTCATAGAAGCTGAATCAAGTCTTTCAGGAGCACGGGCAGTATCATGTCTTGTGGAAGTAGTCAAATCATTTAGCAGCAAGTGGAGTATATCTGTTTCTGACAAATACAGAGAAACAGTATTAAGTCTTCTAGATACATTTCCAGGCTTTTGGAAGCAGTTACAGGTCATCTAGAAACAGTATCAAGTTTTCTGAAAGCAGATCAAATCTTCTAGAATCAGTACCAAATCTTCTATAAGTATTGTAAATCTTCTTGAAACATTTTGAGACTTTTGGAAATAATATTAAGTCTTCTGGAAGCATTTCAAGTTTTTTGGAAACAATATTAAGTCTTCCAGTAGAAGTATCGAGTATCTTGAAGCAGTTCAAGTCTTCTGAAAACATTTCAAGTCCTCTTGAAACAATATCAAGTCTTTTAGAAATATTTCAAATTTACTGGAAGCAGTGTCACGTCACCTAGAAGCAGTGCAAAGTCTTCCAGGACGATGACCATGTCTTCTCTAGCAGTTCCTCCTTTTGTCTTCAGGAAGCAATATTGACCTACGAATTCGGCGATTATGCGAATGGGTGTTGGGCAAAACAAATTTTCAAAACCAAACATTATAAAATTGATGATGGTTGATTTGTTTGATGGTGGCAGAAATAGACAGTAATAGACAAATAATTATTTTCTGACACTGTCAATTTGAGACATAAAACCAAATTTAGTTCTAAAAACGGAGTCCGGATGATGGTTAAAATGTTTCCAGAAGATTTGCGATGCTTCCAAAAGACTTGATATTGCTTCCTACAGACTTCATACTGCTTTTAGATGACGTGACGCAATTTCTAAAAAACTTGATATTGTCAACATTTCTAGAAATCTGGAACTCCTTCTATAAGCCTTAATATTTTTTGCAGAAGATTAGAAATTCTTCCAAAAGAATATCTATACTAAATTGTTGATGGTTTTATCTGGAATTTTTCAATTAATTTTTTATTTTATTGTACTATTGAGCTTATTCTTCCAAATTTAGTACCTCAGTGTATTTGCTGCGAACGCTTATAGATTTGTCCATTAACTCTAATCGCTCTAGTCTCTCTTGCCAATTCAATTTTTGTTGCAGCACCCAGCATCCATACGTATTTTCAAAAATCGGTGCTTAATTTTTTCTTAATTTCAAGACTTTTAAAATCTGTTAGATAGTTTATTAGTTCTAGATTTAGGTTTAGTTGGGTTGGGTTGGGTTCCGTCTTAAAACTCCGCAGAGTCCAGGAAGTTTCCCGGGTACGGATTTGGCGAATTCGAGGTGCCTGAGCTGGAGGAGCAAACCATCTTAAAAAAACTGAAGGCCGTGTTGTTCCGGGAGGTGCCATTCCGAAACCAGCCCAAACGTGTCTAAAACGTGGGATACGGGATTAAGTATTAAGTGTGTAATGAAGAATAGTGTGAGTGTTAAAAATGGAGGGTAAGTAAGGTCCTGGATAACTCCAAATATGGGTTATAGAAAAGAAAACCAAAGCCTCGAACACAAACGTGAAGAAGAATCAGCTCTATGTGGGTGCAAAGATTTTTCATACAAATCCCGGCTAATCTGGGAGAAGAGGTTATCACTGAAAACGCCCACCTTGTGTATATCATTTTCAGAGGAAAAAGACGAACTATCCTCATTTGGAGGACTAGAACAGAAGATCTAGCGAAGGGGAAGAAAAAGATATGGACGAACAGACGAGGGTATTAGGGAAAACTCATAAAGATATGGTAAAGTTGATACACAAGGATTGAGGAAAAATATAGAGCAAAATACCAAAAGGAAAAATAAAGAACATAGTGAAAAAAAAATGGAAAGGTTTGGCGAAATTGCTCGGTAGGAGCGAAATACAGGAATGAATAAGAAGAAATGTGAAGAATGACTCAAGAAATGCAAACAGATATGGAAGAGTTACGTCTTAAAAGGCGTACGGCTAAACCGGAATACTTCTAGTTTCAGATCAAGTTCTATCTAGATCTACTTCTTGTTGTTATATAGTTTTGAATTATTATATACTTGTATCAATATACTAATATAATACACTTGTAGTTTTAATTCTTATATAGCCCTAGATTGTATTGGCATCACGTGATTGCCATCAACTAACCCAAATGAATATCCAAATAGCTAGATCTAAAAAGTGAGCAATGGATAAGCGATAATCTTCTAAATTGAACCTTCTCTTCTGAATAAAAGTAAATTAAAAGTGCCATTTCTTGGTTTGTGAAGTAAGGTGTTCAATTCCTAATGCTTTGGCTAAACGTCCTGAAATTCCCGAAAATAGCCCCAAAATCAAAATAGACTTGACAATGCTTCAAAAAAACTTGATATTGCTCCTGAAAGACTTGATATTGCATCTAAAAGTCTTGAAATGTTTTCGGAAAACTTGATGCAATGGATAAGCGATAATCTTCTAAATTGAACCTTCTCTTTGAACAAGGTTGCAGAAGGGTGCCTTTGAGAGGTTGAAGAAGGATGCCTTTGAGCACGTACATATTTCATCACCTGTCTTCTAGTCTTTAATCAGAAGATATTTTTTATATCACATGCAAGCGAACACTAACTTATTGCTGTTTAATTCCTGATTAGGGATAGGCTTAATAAAAAAATAAAATTTATAACAAAAATTGTCGATTTATGGTTTGAAGTTGGTAAAATTAGCATAGAATTGATTGTTTTGTAACAAAAGAATTGGAATACTATGTGATACAAATAAGGTCCTTTTTCATTTTTCATTTATTCATTATAAATTTGGCTAAATTTTAAAACAAATTTTTCGTAACTATGAAGAAATGAGTGAATTCGATTCGCCCCATTTTGATTTAGAATAACTTTAAATATATCAAGAAACAACAATAAGTTTAAAAGTCCGTGTGAACTGACATGATTACTATGAGATAATTAACGTTCAGCGAATTACAACATTGCTTACACACTCGAGCACACGTAATTCAAACTAATTATAACGTACAAAAGAGTGAGTGGGCAGGTTTCGAGCTATGTAACAATGTGAAATGGTTATCTTATTTCTCCGACTTGTTCCTATTCTATATGTATAATCATTATTATTATCTGATTTAGTAGTTTTGTTTGAAAGTCAATTAATTAAATATTCTATTCCTCGTTTGCGAGGTTTTCACAGTAATTGTAATTCAAAGTGGTCGGTCAGGTAATCGTTTCCCTCCGCGGAATCGATTCTTTTTAGAATGCATCAATGCCGTCATGTCATTCATCGTTATGCCCAAAAGCGGCAAACCCCTTTTAAATGAGAGAACAATGGTGAAATTTTAATTGTCGCCCTCTCTTCGCCTCTCTTCGCCTTCTCTTCGCCTTCTCTTCGCCTTCTCTTCGCCTTCTCTTCGCCTGCCCCTCGAGCGGTGCCTGATTTCAGCCTCTTTGGTGTTTTTTCGCGCAGAACGCGAATTTCCTTGTGCGTAATTGCGGCGACACGTGCAGCCGCGTGCCAACCCCACGCCCCCGGGGGCCCTCAACAACTACGTTTCGGAATTCAAATGGGACGACGCGGGACAAATATGGCGCATTTAAGGAAAATCCTTTTATTTATTGGAATTATTTAATGCGACCCTTCGTATCGAACTCACGTACGTTTACGTCGAACGAAAATATCTTCCCTTTGGGATTTTAAGCGGAATTGTAAATCATTTAAAAACTTCGTTCTTAACTTAAGATTAACAATCTTTTTTATTGGAATATTTTTTCGAATAAATAAACTTTTGTGGAAAGAGTGAGTGTATTACATGGAGATGTAGGATTTTCTGGTCGGAGGGGAAAAGAGATGGGATGTAGCGTTTATTGACAGCCAGTAGATTGTTCCCCAATCTACTGGCCACCGGACAGCAGCTATAACTCGTACGGTTGCCGATATATGCGACCAACGGTTCGGGGTTGTCGGCCGACGCGACACTAAAAAAACCAGCCGAAATGGAAGGGACGCGGATATTTATTTCGTTTCGCATAGTTTTGTTTTTATCGGATATTGGATCGGCCCTACGTGGATTGTTTTCGTTTTACGCCCGTATCCTGCTATCGCGATTGCTAATTGCACGCGCGTTCGTTCAATATCCTCCAAACTCGACAAATTTTAATCATTTTCAAATCACGATACTTCTGTTACATCCAATATCGAATCTACACTTACTTTTATATTAAATACACCATCCATTAACAATTAGACGATGAAACTTTTTACTAGCATCACGTGATCGCCATCAGCCAATCCAAACGAATTTCCAAATCTGCCTTACACAAAAATTACTGTTACAAGAAGTAACTGGTGTAGTGGAAGAACTAACAGATATCTATCACAGCACTTAGGTCCTAGACGATCTTTGTATGTCCCCACAATTGGTCGTTCATTCAACGGTCAGAAAACCAGCTCAATGTTTTCATGGACGTTAATATTGAGGAGAAAGATATGTGCCTTATATCTGAGACTTGGGGCCATGATATTCCAAAAATGGATTCCCTTAGATACGCAAGTTTGGTAGAGTATAACTTACCGTCTCCTTTTTTATTTCACACCCTTTACAGAGAGATGTATTTGCCAGCTTCATATAGAACATGTGCTTACATAACTTACAGTTTCCGATCAGAAAGTGGATGAGGAGCCTCAAATCACTTTCTGATTTTCCAAGAAACTGAGTCGATCGTTTCGGTTTGGATAGAGCAGTTTTCTTTGCAAAAGCACCTGCTGACGTCTCATCTCATCTATTGCAAAAATCCTGATGGGAGATAAAATTTGTTAGCTTTAATATTAATGGCTAGTGGTATCATGTCCCATAATTTCAATATGTTCTTTAAAAAGAACATTGAAAGAGCTCCACTTTATCATGACATTGTTGTTTAGATTTGGATGGAAGTACTGTTTTTTTGCATTCGTTAAGAATTCAGTAAAAGGAATTCAACCAAGTTTTTGGTTGACTTCCCAATAAGCTTTTACTTAATTCTTAACGAGTACAATCAGGAAAATCAAAAATAAAATCAGGCGTCATCGCGAGACACATCAAAGACAAGTCGAAATACCTCTATAACAACTCCGATAGAGCGTCAAAATAGATGATGGAGAGGATCAGTGGATGCATACATAGGTTAGCAATGAAGTTTTTAAATTTTGAAATTTCTAGCACATTTCTTTTACTTAGTTGTTGTTTAGGTTTCCTCCTCAAAAGGATCTCACCAACGACGATGTGGCTCGATGCCTACCAATCGCTAGTATAGCAGTTAGATATCAGTACAGATCACAACGTTTTGGCCAATCTTTTTGGAGTCCATAATCGCAGAAAATTCCCGCCCCACAATCTCCAGCTTTCTTTCATCCATCAGTATAAATCGTTAGAGTTTTACCTAAGCTTATGTAGCTTTAGGATATTGTCTCAATGCCAAAATGTGGTTTGGTTAAGAAAGTAGGTGTTATGTAATCTGTGTGAGATTCAAGGAGCCTCGCTCCAAAGCTTAAGCATGCTCAGCATCGTCTCCATCGTGATTGAAAGTGTAGATCTCATTGTGTCCGCGATTAACAGGCAAGCCAGTCGTTGTAATTTATGCAGGAATTTAGCTTTGTGTGCATCCTTCAGTGCTGAGCACCAAACTATGGCTCCATGAGCTACCATAGGTCTTATCACAGAATAAACAATCCCCATGATTTCTCAATTACCTTTCGACACTAAACTAGTACAATCCTTGCTTTTTTGGTTTTGCAACTGATGTGTGATGTCCAAGTCAAACCTTTGCCCAAGATAACACCAAAATATTTTACTTCTAGAGCAAAAGTTAATGGATTATTGCAGAAATTGAGGTGTTAAGTGTCCCTCTAATCACAGTTTTTTGTAGTGTCTGACCTTTCGCTTTAGCCTGAACAACTTTGCTAGCTAGCATTGTTCTTATCCAATCCATGATGACCAACGGCACTTTTCGAGATTCCAGTGCCCTGTTAATGCTATTAAAGATGGTTTTGCTCCCTCTATGTTAAAAGAAGTTCCTAAATTAGACTCTTTCGAAGCAAAAGCTTACCGAATGCACACCACTACCGTACTATGTACACCCCACTACCCCACTATGTAGAGCAATGTCCACAGATCGCCCAGTAACCCCCAGATCGTCCAGTAATTAATAAGCAAGTTAGTCGTTGCAATTTATGCAGGAATTTAGCTTTGTATGCATACTTTAGTGCTGAGCACTAAACTATGGCTCCATGAGCTACCATAGGTCTTATCACAGAATAAAAAATTCCTATATATTTCCAATTACCCTCCAACATAGAGCTTGTACAATCGTTGCTTTTGTAGTTTTGCAACTGATGTGTGATGTCCAAGTCAAACCTTTCCTCAAGATAACATCAAGATATTTCACTTCTTGAGCAAAAGTTAATGGATTATTGCAGAAATTGAGGTGTTACGTGTCCCTCTAAGCATAGTTCTTTGAATTGTGTGACCTTTCGTTTTAGCCTGAACAACTCTGCTAGCTAGCATTGTTCTTATTCAGTCCACGATGACCAACGGCACTTTTCAAGATTCTAATGCCCTATTAATGCTATTAAAGGCGGTTTTGCCCCCTCTATGTTAAAGAAAGTTCTTGAAATAGACTCTTTCGAATCAAAAGCTTACCGAATGCGCCCTACTACCGTACTATGTACACCCCACTACCCCACTATGTAGAGCGATGTCCACAGATCGCACAGTAACCCCCAGATCGTCCAGTAATTAATAAGCAAGCCAGTCGTTGCAATTTATGCAGGAATTTAGCTTTGTATGCATGCTTTAATGCTGAGCACCAAACTATCGCTCCATGAGTTACCATAGGTCTTATCACAGAATAAACAATCCTCATATATTTCCAATTACCCTTCGACATTGAGGTGGTACAATCGTTGCTTTTGGGGTTTTGCAACTGATGTGTGATGTCCAAGTCAAACCTTTCCTCAAGATAATATCAAGATATTTCACTTCTTGAGCAAAAGTTAATGGATTATTGCAGAAATTGAGGTGTTAAATATCCCTCTAACCACAGTTCTTTGTAGTGTGTGACCTTTCGTTTTATCCTGAACAACTTTACCAGCTAGCATTGTTCTTATCCGGTCCACGATGACCAACGACACTTTTCAAGATTCCAGTGTGCTGTTAATGCTATTAAAGGTGGTTTTGCTCCCTCTATGCTAAAAAAAGTTCCTAGAATAGACTCTTTCGAAGCAAAAGCTTAACCGAATACGCCCCACTATCGTACTATGTACACCTCACTACTCCACTATGTAGAGCAATGTCCACAGATCGCTCAGTAACCCCAGATCGCCCAATAATTAACAGACAAGCCAGTCGTTGCAATTTATGCAGGAATTTAGCTTTGTGTGCATGCTTCAGTGCTGAGAGCCAAACTATGGCTCCATGAGCTACCATCGGTGTTATCACAGAATAAACAATCCCCATATATTTCCAATTACCCTTCAACACTGAGCTAGTACAATCGTTGCTTTTGTGGTTTTGCAACTGATGTGTGATGTTCAAGTCAAACCTTTGCCCAAGATAACGCCAAAATATTTTACTTTTGGAGCAAAAATTATTAAAAAAAAAATTATTTCTGATTATTGCAGAAATTGAGGTGTTAAGTATCCCTCTAATCACAGTTCTTTGTAGTGTGTAACCTTTCGTTTTAGCCTGAACAACTCTGCTAGCTAGCATTGTTCTTATCCAGTCCACGATGACCAACGGCACTTTTCAAGATTCCAGTACCCTGTTAATACTATTAAAGGCGATTTTGGTCTCTTTATGTTAAAAAAAGTTCTTAAAATAGACTCTTTTGAATCAAAAGCTTACCGAATGCACCCCACTACCGTACTATGTACACCCCATTACCCCACTATGTAAGGCGATGTCCACGTCTTTGATGTAAGCATATTGATGCAAGTGCAAAGGAAACGCTTTAAGTACATATTTTCTTATCATTAGAACATAGTCTTTTAAATCTCTTTAAAAGAAATGAAGAGGGACTAATTGGTTGAAAAGCTTTAGAACTCATTGGATCCTTTTTGCCATTCTTTGGTATAAAGGTTAGTGTAAACTTTCTTCAGTTGATGGAAATATAATTAAATGCTAAGCAAGTTTAAAAAAACCTCATCAAGTATACTTTCATATCTTCATTATACTTTCATATCTTCATGGCTTCATTGAAGAAGAGCAGAAAAGATACCATTAAGTCCCAGTGTTTTGAAGTTTTTACCACTTGGTTGGTTAACTGCTAGTCAAGTCTCGTAGGAGAGTTGTTAAATTCCACTTGGTGTAGAAGCATTAAAAAATCTTGCAAAGTGAGCATTCATTAGTAAATGGAATGATTCTTTTAGGTCTTTGGCAAAACTGCCATCGGGCTTCATCACTCTCATATCTTCACAAAAATTCCAGACTAATCGCTTTTTTTGTATTACTAAATGTTTTAACTCTGACTGGAATGTGTTTGAACAAAGTCCAATCAGAATTTAGTCTAGTTTGTTGTGCTTTATTGACCCTCAGTGCATATAGATCAGGAGTCTACAAAGGTATAGTCATTCCTTTCTTCTCAATAATTCTTTCAGGACATACCGCGTGGAAGGTCTGAGTTAGTAAAATTTGAATACTTCTCTAATTTATCGGTATTTCCAGGAAAGGTATCTGGAAAATCTCGCATTTGCTCATTTAGATAACTTGCAACGATGCTCAAGTCAGTCTGCTTTAAATCTAGAACCTTCTTTTCAAAAAATCTGGTTGGTCCTAATTTGAAAGTGATCCATTTACGGTGAGAGATAGACGCTTCTAGATATAGAAATAGACATAGATGGTTCTTGGCAGCAACGCCAATTTTTAATGTATTTGGATACGTTAGCTGATGCTAAGATAAAATCAATAATTGTTTGAGACCTAGCATTGGCAAAAGTGGATTCACAGCCTTGGTTCATTACCTCCAAGATATTACTCGTAATAAATTCAAGCAAGGTCTTACCTCTAAAGTTTCCGTCATCACATTCCTAAGTAACACAGTGAGTATTGGAGTTGCAACCTACAATAAGTAGCCATTTGCTTACCTTACTATCGTTGAGTTATGCTATCAAGGCAGCAATAAGGGTCATCTCTTGTATAAGAAGGTAGACGGATGGTAGAGTGAAAAGAAATATAAAAAGGAGTTTTGCAAAGCGTTTGTTGCAGCTAAAGTCAGAAAATCCCTCTCAAGATTGGTGAGGAGAATGAAGGCAGAAAATTTGTTATTAATTTTAAAACAATATTCATATTCAAAATTAGACCTTTTTCAAAGGCACGTACAGCTTTCATCAGATAAGAAGGTACTTTTAATTAGAAGATATCTTTCAAACCACATGCAAGCATAATATAAGTTTTATTTGCAATTTGAATTTAAAAAAATCTTCTTTGTCTACATAAAACGATAACGTAAAAAGAATAGTAAGAAGTTTGAATCTCAAAAAGTATTCGCCGAGACGCAAAGTTCCATTTGCACCATCAAATATCCCAAAGTATTTATTCTATAAGTTCCGAAGCCGCGGTTGTCGTAGAGTTTAGTTTAGAAAAGTTTCCGTTCCTTTCGGAAACTCCTTTATATCCGATAAACGTGCGTTGTTTTCGTGCCGCGATCGAACCGAGCTCAGATTCACTGCCCGTCATAATCTGATCCCCGAGGGACGGCGTCCGCATAAATATTTTATGGATTTACGTTGTTCAGTGCATTATACTTATCGTGTTCGCTATTTGATCTGCAGCCTGACAGTTCTTGTAGCACTTCGTCGGGTTTATTGCCCAAAACGGGTGCCGGTTCTCCCAAAAGGATTTGCAGCCATCTCCCTCGGTGGAGCGTTGGGACCGGGATACGTTAAAGGGAAGGGGGCGTACAAAACGTAAACTCAATTAATAAAAGTAAATAAAAAGCGTGCGAACGTCAGGTTGACCCCCCCTAAATAATTGAACGCGTCTCGCCGATTATGGGAAGCTGTGTATGACAATATGGACCACCCCCTAATCCGGGAACCCTCGCTGCAGGCCATGCGATTTTAATATTCAGATTGGTTACACCTTTTATCTGTATAGGAAATAATTTGGCTCGGCGCTCCCCTAAAAGCTTCAAAAGCACCCCTTGTTTGTTTTTTGCACTTGTCCCTTTCACTGGGTTGATTAATATACTGTTATAACGTCTAAATTGAAATTGGGAAGAAGAAACTCGGGATGTATCTTCTCTTATTCTTAGTTGAGAGTTAGTTATTGATCCCTAAGACTTTATTAGATCCTTTAACAAACAACCCCGTGAGCTTATTAATGCCCAGCAGTCAGCCTGCCAATTAATACTAATGTGGATTCGTAGCCAAGGCAAAAAGGAAAGATCGTCGAGTTTCCGCCCCTAAATCAAGTTCGTTTACGACTCGGCCATAACCCGGACGAACTGACCGACAGGCCTATAAGTCAACAATTATCAAATTCCCCGGGGAATCGTACGGGGGGAGTACGTCCGATCGCAACAATCCTCCAGACGAGGCGTGATCCGAAATCGGAGGTCTTAGTCAGGTTTTTCTTCGACCCCAGACGGGTACAATCACAGCTGAGATGGGTACAATTAAATCTCCCTTTATTGCTGATAGAATTTTCCTTTTATTATCTGATAGATACTAGGAGAAAAAAAACATAAATAAAGTCAATTAGAATTTGTGTTTAGAGATACAATCACAAAAATATGCTCACTTTTACAAGTGGTGCAAGAAGATGTCTTATCCTGACTAATTGAAGCTAAATTAACTAGACGTTAATGCATTATTAGATGATCTATATCAGTAGGTTATCTTATGAAAGCAGCTGGAAATAATAACTATGATATAACATATACAAAATAGTTTTCGTGTATTTAAAATCTTCAATGAAGAGCTTTAAATAAAACCAGTAGCTCTTTTGGTGAACCTCTTTCATGATGTATTTATTTAAAAGGAAAAGATTATGAACACTTCTAATACCACAAAGAAACCCGCACTAACAAATATTTCGTTTTGTCGGCGTGAAGAAACCATACAGACATAATGGGCCGGAATTTGTAGATGATATGTCCAAGAGTTTACAAACACAATATCCCAAAGGATTAGCCTCTGGGCTTTTAACCGAGCGATATTCTTTGCTTAAATCCAACAACAGTCGGACTTCAACACCTCATCTTCGGTGCCGCCACAAAGGGTTCAATATCTTACGGATTGATGAGCTTTGAGCTTCTTAAAATAGGAAGTACTGTTATGTACCTTGGTAATTCCTGGAAGAGGATTGCATCTTGGGTCTATTACTTAACGATTAGATTATCCAAGTTGGAGTAAAATAAGCAAACTAGAATCGGCACATTCCGAAATTTGATAATCCCTTTACCACGCGAAGCCTGCGACCAATTAAATACCGTACTAAGTAAGTAAGGACCGGGCCGTCCATTAATTGTATCCGGCCAGATTAATGAAGTTCCTGGACAACGTTCGAAGTTTGAATATCTAAGATTAGGAGCCAGCCAGTATCTCACGTTAATACCGTTGTCAATTACGTTTTATAACCGCGCCGTTTCACATAATTACGAAAGTTCCTTGATGGATTCTCAACTTGAAGGAAATTAGTTTTCAACGTGAGGATAAACTCGAAGATAAATCAGCATTATGTAGTAATGATTCAAAAAAATCAAAAAAAGGGAACGTGTAAGAAAAGGACAAAGCAAATGAGCGAAAAATCAATAAAAAAGAAGCGAAGAATTCGAGATGGCAACAATGTTTATAATTGCTGTCGATAGTTAAATACATTTTGCGCTCGAAAGAGACGAGTTAAGGCTTAAGAAGAGGCGTTGAGGGGAAACTGGTCATGGAAGAGGGGGGATTGAGTCGGTCGAGTTTGCATACAACCCGGTTCGCCTTTTATATAAAAAAAGTGGGTATTTATTGGCGACACGCTGAATATAACATGAAATACCAGTCGTTCGACGAGAACTGATGAAAAAGTCGTTCGTATACAGAGTGATCCTTTATCTTAAATCTTTCAAAAATTTTTTAAATAATCCTTATTTATATATTCTAATTAATTTTTAGATTAAAAGGGTGTACAGAAATTTAAATCCAATTAATTTTTATACATTGTATGAATAATATCGAAACATACTCGTTTAATTATTTTTTTTTAAGATTAAGCTCTCCAGAAAAATCATTTTTTAGGGTATTTCTTTAGGAGTTGGCTAAAACTACTAAAAAATTTGAAAACTTATCTTTAATTCTAGATAAAAAGGAAGAAGAACTGGTATAGAAGGGATTAAAATATGATCCAAGAAAATGAACGAACTTACCAATGTTAGTGATGGAAATCCAAGCAATAATAAAGAGACATAAGAATGAAGACATAATCAACAAAGAGATTTAGAGGATACTAATAAAAGAAAAAAAGAAACGAAATAAATATTAGATGAATACAGAATCATCAACAAGTTAAAATAAAAGATTAAAAATAACGTAATTTTGAGTCTAGCGAACAAAAATGCAAGAATGGTTATTATCGACAAAGAACTAAAAAAATCTTTAAAGAATATCTAACTAAAATTCTACAACTTAATTTCTTAACCGAAATCAATTACTTTTTTTTTCTTTTTATTGTTTAAACTGTACAATCTGTCTATATTGACAATAAGTAAGTGTTATATATATATATATATATATATGTATATATATGTTTTCGTTGATCCGAGGTATCATCCGTTCATCTTCTTGGTTGTTCCCTGTGGACAGAGGCAGACGTTTCGGCAAGATCTCACTTGGCATCTTCAATACTTTGTCGTAGTCTCCTGTTGACAGACTGAGGTCTCTTCTTGTGGATGTGGGTCCTTCGGCTTGAATTGTCGATCGATAGCTTTCTTCACCATGTATTTGGAGTAGCCGTTTTGAGCAAGAGCCAAGGTGACTTTCGTCATTTCTTCTGATCTGTTATCGTTATCTGTAAGTCGAATGGATCTTGAGATTAGTGAGTTGGCGACTGATTGGATCTGTGAAGGATGATGATGAGAAGATGCATTTAAGTATCGATTCGTGTGGGTAGGTTTTCTGTATACAGTATGCTGCAGGCTGTTGCGAGATTTCTTTACTAATACGTCGAGAAAAGGTAGCTGTCCGTTTTCTTCTATTTCCGTGGTGAACTGGATCTTTGGATGAATGGTATTCAAATATTCTTGAAATTCCTGGAGCTTTTCTTTTCCAAAGGATCAAATGACGAAGATGTCATCGACGTACCGGATCCATAACTTCGGTTTGTATTTGGCCTCCCTTAACGCTTTCTTCTCGAGGTAAATCATGAACAGGTTGGCGATGACCGGGGACAGTGAAGAACCCATAGCTGCTCCTTCTACCTGCTTGTAAATCTGACCGTCAAACAGAAAATAAGCATTGTTGAGACAGTGTTTGGCGAGGTCTACGATGTGGCTGGGCAAGTCTTCGTTTTCTCTGATCTGCTTGAGGGCCTCTTCGATCGGGATACTAGGATAGAGAGACTTGACATCGAAGCTCGCCAAGATGTCACTGTTTTCAATTTGGACGTTGTCCAGAATTTGAACGAAATGTTCAGAATTTCGCACGTAGGAGTCGGCTTGTTGTGTAATAGGCTGCATGATCTTCGCCAGGTACTTTTCAAGTTTTTGTACCGGTGAGTTGAAGGCACTCACAATGGGTCTAAGTGGAACGTTCGGCTTGTGTATCTTGGGAAGACCATAAAGTTTTGGGCACCTGCTTGATTTCTCTCGAGGGATTAGAGTTTTCTTTATCTCCGGATCTATTGGAGATGCCTCTATTTTCGACTTGGTTGTCTTTTCTAGGTAAGTTGTAGGGTCTCTTGCTGCTGGTTTGTAGGCCGTATCTTTGAGTAAGTCCATGATCTTCTGCTTGTAATCCACCGAGTCCATAACCACTGTGGCATTACCTTTGTCCGCCGGAAGTATGATGATATTGTGGTTGTTTTTAAGTTGCTTCAGGGCCTGGATTTCACTTGGATTAGATCCAAGTGAAACGAGTGGTCCAACTTAATTCGACTTCGGTGGTTTAGCTAAACGTAAAATCCTGGAGATGTCCATTCTTAAAATTTCGGCTTTTTGTTTCTCCATTGATGTTAAGCTGGATTCCACGTTAGCAATGATTTCTTCATCCGGAATGGTCTTTGGGGTTAAGGCGTAGTTGAATCCTTTACTTAAAACTGCTCGTTCTGCATCTGAAAGGTTGTATCCTGAAAGGTTATGGACGATCTTTTGGTTTTGGAGGTGTGGCCGCTTAGATGTTTTTGCGGATCTTGCTTTTAAATCTTCGAACTTCTTTTGGAGTTTCTTGGTTTTCTGGGCTCTGTTCGTTTCGCAACGCCAGAATGTTAAAATTTCTAACTGGGTCCAAATGATGATGTGTAGCTGTTGGCTCAATAACAAATGAAGCTGGTATAATTCGAGTTCGGTGCTGCTGAGATTCTTCCTCGTTCTTCGGATTTCTTCTTTAAGGAGCGAATTGCTGGCTCGCCTGAGGATCGCTTCAGTTTGTCGGGATCTGGTGTGGTGAGTAAGTCTGGTGAAAGTAGGCTGTAAGTCATTGTCACGACATCGTTTTAAAAATGTCAAATCGCAGAGTAAATTGGTTTTCTTTTCCCTCAGTCTTTTAAAAAGCTTGGTTTTCCTGTAGGTTTCCTCCTCGTAGAGGTTTGTAATGGTAATTCGTAATGCTTCGCGGATGGAAATCCGAGGTATCATCCGTTCATCTTCTTGGTTGTTCCCTGTGGACAGGGGCAGACGTTTCGCCAAGATCTCACTTGGCATCTTCAGTGCTTTGTCGTAGTCTCCTGTTGACAGACTGAGGACAGACTCAGTCTATACTATTACCATATATATATATATATATATATATATATATTTGTTATACATTAACTAATTTACTTAGTTAATGTGTATATAAAATACGAAATGTAAACTTTTACTAGTTGATGTATACAATTATTAACGATACTCAGTTAAAGTTTAATATACGTTTAAAATGTATTATATAACAAAAGTTGTAGAAGTTGTTTTAAATAAAAAACGAAGCGAAGACTCGACTATGACGTGACCGTATGAAGAAGGAACAACAAAGATATAAAAATATTACAACTCAAGAAATACAACTATTTTTAAATTTATGCGAATTATGTTTGAAAAAGCGAAAAAACGAAAAGAAAGGGGTTGGTGGTTAAGCTGATGATATTTTCACACTATAACTCTAGATGCCAAGAAGAATTAATAGACTTTCAATCACAACCTGATGGAGAACTTAAATTTATATTGCTCTATCAAGATCATCTGACGAAATTTGTGATACTTAGAGCATTTAAAAGTAAGCATGGATTGGAAGTAGCAGATCAACTACTTAATATATTCTTATTATTTGGTGCCCAATCCATGCTGCAGTTTGATAATGGACGAGAATTTGTAAATAAGAAGAATAAGAGATGTAGAAAATATATTGAACGCTTGAATGTTACAAGAAAGATAAGTAAAGATAAAAACCTTTCAATCAAATCTTTCTTTTTTTCTACAATAAAAAGCGCTAATAATAGAGCGCTTCATGTAGGAATCAAAAGTAGTCCATATGAAACTTACTTCTTCTTCACTACCACGAGATGTTATTAAAGAAATTAATACTGAGGACGTCTTAGACATATTAATAAAGACTTCTAATGCATCTAATACAGAAGAACAAGGTGAAAATGAAATCACTTTTCATAGCAATGTTGCTATTTTGTAGGAATCTATCCCAGAAAGTTCTTTGGAAATCTTAGAAGAAGCTTTGAATGAAGAAATTTTGCTAGTAGAGGAAATAGCAACAACGTGTGTTGATAAAGAAGAAAATTACGATATATTGAAAGAGAAGAAGTGCAGAAAATGTGAGATTTTGTTATTGTCGGAAGATAATTCAATTTGTAATGTTTGCGTGCGTCTACATGAAATTAATAATAACAGAAATGATGCCAAAGAAAATTTAAAACTTTAACTTACACGTATGAAAACAATATCTGATACTTTTCATATGGCAGCAGAAAACGAAATGACTGTCCGGATTAAAGTACCTGATGTAGACATGGGAAGAGGAGATTCTCGTTCAATCTTAGGATGTGTAATGAAAAACACCGATAATGGTTATTTTCAAATAGGAACAAGGAAAGCCATTTTGAAAGGTCTTTACACTAGATCCCAATTTAGTGTATACCCAGAGAAGGTACTAAACATCGATGATATTCCACCACAACAATTACCTCTTAGAGCAGTGGTTACAGAGCAATCGGTAGGAAGTGGACAGGGATTTGTGAAATGCAATTGCAAAACAAAATGTAATGGTAATAGATGCACAGGTGTAAAGAATAAAAAATTTTTGTGATTCGCAGTGCCACCAAAATTTACCATGCTGTAACAAATAAAAGTTGTATTTGCATTAATAGATGAACGGATTTGTTCTTTATATTGTATGTTTTTGTATTTTTGTTTTAAGGAATAAATATTTGTATTAAAAAAATCCGTATTTAAATTTTTATTACATATCTTAGTACAAAGCTTCCAGTTATTTTTCGGTTTTTTGATACTACGTCAAAAATGTATTTATTACTATACGTCCTTTGGAACAACTTTTACAGATATTTGTTAGCAAATGTATACACTACCTAGTATATGTACACATTCACTAGTAAGTGTTTTGGTTGATCCGAGGTATCATCCGTTCATCTTCTTGGTGGTTCTGTTGACAGACTGGAGTCTGTCAACAGGAGACTACGACAAAGCACTGAAGATGCTAAGTGAGATCTTGGCGAAACGTCTGCCCCTGTCCACAGGGAACAACCAAGAAGATGAACGGATGATACCTCGGATCAACCAAAACACATACTTTTCCATCCGCGAAGCATTACGAATTACTATTCACTAGTAAATGTATACACTCTATGATTAGTAAATACTTTCACTAAAACGTTACGTAAATGTATACATTGACTAGTTAATGTATACATTAACTGAAATGCACACTTTACCTGTAACATACACATATTTACAATTCCGCCTCATGTAGGAAATTCTCCAATGAGAGTTTCCCGCCTATATTATTTTTTTTTGTCATTTAATTTATAATTTAATTATTTTATTTTATTATATAATGTCTTCACTTAAATCTTGTGGTGAGATCTGTAGGTTTGTAGCGTTTCAGCCGTCGCACTTCGTTTTCGGTATTCTATAACTCTCGCACCACCGCGTTTGAGTGGTTATTTTCCCTTTGTACCTTACAGAATATTTTTTAGCTTCCATTTTTACTATAGGTATTTGTAGATCATTTCCAAGTATACTATTAGTGACATACCATGGTGCATTAGTTATTATTCGTAACACCTTGTTTTCAAATATCTGCAGTATTTCCAAATTTGAATTGCTTGCTCTTCCCCATAACTGTAAGCCATACGTCCATATTAGTTTCAGAATGGTTTCATAAAGCAATTTTTTATTCTCAATACTTAGTTTTGAATCTTTTCCTATCAGCCAATACATTTCTCGCTGTTTTCTTTTAGTAAATATATGTTTCTGCCACGTAAGACGTTTATCTAAATGTATACCTAGATATTTCACGGAGTCTGATTGAACGATTTGGCATCTATTCAGCTCAACTGGAGGAGAATGTTCTTTTCTTGTTGTCAAAATGACGGTAACAGATTTATCATTGCTCGCTTTCAATTTCCATTTTTTTAACCAACTGTCGATTTTGTTTAGATGCGTCTGTACATATGTGGCCACTATTTTCGGGTTTGCATGAGATGCTATTATTGCTGTATCATCTGCAAAGGTCGCAGTTTTTGTTTTACTTGTAGTTAGTAAATCTGCAGTGTAGAGGGAATAGAGCACGGGTTCCAGGACACTACCCTGAGGTACGCCTAATTTGATGGGGAAAAGATCTGTATATTCGTTGCCATACTTGACCAAGCCGAATCGATCATCTATGTACGAGCTTAATAGTTCGTACAAATTGTATGGTAGTGTTTTTTACAATTTGTATCTTATTCCAGTATGCCATACCTTGCCAAATGCTGCACTGATGCGTGTTCTTTTCTGAAACCAAATTGATGGTGTGCTATGAGTTCCTTTTCTTCTAACACCGGTCGTAGTCTTTTTAACATTAGTTTTTCCAGTACTTTTGAAAGTACTGGTAAAAGGCTAATTGGTCTGTAGGAGGATAACAGCTCAGATTTCTTTCCCGCCTTTGATATCATGGTTACCTGTGCCACCTTCCATTGACATGGAAAATATTTTAGTCTTAACACAGCATTGAAAATCTGCAGTACTGATACTAACGCTTTTCTCGGTAGCTTTTGAAGTACCTGTCCAGTAATAAGATCATATACTGGTGATTTATGCGGGTTGATTTCCTTTGTTATGACTTCCTTAAAGGTAAACGATTTAATTGGAAATTCCATCTGAAACGATTCCGCCAGGCCAGTTTCTATTTCTTGTTTATCTTCTATTGTTTCCGGTATTTGATACGGTGTTAATACCATAGCTAGATGATCAGCAAATGCTTGTGCTTTCTCTGTGTCATTTCTAGCCCATGTTCCAGCGCTTAGCTTTAGTGGTGGTATATGTTGTTGCGGTTTTTTTAAATAATTAGTTGTTCTCCAAAGCGAGTATTCAGTATCACCAGTTGCAGATAATGCTTCCAGGTATGTTTGCAAGGACTGGTTTTTTAACGTTCGTGGTAGGTTTTTTAACGTTTTTGTTGCTTTGTTATTCCCTTTCCGTTCTCGTTCGCTGCCACCTTTTCCGTAGTCGACGCTTTTCTTCAATTTTGTCCTTGATAATCACAGGGATCCTGTCCTGGTACGATGCTCTGCTCTCGCCTTGGGTAGTTGCGTTCCACGCTCCTTTTTGTATAGCTCGAGTAAGATTCATGATTTCCCTCTCTATGTCCTCTCCAGTTTTAAGAGGTACTTGAAGTTCAATTTCATCCAGAAAACCGTCCCATTTCTTTTTTTTTTATTAGTTAGTCTAGGCCCTTTTTCTACAATAGGGATTTCAGTGAATAACTGCAGAATTATCGGTGTATGATCCGAGGATAAGTCCAAGGAAGATGATACTTTGAGTAGTTTGCTGTTAATTCCTTTTGTAATAAAGATGTCGAGAACATCCGGAGTTCTTTCCCAATCGGCTGGCCAATATGTTGGTTCTCCTGTCGTAGCGCTTTCCAGTTTGTTATTTTTTATTGCGGACAATAATTCTCTTCCTTTCGATGTTACTAATCTTGACCTCCATTCTGTATGTTTTGCATTATAATCTCCTCCGGCGATAAATCTGTTACCAATAGTTTTTATGAATTCTTCATAGTGGTGCCTCTTATTATTATGTTTTGGTGGACAATAAACGGATGAGATATTGATTCCTCCAGTGTGATTTTCGACCTTAATTGTGGTAGCTTGGAGAAAGTCTTTTTGGTAACCATCAAGTTGGTGGTGTTTAATATTACTCCTTACAAGAACTGCTATTCCACCGTGGGCCTTACCATCCGAATCCGTGGGCCTTACCATCATTAGTTTTAATTCTTCCATGTCGCTGGTTTGTTTTTCTTCTACGTTTTTTTCTGTATGATCGCTATTTGCTTTTTGTTGGATTGGGTTTCCCGCTATTTGCGCAAATGTAATACCTTGCTTTATTTTTTTGGGAATTTTGTTGCGAATTTATTCTTTGATCGTTTTGTTTTGGGTAAAGTTTTTGTTAGCTGGCTGGATAATTTTCCAAGCAATTTACACACTTAGCCGTGTTCCTGGAGTTCATAGAGCATTCCTTAGTGTGGTGTGCCTCTGCACATTTGACACATCTTGGAGTTCTTTGACAGAAATTCTTGGTGTGACCAAACCGTTGGCATCTCGTACATTGAGGTATCGTTTTTTTCTTTCTTGGTGGTTCAAAAACCACGCTGGTATTTAAAAATAGTTTAACCTTGTAAATTTCTTTATTATTTTCTTTCTTATTTAGATCCACAAAGAACATTGGTAACGGTTTTTTAGTTGTATATTGTTTGATATTCCACACATTTGTGGCTTCATGACCTAGCTGTTGTAGATGTTGTTTTATCTCGTCTATATTGGTTGAATGGTGTACATTTTTTAGAACTACACGGAAACCTTTTTCCTGTTTTAGTTTGTAAGTATGGAATTTAGTATTTTTCGCGATTAGAGCTTTTGATCGTCTGAAGACGCACGGCTAAACCTGAATCTTTCTAATTTTAGGTCTAGTGTTAGTTCTAGTTTTAATTCTGATTTGACTCTAAATTGTTTTAAATTCTTCTGAAAGTTAAAATAATCCCGCCGGGTTACGTTGGGTGAGATGCATGTCACGATGCGTGAGTCACGCATGGACTCACGCACGTGAACGTGCATGATCGTGAGTATATTTGGTTTTTGACGTGACCCGGCGTGCCCCGATTGACCTAATTTTTCATTTTTTGATTGAAATTTCGAATAAAACATCAGATAAACAAAAAAATAATAAAGTCCTGCTCATCATTTTGAAATCTGCCATTTATTAGCAACATCAGCTCCAAACGTTATATATTATAAGTGGGTGTAAATCCTGGTTGCACAACCTTACCAATTAAAGAATTGATGATGGTCACAGAATGTTATATGATGGTCATAGAATGTTGGCCAATCATAACAACAGGAAACATGTCATCAAAATACTGAATATCTGGTATCATTTCGAGGCATTCCGAACGGCTATTAAGTTAAGCTTATTAAGGAGAGGATTAAGTTTAAATTTAACTTTAGGGTTAGAATTCTTAGGCTAAGAGACATTTGTAAATCTCTGTCCTTATTAAGAGCTGATTCCATCCTTGTGTGTTAAGCGAAGTTTTCTTATTCTTGTTGTGTTATACACCTGGTGATTTTCTTTCCTGAAAATTTTCCCCAGGTACCGCGAACCACGCCGTTTTGTGGAAGTGTTTTTCTCAGAAAAATCAGTGTTGTTTACCGATATTCCCTCTATCGATACTCGCCTTCAATCTTTATCGGAAAAATCCATGCAAAAACTACCTATCAACGCCTTCCAACACATGCTCATATCACCTCAATTACCCAACCCTTTCAATAATCCAAGTTTTCTTTTCCAAAAACTTCTAGCAATCAGAAAAAACTGAAACTAGTCGCAATCTACAAAACTCACGGGCAGAAAGATTCCGGTCGATAGCCCTATTACAACCCTTTCATTAATAATATGTTATTATCATAATTTTTTTTTTTATTTATTGTTATGTATAAGGGTTTTGAATAAAATTTGTTTCTCTCTCTCTCAGTGTTGTTTCCTGCTTTCGATGTCATTTGGGGACATATCACATTAACAACATGTATTTTTATACATCTTAACCTCTAAATGTATGTTTAGTTGGGTCTGGGTCTGATTGTAAATTTATTAACAGTCTCTCGGTTATAGCGTATCCTAATGAAGATAAGAATATATTTATCGAAAGCTTTGTCCAATTAAAGGAAGTTTTTCAATTCCTTCTCCTTATTGGTTGAACTTTCATAACTTTTATGCTATTATCTCGCCAATGTCATGCTTATCAATTTGAAGTTTACGAACTTGTTGGCAGTATAAGCTTTTTTGTTTCCAAAGTCTAGCTTATCAGTTTGAAGTCTACTAACTTTTTGGCAGAATGAGATATTACTGGTCAATAGACTAAATATTATCTTGATGACTACCTAACTGGTTAGGAGCATAAGTTATTATTATTTCAAACATTTAACTTTATTTTAAAGACATCGGTTTAAAGTCTACCAACTTGTTGGCGGTGTGAGTTATTATTATTCCAAACACATTATCTTATAGATTGCCAACTTTTTGGCAGCATGAGATATTGTGTCTCCAAAGTCATGTTCCTCTGTTTCAAAAACTATACATTATGTTAAGAAGCCGTAGTTATCAAAACAGCGGTTACTGTCGCTTACGAAAATCAGCAAAAAGTTGGTGTTATAGTGAGAAATTATAAGCAAGAATGAGTTGAAACTTATTTTCAATTACTGTAATTGTATCATTGGATACGGAAATTATCTTTCACAGTGACATTGTTAATTATTAGTAAAATTGTGAATAACAACGTGAGTCCATACAGCAAAAACCAGTTTAAAAACGCAGCGCTCATGCGCGATAAAGAACAAATTTCTTTAAATAAGAAATTTAAAGAAACAAATAGTATTAAATAAAAGCGAAATAGAATCGCATCCTCCGAAGGGCAGAGCTGGGAGGCGTTTCTAACGTTTCACTATTTCTACAAACAACGAAGTAAAAGCCTTTGAGGACTCCATGGTGGCGTATTGCGACCAAGTAGAACCTACTTCTGTGCAAGAACACGCTCCTAACATGAATCTCGAGAAAGAAAAGAATGAAAACAAAAAGAAAAGATCATGTTCAAAGAGGCTCCGCTCTGATTGGTCAAATTCCAAATGTGGGCGTGACAAGAACCTCGAAAGGGAGTAGTGGTGGGGATAAAAAGTGTTTTCTTAACTAACATTAACTTCCTAACTAACACTAATATTAGAATTAACATTGGATCTAGAACAATTCTTCAAACGCACGTTTAAATCCAAATATTCTAGGTGTAACGTTAACCATAAAGTTTAACATAGGGGTCAGAAAACACTTTTTATCCCCACCACTACCCCCTTTCGAGGTTATATCCACGCCCACATTTGAAATCTAACCAATCAGAGCGGAGCATCTTTGACAATGCTCTTTTGGCGGGAAATTTGAAATTTGAAAAGGTGTTGGGATAAAACAGTCGGTTAAAACCGATCTGACCGGATCAAGGTTTTAATGGGCTGTCTTATCTAATCAAGGCGGAACATCTTTGAAGATGTTCTTTTGGCGGGAAATTTGAACGAGGTGTTGGTTGGATAAAGCAGTAAAACTGATGTGACTGGATGAGGCAGTAAGTTAGAGCCAACTGTTTTATCCAACCAACATTTCGTTCAAATTTCCCGCCAAAAGAGCATTTTGAAAAATGCTTTGTTTTGATTGGTCAGATTTCAAATGTGGGCGTAGCTAGAACCTCAAAAAGGAGTAGTGGTGGGGATAAAAAGCGTTTTCTTAACTAATGATAATTAAAATATCACCAAAGTATAGAAAATCTGTATAGGAAAAGTAAAGTAGTATAGTTATGTGGGTTTTGGACCAAAATCCCATAAGATTTAACATAGGGGTCAGAAAACACTTTTCATCCCCACCACTACTCCCTTTCAAAGTTCTATCCACGCCCACATTTGAAATCTGACCAATCAGAGCGGAATATCTTTGACAATGCTCTTTGGCGCGAAATTTGAAATTTGAAAAGGTGTTGATCGGATAAAACGATCGGTTAAAACCGATCTGAACGGATCAAAGTTTTAACGGACTGCCTTATCCAATCAAAGCGGAACATCTTTGAAGATGCTCTTTTGGCGGGAAATTTTAATGAAGTATTGGTCAGATAAAGCAGTAAAATTGATCTGACTGGACAAAAGCAGTAAGTTAAAGCCAACTGTTTTATCCAACCAACATTTCGTTCAAATTTCCCGCCAAAAGAGTATTTTCAAAGATGCTCTGTTCTAATTGGTCGGATTTCAAATGTGGGCGTGGCCAGAACCTCAAAAAGGAGTGGTGGTGGGGATAAAAAGCGTTTTCTTAACTCTACTAACTCTCTATTATTAGCACGTCTAAATCCAAATATTGTAGGTGTAACGTTAGTTCTAGTTACACATATTTGTTATATATATGTAATACGAGGTGTCACACGCAGAGATTTGAAATTTTGGTAAAATGGATTGTTTATTCTAAACTTTCTTAGGTCTCTAGTGTTAGTTCTAGTTTTAGTTCAATCGCAATATAACTAACACTAGCAATATACTTGATGTTTTTCTGTTATGTTGATCACTCTGTATATATTGGGTATAAGACGAATTCTTTTATTTTAATGCGGTTCGGGATTGGAGGGAATAATATCGGGCTGCCGCGAATAGTTTAGCGAAATTTACACCGAAGGGTGCTGCCGGGCGCTCATTGTTCGCGACGAATATGCTAAGAGACCGGTCGGAATGCGGTGACGTTTCTAAAATTCAGCGTCGCCGTCCGGCCGGTGGCGGCGTTGTTCGGCCCCTTTGGGCGCAATTTATATTTATAATTAGCGGGGAATCCGCGGCCGCCGATATACGACCGATGTGTTTGTTAAAATATCTCGTGTCAGCGAAGGTACGGGGCTGTACCAGAGCGGTTTGCCGGCGCGCAATAAGTGCAGAATCGGATACCATTCGCGTTTTGCCGTCCCCGCGGCCGATTCATTGCCGGCTAATGGCGTAAATCGGTTCTTGCGTTGGGCGTTGTCGCAAATTTATAATAACATCTATCGGTTTTGCTCTTCGTCTTGGAATCGTTCACGTTCGACGACAATCTTTTTACATTAAAAATAACTCCCAACAATCTCATCGATTCATAAAAAGAAACAAAAATTTTACGATTCATTCGTATTTTGTGTGTAATTTTGTTGAACACAAAACGTCAGGTGCAAGATTCGAGGCACGCGTTCCTTTAACAAATGTACGGCAATATTTCGATTGTGTCATAGAGAAAAGGAGGAACGAACGGGATAAGTGCAGCTGCACTTTGTCAACTCGGTCTCAACTCCCGGTTTTGTTTCCTTTTTTAGAAAATATCTCGAGGGAACTATTACATTTCGACAAATACCTTAAATCCGTGCCGTACCGAAAATAAACCCAGAAATTCTCAACGAGAACCTTCACCTCGCCTTGTAGTTGTTACAAGAAAAAATTTTTCTTAATTATTAACCTTGTGCTTTACGTCGGGATATTTTATAAAGGGAACAAAAAGTTTTTATCTTTTCAAGAGACTTTTCGAGACAAAACCCCATTGTTTTCATAAAATATGTCGCAAACGATTATGGTTTTAATGCTTCTCCTGCTTCGGCCATTGTCGACGGCAATTTGCCGGAGTTATTTTAATTGCGCCATCTCCCGTATTGGAATTAATAGCGCATCAATGTCAACGGGTACCACATCGACATCCTCGATATCTTCCGTTGACGAGAACGCGACAGAAACACCACCTTTATATACCCTATAGACATATCGAAATGGAAGTGTGGAAAAGAGGGAATTTAAAACCCTCCAAACGTTTTATGTGGGGGGTGTTGTTGCCACGAAGAGATGGAAAATGTATGCAGTATTCGGTGGTAATGCGAAAATTGCGTTATGAAACCACTTAGGGGGCACTCTATACCTAGATATTCTCAAATACACTAAAATTTCGATATAACAAAACTTATACTAAACTCGACAAATTTGGATTTGAAATAATAAGATGAAGATAACTATGATGATAATTTAGTAGAAAAGGAACCACAAATGGATTATATACATTAGAAATACCAAAAGAGTGTGAAAGAACCTTCATAGCATCCAAAGTTAAAAACAATAAGAAAAATAATACCTACATCGATAATAAGCTTCAATTCAAATTAAAATAAGCTTAAGAAAGGAAAAAGATTAAACGTATCCCCACCATTACCCCTTCCTTTCGAGGTTCTGGCCCCACCCACTTTTTAAATTCAACCAATCAAAGCGTGACATTTTTCAAAAACCTCTTTTTAGCGGGAAATTTGAACTGGATCGATAGGCTAGTATTTTTTATAAAAATTATCAGATCTAATTATTTTTAATATCAACGTATTTCCCCAAGAATTTCTAGGTAACATCACCACCTCTAACAACTTAATGATCATGGATTAAGGTCTGTATGTATCGATGATGACGTTATCATGATAAAATTCTTGCATCTAATTCAAATTTCCCGCCAAAAAATGGTTCTAAATACAAAACTCTCATTGGTTTAATTTAAAAAGTGGGTGTGGCTAAAATCTCGAAATTAAGGGGTAGTGGTGGGGATAATGTGAAATCTTATGGGATTTTGAGCCAGAACGAACATATCAAGATATTTCGTGTCTTTTAAAGACGATTAGAGTGTTTAAAAGCTTTTTTAAACAAAGCATCCGCGAACGGACATACAATAAAAGAACTTTTGTATGATCGAGGAAACGAGTTTGATAATTTGAATGTGTGCAAAGCACGACGTAATTAAAATAAACGTTATTTCAGGTAATAACGATTCGAGGCAAAATGCAAATTGTGGTAAAAACGAAGATGATTATGAACTAATTCATACTCATGTTTCAGGGGAAGTTGGAATCGTAGAAGTCGAAGCAATTGTTGAAGAAGAAAATCAGTTTTTGGAAGAAGTCAAAAGAACAAGAAAATTTCTAACTCACCTTGGTGATTATGTCCTTCTGGCTATGGAGGAGATCTCAAAATATATTAAGATATAGTCTTAATCATCTTAGTCTTAATAAATGAATCAAAACAATGATTATTAACAATAATAATCATAAACATTTAATGATTCATTAAATGTTTAATCCCACAAGATAAGAAAGGGATTGAAAACTATCGGGTTCTCAAAGTTAAAACCAAAATAAGTGAAATCGAACGATACAATGCACGACTTGTTGCCAAAGGGTATCAACAGCGTCAAGGCATCAATTACAAAGAAATCTTTAGTTCCGTTGCAAAATTTGAACTATTCAATTGATATTATGTATAGCTACAACAAGAAAAATGAAACTGACAGAGTTTTTGATGTTAAGACAGCGTTTTTAAATGAAATTTTACATGAAGCAATCTGAAGGATATGAAAATGGAATAGATTGAGTTTGCAAATTAAAGTTTACTTTAGAAACTGGTTCGAAATTCGGATTAAATATGATAGATGATAATGATGTGTTAATTCCATCTCAAAAAATAAGATGTGTTACAAAATGGAAATAAATTGGATGAAGTATCTGGAAGGATGGATTAAGGATGGATGTGTCCTATTATAATTACCTATTATGAAGAATATTTGTCTTTACATTCGTTATAAAAAGAACAGAATGGGGTTCATCCGTAACTCATTCAAAAATTAACCTTGATTCTTCATCACTGACGATAATTTTGGTTATAAACATAGGTTGTAACTCAAGAACCAAATTAAATAGAAATAAATGTCGTTAAGAAAAATTATTTATAATTATCCTAAAATACATGATCCATCACCAGATAAAGTCTAATGATGACAGTTCTTTATGTAGGTGGCAGGAAATATCAAAAAGTCAAAATTGATAATTTCTGTTATAAGCATAGGTTGTAACTCGAGAACTAAAATAGATAGGGATAAATATCATTAACAAAAATTGTTCAAAATCATCCCTAAATACATTATCAATTACCAGATGAATCCTAATAATGTCAGTTCTTGATGTAGGTAGTAAGAAATATCAAAATGTCAAAATTGATAATTTTGGTTATAAGCATATGTTGTAACTCGAGAACCAAAATAGATAGAAGAAAATGTTATTAACAAAAATTGTTCAAAATTATCTCAAAATACATGATTCATTACCAGATAATGTTTAATCATGACAGTGCTTTATGTAGGTGGCGTGAAATGTCAAAATATCAAAATTGATAATTTTGGTTGTAAATATAGGTTATTATTCGGGAACCAAAGTAGACAAAAATAAATGTTATTAACAGAAATTGTTCAAAATTATCCCAAAGTATATCATCCATTATCAGATAAAGTCTAACGATGACAGTTCTTTATGTCGATAACAAGAAATATCAAAATGTGAAAATCGATAATTTTGGTTATAAGCATAGGTTGTAATTCGAGAACCAAAATAGATAGAAATAAATGTCATTAACAAAAATTGTTCAAAATTTTCTGAAAATACATAATCCATTACCAAATAAAATTTAACGAAGACAGTTCTTGATGTAGGTAGCATGAAATATCAAAATGTCAAAATCGATCATTTTGGTATAAGTATAGGTTGTAACTCGAGAACCAAAATAGATAGAAATAAATATCATTAACGAGAAATGTTCAAAATTGTCCCAAAATACATAATCCATTATCAGATAAAGTCTAACGATGACCATTCTTTATCTAAATAGCAGGAAATACTAAAATATCAAAATCGATAATTTTGGTTATAAGCATAGGTTATTTCTCGATACCCAAAATAAATAGAAATAAATGTCATTACAAAAATTGTTCAAAATTGTCTCAAAATACATAATGCATTATCAGATAAAGCTTAACGATGACAGTTCTTTATGTAGGTAGCAGAAAATGTCTAAATGTCAAAATCGATAAATTTGGTTATAAGCATAGGTTGTAACTCGAGAACCAAAATAGATAGAAATAAATGTCATTAATAAAAAATATTCAAAATTTTCCCAAAATACATAATTGAATATCAGATAAAGCCTAACGATCACAGTTCTTTATGTATGTAGCAGGAAATGTCTAAATGTCAAAATTGATAAATTTGGTTATAAGCATAGGTTGTAACTCGAGAACCAAAATAGATAGAAATAAATATCATTAACGAAAATTGTTCAAAATTGTCCCAAAACGCATAATCCATTATCAGATAAAGCCTAACGATGACAGTTCTTTATGTAGGTAGCAGGAAATATCAAAATGTCAAAATCGATCATTTTGGTTAAAAACATAGGTTATCACTCGAGAAGCAAAATAGATAGAAATAAATGTCATTGACGAAAATTGTTCAAAATTGTCCCAAAATACATAACCCATTATCAGGTAAAGCCTAACGATGACAGTTCTTTATGTAGATAGCAGGAAATATCAAAATGTCAAAATCGATCATTTTGGTTAAAAACATAGGTTATCACTCGAGAAGCAAAATAGATAGAAATAAATGTCAGTGACGAAAATTTTTCAAAATTGTCCCAAAATACATAACCCATTATCAGGTAAAGCCTAAAGATAACAGTTCTTTATGCAGATAGCAAGAAATATCAAAATGTCAAAATCGATCATTTTGGTTAAAAACGTAGGTTATCACTCGAGAAGCAAAATAGATAGAAATAAATGTCATTAACGAAAATTGTTCAAAATTGCCCCTAAATACATAACCCATTATCAGATAAAGCCTAACGATGGCAGTTCTTTGTGAAGGTAGCAGAAAATGTCTAAATGTCAAAATCGATAAATTTGGTTATAAGCATAGGTTGTAACTCGAGAACCAAAATAGATAGAAATAAATATCATTAACGAAAATTGTTCAAAATTGTCCCAAAATACATAATCCATTATCAGATAAAGCCTAACGATGACAGTTCTTTATGTAGGTAGCAGGAAATATCAAAATGTCAAAATCGATCATTTTTGTTAAAAACATAGGTTATCACTCGAGAAGCAAAATAGATAGAAATAAATACCATTAACGAAAATTGTTCAAAATTGTCCCAAAATACATAATCCATTATCAGATAAAGCCTAACGATGACAGTTCTTTATGTAGGTAGCAGGAAATATCAAAATGTCAAAATCGATCATTTTGGTTAAAAACATAGGTTATCACTCGAGAAGCAAAATAGATAGAAATAAATGTCAGTGACGAAAATTTTTCAAAATTGTCCCAAAATACATAACCCATTATCAGGTAAAGCCTAAAGATAACAGTTCTTTATGCAGATAGCAAGAAATATCAAAATGTCAAAATCGATCATTTTGGTTAAAAACGTAGGTTATCACTCGAGAAGCAAAATAGATAGAAATAAATGTCATTAACGAAAATTGTTCAAAATTGCCCCTAAATACATAACCCATTATCAGATAAAGCCTAACGATGGCAGTTCTTTGTGAAGGTAGCAGAAAATGTCTAAATGTCAAAATCGATAAATTTGGTTATAAGCATAGGTTGTAACAAGAGAACCAAAATAGATAGAAATAAATATCATTAACGAAAATTGTTCAAAATTGTCCCAAAATACATAATCCATTATCAGATAAAGTCTAACGATCACAGTTCTTTATGTAGGTAGCAGGAAATATCAAAACGTTAAAACCGATCATTTTGGTTAAAAACATAGGTTATCATTCGAGAAGCAAAATAGATAGAAATAAATACCATTAACGAAAATTGTTCGAAATTGCCCCTAAATACATAATTTATTATCAGATAAAGCCTAACTATGACAGTTCTTTATGTAGCTAGCAGGAAATATCAAAATATGAATATAGACAATTTTGGTTATAACCATAAGTTGTATCTCGAAAACCAAAATAGATAAAAATGAATGTCATTAACAAAAGCAACTGAAAATTATTCCAAAATACATGATCCATTATCAGATAAAGTCTAATGATGACAGTTCTTTATGTAAGTAGCAGAAAATATGAAAATGAGAGAATCAACAATTTTGGTTATAAGCACAGGTTGTAACTTGAGAAGCAAAATAGATAGAAATAAATTTCATTAACAAAAACTGCTTAAAATTATCTTAAAATACATGATCCATTACTAGATAAAGCCTAACAATGACAGTTCTTTATGTAGGTAGCAGGAAATATCAAAATGTTAAAATCGATCATTTTGGTTATAAGCATAGGTTGTAACTCGAGATCCAAAATAGATAGAAATAAATATCATTCACAAAAATTGTTTATAATTACTCTAAAATACATGATCTATTACTAGATAAAGTCTAATGATGACTGTTCTTTATTTAGGTAGCAGGAAATATCAAAATGTGAAAATTGATAATTTTGGTTGAGAGCATAGGTTGTAACTCGAGAACTAAAATAGGTAGAAATAAATATCATTCACAAAAATTGTTCAAAATTATCCCTAAATATATGATCTATTACCAGATAAAGTCAAACGATGTCAGTTCTTTATGTAGGTAGCAGGAAATATCAAAATGTCATAATCGATAAATTTGGTTATAAGGACAGGTTGTAACTCGAGAACCAAAATAGATAGAAATAAATATTATTAACAAAAATTGCTCAAAATTGTCCCAAAATACATGATCGATTATCCAATAAAGTTTAAAGATGACAGTTCTTTATACAGATAGCAAGAAATATCGAAATGTGAAAATCGACAAATTTGGTTAGAAGTATAAGTTGTAAATTGAAAACCAAAATCAATAGAAATAAATGTCATTAACAAAAACTATTCAAAATTATCTCAAAATATATAATCCATTACTAAACAAAGTCTAGCGATGGCAGTTCTTTATGTAGGTAGCAAGAAATATCAAAATGTGAAAATCGATAAGTTTGGTTATAAGCATATGTTGTAATGCGAGAACCAAAATAGATAGAAATAATTATCGTTGACAAAAACTGTTTAAAATTATCCCAAAATACATGATTCATTATCAGATAAAGTCTAACGATGACAGTTTTTTATGTAGGTAGCAAGAAATATCAAAATGTGAAAATCAACAATTTTGGTTATAAACATAGGTTGTAATTCGAGAAGTAAAATAGATAGAAATAAATATGATTAACAAAAATTGTTCAAAATTATCTCAAAATACATAATCCATCATCAGATAAAGTCTAGCAATGACCGTTTTTTATGTAGGTAGCAGGAAGTAACAAATTGTCAAAAATGTGTTATTAAAAAAATTTCATAATTTAAAATAAACAATTATTAACCACAATCCCTCCAACAGTTTACCATTATTTATTTTATTTTCGACGTTTCGGAAATAATGTTTAATTGTTGAAAATTTGTTAAAGATTTTTAAACTTGATGATGGGAGAAAGTCTCGAAATGTTGAAAATAAAATAAATAATGGTAAAATGTTGGAGGTGTTGTGGTTAATTATTGTTTATTTTAAATTAATAATAAGCCTCCATATACAAGATAAGAAAAAATTGTTCATAATTATTCTAAACTATATACGCTGTGTTATTCTTTGAATTGTAGCAAACAGAGAGGTTCTGTTTATTATTTTATTTTTATTTTTAGACATTTTTGAGTTCTAGGTCTAGTATTGATTCTAGTTTTAGTTCAATGAACAATATATGACAGTACAGCGTTGAATAAGATTTAATTCAATAAAAATGTACGAAAATGTAGCACTGAATACGGATACAATAAATTAATATAATTAAAAAAGTTGTCGATCAAGATCGAAGCAATGCAATTAAAGAAAAAATACCTCCCAAGAAAAAAAGCTAATTCTAAAGTTTTACCGTCTTGAAAAACTTATGAGGAAAGGTAATTAATTCCCATTGTGTCAACCTTCTCTGTTTGTTTCTTATTCAAATGGCACGAAAAAAAAGGAGACCACCGAACGTTTTCCCAACCGAAATGATATCCGTTTTCGAAGTGAAACGAAGAGAGAGAGTGAAAGATCGACGGCTTGATCCCTCGTGTCTATTATTATTTGGATTCATTGCTTCGGATCCCTGTATATTTAGGGAGGGAGAACAATGCTTTACGAAGAGCGCATTCAGATGTCCGCGAGCACACGATGATTGAAATAGATCGAAGAAGAATGCGCATTAAATTCCCCAAATAAATGAGTTACAAAATAATTGAAAAGAGGAATCTTGGACGCGCGACGAATAAAAATGCGATCGAAACAAAGGGTCTGAAACCCGATTTATTCCCGAAATACGTTTAATATGAGTAAGGAATATAATTAAGGGATTTCAATGTTCTCGAAACATCTGTTGGATTTAAATGGGTAATTGGTGTGCTTCTATGGATTAAGAGAGAGGGGGTTATTAAAACGAACCGGAGTCATCTCTGAGACAGAAAAATTAGTGACTATAATACTTGAACTGAAAATTATATATATTCGTGGAGAATGATTGACGCTTTCTATTTTTTTCGATATTATGAATTTGAATAAAAGATTTTAAACACGAATATATTTAGGTATTCAAGTCAGTTTAAGAAATAGCAATAACACAAATATGTTTATGCGTTCTTAGAGTTGCTAAACACGTAGAACGTACAGTTAATCGTTACGAGCCTCCTTTAGGTATTTCCAGTGGGAACCAAAATATAAATTGTTTATTTTAAATCGTAATTGGAATGGATTTTTTAAATTGATTTGAAAAAAGAAAGGAAATAAAGTGGTGTTATAGCGTTTCCGTAGATAGTAGAAGTAGATACATGGTGTTATCGTTTACTTTCAATCGTCCTACCTCAAGAATTTTTTTCCTGGCCTTTGCTTAACTTATACAGTTCAAGCCGGGAGTTACACAACGGTTACACAGATGTTATTCCGGTCGAAATGGCAAGTCTAAGTCTAAACTGCCAACCGTTCAGGACAAATCTGTTATAATACCTTTCACAAGTTAAAATCAGTGCTGAGCAAAAATCACTAATGAAAGGTTTAACGTGGATGGAGTAAGCGAAAGACGAACGAGATAAACAGAGAGGGTATGTTGCCAATAAAACCTTATTTAACATCGGCACTATCAATTCCGGCTGCCAGTACCAATTAGATAAATTACAACTGTTGGATAAACAAAAAATACAAAGCGAATAAAAGAACTCTGTGTGCAGTGCAGAGCCTTTGGAAAAAGGACGCACATTGTCGCGTTGAAGATCGAAGATAAGCCGCATATTGCCCGGTGCCTGGGCTACGACGTCAACATTCTAATGGAAATGCAAATTGGAAACGATTAAAACGGAATGAATACGATGTGCGCAAGCTTTTAGAAAGAACAACAAGAAACCCACAGATATAACGATAAAAGACACTTGTTAATAACGTTTCAACCAATTTCAATACCGCTACGCCATGGGCCAAGATGAAAAGTGGAAGGAAAAGAAATGCGCTGTTTGACATCGCGAGTACACCGTGAATACGTGTACGTGTGTGCATGCTTCGAAAGCATAATTACCTCTGAGTGTCGACAGCCGGCGTTGTATCGCCGAAGTGGGAAGGAAATATGACCGTCCGTGCACAATAAATGTAGAATGCGCCCGATAAAAATACCTACTTATGTACATGGCGGCATAACCTGCATAATGTACTTTTTCCATTTCGATACCTCGAACTTAACATCTGCCGACCGTAAATTGCTGCTTGTCGTCCGCATCGTCCTCATATTTCCGCGACTTCGCGAATTCACCACCCTCTGAGGTGCCGCTGACAGATGCTTCACGTCCTTTTCAACCAAATTAAATTAAACTTTATGTACCAACGACTCCGGATATCGTTATCCCCATCGTCGTTATGAGACCTTTATTATATATCTTCATACCCATAATTGGAACGAAAGGGCTATTTATATTGGGAATACAAAACAGTTTTAATGAAGTAATTAATTTATTAAAATTGGTCACAATAAACTCAAAAAGGATCCTTCATAAATAGATTTAGTTTGGTATGATTATATTTGAAGATGGAAGATTAATTCCCGAATTTTCAAAATGAAGGAATTTTTTGTAAACATAAGCTATAAGTCAAGAATTAAAACTGATGGAGAAGAACTCTGTTCATACAAATTGGTCACAATAAACTCAAAAAGGATCGTTCATAAATAGATTTAAATTGGTATGATTATTTTTGAAGATGAAAGCTATAATTGGCAAATTTAAAAATGAAGAAATTCTTTTTTAAAAACATGTCATAAGCCAAGAACTATAACTGGCAGAGAAGAACTTTCTTCATAAAGATAGGTAACAATAAACTCAAAAAGGATCATTCATAAACAGATTTAACTTGGTATGATTATTTTTGAGGATGGAAGCTATAATTCCCGAATTTCCAAAATGAAGGAATTTTTTTGTAAGGATACGTTATAAGTCAAGAACTAAAACTGGTGGAGAAGAACTTTGTTCATAAAAAGTGGTTATAATATGCTTAAAAAGGATCATCCATAAATAGATTTAGTTTGGTATGATTATTTTTGAAGATGGAAGCTATAATTCCCGAATTTCCAAAATGACGGAATTTTTTTGTAAACATACGTTATAAGTCAAGAACTAAAACTGGTGGAGAAGAACTTTGTTCATAAAAAGTGGTCACGATAAGCTCAAAAAGGATCATCCATAAATAGATTTAACTTGGAATGATTATTTTTGAAGATGGAAGCTACAATTCCCGAATTTCCAACATGACGGAATTTTTTGTAAACATACGTTATAAGTCAAGAACTAAAACTCATGAAAAAAAACTTTGTTCATAAAAATTGGCCACAATAAGCTCAAAAAGGATCATCCATAAATAGATTTAGTTTGGTATGATTATTTTTGAAGATGGAAGATTAATTCCCGAATTTTGCAAAATGAATTAATTTTTTTGTAAGCATACGTTATAAGTCAAGAACTAAAACTGATGAAGAAGAATTTTGTTCGTAAAAATTGGTCACAATAAACTCAAAAAGGATCGTTCATAAATAGATTTAACTTAGTATGATTATTTTTGAAGATGGAAGCTATAATTCCCGAATTTCCAAATGGAAGGAATTTTTTGTAATCATATGTTATAAGTCAAGAAGTAAAACTGATGAAGAAGAATTTTGTGCATAAAAATTGATCACAATAAACTCAAAAAGGATCGTTCATAAATAGATTTAACTTGGTATGATTATTTTTGAAGATGGAAGCTATAATTCCCGAATTTCCAAATGGAAGGCATTTTTTTGTAACCAAAGGTTATAAGTCAAGAACCAAAACTGATGGAGAAGAACTTTGTTCATAAAAATTATTCACAATAAGCTCAAAAAGGATCATCAATAAATAGATTTAACTTGATATGATTATTTTTGAAGATGGAAGATTAATTCCCGAATTTTGCAAAATGAATTAATTTTTTTGTAAGCATACGTTATAAGTCAAGAACTAAAACTGATGAAGAAGAATTTTGTTCATAAAAATTGGTTACAATAAACTCAAAAAGGATCGTTCATAAATAGATTTAACTTAGTATGATTATTTTTGAAGATGGAAGCTATAATTCCCGAATTTCCAAATGGAAGGAATTTTTTTGTAAACATACGTTATAAGTCAAGAACCAAAACTGATGGAGAAGAACTCTGTTCATAAAAATTGGTCACAATAAACTCAAAAAGGATCGTTCATAAATAGATTTAACTTGGTATGATTATTTTCGAAGATGGAAGCTATAATTCCCGAATTTCTAAATGGAAGGAATTTTTTTGTAAACATACGTTATAAGTCAAGAACCAAAACTGATGGAGAAGAACTTTGTTCATAAAAATTAGTCACAATAAACTCAAAAAGGATCGTTCATAAATAGATTTAACTTGATATGATTATTTTTGAGGATGGAAGCTATAATTACCGAATTTCCAAATGGAAGGAATTTTTTTGTAAACATTCGTTATAAGTCAATAACCAAAACTGATGGAGAAGAACTTTGTTCATAAAAATTGGTTACAATAAGCTCAAAAAGGATCATCAAGAAATAGATTTAATTTGGTATGATTATTTTTGAAGATGGAAGATTAATTCCCGAATTTTGCAAAATGAATTAATTTTTTTGTAAGCATACGTTACAAGTCAAGAACTAAAACTGATGAAGAAGAACTTTGTTCATAAAAATTGGTTACAATAAGCTCAAAAAGGGTCATCAATAAATAGATTTAACTTGGTATGATTATTTTTGAAGATGGAAGCTATAATTCCCGAATTTCCAAAATGAAGGAATTTTTTTGTAAACATACGTTGTAAGTCAAGAACTAAAACTGATGGAAAAGAACTTTGTTCATAAAAATTGGTCACGATAAGCTCAAAAAAGATCATCCATAAATAGATTTAACTTGGTATGATTATTTTTGAAGATGGAAGCTATAATTCCCGAATTTCTAAATGGAAGGAATTTTTTTTGTAAACATACGTTATAAGTCAAGAACCAAAACTGATGGAGAAGAACTTTATTCATAAAAATTGGTTACAATAAGCTCAAAAAGGATCATCAATAAATAGATTTAATTTGGTATGATTATTTTTGAAGATGGAAGATTAATTCCCGAATTTTGCAAAATGAATTAATTTTTTTGTAAGCATACGTTACAAGTCAAAAACTAAAACTGATGAAGAAGAACTTTGTTCATAAAAATTGGTTACAATAAGCTCAAAAAGGATCATCAATAAATAGATTTAACTTGGTATGATTATTTTTGAAGATGGAAGCTGTAATTCCCGAATTTCCAAAATGAAGGAATTTTTTTGTAAACATACGTTGTAAGTCAAGAACTAAAACTGATGGAAAAGAACTTTGTTCATAAAAATTGGTCACGATAAGCTCAAAAAAGATCGTTCATAAATAGATTTAACTTGGTATGTTTATTTTTGAAGATGGAAGCTATAATTCCCGAATTTCCAAATGGAAGGAATTTTTTTGTAAACATAGGTTATAAGTCAAGAACCAAAACTGATGGAGAAGAACTTTGTTGATAAAAATTGGTCACGATAAGCTCAAAAAGGATCATCAATAAATAGATTTAACTTGGTATGATTATTTTTGAAGATGGAAGATTAATTCCCGAATTTTGCAAAATGAATTAATTTTTTTGTAAGCATACGTTATAAGTCAAGAACTAAAACTGATGAAGAAGAATTTTGTTCATAAAAATTGGTCACAATAAACTCAAAAAGGATCATTCATAAATAGATTTAACTTGGTATGATTATTTTTGAAGATGGAAGCTATAATTCCCGAATTTCCAAATGGAAGGAATTTTTTTATAATCATACGTTATAAATCAAGAAGTAAAACTGATGAAGAAAAATTTTGTGCATAAAAATTGGTCACAATAAGCTCAAAAAGGATCATCAATAAATAGATTTAACTTGATATGATTATTTTTGAAGATGGAAGATTAATTCCCGAATTTTGCAAAATGAATTAATTTTTTTGTAAGCATACGTTATAAGTCAAGAACTAAAAATGATGAAGAAGAATTTTGTTCATAAAAATTAGTCACAATAAACTCAAAAAGGGTCGTTCATAAATAGATTTAACTTGGTATGATTATTTTTGAAGATGGAAGCTATAATTCCCGAATTTCCAAATGGAAGGAATTTTTTTGTAATCATACGTTATAAGTCAAGAACTAAAACTGATGAAGAAGAATTTTGTTCATAAAAATTAGTCACAATAAACTCAAAAAGGATCGTTCATAAATAGATTTAACTTGGTATGATTATTTTTGAAGATGGAAGCTATAATTCCCGAATTTCCAAATGGAAGGATTTTTTTTCTAAACATACGTTATAAGTTAAGAACCAAAACTGATGGTGAAGAACTTTGTTCATAAAAATTGGTCACAATAAACTCAAAAAGGATCGTTCATAAATAGATTTAACTTGGTATGATTATTTTTGAAGATGGAAGCTATAATTCCCGAATTTCCAAATGGAAGGAATTTTTTTGTAAACATAGGTTATAAGTCAAGAACCAAAACTGATGGAGAAGAACTTTGTTCATAAAAATTAGTCACAATAAACTCAATAAGGATCGTTCATAAATAGATTTAACTTGGAATGATTATTTTTGAGGATGGAAACTATAATTCCCGAATTTCCAAAATGACGGAATTTTGTTGTAAACATACGTTATAAGTCAAGAACTAAAGCTGATGGAAAAGAACTTTGTTCATAAAAATTGGTCAGAATAAACTCAAAAGGGATCATTTATAAATAGATTTAACTTGGTATGATAATTTTTGAAGATGGAAGCTATAATTCCCGAATTTCCAAAATGACGGAATTTTTTTGCAAAGATACGTTATAAGTCAAGAACTAAATCTGATGGAGAAGAACTTTGTTCATAAAAATTGCTCACAATAAGCTCAAAAAGGATCATCCATAAATAGATTTAGTTTGGTATGATTATTTTTGAAGATGGAAGATTAATTCCCGAATTTTGCAAAATGAATTAATTTTTTTGTAAGCATACGTTATAAGTCAAGAACTAAAACTGATGAAGAAGAATTTTGTTCATAAAAATTAGTCACAATAAACTCAAAAAGGATCGTTCATAAATAGATTTAACTTGGTATGATTATTTTTGAAGATGGAAGCTATAATTCCCGAATTTCTAAATGGAAGGAATTTTTTTTGTAAACATACGTTATAAGTCAAGAACCAAAACTGATGGAGAAGAACTTTGTTCATAAAAATTAGTCACAATAAACTCAAAAAGGATCGTTCATAAATAGATTTAACTTGGTATGATTATTTTTGAAGATGGAAGCTATAATTCCCGAATTTCTAAATGGAAGGAATTTTTTTTGTAAACATACGTTATAAGTCAAGAACCAAAACTGATGGAGAAGAACTTTGTTCATAAAAATTAGTCACAATAAACTCAAAAAGGATCGTTCATAAATAGATTTAACTTGGTATGATTATTTTTGAAGATGGAAGCTATAATTCCCGAATTTCCAAATGGAAGGAATTTTTTTGTAAACATACGTTATAAGTCAAGAACCAAAACTGATGGAAAAGAACTTTGTTCATAAAAATTGGTTACAATAAGCTCAAAAAGGATCATCAATAAATAGATTTAACTTGGTATGATTATTTTTGAAGATGGAAGATTAATTCCCGAATTTTGCAAAATGAATTAATTTTTTTGTAAGCATACGTTACAATTCAAGAACTAAAACTGATGGAGAACTTTGTTCATAAAAATTGGTCGAAATAAGGTCAAAAAGGATAGTTCATAAATAAATTCATCCCCATCGTCGTTATGAGACCTTTATTATATATCTTCATACCCATAATTGGAACGAAAGGGCTATCTATATTGGGAATACAAAACAGTTTTAATGAAATAATTACTTCAAACATCTGCTTTTTTTTTAGTTTTATATGCCACATATAATTAAGAAAAAGCTTTAATACAAAGATAATTGCTTCCTGAAAACAATGAAATAAAATCTATGATCTCCCACCGCATTTTGTTATCTCCTATAGGCCAGCGTGGTCGTAATAAGAAGGATAACGAAAGCTGGGCTTAGTTCAACTTCCAGGATGGCTAAGGGCAATAGTCGCATCCCCCGGGATTACGTTTGTTGTAAAGTGTGGAAGACGAACGGGATTTTACGAAAAAAATCCTTTCTCAAATAACACAAAAAAAAAATAATTAGCACCCCAAGTTTATAATCATCATCATAATGAATCACATCATCGTTAGAGTCCTCGTTTGAAAACGAAACCGAGGGGGATTTCTGCAATTAGATCTCTAAGCAGAAGAACAATAATGATAGTGGCGATTAAATGACGGGGTGCCTCGGATAAATGAGTGACAGCCCCGGCCATCCAGTTCCCAACGGTGTATTTATATAATGATGGAGGAAACGGGCACGCTTGGTGGAGGAGAAAGAACCGGGGTTATAACGTGATCTCGTCTCGTACAATACTAATGTCCGGTTGCTCGTACCTTGTAATACTGAGTAGATATTGAATCGATATTTTTTATCGACTCGATATCGCTTATTGGTGTTAATAAAAACGAATAAAGATGTTCTAATTTCAACAGAATTTCATGATTTATATCTCAAAAACGAATAAAGTTTTTCTAATTCGGTTCTTACCATGATAAAATAGACAAAATAGCTCTTATTTTAATGAGTCATCATAGGTGAGTTGGGTTAATGTTTAGAATTTTTAAAATATAGGTGTTTAGATGAACTTGGAATTGATAAAATCGACCTGAATTTTTTTAAGATACAATTCAGTGAGAAGATGTACGAATTTTACCTAATACTTGTAATTATATTTTTGCCAAATTTTATCTTAGTTTCAGGACTTTTTGTTTCTTCCCGTGTCAGAAGGCGATCAAAACGCATGAGTCCTAAAATGCCCATGAAATTATCAAGAAACATTTCCTCCCAAAGATAGTTTTTCTTTACGAATAATACTCGAAAACGTCCAGTAATTAGTAAAGTCCCAAAAAGTTCCTTCAGTTTTAAAAGATTCAAATGGATTTAACATTAATATTTTCCCTAATTCTTTCTTCAAATATGGCAACATTTCCAATGCAGATAGTGCATAAAACTACACATGCAGAAATTGATGTAAAAGTAAATCGTCCTACGTTTTAACGATAGGCAAGAAAATCTCGAGAAATCAGCCATAATGGTCATAGAGTCGCAACCCCAATTACTTCCCGATCAAGAATTAGTTAACTTCTTAGAATTTATTGTATTTACAATCTTTCGTTTGTGGTTATTTTCCTCGAGTCCATGTACCAGCCTGACAAATTGCATTCTAGTTCGCGCCAACACCGTATACAAACAACAAACAAATTCACATCTTTCCCCTGTTCAAGTTGAAGTTGAAGTCGAAGTCGAAGTCCTGGTGTAGAACGCGCGCGTACGCGTCGATATCCGAAGTGTAAAATGTGTGCCATGCAATCCGTGGGAGCAGAGCGACCTTCGAGGTGTCCGGACGTGTGCTTTACGACGCCGTCTTCACTCTACACGTTGTCCAGATACGATTACATCGGTTTTTGCCCGACCGAGGTGTTTACCATTATGAACACGAAAAGTATGGCTGAACCGCGACGTCCAGCTATCAAACACGTTTCGTTCCTCGGAAAGATATAGTTTTGTCCGAACGCCGAACTTGGCTATCTAGCTTGGAGGAGTTTGTGTGGTGAGATGTTTGCTTATGATTTACCCGGTTTGTTATCGGGGAGATTCATCGAAGATTTAAACCTGAACAATGGTCGAGGTAAAGGTTCGGTCAATTAAGAGGGCATATCGAAGTATCGGATTCGATACTTCATCGATATCATCGAATGTCATCGTGAAAAATTTCCAACCTACGTTGTTTAACTTCACTTACTAAATTGAAGGTATGGTTAAACCAACGGTATATATACTGAATAAGAACTAACATACTGCATTTTTCTTAAGACTATTTCTTCAAGTTTGACTCGTGCCAACTCTTTCAACTTTGGCACGATTACTCTTCAAATGATATCAAATAGACTGTTATTTATTGCATTAAAGTAGTCAAGAATTTAATTACCGTTTCTTCATCTTATTTGATAAAAAGTCAAACATTTTAAAATAAACACTCCATATTTTTTAGCCTCTTCTAAGAGATATTATTTGACAAGTCCTATTTAAAAGCTTTCAGCTGAGTTGGGTTAGGTTGAGTTGCATACTTAGGGATGATGTTGAGCATAAAAGCAGATGGAATCTGGTGTGGATCTTTAGCACGGTGGTGAACAAATGGTGAATATCGAGCCAAGATAAGGGCTAGTTTCTTAGACTCTCTAGCAAAGATGTAAAGGAAGTTAACTTTTAAAAAGAGCAATGAGCTATTATATTCTAAATTGGTTTCGAGAAGAGCGATAGTGATTCTTCAGGGTAGCACATTGGTAGTATGGTGAAGAGATAAGAAGAATGGTATGGGAGAAGTGAGATTCAAGAGGAAACTCAAATTTGCCCAACCTCAATAAAAGAAAAAAGTTAGTTTGGGTTACAAAACGAATCGGAGAGTGGCTGAAGATGTCGAAATGTTGAGTTACTATGCAGAAACAGAGAAGTAAAACTGGCAGAAAATATAGTTGGATGGAGACATACGACATTAATAACGAAACTAGAAAGATTTCAAGAAAAGAAAACAAACAAATTAAAAACCTAAATTCGCAGTGCTTGGTAGATGTAATTACAAATGCTTATGATTAATCTCTTAAGAAGATGGTGTATTGGTGGACAAAAGATATAGAAGAAGCAAAGAAAGTATACGTAGCGAAACGAAGATTGTTATCGAGAAATAAGAAGAAAAGAGGGACAAATGTAATATAGCAAGTATCCATAGACTACACAGACGCAAGGGAAGACTTAGAAAAGTTAATTCAAAAATCAAACCAGGAAAAATAGAAGAAGCTATGCCTGGAGCTGATAGATAATGTTTGGGGAATGGCTTACCAAGATGTCATGAAAAAGTTCGGCGCTAGGAGAAGGGAAGAAGTAGATTGTGAAACTGTAGATAAGCAAGTTGAGAAACTTTTCCCACAATTATCAGAGCCTAAAGAAAATCACGAACCCAAAGAGGTTGAGATGGTTAAGCTTATTTTTGTTTAAAATGAAAAAATTAGAAAGAGCAGTTAAACAATTAAAGATAAGAAAAGCTCCGAAAGACGGAATTACTAATGACATACTGAAAACTTGTTTAAAGTCGAATTCAGACGTTCTTATTAACGTGATTGTCTTGTTAAAAGCAACTTTCCCAACATATGGAAGGAGGTAGTGCTGGTGTTGGTTTAAAAGCTAAAGAAAGCAAATCAAAAAAGACACTTTATACACTTCTTAGTGCAGTGGAAAAGCTCTTGGAATGACTAATTAACAACAAATTGGTCGCAGAGATGGAAAAGAGAGGAATAATTATCGATGCACGGTATGGATATAGAAAGGATGGAAGCAATGTCGATGTAGCGATATAAAAAAATGTGTTCAATTCAGTACGGTGAAACAAAGTAAAGAAAGCACTCAGGAAATCTGATGTAAATGCTGAAAAATCCTAAACTCATATTTAAAGATGAAAGGGTGCTGATTTCAAGTACAAGGGGACGAAAAGTTACGTGTGTATTCTATGACAAGATCCTTCAGCAGAAGATGAAGAAAAAGGTACGAATCGTTGGATATGCGAATGAACTCGCAATAGTAATATGTAGACTGAGGACGGAAGAGATCATAGATAAAGCAGAATATGTTATATCTAATACTAAACGTATCCTTGACTCGGTGAACCTTTAATTGGAACCAAGTAAAACAAAGCTTTTAGCCTGTCTTATAAGTTATTACTTACTTAAATCGACTGAGTCCATCATTTGGGTAAGCAATATAATATGATAAAATTTGTATTTCGTATCTTAATCATTGGTTATAGAGAATTTATGGTTCTTGTTATCTTGATATGTCCAGAACATTCGTTGTTATTTGGATATGACGCTGTGGACTGTCCTGGATGTATTCATCGACGTTGAAGGAGCCTTGGTTGAGCACAATGTTCCTCCGACCCTTTGTACTTGGATAGAGAACACTCTCAGACATAGACTCGTACCACTTTACAAGGGACCGTTATTAAGGGTTGCCCGCAAGGGGGTGTTTTCACACCTCTATTGTGGAACCTTACGCTAGAGAGCCTTCTAAAACGATTAAAACTAGTCCCCTTTAAAACCGTTGGCTATGCTGACGACCTGACCATCCTCGTCAGGGAGAAACACAAATGTACTTTCTGAAACGATACAGGTAGCACTCAACATAATTGAGACCTGGTGAAACAAACAAACTCTCTCAGTCAATCCTAAGAAGACCGAGATGGTAATTTTTATATGCTCACGCAGCTTAGGCGTATTTAATCTACCAATGCTTGCGAACACTCCACTTAAACTTTCCACTGAGGTTAAGTATTTAGGCTTAATTATGGATAGTAAGTTAACGTGGAAAGCCCACCTAGATTATATAGTAAATAAAAGTAAATAAAGGCTGTTGGGAGGACATGGGGTTCTCTCTTTTGGATCTACACTGCCGTAATTCGACCCATGCTAGCTTATGGTGCTGTGAACATCAAAAATCACCACCATCGCAGCACTCAATAGAATACGGAGACTTTCGTGTCTGATTGTTACAGGTGCGATGTGCTCTACTTGCACCGCAGCCATGCAGGTCCTGTTAAACCTGCCAAATCTACATCTCTACATACAAGAGGTGGCATTGGCAACCATGAAACGAAGGTAGAGCGGGGAGCTTCACAAGGGGCCCAATGGGGCCTAAGTGTGGTCTAAGTGTGTCCCGCATCCTTACATTACATTGGATATGTCTCATTAAATGTTTGATTATTCCTATCCAAAAATTTTCGGCTGAATTGGTTTGGTTTGGGTTGGGTTAAGTGCGCCCTCGAAGAAAATATGGAGAATACGTTTTTCGAATACGATAGATGATTCTGACACCGGATATCTCCATCAAGGTGATGCTGAAGAGTGAATGCAAACAGAATCTTGTGGAGAGTTTCATTAGGAAAGTGTCACAAAACACGGGTTTTACCGGACGATGGGGGGTTGGCGAATGGTGAGAATCGAGCCAAGATAGGGGGACGTGGCTTTTTAGCTTCCTTGCAGATATGTTAAGGAGGTTAATATCATACGTTATAGATCCAAAGACTCTAACTCTCCATCGGATGGGTCTGGAATTAGTAACCGAGAAAACAGAAATTGTCGTGTCGTTAAAGGTAGAAGGACTATGTTGGATGTAGAACTACAAATAGGTGGGAAAACAATAAAACGCTCTGATAGAGACCTTAGAATGACTACACACGCAAAGAAAATTGTGGAAAAAGCCTTAAAAATCCAAAATACGCCTTTACGCATTATGCCACGAATTGGAGGTCCAAGTCGAGCAAAATGAGAATTGTTCGGATCCGTTGTGAGATCGATGGTCTTGTATGCGTATTCGTGCTGGAATAATGCCCTGAAATATAATAAGTATCGAAAGTTATTAAGATCCCTTGAGAGAAGAATATTAATAAGCATCACAGCAGCTTGACTCTGTAAAATCATAGGAGATGGATCTCAGATGGAGAAGAAAAGCGAATATTGGATGAGGAGGAAAGGGGTTATAGATCAAAAGACTCTAACTCTCCATCGGATGAGCCTGAAATTAGCAAATGAAAAATCAGAAATTGTCGTGTTAGAAGGTAGAAGGACTATGTTGGATATAGAACTACAAATAGGTGGGAAAACAATAAAAAGTTCTGATAGAGACCTTAGAATGACTACACACGCAAAGAAAATTGTGGAAAAAGCCTCAAAAATCCAAAATACGCCTTTACGCATTATGCCACGAATTGGAGGTCCAAGTCGAGCAAAATGAGAATTGTTCGGATCCGTTGTGAGATCGATGGTCTTGTATGCGTATTCGTGCTGGAATAATGCCCTGAAATATAATAAGTATCGAAAGTTATTAAGATCCCTTGAGAGAAGAATATTAATAAGCATCACAGCAGCTTGACTCTGTAAAATCATAGGAGATGGATCTCAGATGGAGAAGAAAAGCGAATATTGGATGAGGAGGAAAGGGGTTATAGATCAAAAGACTCTAACTCTCCATCGGATGAGCCTGAAATTAGCAAATGAAAAATCAGAAATTGTCGTGTTAGAAGGTAGAAGGACTATGTTGGATATAGAACTACAAATAGGTGGGAAAACAATAAAAAGTTCTGATAGAGACCTTAGAATGACTACACACGCAAAGAAAATTGTGGAAAAAGCCTCAAAAATCCAAAATACGCCTTTACGCATTATGCCACGAATTGGAGGTCCAAGTCAAGCAAAATGACAATTGTTGGGATCCGTTGTGAGATCGATGGTGTTGTATGCGTATCCGTGCTGGGATAGTGCCCGGAAATATAATAAGTATCGAAAGTTATTAAGATCCATCGAGAGAAGAATATTAATAAGCATCACAGCAGCATGACTTTCTAAGATCATAGGAGATGGATCTCAGATGGAGAAGAAAAGCGAATATTGGATGACGATGAAAGGGGTTATAGATCAAAAGACTCTAACTCTCCATCGGATGAGCCTGAAATTAGCAAATGATAAATCAGAAAGTGTCGTGTTAGAAATTAGAAGGACTGTGTTGGATGTAGAACTACAAATAGGTGGGAAAACAATAAAAAGTTCTGATAGAGACCTTAGAATGACTACACACGCAAAGAAAATTGTGGAAAAAGCCTCAAAAATCCAAAATACGCCTTTACGCATTATGCCACGAATTGGAGGTCCAAGTCAAGCAAAATGACAATTGTTGGGATCCGTTGTGAGATCGATGGTGTTGTATGCGTATCCGTGCTGGGATAGTGCCCGGAAATATAATAAGTATCGAAAGTTATTAAGATCCATCGAGAGAAGAATATTAATAAGCATCACAGCAGCATGACTTTGTAAGATCATAGGAGATGGATCTCAGATGGAGAAGAAAAGCGAACATTGGATGACGAGGAAAGGGGTTATAGATCAAAAGACTTTAACTCTCCATCGGATGAGCCTGAAACTAGTAAATGAAAAATCCGAAATTGTCGTGTTAGAAGGTAGAAGGACTATGTTGGATATAGAACTATAAATAGGTGGGAAAACAATAAAAAGCTCTGATAAAGACCTTAGAATGACTACACACGCAAAGGAAGTTGTAGAAAAAGCCTCAAAAATCCAAAATACACCTTCACGCATTATGCCACGAATTGGAGGTCTCAATCAAGCAAAATGACAATTGTTGCGATCCGTTGTGAGATCGATGGTGTTGTATGCGTATCCGTGCTGGGATAATGCCCTAAAATATAATAAGTATCGAAAGTTATTAAGATCCATCGAGAGAAGAATATTAATAAGCATCACAGCAACATGACTGTAAGATCATAGGAGATGGATTTCAGATGGAGAAGAAAAGCGAATATTAGATGATGAGGAAAGGGGTTATAGATCAAAAGACTCTAACTCTCCATCGGATGAGCCTGAAATTAGTAAATGAAAAATCAGAAATTGTCGTGTTAGAAAGTAGAAGGACTATGTTGGATATAGAACTACAAATAGGTGGGAAAACAATAAAAAGCTCTGATAGAGACCTTAGAATGACTACACACGCTAAGGAAGTTGTAGAAAAAGCCTCAAAAATCCAAAATACGCCTTCACGCATTATGCCACGAATTGGAGGTCCAAGGCAAGCAAAATGAGAATTGTTCGGATCCGTTGTGAGATCGATGGTGTTGTATGCGTATCCGTGCTGGAATAATGCCCTGAAATATAATAAGTATCGAAAGTTATTAAGATCCATCGAGAGAAGAATATTAATAAGCATCACAGCAGCATGACTTTGTAAGATCATAGGAGATGGATCTCAGATGGAGAAGAAAAGCGAATATTGTATGATGGGGAAAGGGGTTATAGATCAAAAGACTCTAACTCTCCATCGGATGTGCCTGAAATTAGCAAATGAAAAATCAGAAATTGTATTAGAAGGTAGAAGGACTATGTTGGATATAGAACTACAAATAGGTGGGAAAACAATAAAAAGCTCTGATAAAGACCTTAGAATGACTACACACGCAAAGGAAGTTGTAGAAAAAGCCTCAAAAGTCCAAGATACGCCTTCACGCATTATGCCACGAATTGGAGGTCCAAGGCAAGCAAAATGAAAATTGTTCGGATCCGTTGTGAGATCGATGGTGTTGTATGCGTATCCGTGCTGGGATAATGCCCTGAAATATAATAAGTATCGAAAGTTATTAAGATCTATCGAGAGAAGAATATTAATAAGCATCACAGCAGCTTGACTCTGTAAAGTAATAGGAGATGGATCTCAGATGGAGAAGAAAAGTGAACATTGGATGACGAGGAAAGGGGTTATAGATCAAAAGACTCTAACTCTCCATCGGATGTGCCTGAAATTAGCAAATGAAAAATCAGAAATAGTCGTGTTAGAAATTAGAAGGACTGTGTTGGATGTAGAACTACAAATAGGTGGGAAAACAATAAAAAGCTCTGATAGAGACCTTAGAATGACTACACACGCAAAGGAAGTTGTAGAAAGAGCCTCAAAAATCCAAAGTATGCCTTCTTGCATTGTACCACGAATTGGAGGTCCAAGTCAAGCAAAATGACAATTGTTTGGATCCGTTGTGAGATCGATGGTGTTGTATCCGTGCTGGGATAATGCCCTGAAATGTAATAAGTATCGAAATTTATTAAGATCCATCGAGAGAAGAATATTAATAAGCATCACAGCAGCTTGACTCTGTAAGATCATAGGAGATGGATCTCAGATGGAGAAGAAAAGCGAATATTGTATGACGGGGAAAGGGGTTATAGATCAAAAGACTCTAACTCTCCATCGGATGAGCCTGAAATTAGCAAATGAAAAATCAGAAATTGTATTAGAAGGTAGAAGGACTATGTTGGATATAGAACTACAGATAGGTGGGAAAACAATAAAAAGCTTTGACAAAGATCTTAGAACGATTGCACACGCAAAGGAAGTTGTAGACAAAGCCTCAAAAGTCCAAAATACGCCTTCACGCATTATGCCACGAATTGGAGGTCCAAGGCAAGCAAAATGAAAATTGTTCGGATCCGTTGTGAGATCGATGGTGTTGTATGCGTATCCGTGCTGGGATAATGCCCTGAAATATAATAAGTATCGAAAGTTATTAAGATCCATCGAGAGAAGAATATTAATAAGCATCACAGCAGCATGACTTTGTAAGATCATAGGAGATGGATCTCAGATGGAGAAGAAAAGCGAATATTGTATGACGGGGAAAGGGGTTATAGATCAAAAGACTCTCACACTCCATCGGATGTGCCTGAAATTAGCAAATGAAAAATCAGAAATAGTCGTGTTAGAAATTAGAAGGACTGTGTTGGATGTAGAACTACAAATAGGTGGGAAAACAATAAAAAGCTCTGATAGAGACCTTAGAATGACTACACACGCAAAGGAAATTGTAGAAAAAGCCTCAAAAATCCAAAATACGCCTTTACGCATTATGCCACGAATTGGAGGTCCAAGTCAAGCAAACTGACAATTGTTGGGATCCGTTGTGAGATCGATGGTGTTGTATGCGTATCCGTGCTGGGATAATGCTCTGAAATATAATAAGTATTGAAAGTTGTTGAGATCCATCGAGAGAAGAATATTAATAAGCATCACAGCAGCATGACTCCGTAAAATCATAGGAGATGGATCTCAGATGAAGAAGAAAAGCGAATATTGGATGACGAGGAAAGGGGTTATAGATCCAAAGACTTTAACTCTCCATCGAATGAGCCTAAAATTATCAAATGAAAAATCAGAAATTGTCGTGTTAGAAGGTAGAAGGACTATGTTGGATGTAGAACTACAGATAGGTGGGAAAACAATAAAAAGCTCTGATAAAGACCTTAGAATGACTACACACGCTAGGGAAGTTGTAGAAAAAGCCTCAAAAATCCAAAATGCGCCTTGACGCATTATGCCGCGAATTGGAGGTACAAGTCAAGCAAAATGAGAATTGTTCGGATCCGTTGTGAGATCGATGGTGTTGTATGCGTATCCGTGCTGGAATAATGCCCTGAAATATAATAAGTATCGAAAGTTATTAAGATCCATCGAGAGAAGAATATTAATAAGCATCACAGCAGCTTGACTCTGTAAGATAATAGGAGATGGATCTCAGATGGAGAAGAAAAGTGAACATTGGATGACGAGGAAAGGGGTTATAGATCAAAAGACTCTAACTCTCCATCGGATGAGCCTGAAACTAGCAAATGAAAAATCAGAAATTGTCGTGTTAGAAGGTAGAAGGACTATGTTGGATGTAGAACTACAGATAGGTGGGAAAACAATAAAAAGTTCTGATAAAGACCTTAGAATGACTACACACGCAAAGGAAGTTGTAGAAAAAGCCTCAAAAGTCCAAAATACGCCTTCACGCATTATGCCACGAATTGGAGGTCCAAGGCAAGCAAAATGAAAATTGTTCGGATCCGTTGTGAGATCGATGGTGTTGTATGCGTATCCGTGCTGGGATAATGCCCTGAAATATAATAAGTATCGAAAGTTATTAAGATCCATCGAGAGAAGAATATTAATAAGCATCACAGCAGCATGACTTTGTAAGATCATAGGAGATGGATCTCAGATGGAGAAGAAAAGCGAATATTGGATGATGAGGAAAGGGGTTATAGATCAAAAGACTCTAACTCTCCATCGGATGAGCCTGAAATTAGCAAATGAAGAATCAGAAAATGTCGTATTAGAAGGTAGAAGGACTATGTTGGATATAGAACTATAAATAGGTGGGAAAACAATAAAAAGTTCTGATAAAGACCTTAGAATGACTACACACGCAAAGGAAGTTGTAGAAAAAGCTTCAAAAATCCAAAATACGCCTTCACGCATTATGCCACGAATTGGAGGTCTAAGTCAAGCAAAATGACAATTGCTGCGATCCGTTGTGAGATCGATGGTGTTGTATGCGTATCCGTGCTGGGATAATGCCCTGAAATATAATAAGTATCGAAAGTTATTAAGATTCATCGAGAGAAAAATATTAATAAGCATCACAGCAGCATGACTCTGTAAAATCATAGGAGATGGATCTCAGATGGAGAAGAAAAGCGAATATTGGATGAGGAAGAAAGGGGTTATAAATCAAAAGACTCTAACTCTCCATCGGATGAGCCTGAAATTAGCAAATGAAAAATCAGAAATTGTCGTATTAGAAGGTAGAAGGACTATGTTGGATATAGAACTACAAATAGGTGGGAAAACAATAAAAAGCTCTGATAGAGACCTTAGAATGACTACACACGCAAGGGAAGTTGTAGAAAAGCCTCAAAAATCCAAAATACGCCTTCACGCATTATGCCACGAATTGGAGGTCCAAGTCAAGCAAAATGACAATTGTTGGGATCCGTTGTGAGATCGATGGTGTTGTATCCGTGCTGGGAAATTTGAAATTTGAAAATGTGTCGAAATTTATTAAGATCCATCGAGATAAGAATATTAATAAGCATCACAGCAGCTTGACTCTGTAAGATAATAGGAGATGGATTTCAGGATCTCATTCACCCCGAGGAAAGGGGTTTTAGATCCAAAGACCAACTTTAAGCTGGATGTCTGTTCACCAAATTTTTTTCCACCTCATTAACAAAAAGGGTTGGGTTGAGTTGACTTGTAACACATGTATTGATTATACAGGAGGGTGGCTTTTTGAATTTGTAAATATCGATAAATCAGTTTAACGAATCATAATAAGTTATGTTGAAACAACAATTTTTGAAAAGTAATAATGAATGTTAATAAGTTAATGAATGTTTTGAGGTGTGTAAATTTGGAGTATTTAAAAAAAAGGTGGTTGTTAAAGTGGCGTGAAAACGTAAAACAGGGATTGCGGCTGTCGAAAACGTAACGTGAAGCGACAGCTAATTAACAAAACGCGTCGAACGGTTGAGTACAAAACGTGGCGCGATAAAAATGTCAAAAATGCGTCGGAGTCGGACAGATGTGCCATGCGGCGGAAAAACCGTCGCTATCGCCGTCCGATCTCCGATTCGGGCCTCGCCGCCTCACCGCCTCGCCGCCTCACCGCCTCGTCGCTGCGTATGATATATCGGGCGGCAAAAAATTGTCACATATAAAATAATAATAAATAACGAGAGGCAAAAAGCGGCTAACGAGCGCGGCGGCGACGAGCGAACGCTCGAAAAACACCTGTTGTTTGTAGGCAGCCTCTCGCCGGTGCATGCCTCGAATCGCAATCATACGGCGGCTTGTTATGCCCACTGATCGTCAGTCGAGCCCACTGAGAATCACATCAGCCTGTTTGCTGCTGCTGTTGCTGTTGCTACTGTTACTACTGTTGCTTTCTACGCCCCGACGGCCCCGACGCTTAATAGAACTAGATCTACGCGCGGGAAGAATTCGCCGGCCACCGTTTATCATGTCAATCAGACTACGGACGGCTATAGTTTTATTGGCCTGACGTGTCACAGAGTCGGTCTTAGCCACTCTATTTTATCCACATTCACTATCCAAACACAAACCCAAAAATTTTTGAGTAAAAACACCCAAATCCATAATAAATCAAATTTTCTTAATTAATATTAAACATATAATTTTAACCCCACAATCAACAACAAAATTCTTAGTGGTTATAAAGACGGTTCTGGAGGACAAAGTTTAGCCTTGTTCCGGATCGTCAGGCGGCGTCGCGATTCACACAAGACCGTCAGTGTCATAACTTTGAAACTATAACGATCTGTTGGTGTTTTTCTAACGTGGAACGATGGCGCAGCCGCCGCACGCCGTAAACTTATTTTTACTGCCCGGACGGATCAAACGCGAATATTTCAACTAGCTTGAAGCCGGGGGATTGATTTAATTTGTCGCCGCGGTTCGCGTTGGATCACGCTGACATTTATTACAACTTATTATGATCCTTGAGATGTCTACTGATTTTCACAAGATTGCAGCTACACAGAAAATTGTCATTGTTAAATTCGTTATCACTGAAAATAATCTTTCAATTATACAATTTTGTGTTGTACTAACATATATTCAATGTTAAAACGTTTAATCAAAATAACTTAGTGTATAAAACAGTAGGGGGTGTATTGATATGAAAATATATTATACGAGAAATATATATTGAGTTTGATAACAATTCTTGATACCTAGCCTTTTTCGTTTTCATAATCAAAGTTATTTTCATATTAAGTGCCTTTTTAGCAAACCACGCTTTTTAAAAGCCCATATCTCACCTAATACTTATTCAAGCAAGCTTTTATTGGCAAATATTCTCAAATAGACTATACTTTGTTGCATCAGAGTCTCTTATATAAAGTAGTCAAAAATTGAATTATCGTTTCTCCATACTCACTTCCTTATATTTGTTTAGCCCATCAAAAAAGGAATGTAATTCTCCATAAATTATCTATAAACATTATGGAATTTTGATAAATTTGAGTCCATATTTTTGTTATTCTTATCATTGCTTACTTTTGATCATGAGTGAAAGTCTTATATCACAGCAAATAAGTCTAACGTCGATATTTGAAATCTTAAAGCTCAACCTAACCCAACTCAACCCTTTTTTTTAACAAGGTCAGGGATATATTGATAGCAAATATCTAACCTTAAACGATGATTAACCAAATAGTGTAAGGTTAAAGCCCGAAAAGAGATTTTTAGCCCCAACCCACTAAAAAGTTCTTTCCTCGTCTTCTCATACACCACTTAATTCGGTATTACAACGGAGATCCAAACAGCTTTGTCCATCCTCTTGGTGTACCCTTGCATCAAGCCATTCTAGGATACAGAGAGGAGAGAAGGGATGCCTCTCATTGCACTGTTGATTATTTTTCCTTTAACATTCTGGTGATTTTCTGCTTCAGAAAGAGGAGTGACTTTGTCAAATCCATCCTTTTACTGAGCCATCGCATCTCGCCATTTTGGGATACCTATAGATCATTACTTTTTGAGATTATATTAATTCCGTACATACTGGGGAGTGGAGGGATCCCCTTCTTCATGATGTTGGTTCTTCTTCTTTTAATGTTCAAGCAACATCCTTCTTTAGGAAGGGTAGTGACTTTGTCAAATCCATTCTCTTGGTGAGCCATTGCATCTCGCTATTTGAAGATACATATAGATCATAACTTTTTGAGATTATATTAATTCCATACATACTAGGAAGTGGAGAAATTCCTTTCTTTATGATGTTGGTTCTTCTTCGTTTAATATCCAAGCAATATCCTTCTTCAGGAAGGAGGGTGACCTTGTCAAATTCATTCTCTTGGTAAGCCGTTGCATCTCGCCATTTTGGGATACTTATAGATCATTACTTTTTGAGAATATATTAATTCCATACATACTGAGAAGAGGAGGGATTCCCTTCCTCAAGATGTTGGTTCTTCTTCCTTTAATATCTAAGCAATATCCTTCTTCAGGAAGGGGAGTGACTTTGCCAAATCAATTCTCTTGGTGAGCCATTGCATCTCGCCATTTTGGGATACTTATAGATCATTACTTTTTGAGATTGGATTAATTCCATACATACTGAGAAGAGGAGGGATCCCCTTCCTCAAGATATTGGTTCTTCTTCCTTTAATATCCAAGCAATATCCTTCTTCAGGAAGGGGAGTGACTTTGTCAAATCCATCCTCTTGGAGAGCCGTTGCATCTCGCCATTTTGGGATACTTATAGATCATTACTTTTTGAGATTAGATTAATTCCATACATACTGAAAAGAGGAGGGATTTCCTTCCTCAAGATGTTAGTTCTTCTTCCTTTAATATCCAAGCAATATCCTTCTTCAGGAAGGGGAGTGACTTTGTCAAATCCATCCTCTTGGTGAGCCGTTGCATCTCGCCATTTTGGGATACTTATAGATCATTACTTTTTGAGATTATATTAATTCCGTACATACTAGGAAGTGGAGGGATCCCCTTCTTCATGATGTTGGTTCTTCTTCCTTTAATATAAAAGCAATATCCTTCTTTAGGAAGGGAAGTGACTTTGTCAAATCTATCCTCTTGGTGCGCCGTTGCATCTCGCCATTTTGGGATACATATAGATCATTCCTTTTTGAGATTATATTAATTCCATACATACTGAGAAGAGGAGAGATCCCGTTCCTCAAGATGTTGGTTCTTCTTCCTTTAATATCCCAGTAATATCCTTCTTCAGGAAGGGGAGTGACTTTGTCAAATCCATCCTCTTGGTGCGTCGTTGCATCTCGCCAATTTGGGATACATATAAGTCATTACTTTTTGAGATTATATTAATTCCATATATACTGAGAAGAGGAGGGATTCCCTTCCTCAAAATGTTGGTTCTTCTTCCTTTAATATCCAAGCAATATCCTTCTTCAGGAAGGGGAGTGACTTTGTCAAATCCATCTTCTTGGTGCGCCGTTGCATCTCGCCAATTTGGGATACATATAGATCATTACTTTTTGAGATTATATTAATTCCATACATACTGAGAAGAGGAGGGATTCCCTTCCTCAAGATGTTGGTTGTTCTTCCTTTAATATCCCAGTAATATCCTTCTTCAGGAAGGGGAGTGACTTTGTCAAATCCATCCTCTTGGTGCGTCGTTGCATCTCGCCAATTTGGGATACATATAAGTCATTACTTTTTGAGATTATATTAATTCCATATATACTGAGAAGAGGAGGGATTCCCTTCCTCAAGATGTTGGTTCTTCTTCTTTTAATATCCAAGCAATATCCTTCTTCAGGAAGGGGAGTGACTTTGTCAAATCCATCTTCTTGGTGCGCCGTTGCATCTCGCCAATTTGGGATACATATAGATCATTACTTTTTGAGATTATATTAATTCCATACATACTGAGAAGAGGAGGGATTCCCTTCCTCAAGATGTTGGTTCTTCTTCCTTTAATATCCCAGTAATATGCTTCTTCAGGAAGGGGAGTGACTTTGTCAAATCCATCCTCTTGGTGCGCCGTTGCATCTCGCCAATTTGGGATACATATAGATCATTACTTTTTGAGATTATATTAATTCCATACATACTGAGAAGAGGAGGGATTCCCTTCCTCAAGATGTTGGTTCTTCTTCCTTTAATATCCCAGTAATATGCTTCTTCAGGAAGGGGAGTGACTTTGTCAAATCCATCCTCTTGGTGCGCCGTTGCATCTCGCCAATTTGGGATACATATAAATCATTACTTTTTGAAATTATATTAATTCTATATATACTGAGAAGAGGAGGGATCCCCTTCCTCAAGATATTGGTTCTTCTTCCTTTAATATCCCAGTAATATCCTTCTTTAGGAAGGGGAGTGACTTTGTCAAATCCATCCTCTTGGTGCGCCGTTGCATCTCGCCAATTTGGGATACATATAGATCATTACTTTTTGAGATTATATTAATTCCATACATACTGAGAAGAGGAGGGATTCCCTTCCTCAAGATGTTGGTTCTTCTTCCTTTAATATCCCAGTAATATGCTTCTTCAGGAAGGGGAGTGACTTTGTCAAATCCATCCTCTTGGTGCGCCGTTGCATCTCGCCAATTTGGGATACATATAGATCATTACTTTTTGAGATTATATTAATTCCATACATACTGAGAAGAGGAGGGATTCCCTTCCTCAAGATGTTGGTTCTTCTTCCTTTAATATCCCAGTAATATGCTTCTTCAGGAAGGGGAGTGACTTTGTCAAATCCATCCTCTTGGTGCGCCGTTGCATCTCGCCAATTTGGGATACATATAAATCATTACTTTTTGAAATTATATTAATTCTATATATACTGAGAAGAGGAGGGATCCCCTTCCTCAAGATATTGGTTCTTCTTCCTTTAATATCCCAGTAATATCCTTCTTTAGGAAGGGGAGTGACTTTGTCAAATCCATCCTCTTGGTGCGCCGCTGCAACTCGCCATTTTGGGATACATATAGATCATTACCTTTTGAGATTAGATTAATTCCATACATACTGAGGAGAGGAGGGATTCCCTTCTTCATGATGTTGGTTCTTCTTCCTTTAATATAAAAGCAATATCCTTCTTCAGGAAGGGGAGTGACTTTGTCAAATCCATCCTCTTGGTGAGCCATTGCATCTCGCTATTTTAAGATACATATAGATCATAACTTTTTGAGATTATATTAATTCCGTACATACTGGGAAGAGAACCCCTTCCTCAAGATGTTGGTTCTTCTTCCTTTAATATCCCAGTAATATCCTTCTTCAGGAAGGGGGTGACTTTGTCAAATTCATCCTCTTGGTGAGCCATTGCATCTCGCCATTGTCGAATACTTATAGATCATTACTTTTTCAAACTACATTAATTCCATACATACCGGGGAGAGAAGGAATCCCCTTCCTTATGATGTTGGTTCTTCTTCTTTCACCATCCCGGTGATATTCTTCTTCAGGAAGAGAAACGACTTTGTCAAATCTATGCCCTTGGAGAGTCGTTGCATCTCGCCATTATGCGATACATATAGATAATTACTTTTTGAAATCATATTAATTCTACACATACCGGGGAGAGGAGGAATCCCCTTCCTCATGTTGTTAATGTTTCGCTCCCTCGGTACTGAGTTGGACTTTCTCTTCTTTTCGTTCACTTCTTAGAGCATCTCATAGCGCCGATCGGGGAAAAAAAGTTCCCCTCATCGCATTGTGTCTCTTTCTCCCTTGTCATTATGGCTCCGGAAAAATCCTCTCCTCATTTCTTCCTATAACGGTTGCTTCTTCTTTATTCTTTACTATCATTGTACCTTTAAGGTAATCTACCAGTTTAGTATACCAATAGTCAGTATACCCATATTTTCTTTCTATGCTGTATATAATACAACTATACTTATCATTGTATAGTTCCATCCTATACCCAATATCTCACAAGTCATTCTCACGGGTGTTATTATCTTTATATTTTATATTTCCGCTACCTACTAAAATTATTATTTCCACTTTCGATTTTTCCATTTTTAACTCGATTTCTTCGAGGCATTTCGCTACTGTGAGGACCGAATATTCTTCTTGATCTACTGCATCGTTCCTGGTCGCCACAGAGAACGGAAGTCCTAAGTCGTATGCATAGCCTATCCTTCTTACATCTTCTTCCTGTTCCGTTTTTAAAATCATGTTATAGAACAAATTCCAGAGTGTACCACCAACAACTGATTCTTGTGGTTCTTCGCAGCTCATCTGCTTCTCTTATCCATTTGGGAAGGGTATATTGTTCTTTGTGAAAGGTCGGTTTAATGCCTTTTTTGAGCGTTTTTAATATCTATTAACACCATGATACCGAAACATCTATTTATTAATGTAACATTTCCTCGTTTCTAAACGATTTCGATGACTGAGTCATTCATAACATCCACTCTGCCCCTACCTTCTTATAAACAAATTTGAAGATCATTAATAACTTCATTAGCCTGAAATTGGTAGATGAGTTTTTTATTTAACAGCCGCTTCAGTAGCTTGGGTTTGCGTCTTATATTTGCGGAAACTCCCCGTTCCTCAAATACTCGTTGAAATCTCGCAGGATTTACTCAATTCAACCCAAACATTTTTGTTAATAAGGTGGGGAATGATTAGCTAAACAGACATCCAGTTTGAAGTTCTTGAGTAATCGGAAAGTGTGGACTTAGAGTTATTAAAAATCCGTTTCCTCATCATCCAATATTCGCTTTTCTTCTCCAACTGAGATCTATCTTTTATGAATTTACAGAGTCCTTTTGTGATTTTCATTACTCCCTCTTAGCTCCTCCCAACCTAACCCAATCCAACCTAACCCAATAAAAATCAGTTTTCTCCTCATCCAATATTCGCTTTTCTTCTCCAACTTAGATCCATCTTCAATGATCTTACAGAGTCCTTTTGTGACTTCCATTACTTTCTCTCAGTTACTCCCAACCCAACCCAACCCAACCTAACCCATTAAAAACTCCTTTTCTACTTATCCAATTTTCGCTTTTCTTCACCACCTGAGATCCATTTCCCAAGAATTTGCAAAGTCCTTTTACGATTTCCATTAGTTCCTCTCAGCTCCTGCCAACCCAACCTATTAAAAACACCTTTCCTCCTCAACTAATATTCGCTTTTCTTCTCCAACTGAGATCCATCTCCAATGAACTTACAGAATCCTTTTGTAATTTCCATAACCCCTTCTCAGCTGCTCCCAAGCCAATTCTCCGGAGTCAGAATAATCCCCAGTCTTTGACACATCTCCTCGCCTCTTACCACATGCCATCTGTCGAACTCAAAAACCGTATTTTCCACATCGTTTATGGGTATGCAGCTTAACTCAATATAACCCAACCCAACCCATTAAAAACCCCCTTTCTCCTCATCCAATATTCGCTTTTCTACTCCATCTGAGATCCATTTCCTATTCACTTACAGAATCCTTTTCTGATTTCCACTACTCCGTCTCAGCTCGTCCCAACCCAACCCATTAAAAAACCCTTTCTTCCTCGGCCAATGTTCGCTTTTCTTTTGCCAACCCAACCCAATTCCCCAGAATCAGAATCATCTCCAGTCTTTGATACATCTCCTCGCCTTTTACCTCATACCAACTGTCATACTCGAAAAACGTATTCTCCACATCGTTTATGAACATGCAGCTTAACTCAACACAACCCAACCCAACCCATTAAAGACCCTTTTTCTCTTCATCCAATATTCCATGGATGGATTCCTTTTCTTCTCCATCTGAGATCCATCTCCCATGCACTTACAGAATCCTTTTTGATTTTCACTGCTCTCTCTCAGCTCGTCCCAACCCAACCCATTAAAAAACTCTTTCCTCCTCGGCCAATGTTCGCTTTTCTTCTGCCAACCCAACCCAACCCAATTCCTCAGAATCAGAATCATCTCCAGTTTTTGACACATCTCCTCGCCTTTTACCTCATACAAACTGTCATACTCGAAAAACGTATTCTTCACATCGTTTATGAGCATGCAGCTTAAATCAATACAACCCAACAAGAATCATAAATTCTCTATCATCAGTGATGAAGATACGAAATAAAAGTTTTATCATATTGTATTGAGAAGCTAGAAGTACGGGGTGTTCATTTTGATGCAAGAAATGGCAATTTATTTGACATCATCTGAAGAGTAACCATGCCAAAGCAGAACTTTTTCCATTAAACGTTAGCTGAGATTGGGCTTTTAAAGACTATGGTGAAATTAGCTAAAAAAAATGTTGAATCACTCATGGCAGTCACCCAATCATAAAAGCTTATTACACAAACTTAAAGCTCCCAGAATGACTCATCAAGGTTTAAAAGAAATTTGAGGAAAAGAAGATAACGTTTCTTCCTAGGTCTGTTTTAACTTGATAAATTATTATTTTAATTAGTAGTTTTTTAAGCTTGAAGCTTGAAAGCTCGACACAAATACTCATAGACTAATAAAAGCGTAATTTCCTCACATCTTTAGAGTAGGTATTCTCCTTTAGGATCTTAATTCTTCTACGTACCTTCATTTTGACAATTTTGCTACAAAAAGAATCACAAAAAAGACCACCGTTTTGCTCTATTTCAGACATCTTTGAAAAGATTTTGCAAAGCTATCAGAACAACATAAAACAACGACGATGTACATTAAACATTTATGGTGAAACATAAATGAACAGTGACAAGTTAAAAAGAGCTACTTTTCAAGCTTATTTTTCAAGCCACTTTTTTCGGCTTGATGATACATAAATCCTAATTCTAAATATTGATAATTTTCCGAGTAAGTTAGTCGATTTATTTTTGCCATCATATTATCTAATTAAGAGTAGGAAAAAATTGCAAATTAATTTGGAATAACTAATTCTGACCTAGATATGTTAAGATTCTGGAGACGCCAGGATACGTACTTATAGTATTTCCGAGACAAAAACGAGGTCGTACCAGCGATTAATTAGAACCGTTCGCCTTGATGGAGACAAATTGATCTGGTTTGAATTTCAAATGAGTGACGCGCCGTGTAGTTGGCACATTTTCGCGTTGGCGAATCAACTTTTTTAATTAATTATTCTATGAGCCGAAGCGCACCTCGCTAAATAGGAAAAAATACACCGGTGTTAATCACGATTTTTACTGATAATCGTGTTAAATTGACAGGCGATTGGTATCAATAAGCCGGCAGATACCCGATTCAATTCGGGTTTAAAATCGGGATTTATCCATTGAAAAATAACGTTATTTATATCAGCTTATTTCGAAGTTTAATTAAACTGGGAAATCAAAATAAATGTTTATTTTTTTTATTAAAAATAAATTTCGTCTTCTCTAACAAAGGTTGTATTTGTGATTGGGGGGCCAATGACGCCATAAGGGTCGGCGCGCCAGTTAGCTGCAGGTTTATGTGAAAGGGGTTATGGGGGGAGATCGGCGAGAGCCGCCACCGCCACCGCCCCGGAATATTAACAAGCGGGGGCGGTAGGTGAACGGGGGTGGCGTCCCCGACACGTCTCGTCCACATAAACTGAATCCTCAGCGCCGTTTTGCCGGCAGTTTATGCCGGGAAATGCAAAACCGGCCCTGTTTTACATTTCAGTAAGCTCATATTTAATGGCGCCTGCGAACTATATAGCTCCGGAGCGGCGGGATACGACCCCATATGCCGCCGCCGCCGCCGCCGCCGCCCCCGTACCGTACGCGAACCGGATTTAGGACGGCTTAGATTTTATGGGGCAAATGAAATTACGTTCCCCCTTAAAATATGATGAGCTCTCCCGATAATGAAACCAACTCACTCTTACTGCATATTGATACATCCAAATAGTTTTGTTATTCATCTTAAAATGATAAGTTATAGAGGAGATATGTCCAAATGGGAAGTTCTTTGATTTGAATTTGTTATGTAAGTAACTAAGTTCTACTTTATTCCTGCTATATATATCCTATTAACTCCATATTGGTAAACCAATCATATATGAACCTTGTTGAGAGGATGGATAACAATAGACTAAGTAAGACCCAAAAACCTCTATCTCAATCAAAGACCTCAACACAAAGACTTCTATCTTGATTTGAATCCAATAATCTTGCGAATGATATTTGATTTCAAGCTAACGTGAGAGGCTCACCGTATTAAGTTTGGTCACATTTTCATTATCGTTTATTACGATTACACCATTCTATGTTGAGGTTACTCAGCTAATGTTGCTCAGGTTCTTCGAATGCAAAGAAGGTGCTTAAGAATCATTACTGATTTGCTCTTTGCCGAATGCTACAAAACTAAATTCTCTGAACTGAATATGCTGGCTGTTTCGTGTAGAATGTATGTGTACATTACATACAATAAAGTACCCTGAAGGCAAAGTTTTTCATCATTGAAGCCAAACATGTTGATATTTACCCATGATTTAACATATTTTTGTTTTCTTTTAGTATTCCATTATACACACATATCTTTTTCCAATTATCTATTAAATTCAGATTGGTAAACTAATCATGGGAAAACCTGAAAAAAGAGGTATATCAACACCAAACGGAGTTCCTAAACGACCGCCTCGCAAAGGTGGTATGCAAAATGAATTATTTAGTTAGTTCCCGTCTCTAAATTTTTTAATACAAGGCAAATAGCTTCAAATGAGAAACAATACAAAAGAAATTATTGCCACATCTCTGTTTGTCGACACATAATGATATTTCTTAAATGTTCCTCGAATTTATATCAAATTGATTCCATACATTATGCAGACAGCCATAATCATTAAATTAAACACCAAAAATCGAATTCTAGAGATATTTTAATGATACATTCAAAATTTATAGAGGTAAGTGTCTATTTTATCATGGTGAGAACCAAATTAGAATTTTTTTTATTAACTTAACCTAATTTTTTATGATGTTTTGAAATTAATAATCTTGTTTTAAAAAATCACGAAAAATCGAATTCTTAAAATATCTTAATGGGTTATTCATGATTTATAGAGGAAAGTGTCTATTTCTCGTGATGAAAAAGCATCTTGAGAATATTTATTCATTTTTGAGATATAAATCATTAAATTCAACGTGAACATTTGTGGCTATATCAAATTAATTAAAAATCTTCAAAAATCGAATTTTTGAGATATTTTAATGAAACATACAAAATTTATAAAGGTAAGTGTCTATTTTGTCATGGTGAGAACCAAATTAGAAAATCTTTATTCGTTTTTGAGATAAAGATTATTTAAGTTGACCTAATTTTTTGAAATTAATAATCTTGTTTTAAAAAATCACGAAAAATCGAACTCTTAAAATATCTTAATGAATTATTCATGATTTATAGAGAAAAGTATCTACTTTCTCGTAATGAAAACGGATCTTGAAAATATTTATTCGTTTTTGAGATATAAATCATTAAATTCAACTTGAACATTTATTGCTATCTCAAGTTAATAAAAAATCACCAAAAATGGAATTCTTGAGATATTTTAATGGTACATTTAAAATTTATCGAATTAAGTGTCTACTTTGTCATGGTGAGAACCAAATTAGAAAATCTTTGTTCGTTTTTGAGATAAAGATTATTTAAGTTAACCAAATTTTTTATGATTTTTTGTAATTAATGATCTTGTTTTAAAAAATCACGAAAAATCGAACTCTTAAGATATCATAATAAATTATTCATTATTTATAGAGAAAAGTGTCTACTTTCTCGTGATGAAACCGGATCTTGAAAATATTTATTCGTTTTTGACATATAAATTATTAAATTCAACGTGAACATTTGTGGGTATCTCAAGTTAATTAGAAATCACCAAAAATCGAATTCTTGAGATATTTTAATGAAACATTCAAAATTTATAAAGGTAAGTGTCTATTTTGTCATAGTGAGAACCAAATTAGAAAAACTTTATTCGTTTTTGAGATAAAGATTATTTAAATTAACCAAATTTTTTTTGATTTTTTGAAATTAATAATCTTGTTTTAAAAAATCACGAATAATCGAATTCTTAAAATATCTTAATGAATTATTCATGATTTATAGAGGAAAGTGTCTACTTTCTCGTGATGAAAGCGGATCTTGAAAATATTTATTCGTTTTTGAGATATAAATCATTAAATTTGACGTGAATATTTACGGCTATCTCAAGTTAATTAAAACTCACCAAAAATCGAATTCTTGAGATATTTCAAAGATACATTCAAAATTTATAGAGGAAAGTGTCTATTTTATCATAGTGAAAACCAAATTAGAAAAACTTTATTCGTTTTTGAGATAAAGATTATTTAAGTCAACCTAATTTTTTATGATTTTTTGGAATTAATAATCTTGTTTTAAAAAATCACGAAAAATCGAATTCGTAAGATATCTTAATGAACTATTCATGATTTATAGAGGAAAGTGTCTACTTTCTCGTGATGAAACCGGATCTTGTAAATATTTATTCATTTTTGAGATATAAATCATTAAATTCAACGAGTACATTTTTGGCTATCTCAGCTTAATTAAAAATCACCAAAAATCGAATTCTTAAGATATTTTAATGAATCATTCAAAATTTATAAAGGTAAGTGTCTATTTTGTCATGGTGAGAACCAAATTAGAAATTCTTTATTCGTTTTTGAGATAAAGATTATTTAAATTAACCAAATTTTTTTTGATTTTTTGAAATTAATAATATTGTTTTAAAAGATCACGAAAAATCGAATTCTTAAGATATCTTAATGAATTATTCAAGATTTATAGAGGAGAGTGTCTATTTTCTCGTGATGAAACCGAATCTTGAAAATATTTATTCGTTTTTGAGATATAAATCATTAAATTCAACGTGAACATTTATCTCTATCTCAAATTGATTAAAAGTCACCAAAAATCGAATTCTTGAGATATTTTAATGATACATTCAAAATTTATGGAGTTAAGTGTCTATTTGGCATGGTGAGAACCAAATTAGAAAATCTTTATTCGTTTTTAAGATAAAGATTATTCAAGTTAACCTAATTTCTTATGATTTTTTGAAATTAATAATATTGTTTTAAAAAATCACGAAAAATCGAATTCTTAAGATATTTTAATGAATTATTCATGATTTATAGAGAAAAGTGTCTACTTCCTCGTGATAAAAGCGGATTTTGAAAATATTTATTCGTTTTTGAGATATAAATCATTAAATTCAGCCTGAACATTTACGGCTATCTCAAGTTAATTAAAAATCACCAAAAATCGAATTCTTGAGATATTTTAATGAAACATTCAAAATTTATAGAGATAAATGTCTATTTTGTCATTGTGAGAACCAAATTAGAAAATCTTTATTCGTTTTTGAGATAAAGATTATTTAGGTTAACCTAATTTTTTATGATTTTTTAAAATTAATAACCTTTTTTTAAAAAATCACGTAAAATCGAATTCTTAAAATATCTTAATGAATCATTCAAGATTTATAGAGGAAAGTGTCTACTTCCTCGTGATGAAACCGGATCTTGAAAATATTTTTTCGTTTTTGAGATATAAATCATTAAATTTAATGTGAATATTTACGGCTATCTCAAGTTAATTAAAACTCACCAAAAATCGAATTCTTGAGATATTTCAAAGATACATTCAAAATTTGTAGAGGAAGGTGTCTATTTTATCATAGTGAAAACCAAATTAGAAAAACTTTATTCGTTTTTGAGATAAAGATTATTTAAGTCAACCTAATTTTTTGAAATTAATAATCTTGTTTTAAAAAAATCGCGAAAAATCGAATTCTTAAGATATCTTAATGAATTATTAATGATTTATAAAGGAAAGTGTCTGCTTTCTCGTGATGAAACCGTATCTTGAAAATATTTATTCGTTTTTGAGATATAAATCATTAAATTCAACGCGAACATTTATGGCTATCCCAAGTTAATTAAAAATCACCAAAAATCGAATTCTTGAGATATTTTAATGATATATTCAAGATTTATAGAAGTAAGTGTCTATTTTGTCATGGTGAGAACCAAATTAGAAAATCTTCATTTGTTTTTGAGATAAAAATTATTTAAGTCAATCTAATTTTTATGATTTTTTCAAATTAATGATTTTGTTTTAAAAGATCACGAAAAATCGAATTCTTAAGATATCTTAATAAATTATTCATGATTTATAGAGGAAAGTGTCTATTTTCTCGTGATGAAAGCGACTCTTGAAAATATTTATTCGTTTTTGAGATATAAATCATTAAATTCAACTAGAACATTTATGGCTATCTCAAGTTAATTAAAAATCACCAAAAATCGAGTTCTTGAGATATTATAATGATATATATATATAATAAAATTTATAAAGGTAAGTGTCTATTTTGTCATAGTGAGAACCAAATTAGAAAAACTTTATTCGTTTTTAAGATAAAGATTATTTAAGTCAACCTAATTTTTTATGATTTTTTCTAGAACTAGAAATACTTGAGTTAACTAATTAAGATACATACACCGTGGCAATTTGGCATCTTCAGCCGTTTTCTGCGCAACTAACCAAAATAAATTTGTCACGCTATACCTCTAAATCCAAGTATTTCAAATCCTTGATTTAGTGTTAATTTCACTTTTAGTTCTTTAAAAATATCGTTATATCCGAAGTTCGTTCTAATAAAATTGATTATATCAAAGTTTGACTGTAATCTTAAAAGATGTCTTAAAAACAAAACAAAGAGAAAATCCGAATGTAAATAAAACGCGAAAAACGGGATACCGTTCGCAATTTTTTAACGATAGAAGAAAGAAACGTCGAAAATCGGAATACGGCTGGCGAGAATAAACGTTAACTTTTATATAAATAACCATCCCGTTTCGGGGAATGGGCTTTTCCCTTTTATCCCGCCCAGGTCGTTTTGTTTTCACCCGACCAATCGGCGTCGTTCGTCGACATATAAATATCGGAAATTTTGCGCACCTGATTCTGATTTATCGACGACCGGGTCGGCTCTTCGGGCCGGATGCTCGTAAAAGTGGCGTCGCGACGCGAAGGCGGTTTTATTGTCGGTATATCGACGGCGAATATTTCACGGTGCCCGTTTTCGTTCGGGCGTATTTACATTTTCGCGGATGGGCCCGTTTTGCCGTCATAAAACTCGAAAACCGAATGCTAATTTCCCTAATGGAATCTCTTCGGTTACTTTGTTTCCCCTGTACATTTTTATTACCACTTATTCGATTTATTAAAGTATTAAATTTAGTAATATTAGCATTTCTTACAAATTAAATTGAGTATAGGTAAGTTTTTTTTCAGGTTATTTCGTTTCGTTTCGATATTTATAGATAGGTTCTGATCGTAATCATTGCTAAAATGCTACTGAGTTCATCCATATAGTAGAGGAAGTCGGCGCTAAGCGCTGATAGCGAATATTCCACAGGGGAGTTTGGAAAATATGATCGTCTGGAGGCGGTATATTGACCTTCCAAGATTATCTAATTCGTATCGACCGGATGTAGACGTTTTCCGTTTTAGAAACAACCCCTCCTTTTTATAGTTCGTTGAAAGATCCGCACCAAACGGCTTCAACACATTAACACCTGATTAGTTTATTTTAAATAGGCGGGTATTAATAGAATTGAATTTTGGCGACGAGAAAGGAATATCGATTCGTTTTGAATAATTCTCCCCGGATGCGGGACCCCTACGGCGACGTCCATTATAAGTCCATCAATTTCGCCCAATGAAATTTACAAATCGGCTTATTAGCGCGCTTTTGGGGTGCCCCCCGGGGATGCTAGCTTCGCGCGTTAAGCTCGAAATCCAGCTGCGAGAGTGTCGCATTCCATACGCGGATTTACAAAGAGGGGTTGCATTTTATTAATCAAAAAGATTGAGGTGGTTTAAAACTGACTTCACTATACATAGAGCAAAGAAAATCGATGAATCAGATTTAGTTCGGTCGGTTGGTTGTCTTTTGGATATCGAAAAGTATATCGGTGGGTCAGTGGGAGCTTTGAGCTTTTTATCCGACCGGCCGATCTGAAGCAATATCAGAAGCGCGCTACTGCATGATGTATGGGGCTTTTTTATTGCGCCTCCGGTGAACGGAGCTTGTAATAGCCGCCCGATAATATCGCCTGATAGATTGCCATTGATTCACCGAGGTGATTTTTATTGCCAGCTTTCCGCGGAAAAGTTGAAAGGTTATGGCTTATTGAACCGCGTTCGGCAGTCCGAGAAGGAGAACGGTCGCTATTCATATATATCCCGGTTTTATCCGGCCCGTTCGTTCGTTATATTTTCTATAAGTTTCCTCCCGAAAGCTCGATATACGAGGGAGACGCTCCCGAGTTGTATGAGCTTTTCGATTTCCCTCAAGAAATACGACACCAAGTTTTCTCGAAGTATCTTTTCTGAACGGAACAAATTGATTTTTGTTTTGAATACAATCTTACTTGTTTACTCATATTTTTGCTTAAGATAAAAATTAAATGAAGAAATAAAAAAGAAATAAGAGTAATCTTTAATTAAAGCTCGAGATTTTCTCTTCAAAATGATGAAGCTCTTGATACCATAAGATCTTATATCAAGTATAAAACCGAGATATTCCCGACATAAAGCATCAAGTTTATTAGAGCAATTACAAGTTCATTTTATAAGAAAATACAATTTGTAATTACTCTAAGGACAGTTATTTACAGCAATTATTTCAACTAAATTATTTTATGGTTTAAAACCATAAGTAAGTCGTTTTGACCAAGATGGAAGCTATAATCGTCGAATTTGAGAAATGAAAAAATTTTATTTTAAAAATATAACTCAAGACCTATAACTGATGGAGAAGAACTTTGTTCATAAAAATTGGTCACAATAAGTCAAAAATGATCACTCATCAATAGATTTAGTTTGGTATGATTACTTTTGAAGATGGAAGATTAATTCTCGAATTTCCAAAATGAAGGAATTCTTTTATAAGCATACATCATAAGTCAAGAATTGAAACTGATGGAGAAGAACTTTGTTCATAAAAATTGGTCACAATAAGCTCAAAGAGGATCATTCATAAATAGATTTAGATTGGTACCATTATTTTTGAAGATGGAAAATTAATTCTCGAATTTCCAAAATGAAGGAATTCTTCTATAAGCATACGTCATAAGTCAAGAATTGAAACTGATGGAGAAGAACTTTGTTCATAAAAATTGGTCACAATAAGCTCAAAGAGGATCATTCATAAACAAATTTAGATTGGTACCATTATTTTTGAAGATGGAAGATTAATTCCCGAATTTCTAAAATGAAGGAATTTTTTTGTAAGCATACATTATAAGTCAAGAATTAAAACTGATGGAGAAGAACTTTGTTCATAAAAATTGGTCACAATAAGCTCAAAAATGATCACTCATAAATAGATTTAGTTTGGTATGATTATTTTTGAAGATGGAAGATTAATTCTCGAATTTCCAAAATGAAGGAATTCTTTTATAAGCATACATCATAAGTCAAGATTTGAAACTGATGGAGAAGAACTTTGTTCATAAAAATTGGTCACAATAAGCTTAAAAAGGGTCATCAATAAATAGATTTAGTTTGGTATGATTATTTTTGAAGATGGAAGATTAATTCTCGAATTTCCAAAATGAAGGAATTTTTTTGTAAACATAAGTTATAAGTCAAGAATTAAAACTGATGGAGAAGAACTTTGTTCATAAAAATTGGTCACAATAAGCTCAAAAATGATCACTCATAAATAGATTTAGTTTGGTATGATTATTTTTGAAGATGGAAGATTAATTCTCAAATTTCCAAAATGAAGGAATTCTTTTATAAGCATACATCATAAGTCAAGAATTGAAACTGATGGAGAAGAACTTTGTTCATAAAAATTGGTCACAATAAGCTCAAAGAGGATCATTCATAAACAAATTTAGATTGGTACCATTATTTTTGAAGATGGAAGATTAATTCCCGAATTTCTAAAATGAAGGAATTTTTTTGTAAGCATACATTATAAGTCAAGAATTAAAGCTGATGGAGAAGAACTTTGTTCATAAAAATTGGTCACAATAAGCTCAAAGAGGATCATTCATAAACAAATTTAGATTGGTACCATTATTTTTGAAGATGGAAGATTAATTCCCGAATTTCTAAAATGAAGGAATTTTTTTGAAAGCATACATTATAAGTCAAGAATTAAAGCTGATGGAGAAGAACTTTGTTCATAAAAATTGGTCACAATAAGCTCAAAGAGGATCATTCATAAACAAATTTAGATTGGTACCATTATTTTTGAAGATGGAAGATTAATTCCCGAATTTCTAAAATGAAGGAATTTTTTTGTAAGCATACATTATAAGTCAAGAATTAAAGCTGATGGAGAAGAACTTTGTTCATAAAAATTGGTCACAATAAGCTCAAAGAGGATCATTCATAAACAAATTTAGATTGGTACCATTATTTTTGAAGATGGAAGATTAATTCCCGAATTTCTAAAATGAAGGAATTTTTTTGTAAGCATACATTATAAGTCAAGAATTAAAGCTGATGGAGAAGAACTTTGTTCATAAAAATTGGTCACAATTAGCTCAAAAATGATCACTCATAAATAGATTTAGTTTGGTATGATTATTTTTGAAGATGGAAGATTAATTCTCGAATTTTCAAAATGAAGGAATTCTTTTATAAGCATACGTCATAAGTCAAGAATTGAAACTGATGGAGAAGAACTTTGTTCATAAAAATTGGTCACAATAAGCTCAAAAAGGACTGTTCATAAATAAATTTAACTTGGTATGATTATTTTTGAAAATGGAAGCTATAATTTCCGAATTTTCAAGACGAAGGGATTTTTTTCTAAGCATACGATATAAGTCAAGAACAAAAACTGATGGAGAAGAATCTTATTTATAAAAATTGGACATAATGACCTTAAAAGGGATCATTCATAAATAGATTTAACTTGGTATGATTATTTTTGAAGATGGAAGGTATAATTCTCGAATTTTTAAAATAAAAGAATTTTTTTGTAAACATACGTTATAAGTCAAGAACTAAAACTGGTGGAGAAGAACTTTGTTCATGAAAAGTGGCCATAATATCCTTAAAAAGGATCATCCATAAATATATTTAACTTGGTATGATTATTTTTGAAGATGGAAGCTATAATTCCCGAATTTCCAAAATGAAGGAATTATTTGGAAAGATACGTTATAATTCAAGAACTAAAACTGATGGAGAAGAACTTTGTTCATAAAAATTGATCACAATAAGCTCAAAAAGGATCATCCATAAATAGATTTAATTTGGTATGATTATTTTTGAAGCTGGAAGCTATAATTCCCGAATTTCCAAAATGAAGAATTTTTTTTGTAAAGATACGTTATAAGTCAAGAACAAAAACTGATGGAGAAGAATCTTATTTATAAAAATTGGACATAATGACCTTAAAAGGGATCATACATAAGCGGAGTTAACTTGGCATAAATACTTTTGAAGAGGGAAGCTATAATTGCTTAATTTTCCAAAATGAAGCTTTTTTTTTAAACATACGTTATAACTCAAGAACTAAAATTGGCGGAGAAAAACTTTTTGTATAAAAATTTCTCATAATGAGCCCAAAAAGGATAATTCATAAGCGGGTTTAATTTGTCATAATTATTCTTGAAAATGGAAGCTGTTAATTGTCGAATTTGCAAAATGAACTCATTTTTTCTCAATGATACGTTTAAATTCGGGAAGTAAAGTTGTGATCGAGTAAAATTAATATTCTTGCCTTTGTATAAAAGCTAAATAAAAGTTAAACTAAATGTTAACTTTTTAAAAACACTTTTTAACTTTTTGACTTATACCTTATTGACATTAGACCGCAAATATGGGTTTTATGACCGAGTTCCATGGGATTGATGTGTTTACGATCTTCTTATTTCGATTTTTTTTATCCATTTTAATTAAGATATTAATACCATGAAGCTTACAAAATTCTATTTTTTCTTTGTAATTTGGCGAGATTTTCGGGTTATTATACACCGAGAACAATGCCCGAAAATGCGACATTAAAAAATCCTTTATATTAGCGTCAAGTCAGTGTAAAAATTAAATCGAAGTGCACCGGGCCAAAGAAAACAATATAATTCGCGGTTCGCGAGACAGAGACAATAATTTCGGCGAAACAATAAGACGTTGTTACTAAGCCGAGGGTAATAGAGCGCGACGCGACGCCTTTGCTTTATTTTACCTTTTATTTTTTCTCTTTTGATCGGTCACCGACTTAAAAAAAAAATAAAATAAAAATTGGCGTGCTGCCCGATTTATAAAAATATATTCTTTGCTCAGAAAAGCGGTTCTTTTGTAGTCCGTGCGATTCCCAGAAATAATCTTCTAATCGGTTAAGCGATTTTATGGGAAATCGGAAGGTGTAAGAATTCAAAACTACGAAAAAGTGCGTGGCGATGCAATTTTAACTTGGTGTGTTTTTTCACTCTACAATTTTAATGAACTTTCTAGTTTAACGTAATCAATTTGATGCATTATAAATAAAAGCTTTTATACAAAAGCAAGAATATTAATTTTACTCAATCCCAACTTTACTTCTCGAATTTAAACGTATCATTGAGAAAAAATGAGTTCATTTTGCAAATTCGACAATTACAGCTTCCATTTTCAAGAATAATTATGACAAATTAAATCTGCTTATGAATTATCCTTTTTGGGTTCATTATGACCAATTTTTATACAAAAAGTTTTTCTCCGCCAATTTTAGTTTTTGATTTATAACGTATGTTTAAAAAAAATCTTCATTTTGGAAAATCTAGCAATTATAGGTTCCCTCTTCAAAAGTATTTATGCCAAGTTCACTCCGCTTATGAATGAACCCTTTTAAGGTTATTATGTCCAATTTTTATAAATAAAGTTCTTCTCCATCAGTTTTAGTTCTTGACTTATAACGTATGTTTACAAAAAATTCCTTCATTTTGGAAATTCGGGAATTATAGCTTCCATCTTCAAAAATAATCATACCAAACTAAATCTATTTATGGATGATTCTTTTTAAGTTTATTATGACCACTTTTTATGAACAAAGTTCTTCTGCATCAGTTTTAGTTCTTGACTTATAACGTATCTTTACAAAAAATTTCTTCATTTTGGATATTCGGGAATTAAAGCTTCCATCTTCAAAAATAATCATACCATGTTAAATCTATTTAGGAACGATCCTTTTTGAGTTTATTGTGACCAATTTTTATAAATAAAGTTCTTCTCCATCAGTTTTAGTTCTTAACTTATAACGTATGTTTACAAAAAAAATCCTTCATTTTGGAAATTCGGGAATTATAGCTTCCATCTTCAACAATAATCATACCAAACTAAATCTATTTATGGATGATCCTTTTTGAGTTGATTGTAACCAATTTTTATGAACAAAGTTCTTCTCCATCAGTTTAGGTCTTGACTTATAACGTATATTTACAAGAAAATTCCTTTATCTTGAAAATTCGGGAATTATAGCGTGCATCTTCAAAAATAATCATACCAAGTTAGATCTATTTATGGATGATTCTTTTTGAGTTTATTGTGACCAATTTTTATGAACAAAGTTCTTCTCCATCAGTTTTAATTTTTGACTTATAGCGTATGTTTACAAAAAAATTCATTCATTTTGTAAATTCGGGAAATATAGCTTCCATCTTCAAAAATAATCATACCAAGTTAAATCTATTTCTGAATAATCCCTTTTAAGGTCATTATGCCTAATTTTTATAAATAAAATTCTTCTCTATCAGTTTTAGTTCTTGACTTATAATGTATGCTTACAAAAAAGTTGCTTCATTTTAGAAATTCGGGAATTATAGCTTCCATCTTCAAAAATAATTATACCAAGTTAAATCTATTTATGAATAATCCCTTTTAAGGTCATTATGCCTATTTTTTATAAATAAAGTTCTCTATCAGTTTTAGTTCTTGACTTATAATGTATGTTTACAATAAAATTGCTTCATTTTGGAAATTCGGGAATTATAGCTTCCATCTTCAAAAATAATCATACCAAGTTAAATCTATTTATGAATAATCCCTTTTAAGGTCATTATGCCTAATTTTTATAAATAAAGTTCTTCTCTATCAGTTTTAGTTCTTGATTTATAACGTATGTTTACAAAAAAATTCATTCATTTTGGAAATTTGGGAATTATAGCTTCCATCTTTAAAAATAATCATACCAAGATAAATCTATTTATGAATGATCCCTTTTAAGGTCATGATGCCTAATTTTTATAAATAAAGTTCTTCTCTATCAGTTTTAGTTCTTGATTTATAACGTATGTATACAAAAAAAATCCTTCATTTTGGAAATTCGGGAATTATAGCTTGCATCTTCAAAAATAATCATACCAAGTTAGATCTATTTATGGATGATTCTTTTTGAGTTTATTGTGACCAATTTTTATGAACAAAGTTCTTCTCCATCAGTTTTAATTCTTGACTTATAGCGTATGTTTACAAAAAAATTCATTCATTTTGTAAATTCGGGAAATATAGCTTCCATCTTCAAAAATAATCATACCAAGATAAATCTATTTATGAATGATCCCTTTTAGGATCATTATGTCTAATTTTTATAAACAAAATTCTTCTCCATCAGTGTTAGTTCTTGACTTATAACGTATGTTTACAAAAAAATTCTTTCATTTTGAAAATTCGGAAATTATAGCTTCCATCTTCAAAAATAATCATACCAAGTTAAATCTATTTATGAATGATCCCTTTTGAGTTTATTCTGGCTAATTTTTAAGAACAAAGTTCTTCTCCATCAGTTTTAGTTCTTAACTTATAACTTATGTTTACAAAAAATTCCTTCATTTTGGAAATTCGAGAATTATAGCTTCTATCTTCAAAAATGGTCATACCAAGTTAGATCTATTTATGAATAATTCTTTTTGAGTTTATTGTGATCAAGTGTTATGAACAAAGTTCTTCTCCACCAGTTTTAGTTCTTGACTTATAACGTATCTTTACAAAAGAAATTCTTCATTTTGGAAATTCGAGAATTAATCTTCCATCTTCAAAAATAATCATACCAAACTAAATCTATTTATGAGTAATCATTTTTGAGCTTATTGTGACCAATTTTTATGAACAAAGTTCTTTTCCATCAGTTTTAATTCTTGACTTATAATGTATGCTTACAAAAAAATTTCTTCATTTTGGAAATTCGGGAATTAATCTTCCATCTTCAAAAATAATGGTACCAATCTAAATCCATTTATGAATGATCCTCTTTGAGCTTATTGTGACCAATTTTTATGAACAAAGTTTTTCTCCATCAGTTTCAATTCTTGACTTATGACGTATGCTTATAGAAAAATTCCTTCATCTTGGAAATTCGGGAATTAATCTTCTTTTTTTAATTTTGTATTTCGTTTCTCCAACGCAGCCGTGGGGCGCCAAATATGTTAGAGCGGCAGTGAAGAGGAACCTGATGGCACCGTACCATTGTCGATTCAACAATTAAAAGAAATCGGTATTATGCTGCAGCAAATTAGCAGTTCTCTTTATGAAGGGGCCGGGACAACCGATTTTAAAGGTGAGGATGCTGTAAAAGGTTCAGTGTATCGTATGTACTGTAAGATATGATTATTATATCGTACAACCGATCTATAAATATGTTTTGGCAACACTTAAATATGACTTCAATAATCTGCATGCTTTCATAATTTCGATCAATTGGTCGATCAATTGCGCAGAAGATGGATTTGCATGGATTAAATCAAAAAGTTTCTAATTCTAGATTTAGTATTAGTTCAACAGAATATATACAATGATAAAATAGTGTGTCTTAAATTCGAACGAATACGATAATATCTTAATCAAAATGACTCAAAAAATGAAAATATAAAGGAGAAATAAAAAAAATCGATCATAAACACATCAATCGCATGGAACTCGGTCATAAAACCGATATTTGCGGTCTAATATCAATAAGGTATAAGTCAAAAAGCCCATAAACCCCGAAGCCGAATAACGTACGACCACTCGGCTCCCTCAATATGATATTTTAGCGTTCATCCCCTGCACCTGTAGAATCTCATATCGACGGAGTTCTTTCAGAAATGTTTATTTACCGACACGCTCCCACTTCGTTTCTCTCTTCCACTCTCATAACCCGGAAAAGGTGGTCTCTTTTTATAGCCGCAAGGGCATAAAGGTAGATATAGAGGAGCTGCCGAGCATGATTGAGGGCTCTGACGGGCTATAACATCATATTACTACGGTTCTCTTGCGGGGCGCGATGATTTGTGTCAGGCATCCTCTGCGGAGGGCGAACCTGTCACATGTGACTTATGATTTAGCCGGTGAGGTACCGATTGAGTAATGTGTCAATATGTCAAGAGGAGATCTCAATTCATTAGAGGTCATGTTAAAAGTGATTCGATATTTTCGTAAAAATGTACAGTTTTTTTGCATTTCTGATTAGGATAAGGCGAGGAGGGTAATTCACGGCGTCGGCGAAACGTTTAAAGGCGCGACAAGGAGACGCGTCGCATAAATTTCCGCTACCCACCTCGGTTTAATTAGAAGAGAATCTGTGCGCGCGGCGGAAGCAATCTAAAGTTTCACAAATTTAAATATATCCCGGCGAGATATCCCGGAGGGGACGCGGCTATTAATTATTTTATCGAACGTTTTAACGTACCCCTAGGTCATTTGCCCCTTTAGCCCCTTTAGCCCCTTTAGCCCCTTTAACTCTCGGGGTAGGTGGCGTAATCCGCGTCTCCAAGCGACAGAGCATAAGAGGCAATTTTGTTCCGTTTTTGTCCGTATGGAGATCGGATTCCTGCTTAGTCCTAATCCGTTAATAGAGAGTAGCAGCCGTCCCGTCCGTTGGCGTCATTTCACGCCCGACGCCCTCATTAATACCAAACTCTCCCCCATAAACGATCGATTTAAAAACCTCGCATGCATGGGAAAATAAAAGTTTCACAATCGAGATGGGACGGGATACATAAAATAAGACACTATTTGCCCCGTTTCTTATTAAACATCACGGCCTCCGACGTAAATACGGCTAATGATGCTGGACGGAGGAATAGAACAAAAAGGAGATAACCCAATGAAAGATCTAGTGGCGGAAGCGGTGGATGACGGTGTATCTGTTAAGGTGGATTTACTGGTTATCTCTACAAGTGATACGCGTTCGCCTTTCGGGCTTAATCTAAATTGAGATAAACAACAAGTAATCATTCTACTTTTCATTAAGACTTTTTTTTATCAAAAAAAAAGCATCTTGACCCTAACCGTTCAGGTGTACGTTTCGGTCGTCGCGCTTATGACCGGATCTTATTGAAAGGGCCGTCGTAAATCAAGCGGCCGAAAGATAGATGGCCGATCAAAGGCGGCCGACCGGAGCCTTATGACGGAACATATCGCTCCCGGGGCCGAGACGCCGCCGCCCCCGGCCCTATACATCCCAATTTGGGGCGATCGCCGGAGAACGTTTGCCCCGCTTAAATGTTTGATGGGTGCACAATATATTTGATCGATGACCCTAATCACCTAAGAGGTAATACGCGAACCCTCTGAGTTATGATATCGTTTTGGTTTACCCTTCGATATCGGGAAAAAAAACGCTGATTCAATAACCTATAGAGAGATCAAACTTAAAATAAAATCTCGATGTAACGGAAGTATTGATATAGGAATGAATGGAACGAGAATATTTTTGACTTTTATAGAAACGCCTCAATTTAGGATTTCGATGGATTTTGAAGAAAAACTTAGCTATCAAGACGTTCCATATGAAAACTCGATTTTTTTGATAAATTGTTACGAAATTATTTTCAATTACTAATTAGAGCATCTACTTTCCAAAAATGAAGTCAATTTTGAGATATCTCGCTTAGTTCTTGAGATATAAGCTGCTGAACTTGTTTGGGAGTTTGTAATATTTTGAATAAATTTATAAAAATTCTTGAAAAATTGATTTTCTTGGAAAATTGTTACGAAATTACTTTCGATTACTAACTAGAGCATTTACTTTCCAAAAGTGAAGTCAATTTTGAGATATTTCACTTAGTTCTTGAGATATAAGCTGCTATACCTAATTGAAATTTTCCAATATTTTGAACAAATTTTAAAATTCTTGAAAAATCGATTCTTTTGGAAAATTGTTACGAAATTATTTTCAATTACTAATTAGAGCATCTACTTTCCAAAAATGAAGTCAGTTTTGAGATATCTCACTTAGTTCTTGAGATATGAGGTGCTGAACTTGGTTGGGAGTTTGTAATATTTTGAATAAATTTATAAAAATTCTTGAAAAATTAATTTTCTTGGAAAATTGTTACGAAATTACTTTCAATTACTAATTGGAGCATCTTCTTTCCAAAAGTGAAGTAAATTTTGAGATATCTCACTTAGTTCTTGAGATATAAGCTGCTATACTTAATTGAAAATTTCCAGTATTTTGAACAAATTTTAACATTCTTGAAAAATCGATTCTTTTGGAAAATTGTTACGAAATTATTTTCATTTACTAATTAGAGCATCTACTTGCCAAAAATGAAGTCAGTTTTGAGATATCTCGTTTAGTTCTTGAGATATGAGGTGCTGAACTTGGTTGGGAGTTTATAATATTTTGAATAAATTTATAAAAATTCTTGAAAAATTGATTTTCTTGGAAAATTGTTACGAAATTACTTTCGATTACTAACTAGAGCATCTACTTTCCAAAAGTGAAGTCAATTTTGAGATATCTCACTTAGTTCTTGAGATATAAGCTGCGATACTTAATTAAAATTTTCCAATATTTTGAACAAATTTTAAAATTCTTGAAAAATCGATTCTTTTGGAAAATTGTTACGAAATTATTTTCAATTACTAATTAGAGCATCTACATTCCAAAAATGAAGCCAATTTTGAGATATCTCACTTAGTTCTTGAGATATAAGCTACTATACTTAATTGAAATTTTCTAATGTTTTGAACAAATTTTAAAATTCTTGAAAGATCGATTCTTTTTGGAAAATTGTTACGAAATTACTTTCAATTACTACTTGGAGCATTTACTATCCAAAAGTGAAGCCAATTTTGAAATATCTCACTTAGTTTTGGAGATGTAAGCTCCTGAACTTAATTAGGATTTTTTAAATATTTTAAACAAATTTTAAAATTCTTAAAAAATCGATTCTTTTGGAAAATTGTTACGAAATTATTTACAATTACTAATTAGAGCATCTACTTTCTAAAAATGAAGTCAAGTTTGAAATATCTCACTTAACTCTTGAGAAATAAGCTGTAGAACTTAATTGGGATTTTCCAATATTCTGAACAAATTTTAACATTCTTAAGAAATCGATTCTTTTGGAATATTGTTACGAAATTACTCTAAATTACTAATTAGAACATCTACTTTCCAAAAATGAAGTCAGTTTTGAGATATCTCGCTTAGTTCTTGAGACATAAGCTGTGGAACTTAACTGGAATTTTCTAATATTTTGAACAAATTTTAACATTCTCGAAAAATCGATTCTTTTGGAAAATTGTTACGAAATTACTTTCGATTACTAATTGCAGCATCTACTTTTCAAAAGTGAAGTCAATTTTGAGATATCTCACTTACTTCTTGAGATATAAGCTGTAGAACTTAATTAAAATTTTCCAATATTTTGACCAAATTCTAAACTTCTTGAAAAATTGATTCTTTTGGAAAATTGTTACGAAATTATTTTCAATTACTAATTAGAGCATCTACTTTCTAAAAATGAAGTCAAGTTTGAGATATCTCACTTAGTTCTTGAGATGTAAGCTGTGGAACTTAATTGGGATTTTCGTATATTTTGAACAAATTTTAACATTCTTAAAAAAACCAATTCTTTTAGAAAATTGTTACGAAATTACTTTCGATTACTAATTGCAGCATCTACTTTCCAAAAGTGAAGTCAAATTTGAGAAATCTCACTTATTTCTGGAGATATAAGTTGCTATACTTAATTGAAATTTTCCAATATTTTGAACAAATTTTAAAATTCTTGAAAAATTAATTCTTTTGGAAAATTGTTACGAAATTATTCTCAATCACTAATTGGAGCATCTACTTTCCAAAAATGAAGTAAATTCTGAGATATCTCACTTAGTTCTTGAGATATAAGCTGCTATACTTAATTGAAATTTTTCAATATTTTGAACAAATTTTAAAATTCTTGAAAAATCGATTCTTTTGGAAAATTGTTACAAAATTATTTTCAATTACTAATTAGAGCATCTACTTTCTAAAAATGAAGTCAAATTTGAGATATCTCAATTAGTTCTTGAGATATAAACTGTGGAACTTAATTGAAATATTCCAATATTTTGAACAAATTTTAACATTCTCGAAAAATCGATTCTTTTGATAAATTGTTATGAAATTACTTTAAATTACTAATTGGAGCATCTCCTTTCCAAAAGTGAAGTAAATTTTGAGATATCTCACTTAGTTCTTGAGATATAAGCTGCTGAACTTGGTTGGGAGTTTGTAATATTTTGAATACATTTATAAAAATTCTTGAAAAATTGATTTTCTTGGAAAATTGTTACGAAATTACTTTCGATTACTAACTAGAGCATCTACTTTCCAAAAGTGAAGTCAATTTTGAGATATCTCACTTAGTTCTTGAAATATAAGCTGCTATACTTAATTCAAATTTTCCAATATTTTGAACAAATTCAAAAATTCTTGAATAATCGATTCTTTTGGAAAATTGTTATGAAATTACTTTGAATTACTAATTAGAACATCTACTTTCCAAAAATGAAGTTAATTTTGAGATGTCGCACTTACTTCTTGAGATATAAGCTGTTGAACTTAATTGGAATTTTCCAACATTTTGAACAAATTTTAAAATTCTTGAAAGATGTATTCGTTTGGAAAATTGTTACGAAATTACTTTCAATTACTAATTGGAGCATCTCCTTTCCAAAAGTGAAGTAAATTTTGAGATATCTCACTTAGTTCTTGAGATATCAGCTGTTATACTTAATTGAAATTTTCCAATATTTTGAACAAACTTTAACATTCTCGAAAAATCGATTCTTTTGGAAAATTGTTACGAAATTACTCTGAATTACTAATTAGAACATCCACTTTCCAAAAATGAAGTCAATTTTGAGATAGCTCGCTTAGTTCTTGAGATATAAGCTGCTGAACTTGGTTGGGAGTTTGTAATATTTTGAATAAATTTATAAAAATTCTTCAAAAATTGATTTTCTTGGTAAAGTGTTACGAAATTACTTTCAATTACTAATTGGAGCATCTCCTTTCCAAAAGTGAAGTAAATTTTGAGATATCTCACTTAGTTCTTGAGATATAAGCTGCTATACTTAATTGAAATTCTCCAATATTTTGAACAAACTTTAAAATTCTTGAAAAATCGATTCTTTTGGAAAATTGTTACGAAATCATTCTCAATTACTAATTGGAGCATCTACTTTTCAAAAATGAAGTCAATTTTAAGATATCTCACTTCGTTCTTGAGATATAAGTTGTGGAACTTAATTGAAATTTTCGTATATTTTGAACAAATTTTAATATTCTTGAAAAATCGATTCTTTTGGAAAATCGTTACGAAATTACTTTCGATTACTAATTGGAGCATCTACTTTCCAAAAGTGAAGTCAAATTTGAGATATCTCACTTAGTTTTTGAGATATAAGCTGCTATACTTAATTGAAATTTTCCAATATTTTGAACGAATTTAAAAATTCTTAAAAAATCGATTCTTTTGGAAAATTGTTACGAAATTACTTTAAATTACTAATTAGAACATCTACTTTCCAAAAATGAAGTCAATTTTGAGATATCTCACTTAGTTCTTGAAATATAAGCTGCTATACTTAATTCAAATTTTCCAATATTTTGAACAAATTCAAAAATTCTTGAAAAATCGATTCTTTTGGAAAATCGTTACGAAATTACTTTCGATTACTAATTGGAGCATCTACTTTCCAAAAGTGAAGTCAAATTTGAGATATCCCACTTAGTTTTTGAGATATAAGCTGCTATACTTAATTGAAATTTTCTAATATTTTGAACAAATTTTAAAATTCTTAAAAAATCGATTCTTTTGGAAAATTGTTACGAAATTACTTTAAATTACTAATTGGAGCATCTCCTTTCCAAATGTGAAGTCAATTTTGAGATATCTCACTTAGTTCTTGAAATATAAGCGGCTATACTTAATTCAAATTTTCTAATATTTTGAACAAATTCTAAAATTCTTTAAAAATCGATTCTTTTGGAAAATCGTTACGAAATTACTTTCGATTACTAATTGCAGCATCTACTTTCCAATAGTGAAGTCAATTTTGAGATATCTCACTTACTTCTTGAGATATAAGCTGTTGAACTTAATTGGAATTTTCCAATATTTTGAACAAATTTTAAAATTCTTGAAAAATGCATTCTTTTGGAAAATTGTTACGAAATTACTTTCAATTACTAACTGGAGCATCTACTTTCCAAAAGTGAAGTCAATTTTGAGATATCTCACTTAGTTCTTAAGATGTAATCTTCTGAACTTGATTAGGATAAATTGATTAGTTATCAGATAGATGATGTTGTCTTTTTCTGGTTTAAAACATTCGTTTTATTGAAAACGTAAGACTTTCAATGTTTTCTCTAATATCTTCTTCTTGATTTTTTTTTTCTCATCTAAACAATGTTCTTTCTGTAACACCAAGAATTTCAGCTAAATTGAGTCCTTATCCTTTATTAATTTCAGCAACTGGTATTTTGAAGCTGTGGATGTTCTTTTAGTAACTTTTGTCACTAATTTCCATCACATTTTAAGACAATTTGAAAGCAATTTTTTAATAGTGACAATTTGTAATTGAATAGTGTCATTTTGATTTTGATTAGTACCAATTTGATTATGATAGTTGCCAAATTGGTTTTGTTTAATACAATTTAGAGTTTGATTAATGTCAATTGAAACTTGTAATGGTATAGATTACAGTTACTTTTGATTCTATGAGTACTATAGTCTTAGTATTTGGACTATAGTACCTATAGACTTATAATAAATAGATAGACTTATATAATAGATAGATAGACTTACAATCCGTTATATTGCGCACGAAAAAATTGTTGAATTTCCGTTAAAGTAATACTAAAGAGTATCAAAACATTATAGGGTGGTGTTTGTAGCGGACATATTTGTATGATTAGCATACAATATGAGATTGCGTGGGCGGAAAGGGCCCCGAAGCGTGGCGGAACAGCGTCACGGCTGATGATAAAGTGCTAATGCTCCCTGGTGCGCAGGCACTGAGCATAAGCACGGTTCCGTGTGTGTGCGATTCACCTGTGCCCTAAGGCATCGTTTCCCACCCACGAACCTAGCAAACGGTGCGGCACCGACGACTGTTGGCTGTTGGCTGTTGGCCGCCTCCTCTTGCTCCTCTTCTTGTTGCTGCTGTTGCTGTTGCGGCAGGTGCAACGTATGTATGGTCATGCGTTATTATGCATATAAACGGCGTTAATCGAACCGTACTTACACACGACTTAGTAGAATCCCCATTCCATTCCATTCCCATTTTCACCGTATACCAAATACAATAACCTAACCATTTCTTCTTTGCGTTCTTGCATTCACAATCACTACATCGTTTTCAAAGTTTTATCTTTATTTAAATCGCAATCTTAAATTTTGATGGTTGGAAATGTACCGATAGTAAATTACCATATAGAACGTCTTTCTAGCTAATTTTATGACACAATAACCGTTTCCACGGCACGTAAATCTCCTGAATGTCATGGGAACGTTTACACGGCCTTATTGCGGGCCGCGCGTATTGCGCCTCGCCCGGTAATTAGCGGGCGTTGCATGAATTAAAAGGAAAATGGCGGCCGGAAGGGCCCAGCGGGTGTGGGAGTGCGTCACAACCGACCATAACTCAGATCATTATCAAAGAACCACGGGCCCGTTTCACATTTCTCAACCGAGTACCGCCGGTTCTCTTTATTTCGACCGCTCGAACTCCCTCCTTATCTGCCTATCATTGATTGTTTAATCAATTTCAATCTTTTCAACCCTAACATATAAAAAAAACGTCTTTTAAATCTTATTAGAAATTTTGACCCACCTTAAATCCGTACTTATTCTATTTATTCCGACATAATCAAAGTTGAAGATTAAACTTGTATTAATTAGTTTGTTGTAATTAAAATGAAAATCATTGCGTTGTATCCATTTTGAAATCTTTTGGATTTGCATTAGATGGAGTCTTTCCTGTAAGTTGCCAACAGAAACGGAGTCATGGTGATGATCACGTCTAACAAATTAAAATAAAAAATATCTTATTGCATGTCACGTTCAAATCCATCCTCTCATAATAAATTAAACTCGATATTATTCGATCTGTCCACGATAAGATTTTAACAGTGTCATTCGTTACAAATTCTCCCCAATTAAGATATGGATCGTTACAATATTTTGACACGCTATTAATAATCGAACGAGTTTTAAACGATACCCGAGGTTTTGAGCAGATGCGGGCCAACGAACGAAATAATTAGCGAACCGGGTGCGTTAAAAAACGCATAAATTCGATTTACATCCGAGCCCCTACGGTCAAGTATAATTGGAAATTAATGTGAATGGATTAAAACTGAGCCATTAAGAAGTAATCCGGACCTGAGTTTTAGGTCTCATTCCGATTTCACGCCACCGATCATTTCGTACTGATGTGTTTTCGTAAGGTTTTTATCAGCTTGATAATTATGGAAATGGTAATCATCTTATTAAATTGTTTTTAGTTTAGTCAAGAACTCTCAATTACGATATGGGGGGAAAAAGGAATTTTTTTATCTTGTTAAATCAATTTATCGCCTACTTAAGTATATTAAAAATTTATGTGTATTATATATACCATAAGATTCTTTAGTTAAAAAGATTAAGATTGCCAAATGAAGAACTAACCGATATGGTTAAAATTAAGGGTTCTTATGAAGATAACTTGGATGTGAAGCCTGTACTGAATTTAATCGGGGTGGTTCTCAAATTTCGAGCAGAAACAAGTTCATCTAAGTGTCACACTCATCTAAGTGTGGCTATCAAAGAACGAATTATGGATGGTCTCACTGAGAATGATAATATTAGTATTCGGCGTTTAACTCTGGAATTTAATGTTACGAAAACTATCATTAACCATGTGGCTACAGCTGAACAAATTTTACTTAATGATTTTATTAAATTTTATTCAGAATATCCGTGCCAGAGATACCCAATTCTATCGAAATATTTTATTCACAGAGAGATGAGAAGAAAATTCACACCCTAAGGATACTTCACTTCCAATAAGAATTTCAAGTGATTGTTTGAGCTGGAAGTATATGGATGGAACAAATTGTTTGGAATATCCTGGATTGATGGAACATGTGCTTTTTGCACGACGATGAATTTTTGAATACTACATGTTCACATGAGAAGGAACAAACTCCACGAAGGGACTAACACAAAACACCAACATTATTATCCTCAGCAAGTTTACCCAGAATTTATTCTGCGAGAGTGATATTTAGCCGAGTAGTACGATCAGAACACGGGTTACAAGATTATCTTCAACCCAATCCATAATTTTAACCACATCACTAACAGGATTACTAACAACTACTACTAACGGTACATGTAATCATAAACACAATAATTAAGCTTTTCTTTACGATGATAACCATGAATAAGCGTAAAAGAAAGAAGTTATTAACATTAGACTTGGAACTGGAAGCATTTAAGATTAACCATCTTAAGAGACATAAGGCTAAACCCAAATATTTTTGGTTCTAGATCTAGTAATAGGTTTAGTGTTGATACTAGCTCAATTTTTAGTTGTTATTCGATTATTGCGTACCTCGATTATTGCATACCTATATCGAAGTAAAACTAGAACTAACACTAAACCTAGAACTAGAAAGATTTCATTCTTCAGAATTCCAGGGTAGGACTAGATGGTTTTAATTTTTTTATAACTAAAAATATAACTAATACTACGTCTACAACCTAGCTTCAGAACTAACACTAGATCTAGTACCAAAAACATTAGGGTTTAGCCGTCTTAAGAAACATACGACTAAGCCGAAATATTTCTAAGTCTAGATCTAGTATTAGATGTAGCGTTAGTATTGGCTCTATATCTATGTTTTTGTGCCTTTTTGTCGCCACTCAACTGAACCCAACTCAACCCAACCGAATACCTGTTCGCTCTCTATTCTGCTATAACAGAATCTAACCACCAACATATTCCTTTCTTCACTACCTTTCTTCATAAGATATTTTGGACGTCACTCTGTAATTATGTCGTCATATCTTTCATTATATCTTCTCTCTCTTATCAGCGTCCTTCTCTTCACAGTTCTGTTACGTCGAGATAACTCTGCCTCCTTCATGACTATAACCTCCGCCACAAAAATCTACTGTATTCCAAGATTTCACCATAACTTTAATTCAGTTTATTGGAATTGATACTATTCTTGATTTCTAAAAAATTTCCTGTATTTCGCTTATTTCACACATCATCTATGTTATGTTTAAACAGATAGGCCCTAAAGCAGCCTAGTATAATCACAATTAACTGATAAAGTAGTTTTCTTTCTCCTTCGTTGAGATAGTCATGTTTCCAATCCAAGTATTATCTGTTTAATCCATGTGGCTTTTGCATCGGTTGTTCCAATCTTGAACTGTTTGGTCTTCAAGGGAAGTTCAATCTTCCTTTGCTAATCCCCCAGATGCCCTTTGTTTAGTCATTAGCTCAATTGGTAGTGAGTTTTGGTAGTGAGAAATGATTTCGTGTAGACAGTTCTGTAGGTAACACAACACAACCTAACCCAACTCAATCCAATTCAATCCAATCCAACTCATTGGCATGACATAAGAGCGACTAATGTGTCAGATCATTAGACAAAGTAAACATCATCGTAAAAGAATCTTTAATAAATAGAGAAAACGGCACGATGAAAATTCCATACCCGCTCAAAACTTGGGTCAAATAGTTATCTGTATCTCCCCAGCTTCTCGTAATCCAGGGCTCTATCTTAGGAATTAAAGTTTTTGTCAATCCTATAAGCCATAACGATAACAATAGCTAGTTTTCTATTTATTTTAGTCAATAAGCTCTGATATCGCTTATATTTTAAGTATCTTTGCGACATTGGTGACGTGTGCCGAACCACTAAAGTTACTGCTGTTGACAATAACCTCCTTTCCTTGCCTTCAGTCCTCCTATCTTTGGCATGAGCCTCATAATAAAGTTGTACATGTACGTTGCTTTGTTTGTTGTTTCTACAACGTGCTTCGCTATAGCTGCGTCTTTGTTCAGAAACACACCCAGAAACCCAAACTAACCCATCTTCCAGACTCTTCTATCCTCCTAGATTCAACATTCTCTTAGTTAAATTCTCTTAACTTTTACCCTCATCTATCCTCCTTACTCCTAAAATCCTCTTACAATTAGTTAGATTAACCCAACCCAATCTTCAGCCACTTTTATCATCCTACATTCAAAATTTTCTTAGTTAAGTTGGGTTGGGTTGGTTATCAACCTAACTTTCAGACTCTTCTATCATCGTAGTCGCAAGATTCACTGAGAGATTAGCCCAACCCAACATTCAGCCTCTTTTATCATCCTAGTCTCAAGATCCTCTTAGTTAGTTTAGCCAAACCCAACTTTTAGCCTCATCTATCCTCCTAGTCCTAAGATTCTCTTAGCTAGAATATCAACCCAACATTCAGCCTCTTTTATTATCCTAGATTCAAAATTCTCTTAGTTAGGTTGAGTTGGGTTGGTTATCAACCCCACTTTCAGACTCTTCTATCATCCTAGTTTCAAGACTCTCTTAGTTAGGTTGGGTTGGGTTGGTTATTTACCTCACTTGCAGACTTTTCTATCATCATAGTCACAAGATTCACTGAAAGATTAGCCCAACCCAACCTTTAGCCTTTTTTATCATTCTAGATTCAAGATTCTCTTAGTTAGGTTGGGTTGGGTTGGTTATTCACATCACTTTCAGACTCTTCTATCATCCTAGTCTCAAGATCCTCTTAGTTAGTTTAGCCAAACTCAACTTTTAGCCTCATCTATCCTTCTAGTCCTAAGATTCTTTTAGCTAGAATATCAACCCAATTTTCACCCTCTTTTATTATCCTAGATTCAAGATTCTCTTAGTTAGGTTGAGTTGGGTTGGTTATCAACCCTACTTTCCAACTCTTCTATCATCCTAGTTTCAAGACTCTCTTAGTTAGGTTGGGTTGGGTTGGTTATCTACCTCACTTGCAGTCATCGTAGTCACAAGATTCACTGAGAGATTAGCCCAACCCAACCTTCAACCTCTTTTATCATTCTAAATTCAAGATTCTCTTAGTTAGGTTGGGTTGGGTTGGTTATTCACATCACTTTCAGACCCTTCGATCCTCTTAGTTAGTTTAGCCAAACTCAACTTTTAGCCTCATCTATCCTTCTAGTCCTAAGATTCTTTTAGCTAGAATATCAACCCAATTTTCACCCTCTTTTATTATCCTAGATTCAAGAATCTCTTAGTTAGGTTGAGTTGGGTTGGTTATCAACCCTACTTTCAGACTCTTCTGTCATTCTAGTTTCAAGACACTCTTAGTTAGGTTGGGTTGGGTTGGTTATCTACCTCACTTGCAGTCATCGTAGTCACAAGATTCACTGAGAGATTAGCCCAACCCAACCTTCAACCTCTTTTATCATTCTAAATTCAAGATTCTCTTAGTTAGGTTGGGTTGGGTTGGTTATTCACATCACTTTCAGACTCTTCTATCATCCTAGTCTCAAGATCCTCTTAGTTAGTTTAGCCAAACTCAACTTTTAGCCTCATCTATCCTTCTAGTCCTAAGATTCTTTTAGCTAGAATATCAACCCAATTTTCATCCTCTTTTATTATCCTAGATTCAAGAATCTCTTAGTTAGGTTGAGTTGGGTTGGTTATCAACCCTACTTTCAGACTCTTCTGTCATTCTAGTTTCAAGACACTCTTAGTTAGGTTGGGTTGGGTTGGTTATCTACCTCACTTGCAGACTTTTCTATCATCGTAGTCACAAGATTCACTGAGAGATTAGCCCAACCCAACCTTTAGCCTCTTTTGTCATTCTAGATTCAATATTCTCTTAGTTAGGTTGGGTTGGGTTGGTTATTCACATCACTTTCAGACTCTTCTATCATTCTAGTCTCAAGATCCTCTTAGTCAGTTTAGCCAAACTCAACTTTTAGCCTCATCTATCCTTCTAGTCCTAAGATTCTTTTAGCTAGAATATCAACCCAATTTTCACCCTCTTTTATTATCCTAGATTCAAGAATCTCTTAGTTAGGTTGAGTTGGGTTGGTTATCAACCCTACTTTCAGACTCTTCTGTCATTCTAGTTTCAAGACACTCTTAGTTAGGTTGGGTTGGGTTGGTTATCTACCTCACTTGCAGACTTTTCTATCATCGTAGTCACAAGATTCACTGAGAGATTAGCCCAACCCAACCTTTAGCCTCTTTTGTCATTCTAGATTCAATATTCTCTTAGTTAGGTTGGGTTGGGTTGGTTATTCACATCACTTTCAGACTCTTCTATCATTCTAGTCTCAAGATCCTCTTAGTCAGTTTAGCCAAACTCAACTTTTAGCCTCATCTATTCTTCTAGTCCTAAGATACTTTTAGCTAGAATATCAACCCAATTTTCAGCCTCTTTTATTATCCTAGATTCAAGATTCTCTTAGTTAGGTTGAGTTGGGTTGGTTATCAACCCTACTTTCAGACTCTTCTGTCATTCTAGTTTCAAGACACTCTTAGTTAGGTTGGGTTGGGTTGGTTATCTACCTCACTTGCAGACTTTTCTATCATCGTAGTCACAAGATTCACTGAGAGATTAGCCCAACCCAACCTTTAGCCTCTTTTGTCATTCTAGATTCAAGATTCTCTTAGTTAGGTTGGGTTGGGTTGGTTATTCACATCACTTTCAGACTCTTCTATCATTCTAGTCTCAAGATCCTCTTAGTCAGTTTAGCCAAACTCAACTTTTAGCCTCATCTATTCTTCTAGTCCTAAGATACTTTTAGCTAGAATATCAACTCAACTTTCAGCCTCTTTTATTATCCTAGATTCAAGATTCTCTTAGTTAGGTTGAGTTGGGTTGGTTATCAACCCCACTTCCAGACTCTTCTATCATCCTAGTCTCAAGATTCTCTTACTTAGATTACCCCAACCCAACTTTTAGCTTTATCTATCCTCCTAGTCCTAAGATTCTCTTAGTTTGATTAGCCTAACCCAACATGGAGCCTCTTTTATCATCCTAGATTCAAGATTTTCTTAGTTAGGTTGGGTTGGGTTATCAACCTCACTTTCAAACTCCTCTATCCTCCTAGTCTTAAGATTCCCTTAGGTTGATTAGCCCAACCCAACTTTTAGCCTCATCTATCCTCCTACTTCGAAGATTCTCCTAATTAGATTAGCCTAACCCAATTTTCAGCTGCTTTTATCATCCTACATTCAAGATTCTCTTAGCTAAGTTATGTTAGGTTGGTAGACGTGAGTTATATTCTAAAGACACGCAGCTAAACTCGAATCTTTCTAGTTTTAGAACTAACACTAGACGTAGAACTTAAAATATTATGATTTACTCTGAATTAAATACTCTGGCTTTACAAAGTCCTCCTAACTGCTCAGCTGCACAGCTAACAACCGACCAAGATGTATGTATCTTAAGACCCGAAGTGTTAGTTCTAGTTTTAATTTTTGTGTAGGTCTAGATTGTTTTATTTTTTTATAACTAAAAGTATAACTAATACTAGGACTACGACCTAAAAAATACTTGTAATTTAATCTAATATGGGTTGGGTTGGGTCTTAAGAGACATAGGGCTAAACCCAAATGTTTCTAGGTCTAGATCTAGTGTTAGATCTAGCGTTAGTATTGACTTCATATTTAGTTGTGCAGTGTATGGTATTAATGGATCATGTTATGTGTAGTTAGACAAAAATTACAGAGAATATATCCAAACATAAGAATATCTGATATTAGGACACGCAAATTAAAAAAAAATGGAAACTGGTTTTTTATTAAGCATAAAGAAGCAAAAAAAGATTAAATAAGGAAGGGGATGCTTTTTGGTCGTAATTCTTTTAAATGAAAGAACTGCTAAAGACTGATATATAACTGATGTCTGTAAAACTTTTTTCTGCATACCATTTGTGTAAAGAGTCATTACACATTTTTTTTTCATCTTTCTGGTCATCATCAAAAAAAAAACCGTCTATATAGTCTAAATATATAGGATATGTCGACTTAACCCAAATGATATCTTTTAAGTATTCATAACGATCTAATGATGTAACAAAAATGTAAGAATCAACATTAACACCATGAATGTAATCAGATACAAACTTTTTATTCTTCGTGTGATATTTTTAAATCCATTCATCGAGTCTAAAACTGTAAAGAAATTTTGCTCAAATCATAATATTCCAAAGCTTTATTTGCCTTGATTACCTAATCATGATATTAATCATAAAACTGTTTATTTGGCATTGATTTTCTATATTCAAAGGTTTTTCTCAGTTCCTAAGATCAAATTTCTTGTATTAAGTGAATCTTTAGCGTATGTATACACACATATTAACAAATAAGTTAATATATTCTTCAAAATAAATTAAATTTAATTTTGGGTATCATTGAAACGATAAAAAATTGCAGCGCAACCAAAAAAAAAAGAAAAATTAAATATTCCATAGTACGGTGGATACGTGATAATTGAGCAAATCGAGTTTGTCATTTATCGAGGCAGTTCGTTTAAATGACCGACGCATAGGGGAAATGCATTTTCACGTGAAACGTAAAATAGATAGGTGCATAAATTTTTTCTCTACAGTTTCTAGGCGTCCACTAATATAAAAGGAAACTAATTTATTCCGACCACACGACGAAACGCGTCGTTGAGCCGTTCACATTTCGGAAACTACGAGCATTATTGTCGATCGTAGTGGACGAACCCAGTATTTCTTGGTCCGTCAAGGCACGTCGTGCATTTTAAATTAATAGAGAGGGCCCTCTCTCGTCGGCGTCTCGTTTGTAGGTAAACTGATAGCGCCGCGTTCGTAAAAAGACACACTCGGCTTCGAGCTAATAATGTAGCGATTTATAATCGAGACGCGAACACCGTTTAGAGACAGATTAATAAAACGATAACCATTATGCGGTGGAGGGCTTAATGTCGTCATCTAGCGAAATTGACGACAGGCGGAAATTGTTTTACTTTGCTTCAAACTATCCGCTCCGCGCACCGACTATTACGAAAGAATAAATAATATACTGGTATATAAAAACGATTTCAAAGAAGTGGCCGACGAACTACGGTTCTTATACGGTTATTGGCTCCTAAAATTGGCAGCTGTTAAATTCTGCCGTAAATGCTAATGCCGTAGAAGGAGTAAAATTTTTATTAAAGATTGAATTTGAAATCGGGAAGTTCGGGCTCGTTCTATACTCACGCGGGACGCCTCATAAAAAATTTCGCCACACTCGTAAAACTCCAAAAACAATTTGCAGTAAAATTCATGCAAGTATGTAGACTCCTATACTAAAACACATTTCACTACCAACATAAGTATTCAAAACATTAGGATTTTTTTAACACTAACTAATCTTATTCAACTTACTTACTACTAAATTTATGGCTCGCAAAACCACTGTTAATAATCTGTACGTTCTAGGTTTTATTACCGAAATGTTGACTTAATAACATAATAAAATCTAGAGAAGGAATACTGCTACAAACAACATCATTCTTAATAAGATATTTAGTTATGTACTACACAAGTTGATTCCTCTTTAACAGAGTCATCACCTCAAGGATAGAATCTCTCAGAGAATCTTGTGACTACAATGATAGAAGAGTCTGAAAGTTGGATTGATAACTAAGATAATCTTGAATGTAGGATGATAAAAGTGGCTGAAGATTGGGTTAGACTAATTTAACTAAGAGAATCTTAAGATTAAGGAGGATAGATGAGGCTAAAAGTTGGGTTGAGCTAATCTAACTAAGAGAAGCTTAAGACTAGGAAGATAGATCAGATTAAAAGTTGAGTTGGGTTAATCTACCTAAGAGAAATCTTGAGACTAGGACGATAGAAGAGTCTGAATGTGAGGTTGATAACCAACCCAAATCAACCTAACTAATAGAATCTTGAACCTAGGATGATAAAAGAGGCTGAAGGTTGAGTTGGGCTACTATCTCAGTGAATCTTGTTACTACGATGATAGAAGAGTCTGAAAGTTAGGTTGATAACCAACCCAACCCAACCTAACTAAAAAAATCTTAAATGTAGGATGATAAAAGTGGCTGAAGATTGGGTTGGATTAATCTAACTAAGAGAATTTTGGGAGTAAGGAGGATAGATGAGGCTAAAAGTTGGGTTGGGCTAATCTACTTAAGAGAATCTTGAGACTAGGATGAAAAAAGAGTCTGAAAGATGGGTTGATAATCAACACAACCCAATCTAACTAAGAGAATCTCGAATCTAGAATGATAAAGAAAAAGCTGAAAATTGGTTTGGGCTAATCTAACTAAGAGGACCTTGAGACTAGGATGATAAAGGAGTCTGAAAGTTTGAACACTGATAACCAACCCAACCCAACTTAACTAAGAGAATTTCTAATCTAGAATGACAAAAAAAACCGAAAATTGGTTTGGGCTAATCTAACTAAGAGAATCTTAAGACTAGGAGGATAGATGAGGTTAAAACTTGGGTTGGGCTAATCTAACTAAGAGGATCTTGAGACTAGGATGATAGAAGAGTCTGAAAGTTGGGTTAGGCTAATCTACTTAAGAGAATGTTGAGACTAGGATAATAAAAGAGTCTGAAAGATGGGTTGATAATCAACACAACCTAATCTAACTAAGAGAATCTCGAATCTAGAATAATAAAGAAAAAGCTGAAAATTGGTTTGGGCTAATCTAACTAAGAGGACCTTGAGACTAGGATGATAAAGGAGTCTGAAAGTTTGAACACTGATAACCAACCCAACCCAACTTAACTAAGAGAATTTCTAATCTAGAATGACAAAAAAAACCGAAAATTGGTTTGGGCTAATCTAACTAAGAGAATCTTAAGACTAGGAGGATAGATGAGGTTAAAACTTGGGTTGGGCTAATCTAACTAAGAGGATCTTGAGACTAGGATGATAGAAGAGTCTGAAAGTTGGGTTAGGCTAATCTACTTAAGAGAATGTTGAGACTAGGATAATAAAAGAGTCTGAAAGATGGGTTGATAATCAACACAACCTAATCTAACTAAGAGAATCTCGAATCTAGAATAATAAAGAAAAAGCTGAAAATTGGTTTGGGCTAATCTAACAAAGAGGATCTTGAGACTAGGATGATAGAAGAGTCTGAAAGTTTGAAGATTGATAACCAACCCAACCCAACTTAACTAAGAGAATCTTGAATCTAGCATGATAAAAAAAGCTGAAAATTGGTTTGAGCTAATCTAACTAAGAGAATCTTAAGACTAGGTGGATAGATGAGGCTAAAAGATGGGTTGGGCTAATCTACCTAACAGGATTTTGAGACTAGGATGATAGAAGTGTCTGAAAGTTGGGTTGATAAGCAACACAACCCAACCCAAGAATCTTAAGACTAGGAGAATAAATGAGGCTAAACGTTGGGTTGGGCTAATCTACCTAAGAGGATATTGAGGCTAGGATGATAAAAGAGTCTGAAAGTTGGGTTGATAAGCAACATAGCCCAACCTAACTAAGAGAATCTCGAATCTAGAATGATAAAAAAGCTGAAAATTGATTTTGGTTAATCTAACTAAGAAAATCTTAAGACTGGGCGAATAGATGATGCTAAAAGATGGGTTGGGCTAATCTACCTAACAGGATTTTGAGACTAGGATGATAGAAGAGTCTGAAAGTTGGGTTGGGCTAATCTACTTAAGAGAATCTTGAGACTAGGATGATAAAAGAGTCTGAAAGATGGGTTGATAATCAACACAACCTAATCTAACTAAGAGAATCTCGAATCTAGAATAATAAAGAAAAAGCTGAAAATTGGTTTGGGCTAATCTAACTAAGAGGATCTTGAGACTAGGATGATAGAAGAGTCTGAATGTTTGAAGATTGATAACCAACCCAACCCAACTTAACTAAGAGAATCTTGAATCTAGCATGATAAAAAAAGCTGAAAATTGGTTTGAGCTAATCTAACTAAGAGAATCTTAAGACTAGGAGGATAGATGAGGCTAAAAGTTGGGTTGGGCTAATCTAACTAGGAGGATCTTGAGACTAGGATGATAGAAGAGTCTGAAAGTTGGGTTGATAAGCAACATAACCCAACCTAACTAAGAGCATCTCGAATCTACAATGATAAAAAAGCTGAAAATTGATTTGGGTTAATCTAACTAAGAGAATCTTAAGACTGGGTGAATAGATGAGGCTAAAAGATGGGTTGCGCTAATCTACCTAACAGGATTTTGAGACTAGGATGATAGAAGAGTCTGAAAGTTGGGTTGATAAGCTACACAACCCAACCCAAGAATCTTAAGACTAGGAGAATAGATAAAGCTAAAAGTTGGGTTGGGCTAATCTACCTAAAAGGATCTTGAGACTAGGATGATAGAAGAGTCTGAATGTTGGGTTGATAAGCAACACAACTCAATCTAACTAAGAAAATCTCGAATCTAGAATGATAAAAAAAGCTGAAAATTGGTTTGGGCTAATCTAAGAGAATCTTAGGACTAGGAAGATAGATGAGGCTAAAAGTTGGGTTGGGCTAATCTCCCTAAGACTATCTTTAGACTAGGATGATAGAATAGTCTGAAAGTTGCGATGGTATCCCACCCAATCCAACCTTCCTAAAAAAATGTTGAATCTAGGAGGATAGAAGGGTCTAGAAGATGGGTTGGGTTGGGTTTCTGGGTGTGTTTCTGTCTTAGACACAGTTATGACGAAACATGTTGTAGAAACAGCAAACAAAACGACGTATATGTGCAATTTTATTATGAGGGTGGCGCCAAACATAGGAGTACTGAAGACAAGGAAAAGGAGGTTATTGTCAGTAGTACCAACCTCAGTGGTTTTGTAAACGTCGCTAACGTGGCAAAGATGTTTAAAACATAAGCGATGTTAGGGCTTATTGATTAAGGTGAATACAAAATTAGCTATAAGTATCGTTGTGGCTTATAGGATGGTATCCACAGAAGCCAATGAACTTGCAAGTGCAACAAAAACAGATGTGCCAGTGGAAAATAGTCAAAATATGATTACTATACTAATGGGTTGCTGGCAAACAAGATGGGAAAAATATGAAGGTTGGACAAAGATTTTATTAACATTAGAGAATGATGATAAATAATAGGTCATTTATGTTTATCGCTCACACATAAGTCATAGCTGTCATCTGATGAAACATACATCACAAGAGTCTATATGTATTAGAAATAAGACCACAAATGAACTTACAATACATATTATTTTTTATTAGGAAATGATACTAAATAAATTGTTCATTTTGCCGTTTTCTGTATTTATTAAAGATTTTCTTATGATGATGTTCACTTTGTCTAATAATCTGATACATTAGTCCCACTTATGTCATGCTAGTGAGTCAGATTAGGCTAAATTGGCTAAATTGTGTTGTGTTGCTACAGAATGCAAGTGGTTGAAGCTCTCTTGAAGAACAAACAGTTCAAGATTGGAACAATCGATGCAAAGATTACATGAATTAAATAAATAACATTTGGATTGGAAACAAGACTATCTCGACGAAGGGGAAAGCAAACTATTTTATTAGTTAACTGTAATTGACTAAGACGATCTCTTTAAACACAACATAGATGTGGAGCACAACTTCTCTGAATATGCAAGTTATTACAAGCTGAAATACAGGAAATTTCGAAGAAATTATAAACAGTATCAATCCTAATAAATTGCATTAAAGTTATGGTGAAGTGTTAGGAAAGGTTGAATACACTAGTGTTGTTTGTTATTAAGCTTCTTCGTAAAAAAAAGGTTATATTATTAATTATTATGGTGAAGTAAGCGCCAGGAACAGAAATGAAAGAAAGAACTAGAAAGGACGCTGATAAGATAGAGAAGATATAATGAAACATATGAGGACATAGTTACAGAGTGGCTTCCAAAATACCTTGTGAAGGAAGGGAGTGAGGAAAGGAAGATGTTGGTGGCCAGATACTGTTATGGCAGAGTAGAGAGCGAATTGATATTGGGTTGGGTTGAGTTAGGATCGGTTGGGTGATGACAAGAAGGAATGAAAGCGATGAAGCGTGAAAATCAGAAGAAAGACTCACTCCACGCCTGGGTAAGTTAAGAGTCAAAAGTCAGTAAGGTCTTTTGTATACTATGTTTTTTGTTGGTGGATGGACGTGTGGAGCTCGAGAAGACATAGAACGAAAACATGGTGCAGTGAAAATGAAATGACAAATTGGTTGATGGTTAAACCGCAACAGCATATTTCCGACTTCCAAGGATGGCTGAGGGAAGGAGCTCCATCTTTGGATCATCGAGCGACTATAGCTCGATGATCCAAAGATGGACACCACCCCAACAGTATCTGACCGACTAACACCATAGATCTGGTATCTGACCACAGATTTTCCCCGACCTTCCGAAAAAAAAGAATTAGGTTGGGTTGCATTATGATTCCAAGAGGTTGTGGTACCCGGTATTTTACCATCAATACTGACTTTTAATACCGGAATAAATTATCCGGGATCCCGGTATTGCAAGCTCTACACACTTTCATTGTGAAGAATTGCAATACGGAATTGACAAATAGTAACGAAAGATAACATGTGCGAACATGAGGATAAGCGTGTCGCAGTAAACGACATGATGACAACGATCATGAAGGTAAAAGAAAAACACGAAGAAATTTAGAACACGGTGGACGAGCTATAACGGGCGTCAACAATACGAGGTAGGTAAGATAGAAGAACAGGAGGAGACGAGAGGGGACTCTCCGTCTCATCCAGGTATGACGTAATTTAACAAAAGGTACAAAAAAGTAATGTATGTTGTTTTATTTTGTTTTTTGCCACAGGAAAAAATGAGGTCGGGAAGAAGTGAAATCAGAAATCAAGATACGATTATAAAGTAAGTCGAAGAAAAAAAGAGCAAAATGAAGGGCATCTCTTCCCCTCATCTAGGTATGAAATCATTAGCTGAATTATACAAAAAGTTAAGTAGAAGAGAAAAGAAAGAAGAGGAGTCATTCTTCATCTTCAGTCCCTATTAACTTTAACAACGCAGTGCCGTTTTAAGATTTGTTCTAAGATACTTATTTTTCAAGATGTAACTAAAACTATGACTAAACACACAACTAGAATCATTCAGATTTAGAATCTTTTTAGTTCTAAATCTAGAGTTAGATCTTGTGACATAAAACTAGAACTAATACTAGACTCTATTTCAGAAACTATTCATTGTAGACGTCTTCGTTACAAAAATGTATTTAGATGTACAGCTAAACCTAACCCAACTTAATGCTGTATATTTGAATTGAAGCACCTAAAACTGTAACTAACACTAAACATAAAACTAGAACTTTAGTCATCTTGAAAGACGTACAGATATGAATGTATAAATGTTCGAAACGTATGAATGTGGAAAATTGTAATCACACAAGCACCGTAATTATGATATAGCCCACGTGCGATATACAACCACTGTTTTTTCAATTTGATACTGTTCTAATATTTTATCTGGTCTGTTAAACCCGCAACATGATATTTACATTTGTTTGAACGATTACCGTAGATTTTCCGGGTTGAAATTGTAGACACCGCAAGTGCAATAATATGTAAAACACTATTAATAACTTAATTACAGGTAGAGTTCCACGGTCGGAGGACGATTTCATTGTTGTAAGGTTGAGCACTTAGCGTCGAACCGATACAACAATCGGAGGTGCCGGAAACGACGTTATGGTCGACTTCCGCTTTCTTGAGAAACTACGGCGCGTGTCTGTTTTGCGTTCGTTGTTCCTTTTTTTTGCGAAACTCGCCTCACCATTTGAATTGAATTTGCATATAAAAAAAAATTATTGTCTAACTAATCCCGACAACGGAGATAAACGAGAAAGTTTTAAAGTTAGATTGTAATCAGATTACAAAGCGTTTGCTGTTATAAACGATGCCCCCGTCTGAGCGGGTTGTCAACAAGTCTCTTGAAAATGATAAATGGCAGGAAGCCGGTAGGGAACTGTGGTAGGAAACACGCGCAATTATATTCATATTAATCAATCAGCGGTGGTTTTGTTGGTCGTAAATTATCTTTTCGACAGTGAACCACCTTCCGAGTTAGTTGGGAAGGGAACGTTACGTTGTTCGGTTCTGGAGGATAAAAAAAAGTTGTTGTGGTCGGACGCGTCGAATTCGTCAAATTGTGGCGGCGCAACGACAAAGGGGCCGGATCGTATAAGGCCTCCATATTCTGCGGCCTTTCATATACATACGGTAGGGGCAAAAAAACGCGCGACTTTGCGCGGTATCGGAATCTCGACAACTGCCACGTTGCCATAAAGAAAGATGTCGGTATTCGGCGTGGAAAGCGCTCGGGAACAGGGAAATGCTCAAGGAATTAAGAATGACAGGGAAGGGGAATTCCACTTATAATTGCTCGGACGTACGTCGAAAATAAACAACACAAACATTTGGATAATTACAAGACGAACCATAAGTTCGATACTTTCAAGACTAATTTGGATAGAAGCGTCTTCTCAAATATGGATGGTTAGATATCTTGTTTTATCTTATTTTTTTTTGTAAGAAAATAACTTACATATCGTTTCGATCTTGGGCATAAAACAAATAGCCTTGTGTCTTGGGGACGGTGAAAATCCTAGACCGATGGGGTAAGAGGGTCGAAAAATCCATTTTTGGCCGACTTATTGATGTGGCCCTCGAGGATATGGCCCTTATAACTTATGATCACCGACTCGGACGGCGTTTTAAAAGGCATCAGTCACGCGGGATGTCTCTACTTTTTTTGACATAAAAAGCCTTCGCGAGTTCCCGAATTGCCCTGGGGAACTACTTCTTCCCGTTCTCCGTTTCTCTCCGTTTCGAGTGGTTCGAAGAGACGTAAAATTGTTAGGTGCCGCGGACATCATAATAGAGATGGACTTGGTCCGGAGGACATAAAAATGCGAGCTTCCAATAAAAGATTTTATGGATTTGGTGGAACGTGAACGTGGTAAGGGGTTTCCTTGGGCGTGCGTACCTGTTCTCTATATACGTTTATTTTGGTATAAATAACCATAAAATCCGGCTAAGGTATTTCCGAATCACCAATCATCGCCGGATTTACAAACACTGGGCTGTCTGCAATCGATCTTCGGAAATCTACGTTGATTTTATTGCCGCATCTTTTTATGTTTATCGTTTCGAATATTTATAAAGTGGGACGGGGAGTTTTGCTATATTTAAATTCGGGGGCAGAGATAAATTCTCAAAGCTTATGTAAACTGAATTTCTTCAAATTTAATTTTATTTTCACTCAGATATTTAGTGCTTGTTTAGGTTTAATCATCAAAACATAGTCGCTGGAGCACTCAATATGTAACCGGTCTCAATAAATCTTCGTTCGGTTTGTTTTCGTATCAAGTGAGAATTTTTTCGTTTCACTTCGGCGACCTTTCGCAGCTATGAATAGCCCACACCATAAGACACGGATCTCTGTTTGTTAATTGAGTAGCGGGATCGACGGAAATCGTCCAACGGTTTCCTCTGGTTTTACATTCATTTAGGACTCTTCGATTATTTATGCTATTCTTTCCTTTTTCCTTCTTCCGCTTCCGTTTTTTCTTCTCTATATCAATACACTCAACACTTTTTTTACACGGTCTTTTTTAACACAATTTTGAAATAACACGGTTCACCACATGACTTCACTTAGTGATGACTCGCACAATACTCTGCTATTTCACTTTACTCTACACTAGCTCATATGGTTCAATTCTTCTTAATCTTCGATATAGTTGGTATTATCTAGCAATTGAAGCACTTCAACATTCACATGTTGATGTAGTTCATCTTCATGCTTTTTAGCTTACCGTTGGACTTCGTCCTTCACCGTTCGGATGTTCAGATCTCTGTGTATATCGTCGTTCCTTACGTACCATGGCACGTAGTACTTTATTTATAATACCTATGCAAAGGAAGCGCTAGTTTCTTCTTTCTATGTAACTAAAAAAAGGAATTTGGCTCACTTTTCGAGGAAGGGGAGGAGAGGATCGCAGAGAATTTGAGAAAAATATAGAAAGGTATTGTAGGAAATATCTGGCCAAAAGGAAAAAGGGATAGCTAGTCGTAGATTTGTCTACTGGTGGAATGCAAATATTGCAGAGAAAAGAAGTCTGCGTTAAGCTACGAAGGCAGAAAACTAGATTAAGGAAGGGGAAAGGGAAGGATGCAGAGCTGGAACATGTCAACGAAAAGCTCAAAGAGGCTAAAAAAGAACTAAGGAAACTGATAGAAGGTAGCAAGAAAGAAAAATGGAAAGAGCTAGGTGCAGAATTAAATGACGACGTATGGGGAAAGGAGCCAGAAATAGAAAGCTTAATAATCGAAGAACAAGTCAACATCCTATTTCCAAAGATGGACAATGTTACCCACGATAAGACCTCGTCAAACCCAAAACAAAACATTCCCTTATTTACAAGAGATGAACTAGAGTTAGAAGCCGGCAAAATAAAGAAAAAGAAAACCCCTGGACTTGATGGTATCACACCCGAACTACTAAAGATCTTCGTAGAAAAGTACCCCGACGAAATTTTAAGCGCATACAATGACTGTCTGGTTAAAGGATGTTTTCCCACCTTTTGGAAAAAAGCTGATTCTCAAAGAAAAGCCAAAAAAGAAAAGTGACACAAAAATAACGTACCGACCAATTTGTCTTATCGGATTTTACCGGTCTATTCGAGAAGTTATTGGAAGGCTTAATACGGACGAGACTGCAAAAGGAGGCGGAAAAAAAAGACTAGTACATAAGAATATGGCAAATCTACGATTGATGCCATAAGGAAAGTACAGGAAATTGTGGAGAGTGCAATGGTGTTAGTAGATATAAAAAATGCCTTCAACTCGGCCCTTTGGAGAAAAGTGATAAGAGCACTGGAAGAGGGAAATGTCAGCCCTTATCTAATAGAAATGATAAAAAGCTACATGTCAAACAAAAGTGTAAAAGCACCAAATAACAAGATGTACAAGGTCAAGTGCGGAGTCTCACAGGGATCTCTCCTAAGACCCCTTTTATGGAACCTGTTCTACGACGAAATACTGAGAATGAAAATGGAGCAGGGAGTAACTCTGATTGCTTTCGCTGACGATCTGGCAGTGGTGGTTAGCGCAAAAGATGAAGGAGCACTGAGAGATAAAACATCATACGCACTCCAGAGGATAATCGGAAAGTTAGAGAAGATGGGTCTAAACATAAGACTGAAATGGTACTCCTACAAGAACGTCGTAAAGTGCAGAAGCTAAATGTCGATCTGTATAGCTATACCACTATAAGCAGTTCGAGCGAAGTCTAATATCTAAGAGTGGTCCTAGATAAAGATGTAAAGATGGTTAAACATGTAGTGGAAATTGCTAAAAAAGCTACCCAAATGTCAAATAGATTAATGCGGCTGATACTTAACGTAGGAGGTGCGGTTGCCACCAAACGGATGACAATAGCCGCGCCGAAACGTCGGTCATTCTGTGGGATAAAGCGCTGAAATATAAAAAATATAATAATATGCTGACTATTAACAGAAAATTAGCCATAGGAATTACATCGGCTTATAGAACAGTACTGATACATGCTAGTTCTGCGAAGAAAGGGATAGCGTGGAACATACGACCTTCGACTGCAAAACCTTTAATTTGTATAGAGAGAAGAGTGTGAGAAGAGATGTGGTGAGACCTTAAGCAAAAAGAACATAATTGTCCAAATGCTGGAAAGCGAAGAAAAATGGTCGGCCATCAGAGAGATGATTATAGGGATAATGAAGAAGAAGAAAGAATACGAGATAGAAATGGAGAGAGTCCGGAAAAGTCAGTGGAGTGACATAGGAAGGAGAGATTTTGTGGAATATTGTTAGTTGGAAAGGAGAGTTTTACGAACAGTTTGAGGGAGCAGCCATGGGAGCTCCTTTGTCGCCGAATTATTCGAAGAAAATGCTCTGAAGAAGAGCCAATGGAAACCATGGAAGCTATGGCTCCGATATGTAGCCGACACGTTTGTTGTATAGCAACATGGTAGAGAACGCCTCTTTGAATTTCTAGGTCATCTAAACGCTCAACATCCCATGATCAAATTTACCATGGATACGGAGTCCGCTAACCAGTTGCCTTTCTTGGATGTATTGGTCACTAGAACAACAAATGGTGACATGGAACTGGGGGTGTATCGAAAGAAAACCCACACTAATAGGTACTTAGAGGCAACATCACACCATCATTCCCAACAGAAGAGGTCCGTCATTCGCAATCTGTTCCAGATAGCAGCAAGAATATGCAAAGGAGACAACCTAAAGAAGGAGGAACGGTTTCTACGGAACGTACTACAGAAAAATGGATATAGTTTAAAGGACACCAACGAAGCCACCAAGCAGCGGAAGCAAGGAGAAAAAACTCCAGAAAGTATATAACCAGCTGGATTCATCTGTCTTCCTTACGTTTCCGGTGTAATGGAACGAATTGCAAGATACCTCAAGAAAAACGACATGGAGCGGTCATCAAAATTCGGAATACACTCCCGATAGCCAAGGACAAGCTACTTCTTTTAAAAGGAGCGGTTGTCTATCGGTTATCATGCAGTTGTGGGAAGTTTTATGTTGGCCAAACCAGCCGAAACACCAAATGCCGTATCAAGGAACACGAGAGGGATGTGAGGCTGAGGAAGATTCAATTGCAGAACATTACCATTCAGAGGGACACCAAATAGACTTGGACAAAACAAAGGTTCTGGCTAGGACTAATAAATATCATCAACGGCTGACAAGAGAAGCCATAGAAATCCACCGACATAAGAGCAACGTTAACAAAGAAGATGGCTGGGAACTCAGCAGAACATGGAAGATGGTGATAACGAATACGACTCCCAAACCGGACGCGACGCAGTAATTAGTTCATAATTAGCTTGTAATTAATATAAATTAATTATTAATTAGTTTTTCGACCTATATATTGTTTTACAAATCCCGATTTTGTCACTTCGAACCAGTTTCTGAAGAAGGTTGCAACATGGCATCTGAAACGTGAAACATTTTTTCAAAAAACGCACGGCAAAATCCGAAAATTTCTAGTGTTAATCCTAGTGTTAGTTCTAATTTTAGTTCAGTTAACACCTCTCGAGAAAGCCTTCGTACTGATATACAATCTTTAGTTGGAGCTCTCTTCTGTTGAGGAAAAGTGATGTATGCGGATAGTTTCGTAGTTACATTAAGTAGTTTTTGTTGGGAGAGGTTGCTTTAGAGTCCTGTATAGTGGTGATTTAATTAAGTCTACTTGGTCATGAAGGCATTCGATGTGCTTGTTTTGATACTCGAACTTTTCTATTTCATAAGCCTCGATGATAGATAGACATTCTTGTGCCTTTATCAATTTTATGTAAAATTTTTATGCCTGTATCTTGATTAAATTTGTGCGATGTATTTAGGAGGTGTCTGCCAAAATTGAACCAGTCGTTGTTGATATGTTCTTTAACCCTTTATTTAGTTTGATAGATCTCCCCGTTTCCCCTATATATCCTGTACCGCAGGTGTCGTAATTTAGTTTATAAATGCTAATTAATAAAAATCTTTTGCATTGGAGCTGCTAGTTTACCTGGGAATAAGATTGATCTATATGTTGGTTCTGATTTCATTGTATTATTATTGAGTGTTGTCTGTTTATTGATGTTTCTTGTTTGTAGTTTTCTTGCAAGTTTCGTGATGAAGTTTGTTGAGAACCCGTTCTTATTTTGATTATTGTCATTTCTCTGTTTTTATTAACTTCATTAATAGGAGTTGTTATTAATCTATTAATGTATGCACAAAATGCTGCGGTTTTATATGAGTGATGATGATATGAATCATAAGGGATTATAACATCCGTTTGTGTTTTCTTTCTCTAGATGTCAAACTCTACGTTATTATTCTTGTTAATTAACTTTAGGTCCAAAAAACGTAGGGCATTATCTTGTTTATGTTCCATTTTGAATTGTATATTCGGATCAAGTCCATTAAGCAGTAATATGTAGATCTTCGGGAGTGTTATGTATGTTAATATTCCAAATAATTAGGATGTTTTGTGGAGTAATTCATCTTCAAGCTTATCAAGGAAAAAATGTACTAGTACTCCGCTTAATGGAGAACCCATCTGTATATTTGTATAGTTTGTTATCGAAACGACAGAAATTTTGGGCTAGACAAATTTTTAAAAGGTTGTATAAATGATTGGCATCTTCTAGATAAAGTTTGTCCTGAAAAAATTGATTGTGATTTCAAGGGTTTCAGAAACGGGGATGTTTGTGTATAAATGGTGATGTCATATATCCTGCATTTTTATTGTTTGTGTTGAGTTGTGTGTATTAAAAATTTCGTACACCATCCTAACAACATCCTTATCTTTTTCTCAGAAGAGATGCCTAGTACTCAAGCCAAGGCCGCGCAGCCACAAAGCCTTCAAGAACAGTTATTGGGGCGATTTGCATTCGGAAATTCTTCTGCAGCCGCTAAACAAGAAGTTACGAGCGTCGCTTTTGTTTAATTCACGAGACGGAAGAGACATGACGCATTTGCATACGGCGTATCTCGCCGGTCGCGCAATATATTAACTACCATTGTATAATATTAGATATTCTCCCCCGGGTTTGCATGAATTTACATGGGAAGCGGTTAGATTAATTAAACATTTGCGCCGCTAACCGTTACAGCCCGCTTCATAAGTCGAAACCAGTGTCCGGCATTTACATTGCATCGACCGTTGTCCGTATGCCAACCAGAAACGATTTAAACAGGACCAACTAAATTATCTCTCGTTTTGAGTTTAAAATAACAAAAAAAATAACATCTTTTTATCTTAATGTATACACTCCGAATTAAGCAATCAACTTTACTTGTATTCTATTCGTTTTATACTATCAGTTTGATATTGTGGATTAAATAAACCACCTGTTAAAGTTTTAGTCATATTAACAGGCCTAAAGTGTTTAAGAAACAAATTTAACTGAAGTCACTCAAGATTAAAGTAATGAATTATTTTGTATTGTTTATAAATGCGTTAATGCCTAAAAAATACTGAAAAACTCATCTTTATAAACAGAAAGTGCTAAAAAAACGTTTACAGACAAAGAGATAAGATATAAACTTAACCTCAAAATTGATTTTTGTTCATAATATTAATACAATCATATTTCGATTAAAAATGTTACTAAATAAGCGCATTTAGCTTACATTTACTTAATTTTTTATTAAAATTGGTTCATTTTTGATTATTTTAATTAAAAAATAACGTTTAAATAATTTTTGACATTTACATCTGACGTTGAATCTTTTTACTGCCAACATCGAAAAAATAAAATTACTACGTAATCAAATTTGAGTAATTAATCGAATTATTTCACGTTTTTAATTAATTAATTGCGATTTCACGTAAATATTCGAAATGAGAAGATCAAATTTGATATATCCATTAATAAAATTGATTTTAAATTCTTACCTTTTAAAATGACACCGAAATTTGAAATATTTTTTTATTATAAACAAAAAAACCTAAATTATGGTTAATTCTTGCTTAGATTCGATTTTGAACCAAATATTCTTTATGTAATTGAATATATTAAAGAATTTAAGCTAACAGAAAAAGAAATTAAGATGTAAACATAACCTCAAAATCGATTTTTGTTCATAAAATTAATACGATCATATTTTGATTAAAATTGTTATTAAATAAGCACATTTAACTTACATTTACTTAATATTTTAGTAAAATTGGTTCATTTTTGATTATTTTAATTAAAAAATAACGTCGAAATAATTTTTGACATTTACATCTTGACGTTGAATCTTTTTACTGCCAACATCGAAAAAATAAAATTACTACGTAATCAAATTTGAGTAATTAATCGAATTATTTCACGTTTTTAATTAATTAATTGCGATTTCACGTAAATATTCGAAATGAGAAGATCAAATTTGATATATCCATTAATAAAATTGATTTTAAATTCTTACCTTTTAAAATGACACCGAAATTTGAAATATTTTTTTATTATAAACAAAAAAACCTAAATTATGGTTAATTCTTGCTTAGATACGATTTTGAACCAAATATTCTTTATGTAATTGCGTATATTAAAGAATTTAAGCTAAAAGAAAAAGAAATTAAAAGATAAACATAACCTCAAATTTGATTTTTGTTCATAATATTAACACAATCATATTTTGATTAAAAATGTTATTAAATAATCGCATTTAACTTACATTTAGTTAATTTTTTAGTAAAATTGGTTCATTTTTGATTATTTTAATTAAAAAATAACGTTTAAATAATTTTTGACATTTACATCTTGACGTTGAATCTTTTTACTGCCAACATTGAAAAAATAAAATTACTACGTAATCAAATTTGCGTAATTAATGGAATTATTTCACGTTTTTAATTAATTAATTGCGATTTAACGTAAATATTCGAAATGGGAAAATCAATTTTGATATATCTATTAATAAAATTGATTTTAAATTCTTACCTTTTAAAACGACACAAATTTGAAATATTTTTTTATTATAAACAAAAAATCCTAAATTATGGTTAATTCTTGCTTAGATTCGATTTTGAACCAAATATTCTTTATATAATTGAGTATATTAAAGAATTTAAGCTGAAAGAAAAAGAAATTAAGATGTAAACATAACCTCAAAATTGACTTTTGTTCATAATATTAACACAATCATATTTTGATTAAAAATGTTATTAAATAAGCGCATTTAACTTACATTTACTTAATTTTTTAGTAAAATTGGTTCATTTTTGATTATTTTAATTAAAAAATAACGTTTAAATAATTTTTGACATTTACATCTTGACGTTGAATCTTTTTACTGCCAACATCGAAAAAATAAAATTACTACGTAATCAAATTTAAGTAATTAATCGAATTATTTCACGTTTTTAATTAATTAATTGCGATTTCACGTAAATATTCGAAATGGGAAAATCAAATTTGATATATCCATTAATAAAATTGATTTTAAATTCTTATCTTTTAAAATGACACCGAAACTTGAAATATTTTTTTATTATAAACAAAAAATCCTAAATTATGGTTAATTCTTGCTTAGATTCGATTTTGAACCAAATATCTTTATGTAATTGAGTATATTAAAGAATTTAAGCTGAAAGAAAAAGAAATTAAGATGTAAACATAACCTCAAAATTGATTTTTGTTCATAATATTAACACAATCATATTTTGATTAAAAATGTTATTAATTAAGAACATTTAACTTACATTTGCTTAATTTTTTAGTAAAATTGGTTCATTTTTGATTATTTTAATTAAAAAATAACGTTTAAATAAATTTTGACATTTACATCTTGACGTTGAATCTTTTTACTGCCAACATAGAAAAAATAAAATTACTACGTAATCAAATTTGCGTAATTAATCGAATTATTTCACGTTTTTAATTAATTAATTGCGGTTTCACGTAAATATTCGAAATGGGAAAATCAAATTTGATATATGTATTAATAAAATTGATTTCAAATTCTTACCTTTTAAAATGACACCGAAATTTGAAATATTGTTTTATTATAAACAAAAAAACCTAAATTATTGACTAATTCTTGCTTAGATTCGATTTTGAACCAAATATTCTTTATGTAATTGCGTATATTAAAGAATTTAATCTAAAAGAAAAATAAATTAAAATATAAACATAACCTCAAAATCGATTTTTGTTCATAATATTAATACGATCATATTTCGATTAAAAACGTTATTAAATAAGCGCATTTAACTTACATTTAGTTAATTTTTTAGTAAAATAGGTTCATTTTTGATTATTTTAATTAAAAAATAACGTCGAAATAATTTTTGACATTTACATCTTAACGTTGAATCTTTTTACTGCCAACATCGAAAAAATAAAATTACTACGTAATCAAATTTGAGTAATTAATCAAATTATTTCACGTTTTTAATTAATTAATTGCGATTTCACGTAAATATTCGAAATGAGAAAATCAAATTTGATATATTTATTAATTAAATTGATTTTGAATCTTAAAACTTTATTTTTACCTTTATGAGATATCACCAAATCTTAAAACACTTTTTTTAATTTTAATTAAAATTAATTCATATTGTGTTAGATATTATTTTAAAGAAGACACTTTAAAGTTTAAATTACTATAAACACTTTTCATTTACTTTAATAAATACCGGAGATACGACACTTGATAAATTTGTATTAGAATATCTTTTCCTATTCATACATGTTAAGAAATAATTTTATTTTCACCTATTTTTTAAATCTAATTCATAATCTATTATATACCGTATTAAAGAAAACACTTCAAGCTTTATTTCGGTAAAAGAATCTGTTATATACTTTAATAAATATCGGAGATATTATACTTTAAAGTTTGACGTAGCTGAAAATATCTTAAAGTATCTTAAAGTATTAAGTAGACAAAATTACATGACTTAACTAAAACACTTTGTTGGCGCAATAAAGCGATTAAAAACGTTAATTAAACATAGATTATTTTTAATTACTTTGCAACGTTGTTGACCCAAATAGCTTTAATATCACAAATTTTCGATTTAAAATTTAATCCTTTTTATATTTTTAGTCCGAAAGTGAAGGAAATTATTGTAATAATTAAAATCTTTGTTTAAGTTAAAAAAAAAAGGAGAACAACGAGCGATGATGAAGAGAATAATGGGTAGCCCTTTCAGATGAGCAAACACGTTTTCGGGGCGCCTTTGTCGCAGTCGCTTTCGTTTCATTTCCAGTTTCCGTTCCGAAATTCTGGAAATTACCGAGTTCGTAAATCACGAGAAAACGGAGAAAATGGATCCTCGTCCGTCAGCAGGCAACTTGTCGCCGAGATGACGCCAACTTAAATGTGTTTTTTATCCCCTATTAAAAACACACTTAGACCGCGTCCTTTTCTTTCCTCCCGGAATAGGGAAGCAAGCGGGGCCTTCGGAAATAGATCTATAATTCGTCAGAGAAGGTAAACAATTAAGCTATTTCGGTTGTGACTATTTTTGGAAAATAGACGATAGGGAAGTAAGGAAGGAAGCGGGGACATCTCCGAAACGCTTATTCATAAGGGTTTTATTCGTCTAACATCGTTTCTAAATTCTCGGGCACATTTATAACGTAAATCTGGAGATCAAAGGTGTGACGATGCGCGACGGGATTGTAAATATCCTTGGAACGGTCCGGTGGACAGATGGTGGAGTAACTTCATTTATTTATGACTCGTTGGAATTGTCTCCTTGATGACATCCATTTCATGAAAACTATTTTCTTCATCATTTCAATTAATACTTTTAATACCGACATAGTAGTAATCGAAATTAATCAGGGGTTTGTTGCACCCTCCAAGTCAAACTTTCCAGAAATTATTCCCGCTGAATATACCCTAATGATTGCCAGACGGACGCGATGTTCATTTGCAAATGACTTCATCTCGTAGCGAGTAGCGAACGGCGCCCATCAATTGAAGCAATCTTCATATTAAAGCGGCCTCGCTTAGGGCCCCATCCCATTGCGAGACGCTTTACAATATGAACTTGAGAGTATAATTTTGACAATGATCGAAGGGGAGTTTCCGATTTAAATAGGGCTTGTTCCGGAAAATTAAAGCCCGCCCGATTATGATGTAAATTAGTCGAGACGAGACGAGACGAGACGAGACGCGTCTAGTTTCGGTTATGAGCTATTCCTCATCCTCATAACCACACAGACAGACAGCTCGCGGTGGTAAAGAGATGAAACGTGCCCGGAACACGTGTTTCGAATATTTATCATCCAAACCGAGGAGCAGCCGCGGTGGGCCACAAATAACGTAAAAATTAGAGAAACAAACCGTCGACGTCTGCGTCGGCCACCGAACGGGCAATTTAACCGCAATTTCAGTCAGCGCCGTCGTAAATAATGCGTTTATGAAAGGGTTCATAAACGCATGATGTACGAGGTATTTTGCTTGCTCGCTCTACCACACGTTGAAAACTTTATTTACGGCCATTAGTAAGATGGATATCTCTATAAATAAACTAACTCGTGAAAGCATCGCTAACAGGTCCTAATTTTCATTATGCTTTTAATATTAACATCTGCAAAATAAAGTGCAAAGTTGGCTGCAAAAACAAAAGGTATTTGTTTCTTTTACTTAGTAGTCTTTTTTTTTAGTTAGTAATCGTCGTGGATTAAAAAAATTAATTCTTGACATGTACAAATAGGAAAGGATATTCTAATACAAATTTCTTAGGTGTCGTAGTTCCGGTATTTATTAAAATAAATAAAAAGTTTTTATGCTGATTTAAACTTTAAAGTGTCTTCTTTAAAGTAATATCTAACACAATATGAATTAATTTTAATTAAAATAGAAAAATAGTATTTTCAAATTTGGTGACATTTCATACAGGTAAAAATAAAATTTTACGATTTAAAATGAATTTAATTAATAAACATATCAAATTTGATTTTCTCTTTTTAAACGTTTACGTGAAATCGCAATTAATTAATTAAAAACGTGAAATAATTCTATTAATTACTTAAATTTGATTACGTAGTAATTTTATTTTTTCGATGTTGGCAGTGAAAAGATTCAACGTCAAGATGTAAATGTCAAAAATTATTTAAACGTTATTTTTTAATTAAAATAATCAAAAATGAACCAATTTTACTAAAAAATTAAGTAAATGTAAGTTAAATGCGCTTATTTAATAACATTTTTAATCGAAATATGATCGTATTAATATTATGAACAAAAATCAAATTTGAGGTTATGTTTATATCTTAATTTCTTTTTCTTTTAGCTTAAATTCTTTAATATACGCAATTACATAAAGAATATTTGGTTCAAAGTCGTATCTAAGCAAGAATTAACCATAATTTAGGATTTTTTGTTTATAATAAAAAAATATTTCAAGATTCGGTGTCATTTTAAAAGGTAAGAATTTAAAGTCAATTTTATTAATAGATATATCAAATTTGATTTTCAAATTTCGAATATTTACGTAAAATCGCAATTAATTAATTAAAAACGTGAATTAATTCGATTAATTACGCAAATTTGATTACGTAGTAATTTTATTTTTTCGATGTTGGCAGTAAAAAGATTCAACGTCAAGATGTAAATGTCAAAAATTATTTAAACGTTAATTTTTAATTAAAATAATCAAAAATAAACCAATTTTACTAAAAAATTAACTAAATGTAGCTAAATGCGTTTATTTAATAACATTTTTAATCGAAATATGATCGTATTAATATTATGAACAAAAATCAAATTTGAGGTTATGTTTATATCTTAATTTCTTTTTCTTTTAGCTTAAATTCTTTAATATACGCAATTACATAAAGAATATTTGGTTCAAAGTTGTATCTAAGCAAGAATTAACCATAATTTAGGATTTTTTGTTTATAATAAAAAAATATTTCAAGTTTCGTTGTCATTTCAAAAGGTAAGAATTTAAAATCAATTTTATTAATGGATATATCAAATTTGATCTTCTCATTTCGAATATTTACGCGAAATCGCAATTAATTAATAAAAAACGTGAAATAATTCGATTAATTACGCAAATTTGATTACGTAGTAATTTTATTTTTTCGATGTTGGCAGTAAAAAGATTCAACGTCAAGATGTAAATGTCAAAAATTATTCAAACGTTATTTTTTAATTAAAATAATCAAAAATGAACCAATTTTACTAAAAAATTAACTAAATGTAAGTTAAATGCGCTTATTTAATAACATTTTTAATCAAAATATAATTGTGTTAATATTATGAACAAAAATCAATTTTGAGGTTATGTTTACATCTTAATTTTTTCTTCTTTTAGCTTAAATTCTTTAATATAGGCAATTACATAAAGTATATTTGGTTTAAAATCGCATCTAAGCAAGAATTAACCATAATTTAGGATTCTTTGTTTATAATAAAAAAATTGTCCAAAATGAACGATTTTGCGTAGATATTTTAAATCCAGTGCCTCCCCCGCAAGCGACCTCGGCAATTTGAGGCGTAATCGTTTCTTATATATCATAGTAAATATATAAAGTCTGCTATATGACGACTTTCTTCTCACTCACCCGAGGTCGCTTCTGGACGAGGCCCTAAAATCTTCCAAAATGAACGATTTTGTGTTCACATCTCAAATCTAGCGCCTCGCCAGCTACGCGACCTCGGCGGAGTATGAACAAAATCGTCATACAGGATTTCTTTTTCAAATCACCGAGATTGCTTGCGTGCGAGGTACTGGATATAAAGTATTACACGAAATCGTTCATTTTAAAAAATTGTAAGGACTCGGCCGCAAGCGACCTCGGCTAAGTGAGAATAAAATCGTTTTATAAGAGACTTTATATATTTACTAGGATATAAAAGGAACCTTTTTGCTTTAAATCACCGAGGTTGCTTGCGTGCGAGATGCTGGATATAAAGTATACACGAAATCGTTCATTTTGCAAAATTGTAGAGCCTGGCCCGTAAGCGACCTGGGCTGAATGAGAATAAAATCGTCTTATAGGAAATTTTATATACTTACTAAGACATACAAGAAACGATTTCGCTTCAAACCTTCAAGGCCACTTTCGAGCGAGGTGCTAGATTTGAAATCAATATTTGTTTTCATTTAAATAATTTTTAAGTATATCTTTAAAAACCCCTTAATTTTATTTGTATATCCAGTTAATTCTGCTTTTATTTTTCTTATTTTTTCTTAAAAATACACACCCTGCACGCCAATAGGTGTGCCTAGATACTTAGGCAATAATAAATAGCGACTATTTCTAGTATTAATCAAAGTAATTATTCCAAGTTTTTGTCATGACTCCGCCTCTTATCCTTCGTACCCCTTCCTCCCAGGCTTAAACTAATTAAAGTTGTTGCTAAACTCGCCAGGGCACGCCGCATAACGGGGAGATGGTAGGGAGACCAAGACGGCGGAACGCAAACATATAAATTACTTTTAATTACAACAATTTTATAATTTGTACTTTGCTTAGCTTGCCTCTTGATTAATTAACTTTCAGAATTAATGGTATAATGTAAATTATTATTCGCATTGTACTAAGGAAGAAGATTTAACTATTTCTCGAAATAGACATAAAGTAATTCGTTCCCCACAAAAACCAGGAATATCGGTTGATTTACTCGACACGTTGGGAAGGATCGTTTGTTTTTTTTTTGTTTTTTTTTGTTTTTTTCGCGGTCGAAAATAGGAAAGAGACAGTACACCGGGCCATCATAAAACATTTATATACGATACAGAAACTTACTAAGAAATGGAAAAAAGGGGGACGTTTTTTTATACTTTTTTACTTCCATTTCAAGCTATTCATGGAGGGTTGTTTTTCGCCTGTAATAAAACTATTATATTAGTTTTTTTTGTCGTTTCTTCCACCGCTGACCCTCAACAACGCGCGTCCCTTGACGAAGTGACCGTGATACATCAAGTAATATCAGTTGTCTGGTTTGATGTTACCCTCGGGGCCGGACGGGGGCCATACATTTCAATCTAAACTGTCAACGCGAGATGCCCTCACCTTCGCTAAATCGTCATGCTCCATCGAATATCGATTCTTTCTTTAGAATTAATACTTTTGAAAAGGCGGGATCTTATCGCGAATCGGGTCGATGCGACTTTTTCTGATGAATTAGTGCGTTCCGAGAAGGGAAGATAAGAGAGAGGAAAGTGAGTAATCCTCGCTTCCGATCGAACTTTATCCCTTATTTTCGGTAAACAATGTCCGCGCGTCTTCTCGCGAAAGCTCAGAGTGGAGATTAAGCGCGAGTGGCGCTGCGGGCAGAAACAGATAAAGCTTCGCCCTCTGAGCCGTATAACAACATTAAGTACGGGTCCAATTTGCCGCGCCGTGATTCGAAATCATTCTTGTCCTTACCGCACTCCCACAAAACCACCAAATCCATCGTTCTACGTTTCACTCTTAACCTACAACATTTCTTTAAATTCTACTACATCTTTACAATTTAACACATCAAAACCTTGATATAACAGGTTTTAATCCATTTAAATTTTTATTGAACTAAAACTAGAACTAACACCACACCTAAAATTAGAAAGTTTCGGGTTTAATGCTTCTTTAAATTCACCTCTAAACACGAATATGTTATTGGCTTTCAGAGTTACTAAAACGACCAGTACATTGATAAATAATATTTTTGTTAATGTACGAGAATTAGAATAGTTTTTGCAAGATCTTACGATATATCAATTATTGGAAAATATTATCTTGGGGTTAAATGGAAAATAGGCTACATCATTTCAATCTTTTTGACTAAATTGAAGAGACTTACCTATAAAGGTGTTAGCTTATCATGGATAAAATCCTATCTTTCAGGGGGTATACAATATGTAGTTGCCTACAGTAAATAGGAAACAGAAATAAGATCAGATTGGAGGAAAGTTATGTTGGTTTTATATTAGGTCCCGTTTTGTTGCTCCTGTATGTGAATAACTTGCCATGAATAATGAACAACATTACGATAATTTTTGCAGAAGATTATCACTCCTGTTCTAATTAGAGATGTGCAAATTACGTGAGTCCCGTTGGGTCATGCGTGATATCAATTGCTGTACCACTCATTCTCGTGAGCTCATATTCACACGTGCCTGAACGTAAGTATCTTTGGTTTCAACGGGATCTGATGTGACCTCCAAAAGAATTTACAACAATCAAGCACTAAATGGCAATTAAAACTAAACCTACTCTGATACAAGTATATCACAATTTAAGCCTGAATAACAAGTAAAAATAGAGCCAACACTAACGTTAGAGCTAATACTAGACCTAGAACCAAACATATTTAGGTTTAGTTGTACCTCTCTTAAGACGAAACCCAATCCAACTCAACCTAATCTACTAGAAACTAGAAACATTAAGATTTAGCCGTCTAAAGAGACATACGGCTAAGTCCTAATGTTTCTAATTCTATGTCTAATGTCGATACTATAGTTAGGTTGTAGGTCTAGTACAGGAGTTTCCAAAGATTTTCTTAGAAGGGCCAATTTAAAATTGCTGAAACTATTTTATATCTATTTTCATGATTGTAAATATGAGCGAAAAAAAGTCTAACAAATTTGCTAAAAATATTACTCAATAATGTTTAAAACACAATCTATTTTATTGATACCGGGTAACAATGTTATACCAGGTGTACCATTTAACCTGAAAACGTAAAATATCTTATAAACTACGCATCGCATTAAAAAACCTTTCAGATAAGATTTATTGGATTTGAAGGTCAATATAGGTCAAAATAGGTCGATTTAAGCCGTTTATGATCATGTAATTTTATTTCCAAATGGAGCTTAAATATCTCAAAAGGGGGTTACTAATGCAAAAATCTTAATGTCAAAAAAGTTTTTTGTAGTTTTCTCCTTTTTTGTTGAAACCTATATTATTTTTCTTTTCATGGAATCCACTTTACACTGATTGAACTTATTTCCGTGTTGTAGAATGCGGAGTTGCTCAATATCTTTACGAATTGGCATAAACTATTAGACATTGATATTCCCTTCGCATTTTCTCCACAGTTACCTTAACTTGTGAGGAATTATACGAAAAATTGAAACTTTAACAGTAATGTTTCTCTTATTAAGCAACTTTTATTAAAGCATTTTTATGTTAATCACTTTCTTTTAAGATGTTTTAGCACCAGTTCAAACTAAAATCATAAAACCTCTTATGATTTTTGATTTAGACCTGTAACTAAGGAGAAGTTTTCCATGAAGATTAATTGTCGCAAAAACCTATAATTGGCAGATTTCTTTGCAGACTATAACCCTTTAGTAGACATGCGAAATCGCAAACTTCGCAACAACAAACGCAACTCACAACAAAAGGACAACGTGTCTTGCAAACCAGCAGGCAGATTAATGAGTCCAACCCACGATACAGAACACCATATACCTATATCCATTGCACCTGCTGGAACGAAGATTGCCAAGGAAAAATTCTTCTTTGATTCTCTTTTCAGCATCCGAGAACAACAAAGAACACTTTCAACCTCTACGACGGCTTTTCCAATGATTAAAAGAAAATAAAACCGTCATAAACCAAGCGAAATGCATTTTCGGTGCTCAAGAAGTTCGATTCTTCGGATACACCCTGTTAACCTGTTAAAGGATAAAATTGAAGCGATACAGAACTTCGAACCACCCCAGACTGCAAAAAAGCTACGACAAGTATTGGAAATGATCAACTACTATAGAAGATTCAATCCTAAAGCCGTGGAAGTCCAAGCATCTTTCAACGATTTATTGAAAAATAATATAAAAGGGCCAATCCAATGGATAACAGAGAAACAGCAATTTCAAATACTGCAAAATTTGATCCTTCATGAATTTTGCCTACTTTGAAGAGACCATGTTTTCTTTACCAAGTATGTGTCTTATGTACGTGGTGAATTATCTTCGATATTGAAATTATCTTCAAAAATAATATAAATTATAAAAAATCGTCCTTTCAACATGTGAGGGTAGTATCGCATTATTGCGTATTTCTTTTCTGCGAGGGATAATTTTCCTAATAGGAATTTTCGTTATCTTCCCACTCTTAAATTACTCCTCCAATTGCTGTGTTTAAAGCGTCGGCAGTAACAGAAATTGCTGCGTCTTTGTTGTCCATTAGATTGGCTGGTTTCTTATTATTTTTCAATAAATCGTTGAAAGGTGCTTGGACTTCCACGTGTTTATGAATGAATCTTCTATACTAATTAATCATGCCCAATACTTGTCGTAGCTTTTTTGAAGTCTGGGGTGGTTGCTTCAATTTTATCCTTTAATATGCTAACAGAATATATCCGAGGAATTAAACTTCTTGAGCACCGAAAATACATTTTGCTATATTATTTTCTTTTAATTGTTGGAAGAACCGTCGTAGATGTTGGAAGTAACATCTATCTAATCTGCTGAAAAAAAATCCATGTCCTTTGTATATTTTCTTTTCGTGTAGTCTTTGAAAAAAATCTTCTATATGAGATACTAGGTATTGTCCTGGCATTTAGAGATCTGTAGTCTTCACACGGTCTTCATTCTTTGTGTTTCTTTGGGACTAAGTGTAAAGGTGATGACCACGCAATGTTCGATGAACTTTTCATTGACAATCTTCGTTCGAATTGGCGTAATAGGTTGTGGTATTTCCGTGTATACCACAACCTATTACATCGTTAGTCTTGTCCTTTTGTTGTGTGGTGTGTTTTGTTATCGTGAAGTTTGCGATTTCAGATGTCCATTAAAGGGTTGTAGAGTGAAAGGAAATTGGTTGTTGAGCGATATTTGGACTCCTGCGGCTTTGGGAATGAATTTTCTGTAATAATTGATCATGCCCAATACTTATCGTAGCTTTTTTGCAGTCTGAGGTGGTTCGAAGTTTTTGATCACTTCAATTTTATCTCTTAACAGGCTAATAGAATATACCCGAGGAATTGAACTTCTTGAACACCGAAAATACATTTTGCTGGGTTTTCCATTTTATTTTAATCGTTGGAAAAACCGTCGTAGAAGTTGGAAGTAACATTTATCAAATCTACTGAAAAAAAATCTATGCTATATTCTCCCTGAATCTTTGAAAGGTTTGGTCTGCATTAAGAAGACCAAATCTCATGTACGGGAATTCAAATAATCCAAAAGGTTTTGTTATGGCTGTCTGCGCAATGTCTTTTTCTGCGATGGGGATTTGGTGATATGCACGTACCAAATCTATTGTTGAGTATTTTTTTTCCGTGTAGTCTTTGAGAAATATCTTCTATGTGGGGTACTGGGTACGTATATGGTACTTTCCTGGCATTTAGAGATCTGTAGTCTTCACACGGTCTCCATTCTTTGTTACTCTTTGGGACTAGTCTTGGATGCACTCGCCTTTGACAGCAAAATAACGATTGTCTTGGTGTGGTATCAGCGACGGCTGCTGCAAATCTGCTGCAAATTGTTACATTACAACATTAAGGGTTTAAAGAATAAGATTGCTCAATTAGAAATATACTTAAAGGAAATATCTGTTGATGTGTTGTGCCTGAATGAGCATTGGCTGACAAATCTTGAAATTGATGTTAAAAATTTATTTGTCGGTTTTGTCGGTTTCGGCGTTTACGTGGTGGTGTTGCTATCTATGTCCGATCTGGGTTTCCTCCTCCCACCCCTCTCTCGTTTGATACGCTAAAACTTTCAACTGAACTAGACTTTGAAGTGAAATAATGTTCAGATATTGTCTCTATACCGTTTCCCTAATGGGAATTTTGACTCTTTTCTTTATAATCTGGATATTGTGTTAAAATCACCATCACCTAGAAGGAGGTTATTCTGGCAGGTGACTTTAATGTACATTTTAACTTATACACTAAGGGCTCAATATTGCTTAGCAATATCTGTGAAAGCTATGCGTTAATTAGGACAAATATGAACAGTACTTGTAATAATAATTGTATTGATAATATATTCACTAATTTAAACGAGAGCTTCCATTTTAGCTCTGTTGTTGATCCGTGCCTTTCCGATCACCTGGCTATCTCCTATGAGCATGAGTCGTAGGTTGAATCTTTTCGAAAGACCATAACTAAATCCCGTCCTATCACTCAATTAGGTTTGATGCATTTCCATGGCATTGTGGATGACGCAGATTTTGAATTCATCTTTGATAATACAACTGATATGAACGTTACTGCTGCTTTATTCATTCAAATATTAAGTAACGCCTTTGAAATGAAACAAAAACTCAAATGGTAAACTTCACATTGAGAAATTCGTCACCTAAGTCGACTTCTGTTAAATATCTTGAAATTATTCTTGATCCAGGCTTGACATAGAAGGAACCATGATTCTAAGATTCAGAAGATAACTCTTTATCAAAGTATCAAGATCTACAATCATATTTCGGATGATACAAAGATCTTCCCAGTTTCATTTTTTTAGTAGTGTTAGTTCTTGTAGGTTTTAGTATCGTTTAATTAAATAACGAAAAAAAAGAGAATTGAAAGTTTATCTTATGAACGATTTCTTTCTTTGCGATCATTATACGTAGATAGGAAAAAGTTTTAATTAAAATACTGACGGACAAACGTAAGGTAAGGCTACCTTTGGATTCCGAGAGCCAGAGGGCGAAAAGTAGGAAAGTTAATAAAAACTTTTCGCAGATATTATACCCAAGTATTCGGTCGGGCGCCGGGCCGGAGTTTTCTTTCCGGTGAGTTATAACTCGCTATTTAACGTCCTCTCAGAAAACGAAGGAAAAAGAAGGTTTATAGAAAAAGCGAGGGCAGATGTGCCTAGGGCAGGTAATGAAATACCTGGGAGGCGAAAAAGCTCAAAGTTTGTTCATGCACTATAAGATTTCTATTCTCGTCGACGCGTACGTGCCTCCTTATCATGGGAATCGTTTGTTTACACTGGCTCGTTTAATTTGTAGCTAATAAGAGTGTAATACGTGAGCGTAATGAGTTATACGGGGACGCATTGTTCTCCGCCAAACATGGCGTCACGCATTTGAAGAAAAACGGCCAATTCCGCGCCGTACGAATCCCATTAAAAAATTAATTAGTAATCGTTAACTGTACAGGAACGATGTGGCGCTATTCCCATGGGCCTAATAAAAATGCTAACCAGTGTACAAGACCTGGCTCCTCATGTACTTTGCTACTTGCAGCGACGTCTGCGAATCACTAGGTATATCGGCACATCTCACGACTTCTGGCGTCTATCTACGCCTTACGAGAACTCATTAAATAATTATGAGAGTCCTACTCACTTCTCCTCTTTTTCTACTTATGGTAAAAATCGAATTTCCTGTTTGTATGTATAAAAAATCGCTTATCTTTATGTCGAAAATATTCAAATTTCAAATCTGTTTTTCCTGCCCAGCTGCCCGCCCGAGTATTAATATGATGCAACGCAATTTATACGCCGTTTTATGGCTTTTTTAAAAAAATCATCGTTAATATATCGGTAATAAACTTCGGTTTTAACTTTACTATCACTAAGGAAGTATGTCAAGAATTTTTACAACACCTTTGAAAAGAAACGAGATTATGTCATAATTCCCAAATGGTTATGCTAATTCACCTTCATAATTCCTTTATGGACTACTTCTCAAACTTAATAATCTTAATAATCTAAATAATCGTTTCATTCATAATCAATCACGCTGACGTAAACGTTTTCGTTGACGCAAATCGTTTTCGGTTTTAGTAAATTTTAGAGCCTAACCTCATTTCGTGCGCGAATATTAGAACTCGGCGCGAGATTTATGGCCGGTGTCGCTAAGGCCGTCGCAATCCGGGATAATGGGGCCCTTTCGGGGATCCCCCTTTCATCCTCCCACCCCACGCGGAACGCCGCGCAACATGGCGGACGTGAATTAATTAATTGGCTCGCGAAATAAAGACCATAAATTCGCATAGCGTCACAAATTATGGTCGAGATAGGGCGCGTTGCGAAATAAAATAACCATATCTGGCGGGTTCGGGTCCCGCTCTTGGGCCCCCCTTTTCTCGCCCAGATCAACCGAGATACAGCTCAACCGGGACGCTACTTAATGAGGGGCCCCAGTTCCGCGGGTATCTCCGAATATTTATTAACGAGTTTCGTTTTAATTGTTATTGTCGGGTGTCGACTCTTCGAAATTCTACGAAATTTTGTACCAAACGATTAAAAAAAATTGTTGTTTATAGCACGAGTGGGATAAAAACATCATTATTGCATATGAATACGATAATTACGTTTTAATACACGTGTGATATACAATATTTTATATACGACCGGTGAAAATCATTTAAGAATCAGTTTTCAAAAAGGTATCTGTTGATGAGTACAAGGTGGATGTTTTTAAAGTTTCACGTTTGAACAGATAGACAATTACAAAAACATTTAACAGGCATTAACTTAATAAGTTTCATATAAAATGGATAGTTACGTGAAATACTCTGATACCGATAAAAGACGTGTTTCCGGGAATTCCTGAAGATAATTTAGTAAAGATCGAAACCGGTTGAACGAAAATAGTTTATACACCAATCTTTAAATAAAGTAAAAAAAAAGATAACAAACTTAACAATATTTTATAAAAAACTTAATACAGGAAACCGTATTTCGTTATCTTTTACAAATTTAGAGATACGAGTGTTTATCAAAAAACACAATCTAAGAAGAATCCAAAGACTGAAAGAAATTTATGGCCTGAACGATATCCAGGAAACAACATTAAAGAAAATGATAACATTTGAAAAATCGTGGAGGTTTTATATTTGAAATTGAAGGTTAAAAAATTAAGGGTTAAACCTTCCTCTTTCAAATGATGTATAACTCGTTCTTTCAATTTGAAAGTGATTCAACCCAAAAAATGTTAAAGAATGATACGTTTTTGACGTTTTAGAAGAATCACGAAAAAAAATAATAAGATTCGAAGAAAATCTTGAAGATGTTGTTTTTCAAATTGAAGAAATGACTTCCATATAAAATTAAAGGCTGAACTTTCCTCTTTTAAAGGATGTATAATTCATTGTTTCAATTTGAAATGGATTTCAGTCAAGAAATGTTAAAGGATGATGTGTTTTTGATGTTTTAGTAAAATCACGAAAAAAATAATGATAAAATTTGAAAGATAGTGGAGGTCTTATTTTGGAAAATAAAGAAATGGCTTGTATACAAAATTAAAGGATAATTCATCTTCCTTAAAATGATGTATAACTCATTGTTTCCAATTTAAATGAATTCCACTCAAGAAATGTTAAAGGATGATATATTTTAGACGTTTTAGTAGAATCACGAAAAAAAAATGATAAAATTTGAATGATCGTGGGGGTCTTATTTTTGAAAATGAAGAAATGACTTGCATGTCAAATTGAACGATAATTTATCTTCTTTAAAATGATGTATAATTCGTTGTTTCACTTTGAGATAGATTCTACTCAAGAAATGTTAAAGGATGATGTGTTTTTGACGTTTTAGTAAAAACACGGAAAAAATGATAAAATTTGAATGATCGTGGGGGTCTTATTTTTGAAAATGAAGAAATGGCTTGCATGTCAAATTGAAGGATAATTTATCTTCTTTAAAATGATGTATAACTCGTTGTTTCAATTTGAGATAGATTTTACTCAAGAAATGTTAAAGGATGATGTGTTTTTGACGTTTTAGTAGAATCACGAAAAAAAAATGATAAAGTTTGAAAGATCGTGGAGGTCTTATTTTTGAAAATGAAGAAATGGCTTACATGCCAAATTAAAGGGTAATTCATTTTCTTTAAAATGATGTATAACTCGTTGTTTCACTTTGAGATAGATTTTACTCAAGAAATGTTAAAGGATGATGTGTTTTTGACGTTTTAGAAGAATCACGAAAAAAAAATGATAAAATTTGAATGATCGTGGGGGTCTTATTTTTGAAAATGAAGAAATGACTTGCATGTCAAATTGAACGATAATTTATCTTCTTTAAAATGATGTATAATTCGTTGTTTCACTTTGAGATAGATTCTACTCAAGAAATGTTGAAGAATGATGTGTTTTTGATGTTTTAGTAAAAACACGGAAAAAATGATAAAATTTGAATGATCGTGGGGGTCTTATTTTTGAAAATGAAGAAATGACTTGCATGTCAAATTGAACGATAATTTATCTTCTTTAAAATGATGTATAATTCGTTGTTTCACTTTGAGATAGATTCTACTCAAGAAATGTTGAAGAATGATGTGTTTTTGATGTTTTAGTAAAAACACGGAAAAAATGATAAAATTTGAATGATCGTGGGGGTCTTATTTTTGAAAATGAAGAAATGACTTGCATGTCAAATTGAACGATAATTTATCTTCTTTAAAATGATGTATAATTCGTTGTTTCACTTTGAGATAGATTCTACTCAAGAAATGTTGAAGAATGATGTGTTTTTGATGTTTTAGTAAAAACACGGACAAAATGATAAAATTTGAATGATCGTGGGGGTCTTATTTTTGAAAATGAAGAAATGGCTTGCATGTCAAATTGAAGGATAATTTATCTTCTTTAAAATGATGTATAACTCGTTGTTTCAATTTGAGATAGATTCTACTCAAGAAATGTTAAAGGATGATGTGTTTTTGACGTTTTAGTAAAAACACGGAAAAAATGATAAAATTTGAATGATCGTGGGGGTCTTATTTTTGAAAATGAAGAAATGGCTTGCATGTCAAATTGAAGGATAATTTATCTTCTTTAAAATGATGTATAACTCGTTGTTTCAATTTGAGATAGATTTTACTCAAGAAATGTTAAAGGATGATGTGTTTTTGACGTTTTAGTAGAATCACGAAAAAAAAATGATAAAGTTTGAAAGATCGTGGAGGTCTTATTTTTGAAAATGAAGAAATGGCTTACATGCCAAATTAAAGGGTAATTCATTTTCTTTAAAATGATGTATAACTCGTTGTTTCACTTTGAGATAGATTTTACTCAAGAAATGTTAAAGGATGATGTGTTTTTGACGTTTTAGAAGAATCACGAAAAAAAAATGATAAAATTTGAATGATCGTGGGGGTCTTATTTTTGAAAATGAAGAAATGACTTGCATGTCAAATTGAACGATAATTTATCTTCTTTAAAATGATGTATAATTCGTTGTTTCACTTTGAGATAGATTCTACTCAAGAAATGTTGAAGAATGATGTGTTTTTGATGTTTTAGTAAAAACACGGAAAAAATGATAAAATTTGAATGATCGTGGGGGTCTTATTTTTGAAAATGAAGAAATGACTTGCATGTCAAATTGAACGATAATTTATCTTCTTTAAAATGATGTATAATTCGTTGTTTCACTTTGAGATAGATTCTACTCAAGAAATGTTGAAGAATGATGTGTTTTTGATGTTTTAGTAAAAACACGGAAAAAATGATAAAATTTGAATGATCGTGGGGGTCTTATTTTTGAAAATGAAGAAATGACTTGCATGTCAAATTGAACGATAATTTATCTTCTTTAAAATGATGTATAATTCGTTGTTTCACTTTGAGATAGATTCTACTCAAGAAATGTTGAAGAATGATGTGTTTTTGATGTTTTAGTAAAAACACGGACAAAATGATAAAATTTGAATGATCGTGGGGGTCTTATTTTTGAAAATGAAGAAATGGCTTGCATGTCAAATTGAAGGATAATTTATCTTCTTTAAAATGATGTATAACTCGTTGTTTCAATTTGAGATAGATTCTACTCAAGAAATGTTAAAGGATGATGTGTTTTTGACGTTTTAGTAAAAACACGGAAAAAATGATAAAATTTGAATGATCGTGGGGGTCTTATTTTTGAAAATGAAGAAATGGCTTGCATGTCAAATTGAAGGATAATTTATCTTCTTTAAAATGATGTATAACTCGTTGTTTCAATTTGAGATAGATTTTACTCAAGAAATGTTAAAGGATGATGTGTTTTTGACGTTTTAGTAGAATCACGAAAAAAAAATGATAAAGTTTGAAAGATCGTGGAGGTCTTATTTTTGAAAATGAAGAAATGACTTGCATGTCAAATTGAACGATAATTTATCTTCTTTAAAATGATGTATAATTCGTTGTTTCACTTTGAGATAGATTCTACTCAAGAAATGTTGAAGAATGATGTGTTTTTGATGTTTTAGTAAAAACACGGAAAAAATGATAAAATTTGAATGATCGTGGGGGTCTTATTTTTGAAAATGAAGAAATGACTTGCATGTCAAATTGAACGATAATTTATCTTCTTTAAAATGATGTATAATTCGTTGTTTCACTTTGAGATAGATTCTACTCAAGAAATGTTGAAGAATGATGTGTTTTTGATGTTTTAGTAAAAACACGGAAAAAATGATAAAATTTGAATGATCGTGGGGGTCTTATTTTTGAAAATGAAGAAATGACTTGCATGTCAAATTGAACGATAATTTATCTTCTTTAAAATGATGTATAATTCGTTGTTTCACTTTGAGATAGATTCTACTCAAGAAATGTTGAAGAATGATGTGTTTTTGATGTTTTAGTAAAAACACGGACAAAATGATAAAATTTGAATGATCGTGGGGGTCTTATTTTTGAAAATGAAGAAATGGCTTGCATGTCAAATTGAAGGATAATTTATCTTCTTTAAAATGATGTATAACTCGTTGTTTCAATTTGAGATAGATTCTACTCAAGAAATGTTAAAGGATGATGTGTTTTTGACGTTTTAGTAAAAACACGGAAAAAATGATAAAATTTGAATGATCGTGGGGGTCTTATTTTTGAAAATGAAGAAATGGCTTGCATGTCAAATTGAAGGATAATTTATCTTCTTTAAAATGATGTATAACTCGTTGTTTCAATTTGAGATAGATTTTACTCAAGAAATGTTAAAGGATGATGTGTTTTTGACGTTTTAGTAGAATCACGAAAAAAAAATGATAAAGTTTGAAAGATCGTGGAGGTCTTATTTTTGAAAATGAAGAAATGACTTGCATGTCAAATTGAACGATAATTTATCTTCTTTAAAATGATGTATAATTCGTTGTTTCACTTTGAGATAGATTCTACTCAAGAAATGTTGAAGAATGATGTGTTTTTGATGTTTTAGTAAAAACACGGAAAAAATGATAAAATTTGAATGATCGTGGGGGTCTTATTTTTGAAAATGAAGAAATGACTTGCATGTCAAATTGAACGATAATTTATCTTCTTTAAAATGATGTATAATTCGTTGTTTCACTTTGAGATAGATTCTACTCAAGAAATGTTGAAGAATGATGTGTTTTTGATGTTTTAGTAAAAACACGGACAAAATGATAAAATTTGAATGATCGTGGGGGTCTTATTTTTGAAAATGAAGAAATGACTTGCATGTCAAATTGAACGATAATTTATCTTCTTTAAAATGATGTATAATTCGTTGTTTCACTTTGAGATAGATTCTACTCAAGAAATGTTGAAGAATGATGTGTTTTTGATGTTTTAGTAAAAACACGGACAAAATGATAAAATTTGAATGATCGTGGGGGTCTTATTTTTGAAAATGAAGAAATGGCTTGCATGTCAAATTGAAGGATAATTTATCTTCTTTAAAATGATGTATAACTCGTTGTTTCAATTTGAGATAGATTCTACTCAAGAAATGTTAAAGGATGATGTGTTTTTGACGTTTTAGTAAAAACACGGAAAAAATGATAAAATTTGAATGATCGTGGGGGTCTTATTTTTGAAAATGAAGAAATGGCTTGCATGTCAAATTGAAGGATAATTTATCTTCTTTAAAATGATGTATAACTCGTTGTTTCAATTTGAGATAGATTTTACTCAAGAAATGTTAAAGGATGATGTGTTTTTGACGTTTTAGTAGAATCACGAAAAAAAAATGATAAAGTTTGAAAGATCGTGGAGGTCTTATTTTTGAAAATGAAGAAATGGCTTACATGCCAAATTAAAGGGTAATTCATTTTCTTTAAAATGATGTATAACTCGTTGTTTCACTTTGAGATAGATTTTACTCAAGAAATGTTAAAGGATGATGTGTTTTTGACGTTTTAGAAGAATCACGAAAAAAAAATGATAAAATTTGAATGATCGTGGGGGTCTTATTTTTGAAAATGAAGAAATGACTTGCATGTCAAATTGAACGATAATTTATCTTCTTTAAAATGATGTATAATTCGTTGTTTCACTTTGAGATAGATTCTACTCAAGAAATGTTGAAGAATGATGTGTTTTTGATGTTTTAGTAAAAACACGGAAAAAATGATAAAATTTGAATGATCGTGGGGGTCTTATTTTTGAAAATGAAGAAATGACTTGCATGTCAAATTGAACGATAATTTATCTTCTTTAAAATGATGTATAATTCGTTGTTTCACTTTGAGATAGATTCTACTCAAGAAATGTTGAAGAATGATGTGTTTTTGATGTTTTAGTAAAAACACGGAAAAAATGATAAAATTTGAATGATCGTGGGGGTCTTATTTTTGAAAATGAAGAAATGACTTGCATGTCAAATTGAACGATAATTTATCTTCTTTAAAATGATGTATAATTCGTTGTTTCACTTTGAGATAGATTCTACTCAAGAAATGTTGAAGAATGATGTGTTTTTGATGTTTTAGTAAAAACACGGACAAAATGATAAAATTTGAATGATCGTGGGGGTCTTATTTTTGAAAATGAAGAAATGGCTTGCATGTCAAATTGAAGGATAATTTATCTTCTTTAAAATGATGTATAACTCGTTGTTTCAATTTGAGATAGATTCTACTCAAGAAATGTTAAAGGATGATGTGTTTTTGACGTTTTAGTAAAAACACGGAAAAAATGATAAAATTTGAATGATCGTGGGGGTCTTATTTTTGAAAATGAAGAAATGGCTTGCATGTCAAATTGAAGGATAATTTATCTTCTTTAAAATGATGTATAACTCGTTGTTTCAATTTGAGATAGATTTTACTCAAGAAATGTTAAAGGATGATGTGTTTTTGACGTTTTAGTAGAATCACGAAAAAAAAATGATAAAGTTTGAAAGATCGTGGAGGTCTTATTTTTGAAAATGAAGAAATGACTTGCATGTCAAATTGAACGATAATTTATCTTCTTTAAAATGATGTATAATTCGTTGTTTCACTTTGAGATAGATTCTACTCAAGAAATGTTGAAGAATGATGTGTTTTTGATGTTTTAGTAAAAACACGGAAAAAATGATAAAATTTGAATGATCGTGGGGGTCTTATTTTTGAAAATGAAGAAATGACTTGCATGTCAAATTGAACGATAATTTATCTTCTTTAAAATGATGTATAATTCGTTGTTTCACTTTGAGATAGATTCTACTCAAGAAATGTTGAAGAATGATGTGTTTTTGATGTTTTAGTAAAAACACGGACAAAATGATAAAATTTGAATGATCGTGGGGGTCTTATTTTTGAAAATGAAGAAATGACTTGCATGTCAAATTGAACGATAATTTATCTTCTTTAAAATGATGTATAATTCGTTGTTTCACTTTGAGATAGATTCTACTCAAGAAATGTTGAAGAATGATGTGTTTTTGATGTTTTAGTAAAAACACGGACAAAATGATAAAATTTGAATGATCGTGGGGGTCTTATTTTTGAAAATGAAGAAATGGCTTGCATGTCAAATTGAAGGATAATTTATCTTCTTTAAAATGATGTATAACTCGTTGTTTCAATTTGAGATAGATTCTACTCAAGAAATGTTAAAGGATGATGTGTTTTTGACGTTTTAGTAAAAACACGGAAAAAATGATAAAATTTGAATGATCGTGGGGGTCTTATTTTTGAAAATGAAGAAATGGCTTGCATGTCAAATTGAAGGATAATTTATCTTCTTTAAAATGATGTATAATTCGTTGTTTCACTTTGAGATAGATTCTACTCAAGAAATGTTGAAGAATGATGTGTTTTTGATGTTTTAGTAAAAACACGGACAAAATGATAAAATTTGAATGATCGTGGGGGTCTTATTTTTGAAAATGAAGAAATGACTTGCATGTCAAATTGAACGATAATTTATCTTCTTTAAAATGATGTATAATTCGTTGTTTCACTTTGAGATAGATTCTACTCAAGAAATGTTGAAGAATGATGTGTTTTTGATGTTTTAGTAAAAACACGGACAAAATGATAAAATTTGAATGATCGTGGGGGTCTTATTTTTGAAAATGAAGAAATGGCTTGCATGTCAAATTGAAGGATAATTTATCTTCTTTAAAATGATGTATAACTCGTTGTTTCAATTTGAGATAGATTCTACTCAAGAAATGTTAAAGGATGATGTGTTTTTGACGTTTTAGTAAAAACACGGAAAAAATGATAAAATTTGAATGATCGTGGGGGTCTTATTTTTGAAAATGAAGAAATGGCTTGCATGTCAAATTGAAGGATAATTTATCTTCTTTAAAATGATGTATAACTCGTTGTTTCAATTTGAGATAGATTTTACTCAAGAAATGTTAAAGGATGATGTGTTTTTGACGTTTTAGTAGAATCACGAAAAAAAAATGATAAAGTTTGAAAGATCGTGGAGGTCTTATTTTTGAAAATGAAGAAATGGCTTACATGCCAAATTAAAGGGTAATTCATTTTCTTTAAAATGATGTATAACTCGTTGTTTCACTTTGAGATAGATTTTACTCAAGAAATGTTAAAGGATGATGTGTTTTTGACGTTTTAGTAGAATCACGAAAAAGAAATGATAAAGTTTGAAAGATCGTAGAGGTCTTATTTTTGAAAATGAAGAAATGGCTTACATGCCAAATTAAAGGGTAATTCATCTTCTTTAAAATGATGTATAACTCGTTGTTTCACTTTGAGATAGATTCTACTCAAGAAATGTTGAAGAATGATGTGTTTTTGATGTTTTAGTAAAAACACGGAAAAAATGATAAAATTTGAATGATCGTGGGGGTCTTATTTTTGAAAATGAAGAAATGACTTGCATGTCAAATTGAACGATAATTTATCTTCTTTAAAATGATGTATAATTCGTTGTTTCACTTTGAGATAGATTCTACTCAAGAAATGTTGAAGAATGATGTGTTTTTGATGTTTTAGTAAAAACACGGACAAAATGATAAAATTTGAATGATCGTGGGGGTCTTATTTTTGAAAATGAAGAAATGACTTGCATGTCAAATTGAACGATAATTTATCTTCTTTAAAATGATGTATAATTCGTTGTTTCACTTTGAGATAGATTCTACTCAAGAAATGTTGAAGAATGATGTGTTTTTGATGTTTTAGTAAAAACACGGACAAAATGATAAAATTTGAATGATCGTGGGGGTCTTATTTTTGAAAATGAAGAAATGGCTTGCATGTCAAATTGAAGGATAATTTATCTTCTTTAAAATGATGTATAACTCGTTGTTTCAATTTGAGATAGATTCTACTCAAGAAATGTTAAAGGATGATGTGTTTTTGACGTTTTAGTAAAAACACGGAAAAAATGATAAAATTTGAATGATCGTGGGGGTCTTATTTTTGAAAATGAAGAAATGGCTTGCATGTCAAATTGAAGGATAATTTATCTTCTTTAAAATGATGTATAACTCGTTGTTTCAATTTGAGATAGATTTTACTCAAGAAATGTTAAAGGATGATGTGTTTTTGACGTTTTAGTAGAATCACGAAAAAAAAATGATAAAGTTTGAAAGATCGTGGAGGTCTTATTTTTGAAAATGAAGAAATGGCTTACATGCCAAATTAAAGGGTAATTCATTTTCTTTAAAATGATGTATAACTCGTTGTTTCACTTTGAGATAGATTTTACTCAAGAAATGTTAAAGGATGATGTGTTTTTGACGTTTTAGTAGAATCACGAAAAAGAAATGATAAAGTTTGAAAGATCGTAGAGGTCTTATTTTTGAAAATGAAGAAATGGCTTACATGCCAAATTAAAGGGTAATTCATCTTCTTTAAAATGATGTATAACTCGTTGTTTCACTTTGAGATAGATTCTACTCAAGAAATGTTGAAGAATGATGTGTTTTTGATGTTTTAGTAAAAACACGGAAAAAATGATAAAATTTGAATGATCGTGGGGGTCTTATTTTTGAAAATGAAGAAATGGCTTGCATGTCAAATTGAAGGATAATTCATATTCTTTAAAATGATGTATAACTCGTTGTTTCAATTTGAGATAGATTCTACTCAAGAAATGTTGAAGAATGATGTGTTTTTGATGTTTTAGTAAAAACACGAAAAAAATGATAAAATTTGAATGATCGTGGGGGTCTTATTTTTGAAAATGAAGAAATGGCTTGCATGTCAAATTGAAGGATAATTCATATTCTTTAAAATGATGTATAACTCGTTGTTTCAATTTGAGATAGATTTTACTCAAGAAATGTTAAAGGATGATGTGTTTTTGACGTTTTAGTAGAATCACGAAAAAAAAATGATAAAGTTTGAAAGATCGTGGAGGTCTTATTTTTGAAAATGAAGAAATGGCTTACATGCCAAATTAAAGGGTAATTCATTTTCTTTAAAATGATGTATAACTCGTTGTTTCACTTTGAGATAGATTCTACTCAAGAAATGTTAAAGGATGATGTGTTTTTGACGTTTTAGTAGAATCACGAAAAAGAAATGATAAAGTTTGAAAGATCGTGGAGGGCTTATTTTTGAAAATGAAGAAATGGCTCGCATTTCAAATTAAAGGATAATTAATCTTCTTTAAAACGATGAATAACTCGTTGTTTGATTTTGCAATGGGTTCCACCCAAGAAATGTTAAAACATGATGTGTTTTTCACGTTTTAGTAGAATCACGAAAAGAATGATAAAATTTTAATGATTGTGGAGATCCTATTTTTGAAGATGAAGAAATAGCTTGAATACCAAATTGAAGGCTAATTCATCTTCTTTAAAATGATGCATAAGTCGTTGTTTCAATTTGAAATGAATTCCACTCAAGAAATGTTAAAGGATGATGTGTTTTTGATGTTTTTGTAGAATCACAACAAAAAATGATAAAATTTGAAAGATTTTGAAGGTCCTATTTTTGAAAATGAAGAAATGATATATATATGAAATTGAAGGTTGTATCTTTCTCTTTCAAATAATGTAGGATTCGTTGTTTCAATTTGAAATGGATTCCAGTTAAGAAATGTTAAAGGATGATATGTTTTTGATGTTTTAGTAGAATCACGAAAAAATGATAAAATTTAAAGAAGATCTTGGATGTGTTGTTCTTCAAATTAAACACAGCAGAAGATATTTTGTTTTATCCCGGTAGTAACACGTAAATTGATTTTATTTCCAGGATAGGATATTGGATAAATAAATGAACAATCAATTCATTGATCCTAATATTTCGGTTCTAATTGAACCTTCTTCAAAGGATACCTTTACTAAAAGATATACAAAAAGTTCAAAGTTAATTCAATCAAAAAGTATGAAGTTTTTTAATCAAAAATCAAAATTTAAAACTAATTTCAAGAAACTTTTGAAAGCTTACGATTGTTAAGAAGCTAGTTAATTAAAGAAATGACTTCCATATCAAATTGAAGGTTGAATCTTCCTCTTTCAAATAATGTATAGCTAGTTGTTTCAGTTTGAAATCTATTCCACTTAAGAAATGTTAAAGAATGATGTGTTTTCGGCATTTTAGTAAACTTACGAAAAAACTAATAAAGTTGGAAAGATTGTGGATGTCTTATTTTTGAAAATGAAGAAATGGTTTGCTTACCCAATTGAAGGTTGGTCCATCTTTTTTAAAATGATGTATGACTTGTTGTTTCAATTTGAAATCCATTTCACCTAAGAAATGTTAAAAGAAAATTTATTTTTGACTTTAATAGAATTACTAAAGAAATTATTAAAAATACAACAACAAGAAATATTCAACAATCATACTTGGGCTACAAGAACAATTATTAATCAGGATAAAGGAAATAAACGAGATAACATAATCTTTTTCTAACATTTTAACGTCTCAATGTGATTCAGTTTTGGGTGCCATCTATTTTCTTTTATTTTACATTTTTAAATAGTGTTTATCATTTTTTTTTTATTTCAATGTGTTACATGTAGTGTTTGAGACGATTCTTTATACCTTTTTCTTCAAAAACAACAATTACGATGCTCTGAGGAAAATTGAAATAAATAATCAAAATATTAGAGTTAAAAGAAATTACAACATTTGAAAGATCGCTGAGGCTTAATTTTTGAAAAGGAAGAAATGACTTGTATCCAACTTGAATGTTGACTCTTTTCCTTTCAAATGATGTATAACACGTTGTTTCAATTTGAAATCGATTTCACCTAAGAAATGTTAAAGGATGATGTATTTTTGGCCTTTTTGGTTGAATAACTAAAAAATTTATAAAATTTGAAGAATATCGTGAAGGTATAATTTTTGAAAATGAAGAAATAACTTGTAGATGAAAGGTTGAATCTTTTTCTTTCAAATGATATATGATTCGTTGTTTTAGTTTGAAATAGATTTCACCGGGGAATGTTAAAGAGCGATGTGTTCTTGATGTAGCATCACGGAAAAAATAATAAAATTTGAAAAAGATCGTAGAGGTGTTATTTTTGAAAATAAAGATATCACTTGCATATTAAATTAAAGACTGAATCTTCTACTATAAAATGATATATAAGTAGTTGTTTCAATTTAAAACCGATTCCAGGTAAGAAATGTAAAAAAATGACGTTTTAGTAAAATCACGAAAATAATGATTAAATTTGAAAAATCATGAGGATCTTATTATTTAAAATGAAGAAATGACATGTATATCAAATTGAAGGTTGAACCTTTCTCTTTTAAATGCTTTATAACTCTTTGTTTCAATTTGAAATTGATTTTACCTAAGAAATGTTAAAGCATGATGTGTTTTGACGTTTTGTAGTATCACGAAAAAAATGATAAAATTTGAAAGATCATGGAGATTTCATTTTTGAAACTGAAGAAATGTCTTGTATACCAAATTGAAGCTTAAACCTTCCTCTTTCAAATTATGTATAACTCATTGTTTCAATTCCAAATCGATTTAACCTAAGAAATATTAAAGCATGATGTGTTTTTGACGTTTTTGTAGAATGATGAAGAAACTGATAAAATTTGAAAGATCATGGAGATCTCATTTTTGAAAATGAAGAAATATCTTGTATACCAAATTGAAGCTTATAGCTTCTTATTTCAAATAATGTATAACTCAATGTTTCAATTTAAAATCGATTTAACCTAAGAAATGTTAAAGTAAGATGTGTTTTTAATGTTTTGGTAGAATGATGAAGAAACTGATAAAATTTGAAAGATCATGGAGATCTCATTTTTGAAAATAAAGAAATGTCTTGTATACCAAATTGAAGCTTAAACCTTCCTCTTTCAAATAATGTATAACTCATTGTTTCAATTTAAAATCGATTCAATCTAAGAAATGTTAAAGCATGATGTGTTTTTGACGTTTTTGTAGAATGATGAAAAAACTGATCAAATTTAAAAGATCATGGAGATCTCATTTTTGAAAGCGAAGAAATGTCTTGTATACCAAATTGAAGCTTAAACCTTCCTCTTTCAAATAATGTATAACTCATTGTTCCAATTTAAAATCGATTCAATCTAAGAAATGTTAAAGCATGATGTGTTTTTGACGTTTTTGTAGAATGATAAAAAAACTGATAAAATTTGAAAGATCACGGAGATCTCATTTTTGAAAATGAAGAAATGTCTTGCATATCAAATTGAAGCTTAAACCTTCCTCTTTCAAATAATGTATAACTCATTGTTTCAATTTAAAATCGATTCAATCTAAGAAATGTTAAAGCATGATGTGTTTTTGATGTTTTTGTAGAATGATGAAGAAACTGATAAAATTTGAAAGATCATGGAGGTTTCATTTTTGAAAATGAAGAAATGTCTTGTATACCAAATTGAAGCTTAAACCTTCCTCTTTCAAATAATGTATAACTCATTATTTCAATTTAAAATCGATTCCACCTAAGAAATGTTAAAGAATGATGTATTTTTGATGTTTTTGTGGAATGATGAAAAAACTGATCAAATCTGAAAGATCATGGAGATCTCATTTTTGAAAATGAAGAAATGTCTTGTATACCAAATTGAAGCTTAAACCTTCCTCTTTCATGTAATGTATAACTCATTGTTTCAATTTAAATTCGATTCCACCTAAGAAATGTTAAAGCATGATGTGTTTTTAACATTTTTGTAGAATGATGAAAAAACTGATAAAATTTGAAAGATCATGGAGATCTCATTTTTGAAAATGAAGAAATGTCTTATATACCAAATTGAAGCTTAAACCTTCCTCTTTCAAATTATGTTTAACTCATTATATCAATTTAAAATCTATTCTACCTAAGAAATGTTAAAGCATGATGTGTTCTTGACGTTTTTGTAGAATGATGAAAAAACTGATAAAATTTGAAAGATTATGGAGATCTCATTTTTGAAAATGAAGAAATGTCTTGTATACCAAATTGAAGCTTAAACCTTCTTCTTTCATATAATATATAACTCATAGTTTCAATTTAAAACCGATTCAACGTAAGAAATGTTAAAGCATGATGTGTTTTTGACGTTTTTGTAGAATGATGAAAAAACTGATAAAATTTGAAAGATCATGGAGATCTCATTTTTTAAAATGAAGAAATGTCTTGTATACCAAATTGAAGCTTAAACATTCCTCTTTGAAGTAATGTATAACTCATTATTTCAATTTAAAATTGATTCCACCTAAGAAATGTTAAAGCATGATGTATTTTTGACGTTTTTGTACAATGATGAAAAAGCTGATAAAATTTGAAAGATCATGGAGATCTCATTTTTGAAAATGAAGAAATGTCTTGTATACCAAATTGAAGCTTAAACCTTCCTCTTTCATGTAATGTATAACTCATTGTTTCAATTTAAATTCGATTCCACCTAAGAAATGTTAAAGCATGATGTATTTTTGACGTTTTTGTAGAATGATGAAAAAGCTGATAAAATTTGAAAGATCATGGAGATCTCATTTTTGAAAATGAAGAAATGTCTTGTATACCAAATTGAAGCTTAAACCTTCTTCTTTCATATAATATATAACTCATAGTTTCAATTTAAAACCGATTCAACGTAAGAAATGTTAAAGCATGATGTGTTTTTGACGTTTTTGTAGAATGATGAAAAAACTGATAAAATTTAAAAGATCATGGAGATCTCATTTTTGAAAATGAAGAAATGTCTTATATACCAAATTGAAGCTTAAACCTTCCTCTTTCAAATTATGTTTAACTCATTATATCAATTTAAAATCTATTCTACCTAAGAAATGTTAAAGCATGATGTGTTCTTGACGTTTTTGTAGAATGATGAAAAAACTGATAAAATTTGAAAGATTATGGAGATCTCATTTTTGAAAATGAAGAAATGTCTTGTATACCAAATTGAAGCTTAAACCTTCTTCTTTCATATAATATATAACTCATAGTTTCAATTTAAAACCGATTCAACGTAAGAAATGTTAAAGCATGATGTGTTTTTGACGTTTTTGTAGAATGATGAAAAAACTGATAAAATTTGAAAGATCATGGAGATCTCATTTTTGAAAATGAAGAAATGTCTTGTATACCAAATTGAAGCTTAAACCTTCTTCTTTCATATAATATATAACTCATAGTTTCAATTTAAAACCGATTCAACGTAAGAAATGTTAAAGCATGATGTGTTTTTGACGTTTTTGTAGAATGATGAAAAAACTGATAAAATTTGAAAGATCATGGAGATCTCATTTTTTAAAATGAAGAAATGTCTTGTATACCAAATTGAAGCTTAAACATTCCTCTTTGAAGTAATGTATAACTCATTATTTCAATTTAAAATTGATTCCACCTAAGAAATGTTAAAGCATGATGTATTTTTGACGTTTTTGTACAATGATGAAAAAGCTGATAAAATTTGAAAGATCATGGAGATCTCATTTTTGAAAATGAAGAAATGTCTTGTATACCAAATTGAAGCTTAAACCTTCCTCTTTCATGTAATGTATAACTCATTGTTTCAATTTAAATTCGATTCCACCTAAGAAATGTTAAAGCATGATGTATTTTTGACGTTTTTGTAGAATGATGAAAAAGCTGATAAAATTTGAAAGATCATGGAGATCTCATTTTTGAAAATGAAGAAATGTCTTGTATACCAAATTGAAGCTTAAACCTTCCTCTTTCATGTAATGTATAACTCATTGTTTCAATTTAAATTCGATTCCACCTAAGAAATGTTAAAGCATGATGTATTTTTGACGTTTTTGTAGAATGATGAAAAAGCTGATAAAATTTGAAAGATCATGGAGATCTCATTTTTGAAAATGAAGAAATGTCTTGTATACCAAATTGAAGCTTAAACCTTCCTCTTTCATGTAATGTATAACTCATTGTTTCAATTTAAATTCGATTCCACCTAAGAAATGTTAAAGCATGATGTATTTTTGACGTTTTTGTAGAATGATGAAAAAGCTGATAAAATTTGAAAGATCATGGAGATCTCATTTTTGAAAATGAAGAAATGTCTTGTATACCAAATTGAAGCTTAAACCTTCCTCTTTCATGTAATGTATAACTCATTGTTTCAATTTAAATTCGATTCCACCTAAGAAATGTTAAAGCATGATGTATTTTTGACGTTTTTGTAGAATGATGAAAAAGCTGATAAAATTTGAAAGATCATGGAGATCTCATTTTTGAAAATGAAGAAATGTCTTGTATACCAAATTGAAGCTTAAACCTTCCTCTTTCATGTAATGTATAACTCATTGTTTCAATTTAAATTCGATTCCACCTAAGAAATGTTAAAGCATGATGTATTTTTGACGTTTTTGTAGAATGATGAAAAAGCTGATAAAATTTGAAAGATCATGGAGATCTCATTTTTGAAAATGAAGAAATGTCTTGTATACCAAATTGAAGCTTAAACCTTCCTCTTTCATGTAATGTATAACTCATTGTTTCAATTTAAATTCGATTCCACCTAAGAAATGTTAAAGCATGATGTATTTTTGACGTTTTTGTAGAATGATGAAAAAACTGATAAAATTTGAAAGATCATGGAGATCTCATTTTTGAAAATGAAGAAATGTCTTGTATACCAAATTGAAGCTTAAACCTTCCTCTTTCAAATTATGTATAACTCATTATTTCAATTTAAAATCGATTCCACCTAAGAAATGTTAAAGCATGATGTATTTTTGACGTTTTTGTAGAATGATGAAAAAACTGATAAAATTTGAAAGATCATGGAGATCTCATTTTTGAAAATGAAGAAATGTCTTGTATACCAAATTGAAGCTTAAACCTTCCTCTTTCAAATTATGTATAACTCATTATTTCAATTTAAAATCGATTCCACCTAAGAAATGTTAAAGCATGATGTATTTTTGACGTTTTTGTAGAATGATGAAAAAACTGATAAAATTTGAAAGATCATGGAGATCTCATTTTTGAAAATGAAGAAATGTCTTGTATACCAAATTGAAGCTTAAACCTTCCTCTTTCATATAATGTATAATTAATTATTTCAATATAAAATCAATTCCACTTAAAAAATGTTAAAGCATGACGTATTTTTAACGTTTTTGTAGAATGATGAAAAGCCTGATAAAATTTGAAAGATCATGGAAATCTTATTTTTGAAAATGAAGAAACGACTTCCATATCAAATTAAAGATTGAACCTTCCCTTTTCAAGTAATGTATAACTCATTATTTCAATTTGAAATCAATTTCACCTAAGAGGTGTTAAACAGTTATGTGTTTTTGACGTTTTAGTAGAATGACGAAAAAAAATATGTTATTTGAAAGATCGTTGAGGTCTTATTTTTGAAAATGAAGAAATGACTTACACACCAAATTGAAGGTTGAACTTTCCTCTTTCAAACGATATAGAACTCGTTGTTTCAATTTCGAAAAAATCGATTTCATGTAAGAAATATTAAAACGTGATGTATTTTTGACATCATAAAACAATGAAGAAATATCATCATATCAAAGAAATATTAAAGCATGATGTTTTCCTGACGTTTTTAATGGAATGACGAGAAAATTGATATAGTTTGAAAGATATTTATTTATTCTTTTCTACCTCAACGGTGTTATAGTTACTATACTCTAATCATACTCAAATTGATAATGTAAACATAAATATACTGGATAGCATGAACTAAATTTCATTACATATTTCAAATGAGTGTGATAATAATGATTTATCCAAGCAGTAGTAGACAAATTTATTTAAGCCTTAAATTATTAATCACCCATCAATTTTCCCAATTCCCAATCTAACATCGATTTAAATCCCCAAGGACAAATATGGTCGGACATTAAGAAGCTTAACTCAGGGATCAAAAATGGAAGACAAACACGAAGGGAAACACGTGACGTGTTCTCGGGGGATTCCCGAAGGGACGCGCGTGGTCAAATGGGGCGTCCCGCGGGCCGATGCACCTCTTCCCGTTCCCGTTCTTAAACGGGCGTCGCGATGCATTATTTAGCAGCACTCAGTCACGGTCCGCATCGACGAAGGACAAGCCACTTTACAATACGCGCCTTTTCCAACGAAATCATCCTCGAATAACGTCAACTTCTGGCTTTTCCTCTTAGAGGAAAAACGCGACCTTGGTTCGGTTCATAAATCATAAGTAGCACCCAAAAAACCTCCTTGAAAGTGGGATTTTAATATTTAAGTAGCGAATGAATTTTTAAAACGAATGAATAATAAAAAAAACGACCATTTACGTATGACGCAATAACAATATCGTTTTACATGAAATGATTTATAATGTAATTATTACACCTGACAAATCGGCCTTGTCTCTTATGAACAATTGTAGCACTCCCCTGGATATAAAACAAAAACGGCGTTTATACAATACGTTCGTTCCGCTCGCACACGAACAGACCCAACATCCGGCGCGAACAATAATGGGATGATTTAATTTCAATTTCATATAGGAGGTAATACAATGCCGATTTCGATATGTGTGTGGTGAGAGGTAGAGGATTGGCCGGCGGCGCACCTACGTTTTATTTTATTTTATTTTTTTTTGTTTATTAGACCTTTTTGTAGAGCGTAATAACGTCCTCTTTTCGATTTCGATGTCCATTGTCCGGGACCCGTCGTTTTTATGAATGCGGAAACGGGCAAACGCCGTTAATTCATTCGGGTTATTGTGGGCTTTAAATTAAGATTTATACTCCCACGATGGGCTTTTTGCGTTCGTTTTGATAAAAAAAGAACGAAACAATCAGAAATGTCTCTGTTACTTAACGGAAACTGTTTTTCTTTTTTTGATTCAACCCTAATTAGTGTTAGTTCTTGCGTTAGTTATGCAAATTGTGCTAGAAATTTGAAACAAGTTATACATCATTTCAAAGAGGAAGTTTCAACCTTCAATTTGTATATATACAAGTCTTCATCTTCAAAAATAAGATCACAATGATCCTTCAAATTTGATCAGTTTCTTCATTCTACAAAAACGTCAAAAACACATCATGCTTTAACGTTTCTTAAGTGAAATCAGTTTGAAATTGAAATAATGAGTTATAAGTTATTTGAAAGAGGAAGGTTTAATGCTCAATTTGGTATAAAAAACATTTCTTCATTTTCAAAAATGAGATCTTGATGATCTTTCAAATTTTATCACTTTTTTCATCATTCTACAAAAACATCAAAAACACATCATCATGCTTTAACATTTCTTAGGTGGAATCGATTTTAAATTAAAACAAAGAGTTATACATTATTTGAAAGAGAAAGGTTTAAGCTTCAATTTGGTATACAAGACATTTCTTCATTTTCAAAAATGAGATCTCCACGAGCTTTCAAATTTTATCAGTTTTTTCATCATTCTACAAAAACGTCAAAAATACATCATGCTTTAACATTTCTTAGATTGAATCGATTTTAAATTGAAACAATGAGTTATACATTATTTGAAAGAGGAAGGTTTAACCTTCAATTTGGTATACAAGACATTTCTTCATTTTCAAAAATGAGATTTACATGATCTTCCAAATTTTATCACCTTTTTCATCATTCTACAAAAACATCAAAAACACGTCATGCTTTAACATTTCTTAGGTTAAATCGATTTTAAATTGAAACAATGAGTTATACATTATTTGAAAGAGGAAGGTTTAACCTTCAATTTGGTATACAAGACATTTCTTCATTTTCAAAAATGAGATTTACATGATCTTCCAAATTTTATCACCTTTTTCATCATTCTACAAAAACATCAAAAACACGTCATGCTTTAACATTTCTTAGGTTAAATCGATTTTAAATTGAAACAATGAGTTATACATTATTTGAAAGAGGAAGGTTTAACCTTCAATTTGGTATACAAGACATTTCTTCATTTTCAAAAATGAGATTTACATGATCTTCCAAATTTTATCACCTTTTTCATCATTCTACAAAAACATCAAAAACACGTCATGCTTTAACATTTCTTAGGTTAAATCGATTTTAAATTGAAACAATGAGTTATACATTATTTGAAAGAGGAAGGTTTAACCTTCAATTTGGTATACAAGACATTTCTTCATTTTCAAAAATGAGATTTACATGATCTTCCAAATTTTATCACCTTTTTCATCATTCTACAAAAACATCAAAAACACGTCATGCTTTAACATTTCTTAGGTTGAATCGATTTTAAATTGAAACAATGAGTTATACATTATTTGAAATAGGAAGGTTTAAGCTTCAATTTGGCATACAAGACATTTCTTCATTTTCAAAAATGAGATTTACATGATCTTCCAAATTTTATCACCTTTTTCATCATTCTACAAAAACAGCAAAAACACATCATGCTTTAACATTTCTTAGGTTGAATCGATTTTAAATTGAAACAATGAGTTATACATTATTTGAAATAGGAAGGTTTAGGCTTCAATTTGGTATACAAGACATTTCTTCATTTTCAAAAATGAGATCTTCATGATCATTCAAATTTTATCACTTTTTTCATCATTCTACAAAAACATCAAAAACACATCATCATGCTTTAACATTTCTTAGGTGGAATCGATTTTAAATTAAAACAAAGAGTTATACATTATTTGAAAGAGAAAGGTTTAAGCTTCAATTTGGTGTACAAGACATTTCTTCATTTTCAAAAATGAGATCTCCACGAGCTTTCAAATTTTATCAGTTTTTTCATCATTCTACAAAAACGTCAAAAATACATCATGCTTTAACATTTCTTAGATTGAATCGATTTTAAATTGAAACAATGAGTTATACATTATTTGAAATAAAAAGGTTTAAGCTTCAATTTGGTATACAAGACATTTCTTCGTTTTCAAAAATGAGATCTCTATGATCTTTCAAATTTTATCAGTTTTTTCATCATTCTACAAAAACGTCAAAAACACATCATGCTTTAACATTTCTTAGGTGGAATCGATTTTAAATTGAAACAATAAGTAATACATTGCTTGAAAGAGAAAGGTTTAAGCTTCAATTTGGTATACAAGATATTTCTTCATTTTCAAAAATGAGATCTCCATGATCTTTCAAATTTTATCAGTTTCTTCATCATTCTACAAAAACATTAAAAACACATCTTACTTTAACATTTCTTAGGTTAAATCGATTTTAAATTGAAAGAATGAGTTATACATTATTTGAAAGAGGAAGGTTTAAGTTTCAATTTGGTATAAAAGACATTTCTTCATTTTCAAAAATGAGATCTCCACGAGCATTCAAATTTTATCAGTTTTTTCATCATTCTACAAAACGTCAAAAATACATCATGCTTTAACATTTCTTAGATTGAATCGATTTTAAATTGAAACAATGAGTTATACATTATTTGAAATAGGAAGGTTTAGGCTTCAATTTGGTATACAAGACATTTCTTCATTTTCAAAAATGAGATCTCCATGATCATTCAAATTTTATCAGTTTTTTCATCATTCTACAAAAACGTCAAAAACACATCATGCTTTAACATTTCTTAGATTGAATCGATTTTAAATTGAAACAATGAGTTATACATTATTTGAAAGAGGAAGGTTTAAGCTTCAATTTGGTATACAAGACATTTCTTTATTTTCAAAAATGAGATCTCCATGATCTTTCAAATTTTATGAGTTTCTTCATCATTCTACAAAAACATCAAAAACACATCATGCTTTAACATTTCTTAGGTGGAATCGATTTTAAATTAAAACAAAGAGTTATACATTATTTGAAAGAGAAAGGTTTAAGCTTCAATTTAGCATACAAGACATTTCTTCATTTTCAAAAATGAGATCTCCATGATCTTTCAAATTTTATCCGTTTTTTCATCATTCTACAAAAACATCAAAAACACATCATGCTTTAACATTTCTTAGATTGAATCGATTTTAAATTGAAACAATGAGTTATACATTATTTGAAAGAGGAAGGTTTAAACTTCATTTTGATATACAAGACATTTCTTCATCTTCAAAAATGAGATCACCATTTTCTTTCAAATTTTATCAGTTTTTTCATCATTCTACAAAAACATCAAAAACTCATCATACTTTAATATTTCTTAGGCTAAATCGATTTGAAATTGAAACAATGAGTTATACATAATTTCAAAGAGGAAGGTTTAAGCTTCAATTTGGTATACAAGACATTTCTTCATTTTCAAAAATGAGATCTCCATGATCTTTCAAATTTTATCAGTTTCTTCATCATTCTACAAAAACATTAAAAACAAATCTTACTTTAACATTTCTTAGGTTAAATCGATTTTAAATTGAAAGAATAAGTTATACATTATTTGAAAGAGGAAGGTTTAAGCTTCAATTTGGTATACAAGACATTTCTTCGTTTTCAAAAATAAGATCTCCGTGATCTTTCAAATTTTATCAGTTTCTTCATCATTCTACAAAAACATTAAAAACACATCTTATTTTAACATTTCTTAGGTTGAATCGATTTTAAATTGAAACAGTGAGTTATACATTATTTGAAATAAGAAGGTTTAAGCTTCAATTTAGTATACAAGACATTTCTTCATTTTCAAAAATGAGATTTACATGATCTTCCAAATTTTATCACCTTTTTCATCATTCTACAAAAACATTAAAAACACATCTTACTTTAACATTTCTTAGGTTGAATCGATTTTAAATTGAAACAATGAGTTATACATTATTTGAAAGAGGAAGGTTTAAGCTTCAATTTGGTATACAAGACATTTCTTTATTTTCAAAAATGAGATCTCCATGATCTTTCAAATTTTATGAGTTTCTTCATCATTCTACAAAAACATCAAAAACACATCATGCTTTAACATTTCTTAGATTGAATCGATTTTAAATTGAAACAATGAGTTATACATTATTTGAAAGAGGAAGGTTTAAACTTCATTTTGGTATACAAGACATTTCTTCATTTTCAAAAATGAGATCTCCATGATCTTTCAAATTTTATCAGTTTTTTCATCATTCTACAAAAACATCAAAAACACATCATGCTTTAACATTTCTTAGATGGAATCGATTTTAAATTGAAACAATGAATTATACATTATTTGAAAGAGGAAGGTTTAAGCTTCAATTTGGTATACAAGACATTTCTTCATTTTCAAAAATGAGATCTTCATGATCTTTCAAATTTGATCAGTTTTTTCATCATTCCACAAAAACATCAAAAACACATCATGCTTTAACATTTCTTAGATGGAATCGATTTTAAATTGAAACAATAAGTTATACATTATTTGAAAGAGGAAGGTTTAAGCTTCAATTTGGTATACAAGACATTTCTTTATTTTCAAAAATGAGATCTCCATGATCTTTCAAATTTTATCAGTTTCTTCATCATTCTACAAAAACATTAAACACACATCTTACTTTAACATTTCTTAGGTTGAATCGATTTTAAATTGAAACAATGAGTTATACATTATTTGAAAGAGGAAGGTTTAAGCTTCGATTTGGTATACAAGACATTTCTTCATTTTCAAAAATGAGATTTCCATGATCTTTCAAATTTTATCAGTTTCTTCATCATTCTACAAAAACATTAAAAACACATCTTACTTTAACATTTCTTAGGTTGAATCGATTTTAAATTGAAACAATGAGTTATACATTATTTGAAAGAGGAAGGTTTAAGCTTCGATTTGGTATACAAGACATTTCTTCATTTTCAAAAATGAGATTTCCATGATCTTTCAAATTTTATCAGTTTCTTCATCATTCTACAAAAACATTAAAAACACATCTTACTTTAACATTTCTTAGGTTGAATCGATTTTAAATTGAAACAATGAGTTATACATTATTTGAAAGAGGAAGGTTTAAGCTTCGATTTGGTATACAAGACATTTCTTCATTTTCAAAAATGAGATTTCCATGATCTTTCAAATTTTATCAGTTTCTTCATCATTCTACAAAAACATTAAAAACACATCTTACTTTAACATTTCTTAGGTTGAATCGATTTTAAATTGAAACAATGAGTTATACATTATTTGAAAGAGGAAGGTTTAAGCTTCGATTTGGTATACAAGACATTTCTTCATTTTCAAAAATGAGATTTCCATGATCTTTCAAATTTTATCAGTTTCTTCATCATTCTACAAAAACATTAAAAACACATCTTACTTTAACATTTCTTAGGTTGAATCGATTTTAAATTGAAACAATGAGTTATACATTATTTGAACGAGGAAGGTTTAAGCTTCGATTTGGTATACAAGACATTTCTTCATTTTCAAAAATGAGATTTCCATGATCTTTCAAATTTTATCAGTTTCTTCATCATTCTACAAAAACATTAAAAACACATCTTACTTTAACATTTCTTAGGTTGAATCGATTTTAAATTGAAACAATGAGTTATACATTATTTGAAAGAGGAAGGTTTAAGCTTCGATTTGGTATACAAGACATTTCTTCATTTTCAAAAATGAGATTTCCATGATCTTTCAAATTTTATCAGTTTCTTCATCATTCTACAAAAACATTAAAAACACATCTTACTTTAACATTTCTTAGGTTGAATCGATTTTAAATTGAAACAATGAGTTATACATTATTTGAAAGAGGAAGGTTTAAGCTTCGATTTGGTATACAAGACATTTCTTCATTTTCAAAAATGAGATTTCCATGATCTTTCAAATTTTATCAGTTTCTTCATCATTCTACAAAAACATTAAAAACACATCTTACTTTAACATTTCTTAGGTTGAATCGATTTTAAATTGAAACAATGAGTTATACATTATTTGAAAGAGGAAGGTTTAAGCTTCGATTTGGTATACAAGACATTTCTTCATTTTCAAAAATGAGATTTCCATGATCTTTCAAATTTTATCAGTTTCTTCATCATTCTACAAAAACATTAAAAACACATCTTACTTTAACATTTCTTAGGTTGAATCGATTTTAAATTGAAACAATGAGTTATACATTATTTGAACGAGGAAGGTTTAAGCTTCGATTTGGTATACAAGACATTTCTTCATTTTCAAAAATGAGATTTCCATGATCTTTCAAATTTTATCAGTTTCTTCATCATTCTACAAAAACATTAAAAACACATCTTACTTTAACATTTCTTAGGTTGAATCGATTTTAAATTGAAACAATGAATTACACATTATTTGAAAGAGGAAGGTTTAAGCTTCAATTTGGTATACAAGACATTTCTTCATTTTCAAAAATGAAATCTCCATGATCTTTCAAATTTTATCAGTGTTTTTATCATTCTACAAAAACGTCAAAAACACATCATGCTTTAACATTTCTTAGATTGAATCGATTTTAAATTGAAACAATGAGTTATACATTATTTGAAAGAGGAAGGTTTAAGCTTCAATTTGGTATACAAGATATTTCTTCATTTTCAAAAATGAGATCTCCGTGATCTTTCAAATTTTATCAATTTTTTTATCATTCTACAAAAACGTCAAAAACACATCATGCTTTAACATTTCTTAGATTGCATCGATTTTAAATTGAAACAATGAGTTATATATAATTTGAAAGAGGAAGGTTTAGGCTTCAATTTGGTATACAAGACATTTCTTCATTTTCAAAAATGAGATCTCGATGATCTTTCAAATTTTATCACTTTTTTCATCATTCTACAAAAACATCAAAAACACATCATGCTTTAACATTTCTTAGATTGAATCGATTTTAAATTGAAACAATGAGTTATACATTATTTGAAAGAGGAAGGTTTAAGCTTCAATTTGGTATACAAGACATTTCTTCATTTTCAAAAATTAGATCTCCATGATTTTTCAAATTTTATCAGTTTCTTCATCATTCTACAAAAACATTAAAAACACATCTTACTTTAACATTTCTTAGGTTGAATCGATTTTAAATTGAAACAATGAATTACACATTATTTGAAAGAGGAAGGTTTAAGCTTTAATTTGGTATACAAGACATTTCTTCATTTTCAAAAATGAAATCTCCATGATCTTTCAAATTTTATCAGTGTTTTTATCATTCTACAAAAACGTCAAAAACACATCATGCTTTAACATTTCTTAGATTGAATCGATTTTAAATTGAAACAATGAGTTATACATTATTTGAAAGAGGAAGGTTTAAGCTTCAATTTGGTATACAAGACATTTCTTCATTTTCAAAAATGAGATCTCCATGATCTTTCAAATTTTATCAGTTTCTTCATCATTCTACAAAAACATTAAAAACAAATCTTACTTTAACATTTCTTAGGTTAAATCGATTTTAAATTGAAAGAATAAGTTATACATTATTTGAAAGAGGAAGGTTTAAGCTTCAATTTGGTATACAAGACATTTCTTCGTTTTCAAAAATGAGATCTCCGTGATCTTTCAAATTTTATCAGTTTCTTCATCATTCTACAAAAACATTAAAAACACATCTTATTTTAACATTTCTTAGGTTGAATCGATTTTAAATTGAAACAGTGAGTTATACATTATTTGAAATAAGAAGGTTTAAGCTTCAATTTAGTATACAAGACATTTCTTCATTTTCAAAAATGAGATTTACATGATCTTCCAAATTTTATCACCTTTTTCATCATTCTACAAAAACATTAAAAACACATCTTACTTTAACATTTCTTAGGTTGAATCGATTTTAAATTGAAACAATGAGTTATACATTATTTGAAAGAGGAAGGTTTAAGCTTCAATTTGGTATACAAGACATTTCTTCGTTTTCAAAAATGAGATCTCCGTGATCTTTCAAATTTTATCAGTTTCTTCATCATTCTACAAAAACATTAAAAACACATCTTACTTTAACATTTCTTAGGTTGAATCGATTTTAAATTGAAACAATGAGTTATACATTATTTAAAAGAAGAAGGTTTAAGCTTCAATTTGGTATACAAGACATTTCTTCATTTTCAAAAATAAGATCTCCATGATCTTTCAAATCTTATCAGTTTTTTTATAACTTTTCTTAGATGGAATCAATTTCAAATTGAAACATCTTGTGGTTTTCCGTGATTATAAGTTTGGATTGAGTTGGATTCTGAAACAACGTGAAGTATTCTTCGTTTGAAACAACTGCAAAGATTAAACTCGACCATATTTGAAGATGACCACAAAAACAGAGCATATCTCCAAAATTTATTTTAAAATACTTGGATTGGCATCTCCATTTCTCTTTTCTGGGGATTGAATTAACGTAATCGAAGGATTTGAGATTTCTCTTCAAATTTATCTCAGCCTATTCTCACTCTTATGTTATGTGAAGATGGTTTTTCCAAAACGATCAAGTTAGACATTCCTTGTGTAATTTTTAATATTCTTGTGATATTGTGTGGTATGTATTCAAGGACAGCTATCTCTTAGTTATCATTATTGCTTTTCTTTCGTCAGTAAAGTAGTAAAGTTCTTAGTCCGAGTCTTAAATAAATTAGAGTATCTGAGCACAAAGGTAGATAATTCTGAAAAACTCTTTTGATATTGACTCTGATTGATTTGGGAAATGTTTAAATTTAATTTCGTAAAGGTATTTTTTTTTTTAAATTAAACTTTAAAATGTAAATCGTAAAAAGAGAAATATGAAGAAAAAAAGGAATAAAATAGATGAAAGAAAACAGGATGTTTTTTTATTATGTATATTTGTTAATAGTGAATTAGTTTGAATTTTTGATTTCACCTTTAAGATTTAATAGCGGCCGTTATGTGAGAAAAATTTCGGTGTCACATTATCATATACCACCAACGACGTTAAAACTAATAAAAGGAATCGTAAAATATCGGTCGTAAAATATCGATTATAAAGTATTTGTCGTAAAATATGCGGAATTATTGAAATGTGTGGATTGAATATGTGAGTGGGTGATTTCCGAAATGAAAATGTTGCGTTTAAAAATAGACGAGACGCGCCACTTGCTTTCGTACATCAGCAGCTACTAAAAGCTCTGGAAGTATTTACTAAAGTATAGTAAACAAATGTTGAGAAATTATAGAAGTTTCGTTTCGAAATGATTTTTTTCTTTGTTTAGCCGGCGCCGCGCCGTAAAAAAGAATTATGTTAGTTGCGGCAATAAAACAAAACAGATGACGGAGTAAAATAAATGGTCCGAAAAAAGTGAACCGAAAATATAAACAATCCAGTCAATTCGGGGAAAATAACGGGTAGCGAATATAGATAAATACGACGAGTTGCGGCGGTCTATTTTTCGCCGGTTCCCGTTGTATTGTACAATTGAAATAAACAACAAATTCGCCCCCGGCAAGCCACGCGCTCTGCCGAAGTATGTATTGTAAATTGATACAATTACTATCAATTTCACTGCAAATTAACCAAAAACCGGCGTTCATTATTTATTTTTACCTGCCGCTACCGCCACCGTTTCACCTGTTTAAATTTCACTTTTTAAAAGTTAATTGCTCGACGGTCGCTTACTGACCCCGATCCCGGTCCCTGTCCCGGTCCCGGCCGCTCTTTTATTACCGCAATTTGTAAATCTTCATTTGCGCTTTATCGAATTGCATCGGCACATTGCATAATTCAATTTCAACCGCTAACGAAATCCAGAAATCCCTATCTATTTCTATGTTTATAAAACACTCTCGGTCTCTCTACATTATGAATCCAGAAACTATTTTATCGCTCATCTACTAAACAGAACCGGGCTCAAATCTTAATGTATCTTAATATCCCCCATCGTTAAAATTACCTTAATTATACCCAAACGTCTTCATCTTTTAAACTTGAATCAAACAGAAAATCTAATTTTACTAAATAGAAATAGAAATGGTTTTTGGTTGGATCTAGATCTAAGATAGGATCACACTTATAATAATAATTTAATGCAAATTTTATGACGATTTAATGCACCAAAAATTTGAACCAAACTCTATTTTATTGCTATAGAATTTTAAAAGATTTTATCTCAAAATAAATTGAGATGACGTTATGAAATAATTTCATAATCTTAAATGATCGGTTTGAGATCTTCAATTCTTTGCTTACCTTAAAAACTAATTAAGATATCAATATGATATAAAGAAGATTCTGAGGACACAATATGCCTAAAATAATTTCTTAGTTTCAATTTCAAATTCTGTTTTATTGTTGTAGATTTCAAATACAGAATTTTAAAAGTTCCTTTCTTTGAAAGAAATTAATATATGGTTATGGAATAAAAAGGAATTTAAAGTAAATTTATTTAGAATATAATACTTTAAAGATGATTCCTTGGAAACTTTAAATTTCGGAGTTATGATTTTTTGAACGTAATCTTGCTTAATCATAAATGCTTGCGTTAGATTAGGTTGGTTTGGAGGTCTGCAATTCTTTGCCTATGTTGAAAACTAATTTGACAAATTTGAGGAAGGTTTTATGTCCCCAAACTCATTTCTTATTTTCGTTAAATATTATTATAAAGATAGCTTAAAGTTTAATGCGTTTTGACGAAAGACCGTGAAGGTATTATTTTTGAAAATGAAGAAATGACTTGAATACCAACTTAAAGGCTAAATCTTCTTCTTTAAAATGATGTATGACACATTGTTTTAATTTGAAATCGATTTAACCTAAGAAATGTTAAAGCATGATGTGTTTTGACGTTTTAGTATAATGACCAAAAAAACTGATAAAATTTGAAAGATGATGGAGGTCTTGTTTTTGAAAATGAAGAAATGTCTTGTATACCAAATTGAAGCTTAAACCTTTCTATTTCAAATAATGTATAACTCATTGTTTCAATTTAAAATCGATTCAACCTAAGAAATGTTAAAGCATGATGTGTTTTTGATGTTTTTGTAGAATGATGAAAAAGGTGATAAAATTTGGAAGATCATGTAAATCTCATTTTTGAAAATGAAGAAATGTCTTGTATACCAAATTGAAGCTTAAACCTTCCTCTTTCAAATAATGTATAACTCATTGTTTCAATTTAAAATCGATTCAACATAAGAAATGTTAAAGCATGATGTGTTTTTGATGTTTTTGTAGAATGATGAAAAAGGTGATAAAATTTGAAAGATCATGTAAATCTCATTTTTGAAAATGAAGAAATGTCTTGTATACCAAATTGAAGCTTAAACCTTCCTATTTCAAATAATGTATAACTCATTGTTTCAAATTAAAATCGATTCAACCTAAGAAATGTTAAAGCATGATGTGTTTTTGATGTTTTTGTAGAATGATGAAAAATGTGATAAAATTTTGAAGATCATGTAGATCTCATTTTTGAAAATGAAGAAATGTCTTGTATACCAAATTGAAGCATAAACCTTCCTCTTTCAAATAATGTATAATTCATTGTTTCAATTTAAAATCGATTCCATCTAAGAAATGTTAAAGCATGATGTGTTTTTGATGTTTTTGTAGAATGATGAAAAAGGTGATAAAATTTGGAAGATCATGTAAATCTCATTTTTGAAAATGAAGAAATGTCTTGTATACCAAATTGAAGCTTAAACCTTCCTATTTCATATAATGTATAACTCATTGTTTCAATTTAAAATCGATTCAACCTAAGAAATGTTAAAGCATGATGTGTTTTTGATGTTTTTGTAGAATGATGAAAAAAGTGATAAAATTTTGAAGATCATGTAAATCTCATTTTTGAAAATGAAGAAATGTCTTGTATACCAAATTGAAGCTTAAACCTTCCTCTTTCAAATAATGTATAACTCATTGTTTCAATTTAAAATCGATTCAACATAAGAAATGTTAAAGCATGATGTGTTTTTGATGTTTTTGTAGAATGATGAAAAAGGTGATAAAATTTGGAAGATCATGTAAATCTCATTTTTGAAAATGAAGAAATGTCTTGTATACCAAATTGAAGCTTAAACCTTCCTCTTTCATATAATGTATAACTCATTGTTTCAATTTAAAATCGATTCAACCTAAGAAATGTTAAAGCATGATGTGTTTTTGATGTTTTTGTAGAATGATGAAAAAAGTGATAAAATTTTGAAGATCATGTAAATCTCATTTTTGAAAATGAAGAAATGTCTTGTATACCAAATTGAAGCTTAAACCTTCCTCTTTCAAATAATGTATAACTCATTGTTTCAATTTAAAATCGATTCAACATAAGAAATGTTAAAGCATGATGTGTTTTTGATGTTTTTGTAGAATGATGAAAAAGGTGATAAAATTTGGAAGATCATGTAAATCTCATTTTTGAAAATGAAGAAATGTCTTGTATACCAAATTGAAGCTTAAACCTTCCTCTTTCAAATAATGTATAACTCATTGTTTCAATTTAAAATCGATTCCATCTAAGAAATGTTAAAGCATGATGTGTTTTTGATGTTTTTGTACAATGATGAAAAAACTGATAAAATTTGAAAGATCATGGAGATCTCATTTTTGAAAATGAAGAAATGTCTTGTATACCAAATTGAAGCTTAAACCTTCCTCTTTCAAATAATGTATAACTCATTGTTTCAATTTAAAATCGATTCAACCTAAGAAATGTTAAAGCATGATGTGTTTTTGATGTTTTTGTAGAATGATGAAAAAAGTGATAAAATTCTGAAGATCATGGAGATCTCATTTTTGAAAATGAAGAAATGTCTTGTATACCAAATTGAAGCTTAAACCTTCCTCTTTCATATAATGTATAACTCATTGTTTCAATTTAAAATCGATTCAACCTAAGAAATGTTAAAGCATGATGTGTTTTTGATGTTTTTGTAGAATAATGAAAAAGGTGATAAAATTTGGAAGATCATGTAAATCTCATTTTTGAAAATGAAGAAATGTCTTGTATACCAAATTGAAGCTTAAACCTTCCTCTTTCATATAATGTATAACTCATTGTTTCAATTTAAAATCGATTCCATCTAAGAAATGTTAAAGCATGATGTGTTTTTGATGTTTTTGTAGAATGATGAAAAAGGTGATAAAATTTGGAAGATCATGTAAATCTCATTTTTGAAAATGAAGAAATGTCTTGTATACCAAATTGAAGCTTAAACCTTCCTATTTCAAATAATGTATAACTCATTGTTTCAAATTAAAATCGATTCAACCTAAGAAATGTTAAAGCATGATGTGTTTTTGATGTTTTTGTAGAATGATGAAAAAAGTGATAAAATTTTGAAGATCATGTAGATCTCATTTTTGAAAATGAAGAAATGTCTTGTATACCAAATTGAAGCATAAACCTTCCTCTTTCAAATAATGTATAATTCATTGTTTCAATTTAAAATCGATTCCATCTAAGAAATGTTAAAGCATGATGTGTTTTTGATGTTTTTGTACAATGATGAAAAAACTGATAAAATTTGAAAGATCATGGAGATCTCATTTTTGAAAATGAAGAAATGTCTTGTATACCAAATTGAAGCTTAAACCTTCCTCTTTCAAATAATGTATAACTCATTGTTTCAAATTAAAATCGATTCAACCTAAGAAATGTTAAAGCATGATGTGTTTTTGATGTTTTTGTAGAATGATGAAAAAGGTGATAAAATTTGGAAGATCATGTAAATCTCATTTTTGAAAATGAAGAAATGTCTTGTATACCAAATTGAAGCTTAAACCTTCCTATTTCAAATAATGTATAACTCATTGTTTCAATTTAAAATCGATTCAACCTAAGAAATGTTAAAGCATGATGTGTTTTTGTAGAATAATGAAAAAGGTGATAAAATTTGGAAGATCATGTAAATCTCATTTTTGAAAATGAAGAAATGTCTTGTATACCAAATTTAAGCTTAAACCTTCCTATTTCAAATAATGTATAACTCATTGTTTCAATTTAAAATCGATTCAACCTAAGAAATGTTAAAGCATGATGTGTTTTTGATGTTTTTGTAGAATGATGAAAAAGGTGATAAAATTTGGAAGATCATGTAAATCTCATTTTTGAAAATGAAGAAATGTCTTGTATACCAAATTGAAGCTTAAACCTTCCTCTTTCAAATAATGTGTAATTCATTGTTTCAATTTAAAATCGATTCCATCTAAGAAATGTTAAAGCATGATGTGTTTTTGATGTTTTTGTAGAATGATGAAAAATGTGATAAAATTTTAAAGATCATGGAGATCTCATTTTTGAAAATGAAGAAATGTCTTGTATACCAAATTGAAGCTTAAACCTTCCTCTTTCAAATAATGTATAACTCATTGTTTCAATTTAAAATCGATTCAACCTAAGAAATGTTAAAGCATGATGTGTTTTTGATGTTTTTGTAGAATGATGAAAAAAGTGATAAAATTTGGAAGATCATGTAGATCTCATTTTTGAAAATGAAGAAATGTCTTGTATACCAAATTGAAGCATAAACCTTCCTCTTTCAAATAATGTATAATTCATTGTTTCAATTTAAAATCGATTCCATCTAAGAAATGTTAAAGCATGATGTGTTTTTGATGTTTTTGTACAATGATGAAAAAACTGATAAAATTTGAAAGATCATGGAGATCTCATTTTTGAAAATGAAGAAATGTCTTGTATACCAAATTGAAGCTTAAACCTTCCTCTTTCAAATAATGTATAATTCATTGTTTCAATTTAAAATCGATTCAACATAAGAAATGTTAAAGCATGATGTGTTTTTGATGTTTTTGTAGAATGATGAAAAAGATGATAAAATTTGGAAGATCATGTAAATCTCATTTTTGAAAATGAAGAAATGTCTTGTATACCAAATTGAAGCTTAAACCTTCCTCTTTCAAATAATGTATAACTCATTGTTTCAATTTAAAATCGATTCAACCTAAGAAATGTTAAAGCATGATGTGTTTTTGATGTTTTTGTAGAATGATGAAAAAGGTGATAAAATTTGGAAGATCATGTAAATCTCATTTTTGAAAATGAAGAAATGTCTTGTATACCAAATTGAAGCTTAAACCTTCCTCTTTCAAATAATGTGTAATTCATTGTTTCAATTTAAAATCGATTCCATCTAAGAAATGTTAAAGCATGATGTGTTTTTGATGTTTTTGTAGAATGATGAAAAATGTGATAAAATTTTAAAGATCATGGAGATCTCATTTTTGAAAATGAAGAAATGTCTTGTATACCAAATTGAAGCTTAAACCTTCCTCTTTCAAATAATGTATAACTCATTGTTTCAATTTAAAATCGATTCAACCTAAGAAATGTTAAAGCATGATGTGTTTTTGATGTTTTTGTAGAATGATGAAAAAAGTGATAAAATTTTGAAGATCATGTAGATCTCATTTTTGAAAATGAAGAAATGTCTTGTATACCAAATTGAAGCATAAACCTTCCTCTTTCAAATAATGTATAATTCATTGTTTCAATTTAAAATCGATTCCATCTAAGAAATGTTAAAGCATGATGTGTTTTTGATGTTTTTGTACAATGATGAAAAAACTGATAAAATTTGAAAGATCATGGAGATCTCATTTTTGAAAATGAAGAAATGTCTTGTATACCAAATTGAAGCTTAAACCTTCCTCTTTCAAATAATGTATAATTCATTGTTTCAATTTAAAATCGATTCAACATAAGAAATGTTAAAGCATGATGTGTTTTTGATGTTTTTGTAGAATGATGAAAAAGATGATAAAATTTGGAAGATCATGTAAATCTCATTTTTGAAAATGAAGAAATGTCTTGTATACCAAATTGAAGCTTAAACCTTCCTCTTTCAAATAATGTATAACTCATTGTTTCAATTTAAAATCGATTCAACCTAAGAAATGTTAAAGCATGATGTGTTTTTGATGTTTTTGTAGAATGATGAAAAAGGTGATAAAATTTGGAAGATCATGTAAATCTCATTTTTGAAAATGAAGAAATGTCTTGTATACCAAATTGAAGCTTAAACCTTCCTCTTTCAAATAATGTGTAATTCATTGTTTCAATTTAAAATCGATTCCATCTAAGAAATGTTAAAGCATGATGTGTTTTTGATGTTTTTGTAGAATGATGAAAAATGTGATAAAATTTTAAAGATCATGGAGATCTCATTTTTGAAAATGAAGAAATGTCTTGTATACCAAATTGAAGCTTAAACCTTCCTCTTTCAAATAATGTATAACTCATTGTTTCAATTTAAAATCGATTCAACATAAGAAATGTTAAAGCATGATGTGTTTTTGATGTTTTTGTAGAATGATGAAAAAGGTGATAAAATTTGGAAGATCATGTAAATCTCATTTTTGAAAATGAAGAAATGTCTTGTATACCAAATTGAAGCTTAAACCTTCCTCTTTCAAATAATGTGTAATTCATTGTTTCAATTTAAAATCGATTCCATCTAAGAAATGTTAAAGCATGATGTGTTTTTGATGTTTTTGTAGAATGATGAAAAATGTGATAAAATTTTAAAGATCATGGAGATCTCATTTTTGAAAATGAAGAAATGTCTTGTATACCAAATTGAAGCTTAAACCTTCCTCTTTCAAATAATGTATAACTCATTGTTTCAATTTAAAATCGATTCAACCTAAGAAATGTTAAAGCATGATGTGTTTTTGATGTTTTTGTAGAATGATGAAAAAAGTGATAAAATTTGGAAGATCATGTAGATCTCATTTTTGAAAATGAAGAAATGTCTTGTATACCAAATTGAAGCATAAACCTTCCTCTTTCAAATAATGTATAATTCATTGTTTCAATTTAAAATCGATTCCATCTAAGAAATGTTAAAGCATGATGTGTTTTTGATGTTTTTGTACAATGATGAAAAAACTGATAAAATTTGAAAGATCATGGAGATCTCATTTTTGAAAATGAAGAAATGTCTTGTATACCAAATTGAAGCTTAAACCTTCCTCTTTCAAATAATGTATAATTCATTGTTTCAATTTAAAATCGATTCAACATAAGAAATGTTAAAGCATGATGTGTTTTTGATGTTTTTGTAGAATGATGAAAAAGATGATAAAATTTGGAAGATCATGTAAATCTCATTTTTGAAAATGAAGAAATGTCTTGTATACCAAATTGAAGCTTAAACCTTCCTCTTTCAAATAATGTATAACTCATTGTTTCAATTTAAAATCGATTCAACCTAAGAAATGTTAAAGCATGATGTGTTTTTGATGTTTTTGTAGAATGATGAAAAAGGTGATAAAATTTGGAAGATCATGTAAATCTCATTTTTGAAAATGAAGAAATGTCTTGTATACCAAATTGAAGCTTAAACCTTCCTCTTTCAAATAATGTGTAATTCATTGTTTCAATTTAAAATCGATTCCATCTAAGAAATGTTAAAGCATGATGTGTTTTTGATGTTTTTGTAGAATGATGAAAAATGTGATAAAATTTTAAAGATCATGGAGATCTCATTTTTGAAAATGAAGAAATGTCTTGTATACCAAATTGAAGCTTAAACCTTCCTCTTTCAAATAATGTATAACTCATTGTTTCAATTTAAAATCGATTCAACCTAAGAAATGTTAAAGCATGATGTGTTTTTGATGTTTTTGTAGAATGATGAAAAAAGTGATAAAATTTTGAAGATCATGTAGATCTCATTTTTGAAAATGAAGAAATGTCTTGTATACCAAATTGAAGCATAAACCTTCCTCTTTCAAATAATGTATAATTCATTGTTTCAATTTAAAATCGATTCCATCTAAGAAATGTTAAAGCATGATGTGTTTTTGATGTTTTTGTACAATGATGAAAAAACTGATAAAATTTGAAAGATCATGGAGATCTCATTTTTGAAAATGAAGAAATGTCTTGTATACCAAATTGAAGCTTAAACCTTCCTCTTTCAAATAATGTATAATTCATTGTTTCAATTTAAAATCGATTCAACATAAGAAATGTTAAAGCATGATGTGTTTTTGATGTTTTTGTAGAATGATGAAAAAGATGATAAAATTTGGAAGATCATGTAAATCTCATTTTTGAAAATGAAGAAATGTCTTGTATACCAAATTGAAGCTTAAACCTTCCTCTTTCAAATAATGTATAACTCATTGTTTCAATTTAAAATCGATTCAACCTAAGAAATGTTAAAGCATGATGTGTTTTTGATGTTTTTGTAGAATGATGAAAAAGGTGATAAAATTTGGAAGATCATGTAAATCTCATTTTTGAAAATGAAGAAATGTCTTGTATACCAAATTGAAGCTTAAACCTTCCTCTTTCAAATAATGTGTAATTCATTGTTTCAATTTAAAATCGATTCCATCTAAGAAATGTTAAAGCATGATGTGTTTTTGATGTTTTTGTAGAATGATGAAAAATGTGATAAAATTTTAAAGATCATGGAGATCTCATTTTTGAAAATGAAGAAATGTCTTGTATACCAAATTGAAGCTTAAACCTTCCTCTTTCAAATAATGTATAACTCATTGTTTCAATTTAAAATCGATTCAACATAAGAAATGTTAAAGCATGATGTGTTTTTGATGTTTTTGTAGAATGATGAAAAAGGTGATAAAATTTGGAAGATCATGTAAATCTCATTTTTGAAAATGAAGAAATGTCTTGTATACCAAATTGAAGCTTAAACCTTCCTATTTCAAATAATGTATAACTCATTGTTTCAATTTAAAATCGATTCAACATAAGAAATGTTAAAACATGATGTGTTTTTGATGTTTTTGTAGAATAATGAAAAAGGTGATAAAATTTGGAAGATCATGTAAATCTCATTTTTGAAAATGAAGAAATGTCTTGTATACCAAATTGAAGCTTAAACCTTCCTATTTCAAATAATGTATAACTCATTGTTTCAATTTAAAATCGATTCAACCTAAGAAATGTTAAAGCATGATGTGTTTTTGATGTTTTTGTAGAATAATGAAAAAGGTGATAAAATTTGGAAGATCATGTAAATCTCATTTTTGAAAATGAAGAAATGTCTTGTATACCAAATTGAAGCTTAAACCTTCCTATTTCAAATAATGTATAACTCATTGTTTCAATTTAAAATCGATTCAACCTAAGAAATGTTAAAGCATGATGTGTTTTTGATGTTTTTGTAGAATAATGAAAAAGGTGATAAAATTTGGAAGATCATGTAAATCTCATTTTTGAAAATGAAGAAATGTCTTGTATACCAAATTGAAGCTTAAACCTTCCTATTTCAAATAATGTATAACTCATTGTTTCAATTTAAAATCGATTCAACATAAGAAATGTTAAAACATGATGTGTTTTTGATGTTTTTGTAGAATGATGAAAAAAGTGATAAAATTTTGAAGATCATGGAGATCTCATTTTTGAAAATGAAGAAATGTCTTGTATACCAAATTGAAGCTTAAACCTTCCTCTTTCATATAATGTATAACTCATTGTTTCAATTTAAAATCGATTCAACCTAAGAAATGTTAAAGCATGATGTGTTTTTGATGTTTTTGTAGAATGATGAAAAAAGTGATAAAATTTTGAAGATCATGGAGATCTCATTTTTGAAAATGAAGAAATGTCTTGTATACCAAATTGAAGCTTAAACCTTCCTCTTTCAAATAATGTGTAATTCATTGTTTCAATTTAAAATCGATTCCATCTAAGAAATGTTAAAGCATGATGTGTTTTTGATGTTTTTGTAGAATGATGAAAAATGTGATAAAATTTTAAAGATCATGGAGATCTCATTTTTGAAAATGAAAAAATGTCTTGTATACCAAATTGAAGCTTAAACCTTCCTCTTTCAAATAATGTATAACTCATTGTTTCAATTTAAAATCGATTCAACATAAGAAATGTTAAAGCATGATGTGTTTTTGATGTTTTTGTAGAATGATGAAAAAGGTGATAAAATTTGGAAGATCATGTAAATCTCATTTTTGAAAATGAAGAAATGTCTTGTATACCAAATTGAAGGTTAAACCTTATTCTTTCAAATAATGTATAACTCATTGTTTCAACTTAAAACTGATGCAATTTTTTGTAATGTGGCAAATCCTTCATTTTTACACAGAACGTCATTAAATTTATTCGTAATTATTTGACCAATATGTTCTGGTACGCTATACGTGCTGTCTTGAAATTTTTAATCATTTCTACTGCAGTCACTAAAGGTAAATCCCCTTTTTCAAGTGATTTTATAGATTCACTTATATAACTGTAATTGCTTTTATAAATGCCAAATTATTTTGTAGCTCCACTTCTTTTAGGACGGCCTGGTAATCTTGTATTGCTTTACTACTTGTAGCCGGAAATTCATTTATTAATTGTTCTATCAAGCGATGTTCCCCATCGTGTTAGAACTGGTTGTGGTGGTAATGGGGTATTTGGTAACCTCTCTCTAAACAATTCTACCCTTAAAGGGGCTTTAACAAATATTTGTTTACCGCTTTTTATTAATTTATTAACTAATGGGAACTGTAACATTATAGTTTCTGCTACTCGATTAAGCCCGTGTGCTAAGCAAGTACAATGAATTAAATTAGGGTAAAAATCTTCATATTAAACGCAGTTTTTACCATGTATGCCGCTGCGTCTGACACCATCAGTAAAATTTTATCATTCGGTACCGGCTCCGGTAAGAAAAAATGCGTTAATTCGTCGTGAATAAATCTTGTTACCGTATTATTATTTGTTTTACTTAATTCTTTGGTACTTATTAGAAAACTTTTTGACGAATTTTCATGACTTAATACTCCAAGTATTAAATTTGCCACGTATCGTCCATATACATCAGTTGTTTCGTCTACACTTATCCAAATATAATTATTTCCAATAAGAAATACTTTGTAGACTGAAGTAATATAATTTTTGCGGAGATGGCTTTCATCAGGAATATGCATTGTACAATATGTTTGTAAAACAGTTTTGAAATATTTATTTGTCACTTTATGGATTGGTATGTTTGCTTTTATCAAAGCTTTGCAAAGATCAAAATTGAATTTTTATTGTTCAGTGTAGCCGGATGTTGATGCCACACATTGTATAGCTGTACCTATAGTTTATTATATTTGGATTGACTTTTAGTCAGTTTTAATCTTTCCTGAAGCAATGATGTTTTGAAAAAAAATGGAAATGTACAGAAGCGCAGCAAAATATTTTTTCATAATTCAACCAATTTTTGGGGAAAAGACGCCAAAAAGTTGGAAAAAGGCTTTAAATAGGCATAAAAAGAATAATAGGCATGAAAATTCAAAAAAGGCAAAAAAGACATAACTAACCTGGTTTTATTTCACTCATTTTTAACTGATTCGTAAAGATATTTAAATATGCTTGTAATGCCTTTAATTTTGAGCATAAGCATATTTTCTATAAATCCGGTCTTTACTTATAATGATAATTTAATGCATTTTTTTTAATGCAGCATAAATTATCTCTTAGTTTTATAATGATTTTTTGAATTAAACTATATTTTATTGCAGAAGCAAATGTGAATTAGGTGAACTTCGACGTATCATTACTCACCAACATTACTCATATGATAACGACTTTTGTTCCTATCTTATTTTTTAAGCATTGATCTTAACCCTCCTTCTGTAGGGCGCGCTTTCTTAACACTTTCGATCGGGTCTGTGGAGTCCAAAATAGAAAAAAATCTAAAGGACGCCAACGTGTCCTCCAGTGCTAATTTCTCATAAATATGTTTTATATGATGCTTCTACTATATAATAGCCTAATACAGGGCCAATTCCAAACTCACGTTTTATGTTAATGTTATTTAAAGAAAATGCTTACAGTTTAATCACATATTTTTCAAAATTTTGAAACAACGCCTAAATAAAGGAAAAAAAATCGATCTTTAATAAATTTTTTAAAAATGTATAAAGTGTTATAAAAAAAATGTCTTAACTAAAGAATAATATTCTATACACAAACTGGAGGGCTTCAAACTGTGGTCTCCATATTTCCCAAACAATCGTTGCAGCATGCTGTTATGTGCTCCATGCACAACCAACATTTACAAATTTTGCAAAAATAACGAATTTTTCGTCTTTTGCAATGTTTACAGTTTCCTCTTTTCCCTGGTTGTGGCTCTGGAATAATCTCCTCTTCAATACCTGAGAGTCTCAAGGCAGAAGTACGCATACTTTTGGTCAAGTGCTTAACAACGGCTCTTCTTTGCATGTTATTTTTCACTAATTCCATACCAAGATTTTTTTGAAACAGTCTGCGAGTTTTAGCAAATTCACCATCTGGTATGTTGCCTTTGTAGATAACAAAAGCGTTAATTGCTGCTATATTGAGGAGGTTATAGAAAATTACCATTGGCCAACGCTTTGTGTTTCTTGCAACATTGTATGATGTGATCATTCTTTCATTCATATCTTAAGAGTTCGATTTTTCGCGATTTTTTAAAACAAGATTATTAATTTCAAAAATCATAAAAAAATCAGATTAACTTAAATAATCTTTATCTCAAAAACGAATAAAGATTTTCTAATTTGGTTTTCACCATGACAAAATAGACACTTAACTCTATAAATTTTGAATGTTTCATTAAAATATCTCAAGAATTAGATTTTTGGTGATTTTTAATTAATATGAGATAGTCATAAATGTTCACGTCGAATTTAATGATTTATATCTCAATAACAAATAAATATTTTGAAGATCCGGTTTCATCACGAGAAAGTAAACACTTTCATTTATAAATCATGGATGCTTCATTAAGATATCTAAGAGTTCGATTTTTAGCGATTTTTTAAAACACGAATATTAAGGTTAAATTTTTCTCAAATCATATAATCTAATAATTCACCTTCTTGAACTGGAACTTGGCTTTTTTTGCCTTGATTATTTTAAGTTTTTTTTTTTAATTTTCGTTTGTTCTAAGCTTCCATTTCTTTTAAAATTTCGTTGGTACCCAATCTTATTAAATCTAGCTTACAATCGAACCATGCTCGCGGTTTCCCAATCAAAATTTAATAATAAATTAAACTGTTTTTCCTAGAGATCATAATTTTCATCGTCTCTTGTGAATTTACTCAGCAAATTTCCAATTTAACGAAATTTCCATTCAACTTCATGATTTCGATATCTCGTTGCATTCCCTTTCTCTCTTAAGCAACTCTAATTCTTATTATCAGAATTACTTATTCTACTCGACGCTAGTTTATCAACATAAATATCGTCGCCCGAACTTCTTCCTTCTTCCATTTTTGTTTGTATCAACACTTACTCATGTTGTCTTCCAAATTCTTCCATATTAATCAACGTTGTTGAAAATATTTCATTTAATTATATCATTTATGTCAAGGAGAAAATGTGAAGGAAGATTTAAAATGATGACCCTAATTTTCCTAAAATAATTTTATTTTTCTCCGATAAAGGCACGCAAACAAAACGAATCTTCAGATTGATTTAAATTTTTTTCGAATAATTTATATCCAAAGTATCAATTCTTAAACATCCCAGACGTTATTATTGTATTAAACGCGAAGCAGTTATCACGAAATTGCCACATTTTTGTGGATAGAATTTTCATTTTAATTTCGTTATAACGTTTTAAAATTATGCAAATGGACATAAATAAACATTTGTAGGCCGAAAACATTTCGCTATTAATATTTAAACGAAATAATTCGTTCTGTGTGGCTACTGCATATGCAAATCCGGTCGATATTAAAATATTAATTAGCATTTTCATGAATAGATTCGTCGTTTTATATTTAACGACATATTCGGATATTTTTACGAGCCTGCTTTTCGCGTGAATGCATATCTCAAAGAAGTGTGCCGACGCGCGACATACGGGTTATTATGAAATCGACGCGTTTAGGACTATATTTTTACCGTTTAACATCAAAGAAACGATCGGATCAAAGCGTTTTGTGTATTTAAATAATAAGTTTCTTCGGGGCAAAAATAAAATAACCGTAATCATTACTATTATACTAACTGTCCCGTTTATAATAAATCCTAATTGAGTAATCAACATCCTGCTGCGAACCGAACCAAACCGATCCGTTTGGGAATCTTGTATTTGAAATATACACAATTAATGTTAATTGTTACGATTATGGGGTTAATATTTCCGAGTGTCATTTATCACTTTGAATGAGGATTAAACCGCAACTATCTTTTGGTGTTTTTTACTTTTTTTGTGATTTTTTTTTTTGTTTTGTATGAGGTTGAAAGGAGTGAGTAAATTGGGAAAAGAGGAACAAGTGAAAGGTTCTATTTTCGTGAAATAATACCACATCCTGGAGTTGGAACGGCGTTGGTGCTATCTGGCGCATTGACGATAAACAGGATTTAGTTCTCGTGGAGTGTGGACAGTGGCCTGCGCCCTTATTTGTACCCATTAGCGGCGCAAATGGTGAAATCTCTCGCTACACGTTTCACACATTGCGAAAGAAGGTTCGGGATAATCCGCATTACGCTGCGGACATTATTAGGGGGATGGGGCTCACGAATTAAATTATATAGACACTCTCCGAAAACTCCATTTCAATTTCAATTTAAGAAAAAATAAACCAACCCCAATTAATAATAACAATTGTATTAATTTCATTAACGCAGATGAACGTAAACGCGATTACGTCGCTATGCTGTAATTAAATTTACACACCAATGAAACTGATCACAGATTAAAACACAACTCGACCATTTGAAATCTGTTTTAGTATAATTCGGCGGAAAGAGAAAAATTCTGCTAGGATAGGGGGGAAAGGGGACTCTGTTAGGACAAACGGGGCGTTTGAGAGACGACAATTGACAATGGTTTCGGGGGCAGCCATACAAATGCGGACCGAAATAACAGTCCAAATTGAGTTTGAATATAATATGAACGGGAGAGAGACTGTTTCAATGGACTGTCCGAAACGCTAATGACAATTGGCCGCGGAAAAGGGTTTTAGGGGGGTAAAAGCACCGATTTACGGCGGCTTTGTTCCCTCGCGATCGTTGCTAATGCATACGCGGGTAACATCCATTTACATTCGATTCCTGTTTTCAACATGTTGACGTGTTAAGATTAAGAGGAAATTTGCTTCTTTTTACAACTCTCTACCATCCAAACGACTCTTTAAATAATGTTAAATAATCAATGTGTTTTATGTGCTTAATTTCATTCATTTCGTTACCAGAAGTCCCACTTGATACTATAATAAACGATCAGATATAAAATTTCAATTAAATTGCGTAATCGGAAACGATACTTTAAATGATAGTTTCAATCGTATTTTGTAATTATCCCAGTTTCAAATTACTACTTTATCATTTATCGATAGACGTTTATCTTAAATAAAGATGTGCGCGTGAGTGACTCTTTATGCCCACTCACGCCCACTCACGATTTAGACCCATTCGCATAAATATCATTTATGAATCACGCGTGGGTCACGTCAATTCACGTCGACTCACGCTTGATCAAACGTCGTAATGAAGCTTTATTGATGATGATATTTTTGGTGAAACAAATTCTAAAGAGCTAGAAAGAAGAAACACGAGAGTATAAATGTGGCTGAAGTTAGATTCAGATTCGAATCTGAAGCAGATTCAGATCCATTTTTTTACAGTCGACCAGACAAATACTTATAATGAACACTATATAATTATTTTTCTTATTATTTAGGGAATGTGGCACCCTGAAACCATGTTAGGAAATTCACTTAGCGATCTTTTAACCCCTCTGCAAAGGGACAGATGCGGACAGGGCGGGGGATTAATAATAATAACTCGGTATTAGGTGTAAAACGTAAATAATATTTTTCACAAAATCTGGAAAGTGTAGCACCCTAGAACCATATTAGAAAATTCACTTAACCCTTCTAGAACCCCTCTGCTTAGGGACACACAAGAATTTAGAGGTGGGGCGGGGGGTGAATAATTTAAGTTATGACAGTTTTAGGTGTAAAATGTAAATAATTTTTTTCTCAAAATCTGGGAAGTGTAGCACCCTAGAACCATATTAGAAAATTCACCTAACCCTTCTAGAACCCCTCTGCTTAGGGACACACAAAAATTTAGAGGTGGGGGCGGGGGTGAATAATTTAAGTTATGACGGTTTTAGGTGTAAAATGTAAATAATTTTTTTCTCAAAATCTGGGAAGTGTAGCACCCTAGGACCATATTAGAAAATTCACTTAACCCTTCTAGAACCCCTCTGCAAAGGGACACACAAAAATTTAGAGGTGGGGGCGGGGGGGTTTAAAAACGTTATTAATTTAAACTTTAACGCAAATGGTCCGAAGAAACAGAAAAATTTAATATCAACGGTTTTGGCTTGTTATAAAATTGATTTAGCATGATACCTAAAACTCATCTAGAAGCAGAAGAAGAGTTCCGAATATCTTGTTTTAATATCTATAGATTTGATCGCAACTCACAAACAGCTTGAAGCTAAATAGCGATACTAATTAAACGCACATTAAAACACAAACCTTATGACCTAACGAATATTTCGCTAGAGACGGTCGCTATCCAACTTTATCCAATAAACATGAGATCAGTTACAATAATTTGTGCTTATAGACAACCAAACCGTAAATTGATAAAAGAAGAATTTAGTCAACTATTGAATAATTATCCTCTTTTAATAATTGGCGATTTAAACAGTGAATTGAAAATATGGAGATGTGAAATCTATAACCCATCAGGTTCATGTCTCGAAGAAATGTATAGTTAACATCTTTTGCAAATTTAAGAGATCTATAGTATTGATTCACCAAATACGTATCCCAGTCCTACCTCTATAGATGGATCTGTCTCATTGCTTATCTCAACAATCAAAAATGTAGCTATAATGTCTACTAAACCTAATAGATCCATTCCATCAAATCATAATTTACCTCCCAAGTATTTCCCGACTTGATCAAGGAAAAAAGAGACGTAGCTGGTAGAGAACTCATGATCGTGTCTTAAAGCAGAAGCTAAATAAACTGACACACACTATCCTTAGAATCCTTAGAATTCTATTGAATTACTAGTTATCAGAATCTTCTAAGTACTATCCATACAGTAAAGATACTGGAATGTGAATAACAACTAAAAGAATACTGAAAAAATATGAAAAAATTTGTACAATTACTCATGAAGGAATACAGTTGTCTACTGATGAAGATAAAACCCAAGCATTTGTCGATTACCTTGAAGTAACCTTTATTTCTCATATACCCCGAAAAAACACGTCATTGGCCAATGCTACTGAAACATATAATGAAACGCATCTTCCACGAATAGCAATGGTGGACGAAGAAGTCACTAATGAGGAAATCGGATATTTAATTTACAATCTACCCAATCGAAAAGTTCCAGGGCATGACCCTATACGAAATTTAATTTTAACATACTTTCCCTCGAACATTACTACCTACCTAACTGATATCTCCAATTTATGCCTACAAATTGGTTACTTACCGGTCACTTCGAAAAAAGCTGAGATACTAATGTTCGGCAAACCTGGTAAAACGAGCAGTACTATATCTAATTACCGTCCTATTAGCCTCTTACCGACACTATCTAAATTGTTTGAAAATTCGGGTTTCAGACGCAACACTCGGCGATTCACAAATTGGTGCATGTTACAGAATTTATTAAGAAAAGTTATGAAAATAAGTTGTTCACCACCATTGCCTTTGACTGTTTGGAGGGCGGGTTTAAAATTCAGGCTTAGATAACTATATTACAGAAATACTTATGTCATATCTTCAGAAGCGAACATTTTATGTAAGATAGAATGGGTCATATTCAGATTTACGTTGTATCAGAGGAGTTCCAAGGGGGTATATTAGCACCTTATTCAATATATTTACATGATATACCATACTGCCAAAGATTTAATTAAAAAGACTCTATTTGCTGACGAGTGTTGATTATAACTCAAGGTAGTGATTTAGAGAAAACAATAGAACACCTTCAAGATGCTATTAACAACATGCAGAAATGACTTACTAAATGGTGCCTATTCCTAAGTGAAGACAAGTTTTTATTCAAAATCTTTACATTACGACGTTACCAAAATTCAATAAACGTTGCAATCAATAACTCAGAATATCGGTGGAATCTTAAAGACAAAGCTATTAAATACTTACGTCTGCATCTTGATCAGTGATTAAATTGGGATATGCGTATAAACAACAGATCAAATTTGGGATACGCACAATTGAAACAGTTATTTCTTCTAATAAATAGGAAAAGAGTTACCTAAAATCTAAATGTACAATGATACTATATAAAGTATTAATAAGATTTCTGGTAACCTATGATTGCCTAGTGTGGAGCAACGCTGGTACCACAAATATTATTTATTATAGGAGTATCTACAGCGGACGGCGGACGGCTGTAGATACTCCTTAGTTTGTTCGTAACGATCAGATACATCGAACTAACTAAAATGCCTATTAAGGATTTTGTAAGATGTCCAACCAGGCGGTTCCATAAAATCATCAATAAATGTTGTAGTGCAGCTAACATTGGTTTGGGTCTCAAGAATATACCTTCGTAGCCGTTTAACAAGAAAGTTGCCACAAGATTTATTGTAAATTAACATTTAACTATTTGCCTTAGGAAAACCTCTACTTTTCCTTAATGTTATTAATCGTTATGTATATGTAAATGTGATTTGAACCATGATTGAAACACATTAGCGAATATTATATTGTATGTTGAGTTGATTTTAATAAAGTTAAAAAAAGAAAGAGATTGAGAAAAAATTATTTACGTTTTACACCTAAAACCGAGTTAATTTAAATTATTCATCCCCCGCCCCCACCTCTAAATTTTTGTGTGTCCCTTTGCAGAGGGGTTCTAGAAGGGTTAAGTAAAATTTCTAATATGGTTCTAGAGTGCTACACTTCCCAGATTTTGAGAAAAAAATTATTTACATTTTACACCTAAAACCGTCATAATTTAAATTATTCACCCCCCCGCCCCCACCTCTAAATTTTTGTGTGTCCCTTTGCAGAGGGGTTCTAGAAGGGTAAGTGAATTTTCTAATATGGTTCTAGGGTGCTACACTTCCCAGATTTTGAGAAAAAAATTATTTACATTTTACACCTAAAACCGTCATAACTTAAATTATTCACCCCCCGCCCCCACCTATAAATTCTTGTGTGTCCCTTTGCAGAGGGGTTCTAGAAGGGTTATGTGAATTTTCTAATATGGTTCTAGGGTGCTACACTTCCCAGATTTTGAGAAAAAAATTATTTACATTTTACACCTAAAACCGTCATAACTTAAATTATTCACCCCCTGCCCCCACCTCTAAATTTTTGTTTGTCCCTTTGCAAAGGGGTTGTAGAAGGGTTATGTGAATTTTCTAATATGGTTCTAGGGTGCTACACTTCCCAGATTTTGAGAAAAAAATTATTTACATTTTACACCTAAAACCGTCATAACTTAAATTATTCACCCCCCGCCCCCACCTCTAGATTTTTGTGTGTCCCTTTGCAGAGGGGTTCTAGAAGGGTTATGTGAATTTTCTAATATGGCTCTAGGGTGCTACACTTCCCAGATTTTGAGAAAAAAATTATTTACATTTTACACCTAAAACCGTCATAACTTAAATTATTCACCCCCCGCCCCAACCTCTAAATTTTTGTGTGTCCCTAATCAGAGTGTTCTAGAAGGGTTAAGTGAATTTTCTAATATGGTTCTAGCGTGCTACACTTCCCAGATTTTGAGAAAAAAATTATTTACATTTTACACCTAAAACCGTCATAACTTAAATTATTCACCCCCCGCCCCAACCTCTAAATTTTTGTGTGTCCCTAATCAGAGTGTTCTAGAAGGGTTAAGTGAATTTTCTAATATGGTTCTAGGGTGCTACACTTCCCAGATTTTGAGAAAGAAATTATTTACATTTTACACCTAAAACCGTCATAACTTAAATTATTCACCCCCCCGCCCCCACCTCTAAATTTTTGTGTCCCTAAGCAGAGGGGTTCTAGAAGGGTTAAGTGAATTTTTTAATGTGGTTCTAGGGTGCTACACTTCCCAAATTTTGAGAAAAGAATTATTTACATTTTCCACCTAAAACCGTCATAACTTAAATTATTCACCCCCCGCCCCCACCTCTAAATTTTTGTATGTCCCTAAGCAGAGGGGTTCTAGAAGGGTTAAGTGAATTTTTTAATGTGGTTCTAGGGTGCTACACTTCCCAAATTTTGAGAAAAGAATTATTTACATTTTCCACCTAAAACCGTCATAACTTAAATTATTCACCCCCCGCCCCCACCTCTAAATTTTTGTATGTCCCTAAGCAGAGGGGTTCTAGAAGGGTTAAGTGAATTTTTTAATGTGGTTCTAGGGTGCTACACTTCCCAAATTTTGAGAAAAGAATTATTTACATTTTACACCTAAAACCGTCATAACTTAAATTATTCACCCCCCCGCCCCCACCTCTAAATTTTTGTGTCCCTAAGCAGAGGGGTTCTAGAAGGGTTAAGTGAATTTTTTAATGTGGTTCTAGGGTGCTACACTTCCCAAATTTTGAGAAAAGAATTATTTACATTTTCCACCTAAAACCGTCATAACTTAAATTATTCACCCCCCGCCCCCACCTCTAAATTTTTGTATGTCCCTAAGCAGAGGGGTTCTAGAAGGGTTAAGTGAATTTTTTAATGTGGTTCTAGGGTGCTACACTTCCCAAATTTTGAGAAAAGAATTATTTACATTTTCCACCTAAAACCGTCATAACTTAAATTATTCACCCCCCGCCCCCACCTCTAAATTTTTGTATGTCCCTAAGCAGAGGGGTTCTAGAAGGGTTAAGTGAATTTTTTAATGTGGTTCTAGGGTGCTACACTTCCCAAATTTTGAGAAAAGAATTATTTACATTTTACACCTAAAACCGTCATAACTTAAATTATTCACCCCCCCGCCCCCACCTCTAAATTTTTGTGTCCCTAAGCAGAGGGGTTCTAGAAGGGTTAAGTGAATTTTTTAATGTGGTTCTAGGGTGCTACACTTCCCAAATTTTGAGAAAAGAATTATTTACATTTTCCACCTAAAACCGTCATAACTTAAATTATTCACCCCCCGCCCCCACCTCTAAATTTTTGTATGTCCCTAAGCAGAGGGGTTCTAGAAGGGTTAAGTGAATTTTTTAATGTGGTTCTAGGGTGCTACACTTCCCAAATTTTGAGAAAAGAATTATTTACATTTTCCACCTAAAACCGTCATAACTTAAATTATTCACCCCCCGCCCCCACCTCTAAATTTTTGTATGTCCCTAAGCAGAGGGGTTCTAGAAGGGTTAAGTGAATTTTTTAATGTGGTTCTAGGGTGCTACACTTCCCAAATTTTGAGAAAAGAATTATTTACATTTTACACCTAAAACCGTCATAACTTAAATTATTCACCCCCCCGCCCCCACCTCTAAATTTTTGTGTCCCTAAGCAGAGGGGTTCTAGAAGAGTTAAGTGAATTTTTTAATGTGGTTCTAGGGTGCTACACTTCCCAAATTTTGAGAAAAGAATTATTTACATTTTCCACCTAAAACCGTCATAACTTAAATTATTCACCCCCCGCCCCCACCTCTAAATTCTTGTGTGTCCCTAAGCAGAGGGGTTCTAGAAGGGTTAAGTGAATTTTCTAATATGGTTCTAGGGTGCTACACTTCCCAGATTTTGAGAAAAAAATTATTTACCTTTTACACCTAAAACCATCATAATTTAAATTATTCACCCCCCGCCCTCACCTCTAAATTTTTGTGTGTCCCTTTGCAGAGGGGTTCTAGGAGGGTTAAGTGAATTTTCTAATATGGTTCTAGGGTGCTACACTTCCCAGATTTTGAGAAAAAAATTATTTACCTTTTACACCTAAAACCATCATAATTTAAATTATTCACCCCCCGCCCCCACCTCTAAATTTTTGTGTGTCCCTTTGCAGAGGGGTTCTAGGAGGGTTAAGTGAATTTTCTAGTGTGGTTCCAGGGTGCTACACTTTCCAGATTTTGTGAAAAATATTATTTACGTTTTTCACCTAATACCGAGTTATTATTATTAATCCCCCGCCCTGTTCGCATCTGTCCCTTTGCAGAGGGGTTAAAAGATCGCTAAGTGAATTTCCTAACATGGTTTCAGGGTGCTACATTCCCTAAATAATAAGAAAAATAATTATATAGTGTTCATTATAAGTATTTGTGTGGTCGACTGTAAAAAAATGAATCTGAATCTGCTTCAGATTCGAATCTGAATCTAACTTCAGCCACATAGAGTATAACATGTTTAACAACGTTTGAGAGACCACCACAACAATAAATTATAGCTGTCTTTAGTGTGAGGAAGAATTAGGAAGAAAACTCTTCAACATTTCACTTTTTTTTCATCCAAACGATTCTTTAAATAATGTTAAATAATCAATGTGTTTTATGTGCTTAATTTCATTCATTTCGTTACCAGAAGTGCCACTTGATACTATGATAAACGATCAGATATAAAATTTCAATCAAATTGCGTAATCGGAAACGATACTTTAAATGATAGTTTCAATCGTGTTTTGTAATTATCCCAGTTTCAAATTACTATTTTATCATTTATCGATAGACGTTTATCTTAAATAAAGATGTGCGCATGAGTGACTCTTTATGCCCACTTACGCCCGCTCACGATTTAGACCCATTCGCGTAAATATCATTTATGAATCACGCGTGGGTCACGTCAATTCACGTCGACTCACGCTTGATCAAACGTCGTAATGAAGCTTTATTGATGATGATATTTTTGGTGAAACAAATTCTAACGAGCTAGAAAGAAGAAACACGGGAGTATAACATGTTTAACAACGTTTGACAGACCACCATAACAATAAATTATAGCTGCTTTTAGTGTGAGGAAGAATTGGGAAGAATACTCTTCAACAATTCACTTTTTTTTTCATCCAAACGATTGTTTAAATAGTGTTAAATAATCAATGTGTTTTATGTGTTTAATTGCATTCATTTCGTTACCAGAAGTGCTACTTGATACTATGATAAACGATCAGATATAAAATTTCAATTAAATTGCATAATCGGAAACGATACTTTAAATGATAGTTTCAATCGTGTTTTGTAATTGTCCCAGTTTCAAATTACTATTTTATCATCTATCGTAGACGTCTATCTAAAATAAAGATGTGCGCGTGAGTGACTGTTTATACCCACTCACGCCCGCTCACGATTTAGACCCATTCACGTAAATATCATTTATGAATCACATGAGTCACGCGTGGGTCACGTCAATTCACGTGACTCATGCTGGGTCAGATAATCAAATGTATGAGTGAAGTGTAAATTCCGAAGCTATGTAATACATTCAGTTACCACCAATTCAAATTTGAAATTTCGTCAAATAGTTTTTGACAAAAAAAATGAGAGAAAAAAATTGTCGCCAGTCTCAAAAATTAGGTACTTTTTCAATTAACTCGAGATAGAAGAAAAACCGCGGCTTCAAAAATTTGTTCATTGGCTGCAATAAAGTTTAAAATTTTTTTCATCGGGCGATTTTGAAGATATCAATCTCTAAAGTAAGGGGCCTTGACTTCTGGCACTGATAATAGATACTGCTTCTAAAACTCTAACACTGCTCACAGCAGACATTTTTTCTACAAATTGACCATATTATCTTGAAAAACCGGTGTCTATTCTCTAACTTATTTATTCTTGATAATTTTTCTTGATTATCGTATTAGCATATTTTATGATTTTTTATGATTTAAGAGACCTTGACATTTGGCACAAACAATAGATTATTTTAAGTTCTTCTGAAATTAAAAGTATCGATATTTGTCGATAATATCGATATCTATCTTGGTATCGAATGTGGATTGAAGAAATGTCGTGAAATATCAAAAATTATTTTTTATGCAGAGGAAATTGCGTTTACAGTACATTTAAAAGGGAAATTTCACATGAAAAAATTGTTTAAAAAAATGAAATAGAGATGTGTCTTAAAATACGTGAATTATTTAACACATTTTAGTAAAAATACAATAAACTTTACCGATTTTTTTTTTATAGCGTAATTTCGAAGATATCGATCTTTAAAGTGAGGGGCCTTAACATTTGGCACAGACAATAAATTGTTTTAAGTTTTTTTGGAATTAAAAGTATCGATATTTGTCGATAATATCGATATCTATCTTAGTATCGAATGTGGATTGACGAAATATCGTGAAATATCGAAAATTGTTTTTTATATAGAAGAAATTGCGTTTACAGTACATTTAAAAGGGTAATTTCACATGAAAAATATTTAAAAAAATGAAATAGAGATGTGTTTTAAAATACTTCAATTGAGCCAAGATTCTTTAAAAATGAGATTCAGTATGTGGTTATTCCTTACTATTTTCAAACTTGTTAGAATCCCAAAATATACTAGTACGATAATCGAGAAAAATTATCAAGAATACATGAGTTAGAGTAATAGACGCTGGTTGTTTAAAATAATATGGTCAATTTGCAGAAAAAATGATTGCTGCTGGCAGTGTTTAGAGTTTTACAAGCAGTATCTATTATCCGTGCCAGAAGTCAAGGCCCCTCACTTTAGAGATCAAGAAGAAAGAAATGTTAAAGTTTATTGCAGCCAATGAACAAATTTTTGAAGTCGCAATTGTTCTTCTATCGCAAGATAATTTGAAAAAAGTACCCGATTTTTGAGACTGGCGACAACTTGTTCTATCATAAGGTCAAAAGAATGAAACAATGAAACGACATTATAGCAGAGATTCTCGCTGAAGGAAGTATTTCCTAGAACAATGCAAGCTTACTATTCCTAATTATACATATGTGTCCTGGTTTCTACTTAGTTATTCTCCTTTTTTTGCGTTGACGAGAATATAAGCTGAATAAATCATCTTTATAAAGATCGAAATCAAGTAACAAATTATCAGAATTTACGAGAATTGGGAACAATATTCTTCAACATTTCACTTTTTGTTTCATCCAAACGATTGTTTAAATAGTCTTAAATAATCGATGTGTTTTATGTGCTTAATTTCATTCATTTCATTACAAGAAGTGCTACTTGATACTATGATAAACAATCAGATATAAAATTTCAGATTTTGTTTCGAAACTATAATAAGTCTTATATACTCTAAGTTAATACTTACTTTCTAAGTTTAATACTCCAAGCTAAAATTTGTTTGACTAAGAATATCTTCATCAATTTCAACTTCATTTGTTGCAAATTGTTCTGAAGATCACACCTAGAGATGACACTACATAAGATATATTCACATATTAATTATAGAAGAAACAATAAAGATGAAATAAGAAATAGAGTCAAATCAGTTAGCAGATTGAACAGCAAATTTATATCCAAAGAAACGGAACTGAGAGTATTTAATTCAACATATCTTCTGGTGGTTTTGTATGGTGTCGAAAATTAGATACTCTTTGAAACCCAAAAATTTAAAATCAATGCGATTGTGATAAAGTATTTAAGAAGTGTCGCAAAGGTGAAAAAAACCTTAAAGAAGTACTTAAGCAGAATGGGCCCATAAAAACCTTCAAAAGTAGTTTGATAAACTTGATCGCAATATCAGAGATTCTCGTTGAAAGAAGTACTTCCTAGAACAATGCAAGCTTACTATTCCTAGTTATACATGTGTCCTGGTTTCTATTTAGTCATTTCCCTATTTTTTGGAGCTGACGAGGACATAAGCTGAATAAATCATACTGTTGACCCAAACAGTTTGTCGCTTTAACCACACTAAGTGATGATAGGTTTTTCTGATCTTGGTCCCAAGTAACTCTGGAGTTGCTGCTAATAAAACGACAGTTGAGCTAGTACGAGACAGACCAGAGCCATGCGCTTAAAATTAACATTTGGATTGGAAAAATTCTACATTAAGTAATTCATCTTTAGAGTGTCACTGCTATATCTAACACAATCTTCACAGCTTCATGGGCGTCGGTTTTTGAAAATAAATATGGGTGCTGAAAAAACTGAATTGGGTCCAACCACAAATGAATGGTTCAAAAATGGTTCGTTTGCTTGAAAAAATGTTTTCTGACAGCTGTGGTAGCAGTATCTACTTTTTAATTGACATTTTGTGACGTAAAGATTTTGTATACTAAAATTTCGTATTTTGGAAGCAAAATCAAATCTTATTGAGTTTCTTGCCCTTTGCAATAAAAATGTCTTTTTCAAGATTTTGCATTTTGTCCAATAAACAAAAATTTTATGCCAGCAATTTTGCAAACAGTATCAAGTCTTTTAGAAGCAGTATCAAGTTTTTTGGCATCATTTCAAGACTTCTAGGAGTAGCATTATATAATATCAAATGTTCTAGAAGCAGATATCAAGAATTCTGGGAGTATTGCAAGTTTTTTAGAAGGAATAGGAGGTTTTTTTGTAGCATTGCAAGTTTTTTGGAAACATTTCAAGTCTTCTGAAAGCTATATCAAGTCTAGCAGTTCAAGACTTTTAAAAGCATTTCACGTCTTTTAAAAGCAGTATCAAATTTTTTCGAGGAGTGTTGAGCAATATAAAGTCTTCTGGAAGTAGTGGCAAGTTTTCTGAAAGAATTTCAAGATCTTTAAAATCCGTATGAAATCTTCCAGAGGCAGTATTGAGACTTCAGGAAGCAGCTAAAATCTTCTAGATGTAATATCAAGTCTTCTGAAAGAAAGCATTTCAAGGTTTTTGAAAGCTGTATTAAGTGTTGTGGAAACATTTCAATGCTTCTAGAAGCTGCTTTAAAGCTGCTCCAAGTCTGTTGTAAGAACTCATTTTTCTTAACACTAATTTTCTTCAAGTCCACAATAAAATGTCTTCACAAATCGGTTCTAATCTCAAATTTTTGTCTTAAATTTATGTTTTCAGACTAAAGTATATTATATAAAAAATTAAAATTGTATCTTTTCCTTTTGATCTTCATTTTTTAACATATGAATGAAATAAATAAATTTTCCTTTTGATTGTTCATATCGGTTAAAATAAATTTAGGTATTATCATGCAGCGTTAAAAGCATTTTGTATTACACACGAGGACTTTACACGAATCGCTGGGAAATTGACGACGTGACTGGACGTGCTAATTCGCGACCGATACTTTATGCGTCGATAATGCAAGACTTTATTCTACACAGATATGAACTTGTTTACATCGTCTCTGGGAACTGAATAACTATGGGAATCTCAATCTCACACCACACACACACATCGATTTTAAATCTTTCTAAAACAATTAAAAAAAAAACAGCCTTTCCTCAATTCGTTTCTTCATATTCCTTATATTTCATGGTCCATAAACGATAAAGGGTTGCGTTTCAGCGACGAACAATTAAAATTAAAGGCGCCGCCTAAAGGAAACGCGCGCAATTTAAATGCAAATTTGTTTCTTGCAAACTCGACGGCCCGTCTCTTTTCTATCGATATATGAAGCATAATACGCAGTTTATATCTATAATTGTACTTGAGTAATTACCGCGTTTGATGGCCTTATAATCGTAAATCATCGTTTCGGCACGGTCGCTAATGCTTTTCTTGGCTACTTACCTCGACATGAACAGAAGCCCATTTAAAATCCACCTGTACACGCGGCAACCGGTTGAGATGCGTGTAATGAGAAAAGCTTACTGTGAAATTTGCGTCAGTTATGGGATAACATCTAAAAAGGTTTAGAAAAAGGGAATTAATGGTAATTTTAAAGGTTACCGTTAATCATGAAGAAAGTAAACTTACACTTAACTTTTTTTATACGGTAGATATGTTCCTTAAAAAAATGTGCAAAAGAAATCGAGGATATGAAGGTATGAAAAGTAAACCCCCGACATGCCCTAGTCGTGACATTGAGTTATATCTCAATTTTAGGTGAACAAATTTGAAATTTTCCATATAATTTTTAGAAAAAAATTAGTATAAAGTAAAATGGCGTGATAAAATAAATGATAATATAATTTCTATTAAAAGAAAAAGAAGAACTACCGTTATAAAAAGTCAAAATCCGAATCATCTTTCTATTTGCTTAAAGAATAATCTGCCCCGTCTTTATTTTGCCTTTTTGAATTTTTCTTTTAACCCTTTGGTCAAGAATTTAGAAGATTTTTAATTTTCGTTCTATTATTTTAAAGATTATTTAATGTTTCGGCAATTTTGAAGATTTATTTTGAAGATTCCTCTTTTTCATTCATATCATTTCCCAAAAATCGACCATAACTCAAACAAATATTGTTTTATAGGTTTTTTTTTTTATTCTTTAATAGTTAATGAACCAGAAAAGCATAATCCGTAATCAGTTACTACCTAGATATGACAAGATTGCGGGAATAAAGAGAAAATGTTCGAAATACACACTAAAAATCCAGAACGCGTTAGAATTTGGTTATTGCAGTTTAACATCAAAATCTCTAAAACATCATAATTGATGATTTTTATTACAAAACTTTTTCATAATTCAAAAATCAAAATCGATGATCAATCAATGATTCGCGAAAATTGTTCATAATGGTATGGAAAAGCATAATCCATAACCAGTTACAACCTGAAAATAAGGAATTTGCAGAAATACAGCAAATATCTTCAAAATATCATAATTTTGGATTTTCAGTACAAAAAAAAAATCACAATTTATCCACAAATTATCCACATATTTTTGATTCATTTCTAATATTTGATTCAACTTCTAAGGCTCATTTACTACCATCTTCTGCTTACTAATTGAAAGTAATTTAATAACAATTTTTCAAACAATCGAGTTTTTAGGAATTTTTAAATTTATACAAAATACTGGAAAAATTCCAATTAAGCTCAGCAGCTTATATCTCAAGAAATAAGTGAGATATTTTGAAATTGACTTCACTTTTCGAAAGTAGATGCTTGAATTAGTAATTGAAAGTAATTTCATAACGATTTTTCAAAAAATCGAGTTTTCAGGAATTTTTAAATTTATACAAAATATCGGAAGAATCTCAATTAAATTCAGCAGTTTATATCTCAAGATCTAAGTGAGATATTTTCAAATCGATTTTACTTTTAGAAAGTAGATGCTTCAATTAGTAATTGAAAATAATTTCATAACAATTTTTCCAAAAATTGAATTTTCAGGAATTTTCAAATTTATACAAAAAATCGGAAGAATCTCAATTAAGTTCAGCAGTTTATATCTCAAGAACTAAGTGAGATATCTTCAAATTGACTTCACTTTTAGAAAGTAGATGCTCCAATTAGTAATTGAAAGTAATTTCATAATTATTTTTCGAAAAATCGATTTTTCAGGAATTTTTAAATTTATACAAAATATGGGAAGAATCCCAATTAAGTTCTGCAGTTTATATCTCAAGAACTAAGTGAGATATTTTCAAATCGACTTCACTTTTAGAAAGTATATGCTTGAGTTAGTAATTGAAAGTAATTTCATAACAATTTTTCCAAAAATGGAATTTTCAGGAATTTTTAAATTTATACAAAAAATCGGAAGAATCTCAATTAAGTTCAGCAGTTTATATCTCAAGAACTAAGTGAGATATCTTCAAATTGACTTCACTTTTAGAAAGTAGATGCTCCAATTAGTAATTGAAAATAATTTCATAACAATTTTTCGAAAAAACGATTTTTCAGGAATTTTTAAATTTATACAAAATATGGGAAGAATCCCAATTAAGTTCTGCAGTTTATATCTCAAGAACTAAGTGAGGTATTTTCAAATCGACTTCACTTTTAGAAAGTATATGCTTCAGTTAGTAATTGAAAGTAATTTCATAACAATTTTTCAAAAAATCGATTTTTCAGGAATTTTTAAATTTGTACAAAATATCGGAAGAATCCCAATTAAGTTCAGCAGTTTATATTTCAAGAACTAAATGAGATATTTTCAAATCGACTTCACTTTTAGAAAGTAGATGCTCCAATTAGTAATTGAAAGTAATTTCATAACAATTTTTCAAAAAATCGAGTTTTCAGGAATTTTTAAATTTATACAAAAAATCGGAAGAATCTCAATTAAGTTCAGTAGTTTATATCTCAAGAACTAAGTGAGATATCTTCAAACTGATTTTACTTTTAGAAAGTAGATGCTTCAATTAGTAATTGAAAATAATTTCATAACAATTTTTCCAAAAATGGAATTTTCAGGAATTTTTAAATTTATACAAAAAATCGGAAGAATCTCAATTAAGTTCAGCAGTTTATATCTCAAGAACTAAGTGAGATATCTTCAAATTGACTTCACTTTTAGAAAGTAGATGCTCCAATTAGTAATTGAAAATAATTTCATAACAATTTTTCGAAAAAACGATTTTTCAGGAATTTTTAAATTTATACAAAATATGGGAAGAATCCCAATTAAGTTCTGCAGTTTATATCTCAAGAACTAAGTGAGGTATTTTCAAATCGACTTCACTTTTAGAAAGTATATGCTTCAGTTAGTAATTGAAAGTAATTTCATAACAATTTTTCAAAAAATCGATTTTTCAGGAATTTTTAAATTTGTACAAAATATCGGAAGAATCCCAATTAAGTTCAGCAGTTTATATCTCAAGAACTAAATGAGATATTTTCAAATCGACTTCACTTTTAGAAAGTAGATGCTCCAATTAGTAATTTAAACTAGTTTTAGTTCTAGTAATTATTATTTATAAGACCAGCACATCATTTCTTATCATAGCTTCTATAATCAACAAATTTCGTAAATTGTTTTACACTAACTTATTTCTGACGATGTAAGTATTTCTCGTTGACAATGAACCATATTCGATATTTACTGATATTTACTTTACTTATTCTTTTATATATATTATATTTGAAGGGCACAGAGAATAAATGAGCTAGTCAAAATGCAAAATAATCCAAAAAGTTGTGTTAAAAGTTTCAGACTGTAAAAGTAATTTTAATCTTTTGAACATCATTAATGGAAATGTAGCTCTTGATACTACGGTAGAATATAACGGCAAATTTGATTGCGGTTGCATAACGTTGATAATACTCAAAATTATTCAGTAACACCCTCAAATTTTAGAAATTAAGAATTCTTTATATTTGTTTTCTTTTATAAATTTTTCAGTTTTTTCTATGTATTCTTTTGTGTGTATTATTACTATGCCTGAAATTCATTTATTGACGAATAAAAGTTTGCTGGCTCAGGTCCACAAAACTGGACTAGATGCTGTAAATCTTGGAATGTCTCTTTGGAAATCTGTATTAAATCTGAAATGAATTCTTCGTAAATATAGAATAATATTTAACGTAACATTATACCTCTATAGCAACACTCCGGAAGCTCAAATTCGTTGTTATTTAGCTTTGTTTTTCAAGACTTGGGACTGGTAATAACAAAATTTTGTGAATGCTTTTTTTCCACCTTTATTTCCTTAATAAGACGGGACAGAATGGGGTGTTCCTTTTTGTATATTGTATCAAAATTCTTCGTCCACCCTCGAAAATAATCCTGTGTAACATCCAAAACGATCAATGGGTTTAGTTTGGATCTGGCATTTTCATTCCCTGGGATGTTCTATCTTGATTTTTTGATTTACCAAGCCGAAATTCTTGTCGCATTCCAAATATGAATGCTCCCGAATTGGAAATATAACTTTAACTTAGGCGCTTTTCTATGTTAACCAGATGTTAACCAGATTGCATTGTAAAATTTTTATTCTGACCCGGACACGAATAAGTATAAGGACTTAACTTTCTCGTCGAGGAAGTTATACACAAAGATAAACAGACTCAGGATAAACATTGTTTATTTCGTTCCTCCCTTTTCTTCGCCATAAATTGATCGCAATTACTGTATGTATCTGTTCTTGGATATTCAAACGAGATATTAAAATCCTTTTCTGGAACTGTTCTGTAAGTTTCATACGATATCTTTACTTGTGGATGCATTTCCTCAAATAATGTATGCATTTTTTTGATATTAAAGTCTTCAGATAGGTAAATTTTTGAAGAACCCCGTAAGCCATAGTGAGATGATCTATCCGGAAAGTTTTATATATGATTGTGAATGATATTTAAAACTTCCGGATTTAATTTTCTTAGACGTGTGTTATGCTTTCCCCTTTTATTCTTTGGAGCTATGCCAGTCATTTTTAAACTACGAACGAGATGTTCGATTTTTGACTTAGTAATTTTAAACAATGTAGATAGTAAGCTAATAGATGATTTTGCTTTTGGGCTTTCCTGGTTTTAAAAACATGAGGATATGGGCGTGTTTCCAACAGCTTGGGAAATAGCCTTGTTCTATGCAAGCATTGAATCATCTCTTCAGAAAATGTACTCTTTTTTCCGGAAGATTCTTCAAAGCCAAATTGGAAATTTAATCTGGTCCTGGAGCTTTCTTAGTTTTTAGGAAGTTATCGTTTAATATCGGATTATGATTTTCATTATATGCTAACACAGAGGTTGTGAAACTTGGGGTGCTGAAGAAGTGGGGTCTAAATGTTTTCTCCAGGTATTCTGCAAAACCGGTACGTACATTTCTGTTGATCTGTTATTAGGACTCCATTATCGGCATTTAAAGTTGATACTTCATTCGATTTTCTCGAGATTCTTCTTATTGCTTTCCATATTTCGAGATTATTGGATTTTATGTTGTTTAAATATCGCTGAAAAGATTTTATTCGGTACATATGAAGGGAGATAATTATCAAATTTTGGTTTACATTTGGGGAATGATGATTGTTTTATACAAATATTGATGTTTTCAGTGAAAAGCTGTACACTTGATTAATTGATTTTTGGGTGTTTGAGCTATATCCACTATCATTGAAGTGATTTTTAGTAGCAAACTGGAAACTAAACTAACTGGAAATTTCACCATCGAATTAAAGAAACTTTATCGTGTTAAAAAAGACCGTGTAAAAGAATTTGGGTGTATATGAGAAAAAAAAGTTTGGGAGAAATTGTTTTAAGTTAATGAAAAGTGCTTAACTTAATTATCCCTACACGCAGAACAAAACCTCCTTTCTCACATAATAAATGATCGCCAATTAAACAACTCAAATTCACGCCCATTAAACATAAACACGTCGATTTTTTTAATTCTTTTTCGAAAGGAAAACAACGTCGTTATCGGTGGTGACTTACCTCCTCTTCGAGCCGAGACGCCTCTCTTCGTCTTACTCTTCCGATTTCTTTTCGAGTTTCTTTCTCTGTTCGTCTCGTTCGTTTTTCGTTCCCCACCTTTCGCCGCGGTTCTCGTACACTAATTTATTGCGCCGAATCTAATGTACACTGTATAATATAATGACGGCGTATCAGATCGTCGCCTCGAGAGGAGAATTATGGTTATGCGGCCTTAATATATTCATACGGCGGATCGTAGGAGGAACGCTGACTTGTTCTGGCCATTGTCTCATTGTCACCAAGACCAGGTCGTAGCTTACGACGTTCTCGACCTGTTCTTTTCCCTTACTTCCTTTTTTTCGCATTTTCGAATCCGCTCAAAGATTTCAACCCTTCCATTCCCGAAAGAATAATTACTTTCTCTTTCTCTTTCTCTTTCTATTTCAGTTTCACCCTAAGAGAATTTTGAAGATAAATTAAGTCTGTTGTTGTGATATAATCGATAATGTTGCTTGCCCATTAAACGGCGAAATCCAAAGGAAGGGGTTGCAAAATGTTTAATGGAGAGAAACGAAAACGGGGTGAGGCACAAATTAAAATCGTTCAATTTCCGAAATTAATTAGGACCTCGTGGGGAATATTACTTTTCAACGGGAATAGATAAAACGGGATAATTACGTTATCAACAAGACTTTTTATTGCCGGGGAAGTGACACTTGCCTAATTAGTGTAGTTTCACGCGAATTTATTATTCCCATTTGTGCTGTAAACTTTCTGTGTGCACCAGGTGTGAAGCATCTCTTAATTATTATAATTAACTATGACAGAACGACTCAACTCAATTATTCTCTTTATCTAGTTTTCGGTGAAGAAGAAAGCAATATAATGATTGCTTATCTTTGGGTTAGATCTGAATCAACCCAATCACAATATTGGTGATTATGTAACATGTCAGATCATAACCAGTCGAGGAGTAAAAGCTAATTAACGACGAGGCAGTCAACGAGGTGTAACGACGTCGGTTACAAATTGCTTATGATGTTTACGAGGTGTAATGTTGTAATTTCCGTGTAAAGGGTTGAACACGCAAGGTATGCGTGTTACGGTACGCATACCATACCGCGATCCCTCTGATTATATAAAAGCGCTTTGGGAGAGGGAAGGAAAACGTTATGAGCCATTCGACCCGGACGCATCAAGGCCATGGACAAGATTCCTTCTGTCGACGCCATATACGACGCCAATAAGTCCGTTATATGAATCCGCATTTAGATATAGAGAAAACGGCTTCGATGCTTTATGAGCTAAAGCTTGCGGTACGGCCCCGACGAGATCTACAGGAAGTGCGACCGCCGTGTACGTTACTCTTTATTATTCGCAGAAATCATACGTTGTACCAGACGAGATCGCACGGTTTCGAGTTTCGAAAATTATCCGTCTCCGTTAAGGTTTAATCGATGTCTCGTAATTATTAAGAGTTAATATCTCTACCCAACCCAACCCTCCATCAACATCAATGATCCCACCAACATTACTTTGGAGTAGTGCGAGAGGGTGTAAATGTTGAAATGAATATAGTGATTAAGGTCGTTCTTGGACTATGAAAGGTTGTGCGAGCGGACAGCTGGTCATCTCATTGATTGTAGAAGCTGATGAGTACATCTGTCGGATCGCAGGCCAAAAAGGGCTTTGAGACGTGTTTCGACCCTTCCCCATTCTCTTACTTACTTTAACATATATAGTTCGCTTTTAAATTTATATCATTCGTATCAACAAATTTCTTTTTAAACCTAAAACGTAATCAATTCGAGAATATTAAATTGGTTTAATGGAGAAGTGGAATGGCAGAGAAACACGCGAGCAGAACGGGGCTCCGGCGTTGCGCAAGCAATTACTCGACGACCGAATCTTATTAATGTTGGAAATTCAATTCGGCGCAGTTACTGTTCTGAATCATCTCGCATCAGCGGCCACCATTAGCCGCACGCTAATGGTAATCACAAGAGGAAGGGAGGCCGATGATTGCGGCGGTCCTATCAAATATTGCCTGATGGCCATTTGTGCACGGCGACCGACCGTGTCCTCTAATTTCGTTTCTCTGTATCGACCGCTGTACCACGCAGGGCTTTACGGATCCGCCAACCTTCAATAAGGTTGTTGGAATTTGTTGTTAACCACCGATGTGATGGTACAAAGAGAATAGTGTATACATTGGGGGCCTATATATATACAAGGTTTTGTGTGTGTATGTATAGTTATTCATCGTTAAGTTATTATGTATGACTTAGAAGTAGTATCACAATTAAATATAAAGTAAAAAGATTGGTATTGTTATGGAGGATGAAGGGATAACACTTACATCTGATAGCATCAAGCCATGTCATCATTTGACGTCATATCTTAATATCAAGACATACATATATACATAATTAGCCCTATTTGACAAATATTATGAAAGAAGATGTATCTGCTAAGAGATGAAGCAAAATATATTAAGTTTCTGGAAAATCATGATGATTCTGAAGATCACATCAAACACTGTCTGATTGGATTAAGTCTGTATACACTACAAATATTTGAGCACCACCATCCAAGAACGTGAAAACTAAACCCATCCATAATTAGTTAAGTAGTTTCTGAAGAAGGTTGCAACATGGCATCAGAAAATAACTTTGCAGCAGCGTTTTGTAGAAATGGTAAGATTTACCTTCGCAAAACATTTAAGGATCAGTCTATCAGAATAAGATCTGAACAAGATCTTACTATATAAACTTACTTCATAAAATTAAAATATTAAGTACAAAAATTAGAATTAATGTATATATGTCTAGATCGTAACAGAAATGGATGAAATACTTAATATCCTGTACATAAATATAAGAAGTCTAAGAAATAAAGTTGATGACTTGATGGAGATTGTAAATAAGCATGATTTTGAAATTCACATAATTGCACTTACTGAAACATGGATTTATCCTAATGAGGTGGAATATTTTAATATACCAAATTATAACGTTGTACATCATTGTAGAGATTCAAGGGGAGGAGGGGTGAGTCTGTTTATAAAAGACAATTTGGAGTATGATCAGAGACATATTCGAGAAATGGAAATTGAGGACTGTAACATACTTTGTGTTTGTCTTACTAAAGTTAATTGCGTAATTATAAATATCTATAGAGCGCCCAGAAACAAAGCTGACGTTTTTTTAGCACAAATAGATAAAATTATGGAAACTCAGAAGTCTCCTTGTATTATTTTGGGAGACATGAATTTAAATTTACTCAGTGAAACTGATACGATTAGAGAGTATAGAAATATTATCGAAATGAACACATTTACAATATAGAATGTTCTTACTACTGAGAATGCTACAAGACAAACGGAAAAAACAGCTACTATTTTAGATCATGTTTTAATGAATAAAAACCTCTACTGTGATATAACCCTTACGGATCATGTGATATCAGATCATAAAGTTATGTATATTAAATTAAACAAAGTAATTGAAAAAAAAACTAAAGAAGTTATCAATAAAACTAAATTGCTGAAAGGAAAATGGAAAGAACTAATTCAAGTGAAATTGCAACAGGAAGAAATAACTTCCTTTGGAAAATTAGCAGAAATGATAACAAAAACAAAAACTGAGTGTACAAAGGAAAGTAGAATAAAAGTATCCAACAACAACTATTGGATAAATGCTGAGTTTATTGAGAAAATAAAACAGAGAGATAATTCATATAAGCGATGGAAATTAATAAGAAACTCAGAAACCGAAAGACATTTTAAAAATTTAAAGAATGTGGTAAATAATATGAGAAGAAAATTAAAGAAGGAGTATGTGGAAAAAACACTTAATGAGGCTGGAACAAACAGTAAAAAAATGTGGAGGGTCCTGAACGATATATGTTTGAAACGAACAAAAAAAAAGGGCAAAATGGAACAAATGAAAAGTATGATAGGTGCAATCATTAAAGATGAGCAACAAATAGCTGAGGAATTTAATACTTATTTTTCTGAAATAGGTAAGAATTTAGCCTCAAAAATTAAACCGGTTCTTAATCACCAGTTTAGAGAAGAAGAAACAAAAGAATCCATCTACTTGGAACCAACTGATTTAACAGAAATTAATTCTATCATAAGGGATTTAAATAATAATAGTTCGCCGGGAGAAGATGGTATTACTAAATCTGATATAGTGCTGCTTTTTGAAGTTTTGGGAGACAAAATAGTGAATATCATTAATGATATCCTGGTTACTGGCCTGTTTCCGAATGAATTAAAAACGGCGAAAATATCCCCTATTCATAAAAAAGGAGCAAAAACAGAACTTGGTAACTATAGACCAATTGCAATCTTAAATATATTTTCTAAAATAACAGAAAAAGTTATCAAACACAGGTTAACTAACTTTATACAGAAATTCTTTAACATCGATCCATATCAATATGGATTTCAAAAGAAGAGATTTACTAGAATATATTACAGAAGAACTCGATAAGAAGAGGTATGTTTTGACAGTGTTTATTGACTTACAAAAGGCATTTGATACTGTGGACATAGATATTTTACTCAATAAATTAGAAAAAAATGGGAATGCGAGGCATTGCAAAAGACCTCTTCCAGTCATATTCTAAGGACCGTAAGCATTATACTCAAATCAATAAAACCAAGAGTAAAAAAAAAGCCTAAGTATTGGAGTAGCTCAGGGATCAGTACTTGGTCCTTTGCAATATTTATTATACATTCAAAACTTAAAGTATCTACAACTTCAAGCGAGATATTTTGTGTTTGCTGATGACACCGTCTTGGTTATATCATCAAGTAATATAAAGGAACTTGAAAAGGTGGCGAACGACGACTTAAATCTGTATTATACATGGCTGTGCTATAATAAATTATCGGAACGTTAATAAAACGGTATATATGATTATTAAACAAAAAAATAAACAAAAAAGTGATAAAAATGTGTTTCTCAATGGAGAAAAACTAAAAGAAGTGCAAACGTACAAATACTTAGGTTTAAATTTGACAAATGATCTCAATTGGAATGTACATGTGAATGCTATCATTAAAAAAATTGTGCCAATGGTTAGTGCAATAAAAAGGTGTACGGATTGCTTAAACAAAAACTCTAGGCGTTTACTCTATAATAGCTTTATACTGCCACAAATTAGATATTTAATTCCCTGCTGGGGAGGTCTTCCGCTTTACCAGTTAAATAAATTACAAAGAACGCAGAATAAAGCAGTAAAATCTATCTTTCAGTTGAACTATTGTATGTCAACTGATCTTGTGTATGAAATGGAAAATATATGGAACTTGCAGAAAATTCGGACTTATGAGCAAATAAAATATATATATTCTATAAAAAACAAACTAATAAAGACTAATATAAATACAAAACAAGTTCAGAACTGGCATGAATACAGCACCCGGAATGCAAATGATTTTAGAAATAAATTTTGTAGAACAACGACAGCACAGAGATCACCATTATATCTTGGTATTAAAGCATACAACAGTGTTCCGATAATAATAGTGGAGGTAAAGACAATGAAAAAATTAGTTTATAATCTGAAAATGTTTCTGAAGTGAATGAGTGTTGAACTGTTTCTGATGGGTTTACATTTTTGAGGATTTTTATTTTCTTTTTTTATACATAACCTATTGTGATTTTTTTGTTTACATATATTTTTTGTATATTAAGGCTTCGATACCAGTGACATTCACTGTTTTGGAGTCAGTTAAAAATAAAAAAAAAAAAATATACTTAGATCTTCAAACGTTTATGTCTAGCCATAATATCTTAAGATACTATATTATGCAAGAATCTAACTCTGAATAACACTTAAAACTAAGACGTATTTTTGACATTACTTTATAAAAATATATATACTATTCCATATAAGAGAAGTGAGGTGTTGGAAAATGTGACGTTGGGTCCTTTGGTGATAAATTCAAGTTATAGAATTGAAAACGATAATATCCGGAACATGAAAGTGCTTTATGTGTGAGTAGTAAACGGACATGTCCGGCTGCGATTAATGAGAACGTATCTCTCGGGGAAAATAGGGATTTATCGCCACATATCTGCCGGTTTATTAAGATTTATACGGGGGCGTTGGCGTCGGCGGGAATGCCACCGGTCCAGTATCGCACATGCACCTTCTTCTCTCCGGGGAACGCACACACACCGCAGGTGCGCAAGGTCACGATCTTCTCTCATTCGAGGCCGTTATTTCCTCCGTCTCGAAATCGAAACGATTCTAAGATAAAAAAAAATGTATAACCATTTAACGGGTACTTTCTCGATTTGATCTATCTAACAGGTGAATACGTCAAATAAGTTATATCTGATGAAGCGAATAGGGATTCGCATGGCATAACAGGAAAGTAGAAAGCCGCCGGGATTTATCTAATACACGGAACCTTGAGCACTTCACCTACGAACGCTAGAAATTACTCCGGACGTACGGCAATAATTTCAACGCATATTCCCTCGTAAACAAGACGGCCTCATAAACCGCAACGTTGCCGTTGCCGTTGCCGTTTTACCATCCACTCGGTGTTGGATTTCTAATCGTGACCAATTTTTTTTTTTACTTTTATAAATCACGAGCACGTAAATGAAGGGGGCATAAGCACAATTATGGTAATTGAGCCGTCACGGTAACGCGTTATGAAGAGCGTTCGGGGAAATATTATTAAGTGGCGACACGGATTCTAACGCCCCCCGGGGCGGTGTTGGGGGCGAGTCGGCGTCGCGTGCCGCCGCAATTTATTTCCCGTCGCGTTATTATCGTCGGGGCCAACCCCTTCTGTTATGACGCCGTTCAAAACGTGTTTATTGCGGTCGTAATAACACAACCGTTTCGTTTCTTCTGACAGCGAATAAACACGCCGAATCAATTTGACAATAAGATTTCTTTCATAATGATTTACATGTACGTTTATTTCATAATTAATGGTATTCACCTTCGATAATTCCCTTTCGTTTCCTCTCTCGGACCTAACAATAACTCTTTATTTATGGGATGTAAGAGAAGAATCGTGATTTTAACTCATACGCGTCGATGATTTGCATAAATCGGCCGGTGGCGTCGAAGGTCGAAACAAATCTTTGCGTTTCATTCCGTCGCCGAGAGGCTCGCTTCTTTTTCTGGATAAGACGAGTTCGACTGGTTGTCATTAGACGATTGATGATTGATTGTCGGGCGGAGGTGGTCAGGTGAATACTTAATGGGAGCTGCGAAGACGCGGCCGCCAATGCTAAACGACGGACAGATTCGTATCGACATCGACGCCGACGCGTTTTCCAGAATTCCAAGCGATATAACTGCATTTCAGTTGAGGACCGGTTGTGTATTCAATCGACGATTTCGTTAGACGCATGGGGCGCCACATATCTTCGTATATCGGTTTGCATCCCAAAATACTACTTGGTTCTACTTGCATTAATAAGCCTCTACATAATTTTATTACTTTACATCTATTTTATTATATATTTTATGAAATTTAGAGCCAAAACCAGACCAGTACAATATTATCATACTTGAGATTTATGCATCGGGGAATATATAGTACATAGGTGATTCCCCGGTTGTTTTGTATTCTATATAAAGCGACCAACAAGTTCCATATCATTTATTTGCCAATCTTTCAGTTTTATAATAAGTTTTGTCTCTAGCCCTCATTCTAGCCGTAATTTTAAAAATTCTACATATTGCCTTACAATCTATGATGTTATCGTAGAATCTATACTAATCAAGCGTTATTTTAAGACATCAATCATTAAAATATATTGATTTGTTCAAAAGTTGTCAGAAGAATGACATTGTTAATTTTTGACGATTTTTGGGTGTACTTAACACCATATTCTATATAATAATTAAACTCCATTTAAGAGTGTTATACCATAAATAAATTCTTGTTGCTCAGAGTTTATTTGGAGATGTGAAGCATCAAAATATTTTGATTTACCCAGATGTTATGGAAGAAAATGTTTTAAATTGCAATTTGGAGCATTTCCAGTTATATAGAGTAACGTAATTCTAAAAATTCTACATATTGCTTTACAATCTATGACGTTATCGTAGAATCTATATTAATCAAGCTTTATTTTAAGACATCAATCATTAAAATATATTGATTTGTTCAAAAGTTATCAGAAGAATGACATTGTTAATTTTTGACGATTTTTGGGTGTACTTAACACCATATTTTATATAATAATTAAACTCCATTTAAGAGTGTTATACCATAAATAAATTCTTGTTGCTCAGAGTTTATTTGGAGATGTGAAGCATCAAAATATGTTGATTTACCCAGATGTTATGGAAAAAAATGTTTTAAATTGCAATTTGGAGCATTTCCAGTTATATAGAGTAACGTAATTCTAAAAATTCTACATATTGCTTTACAATCTATGACGTTATCGTAGAATCTATATTAATCAAGCTTTATTTTAAGACATCAATCATTAAAATATATTGATTTGTTCAAAAGTTATCAGAAGAATGACATTGTTAATTTTTGACGATTTTTGGGTGTACTTAACACCATATTCTATATAATAATTAAACTCCATTTAAGAGTGTTATACCATAAATAAATTCTTGTTGCTCAGAGTTTATTTGGAGATGTGAAGCATCAAAATATGTTGATTTACCCAGATGTTATGGAAGAAAATGTTTTAAATTGCAATTTGGAGCATTTCCAGTTATATAGAGTAACGTAATTCTAAAAATTCTACATATTGCTTTACAATCTATGACGTTATCGTAGAATCTATATTAATCAAGCTTTATTTTAAGACATCAATCATTAAAATATATTGATTTGTTCAAAAGTTATCAGAAGAATGACATTGTTAATTTTTGACGATTTTTGGGTGTACTTAACACCATATTCTATATAATAATTAAACTCCATTTAAGAGTGTTATACCATAAATAAATTCTTGTTGCTCAGAGTTTATTTGGAGATGTGAAGCATCAAAATATGTTGATTTACCCAGATGTTATGGAAGAAAATGTTTTAAATTGCAATTTGGAGCATTTCCAGTTATATAGAGTAACGTAATTCTAAAAATTCTACATATTGCTTTACAATCTATGAGGTTATCGTAGAATCTATATTAATCAAGCTTTATTTTAAGACATCAATCATTAAAATATATTGATTTGTTCAAAAGTTATCAGAAGAATGACATTGTTAATTTTTGACGATTTTTGGGTGTACTTAACACCATATTCTATATAATAATTAAACTCCATTTAAGAGTGTTATACCATAAATAAATTCTTGTTGCTCAGAGTTTATTTGGAGATGTGAAGCATCAAAATATGTTGATTTACCCAGATGTTATGGAAGAAAATGTTTTAAATTGCAATTTGGAGCATTTCCAATTATATAGAGTAACGTAATTCTAAAAATTCTACATATTGCTTTACAATCTATGAGGTTATCGTAGAATCTATATTAATCAAGCTTTATTTTAAGACATCAATCATTAAAATATATTGATTTGTTCAAAAGTTATCAGAAGAATGACATTGTTAATTTTTGACGATTTTTGGGTGTACTTAACACCATATTCTATATAATAATTAAACTCCATTTAAGAATGTTATACCATAAATAAATTCCTGTTGCTCAGAGTTTATTTGGAGATGTGAAGCATCAAAATATGTTGATTTACCCAGATGTTATGGAAGAAAATGTTTTAAATTGCAATTTGGAGCATTTCCAGTTATATAGAGTAACGTAATTCTAAAAATTCTACATATTGCTTTACAATCTATGAGGTTATCGTAGAATCTATATTAATCAAGCTTTATTTTAAGACATCAATCATTAAAATATATTGATTTGTTCAAAAGTTATCAGAAGAATGACATTGTTAATTTTTGACGATTTTTGGGTGTACTTAACACCATATTCTATATAATAATTAAACTCCATTTAAGAATGTTATACCATAAATAAATTCTTGTTGCTCAGAGTTTATTTGGAGATGTGAAGCATCAAAATATGTTGATTTACCCAGATGTTATGGAAGAAAATGTTTTAAATTGCAATTTGGAGCATTTCCAGTTATATAGAGTAACGTAATTCTAAAAATTCTACATATTGCTTTACAATCTATGAGGTTATCGTAGAATCTATATTAATCAAGCTTTATTTTAAGACATCAATCATTAAAATATATTGATTTGTTCAAAAGTTATCAGAAGAATGACATTGTTAATTTTTGACGATTTTTGGGTGTACTTAACACCATATTCTATATAATAATTAAACTCCATTTAAGAATGTTATACCATAAATAAATTCCTGTTGCTCAGAGTTTATTTGGAGATGTGAAGCATCAAAATATGTTGATTTACCCAGATGTTATGGAAGAAAATGTTTTAAATTGCAATTTGGAGCATTTCCAGTTATATAGAGTAACGTAATTCTAAAAATTCTACATATTGCTTTACAATCTATGAGGTTATCGTAGAATCTATATTAATCAAGCTTTATTTTAAGACATCAATCATTAAAATATATTGATTTGTTCAAAAGTTATCAGAAGAATGACATTGTTAATTTTTGACGATTTTTGGGTGTACTTAACACCATATTCTATATAATAATTAAACTCCATTTAAGAATGTTATACCATAAATAAATTCCTGTTGCTCAGAGTTTATTTGGAGATGTGAAGCATCAAAATATGTTGATTTACCCAGATGTTATGGAAGAAAATGTTTTAAATTGCAATTTGGAGCATTTCCAGTTATATAGAGTAACGTAATTCTAAAAATTCTACATATTGCTTTACAATCTATGAGGTTATCGTAGAATCTATATTAATCAAGCTTTATTTTAAGACATCAATCATTAAAATATATTGATTTGTTCAAAAGTTATCAGAAGAATGACATTGTTAATTTTTGACGATTTTTGGGTGTACTTAACACCATATTCTATATAATAATTAAACTCCATTTAAGAATGTTATACCATAAATAAATTCCTGTTGCTCAGAGTTTATTTGGAGATGTGAAGCATCAAAATATGTTGATTTACCCAGATGTTATGGAAGAAAATGTTTTAAATTGCAATTTGGAGCATTTCCAGTTATATAGAGTAACGTAATTCTAAAAATTCTACATATTGCTTTACAATCTATGAGGTTATCGTAGAATCTATATTAATCAAGCTTTATTTTAAGACATCAATCATTAAAATATATTGATTTGTTCAAAAGTTATCAGAAGAATGACATTGTTAATTTTTGACGATTTTTGGGTGTACTTAACACCATATTCTATATAATAATTAAACTCCATTTAAGAATGTTATACCATAAATAAATTCCTGTTGCTCAGAGTTTATTTGGAGATGTGAAGCATCAAAATATGTTGATTTACCCAGATGTTATGGAAGAAAATGTTTTAAATTGCAATTTGGAGCATTTCCAGTTATATAGAGTAACGTAATTCTAAAAATTCTACATATTGCTTTACAATCTATGAGGTTATCGTAGAATCTATATTAATCAAGCTTTATTTTAAGACATCAATCATTAAAATATATTGATTTGTTCAAAAGTTATCAGAAGAATGACATTGTTAATTTTTGACGATTTTTGGGTGTACTTAACACCATATTCTATATAATAATTAAACTCCATTTAAGAATGTTATACCATAAATAAATTCTTGTTGCTCAGAGTTTATTTGGAGATGTGAAGCATCAAAATATGTTGATTTACCCAGATGTTATGGAAGAAAATGTTTTAAATTGCAATTTGGAGCATTTCCAGTTATATAGAGTAACGTAATTCTAAAAATTCTACATATTGCTTTACAATCTATGAGGTTATCGTAGAATCTATATTAATCAAGCTTTATTTTAAGACATCAATCATTAAAATATATTGATTTGTTCAAAAGTTATCAGAAGAATGACATTGTTAATTTTTGACGATTTTTGGGTGTACTTAACACCATATTCTATATAATAATTAAACTCCATTTAAGAATGTTATACCATAAATAAATTCTTGTTGCTCAGAGTTTATTTGGAGATGTGAAGCATCAAAATATGTTGATTTACCCAGATGTTATGGAAGAAAATGTTTTAAATTGCAATTTGGAGCATTTCCAGTTATATAGAGTAACGTAATTCTAAAAATTCTACATATTGCTTTACAATCTATGAGGTTATCGTAGAATCTATATTAATCAAGCTTTATTTTAAGACATCAATCATTAAAATATATTGATTTGTTCAAAAGTTATCAGAAGAATGACATTGTTAATTTTTGACGATTTTTGGGTGTACTTAACACCATATTCTATATAATAATTAAACTCCATTTAAGAATGTTATACCATAAATAAATTCTTGTTGCTCAGAGTTTATTTGGAGATGTGAAGCATCAAAATATGTTGATTTACCCAGATGTTATGGAAGAAAATGTTTTAAATTGCAATTTGGAGCATTTCCAGTTATATAGAGTAACGTAATTCTAAAAATTCTACATATTGCTTTACAATCTATGAGGTTATCGTAGAATCTATATTAATCAAGCTTTATTTTAAGACATCAATCATTAAAATATATTGATTTGTTCAAAAGTTATCAGAAGAATGACATTGTTAATTTTTGACGATTTTTGGGTGTACTTAACACCATATTCTATATAATAATTAAACTCCATTTAAGAATGTTATACCATAAATAAATTCCTGTTGCTCAGAGTTTATTTGGAGATGTGAAGCATCAAAATATGTTGATTTACCCAGATGTTATGGAAGAAAATGTTTTAAATTGCAATTTGGAGCATTTCCAGTTATATAGAGTAACGTAATTCTAAAAATTCTACATATTGCTTTACAATCTATGAGGTTATCGTAGAATCTATATTAATCAAGCTTTATTTTAAGACATCAATCATTAAAATATATTGATTTGTTCAAAAGTTATCAGAAGAATGACATTGTTAATTTTTGACGATTTTTGGGTGTACTTAACACCATATTCTATATAATAATTAAACTCCATTTAAGAGTGTTATACCATAAATAAATTCTTGTTGCTCAGAGTTTATTTGGAGATGTGAAGCATCAAAATATGTTGATTTACCCAGATGTTATGGAAGAAAATGTTTTAAATTGCAATTTGGAGCATTTCCAGTTATATAGAGTAACGTAATTCTAAAAATTCTACATATTGCTTTACAATCTATGAGGTTATCGTAGAATCTATATTAATCAAGCTTTATTTTAAGACATCAATCATTAAAATATATTGATTTGTTCAAAAGTTATCAGAAGAATGACATTGTTAATTTTTGACGATTTTTGGGTGTACTTAACACCATATTCTATATAATAATTAAACTCCATTTAAGAGTGTTATACCATAAATAAATTCTTGTTGCTCAGAGTTTATTTGGAGATGTGAAGCATCAATATATGTTGATTTACCCAGATGTTATGGAAGAAAATGTTTTAAATTGCAATTTGGAGCATTTCCAGTTATATAGAGTAACGTAATTCTAAAAATTCTACATATTGCTTTACAATCTATGAGGTTATCGTAGAATCTATATTAATCAAGCTTTATTTTAAGACATCAATCATTAAATATATTGATTTGTTCAAAAGTTATCAGAAGAATGACATTGTTAATTTTTGACGATTTTTGGGTGTACTTAACACCATATTTTATATAATAATTAAACTCCATTTAAGAGTGTTATACCATAAATAAATTCTTGTTGCTCAGAGTTTATTTGGAGATGTGAAGCATCAAAATATGTTGATTTACCCAGATGTTATGGAAGAAAATGTTTTAAATTGCAATTTGGAGCATTTCCAGTTATATAGAGTAACGTAATTCTAAAAATTCTACATATTGCTTTACAATCTATGACGTTATCGTAGAATCTATATTAATCAAGCTTTATTTTAAGACATCAATCATTAAAATATATTGATTTGTTCAAAAGTTATCAGAAGAATGACATTGTTAATTTTTGACGATTTTTGGGTGTACTTAACACCATATTTTATATAATAATTAAACTCCATTTAAGAGTGTTATACCATAAATAAATTCTTGTTGCTCAGAGTTTATTTGGAGATGTGAAGCATCAAAATATGTTGATTTACCCAGATGTTATGGAAGAAAATGTTTTAAATTGCAATTTGGAGCATTTCCAGTTATATAGAGTAACGTAATTCTAAAAATTCTACATATTGCTTTACAATCTATGACGTTATCGTAGAATCTATATTAATCAAGCTTTATTTTAAGACATCAATCATTAAAATATATTGATTTGTTCAAAAGTTATCAGAAGAATGACATTGTTAATTTTTGACGATTTTTGGGTGTACTTAACACCATATTCTATATAATAATTAAACTCCATTTAAGAGTGTTATACCATAAATAAATTCTTGTTGCTCAGAGTTTATTTGGAGATGTGAAGCATCAAAATATGTTGATTTACCCAGATGTTATGGAAGAAAATGTTTTAAATTGCAATTTGGAGCATTTCCAGTTATATAGAGTAACGTAATTCTAAAAATTCTACATATTGCTTTACAATCTATGATGTTATCGTTGAATCTATATTAATCAAGCTTTATTTTAAGACATCAATCATTAAAACATATTAATTCGTTCAAAAGTTATCAGAAAAATGACATTGTTAATTTTTGACGATTTTTGGGTGTACTTAACACCATATTCTATATAATAATTAAACTCCATTTGAGAGTGTTATACCATAAATAAATTCTTGTTGCTCAGAGTTTATTTGGAGATGTGAAGCATCAAAACATCTTGATTTACCCAGATGTTATGGAAGAAAATGTTTTAAATTGCAATTTGGAGCATTTCCAGTTATATAGAGTAACGTAATTCTAAAAATTCTACATATTGCTTTACAATCTATGATGTTATCGTAGAATCTATACTAATCAAGCTTTATTTTAAGATATCAATCATTAAAACATATTAATTCGTTCAAAAGTTATCAGAAGAATGACATTGTTAATTTTTGATGATTTTTGGGTGTACTTAACGGCATATTCTATACAATGATCAATCTCCATTTAAGCGTGCCATACAACAAATGAATTCTTGTTGCTCAGAGTTTATTAGGAGATTATTAGGTAGCTCAGAGTTTATTAGGAGATGTGAAGCATCAAAATATCTTGATTTATCCAGATGTTATGGAAGAAAATGTTTTAAATTACAATTTGGAGCATTTCCAGTTATATAGAGTAACGTAATTCTAAAAATTCTACATATTGCTTTACAATCTATGACGTTATCGTAGAATCTATATTAATCAAGCTTTATTTTAAGATACCAGTCCACAAAATATCCTAATTCATTCAAATTTGATTAAAAAAATGAAATTTTTAGTTTTGATGATTCTTGACTATACTTAACGGCAGATTCTATAAATTGACCAAACTTTATTTAAATGTACCATATCACAAATTAATTGTTTTTAAACAAGGTTTATTTTGAGATATGAATCATCAAAATATCTTGATTTACTTAGAAGTCGTGGAAGAAATGGTTTTAAAGAGAATGAGAAAAAGGAGGGTATGTTAAAGCATATAGCACCTAGGCCCCAACGGGCTTCTTGTACATCCTCTTTTACTCTTTTCGGCTATATCAGCCAGCCTAAGGGATTTCGAAAGTCTAAGATACAGTTCAAAGGTGTGTTCCTGATGCCATCCGTTCTTAGCCATTCCTCTCCAAAGTCTTTCATTTTGAGGTGTCCTTGTAGAGTGGAGCAGTCATACAAGATGTGTCGAACAGTCTCTTCACAAAAATTACAAATGGGCTAGTAGTAAGCTTAAGTCTCGTTACAATTCGTAGGACGTTTCTACCAAGTCTTACGAAGGATGAGGCTGTCTTTGCTAAAGGATAACACAGCAGTTTTTAGACAGATAGCAACTCTTCATCCTATCTCACCAGTCTGCAAATTTTTTGTGGATGAAATCTTTAATAAACTCAATTTAAATTTGGCTCAGGTGAACAGATAGCTTGCTTAGCAGCTCTTTTGGCAAGCCTATCAACGTGCTTATTACATCTACAGGTCGTTATGATTTTTATGTGGATGTTGTGATCGTGGCATTTTTGTATCTTAGAGAACTTTTTATCTTAAGAAAGATAAAAGAGGTTTTCTAATTTCTAATTTTTTTTGGTTGATTATCCCAATACTCAACGTAACCTTTTGATCCTAATCTAAAGTTAGATAGTAGAACTTAGATAGTAGATTTTGCTGCATCAGAATTTTAATTAATGTATGAGATAAACTATGTATAAATCAAAGTATCATCAATGAATTAAAATGATTCTTCGAACAACCTTGATCATCCATAATGTTATTATAAAAGATCTAACATGAAATGAAAGGATTTGAAAGAAGTGAATACAAATCATTAAGTGTTGAAAGAGTGAATTCTTACGACACATTATCATATTCTATAGGAAACCGAGGATTCCGCGATGCGGTTACGAAGTCCATAACCATAAAGAAACGTTAAATATGAACGGGCGAGTAAGGCGCGGGCTCCGATTTAGCTGAAACGCACACGCAAATTATGATTTAGATCTAGCCGATTGGCACACCTGCAGGGACCCGAACCATACACACTCCACAAGTTATCGCAACTTGGATTGATCGCGCGTTATCACGCGTGGTGGATTTTCGACGCGGATTCGACGATAAATTATTTTTGAACACGTTCGAACGTGTCGCGCGCATTTGTCCGCCGGCGCTCTTAGCGTCATATGCGGCCAGCGCCGACACTATCGTGATCAATAAATCGCAATATTCTCGAGTGTAAATTATTTTACACCGGCTCGTTACTTATATTTGTTTACCGCTCAACTCAACGTATAAACCTACACCGTGGTTCACTTTACGTATTGTGGTTAGATGAATTAATACGCTATGTTTGTCGTGTTGTATGATATACTCAAAACGTAAATTTTACGTTTTTATTTCTTAGTTAATTATTAATTTGATTAATTTTATTGTTGTGAATCATTTGGGTGTAGTCATCAATTCTAATTGTGATTGTGACAAACAGAATTGTATAAGCTCGTTGAGGAAAGGGCGTGACCTGTTTACTTTTGAACGTTTGTAATAAACGTCGACAAAGTCAAACGGTAAACACGCGGGCGTACATATTAAGTTTTGGCGATATATTTGCGAGGAGAGTATATTAGCTAACTGACCCTGTGACGCTTGCGTTAATTCACAAAGGGTTAATCAGAACCGGCTCTAAAGCAAACACGACTATGATCGTTGATTAGGTTTTCACATCTCTCATCATCCTCGTTTTGATCAATTTTTTTCCTTTTAACCCTCCCTCTGTCGGGTGTAGTCTACGAGTCCACGACAAAATGATTATGTGAAATATTTTTTTAATTATTTTGCTCAAAACTTCTACGGTCACAGTACCTTTCAAGTATCTCAATATCAACTGTTTTCGCTATAAAAAATTGTTTTTCTAAATTCTAAATAGTCGCTACATAATAAACTAATATCAAATATTTAGTTAGCAATCTACAAACAGCATACTTACAAATAGGTAAGTAGTATCACATAATTTTCTGATATGATTTCATAAAATAATAAATGATTTATTATTTGATAGCATTGTGATATGGATCCTTATGAAAAGGAGAGAGAAAGATTACAGAAACTGTATGGAGAAGTTAACACGGGCAGTGAAATAGAAGAGTCTGACGATAGTTCAATATCAGATCCAGGTTTTGTAAGTATCAGTGATCATGATACAGAAACCGAGCAGGAAAACGTAAATAAAGATGCAGATATTATGCATCAGGATGACGGCGAGGATGATGAAGATGAACAACCCGTGATAATAATAATAATAATAAATTAAAATAGAACAAAAGAAAAATAAAAATAAAAATGAAAAAAAAAACACTGTTTACGAAATTAATCATATTAAACAAATAAAATAAAAGTAAATGCAATAAATATTAATTGCGATACATTGCGAAATCAGCTATACGCAAGATTGTTCATCCATCAACATCTGTCGCAGTTTCCTCTTAAATGCATTCAAATTTAAAGATTTCAGAGAACTTGGTAGCGGATTATAACATTTAGGAAGGCAATATGAGAAAGATCGTTCAAATAATGAGGTCGCGTGTTTAGGCGGTGTAATAACACCTCTATTTCTAATATTGATATTATGAACGTCCGTCCTGAATTATATTTTGTTATACAGATACGGGGGCTTCTTCAGTAGGAGAAGCTTATGGTAGAACGATAATAAATGCAATTTTCTCCTGTTGGACATACTCAACCAACCAGCATCTATCAATTTATGAGAAACATGATCATAACGTTTGAAACCATATACAAGTCTGAGGCAAGCATTCTGTACCCGTTGTATACGACATGCTGAAGCGCTATCCAGACAAGTACCAAAAACCTTATCACAAAAAGTAAAGTGATTAAGTACAAGGGATTCGCAAAGTTTCAACATAATATTTCTAGGTACTGCATGCCTAATTCCATACATTAATTTCAACGATGCATATGATTTGTTGGTTTTTTGAGCGATATGTCTTTTAAATCTAATATCCGAGTCCTGATACAATCCTAAATTACGAAAACAGCAACCAACACTGATTCGCTGACCATCAACTTCTACCCCGAAATGAGGAGAATGTTGCTCTCGCAAATTCCGCCTACCAAAAAGCATCAATGCCGACTTGGCACCATTTACTTTCAAATTATGTCCAGACGAAACTTCCACTAAGTTCCTAATTTCTGCGGAAAAATGGCAGCTACAGCGTTCCAATCTGTTCGAAAAGTTGGATGTATATAAAGAAAACAGAAGTGGCCCCAATATAGATCCCTGCGGCACACCCGCCGACACCCTCTGAGGCTCAGATATGGAATTATTTATCTTAACCTTTTGGTATCGATTGCACAAATAATTCGAAATTAATAATATAGCATTACCGTTAAACCCAACAAAATTTCAGACAGAACTTAACAAGGAATGGTTTACAGTATCAAAAGCTTTTGAGTAATCTAACAGAACTAACGTAGTCATGTCGTTTTCATCAATAGTTCGGAGAATGTCGTCGGTAATATGCATTAACGCTGTTTCGCAACCATAATGTTTATGAAATCCAGACTGATTCTGAGGTAGGATATTATAGCTGTCAATAAAACTTCTAATCTGCCAGTCCATAACTTTTTCCACAACTTTAGCAAGAGCCGGGAGGATGCTAATAGGTCGTAAATCTTTGTATTCTTGGGGATTAGAAATTTTTGGTAACGGAGTTATCAGAGCGGTTTTCCAACAGGAAAAAAAACACATTTCTCTAAACAGTAATTAACTATATGTGTTAAATGTGGGAGTATAAAAGGACAGCAGTATAAGAGCATTGACAACGAAATACCATAATCTCCGACAGAATTAGATTTCATTTTAAGTAAATAACTTGCGACAACGTTTTGATGTACAGGTTCAAAATCAAAATACTTCTGAAATTCACATTTTTTGTTGCTGTTATAGAAGTGCATAGTATCATTTGAATGCGCCCCCAATGAACAACTTATCTTGAGAAAATAGTTATTAATGTCATTCACATTTCTCAAATGCATGGGCAAAGTGTTTACTCTATTTTTAATCACTCCGAAATCGCGAGCAGTCCGCCACATCGCAGATGTTCCAGTTTGACCCGCTGCCCTCCCAAACCACACCCTTTTTTCAGTTTTTATAGCATTGGTTATGTGTCTTCTTAACATTTTATACTGCTCTATGTCTAATACATTCTTTGTACGCTTATATTTAGCATACGCTCTATTTCTAGTTGCAATCATTTCCTTGACATGTGGAGTTTGCCACGGGGCAGGTTTTTTTGAAAATCTTTTCGTTTGATTCGTGATAGATGCTCGTATTTTTTTGGTAAAGATGGAACTAAATGGAAGAAGGCTGTCCCACCTAGAAATATTAGAACTCGCAACGAAAACATAGTGCCTCACCTGCCGGGGGTCATCGGTGAAGCACGTGACGCATTATCTCCCATTCAATGCTGGATGTACATGTTTGGAAACTGCATTGATATTGTAGTTGAAAACATTAATTTATTTATTGATAAAATTTCTGTTAAATACCAAGATAAGGCTGAGTGTAGACCTACTGACTCTGTAGAAATCCAAGCGCTGTTGGGTTTGCTTTATTTAGCTGGGCTCCATCATGGATCAAGGACACATTTAGCAGAGTATTGGTCATAAGACGGTATGGGATATGAGATATTTCCTGCTACAATGGCAAAACGGAGGTTCGTCCTCTTATTGAAATGCATTCGCTTAGACGATACCACAACTAGAGGTCAAAGAAAAAAAATGGACAAACTAGCAGCAGTTCGTACTATTGTTGACAAGTTCAACGACAATTGTAAGAAAACTTATTCTGTGGGCAAGTATGTAACATTAGATGAAATGCTGCTTGACTTTAGGGGTAGGAGCAGTTTACCAATGTACATTCCAAGTAAATCAAACAAATACGGATTGAAAGTCTTCGCCGTTGTTGATGCCAAAACATTTTTCACTTCACACATAGAAATTTACGCTGGTGTTCAACCCAATGGTCCATATAAAACTGACAACTCTACCGCTGTAGTAACTGAAAGAATGTGTTCACATTTATTAGGATCAGGAAGAAATGTTACAATAGATCGTTGGTTCACAGGATATTCAATTGTAAAGAAACTGCTAAGAGAGTACCGCCTTACTATGGTTGGTACAATTAGAGCCAATAGAAGAGAACTACCTCTTGAAATAACACAAATTAAAAACAGGAAAGTATATTCTTCGTTATTCGCATTTAGTAATGATATGACTGCAGTTTTATATATACCCAAAAAAGGAAAGAATGTGCTTGTAGTTTCAACAATGCACCGAGACGATCATATCGATGAAGCTACCGGTGATCGGAAAAAGCCCGAAATAATTACTTTCTATAATGGCACAAAAAGTGGAGTAGATGTTGTTGATCGAATGATCACATCATACAAGGTTGCAAGAAACACAAAGCATTGGCCAATGGTAATTTTCTATAACCTCCTCAATATAGCAGCCATTAACGCTTTTGTTATCTACAAAGGCAACATACCAGATGGTGAATTTACTAAAACTCGCAGACTGTTGCACTTTTGGTCAAGTGCTTATCAACGGTGAAGTGAGAAGTGTGCGTACTTCTGCCTTGAGGCTCTCAGGTATTGAAGAGGAGATTATTCCAGAGCCACAACCAGGAAAAGAGAAAACTGTAAATATTGCAAAAGACGAAAAACTCATCAAAATGTTGGTTGTGCATGGAGCACATAACAGCGTGCTGACACGATTGTTTGGGAAATATGGAGACCATAGTTTGAAGTCCTCCAGTTTGTGCATAAAATCTTATTCTTTAGTTAAGACATTTTTTTATAACACTTTATACATTTTTAAATAAATATTATTATAGATCGATTTTCTTTTCCTTTATTTAGGCGTTATTTCAAAATTTTGAAAAATATGTGATTAAATTGTAAGCATTTTCTTTAAATGAAATGAGCATAAAACGTGAGTTTGGAATTGGCCCTGTATTAGGCTATTATATAGTACAAGCATCATATAAAACATATTTATGAGAAATTAGCACTGAAGGACACGTTGGCGTTATTTAGAGTTTTTTCTATTTTGGACTCCACAGACCACACCCGATCGAAAGTGTTAAAAAATCGAAAGCGCTCCCGACAGACGGAGGGTTAAGAGATATCAAAATTTAATCAAGCAATTAACCGAAATATACCATTTAAACTGTTAGATAGTTGAATTAAAGTATAAATTAGAAGCAGGCGTGTAAGTTCGAAGTTACAAGAGCACGCACCGAGAGAGTTACGTTCGGTTTTAATCCTTATTATTCACCATTAAATCTTGGCGTTTGATAATTTAACATCGGGCCCGTTCCGGAGTCTAATTTGCCGTAAATCCGGGCGGCGTTGACAATACGCCAACCCACTTTCTATGAGTGTACCCCGTAATGAATACCCAATCGGTTCGCGGTTATAAAAGTGACCGAGAAAGTTCCGGGCGAGCGAGCTGAATCGAAATTATAGAGAACCGGAGAATAGGTTATAACTTGCAATAGGAAAGGAGAATATCTACGCACTCACTTGACCATAAAACAAATGAAAGCCGCACCGCACCGTGACTTTTCGACTCTTAATTGTATGCTAATTTTCTATGCCTACGTTTATTCAAACAATCAATAAACCAACGCGACAACTATGAATAATTAATCTAACACGTTCACACATATTGTTATACCAAGTTTTATCACGACATACAATGTAACTATATCTACTTTTTTATATCAATTTGCACAATTACAGCAATATCACGATATAACAAATTAATATGGGGAAGGGCGTATTATTTATAGCCAAAAGATCGTTATCTTAAACATTTTTAATGACTGACTTCTGATTGTATACATCATTTTAAAACAATTTCATCAACGAACCAACCTTCCAAGTATTATCCGTGCCAGATGTCAAGGCCTCTCAGTTTAAATATCCATATCTTCGAAATCGTTCAAAAAAATAAATGAATAAAATAAATCCATATTAAGAAGTGTTCACATATGATTCACACATTTAATCATCTAATCCAGCGTGAGTCAAGTGAATTGGCTTGATTCACGCGTGAGTCACGTGATTCTTGTGTCACTCACGCGCACATCTCTACTTCCAACCCAATGAGTCACTTCAAAAAGTCAATTGCTCTTTGTAAGCTACTCTTCGTTTCTGATCGTATACATCTTATAGATGATTTCAGAACAATAATTTGAGATTGATTGATTAAAAGAGATTGCAGGAGGATTATGAAGGTAAAGATGAGATAAATTATGTTAACTATGAATATATAATTCTTTTACCATAGAGCCTAGGTCAAAGCGAAAGATTTTGCAAGTATTTATTTGATGCACTCATTCATCTATCATACTTTCTTTTTAAAATCTTCTAAAAATATTTCAACTCTTGTGGAAGCATTTCAAGTTTGTGGAAGGTAACCAAGTCTTTTGGAAAAAATATCAAGTTTTTTGGAATTAATATCAAGTCTTCTAGATGTAGTATCAAGTCATCAATAAGTAGTATCAAGTCTTTTCGCAACATTTCATATCCTTTGGAAGCAATGTCAAGTCTTTTGGAAGCAGATTAAGTATTGTAGAAGCAGTATAAGTCTTCTGGAAGCATTTCAAGTCTTCTGGGAGTAGTATCAAATCATTTACAAGCAGCATCAAGTCTTCCGGAAGCAGATCAAGTGTTATAGAAGCAGTATTAAGTCTTCTGAAAACATTACAAACCTTTGGGAAGCAATATCAAGTCTTTTGGAAGTAGCTCAAGACTTGTAGAAGCAGTACCACGCCTTTTTGAAGCATTACAAGTCTTCTGGACATAGTATCAAGTCATCTATAAGCAGTATCAAGTCTCCTTGAAGCATTTTATATCCTATGTGGAAGCAATATCAAATCTTTTGGAAGCAGATTAAGTTTTATAGAAGCAGTGTAAGTATTTTGGAAGCGAAGCATTTCAAGTCTTCTGGGAGTAGTATCAAGTCATATACAAGCAGCATCAAGTATTCTGGAAGCAGATCAAGTGTTATAGAAGCAGTATTAAGTCTTTTGAAATCATTACAAGCCTTTGGGAAGCAATATCAAATCTTTTGGAAGTAGCTCAAGACTTGTAGAAGCAGTACCAAGCCTTTTTGACGCATTACAATTATTCTGGACATAGTATCAAGTCATCTAAAACCAGTATAAAATCTCCTTGAAGCATTTTATATCCTATGTGGAAGCAATATCAAATCTTTTGGAAGCAGATTAAGTTTTATAGCAGCAGAGTATGTCTTCTAGAAGCGAAGCATTTCAAGTCTTCTGGGAGTAGTATCAAGTCATTTACAAGCAGCATCAAGTCTTCCGGAAACAGATCAAGTGTTATAGAAACAGTATTAAGTTTTCTGAAAATATTACAAGCCTTTGGGAAGCAATATCAAGTCTTTTGGAAGTAGCTCAAGACTTGTAGAAGCAGTACCAAACCTTTTTGAAGCATTACAAGTCTTCTGGACATAGTATCAAGTCTTCTAGACATAGTATCAAGTCTTCTGGACATAGTATCAAGTCTTCTGGACATAGTATCAAGTTTTCTGGACATGGTATCAAATCATCTATAAGCAGTATCAAGTCTCCTTGAAGCATTTTATATGTCATGTAGAAGTAATATCAAATATTCTGGAAGCAGATTATGTTTTATGGAAGCAGTGTAAGTTTTTTGGAAGCGAAGCATTTCAAGTCTTCTGGGAGTAGTATCAAGTCATTTACAAGCAGCATCAAGTCTTCCGAAAGCAGATCAAGTGTTATAGAAACAGTATTAAGTCTTCTAAAAACATTACAAGTCCTTAGGAAGCAATATCAAGTCCTTTGGAAGTAGCTCAAGACTTGTAGAAGCAGTACCAAGCCTTTTTGAAGCATTACAAGTCTTCTGGACATAGTATCAAGTCATCTATAAGCAATATCAAGTCTCCTTGAAGCATTTTATATCCTATGTGGAAGCAATATCAAATCTTTTGGAAGCAGATTAAGTTTTATAGAAGCAGTGTAAGTCTTCTGGAAGCGAAGCATTTCAAGTCTTCTGGGAGTAGTGTCAAGTCATTTACAAGCAGCATCAAGTATTCTGGAAGCAGATCAAGTGTTATAGAAGCAGTATTAAGTCTTCTAAAAACATTACAAGCCTTTGGGAAGCAATATCAAGTCTTTTGGAAGCAGCTCAAGACTTGCAGAAGCAGTACCACCCCTTTTTGGAGCATTGCAAGTTTTCTGGCCATATTTTCAAGTCATCTATAAGCAGTATCAAGTCTTCTTGAAGCATTTTATATCCTATGTGGAAGCAATATCAAATCTTCTGGAAGCAGATTAAGTTTTATGGAAGCAGTGTAAGTCTTTTGGAAGCGAAGCATTTCAAGTCTTCTGGGAGTAGTATCAAGTCATTTACAAGCAGCATCAAGTCTTCCGAAAGCAGATCAAGTGTTATAGAAACAGTATTAAGTCTTCTAAAAACATTACAAGTCCTTAGGAAGCAATATCAAGTCTTTTGGAAGTAGCTCAAGACTTGTAGAAGCAGTACCAAGCCTTTTTGAAGCATTACAAGTCTTCTGGACATAGTATCAAGTCATCTATAAGCAATATCAAGTCTCCTTGAAGCATTTTATATCCTATGTGGAAGCAATATCAAATCTTTTGGAAGCAGATTAAGTTTTATAGAAGCAGTGTAAGTCTTCTGGAAGCGAAGCATTTCAAGTCTTCTGGGAGTAGTGTCAAGTCATTTACAAGCAGCATCAAGTATTCTGGAAGCAGATCAAGTGTTATAGAAGCAGTATTAAGTCTTCTAAAAACATTACAAGCCTTTGGGAAGCAATATCAAGTCTTTTGGAAGCAGCTCAAGACTTGCAGAAGCAGTACCACCCCTTTTTGGAGCATTGCAAGTTTTCTGGCCATATTTTCAAGTCATCTATAAGCAGTATCAAGTCTTCTTGAAGCATTTTATATCCTATGTGGAAGCAATATCAAATCTTCTGGAAGCAGATTAAGTTTTACAGAAGCAGTGTAAGTCTTTTGGAAGCGAAGCATTTCAAGTCTTCTGGGAGTAATATCAAGTCATTTACAAGCAGCATCAAGTCTTCTGGAAGCAAATCAAGTGTTGTAGAAGCAGTATTAAGTCTTCTAAAAACATTACAAGCCTTTGGAAAGCAATATCAAGTCTTTTGAAAGTAGCTCAAAACTTGTAGAAGCAGTACCACGCCTTTTTGAAGCATTACAAGTCTTCTGGCCATATTATCAAGTCATCTATAAGCAGTATCAAGTCTCCTTGAAGCATTTTATATCCTATGCGAAAGCAATATCAAATCTTTTGGAAGCAGATTAAGTTTTATAGAAGCAGTGTAAGTCTTTTGGAAGCGAAGCATTTCAAGTCTTCTGGGAGTAGTATCAAGTCATTTACAAGCAGCATCAAGTCTTCTGGAAGCAAATCAAGTGTTGTAGAAGCAGTATTAAGTCTTCTAAAAACATTACAAGCCTTTGGGAAGCAATATCAAGTCTTTTGGAAGTAGCTCAAGACTTGTAGAAGCAGTACCACGCCTTTTTGAAGCATTACAAGTGTTCTGGCCATATTATCAAGTCATCTATAAGCAGTATCAAATCTCCTTGAAGCATTTTATATCCTATGTGGAAGCAATATCAAATCTTTTGGAAGCAGATTAAGTTTTATAGAAGCAGTGTAAGTCTTCTGGAAGAGAAGCATTTCAAGTCTTCTGGGAGTAGTATCAAGCCATTTACAAGCAGCATCAAGTCTTCCGGAAGTAGATCAAGTGTTATAGAAGCAGTATTAAGTCTTCTAAAAACATTACAAGCCTTTGGGAAGCAATATCAAGTCTTTTGGAAGTAGCTCAAGACTTGTAGAAGCAGTACCACGCCTTTTTGAAGCATTACAAGTCTTCTGGCCATATTATCAAGTCATCTATAAGCAGTATCAAGTCTCCTTGAAGCATTTTATATCCTATGTGGAAGCAATATCAAATCTTCTGGAAGCAGATTAAGTTTTACAGAAGCAGTGTAAGTCTTTTGGAAGCGAAGCATTTCAAGTTTTCTGGGAGTAGTATCAAGCCATTTACAAGCAGCATTAAGTATTCTGGAAGCAGATCAAGTGTTATAGAAGCAGTATTAAGTCACTTGAAATCATTACAAGCCTTTGGGAAGCAATATCAAGTCTTTCGAAAGTAGCTCAAGACTTGTAGAAGCAGTACCAAGCCTTTTTGACGCATTACAATTCTTTCGAACATAGTATCAAGTCATCTATAAGCAGTATCAAGTCTCCTTGAAGCATTTTATATCCTATGTGGAAGCAATATCAAATCTTTTGGAAGCAGATTAAGTTTTATGGAAGCAGTGTAAGTCTTTTGGAAGCGAAGCATTTCAAGTCTTCTGGGAGTAGTATCAAGTCATTTACAAGCAGCATCAAGTCTTCTGGAAGCAAATCAAATGTTGTAGAAGCAGTATTAAGTCTTCTAAAAACATTACAAGCCTTTGGGAAGCAATATCAAGTCTTTTGGAAGTACCTCAAGACTTGTAGAAGCAGTACCACGCCTTTTTGAAGCATTACAAGTCTTCTGGCCATATTATCAAGTCATCTATAAGCAGTATCAAGTCTCCTTGAAGCATTTTATATCCTATGTGAAAGCAATATCAAATCTTCTAGAAGCAGATTAAATTTTATAAAAGCAGTGTAAGTCTTCTGGAAGCGAAGCATTTCAAGTCTTCTTGGAGTAGTATCAAGTCATTTACAAGCAGCATCAAATCTTCTGTAAGCACATCAATGTTATATATGCAATATCAAGTTTTTTGGAAGTAGTTCAAAACTTGTAGAAGCAGTATCTACTCGTTTTGAAGCATTACAAGTTGCACGTTGAGCTATAACTTAGATACTATAATTTGAAAACATGGATAACACCTCATCATTTTTGTTCAGCAATATTTTTCATATTTGTCATAACAAAAGAGAGGGAAGCTAATGTATTTTCAGATATTTACACATTAATATCTCCTGTATCGTTCGACCGATCTGAATATTTTTATTCTTCTTTAAAAGAGCAATTTGTTTTTTCAAAAGATATTTGCAATAATGATATATTTTTATGATTTTTGAAACAATGTTAAATGGAATGGAACTATTTACTACACAGACTCATAATGGTTATAAAGTTTACTAAATATCTATAGCGCGTTTGGCCAAGTCTGTAATAAACGTGGACGTTTGTTATCAAGTAGCGATGAAGACTTGCGAAATTGATCCGATTTTTTAAAGGAAGTTGTATTGACCGTTGCGTTGGTAGGAGTGCTGGCAAGATCTTTAGATAAATTTTTATAAAAACTGTTTCGTTTTTCCAATATCACATCACTGAAAACTTGCTTTGGATCTTGTCAGAAATGTTATTGAATCAGAACTTAACTAATTATGATGTAGATAATTAGGATAATATCTGCATGATGTATTTCTGTACAATGTGATTATTGATGTCAAAACTGCCTAACATAAGACTAGAATGGTATTTAACTTGAAGAATTGTTTTTGTTTCTTTTGTTAATCAAGTGGATTAACTTACGATGTGTAAAGATGGAGTTATTAATTTAGGATATATAATTTTAATTGCATATTAATGTCAATTTGTGTGAGATGCATCGTCACTCGTTTAGTAACAGGACCACATATGCAGACCACGTGCGAAAGCACTCGTCCTGCCGGTCGGGAGGCTGCACGATTTGTCGGCGGTCCGCAGGGGGCGCAGTCGTCGCCGCGGGGCGCAGCTCCCTCGCTTGCATCCCGCCGTTTATGGGATATGTAATTACGAAGGACCGTACAATAATTTTCGTCCATCACTTCCGTTAGACAGGTCCCTCGGTAATGTATGCGGGGCCGCCACTTCGAAGGAGCTGAACCCCATTTTTCATCCTCATTCCGCTACCGTTTCGATTTTACTTCATTTATTACGCTTTATTAAATCGTTAAATGAATATGGAAAAAAAATTAAAATAATTGAAACTTTGTTGATTGATCATTTACTCAAATTACTTTAGTAAGTAAGTTTATTTAAGTATAATTGTTTCTAATTACACTTGTTTATTAATAACGACCAATTAATTTTCCCACAACTACTTAAATAACAAGTATTTACTTGATACGACGAATAAATCAAACGGACTTTAATTAAATCGTACTTGGCATATTTTTCTATCAATTTTAACCAGAGTCGTACTCAGAAATTTTATTGTAGTAAATACATTTCTGATTGAGGATGGAATCCGGGTCTGTAGAAACAGAAACGCATTCGACATATAGAAATAAACGACGACAACCGCCTCGTAAACAATGCGATAAAGCGCGTTTCGTCGTCGAACGCGGTCGCGGTCCGTTAATGAGGTCAAATAATAAAGGATAATAAGGCGATAAATCGACTACGGCCCAGATATTTATATCGCGAATTAATGGCGGAGATTTATTGCGAATTTCGCCGCGTGCAAACTGAGAGTTACATCATCGGTCGTCGCGTAAATTCGATATTTCAAATCAATAAATCGATGGCAGCCCTTTTCGGGCATTCGCTATCTGATCGTGCTAAATATTTTCGCGATTTCCGTTCTTGGGAGGGATTTCTGTGGAGGCGAGCATATTTATTTAGGTTATTTATGCCACGCACATTTCTACCCCGTCCCGAATAAATAACGTTCATTAAACGCGGGCACCGAGCTTAGCGCGGTATCTCACCAAGGGTGATCTTGATAAAGGGTTTTATCGCTTCTTTTCAACAAAAATTCATTCGATAAGGAACATCCCCAAAAAGGAAATGAAAACGATTAATTTTAAATTTCTATTTATTTTATCCCCATACTTTATAAAGAAAATAAATGTGTATTCATGATCAATAACATACTTTACTGACTTGTAATAATCTAAGGATTAACAAAGTTTTTTCTTTTTGAAGTTATGTTGATCATTCAACCACCTGAAAGAGATATTCAACGTCCTAAGATATTCAACATCCCTACGATGAGTTAGTTACAAAATGTAATGCAAAAGATGTGTATGATGAGGACACCATGCATTTTGTAGAAAAAACAGGCGCCCCCCATGAGTTGATGTCCCAAGACTGTATCCTTATTAGCTCTTAGATTTAAGACAGCGTTGATGGTTAGATTGGATGACTGGGTTGGGTTGAGCTTCAACTTCATACCATTCAATATGTAGGATAGTTTAAAGTTGAAACTCAATGCAATAAAACCATAAAAAGATTTTTAAGTTTGATTTTTCCTTATATAAACAATATCAAATCTTCTGGAAGCAGATTAAGTTTTACAGAAGCAGTGTAAGTCTTTTGGAAGCGAAGCATTTCAAGTTTTCTGGGAGTAGTGTCAAGTCACTTACAAGCAGCATCAAGTCTTCTGCAAGCAGATGAAGTGTTATAGAAGCAATATTAAGTCTTCTGAAAATATTACAAGTCTTTGGGAAACAATATCAAGTTTTCTGGTAGTAGCTCAAGACTTGTAGAAGTAGTACCAAGCCTTTTTGACGCATTACAATTCTTCTGGACATAGTATCAAGTCATCTATAAGCAGTATCAAGTCTCCTTGAAGCATTTTATATCCTATGTGGAAGCAATATCAAATCTTCTAGAAGCAGATTAAGTTTTATAGAAGCAATGTAAGTCTTTTGGAAGCGAAACATTTCAAGTCTTCTGGGAGTAGTGGCAAGTCATTTATAAGCAGCATCAAGTCTTCAGGAAGCAGATCAAGTGTTATAGAAGCAGTATTAAGTCTTCTGAAAACATTACAAGCCTTTGGGAAACAATATCAAGTTTTTTGGTAGTAGCTCAAGACTTGTAGAAGCAGCACCAAGCCTTTTTGAAGCATTTCAAGTCTTCTGGACATAGTATCAAGTCATCTATAAGCAGTATGAAGTCTCCTTGGAGCATTTTATATCCTATGTGGAAGCAATATCGAATTTTCTGAAAGCAAATTAGGTTTTATAAAAGCAGTGCAAGTCTTCTGGAAGCGAAGCATTTCAAGTCTTCTGGGAGTAGTATCAAGTCATTTACAAGCAGCATCAAGTCTTCCGGAAGCAGATCACTTATTACAGAAGCAGTATTAAGTCCTGAAAACATTACAAGCCTTTGGGAAGCAATATCAAGTCTTTTGGAAGTAGCTCAAGACTTGTAGAAGCAGTACCAAGCCTTTTTGAAGCATTACAAGTTTTCTGGACATATTATCAAATCATCTATAAGCAGTATCAAGTCTCCTTGAAGCATTTTATATCCTATGTGGAAGCAATATCAAATCTTCTGGAAGCAGATTAAGTTTTACAGAAGCAGTGTAGGTCTTTTGGATGCGAAGCATTTCAAGTCTTCTGGGAGTAGTATCAAGTCATTTACAAGCAGCATCAAGTATTCTGGAAGCAGATCAAGTGTTATAGAAGCAGTATTAAGTCTTTTGAAATCATTACAAGCCTTTGAGAAGCAATATCAAGTCTTTTGGAAGTAGCTCAAGACTTGTAGAAGCAGTACCAAGCCTTTTTGAAGCATTACAAGTTTTCTGGACATATTATCAAGTCATCTATAAGCAGTATCAAGTCTCCTTGAAGCATTTTATATCCTATGTGGAAGCAATATCAAATCTTCTGGAAGCAGATTAAGTTTTACAGAAGCAGTGTAAGTCTTTTGGAAGCGAAGCATTTCAAGTCTTCTGGGAGTAGTATCAAGTCATTTACAAGCAGCATCAAGTCTTCCGGAAGCAGATCAACTATTATAGAAGCAGTATTAAGTCCTGAAAACATTACAAGCCTTTGGGAAGCAATATCAAGTCTTTTGGAAGTAGCTCAAGACTTGTAGAAGCAGTACCAAGCCTTTTTGAAGCATTACAAGTTTTCTGGACATATTATCAAGTCATCTGTAAGCAGTATCAAGTCTCCTTGAAGCATTTTGTATCCTATGTGGAAGCAATATCAAATCTTCTGGAAGCAGATTAAGTTTTACAGAAGCAGTGTAAGTCTTTTGGAAGCGAAGCATTTCAAGTCTTCTGGGAGTAGTATCAAGTCATTTACAAACAGCATCAAGTCTTCCGGAAGCAGATCAACTATTATAGAAGCAGTATTAAGTCCTGAAAACATTACAAGCCTTTGGGAAGCAATATCAAGTCTTTTGGAAGTAGCTCAAGACTTGTAGAAGCAGTACCAAGCTTTTTTGAAGCATTAGAAGTTTTCTGGACATATTATCAAGTCATCTGTAAGCAGTATCAAGTCTCCTTGAAGCATTTTGTATCCTATGTGGAAGCAATATCAAATCTTCTGGAAGCAGATTAAGTTTTACAGAAGCAGTGTAAGTCTTTTGGAAGCGAAGCATTTCAAGTCTTCTGGGAGTAGTATCAAGTCATTTACAAGCAGCATCAAGTCTTCCGGAAGCAGATCAACTATTATAGAAGCAGTATTAAGTCCTGAAAACATTACAAGCCTTTGGGAAGCAGTATCAAGTCTTTTGGAAGTAGCTCAAGACTTGTAGAAGCAGTACCAAGTTTTTTTGAAGCATTACAAGTTTTCTGGACATATTATCAAGTCATCTGTAAGCAGTATCAAGTCTCCTTGAAGCATTTTGTATCCTATGTGGAAGCAATATCAAATCTTCTGGAAGCAGATTAAGTTTTACAGAAGCAGTGTAAGTCTTTTGGAAGCGAAGCATTTCATGTCTTCTGAGAGTAGTATCAAGTCATTTACAAACAGCATCAAGTCTTCCGGAAGCAGATCAACTATTATAGAAGCAGTATTAAGTCCTGAAAACATTACAAGCCTTTGGGAAGCAATATCAAGTCTTTTGGAAGTAGCTCAAGACTTGTAGAAGCAGTACCAAGCCTTTTTGAAGCATTACAAGTTTTCTGGACATATTATCAAGTCATCTATAAGCAGTATCAAGTCTCCTTGAAGCATTTTGTATCCTATGTGGAAGCAATATCAAATCTTCTGGAAGCAGATTAAGTTTTACAGAAGCAGTGTAAGTCTTTTGGAAGCGAAGCATTTCAAGTCTTCTGGGAGTAGTATCAAGTCATTTACAAACAGCATCAAGTCTTCCGGAAGCAGATCAACTATTATAGAAGCAGTATTAAGTCCTGAAAACATTACAAGCCTTTGGGAAGCAATATCAAGTCTTTTGGAAGTAGCTCAAGACTTGTAGAAGCAGTACCAAGCTTTTTTGAAGCATTAGAAGTTTTCTGGACATATTATCAAGTCATCTGTAAGCAGTATCAAGTCTCCTTGAAGCATTTTGTATCCTATGTGGAAGCAATATCAAATCTTCTGGAAGCAGATTAAGTTTTACAGAAGCAGTGTAAGTCTTTTGGAAGCGAAGCATTTCAAGTCTTCTGGGAGTAGTATCAAGTCATTTACAAGCAGCATCAAGTCTTCCGGAAGCAGATCAACTATTATAGAAGCAGTATTAAGTCCTGAAAACATTACAAGCCTTTGGGAAGCAGTATCAAGTCTTTTGGAAGTAGCTCAAGACTTGTAGAAGCAGTACCAAGTTTTTTTGAAGCATTACAAGTTTTCTGGACATATTATCAAGTCATCTGTAAGCAGTATCAAGTCTCCTTGAAGCATTTTGTATCCTATGTGGAAGCAATATCAAATCTTCTGGAAGCAGATTAAGTTTTACAGAAGCAGTGTAAGTCTTTTGGAAGCGAAGCATTTCATGTCTTCTGAGAGTAGTATCAAGTCATTTACAAACAGCATCAAGTCTTCCGGAAGCAGATCAACTATTATAGAAGCAGTATTAAGTCCTGAAAACATTACAAGCCTTTGGGAAGCAATATCAAGTCTTTTGGAAGTAGCTCAAGACTTGTAGAAGCAGTACCAAGCCTTTTGAAGCATTACAAGTTTTCTGGACATATTATCAAGTCATCTATAAGCAGTATCAAGTCTCCTTGAAGCATTTTGTATCCTATGTGGAAGCAATATCAAATCTTCTGGAAGCAGATTAAGTTTTACAGAAGCAGTGTAAGTCTTTTGGAAGCGAAGCATTTCAAGTCTTCTGGGAGTAGTATCAAGTCATTTACAAGCAGCATCAAGTCTTCCGGAAGCAGATCAACTATTATAGAAGCAGTATTAAGTCCTGAAAACATTACAAGCCTTTGGGAAGCAATATCAAGTCTTTTGGAAGTAGCTCAAGACTTGTAGAAGCAGTACCAAGCCTTTTTGAAGCATTACAAGTTTTCTGGACATATTATCAAGTCATCTGTAAGCAGTATCAAGTCTCCTTGAAGCATTTTGTATCCTATGTGGAAGCAATATCAAATCTTCTGGAAGCAGATTAAGTTTTACAGAAGCAGTGTAAGTCTTTTGGAAGCGAAGCATTTCAAGTCTTCTGGGAGTAGTATCAAGTCATTTACAAACAGCATCAAGTCTTCCGGAAGCAGATCAACTATTATAGAAGCAGTATTAAGTCCTGAAAACATTACAAGCCTTTGGGAAGCAATATCAAGTCTTTTGGAAGTAGCTCAAGACTTGTAGAAGCAGTACCAAGCTTTTTTGAAGCATTAGAAGTTTTCTGGACATATTATCAAGTCATCTGTAAGCAGTATCAAGTCTCCTTGAAGCATTTTGTATCCTATGTGGAAGCAATATCAAATCTTCTGGAAGCAGATTAAGTTTTACAGAAGCAGTGTAAGTCTTTTGGAAGCGAAGCATTTCAAGTCTTCTGGGAGTAGTATCAAGTCATTTACAAGCAGCATCAAGTCTTCCGGAAGCAGATCAACTATTATAGAAGCAGTATTAAGTCCTGAAAACATTACAAGCCTTTGGGAAGCAGTATCAAGTCTTTTGGAAGTAGCTCAAGACTTGTAGAAGCAGTACCAAGTTTTTTTGAAGCATTACAAGTTTTCTGGACATATTATCAAGTCATCTGTAAGCAGTATCAAGTCTCCTTGAAGCATTTTGTATCCTATGTGGAAGCAATATCAAATCTTCTGGAAGCAGATTAAGTTTTACAGAAGCAGTGTAAGTCTTTTGGAAGCGAAGCATTTCATGTCTTCTGAGAGTAGTATCAAGTCATTTACAAACAGCATCAAGTCTTCCGGAAGCAGATCAACTATTATAGAAGCAGTATTAAGTCCTGAAAACATTACAAGCCTTTGGGAAGCAATATCAAGTCTTTTGGAAGTAGCTCAAGACTTGTAGAAGCAGTACCAAGCCTTTTTGAAGCATTACAAGTTTTCTGGACATATTATCAAGTCATCTATAAGCAGTATCAAGTCTCCTTGAAGCATTTTGTATCCTATGTGGAAGCAATATCAAATCTTCTGGAAGCAGATTAAGTTTTACAGAAGCAGTGTAAGTCTTTTGGAAGCGAAGCATTTCAAGTCTTCTGAGAGTAGTATCAAGTCATTTACAAGCAGCATCAAGTCTTCCGGAAGCAGATCACCTATTATAGAAGCAGTATTAAGTCCTGAAAACATTACAAGCCTTTGGGAAGCAACATCAAGTCTTTTGGAAATAGTTCAAGACTTGAAGAAGCAGTACCAAGCCTTTTTGAAGCATTACAAGTTTTCTGGACATATTATCAAGTCATCTAAAAGCAGTATAAAGTCTCCTTGAAACATTTTATATCCTATGTGGAAGCAATATCAAATCTTTTGGAAGCAGATTAAGTTTTATAGCAGTAGAGTATGTCTTCTGGAAGCGAAGCATTTCAAGTCTTCTGGGAGTAATATCAAGTCATTTACAAGCAGCATCAAGTCTTCCGGAAGCAGATCAAGTGTTATAGAAGCAGTATTAAGTCTTCTGAAAACATTACAAGCCTTTGGGAAGCAATATCAAGTCTTTTGGAAGTAGCTCAAGACTTATAGAAGCAGTACCAAACCTTTTTGAAGCATTACAAGTTTTCTGGACATATTATCAAGTCATCTATAAGCAGTATCAAGTCTCCTTGAAGCATTTTATATCCTATGTGCAAGCAATATCATATCTTTTGGACGCAGATTAAGTTTTATAGAAGCAGTGTAAGTCTTCTGGAAGCGAAGCATTTCAAGTCTTCTGGGAGTAGTATCACGTCATTTACAAGCAGCATCAAGTCTTCCGGAAGTAGATCAAGTGTTATAGAAGCAGTATTAAGTCTTCTGAAAACATTACAAGCCTTTGGGAAGCAATATCAAGTCTTTTCGGTCAACCCAACCATAGAAGTAAACATTCACGGAATGTTTCCAAAGGATTTGTGAGATTGGATTGGGTTTGGTTGGGTGTAGCTCCAACTTTTTATGATTCGATAAGAGGAGCGTTATGGATTGCGTTCGATTTGGTTATGTTGGGTTGAGTTTGGTGTCAAGTTCGGGAAAGTGATCAAAGCAGTACTGCGATAAGGATTGTGATGCGTTTATTAATGTATATAGAAATATGTGTGATAAGTTATTTTGAAAGCCATAGATTTGTGTGTGTAGAAGAATTTGAACTATTACTTCACAAGATATCTTGACTGGAGGAGATTTGAACGCTAAAATGCTGCAGGCACGTTCTAGTACTTTTAATGAAAGAGGAGAAATTTTGGAACTATGGTTAACTTCAAATAATCTGATTGTGTTAAACCAAGGCAATATTCCGACATTTTCTGGACCACCTGGAGAATCCTTAGTGGATTTTATGGCTGCTTCAATCAATCTAAGAAGAAGAGTAAGAAATTGGTGTGTGGATCTAGAAAGTGATAATTTAAGTGACCGTAGATCTATTATGTTTGAAATTGGAGAGTGTGATAGAAATGAAGGTGAAAGTGACATTAATTTTGGCAGGTGGGTAGCTTCTGAAAAGAATTAAAAGAATTTGGAGAAAATGATAAAAGATGAAACTCGATTTTTTGATAAAGACGAAGCGAGAACACCAGAAAATTTACTAAAAAACATACAAAGGGTGCGTAATGAATATTGTGTTAAGAAAAATTGCAGAAATTGTAGCCACAAACCAGTATACTGCTGAAACGACGAAATTGCAGAAAAAAGAAAAGATTGCATTAAATTAAGAAGAACCTTAACACGAAGTAGAGGGAATGGTATTTTTGATTTGAAATTAATTGAAAATTTACGATAAATAAAATGAATGCTGCCATTCCGATGCCGCCAGGCGCAGCTTTTCACGCATCACCTCTATACTCGAATAATCTGGCAATTTTAAATAATTTAGACATGTCATCACTGATAGCAGAAAATCATCTGGATTCATATTTGGTTCCAAAGTTTTTCTCACAACCGTTAAAGGGGGCGATAATGATTTAAACCCTCCAACTGGTAAACGAGAATTTCCAGTAAGGAATTGAACAAACATCTTTTGTTCTTTGCGATCATACGAGCTTAAAATTTCAAATAGAAACCCAATCGCACGCGAATCGGCGTTATATTCATGATCCGGCCGGCAACATTCCATCAGAGTTTACATCCCATCCGGAGACTATATATTTTTTTGACTGTATTTCTTCTGCCAAAGTTTTGGAATTCTTGGTGTGATATTTTTGCTCAAAGTTACACACATATCATCATTTATTTTCAACAAATATTTAGACTTGCAACCTAGAAACAAAATAAAAGAAATAAAAAACACATTGGAAAGAGTAAGAAAGAAAAATGGAACCAACTTTTTGCAGATTTTGAAGAAGATGTTAAAGCTATGGCATACCAAATAGTTACTAATAGACTGAAAATGAAAAGCAGAAATACTATTGAAAATAAGACGGTGAAAGACCAAATCGGTAAACTGTTACCTAATTATGAAACTTTTGCATGGGAGACTCTCAACTACTGAGTTCCTCTTCTGATAGGAACTCTCAGTAGCGGTAGGTAATTTAAGAATAAATTTATCAGTGACCGGATGCCGTTCCATCTGAAATAGTTGGACTGCTGGCATCGAAGCATTTAAAGGATTTCTTAGAGATGTATAGTAAATATTATGAAAAGTGCAAATCTTATATTCATTGAGAAGCCAAAAAAATGGTTATACAAGTGGATGAGAATAACATTCTACATGAAAACCAATATGGAAAGGATTTTTACTAGGTCCACTTTTATGGAATTTATATTATGATAGGATTCTAAGAGTGGACTTGGAGGCCGAAGTAGAGATTATAAGTTATGCAGATGATCTGGCATTTTGGGTTATAGATCGAGATGAGTGTGAACTGCAATAAGAATTATTGATAAACTTAAGACGATGGGTTTTGACATTGCTGCACAGAAAACAGAAATGGTTTTACTTCAAAGAAGAAGAAAGATAAGATCTTTTAACCTTGAAGTAAATGAATCTGTAATTCAAAGTGCTGAAAGGGTGTGTTTATCAATAAGGACATGATCATGACGAAACATATTGAAGAGGTTTCAAGTACGGTGACATTCATGAGTAATTTACTTTTAAGGTTGATGCCGAATTTAGGTAATCCGAGATCAAGACGTAGGAAGCTTCTTGCATCGACTAGATATACGCCACAACTATTTGGCAATGAGCCCTTAAATTTAAACGTGTTATGTATTAAAAGTGTTATGTTAAAAAAAGTCAATCAAAAACTCATTATCGGAATTTGTTCCTCATATCGAATGGTTTTTGCTGAAGGGATTCAAGTTATTGCTGGTTTAGTTCCACTGGAGAAAACTGAAGAAAGAACAGCGTTATATAGGAAAGGCAAAGAAGCAAAATGTGGATGCAGACCAAATTTATTAAAGGTCTGGAAGGAAAGATGAGATCTATATGAGGGATGGACAAGAATTCTTATCTTGAAAATAAAACAATGGTTCGAAAAGAAATGAGAGGTTGATTTCTATTTGGCTCAGGATTTGGAGTCTTTAAGAAATATCTGTTTAAAATTAAAAATAATGAATGTTTGCTGGTTTTGCGAAAGCATAACATAGTGGAACATTAATTATTTTTTTGTGAAAAGTTTATTTTTAAAAGAAATGTTTGTGAAAGAAAATGCGATTAGTTGTTAAACCGAGAGGTGTTAGAATCAGAAGAATTGTGGAATATACTGCAAGACATGGTGGTTAATATAATGAAATTGAAGGAAAGCCATGAAAACCTCCTAGAAAGAGTTGGGGATGGTGAAGGTGAGACCTTAAAGAATGCATAAACTGGTATTTTATTCTTATTCTCTGAACTAATACCCTGATAGGTGATTGCAAGAAGAGAGAGGGAAGTGTTGAGTTGGGTTGAAATTTTCTTCAACTCAGCACTATCTGGCCATATAATATCTTTGGTCAAGTGTCTGTTTACAAATTTCCTAATCCCCTCTATAATAAAAAAAAGGTTTGGAATAAGTTGAGCCGGTGCTGTCCTAAATCTAAGAACTAATAGGGCTATAGCCTTCGGGCGCCAATTCCTGAGAGTACGCTTGTTTTTGCTATGAAATGCATGATATTTCCATCATATATGTGCCAAGTGTTTCCTTTGGAGTACTGGGGGACATTGGGTACAAGTGGAGCAAAAGGGGCACACTCGTTTCGTACATCCAATACACCCAATCGTACGTTGGGTTTAGCCATAAAGACGTTTTTTTAACGAATACCTCTACAATGAATATTTTTTGAAACAGAGTAGTTTACAAATAGATTTAGTAACCCTACATATTCGAATTGAAGTAAAACTAGCTAACACGAACTAACACTAGATTTAGAAGTTGAAAGTTTTGGGATTTTAGTTCTTCATCAACATATCTTTTCCAGTATAGTACGTGTTTTATAAATGGGCTTTCTTTATTATTCTTTAAAGTCTATCCAGAAAAATATCTGCTATTAAACTACTTAATGGTGATCCCATCGGAAGTCCTTCGTTGTTGAACGAACAGAAATTTTATTGGAGACATATTTTGAAAAGATTATACAATTTTTGGCTGTCTATTTTGTAGTTCAATTTTTCATTTAAAATATACTCAGCAGCAGAAGTCTGCGTACAAAAAACTTGTAATACTTTAATTGAAAAAATAAGAGTCATAATCTAATGTGATAAACTTGATTTTTTTTCTATTTTGTATATTAACTAGATATAATTCTTTTAACAAAATATGCTTCAACAAAACAGAAACAGTAGTTAGAGAAAAGAATCAAAACTAAAAATTCTACAAATGTAGGGTATGCAAAAATCTGCGTACAAGTCAGGACAGTATTTATAAAAAATTCATAAATGAGATCGTTGGTTCTATATTAATATGAGGTCGGATAACCTTTACTTTCGGTTTAATGACCTCCCTTAAACGTTTAGGCATGGAGTGCACTAATTTCTTCGTTTCGTCCGAACTGATTTTGGCCCATTCCTCAATCATAACATTTTTTAACGTTTCCTTCGACGTTATGTTGCGTTGCCGAATCCTGCGTTCCAGTAAATCCCAGAGGTGTTCGATGGGATTCAAGTCCGGCGATTGTGGAGGTGTTTTAAGTTGCTTTGGGGTATTGTATAGTAGCCAAAGCTTAGTGTAAAAAGTATTCGGGCCCCAAGCCCAAGTTTTCGATGCTAGGCTTCAAATTTTCTTTTAAAATGTCTATATACATTTTATGGTCCATTGTCGATGTTATGAAAACCAACCTTCCCACCCCTTTGGTGCACATACACCCCCAAACCATAACTCCACCACCTCCGTGTTTTACAGTCGCTTTCAAATTTTCGGGATTAAGGGCAGTATTTCTCCATACAAGTTCATCTGTAAAGAGAACTTTCTCCCAGAATTCAATGGGCTTGTCTAAGAGTTTTTTTGCAAAGGCGATCCGCTTCTGACGATTGACCTCTGTGATAGTTAGCTTTTTTTAACGTCCTTCTCACCGTATCTTTGCTGATAGTTTTATGAAATTCTTCTTGTACATTTTCTACTATTTTTTTGCCATCAGGCTAGGTTCTTTTCTAACCTGCTGTACAATTTTTCGCTTCTCTCGGTTTGTTAAAAGGGGTCACTTCTCTCGGTCAGATCGCGGACGTGAGAGGTAATCTTCAGTGTCTTTATAATTATTAATTACTCTTTGAATGGAAGAGTGTGACCTGCCGACAGTTTCTCCTATTTTTCGAAAAGATTTTCCCTCTTTCCATAACTTTACAATAATTTTTCTCTCTCCCAATTCAATTTCCTTTCTTTTCGTGTCCATTCTAACTTTTAGCTTCTAAGCCTCTGCTAATATAATTGACACCGATTATCTTTTATATAAATAAGTATATTTTGGAGAAGGCGTCTTTATTTGTACACAGATTTTTGCATACGCATCATTTGGAGAATTTTTAATTTTAATTTTTTTTCTAACTAATATTTCTGTTTTATTGATGCATATTTTGTTAATAGAATTATATGTAGTTAATACACAAAATAAAAAAAATTCAAGTTTATCACATTAGATCATGACCCTTATTTTTTCAGTTAAAGTGTTAGAATTTTTTTGTACGCAAACTTCTGCTGCTAAGTGTATTTTGGATAATTCGTAATGCTTCTTCTGTTGATATGTTAGTATATAAATTGATTATGTCAAAGGAGATCAATGTATGTTGTTTCATGGTGTCAATATTACTTAGTTCTTTAATAAATTCTTGTCGGTTAAGTATCGTATATTTTGATTTAAGGTCTGTTATTTCTTTGAATATGTTGATTAAAAATTTGAAAATTTTATATGTACTTGAGCCAATAAAGATAATTATTGATCTGATTTGTGTATTTTCTTTCTATGCATATAGTCTTGGTATTTTTGCGTTAATTATGTTAAATTTATCTAAGGTAACTTTTGTGTTTGTTGTTATTTGTTTAACATGACTGTAAAATTTGTTTGTGGGCTTCTTTTTTTCTATTTTATATTCCTTTCTATTCATGAATACCAATCCTTCGTTTTTGTCAACTTTTGTACATATAACGTCCTGCTTTTTAATTTTTTGTTGCATATTCTTTATTTTTTTCGACTCTTCTTTCTAATTTCTCTTATTCCGTCGATTTTTCTCTATATTATTTCTTTTAATAGTCTTATCTTCTTCTATCATTAACGTTCATTGGAATTCTCTTTGAATTTCTTTTTTATTAGATATGTCTTTGATTATAGCTTCTATCTCTTTGACTATTTTCCTGTAGTTCGGTGTTGTATGGACGGCATAATTATGTCCTTTATTCAAAAGTTCTTCTTCTTATTTATTAAAAGTTATGCTTGAGAGATTTAACACTTTTTTTGTGAAAATAATGATATTGAGTTTTTGGTTATTTTCTTGTGATCTATCTTTTCTTTTCTTAGTTTTTCAATCTTTTTTAGCTTCTTCATCCATTCATTCATTCTTCTTGTTCTTTGATATTGTTATTTCCTGATATAAGTGTTAAATTCTTAGTTATCTTTTGGATTAATTCATTTATAACATTTGAAGGGTATTTATGTTTTGTGAAGTTTTCTTTTATTTGTTCTTGTAAACATATTTTAAGAAAATGTATGTGTTGCATCTCTTATTGTTGTTTTGATTTTTGTTTATCAACGTGAATGTTATTGTGGGATTGTTATTAAAATAATAACGAAGATATGACGATGAAATTTGATATTTTTATCTTATAGCTTTCGAATGATTCTAGTTCAAGATTTAGAGTTAGTTCTAGTTAGAACTAGATTTTTTTTCCAACCCTTTCCTGAGTCGCCAAATATCTTAGGATGACACTAAGTTGGGCTGAATTCCAACTTTACACCATTCATTATAAAAAAAATATGAAGTTGAAACTCAATCCAACCTAATCCATAACATTACAACTTTTAGAAATAAATTGTTTAAGTGGCATATCGTCTTTTTGCTTAGGCTCGTTACAACCATCTTGTAGTTAAACTTATAGATAAACCCATCTTTTAGCCAATCAGAGCATTTAATACAGATAATTTAATCAATAGATTGTAGTAATGGTAAATTAGTTCGTTATAACCGGATTTATTTAACAAATTTATTTAGCTAATGTTAAACAGAAAATTTTTTTGCGTTTATAACCAATTTAAAGTGTACATATCTTATTGAGTACCTCAAAAATAGACGTTTTAATAAATTCGTGCCAGTTTATCGAGTTAATTGAATCTATTTTTGTTTATAAAACGAAAATTTACACCCTTGTATAAATAAATGTTGTGCGGTTCGCATCGAATTTCAAGCTTCACCGGCAGATTTAATCTTTCACTTTCATTCTCGTTCTATAAACACATTTTTAAAAACAGTTTTCAATTTGTGTTTATGTTTGCGTTAATAAAGATTATCTTATTCAAATTTACGATAGTTTATAAAAATATCAATGAAAGTTATTACGCGGACTATTAAATCTTGAATGAAAACGACTTTTTCGCATCTTTTTTTCTTCGTTACCTGGGCGATTTCGCGCAGTGACGCAGCAGATAATATCTCCATTTTGGCCATTCGGCCCACATGAACGGGCCAACGGCAATTTAATAAAGTGGCCGCCCGGATAATTATTAAAGGAACGAGGCCCCGTCACTCGGAGGGGACGATAAATACGGGTCGGTATAATTTTATTATGAGCCGGTCTCCTCTTTTTGTCTTAGTCCGGAATTAAAATAAAATACCTTTTAAGGTAAAATATTCGGTTTCATTCATCGCCGGACGAGCTTTCCCACAAAAGCTACCTGCGGCCGAATAGGCCCTTCTTCCTCTTTCTGAGTTTCCTCTCTCACGCAGTATCGCCTCACATAATTTCCTCTTGAGTGTGGCTTCTTTTCGGTTCTCAATTAATTTTCAACATATTTACTTTGGAATAAAGTGGAAGTGAAACTGTATACGAACAGCTAAACAGGGTCTTCTTAACACAACGATGATCTGAGAAGGGCAATGTCATTAATATGAAGAAGACTTATAATTTTGTTGGTGATATTTATAAAGTTAATTATTTTATTGCAGATTTAAGTTAACAGAAAATACACCCAACTCTTTTTTTACACGGTAAATACACCAAAGCAGATAAAAATCCTGCATTTTTATATAATGGTTATCTACATAAGAACATCTACAAATTAAAGACTGAATCGTTCTTAACGAACAATAATTTTATCGAAATAAAAAATAATCCTATTAACACATTACAAACCAAAACCAAAAAAGGTCTCATTGACTCCAAATTATTCTTAGATAAATATAACATTAAGCTAACATTTTACCAATGAACCTAAGATGTCTCACTTTTTATTCAATCGTATCTTAATAACTAATTGAGATATCGCTCTGAAATAAAAAGCAATTCGAAGCAAATTTTGTTGCTAATTAACATGCTTAAGATCGTTTTTCCAAATCATTAAATCTCTGAGTTATGATTAAAGCTTTGTAAAAACGTAATTATATATATTTGTGAAAAATCAAAATTTTTTTTTAAATTCGTATCTCAAGAACTAATTGAGATATCACTTTAAAATAAGGAGCGATTTGAAGCAAATTGAATTAGTATTTAATGTGCTTGAGATCTTTTCTTCAAATCTTTGAATCTCGGAGTTATGATTTTTTTATTAAAACTTTGCAAAAACATAATCATATATGTTTGATAAAAATCAAGAAATTTTCAAAGAATCGTATCTCAAGAACTAATTGAGATATCGCTCTGAAATAAAGAGCAATTTAAAGCAAATTTTGTTGTTATTTAAGGAAACTAAGATCTTTGCTTCAAATATTTAAATCTCCGAGTAATGATTTTTTGATTAAAACTCTGCAAAATTTAATTATATGTGTTTAATAAAACATCAAGAAATTTTCAAAGAATCGTATCTCAAGAAATAATTGAGATATCGCTCTGAAATAAAGAGCAATTTAAAGCAAATTTTGTTGTTATTTAAGGAAACTAAGACCTTTGCTTCAAATATTTAAATCTCCGAGTAATGATTTTTTGATTAAAACTCTGCAAAATTTAATTATATGTGTTTAATAAAAAATCAAGAAATTTTCAAAGAATCGTATCTCAAGAACTAATTGAGATATCGCTCTGAAATAAAGAGCAATTTAAAGCAAATTTTGTTGTTATTTAAGGAAACTAAGATCTTTGCTTCAAATATTTAAATCTCCGAGTAATGATTTTTTGATTAAAACTCTGCAAAATTTAATTATATGTGTTTGATAAAAATCAATAAATCTTCAAAGAATCGTATCTCAAGAATTAATTGAGATATCGCTCTGAAATAAAGAGCAGCTTGAAGTAAATTTTGTTGCTATTTAACGTGCTTAAGATCGTTTTTCCAAATCATTAAATCTCTGAGTTATGATTTTTTGATTAAAGCTTTGCAAAAACGTAATTATATATATTTGTGAAAAATCAAAAAAATTTTTTAAATTCGTGTCTAAAGAACTAATTGAGATATCACTTTGAAATAAGCAGCGATTTGAAGCAAATTGAATTAATTTTTAATATGCTTGAGATCCTTTCTTCAAATCTTTGAATCTCCGAGTAATGATTTTTTGATTAAAACTCTGCAAAATTTAATTATATGTGTTTGATAAAAATCAAGAAATTTTCAAAGAATCGAATCTCAAGAATTAATTGAGATATCGCTCTGAATTAAAAGCAGCTTGAAGCAAACTTTGTTGCTGTTTAACGTGCTTAAGATCATTTTTCCAAATCATTAATCCTCTGAGTTATGATTTTTTCGATATAGGAGCTGTAATTGATATATATACAAGCATACAGTATGTCTAAACAGCCAATTTTGTACACATACTGTATGTGTACACAACTGTGTTTTTCGGATCTAATAGCAGTGAGTGTGTTCGCTTCTTGGACGTGGTGAAATCGTTTAACTTTGAATGTATGTTTTCTGAGCCTAGTAGGCAAGCTAATTGTATCGATAACATTTTGCTAAACTTTTCTGCTGTGTGCACGGCAAAGACATTGAATACAAATTTATCTGATCATTTTGGTAAATTGTTAAACGTTGAGATGTGTAATGAAAGTAACGTTGGAGCAAAAACAGTCAAATACAGACCCATCACTGAACAGGGACTGCTCAATTTTTATAATCTTGATGGTTGCTCATGGGGATTTATTAATTCAGATAACACTGAGGTGAATGATCAATGCAAGTTTCAATGCTTTATGCGGACTCTGAGTGATAAACACAAGGATTCTTTTCCATTTAAAAAATATTCCACCAATGCCAATAACTCACTTAACCATTACTGGTTTTCGAGTGAACTAAGAACGATGAGAGAACAACTTCATCTTTTAAATGACTTATGTAAGAGTCAACATTTTAATAGTCATAGAATTCGATTATTAAAAACTTATAAATCTGCAATTAAAGATAGTAAAGTTTTGTTTAATGACTTGCGAATCAAGAAGTCAAATGCTCCAATAGAAACAATGTGGGACATTATTAACACCAATAGAGTAACAAAATATAATAAGATCTCTTGTACACTACCTTCAAATGAAATGAATGAATTTTTCATCAATACTGCTAGAGCACTCAATGACAAGTCACATTCTAATATGAATGGTTATGTATGTAATCCATCTGGATTTCATATCAGTAAAGATGTTCGATTCAATTTTCAACCAGTTTCATACAATACAGTGAGAGATTGTATAAACTCACTGAGAAATACAAATGCTGGTGATGTCCAGGGATATCCTTATAATCCCTATTACCAAATTATTAAACTTGTGCATTGCTTCCTCATTATTTCCGGATATGCTTAAAGAAGCGATAGATGTACCTATTTTTAAAAAAGGTGATCCTGATGAGTTTAATAGCTATCGCCCTATAGCACTTTTGCCTATTATATCTAAAATCTATGAAAAAATTTTAGCTAACCAAATTAGTAAATATTTTGAAGATAATAACTTGCTATCCCAATCTCAATATGGGTTTCGTAAAAATAAAACAACAACACTTGCGATACTGGATCTGGTTGATTCGATTGTTGAGTCATTTGAAAAAAAGGAGCACGGAGTGTCAATGTTCTGCGACTTGTCGAAGGCCTTTGATTGTGTGCCTCATGATGGGTTAATAGGCAAATTAAAAACATATAACTTCCGTGATTATGCCTTAAGTTTGATTGGCAGTTATCTTAGATAGATATCAGCGAGTGATAATTGATGGTATCGAATCGGATAGATTGAGGGTGGACCATGGTGTTCACCAGGGTTCAGTGCTGGGTCCTCTGTTGTTCTTGGTGTATATAAACGATTTACCGGCTATAAGTAAGACTGTTGATTACATTTTCTATGTTGATGATACTACCATATCAGTGAATGACAATACTTTATTTAACTTATTGCAGAAATTTAATGGGGCCCAGTCGAGAGTGTTGGAATGGTTTCGTGTGAACAATCTTACACTAAATTCTGATAAAACTATAATTATGATGTTTTCCTTATGCCCCTATGGCGATGAAATTGAACAACTCACTTTGTCCGATAGTACTAAATTTCTCGGAGTATACTTTGACAAAAAATTAACATGGAATTGTCATGTCGAGGCGTTGGCTTCTAAATTGTCGCGAAACATTTATATTTTGCGAAATCTATCCAACTCCGTTTCGGTAGCTGTACTTAGAAGTGCTTATTTTGCATTATGCCACTCCCTATTTTCATATGCAATTTTAGTATGTGGACTGGACAAGATTGTTTGCCCTTCAACGAAGGGCTGTTAGAATAATTGGTGGCTTAAAATTTAGAGATGACTGTAGGAACATCTTCATTCAACAGAAAATATTAACTTTTCCGTGTATATACATATATGAGGCATTTCTGTATTGTAAAGTAAATCAAATGACTTTCCTAAACAATTCAGATCAGCAGTATGAAACCAGGAATAGATGTGCCATGAGACCTCCTCTGTACCGATTGACAAAATCGCAAAAAAAATATTACATTTTTAGCACCAAAACTCTACAACAAATCGCCTGAAAACTTACGCGGTCTCAATTTAGATAACTTTAAAAAACAAATCAAAATGTTTCTGATGCAACAAGCAGTTTACTCATATGATGACTATTATAATTATAAATTTGCATGACTAGCGCAGCACCCGATTAGATTGTAAACGTTTTTCAGTTTTAGTTTGTTACAATTGTTTGATTTTGTTACTGTAACATTGTTCTCTGTTTTGTGCTTTTTGTATTTTGTATTTTATATCATACTTTGTACTAAATGTACACAAATATCTGACGTATGTAAACACTTTCTGTGTAATAACATCAATAAAGATTGTTATTATTATTATGTACAAATAGCCAATTGCGTATACATGCAGTCTGTATAAATAGCCACACCCTAATTTTAACTATAACTTTAATGGTAAAGCTATAATCTCTACCGACAGAGTGAAGGATCTTGGAATTATACTTGATGCCAAATTAACCCTCCGTCTGTCGGGTGTGGTCTACGAGCCCACGACAAAATGATTATGTGAAATATTTTCTAAATTATTTTGCTCAAAACTTCTATGGTCACAGTACCTTTCAAGTATCTGAATATCAACTGTTTTCGCTATAAAAAACTGTTTTTCAAAATTCCAAATAGTCGCTACATAATATTTTGTTCTGACAGACCCTTCCCGATCAAATATCTAACAATATTCGCAGATGTAATCTGTAAGAATCGTATTCCAGTTGGAACTCTACCGAGTTATAAAACTATACCTCGGAGTGATCGCAATATAGTTCGGTACTTCCCTTAATAATTACTATATATACGTATTTTGAGGCGTTGTGTTATGTGTTATTTATTTTACAAATATAGAGAATAGAAAAGTGCATAAAAAATTATTTATAGCTAATATCAAATATCTTGTTAGCAATCTAGAAATAGCATACTTACAAATAGGTAAGTAGTATCACACAATTTTCTGATATCATTTGATAAAATAATAAATGATTTATTATTTGATAGCATTGTGATATGGATCCTTATGAAAAGGAGAGAGAAAGATTACAGAAGCAGTATGAAGAAGTTAGCACGGGCAGTGAAATAGAAGAGTCTGACGATAGTTCGATATCAGATCCAGATTTTGTAAGTGTCAGTGACCATGATGCAGAAACCGAGCAGGAAAACGTAAATGAAGATGCAAATATTATGCATCAGAACGACGGCGAGAATGATGAAGATGAACAACCCGTGATAATAATAATAATAATAATAAATGGCTTTATTAATCTTAATTAATGAAAAAATTATACAAAAGCAATATGTAGGGCGGAGTTAGGAATCAAGTTCCTCTCTACCACTCAACCCTACAAATAAAAATAATAATAAATTAAAATAGAACAAAAGAAAAATAAAAGGAAAATGAAAAAAAAAAGCACTAGTTACGAAATTAATCATATTAAACAAATAAAATAAAAGTAAAAGCAATAAATCTTAATTGCGATACATTGCGAAATCAGCTGTACGCAAGATTGTTCATCCATCAACATCTGTGGCAGTTTCCTCTTAAATGCATTCGAATTTAAAGATTTCAGAGAACCTGGTAACGGATTATAATATTTAGGAAGGCAATATGAGAAAGATCGTTCAAATAATGAGGTCGCGTGTTTAGGCGGTGTAATAATACCTCTATTTCTAATATTGATATTATGAACGTCTGTCCTGAATGATATTTTGTTATATAGATACGGGGGCTTCTTCAGTAGGAGAAGCTTATGGTAGAACGATAACAAATGCAATTTTTTCCTGTTAGACATACTCAACCAACCAGCATCTATCAATTTATGAGAAACATGATCATAACGTTTTAAACCATATACAAGTCTGAGGCAAGCATCCTGTACCCGTTGTATACGACATGCTGAAGCGCTATCCAGACAAATACCAAAAACCTTATCACAAAAAGTAAAGTGACTAAGTACAAGGGAATCGCAAAGTTTCAGCATAATATTTCTAGGTACTGCATGCCTAATTCCATACATTAATTTCAAAGTTACATATGATTTGTTGGTTTTTTGAGCGATATGTCTTTTAAATCTAATATCCGAGTCCTGATATAATCCTAAATTACGAAAACAGCAACCAACACTGATTCGCTGACCATCAACTTCTACCCCGAAATGAGGAGAATGTTGCTCTCGCAAATTCCGCCTACCGAAAAGCATCAATGCCGATTTGACACCATTTACTTTCAAATTATGTCCAGACGAAACTTCCACTAAGTTCCTAATTTCTGCGTAAAAATGGCAGCTACAGCGTTCCAATTTGTTCGAAAAGCTGGATGTATATAAAGAAAACAGAAGTGGCCCCAATATAGATCCCTGCGGCACACCCGCCGACACCCTCCGAGGCTCAGATATGGAATTATTTATCTTAACCTTTTGGTATCGATTGCACAAATAATTCGAAATTAATAATATAGCATTACCGTTAAACCCAACAAAATGTAAGACAGAACTTAACAAGGAATGGTTTACAGTATCAAAAGCTTTTGAATAATCTAACAGAACTAACGCAGTCAAGTCGTTTTCATCAATAGCTCGGAGAATGTCGTCGGTAATATGCATTAACGCTGTTTCGCAACCATAATGTTTATGAAATCCAGACTGATTCTGAGGTAGGATATTATAGCTGTCAATAAAACTTCTAATCTGCCAGTCCATAACTTTTCCCACAACTTTAGCAAGAGCCGGGAGGATGCTAATAGGTCGTAAATCTTTGTATTCTTGGGGATTAGAAATTTTTGGTAATGGAGTTATCAGAGCGGTTTTCTAACAGGAAGGGAAAACACATTTCTCTAAACAGTAATTAACTATATGTGTTAAATGTGGGAGTATAAAAGGACAGCAGTGATAACGAAATACCATCATCTCCGACAGAATTAGATTTCATTTTAAGTAAATAACTTGCGACAACGTTTTCATGTACAGGTTCAAAATCAAAATACTTCTGAAATTCACATTTTTTGTTGCTGTTATAGAAGTGCATAGTATCATTTGAATGTGCCCCCAATGAACAACTTGTCTGGAGAAAATAGTTATTAATGTCATTCACATTTCTCAAATGCATGGGCAAAGTGTTTACTCTATTTTTAATCACTCCGGAATCGCGAGCAGTCCGCCACATCGCAGATGTTCCAGTTTGACCTGCTGCCCTCCCAAACCACACCTTTTTTCAGTTTTTACAGCATTAGTTACGTGTCTTCTTAACACTTTATACTGCTCTAAGTCTAATACATTATTTATACGCTTATATTCAAAGAAAAGAAATGAACAAACTAGCAGCAGTTCGTACTATTGTTGACAAGTGCAACGACAATTGTAAGAAAGCTTATTCTGTGGGCGAGTATGTAACATTAGATGAAATGCTGCTTGCCTTTAGGGGTAGGTGCAGTTTCCAAATGTACATTCCAAGTAAACCAAACAAATACGGATTGAAAGTCTTCGCCGTTGTTGATGCCAAAACATTTTTCACTTCACACATAGAAATTTACGCTGGTATTCAACCCAATGGTCCATATAAAACTGACAACTCTACCGCTGCAGTAACTGAAAGAATGTGTTCACATTTGTAAAGAAACTGCTAAGAGAGTACCGCCTTACTGTGGTTGGTACAATTAGAGCCAATAGAAGAGAACTACCTCTTGAAATAACACAAGTTAAAAATAAGAAAGTATACTCCTCGTTATTCGCATTTAGTAATGATATGACTGCAGTTTCATATATACCCAAAAAAGGAAAGAATGTGCTTGTAGTTTCAACAATGAACCGAGACGATCATATCGATGAAGCTACCGGTGATCGGAAAAAGCTCGAAATAATTACTTTCTATAATAACACAAAAAGTGGAGTAGATGTTGTTGATCGAATGATCACATCATACAATGTTGCAAGAAACACAAAGCGTTGGCCAATGGTAATTTTCTATAACCTCCTCAATATAGCAGCAATTAACGCTTTTGTTATCTACAAAGGCAACATACCAAATGGTGAATTTGCTAAAATTCGCAGACTGTTTCAAAAAAATCTTGGTATGGAGTTAGTGAAAAATAACATGCAAAGAAGAGCCGTTGATAAGCACTTGACCAAAAGTGTGCGTACTTCTGTCTTGAGGCTCTCAGGTATTGAAGAGGAGATTATTCCATAGCCACAACCAGGGAAAAGAGGAAACTGTAAATATTGCAAAAGACGAAAAACTCTTTTTTTTTGCAAAATTTGTAAATGTTGGTTGTGCATGGAGCACATAACAGCGTGCTGCAACGATTGTTTGGGAAATATGGAGACCACAGTTTGAAGCCCTCCAGTTTGTGCATAGAATATTATGCTTTAGTTAAGACATTTTTTTATAACACTTTATACATTTTTAAATAAATATTATTATAGATCGATTTTCTTTTCCTTTATTTAGGCGTTGTTCGAAAATTTTGAAAAATATGTGATTAAATTGTAAGCATTTTCTTGAAATCAAATGAACATAAAACGTGAGTTTGGAATTGGCCCTGTATTAGGCTGTTTATAAAACATATTTATGAGAAATTAGCACTGGAGGACACGCTGGCGTCCTTTAGAGTTTTTTCTATTTTAGACTCCACAGACTACACCCGATCGAAAGTATTAAGAAAGCGCACCCGAGAGACAGAGGGATAAGATCATGGTAGAGAGAACCCTAAGGAACTTAAGGTTTGTTATTAGAATAAGTATAAACTTTACCAATTTTACAAGCATTACATCCCTTTATATGGCATATGTAAATACAGTATTATCCTATGATTCTAGTTTCTGATTTTTTTTTGGGATTCGTGTTATAACAAAAAATTCGTTGCAAAAAATTGTTTGGTGAACCGTGTTATTTGAAAATCGTGTTATAAAAGACCGTGTAAAAAAAGTTGAGTTGGATGTAAAGGAGGAAATCCCCCATCAATAGTCGTGAAAGTTTTATATAATGCAAACGACAGGGAATTACATGACGAATTAACCTGTGAATCCCCTCTCGGTGAGCATCGCATCACATCGCGTCGCCCTAATTTTGAGGAGTCTCTAACGAAATCGACTTCGGAAAACGGGTTCAAACGGGTTGAGGGGGTCGTAATACGTTTATGCGTACCCGGTTTGAATACGGGAGCTGGGTTTATGGAGATTAAGATAAAATTTAGCGTCGTCGGACCGCCTCGGAATATCTAAATAGATTCTCTCGCCGATTTATCGCGACGAGATAGCGCTTGTTAGGCGAGTTTGTACCGGCGAGACGTCGCCGATGAACACCTAGAACCGAATTAAATCCCAACATCGCGTCGCGTCTAGTTTTCGTTTCGTTTCGAATCGATTCCGGCGTAAACAAACAAACGGGTCGATTCCGGAGCGCGAGTTTGGATTTTTTTCCGGGGCGAAAGTGCAAGGCGGGACATCTATGCGCGAGCACGACAAACAAATGTAGGGTTTTTGCTTCGAGTTCGGATGGCGATCCGGGCTCGGAGCGCCCTCTGTGCACAGTGTGTCGTCGACACAGAGGTGAGGTCGCCATCCGACCTGTCGCTAATAATTTCAGCTTACAAGCTCGCCCTAGAACAAAAAGGCCCAACGACACGGGCCGTTGTTCAATGTAATGAGCCAGGTATGCGCCTGGGAAAAATTAAAAGTACGCTGATGCGCTTTATACTAACAGGGAAATAATTTATTCGAAAAAAAGATTACCAACACGACCCACCCAAAGGACGATCATATAAATCTGAAATAAACATCCTTTCGGCAACGACCAAATTTGGGCAATTCGCATCATTATGTCTTCTTTTTAAAACCTATATCTTTCACTAATTAAAGCAATTATTGATATTAAGTTGAATTTGTTTCAGTTCACGTTACACGCGAAAAAGTCGGGGAAGCACATGTAGATTTCGTATCAGCGAACCTAATTTACGTACTTTACTAAAATACCCGGTTTGCTCGCTTCGTTGTTTTGTCTATTACCGTTACACTGGTTACACTGTTTAATGTTATCGTAATTGTTGTTGTATTAATTAGTCTTGTTAATTCTTGTATTCTTTGTGTGATGTACTCTTTATCACCTTGATTATTTTATAATCCTTACTATTACTAGATTTAGTTAGTTATTTAAATTTATTTTTCATTTAATATTGTATGTTAATACCAACTACTTTTTGGAAGACCTTGGATCGTTGGAGTTAATATCCACGCCGGATCCTAACTTGTTGGCTAGCTATTTCACGCTTGACACTACTCAGAAAGCTACCTTAACTCAAATCACTCGTGCATCAAGAAATGGAGCGTGGATGATAGTCGTGGTTTTTCATTGACTATGATTGACTCGACGATTATCCAGCTTTATTTGCTGTGGTACTGACCTTATTTGTCTAAAACAAATTTTGCCAATACTAGATTCTGTTGTGTCCATATTTTTAACTTCTCTTTTGAATTATCCTCCTCCCATGTATATGGAAATATGCTCAGGTAGTTTCCATTCTCAAATTGAAGACTCCAACTTTGACTAGCGACTATCGTCCTGTTGGTAAGCAGGATTTTGAAGACATAATAGCTCATGCTGCCAACAAGTTGGCAGTCTTCAAAATATACATCATTTGGAACAGTAATAACTCATGCTGCCAACAAGTTGGTAGTCTTTAAGATATTGTACATTGTTTGGGACTGTAATAGCTTATGCTGCTAACAAGTTGGCAGACTTCGAATTGATGAACAAGACATTGTAGACATAATAGCTTATGCTGCCAACAAGTTGGCAATCTTTAAAATAATGCACATTATTTGGGACTGTAATAGTTCATGCTACCAACAAGTTAACAGACTTCGAATTGATGAACAAAACATTGGAGACATAATAGCTCATACTGCCAACAAGTTGACAGTCTTTAAAATATACATGGTTTGGAACAATAATAGATCATGCTGCCAACAAGTTGGCAGTCTTTATAACAGTGTACAGTATTTGAAACAGTAATAGCTCATGCTGCCATTAACTTAATAAACTTTGAGTTGATAAGCAGGATTTTGAAGACATAATAGCTCATGTTGCCAACAAGTTGGCAGTCTTTAAAATAATGAACATTGTTTGAGACTCTAATGGCTCATGCTGCCAACAAGTTGGCAGACTTCGAATTGATGAACAAGATATTGAAGGCATAATAGCTCATGCTGCCAACAAGTTGGCAGTCTTTAAGACATACATCGTTTGAAACAGTAATAGCTCATGCTGCCAACAAGTTGGCAGCCTTTAAGATAATGTACAGTGTTTGAAACTGTAATAGCTCATGCTGCCAACAAGTTGGCAGTCTTTAAAATAATGAACATTGTTTGAGACTCTAATGGCTCATGCTGCCAACAAGTTGGCAGACTTCGAATTGATGAACAAGATATTGAAGGCATAATAGCTCATGCTGCCAACAAGTTGGCAGTCTTTAAAACATACATCGTTTGAAACAGTAATAGCTCATGCTGCCAACAAGTTGGCAGCCTTTAAGGTAATGTACAGTGTTTGAAACTGTAATAGCTCATGCTGCCAACAAGTTGGCAGTCTTTAATATAATGTACAATGTTTGAGACTGTAATGGCTCATGCTGCCAACAAGTTGACAGACTTCGAATTGATGAACAAGATATTGGAGACATAATAGCTCATGCTGCCAACAAGTTGGCAGTCTTTAAGACATACATCGTTTGGAACAGTAATAGCTCATGCTGCCAACAAGTTGGCAGTCTTTAAGATAATGTACATTGTTTGAAACTGTAATAGCTCATGCTGCCAACAAGTTGGCAGTCTTTAAGATAATGTACATTGTTTGAAACTGTAATAGCTCATGCTGCCAACAAGTTGGCAATCTTTAATATACTCTACATTGTTTGAGACTGTAATGGCTCATGCTGCCAACAAGTTGGCAGACTTCGAATTGATGAACAAGATATTGGAGACATAATAGCTCATGCTGCCAACAGGTTGGCAGTCTTTAAGACATACATCGTTTGAAACAGTAATAGCTCATGCTGCCAACAAGTTGGCAGCCTTTAAGATAATGTACATTGTTTGAAACTGTAATAGCTCATGCTGCCAACAAGTTGGCAGTCTTTAAGATATACATCGTTTGAAACAGTAATAGCTCATGCTGCCAACAAGTTGGCAGACTTCGAATTGATGAACAAGACATTGGAGACATAATAGCTCATGCTGCCAACAAGTTGGCAGTCTTTAAGACATACATCGCTTGAAACAGTAATAACTCATGCTGCCAACAAGTTGGCAGTCTTTAAGACATACATCGCTTGAAACAGTAATAACTCATGCTGCCAACAAGTTGGCAGTCTTTAAGACATACATCGTTTGGAACAGTAATAGCTCATGCTGCCAACAAGTTGGCAGTCTTTAAGATAATGTACATTGTTTGAAACTGTAATAGCTAACTTGTTGGCTAGCTATTTTACGCTTGACACTACTCAGAAAGCTACCTTAACTCAAATCACTCGTGCATCAAGAAATGGAGCGTGGTTGATAGTCGTGGTTTTTCATTGACTATGATTGACTCGACGATTATCCAGCTTTACTTGCTGTGGTACTGACCTTATTTGTCTAAAACAAATTTTGCCAATACTAGATTCTGTTGTGTCCATATTTTTAACTTCTCTTTTGAATTATCCTCCTCCCATGTATATGGAAATATGCTCAGGTAGTTCTCATTCTCAAATTGAAGACTCCAATTTTGACTAGCGACTATCGTCCTATTTCAATCCTTTCTATTTTGTGAAAGGTTCTTAAGCGTATTGTATACACTCAAGTTTGATTTTCTTGAAGAGCATCGATTGATCATTGACAAGTAGTCTGGTTTCCGACGGGATCATAGTTGATCAAGATCATGGATGATCTTTCTATACTTTCATCTATTAGTTTTTCATCCTTGTGTCTTTCATGGTTTCAATCATATCTTTTTGTGTGTCCGTGGCAATTCAACATTTTCCAATCGCTTTAAACTTTCTTATGATGTACCCTTGTTCTTGTGTTTTTTCATCTTCATTGATAATATCACCAAGATTATTTCTTCAAATTTCCATCTTTACGCGGATGATCTGCAGATTTATACCGATACATCAGTTGATGACTTTCCTCATGCTATTGAGCGAATTAATAATGATGTTGCTAAAATGTTTGAGTGGTATAAACTCAATGTTAATAAGACCCAAGCTATAATATTTGGTACAAATCCTTTGCGGAGCAGGGTGGCTACCTTTGCTAGGTCGCAACTTCTACTTGGTGACACTGTCATTAAATTTTCGGATGTAGTTAAGAATCTTGGAGTTATGATGGCCTTTTCACTGTCTTAGCGCCCTCAGGTTCAGGCTATTTGTAATAGGGTTTACTCCCGTTTTCACTCCCTTCGTAAATTTAAGTGTTTTCTTCCTTCTTACGTTCGATGCAACCTCTGTTATTCGCTCATTTTCCACATCTTGATTATGCAAATATGGTTTGTACTAACCTGTCGATATCCTTGTGTAATAAACTCCAGAGACTACAAAATAATTGCATACGTTTTACAGCAATAACTTACATTTGCTTATGTACGAAACCGTCGGTCCTTCCGTATGTTAGCAAGTCTCTATAAGATTATTAATACTCAAAGTCCACAATACTTATTTAATTTTAATTCTTATCGTCCCACTCATTCGCAATTAGACATAATACTTTTATTCCCAATACATGATACGAATATATACTATGGGTCGTTTTTTCGTCCTCTGGAATGATCTCCCCTTGAATATTAGAAACACATTTCCTCTTCTCCCGTCAAATAACGATACTAATAACGATATTCCTTATTCACCTTCTGTCCCTTCTGCTTTGTTACTCAGTGCATATAGTTTTCTTTTTTTCTTTTTGTTGTCTTGTCGTTTATTGTTTTGCACGAAAAGACTGAAGAATACGAGACTTATTGGTTAGCTTAGAATAAGAAGAAACGTAGGGTGAATGCTGTATAGCCAGATGAGAACTGTGTAAACAAGTTGGCGGACTTCAAAGTAATGAGTAAGAGTTTGGAGACATAATAGCTCATGCTGCTAATAAGTTGACAGTCTTTAAGATAATCTACAATGTTTGAATCAATAATAGCTCATGTTCAAATTGATGAGCACGATTTTGTAAACATAATAACTCATGGTGCCAACAAATTGGCAATCTCTGCCTTGGTAAGCAGGAATTTAGAGATATAATAACTCATGCTGCCAACAAGATGGCAGTCTTTAAGATATACATCGTTTGGGACAGTAATAGCTCGTGCTACCAACAAGTTTTCAAATTTTGAGTTGCTAAACAGGACTTTGGAAATACAATAGCTCGTGCTACCAACAAGTTGGCAGTCCTTAAAATAGCGTATAGTCTTTGGGATAGTAATAGATCATGCTGCCATCAAATTGGCAGACGTTGACTTGGTAAGCAGGAGTTTAGAAATATAATAACTCATACTACCAACAAGATGGCAGTCTATAAAATATACATCGTTTGGGACAGTAATAGCTCGTGCTGCCAACAAGTTGGCAAACTTTAAGATAATGTACATTGTTTGAGATTATAATAGCTCATGCTGCCAACAAGTTGGCAGTTTTTAAGATAATGTGCATTGTTTGAAACTGTAATAGCTCATGCTGCCAACAAGTTGGCAGTTTTTAATATAATGTACATTGTTTGAGGCTGCAATAGCTCATGCTGCCAACAAGTTGGCAGACTTCGAATTGATGAACAAGACATTGGAGACATAATAGCTCATGCTGCCAACAAGTTGGCAGTCTTTAAGATAATGTACATTGTTTGAGATTATAATAGCTCCTGCTGCCAACAAGTTGGCAGTTTTTAAGATAATGTGCATTGTTTGAAACTGTAATAGCTCATGCTGCCAAGAAGTTGGCAGTCTTTATGATATACATCGTTCGGAACAGTAAAAGCTCATGCCGCCAACAAGTTGGCAGTCTTTAATATAATGTACATTGTTTGAGGCTGTAATAGCTCATGCTGCCAACAAGTTGGCAGACTTCGAATTGATGAACAAGACATTGGAGACATAATAGCTCATGCTGCCAACAAGTTGGCAGTCTTTAATATAATGTACATTATTTGAGACTGTAATAGCTCATGCTGCCAACAAGTTGGCAGTCTCTAAGATAATGTACAGTGTTCGAAACTGTAATAGCTCATGCTGCCAACAAGTTGGCAGTCTTTAAAATAATGTACATTGTTTGAGATTGTAATAACTTATGATAGATTTGTAACATTTTTGTAGTTTATAAAGGAAAGTATACACTTTTCTTAGAATAAAACCATTCTTGAATATCTCAGTGCGTTTTTGAGATATCAAGGTTTGAATTCAACCTAGATTTATAACATTTCATAATATTAACAATTTCCTTAATCATTTTTAAAAATTTGTATAAAATCAAATTTTTGAGCTATCTTGACGAAATCTTTTGTCGCTTATGAAGGAAAGTATGCACTTTTCTTAGAATAAAGCCAGGTAGGAGTATCTTAATTCGTTTTTGAGATATCAAGGTTTAAACTCATCCTAAGCTTACATCTGATTGGTATCTTGGAAGTAATCATAGATTTTACTTCCTCTTTCGTCATAGCTTAATAAATTTGTTCAACATCGCATCATCATCGCACATCATAGAATTTTGGCATTTCAATACATCAATTAATTCAATCACAAAGAAGTATCTGACCTTTAAAAAGCCCTGTAGGATTTCGCATTATCCATCCAAGAATTCACATTCTCTTTAGACTTTTTAGCATGATTTTACTATTTTACTTCATCCAAATTAAGAAAAATTATTTAAATTTGAGGTACATGATAATAAAAAAGGATTGATAATAAAATAATATGAGAATAAAGAAAAGATTATTTTAATGCATCATTTAGCAATAATAATTTAAAAAAAATTTCTAAATCCATTAAATTTTTATTTATCCCACAATTTGTAATCAAACATCTGCGATTGAAATGCAATAACGCATATTGAAATAACCAAAGTTACTTAACCGACGATTTTAACTCACTCAGAATAATTCGCAAATTACCGACCGTACTTACAACGCGGTTTTACCGCATTTTCTTCTTTGGATAATAGTATCCAAAGCCTGAGAACGGCGAAGCGAGAGGATCAAGCTTAGAAAAAAATACAAAAAGCATCAAATCCCGATAATACATAACAGAAATGTTTTCTTGTTTAAAGGAACGTAAACTAGGAAAGAAAATCTCGAACCCGATTTTATTCTTTGAATGTAATGTAACGCGTTCGATATTTTAATAGAAATGTTACCATCACCTCTTTCCAAGCAAAACGATCGCGTCTATTTTACGGGTTTTTCATCTTTTACGATCGCCAGCTGCTTAATGAAATGGGAAATCGCTTTGGATTTTATGATTATGAATATAGTTTTCGCGTTTAAAAGCGGTTATTTGAGATTGGTATGTGGAACGTGTTCGAAAGTTTTTAACAGTATTTGTACGGTAAAAAGATTATTTATTGTAAAATAGGAAATGGTAAGATATGTGTGAGTTTTCGTTCTTGGAAGGCGTAGATTGAAAGTATTGAATTTAGAATTATAATTTCTGAGAAACCCTCTCGCAACAAAACACTTTATGAATTCTAAATATAAAACGCACACATCACAATGGAATAGAAAACCGATTAAAAAGAAAAAGATTCCGAGAGATCCCAAGATGGTAGGGAAAAAAATCATTTCCAAAACGAAATTTATATCGATAAATATGAATTTATTTCTTTAACCGCCGACGGAATCTGAACCGGCCTCTTTTTTCTTCGTGTCCTTTCCTCTTACGTAAAATTCCATATGAGTTATTTATGAAATATTTAAAGAGTAGAGGCTAAATCATCCCAACGGGACCGACCTATTGTTTTCTATGGTAATATGTTAAAGCAAAGGTATTCTTTGTAAGAGGCCGACACCAGCGCCAAAGACGTCCACTGTTTAGCGAGAGATCTCGATTATTTCAAGTATCCCGATAGATGTTTATGTTTTATCAACAATAACCTGTCAAGAAGAGGCGATTGCAATTACGGTGAATCATTTTAGAAATGTTAATGGTACCCATTCCGGATAATTGTGTTAAATTAGCGACGACATCTGCGCTGTACCCAGACTATATCGTAAACGTTTTTTTTTTTATACGAACATTCTTCAACTCTTCAACAGATTACCCTTTATGTAATAACAAAGTTTTAAACGGAATTAATTCTAATAATAAGATAGGATTTATTGTACTATTAAAAACAGTGTTTAAAAAAGAAGAAGAAAGTTTAAGTAACTACGAAAAGAAAAGAAATCAGCATATTCCTAGGATCTCTGTACTCCATTGGAAAGGGGAATTTATAACTTCTCCTACGACAATCAGTTTTGGACGTCAGGAGATGAAGTACAAAATGTATCAAAGTTTAAATTACCACCATTTTCGAGTTCAAACCCTAAATGTGCCCCAGAAATGTGCGCGTGAGTGACCCACTCGTTTCACGCAACCCACTCACGAGAACACCATTCATGAATCACGTGAGTCACGCATGGGTCACGTCAATTCACGTGATTCACGCTCGATCAGATGATCAAATGTATGAATCATGTTCATATGTGCTCTGTATTCATATGACCTCTTCTCTGGCTAAGATCTCTCAACATATCATTTGCAAAATCTCAAAATCTCTCTTCACATCATATGCCCAATACTTGATAGCTCCTTCTTCATTGCCACAATGATATCTGGCCATCAGCTTCTTCCTTTGTTCACTTTCATTGCTTCACAAGGTATTTCGAAAGCTATCATATCTTTCATTGTATCTTTAATCTCTTATCGTCGTGCTTTTCTTCTATCTCTTGTGATCATAAGAAGGTGAGAGAATTCACATATCAGGGATACAGGTTCAGGGAGGATGGCAAGACATCAGAAAGAGTAAGATCATGTTGGATGGGCTGCCGAGGAGTACTATGATGTACGGGGTGGAGGTTTGGATGTGGACGAGACGGGATATTCTTAAGAACGTACAGAATCGGTACTGGAGGTAGATTCTGGGTTTGACTAGGGAGACACCGGGATATATGGTGAGGGAGGAAATAAAAATAGATTAAAAATGAAACGGGGAAAAGATCAGCTAAATATAAAGATAGGATAGATAGAATACTGTTCCTCAAGATCCAGGAGGAGTGCTGGAAGAAAGTTAGAGAAGGGAGGATTGGATATAATAAGGGAGAGAGAAAGGAATAATACAAAAAATGGGTTATTCGGAGGTGAGTAGGAGGACAGAAAAAGGAATTGGATGGAGATATAGTATAAGGTAAACAATAAGATAATAATTAGTATAGAATAGATAATAATAATTATATTCAATTGGTACCACCATCAAACCAAATCTTCCTACACCAAAACTTTTTTCTTTCGAATCAAAATTTTTAACCCTTTTAAAATTATTTCCAAAATTGCCCTTAATACCTCATTTTTCTTCACCAATAACACAACACATAAAATTATAACAATATCTCATTTACCGTTTTGTCATCTTCGACGGTTAGATTTGCATAAACATGCAATAGCCAAAAAAGAATTTAAACAGATGATTGCCATGGGAATATGTCGACTATCCTCTTCTTCAACAGCGTCACCTCTACACATAGTCCCCAAGAAGATTCTAAGAAAAGATCGACACCTTCTTCCACATATTCAAGATTTTAACTTACATTTGAATGGGTGCAAAATTGCTTTTAAGTGCTTTTAAGTTTCAATTTCTTATTTGTTTATTTAGATGACATTCTTATTGCCAGTTATAACGAAGAAGAACATTCAATATCAACATCCAACCAAAGAAATGTGTTTTCGGAGTTACTTCCATTGACTTCTTTAGTCACCATATCAATAATGATGGTATTCAATCTTCTAAATCTAGGATTAATGTTATATCAAAATTTCCAAAATCAAAAACATTAAAAAAGCTTCAAAATTTTTGGGCATGATAAATTTTTATCATCATAAATCTTCGTTATCTCTCATCATCACTTTATTCACTTAAGCAAAAACTGATAACCTCTTGGTCGGATAAACATGAAATTTCATTCAGAGCAGCTAAAGATCTTTTAACGAAATCAATTTCAATCCAAACCAATTTTTTCGTAATTCTATTAAAACGTCAAAAACACATCATCCTTTAACATTTCTTAGCTGGGATCAATTTGAAATTGAAACAAAGACTTATACATCATTTGAAAGAAGAATGTCCTACCTTCAATTTGGTGTGCAAGTCATTTCTTCATTTTCAAAACACAACTTCCACGATAGATTTAAAATTTGATCAATTTTTTCGTAATTCTATCAAAACGTCAAAAACATATCATCCTTTAACATTTCTTAGCTAAGATCAATTTGAAATTGAAACAAAGACTTACACATCATTTGAAAGAAAAATGTTTTACCTTCAATTTGATATGCAAGACATTTCTTCATTTTCAAAACACAACTTCCACGATAGTTTTGAAATTTGATCATATTTTTCGTAATTTTATTAAAACGTCAAAAACATATCTTCCTTTAACATTTCTTAGCTGGGATCAAACTGAAATTGAAACAAAGCTTTACACATCATTTGAAAGAAGAAGGTTCTACCTTCAATTTGGTATGCAAGTCATTTCTTCATTTTCAAAATACAACATCCACGATAGTTTTGAAATTTGATCAATTTTTTCGTAATTCTATTAAAACGTCATAAACACATCATCCTTTCACATTTCTTATCTGGGATCAAATTGACATTGAAACAGAGACTTATACATCATTTGAAAGAAGAATGTCCTACCTTCAATTTGGTGTGCAAGTCATTTCTTCATTTTCAAAACACAACTTCCACGATAGTTTTGAAATTTGATCAATTTTTTGATAATTCTATTAAAACGTCATAAACACATCATCCTTTAACATTTCTTATCTGGGATCAAATTCAAATTGAAACAAAGACTTATACATCATTTGAAAGAAGAATGTTTTACCTTCAATTTGGTATGCAAGTCAGTTCTTCATTTTCAAAACACAACTTCCACGATAGATTTAAAATTTGATAAATTTTTTCGTAATTCTATTAAAACGTCAAAAACACATCATCCTTTAACATTTCTTAGCTGGGATCAAATTGAAATTGAAACAAAGCTTTACACATCATTTGAAAGAAGAAGGTTCTACCTTCAATTTGGTATGCAAGTCATTTCTTCATTTTCAAAACACAACTTCCACGATAGTTTTAAAATTTGATCAATTTTTTCGTAATTCTATTAAAACGTCAAAAACACATCATCCTTTAACATTTCTTAGCTGGGATCAAATTGAAATTGAAACAAAGCTTTACACATCATTTGAAAGAAGAAGGTTCTACTTTCAATTTGATATGCAAGTCATTTCTTCATTTTCAAAACACAACTTCCACGATAGATTTAAAATTTGATCAATTTTTTGATAATTCTATTAAAACGTCATAAACACATCATCCTTTCACATTTCTTATCTGGGATCAAATTGAAATTGAAACAAAGCTTTACACATCATTTGAAAGAAGAAGGTTCTACCTTCAATTTGGTATGCAAGTCATTTCTTCATTTTCAAAACACAACTTCCACGATAGTTTTGAAATTTGATCAATTTTTTCGTAATTCTATTAAAACGTCAAAAACACATCATCCTTTAACATTTCTTAGCTGGGATCAAATTGAAATTGGAACAAAGCTTTACACATCATTTGAAAGAAGAATGTTTTACCTTCAATTTGGTATGCAAGTCATTTCTTCATTTTCAAAACACAACTTCCACGATAGTTTTGAAATTTGATCAATTTTTTCGTAATTCTATTAAAACGTCAAAAACACATCATCCTTTAACATTTCTTAGCTGGGATCAAATTGAAATTGGAACAAAGCTTTACACATCATTTGAAAGAAGAATGTTTTACCTTCAATTTGGTATGCAAGTCATTTCTTCATTTTCAAAACACAACTTCCACGATAGTTTTGAAATTTGATCAATTTTTTCGTAATTCTATTAAAACGTCATAAACACATCATCCTTTCACATTTCTTATCTGGGATCAAATTGACATTGAAACAGAGACTTATACATCATTTGAAAGAAGAAGGTTCTACCTTCAATTTGGTATGCAAGTCATTTCTTCATTTTCAAAACACAACTTCCACGATAGTTTTGAAATTTGATCAATTTTTTCGTAATTCTATTAAAACGTCAAAAACACATCATCCTTTAACATTTCTTAGCTGGGATCAAATTGAAATTGGAACAAAGCTTTACACATCATTTGAAAGAAGAATGTTTTACCTTCAATTTGGTATGCAAGTCATTTCTTCATTTTCAAAACACAACTTCCACGATAGTTTTGAAATTTGATCATATTTTTCGTAATTTTATTAAAACGTCAAAAACACATCTTCCTTTAACATTTCTTAGCTGGAATCAATTTGAAATTGAAACAAAGCTTTACACAACATTTGAAAGAAGAAGGTTCTACCTTCATCATTTCTTCATTTTCTAAAATAATCCTTTTCAAGTTCAATCATTTCTTCGTGATTCTATTAAAACACCGAATGTAAATCATGCTTTAACATTTCTTAGGTGAATGAAAAAGTTTCTCATGCCCTTCAACTTAAATCAAAGAACATCACTCTTCGCATCTTCAAACACCAACTATTAATCCAACAAATTATATTTTTCATCTTACTGTACTTCTTTTTGTCCTCGATTTTCATGTATTTTACTGACTTACAAACGTTTTTCCAATGCCCCATTTTCTCATACTTTTTTAGCATTTCTTTGGTTGGACAGTTTCTCATTGGTTGGTTCTCCGTAACTACTTTTTGTATCACTTTCTTGTTTAAACCCTTTTTGGTCTTATTTTGCATAACTTTGTGATTATCGTCCACCTCCAAAGTTAAGAAATTTAAGAATCCTTGTGAATTAAATAAAGAAGGTTTTAATAAAACATCCAGTATATAAAAAATGAGTATTAAAAGAATACTTTTTTGTGTTTCTTTTAAATATAGCCGTTCAAAAGTTAAAATTACATTAAAATTCCAGTTTAGGTCCAAATCAGAGGGACCATAAAAAAATTCCTGTCCACTTTGTGTGGAGAATGAAAAGACATTACCATACAGAATGACCAAAGAAGTAAATATTTAAAATTCTCAGTTATAGAGGTCCAAAAAGCGATCCGACCAGTTCAGTTCAGTTCAGTTCAGTTCATATCAACCCGGACGGAATCTCGACCATAATTTTATCGGAGCCGCTCCGTTTATTACACCCCTTGGACCCCCATTCAGAAAAACAACGTTTCCTCCTTTTTACTCCGCCGGTAACGGACTGAGACGAGCTCACGACCGGACATTTATGGTCTTATTAATCCGAGCCGAAGAGTGCTGAAGGCAGGACAACGCGCGCGATCCTCCTATAAATCACCCCGCTTTTAAACATGTCGCCTCATTAAAAAGTCTCCGGATAAAATCAACACCAACCTAACCTAACCTAGTCCATTCGATTCGATCAGGTATACGAGGGATCCCCCCGAAAATAACCCACAAAATCTTTTTTATAAGCGATGCGTACGTTACTAGAAGAATCAATGGGAGAAAAAAGAACTAAATGGTTATTAGGGTTAAAAGTTTAGACTTTTTTCCGAGAACCTCACATATCATATAAAAGACGTGCTAAACGTTGTCTACAACGCGAACCGCCGTCCATCAACATCAACAACAGGTATACAGAGGACTAGTCAGGTGTTCAAACTGGCCGAGGAGACTGGGAAATTCTAGATAGGTTATTTATCAGCTAATTTAAAGGAACGCCGATGATGGTACTCATTTACCACAACATGTCTTTGATAAAACACCGACTCAAAATTTTTGCTTAAAATAACTCCCACATTGCATTTGATCTGTGTTAAGACTTCTCTTCATGGGAGGACTTTGTAATTTGAAGAAAGTTTAGTGGAAATTCGAGTGACCGATTAGAGACAGCATTCGGTTTTAACCTCTAGTACAACCGACACTTCCGCACCTAAAACTTTCCCCTATCTCCACAACTGCAAACTAATACTTAATGCGGTCGTCCGTTTGCAGAAATTAACCTGCAAAGGACGGTTAATTGCGAAAGATGACGCGGAGACGAAACCTGTGTCGCGTGACCAAATCATATTAAAAGTGGTTTTCCGAACGTTCGCGTTTAAATTCGTTCGAATTTAGTTCGCAGCACAGAAGTTGATTGCTGATGGAGTAAAGGCCGCCCAGTTTGTTCATCCAAGTGGATATTTTATCTAGGTTACGTTACGAGCCTGGCGGCAATTAAGCTCGCCCCATAAATTACCGGCGAAGCTTTTAACTTTGAAAACTTTCATAGAAAGAGTTTGTTTTGTGTTATGCGGTCCGGGGCACGAATTACTTCCACCGAATATTGCTTTTTTTATTTATTTTTAATGAAAAGAAGGAGAAACGTTTTTAATTGTTTATTGTACACGTTCGAAGTGAAACTAAACTGGATGAAGAAGAGATTTGAGGCTAGTGGTGGAGTGAACGATGCCCTAATCAAACAGCCTGGCCGGGCTTATAGATTCACGCGATAATTAGATTCTACCACACCCTTGTCTTGAGTTATAAGGTAATAAGACGCCGGGACAAGGCTAATTTATAGTTAACCCGTCCTCCGGACGTCGCCACGATGGTGGTAATGGCAGTGGTCGGTGGTCTTCGGCCCTTCGACTTGGATCGCAGATAAAAAATAACTAAATGAACAAAAAAAATTATTTTAAAAGAATCTACTTCATTTCTTTTGATTTGACTATATATCTGGCCTCATCTTATCACCAACAAATAAAATTATTTTATTTTATATCATAATATTTAAATAGCAGCTCTGCTTACAGAAACCAAAACGATCATACTATTCAATATAAGAACTGGGATACTATCCAAAGGTTTCTAAACAACGAATGCTAAAGGAGGTTTAATAATAATGTCGAAATCGAAAGAAAGCAAACCCCCTTCCATAAACAATCTCATAATCAATGATCCATCCCATTCAATGACGAAGAATTGCATATTTTCTCAATATCCTAGAGATTTGCAAATGATATGAGTCACGATGGGTCATGCGTGACTCATCGTGAGCGAGCATCAATTTTTGTACCACTCACGTGAACGTGCATGATTGTGAGTAACTTTGGTTTTGACGAGACTCGGCATAACTCGATACGTTCGATTTCTTTTGATGTTAAGGTTGCAGTTGAGGTTAAAATTGAGGTTGAAGATCTTAATTTTTTAGAGATCCATAGTAATAAATAAATTACAAAAAAATACTTACAAAAATCGCAGGAGTATTGATGATGTATGCCTGAGGAAAATGGGGAAATTCGGCAGAATCAAATCTGAAGAAGTTGAGTGTAGTACAAATAGGATACTTAGAATAGCAGTGGACGCCGAATGGTTAATCACAAACAAGCAACTACACAACGAATTTTATATTAAAATGATTCAAGAGTATATTTCAACGAAAATTAAAAAATTTCAGAAACAACTACAAATGTTTGAATCATTAAAGGTCTACAATTTGGACAGAAGAAATATCCATAGGCGATTGCAACGGAGATTATCCCAAGATCTATACCTCTAAATAATTTTCTTTTAAACCAAAAAATGTTTAGGAGAGAGAATATTATGCTACATTGAAAAAAAAATAACAATTATAGCTGTAAAGCTGGTTTGGTAAATAAATTTTAAAAAAATGTTAAAGAATCATGTGTTTTTCATATTTTAATAGAATCACAAATGAAATGATAAAATTTGAAAACGATCGTGGAGGTCGCATTTTGAAAATGAAGAAATGACTTGCATATCAAATTGAAGGTAGAACATTCTTCTTTCAAATGATGTGTAACTCTTTGTTTCAATTTCAAATCGATCTCAGCTAAGAATTGTTAAAGAATGACGTGTTTTTGACATTTTAATAGAATCATGAAAAATTTGATAAAATTTGATAAAGATCATGGAGGTCGTATTTTGAAAATGAAGAAATGACTTGCGTACCAAATTGAAGGTAGAACTTTCTTCTTTCAAATAATGTATAACTTTTTGTTTCAATTTCAAATCGATGCAAGTTAAGACATGTTAAAGAATGATGTGTATTTGACGTTTTAGTAGAACCACGAAAAATTGATAAAATTTGAAAAATATCGTGGAGGTCGTATTTTGAAAATGAAGAAATAACTTGCGTACCAAATCGAAGGTAGAACCTTCTTCTTTCAAATAATGTATAGCTTTTTGTTTCAATTTCAAATTGATAGCAGTTAAGACATGTTAAAGAATGATGTGTATTTGACGTTTTAGTAAAACCACGAAAAAATTGATAAAATTTGAAAAACATCGCGAAGTTCGCATTTTGAAAATGAAGAAATGACTTGCATACGAAATTGAAGATAGAACCTTCCTCTTTCAAATGATGTATAACTCTTTGTTTCAATTTCAAATCGATAACAGTTAAGGCATTTTAAAGAATGATGTGTTTTTGACGTTTTAGTAGAACCACGAAAAAATTGATAAAATTTGGAAAATATCGTGTAGGTCGTATTTTGAAAATGAAGAAATGGCTTGCATATCAAATTGAAGGTAGAACCTTCTTCTTTCAAATAATGTATAACTTTTTGTTTCAATTTCAAGTTGATGCAAGTTAAGACATGTTAAAGAATGATGTGTATTTGACGTTTTAGTAGAACGACGAAAAAATTGATAAAATTTGAAGAACATCGTGGAGATCGTATTTTGAAAATGAAGAAATGGCTTGCATATCAAATTGAAGGTAGAACCTTCTTCTTTCAAATAATGTATAACTTTTTGTTTCAATTTCAAATCGATGCAAGTTAAGGCATGTTAAAGAATGATGTGTATTTGACGTTTTAATAGAACCACGAAAAAATTGATAAAATTTGAAGAACATCGTGGAGATCGTATTTTGAAAATGAAGAAATGGCTTGCATATCAAATTGAAGGTAGAACCTTCTTCTTTCAAATAATGTATAACTTTTTGTTTCAATTTCAAATCGATGCAAGTTAAGACATGTTAAAGAATGATGTGTATTTGACGTTTTAGTAGAACGACGAAAAAATTTATAAAATTTGAAAAATATCGTGGAGGTCGTATTTTGAAAATGAAGAAATGGCTTGCATATCAAATTGAAGGTAGAACCTTCTTCTTTCAAATAATGTATAACTTTTTGTTTCAATTTCATATCGATGCAAGTTAAGACATGTTAAAGAATGATGTGCATTTGACGTTTTAGTAGAACCACGAAAAAATTGGTAAAATTTGAAGAATATCGTGGAGGTCGTATTTTGAAAATGAAGAAATGACTTGCATATCAAATTGAAGGTAGAACCTTCTTCTTTCAAATAATGTATAACTTTTTGTTTCAATTTCATATCGATGCAAGTTAAGACATGTTAAAGAATGATGTGCATTTGACGTTTTAGTAGAACCACGAAAAAATTGGTAAAATTTGAAGAATATCGTGGAGGTCGTATTTTGAAAATGAAGAAATGACTTGCATATCAAATTGAAGGTAGAACCTTCTTCTTTCAAATAATGTATAACTTTTTGTTTCAATTTCATATCGATGCAAGTTAAGACATGTTAAAGAATGATGTGTATTTGACGTTTTAGTAGAACCACGAAAAAATTAATAAAATTTGAAAAATATCGTGGAGGTCGTATTTTGAAAATGAAGAAATGGCTTGCATATCAAATTGAAGGTAGAACCTTCTTCTTTCAAATGATGTATAACTCTTTGTTTCAATTTCAAATCGATACAAGTTAAGACATTTTAAAGAATAATGCGTTTTTGACGTTTTAGTAGAACCACGACAAAATTGATAAAATTTGAAAACTATCGTGGAGGTTGTATTTTGAGAATGAAGAATTGACTTGCGTATCAAATTGAAGATAAAGGCTTCTTCTTTCAAATCATGTATAACTCTTTGTTTCAATTTCAAATCGATGCGAGTTAAGACATGTTAAAGAATGATGTGTGTTTGACGTTTTAGTAGAACCACTAAAAAAATTGATAAAATTTGAAGAACATCGTGGAGGTCGTATTTTGAAAATGAAGAATTGACTTGCATACCAAATTGAAGGTAAAACCTTCTTCTTTCAAATAATGTATAGCTTTTTGTTTCAATTTCAAATCGATACCAGTTAAGATATGTTAAAGAATGATGTGTATTTGACGTTTTAGTAAATCCACGAAAAAATTGATAAAATTTGAAAAACATCGTGAAGTTCGCATTTTGAAAATGAAGAAATGACTAGCATACGAAATTGAAGATAGAACCTTCCTCTTTCAAATGATGTATAACTCTTTGTTTCAATTTCAAATCGATACCAGTTAAGACATGTTAAAGAATGATGTGAATTGACGTTTTAGTAGAACCACGAAAAAATTGATAAGATTTGAAAAATATTGTGAAAGTCGTATTTTGAAAATGAAGAAATAACTTGCATAAAAAATTGAAGGTAGAACCTTCTTCTTTCAAATGATGTATAACTCTTTGTTTCAATTTCAAATCGATGCCAGTTAAGACATGTTAAAGAATGATGTGAATTGACGTTTTAGTAGAACCACGAAAAAATTGATAAAATTTGAAAAACATCGTGAAGTTCGCATTTTGAAAATGAAGAAATGACTAGCATACGAAATTGAAGATAGAACCTTCCTCTTTCAAATGACGTATAACTCTTTGTTTCAATTTCAAATCGATACCAGTTAAGACATTTTAAAGAATGATGCGTTTTTGACGTTTTAGTAGAACCACGAAGAAATTGATAAAATTTGAAAACTATCGTGGAGGTTGTATTTTGAGAATGAAGAATTTACTTGCATATCAAATTGAAGGTAAAACCTTCTTCTTTCAAAAAATGTATAATTTTTTGTTGCAATTTCAAATCGATGCAAGTTAAGACATGTTAAAGAATGATGTGTATTTGACGTTTTAGTAGAACGACGAAAAAATTGATAAAATTTGAAAAATATCGTGGAGGTTGTATTTTGAAAATGAAGAAATGGCTTGCATACCAAATTGAAGGTAGAACTTTCTTCTTTCAAATGATGTATAACTCGTTGTTTCAATTTCAAATCCATCCCAGCTAAGAAATGTTAAAGGATGATGTATTCTTCACATTTTAGTAGAATCATGAAAAAATTGCTAAAATTTTAAAAAGATTATGGAGGTCATATTTTAAAGATGAAGAAATGACTTGCATACCAATTTGAAGATAGAATCTTTTTCTTTCAAATGCTGTGTAACTCTTTGTTTCAATTTCAAATCCATCCCAGCTAAGAAATGTTAAATCATGATATATTCTTCACATTTTAGTAGAATCATGAAAAAATTGATAAAATTTGAAGAATATCGTGGAGGTCGTATTTTGAAAATGAAGAAATGTCTTGCATATCAAATTGAAGGCTGAACCTTCTTTTTTCAGATGATGTACAACTCTTTGTTTCAATTTCAAATCAATCCCAGCTAATTAATGTTAAAGAATGATGTGTTTTTCATATTTTAGTGGAATCACGAAAAAAAAAGTTAATGTTTAAAAAAATTGTGGAGGTCTTATTTTTGAAACTAAAGATATGACTTACATATCAAATTAAAGATTGAATCTTCTTTAAAATGATGTATGACTTGTTATTTCAATTTGAAATCGATTCCGTTTAAAAAAATTATGTTTTTGACGTTTTAGTAAAATCAAACAATATAATTATAAAATTTTAACCTTGACAAACTTTGTATTTTCTATATATTAATTACATTAGCATTTAAATATTTAAAATTAAATGTGTTTATGTCTATTAACAAAAATATTACATAAATAACGTCGCTAATGACTCCAAAAATAGATTCAAATAAATTATTAGAAACTCAAAAATTCGTTTCGGCTTTATTTATAACGAATGATTAAGTTGTAAATGTTAATTTAAATGATATATAGATATCGGCTTAATAAAATAATAAATAACGCTGATGGTTTTAAAGGCGGATTAACGTGTCGCTGCATGTTGGGAATTAAAATATTAAGATGATTTTGTTAATTTATATAAATTTGATAGTTGTAAACAAATTAAGCAATAAATAAAGTAAAAATTTGAATAAACGTCGCCATCCGAGTGAACGGCGATAAATTTAAAAATCTCCGCCTATTTATCACGTTATCAAATCGATCTGCGGCTAAACTAAAAAAATTTATGATAATTCGTTCCGTTCTCGGACAAAGCACGGGAACTACACTTATTGTTTTAGATATTTTGAAATGATAGTCGGTTTGAGCATCCGGTTATCGTATATTAAGAATAGAAGGGGATCGAATTTGAATATTAGTATGTCGCATAATTGGCCTCGTTCGCTTCCTCGTCCCGACTTTGTATCCATCCCGGACAGAGGAAATAAATAACTTTTCATGGCTCATGAATTCCGGTACCGATTCATATGGTAATTTATTTATTGGTTGGATTAGGGCCTGGAAATATAATGCTTTTGTTTCTGGTGACGCGGCCAATTTTATCGGTGTTTATCTTCAATTTATGCCTCGCAACTTACGTTTCGGTGGTATAACTTCCGATGCAGTTATAAATGTTATTTACTACACGATAATTTCTGTCTGGTTTTAATACGCGTAAACGTCCGGATTATCTACATAAATAGACGTTTATGAGGATAATTTAATACTGAATGCGTTTGGGCGTTTTAAAAGATGTATAAATTATACTAATTTGTATAAATATAAAAAAGATAATTTAAAAAAAACAGCATATTAAAAAATAAATAATAATAATAATGTTATTGTTAATAAAATTTTAATAATATATAGGGTGAATGTAGAATAAGTTAATAACATTGAAGAGCTACAGTATTTCGATATCTCAATCCGTTTTTGAGACATCATGTTCTAAATTCAACCTAAACTTAGAGCATTTCATAAAATTTACGATTTTCTTTATGATTAAAAAAAATCGAATTCTTAAGATATCTTGGCATTTTTTTTGGGATTTATAAAGAAAAGCCTTCCTCAGAATAAAACAAAAAGAAGTTTTTGCGATATGAGGTTATAAACTTAACCTAAATTTGTAACATTTCACAAAATTAACGATTTCCTTTATCATTTTTTTATCATTTTGAAAAAAAAATCATAAATAATCGAATTCTTAAGATATCTTGACAAATTTTTTGTTATTTATAAAGAAAAGCATGGACTTTCTTCAGAATAAAACCATCTTTGAAAATCTCAATCCGATTTTATGATATGAGGTTTTAATCTTAATCTAAATTTGTAATATTTCACAAAATTAACGATCTTCCTAATCATTTTGAAAAAATCGTAAAAAAACGTATTCTTAAGATATCATAATGATATTTTTGTGGTTCATAAAGAAACGTATAGATTTTCTTCAGAACAAAACCATGTTTGAAAATCTCAATCCGTTTTTGAGATATGAGGTTTTGAATTTGATCTAAATTCGGAGCATTTCACAAAAATAGCGATTTCCCTAATCATTTTAAAAAAATCATAAAAAATCGAATTCTTAAAATATTTTGACGAATCTTTTGTGATTTATAAAGAAAAGCGTAGACTTTCTTTAGAACTAAACCCTGTTTGAAAATCTCAATCCGTTTTTGAGAGATAAGGTTTTAAACTTAAGCTAAATTTGTAACATTTCGCAAAATTAACGATTTCCTTTATCATTTTGAAAAAATCATAAAAAAATCGAATTCTTAAGATATCTTAACGAATCTTTTGTGATTTATAAAGAAAAGCATGGACTTTTTTCAGAATAAAACCATGTTTGAAAATCTCAATCCGTCTTTGAGATATGAGGTTTTGAATTTGATCTAAATTCGGAACATTTCACAAAAATAGCGATTTCCCTAATCATTTTAAAAAAATCATAATAAATCGAATTCTTAAGATATTTTGACGATTCTTTTGTGATTTATAAAAAAAAGCATAGACTTTCTTTAGAACTAAACCCTGTTTGAAAATCTCAATCCGTTTTTGAGAGATAAGGTTTTAAACTTAAGCTAAATTTGTAACATTTCGCAAAATTAACGATTTCCTTTATCATTTTGAAAAAATCATAAAAAAATCGAATTCTTAAGATATCTTAACGAATCTTTTGTGATTTATAAAGAAAAGCATGGACTTTTTTCAGAATAAAACCATGTTTGAAAATCTCAACCCGTCTTTGAGATATGAGGTTTTGAATTTGATCTAAATTCGGAACATTTCACAAAAATAGCGATTTCCCTAATCATTTTAAAAAAATCATAATAAATCGAATTCTTAAGATATTTTGACGATTCTTTTGTGATTTATAAAAAAAAGCATAGACTTTCTTTAGAACTAAACCCTGTTTGAAAATCTCAATCCGTTTTTGAGAGATAAGGTTTTAAACTTAAGCTAAATTTGTAACATTTCGCAAAATTAACGATTTCCTTTATCATTTTGAAAAAATCATAAAAAAATCGAATTCTTAAGATATCTTAACGAATCTTTTGTGATTTATAAAGAAAAGCATGGACTTTTTTCAGAATAAAACCATGTTTGAAAATCTCAACCCGTCTTTGAGATATGAGGTTTTGAATTTGATCTAAATTCGGAACATTTCACAAAAATAGCGATTTCCCTAATTATTTTAAAAAATCATAATAAATCGAATTCTTAAGATATTTTGATGATTCTTTTGTGATTTATAAAGAAAAGCATGGACTTTCTTCAGAATAAAACCATGTTTGAAAATCTCAACCCGTCTTTGAGATATGAGGTTTTGAATTTGATCTAAATTCCGAACATTTCACAAAAATAGCGATTTCCCTAATCATTTTAAAAAATCATAATAAATCGAATTCTTAAGATATTTTGACGAATCTTTTGTCATTTATAAAGAAAAGCATGGACTTTCTTCGGAATAAAACCATGTTTGGAAATCTCAACCCGTCTTTGAGATATGAGGTTTTGAATTTGATCTAAATTCCGAACATTTCACAAAAATAGCGATTTCCCTAATCATTTTAAAAAATCATAATAAATCGAATTCTTAAGATATTTTGACGATTCTTTTGTGATCTATAAAGAAAAGCATAGACTTTCTTTAGAACTAAACACTGTTTGAAAATCTCAATCCGTTTTTGAGAGATAAGGTTTTAAACTTAAGCTAAATTTGTAACATTTCGCAAAATTAACGATTTCCTTTATCATTTTGAAAGAAAATCTTAAAAAATCGAATTCTTAAGATATCTTGACGAATCATTTGTGATTTATAAAGAAAAGCATGGACTTTCTTCAGAATAAAACCATGTTTGAAAATCTCAATCCGTCTTTGAGATATGAGGTTTTGAATTTGATCTAAATTCGGAACATTTCACAAAAATAGCGATTTCCTTAATCATTTTAAAAAAATCATAAAAAATCGAATTCTTAAAATATTTTGACGAATCTTTTGTGATTTATAAAGAAAAGCGTAGACTTTCTTTAGAACTAAACCCTGTTTGAAAATCTCAATCCGCTTTTGAGAGATAAGGTTTTAAAGTTAAGCTAAATTTGTAACATTTCGCAAAATTAACGATTTCCCTTATCATTTTGAAAAAATCTTAAAAAATCGAATTCTTAAAATATTTTGACGAATCTTTTGTGATTTATAAAGAAAAGCGTAGACTTTCTTTAGAACTAAACCCTGTTTGAAAATTTCAATCCGTTTTTGAGAGATAAGGTTTTAAACTTAAGCTAAATTTGTAACATTTCGCAAAATTAACGATTTCCTTTATCATTTTGAAAAAATCTTAAAAAATCGAATTCTTAAGATATCTTGACGAATCTTTTGTGATTTATAAAGAAAAGCATAGAATTTCTTCAGAATAAAACCATGTTTGAAAATCTCAATCCGTCTTTGAGATATGAGGTTTTGAATTTGATCTAAATTCGGAACATTTCACAAAAATAGCGATTTCCCTAATCATTTTAAAAAAATCATAATAAATCGAGTTCTTAAGATATTTTGACGATTCTTTTGTGATTTATAAAGAAAAGCATAGACTTTCTTTAGAACTAAACCCTGTTTGAAAATCTCAATCCGTTTTTGAGAGATAAGGTTTTAAACTTAAGCTAAATTTGTAACATTTCACAAAATTAACGATTTCCCTTATCATTTTGAAAAAATCTTAAAAAATCGAATTCTTAAGATATCTTGACGAATTTTTTGTGATTTATAAAGAAAAGCATGTACTTTCTTCAGAATAAAACCATGTTTGAAAATCTCAATCCGTCTTTGAGATATGAGGTTTTGAATTTGATCTAAATTCGGAACATTTCACAAAAATAGCGATTTCGCTAATCATGTTAAAAAAATCATAATAAATCGAATTCTTAAGATATTTTGACGAATCTTTTGTGATTTATAAAGAAAAGCACAGACTTTCTTTAGAACTAAACCCTGTTTGAAAATCTCAATCCGTTTTTGAGAGATAAGGTTTTAAACTTAAGCTAAATTTGTAACATTTCGCAAAATTAACGATTTCCTTTATCATTTTGAAAGAAAATCTTAAAAAATCGAATTCTTAAGATATCTTGACGAATCTTTTGTGATTTATAAAGAAAAGCATGGACTTTCTTCAGAATAAAACCATGTTTGAAAATCTCAATCCGTCTTTGAGATATGAGGTTTTGAATTTGATCTAAATTCGGAACATTTCACAAAAATAGCGATTTCCCTAATCATTTTAAAAAAATCATAATAAATCGAGTTCTTAAGATATTTTGACGATTCTTTTGTGATTTATAAAGAAAAGCATAGACTTTCTTTAGAACTAAACCCTGTTTGAAAATCTCAATCCGTTTTTGAGAGATAAGGTTTTAAACTTAAGCTAAATTTGTAACATTTCACAAAATTAACGATTTCCCTTATCATTTTGAAAAAATCTTAAAAAATCGAATTCTTAAGATATCTTGACGAATTTTTTGTGATTTATAAAGAAAAGCATGTACTTTCTTCAGAATAAAACCATGTTTGAAAATCTCAATCCGTCTTTGAGATATGAGGTTTTGAATTTGATCTAAATTCGGAACATTTCACAAAAATAGCGATTTCCCTAATCATTTTAAAAAATCATAAAAAAATCGAATTCTTAAGATATCTTCACGAATCTTTTGTGATTTATAAAGAAAAGCATGGACTTTCTTCAGAATAAAACCATGTTTGAAAATCTCAATCCGTCTTTGAGATATGAGGTTTTGAATTTGATCTAAATTCGGAACATTTCACAAAAATAGCGATTTCCCTAATCATTTTAAAAAAATTATAATAAATCGAATTCTTAAGATATCTTGACGAATTTTTTGTGATTTATAAAGGAAAGCATGAATTTTCTTTAGAACTAAACCCTGTTTGAAAATCTCAATCCGTTTTTGAGATATGAGGTATTGAATTTGATCTAAATTCGGAACATTTCACAAAAACAGCGATTTCCTTAATCATTTTAAAAAAATCATAATAAATCGAATTCTTAAGATATTTTGACGAATCTTTTGTGATTTATAAAGAAAAGCACAGACTTTCTTTAGAACTAAACCCTGTTTGAAAATCTCAATCCGTTTTTGAGAGATAAGGTTTTAAACTTAAGCTAAATTTGTAACATTTCGCAAAATTAACGATTTCCTTTATCATTTTGAAAAAAAATCTTAAAAAATCGAATTCTTAAGATATCTTGACGAATTTTTTGTGATTTATAAACAAAAGCATGGACTTTCTTCAGAATAAAACCATGTTTGAAAACTCAATCCGTCTTTGAGAAATGAGGTTTTGAATTTGATCTAAATTCGGAACATTTCACAAAAATAGCGATTTCCCTAATCATTTTAAAAAATCATAATAAATCGAATTCTTAAGATATCTTGACGAATCTTTTGTGATTTATAAAGAAAAGCATGGACTTTCTTCAGAATAAAACCATGTTTGAAAATCTCAATCCATTTTTGAGATATGAGGTATTAAACTTAATCTAAATTTGTAACAATTCACAAAATTAACGATTTCTTTAACCATTTTGAAAAAATCATAAAAAATCGAATTCCTAAGATATCTTGACGAATTTTTTGTGATTTATAAAGAAAAACATGTAGATCCTTCAAAATACAACCATGTTGGAAAATCTCAATCCCTTTTTCAGATATGAGGTTTTGAACTTGATCTAAATTTGTAACATTTAAGAAAATTAACGATTTTCCTAATCATTTTGAATAAATCGTAAAAAATCGAATTTTTAAGATATTGCGATGAAGCTTTAGTCATTGATGATGTTCTTGAGATATGATGTTATTCAATCTAAATTCTCAGATATGACACATATATGGTGTATATGAATTATATTCCTAAAGTTCAGGAGGATCTTATAAAAACATAAAAAATTGTTATTCTATTTATCTCGAAAAGTATAAGCCGAAGAAGTGCATAAGAAGAGTATATAAGCAAGTACCTTAAAAATTATTTGAAGGATCAGCTCATGAAGTTTGGAAACATCATTCAGATACATTCTATATATATATTCCCCTTTAGAGGTTTTCTTTATATGCGTCTTTTCTGTTATTCTTTAATTGCGGATAAAAATGTTAACCAAAAAGATAAAATGTAGGAGGCTTTTAGAGATAGGACGCAAGAATAATAAAAACGTAGAAGGACAGGTAAACGACATTTGGAAGAGTAACGACTGGGTCCTTAAAGATGACGTTTACAGCATAAGAAGGAGAAAAAGCATAAAACCGAGACGTGAACTTATTACCCCTAGTCCCTTCTTTTTCCGTACACACCAAAGAAAAAGGCAAACAGAAAACGTTTAACGCTTGCAGTAAATTTGTTATTATCCCCTTTTTCCCGAAGAACGATAAATCATTACTCGTCCTGGGTGGAAGGAAGGACGCCAACATATATAGGGGGAGGCGGTTATTTACTGATAAGTTAGCGTCACGCTGACGAATGGAAACTTGATGCTAATTTCAGTTAAACCCGCTTAATAAATATTCCGTCGACGTCAAAATATAAAGCTCGCTGTGCTGTGTCGGCCCCGCAAATAAAATTAAGCCGCCGGGGCGGCGCCCGTCGCGCCGGGTCAGTTTTAGAATTTTAATAGAGCTCCCCCGAGCTTTTATTAAAACTGTCCCAGTTGGCTCGGTGTTTTATTATATTTTAACTCGCCGTTAAATTTACTCCGCTTTTTCTCCTCCCTTTCTCTTTCTCCCGGGAAGGGTTGTACTCGCCTCTTTTATACTCGCTCAACCCAACCCCTCGTTGATTTCTACAGGATTAAACTTGCAACTTACACAATACTCTAAAGAATTAACTTTATTATTCTTATACTTTTTTTCTCTCTTTTTTCATCAAATCTTTTTAAATCTTAATAAGAATTCTAAGCTTAACTCTCCGTCTGTCGGGTGTGATCTATGAGTCCACGACAAAATGATTATGTGAAATATTTTTTAAAATTATTTTGCTCAAAACTTGTACGGTCACAGTACCTTTCAAGTATCTGAATATCAACTGTTTTTGCTATAAAAAACTGTTTTTCAAAATTATTATACTATATATACGGTTACCGTATCGTTGACACGCCACTTTACTATTGAACCCCATTTTGAGGCGTTGTGTTATGTGTTATTTATTTTACAAATATACAGAATAGAAAAGTGCATACAAAATTATTTATAACTAATATCAAATATCTAGTTGGTAATCTACAAATAGCATACTTACAAATAGGTAAGTAGTATCTCAGAATTTTCTGATATGATTTGATAAAATAAGAAATGATTTATTATTTGATACCATTGTGATATGGATCCTTATGAAAAGGAGAGAGAAAGATTACAAAAACTGTATGGAGAAGTTAGCACGGGCAGTGAAATAGAAGAGTCTGACGATAGTTCGATATTAGATCAAGATTTTGTAAGTATCAGTGATCATGATACAGAAACCGAGCAGGAAAACGTAAACAAAGATGCAGATATTATGCATCAGGATGACGGCGAAGATGATGAAGATGAACAACCCGTGATAATAATAATAATAAATGGCTTAATTAATCAAAAAAAAAAATAATGACAAAATTATACAAAAGCAATATGTAGGGCGGAGTTAGGAATCAAGTTCCTCTCTACCACTCAACCCTACAAATAAAAATAATAATAAATTAAAATAGAACAAAAGAAAAATAAAAATAAAAATGAAAAAAAAACACTGTTTACGAAATTAATCATATTAAACAAATAAAATAAAAGTAAAAGCAGTAAATATTAATTGCGATACATTGCGAAATCAGCTATACGCAAGATTGTTCATCCATCAACATCTGTCGCAGTTTCCTCTTAATTGCATTCAAATTTAAAGATTTCAGAGAACCTGGTAGCGGATTATAATATTTAGGAAGGCAATATGAGAAAGATCGTTCAAATAATGAGGCCGCGTATTTAGGCGGTGTAATAACACCTCTATTTCTAATATTGATATTATGAACGTCCGTCCTGAATGATATTTTGTTATACAGATACGGAGGCTTCTTCAGTAGGAGAAGCTTATGGTAGAACGATAACAAATGCAATTTTCTCCTGTTGAACATACTCAACCAACCAGCATCTATCAATTTATGAGAAACATGATCATAACGTTTTAAACCATATACAAGTCTGAGGCAAACATTCTGTACCCGTTGTATACGACATGCTGAAGCGCTATCCAGACAAGTACCAAAAACCTTATCACAAAAAGTAAAGCGATATGTCTTTTAAATCTAATATCCGAGTCCTGATACAATCCTAAATTACGAAAACAGCAACCAACACTGATTCGCTGACCATCAACTTCTACCCCGAAATGAGGAGAATGTTGCTCTCGCAAATTCCGCCTACCGAAAAGCATCAATGCCGACTTGGCACCATTTACTTTCAAATTATGTCCAGACGAAACTTCCACTAAGTTCCTAATTTCTGCGTAAAAAATGGCAGCTACAGCGTTCCAATCTGTTCGAAAAGTTGGATGTATATAAAGAAAACGGAGGTGGCCCCAATATAGATCCCTGCGGCACACCCGCCGACACCCTCCGGGGCTCAGATATGGAATTATTTATCTTAACCTTTTGGTATCGATTACACAAATAATTCGAAATTAATAATTTTGATTAGATTCTGAGGTAGGATATTATAGCTGTCAATAAAACTTCTAATCTGTCAGTCCATAACTTTTTCCACAACTTTAGCAAGAGCCGGGAGGATGCTAACAGGTCGTAAATCTTTGTATTCTTGGGGATTAGAAATTTTTGGTAATGAAGTTATCAGAGCGGTTTTCCAACAGGAAGGGAAAACACATTTCTCTAAACAGTAATTAACTATATGTGTTAAATGTGGGAGTATAAAAGGACAGCAGTGACAACGAAATACCATCATCTCCGACAGAATTAGATTTCATTTTAAGTAAATAACTTGCGACAACGTTTTCATGTACAGGTTCAAAATCAAAATACTTCTGAAATTCACATTTTTTCTTGCTGTTATAGAAGTGCATAGTATCATTTGAATGTGCCCCCAATGAACAACTTATCTGGAGAAAATAGTTATTAATGTCATTCACATTTCTCAAATGCATGGGCAAAGTGTTTACTCTATTTTTAATCACTCCGAAATCGCGAGCAGCCCGCCACATCGCAGATGTTCCAGTTTGACCCGCTGCCCTCCCAAACCATACCCTTTTTCCAGTTTTTATAGCATTGGTTATGTGTCTTCTTAACATTTTATACTGCTCTAGGTCTAATACATTCTTTGTACGCTTATATTTAGCATACGCTCTATTTCTAGCTGCAATCATTTCTTTGACATGTGGAGTTTGCCACGGGGCAGGTTTTTTTTGAAAATCTTTTCGTTTGATTCGTGATAGATGCTCGTATTTTTTTGGTAAAGATGGAACTAAATGGAAAAAGGCTGTCCCACCTAGAAATATTAGAACTCGCAACGAAAACATAGTGTCTCACCTGCCGGGAGTCATCGGTGAAGCACGTGACGCATTATCTCCCATTCAATGCTGGATGTACATCTTTGGAAACTGCATTGATATTGTAGTTGAAAACACTAATTTATTTATTGATAAAATTTCTGTTAAATACCAAGATAAGGCTGAGTGTAGACCTACCGACTCTGTAGAAATCTAAGCGCTGATGGGTTTGCTTTATTTAGCTGGGCTCCATCATGTATCAAGGACACATCTAGCAGAGTATTGGTCATCAGACGGTATGGGATATGAGATATTTCCTGCTACAATGGCAAAACGGAGGTTCGTCTTCTTATTGAAATGCGTTCGCTTAGACGATACCACAACTAGAGTTCAAAGAAAAGAAATGAACAAACTAGCAGCAGTTCGTACTATTGTTCTGTGGGCGAGTATGTAACATTAGATGAAATGCTGCTTGCCTTTAGGGGTAGATACAGTTTCCGAATGTACATTCCAAGTAAACGAAACAAATACGGATTGAAAGTCTTCGCCGTTGTTGATGCCAAAACATTTTTCACTTCACACAGAAATTTACGCTGGTGTTCAACCCAATGGTCCATATAAAACTGACAACTCTACCGCTGCAGTAACTGAAAGAATGTGTTCACATTTATTGGGATCAGGAAGAAATGTTACAATAGATCGTTGGTTCACAAGATATTCAATTGTAAAGAAACTGCTAAGAGAGTACCGCCTTACTGTGGTTGGTACAATTAGAGCCAATAGAAGAGAACTACCTCTTGAAATAACACAAGTTTAGAGATATTAATGGAGATATTAATGTAGACTTGATGAATCCCAGTCATGATCAGGCCATTGCTTTTTCAGAGATACTTGAAGGTTATGGCTTGCTACAGCTCATTGATGTTATGGTTACATCTTGTGTTAATGTTTCTGTTTTATCACCTAAGTCTCTTCATGACCTTACTGATCATAAATTGATATATTTTTGCCTTAGTGTTCCGGATGAGGGGAGAGGCCCGGTAATTAGAAGTTACAGAGATTTTGCTAAATTTAACCTGAATTTTTTTACGTTGGATCTTCAACCGCAGCCGTTTGACCTGGTGTATGGAATTGATGATGTTGAAGTGAAATTACAGTACTTTAACCATTTAATTTTAGCATTATTCGATGTTCATGCACCAGTAAAGACGGTGAGGCTTAGCAAGAGATCTGCCCCTGGCTTATTCCCCTGTTTAGAGACATGATTAGACTTAGAGATGGTCTTTACAACAAACACAAAAGGTCTAAAACTGAATTAGCACTAAATAAATATAAATCTTTTAGAAAACATGTTGCACGTGCAATACAGACTGAGCAGAAGGCGTACTATGAATCATCTTTTAAAAATAAAAGTTCCAAGGATCTCTGGAAATCACTTGAATAACGTTGAAGACATTAATGATAATTTTTTTACAGGCTGCTGAAAACTCAATGATCGCTGATCCAGACTTAATTCAGGCTTATACCACTACGAAAAAATGTAACTTTGATGAATTGTTTGCTTTTGTGCCTGTTTCGGAGCATATTGTAGCGGGCCATTTGTTAAATATCTAATCTGGCAGTGTGGGATATGATGAACTCTCGGATGTTATGATACATTACTGTTGTCATTTCATCCTTCCTTTCGTTACACATATTGTTAATATTTGCTTATTGAGGTCAATCTTTCCAAAATGTTGGAAGACATCTTTAGTTACACCTTTGCCAAAGATTAAAAATCCCATGACATTTTCGGACCTGCGACCAATTAGTATTTTACCTGTTTTGTCTAAAGTATTGGAAAGAATTATGAATGATCAAATTCGGGAATTTGTCGATAAATTTAATATTTTGCCTAGGACACAATCTGGATTTCGTGCCAACTATAGCTGCGATACAGCATTAATGCATATACTTGATGACATATTGTTTGCGGCGGATCAGAATAGGCTTACTGGATTGGTTCTGCTGGACTATAGTAAGGCCTTTGATACTGTCAATCATAGGATGTTATTAGCTATCTTATCCTTTATTGGGTTCAATAATACTTCTATAAGCATGATTGATAGTTATGTGTCGGACAGACAACAAGCGGTTAAATTGGGTGAACGAAAATCTGGACTGCGAGGTGTGAAGTCAGGTGTGCCATAGGGTTCTATCTTGGGGCCTCTACTGTTTTGTATCTACGCGTCCAATCTTTCGACGGTTTTGAAATTTTCAGAGTCATATTTTTATGCGGACGATTCTCAAATCTATCTATCGTTCTTGAATGCGGACATGGCCACTGCTCAAGTTAAATTGAGTGAGAACATAAATAATGTCTGTATACAACGTGGTGTATACAAGTCTGTATACACCACGTTTTAATTCACGAATCTTCATCCATCTTAATTGTTAACATTTAAAAGAGTTTTTTGTTTGTTAATTTTGCATTATCTATGATGTCAGATCAAGAAATGTTTTGTAGTTTTTTCAACCTTCACAACTTAAGTTGACTATATTTGTAAGTAAACATTTTGTCTTTTGAAAAGAGGATTGAGTCAGTTACATTTTGTAATAATTGTTTACAGTAATTGCCAGTGGAAGAAACAATAAAGTTTCGAAATATTGCAAGTAATAATTTAGTCCGATTCTGAATTCTGATAGCCTCACCCATCAATCCCTTAATTGTAGCCAACAGTTTTGCGATCATAAAACTCCGCTTTGACATAAATAATCTGATAGATGTATCCACTAAACACTCGTTACGGGTTAATTCAAATAAATCAGTGGTTATGCTCTTAGACAGGCGGGGTGCACGAGACTCTCTTGCAGAACATTTTAAAATCAATATTGGTGGCGAATGTATTGCTATTAGGGAGTGTGCTAGAAATTTGGGATTACAGCTCGACTCGAGTCTTAGGTTCGAAAAGCATATCCTGGGCAAAACAAAAATTTCATTTGCTGCTTTGAAGCTCATATATAGTATGAGGAATATTTTGCATCGCAGCACAAAGGTTATGCTTTGCGATTCCTTGGTGCTGAGCCATTTTAGCTTTTGTGATACAGTATATCATAGTTGTTTGAACTCAAAAACATTACAAAGGATTCAGAGTGTTCAGAATTCATGTCTCCGAACGATTTTCGGGCTTAGACGAGGATGCCATGTCTCGCACAGGCTGATTGATCTTGGGTGGCTGAACATGTTTAACCGTCGCATATACCATATGGTTTCATTTTATCATAAGTTACTGTTGCTTAAATGTCCATCTTATTTGTATGATAAGATTACATTCCGCACTGATGTCTATAGCTTAAATGTTCGAAGCAAGGGTATTGTTACACCGCCGCTACATGTGACTACATTATTTGAAAGATCATTCTCTTACAACTTACCTAAATTTTATAATAGCCTACCCCAATCATTGAAAAAGTTGAGCTTGCCGTCGTTTAAAGTAAAGATCAAAAAATGTTTATATGGAGAACAATGTGATCAGATACAAGACGGGACACGTGGAATGCGTTGAAATAGTTTTGCTTTTTATGTAATTGTATTATCAGCTTTAAAAATCTTTTCTTTCGTTTTATTTTTTATTAGCGCACTATTATTATTAGTTTTATTTGTACCTCGTTTGGTTTTGTTTTGTTATTCTCTTTTCTTTCTTTATATATTTTGTTTATTTTTATGGCAGGGTTAAGTGGAAGAGAAGACGATTGTCTTAACTTCGCCCTAGCCAACCAGTTCAATTTATTTTGTTATTATGTGAAATTCTATACTAATAAAGTCTTTTATTATTATTATTATTATTATAAGTTAAAAACAGGAAAGCATATTCTTCGTTATTCGCATTTAGTAATGATATGACTGCAGTTACATATATACCCAAAAAAGGAAAGAATATGCTTGTAGTTTCAACAATGCACCGAGACGATCATATCGATGAAGCTACCGGTGATCGGAAAAAGCCCGAAATAATTACTGTTGTTGATCGAATGATCACATCATACAATGTTGCAAGAAACACAAAGCGTTGGCCAATATTAATTTTCTATAACCTCCTCAATATAGCAGCAATTAACGCTTTTGTTATCTACAAAGGCAACATACCAGATGGTGAATTTGCTAAAACTCGCAGACTGTTTCAAAAAAATCTTGGTATGGAGTTAGTGAAAAATAACATGCAAAGAAGAGCCGTTGATAAGCACTTGACCAAAAGTGTGCGTACTTCTGCCTTGAGGCTCTCAGGTATTGAAGAGGAGATTCTTCCAGAGCCACAACCAGGGAAAAGAGGAAACTGTAAATATTGCAAAAGACGAAAAAGTTGTTATTTTTGCAAAATTTGTAAATGTTGGTTGTGCATGGAGCACATAACAGCGTGCTGCAACGATTGTTTGGGAAATCTGGAGACCACAGTTTGAACCCCTCCAGTTTGTGCATAGAATATTATTCTTTAGTTAAGACATTTTTTTTATAACACTTTATACATTTTTAAATAAATATTATTATAGATCGATTTTCTTTTCCTTTATTTAGGCGTTGTTTCAAAATTTTACAAAATATGTGATTAAATTGTAAGCATTTTCTTGAAATCAAATGAACATAAAACGTGAGTTTGGAATTGGCCCTGTATTTGACTATTATATAGTACAAGCATCATATAAAACATATTTATGAGAAATTAGCACTGGAGGACAAGTTGGCGTCCACAGACCACACCCGATCGAAAGTGTTAAGAAAGCGCGCCCGACAGACGGAGGATTAAAGATTTTTTTTTCCCAAAAATAAATATTCGTATAAGTAAAGATCTTCTTCTAACTATTAAGGACGCTCAACACCGGAGGATTGCGTGGAAAATTATGAAAGGAACGAACCCGAGAGGTGTGCTTTTTGAATAGAACCCTCGACATATTAATCTGCCGATGAAAGAGCCATATTACTCAAATTTTAATGGATTCCAATTTGTAACGAGCTACCGGATGAACTCAGGTAGTTCATCCGTTAACCATTAAAAAAATGTTGAATATAAACGAATAATGAGCTTTTTTAAAAGTTCAAAAACTCAAAAAGAAATTCTAAATATGGTTAATTTTTTCTTGATGAGTATCTGAAAAAAATTGGTGGCGCCTGAAAGTAGTGAAAAGGAATTTGGGGCGCCGACTCGACCATTTATCGGTTTTTGTTTGGACCGATTTCAGGATCGGAATTTGGTCTTCGGGGCGGATTAATAATTTTTCGCAAACACATTCGTGCACCCATTAAATTATACGGGCGCGCGCTGCGTATAAGGTAACCGGGTTGCCACAAAAGTGAAATCGCCGTCGATAAAAAGCCCCGCCGGCGACCGTAGTAAATCTGAACCCCGTCCGATACCTGTACCTGTCAACGAAGCCTCTATATATTAAGATGGACCCGGCTTTGACGTAAACGCATGTCGCCGCGACGAGATGAGGATACGTTTAGTGAAAGAGGACGAGGTTGGTTCGGTTTCGTTTCGTTTCGCTTCGCTCTGACGCCTTCCATTCTTCAATACCACTTTACAAAAATACTATACCCCTTTTTCACTTTAATAACGAGGAAAAGATAACTGAAACTAAGTAGGCACGTAAATTTCTGGTATTGCCTTCGATTATCTCGCTTTCGAAATGACAGACAAAAATTTCTTAATGTTTAAAATGTTACTAAAGCAATTAAAAAGTGAAACAAGAGATGTGCGCGTGAGTGACTTTTTATATCTACTCACGCCCACTCACGTTCTATACCCACGCGTGTCACGCACGCAACTCACGTGAATATCATACATTAATCACGTGACTCACACGTGGGTTATGTTAATTCACATAACTCACGCGTAATTAGAGATGTTAGAGATGCGTGACCCATCGTGAACGGGCATCAATTTTTGTACCACTAACGTAAACGTGAGAGCAACTTTGGTTATAACAGGACCCGACATAATTCGATTAATTAGATTTTTTTTTAAGCTGAGATTGAAGTCAATTTTGAAGTTGAAGTTGAAGATGAGGTTGAAGCTGGGGTTAAAATTGAGATTGAAGTTGAAGCTGAAGTTGAACAGTCACACATAGACAACGTATATGTTGATGATCTGGGTGTACCAGCATATATATAAAATTGTAAAGAGTACATCATATGCATAATCGCGTAATACGTAGGTTATCTAGGCGATCAAGATCCATACAAAATTGTTAATGGTTTTTTGAAAGACTTGACTACTGCTTTTAAAAGACTTGAAATGCTTCAAAACCCTTGATAATGCTTCCACAAGTCTTAATATTGCATTCATGGCATTTTAAGACTTCTGCGTTTTGAAAAATTTAATTACATGTATTAGGTAAAATTCGAACATCTTCCCACAGAATTGTATCTCAAAAGAATTCAGGTCAACTTTATCAATTTCAAGTTCATCCATATCTAGAAATTCTAGACATTAACCAAACCCACCTATGATGATTCATTTATGGCTATCTCAAATTAATTAAAAATCACCAAACATCGAATTCTTGAGATATTTTAATGAAACATTCAAAATTTATAGAGGTAAGTGTTTATTTTGTCATGGTGAAAACCAAATTAGAAAATCCTTATTCATTTTTGAGATAAAGATTATTTAAGTTAACCTAAGAGAGAGAAAACAAAATTTATTCAAGCCATAAAAAGTAAAAAATAACAACAGAAAAAAAAAATAACAATGGGGAAGTTGATGGCAGCGTTATGGGATAAAATTTGTAGACGGATATGAATTGGAGGGATTTCGGTAAGGTTGTAGAGGAGTTCGTTGCTGGGATTGAAAAGTGGATTTTCGGGGTGTCGGATTCGCGAGACGCATCTAAGTGCAGATCTCTCCGCTACTTCGAGGTGGTACCTTGCTCCTCTGGATGCTTCGAAGAGGATTAGCGATGAGTACTCAATGACCGATCAACAGATGGTCTTGTAGATGTGGGCAGCGCATTTAGTTGATATGCCGCGTCCTTGGTATGTAAGGGATCTAAAGTGCTTCGCCCGATTCGTCACTTTCATTTTTACCTTTATGGCATGGTCTGAAAATTTTAGTTTCCGGTCTATCGAGATTCCTAGGTATTTGGATATTCTAACGGAAGATATTATCGTGGATTGGATAGTTACGGTAGGGGAAGGAGCATGGATGGGAAGAAATGGAATGAAGAATTGGGTTTTAGAAGGATTAATTTGAATTCTCCATTTTTGTAGCCAACTCTCAGTGGATTGTATCAGCGATTGTAACCTTTGGACTGCGGATGAGATGGTTTTGCCGTGTGTTACCAAGGTAGTGTCGTCAGCGTTGAGTAGAGCGTATGAGTCTAAGTCGAAGGTATCTGGATTGGGATCGTAGATGTCACAGGAAAACAAGTTATAAAGTGTTGGAGAGAGGGGCGACCCTTGCGGGAGGCCTTGCTGAGGGGAGAATTTGCGGGAGAAGTAGTTTTTTAATCTGACTACTGAGGAGCGGTTGGAAAAGAATTGGTTGAGTAGATTAAGGAGGTAAGGCGGGATATCCAGTTTGCTAAGTTTGTATAGGAGTCCCCGATGCCATACTGAATCGAACGCTTTACGTATATCCAAGAAGACTGCCGCAGAGTGGCGTTTTTGGAGGCGTGTCACTTGAAAGTTGGAGATTAGCACTGCCAGAGCATGGGACGTAGATCTACCAGATTGAAAGCCAAACTGGTAATTCGGTATTTTATGAGACATTACTTCCAATAGTTTGTTCTTAATGTGTGTTTCGAGGACCTTGCCAATGACGGGAAGAAGGGAGATAGGACGATAGTTGGATGGGTCAGATAGAGATGCTTCTTTTTTGAGAACGCAAATTATTATGGATGACTTCCAATCTTCGGGGAAATATTGGTTCATGAGGCAGTAGTTGAGGATTTTTATGATGTATTCATGAGAGGGAGGATTTAGCTTTCTCAGGATGTTTTTTGTGACATGGTCGTATCCAGGGGCGGTGCTTGTTCCTTTACTTAGAATTAAGTAGTATTCGTCCTCGTGGATGCGAGCATCTTCGGGAGTGTCGGCCTGGGTGGTGAAAGCAGATTTATACCAGTCATCTATTACTGCTTTGTTGACGGAACAGAAGGAAGCATCCTCGGAGAATGAAAACACACGCTGGAGGTAATCCCCGTGGATGTTAACAATTTCCTCAGGATCGGTGTGTGATGTGCCATCTGAGGGGTTAATGAGTTGGTTGGTTTCAGGGGACTTTTGATACCTGGATAATTTCCGAACTTCTTGCCAGTATTTTTTGCCTTTTGATTTGTTGATTTTATCACATGCTTCGATGTACTTTTCGCTTTTGAATTGTTTTATTAAGGCTTGAATATGTTTATTATGTTCATTAAATTTCCTTTTTAGGTCGGGGATCTCAGACATTATAAAGTCGCGGTATAATCGTCTCTTTTCTTTAATTAACCTTACGATGAATTTTGGAAATGGAAAATTGTAGTATTTTTCGACTTTATTTGGGCTGGCTTCGTCAATCAGTTTCCTGAGATTTTCATTAAAATCTGAAATCGTATCTTCGGTAATTATAGGATTGGTGCTGATGAATCCTGAGATGCCTGAGTTAACCACTTCCATATTGCATAGGTTGTAGTTTTTTATGATTTTTGGAATCGGTCTTGGGATGGGAGTCGTCAACTTCAGGTGAATCAGAATACCAAGGTGGTCGGAACACAGGTCGGGAATGACTGCAACGTGAGTTATCAAGGATCTTATATTTCTGGAGCAGAAGATCATGTCCGGAGTGGTACTTTGATTGTTTATCATGACAAACGTTGGAGCAGTTCCAATGCGGCTAAAATTGGTCGAAGATACGAATGAGTTGTTGGAAGTTAACCTATTTATTTATGATTTTTTGAAATTAATGATCTTATTTAAAAAACCAGGAAAAATCGAATTTTTAAGATATCTTAATGAACTATTCATGATTTATAGAGGAAAGTGTCTACTTTCTCGTGATGAAACCGGATTTTGAAAAGATTTATTCGTTTTTGAGATATAAATCATTAAATTCAACGTGAACATTTACGGCTATCTCAAGTTAATTAAAAATCACCAAAAATCAAATTCTTGAGATATTTTAATGAAACATTCAAAATTTATAAAAGTAAATGTCTATATTATCATGGTGAGATCCAAATTAAAAAAAATCTTTATTCGTTTTTGAGATAAAGATTATTTAAGTTAACCTAATTTTTTATGATTTTTTCAATTTAATAATCTTATTTTAAAAAACCACGAAAAATCGAATTCTTACGATATCTTAATGAATTATTCATGATTTATAGAAGAAAATGTCTACTTTCTCGTGATAAAAGCGGATCTTGAAAATATTTATTCGTTTTTGGGATATAAATCATTAAATTCAACGTAAACATTTATGGCTATCTCAAGTTAATTAAAAATCACCAAAAATCGAATTCTTGAGATACTTTAATGAAACATTCAAAATTTATAGAAGTGTACTTTCACCATAATTTGGCATTTCTCGCCCCAGCAATCAAATCATGATTAATACATTTGATCATCTGATCGAGCGTGAGTCACGTGAATTGACGTGAGTCATGTGATGCATGTATAATATTCACGGGAGTGGTCTAAATCGTGAGCGGGCATAAAATGTCACGCACCCGCACATCACTATTAAGAATAGGATAGAGGAACTGTTTTTAGGTACGCATATGAAAGATATCCATATTATCTGCGTTACAGAATATTGGATGAAGGAAAGGCATTTGGAACGTCTGAAGTTTACTAACTATAACTTACGTACAGTCTATTGTAGACACAATAATGGTGGGTACGGAGGAGTTATGATATGCATAAAATCCAATACGCATTTTAGGGAATTGAATATTAGGCATTTTTCTGTAGACAAACTGATAAAAGTTGCTAATATTCTACTTATTGCAGTATATCTAAGAGGCTAACTACTACATACTAGTTATCATACTAGTTATGAACAAAACCGTATGATGGTATCTGGGGATTGGAATGCCGCTTTTGATTCTGACAATTTTGGAAAATGTACATTATGTACAGATATGCTTCTTTATTATTTTTGATTTAAGTTATGTTTTCATAGTACTAAAATCACGGAATATAATACAGAAACAACTCAACCACATCTATCAGACCATTTGGCCCAAATATTCACTCTGCTTGATGAATTTGAAACCAAGAAAGAACAATATATCACATAGAACAATTTCTTGAAAAAAGTCAAAGAATAAAATGGGAGAATATTTTCTTGTATTATAAATGTTATAAAATAATTTATAAATGTACGTACATAGAAAAGAAAAGTATGGTTTGGGTAGATAAATAAGTAAGACAAAAGCCAGTTAAAATATAAACGGCGTATAACAATTCAGAGTAAAACCGGGGAACGGTGTGCTTTGATCTGGCTTCGTGTAGGAACTTTATGAACCGCATATAAATGCATGCATTCCCGTTTCCCGTGTAAATTCCGGATATTTATAAAGGCGAGCGGTTCGGTCCGCGGCGTGTATTTTCTAATGGTGAACGTAATCTTTAACAGGCCAATCGATACACGTATATATTTGTATTGCCGACAGTTTACTTTGGCCGGTTACTATATGAACCATTAAATCGTTTAACTGGACGTATTGTTTAACGGGAAATTACATATGCAGCGTGCAACTGCAACGGTGATTTACGCCCCGACCATAAACAATGGGCCCACCGATTAATCCCGGTTGGCCCGGTTGGTATGGTATATTTTTATCGAAACGCACCAAAAAGGGGGTTTCGAAAAACTCCTTCATCATCGCAGGACGATTCGCATACAATGGGGAATTTTTTGCGAACGTTTCGCCGTGTCAAATCGCGAACAGGTAATAATATTCGATATGATCTGATCTCTCTCCTCTCGACTTCTTCTTAGTCGAGGTCGTAAACATCTGCCGCGGCTCATTACGAAGCCACAAAGGAAGCCCTCCCCCCGTGAAAAAGTCCGGTAGTCGTGTGAAATTGACAGGGCGAGGCGCGATATTAAAAAATCGACGGTAATTATTTGGACCCTTTTGAATTTTGCCGGTCTTCGCTAATAACCGGCCCGTTTGGTCACCCGATGAAAGCCCACCCGTTGACCATCGCGGACCATCGCGGACCTTCGCGCCCAACCCAACCAAATACATGTTGACTCATCGCGCATTTTTATTCATAATCAAAAATTGTAACCTATTTTTGGACGGACGTCCTCGATCTCCGTAGAAGAATCGGAATGTTCTAAAATTGGCCGAACCGAGTGGTGGTGAAAGGGGAGCGGACGGAGTCTGGATATTTGAAATAATCGAAAAGTTGAGTTAAAATCTCCCGGTGATCCGATCCGAGCGTGTCCCGGTGACAGCTGCAGTGACGAGCGTATCGCTTCCCCTCAGACACACAAATCTCCGAGCCTCATTGTTTCCCGGTTAAAACAACACAGATTTTGACATATTTACGAGCCGAGACAGGAACTGGCGTCCCCACTACGTCTTCCATTTCTCTCCTCACCGAAGAAGATGCTCCTTCTTCTTTTCCATTTTATTCTCATTCTTTCATCTTTATTTTCTCGTTACGATTTTTTTATGCCTATGATTAATCCATAATAAATCAAATAATACGTATACTCAACACGTGCTTACTTATACAATAGGATCATATCGGTTTATCTTCCCTGTAATCCATTAGAATAAGCGTTGCGATAAACATAATGGAGCTACCGATAGAATCTGAGTTATCGGGCCAACGGCCACGCCTTGTTTACACAGGATCTAAAGACTCCTGCTGCTTTGGCAAACGTTATTGTATTATGAATACATGTGTTATCGAAAATGGAATCGAGTCTGCGTTAAATTGCCGTATTCGCACCCGCGTACAAAGGGCGTCACGGTTTATAACTTATAATGCACAGATAAGATCTACGTTTGTCCCTGATCAAGTTATAAAGAAGAAAAAATGTTTACCTCAAATTTACCTCAACATAAATAATATACGTATATATATTCAAACCACGAATTTTAGACTATAATTGAGATATCAACTAATTTTCCCATCTCTATATGAAAATTGAATTATTTTTTTATTTACACTAACACTAGAACTATAACTAAGACTAACACTAGATCTAAAACTACAAACTTTCGGGTTTTGCCGTGCGTCTTTTGAAAAAATGTTTGACGTTTCGGATGCCATGTTGCAACCTTCTTCAGAAACTGGTTCTAAATCTCAATTAGAACCAGTCATTTTAGTTCAATTAGCACCGGTCGTGAAAGCCTTCGTACTTATATTGAATTATTTTTTCTAAATTAAATTTTTTTCAAGTGATTTGTATGCTTACAAACCATAAAAGTTACAACTTTTATTGGTTACTAGAAACACTTGGGTTTAGCCCTACCTGAGCACCTGAGCACAATTTCTACTAAAAAAGTGGTACTTGCAGGAGATTTCAATGTCGTTTTCGGATCTAATAGCAGTGAGTGTGTTCGCTTCTTAGACGAGGTGAAATCGTTTAACTTTGAATGTATGTTTTCTGAGCCTAGTTGCCAAGCTAATTGTATCGATAACATTTTGCTAAACTTTTCTGCTGTGTGTATCATCTGATCATTTTGGTCAATTGTTAAACGTTGAGATGTGTAATGAAAGTAACGTTGGAGCTAAAACAGTCAAATACAGACCCATCACTGAATTGAACAGGGACTGCTCAATTTTTATAATCTTCTTGATGATTGCTCATGTGGATTTATTAATTCAGATAACACTGAGGTGAATGATAAGTTTCAATGTTTTATGAGGATTTTGAACCAATGCCAATAACTTCGAGTGAACTAAGAACAATGAGAGAACAACTTCATCTTTTAAATGACTTATGTAAGAGTCATCCTAATAGTCAACATTTTAATACTCATAGAATTCGACTATTAAAAACTTATAAATCTGCAATTAAAGATAGTAAAGTTTTGTTTTAATAACTTGCGAATCAAGAAGTTAAATGCTCCAATAAAAACAATGTGGGACATTATTAACACCAATAATAATAATAATAATAATAATATTTATTAAATCACGTGGGCTACATAAGTAGATGTGACAAGTCAGTACATAGAACATCAAAATACAACAGCAAATTATACAATCTGTTAAAACTGACATAAGTCACTACATATCTAAAAATTCTCGTTTAGAGTAAAACACAGAATCCAAGAGATATCGTTTTACATCTTGTTTATATTTCTTTGGACACTCCTGAGATCTGATTGAACGGGGTAATTTATTATATATTTTGGGTAAGTCATAAAAGGGACTTTTTTCAAATGTGGTGGTGACATGTTGAGAGAGAACCAGATTATCTCTACCACAGGTATTATATTCATGAGTGGACATTTCAAAACGACTCATATTAGTCTTCACATATAACAAAGACTTCAATAAGTAACTTTGTTCCCTGCCATTTAAATCGAACATTAATCTAATGATGCGCTTCTGTGCCACAAACACGCGTTTAAACTCAATGTCAGTTGCAGCACCCCACACCAGTATATTGTAGGAAATAGCAGAGTAGCACAGTGCGTAATACATACTTAATAGCGAATTTATATTTAAACTTTTTTTCAATTTCAAAATTGCATAATAGGCTGAGTTCAATTTTTTGCACACAGTTTCTATGTGATTAACAAATGAGAGTCTATCATCCAACACCAATCCAAGAAATCGCGTACTATGGGCAAATAAAAATTTATTTTCAAAACTGGCCGGCAATGAGCGACGCTTGTAAAAACTAACGCAAACTGTTTTATCCACGTTTAACATAATCCTATTACGCTCACACCATACAGAAAACGTTCGTCCATACAGAATCCGCATCTACAACCGCAACAGATGAGTCATCAGCGTACATAACCAGATGAGTAAGTATCCTCAAGAAAGTCAGGTAAGTCATTAATGAAAAGTATGAAAAGCAAAGGTCCTAAAATTGAACCCTGTGGAATCCCCAAGTCAACGGATGACTCATCCGAGCTAACATTCGACAACACAACTCTGAGAGAACGGTCGGTTAAGAAAGAAAGAAACCAGTTCAAAATAGGACCGCGGATACCCATACAGTATAACATCCTACAAAGGAAATTTGGATTGAGGGAAACAAACGCCCTACTAAGGTCAAAAAACAATCCAACCACCTAATTTCTCTGATCAATATTGTCATAAATATACTGGACGAACTCAATTGAGGCAGTCTCAGTAGATAGTTTACGTCTGAAACCGTGCTGGCAGCTACTAATTGTACCCTGCTTGTCAAGAAAATCTAGAATCCTGTTACTAATTATTTTTTCGAATACTTTAGAAAATATACTACAAATTGCTATCGGTCTATAGTTCTCAATACAGGTCGTATTACCTATTTTTAGAATCGGTATCATTTTAGCAACTTTAAGGGATGATGGGAAAACGCGCGCTGTTATCGACCGATTTAAAATGAGCGCAAGAGGTTCAGCAATAACGCTGGTAACGTATTTGACAACTCTTACACCAATTCCGTCAGTACCCACACTGCTCACCTTCTTTAAAGCACTGATAGACTCAACTATCTCCTCAGGAGACACCGGCCATAAATATATACAGCAAGAACCAACGTATAAGAATTCACAACAAGAGAACCAAAAGCATATCGCACCTTATCAGCCGCTACCGTCGAAAAATATTCACAAAATGCGTTGGATAATCGTTTTGGGTCAGAAATTGAAAGCCCGTCAATATTTAACATTATATCTCTCTCTCATCATTACTCCTTCCCAACTGTGTGTTTATATATCGCCATAAACTACGTGTTTTGTTGGAAGCATTAGAAATTTGATTAGCTATAAAAAATCGTTTAGCATTATCAATCAGTGATTTATAAGAAGATTTCATATCATTGTATTTTGCACGTTGATCACGGAACCCATTTCTAATTAACCAATGCATGTTTCTTAGACCATCCCCAGCTTTAACTATCTCAGGAGTGACCCAACTACTACGCCTAACGCCTACTGAAACTTGATGTACAACTGGACAGCATAACTCAAAACAATAAGTAAAAATATAAAAAAAATGGTTAAAAATATCGTCAACGTTTACATCCAATATCACAAAAGAAGTAAAGCTAGACCAATGCTGGGATATAAGTGAATCACTCATTCTTCTACCAGCCAATTCTCCGTGCGTCTCGACACGCGTCCGAGTAATAAAACTGTCAGTACACCAACGAGTCAGCAAAGTGATCAGCAATATTCGCGTTAAAAGCATTAAAAATACACATTCCAATCGGTAAATTGGTTACCATATAATCTAAAGTTGACTCGTTCGTGCTCGTCTCACCAAACACTATGCGGGTAGGCTCAGTACTTTTTCCATTAAGTTGAAAAGAATCAAATACATCCCGCAACATTTTTGACATTGAACAATCTCTATTAACATCCATGTTCAAATCTCCGCACAATACAAGATTTTGAAAATTAATTGAGACATAAGACAGTAGCATGGACAGTTTATCGATAAAAGAGTCACTGGATCCAGATGGCGGCCGATAAATGCTAACACACGCTATACTTAGCTTTTTACAATTTAAAGTAACACAGCAGCAATAGAGTAGCAATAGAGTACAAGTAAAGTTAAAGTAGCACAGCAGCAATAGAATAGCAAAGTATAATAAGATCTCTTGTACACTACCTCCAAATGAAATGAATGAACTTTTCATCAATACTGCTAGAGCACTCAATGACAAGTCACATTGTAATATGAATGGTTATGTATGTAATCCATCTGGATTTCATATCAGTAAAGATGTTCGACTCAATTTTCAACCAGTTTCATACAATACAGTGAGAGATTGTATAAACTCGCTGAGAAATTCAAATGCTCGTGATGCCTATGGTCTTACAGTAAAAATTGTGAAACGCAACAAGAATATCCTTATAATCCCTATTACCAAATTGTTAAACATGTGCATTGCTTCCTCAGTATTTCCGGATATGCTTAAAGAAGCGATAGTTGTACCTATTTTTAAAAAAGGTGATCCTGATGAGTTTAATAGCTATCGCCCTATATCACTTTAATTATATCTAAAATCTATGAAAAAATTTTAGCTAACCAAATTAGTAAATATTTTGAAGATAATAACTTGCTATCCCAACCTCTATATGGGATTCGTAAGAATAAAACAACGACACTTGCGATACTGGATCTGGTTGATTTGATTGTTGAGTCATTTGAGAAAAAGGAGCACAGAGTGTCAATGTTCTGCAACTTGTCGAAGGCCTTTGATTGTGTGCCTCATAATGGATTCATAGGCAAATTAAAAGCATATAACTTCCGTGATGATGCCTTAAGCCTGATTGGCAGTTATCTTAATGATAGATATCAGCGAGTGATGATTGATGATATCGAATCGGATAGATTGAGGGTGGACCATGGTGTTCCCCAGGGTTCAGTGCTGGGTCCTCTGTTGTTCTTGGTGTATATAAATGATCTACCGGCCATAAGTAACACTGTTAATTACATTCTCTATGCCGATGATACTACCATATCAGTGAGTGACAATACTTTAGTTAACTTATTGCAGAAATTTAATGAGGCCCAGTCGGGAGTGTTGGAATGGTTTCGTGTGAACAATCTTACACTAAATTCTGATAAGACTATAATTATGATGTTTTCCTTATGGCGATGAAATTGAACAACTCACTTTGTCTGATAGTACTAAATTTCTCGGAGTATACTTTGACAAAAAATTAACATAGAATTGTCATGTCGAGGCATTGGCTTCTAAATTGTCGCGAAACATTTATATTTTGCGAAATCTATCCAACTCCGTTTCGGTAGCTGTACTTAGAAGTGCATATTTTGCATTATGTCACTCCCTATTTTTATATGCAATTTTAGTATGTGGACTGGACAAGATTGTTTGCCCTTCAACGAAGGGCTGTTAGAATAATTGGTGGCTTAAAATTTAGAGATGACTGTAGGAACATCTTCATTCAACAGAAAATATTAACTTTTCCGTGTATATACATATATGAGGCACTTCTGTATTTTAAAGTAAATCAAATGACTTTCCTAAACAATTCGGATCAGCAGTATGAAACCAGGAATAGATGTGCCATGAGACCTCCTCTGTACCGATTGACAAAATCGCAAAAAAATATTATATTTTTAGCACCTAAATTCTACAACAAATTGCCTGAAAACTTACGCGATCTCAATTTAGATAACTTTAAAAAACAAATCAAAATCTTTCTGATGCAACAGGCATTTTACTCATATGATAACTATTATAATTATAAATTTACATGACTAGCACAGCACCCGATTAGATTGTAAACGTTTTTCAGTTTTAGTTTGTTACAATTATTTGATTTTGCTACTGTAACATTGTTCTGTTTTGTGCTCTTTGTATTTTGTATTTTATATCATACTTTGTACTAAATGTACACAAATATCTGACGTATGTAAACACTTTCTGTGTAATAACATCAATAAAGATTATTATTATTATATTATTATTATTATTATTACCTCTCTTAAAACAGAAAGACCGAACTGAACTTAGCTTAAAAACTAATACTACACCTAGAATTAGAAACATTAAGATTTAATCGTCTTAAGAGGTGTACAGTTAAACCTTAATATTCCTAGTTCTAGATCTAGTGTTAGTTCTGAAGCTGGGTTGTAGATCTAATACACTGTGTTAAATAATTATCGTAACCTACGTCACGTTGTAATGTTGGTTATCTATCTCATTGTGTAGTGGTAACGGCGATATTTTTAAATTAGTAACCAGATTTTAACCAGATGTTGAGAGCAGATCGAACGTTATTAGGTTATTATTGTCGCGATAACCATTTTTTGCTGCCTTTATATTTCTCCAAACAGTTCTTTTTAGAGCTATCGTTGTTTCTAGCGATTGATTTAAGCGGTAAGTCAATAAACAAATTAAAATAACGAAAACGTTCAATGAGAATTTCTTTCAGATTTTTATTTCTTTCGTTATGACGTTCACACCAGAATATGATGCCTTTATTTTAATAGCACATTATCGAAGCGGTACGCAGAATGTATACAGCATTTCAACCAACATTTCCCAGATTTCGACGTTGATTATGACGCTTTTAAGCATAGGAAACACGTTTTTACAGTCGTTAATTTCTATACAAAAGGCAACTTTTAATAACATTTTTCAAAAAAATTATTTCAAATAATAGGAATATTCGTCGCGTTGCAATACCAATACTGTGATATTGGTTGTCTAGATTTCGGGTACGATAATTAGCTAACACACTGTATATACTGGTAGCACAATCCAATTTATATACACCGTTGTTATCCAGTTAATCAATAGAGTCCTTCTTCCTTGTCAATAAGTTGCCTAATTTGTTAGGTGATTTAAATGTCAATTTTATGTTGTGTTTAAGGTAGATGCGCTTCAGTTTTTGTGAAAGCTTCCCATGGTAATTCATTGACCTGTATATATAGCCTTTCTTATTGGGAGATATTTGCATTAGAGACGCATGTTGTGTCAAGCTATTTTTCCGGATGTGGTACTTTACTAATTTGTCAATTGTATTCAAAGGAAAGTTATTACTCATGGCTATCTGTTTAATAATACCAATTTCTATATTTATCGTAATATCATCAACTTCAGAATTGAAGGCTCTGTAGATGTATGACTTATATGCAGCTATCTTATGTGTGTTATCATGGAAGGAGTAATAAGGTATTGTTATATCTGTTTGAGTTCGTTTTCTATATATGTTAAAGTTAAAAGCATTGTTCACCTTCAATATTGTTAAGTCTAAGAAGTTAATAGATTATTTTGTTCAATTTCAAGTGTAAATGTCAAATTGTTATGTATTCAGTTATGTTGATGTAGTTCATTGAGTATTGTCGGGTTATCAGTATCTAAAATAGCAAATTCATCATCAACATATCTAGATTATGATAGGATATGTTCTCTTAAAGGGTTTCTGTTATTATTCAAGATGAAATTATTTTCAATAGAATCCACGAAAATATCTGATATCAGGCAGCTCAAAGGGGAACTCATCAATTCTTCTTCAAACTTACATATATTATTATTAAAGGAACAGAAGCTTTATTTAATACAAAGTCGAAAAGGTTGTGTAAATTTTGAGATAGTGTAACGTCCTTCAACTCCATGTTCAACAACCCCTCAAATAAACTGAGTCTCTTTCGACATCTACGACATCAAATGATACCATAGTGAAATTTTTGGAAAGAGTTGTTGTCTTCAGTTTAGAAATAAATTCTCACCTGTTGGTAATTGTATTGGTTGGTCTAAAAGATATATTATCTTTAAAAAACTAGATCAAAAATTTGGAAATCTTATATGTGGAGGAATCAATAGATGGTATCTTATAGGAAAGTTATTTATCGGTAGTAATAGAGTAGATTTTTCTCTGTAATTTTTTAATGCTACTTGTATATTTAATGTGTGCCTTTTAGAATTGTCCATCTGGTTTGATTTCATGGCCGTTTGATTTCCTTCGATGAAATGGCAATATCAACGCTCCATGTCTGTACTTAGTTCTTCCACTTTTAGGATCCTTGTTTAGTTTATTGCCATCAAGATTTACAATAACAGAAAAATATAAACAGGGTGTCAGATAAAAAACCCAATGCTGTAACTTTGGTATTAATATTCCGATTTTCATGAACCAAGCATGAAATGAAATAATTTGATTCATTCTCTGTTAGGGTATGAATAATTTTTATAGAGGTGATGTTTAAAAAAAACATTTTATGAAGAGAAAAATGTTTCCTCTTCGAGTAATAATAATGTAACAAAGACAAAAAGACCTCCAAATATAGGTCAATAATCTAATAAAGATATATTTCTTTGTATACTATAACAGTTTGAAAACATTTTTGGTTTACCGGAGGTACCTAAACATATTCAGGTATACAAACTTTTTTGTTCTTAGTCTTTTTGTGCTAAATTACCTGTAATTTTAATTGCTGCTTGGCATTAATGCAACATTTTTTGAACTAAAAATAAAACCAATTAACTAAAACATAACAGTATTGATAACTATTCAAAGTGTATGTGCACCAAAATTATTATATCGGGTTTTAGTACAACAATACATCTTAATTGATCTTGTTAAAAAAATATCTTGGTTAAATCATATTTATACGTACGCCAGGTATCAAATGAAAGTTATTTTGGAAGCGTTAATCCGTTAAATTACGTACGATCCCAACGGGAGGTCCAGGTCCACACGGTAGACCTTCCGCTCCTTCATCGTGTCCTCCAATTGATTCCGATTATTTACAGTGGGTCAAACAGCCTTGTAAAATAAATTTGTTTTTCTTTATCGGACGCGCCCGCGTAATTAACTGTCAAAAATTATCGTCTCGAAAAGACCGCATCCACTCAACAACGAGTATATTTAGACTATAATTTGCCTATAAGTCTTGAAAACTGGAATTGGATTGTACCGAATTGAATTGAATGTTTATTCTCAAAATTTGAAATATTAAGAATTGAATTTCTATTGAAAGAGTTTTCTATACTTATGTGTCTTCAATAATATGTCTTCATTTGGTCAGATAAATTAATGATTCGATAAATACCTAAATAAATTTCTTCAGTTATTACTTCTTCACAATTAGATCTTTTATTAAACTTAAAGAACACTTCTAGATCAGATTCAATGCATCGAAACTATTGGGAGCAAATCTAAATTAAAATTCCAATGAAACATTTAATGTCCTCTTTATACAATATGTCATGCAATTCGTGGATCATAACTTTGGAAAAATTTTCATCAGCTTTAAACATCGTGTTAAACTATCCTGGCTTCAGATAGTAACTTATACACGAGGATATATATTTGCTTACAAAACTAGGCTCGTAAATCCTGGATTTTAAGCAGAAACTGACATCCACACTTCGCCCTTCACTTCCATTTCTCTCCTCATCAGAATCTCTCTCTCAGGATATACCGCATAAATATTCTATTAAATGATAATAACTCCAATAATCTCAATCCAGAAATTAAACATCCTGATGTTTTTGAAGAGTATGCAACTATTTCAATTATTTTACCAATAAAAGAAATAACAAAAAAAAAGGAATAATAATTTTCTTTTAGAATGTATTTTATTAGGAATGTTTTTTTAATACGCCAGTATACACACAGTAGCTGTAATATTTCAGTCATCTATTCTCGTACACCTTCTACGAACCCACATCGAAACGTGAGATAGTTGCAAATCGCATCGTTATAATGCACCGTAGGCGTAGTAATCAAGAATCGAACAATAACCAGGGAGTGTCAGGTCTACTTATGAATTGCATGGAAGCAATGTCGTTCGTATATTCACGTAGTACACCGTCGGCGAATGCCTCCATGTCCATATTGCCAATGGAAGAGAGGGTCGGGTTGGGTCGACTTGAAATATGAATGGGATTAACTGCAATCGCCTACCAGCATAACATCCATAATGCGACTATTTTACGTGATACGATTAAACAGAATCGGATCTTTTGTGACATTAAAAAGATGGGTTGGGTTGGGTAAATTGTATTCTTGTACAATTTGTTAACCCGAAACATTTCCGTGCATGATCTAATAGGCTTTCTATTCCATTTAAACGATAAAGCTAGATGCGTATCGCCTGTGCACTACCCATATTACTTAGTTTTACGGTGCGATGTGCGTGGAATACCGATCGGGCCGTTATATTCAATTGGTGGGAAAATTACAATTTTAAATGGAAGCGGGCCCCGCGTCAACTAGGACGATTTGTCAAATTTTAATTCGAATACGAACTGGATTATTGAACATGAAATTTCCGTTTCTCACTCACCACATTACAATTCCTCGTTCAACTTGGAAATCGTACATAATCGAGGAAAAAGAAGTTTCACTCACGTCCTATGATTCGGACGTTTTGAGGACATTGAATTATTTTTTTTAACTTTATTTTTATTCAAATAATCTTATTTAGTTAAATAGTAGTGAACTTTTGAACCGTATCGTTTCCGCGGTACGGTTTGATTTCATAATGGAATATTAATTATGACAACTCGGGAGGTAATTGCAACTTGAACAGCGTGAGTTTAATACCTTTGATTGTAAGATACGGAAGACCTTGAATGATGCCAATATCCGTTTTAAAGGTGACAGAATACCGATGGTCGAATGAAAACCGAACGTATCCAGTTATAAATTCAATATCGTCGAGTGACGGGGCTCCCTCTTTCGCGATTCAATTTAAAGAAGAAGAGTTAGTAGATGAATGAGTTCTATTCGATTCTTATAAAAAATGACTAAAACGTTATTTTAATATAACTACTAGTTGATGATTGAAAATAAATTACTAATAATAATAAAATTCTGTTAGAATTGATTTCGGATTCATTTTTATAATAATTAAAATATAAATAATTAAAAAAGGATTTTGCAAGAAATGTTAAAAAGAGAGGTGAAATTGCCAACACAAAAAATGTTTTCAGGATACAATATTAAGTTCTAAATGCCAGTATTTGGAATAAAAGTTCCGAAAATTTAAAATCAGTCTGCTACGAATGTTTTTATCGTATTTGAATTGAGATTTGATACTTATTCTAAGAGACTTGATATTGCTTCCAAAAATCCTAAAATGCTTCCACTGCATCTAAAAAAATTGATATTGCTACGAAAAAGCTTTTAAACTGCTTCCAGAAGATTTACTACTGCTTCTGGAAGACATATTATTGGTTCTAGAATACTTGATATTGCCTGCAGAAAATTTTAAATATCTCCAAAAGACTTGCAATGTTTCCAGAATACTTAAAATGCTTAAAAAAAGATTTAGTACATCGGCTACAAGACTTGATATTGCTTCCAAAAAAATCTAAAATGCTTCCAGAAGATTTAATACTACTTTTAGATAACTTGATACTGCTTATAAAAAGCTTGATATTGCTTCCAAAAAACCTGAAATGCTTCCACTACATCTAAAAAAGTTGATATTGCTACGAAAAAACTTTTAAACTGCTGCCAGAAGATTTACTACTGCTTCTAGAAGACATATTATTGCTTCTAGAAAACTTAATATTGCCTGCAGAAAATTTTAAATATCTCCAAAAGACTTGCAATGTTTCCAGAATACTTAAAATGCTTAAAAAATGATTTAGTACATCGGCTACAAGACTTGATATTGCTTCCAAAAAAATCTAAAATGCTTCCAGAAGATTTAATACTGCTTTTAGAGAACTTGATACTGCTTATAAAAAGCTTGATATTGCTTCCAAAAATCCTGAAATGCTTCCACTACATCTAAAAAAGTTGATATTGCTACGAAAAAACTTTTAAACTGCTTCCAGAAGATTTACTACTGCTTCTAGAAGACATATTATTGCTTCTAGAAAACTTAATATTGCCTGCAGAAAATTTGAAATATTTCAAAAGACTTGCAATGCTTCCAGAATACTTGAATTGCTTAAAAAAAGATTTAGTACATCGGCTACAAGACTTGATATTGCTTCCAAGAAAATCTAAAATGCTTCCAGAAGATTTAATACTGCTTTTAGATAACTTGATACTGCTTATAAAAGCTTGATATTGCTTCCAAAAAACTTAAAATGCTTCCACTACATCTAAAAAAGTTGATATTGCTACGAAAAAACTTTTAAACTGCTTCCAGAAGATTTACTACTGCTTCTAGAAGACATATTATTGCTTCTAGAAAACTTAATATTGCCTGCAGAAAATTTGAAATATTTCCAAAAGACTTGCAATGCTTCCAGAATACTTGAATTACTTAAAAAAAGATTTAGTACATCGGCTACAAGACTTGATATTGCTTCCAAGAAAATCTAAAATGCTTCCAGAAGATTTAATACTGCTTTTAGATAACTTGATACTGCTTATAAAAAGCTTGATATTGCTTCCAAAAATCCTGAAATGCTTCCACTGCATCTAAAAAAGTTGATATTGCTACGAAAAAACTTTTAAACTGCTGCCAGAAGATCTACTACTGCTTCTAGAAGACATATTATTGCTTCTAGAAAACTTAATATTGCCTGCAGAAAATTTTAAATATTCCCAAAAGACTTGCAATGCTTCCAGAATACTTGAAATGCTTAAAAAAAGATTTAGTACATCGGCTACAAGATTTGATATTGCTTCCAAGAAAACCTAAAATGCTTCTAAAATGCTCCTAAAAAACCTTAGATGACTTGATGCTGCTTGTAAAAAGCTTGATATTGCTTAGGAAAACCTTGGAACGTTGCCCAAAGATTTGCAATGCATCAAGAAGACTTTGTACTGACTCTAACAGATTTGATATTGCATCTGAAAGACTTGAAACACTTTTTCAGAAGACTGGATACTGCTTCTAAAAGAATTTGATATTGGCTCTGAAAAACTTCATATGCTTCCAGAAGATTTAAAATACTTCCAGAAGACTTGAAACCTTTCTAGAAGACTTGTTACTATTCCTGGAAGACTTGATACTGCTCGTGGACGATTTGATTCTGCTTCTAGAAGACTTACTATTGCTTCTAGAAGATTTAAAATGCTTCCAAAAGATTCGATTCTGTCTTACGAAACTTTGATAAAGCGTCTAAAAGACTTAATATTGCTTGCAGAAGACTTCAAATGCTTTCATAAGATTCGATATGCTTTCAGAAGACTTCAAAAGCTCCCACAAGATTTAAAATATATCCATAAGATTTGAAATGCTTCCAGAAGACTTGAAATGTTTCCAAAAAACTGGAAAGGCTTTCAGAGGACTTAAATTTTCTTTAGAGGACTCGATACTCCTCTTGGAAGACTTGATACTGCTTCTAGAAGACTTGACATTACTCCCAGAACACTGGATATGCATCCAGAAGTCTTGATACTACTTTTAGAAGACTTGATATTGCTCCCAGAACACTGGATATGCATCCAGAAGACTTGATACTGTTTTCAGAAGACTTAATAATATTTTTAGAAGATTCAAAATACTCCCAAAAGATTTGATCTTGCCTTTGGAAATGGATGGATTCTGCATCTAAAAGATCTAATATTGCTCGTAGAAGACTTGAAATGCTTCCATAAAACTCGATATATGCTTTCAGAACACTTCAAAAGCTTCTAGAAGATTTGAAATACATTCGCAAGACTTAAAATGCTTCTAGAAGATTTGATACTGCTTCTAGGAGAGTTGATACTGCTTCTGAGAGACTGCATACTGCTTTCAGAATACTTGAAATGCCTACAGACGACTTGACACTGTTTTTAGAAGATTTAATATTGCTTCTAAAAAACTTAAAATCCTTCCAGAAGATTCGATATGGTTCATGAAAGACGACTTGATATCGCTTCTAGAAAATCTCTAATGCTTCCAGAAGACTAGAATTTTCTTTAGAGGACTCGATACTCTTCCTGGAAAACTTGATATTGCTTCCAGAATACTGCATATACATTCAGAAGATCTGATACTGCTTTCAGAAGACCTAAAATGCTTCCAAACGACTTGACACTGTTTTTAGAAGATTTAATATTGCTTCTAAAAAACTTAAAATCCTTCCAGAAGATTCGATATGGTTCATGGAAGACGACTTGATATTGCTTCTAGAAAATCTCTAATGCTTCCAGAAGACTAGAATTTTCTTTAGAGGACTCGATACTCTTCCTGGAAAACTTGATATTGCTTCCAGAATACTGCATATACATTCAGAAGATCTGATACTGCTTTCAGAAGACCTAAAATGCTTCCAAACGACTTGACACTGTTTTTAGAAGATTTAATATTGCTTCTAAAAAACTTAAAATCCTTCCAGAAGATTCGATATGGTTCATGGAAGACGACTTGATATTGCTTCTAGAAAATCTCTAATGCTTCCAGAAGACTAGAATTTTCTTTAGAGGACTCGATACTCTTCCTGGAAAACTTGATATTGCTTCCAGAATACTGCATATACATTCAGAAGATCTGATACTGCTTTCAGAAGACCTAAAATGCTTCCAAACGACTTGACACTGTTTTTAGAAGATTTAATATTGCTTCTAAAAAACTTAAAATCCTTCCAGAAGATTCGATATGGTTCATGGAAGACGACTTGATATTGCTTCTAGAAAATCTCTAATGCTTCCAGAAGACTAGAATTTTCTTTAGAGGACTCGATACTCTTCCTGGAAAACTTGATATTGCTTCCAGAATACTGCATATACATTCAGAAGATCTGATACTGCTTTCAGAAGACCTAAAATGCTTCCAAACGACTTGACACTGTTTTTAGAAGATTTAATATTGCTTCTAAAAAACTTAAAATCCTTCCAGAAGATTCGATATGGTTCATGGAAGACGACTTGATATTGCTTCTAGAAAATCTCTAATGCTTCCAGAAGACTAGAATTTTCTTTAGAGGACTCGATACTCTTCCTGGAAAACTTGATATTGCTTCCAGAATACTGCATATACATTCAGAAGATCTGATACTGCTTTCAGAAGACCTAAAATGCTTCCAAACGACTTGACACTGTTTTTAGAAGATTTAATATTGCTTCTAAAAAACTTAAAATCCTTCCAGAAGATTCGATATGGTTCATGGAAGACGACTTGATATTGCTTCTAGAAAATCTCTAATGCTTCCAGAAGACTAGAATTTTCTTTAGAGGACTCGATACTCTTCCTGGAAAACTTGATATTGCTTCCAGAATACTGCATATACATTCAGAAGATCTGATACTGCTTTCAGAAGACCTAAAATGCTTCCAAACGACTTGACACTGTTTTTAGAAGATTTAATATTGCTTCTAAAAAACTTAAAATCCTTCCAGAAGATTCGATATGGTTCATGGAAGACGACTTGATATTGCTTCTAGAAAATCTCTAATGCTTCCAGAAGACTAGAATTTTCTTTAGAGGACTCGATACTCTTCCTGGAAAACTTGATATTGCTTCCAGAATACTGCATATACATTCAGAAGATCTGATACTGCTTTCAGAAGACTTAAAATGCTTCCAAACGACTTGACACTGTTTTTAGAAGATTTGATATTGCTTCTAAAAAACTTAAAATCCTTCCAGAAGACTCGATATGGCTCATGAAAGACGACTTGATATTGCTTCTAGAAAATCTCAAATGCATCCAGAAAATTTGATACTGCTTTCAGAAGACTTAATACTACTTCTACAAGATTCAAAATACTCCCAAGAAATTTTATCTTGCCTTTGGAAATCTTGATTCAGCATCTAAAAGACTTAATATAGATAGAAGACTTGAAATTCTTCCATAAGACTCGATATATGCTTTCAGAAAACTTCAAAAGCTCCCAGAAGATTTGAAATACATCCGCAAGACTTAAAATGCTTCTAAAAGACTTAATATTGTTCGTAGAAGACTTGAAATGCTTCCATAAGACTTGATATATGCTTTCAGAAGACTTCAAAAGCTCCCAGAAGATTTGAAATAAATTTGCAAGACTTAAAATGCTTCTAAAAGATGATATTGCTTCTAGGAGAGTTAATACTGCTTCTGAGAGACTTCATACTGCTTTCAGAATATATAAAATGCTTCCAGACTACTTGACACTGTTTTTAGAAGATTTGATATTGCTTTCAAGAAACTTAAAATCCTTCCAGGAGACTCGATATTGCTCATGGAAGACGACTTGATATCGCTTCTAGAAAATCTCAAATGCTTCCAGAAGACTTGAATTTTCTTTAGAGGATTCGATACTTTTCCTGGAAAACTTGATATTGCTTCCAGAATACTACATGTACCTCCAGAAGATTTGATACTGCTTTCAGAAGACTTAATACTACTTTTATAAAATACAAAATACTCCCAGAAAATTTGATCTTGCCTTTGGAAATCTTGATTCTGCATCTAAAAAACCCAATATTGCTCGTAGAAGACTTGAAATGCTTCTAGAAGACTTAATACTGCTTCTAAAAGACTTGATACTGCTTCTGGGAGACTTCATACTGCTTTCAGAATACTTCCATGAAATATTTCCAGATGTCTTGACACTGTTTTTAGAAGATTTGATATTGCTTCCAAAAAACTTAAAATCTTACCCTTTAGAAGACTCCCTTAGAAGACTGGATTTTGTTCTTGGAAGACGACTTGATATCGCTTTTAGAACGTCTCAAATGCTTCCAGAAGACTTAATACTACTTTTACAAGTTTTGGAATACTTCCAAATGACTTGATACTCCCAGCAGACTTAAAACGTATCCAGCAAACTGAAACTGTGCGCTCAAATGACTGAATGAAATAATGATGTTTTTCGGAAAATACCATATCATAGAAAATCGATATGATCGTTGATCGAATCTCATATTTTTGTTTGTAATATAAGAAGAAGGTTTCTAGCATTCAAAAGTACAAACCAATAATGTTGGTTAATGATGGTAAAGTCGCAGTAATTCTGAACCAGTCTCTCCATCCATAGAAAACAAAATAAACTCTGTAAAGATTTACTTGATTTCTAGACAGATTTATAGATCCTTAATCAGTCACAATAGTATCTTACCCAAATTCTAAGGGTTACCAAAGATACATAAATATGGCTTCCCTTTAAGACCAATTATTTCCTTTGTTAGCTCACTCACATATAGATTGTCTTAGCCACCATTAACAAATAGATCCGGGTATAACATCTCTGATTCCTTCTCATTCGCCGAGGAAATGAAGAGGTTTGTCCTTTCACAAGACTTTGTTTCGGTTTCCTTAGATGTCGTTTCTCTTTTTACCAACATTTCTTTAGAGTTGGTGATTTTAATTTTGAAAGGTTGTCTGCTCAGTGGAATTTGATACAACCACACACTGAGATACCTCATGATCTCTTCATCAAAATCATTTAATTTCTGTCTGATTCCTCTACATTCTCCTTTAGGCATCTTTATAATAAACAGAGATAAACTCAACCCTATTTTGGTCACTAAAGTCATGGAATGGACTAAGATGTATACATTTCTAGATTATCTTTTGGTCTAAGTATGTTGACAACATTATTTCTGTTCCTTGTTATTATACAGTTATATATACAGTTCACCATCGAAATTGAAACGAACAAATGTTTCTAGACCATTTCTAGACACCCAATCATTAATTTTTCATTCCTGCCATCCAACCCAGCTGAAGATTAATACTCTTAGGGATATGCAAGATAGGGTTTTACGTCTTGCTGATGAGGAATCTTAAGATTTTGACAAATATCTTCTGTAACAATGGTTTCCCAAAATCTTTGGTCAACCGAATCCTTTATCACCAGGATGCTTCTGTACGGCCAGTTGTTGTGTCACCATCTCCTCTTGACTGGTCGATGACTCAACCTCCCTACATTCTGAGTTTCACAGAAAATTTGATTAGGATCTTCCAAAAGTGTCCTCTAAAATTTTTTAGAGGACACCACTCTTAGTTTATAGAGTTGATTGTAAGGAATGTGATACCTGTTGATGTGGGAACAACTTCCCAATATCTTAAGTCACGTTTATGTCAATATACAAGAAATTGTGCCACAAAAAAATCAGGCGTTACTGTTTTGGCAAAACACCATGTAACAACGGGTCATAATTTTGACTTTGATCAGGTCAAAGTTCTCTGCATGGAAAAGATTTATGGCAGGAAATTGTTTATGGAAATGTTCCACATCGCGTCATTGCAAAATATAGTTAATTTCAGAACTAATTTGCAAGAGTTAAGTGATATTCATTACCACCTCATTAAAACTAATTATTCCACATTCCGCATATTTCCTTTTCTTCTTACACAAATATTCAATTACGCAAGCTTTAAGCATCTAATTTCGTCCAATAGATATTCATCTTCCATCCATTACGAGTCATTAGGCCGTTTATATCCTTGATTGTAATCAGGTTTATTAAATCTGTTTTTCTTTCAATTTTCTTACATCAGACTCAAATAGTATTCCCTCATTAAAAAGTTTTTTATTTACAAAGTACTTATGAAGTGATTTCACAAAATTCTTGATTAAAATATGTTTGATATGCAATGATTTTATCATGGTTGTTAACTTTTTCAACTGAATTCCAAATGGATTTATGAATTTTTGTAAATCTCTTTGACAAATTATAATACATCTCAATCAGCTAGTATGAGATGAAACATAGCATTAAATTTTTTTGTAAATTCATTCTAATACTCAATTAGAACAATCCTCAATAAGGGTATTCGATTTCGAACACTTTATGACCATGAAATCATAGATATCATGTAATTATTATTACACAACTTCACAAATAAAAAGAAAACATTTTTTAAATTAATTTTTCCCAAGTTAAAAATAAAGTTCATACTTGGACTTTACTGGACAGACATTAAATGTGAACAAGTAATTGTGCACGTAACAACACCAAATATCGACACAAAGATTCCCAAAGGCCGCAATAAAACTGTTTAAGAGATATAATTAAAATTATAAAAGTACAATAAAACGTGAATTTTATGAAAATTAAACCGAACTGCACGTACTTAATAAACAAAAAGAAACACAAAATTTATGTTAAAGTAAAGACAGGTGTGTGAGTCAATTTAATGCGATGTCTCTCTTATTTTAGCACCTCAGACGCAAATGATAGGAATCTGATGAAATTGTGCAATTAAGAAAGTGACGTAAACATATATTTCTTTTATATATGTGAAAACTTTAACAAACCATGATAATTTATTATTTACATAAAACGTATAAGATTTAAGTAAAAAAATGTGAGTAATGTAAATAATTTATAAGAATATATAACATCAAGAATATATATATAGATTGATTATAACTTGGATCTTGAGTTATTGTTTGATGTTATTAAATCAGTGTATTTTCGTCCGAATGTTTGAATTTTAATCTTAAATAAAAAGATTGAATATAAATAGTAAATTTCTTAGAAAGATCAGTGATGCGATCCATTAAGCCAATTCTATGATCTCCAAGAATCGAGAAGTTCTCCGTAATAAATCATATCGATCGTTGAACGGTACATTGAGAGTTGACTTCTTTTCTTGAGGCTTTTTCTTGGTCTTGTCGAGTACAACTCTTGACTGCTTTATTACCGGCCACAACGGACCAACATTCTGTGCCCATGAGGGCCGTTCCGGAACTCCAAGGGCCGAAAAGTTGGTACGCACGCTTCCCGAAGAGGACCGATCGTTATCAACGCCCCCGGTTATTTATTGCTATGTTAAAATAAAAGCAGGGAAAAACGCTTAGATCTCCGCAGATAGACCCATAATGCGAGATTAATTTTTGCTTCTGGTGGCGCCTAAAAGCAGCGGGGCTTAAAATTTATTACCGACGCAAACTAAGGGGGTCTTATGAAAAATGTTTTAGTCAAAAAGTAGAAAGTTTTTAGTGGAATTAGAATTTCCTGATTTCCGGAGATCGTTCCATGGAATTAGAGTGGTGTACGGGCGCGGACAGAGCTGGACCATAAAGCATAACCTTCTTGGAATTGCAAAATGACACCTGCGTGCGACACATTGTTGCCTGACCTCGCCTTTTGCGCCAAATCCTTTCAAGCATGAAATAACTTTCCTTTTTGATGCGGCGCGTCTTCGTTTTTGTGGGACATGTCCATCTGGAGAGTCGCCCCAAGGTCGGTTCACACTCGTTATTTCTAAATTTATTACAACGGTCCAGTTTTCATTCTGAATAAGGTAATAACCTTTTTTTAATAAATATTCTCTAAGGATCGATTCAATCGCGCGCTGTTAAACATCGAAAACGAATCCGGGGAGCGAAATATTTTCATTTTATGGGACTGAAATAGTAAATCGGATATAGTGCTATTTTTTTCGAGTTTTTTTTTGGCTACCTTCGCCAACAAATCTCGTCAACAACGGACGTTTTTAAATAGTAGCCCGGCGTCGGTAAAAAAATCGCGATTTAATTAAATTTGGGTGAGGGGTAAACGGTGATGGTTCCGGATTTCGAGGGACTAGACCCGGACTTGGGTTGATATTGACACAATTTGCATAAATGCGCAGTAATGCTGTGGTACATCAGGTGGGCCGCTGATTGAGATATCTGAACACGGTATGGGCATGTCTCCATAAAATACAGCCCATTGCCTCTCTACCATCCCATCCTCGCATATTATATTGGCTAATTACCGAAGCAGCAAGAGTACTTAGACGCGTTTATCACCGACCGTGTCACGAGAACATCCACAAACCGAATTTTCCAGTTAGAAAAAAAATACGCACAAAACGAATTAAAATTCCATGGTGATGACGAACAAGCTTCTTGAAACGAACCATCACGTAGAGTCACGTGGGAGCGAGTGGTTCTTCAAGGCCTGTCTAGGTCGCGACGCCAATCTGTCAATCAAACGGACCTGGGATGGTCAACTGCCGAAATATGAACACGACGCCGAATTCCATATCACGAGCCGTTCTGGAACGCGACCCCAGAGAACGTCGGACGAATTTGAAACATCTCTTGGACGAACGTGTTCAGATTAAAAAATTTTAAACGTTGTTTTTATTCAAGTACAGTTAATCAAAACCGGTATATACAAATCAAATCATTATACTCATAACACCTCAATAAAATGGACAAAATGGATGGAATCGGAACAAAATTTGTTGGGATAAATTTGCCTAAAGATCAGCAATATGATAAATATTATGATAAATAGTAATCCCTAAGAAATAAATTAGAATATAGAGCAAAATTTGGAAGATTATTTGGGTCTTGTAATATAAAATCTAAGAAATGATGAAATAATAATGTTATGAGATATTGTATGCAAAGTAACATGTATAAAACATGAAGATAACGTCGCAGAAACTAAATCAAAAGAATTAATTGACGAAATTGATGTTGATGAAGAAGAAGAGACTAAAAAAAAATAAAGGAATAGAGTGAAGAATAAAAGAAATATAGGGAAAATGAGGATCAAGAAAAAGTAAGATAAACAAGATTTAGATGAAGAACAAAGAAATCTTGTAAGTTACCTGGATGATTATGAAATTTATTCTGCGTACTATTTATTGTCAGAAGATGAAGAATAAATATTTTAAAAATAATATCTTACTAGTTTCGGCTAATCGCCATCTTCAGAGTAAAAGATATACATTTTGGAAAGCATTTTGTGTGTTTAGAGAGAAATGGATAGTGCCCCCATCATACATATACCCAGTGTCCTCTTTAAGGTGCGGATCCTTTTTGAGTATTGAATTTTGTAGAAAAAGAGGTGTACTAGTTTTGTTCGTCTAACCTAGCCCTGGGATAAAAATGAAAGGAAATTAAGTTATCCACGATAAAAATTTATTTAATTCTGTACTACAATGTTTCGCCCTTTCTAAGAGCGTCTTCAGGTACAACGTCAAAAACTAAGAAAAGATGTAAGCGTGACACTGACTTGTGGATAAATCCTTATAAATCGAAGTATAAAAACGAACGATGTTGAAAATACGAAAGGTAAAATTTTTAAAAATCAACGTGTGTATATATAAAGGGTTAACACAACGTTGAGCGATAAGTTTAGTTAAATTATATAAATGTTAAAGGCAGGTGTAATTAATGTGAAGGCTAAAGGCTTGTTGAAAATCAAAAAAAAATTGGCGTTAAAGATCGAAAAATGAGCCGTGTGCGCACATGGTAATAGTTTACATCGGACTTAATTTCCTTTCATTAAATTCCACCACGATGACCATGGAGACGGTAATCGCTGGGATAAAAAGCCACAATTATTCACCAATCCTGCACACTTCCATTTCGCTAAAAACTTTCCTTTTTTTAACAACCTATTATACATTCTTGCGATCTTGGAAATCCCTATCATCACCGTATTTTTCACAATTTCGGGTGTTATATTCTTTAGTTCTTTTACTATCGCAAATAGCTCTTTGTTAGTTTGAGGTGAGCCATTAACTTTAAACGAACCCAACTAACTAGTTAATATTAAATATCAACTAGGTTGAGTTAAGCTATCAACCTAATCTGAACCCAATCCAACCCAAGTAACTAGATATTGCTAGATATTAATTGGATTGGATTGAGTCATTAATCTTAACTCAATCTAATCTAACTAACCAATTGGTAACTAATTTTCTCCCGATTCTACATTCTATCTCCCTTCTCAAAACATCAAAGTATTCGAAGACAGTATGTCTTGGGGTGTCCTCTGCCTCACAGCCATACCAACAGGTGTCGCTTGTTAACCTTTTTATCTTTTTGAGATAACTTCCAAAAACTTCATGGTCAAGTATGGCTTGTGTAGCATAGTAGTTGGTTTCCGGTCCCCGTTTCTGCCACTCTTGTACGTCCCTTACAAAAAATCTCGCCCAACCTGCATATCCATCCCATCTCTCCTGCCACTTTCTGTATACCTCTCCTGTATTCTTCTCTTTGTCCTTCCCTCTCGTTTCCCAATTTCGCGCTCTCTCCCAAACCAATATATCGTATGGAGGGCATCCTGCTAGTACTCCAACATGATCAGTTGATGCTGTCCTATATGCTGATGTTATGCATATCGACGCCTTTCTCTCTATTGAAGGGTTGAGCTATCAACCTTATATGACCCAACCCAACCCTATCAGACAGTGTTAGATATTAACTAGATTGGATTGAGCCATTAATCTTAACATAACCTAATCCAACTGGCTAATTGGTGCTGAATATTAGTTGGGTTGAGCCTTCAAGATTATCTGATCCCAACCCACCTAGTTCTCTAGCTAGTTAGTGCTAAGCATTAATTGCATTGAGTTGAACCATCAATCTGATCTGAATCCAACCCAACCCAAGCTAGCTACTTGGGTTGAGCTATCAACCTTATACGACCCAACCCAACTCAATCAGTCAATGCTAGGTATTAACTGGATTGGGTTAAGCCATTAATCTTGACTCAACCTAACCCAACTAGCTAATTGGTGTGAATATTAGTTGGGTTGAGCCATCAGGATTATCTGATCCCAATCTAACCCAAGCTAGCTATTTGGATTGAGCTATCAATCTTATATGATCAAACCCAACCCGATCAGTCAGTGCTAGATATTAATTAGATCGGGTTGAGCCATTAATCTTAGCTCAACTTAATCCAACTAGCTAATTTGTGCTGAATATTAGTTGGGTTGAGCCATCAAGATTATCTGATCCCAACCCAACCTAAGCTGGCTATTTGGATTGAACTATCAATTTTATGTGATCAAACCCAACCCAATCAGTCAGTGCTAGATATTAATTAGATTGGGTTGAGCCATTAATCTTAACTCAACTTAATCCAACTAGCTAATTTGTGCTGAATATTAGTTGGGTTGAGCCATCAAGATTATCTGATCCCAATCCAACCCAAGCTAGCTATTTGGATTGAGTTATCAATCTTATATGATCAAACCCAACCCGATCAGTCAGTGCTAGATATTAATTAGATCGGGTTGAGCCATTAATCTTAGCTCAACTTAATCCAACTAGCTAATTTGTGCTGAATATTAGTTGGGTTGAGCCATCAAGATTATCTGATCCCAACCCAACCTAAGCTGGCTATTTGGATTGAACTATCAATCTTATGTGATCAAACCCAACCCAATCAGTCAGTGCTAGATATTAATTAGATTGGGTTGAGCCATTAATCTTAACTCAACTTAATCCAACTAGCTAATTTGTGCTGAATATTAGTTGGGTTGAGCCATCAAGATTATCTGATCCCAATCCAACCCAAGCTAGCTATTTGGATTGAGTTATCAATCTTATATGATCAAACCCAACCCGATCAGTCAGTGCTAGATATTAATTAGATCGGGTTGAGCCATTAATCTTAGCTCAACTTAATCCAACTAGCTAATTTGTGCTGAATATTAGTTGGGTTGAGCCATCAAGATTATCTGATCCCAATCTAACCCAAGCTAGCTATTTAGATTGAGCTATCAATCTTATATGATCAAACCCATCCCAATCAGTCAATGCTAGATATTAATTAGATCGGGTTGAGCCATTAATCTTAGCTCAACTTAATCCAACTAGCTAATTTGTGCTGAATATTAGTTGGGTTGAGCCATCAAGATTATCTAATCCCAATCCAACCCAAGCTAGCTATTTGGATTGAGCTATCAATCTTATATGATCAAACCCAACCCGATCAGTCAGTGCTAGATATTAATTAGATCGGGTTGAGCCATTAATCTTAGCTCAACTTAATCCAACTAGCTAATTTGTGCTGAATATTAGTTGGGTTGAGCCATCAAGATTATCTGATCCCAATCTGACCCAAGCTAGCTATTTAGATTGAGCTATCAATCTTATATGATCAAACCCATCCCAATCAGTCAATGCTAGATATTAATTAGATCGGGTTGAGCCATTAATCTTAGCTCAACTTAATCCAACTAGCTAATTTGTGCTGAATATTAGTTGGGTTGAGCCATCAAGATTATCTGATCCCAATCCAACCCAAGCTAGCTATTTGGATTGAGCTATCAATCTTATATGATCAAACCCAACCCGATCAGTCAGTGCTAGATATTAATTAGATCGGGTTGAGCCATTAATCTTAGCTCAACTTAATCCAACTAGCTAATTTGTGCTGAATATTAGTTGGGTTGAGCCATCAATATTATCTAATCCCAATCCAACCCAAGCTAGCTATTTGGATTGAGCTATCAATCTTATATGATCAAACCCAACCCGATCAGTCAGTGCTAGATATTAATTAGATCGGGTTGAGCCATTAATCTTAGCTCAACTTAATCCAACTAGCTAATTTGTGCTGAATATTAGTTGGGTTGAGCCATCAAGATTATCTGATCCCAATCTGACCCAAGCTAGCTATTTAGATTGAGCTATCAATCTTATATGATCAAACCCATCCCAATCAGTCAATGCTAGATATTAATTAGATCGGGTTGAGCCATTAATCTTAGCTCAACTTAATCCAACTAGCTAATTTGTGCTGAATATTAGTTGGGTTGAGCCATCAAGATTATCTGATCCCAATCCAACCCAAGCTAGCTATTTGGATTGAGCTATCAATCTTATATGATCAAACCCAACCCGATCAGTCAGTGCTAGATATTAATTAGATCGGGTTGAGCCATTAATCTTAGCTCAACTTAATCCAACTAGCTAATTTGTGCTGAATATTAGTTGGGTTGAGCCATCAATATTATCTAATCCCAATCCAACCCAAGCTAGCTATTTGGATTGAGCTATCAATCTTATATGATCAAACCCAACCCGATCAGTCAGTGCTAGATATTAATTAGATCGGGTTGAGCCATTAATCTTAGCTCAACTTAATCCAACTAGCTAATTTGTGCTGAATATTAGTTGGGTTGAGCCATCAAGATTATCTGATCCCAATCTAACCCAAGCTAGCTATTTAGATTGAGCTATCAATCTTATATGATCAAACCCATCCCAATCAGTCAATGCTAGATATTAATTAGATCGGGTTGAGCCATTAATCTTAGCTCAACTTAATCCAACTAGCTAATTTGTGCTGAATATTAGTTGGGTTGAGCCATCAAGATTATCTAATCCCAATCCAACCCAAGCTAGCTATTTGGATTGAGCTATCAATCTTATATGATCAAACCCAACCCGATCAGTCAGTGCTAGATATTAATTAGATCGGGTTGAGCCATTAATCTTAGCTCAACTTAATCCAACTAGCTAATTTGTGCTGAATATTAGTTGGGTTGAGCCATCAAGATTATCTAATCCCAATCCAACCCAAGCTAGCTATTTGGATTGAGCTATCAATCTTATATGATCAAACCCAACCCGATCAGTCAGTGCTAGATATTAATTAGATCGGGTTGAGCCATTAATCTTAGCTCAACTTAATCCAACTAGCTAATTTGTGCTGAATATTAGTTGGGTTGAGCCATCAAGATTATCTGATCCCAATCTAACCCAAGCTAGCTATTTAGATTGAGCTATCAATCTTATATGATCAAACCCATCCCAATCAGTCAATGCTAGATATTAATTAGATCGGGTTGAGCCATTAATCTTAGCTCAACTTAATCCAACTAGCTAATTTGTGCTGAATATTAGTTGGGTTGAGCCATCAAGATTATCTAATCCCAATCCAACCCAAGCTAGCTATTTGGATTGAGCTATCAATCTTATATGATCAAACCCAACCCGATCAGTCAGTGCTAGATATTAATTAGATCGGGTTGAGCCATTAATCTTAGCTCAACTTAATCCAACTAGCTAATTTGTGCTGAATATTAGTTGGGTTGAGCCATCAAGATTATCTGATCCCAATCCAACCCAAGCTAGCTATTTGGATTGAGCTATCAATCTTATATGATCAAACCCAACCCGATCAGTCAGTGCTAGATATTAATTAGATCGGGTTGAGCCATTAATCTTAGCTCAACTTAATCCAACTAGCTAATTTGTGCTGAATATTAGTTGGGTTGAGCCATCAAGATTATCTGATCCCAACCCAACCCAAGCTAGCTATTTGGATTGAACTATCAATCTTATGTGATCAAACCCAACCCAATCAGTCAGTGCTAGATATTAATTAGATTGGGTTGAGCCATTAATCTTAACTAAACTTAATCCAACTAGCTAATTTGTGCTGAATATTAGTTGCGTTGAGCCATCAAGATTATCTGATCCCAATCCAACCCAAGCTAGCTATTTGGATTGAGCTATCAATCTTATATGATCAAACCCAATCCAATCAGTCAGTGCTAGATATTAATTAGATTGGGTTGAGCCATTAATCTTAACTCAACTTAATCCAACTAGCTAATTTGTGCTGAATATTAGTTGGGTTGAGCCATCAAGATTATCTGATCCCAACCCAACCTAAGCTGGCTATTTGGATTGAGCTATCAACCTTATATGACCCAACCCAACTCAATCAGTCAGTGCTAGATGTTAATTGGGTTGGGTTGAGTCATTGATCTTAACTCAACCTAACTCAACTGGCTAATTGGTGCTGAATATTAGTTGGGTAGAGCCAACAAGATTAGCTGATCCCAACCCACCTAGCTCGTTATTGATAACCATTACTTGCATTGCGTTGAATCATCAACCTGATCTGAATCCAACCCAAGCTAGTTATTTGGATTGAGCTATCAACCTTATATGACCCAACCCAACTCAATCAGTCAGTGCTTGATATTAATTGGATTGGGTTGAGCCATTAATCTTATCTCAACCTAACCCAGTTAGCTAATTGGTATTGAATATTACTTGGGTTGAGTCATCAACCTAATTTGAACCCAATCCAATCCAAGTAGTTAGTTAGTCCTAGATATTCGTTAGTTCGACTAGATGGAGCCATTAATCTTAATCCAACCCAACTCAATTAGCCACTCAACACTAAATATTAGTTAGGTTGAGCCATCAAAAATGACTAACGAGCATACAAATTTTATTGAATTAATCTGTTTATCATGAACACACTGTATATGTATAAAGATTTACTTGTGAATAAACATTGTGGTGCTCTGGGGCGTTAATTCTTTGAGATCATCATACATGTAGAGAAGAGGGGGCAATTTCATACAGTTTTTACATTTTATCTTATCGAATTCCTTCTGGAATGGACATCTATGTCGGATTTATTACAAATCACTAGTTAACTATCTGGCTTTGTAATAAAACTAAAAAATTTGACTTAAAATTTAAAAATATTGCAATCAACTTGAGTAATAACACTAAATATTAATAACTACATTATTTTGAATTGTATTTACTAAAATGTTATTGTATATTATAAGAAGAGAGGTTTTTGTTGAAACTAAAAGTATTGGCCGATTTGTAGCCGATTTAGTATCAAAACTACGTCTGATAGATCAATCCTTCATCTTCGCCACTTGAAAAGACAAAATTCATTCAAAAATGAAACCACTACTCCTGATAAACAATAACGATTTATGATTTGTGCTACATAATAAAAAACGGTCTTCTTTCTTTCAAATTTTACAAGTACAAATGCACAATCTTTGAAATTATCAAATTCGAGAGGCACTTCATGCACTCTTACTTTACTTTTTCATTCATCTCTTTCTCGTTCATCATCTGTTCATCTCTTTGCTACTCTCCAAATTCTTCAATTCTATTCTTTTCAAGAATATCCGTGTAATTCTCGATTTACAAGCGATCGACCTTTTTTTGTTTGTGTATTTTTTCAACTTTCGGATATGGTCTTATCATTTCCGGTGTTTTCAATGAAGGTGAGGATAAAGTTGGAGATATTCGACTAGATACTTCACCAAGTTCAGCACCAACTGTAGCAAGCTCCTCACCAGCTATTTCAAGCTCATCATTACCTATATTTTCATTGGGATTTATAACAGGATTTGAAAGCTAAATTTCAAAATCATCATCATTGAAAATCAAGTTATTAAAGGGCCATATCCCTGTTTTTTCAGCATCTTACTCAGTTTTGGGATGTTATAAATATTAAACGTTTTGCCTGGATTGGAGTGGTTCCAATCACTCAATTGAATGGTCCAAACACACCTACATCTAAAAATTAAAGGCGATGAGTCGTGTGTGGTGGAAATTAAAGGCACAAATGTGACTTTCATGGTTGTCACACAGAAGCAGTATCGGTTTTTCTTTTGAACATGATGTGTGCCTTAAAACATCAACAAAAATATTCGAGTTTATCCAACCGCTTTTTGATGTTACACCCAAACAGCCTTTTGAAGCTTTTTCTTTGAAGTGGTCCTTGAAATGTACTTTAGGAAAGATGAATAAAGGCGAAATGGTGTTATATTTGTCGATATATTTGATGATTATTTGATCAACTCGCTTTACATTTTTTGAGCAAAAATTTTAGGTGTACTCAGCACAGTTAAGATTTTAGATTTGTCGTAGTTAAAAATATGATTAGAAGTAAAATTATATTTGCGGAATATATTCTGAAAGGTTCTTTTTCGTTTCGTTCATCCAACTCAGACAAGAGGAGCCAAATATCTTAAGATAGCATTGACATGAAATAAAAATTTACAAAACTTGATAACAACGCTTAGTCGAATTGAAAGAAATGCTCTTTCCGATTGACATCATACAGATAACTCGGGGAATACTCCAAGTTTCTTTATGAATATAGAAAAGAGCAAATTTGGGAATAACCCAAGCTGGTTTTTATCTATAAGTACTAACAATAAAATATAGAGTTCGTTATATGAAAGTTTGAGATCATATTAACTCGTTTTACATAAAAATATATAGACCAGACTGATCATGACGATTATAAAGTGGTTTTAAACACGTCGCCGTCCACCTACCATTTACCTCATGTTCCATTAGCATTTTCCACGTAGTTTCGGCACCATAAAAGCCCCCGTTTTGACCAGGGGCCCCGGTTAATTGTAGCACGTACTCACCGGGCGTTCACGAGCAGCTGTCCGAGAGGCTGAATGAGTTGCAATTAAGGGCTGACCTTGCGAATTTTGCGTCGCCGACGATTTTGGTGACAGACACCCATAAACTTATCGTCGTTTGTGAAGCTCTTTTCGAAAAAATCATCTCTCTACATAATGTATTTATCATAAGAATTTATGAAGTCGTATAATTAGTTTGTTTGTATTTGGCTCACATCGTTGGGTGGGTTATATGATCATTAATTAGGTACGAAGCGCTGTTATTATTTAGAGCCGTCGCTACTCGGGCTCGTTTATAGGTCGTAAATTAATTTTTATAAGCGACCCGCCTACGGGGCGTCTTCGTGGCGACGTCTTCGTTCGTCCTTCTTTACTTTTTCGTCTTTTTCCTTCTCCCACCTACCACCATTTTCCAGGTAAATCAGTCAAAGGCAGTGGCCAGCGAGCGAAAAGGAATTAAGCAAAAAATAATAGCTGGGCATACGATCACGAACCGAGCCAGAATCGGGCCGTTCCGCGCCCGGAATTTTTATCGTTCTATACAGAGAAAGAGATTAAACATTTCGCTAATTAAAGCTGTAATTGTGAATCGATTCAAATAATGCGGACCGCGAAAAAAGACGACACTCCGTTACGGTTTTGGAACGAGTTTCAACCTTTCTGTCCAAACTTGTCTTTTTTTATCTCTCATTCCTATAAATTGATACAATTTTATCAATTTTTCCTTTTGAAGATTAAATGTTTCGTTAAAATGTTTCGGTTGTTGTTGTTGGGTAAAAGAGTACTTGACTCAGGCGAAAAGAGGCAAAAGGGGGCAAAAGGAGTCGTGTAAAATGCAAAGGCGTCGGTTGATCCGGCGTCGATAGCCGCGGACACCGCTATGATTGTGAATTGCGCGTCAGAATGAAGAGACGATGGAACCCGATAGCGTTCTGCATGCGACACAATGGATCGCCCATTCCCACGACACTCCGCGGCTGCGGCTGCGGCTGCGGCTGCGGCTGCCTGAGGTATGTTCTTCGACGGGCATCGATATGACGGTTTTTAAAAGGCCATTTAAGCCCCCGGCCCGTACCCTACAACTCTTAAATCCTTCAACGCGTGTCTACCGGCTGCGTACGCGAACTCCCCGAACGACACGCTTTAAAGGACCTCTTGGCCATCATCGAACAAGAAACGTGCTTCTGCTGCACGCCGCGAGTACCGCCGTTACCGTAACGGCGGTACTCTACTGGCTTTACTTCACTTCTTCTTCGATCAGATGCCCGAACGTAGACAATAGACTTTGGTACTGTTGAGGTAAATACCATTGTCTTATCTTATCCTGATTTGAATACTAAGGAAATTAAATCATTTTCATCTAATTACTTTTGATGGGTATTTACAGGTACATGATGATGTCTTCTAGTTCTACCATTACGAGAAAGAAAATCTACTTGAAGATAGAAATCATCTTCTTCGAAGTATATTCTTCTTATTTTGATATCCATTTATTGTCTTATATTATGTTATGTTATAGATCGATTATTTTTGTGTTTAATCAGAATCATAATCTGAAGGAGGATTAGTAATGATGATGCCTTCTAGTTCTATCATTACGAGAAAAAAAAAATCTACCTGAAGATAGAAATCATCTTCTTCAAAGTATATTCTATTTTGATATCCATTTATTGTTTTATGTTATGTTATGTTATAAATCGATTATTTTTTGTGTTTGATCAGAATCCTAATCTGATGGATCTGAATTGTGGACGCTCCTAAATCTCAGAAAGATGTTCGTAGGATTGTGGGGACGTTCTCTTGGTATCGATGGTTTATTCCTCAATTTGCGACTTTGTTGGCTCCTATAACAAATCTGTTGAAAAAGAAAGCGAAAATTAATTGGACTCCAGATTGTGAACGAGCTTTTGCATTGTTGAAAGAAAAACTGGTATCAGCCCCGATATTGTGTTGCCCAGATTATACCAAACCTTTTGAGTTACACACTGACGCATCAGGTGTTGGACTCGGTGCAGTGTTATTGCAACCTTCTGAAGATGGAGAAAAGGTAGTGGCTTATCTTAGTAGAACACTGTCGAAGACAGAAAGAAATTACTCCACTACAGAGAGGGAATGTTTAGCTGTCATATGGGCCATAGAAAAAATGCGACCATATCTTGAAGGAATCCGTTTTACCGTAATAACAGATCATTATTCCTTATTATGGTTATTAAAGCTGAAGGAACCTACTGGGAGAATTGCTCGATGGGTCGTACGTTTACAACAATTTGACTTCGAAATTAAACACAGAAAAGGCTCAAAAAATGTGGTACCGGATGCTCTATCTCGCTCTATTGCTGATAATGTTTGTTCCTTGACTCATGAACCGAATTTTAGAAATACTACCGCTAAATGGTATTTGAATTTGAAACAAGAAATATTGCAAAGACCAACAAAATATCCTAAATACAGGGTTCAAAATGATATTGTGTACAAATACGTAACGGCGAATCCTTTATTCGGAGAGAAGCCATGGAAAATTCTTGTTCCTAAGGATATACGTAAACAACTCATAGCGTTAAATCATGTAAGTATATAAGACTGTCGGAAGACTTGCGGAAAGATACAGTTGGCCTAAAATGAGGCCAAAAAACGGCGAATGTCGCAAAGTACGTATCAGCGTGTAAAGTATGTGCTGCGTATAAATCCACCATTCCACAACATTGAATCTGAATCCTAATCTGATCTAATCTAATCTGATTAGAAATGATGATGCCTTCTAGTTCTACCATTACGAGAAAAAAAAATCTACCTGAAGATAGAAATCATCTAATGGAAATCCACTAAACGTACTAAAAGGCCAATTACGTCAGTCCCTCTCATAAGGAAAGATTTAGGTAAATAGGCAAGAGATAATAAACAGATAGCTGACATCTTTGCACAACATCTAGCAGACGTCTTTACACCGAATATAATCCAACATAGTAAGCTGCAAGTTATAGATAATTTAAAGTCAACAAAAATTGCTCCAGTTACTCCAAAAGAAGTAGCTGTAGAGATAAAATCTACCCTACATCCTAAAAAAGCACCTGGATTCGACCTAATTACTGGGCAAACACTTAACCAGCTTCCAAAAAAAGGTTAACCTACATATTCAATACAACTATTAGATTAAATTACATACCTGCAAGTTGGAAAGTTGCAGAAATTATTATGATACCTAAGCCAGGTAAACCACTGCATGACGTCAAATCATATAGACTATCACTATATCGCTTCTGCCAATAGTTTCTAAACTATTTGAAAACTGTTGTTGAAACGAATTAAACCAATTATACATGCAAATAATTTAATTCCTAATCACCAGTTTGGCTTTAGAAGCATTCAACAATTGATGAAGCATATCGGATTATAGACTTTATAGAGAATGTAAAGAAAAACAAGTTTATTCTGCACTATTCCAAGACGTAGCACAAGCATTTGATAAAATTTGGCACGAAGGCCTGATTTATAAGTTGAACAAATTCTTGCCAAAACAATATGTAGAAACCTTATCATCGTATATAACCAACAGGCTATTTAGAGTTAAACAAGAGGATGCATACTCAGACATAAAGGAAGTTCTATATGATGTGTACAAGACATATAGGTCATACCAGAGCTATAACATTAGCTACGTTCGCGGATGACACAGCATTTCTTGCAGTGGGACCAAACGTGACAACTTCTAGTCAAGAACTGCAAACGGATAGCGATAATATATACGAATGGACCAAAACGTGGAATGAATCAAAATCGACACACATCAATTTTACAGACAAAAAACTACATAACCCTCCATCGCCGAACATTAACGCAACTATAGTTCCCTACGATTAAATACTTAGGCATGGCACTTGACGCCAAGTTAAGATGGAAGGTTCATGTTAAAACGAAGAAGCAAGAAATGAATAATATGAATAGTATTAGGATGACACTCGAACTTGTCGTTATATAACAAGACTGTAGTGTACAATCAGGTCTTAGAACCTGTATATGGTATACAAATTTGGGTATGTGCGAAGGATACTTATATCAAAATAATACAAAGAGTTCAAAATAAAGTACTACGTGCCATATATATACGTAAGGAACGACGATATACACAGAGATCTGAACATCCCAACGGTGAAAGACGAAATTCAAAGGTACGCTGAAAAGCATGGAGATCGACTACATCAACATGTGAATGTGGAAGTGCTTCAATTGCTAGATAATCACCAACTATATCGAAGATTAAGAAGAATTAAACCATATGAGCTAGTGTAGAGTAAAGTGAAATAGTAGAGTTAAATAGTATTGTGCGAGTAACATTGTGTATAATATAAGAAACCACTAAGTGAAGTCATTGGACTGGACTGGTCTAATTATTTGTTGTCTGTTTTGTAATTGTTGTCTGTTTTGTAGTCTAGTAAATAGAGATATATTAATGGTTGGTCTTGTTAGACCAGATTTAATTTAAAAATAAATAATATAAAAAATCTTCTTTGAAGTATATTCTTCTTATTTTGATATCCATTTATTGTTTAAGTTGACGTTGAAGATATTCATATATATTCTTCCTCCTCTATACCTTAATTAGGGTGTCGGGTTTCTCTTCATCTTAGTTCATGACCTCACCACCTCCTTCTAATTCTTTCGGTCCATAGCCATTGCTTTTGCATCGTTTTTATTGATTCCTCTTTCTTTAAGTAGCCGTTCTATCCCTTCTTCCCATGTTTTCCTTGGTATTTCTCTCCTTCGCTGTCTTTGAATCCTTACTTCCCATACCTTCCGCGTTTGTGTGTTTTTGTCCATTCTTTGTATATGTACCAATCTTTCTCTCCACACTTTCCACCTCCTGTTCACTTCTTATATTTTCACTCTTAAGTTTATCCCATACAGTCACTCCATACACTTTTCTCAAGTACCTCATTTCTGTTGCCCTTATTCTACTCTTCATTCTTTCATTTATTGTCCATGTCTCACTACCATACATCAGCGTTGGCACATATATTGCTTTGTATACTTTCATTTTTGTTTGCCTTTTGATCTCTCTCTTGTTCGTAATATATTTATAAAATATAATATAATCTATTTGTGCTATACAATTTTATAATTAATGTCAGCCTCTTGGTTCCTTGTATCATCTATAACAACTCCTAAGTATTTATATTGACTCACTTGTTCTATCACTTCGTTTCTTATATGTATCTTCATTATTGGTCTTTAGTTCGATATTGCCATCACTTTGGTTTTTGCCGTATTCATTCTCATTCCGTACTTCTCCAATAGTTCATTCCATGTTAACAATTTCGCTGTTAGCCAGTATTGCTATATCATCTGCAAAAGCACATTGTATTTGTACTCTTTCCATATTACGAAATCCCACATTCATTGGTTTAGCGTTCATGTTGGCTTCTTTGATTATCTGGTCCATGTAAATTATAAATAAAAGTGGGCTTAAACTACCCCCCGGTCTTACCCTTTATTTAGTCATAAACTCGTTTGACATCTGGTTATTTGAAATTACTACTTTCCTTGTTCGTCTGTAAAGACTTTGTACCGCTTTTCTTAGTTTTCCACTTACTCCCAACTTTTCCAGACTTCGCCATAATTTTGTTCTAGGTACTTTATCAAAAGCTTTCTCTAGAACCAGGTAAGCTATAAATACGTTTTTTGTCTTTCTAGTGCTCTTCCAATAATTGTCTTTAGAGTGAATATATGGTCCTGCACTGATTTCCCTGGTATAAATCCGCTCTGTGATTCTGTAATTTGTTCCTCTACCATCTTTCTTATACGTTTCTCTAACATCTTATCATAAATTTTTGTGATTATTCCTATTAGTATTATTCCCCTGTAGTTGTGACATAGACTGTCACTTTCTTCCTCCTTTGCATATTGGGATGATCATTCCCAATTCCCATTCCGGGACCCGTTCTTCTTTCCATATTCTTTTCATTAATTTGGATAATAGTTTCTTTCCTTCTTTTCCTAGTGCTTCAATCATTTCCGCCGTTATTTTATCTATGACCGTAGCTTTTCCATTTTTGAGACTTTTAAACGCCTCTGCTATTTCCTCTTTAGCTATGCCTTCCTCCTCTAAAACAATTTCTTCTCTACGGATCCGTTCTTGCTCTTCATCCAGGTTTATAACCTTCATTCAGTACTTCCTGGAAGTACTCTTTCCATCTCTCCATCCTATCCTCTACATTCGCCAATACTTTGCCAGTCTTATTCGTTATTATACATTAATAAGTATTTTTATGTTTAGATTGCATCCTTTCCATCTTTACATTATCGATTAGTCCCCCCATTTCTTTGATACTTGGTTCTTGTCTTTTAATATTTTCGATTTTTAACGTATTTTACGTTTTTTTAATAGCTTTTTTATAAATATGCCATATACATTTAATTATAACTATTTTTACACGATTTTCTTTTGCACGGTTTTCTAAGGACCGTATCTACCATGTAAAAAAAGAGTTGGGTGTATGCATTTAAAAGAACGCACCACTTACGTGAGTATGCGTGAGTGTGCATTATCGTGATTAACTGTGGCTTCGTCGTGACTCAACTGGACAGATTTTTGCTCTAAAAGAGTTTCTTCCTTGCCAATGTTGAGAACACTCTTTGAAAATTCTCCTGTTAAAAATTCTTGAACGAATGTTTAAGGTAAAGAACTAGGTCAGTTTTGTTTACAAACATTAATTAAACCGTGAAGAAACCCCCATTGTAATAGATAAAAGGGTTAAGCCAGGTAGATTCCCTTTGTTCTCCAATTAAAGCTTGAAGATTTCCTTATGTCCTGTCAATCATTCCCTGGAAGAATGTTGAGTAGGTCAGTTTTGTTTACAAACATTAATTATACCATGAAGAAACCTCCATTATAAAAGATGAAAAAATTTTTCTTTTAACCTGATAATCATCTCTCGAGAGAATGTTAACTCTGCAATTAACTTGCTAAATCAGTTTGTAAAGTACTCTATATCAGAAACTACTTCTTGTAAAGGCCTTTGCGAAAGCTATATGATGGGGATATCATCTATTTTATTGCAAAAAAAGGCGCCCCTAAAGGTAGTCTTTAGATTTAGAGCCAAAAATGCTTTAAGTAGAAAAAACGAAATATATATTTTAGACAGAATGTTAATTAAAGAGAATACTGAATTGGCCATGGTGCATCGAAATTTTGGACGTATTTACAAAACGGGTCCATATTCATTTTTCGTTCATCGCAGACGAAATGATGGAAAAACTCAAAATAAGCTATTGCTCAGTGTTCCATAACATATCATGGGTCACGATGATACTCACGATCATCATCGTGACCTGGCGTGAAATTTGCACATCTCTACTTGAAACTATATACATATATATTTAATGGTAATTCGTAGTGCTTCACGGATGAAGAAGTATGTGTTCTGGTTGATCCGACATTCGTTCATCTTCTTGGTTGTTCCGTGTGGACAGGGGGAGACGATTGGCCAAGATCTTACTTGGCATCTTCAGTGCTTTGTTCGTAGTCTTCTTTGACAGACTCTGATAGTCTGTCAATTGAACATTGAGAATGCCAAGTGAGATCTTGGCGAATCGTCTGCCCTTGTCCATAGGGAACAACCAAGAAGATGAACGGATGATACCTTGGATTAACCAGAACACATACATATTTAATTTTATATTCTATAATCAAAAAATTTTTCAACTATTTAAATCAAGCATCTCGCGATACTTTGACTTTTTTTCTAGAATTTGAAAAAGATTTCAAATCGAAATAAAGTTTTTGAAAGAAAAAATTGGGGGTTGGGTTAAGATTGTAAGTATACCAAAAATAGTTGATTGTGGGTTACGTTAGGAATTGAACGCGAATAAGATGAAATAGTCGGTTTTCTTTGGTAGAAATTCTTGTTTCGTTGGCCGCGTCTCCAAGTCCTTTGTGGCCTTACCATGGCCAAACGACTTCGGCGAAACGGCCAGATGATCCAAATGCCGCCGCCGAAACGCACCGCCATAACGACGACGCTAATATTTTTATTGTTACGGCTAAGCGGAAATTTAGACATTATAATTAAAGACCGAAAAGGGGGGCCAGTACCATTTCAACCGTCGCATTCCTCCGTATGAATTTATCGGCGATACGCCCGATTATGCTCTTTCATTCGGAGCCGAGCTTGCTTACGTTTACATTTAGTCGGACGTGACGTGGCGTGTAGTGCATAGAATTTACGTTTAGTGTATTCGGCTAAACGGTTTCAATATGGATCAATTATTGGATAACCAGGTCCGATCCGGCTCAAAAGTCAAAAACCAAACCAAAACGATATTAACCAGACGCTCGCTGTAAAGGCGTTGGTAATCGAACGGAGCATCCAAACGTAAATAGCACGTCTTATTTTATATTTATACACAATGATATATTTCCATCGGTATTCATCTGTGTAATTTTCGTTCGCCACGGCTGAATCACCGTATATATATATCAATATTTAGTGCTTCCTACTGTAAACTATTATTGAATTAAAGCAGCTATTAGTGTGATAGACCAAACAGATCTTATTTTATACATTTTTAATTGGAAATAACTCAATTTCGACTTGATTTATTCTTTTTTGAAATTTGCATAAAAGTTTCAAACTTCAATTACCACCCTCTTAGCGTTTGGTTTTTCAACAAAAGAAATCTTTAGGAAACCGGTCGTGGTTAGGTTAAAGCTAAGAACCAGTATCGGTTGTGTTGGGTGAGGATGGAGGATGGAGGACAGAGTCTCGTCATTTCAAAGATGTTAAAGTCTGTGGTCATGTCGAGATAGTGACGGTCGATTACGCGATTGACGAGCCGGCCGCATGCGAAAAGAGCGAAAAGAGCGAAAAGAGGAGGAGGAGGAAGAGAAGAAAAAGGGCCCGACGCGACACCGTCCCGCAAATGGGCCCGGCTTTATCTTCGTGGGTGGCAGGCGACGACTAGCTATGATACAATATTTATAACAGTTGATATCCTTTGGCGGACTCTTTCTTGTCCCTCCACGGCGGTCGCAGCCTCCCCGGCGTATATAAATAATATAATTTAAACCTTCCCCGAGACGCCCCGAAACGCCCCGCACGCCCAGATCGCTAATGGGACGACCTTTTGACGGACTACCGTCGGACTCCGGACGGAATAGATATGGCTCATTGGGCGGCCGTTGAAATTCATCTCAATTATAAAAAGATTTTTAATTGCCGACGTCTATCGGCCGGTTTTTCCACGGTAATGGGACCGCCGCGATGGAAAAATCCGGTATTCCGCGAATTTTTAAATCGCCGCAGGTCATGTTAATGCGTCCGAAGCAGTAAACGCTACCGTATAAGTACGGAAAGGTTCTTTTTGTATCGCGCCATTAGCGGAGACCTCCCTTCGTCGGCCGGCTTATTACTTCTAGCGACGAGTGAGAGATTTACGGTCGTGATTCTTCCGCGAAACCAGAGAAACGACGCTTCTCTCGACTCTATGTCGACTCAACGTTTTTCTAAAACATCCACATCAGAAAACTACTTCGACACAAAAACATTACTTACATACATCCCTCTAAATACAGCTAAACCTCCGTTTTACTACTATTCGAATTTTACCTCTATTTCATCAAAACAAACCGAACCATCACTAAATCTAAACCAAGATATAATTATTATAGTCTTTTATTAAATCCATTTTTTTCATCGATAAGTGTTTATTATAATCTAAAATCTTAATGTTTCATAATTTTTAGATTATTTTAAGACTTTTCAATGTTAAATGTTATAAATATGTCACTTAAATAATGTTATTAGCTTTAATAATTATAGATTTGGTTAATTTTAGATTTAGAAAACCCTCTGATGAATTAAGTTATTTAAAGAAAGAAGTTCTTTCGTTAGTTTAATTTACCTAACAAGATATAATTAATGCCAATCAACCACAATTACTCACATGAGTGGTACAAAAATTGAGGCTTCAATTTTACACCCACCGTCAATTTTATGCCCACAGCTCACGATGGATCATGCATGATTAATCGTGAGCCAGCGTGACTCACATAAAAGCATATCTCTACTATCTCCGAATTGCAAAGTCCAAACGGTTTAGTATTAGTTCTAGTTTTATACCATAAGATCTAACTCTAGATCTAGAACTACAACAAAAGTGATCAATCTTTGATCTGAAAAGAAAATGAGTTATTATCGTGAAGAGAATAGCAATTTAAATCAAATTATCTTGGCTTAACCGCCAAGATAATTTGATTTAAATTGCTATTTTTTCCATGACGATAACTTATTTAGTTATCAAGATATCATTTTTTAAAGATTGATCATTTTTGTTGTAATATTTAGGGTAGTTATGATGTTGAGATTGCATTTTAAAAATTGCAACTCCAAAATTTGAAGACTTAAAGTAATGATATTCAAAATATTAAAGATTAAAAGAATTGGTTTTAAACTGATTTTTACCAAAAGATGATACCTCAATTAATTTTGAAGACACGACTTGAAAGTTGATTAGTTTTTATCGAATATTTTGGATGATTAAAATTATGCAGAGTTGAATTCAAAAAATCACAACTTCGAAATGTGATGACTTGGAGAAATGATCTTCAACAAATTAACAGCCAAGATAATTTGATTTAAATTGCTATTTTCTTTATGACGATAACTCATTTAGTTATCAAGATATCATTTTTCAAAGATTGATCATTTTTGTTGTAATATTTAGGGTGGTTATGATTTTGAGATTGCATTTAAAAAATCACAACTCCAAAATTTGAAGACTTAAAGTAATGATATTCAAAATATTATAGATTAAAAGAATTGGTTTTAAACTGATTTTTACCAAAAGATGATATCTCAATTAATTTTGAAGATACGACTTGAAAGTTGATTACTTTTTATCGAATATTTTGGATGATTAAAATTATGCAGAGTTGAATTCATAAAATCACAACTTCGAAATGTGATGACTTGAAGAAATGATCTTCAATAAATTAATAGCCAAGATAATTTGATTTAAATTGCTATTTTCTTCATGATGATAACTCATTTAGTTATCAAGATATCACTTTTCAAAGATTGATCATTTTTGTTGTAATATTTAGGGTGATTATGATTTTGCAAGTTTGCATTTAAAAGATCGCAACTCAAAAATCTGAAGATTTGAAGAATTGATGTTCAATATATTAAAGGTTAAAAGAATTTGTTTTAAAGTGCTTTTTACCAAAAGATGATATCTCAATTAATTTTGAAGATATAACTTAAAAGTTGAATACTTTTTATCGAATATTTTGGATGATTAAAGTTATGCAGAGTTGAATTCAAATAATCACAACTTTGAAATGTGATGACTTGAAGAAATGATCTTGAACAAATTAACCGTTAAGATAATTTGATTTAAGTTGCTATTTTCTTCACGACGATAACTCATTTAGTTATCAAGATATCACTTTTCAAAGATTGATCATTTTTGTTGTAATATTTAGGGTGGTTATGATTTTGAGATTGCATTAAAAAAATCGCAACTCCAAAATTTTAAGACTTAAAGTAATGATATTCAAAATATTAAAGATTAAAAGAATTGATTTTAAACTGATTTTTACCAAAAGATGATATCTCAATTAATTTTGAAGGTATAACTTAAAAGTTGAATACTTTTTATCGAATATTTTGGATGATTAAAGTTATGCAGAGTTGAATTCAAATAATCACAACTTCGAAATGTGATGACTTGAAGAAATGACCTTGAACAAATTAACCGTTAAGATAATTTGATTTAAATTGCTATTTTCTTCATGACGATAACTCATTTAATTATCAAGATATCACTTTTCAAAGATTGATCATTTTTGTTGTAATATTTAGGGTGGTTATGATTTTGCAAGATTGCATTTAAAAAATCTCAACTCCAAAATTTGAAGATTTGAAGAAATGATGTTTAACATATTAAAGGTTAAAAGAATTTGTTTTAAGCTACTTTTTACCACAAGATGATATCTCAATTGATTTTGAAGATACGACTTAAAAATTGATTATTTTTTATCGAATATTTTGGATGATTAAAATTATGCAGAGTTGAATTCAAAAAATCTCAACTTCGAAATGTGATGACTCGAAGAAATGATCTTCAACAAATTCACTGCTAAGATAATTTGACTTAAATTGCTATTTTCTTCATGACGATAACTCATTTAGTTATCAAGATATTATTTTTTAAAGATTGATTAAAGATTTGTTGAAGATCATTTCTTCAAGTCATCACATTTCCAGTTGTGATTTCATGAATTCAACTCTGTATGATTTTAATCATCCAAAATATTCGATAAAAAGTAATCAACTTTTAAGTCGTATCTTCAAAAATAATTGAGATATCATCATGCGGTAAAAATCAGTTTAAAATCAATTCTTTTGACCTTTAATATATTAGGGTCTATATATTAAATATCATTTGTCTTTAATATATTGAATATCATTTCTTCAAATTTTCATTTTTTTGAGTTGCGATTCTTTCAATGCAATCTCAAACTCATAACCACCCTAAATATTACAACAAAAATGATCAATCTTTGAAAAATGATATCTTGATAACTAAATCGGTTATCGTCATAAAGAAAATAGCAATTTAAATCAAATTATCTTAGCAGTGAATTTGTTGAAGATCATTTCTTCGAGTCATCACATTTCGAAGTTGAGATTTTTTGAATTCACCTCTGCATAATTTTAATCATCCAAAATATTCGATAAAAAGTAATCAACTTTTAAGTTTTATCTTCAAAATTAATTGAGATATCATCTTTTGGTAAAAATCAGTTTAAAACCAATTCTTTTAACCTTTAATATTTTGAATATCATTACTTTAAGTCTTCAAATTTTGGAGTTGCGATTTTTTAAATGCAATCTCAAAATCATAATCACCCTAAATATTACAACAAAAGTGATCGATCTTTAAAAAGTGATATCTTGATAACTAAATGAGTTATCATCATGAAGAACATAGCAATATAAATCAAATTATCTTAGCAGTGAATTTGTTGAAGATCATTTCTTCGAGTCATCACATTTCGAAGTTGAGATTTTTTGAATTCAACTCTGCATAATTTTAATCATCCAAAATATTCGATAAAAAGTAATCAACTTTTAAGTCGTATCTTCAAAATTAATTGAGATATCATCTTTTGGTAAAAATCAGCTTAAAACCAATTCTTTTAACCTTTAATGTTTTGAATATCATTACTTTAAGTCTTCAAATTTTGGAGTTGCGATTTTTTAAATGCAATCTCAAAATCATAATCACCCTAAATATTACAACAAAAGTGATCGATCTTTGAAAAGTGATATCTTGATAACTAAATGAGTTATCATCACGAAGAACATAGCAATATAAATCAAATTATTTTAGCAGTGAATTTGTTGAAGATTATTTCTTCGAGTCATCACATTTCGAAGCTGAGATTTTTTGAATTCAACTCTGCATAATTTTAATCATCCAAAATATTCGATAAAAAGTAATCAACTTTTAAGTTTTATCTTCAAAATTAATTGAGATATCATCTTTTGGTAAAAATCAGCTTAAAACCAATTCTTTTAACCTTTAATGTTTTGAATATCATTACTTTAAGTCTTCAAATTTTGGAGTTGCGATTTTTTAAATGCAATCTCAAAATCATAATCACCCTAAATATTACAACAAAAGTGATCGATCTTTAAAAAGTGATATCTTGATAACTAAATGAGTTATCATCGTGAAGAACATAGCAATATAAATCAAATTATCTTAGCAATGAATTTGTTGAAGATCTTTTCTTCGAGTCATCACATTTCGAAGTTGAGATTTTTTGAATTCAACTCTGCATAATTTTAATCATCCAAAATATCCGATAAAAAGTAATCAACTTTTAAATCGTATCTTCAAAACTAATTGAGATATCATCTTAGTATTTAATATGAAATACATTTCAAAGTTTGAAATGGTGAGTGTTTGAAATCAATCCTACATATTTATAGCCATCTTAAGTCTTGGAACATAATCAAGAAGTAGAAGTGAATCAATCAAAATGAGATTATTCATGTTTTTTTTGTGTAATTATCAATTAATATTTTTACTTATCCCAAATTATGATTGAATTACACGATTTAATTCTTTTTAAAGTATATAATAAGCTGTATTAATCGAAATATTTATAATAATAATTGATCAATTAGTAAAGGAGATAATTAACTTGCTTCTTTTCTTCCAATCAAAATTCTTGCATATTTCGAATCGGTTATTTTAACAACCGTATTCAGCGAAACAATTTGTTCAAGCTCAATACGGTGACAATCTAGGGCTGTATAAGGTTAACGAGAAAGTTTTGAGACTTAAGATTATTATAGCAAATCAAGTATTAACGTAAAATCGTAATTGGAAGTTGAAAAAAATTGGTAATTAACTTGGCAAAAATAACTTAAACATCGATCGTAACGCGAAATACAACGATCCAATAAAAAGTTAGAAGAATCAATCGCTAACAGAAGATACGATTAGCGGTCACATCAAAACCGAATTAATTTCCATAATTGGCCATAGGGGCAGCCATTAGCTTCGGACCATTTGCCATTAACCGATCATAAACTGATTCGAATTAGAGTTGGAGCCGTAAATCCCGACGACTTTATGTCAGGGCCGAAAATGAGAGGCGGTTATGGTTCGACGTTATAGCCCGTAAATCAGATTTTAAACGGCGGCGGCGGCGACCACGACCTATACTATAACGTTTGGACGATATTGAAAAGATCTATACAGAGAGTAGAAAACGACATATTCGCCAGTAAAACGGGAAACAATTAATTTGACGGCGGTATTTTAGGAGATCTAAGGGTACGATTTATCGCGCTCTCTCACGGCCTTTTTACGCACGTCGGTTAAAATAGGGGTTTTCGGAGGGGGTTACTGAACCACGACGCGAAATATTTGACATTTCGCCGACGAAAAAATGGGAGATCTCGCATTCCGGTCATCAAAGAGAAGAAATATTACGCTCCGGTGGCGAGAAAGATTAACAACGGTGGCGGCGCCAGTACGAACTCTCTAAACAGAAAAAAACCTCCCGACACTTTGAAAAATAAAAAACGGCCCTTTGTAATGTAAAAATAACAACGAGCCAGACTCCACCAGAAACAGTGACACTGCATCGAAGTGAGAAAAAATGTTAAAGATGTACTTTAAATAAAGTCATTTCGATTTTCTTTTTTCGTTTCAACACGAAACCGCCATTTATTAAGAGGTGCTTCACATAAATGTTTAACAAAAATGTTTCCCCACGAACGAGTAGAAACGAAAGAGAGGGTGGAATAAAAGGTGGTCCTTATAATATTCTGGAGGGATGGGATGCACGACCGATCGTCTAAATTTCTATATGCAAACGAACCGGAGAAATGAGCCGGGGATCCGACGATGACGAAACACGGTTCGGATCTTAATCTCATCAAAGATTCAAGCGGCGCCGAAGGACGCGGTCGCGTCGACGCCTAACAGCGTCGTAGAACGCCGTTTTGCTAAGATAACTTCGCGATTTCCGCACGAATCGATACACTCCGAAATGGGGGGAAATAAAGCAAAGAGTTTCAATTTTCTCAATTTCGGTTCGGAAAAGTCGCCCGTTTAAAATTAGGGGGCCGTTGTTTATCCTGCGACATTAAATTTTTCATGTCTAGGAGCCGCGTTGCGCCGCGATGGGGGGCAGGCAGCAGGACTTCGGGCCGCCCGACGAGCAAGGATAATTCATGTCACTTAACGGCATCGACGGGGCTTTGCTCTGGCAGTTTTATTGGAGCTCCAAATTGGATCGCAGGCGGTGGACGTGGACGTGTCCGTGTCCTCCGCCGACTACGACACCGTAGTCGGTCCTAGGAGGGACCCCTCAACCCCCCACGTACGGAATTAACACCGTATCATTGATCACCCGTTGTAATAATCCACTAATTTGTCCCGCATCTGGCTAATAGAAATTGTCAATCGACTCCCGGCCCATGCTGACTTCCAAAGTGATTTAAAGAAGAGACACGACAAGAATTTATAAATAGGATCAAAAGATTTTTGTTTGTTGAACTCAATTTGTGCATTAAACTATACTTTAATGCTATACTATACTTTTTATTGTCTGTTAATGCATTATTGCCACTTTTTATACAGGGTGATTAAAAAAAAGATTTCTTAGGTCCACTATTTTCACCTTTGGTTAAATTTAACTATTGGATATTTACCATGGTTACTGGTTAAACAGCTAATCATGGACGGTTGTTAGTTAAATTTAACTAAAGGTGAATATACTGGGCCTAAGACAGATAATACTCAAGACTACCTTATTAAACCGCATGGCTAAACAGGAATGATTTTACTGATTCTACTGAAACTATTGGCCTTGCCAATTCAATTTGCAAGGCCAATTCAGGTTTGGCCTTGCATTTCAAGATAATCTTGAGAGACGCATGGCAAAACCTGAATGATTCTAGTTCTAAGACTGATCTAGAACTAGACTCATTAAGGTTTAGCCATGCATCTGAAATGCAATCTCGAGTGATGCATGGCCAAACCTGAATGATTCTAGTTATAGATCTGTCTTAGAACTAGAATCATCCAGGTTTAACCATGCATCTCAGGGTAATCTTGAGAGATGCATGTCTGAACCTAAATGATTCTAGTTCTAGATCAGATTTAAAACTGGAATTAATCAAGTTTAAACATGCATCTCGAGGAAACCTTGAGAGATGCGTGGCTAAACCTGAATGATTCAAGTTCTATATTAGTCTTATAACTAGAATCATTCAGGTTTAGTCATGCATCTCAAGGCAATCTTGAGAGATACATGATTAAACCTGAATTATTCTAGTTATAAAACTGATATAGAACTTGAATCATTCAGGTTTACTCATGCATATCAAGGCCATTTTGAGAGACACATGGCTAAACCTGAATGATTTAAGTTCTAAGACAGTTTTAGAACTAGAATCATTCAGGTTTAATCATTCATCTCAAGGCAATCTTGAGAGATGCATAGCTAAACCTGAATGATTCTAGTTCTAAGACAGTTTTAGAACTAGAATCATTCAGGTTTAATCGTGCATCTCAAGACAATCTTGAGAGATGCATAGCTAAACCTGAATGATTCTAGTTCTAAGACAGTTTTAGAACTAGAATCATTCAGGTTTAGTCATGCATCTCAAGGCAATCTTGAGAGATACATGATTAAACCTGAATTATTCTAGTTATAAAACTGATATAGAACTTGAATCATTCAGGTTTACTCATGCATATCAAGGCCATTTTGAGAGACACATGGCTAAACCTGAATGATTTAAGTTCTAAGACAGTTTTAGAACTAGAATCATTCAGGTTTAATCATTCATCTCAAGGCAATCTTGAGAGATGCATAGCTAAACCTGAATGATTCTAGTTCTAAGACAGTTTTAGAACTAGAATCATTCAGGTTTAATCGTGCATCTCAAGACAATCTTGAGAGATGCATAGCTAAACCTGAATGATTCTAGTTCTAAGACAGTTTTAGAACTAGAATCATTCAGGTTTAGTCATGCATCTCAAGGCAATCTTGAGAGATACATGATTAAACCTGAATTATTCTAGTTATAAAACTGATATAGAACTTGAATCATTCAGGTTTACTCATGCATATCAAGGCCATTTTGAGAGACACATGGCTAAACCTGAATGATTTAAGTTCTAAGACAGTTTTAGAACTAGAATCATTCAGGTTTAATCATTCATCTCAAGGCAATCTTGAGAGATGCATAGCTAAACCTGAATGATTCTAGTTCTAAGACAGTTTTAGAACTAGAATCATTCAGGTTTAGTCATGCATCTCAAGGCAATCTTGAGAGATACATAATTAAACCTGAATTATTCTAGTTATAAAACTGATATAGAACTTGAATCATTCAGGTTTACTCATGCATATCAAGGCCATTTTGAGAGACACATGGCTAAACCTGAATGATTTAAGTTCTAAGACAGTTTTAGAACTAGAATCATTCAGGTTTAATCATTCATCTCAAGGCAATCTTGAGAGATGCATAGCTAAACCTGAATGATTCTAGTTCTAAGACAGTTTTAGAACTAGAATCATTCAGGTTTAATCGTGCATCTCAAGACAATCTTGAGAGATGCATAGCTAAACCTGAATGATTCTAGTTCTAAGACAGTTTTAGAACTAGAATCATTCAAGTTTAGTCACGCGTCTCAAGGCAGTTTTGAGTGACGCCTGGCTAAACCTGAATGATTCTAGTTATAGATCCGTCTTAGAACTAGAATCATTCATAAAATGAAAAAGCTTTGGTATGGCTTAAAACGATGTATTTTATTCAGTTAAATCTTCGGTGCGATACGTGTTTCGCCAGTAACGGCATCAACAGGCACGACGTCAATGGACACGTTGTTGTGACAAAGATATGAATTGCGGAAAGGACCTTTTAGATATATACATTATAGATGTTTAATCTTACAAATATATATCTTACAATGTTGTTGGAAGAAATTTTATCAATTATAGAATCATTCAGGTTTAGCCATGCATCTCAAGGCAATCTTGAGAGATGCATGCATAAACCTGAATGATTCTAGTTCTAAGATTGATTTAGAACTAGAATGATTCAGGTTTAGACATGCATCTTAAGACAATCCTGAGAGATGCGTAGCTAAACCTGAATGATTCTAGTTTTAAGATTGATCTAGAATTAGAATCGTTCAGGTTTAGTCATACATCTCTCAAGATTGCCTTGAGATGCATTACTAAACCTGAATGATTCTAGTTCTAGATCAGACTTAGAACTAGAATCAATCAGGTTTAGACATGCATCTCAAGGCAATCTTGAGAGATGCATGGCTAAGCCTTGATGATTCTCGTTCTAAGACTGATTTAGAACTAGACTCATACAGGTTTAGACATACATTTCTCAAGACAATTTTGAGAGATGCATGGCTACACCTTAATGATTCTAGTTCTAAGACTGATCTAGAACTAGACTGATTCATATTTAGCTATGCATCTCAATTCAATCTTGAGAGATGCATGGCTAAACCGGAATGATTCTAGTTCTAAGACAGTTTTAGAACTAGAATCATTCAGGTTTAGACATGCAACTCAAGGCAATCTTGAGCGATGCATAGCTAAATCTGAATGATTCTAGTTCTAGATCTGTCTTAGAACTAGAATCATTCAGGTTTAGACATGCATCTCAAAGCAATCTGAGAGATGCATGTCTAAACCTGTATCTCAAGGCAATCTGAGAGATGCATATCTAAACCTATATGATTCTAGTTCTAGATCAGTCTTAGAATTAGAATTATTATGGTTTAGCAATTCGTCTCAATCTCTCAAGATTGCCTTAAGATGCATGTCTAAGCCAGAATGATACTAGTTCTAAGGTCGATCTAGAACTAGAATCATTCAGGTTTAGACATGCATCTCAAGGCAATCTTGAGAGATGCATGGCTAAGCCTTGATGATTCTAGTTCTAAGACTGATCTAGAACTAGAATCATTCAGGTTTAGACATACGTTTCTTAAGACAATTTTGAGAGATGCATGGCTAAACCTTAATGATTCTAGTTCTAAGACTGATCTAGAACTAGACAGATTCAGATTTAGCTGTGCATCTCAATTCAATCTTGAGAGATGCATGGCTAAACCGGAATGATTCTAGTTCTAAGACAGTTTTAGAACTAGAATCATTCAGGTTTAGACATGCAACTCAAGGCAATCTTGAGAGATGCATAGCTAAATCTGATCGATTCTATTTCTAGATGTATCTTAGAACTAGAATCATTCAGGTTTAGCCATGCATCTCTCAAGATTGCCTTGAGTTGCATGTCTAAACCTGAATGATTCTAGTTCTAAGATTGATCTAGAATTAGAATCATTCAAGTTTAGTCATGCATCTCTCAAGACTGCCTTGAGACGCATGACTAAACCTGATTGATTTTAGTTCAAAGACTAATCTAGAATTAGAAACATTCATGTTGAGAACAAATTTCAGTTATTATTTTTCAAGAAGTAAGCAATTTTAAGAAGCAAAAGTCTTTTTTAATGAGAATTCAACCAAGGGTTGACAATTAAACTTGTTTTATTGTAACCTTAGCTTTCGAATTTTATTAAATTCTTCAACAGAGGAACCTTTAGAGGTGTTTACAAACCTTTAGTTCAAAGAGTATAATATAAAATTACAAATTATAAACCTAATATAATTTAAATGGTCAAGGTTAAGATTAGTAGCGAAACGAAGGACGTAAACTCTTTTTTGTATACTATAATAAGAGTAAAGTAATGGCCAAGTTGGGATGGCAATTTATCACAGCAAAAACAAACATAGAACGGTGAAAGAGTCATAAAACCAATAAACATCTCATGAGGCAACGTGAAAAGTGAAAAATATAAAATGAATAGAGAAAGAGAAGAGGTAGTTGTATCAATCTTCACAACACAAGAAGAAGAAATGCATACCAAAACTTGAATGATTGTAATTCTAAGATTGATCTAGAACTATAAAAATGTTTAGTTATCATGTTTAGTCATGCGTCTAAAGGCCGTCTTGAGAGATGCATGGCTAAACCTGAATGATTCTAGTTTTAAGACAGTTCTAGAATCATTCAGGTTTAGCTATGCATCTCTCAAGACTGTCTTGAGATGCATGTATAAACCAGAATGATTCTAGTTCTAAGGTCGATCTAGAACTACAATCATTCAGATTTATCCTGCGTCTCCCAAGACTGACTTGAGACGCATGGCTAAATCATAATAATTCTAATTCTAAGACTGACCTAGAACTACAATCATTCAGGTTTAGACATGCATCTCTCAAGATTACTTTGAGATGCATGTCTAAACCTGAGTGATTCTAGTTCTAATATTGATCTAGAACTAAAGTCATTTAGGTTTAGCTATGCATCTCTTAAGATTGCCTTAAGATGCATGTTTAAGCCAGAATGATTCTAGTTCTAAGGTCGATCTAGAACTAGAATCATTCAGGTTTAGTCATGAATCTTAAAACAATCTTGAGAGATTAATGGCTAAATCTGAATGATTCTAGTTCTAAAACAGTTTTTGAACTAGAATCATTCAGGTTTAGCCATGCATTTCAACGCAATCTTGAGAGATGCATGGCTAAACCTTAATGATTCTAGTTCAAAAACTGTCTTAAAACTAGAATCAATCACGTTTAGACATGATCCCAAGGAAATCTTAAAAGATGCATGGCTAAACATGATCGATTCTAGTTCTAAAACTGTCTTAGGAGTCGAATCATTCACGTTTCACCATGCACTTCAAGGTAATCTTGAGAGATGCATGCCTAAACCTGAATGACTCTAGATCTAAGATTGATCCAGAACTAAAATTATTCAGGTTTAGACGTGCAACTCAAGGCAATCTTGAGAGATGCATGGCTAAACCTGAATCATTCTAGTTCTAAGACTGATCTAGAATTAGAATCATTAAGGTTTAGACATGCATCTCAAGACAATCTTGAGAGATGCTTGCCTAAACCTGAATGATTCTAGTTCTAAGACAGTTTTAGAACTAGAATCATTCATGTTTAGTCATGCATCTCAGGGCAATCTTGAGAGATTGTGCAATTTCTCAATTTCTTTTTATTGGAAATTCAACCAAGGATTGGCCATTAAACCTCTTTTATTAACTTAACCTTAGCTTTCGAATTTTATTAAATTCCTCAGCAGAGAAACGCTACAAGAGAGAAAGCAACAGTATTTACAAACCTTTAGCTCAAACTGTATAATATAAAACTATAAATTATAAACCTAATCTAACTTACATGGTGAAGTTAAAATTGGTAGCGAAATCAAAGACGTAAACCCTTCTTTGTATATTATAGCAAGATTAATAGCCAAGTTGGGATGGCAATTTATCATAGCAAGAACAAACGTAGAACGGTAAAAGAGTCGTAAAATCAATAAACATTTCATGAAGTAACATGAAGTCAAAGACACACAATGAAGAGAGCAAGAGAAGAGGCAGTGGTATCTCTACAACGCAAGAAGAAGAAGCGCATGACTAAACTTGGATGATTTTAGTTCTAAGATTGATCTAGAACTGTAGACATTCAAGTTTAGTCGTACGTCTCAAGATAGTCTTGAGAGATGCATGGCTAAACCTAAATGATTCTAGTTTTAAGACAGTTCTAGAATCATTCAGGTTTAGTCATGCATCTCTCAAGATTGCCTTGAGATGCATGGTTAAACATGAAAGTTTATAGTTCTAAGACTGATCTAGAACTATTTAGGTTCAGCTTTGCATCTCTCAAGATTACCTTGAGATGCATGTCTAAAGCAGAATGATTCTAGTTCTAAGGTCAATTTAGAACTAGAATCATTCTGCTTTAAACATGCATCTCTCAAAATTTCCATGAGATGCATGTCTATACCTGAATGATTCTAGTTTTAAGATTGATCTAGAATTAGAATCATTCAGGTATAGGCATGCATCTCTCAAGATGGCCTTGAGATGCGTAACTAAACCTGAATGATTCTAGTTCTAGATCAGACTTACAACTAGAATCAATCAGGTTTAGACATGCATCTCAAGCCAATCTTGAGAGATGCATGGCTAAACCTTAATGATTCTAGTTCTAAGACTGAGATAGAACAAGAGTCATTCAGGTTTAGACATGCATCTCTCAAAATTGCCTTGAGATGCATGTTTAACCTGAACGATTCTAGTTCTAAGAATGATCTAGAACAAGACTCATTCAGGTTTAGACACGCGTCTTTCAAGGCAATCTTGAGAGATGCATGGCTAAACCTTAATCTAGAACTAGACTCATATAGGTTTAGACATGCGTTTCTCAAGATAATTTTGAGAGATGCATGGTTAAACCTTAATGATTCTAGTTCTAAGACTGAGCTAGAACTAGAGTCATTCAGGTTTAGACACGCGTCTCTCAAGACAATTTTGAGAGATGCATGGCTAAATCTTAATAATTCTAGTTCTAAGACTGATCTAGAATTAGAATCATTCAGGTTTAGATATGTATCTCAAGGCAATTTTGATAGATGCATAGCTAAACCTGAATGATTCTAGTTCTAATACTAATCTAGAACAAGAATCATTCAGGTTTAGACATGCATCTCAAGGCAATCTTGAGAGATGCAAGACTAAACCTGAATGATTCTAGTTCTAAGATTGATCTAGAATTAGAATCACTCAGGTTTAGATATGCATCTTATATAGGCAATCTTAAGAGATGCATGGCTAAACCTTAATGATTTTAGTTTTAAGACTGATCTAGAACTAGAATCAAAGACATGCATCTCAAAGCAATTTTGAAAGATGCATGGTAAACCTGAATGATTCTAGTTCTAGATCAGTAGTAGAACTAGAATCATTCAGGTTTAGCCATGCATCTCAGGCGGTGTTGAGCGACATGTGGCTAAACAGGAATGATTCTAGTTCTAGATCAGTCTTAAAGCTAGAATCATTCAGGTTTAGCTATGCATCTCAGGCGGTGTTGAGCGACATGTGGCTAAACAGGAATGATTCTAGTTCTAGATCAGTCTTAAAACTAGATTCATTCAGGTTTAACCATGAATCTCAAGGCAATCTTGAGAGATGCATGACTAAATCTGAATGATTTCAATTCTAATATTGATCTAGAACTAGAATCATTCGGGTTTAGACATGCATCTCAAACCAATTTTGAGAGATGCATGGCTATACCTTAATAGTTCTAGTTCTAGATCAATCTTAAAACTAGAATCCTTCAGGTTTAGTAATGTGTTTCAAGGCAGTATGGCTAAACTTGAACGTTTAGGCAAGAATGTTATTTTTTACTAAAATTATGACTTTTATATTTCTTTCTTACAGAATGTTGTTAGTTGATTGGTACTTGTTGAGATATCTGCCAAGTTCCTATATTCATATATATATCACTGTTTATAAAGTTCCCATTTATAAACGAAGCACTGAAAACATTTGATCCTTTTTCCATTTTTTGTTCTCTTTGTTCTGATAATTGTTCTTATAATGCCCTTTTACTTAATTCTCTACTTTTTCTGTAACATCTGCTGCTTCTCTTAGTGTTGGTTTCATGTCTAATACAATCTTATTACCACCATATCAGAATGTTCAATCTTCATCATTAATAGCTCTTATTTCTCAGGTAATCCATTAATCTATCAATAGATGAAACTAATCTGATTAGTGCTTTGTTTATTTTATTCTCGTTAGACTTTGCACCAAACACACATTTGTTCAATCCATCAAACATTAACTATTTTTTATAGCAAAAGTCATCAAAGAAATTTAACAACAACACGAAATAAAATTTGATCCTTTCTTTTATACAAAATGATTGACAGTAATTTTAAATTGAGGCAAGATTTAAATGCTTGGCCACGTGATCGTCGGTCCATCGGCGGGTCCGAAGACGTCGCCAGCAAAGACAGAATGACAAAAATCTCCGAAATCAACGACGAGATTGGCCTTTTGCTTCTGAGAAGACAACGTGATCGACAGTCCAATGAAATTGCCCATTGTCAAGAGAGCGGACTCTGAGGTCGGCGTGTGGTATGACGGCCCGTGTCAACGCGTCCGCTGCTGATTTATGGCGGCTCGGCTCCATAGACTAAAAAACCATAACGTTCCGGATGAAATAGACGGCGGACGACCGGAAAGAAAAAAACGGCTAATTAATTAAGAGCCGGGCGCCACCGGACGAGAATGCGCCCTCAACTCGATGACGGGTTTGTCTTCTTTGACCGGACAGGATTTGTCGGAACCACCAAAGAGGATGGATAAATATTGTATGGGAAAATCCGTGATGACCGTGTAATTGCGTGAGAAACAACGGTTATTTTTTTGATAATCGGAGTGTGATGATTTTGCGGTTTTTTGGTGCTTTTTAACTATTTCAAACTATTTCACACTTCACACATTGGATCTAAACAAAAAAAAAAAAATTGGTAGTTTGTTTTTGATTGTTTTTGGGGCGTTTCGATCAGGCCAACCATGACTATGACTCTCTTTGGCAAAAAAAATCGAATCTTTTTTACACATTTATAAAGCATTTCTTCATCTTGCAATTACAACCGGTATCTGTACAAAGTCTTTCTCAACCGTCCATTAAATCGTCCGAGTACATATTTACTTCAAGTCGTAATTTTTCTTGATATTCCGACAGCCGCGGTTCTTCGCGGAACTCGGGTAATATCTCGCAACCACCAGTCCGTGGCAATTTGTGGAATTCTGCTGAGGACCGATGATAAATCTCGAGCTATTCGACGCTTAAATCGTAATTATCACCTCTTACATCCAGTGACGGTCTCCATATTATTACGTGACATTCCTCATTGAGCAACCCTCACTTTACGCAAGGATAAATATTCCGAGAACCTTCTTTCTCTCTTTAATAAAAACCTTTTTCAGCATTCGGATTTTTGGGTAAATAAATCGAAAAGTTCCTCGTTATATCAACCAACGGGGACGTGGTCCTGTCGCAGGCAAAAAAAGGATTCTCCCGCGCGGATTGACGTCCTGGGGACCACCGCGTCCTATAAATCTGCACGAGTGTGTCTCATTGTCGCGACTCCCTCTGGCCGGCCTCCGCATAAACCATGTCCAAAAGGACGCTTCCAGGACGTCACCACTAAATCAAAGCAGGCGCCAGTCACCTGGGAGTGCACCACCATCAAGATACCAAACCGACCGAAGGGCCTTATCTGCACAGTACCTGTCCAATTCTTCCGCCACTTAAGGCGCTAGAATGGGTCCACGTTTCACTGCCTTCCTTGTAATGTAAACTCTTGAGATTACGGAACGTCCGAAGAAAAATAACGCAACTAACCACATAAATCATTCAAAAAGAATTTTTTTAGTAAACACGAAGCTCATTGAATTGAGGATGGTACAAAAAAGGGGCCCATTCATAAACTTATTGCCCAAAGGCATGTCTAATTCGGTTAAAATTGAACTGTAAACCGTCATCAATCTCTTTCTTCGCAAGTATGGATCAAATTCTGACCCGGACTCTATTGGACGAAGATTCAGGTATCAAGATGTGACATACATCGACAGGAAGGGAACTTAATTGGGACAATGACTACGCGAAAATCGTCTTAATTGGATGTTTTCAAATTGTTACTACTAAAATAAATTTTTTTCCCATTCAAGAAAATATTTTGAAATTTAAATAATGGAACGAATTAAATCGAGTCGTCGAACCGAGATCATAACGTTCAAAAAGTGGCATAACTCCCAATGAACCGTGAACCGTACAGGTATTATATCCAGCCATCCAGAATTACACGAGTCATCATAACAGGAATTTATTTTATTTATGCAGGATGCACGCCTATTATACCACGATCCGAGCCCATTGTTTGCCGATATTCTCACAATTTTTCACGCAAAACTCCTTCCTTTGTTGCCGCGTAAACATCACTTTTTACTTCTTAAAATCGAAAAATACGACCGGTGTCGCCATCCGTGGCCCGCACCGCGAACTATTACCAACCAAAGAAGAATAAAGCAACATTTTTAAGCTTTTGGATCATTTCGTGATTAAAACTGATTAAATAAAGGTTTATTTGATAGTTTTTTTTTCTGCATCTGGTGATTCATGTCCCCGAAGTGACCGAAGATTGGATGCAATGTGCATTATAGATGAACAGGTACTTGAGGACCCCATGTTTCTGGTGTTCTGGGAGTAATGTAATGAATCGAAGGGTGAGTGGACACAATGGACCCCTGTGAAAAAATCTATCGGCTATAAATCGACAGAACTACATGATATTGACCGTTTTCGAGTGAATAATGAAAATTGATTTCAATTTAATGTTATAAAACTTGTAATAAAATTAAATATGGAAATGGTGTTGTGTATATTAGTACAATAAAACCTTGATATAACGGATTAATTGGACTTTTTCAAGTTCAATTTATGATATATCACCACAATAACCATAAAATTAAGTTGTTTTATATGATACAAACCATGAATTATTGTGAAAGAAAGAATCTATTAACACTAAAATTAATATTAAAATTAGAATTGATACTAATGTTTTTAGTTCTAAGTCTAATGTTAGTTCTATTTTTAACTGTTTTTCAGTTTTACATTATTTTAAGCTTATAAGTACGAAGGCGTTCACGACCGGTGTTAATTGAACTAAAATTAGAACTAACACTAGCACTAACACTAGAACTATCACTACAACTATCACTAGAACTATCACTAGGACTAACACTAGATCTAAAACTAGAAACTTTCGGGTTTCGCCGTGCGTTTTTTGAAAAAATGTTTGACGTTTCGGATGCCATGTTGCAACCTTCTGTTAGAACCATTCTTCCAGTTAGAACCAGTTTCTGAAGAAGGTTGCAACATGGCATCCGAAACGTCAAACATTTTTTCAAAAAACGCACGGCGAAACCCGAAAGTTTCTAGTTTTAGATCGAGTGTTAGTCCTAGATATAGTTCTAGTGATAGTTCTAGTGTTATTTTAAGCTTATTTCGAACCAAAACTAGAACTAACGTCTTTGACGCACAGCTAAACCTACATCTTTCTAGTTCTACGTCTAGTGTTAGTACTAGTTTTAATTCTTATTTGATTCTAAATTGTTTTAAATTTTAATAAAAATAAAAGTATAACTAATATTAGATCTACAACCTAGATTCATTTTCTCTTAAATGGGAATCGAATCCAACCCAACATAGTTTCAGAACTAATACTAGATCTAGGACTATAAACATTAGAATTTAGCCGTACATTTCTTAAGATTGCTAAACTAAACTACGTTGGGCTTGGTTCGATTCCCTCTTGAGAGATATATCATTAAACAAAAACGTTTCTAATTGCCAACATAAGTTGTAACCTTTATGGTTACATATCAGTTTAGATTATAAAATTAGTACGATATATCCGACATACAATTTATGTTGAGATATATTTGAAAAATTTGCATTTTTAATCTTTGTAACTTGATGCGAAGACATTCTTTTTCATTATCCCTGAAAAAGTACTTTCTGGGTACCATCTTTAAAATGCCCTGGTGCCCTTAAGGAGCATTTTCGGATCGGGCTTTATATAAACTTTTCTTCATGATTTTGTAGACAGTCTTAAGATACGCATGACTAAATCTGAATGGATCTAGTTCTTAGGTCGATCTAGAACTAGAATCATTCAGTTTTAGTCATACGTCTCAAGGCAATCTTGAGAGATGCATGGCTAAACCTTAATGATTATAGCTAAACCTTATTAATTTATTGGTGAAAAAAGAATAAGAAAAATTATTTTTATATTAATGATTATAGTTCTAAAACTGATCTAGAACTAAAATCATACAAGTTTACCATGCGTCTCACCAAACCGAGTTGAGACGCGTGGCTAAACCTTAATGATTTTAATTCTAAGACTGATGTAGAACTAGAATCATTCAGGTTTAGACATACATCTGAAGGCAATATTGAGAGATGCATGGCTAAACCTTAATGATTCTCGTTCTAAGGTCGATCTAGAACCAGAATCATCATGCGTCTCTCAAGACTGATTTGAAACGCATTGCTAAACCTTAATGATTCTAATTCTAAGACTGATCTAGAACTACAGTCATTCATGTTTAGACATGCATCTCTCAAGATTGCCTTGAGATGTAAGTCTAAACCAAAATGGTTCTAGTTCTAATCCTGATCTAGAACTAAAATCATTCAAGTTTAGACATGCATCTCTCAAGATTGCCGTGAAATGGATGCCCAACCCGGAATGATTCTAGTTCAAGATCAGTATTAGAATTATATCGCAAATCTTTAATGATGCTAGTTCTAAGACTGATCTAGAACTAAAATCATTCAGGTTTAGACATGCATCTCAAGGTAATCTTGAGAGGTGCACCTTAATGATTCCAATTGATAAAGTTTCTTCCAACAACATCGTAAGATATATATAAAATGAAAAAGCTTTGGTTAGACTTAAAACGATGTATTTTTATTTAGTTAAATCTTCGGTGCGACACGGGTTTCGCCAGTAACGGATTCGACAAGCACGACTACATTTAGAACAAAGAAAACCAAGTCAAAATATATAAAAATCTTTAAATGATTGAAAAATTACCGTCAATGGACACGTTGTTGTGATAAGTATATGAACTGCGGAAAGGACCTTTTAGATATATACATTATAGTGGTGTAATCTTACAAATTTGAACGTGAAAAGCTGTATTAAAATAAGTAAAACCACCCACGCTAATTTTATCTTATGAAATATTTGAAAAATTTAAGCCAAAAATTAAAAAATATGATGCCAAAAATTATGCCAAAACAATATTCGTTACAAATTTTGATACAAATTTTTTTCGTTACAAACCTGAATGATTCTAGTTCTAGATCAGCATTAGAATTAGATCGCCAAAGTTTAATGATTCTAGTTCTAAGACTGACCTAGAACTAGAATTATTCAGATTTAACCATGCATCTCTCAAGATTGCCTTGAGATGCATGTCCAAACCTGAATGATTCTAGTTCTAGATCAGCATTAGAATTAGATCGCAAAAGTTTAATGATTCTAGTTCTAAGACTAATCTAGAACTAGAATCATTCAGATTTAGCCATGCATCTCTCAAGATTGCCTTGAGATGTATGATTAAACCTGAATGATTCTAGTTCTAGATCGATTTTAGAACTAGAATCATTAAGATTTAGCCATGCAGCTCTCAAGATTACCTTGAGATACATGTCTAAACCTGAATGATTCTAGTTCTAAGACTGATCTAGAACTAGAATTATTCAGATTTAGCCATGCATCTCTCAAGATTGCCTTGAGATGCATGTCCAAACCTGAATGATTCTAGTTCTAGATCAGTATTAGAATCAGATCGCAAAAGTTTAATGATTCTAGTTCTAAGATTGATCTAGAACTAGAATTATTCAGATTTAGCCATGCAGCTCTCAAGATTACCTTGAGATGCATGTCAACCTGAATGATTCTAGTTCTAAGACTGATCTAGAACTAGAATTATTCAGATTTAGCCATGCATCTCTCAAGATTGCCTTGAGATGTATGATTAAACTTGAATGATTCTAGTTCTAGATCGATTTTAGAACTAGAATCATTAAGATTTAGCCATGCAGCTCTCAAGATTTCCTTGAGATATATGTCCAAACCTGAATGATTCTAGTTTTAGATCAGTATTAGAATTAGATTGCAAAAGTTTAATGATTCTAGTTCTAAGACTGATCTAGAACTAGAATCATTCAGATTTAGCCATGCATCTCTCAAAATTGCCTTGAGATGTATGCTTAAACCTGAATGATTCTAGTTCTAGATCGATTTTAGAACTAGAATCATTAAGATTTAGCCATGCAGCTCTCAAGATTACCTTGAGATACATGTCTAAACCTGAATGATTCTAGTTCTAAGACTGATCTAGAACTAGAATTATTCAGATTTAGCCATGCATCTCTCAAGATTGCCTTGAGATGCATGTCCAAACCTTAATGATTCTAGTTCTAAAATCAACCTAGAACTAGAATTATTCAGGTTTAATCATGCATCTCAAGGCAATCTTGAGAGATGCATGGCTAAATCTGAATCATTCTAGTTCTGGATCAGTCTTAGAGCTAGAATGATTAAACCTTTGCGATGTAATTCTAATACTGATCTAGAACTAGAATCATTCAGGTTTGGACATGCATCTCAAGGCAATCTTGGGAGATGCATGGCTAAATCATGCAGCTAAATCATGCTGTTCTAGATCAGTTTTAGAACTAGAATTATTCAGGTTTAGACATGCATCTCAAGGCAATCTTGAGAGGTGTATGTCTAAACCTGAATGATTCTAGTTCTAGGATTGATCTAGAACTAGTATCATTCAGGTTTAGACATGCATCTCAAGGCAATCTTGAGAGATGCTTGACTAAAACTGAATGATTCCAGTTCTAAGATTGATCTAGAACTAGAATCATTCAGGTTTAGACATGCATCTCAAGGCAATCTTGAGAGTTGTATGTCTAAACCTGAATGATTCTAGTTCTAGGATTGATCTAGAACTAGTATCATTCAGGTTTAGACATGCATCTCAAGGCAATCTTGAGAGATGCTTGACTAAAACTGAATGATTCCAGTTCTAAGATTGATCTAGAACTAGAATCATTCAGGTTTAGACATGCATCTCAAGGCAATCTTGAGAGTTGTATGTCTAAACCTGAATGATTCTAGTTCTAGGATTGATCTAGAACTAGTATCATTCAGGTTTAGACATGCATCTCAAGGCAATCTTGAGAGATGCTTGACTAAACCTGAATGATTCCAGTTCTAAGATTGATCTAGAACTAGAATCATTCAGATTTAGACATGCATCTCAAGGCAATTTTGAGAGATGCATGGTTAAACCTTAATGATTCTAATTCTAAGACTGACCTAGAATTAAAATCATTCAGATTTGAGAGATGACTAAATTATTGGTAATGTCTATGTCGATTATTATTTTAAATTCATTGGTAAGGTCTTTTAGACTCATAGGGATTCTAGTGGTTCTGTTAAAAAGATATCTGAAAGATGCATCTTTATACTTGACAAGACAGAAGGAATTTTTTTGGAATAATGACATCGGTGGTGGATGGTTTTGTATATATTTTATAGTTTAAAGTGTTATTAATCAAATCTTTAGATATGGTTAAGTCAAGGAAGTTAATTTGATCATTTATTTCTCTTTCTACGGTGAATTCTAAATTTCCTACATTATTAAAAAGGTTCAACAAGGCGATTAAATTAGCTTTGGAACCATTAAAAATTATTAAGATGTCGTCTATGTATCTTGTATAGAATTGTATATGCCTTGTTAAGAAATGGAGATGATTCTGGTTAAAAATCAACTTCTCTAAATGATCCACGTAAAAATGCGATAAATGGATTGGACGAAATGGTCCTATTTTATGTCACATATCATAAATTGAACATTCAATTTAGAAAAGCTCCAATTTTTACATAAATATGGGAATAATTAATTAAGTCTTGTAGTTAGAATATAAAATTTGCGCGATTTGGTAGTTTGAACATATCCGACGTATTATTTATGCAGAGATAATTTTGAAAAATCAGTGATAAAATTTTTTTTTCTGTTTAACTCGATCCGGTATAATTTTAATGCACACAAATATAGACAGCTATCTAATCTAAAGACCCGATCGTGAAAAATCAGAAATAAATAACAGTTTAAACAAGACCTAACAGTAGACCAACAACTCAAAAGTACAAACCACTTTCTAGACTTTAAAAAGCACCTAAATCAAGAGAATATAATGATTTTGATAAAAAATAATGGCTTCTTATACTGATGATTTTAGTACCTTTTCTTCTTCTATGGCGATACAACCTATTTAGCTTTGAATTAACAAATTTAGACTCTTAATAGCAATAACTTCTATAAAGACAATATAGTCTTCAGTTATTAGAATGAAAGTTTTCTGACTTTCAGACTTCTTTCAGAATTATTTAGCTTTTATAAGCAATATGAACCAATATGTCTTCAATTATCAGTATCTAGTTTGCATTTTCCAGCACTTCCTAACTAAAAAGTTAGATACAATATGATGTTGTGAGTATCGATGCAATATCAATGAGTATTAATACAATATGTGTATTGAATATTTTGATATGCTTCATGCTATATCGCACACCCCCAATTAGGGCCCTATTTCTACCTTTAAAATCCATGTAATTGTGTTAAAGAGAGATATGATTAAAAAATTGCAAATTAAAAAAAGTAAAATTTCAAACATTCCAAAAAAATGGTACTATGAGGAAAAATTATACTTACGTAAATCCAGTAAAAGAATAATGTATTAATAACAATAAAAAATCACCAAGATTTATCATATCGAAGTAAGGATGAGCTTTCAATTTAGGTGCTTAATGGAGTGTAACAATAATACATTTTAGGTAAAGTTTTGTGCGCGATCCGTCAAAACCCGCTGGTCAACTAAATTGTGATAACGTCTTAACATCCCCTCTTTAATTTATTGTGTGGAAAACGAAAAGTGGAGGTGAAATGACAAAACATGTTAGGATGAAAACCCAACCGGTGGTTTTATGAGCAAAAAATATTTTATACCTGCTTTGAGTTTACTTTTCCCAGATGTGTTTATTACGTCGTTTGATTTTTAAAATGTTTTATTTTAAAACTCAAATACAACAGAGTAAATTGTTTAAATTTAGTTTTATAATAAATTAAAAGATTTATTGGCATAGTGCCATTCTGTTTATTTGGTAACATGGGTTGTTCGTTTTGCTCTTTTAATCTAAAATATTTTCAAGATAGCCACTATTTCCGGTATACCGGAAGTAGAAATCAACTTTATTATTCTAAATGAAATGTTATAGTTTGTATTACACCTTTCAATTTTGCGTAAAGAAAACGTCGACTTTGATAATAGTCGTTGGTTTCTATCGTTTTTTGGCAAATATCACCATGCTTTTTAAAAGCCCAAATCTTTGTTGCATTGGCACAATAACTCTTCAAATACAACAAATATGGACCTTAGATATTTGAATTGATATCGACCTCGGCGATTTGAGGCGAAATCGTTCATTACATATCTTCGTAAAAATATGAAATCTCTTATAAGAAAAGATTTATGCGATTTTTGCGTATGTATTCCTTTAAAAGAAAAAAAAACATTTATCCTCAAATCGTCCCGGTCACTTCTAGTTGAGGCACTAACAAAAGATTTTAAATTTTCCTGTCCTTATTCTCGTTGACTTTAATTTATCTGAAAACGTCGTATCATCTAATAATAATACAATCAAGTATGGGAAAACAAAGGTGATGATTTTCTTAAATGTACATACAAGTGATAATGGAGGTGAACATAGAAATAAAGAGACCATAAAATGGTGTAAAAGAAATTGTATTATAAATTGTGCATTACTGGAAAAATCAAGATCAATGATTTTTGAATCTGATCTACCTAAAACATTTTGAGGAGAAGTTATACGAATCGTAGCATATTTGTTAAATAGAAGCCCAACGGAAACAGTAGATCAAACACCTTATGAATTATGGAATAATGAAAAACCTGATAAGTACTGGGTTGCTTAAAAAAATTGGATAAAAAAAGTAAGTAATGTTGAATCAGATGAAAAGTTTTAGGATGTTACAGAAATAGAAGACAATAATGAAGTTGAAGAAGAAGAACAAAATGAAAATGTTCATGAATTGTGAGAAGGGGAACAGCAAGAAGTTAGAACAAGAAGAGAAGTAAAATTGCCGAACAAACACCAAGATTATGTACTATTAACTTATGAAGAAGCAATAAAAGGCCCAAATAACAATGAATGGACACAAGCAATGGAAGAAGCGAAACAGTCTTTATGCAAAAATAAGACCTGGGATTATGCAAGCAAAGAAGAAATCGAAAAGGTAATAGCAACCTCAATAAACTCATATTTACTACTAGACTGATTACCCAACCCAACCCACTCCATAACATTCTTCAAAAATCACAATATTCTTCAATACATTTTCCAAAAGTTGTATTGGTCCATGATTTTTGAAGAATGTTATGGGCTGGGTGAGGTTGGGTTAAGCTCCAACACCATACCATTCAATATGAAGGATAGTATAAAGTTGGAGCTCAACATAACACAACCCACTCCACAACATTCTTCAAAAATCATAATATTCTTCAATACATTTTCCAAAAGTTGTATTGGTCCATGATTTTTGAAGAATGTTATGGACTGGGTTGAGTTTACATTGATTAAGAAACTTGAATATATATAGAATCAAATGCTATCATTTTATGTTAGAAGACATAAGACATACAGATGTAAGAAGCTTTTTCAACAATTTCAAAATTACCCAACCTAGTCCATAATATTCTTCAAAACATTTTCCGAAAGTTGTATTGGTCCATGATTTTTGAAGAATGTTATGGAGTGGGTTAACTTGGGTTGAGCTCCAACATCACACCATTCAATATGAAGGATAGTATAAAGTTGGAGCTCAACCTAACCCATCCCAACCCACTAAACAACATTTTTCAAAAATCATAATATTCTTCAATACATTTTCCAAAAGTTGTATTAGTCCATGATTTCTGAAGAATGTTATGGAGTGGGTTAGGTTGGGTTGAGCTCCAACATCATACCATTCAATATAAAGGATAGTATGAAGTTGGAGTTCAACCTAACCCAACCCACTCCATAACATTTTTCAAAAATCGTAATATTCTTCAATACATTTTCCAAAAGTTGTATTGGTCCATGATTTTTGAAGAATGTTGTGGAGCGGGTTAGGTTGGGTTGAACTCCAACATCATACCATTCAATATGAAGGATAGTATGAAGTTGGAGCTCAACCTAACCCAACCCACTCCATAACATTTTTCAAAAATCATAATATTCTTCAATACATTTTCCAAAAGTTGTATTGGTCCACGATTTTTGAAGAATATTATGGACTGGGTTAGGTTGGGTTGAGTTTAAACATCATACCATTTAACATGAAGGATAGTATGAAGTTGGAGCTCAACCTAACCCAACCCAGCCCATAACATTCTTCAAAAATCATGGACCAATACAAATTTTGGAAAATGTATTGAAGAATGTTGTGGATTGGGTTAGGTTGGGTTGAGCTCCAACATCATATCATTCAATATGAAGGATAGTATGAAGTTGGAGCTCAACCTAACACAACCCACTCCATAACATTTTTCAAAAATCATAATATTCTTCAGTACATTTTCCAAAAGTTGTATTGGTCCATGTTTTTTGAAGAAAGTTATGGAATGGATTAGGTTAGGTTGAGCTCCAACATCATACTATTCAATGTGAAGGATAGTATGAAGTTGGAGCTCAACCTAACTCAACCCACTCCAATAACATTTTTCAAAAGCCATAATATTCTTCAATACATTTTCAAAAGTTATATTGGTCCACGATTTTTGAAGAATATTATGGACTGGGTTAGGTTGAGTTGAGCTTCAACATCATACCATTTAATATGAAGGATAGTATGAAGTTGGAGCTCAACCTAACCCAATCCACTCCATAACATTTTTCAAAAATCATAATATTCTTCAATACATTTTCCAAAAGTTGTATTGGTCCACGATTTTTGAAGAATATTATGGACTGGGTTAGGTTGAGTTGAGTTTCAACATCATACCATTTAACATGAAGGATAGTATGAAGTTTTAGCTCAACCTAACCCAACCCAGCCCATAACATTCTTCAAAAATCATGGACCAATACAACTTTTGGAAAATGTATTGAAGAATGTTGTGGATTGGGTTAGGTTGGGTTGAGCTCCAACATCATATCATTCAATATGAAGGATAGTATGAAGTTGGAGCTCAACCTAACCCAACCCACTCCATAACATTTTTCAAAAATCATAATATTCTTCAATACATTTTCCAAAAGTTGTATTGGTCCACGATTTTTGAAGAATATTATGGACTGGGTTAGGTTGAGTTGAGTTTCAACATCATACCATTTAACATGAAGGATAGTATGAAGTTTTAGCTCAACCTAACCCAACCCAGCCCATAACATTCTTCAAAAATCATGGACCAATACAACTTTTGGAAAATGTATTGAAGAATGTTGTGGATTGGGTTAGGTTGGGTTGAGCTCCAACATCATATCATTCAATATGAAGGATAGTATGAAGTTGGAGCTCAACCTAACCCAACCCACTCCAATAACATTTTTCAAAAACCATAATATTCTTCAATACATTTTCAAAAGTTATATTGGTCCACGATTTTTGAAGAATATTATGGACTGGGTTAGGTTGAGTTGAGCTTCAACATCATACCATTTAACATGAAGGATAGTATGAAGTTGGAGCTCAACCTAACCCAACCCACTCCATAACATTTTTCAAAAATCATAATATTCTTCAATACATTTTCCAAAAGTTGTATTGGTCCACGATTTTTGAAGAATATTATGGACTGGGTTAGGTTGAGTTGAGTTTCAACATCATACCATTTAACATGAAGGATAGTATGAAGTTGGAGCTCAACCTAACCCAACCCACTCCAATAACATTTTTCAAAAACCATAATATTCTTCAATACATTTTCAAAAGTTATATTGGTCCACGATTTTTGAAGAATATTATGGACTGGGTTAGGTTGAGTTGAGCTTCAACATCATACCATTTAATATGAAGGATAGTATGAAGTTGGAGCTCAACCTAATCCAACCCACTCCACAACATTTTTCAAAAATCATTATATTCTTCAATACATTTTCCAAATGTTGTATTGATCCACGATTTTTGAAGAATATTATGGACTGGGTTAGGTTGAGTTGAGCTTCAACATCATACCATTTAATATGAAGGATAGTATGAAGTTGGAGCTCAACCTAACCCAACCCACTTCATAACATTTTTCAAAAATCATAATATTTTTCAATACATTTTCCAAAAGTTGTATTGGTCCACGATTTTTGAAGAATATTATGGACTGGGTTAGGTTGAGTTGAGCTTCAACATCATACCATTTAATATGAAGTATAGTATGAAGTTGGAGCTCAACCTAACCCAACCCAGTCCATAACATTCTTCAAAAATCATGGACCAATACAACTTTTGGAAAATGTATTGAAGAATGTTATGGATTGGGTTAGGTTGGGTTGAGTTCCAACATCATACCACTCAATATGAAGGATAGTATGAAGTTGGAGCTCAACCTAACCCAACCCACTCCATAACATTTTTCAAAAATCATAATATTCTTCAATTCACTTTCCAAAAGTTGTATTGGTCCATAATTTTTGAGGAATGTTATAGAGTGGGTTAGGTTGGGTTAAGTTCCAACATCATACCACTCAATATGAAGGATAGTATGAAGTTGGAACTCAACCTAACCCAACCCAGTCAATAACATTCTTCAAAAATCAAGGATCAATACCACTTTTGGAAAATGTATTGAAGAATGTTATGGATTGGGTTAGGTTGGGTTGAGCTCCAACGATTTAGAAAAGAATTTTGAGATTAAAAAATTTGACGAAGTAACGACTTTCCTTGTAATAGAGATAACAAGAAAACATAACAAAGTGAAACTTACTCAGAAAAATTACGTTGAAACAATTCTAGAAAGGTTTGAAATGGAAAAAGCGAAATTAACAAATACTGCTATGATATGTTATAATGGAAAAGAAAATCTGCAAAAAGCTAAAAACTTTCCATAAAGAGAATCAGTGGATAGTCTTCTGTATCTATCAAATAAAACAAGATCTGATTTTGCGTTTGCGGTTGGATACAGTGATAGAAGATTACAAAACTCAACAAAAATGGATGTGAGGAATGTTAAAAGAATAATGAGATACATTGGATAATTTACACGAAGGATAATGGAATTGTGTACAATAAAACACTTAATAATGAACCTTACGAATTAATAGCATATTGTGATTCTGATTTTGATTTTTTTATTAACTTTGGCTCTGTAATCTGGTCACCGCATTATGTATCATATAGGCTTATTTTGGAACGGATACAAAAGAGATTTTTAAAGTACTTGTCTTTGTATCAATACGAAATCGATAACGGTGAAGGATTATTCTCGTCTGAAGATGCGAAACTTTCTAATTCCACTCCTAATGTTATTTTTAATTATAGTTTAATGAAAAATAAACTACAATTAACAATTATAGTTGTATTTTTATTATAAACACTCAAACTTTAATTATTTCCGCTTGAAATTGCATTTATGTATAGTTGGGGAAAAGAATGTACGTGTGAGTGTAGTACATACGTTCTTCTACATCGTTTGCGACCCCTAGAATTCGTTGTGTCCAGAAGCGTAAGCAATCAATTTCGCCATTATCCCGATCGGACGAGGGGCGGCGTCCTCCCGAGGATACTGACCATTTTAAAAGGACGTCAGCAAATAGATATAGCGATCGGCTGACCCTCACGTTTCGGCAAATATTACTTCCTTTGATATGCGAGATAGCGACTCGCTTTGCGGAATTGAATTGGAATTTCTTATGTTGTGCATTAAAACCGAATGCACTTCAACGATATTGTGTTGAAACCTTTTTCGGTATTAAAAGAACTAACAAGATTTATGATAATGTAAATTCATCGTCTCGTAAATGACTCGGCGTTTAAAAGCTTCGCCATAGTCATACGTCATAACACGGTTAAGACGGTCGTGATATTCTGTTCTTAGCGGTACTTATACAAGATTTAATTTACGATCGTTTCGTTCGGTATAAGTCAAGGAGACATTAGCATCGCTTCCGTAAATTAAAGGGTACTTAGGTCGCGGTTCCCGTCATCGGCGACGTCATAACAACACGTGTTATCTTGTAATGGGGACTTTGTCGACACCACTATGTGCTACTACTATTCCGATAACATCAACTCCCGCGTTACACTAACACATCGCGTTGTTCTCGACGGCTAGATGCTGCACATTCCAGCTTACGCGTTTCTCTTCTCCGTTATCAACGAGTTTATGGACACTTAAACGAGTTATCGCATAACAAAGATGACAAAGAAAAATGTTTATGGATTCTTTGATGTATTTATTATTCAAGTTGCATATCCGGGGGCGCCTTCGTTCATAACGAACGAGGCGAGTTAGCGTGATTGACGACGATTTAAGTTGCCGCCGGCGGGCCCCGCTAATGAAGAGTACCTAATCGGCCGAAGAGGACTTCCGGGCCGACCGGAAACGGGCGTATCACGGGTTATGACGGCGCGTGTCCTAGTCCCTTGTTTGGATTCGGACGAACGCTGTCGGAAGCGTCGCCGTACGTCATACGTGCTGTATTAATCGTAGGGGTGGGGTGGTTGCGTTTTACTGGCGATATAACTTCCGCTATGACGAGACGATATCCGGAAGAAAAAATTTATAAGATTTATGGAGGAATCATATACGTCTCTTAAGACGTTTAAATCCGAATATTTCTAGTTCCACGACAATAATAAAGTTTAAATAAAGTGTTAAACTCGTCGAAAATTTTACATTAATTTAAGATATAATAATTGTATGTATACATTAACATTTATTCACCTATGGAATAGAATTGCTTTTAATTTGGGTTACGAATTTCCTTTGTTGTACAACTGGACACCGATATAGTTCATCCAATATTGCGTTTTGTGTATCCGGTGGCGTGGCAGCCTAAAATTGTTCGCATATCTTGTATTGTGTCCATAAATAGTGCCAATAGTGCGTAAAGATGTATTTAACCAATTAGAACTAACCATCATTTTCTAGCTTTTGCTATCTTTAACATCTCTGGCACTCTCAAAAACACCAAAAATCTATTTTCAATATTTCGACTTTGATTAAGTATCACAGAGATATTTTTAGTGCTTTTGAACCAGTTTAGTCACCACCAATCAGTATATCCCATAATCATTTTTTTTTTGCATTTTGTGAAAAACACCTCATTTAATGTTTTCTAAATTGTTTTGCACAATTGCACATTCTAAGACGCTTTTTTCAGATTTTGACATCTTAAAAGAAGTTTCTAAAACCTCAAAATTAATTATTTTAAGTTTTTCAGCAATGATTCAGTATCTCAGAAGTACATTTAGCGCATTAGAACCATTTTGGTTAAGACCAATCAATATACTTCAGAATTAAAAATTTTTGTTTTACTAAAATTAAAATTTGCTAAAAAACATCTTGTTAGTATTTTTTAATTGATTTAGATTGATAAAGAAACCTGAATATATATAGAATCAATTGCTATCATTTTAGGTTAGAAGACATAAGACATATACACGTGAAAAGCTTTTTCAAAAATCTCAAAATTACCCAACCAAATCCATAATATTCTTCAATACATTTTACAAAAGTGGTATTGGTCCATGATGTTTGAAGAATGTTATGGACTGGGTTAAGTTGGGTTGATCTCCAACATCATACCATTTAATATGAAGGATAGTATGAAGTTGGAGCTCAACCTAACCCAACCCACTCCATAATATTTTTCAAAAATCATAATATTCTCCAATACTGTTTCCAAAAGTTGTATTGGTCCATTATTTTTGAAGAATGTTATGGATTGGGTTAGGTTGGGTTGAGCTCCAACATCATACCGTTCGATATGAAGGATAGTATGAAGTTGGAACTCAACACAACACAACCCACTTCATAACATTCTTTAAAAATCATAATATTCTTCAATCCATTTTCCAAAAGTTGTATTGGTCCATTATTTTTGAAGAATGTTATGGATTGGGTTAGATTGGGTTGAGCTCCAACATCACACCATTCAACATGAAGGAGAGAGAGAGAGTATGAAGTTGGAGTCCAACCTAACCCAGTCCACTCCATAACATTCTTCAAAAATCATAATATTCTTCAATATATTTTACAAAAGTTGTATTGGTCCATGATTTTTGAAGAATTTTATGGACTGGGTTAGATTGGGTTGAGCTCCAGCATCATATCATTCAATATGAAGGATAGTATGAAGTTGGAGCTCAACCTAACCCAACCCACTCCACAACATTCTTAAAAACTCATAATATTGTTCAATACATTTTCCAAAAGTTATATCGGTCCATGATTTTTGAAGAATGTTATGAACTAGGTTAGGTTGGGTTGAGCTCCAACATCATACCATTCATATGAAGGATAGTATGAAGTTGGAGCTGCACCTAACCCAATCTACGCCATAACATTCTTCAAAAATCATAATATTCTTCAACACATTTTACAAAAGTTTTATTGGTCCATGATTTTTGAAGAATGTTATGGACTGGGTTAGGTTGGGTTGAGCTCCACCGTCATACCTTTCAAAATGAAGGATAGTATGAAGTTGGAGCTGAACCTAACCCAGCCTACTCCATAACATCTTTCAAAAATAATAATATTTTGCAATACATTTTCCAAAAGTTGTATTGGTCCATGATTTTTGAAGAATGTTATGGACTGGGTTAGGTTGGGTTGAGCTCCAACGTCATACCTTTCAAAATGAAGGATAGTATGAAGTTGGAGCTGAACCTAACCCAGCCTACTCCATAACATCTTTCAAAAATAATAATATTTTTCAATACATTTTACAAAAGTTGTATTGGTCTATGATTTTTGAAGAATTTTATGGACTGAATTAGATTGGGTTGAGCTCCAACATCACACCATTCAATATGAAGGATAGTATGAAGTTGGAGCTCAACCTAACCCAATTCATTCGATAACATTCTTCAAAAATCATAATATTTTGCAATACATTTTCCAAAAGTTGTATTGGTCCATGATTTTTGAAGAATGTTATGGACTGGGTTAGGTTGGGTTGAGCTCCAACGTCATACCTTTCAAAATGAAGGATAGTATGAAGTTGGAGCTGAACCTAACCCAGCCTACTCCATAACATCTTTCAAAAATAATAATATTTTTCAATACATTTTACAAAAGTTGTATTGGTCTATGATTTTTGAAGAATTTTATGGACTGAATTAGATTGGGTTGAGCTCCAACATCACACCATTCAATATGAAGGATAGTATGAAGTTGGAGCTCAACCTAACCCAATTCATTCGATAACATTCTTCAAAAATCATAATATTTTGCAATACATTTTCCAAAAGTTGTATTGGTCCATGATTTTTGAAGAATGTTATGGACTGGGTTAGGTTGGGTTGAGCTCCACCGTCATACCTTTCAAAATGAAGGATAGTATGAAGTTGGAGCTGAACCTAACCCAGCCTACTCCATAACATCTTTCAAAAATAATAATATTTTTCAATACATTTTACAAAAGTTGTATTGGTCTATGATTTTTGAAGAATTTTATGCACTGAATTAGATTGGGTTGAGCTCCAACATCACACCATTCAATATGAAGGATAGTATGAAGTTGGAGCTCAACCTAACCCAATTCATTCGATAACATTCTTCAAAAATCATAATATTTTGCAATACATTTTCCAAAAGTTGTATTGGTCCATGATTTTTGAAGAATGTTATGGACTGGGTTAGGTTGGGTTGAGCTCCAACGTCATACCTTTCAAAATGAAGGATAGTATGAAGTTGGAGCTGAACCTAACCCAGCCTACTCCATAACATCTTTCAAAAATAATAATATTTTTCAATACATTTTACAAAAGTTGTATTGGTCTATGATTTTTGAAGAATTTTATGGACTGAATTAGATTGGGTTGAGCTCCAACATCACACCATTCAATATGAAGGATAGTATGAAGTTGGAGCTCAACCTAACCCAATTCATTCGATAACATTCTTCAAAAATCATAATATTTTGCAATACATTTTCCAAAAGTTGTATTGGTCCATGATTTTTGAAGAATGTTATGGACTGGGTTAGGTTAGGTTGAGCTCCAACGTCATACCACTCAATATGAAGGATAGTATGAAGTTGGAGCTCAACCTAACCCAACCCACTCCATAACATTCTTAAAAACTCATAATATTATTCAATACATTTTCCAAAAGTTGTATTGGTCCATGATTTTTGAAGAATGTTATGAACTAGGTTAGGTTGGGTTGAGCTCCAACGTCATACCATTCAATATGAAGGATAGTATGAAGTTGAAGCTCAACCTAACCCAACCCACTCCATAACATTCTTGAGCTTCAACTTTATACTATCCTTCATATTAAATGATATGATGGTGGAGCTCAACCCAACCTAACCCAGTCTATAACATTTTTCAAAAATCATGGACCAATACAACTTTTGGAAAATGTATTGAAAAATATTATGATTTTTGAAGAATGTTATGGAGTGGATTGGGTTAGGTTGGGCTACAACTTCATACTCTCCTTCATATTGAATGGTGTGATGTTGGAGCTCAACCCAACCTAACCCACTCCATAACATTCTTCAAAAATCATAATATTCTTCAATACATTTTACAAAAGTTGTATTGGTCCACGATTTTTGAAGAATTTTATGGACTGGGTTAGATTGGGTTGAGCTCCAACATCACACCATTCAATATGAAGGATAGTATGAAGTTGAAGCTCAACCTAACCCAACCCACTCCATAACATTCTTCAAAAGTCATAATATTCTTCAATACATTTTACAAAAGTTGTATTGGTCTATGATTTTTGAAGAATTTTATGGACTGGGTCAGATTGGGTTGAGCTCCAACATCACACCATTCAATATGAAGGAGAGTATGAAGTTGAAGCCCAACCTAACCCAATCCACTCCATAACATTCTTCAAAAATCATAATATTCTTCAATACATTTTCTAAAAGTTGTATTGGTCCATGATTTTTGAAGAATGTTATAGACTAGTTTAGGTTGGGTTGAGCTCCACCATCATATCATTTAATATGAAGGATAGTATAAAGTTGAAGCTCAACCTAACCCAGCCTAGTCCATCACATTTTTCAAAAGTCATCGACTAATACAACTTTTAGAAAATGTATTGAAGAATATTATGGACTGGGTTAGGTTGGGTTGAGCTCCAATATCATACCATTCAATATGAAGGATAGTATGAAGTTGGAGCTCAACCTAACCCATCCCAGTCCATAGCATTCTTTAAAAATTATAGACCAATACAACGTTTGGAAATAAACTCTGTAAGTATCATTCCGATTTATTTATTAAACATTTCTGCTTTATTGTTAACATAGAATCGATAGATTAAACAAAACTATCATACATTGCTCAGAGATTCTCAAAAACAGGAAAACGTTCGTTATAACCGGAACCACTTTAATAATAATTAGTTCCTTGTATCCCAAAGTTCGTTATAACTGGTTTTGCTTTATTTAGATTATGTTAAACAGTGACATTCTCTGGTATTGCGTTTGTTCGTTATAACTTAACCAAATCGAACACAACCAACTCAACCCAACCCATAACATTCCTCATACTGAATGATATCAAGTTGAAGGTTAACCCAATCTAACGAATCTTCTAAGTTTTTTGGAAATAATCCGTCATTTTTTCTCTCAAATTTTTTTATTGGGTTGAGCTCTAACTTCACACCATTCAATATGAGGCGTGGTATGAAGGTTTTCTTCTATGGTTGAGTTGGGTTGAGCTCCTATTAAATTATTAAGTATGAAGCTCAATCCAATCCACATATAGGAGCAAAAATCACGGAATATTTTGATTTTTCCTTCTATAGCTGAGTTTTGTTAATATGCAACTTCATGCCATTTCTCATATAACAAAAAATCAAAAAAAAAGATAAATCCAAAATACTTCTGTGGTTGAGTTGGATTGGGTTAAAGTCCAACTTTTGTTGGTTGGCGGTTAGAATAATTTTTAATTTTTAGAAATATCCCGAGTTTTCTTTCTTCCATATTTTAGATTTGAATTTTTCTTTATAATTTGGTTGAGTCAAGCTTCAACTTCATGCTATCATATAACAAAAAATCAAATCCAAAAGAACAAAGCTTCTAAGTTCAATTCAATATGAGAGATGATTAATTAATAATCAAACATGATTCATACGTTTACTAGCGTTATAGTAGCGTGAGTCACGTGAATTGACGTGACACACGTGAGTTATGTATTATATTCACGTGAGTGACGTTCGTGACCCGCGAGGGTCTAGATCGTGAGTGGGCATAAAAAGGCACTCACGGGCATATCTTTATGTATCAAATTCATGTATAATTTTCGTTTTCTCGGTACCTGATGAAAGAACATTGAGAACTTTACTATATCAATTCAAATATCTAAGTTTATCACATAAAGACATGTTTAGGATAGTTGAGGCTATGGAATTTTGGCTATATAAATACTCACCGAAATAAACGGAGATACTACAACTGAGATACTGAACCATGAGTAAAATTAGAACTAACACTAGATCTAGGACTAGAAATATTCGCATTTAACCGTATGTCTTTTAAGTCTATGACGCACCCTATTATTAAAAACATCTGTTTGACGAAAATAATGTGTTATAGATTCGAACGAATATGGTATTTGTGAAGCGAAAATTAATTCAAATCCTTAATTGAAGATAACTTGTGTAACAATCGTTGGAGAATTAAATCGAGATCCAAAGCATCTTGACTGATTCGGAGTAACAATAACCACCCTCGCCCCACAGTACAAGTAATCATAAGCGTTCATACATACTTGATCGCGAATTGAACGCGTTTCCTTGTTGTAGGGGTCGCGCCCTCTAATGGCATAATGGGACGATCGCCGATTCAATTTGGATTTTTTTAGGCGCTCGCTTATTTGACGCCTATGAGAGCGGGGTTTAATGAAATATGGGTCTCCTACGGGAGCTAACAGTTTCGCCCTGGGGACGTTCACGCCCGTCGCGACAAAATTAAATAGTTTAACTTCAATAACCCACTCCAGCGCACCCCATTTCAAAACGGCGATGACGGTAAATGAGCGATTATACCGAGAAGTACACTTAGATGACGTTTATTTGATGTCTTTGTCGCAAAGGGTGCATACATTTCACGCGTTTAAACAGATGTTTTTTATGTTTTGTACTTATAAGTGAAAGAAGGAACAAGCCGTTAGTCCAACCATAAATGGAGGCGAATTTGTAGGTAACGCTCTCGTGCCCACGCGATACAATCATTGTAATTACCTCTAACTATTGTTATTCTGGCTCACGATTTATGATTTTTGCCTAGATAGGAACGGTTGGGGGTTATCGCCTAGTAAGTAAGTACGAAGATTGAGGAGGAGAATGATCGAGGAGGAGGCGTACCCGAGCGTTTCGCGTGGGCTTAGAATCAGTCTGAGAGGGCAAATTGCCGTCTTCCGCGAGAGAAAAATCCAAAATCGGAGCCAAAGGGGTCGCCCAATTACTACGTCACACGTCGTCGGCAATTGCAGATGAGTAAACACGATACCGTGCTTAATTACACATCACCTGTCAAATGATTGGCGGTTTCCTTCCGAAAGGAAAGTCGGTTAGAATTCTCCCACGCAATACTTCTTTTACGCTTTAATAAGTATTGATGAAAAAAATATTACACAAATCTTCATCACAAGACTTATAAATAAATATAAGTATAAATCTGTAAATCTATATAAGTTACAGATTTATAAAATAATTAGTGTGAGTGATCGATATGAACCATACGATAGGCCACGCATTTGACCATTTCAAGCACGTGGTCTCTGAGTATACTTTAGTGAAAGACTCAATGTTGTCTCTAAGATTATGTCAAAAAGCTTTCGATAATTCTCATCATAATGGCTTACTATTGGAATTGAAATAATTCAACGTCACAGAAGCATTACTGAATATAACATATTATAGGAGTAATTGTAAGGTTGTAATTAGGAGTAAATGTAAGGTTCTGAAAGAAATAATAAGGAAATGCAGATATTATTTAGTAGATATTACTTTATGTTTCCAAATGCACGGCTAAACCCAACCCAACCCAACTTTCTAAAATTGAATCGAAGCAAAACTAGAACTAGAAGTCGAAAGAATTTTTCCACTTCTAGATCTACTCTTGGTTCTAATTTTACATCATTAAATCTAACTCTAGATCTAGAATTAGAAAAATATTAAATGTTAATGAATGATTTTAGGTTTAGTGTTAGTTCTAGTTTGTGAGAAGCTTTTTCAAAAATCTCAAAATTAACCAACCCAGCTCATTATATTCTTCAATACATTTTCCAAAAGTTGTATTGGTCCATGATTTTTGAGAATGTTATGGACTGGGTTAGATTGAGTTGAGCTCCAACATCACACCATTCAATATGAAGTATAGTATAAAGTTGGAGCTCAACCTAACTCAACCCACTCTATAACATTCTTCAAAAATCAAAATATTCTTCAATACATTTTCCAAAAGTTCTATTAGTCCATGATTTTTGAAGAATGTTATGGACTCGGTTAGGTTGGGTTGAGTTCCAACATCATACCATTCAATATGAAGCATAGTATGAAGTTGGAGCTCAACCTAACCTAACCCATTCTACCTACAACATTCTTCAAAAATCATATTATTCTTCAATACATTTTCCAAAAGTTGTATTGGTCTACGATTTTTGAAGAATATTATGGACTGGGTTAGGTTCAGTTGAAATTCAACATCATACCATTTAATATGAAGGACCGTATGAAGTTGGAGCTCAACCTAACCCAACCCACTCTATAACATTCTTCAAAAATCGAAATATTCTTCAGTACATTTTCCAAAAGTTCTATTGGTCCATGATTTTTGAAGAATGTTATGGACTTGGTTAGGTTGGGTTGAGCTCCAACATAATACCATTTAATTTGAAGGATAGTATGAAGTTGGAGCTCAACCTAACCCAACCCACTCTATAACATTCTTCAAAAATCATAATATTCTTCAATACATTTTCCAAAAGTTGTATTGGGCCATGATTTTTGAAGAATATTATAGACTCGGTTAGGTTGGGTTGAGCTCCAACATCATAGCATTCAATATGAAGGATAGTACGAAGTAGGAGCTCAACCTAACCCAACCCACTCCATAACATTCTTCAAAATTCATAATATTCTTCAATACATTTTCCAAAAGTTGTATTGGTCCATGATTTTTGAAGAATGTTATGAATTGGGTTAGGTTGGGTTGAGCTCCAAAATCATACCATTCAATATGAAGGATGGTATGAAGTTGGAGCTCAACCTAACCCAACCCACTCTATAACATTCTTCAAAAATCAAAATATTCTTCAGTACATTTTCCAAAAGTTGTATTGGACCATGATTTTTGAAGAATATTATAGACTCGGTTAGGTTGGGTTGAGCTCCAACATCATAGCATTCAATATGAAGGATAGTACGAAGTAGGAGCTCAACCTAACCCAACCCACTCCATAACATTCTTCAAAATTCATAATATTCTTCAATACATTTTCCAAAAGTTGTATTGGTCCATGATTTTTGAAGAATATTATAGACTCGGTTAGGTTGGGTTGAGCTCCAACATCATAGCATTCAATATGAAGGATAATACGAAGTAGGAGCTCAACCTGACCCAACCCACTCCATAACATTCTTCAAAATTCATAATATTCTTCAATACATTTTCCAAAAGCTGTATTGGGCCATGATTTTTGAAGAATATTATGGACTCGGTTAGGTTGGGTTGAGCTCCAACATCATACCATTCAATATGAAGGATAGTATGAAGTTGGAGCTCAACCTAACCCAACCCACTCCATAACAAATGGTGTTGTTATTAATAAAGTAAATGTCTTTTGGTACAACCAGAATTAAGAATTAGATGTTGTAGACAAAGTACAGTTTTTTTTTCAGAATTTTGCTTAGGCGTAGATGTTTCAAAACATCTGGTTCCATTTTTGGGTAATTTCTGGTTCCGAATCATCATTTTTGTTGTCTAAAGAAAGCCTAATTATAAAAAATGTCTTCAGATCCTCAGTTATCACGAAATATACAATACATTGCTCTTTATATTGATTAAAGTGATGGAATTTGCTTTCAAAAAAAGAATGACTTGAAAGATACATTGATAGCTCTTTGATATTCGATAGTCGATGTTCAATATAATTCTAGAGAGAAACAATTACGGTCGAATCCGTAACGTATCGCCAGTAAATAACTTTTATCGCGCTTTCGCCGACGTTTTCCAGCCTGGCGAGCTGATCCCCATCATATAAATCTTATAAAAATACAATTGACCACGTAGGAATTTCCATATTCCACCGTTTGGCCGTAAAAGTGATATAGGGAGGCCCGGTTTGTTCTTGGGTGGTGGCGGAGCACGCTTTTACCCGAAACCCTTATCGCAGATCCCGCCGCCAAAGTGCGAATTTATTCATAGACCGGCGTAATGAGAAACTGTAAAAATGGACGTTTTCCGCGGCCCCGTGACGGTTTTATGTTTTGATAAGGGGAATAACGCGCCATTTTTGGCCCAACCGTGGCGGCGTTTCCGCATCTCGACGAGAAGACATTCAGATGTGCTTGAGGTGTGGTACGGGAATTTGGGGGAAGTAAGGGCGGCGTATGGGGAACCATTGCGCTGGAACCGCTGTTTCAATATGAAAATGAGAGCGAACGGAGAGATGAGGAACGGAATTGAGAACGATAAAGTTTATTTGCATTGAAAAAGGGGGGTTCTTGAATTGAAATATTTAAAATTTTTTTTTTCTTAGATTTCAATTGAACGAAAATTTCCCTATTTAGAGTTCCGTTGGCGATTTATCATCGGAGGGCGACGCATTCAATGGAGGGTTGCTCGTAATCCTTCCGTGAAGGGCCAAAGTACGAATCGTTGTAGCTCATTTGTATCCGACGAATTCTAATGGTACGGACAAAGGCCTCCACCTGCGCATTAATAAGTGATTTAGAGACGACCGATTTTAGTCGCGACGCTACAATAACTGCCCCCATTTATATCCACCCAACAACCATCAATCTTAAAAAAGAAACATTTTTATTTTTAGTTTTATTCCAACATAAAAGCTGACCAATTCTAATCTAAATCGAAAAATAAAAGACATATTCGCAATTTATCGCCCAATAAAACCCGTGTCATTCTTTGGCATATTACTAACGTTTATCACAACTATTACAAGTCTCGGCACGCGTACATTCCTCCCCCTGGGAGATAAGGTCCCAAAAAAAAATCGTCTGGATGAAGCCCCATTCGATGGTGTTAAGGCAAGAGCGGGTGAGAATTGGGGAGGAAGCGCTATCTCGAAAGCGCCTCCGCTGCCGTGAATTACTCTCCTCATGGATTATAATAACGGGATCGCTTTGCATATCTCCGGAGCCGTGATTATCCCTGCGCTCTATCTTGTTTATGTTCGCGTAACATTTATAATCCGCTCGCGGCCCCTAAGCCAGAGAGCGAGGCGAAAGCGCCCTCTCGTTTCCATGGCATCCCGAAATTACACGTAAATATGGTCCCTGGTGGCGATTCTTTTGTGTGTTTCACAACCGACCCTCAACATGGGAGAATAAAAGGGTGACGTCCTCAACACGCACACCACGTAATTGTTGTTTAAGACAATCACGATGCTCTTTTGTTTTTCTTTTTTTCTTGTCTTTTTGTTTCAGCAATTACTTACGACTAGATAAGTGCACAAACAATACAAGACAAGTTGCGTGAATCAAGTTATTATCTCGTAGTAGTACACAAAGTGGACGATTTATTCATCAAAAAGTTTTCTATCGAGTTAGTTCGGGAAAAAAGTTAATTATAAAAGGAAAACAGTTTATCGCCGGCAGTTAAGTTGAAGGCGGGGGAAGTCCCCGGAAACTGACGGGCATAATATTTCGGTCCCGGAAGGGGGTAGGAGAGATCGATGCGCCCCATACACCGCCGGGCGCCTTCCATCACCGAAATTAATGTTCCCTAAAGTATAATTTGTGGAGACGGCGTCCGGGACGACGACGACGACGACGACGCCGCCACCGCGCTTCTAGGCGCTCTCCTCAACTGCTATAATATGCCGCTTAATTGTCTCGAAATGAGAAATTCGTTTCCAAGTTATAATTGGATCGCGCCGGCCCGCCTTACATTTAATTCCGGAACGTTCCTTGTTGCTCTTCAAGGCGATCGTTGAAACGGAAGATTCAATTATAACAACCTCATCATACAATTAAAAAATTATTTTCTTGATCAAAAATTAATCGAAATAAAATGTTTAACATCTCAAACATTAAAATTTCATTTACATTAAAATTAATTTTGTGTAAAACTCAGTTTAAAGTTATGCAGCTCTTTTTATCAGTCATCCTAAGATATTTGGTACCCTTTGAACGAACGAAATAAGTGAGCCATTTTCATTCAAAAAATCTCAAAAATTATCAAATATATAGAATTGATTGAATTAAAATTAGAACTAACACTAGCACTAACACTAGAACTATCACTAGGACTAATACCATAGTTTTGTCATACATTTTTTGAAAAAATGTTTGATTTTTCTGATACCATATTTCTACCTTCTTCAGAAACTGCTTCTTCAGTCCCTTGTTTAATGCAAGTGTTAGCTATATACAGTAGGGCCCCGACATTCGCGGCTTCAAATTACACGGATTCGCATATTCGCGTTTTAAATTTTGCTGCCTTTTTCAACATTCACGACTCGATTATTCGCGAATACATAGCAAGTATGTATATCATTTTTAAAAAATTTAAAACGAAGTTTACCGTAGGTTTACTGTATAAGCAACCAGCTTCACATATGCGTTTCTCTGGGAATCCCTCATTTATGATCGATTTTAATGTTTGTGTTAGGTGCTTATTTTTGTGTTCTGTATTTCGTTCAGGTTAGTGTTTCGCCCGTTTTTTTACTATAATTTTATAAACAATAAATTAATCTCACAACAGTACTCAAAATGGGTACAAAAAGGCCTGCGATGGAAATAAATTTAATTGCCAAACGTGCAAAGTCAGTTATGACTCTAGAAAGAAAAATTCAAGTTCTTGATATGCTCCGGGAAGGGAAAAGAGCTACCGAAGTAGGCCGGGTCTTCGGTGTCAATGAATCTACGATAAGATCTATAAAGAAACAAGAAGAGGTAATTAGAAATAGCGTAAAAAGTGGCATACCGTCATCATTAAAGGTAACGTCACAAGTTCGTGATGTTAATATTGAAAAAATGGAGAAGTCTCTTTATCTTTGGATTGAGGACCATGGTCGCAAAAATATACCATTAACTAGGGCTAGATTAATGGATAAAGCCAAGGAACTTTATCAACCTTTTTCGTGTGGAATGGACTGTGCTGAAGACGATTGTAAATTTAAAGCCAGCAGAGGATGGTTCGAAAGATTCAAAACTCGTTTTAATCTCCATAACATTAAGTTGTGTGGAGAATCAGCTTCAGCAGATCATCAACAGGCTGCAAAATTTCCTGATGAAATAATAAAATTAATAGAAGAAAAAGGTTACCGTCCTGAACAAATATTTAATGCGGACGAAACCGGGCTTTATTGGAAACAAATGCCCACACGAACATACATTTCAAAAAATGAAAAGACAGCACCTGGTTTTAAATCGGCTAAGGATAGAGTTACAGTTTTATTTTGTGCAAATGCACGCGGAGACTTTATTACAAAACCAATGTTAATATATCGAGCAGCTAATCCACGAGCTTTAAAGAACAAGGACAAAGAAGCTCTTCCGGTCTGTTGGCGAGCTAATTCAAAAGCTTGGATGACTTCTCAGCTATTTATAGAGTGGTTTAAAGAGTGCTTTGTTAAAGAAGTGGAGCGTTACCTAAAATCTAAAAATTTAGCATTTCACGTTTTATTGATATTGGATAACGCCCCATCTCATCCAGTAGATGCTCTCAAATTAGCTCATCCATGGTCGAGGTGGTATTTCTTCCGCCCAACACAACATCCTTATTACAACCTTTAGATCAAGGTGTTATAAAAGCTTTTAAAAGTCATTATATCCGGCACATCTTCGATTTTGTACATGAGAAAATACAAAATGATAGTGTTTTCTCAATAAAAGATGTGTGGAAATTATACAATATTGACCATGCGATTACATCTATAAAACTTGCTTTAAATGACATTAAAGTATCAACCGTAAGTAATGCATGGAAAAAACTGTTGAAAAAAGACAAAGTGTGCGCAAAGTGTAAGCGAAATTGATGAGGCAATAGAGAGAGCTGTTCTTTCTGCACGGTTGCTACCGGGAGATGATTTTCATACCATTGTACCAGCTGATATCGAATCTCTCGTCAATGATCAAGAGGAAGAGTTGTCCAGTACAGACTTAGAAGCGCTACTAATAGAAAATGTTTCAGGAACGGCTGAAGAAGATAATAGTAATTCCCTATGTAATAAATTAACGTTGAAGGAACTTAATTTATTTATACAAGAAGCAAATAATCTTGCTGAAAAAATAGTAGAATATGATCCATCAACGGAACGAAGCACAAAATTTAAAAATGGTCTGAATACTCTTCTTGCTCCTTACAAAGAGCTTCAAAAGGATATGCAACACAAAGCATTGCAACCTACTATCCTTTCATTTTTTAAACCATCGTGTTCTAAAGCAATTATTATTGATGAGTAGAAATGTTAACTTTTATTTCTTTTTTTAGTTTATTTTGTTGCAGTTTGTTATTGCTATCGAGTTTAGGTTTTTTTATATTTTAAACAATTGTAATTATTTTAATATCTGTATTAGTTCCGAATACAAAAGTTTTAAGACCAGTCGTTTTATTTTGCAATTTTAAGCGTTTTATTTAGTATGTATAATTTATTAATTTTTGAAATTTTTAATTTTTATAATTAAATTAAATGAAACTTTTGGCGTCGGTGACCATTTGGCGAAGAACATAGAAGTAGTAGTTTATCCTTCATAATATCTAGTGCTTCAATATTCGCGGATTCAACATTCGCGGCGTATTTTTAGAACCTAACCCTCGCGAATGTTGGGGCCTTACTGTATATGTTTTTATAAAACAGTAGTGTTGGTAAAGCTTTCTTCATCGCGAAAGAAAGGCCTGCAGATGAAGAAAAAGATAGTACATTTTATGTTAAATCCATCTCTATCAACTCCATCTCCAAGATCAATGTTAAGCTCATTGGAAAAGTTAGAAAATATAATTCTGATTACTTGGAAATCGGTTTCACATTTTCTGGACCTGAGTATCAGCCTAAACCTTAATGTGTAATTTGATACGAAACCCTTTCGAATGTGTGAAACCAGCGAAACTCAGGCACCATCTTGAAACAAAGCATCCAGATCACAAGAGTATGTCATTAGATTTTTTCAAGAATATATTAGTGGAGGTGAAAAGATCTCGTAAAACAATTACTAAACACTCTTGATGCCAATATGAATGAAAATCCAACCCTTGCAACTTATAAAATGGCTCAGCTTGTTGCTAAATGAGGGAAAAAACACAACCGTTGAGGAATGTTAGAAATGTAAGAAAATGTTGGATGATTCAGTTGCTAAGTTCCGTTCTCTTACAATACTGTTCAAAGACTAATCACTGATATGGCTGTTAACTGAAGAAAGATTGCTGGTTAGATAATCCATGAGTACTATTAGATCACAGCATAGACATATTAAAAAAACTATAATGTTTGTGTTCACACGATTTTTTACTTCATACAATGGCAGAATGTATTTTTCTCATTCATATATTAAATGATTTTTTCAATGAACGTGGCATCACTTGGTCAAAATGTGTATGCTTATCTACAAATGGAGCAAAATCAATGGCTGATAACAAAATCTCGCATCAATTATAGATACATCAATCAGTTGTATTAATCATAAAGTTTTAGTAGCCAAAAAATTGCCTCAATTTATGCAAACGGTACTTGACGAAGTAGTTAAAATCATCAACTACATTAAAGCCCAACCTCTGCAATCCAGATTATTTTCTTTGTTGTATAAACAGATTGGCAGTGATCATGAGTAAAGACCGGATTAAAAGGCACAAAAAAGACGGAAAAAGGCACTTAAAAAGGCATGAAATTTTGGCAACAAAAGCATTAAAAAGGCATAAAAGTTAGAAATCGAAAAAATTGCTATACCTAATTAATAATGTATTTTAATAACGTTTTCATTAAAAAATACATCGTTAAACTAAACATTCATATATAATTATTAAACCACTAATCACGAAAACAACTAATTATTATATTAAATGCTGTTCTAAATGTTCCATTGTGGAGTTGTGTCTTCTCTCACTTAACGTATTCTTGTAAGCCGAAAAACTTCTCTCCACGTCCATACTTGTAATTGGTGCATACTTGAATTTTGTAATTAATGCGGGATCCATAATAAATCCACTTAAAATTGATGCAATTTTTTGTAATGTGGCACAAATCCTTCATTTTTACACAGAACGTCATTAAATTTATTCGTAATTATTTGACCAATATGTCCTGGTACGCTATACGTGCTGTCTTGAAACTTTGTAATCATTTCTACTGCTCTCACTAAAGGTAAATCCTGTTTTTCAACTGATTTTATAGATTCACTTATATAATTGTAATTGCTTTTTATAAATGCCAAATTATTTTGTAGCTCCACTTCTTTTAGGACGGCCTGGCAATCTTGTATTGCTTTACTTGTAGCCGGAAATTCATTTATTAATTGTTTAAAATGTCTAAGGCGTTTGTGTAGTATATAGCGGCATCTAGCCATGTTCCCCATTTTGTTAGAACTGGTTGTGCTGGTAATGGGAATGGGGTATTTGGTAACCTCTCTCTAAACAATTCTACCCTTAAAGCAGCTTTAAGAAATATTTGTTTACCGCTTTTTATTAATTTATCAACTAATGGGAACTGTAACCTTATAGTTTCTGCTACTCGATTAAGCCCGTGTCTAAGCAAGTAGAATGAATTAAATTAGGGTAAAAAATCTTCATATTAGACGCAACTTTTACCATGTATGCCGCTGCGTCTGACACCATCAGTAAAATTTTATCATTCAGTACCGGCTCCGGTATGAAAAAATGCGTTAATTCGTCGTGAATAAATCTTGTTACCGTATTATTATTTGTTTTACTTAATTCTTTGGTACTTATTAGAAAACTTTTTAACGAATTTTCATCACTTAATACTCCAAGTATTAAATTTGCCAAGTATAGTCCACATACATCAGTTGTTTCGTCTACACTTATCCAAATACAGTGGACTCGCGATAACGTGAACAAAATAAAACTGTGCCTGTTCAAGCTACCGAACTTGTTCACCTTAAAGAATGTCTTTTCTTCTATTTACATTATTGCAAATTTACAAATAATAATGTTTGTTGACGTAATTTTAAAAGTTTTATTTATAAGTTTTTAACAAGATTTATATATTATGTAAAAAATATGAAGTTATCTTCGCTTGTACTTTCTTGCTTGTAATGCTTCTTAGGACAGCTTTTTCATGAATACGTTTTAAAACAATTATTTCACTAAAATCGATATTATTGTTTTCGGCCCATTGTATTGCAGTTTCTAAACACTTAATTGCGTTAGCATAGGTTATTGTATGGGTGGTATCCACTCTGGAATCGTTTTCTTGAAGAAGTGATAGGGTGTCTTGAACGATGTGTTCCGTTTCATTTCTCCAGATTTCTTGCAAAGTTGACAGCGGTAGTTCATCTTCATCATCATACTCTTCATTACTTCTTATTTTTTCCAACATTTTTGTAAAATTGTTGGTTCTAATTTCTGCCATACTGCTGCCAAAGTTTCCACAGCAAATTTAAGTGATATTTTTTTCAGTGCACTTCCAACTTCTTCTTTACTATGACACAAAATAAAATTTAACAAGCTATCTCTGTAATGCAGTTTCGTGATTTTTAATGCGTTTTGATCCATAGGCTGGATCAAAGCAGTTACGTTTGGTGGTAAGAACATGATAGATATCATTCCATCTTCAGTTTTAAGTTCTTCTTCGGAAGGATGTGAAGGCGCATTATCTAAAAGGAGTAACGCCCTTAGTGGAAGATTTTCATTTTTTAAATATCTTTTAACCTAAAATTCGATTAACTATAGGAATATTTTTTTCACTAACACATCTAATAATTATACCTCTGGAACGAAATTGTCAAAAAACCAAGTTTTAAAAACTGCCGCCGTCATCCAAGCATTTTTGGTATTGGTGTAAATAACTGGGTTATTAAAATTTTTAAAACATCTGGGATTTTTTGCTTTGCCAATTACTAGAGGTTGTAATTTATGCGATCCAGACGCATTTGCACATCCAAGAAAAGTTATGCGTTGTTTTGCCGATTTCATACCAGGAGCTGATTTTTCGTCGAGAGAAACATAAGTTTTGTCTGGTAACAGTTGCCAGTATAAACCCGTTTCATCAGCTTTACAATGGTAAAGTTGATGGTCACATAGGTTCAGTTCATGAATCTTATTCTCCAATTTACGTTTAAAGGGCTGGACAAGTTCAGGTTGAGATGACAGTTTTTCTCCACAGACCTTTAACAGCCTTACTCCATATCGCATTTTAAACTTTTGAAACCAACCATCACTAGCGTTAAATCTTCCTGTATAATATTTGTTAAAATAATATATGGCTCTTTGTTTCATTAAGCTCCCATTAATACGCGCTTGCCTCTCGCGCTGGCAACGAAACCATTCGTACAACGCTTTCTCCATTTTTGGATATTCTGCTTTTTTCAATGTGTATTTTCGACTTGATCTTAATGGTTGACCTAGCATTGCTAATATTTTTGATTTTTTATTTTTTATTGAACACACGGTTGATTTTGCTATGCCGTACTTTCTAGCTAACGCGGAAACACTTACTCCTTTCTCATATTCTTCAATTACTTTAGATTTTTCGCAGAGAGATAAACACTTACTTTTTATTTTCGCCATTTTTAAGAAAACTAAGACTCACAAACGACGATTTCGTCTCCACTACTACACAGCAGCCATCACTTTTCTAACAAGACAAAACGTGTTTGACTTCGTTATTATGAATCACGTTATCGAGATTACGAATTCATGTTACAGAGTAGTATACACAAACATTTTGGCGTTCACGTTATAGAGTTGTTCACACTAGCGTAAGTTCACATTATCGCGAGTCTACTGTATAATTATTTCCAATAATATTTTTTATTTCTTGAATAACTTCTTTGTAGACTGAAGTAATATAATTTTTGCGGAGATGGCTTTCATCGGGAATACGCATTGTACAATATGTTTGTAAAAAGTTTTGAAATATTTATTTGTCACTTTATAGATTGGTATGTTTGCTTTTATCAAAGCTTTACAAAGATCAAAATTGATGCCACAGATTGTATAGCTGAGTTTGTTGTTTTTTGGATTGATTTTTAGTCAGTTTTAATTTTTCCTGATGCAATGATGTTTTGACATGCTGAATTATGTAATATTTCTTGTCAAAATGAATCTGTTAACAGTAATTTAATAACGTCAGTATTTTATAATATCTTCCATAATTATTAAACAATCAATATATTGTTCTATTAATTTTAGTGATCGAAGTACTACATTGAATCAATAGTGAATTTTATTTCTAGTCAATTTTGGGACATGCTATTCTTTATAATTTCCAATTTTTACCGTAAAAAGATTTAAATTTCGGTTTTAAATATTTAATCGATGAAAAACGCGGATCTTACGTCAGACGGCACAACGAGGAAATGTACAGAGGCGCAGTGAAATATTTTTTCATAATTCAACCAATTTTTGGGGAAAAGACGCCAAATAAAGGCAAAAAAGGCATAACTAACCTGGTCTTATTTCACTTATTTTTAACTGATTCGTAAAGATATTTAAATATATTTGTAATGCCTTTAATTTTGAGCATAAGCATATTTTCTATAAATCCGGTCTTTAATCATGAGTAGCTTTTTATTCATGCGGAGGTAAGATGGCTTTCGCGAGGTAGGATCTTCTCAAGATTTTTTGAACTTAGCGCCGTCACTTGGTTAAAATGTGTATGCTTATCTACGAATAGAGCAAAATCAATGGCTGGCAACAAAATCTTGCATCAATTATAGATACATCAATCAGTTGTATTCATCGTAAAGTGTTAGCCAAAAGATTGCCTCAACCTATGCAAAAGGTACTTGACGAAGTGGTTAAAATCATCAAATATATTAAAGCCCAACCTCTACAATCCAGATTATTTTCTTTGTTGTATAAAAAGATTGGCAGTGATCATGAGCAGCTTCTTATTTATATGGAAGTAAGATGGCGATCTTGAGGTAAGATCTCAATATATAAGTACGAAGGCTTTCACGACCGGTGTTAATTGAACTAAAATTAGAACTATCACTAGGACTAACACTAGATCTAAAACTAGAAACTTTCGGGTTTCGCCGTGCGTTTTTTGAAAAAATGTTTGATGTTTCGGATGCCATGTTGCAACCTTCTTCACAAACAGGTTCTAACTGACAAAATCGGGGATCGTAAAACAATATATAAGTCGAAAAACTAATTAATAATTAATTTATATTAATTACAAGCTAATTACTAACTAATTACTGCGTCGCGTCCGGTTTGGGAGTCGTGTTCGTCTTCACCACCATCTTCCATGTTCTGCTGAGTTCCCAGCCCTATTCTCTGTTGACGTTGTTTTTATGTCGGTGGATTTCTATGGCTTTTCTTGTCAGCCGTTGATGATATTTATTATTCCTAGCCAGAACCTTTGTTTTGTCGAAGTTTATTCGGTGTCCCTCCAAATGGCAATGTTTTGTAATTGAATCTTCCTCAGCCTCACATCCCTCTCGTGTTCCTTGATACGGCATTCGATGTTTCGTCCGGTTTGGCCAACGTAAAACTTCCCACAACTGCATGATAGATCCCTTTAATAGAGGTAGCTTGTCCTTGGCTACCGGGAGTGTATTCCGAATTTTGGTGACCGTTCCGTATCGCACCACGATGTCATTTTTCTTGAGGTGTCTTGCAATTCTTTCCGTTACACCGGAAACGTAAGGAAGACAGATGAAACCAGCTGGTTCTGTACTTGCTGCAGCTTCTTCTCTCTGCTTCCGCTACTTGGTGGCTCGGTTGATCTTTAAACTATATCCATTTTTCTGTAGTATGTTCCGTAGAAATCGTTCTTCCTTCTTTAGGTTATTTCCTTTACATATTCTTGCTGCTCTCTCAAACAAAGTGAGAATTACGGACCTCTTCTGTTGGGGATGATGGTGCGATGTTGCCTCTAAGTACCTATTGGTGTGGGTTTTCTTTCGATACACCCCTAGTTCCATATCACCATTTGTCGTTCTAGTGACCAATACATCTAAGAAGGGCAACTGCTTGGCGGATTCTGCTTCCATGGTAAATTTAATCATGGGATGTTGAGCGTTTAGATGACCTAGAAATTCAAAGAGGCGTTCCCTACCATGATGCCATACCACAAACGTGTCGTCCACATATCGGAGCCATAGCTTTGGTTTCCATTGGCTCTTCTTCAGAACATTTTCTTCGAACAATTCCATGTAAAAGTTAGCTATCACCGGCGACAAAGGAGATCCCATGGCTGCCCCCTCAAACTGCTCGTAAAACTCTCCTTTCCAACTGAAATACGTCGACGATAAACAAAATTCCACTAAATCTGGCACGTACTCTGGCAAACCCTCCGGAATGAGTTTTTGGCGAGGACCCTCTACCGCATCCTTAATTGGTACCCTAGTAAAAAGAGATTCTACATCGAAACTAACCAAAATATCCTCAGCATCTAACTTTACATTTTTCACTGATTCCACGAAGTGTGTCGAGTCCCTAACATATGATTCCGTGTTGCCTATAAAAGGAGAGAGAATTTTAGCGAGATGTTTGGTTAGTAGGTACGTTGGGGAATTGATGGCACTGACGATAGGACGAAGGGGGACGTCAGGTTTATGGATCTTCGGTAGTCCATAAATTCTTGGTGGTACCAGAGCCTGTACAAACAAACCTTTCTGATGTTTTGGTGGAATAGCTGTGGATTTTACAATGTTCTTCAGTACCTTTTTTACAAGGTACTTTACAATATTCCTTACGATCTTGTCTGTAGGGTTCTTCTTGATCTTCCTGCAGGTGGCCTCCATCATTTTGGCGTCATATTCTTCCTTGTCCATCACAACGGTGGCATTCCCCTTGTCTGCTGGTAACACGACAATTTCTGACTTTCCTTTAATAGATCGGAGTGTCTTCTTCTCAATAACTGTCAAGTTGGATTTTGGTGGTTTTGCTGATTTCAATACTCTGGCAACTTCTTGTCGGACCCCTTCAGCTTCCAGTGTGGGCATCCCTCGAACTGCTGCTTCCACTTCGCAGATTATTTCTTTCTTCGGGACCTTCTTTGGGGCGATTGCGTAATTTAGTCCTTTTGCCAATACCATGGTTTCTTCCTTCGTTAGTGGGATACTCGATCTGTTGATGACGATTGTTTTCACGATCGGCTTTCTCCATTGTTAGTCTGTCCACTTTATCCCAGTCTTCTCCGGACATATTATTGGAAAGTAAGAGGTGGGGTCGTAGTAACCTCTCACTTACCTGCTGTAAATCACTGTAGGTCTTATATATCCTTCCTCGTAGTAATGCCTGTTCTGTCCTAATCAAGATTCTACGAGCTGCAGCGGAGTCGATGTGGTGCTTCACCTTCAAGAACGTTGGCGTAACTTTCTTCTCTCTGCATCTTCGTAAAAAAGCTAAACTGCTTAACAGCTTTAGTTGTCTAATCCGTGAGTTATCGAAGTCCTTGATTTGTTTGTTGATATCCTCAAAAAACGCACGGCGAAACCCGAAAGTTTCTAGTTTTAGATCTAGTGTTAGTCCTAGTGATAGTTCTAATGATAGTTCTAGTGATAGTTCTAGTGTTAGTGCTAGTATTAGTTTAAGTTTTATTAACTTTTCTTGGATTTGGAGTTGGGTTAATTCTTTCATTATCAATATATTAATTTCTTCTTTTCTGCCCAGGCTCGTTATACTTTTATCAGTATTTCTCCTTTGCAAACTATGTATCTTCATGTTTTGGTGTATTGCAAATAGTCTCTACTGTTGTACAACACATTAACTCCCTATTTCTTGTAAACTATACATCTTTATATTTTGAAAAATTGTACTCACGCATACTCACGCACATCACTCACATAAATATTATACATGAATTACAACTGTCAATTTGCAATATTTAATCTTTTACCAATTTGGTGTTCTACTGGTACTCTCTAGTTTTACAAATAGTAAATTTTGATTAAGTTGGAGTGGGTTCAAGGAATAGAATTGGCTAGATATTTCCACAAGTTTCGCCATTTGTTTATTTATTGAAAAGATTTTTGACATTCTCTATGATAATTTAGTACTTTTTAAACGTTTCTATTTCCTATTCATATCTCCCTTTCTGTGTTGCCCTAACATTCAAGGTCTTTTTTTGCACGTACTAGTTGGGTCGGACCGAAATCACCCTCGATTCGTCTCGGATGAAATTCATGAACGAAGAGAAGTGAAACAATATCGTAACCAATTTGAACCGTAACAAGAAGGGGAGACCTTAATTTGTCACGTAAATATATCAAATATGCACGAATCGTACGTTACGGATGTAACGTGTGTGCAATACACCGTCCCAGTTGCGCTATAGAAGGCCGCGACACGCGTTCGAACAAGCCGCCTCGATCACTATTTCATTGGCCGAATGGCGCGAGGGTTAACGAGGAACAATTGAATCGCGCGGCGACAAGTCTATTGCTGAACCGGCTGAAGCTGCCGTATTGTAATATTCAGGGAAAGGGGAGGGACGTCGCGACGTCGACGTCGACGTCGACGCCGTCTCTACTCTACTCTCTTATTGACGTAGTACTACGGGGCTTTTCAAATTGTACTTCGGCTCGACGGCGCCAATATTAATTTATCAAACTGAAACATTAATTTTAGGCGGCGGCGGAATCGGTAGCGGCGGCATCGGTGACCCTTTCCAGCCGATATCGGAATTGTAAATCATTCCGCGTGACGTTCATACGTACACGCGTATAACTGCGACTGGCCCCTGTGCATGAAAAATTAAATTTACGTCGGCGCTTAATTCGCGAATCAAGGATTTATCGGCCTAATGGTGCACGTTCTATATACATATGTCCGTTGGGAATGAGTTTCGGTTCGTTTCGGTTCGATATGACGTGTAAATTTTAGTGATTTACGTAATGCCATTCCACTATCCCATTTCTATTCCCAAAATACACCTACATTCGATAATTTACCATCTATTTGAAAAATAAATCGAAAATAGATTTAGCAAAAATGGTGGAGGAGCCGGAAAAAATCATTTCTTTTTAATACATCATAAAATCGAAACGTTCAGTTCGAAAGATAACATTGCGACTTGGTAAAGAAAAAGTTTGTGTCTCTTCCCAGTCACCCCCCCTTACTGAATTTTAAGCAGTCATAAAACGGGGGATGTTAATTTTTCCGCCCCGAGTGTAATATGGCGCCTTCGAAGTCTTCGGTACGTGATGTGAATACAACGAGCGTCGCGATTGTTGTTAACTTTTGGCGTTCGGTAGTAAAATTGGCCCTTTATGATGTTTTAAGAGTTCGCGGGGTTCCTTTCATAAGGGCTCGAAGCGGGATTACATTTTTCGTTTAGACGGGACGCGGTACGTGCCCGGAAACGTTAAGGTTGTTCAACCGATTTCGAGCTTTTCTCTTCTTTCGGCGCACGCGAGTGAATAAAATTCAAGGGCCAAGTTTACAGCTGTTAAGCTTTACAGGGAATTGATGGTTCGGGGATAAATATGGAGGTACTTTAATTAAAACGGTCGAATCTATATTGCGATATTTTTTAAATGGCGACGTTGTTTTATTTTCTCCCCATCTTTTGGAGATGGTTGTAAGACTTATGGGATGGTCGATAAGATTCATTTTAAATGGGGGGACGGTGTTTTTATAAAAGGGGCGTCGTCCCTTTTAAAATTTATTACTCTTGATGAAGTAAATTAAACTCTGGGAAAAGTTTAAACTAAAATTCGAACTATAATTTTAAAACTTCGATAAAATAATGATTTAATTCTATTCTTTGACACCCCTCTTTCTATAAGATTTCTATAAGATATAGAAAAAGATTATACCAAGTCGCGATATTTATAAGAAACTTAATAGCGAAAACCGAATTTCGATATTTCTTATGGTGTTAGAGATGTATTAGAGACGTAGGGTGTTCAAGATAAAAATGATGAAAATCAAGACAAAAATATTAAAATTAGAAAGATCGTTGAGGTCTTATTTTTGAAAAACACGAAATTTTTCGAACATTGACACTCGTTATTTTAGTTGGAAATTGATTCCAAGAAATGTTAGATGATGTGTTTTTAAGATATTGAGAGAATTCTTGATCGGAATTATGCTAGTTGTTTGGATATGATCTTAATGATTTGAAGATTGTATTCATTTTGCTGGAAGACCACCCGAAGAAGTACCACATGTAAATGTCGACCCATTACGCGGATTCTTCTACGACGCAAAAACGAAAAATATTGAACAAAATTAGCCCGCATCTTCGAAGTCTTTGTTCTTCTGCATCTTCTTCATTGTCATTGTTTTTAGTAATGAAAATGTCTTGTAAAAGCTGTACGCAGATTATTCTATTCTGCCATAAAAATTTTTGTTTTTTACAAGCATTGGTCAACAATTTACAAGCAATATCAAATATTATATTAACAATTTAATATTTTTTGCAATGGCACTGTCTTGTGCCGGAAATATATAGCTTTTTACAAATAGTATTTGGCGTTTTCAAGCAGTATCTAGCTGCTAACTGATGATTTTTAATTCTGCCTAAATATTCTTTTCTTTTGCAAGCATTGGTTAACATTTTCCAAGCAATATCAAATATTATATTAACAATTTAATATTTCTTGCAATGACAATGTCTTGTGCCGGAAGTATATAGCTTTTTGCAAATAGCATTTGGCGTTTTCAAGCAGTATCTAGCTACTAACTGATGATTTTTACTTCTGCCTAAATATTCTTTTCTTTTGCAAGCATTGGTTAACATTTTACAAGCAATATCAAATATTATATTAACAATTTAATATTTCTTGCAATGACAATGTCTTGTGCCGGAAGTATATAGCTTTTTGCAAATAGCATTTGGCGTTTTCAAGCAGTATCTAGCTACTAACTGATGATTTCTGGACTTCTACCTAAAAATTTTTGACTTTTGCAAGCATTGGTTAACATTTTACAAACAATATCAAATAATGTATTCACAATTTAATATTTTTTGCAATGACAATGTCTTGTGTCGGAAGTATATAGCTTTTTACAAAGAATATTTGGTGTTTTCAAGCAGTATCTAGCTGCTAACTGATGATTTTTACTTCTGCCTAAATATTCTTTTCTTTTGCAAGCATTGGTTAACATTTTACAAGCAATATCAAATATTATATTAACAATTTAATATTTTTTGCAATGGCACTGTCTTGTGCCGGAAGTATATAGCTTTTTACAAATAGTATTTGGCGTTTTCAAGCAGTATCTAGCTGCTAACTGATGATTTTTAATTCTGCCTAAATATTCTTTTCTTTTGCAAGCATTGGTTAACATTTTACAAGCAATATCAAATATTATATTAACAATTTAATATTTCTTGCAATGACAATGTCTTGTGCCGGAAGTATATAGCTTTTTGCAAATAGCATTTGGCGTTTTCAAGCAGTATCTAGCTACTAACTGATGATTTCTGGACTTCTACCTAAAAATTTTTGACTTTTGCAAGCATTGGTTAACATTTTACAAACAATATCAAATAATGTATTCACAATTTAATATTTTTTGCAATGACAATGTCTTGTGTCGGAAGTATATAGCTTTTTACAAAGAATATTTGGTGTTTTCAAGCAGTATCTAGCTGCTAACTGATGATTTTTACTTCTGCCTAAATATTCTTTTCTTTTGCAAGCATTGGTTAACATTTTACAAGCAATATCAAATATTATATTAACAATTTAATATTTTTTGCAATGGCACTGTCTTGTGTCGGAAGTATATAGCTTTTTACAAAGAATATTTGGTGTTTTCAAGCAGTATCTAGCTGCTAACTGATGATTTTTACTTCTGCCTAAATATTCTTTTCTTTTGCAAGCATTGGTTAACATTTTACAAGCAATATCAAATATTATATTAACAATTTAATATTTTTTGCAATGGCACTGTCTTGTGCCGGAAGTATATAGCTTTTTACAAATAGTATTTGGCGTTTTCAAGCAGTATCTAGCTGCTAACTGATGATTTTTAATTCTGCCTAAATATTCTTTTCTTTTGCAAGCATTGGTTAACATTTTACAAGCAATATCAAATATTATATTAACAATTTAATATTTTTTGCAATGGCACTGTCTTGTGCCGGAAGTATATAGCTTTTTACAAATAGTATTTGGCGTTTTCAAGCAGTATCTAGCTGCTAACTGATGATTTTTAATTCTGCCTAAATATTCTTTTCTTTTGCAAGCATTGGTTAACATTTTACAAGCAATATCAAATATTATATTAACAATTTAATATTTCTTGCAATGACAATGTCTTGTGCCGGAAGTATATAGCTTTTTGCAAATAGCATTTGGCGTTTTCAAGCAGTATCTAGCTACTAACTGATGATTTCTGGACTTCTACCTAAAAATTTTTGACTTTTGCAAGCATTGGTTAACATTTTACAAACAATATCAAATAATGTATTCACAATTTAATATTTTTTGCAATGACAATGTCTTGTGTCGGAAGTATATAGCTTTTTACAAAGAATATTTGGTGTTTTCAAGCAGTATCTAGCTGCTAACTGATGATTTTTACTTCTGCCTAAATATTCTTTTCTTTTGCAAGCATTGGTTAACATTTTACAAGCAATATCAAATATTATATTAACAATTTAATATTTTTTGCAATGGCACTGTCTTGTGTCGGAAGTATATAGCTTTTTACAAAGAATATTTGGTGTTTTCAAGCAGTATCTAGCTGCTAACTGATGATTTTTACTTCTGCCTAAATATTCTTTTCTTTTGCAAGCATTGGTTAACATTTTACAAGCAATATCAAATATTATATTAACAATTTAATATTTTTTGCAATGGCACTGTCTTGTGCCGGAAGTATATAGCTTTTTACAAATAGTATTTGGCGTTTTCAAGCAGTATCTAGCTGCTAACTGATGATTTTTAATTCTGCCTAAATATTCTTTTCTTTTGCAAGCATTGGTTAACATTTTACAAGCAATATCAAATATTATATTAACAATTTAATATTTTTTGCAATGGCACTGTCTTGTGCCGGAAGTATATAGCTTTTTACAAATAGTATTTGGCGTTTTCAAGCAGTATCTAGCTGCTAACTGATGATTTTTAATTCTGCCTAAATATTCTTTTCTTTTGCAAGCATTGGTTAACATTTTACAAGCAATATCAAATATTATATTAACAATTTAATATTTCTTGCAATGACAATGTCTTGTGCCGGAAGTATATAGCTTTTTGCAAATAGCATTTGGCGTTTTCAAGCAGTATCTAGCTACTAACTGATGATTTCTGGACTTCTACCTAAAAATTTTTGACTTTTGCAAGCATTGGTTAACATTTTACAAACAATATCAAATAATGTATTCACAATTTAATATTTTTTGCAATGACAATGTCTTGTGTCGGAAGTATATAGCTTTTTACAAAGAATATTTGGTGTTTTCAAGCAGTATCTAGCTGCTAACTGATGATTTTTACTTCTGCCTAAATATTCTTTTCTTTTGCAAGCATTGGTTAACATTTTACAAGCAATATCAAATATTATATTAACAATTTAATATTTTTTGCAATGGCACTGTCTTGTGCCGGAAGTATATAGCTTTTTACAAATAGTATTTGGCGTTTTCAAGCAGTATCTAGCTGCTAACTGATGATTTTTAATTCTGCCTAAATATTCTTTTCTTTTGCAAGCATTGGTTAACATTTTACAAGCAATATCAAATATTATATTAACAATTTAATATTTTTTGCAATGGCACTGTCTTGTGCCGGAAGTATATAGCTTTTTACAAATAGTATTTGGCGTTTTCAAGCAGTATCTAGCTGCTAACTGATGATTTTTAATTCTGCCTAAATATTCTTTTCTTTTGCAAGCATTGGTTAACATTTTACAAGCAATATCAAATATTATATTAACAATTTAATATTTCTTGCAATGACAATGTCTTGTGCCGGAAGTATATAGCTTTTTGCAAATAGCATTTGGCGTTTTCAAGCAGTATCTAGCTACTAACTGATGATTTCTGGACTTCTACCTAAAAATTTTTGACTTTTGCAAGCATTGGTTAACATTTTACAAACAATATCAAATAATGTATTCACAATTTAATATTTTTTGCAATGACAATGTCTTGTGTCGGAAGTATATAGCTTTTTACAAAGAATATTTGGTGTTTTCAAGCAGTATCTAGCTGCTAACTGATGATTTTTACTTCTGCCTAAATATTCTTTTCTTTTGCAAGCATTGGTTAACATTTTACAAGCAATATCAAATATTATATTAACAATTTAATATTTTTTGCAATGGCACTGTCTTGTGCCGGAAGTATATAGCTTTTTACAAATAGTATTTGGCGTTTTCAAGCAGTATCTAGCTGCTAACTGATGATTTTTAATTCTGCCTAAATATTCTTTTCTTTTGCAAGCATTGGTTAACATTTTACAAGCAATATCAAATATTATATTAACAATTTAATATTTCTTGCAATGACAATGTCTTGTGCCGGAAGTATATAGCTTTTTGCAAATAGCATTTGGCGTTTTCAAGCAGTATCTAGCTACTAACTGATGATTTCTGGACTTCTACCTAAAAATTTTTGACTTTTGCAAGCATTGGTTAACATTTTACAAACAATATCAAATAATGTATTCACAATTTAATATTTTTTGCAATGACAATGTCTTGTGTCGGAAGTATATAGCTTTTTACAAAGAATATTTGGTGTTTTCAAGCAGTATCTAGCTGCTAACTGATGATTTTTACTTCTGCCTAAATATTCTTTTCTTTTGCAAGCATTGGTTAACATTTTACAAGCAATATCAAATATTATATTAACAATTTAATATTTTTTGCAATGGCACTGTCTTGTGTCGGAAGTATATAGCTTTTTACAAAGAATATTTGGTGTTTTCAAGCAGTATCTAGCTGCTAACTGATGATTTTTACTTCTGCCTAAATATTCTTTTCTTTTGCAAGCATTGGTTAACATTTTACAAGCAATATCAAATATTATATTAACAATTTAATATTTTTTGCAATGGCACTGTCTTGTGCCGGAAGTATATAGCTTTTTACAAATAGTATTTGGCGTTTTCAAGCAGTATCTAGCTGCTAACTGATGATTTTTAATTCTGCCTAAATATTCTTTTCTTTTGCAAGCATTGGTTAACATTTTACAAGCAATATCAAATATTATATTAACAATTTAATATTTTTTGCAATGGCACTGTCTTGTGCCGGAAGTATATAGCTTTTTACAAATAGTATTTGGCGTTTTCAAGCAGTATCTAGCTGCTAACTGATGATTTTTAATTCTGCCTAAATATTCTTTTCTTTTGCAAGCATTGGTTAACATTTTACAAGCAATATCAAATATTATATTAACAATTTAATATTTCTTGCAATGACAATGTCTTGTGCCGGAAGTATATAGCTTTTTGCAAATAGCATTTGGCGTTTTCAAGCAGTATCTAGCTACTAACTGATGATTTCTGGACTTCTACCTAAAAATTTTTGACTTTTGCAAGCATTGGTTAACATTTTACAAACAATATCAAATAATGTATTCACAATTTAATATTTTTTGCAATGACAATGTCTTGTGTCGGAAGTATATAGCTTTTTACAAAGAATATTTGGTGTTTTCAAGCAGTATCTAGCTGCTAACTGATGATTTTTACTTCTGCCTAAATATTCTTTTCTTTTGCAAGCATTGGTTAACATTTTACAAGCAATATCAAATATTATATTAACAATTTAATATTTTTTGCAATGGCACTGTCTTGTGTCGGAAGTATATAGCTTTTTACAAAGAATATTTGGTGTTTTCAAGCAGTATCTAGCTGCTAACTGATGATTTTTACTTCTGCCTAAATATTCTTTTCTTTTGCAAGCATTGGTTAACATTTTACAAGCAATATCAAATATTATATTAACAATTTAATATTTTTTGCAATGGCACTGTCTTGTGCCGGAAGTATATAGCTTTTTACAAATAGTATTTGGCGTTTTCAAGCAGTATCTAGCTGCTAACTGATGATTTTTAATTCTGCCTAAATATTCTTTTCTTTTGCAAGCATTGGTTAACATTTTACAAGCAATATCAAATATTATATTAACAATTTAATATTTTTTGCAATGGCACTGTCTTGTGCCGGAAGTATATAGCTTTTTACAAATAGTATTTGGCGTTTTCAAGCAGTATCTAGCTGCTAACTGATGATTTTTAATTCTGCCTAAATATTCTTTTCTTTTGCAAGCATTGGTTAACATTTTACAAGCAATATCAAATATTATATTAACAATTTAATATTTCTTGCAATGACAATGTCTTGTGCCGGAAGTATATAGCTTTTTGCAAATAGCATTTGGCGTTTTCAAGCAGTATCTAGCTACTAACTGATGATTTCTGGACTTCTACCTAAAAATTTTTGACTTTTGCAAGCATTGGTTAACATTTTACAAACAATATCAAATAATGTATTCACAATTTAATATTTTTTGCAATGACAATGTCTTGTGTCGGAAGTATATAGCTTTTTACAAAGAATATTTGGTGTTTTCAAGCAGTATCTAGCTGCTAACTGATGATTTTTACTTCTGCCTAAATATTCTTTTCTTTTGCAAGCATTGGTTAACATTTTACAAGCAATATCAAATATTATATTAACAATTTAATATTTTTTGCAATGGCACTGTCTTGTGCCGGAAGTATATAGCTTTTTACAAATAGTATTTGGCGTTTTCAAGCAGTATCTAGCTGCTAACTGATGATTTTTAATTCTGCCTAAATATTCTTTTCTTTTGCAAGCATTGGTTAACATTTTACAAGCAATATCAAATATTATATTAACAATTTAATATTTTTTGCAATGGCACTGTCTTGTGCCGGAAGTATATAGCTTTTTACAAATAGTATTTGGCGTTTTCAAGCAGTATCTAGCTGCTAACTGATGATTTTTAATTCTGCCTAAATATTCTTTTCTTTTGCAAGCATTGGTTAACATTTTACAAGCAATATCAAATATTATATTAACAATTTAATATTTCTTGCAATGACAATGTCTTGTGCCGGAAGTATATAGCTTTTTGCAAATAGCATTTGGCGTTTTCAAGCAGTATCTAGCTACTAACTGATGATTTCTGGACTTCTACCTAAAAATTTTTGACTTTTGCAAGCATTGGTTAACATTTTACAAACAATATCAAATAATGTATTCACAATTTAATATTTTTTGCAATGACAATGTCTTGTGTCGGAAGTATATAGCTTTTTACAAAGAATATTTGGTGTTTTCAAGCAGTATCTAGCTGCTAACTGATGATTTTTACTTCTGCCTAAATATTCTTTTCTTTTGCAAGCATTGGTTAACATTTTACAAGCAATATCAAATATTATATTAACAATTTAATATTTTTTGCAATGGCACTGTCTTGTGCCGGAAGTATATAGCTTTTTACAAATAGTATTTGGCGTTTTCAAGCAGTATCTAGCTGCTAACTGATGATTTTTAATTCTGCCTAAATATTCTTTTCTTTTGCAAGCATTGGTTAACATTTTACAAGCAATATCAAATATTATATTAACAATTTAATATTTCTTGCAATGACAATGTCTTGTGCCGGAAGTATATAGCTTTTTGCAAATAGCATTTGGCGTTTTCAAGCAGTATCTAGCTACTAACTGATGATTTCTGGACTTCTACCTAAAAATTTTTGACTTTTGCAAGCATTGGTTAACATTTTACAAACAATATCAAATAATGTATTCACAATTTAATATTTTTTGCAATGACAATGTCTTGTGTCGGAAGTATATAGCTTTTTACAAAGAATATTTGGTGTTTTCAAGCAGTATCTAGCTGCTAACTGATGATTTTTACTTCTGCCTAAATATTCTTTTCTTTTGCAAGCATTGGTTAACATTTTACAAGCAATATCAAATATTATATTAACAATTTAATATTTTTTGCAATGGCACTGTCTTGTGCCGGAAGTATATAGCTTTTTACAAATAGTATTTGGCGTTTTCAAGCAGTATCTAGCTGCTAATTGATGATTTTTAATTCTGCCTAAATATTCTTTTCTTTTGCAAGCATTGGTTAACATTTTACAAGCAATATCAAATATTATATTAACAATTTAATATTTCTTGCAATGACAATGTCTTGTGCCGGAAGTATATAGCTTTTTGCAAATAGCATTTGGCGTTTTCAAGCAGTATCTAGCTACTAACTGATGATTTCTTAACTTCTACCTAAAAATTTTTGACTTTTGTAAGCATTGGTTAACATTTTACAAACAATATCAAATAATGTATTCACAATTTAATATTTTTTGCAATGACAATGTCTTGTGTCGGAAGTATATAGCTTTTTACAAAGAATATTTGGTGTTTTCAAGCAGTATCTAGCTGCTAACTGATGATTTTTACTTCTGCCTAAATATTCTTTTCTTTTGCAAGCATTGGTTAACATTTTACAAGCAATATCAAATATTATATTAACAATTTAATATTTTTTGCAATGGCACTGTCTTGTGCCGGAAGTATATAGCTTTTTACAAATAGTATTTGGCGCTTTCAAGCAGTATCTAGCTGCTAATTGATGATTTTTAATTCTGCCTAAATATTCTTTTCTTTTGCAAGCATTGGTTAACATTTTCCAAGCAATATCAAATATTATATTAACAATTTAATATTTCTTGCAATGACAATGTCTTGTGCCGGAAGTATATAGCTTTTTGCAAATAGCATTTGGCGTTTTCAAGCAGTATCTAGCTACTAACTGATGATTTCTTAACTTCTACCTAAAAATTTTTGACTTTTGTAAGCATTGGTTAACATTTTACAAACAATATCAAATAATGTATTCACAATTTAATATTTTTTGCAATGACAATGTCTTGTGCCGGAAGTATATAGCTTTTTACAAAGAATATTTGGTGTTTTCAAGCAGTATCTATCTGCTAACTGATGATTTTTACTTCTGCCTAAATATTCTTTTCTTTTGCAAGCATTGGTTAACATTTTACAAACAATATCAAATAATGTATTCACAATTTAATATTTTTTGCAATGACAATGTCTTGTGCCGGAAGTAGATAGCTTTTTACAAATAGTATTTGGCGTTTTCAAGCAGTATCTAGCTGCTAACTGATGATTTTTACTTCTGCCTAAATATTCTTTTCTTTTGCAAGCATTGGTTAACATTTTCCAAGCAATATCAAATATTATAATAACAATTTAATATTTTTTGCAATGACAATGTCTTGTGCCGGAAGTAGATAGCTTTTTACAAATAGTATTTGGCGTTTTCAAGCAGTATCTAGCTGCTAACTGATGATTTTTACTTCTGCCTAAATATTCTTTTCTTTTGCAAGCATTGGTTAACATTTTCCAAGCAATATCAAATATTATAATAACAATTTAATATTTTTTGCAATGACAATGTCTTGTGCCGGAAGTAGATAGCTTTTTACAAATAGTATTTGGCGTTTTCAAGCAGTATCTAGCTGCTAACTGATGATTTTTACTTCTGCCTAAATATTCTTTTCTTTTGCAAGCATTGGTTAACATTTTCCAAGCAATATCAAATATTATAATAACAATTTAATATTTTTTGCAATGACAATGTCTTGTGCCGGAAGTAGATAGCTTTTTACAAATAGTATTTGGCGTTTTCAAGCAGTATCTAGCTGCTAACTGATGATTTTTACTTCTGCCTAAATATTCTTTTCTTTTGCAAGCATTGGTTAACATTTTCCAAGCAATATCAAATATTATAATAACAATTTAATATTTTTTGCAATGACAATGTCTTGTGCCGGAAGTAGATAGCTTTTTACAAATAGTATTTGGCGTTTTCAAGCAGTATCTAGCTGCTAACTGATGATTTTTACTTCTGCCTAAATATTCTTTTCTTTTGCAAGCATTGGTTAACATTTTCCAAGCAATATCAAATATTATAATAACAATTTAATATTTTTTGCAATGACAATGTCTTGTGCCGGAAGTAGATAGCTTTTTACAAATAGTATTTGGCGTTTTCAAGCAGTATCTAGCTGCTAACTGATGATTTTTACTTCTGCCTAAATATTCTTTTCTTTTGCAAGCATTGGTTAACATTTTCCAAGCAATATCAAATATTATAATAACAATTTAATATTTTTTGCAATGACAATGTCTTGTGCCGGAAGTAGATAGCTTTTTACAAATAGTATTTGGCGTTTTCAAGCAGTATCTAGCTGCTAACTGATGATTTTTAATTCTGCCTAAATATTCTTTTCTTTTGCAAGCATTGGTTAACATTTTACAAGCAATATCAAATATTATATTAACAATTTAATATTTTTTGCAATGGCACTGTCTTGTGCCGGAAGTATATAGCTTTTTACATATAGTATTTGGCGTTTTCAAGCAGTATCTAGCTGCTAACTGATGATTTTTAATTCTGCCTAAATATTCTTTTCTTTTGCAAGCATTGGTTAACATTTTACAAGCAATATCAAATATTATATTAACAATTTAATATTTCTTGCAATGACAATGTCTTGTGCCGGAAGTATATAGCTTTTTGCAAATAGCATTTGGCGTTTTCAAGCAGTATCTAGCTACTAACTGATGATTTCTTAACTTCTACCTAAAAATTTTTGACTTTTGTAAGCATTGGTTAACATTTTACAAACAATATCAAATAATGTATTCACAATTTAATATTTTTTGCAATGACAATGTCTTGTGCCGGAAGTATATAGCTTTTTACAAAGAATATTTGGTGTTTTCAAGCAGTATCTATCTGCTAACTGATGATTTTTACTTCTGCCTAAATATTCTTTTCTTTTGCAAGCATTGGTTAACATTTTACAAACAATATCAAATAATGTATTCACAATTTAATATTTTTTGCAATGACAATGTCTTGTACCGGAAATATATAACTTTTTACAAATAGTATTTGGCGTTTTCAAGCAGTATCTAACTGCTAACTGATGATTTTTACTTCTGCCTAAATATTCTTTTCTTTTGCAAGCATTGGTTAACATTTTCCAAGCAATATCAAATATTATAATAACAATTTAATATTTTTTGCAATGACAATGTCTTGTGCCGGAAGTAGATAGCTTTTTACAAATAGTATTTGGCGTTTTCAAGCAGTATCTAGCTGCTAACTGATGATTTTTACTTCTGCCTAAATATTCTTTTCTTTTGCAAGCATTGGTTAACATTTTCCAAGCAATATCAAATATTATAATAACAATTTAATATTTTTTGCAATGACAATGTCTTGTGCCGGAAGTAGATAGCTTTTTACAAATAGTATTTGGCGTTTTCAAGCAGTATCTAGCTGCTAACTGATGATTTTTACTTCTGCCTAAATATTCTTTTCTTTTGCAAGCATTGGTTAACATTTTCCAAGCAATATCAAATATTATAATAACAATTTAATATTTTTTGCAATGACAATGTCTTGTGCCGGAAGTAGATAGCTTTTTACAAATAGTATTTGGCGTTTTCAAGCAGTATCTAGCTGCTAACTGATGATTTTTACTTCTGCCTAAATATTCTTTTCTTTTGCAAGCATTGGTTAACATTTTCCAAGCAATATCAAATATTATATTAACAATTTAATATTTCTTGCAATGACAATGTCTTGTGCCGGAAGTATATAGCTTTTTACAAATAGTATTTGGCGTTTTCAAGCAGTACTAACTGATGATTTCTGGACTTCTACCTAAAAATCTTTGACTTTTGCAAGTATTGGTTAACATTTTACAAATAATATCAAATAATGTATTCACAATTTAATAATTTTTGCAATGACAATGTCTTGTGCCGGAAGTATATAGCTTTTTGCAAATAGCATTTGGCGTTTTCAAGCAGTATCTAGCTACTAACTGATGATTTTTACTTCTGCCTAAATATTCTTTTCTTTTGCAAGCATTGATTAACATTTTCCAAGCAATATCAAATATTATATTAACAATTTAATATTTCTTGCAATGACAATGTTTTGTGCCGGAAGTATATAGCTTTTTACAAATAGTATTTGGCGTTTTCAAGCAGTATCTAGCTGCTAACTGATGATTTTTACTTCTGCCTAAATATTCTTTTCTTTTGCAAGCATTGGTTAACATTTTCCAAGCAATATCAAATATTATATTAACAATTTAATATTTGTTGCAATGACAATGTCTTGTGCCGGAAGTAGATAGCTTTTTACAAATAGTATTTGGCGTTTTCAAGCTTTATATAACGGCTAACTAATGGTTTTTGGACTGCACCTAAAAATTCTTGTTTTAGCAAGCATTGGTTAACATTTTACAAGCAATGTCAAACATAATATTAACAATTTAATATTTCTTGCAATGACAATATCTTGTGCCGGAAGTATATAACTTTTTACAAATAGTATTTGGCATTTTCAAGCAGTATCTAGCTAGTAACTCATGATTTCTGGATTTCTGCCATAGAATTCTTGTCTTTGCAAGCATTGGTTAATATTTTACAAGCAATATCAAACATTATATTAACAATTTAATATTTTTTGTAATGACAATGTCTTGTGCCGGAAGTAGATAGCTTTTTACAAATAGTATTTGGTGTTTTCAAACAGTATCTAGCTACTAACTCATGATTTCTGGATTTCTGCCATAGAATTCTTGTCTTTTGCAAACAGTGTTATTTTAGCATAGTATTTGACAGATAGCATCAAATGGTTTATTAACAACCTTTTGTCTTTTGCAATGAAAATTCTTTTGCTAGCAAAGCCCGGTTTTTGCAAAAGTTATTTAGACTTTGAAAGCATTATTTCGTTTATAATTAGTGATTTCTGGGCTTCTGCCATAAAAATTATACCTTTTGCTAGCAGTGTTTATCAAATACAACAGTTATCATCTGCCAAATGATAACTGCCATCTTCCAGATGCCAGATATCTCCAGCCAGTTGTATGGAGTATTTTGAATTTTACAGAATACGCATTTATTTATATTAGTCATCAAGTCATCAACTTCAACATCAATTCTTAGACTACCAAGAATCGATTTCAAGCAACAAGGTCGATTGCTGTAGATTGGACGAGAACTTTAAATCGACACTTGCCGATGGTAACTGTTTGCAGAAAAATTTCCCACAAAGCAGCCAGATTTGCATGTTATCAAAAACGACATGGATGGCTTCATCAATCGACTGACATCGTTTTCAGTGATAAATCACGATTTTGTTTATGGGTGAATGATGGTCGTAGAAGAGTGCGATGACATCGGGGAAAAAGACGAAATTTGGAGTTCATTTAAAGACGACACACATTCTTAACACCTGGGGTGGGGGGAGATATGTGCTAAACGAAGGTCATCCCTACGATCATACCAAGCTAACGCAGACGTTGCAGAAAGCCACTTAGTAACATGATAATGCAAAAACATACTGCTTTGGTTACAAGCAGGTTCCAGGTAGAGGTTGGATTACAGATTTTATCCTGGGTTGGGTTTGATTTGGGATATGCTGGTTCGGCGATTAAGATAAGTACCAAATAAGAATCCAAATGAATTTCGATACTAACTAGAGGTTGCATGGAACGAGATACCTCAAAAAGACATTAATCACTTAATAGAAAGCATGGGTAGAAAAGTTAATTCATGCATAACTCATCACAAGCTTCTTCTTGAAAAATGTTAAGATATATTTTTTCAATTAACCTTCATAATAAAGCACTATTTTACCGAAGTTGCAAAATTGTTATCTAATTAAACGTAAATTGCACTAGTTTACAAGAAAAATCTCAAAGATTGTGATATTTTTTTTATAACGTATAATGTTGTGCTGATTCTGAAACTGTCTTCAATTTTGGCCTGGATCTCCATTTTCATGTCTATATATATGTCCACATTTTTGGGTATATCTCGAAAACTGGACGTGATGGAGAAAAACTGAAGACAGTTTCAGTATCAACACAACATTCTATGTTTTAAAAAAATGTCGCAGACTTGGAGGAAAAATTTGATTAAAATTTGTAAACTAGTTTTATTAATAGGTGATGTATTTCTTGTAAAATGAAAATACCTAAACACCTATATAGGAGATGTAAAAGAATCTTTTGAAAACGACAATAATGGCAAAGAAAAGAGTTTCCGAACACGGCGGTAATCGATTGAGAGGGCTCAAAGGGCCATTAGGAGCGATTCCGCGTCCCGTCCAGATACACGGCCCGTCCGATTAACGCTTAATTGAATTAATTGCCGGCGTTATTTCACATTTTGCATCGGAAGACACCCGGGCTAAGCCTGATTGAGACAAACGGAGCCAGGAGGTCGCGCACTCTCGCCCGATACAGATCGGTTTTTATGCCGGACTTAATCGAAAACGATACACCAATAAAGGACTCTGTGCGCCCAGGACTAATCCTGCACGGAGATTTATTAAGCAAACGTGGACGACCGAAGGAAAATTACGCTTTTTTTCTTCTGCTATCCTACCATTGATGGGTTTAATCAATTAAGTTTACGATCATTTGGTTTAGTTAATTAACTACCTTTTTTCGTTCAAAAATTTCCTCAAAATTTAAAATCTTTAAAAAGAAGATAAATAAAAAGGGGAATTAATTCGGTCAATTGGTAAAAAGAAGTTGAAGCAGGACGTTTTAGGTGGTAATGAAGAGAAAACGTTGGCATACCTGTTGCGACCTCCGGCTGATGTTTATCGCGACCATCAGCCCGGAGGTTTAGCTAAGCATACGTTACGACTGGTTCCGACACCAGGAAAACGACGCGTCGGTCCCAACGGCGAAATCGACGCTCCTAAAAGCTCTCCAGCTTTGACGAGGTCTCCCGAATGGTGTTTTAAAAGATTGCTTTAAACACGAACGACTTGACTTGACTCGACTTGACTTGACTTGACTAGATCGTGCAAGCCAATCAGATACGTAAAATCAGATTTATCCCTCAAGTAAGTTAATAAAAAAAATAGAGGCTAATATAAGAAGTTTTTCTGGATGGATCGTCAAACAAAGAAAAAGGCTCCAACATCGTACCTAAAGGGTCGATGGCCAATTCGACCACAAAGAAGATTGAATTCGCGTAACGCAAACGCGGGCCGCTTTATTGGAAAGAAAAGCGGCGTTCGGACGCGGTTTCTTAATCCGGGGAATGGGAGAATGCGGCGGAGATGGGGTGAGGGGTGGAGGTGGAGACGGCGAGCGTCGCGGCGCCCCGAATTGAATTTATCATAACGGCTCGAGGGGACGCCAGGGGTGGCGCGCGGGTCGCCTGCGGGGGTGGACGAAGGGGGCCGCGCGTTTGCGCGATACACGTGTGCGGTCGCCAAAGATGGCTGGCACGGTTATGATAAGGCGATGCTTTAATGACGAGGCCGTTGCCATGGGTACGGCGGGCATTGGGCAGGGCCGGGCGGTGGTCAGCAGGTGCCACGTGCCACGTGCGGGGGTTGGTGCGAGAGGAGAGGGTAGAGAGCGCCGCGACGCCGTCGGCGGCAGCGGCGGCGGCCATCACGCAATCTCAAGCGCCGCGGTGCCGTCGATACGACGACGCTTCCTTTTGCCGCTATTCCGAACCTTACTCACTCACCCTTTACTATTATACAACAGTGAAAAGGATATCTTCTTCCTTTTTCACTTTATAACACATTAAACTTAATTAATTTTTTCAAAAATCATATTTAAGATCAATCATATTAATATCAATCATATTAATATCATATAATGAAAATAATCTTGTAAAATAAAATGTGTAATTTGTAGTATTGATTAATGTATAAAAGAATACTTTCTTTAGTTTTCTTTTTTTTTAAAAAAAGGCCAACCGAGACAAGGTTGTCTCAAGAGAACCCGCAGCAGGAGCAACGGAACGCGGAAAATTCTACGGTGGGGGGTAATAAAATAACGAAATAGGGGCAGAGTAGGGGAGATGAAACCGCGCCCAGCCACATAAAACATCGCTACCTCGCGGCTCTTATTGCCCAGAATTCCTGCCGAGCGCGCTACACCTCCCGCCTCCGGCCCGTTTCATCTCTTTGCCTTTTCGCTCGGCCGCCACCGCCGCCGCCTCGCCTCGCGCTGATACCAATTTCAAGGGGGGCGACTACCCCAGCCACATATTTCCCGACCCAAAATGATCACCAATATAAATTGCCAAAAAGAAAAAGCGGAGGGGTGGATTTTGTTGCGTTCACTTCAAAAAACTTTCGATTTCTAACCCCTCCAATAATAAGATAAATAAATAAAATAAATAAAATAAATAAATAAAATTAAAAAAGTTTGATAAAAGCATTTTGTTCGTTACTTATTCTTATTCCTGTGAAAGAAAGTACGCGGAGCGCAAACGAAAAATCCTAACTAAATAAACGTTGGAGGCTGTCCCCTATCGGCAATCGATTGCGCCCGGTTATCCCGGGAGTCATACTATTTTCTCTTTCAATTTTCCCCGTTCCATGGCGGCGCATCCGCCCGCTCTTTTTGCTCGGTCGCCGTCCGCTATGGCCCTATTTCCGGCGATCACACGGAGTTATACATTTCGACGCTGGGGGGGCCGTTGCAGCTCCTTCGGCGACGTGTCCGGCATGAACTTGCCCAACACTGATGGCAATCAGACCCCGGTCGTGACGTCCATGAGGAAACGACTTTTCCTTCAAACCCATCCCTCCAAAAAGGACAACGTTAATGTTTATTTAAGGACTAGATGAAATTTTCGTTCAAGTCGATTACAGTATGACGGTAATAAAATAAAAACTTTTATATTCAGTTTTTATCGTTAAGAAAATCTTTACAACAAAATTTGTGGATTTAAGTTCGTTTTTATTGTTATTTACATTATAAATAAACTGGATGACCTACCAAACGTGTATCCTATAATATTTTATCTAACACCGTTAGGAAATGTACATGTCATTTTAAGGTTTATAATCTCACATTTTACATAACTAGTGGTGTAATGAAATATTACATTTAACACATAAGCATTGTCAGATTTAAATTCTTATGATTTCGTTCAATTTTAAAGCGGGATTAAATAAAATTTTTACAGAACACATTAAGAAACTGCTCATTTTTGTTTAACTCACCCAATTTACAAAACTCGCTCGCTATCCTCGCTCGTTTTGGATAATATTGCATTCGTTAAACAAAATTAGTCTAAATAGTCAAAGTTAGTTTTATAACTGGTTACGTAAATAACTATTATCTAACGCCATTAAGAAAAGTGTTTTTGGCGTTTTGTAATATCACATTTTACACAACTAGTGTTGTAATGAAATTTCATACACAACTAGTGATGTAATGAATTATTACCTAACATTGTCAGATTTAAATTCTTATAATTTCGATCAATTTTAAAACGGGATTAGATAAAATTTTGTACTTAACGCATTAAGAAACTGCTAATTTTGTTTAACTCACGCAATTTACAAAACCGGCTCATTTTGGCAAATATTGCATTCGTTAAACAAAATTAGTTTTTTCATAACTGGTTACGTAAATAATTATTATCTAACGCCATCATGAAATGTCTTTTTGATGTTTTGTAATATCAAATTTTACACAACTGTCGTTTCATTACATCGCTAGTGGTGTAGTGAAATATTACCTAACTGCATATTGATTTGTTTTGGATGTTACTATAGATATTCGTAACAATACCCGACTAAATGCTTTCAATTTAAATTCATTTGACACATAAGCATTGTCAGATTTAAATTCTTATGAATTCGTTCAACTTTAAAGCGGGATTAGATAAAACTTTGCACTTAATACGTTAAGAAACTGCTAATTTTGTTTAATTCACGCAAATTACAAAACTTGCTCATTTTGGCAAATATTGCATTCGCTAAACAAACTTAGTCTTCTCATAAATGATTACGTAAATAATTATTATCTAACGCCATCATGAAATGTCTTTTTGATGTTTTGTAATATCAAATTTTACACTGTTGTTTCATTACATCACTAGTGGTGTAATATTTTCTAATTCGAAAAGTTAATGAAAACTGTTACAGTATTCAATCGGGTGCTGTAACGAGAGTTCTTACAACACCCGATGCTGTAATGAGATTTTTAGTAACATTTTATGGATGCAGTTTAAGTTGACGATATCAATTTTTCTAGTTGTCAAAGTGATAATACAACACACTTATCAGACTCAAATCGATTATGTGAAATAAAATAAAAACGTTTATATTAAGTTCTTATCATTAAGAAAATTTTTTACAACAAAATTGTGAATTTAAGCTTGTTTTTATAGGTATTTATGTTATAAGTCCGGGGGGTATATCTATATGGTATATCGGAGGTAGATCTACGCTAGAAACTGGCAATTTCAAAGGTAGGATTGAACAAATATTATTGAATAATTTTTATGGTTCTGATAAATATCTGATGAATTGAAAGCATTTTGCTTTAATCTCGTCTATTTCTAACTCTTATTTAGTACAATATTAGAAATTATTAAGGTTTCGAACGATTTTGAGATATATCTGATAATTTCGAGACATGCTTAACATAATTCTTACATTTTTTAACAATTTTGATCCATATCTGACAATTTTGATGTATTTTTATTTAAGTAAATTCTATACTAAATCATATCTTACATAATATTGACAATTTCTAAGATTTTGCACACTTTTGACAAGTTTCTGATAATTTTGACAAAAAATCAGATGGATTTTTGGAGTTATACGATACTATTCTGACATCCTTACAATGTATATTTAATATAATTGTAGTATATTGAGATGTTACGCCTAATTTGAACATGATGCAAATATTTTTGAAACATTGCTGATAAATATCTGTTGAATTGAAAGCATTTTGCAATACAATATCACAAATTAATTACAATATCAGAAATTATTAAGGTTTGGAATAATTTTGAGTTATATCTGATAATTTCGACACATGCTTAGCATAATTCCTACATTTTTTGACAATTTTGATCCATATCTGATAATCTTGATGTATTTTTAGATAAGTTAATTCTATTCTAAATCACATCTTACATAATTTTGACAATTTCTAAGATTTTGCACACTTTTGACACATTTCTGGTAATTTTGACAAAAAGTCAGATGAATTTTTGACTTATACGACACTATTCTGATATCCTCAAGATGTTTATTTAATATAATTGTAGTATTTTGAAATGTTATACCTAATTTGGACATGATGCAAATTTTTTTGAAATATTTTTGATGGTTCTGATAAATATCTGATGAATTAAAAGCATTTTGCTTTGATCTCGTCTATTTCTAACTCTTATTTAGTACAATATTAGAAATTATTAAGGTTTCGAACGATTTTGAGATATATCTGATAATTTCGAGACATGCTTAACATAATTCTTACATTTTTTAACAATTTTGATCCATATCTGACAATTTTGATGTATTTTTATTTAAGTAAATTCTATACTAAATCATATCTTACATAATATTGACAATTTCTAAGATTTTGCACACTTTTGACAAGTTTCTGATAATTTTGACAAAAAATCAGATGGATTTTTGGAGTTATACGATACTATTCTGACATCCTTACAATGTATATTTAATATAATTGTAGTATATTGAGATGTTACGCCTAATTTGAACATGATGCAAATATTTTTGAAACATTTCTGATAAATATCTGTTGAATTCAAAGCATTTTGCAATACAATATCACAAATTAATTACAATATCAGAAATTATTAAGGTTTGGAATAATTTTGAGATATATCTGATAATTTCGACACATGCTTAGCATAATTCCTCCTACATTTTTTGACAATTTTGATCCATATCTGATAATCTTGATGTGTTTTTAGATAAGTTAATTCTATTCTAAATCACATCTTACATAATTTTGACAATTTCTAAGATTTTGCACACTTTTGACACATTTCTGGTAATTTTGACAAAAAGTCAGATGAATTTTTGACTTATACGACACTATTCTGATATCCTCAAGATGTTTATTTAATATAATTGTAGTATTTTGAAATGTTATACCTAATTTGGACATGATGCAAATTTTTTTGATGATTCTGATAAATATCTGATGAATTAAAAGCATTTTGCTTTGACCTCGTCTATTTCTAACTCTTATTTAGTACAATATTAGAAATTATTAAGGTTTCGAACGATTTTAAGATATATCTGATAATTTCGAGACATGCTTAACATAATTCTTACTTTTTTTTAACAATTTTGATCCATATCTGACAATTTTGATGTACTTTTATTTAAGTAAATTCTATACTAAATCATATCTTACATAATACTGACAATTTCTAAGATTTTGCACACTTTTGACAAGTTTCTGATAATTTTGACAAAAAATCAGATGGATTTTTGGAGTTATACGATACTATTCTGACATCCTTACGATGTATATTTAATATAATTGTAGTATATTGAGATGTTACGCCTAATTTGAACATGATGCAAATATTTTTGAAACATTGCTGATAAATATCTGTTGAATTGAAAGCATTTTGCAATACAATATCACAAATTAATTACAATATCAGAAATTATTAAGGTTTGGAATAATTTTGAGATATATCTGATAATTTCGACACATGCTTAGCATAATTCCTACATTTTTTGACAATTTTGATCCATATCTGATAACCTTGATGTATTTTTAGATAAGTTAATTCTATTCTAAATCACATCTTACATAATTTTGACAATTTCTAAGATTTTGCACACTTTTGACACATTTCTGGTAATTTTGACAAAAAGTCAGATGAATTTCTGACTTATACGACACTATTCTGATATCCTCAAGATGTTTATTTAATATAATTGTAGTATTTTGAAATGTTATACCTAATTTGGACATGATGCAAATTTTTTTGAAATATTTTTGATGATTCTGATAAATATCTGATGAATTAAAAGCATTTTGCTTTAATTTCGTCTATTTCTAACTCTTATTTAGCACAATATTAGAAATTATTAAGGTTTCGAACGATTTTGAGATATATCTGATAATTTCGAGACATGCTTAACATAATTCTTACATTTTTTAACAATTTTGATCCATATCTGACAATTTTGATGTATTTTTATTTAAGTAAATTCTATACTAAATCATATCTTACATAATATTGACAATTTCTAAGATTTTGCACACTTTTGACAAGTTTCTGATAATTTTGACAAAAAATCAGATGGATTTTTGGAGTTATACGATACTATTCTGACATCCTTACAATGTATATTTAATATAATTGTAGTATATTGAGATGTTACGCCTAATTTGAACATGATGCAAATATTTTTGAAACATTTCTGATAAATATCTGTTGAATTGAAAGCATTTTGCAATACAATATCACAAATTAATTACAATATCAGAAATTATTAAGGTTTGGAATAATTTTGAGATATATCTGATAATTTCGACACATGCTTAGCATAATTCCTCCTACATTTTTTGACAATTTTGATCCATATCTGATAATCTTGATGTATTTTTAGATAAGTTAATTCTATTCTAAATCACATCTTACATAATTTTGACAATTTCTAAGATTTTGCACACTTTTGACACATTTCTGGTAATTTTGACAAAAAGTCAGATGAATTTCTGACTTATACGACACTATTCTGATTTCCTCAAGATGTTTATTTAATATAATTGTAGTATTTTGAAATGTTATACCTAATTTGGACATGATGCAAATTTTTTTGAAATATTTTTGATGGTTCTGATAAATACCTGATGAATTGAAAGCATTTTGCTTTGATTTAGTTTATTCCTAACTCTTATTTAGCACAATATCAGAAATTATTGAGATTTGGAACAATTTTGAGATATATCTGATAATTTCGATACATTCTTAACACAATTCTTGCAATTTTTAACAATTTTGATCCATATCCAATAATTTTGATGCATTTTTATTTAAGTTACAATTTTGTACAATTTTGATCCATATCTAATAGCTTTGATGTATTTTTATTTGAGTTAATTCTTTTCTAAATCAAATCTTACATAATATTGACAATTTCTAAGATTTTGCACACTCTTGACAAGTTTCTGATAATTTTGACAAAAAATCAGATGGATTTTTGGAGTTATACGATACTATTCTGACATCCTTACGATGTAAATTTAATATAATTGTAGTATATTGAGATGTTACGCCTAATTTGAACATGATGCAAATATTTTTGAAACATTTCTGATAAATATCTGTTGAATTGAAAGCATTTTGCAATACAATATCACAAATTAATTACAATATCAGAAATTATTAAGGTTTGGAATAATTTTGAGATATATCTGATAATTTCGGCACATGCTTAGCATAATTCCTACATATTTTGACAATTTTGATCCATATCTGATAATCTTGATGTATTTTTAGATAAGTTAATTCTATTCTAAATCACATCTTACATAATTTTGACAATTTCTAAGATTTTGCACACTTTTGACACATTTCTGGTAATTTTGACAAAAAGTCAGATGAATTTCTGACTTATACGACACTATTCTGATATCCTCAAGATGTTTATTTAATATAATTGTAGTATTTTGAAATGTTATACCTAATTTAGACATGATGCAAATTTTTTTAAAATATTTTTGATGGTTCTGATAAATATCTGATGAATTAAAAGCATTTTGCTTTGATCTCGTTTATTTCTAACTCTTATTTAGTACAATATTAGAAATTATTAAGGTTTCGAACGATTTTGAGATATATCTGATAATTTCGAGACATGCTTAACATAATTCTTACATTTTTTAACAATTTTGATCCATATCTGACAATTTTGATGTATTTTTATTTAAGTAAATTCTATACTAAATCATATCTTACATAATATTGACAATTTCTAAGATTTTGCACACTTTTGACAAGTTTCTGATAATTTTGACAAAAAATCAGATGGATTTTTGGAGTTATACGATACTATTCTGACATCCTTACGATGTATATTTAATATAATTGTAGTATATTGAGATGTTACGCCTAATTTGAACATGATGCAAATATTTTTGAAACATTGCTGATAAATATCTGTTGAATTGAAAGCATTTTGCAATACAATATCACAAATTAATTACAATATCAGAAATTATTAAGGTTTGGAATAATTTTGAGATATATCTGATAATTTCGACACATGCTTAGCATAATTCCTACATTTTTTGACAATTTTGATCCATATCTGATAACCTTGATGTATTTTTAGATAAGTTAATTCTATTCTAAATCACATCTTACATAATTTTGACAATTTCTAAGATTTTGCACACTTTTGACACATTTCTGGTAATTTTGACAAAAAGTCAGATGAATTTCTGACTTATACGACACTATTCTGATATCCTCAAGATGTTTATTTAATATAATTGTAGTATTTTGAAATGTTATACCTAATTTGGACATGATGCAAATTTTTTTGAAATATTTTTGATGATTCTGATAAATATCTGATGAATTAAAAGCATTTTGCTTTAATTTCGTCTATTTCTAACTCTTATTTAGCACAATATTAGAAATTATTAAGGTTTCGAACGATTTTGAGATATATCTGATAATTTCGAGACATGCTTAACATAATTCTTACATTTTTTAACAATTTTGATCCATATCTGACAATTTTGATGTATTTTTATTTAAGTAAATTCTATACTAAATCATATCTTACATAATATTGACAATTTCTAAGATTTTGCACACTTTTGACAAGTTTCTGATAATTTTGACAAAAAATCAGATGGATTTTTGGAGTTATACGATACTATTCTGACATCCTTACAATGTATATTTAATATAATTGTAGTATATTGAGATGTTACGCCTAATTTGAACATGATGCAAATATTTTTGAAACATTGCTGATAAATATCTGTTGAATTGAAAGCATTTTGCAATACAATATCACAAATTAATTACAATATCAGAAATTATTAAGGTTTGGAATAATTTTGAGTTATATCTGATAATTTCGACACATGCTTAGCATAATTCCTACATTTTTTGACAATTTTGATCCATATCTGATAATCTTGATGTATTTTTAGATAAGTTAATTCTATTCTAAATCACATCTTACATAATTTTGACAATTTCTAAGATTTTGCACACTTTTGACACATTTCTGGTAATTTTGACAAAAAGTCAGATGAATTTCTGACTTATACGACACTATTCTGATATCCTCAAGATGTTTATTTAATATAATTGTAGTATATTGAGATGTTACGCCTAATTTGAACATGATGCAAATATTTTTGAAACATTTCTGATAAATATCTGTTGAATTGAAAACATTTTGCAATATAATATCACAAATTAATTACAATATCAGAAATTATTAAGGTTTGGAATAATTTTGAGATATATCTGATAATTTCGACACATGCTTAGCATAATTCCTATATTTTTTGACAATTTTGATCCATATCTGATAATCTTGATGTATTTTTAGATAAGTTAATTCTATTCTAAATCACATCTTACATAATTTTGACAATTTCTAAGATTTTGCACACTTTTGACACATTTCTGGTAATTTTGACAAAAAGTCAGATGAATTTCTGACTTATACAACACTATTCTGATATCCTCAAGATGTTTATTTAATATAATTGTAGTATTTTGAAATGTTATACCTAATTTAGACATGATGCAAATTTTTTTGAAATATTTTTGATGGTTCTGATAAATATCTGATGAATTAAAGGCATTTTGCTTTGATCTCGATTATTTCTAACTCTTATTTAGTACAATATTAGAAATTATTAAGGTTTCGAACAATTTTGAGATACATCTGATAATTTTGACACTTGCTTGACATAATTATTACATTTCCTAACAATTTTGATCCATATCTGATTTTGATGTATTTTTATTTTTTTATTTAAGTCAATTCTGTTCTAAATCATATCTTAGATTATTTGATTAGTTTCTGATTATTTTTAACTAAAATCAGATGGATTTTTGACTTATACGATACTATTCTGATATCCTTAAGACGCATATTTAATATATTTGTAGTATATTGAAATGTTGCACCTAATTTGGGGATGATACAAATATTCTTGAAATATTTCTGATGGTTCTGATAAATACCTGATGAATTGAATACATTTTGCTTTGATTTAGTTTATTTCTAACTCTTATTTAGCACAATATCAGAAATTATTGAGATTTGGAACAATTTTGAGATATATCTGATAATTTCGACATATTCTTAACATAATTCTTGCAATTTTTAACAATTTTGATCCATATCCAATAATTTTGATGCATTTTTATTTAAGTTACAATTTTGTACAATTTTGATCCATATCTAATAGCTTTGATGTATTTTTATTTAAGTTAATTCTTTTCTAAATCAAATCTTACATAATATTGACAATTTCTAAGATTATGCACACTTTTGACACATTTCTGATTATTTTGAAAAAAATTAGATGGATTTCTGACTTATACGATACTATTTTGATATCCTCAAGATGTATATTTAATATAATTGTAGTATATTAAAGACTTGTTTAGTCTTTCTAACATATTTGTCTAATGGAGTCTTTTTTTATTGGTTATATGCCATTCTCTTGGAAAAATTTAAACGTCTTTTCTTTATAGGTTTTTTTATCTAAAATAATTATCCCCGCATTTTTATCTCCCATAGTTGTGATAAGATTATTTTCATGTAATTTCTTTCTTAAGGATTTCCAGGATTTTGTTTGGTATTTTTCAAATTTGTTGGTGAAAGGGGTACTTTTTGTGGCGTGAAGTTTGTTGAGGATAGGAATAATTTCTTTTCTTATACTTTGATACTCTAGATTATAAGATAGTTGGCTTTCTAAATCTATGGCAAGATCTCTTCGACTTTATAGTTGTTGTCTCTCATTGTAAATTTATAGCCTAGTTGTAAAAGGTTTGGTTCAGATTTGTTTAGTATGGTGTTGGAAAGATTGGTGAATCTGGGAGCGAAATTCACCTCATTAATTTGTAATTTGCTAAATATTAATTTGTTATCCTTGGTGTTGGTAATATTATCGGTAAACCTGTTAGCATAAAAGATTACACTGTTTGTGTCAACATCTGAACTATTATCTATAATTCCCTTGAAGTTAATGTTTTTATTATTTTGATTCTTTCCTAAATTTAACCTAATGTAATTCTTACAGTTCCTAACCTTAATATCTCTAATCTTGTTTTCTTTTTCCTTTTTTAGTAAATGTAGTTTTCTTGTTCTTTTTTGATTTCCTTGATAAAATTTATAAAAGATCTTTTCTGAAAATTTAGCTAGAATAGATTCCAGTTCCAGGAAATTTATCTCCTTCGTTAGACGTCTATGAAGAAATTTAAGCTTAGAATCGGTGAAGCTTCTTGTTTTATAATGTTGTCTTAATCTCTTCTTGATAAGTTTTGTTTCTAACTGTTCCTTGAAATGTTCGAAATTCTTTGGAGTCTTTAATCTAAATGCCTTAGGTGTTGTTCCATTTTTGATGACTTCATGTAGAAAGTTGATGTGGTTCAATGTCTGTTGTCTTTTGTACATGTTCTTACGCAGCTCAAGGAGTAGGACAGATAGCTCTACTATATTCATTGCATTATTCATTATTCAAATTCGTTTTTATAGTTATTTACGTTATAAATACGTGAGATGACCTATAATATTTTATCTAACACCGCTAACAAATGTCACGTTTTACATGTCATTTTGGTGTTTTGTAACGTCACATTTTACATAACTAGTGGTGTAATGAAATTTTATACACCACTAGTGATGTAATGAAATATTACATTTGACACATATGTTATTATGATTTCGTTGAATTTTAAAGCGCTATTAAATAAAATTTTGGCAAATATAGCATTCGTCTTTTCATAACTGGTTACGTAAATAACTATTATCTAACGCCATTATGAAATGTCTTTTTTATGTTTTGTTATATCAAATTTTACACAACTGTCGTTTCATTACTTCACTAATGGTGTAATGAAATATTACCTAACTGCATATTGATTTGTTTTGGATGCTACTATAAATATTCGTAACAATGCCCGACTAAATGCTTTCAATTTAAATTCATTTGTCACATAAGCATTGTCAGATTTAAATTCTTAGGATTTCGTTCAATTTTAAAGCGGGATTAGATAAAATTTTAAACGTTAAGAAACTGCTAAGTTTGTTTCACTCATGCAATTTATAAAACTCGCTCATTTTGGCAAATATTGCATTCGTTAAACAAACTTAGTCTTTTCATCAACTGGTTACGTAAATAATTATTATCTAACGCCTTCATGAAATGTCTTTTCGATGTTTTGTAATATTAAATTTTGCACAACTGTCGTTTCATTACATCACTAGTGGTGTAATGAAATATTTTCTAATTCGAAAAGTTTATGAAAACTCTTACAGTATTCAATCGGGTGCTGTAATGAGAGTTCTTACAACACCCGATGCTGTAATGAGATTTTTAGTAACATTTTATGGATGCAGTTTAAGTTGACGATATCAATTTTTCTAGTTGTCAAAGTGATAATACAACTCACTTATCAGACTCAAATCGATTATGTGAAATAAAATAAAAACGTTTATATTAAGTTCTTATCATTAAGAAAATTTTTTACAACAAAATTGTGAATTTAAGCTTGCTTTTATAGGTATTTATGTTATAAGTCCGGGGGGATGACCTACCGAACGTAAAGTCTACAACATTTTATCTAACGCCATTAAGAAATGCCATTTTTTACGTCATTTTGACGTTTTGTAATATCACACTTTACACAATTATCATTTCATTACATCACTAGTGGTGTAATGAAACATTTTCTAACTCGATAAAATAATGGAAGCTCTTACAGTACTCAATCGGGTGCTATAATGAGACTTCTTACAGCACCTGACGCTGTAAAAATCACTTTTTGTAATCTTTGATGTACTTTAGATTGATTGATAAATTTGAGAAAAATGAAATTTAAACCATTAAGAGAAACTGAATTAATGAGACGAATAAATATGGACACTTCAAAATCTTATTATTATCAAAAAAAAAAACGGTATTGAATCGTTTTTCGATGAATATTTGGTGCGGTAATCTTAACGACGATCTTATTGGGCCATTTGTGTTTGAACATCGTTTGTCGCCTTGGCGTTATCTAAATGTTTTAGAAAACCATTTGCCGAAAGTATTTGAAAATGTTTCGATTCAAAACATGTGGTTTTAGTTGGATGAAATACCATAATATTTTAATTGTAAAGTTCGAATCTGTCTGAATAACAATTTCATCAATTACATCAGTCATTATATCAGGGTTAAAGATTTTTCAGATTTACCAGAATATGATATAAGATCAATTATTTCACAAGACTTGTAAGAATTGGTAAACATTTTCGTCAGATAAAATATGTAATGAAAACTAAAGTTTGAAGAAGTCGATGATATTTTGTTAAGGAGAGCTATTAGTTGATATTGAAGAGATGGCACAACGAAATGAGAAAATGAACAAAGATTGCTTTATCGCATTTTATAAAAGTTAGACATCAATGCATTTTTTTAGAATTTAAAGATTTATTATAACTTGTTTATACCAAAAAGAAATGACACATAGGAATTGAAGGAATCGTGAGAAGAGATATGGATTCAATAAAATCTTCACAAGTGTTAATGTATCGCTGCAAGTATATAATGACACCAACGAACAGAAAAATTTGCTAAAATTAATCGTTAACACTGAAAGGATTAAGAGCATCATGGTGCGATGACTCATTATAGTATTTACTAACAATGAGGGAACAAATTAAATAATAATAAAATGTTTTGATTAAACACATGGTCGCATAGACAGATAATAAGAAATTATTCTTAGTTAAATATGCGGACCTCATTAGGATAGTGAATATCACGCATATTTGGAAGTAGAAAGAATAATAATTCTCCATACATTAAAATCGAGGTACATAGTCGGGAATTCTTAAAAGGCCAACAAGGCAATCACACAAAGGAGTAACTAAAGCAACCCAAATAGCTCACAATCCAACATCACTTGAGAAATGGTACATACATTTTTTAAATCTACAACTTATTCGTCTAACAAGATATTCAAATTTTCATAAAAATAGACCAATGAGCTGGTCATAAGCGCCGGATACTTGGATGCTCTGGGTGTACAAGCACCTATACAATGTAATTGAGCAACAGAATTGTTATTGGTTTTATCTGAAAAGAGCTTTCTCTTCACAATTCTTCTGAATTATTCTGAATCCAAACTTAATAGTGCTTCCAGAATAATTGAAATGCTTCTACATGACTTCATACTGATTCTAGAAGACTATATCTCCTTGCAGAAGAAAACTTGTATTGCTTCCAGAAATCTTGAACAGCTTTCAGAAAACTTGTTACTGCCTCTGAAAGACTTGGCACTGCTTCTAGAAAATTTAATATGCTTCCAGAATAGCTGATACTGCTTCTAGATGACTTCATACCTCTCCCAAAAGACTTGAGATGTTTTCAAAAGACTTGAAATCCTTCCACAAGACTTGAAATGTTCTACAAAACTTGATACTGATTCTAGAAAATTCTATCTCCTTGCGGAAGAGGCGATACTGATTCTAGGTAACTTGATACCTCTTCCAAATACTTGAGATGCTTCCAGAAGACTTTCAATGTTTTCAGAAAACTTGGAGTGTTACCAGAAAACTTGTAATGCTTCCAGAAATCTTGAACGGCTTTCAGAAAACTTGTTACTGCCTCTGAAAGACTTGGCACTGCTTCTAAAAAACTTAATATGCTTCCAGAATAGCTGATACTGCTTCTAGATGACTTCATACCACTTCCAAAAGACTTGAGATGTTTTCAAAAGACTTGAAATCCTTCCACAAGACTTGAAATGTTCTACAAAACTTGATACTGATTCTAGAAAATTCTATCTCCTTGCGGAAGAGGCGATACTGGTTCTAGATAACTTGATACCTCTTCCAAATACTTGAGATGCTTCCAGAAGACTTTCAATGTTTTCAGAAAACTTGGAGTGTTACTGGAAAACTTGCAATGCTTCCCGAAATCTTGGACGGCTTTCAGAAAACTTGTTACTGCCTCTGAAAAACTTGGCACTGCTTCCAGAAAACTTAATATGTTTTCAGAATAACTGATACTGCTTCTAGATGACTTCATACCACTTCCAAAAAACTTAAGATGTTTTCAAAAGACTTGAAATCCTTCTACAAGACTTGAAATGTTCTACAAAACTTGATACTGATTCTAGAAAATTCTATCTCCTTGCAGAAGAGGCGATAATGGTTCTAGATGATTTGATACCTCTTCCAAAATACTTGAGATGCTCCCAGAAGACTTGCAATATTGTCAGAAAACTTGGAGTGTTACCAGAAAACTTGTAATGCTTCCCGAAATCTTGGACGGCTTTCAGAAAACCTGTTACTGCCTCTGAAAAACTTGGCACTGCTTCTAGAAAACTTAATATGCTTCCAGAATAACTGATACTGCTTCTAGATGACTTCATACCACTTCCAAAAAACTTGAGATGTTTTCAAAAGACTTGAAATCCTTCTACAAGACTTGAAATGATCTACAAAACTTGATACTGATTCTAGAAAATTCTATCTCCTTGCAGAAGAGGCGATAATGGTTCTAGATAATTTGATACCTCTTCCAAAATACTTGAGATGCTCCCAGAAGACTTGCAATATTGTCAGAAAACTTGGAGTGTTACCAGAAAACTTGTAATGCTTCCCGAAATATTGGACGGCTTTCAGAAAACCTGTTACTGCCTCTGAAAAACTTGGCACTGCTTCTAGAAAACTTAATATGCTTCCAGAATAGCAATACTGCTTCTAGATGACTTCATACCGCTACCAAAAGACTTGAAATGTTGTACAAGACTTGATACTGATTCTAGAAGATTCTATCTCCTTGCAGAAGAGGTGATACTGGTTCTAGATGACTTGATACCTCTTCCAAAAAAATACTTGAGATGCTTCCAGAAGACTTTCAATATTTTCAGAAAACTTGGTGTGTTGCCAGAAAACTTGTAATGCTTCCAGAAATCTTGAACGGCTTTCAGAAAACTTGTTACTGCCTCTGAAAGACTTGGCACTGCTTCTAGAAAACTTAATATGCTTCCAGAATAGCTGATACTGCTTCTAGATGACTTCATACCATTTCCAAAAGACTTGAGATGTTTTCAAAAGACTTGAAATCCTTCCACAAGACTTGAAATGTTCTACAAAACTTGATACTAATTCCAGAAGATTCTATCTCGTTGCAAAAGAGGCGATACTGGTTCTAGATGATTTGATACCTCTTCCAAAATACTTGAGATGCTTCTAGAAGACTTGAAGTGTAGCCAAGAAACTTAATATGCTTCCAGAAGACTTAATATTACTTCCAGAAGACTTGGTACTGCTTCTAGAAGACTTAATATTGCTTTTGGAAGGCTGTATACTAAAGACTTGAAATACTCCAGAAGACTTGATATTACCTCTGGAAGATTTGAAATACTCCCAGAAAACTTGACAATGCCTCTGTGGAACTTAAATAGCTTCTAGAAGACTTGATATTGCCTCTGGAAATTTTGAATAGCTCCCAAAAGACTTCAAATTGCCTCTGGAAGGAGTAAAATGCTTCTAAATGACTTAATAATACCCCTAGAAGACATGAAATGCTTTCAGAGGACTTGATACAGCAATATCAAGTTTAAGACTTGATATTACTTGTAAAAATTTTAGCAGAAAATATCTTTATCGCAAAAAACAAGATGCTGTTGAAAAATCATTTCACTTTGCTTCGAAAATATTAATTACTACAAAAGTATTAAGACTAAAAGTAAATACAAAAGCATAAATAATGGTTCCAGAAGAAATTTTTTTTCAAACGGGAAAAAACTGTTAATAATATTGGATTTCGCTTCGAAATACTTAATATTATTGGCAAATTACAAAATTTTCATATCAGAATTTCAAAAATTATAAATTAAAGACTAGACATTGTCTATGTTATTGTTATTTGAATTGAAGCTATCATTTTCATTTTTTAATTTTAATGTAGTATTAAGATTTTTTTTTCAATTAAGTCCCAGCATTTACCCAATCATTACGTTTGAGTCTAATCCTCAATCTTATTTCTTGAGAGCTTGTTTCCAATAATGTCAGAATAAACCTTATTTTGAAAATTCATTATTCTGATAGCGCGAGAATTTTCATCACTTCATAAATGATTATTGTGGATGTTAATAACTATTTCTTGTCATATCGAGGTTTCGTCTGTAAGATATTAGCAAAAATTGAATTGGGTTAGGTTGGATAGCCTTAATGGGTAATAATGCGCAATTTTATGATGTCTAGAAGTATAAATCCAAAGTCAATTTCTAAACCCCTAATTAAGTTTTTATTTTAATGTTACGTCTAAGTGTAACAAAACATTTTATGAAAACAAAAATTGATTTATTTTATTAATTTATTATGTTGGTTGGGTTGTAGTTAATAAAATAACGGAGTATCAAAAGTGCCATGTGAATTCTCTTTCACGACCGCCTAGATTGATCACACAGACCATTTAGTTGAGTCGAGCGCTGGTAGAAAACCGTCCGAAAAATAACCAGACGTAGTTGATGGCGGGCGTTTTATTGCCGTCGACCATATGGAATACCGATTTGACGCCTTTGTTCCGGCCGTTTTAAGGACGCGCGCGGTCTGTTTGCTTGTGACCACCCCACGGGAATCAATAACCCAGAGGTTTGACGTATAAACATCGACCGATAGCGTCCGGAACGTAGGGAACGTACAGAACGACGGTGGAGATGGTGGAGATGGTGGAGGCGGCGACGGTGATGGCGGGAACGAAGCCAGCCCCGAGACGACGGCAGGGCATTTATTTAATAACGCCTTATTTGGTCGCGGACGTGACGGAAGTTATCGGCCGTTCGTCGTTGTAACGACGAGGAATTGCTAATATTGCGATTCTCCTAACGGATACTAAGAAAATAAATCAATATATATTTCATCGAATCCTCCAAAAATGGCTCGGTAAAAAGATCAACTCGATCTCTTTCGAAACAATAGACGAAGAGCACCGTGGATTCATTTGCATGCGTACAATGAAATTCCCGAATAAAACGTTATAAAACGGGCCGTAAATTTATTCGGCGCGTCGTCGTTCGTTTCACGCTTTTATAGACGGCCTCCGGTTTACTATGGTCGAGGCGAAAACTTTTTCAAAAAAAAAAAAACAAAAAAGAAAAGAAACAAAAAAGAAGCAAACAAAAAAGCTTCGCCCGTTCCGTAGGCGTACTCGAAGAGGAAATTATTTTTTGATTGTTCTCTTCTTGCGCCGATTTATAAGTGCGGCTTTTTTTTCGGACCGCCTGCACACCCTACACGTAAATATTTGTACTATCCAAGTGCCGTATCAATTTACAAGCGGACGCGAGTCGTTAAACGTCCAATGTTTTTGTAAACGATGTTTTTACTGGGACGAAAGCGATTTGGAAATAAATAGATCTATTCTCAATATACTTTTAAAAAATTTTGTCATGTATTCGTTTGAATCTAAAACGCACATTTGTCTGATAAAAATAGTGCGTCTAAGCCTAAGTCTAGTATTTGACATTTTTTATTTATGCATATTTGGGTTTAGCTAAAACACACATTTGTCTGACAAAATTAGTACGTCTTATATCGAACTAATACGATATAATAAGCCTAAGTCTAGTGGTAGTTCAAGTTTTAGTTCAATCGAATGTATACAATCCAAATTTTAATAACAACTACAACCAAAACTAACGCTAGCATTAAAACTAACACTAGAACTAGAAACATTCGGATTTAGCCGTACGTCTCTTAAGACGATTTAATCCGAATGATTCTAGTTCGAATTCACAAGTAAAACTAGAATTAACACGCATATTTCTAGTCCTAGGTCTAGTGTTAGTTCTATTTTTAGTTCAATGAAATATATACAATCTAACATTGAATAGCAACTACGCCCAAATCTAACACTAACATTGAAACTGACATTAGATCTAGAACTAGAAACATTCGGATTTAGCCATACGAGTCTTAAGACGGCTAACCCCGAATGATTCTAGTTCTAAGTCTAGTGTGAGTTGTAATTGTAATTCACTAAATATATACAATATATTTTGGACTAGAGATGTGCGCGTGAGTGACTTTTTATACCCGCTCACGACCTAGACCCACGATTGTCACGCACGCCGCAAACGCGAATATCATACATAAATCACGCGTGAGTAACATCAATTCACGTGACTTACACTCAATCAGTTGATCAATAGAGATGTGCAAATTACGTGTGACCTATCGTGAGTGGTTATCAATTTTTGTACCACTCACGTGGACGTGCGTGATCGTGAAGAAGTTCGTTTTCGACAGGACCCGGCGTGACATGGCAAACCCAACCCAACCCAACCTAACCAAACCTAACACAAACCAACCAAACGCAACCAATCTTACCCAACCCATAACATTCCAACTTCATACCATCCTTTATATTGATGTTGTATGTAGTTGGAGTTCAACCCAACCTAACTAATCCCAAACCAACTTAACCAAACCGAATGCAACCAATCAGACCCAACCCATAACATTTAAACTTCATGCTATCCTTCATATTGAAGGCTATTGAACCCAACCTAATCGAGCCCAACCCAACTTAACCTTTTTTTTTACGAGGTCGGGGAAAATCTGCTTAACAGACATCTGGCCTGGGATAATAGACGGCCAGATAGTGTGGGGTTGGGGTAATAACCCCGACCCACTAAAAAACCCTTTCTTGGTCTTCTCTGGAACCGCCGTTAGGCATTTCTTCAGAGTTGATCTCTTCACGCGCTCTCTTACGACCTTCACCCACTATACCAATTTCATACCTGAATGGGGGGATCGTTTCCCCCCCCCCTCGAAAGCCCTCTTCCGTAGTACTATTCCCTCCTACATATGTAACCTTATCCACTCCTTCCTTGGTTCGCATTTGCTCGATCGTTGATATAAAAAGAAATACTACTCCAACTTTTTGAAATTCACTTTGTTTTTTACATACCCGGTCGAGGGGGGCAGCCCCCCTCTCGCTCCTCTTCTTTTCTTCTCTTCTTTATTTCCTTTTCGGCCTGGTTCTTCTCTTTCATTATCTTCCTCAGGAAGCCCATCAACATCTCAGCCGTTTCTTTCTCGCTCATCAGTATCTGTGATACAGTGTTTTTGTCTATCCTAGTTCCAATCTCTGTTTCGATCATCTTTCTTTCCCTCTCGAATCTTTCACACTCAAACACGGTATGCTCCGGGGTGTCTATTTCTGCACGGTCAAACCAGCACATATCGGATTCTATTTTTTTACATTTTTTCAGGTAGCTTCAAAGCAATCGTGTCCCGTGATCGCCTGCGTTGTATAATAATCTGTCGGCGGACCTTTTTCCTGCCACTCAGCAACGTTCTTTATAAACACACTACTCCATCCTTTGTAGCTTTCCCACCCTTTTTGCCATTTCTCCATCATTTCTAGTTCTTTCCTCAATCCTTAAATCCAAAGGTGGGCACCCCGCAAGCACCCCAACCGCTTCTGTTGCTACCCTTCTATATGCTGATGTTATAGCTATGGTATACTTGCGTTCTATATTACGGATCATTCTTCTGTATTTTTTTATCTTAATCCTATTTCAAATGCAGGAGCTGCGTAAAGAATCACCGAACTGATTGTCGATGCTAGAATCTTTCTTTTTTTGTGGGACGGTCCTCCTACTCTCGGCATTAGTTTTGCCATTACATTCTGCTTTCACCATTACATTCCGTTCACCATTAGGCAGTAGTATCGTCCTCTGTGATAAGTAGGTATTGATCAGACTTCTTATCGGTGTCGTAACTCTTACTTCCCTTGACGTCTCTCTTACTTCTCTCCAGGAGACAGAATTAAACACGTCTTTTACATCAATCAATATAATCACACTATATCTTCTGTGTGTTAAAGATATCTTTTCCTCTCTCTCACCCTTTCTATCACTGCCATCACTGCGTCCACCGTCCCCCTTCCTTTTCTATACGCAAACTGGTAGTCACTAATCGCGCCGTTGTCTTCAAGCTGTTCCACTAATCTTTTGTTAATTAATCTCTCTAAAAGTTTTCCTACTACGTTTAGTAGGCGCAACGGCCGATATGACTGCGTCTTTCCTGCTTTCATAGGTTTTTCTATTAGTAGCAATTTCGCTTCTTTCCATATCTCTGGGAAGTATCCATTCGCTAGACAGTCATTAAACACCTGTAGGAAAAACCCAACCCAACTTAACCAAACCGAATGCAACCAACCTAACCCAATCTATAACATTCCTCATATTGAATGATATAAAGTTGAAACTTAACTTAATCTAACGAATCTTCAACATTTTTTGGAAATATTCCATGACTTTTTCTTCTATAGCTGGATTAAGTTGAGCTCTAACTTCACACCATTCAATATGAGGGATGGTATGAAGGTTTTCTTGTATGGTTAAGTTCCAACTTTAAATTATTAAGAATGAAATTGAAGCTCAATCCAATCCAAATATAGATGAAAAAAGCACGGAATATTTGGATTTTTCCTTCTATAGTTGAGTTGTGTTAATCTTCTACTTCATGCCATCTCTCATATAACAAAAGATCAAATCCAAAACTTTTTTGTGGTTGGGTTAAACTCCAACTTCATACCATTCAATATGAGGGATGGTACAAACTTGATGCCATGATATGCATCAAGTTTATATTTGGTATATATTTATATTTGGCATTTTTTATTTATGCATATTTGGGTTTAGCTGTGCGTTTTTAGACGCACGGCTAAACCCGCATATTTCTAGTTCTAGGTCTAGTGTTAATTCTAGTTTTAGTTCAATGAAATATATACAATCTAACCTTGAATAACAACTACGCCCATTACATCTAGAACTAGAAACATTCGGATTTAGCCGTACGAGTCTTAAGACGGCTAAACCCGAATGATTCTAGTTCTAAGTCTAGTGTGAGTTCTAATTGTAATTCACTAAACATATACAATATATTTGTGCTAGAGATGTACGCGTGAGTGACCGCTCACGATTTTGATTGCCACGCACGCCACTCACACGAATATCATACATAAATCACGCGTGAGTCACATCAATTCACGTGACACACACTCAATCAGGTGATCGTATTTGACAGAGTGGCAGAATTAACAAAATGTTTAGTTAATAATAATAATTTCGCGAATGCGTCAGCGGATGTGGATTTTTGGATGCGGATTTAAAGGATGTGGAATTATAAAAAAAAAATTACGTACTAACTTTTTAATAAAAATAATATTTCTGTAGCAATTTTCCTATTTTATATATGTATGCCACCTCCGGTATTCTATACAATACTCAGGAAATTTACAGAATACCTGAAACGTTTAGGTAATATATGAAATGTTATTAATTTTATACTTTGTCTAGATATTTTATAAAATATCGAATGCCAAGCAGATAAAGTGTGTAAAAGGCGCAAACAAGAAACCTGAATGTAACAAACCCTCAAAGAGCTTGAAAATCGATTCATTTAATGTTCGTTATAGGCAAAATTTAAAAAAATATATGAATTAAAAGTATTTAAATTAAATTGACCAATATGTAAACAATTTGAGTATAAATTGAAAGAAATCTGGTTGATGATATCATGTTGAATTGGGTTGGCTACAGCTTCAACTTCATACCATCCCTCATTTTGAATGGTATGAAATTGGAGTGCAACCCAACCCAACTTGATACCATATCTCATATTGAATCAAACCTGGAAGTTTTGTTATTTTAGATATGATTATTAAATATTAGATATTATCATTATTAGATATGATGAAGGATGGCATGAAGTTGAAACTTGACTCAACCCAACTATAGAAGAAAAATCTAACATAAAATATGGAAGATAAAATTACGAAATATTTCCAAAAATTTAAAATAATTCAAAATTTAGAAGTATAGCAACCAGTATGTTATGGTTAGGTTAACCATAACGTACTGGTTGCGCTTCAACTTTATACCATCCCTCATATTAAACGGCATGAAGTTGATGATTAACACAATTCAACTATAGAAGGAAAAATCAAAAGATTCTGTGCTTTCTTCTTCTATATTTGGATTGGATTCAGCTTCATTTTCATTCTTAATTAATAATGATTAGGTTAACCATAACGTACTGGTTGCGCTTCAACTTTATACCATCCCTCATATTAAATGGCATAAAGTTCAAGATTAACACAATTCAACTATAGAAGGAAAAATCAAAAGATTCTGTGCTTTCTTCTTCTATATTTGGATTGGATTCAGCTTCATTTTCATTCTTAATTAATAATTTAAAGTTGGAGCTCAACCCAACTCAACCATGGAAGAAAACCTTCATACCATCCCTTATATTGAATGGTGCTAAGTTAGAGCTCAACTCAATCTAGCTGTAGAAGAAAAAGTCATGGAATATTTCCAAAAAATGCTGAAGATTCGTTAGATTAAGTTAAGTTTCAACTTTATATCATTTAATATGAGGTATGTTATAGATTGCGTTAAGTTGGTTGCATTCGGTTTGGTTAAGTTGGGTTGTTTTTGATTAGGTTGGGTTGATCCCCAATATCATACCATTCAATATGAAGGATAGCATGAAGTTAAAATGTTATGGGTTGGGTCAGATTGGTTGCATTCGGTTTGGTTAAGTTGGGTTGGGTTTAGTTAAGTTGAGTTGAACTCCAACATCATACAACATCAATATAAAGGATAGTATGAAGTTGGAATGTTATGGGTTGGGTTTGATTGATTGCGTTTGGTTGGATTGTGTCAGGTTTGGTTAAGTTGGGTTGGGTTTGCCATGTCACGCCGAGTCCTGTCGAAAACGAACTTCCTCACGGTCACGCACGTTCACGTAAGTGGTACAAAAATTGATGACCACTCACGATGGGTTACGCGTAATTTGCACATCTCAAATTTGCACTGAATCACAAATAAAACTAGAACTAACACTACACCTAGGACTAGTCTCCAAACGCACGGCTAAACCTAAATGCTTCTAGTTCTAGATATAATATTAGTACTAGTTTTCGTTCTATGGAATATACAGTATGTTTGTAGCTATGTTATATCTCAAAACTTTTCAGCTGTATTTGAAACTTTTCAAAGACAGTATATTTTGCTACAAAATGTGTCTTTAGAATGAAAAGAATAAAGAAAAAACCGGGACATGATACTAATTTTTAGAAATCTTTTATATTATTCATATCTCTCTCAGGAGATATGATTTAATTTAATTTCATATCACCAAATACGGTCATTAATATTAAATACAATAAGCTTTTGATAACATAAATATTTAATAATAATGACTCATAAGATAATTAGATTGTCTAATTACTTTCATCCCTAACTCATCGTCAAAGACAAACAAGGAAGTGTGTTGGCGGTGAGTTCTTCCACATTCTCATTGCCGGAAGGGTGCTGTTGGGCTATTGAGATGTAAGCGACACCAACGGACCCAGCTGTAACTGTTTGCTCCATCTGGTTCCATTTCGCGGCTCGTCGACTTCGTCTGACTCACCCCGATCCTCCCTTGTAACATGACCTTGACGCGGTTTTGTTTTTCACGTTCATCGTTCTTTTTTATTAGCCGATTTTTTTTTAATAAAACGTAACGTGACCCCACTTTTCTTTTTTGAGTTTGGGTAAATACGTTTAATATTGTCATCGAACCGTGGAAGGCAAACCATCTCGAATAACAAAACAAACTGTCTCTGCAATAGAGTTTTTCGGGAATTCAACGGAGCGCGAGATGCGACGACAACCGTCCCGATTTAGCTGTCATTATGAAGAGATTAACAAAAATTTGTCGCACAATGTGTCCGTTCTGCCGTCAAATATGCCCAAAGGCGTACCACCCGTCCTCTGTATTCGTATGTAAACACGTATTGGGAGTGTACCCATTATTATTATAACGCGGTCGACGTTCTCGTACGGTACTTCCGCATCGACGAGTTTATCCTGGGGACAGTAGGGAGCTTACACGGAGTTCCTAGGGGATCTTCCGATAAACCTCTCTTTCTTTTCAGATTAAAACCTTTTCAGATTGTTACAAGATCTTTTTCCATAACGAAATCTATTTAAACTTATTTTGTTGTACTTTTAAGAAAGCATTCTTTACTTCCAACAAAATGTAACTATCTAAAGCATTAACAATTTATTAATACATATTCTTTTTCAACACTCTTATTCAATAAATGTGTAATTTGTCGTTAATTTTCTAATAATTTCTTAGTTATTTCAATTTAGTATAGTATTTAAAAAAACAGAAAAAGAAAGAATCAAAAAATATTGAAAAGAAACCCAAATCATATCAAGAATAAGATTGATATAAGATGGAAAGAAGAATGAGGGGGAAAAGTCCAAAGTGAAGCCAAAGACCCATTAAACAAAAATATCTTAACACAAAGTCAAGAGCATTTCTGTAATAAAAGAAAAATAAAAAAGAATGCCGTTTGGTCTTCTGAGACAATGAGATTACAGGAGAATTTTTGCTCTGGATGCAGCAGAATCAACAACATTTATGCAACAGTTCCAAAAGTGGTCCGGCAAGGAAGAAAGTATTAGATATAGCTGAAAGCTACAATTGACTGTAGATAGTAATAATATATATTTGTTTCCATAAAAGTCCACTGCATAGAAAAACGATTTAACGAATTATCAAAAATGGTAGTATTCTGATGTTCAAATCAATCTTAATCCACACAAACACAACCTCTTCCTTGAAGATGAGAATTGCACCTTTAAATATTAGATCTAGTTCGGGTTTTTTGTGGAAATTTCTGTCTAATCTTGACATTTGTTCTTCAGTTTTTGTAATTAACGCTACCTACAGTGGAATCATCAACAAAAAGATCTACTAAAAATCTTCTATCAATTCTAAAAGATTGTTGATGAATAGGATAAAGAGGAAACTTATACCTTTTGCGACAATTTTATCATACGAGACCTTTTCTTTCTAATAAATAAGATAGATTTTATTACTTGAAATAAAGATATCAAGTTTTGAAATCAAGATATTGAAAAATTATACGTTGATATGAATGTTTGCTAACAATCCTATGCTGACGTTAGTCAGCAAGAGGAGCCTAATTCTTGGAAACTTTTCAAATCTAGCCAACAGTATCAAGACTTCTAGAAGCATAGCGACTCTTTTGGAAACATTTCAAGTCTTTTGCAAACAATATCAAGTTTTTTAGATACAGTATTAAGTTTTGCAGAGGAAATATTATATAGGAAGCATATCAAGTGCAAGCATTTCGAGTCTTGTACTATACAATATCAAGTCTTCTAGAAGTATTGCAAATTTTCTGGAAGCATTTAAAGTCTTATCCAAGTAAAATTAAGTTTCTTAGACGCAGTATCAAGTTTTCCAAAGGCGGTATTGAGTCTTTTAGAATTATTTTAAACGTTCTAGAAATAGTATCAATTTATCTGGAAGCATATCAAATTTGCCAGGTACAATATTAGGTATTCTGGAAAAATTTGAAATCTTGTGCATGCAGTATCAAATCATATGCAAGCAAAATCAAATTTTTTAGATGCAGTGTCCAGTCTTCCAAAGGCAATATTGAGTCTTTTGGAAGTATTTTAAATTTTTTAGAAACAATATCAAGGTTTCTAGATGCAGTATCAAGTTCTTCGAAGGCAGTATCGAGTCGTCTGAAAGCATTGCAAATCTTCTGGTTTCTAGATGCAGTATCAAGTCTGCTAGAATGAGTATCAATTCTTCTGGAAGTAATATTATGTTTTTGAAAAAATTATAATTTTTGTGCATGCAATACCAAGTCTTCTGCAAGCAATATCAAGTTTTTTAGACGCATTGTAAAGTCTTCCAAATGGCAGTATCGAGTTCTTTGGAAGCATTTAGAATCTTTTGGAAGCAGTATCAAGTTTTCTAGATGCAGTATCAACTTCTTCCAAGGCAGTACGAGTCATCCGGAAGCATTGCAAGTCTTCTGGAAGCAATATTACGTCTACTAAAACTAGTATCAAATCTACTAGAACCACCATCAAGTCTGCCAGAATCAGTACCAAGTACTTCAAAGGTAGCATAGAGTCTTCTGGAAGCATTGCAAGTCTTCTAGAAGCCGTACCAAGTCTACTAGAACAGTATCAAGTCTACTAGATCCAGTATCAAGTCTACTAGAACCTGTACTAAGTCTACTAGATCCAGTATCAAATCTGCTGGAATTAGTATCAATTCTTTTGGAAGCATATCAAATCTTCCAGAGGCAATATTAGGTTTTTGGAAAAATTTCAATTCTTGTGCATGCAGTATCAAGTCTTCTGCAAGCAATATCAAGTTTTTTAGACGCAGTGTCCAGTTTTCCAAAGGCAGTATCGAGTCTTTTGGAAGCATTTTAAATCTTTTAGAAGCAAGATCAAGTTTTCTAGATGCAGTATCAAGTTCTTCGAAGGCAGTATCGAGTCTTTTGAGAGCATTGCAAGTCTTCTGAAAGCAATATCAAATCTACTAATATCAGTATCAAGTCTACTAGAGCCAGCATTAAGTCTGCTAGAACCACACCAAGTTCTTTAAAGGTAGTATAGAGTCTTCTGGAAACAGTACTAAGTCAACTAGACTCAGTATCAAGTTTGCTAGAATCAGTATCAATTCTTCTGAAAGTATATCAAATCTTCCAGAGGCAATATTAGGTTTTTGGAAAAATTTCAATTCTTGTGCATGCAGTATCAAGTCTTCTGCAAGCAATATCAAGTTTTTTAGACGCAGTGTCCAGTTTTCCAAAGGCAGTATCGAGTCTTTTGGAAGCATTTTAAATCTTTTAGAAGCAAGATCAAGTTTTCTAGATGCAGTTTCAAGTTCTTCGAAGGCAGTATCGAGTCTTTTGAGAGCATTGCAAGTCTTCTGAAAGCAATATCAAATCTACTAATATCAGTATCAAGTCTACTAGAGCCAGCATTAAGTCTACTAGTACTAGTACCAAGTTCTTCAAACGTTGTATAGAGTCTTCTGAAAGCATTGCAAGTCTTTTGGAAGCCGTCAAGTCTACTAGAACAGTATCAAGTTTACTAGATCCAGTACCAAGTCTACTAAAACCAGTACTAAGTCTACTAAATCCAGTATCAAATCTGCTAGAATTAGTATCAATTCTTCTGGAAGCATATCAAATCTTCCAGAGACAATTCCAAAAGGCTTTTGGAAAAATTTCAATTCTTGTGCATGCAGTATCAAGTCTTCTGCAAGCAATATCAAGTTTTTTAGACGCAGTGTCCAGTCTTCCAAAGGCAGTATCGAGTCTTTTGGAAGCATTTTAAATTTTTTACAAGCAAGATCAAGTTTTCTAGATGCAGTATCAAGTTCTTCGAAGGTAGTATCGAGACTTCTGACAGCATTGCAAGTCTTCTGGAAACAATATCAAGTCTATTAAAACCAGTATCAAGTACACTAAAATCAGCATCAAAACTACTAGAACCAGTATCAAGTTCTTCAAAGGTAGCATAAAGTTTTCTGGAAGCATTGCAAGTCTTCTGGTTGTAATACCAAGTTTACTAGAACCAGTATCAAATCTATTAAATCCAGTACCAAGTCTGCTAGAATCAGTATCAAGTCTTCTGGAGATATTCAAATCTTTTAAAAGCGGCGTAAGTCTTTCAGAGGCGGGTATTGAATCTCCATCATGATCTTATTTATTGCGCTATTAAATTCTGAAATGTAGTTATCGTCAGCGTAATCTCTCTTACCGGAATTTAAAACATGTTAACCATCAAGCACTCAACTCTGATGCGCTAGGATAGACTGGAAACCGTTATATCTTATGACGAATATTGATGCGAAAGTTAATTATTTTAATAACAAAGTAACATGTTCAAACATGCTCCGATAATGCAAACGAGAGTGAAACAGTTTCTTGTCCCCTGGTTAACTGATTATATGATGTATAGATGTAACCCGTCAGTTGATAACTACATCTAAAATCACTCTTTGCGTAATAGGTACAACCACAAATACAAAAATGCTGAAAGAAGCATTTTTATTGGAAATTATCTATGTTGACACCAACTACTTTTTGGAATATCTTGTGATTTCTTGGCTCTCAAACTCTCACAATCCACGCCGAATCCTAACTTATTGACCAGTTATTTTAAGCTTGACACTACTCAGAAAGCTACTTTAACTCAAATTATTCGTGCTTCAGGGAATGTGAGCATGGATGATACTCGTGGCTTTTCATTGACTATGATTGATTCGGAGGTTTCTTTTTGAATCATCCTCCTTCCTCCTTCCTCCTCCCAAATTGAAGGCTCCAATTTTGGCTAGCGACGATCGTTTTATTTCAATCCATTATATTTTGTAAAAGGTTCTTAAGCGTATTGTATATACATAGATTTATGATTTTCTTGATGAGTATCGATTGATTAATGACAAGCAGTCTGATTTCCGACGGGGTCATGGTTGATCAAGATCATGAATAATATAAGAGTTGTCTGTGATAATCTTCATTTCACCATTTTTGTTCTATTTGATTTCAGCAAATCCTTTGACTCTTCTTCTTTCTATACTTTCATCTATTAATTTTTCCTCTTCAAGTCTTTCATGGTTTCAATCATATCTTTCTATGTGTCCGCACCAATTCAACCTTTTCCAATCGCTTTGAGCTTTCTTGTGATGTACCCTTGTTTTTGTGGTTTTTTATCTTCATTGATAGTGTTACCAAGGTTATTTCTTCAAATTTTCTTCTTTACGGGGATGATTTGAAGATTTATACCTATACATCAATTGATGTCTTTCCTCAAGCTATTGAGCGAATTAATAATGATCTTGCTAAAATGTTTGAGTGGTCTAAACTATACGGTTTGAAACAAGCCATAATATTTGGTATAAATCTTTTACAGAGCAGGGATTTTAGTGAGTACAATGAGTTTTTGTTGTAATTGTCACCAAGGAATGTCGAGTTGAAGTATCATTTATGGATCTGTTATGGTACATCTGAGATAAATCTGATAGATTATATACAACATCAATATCACATTAATCTTATTCTCACCGAATTAAAGACTAATTAAATTTGAATTATATCTTAGATTCTCTTCTTTTATTCATAGATTATATAGATGAGGTATTTATAATATAATATGGTATGGATTTAATACATTTAAGGAGTAATTTAATTTAAAATTTTAATCTATTAATAGATGCATGATCTGGGACTATAAACATTATAGTCCGGTCGCGGAATTTTGAATAATACATCTCGACGCTGCCGCCGTTCGCGCTCGAATTAGAGATAAAAGCAATCGCAAATTGATGGGCTATTACGAGGCACCGCGCCAGATTAAATTGGAAAAGTTTAGCGCCGCCAGCGCGCCGTATTTAAATCAAATTCAAGCGCGCCGCGCTTCGCCGCGACGGAACTGGTTCGTATCGGCTATATCCGGTCAAAAAAAAAAGTTAAGAACCAAACCGTCAAAAAAATTAATCGATTTAAGTTATGAAAAAAACGATCGTTGAAATAAAGTGTCTTTGAAGTTCGAATAAGGCAAAATCCGTGACCGGAACGACTTGGTGTTGTTGTTATAGCGAAACGGCGCCGATTTTACTCGGCACGCTATCACAGAAACCTCAATTAGTGATCGGGTTTTTCAAATCCACGGCGAACGCACATTGCGGTTAATATTTAAGGACTTATTGCCCCAGTTCAGTGGCGCGCGTGCACCATACCGATAATTGCTTGAGATCACGTAACGTTTACTTCCCGTACAAATCGTTAACAACTGTTCAACTATCGATTTATTTATTAATCTAAAAGCACCCCATCATCAACGTTTTAAATTATTTAACGAGTAATTGCTCTTTCTTTTCCCGGATTATTACTTCATTCAATTTCCTCGAAATATACGATTTAATCACGAAACTTTTCGCCCAAATCGTACCCCTTTAAACTCTTTAAAGTGGTAAATCCATGCAAATATCAACTTTATTAATTAAATCCGAACCGATCCCCTAAACATTTCACCAATAAAACGATATGCGTGAGCCTTGGCGCAAAAGTTAAACACGAAATCAAAGTGGCCTGCCACGGAAGACGAAGGGGGTGCATTCCCTACGGGATGATGAGTAGAGTAGAGTAGAGTAGAGTAGGAAGTGAGGAGGGCGAGTCCACCCCGGCATATGCATAAAATCGGGACACTTCTTCAATAATGTATTCGCACAGTCCATGATTCATAGCAGTTACAGCATTAGCGTGTTTGCCACCCTGATTTGGTCCCAACCCCACGTTTCTATATCACTATTTGTAGTGGCCGATTTTTTTATGCGAGGGTGACAATTTGCGGAATGAAATTGTATCCGAAGCGAGCAAACAAAAATCGTATCCGATGGTAGCGACAGATTGCGTTTTCCCTCAAAAGCTGAACGTAAAACGGGAGGGTTGAAACTTTTTCACCTTCCACCGCGGTAAAATTAAATCGCGCTATGATGATAAAATAAAAGCTCACGCGTAAAGTTTTATCCGAACACATCAATTTCGACGGAGTTTTTCTTTCTTAACCTGCCTTTATTCGGGGGTTTTAAGGACGTAAAGAATTCGAATTCCGCGGTCATAACGAGGGCGCGATTCCGAACGCGAATGGTATTGGAAAATTTAAATTGTCGAAGTTTTTCCATCTTCGAAATGATAACGTTGACGTTAACGGAAGTGGAAGTTGTTTTACAAAAGGGGAGGAAAGTTTTAAAAAAAGCTTTGTGTTTGTATTGATTATTACGAAAGAAAATCTTTTTCTTTAGAACAAGAAAAGGAATTTTCTTGTCTACTTAGGCCCAGTTTATTCACCTTTAGTTAAATTTAACTATGACATATTTATTTATTTAATATTTTTTTGCACTTTTATTAACAAGACGATAGTATTTCACACAATGTTACTACCGGTTTCGGTTACGTTTAAACCATCTTCAGGAAATACATTTTAAAAAATTTGTTGATCTTATTGACATTTTATTTTATCGTCTTGTTAATAAAAGTGCAAAAAATTATTAAATAAATATTTAATTCAAGACGAAAAACATTCCTATAAAATAAAAAATATCACATATTTACCATAGTTACTGTTAACATAGGCAATCATGTCAAGTGAAATTACAGTAACCATGGAAAATATCCAGTAGTTAAATTTAACCAAAGGTGAATAAACCGGCCCTTAATCAAGTTAGTCGTTGCACCTGATTATATGATGAGATCGTATAGTAGATCTGAAGGGTGAACTTCCTCATTGTACTCACCCTATATGGGGGAGAGGAGAGTGTACATTTTTGAAAATGGTATCTTACATTTTCTTATTATCAACCCATAATGTATGATCACTATAATCATATCATGCCGATCTTCCAATGATATTTTACAATTTTTGGTATACTTCTACTAAAATCAACATACTTTAATGATTTTTGGATGGTATCTTACATTTTTTGATTGTCAACCCATGATACATGATTACAATAATCATATCATGCGGATCTTTCAATGATAATTTCCAATTTTTTGTATATTTCTATTAAAGTCAACATATTTTAATGATTTTTAGATGGTATCTTACATCTTCTTATTATCAACCCATGATGTATGATCACTATAATCATATCATGCCGATCTTCCGATGATATGTTCCAATTTTTGGTATACTTCTACTAAGATGAACATATTTTAATGATTTTTGGATGGATCTTACATTTTTTGATTGTCAACCCATAATACATGATTACAATAATCATATCATGCTGATCTTCCAATGATATTTTACAATTTTTGGTATACTTCTACTAAGATGACCATATTTTAATGATTTTTGGATGGTATCTTACATTTTCTTATTATCAACCAATGATGTATGATCACTATAATCATATCATGCCGATTTTCCAATGATATTATAAAATTTTTGGTATACTTCTACTAAGATGACCATATTTTAATGATTTTTGGATGGATCTTACATTTTTTAATTGTGAACCCACGATACATAATTACAATAATCATATCATGCCGATCTTCCGATGATATTATGTTCCAAATTTTTGGTATACTTCTACTAAGATGACCATATTTTAATGATTTTTGGATGCATCTTACATTTTTTAATTGTCAACCCATGATACATGATTACAATAATCATATCATGCCGATCTTCCGATGATATTATGTTCCAAATTTTTGGTATACTTCTACTAAGATAACCATATTTTAATGATTTTTGGATGGATCTTACATTTTTTAATCGTCAACCCATGATACATGATTACAATAATCATATCATGCTGATCTTCCAATGATATTTTACAATTTTTGGTATACTTCTACTAAGATGACCATATTTTAATGATTTTTGGATGGTATCTTACATTTTCTTATTATCAACCCATGATGTATGATCACTATAATCATATCATGCCGATTTTCCAATGATATTATACAATTTTTGGTATACTTCTACTAAAATCAACATATTTTAATGATTTTTGGATAGATCTTACATTTTTTGATTGTCAACCCATGATACATGATTACAATAATCATATCATGCGGATCTTCCAATGATAATTTCCAATTTTTTGTATATTTTTATTAAAGTTAACATATTTTAATGATTTTTAGATGGTATCCTACATTTTCTTATTATCAACCCATGATGTATGATCACTATAATCATATCATGCCGATTTTTCAATGATATTTTCCAATTTTTGGTATACTTCTACTAAGATCAACATATTTTAATGATTTTTGGTTGGTATCTTACATATTCTTATAATCAACCCATGATGTATGATCACTATAATCATATCATGCCGATCCTCCAATGATATTTTCCAATTTTTGATATACTTCTACAAAGATCAACATATTTTAATGATTTTTGAATGGATCTTACATTTTTTGATTGTCAACCCATGATACATGATTACAATAATCATATCATGCGGATCTTCCAATGATAATTTCCAACTTTTTGCATATTTCTATTAAAGTCAACATATTTTAATGATTTTTGGATGGTATCTTACATTTTTTGATTGTCAACCCATGATACATGATTACAATAATCATATCATGCTGATCTTCCAATGAAAATTTCCAATTTTTTGTATATTTCTATTAAAGTCAACATATTTTAATGATTCTTGGATGGTATCTTATATTTTCTTATTATCAACCCATGATGTATGACCACTATAATCATATCATTCCGATATTCCAATGATATTTTCCAATTCTTGGTATACTTCTACTAAGATCAACATATTTTAATGATTTTTGAATGGATCTTACATTTTTTGATTGTCAACCCATCATACATGATTACAATAATCATATCATGCCGATCTTCCAATGATATTTTCCAATTTTTTGTATGCTTCTACTAAGATCAACATATTTTAATGATTTCTGGATGGTATCTTACATTTTCTTACAACCAACCCTTGATGTATGATCACTGTAATCATATCATGCCGATCTTTCAATGATATTTTTCAATTTTTGGTATACTTCTACTAAGATCAACACATTTTAATGATTTTTGAATGGATCTTACATTTTTTGATTGTCAACCCATCATACATGATTACAATAATCATATCATGCGGATCTTCCAATGATAATTTCCAACTTTTTGCATATTTCTATTAAAGTCAACGTATTTTAATGATTTTTGGATGGTACCTTACATTTTCTTATTATCAACCCATGATGTATGATCACTATAATCATATCATGCCGATCTTCCTATGATATGTTCCAATTTTTGATATACTTCTACTAAGATCAACATATTTTAATGATTTTTGGATGGATCTTACATTTTCTTATTATTAACCCATGATGTATGATCACTATAATCATATCATGCCGATCTCCCAATGATATTTTCCAATTTTTCGTATATTTCTATTAAAGTCAACATATTTTAATGATTTTTGGATGGTATCTTACATTTTCTTACAACCAACCCATGATGTATGATCACAATAATCATATCATGCCGATCTTTCAATGATATTATTCAATTTTTGGTATACTTCTACCAAGATCAACATATTTTAATGATTTTTGGTTGGTATCTTACATTTTCTTATAATCAACCCATGATGTATGATCACTATAATCATATCATGCCGATCCTCCAATGATATTTTCCAATTTTTGATATACTTCTACTAAGATCAACATATTTTAATGATTTTTGAATGGATCTTACATTTTTTGATTGTCAACCCATGATACATGATTACAATAATCATATCATGCGGATGTTCCAATGATAATTTCCAACTTTTTGCATATTTCTATTAAAGTCAACATATTTTAATGATTTTTGGATGGTATCTTACATTTTCTTATTATCAACCCATGATGTATGATCACTATAATCATATCATGCCGATCTTCCTATGATATGTTCCAATTTTTGATATACTTCTACTAAGATCAACATATTTTAATGATTTTTGGATGGATCTTACATTTTTTGATTGTCAACAAATGATACATGATCACTATAATCATATCATACCGAGCTTCCAATGATAATTTCCAATGTTTTGTATATTTCTATTAAAGTCAACATACTTTAATGATTTTTGGATAGTATCTTACATTTTCTTATTATCAACCCATGATATATGATTACTATAATCATATCATGCCGATCTTCCAATGATATTTTCCAATTTTTTGTATATGTCTACGAAGATCAACATATTTTAATAATTTTTGAATGGTATCCTACATTTTCTTATTATCAACCCATGATATATGATCACCATAATCATATCATGCAGATTTACAATGATAATTCCCAATTTTTTGTATATTTCTATTAATATCAACAAATTTTAATGATTTTTGAATGGTATCTTACATTTTCTTATTATCAACCCATGATCTATGACCACTATAATCATATCATTCCGATATTCCAATGATATTTTCCAATTCTTAGTATACTTCTACTAAGATCAACATATTTTAATGATTTTTGGATGGTATCTTACATATTTTGATTGTCAACCCATGATACATGATTACAATAATCGTATCATGCTGATCTTCCAATGAAAATTTCCAATTTTTTGTATATTTCTATTAAAGTCAACATATTTTAATGATTCTTGGATGGTATCTTATATTTTCTTATTATCAACCCATGATGTATGATCATTATAATCATATCATGCCGATCTACCAATGATAATTTCCAATTTTTGGTATATTTCTATTAAAGTCAACATATTTTAATGATTTTTGTATGGTATCTTACATTTTTTTATTATCAACCCATGATGTATGATCACTATAATCATATCATGCCGATCTACCAATGATATTTTCCAATTTTTGGTATATCTCTATTAAAATCAACATATTTTAATGATTTTTTGATGGTATCCTACATTTTTTTATTATCAACCCATGATGTATGATCACTATAATCATATCATGCCGATCTACCAATGATAATTTCCAATTTTTGGTATATTTCTATTAAAGTCAACATATTTTAATGATTTTTGTATGGTATCTTACATTTTTTTATTATCAACCCACGATGTATGATCACTATAATCATATCATGCCGATCTTCCAACGATAATTTCCAATTTTTTGTATATTTCTATTAAAGACAACATATTTTAATGATTTTTGGATGGTATCTTACATTTTCTTATTATCAACCCATGATATATGATCGCAATAAAGATATGGTAATCTTCCAGTGATATTTTCTAATTTTTAGTATACTTCTACTAAGATGAACATATTTTAATGATTTTTTGATGGATCTTACATTTTTTGATTGTCAACCCATAATACATGATTACAATAATCAATTACAATAAAGATATTTTCCAATTTTTTGTATCTATCTATTAAAGTCAACATATTTTAGTGATTTTTGATGGTATCTTACATTTTCTTATTATCAACCCATGATGTATGATGCGATTGTTTTACAAAGAACATAGAAAAGTTTAAAAAAAAAGCTTTGTGTTTGTATTGATTATTACGAAAGAAAATCTTTTCTTTTTCTTTCGAAATTTCTTGTCGACTTAGTCAAGTTAGTCGTTGCACCTGATTAGATGATGAGATCGTATAGTAGATCTGAAGGGTGAACTTCCTCATTGTACTCACCCTATATGGGGGAGAGGAGAGTGTACAGGGATGTTCACAAAATATGCACCCCACGGATCGTTTGACCTTCTGTCGCATTACCGCGCCTGCCACGCGAGAAATTGATATAATGCTTAATTCATGTCATTTGCTTTATGCCCCGGACGCTTATGTTTATGTATATGAGCAAACGGGAGAGTGTATAACGCGAACGTCCCGACGCCACCCGTAATTGGTTATTAGGGAGAATCGAGCGGCACGCACGCGTTCCCGTTTAATTTAAAATCGGCCTAATGGTACGGAATAATTGTTTATTAAATTGATACCCGACGTGTTTTTAATGGCCACCGGCGATAGCCGGTTTGTTTTTTGCGTGAAATATCGATAGCGACGTATGAAAACGTTTTTCCAATAATTGACTTCCATCCCCGGATGTGATTTGACGTGTCAAATCAATGAAATGAAGAAAATAAATTGGATCATAGGGTTTTTGTATGTACAATTCATTTAGTATTAATTGTGCCGATGAATTTTAATACTCCTAGTTTGTGTAATGTCAAAAACTTTATTTTTGTTATATGACAAAATCAAAGTAACGTTCATACTGACATCTCGCTCAAGCAATTTAATTTGGTATCCTACATTGTTTGTCATTTTAATTTGCAAACTTTAAATTTGGAAATTTCTTATCCCCTCATATAATGAGTAACTATCAATTCGTAAAGTACGGTCATTATGGATAATAGCGCATAAAGTAATGAAAGAGTGCGTGAAGTAACAGTTGTTAAATTTTTTCTTAGCGGACACAAAAATTGTGAATTATTAATATTAATTTTTAGTTTGTAGATAAAATTATGCATGAAGTCCTTTCTGGTTGCTTTGCTCGTACTCTAAACATTGCACTCGTGCGAAAAAGCTAACTTTACGCAACGTTTTATAAATGATCATTAATCCTTAATTAATAATTTAATTAAAAGTATTGTTTTGATTTAGGGTTGAGTTTATAACACTGGGTATGTGTTATAAATAAACGTTATAATAAATGTAGTTAAACGGAACCTAAGTAAACAAATCGCCCTCGTGCCCGCTATTAACGTGCATCAATCATTGCGTCCAATAAAGGCATTTGCATGGAGAGTGAACGGGATTCGAGTTTGAGGGCGGTACGTCGCATCGGAGGCGGAAGCACCGGAATCCATCCGGGCGACGGCCCGATAAATCCCAGCGACTTTATTAGATATCTTCTAATTTATGGCGGCCCCGTCGAGTTCATGCAGCCGATACAAACGGCAGCGGCAGCGGCAGCGGCGGCGGCAATCAAGATCAGATCCCACTTTACGGCCGCCTCCCCGAACCTGTGAGATTTGATCCGCGTAACTTGTTATTTTCGATTCGAATTACAACGCGCCAATTTCCCATTTCCGGGTGGATATTGCGTCTAATCCGGGCGGAGGCGCCGTGTTCTGGAGGTCCGGGGGCGGCATAATCACCACTAGATTGGCCGATCGTGGCGTGGCGGTGATCTAGGCCCCATCGGACATCCTCATTATCTTCGGGCGCAGCACCGAATTAACTGGTAAATATTCATGGCGACCGATCATTAGTAAGGAGGCGGCGGGAAACGTGGGGTTAAGCGGCGGCGCCCATGACACGCTCTCATTACCATGTCAAAAGGACTCATATGACCGCCTCATCGTGTCCGTGCTCTGAGCCCACGCGGACCGTGTCTATTTATACGGGACCTTGTTGGCCCTCCGGGGCAGATTGCACCGCCACCGCATCCACCGTTGTTACATTCACGGACTTGTCTCGTAAATATTATCTCGCAAACATATAACTATTTTATTATAAATAACTACTTCTTTATAAAATACCTATAATATGTCATTATGTCCATAATAATTTCTTGACAGTTTCAAGAATTCTGGAAAATTTAGATCGTAGATAAAATATTAACTCACACGATTACTTCACTCGTGCTTTAAATATCATATTCGTGCAAAAAATTAACATTACGCACTGTATCATAAATAACTATTATGATATAGTTTAAGCACTTAGAAAGTTCTAATACATAAAGTTGTATTTACAAACGAGACATAATACATAATTAATTTCGAAACTTGTGAGATAATATTTTATCGTAGATAAGACGATTACTTCACTCGTGCTTTAAATATCATATTTTTGCAAGAAAAGTTAACATTACGCACTGTATCATAAATAACTATTATGATATAGTTTAAGCACTTAGAAAGTTCTAATACATAAAGTTGTATTTACAAACGAGACATAATACATAATTAATTTCGAAACTTGTGAGATAATATTTTATCGTAGATAAGGCGATTACTTCACTCGTGCTTTAAATATCATATTTTTGCAAGAAAAATTAACATTACGCACTGTATCATAAATAACTATTACGATATAGTTTAAGTACTTAGAAAGTTGTAATATATAAAGTGGTATTTATAAACGAGACATAATACATAATTAATTTCGAAACTTGTGAGATAATATTTTATCGTAGATAAGACGATTACTTCACTCGTGCTTTAAATATCATATTTTTGCAAGAAAAGTTAACATTACGCACTGTATCATAAATAACTATTATGATATAGTTTAAGCACTTAGAAAGTTCTAATACATAAAGTTGTATTTACAAACGAGACATAATACATAATTAATTTCGAAACTTGTGAGATAATATTTTATCGTAGATAAGGCGATTACTTCACTCGTGCTTTAAATATCATATTTTTGCAAGAAAAATTAACATTACGCACTGTATCATAAATAACTATTACGATATAGTTTAAGTACTTAGAAAGTTGTAATATATAAAGTGGTATTTATAAACGAGACAAAATGCATAATTCATTTCGAAACTTGTGAGATAATATTTTATCGTAGATAACGCGATTACTTCACAACGCATTGTATCATAAATAACTATTATGATATAGTTTATGTACTTAAAAAGTTGTAATATATAAAGTTGTATTTATAAACGAGACATAATGTATAATTCATTTCGAAACTTGTGAGATAATATTTTATCGTAGATAAGGCGATTACTTCACTCGTGCTTTAAATATCATATTTTTGCAAGAAAAATTAACATTACGCACTGTATCATAAATAACTATTACGATATAGTTTAAGTACTTAGAAAGTTGTAATATATAAAGTGGTATTTATAAACGAGACATAATACATAATTAATTTCGAAACTTGTGAGATAATATTTTATCGTAGATAAGACGATTACTTCACTCGTGCTTTAAATATCATATTTTTGCAAGAAAAGTTAACATTACGCACTGTATCATAAATAACTATTATGATATAGTTTAAGCACTTAGAAAGTTCTAATACATAAAGTTGTATTTACAAACGAGACATAATACATAATTAATTTCGAAACTTGTGAGATAATATTTTATCGTAGATAAGGCGATTACTTCACTCGTGCTTTAAATATCATATTTTTGCAAGAAAAATTAACATTACGCACTGTATCATAAATAACTATTACGATATAGTTTAAGTACTTAGAAAGTTGTAATATATAAAGTGGTATTTATAAACGAGACAAAATGCATAATTCATTTCGAAACTTGTGAGATAATATTTTATCGTAGATAACGCGATTACTTCACAACGCATTGTATCATAAATAACTATTATGATATAGTTTATGTACTTAAAAAGTTGTAATATATAAAGTTGTATTTATAAACGAGACATAATGTATAATTCATTTCGAAACTTGTGAGATAATATTTTATCGTAGATAAGGCGATTACTTCACTCGTGCTTTAAATATCATATTTTTGCAAGAAAAATTAACATTACGCACTGTATCATAAATAACTATTACGATATAGTTTAAGTACTTAGAAAGTTGTAATATATAAAGTGGTATTTATAAACGAGACAAAATGCATAATTCATTTCGAAACTTGTGAGATAATATTTTATCGTAGATAACGCGATTACTTCACAACGCATTGTATCATAAATAACTATTATGATATAGTTTATGTACTTAAAAAGTTGTAATATATAAAGTTGTATTTATAAACGAGACATAATGTATAATTCATTTCGAAACTTGTGAGATAATATTTTATCGTAGATAAGGCGATTACTTCACTCGTGCTTTAAATATCATATTTTTGCAAGAAAAATTAACATTACGCACTGTATCATAAATAACTATTACGATATAGTTTAAGTACTTAGAAAGTTGTAATATATAAAGTGGTATTTATAAACGAGACAAAATGCATAATTCATTTCGAAACTTGTGAGATAATATTTTATCGTAGATAAGACGATTACTTCACTCGTGCTTTAAATATCATATTTTTGCAAGAAAAGTTAACATTACGCACTGTATCATAAATAACTATTATGATATAGTTTAAGCACTTAGAAAGTTCTAATACATAAAGTTGTATTTACAAACGAGACATAATACATAATTAATTTCGAAACTTGTGAGATAATATTTTATCGTAGATAAGGCGATTACTTCACTCGTGCTTTAAATATCATATTTTTGCAAGAAAAATTAACATTACGCACTGTATCATAAATAACTATTACGATATAGTTTAAGTACTTAGAAAGTTGTAATATATAAAGTGGTATTTATAAACGAGACAAAATGCATAATTCATTTTGAAACTTGTGAGATAATATTTTATCGTAGATAACGCGATTACTTCACAACGCATTGTATCATAAATAATTATTATGATATAGTTTATGTACTTAAAAAGTTGTAATATATAAAGTTGTATTTACAAACGAGACATAATGTATAATTCATTTCGAAACTTGTGAGATAATATTTTATCGTAGATAAGGCGATTACTTCACTCGTGCTTTAAATATCATATTTTTGCAAGAAAAATTAACATTACGCACTGTATCATAAATAACTATTACGATATAGTTTAAGTACTTAGAAAGTTGTAATATATAAAGTGGTATTTATAAACGAGACAAAATGCATAATTCATTTCGAAACTTGTGAGATAATATTTTATCGTAGATAACGCGATTACTTCACAACGCATTGTATCATAAATAACTATTATGATATAGTTTATGTACTTAAAAAGTTGTAATATATAAAGTTGTATTTATAAACGAGACATAATGTATAATTCATTTCGAAACTTGTGAGATAATATTTTATCGTAGATAAGGCGATTACTTCACTCGTGCTTTAAATATCATATTTTTGCAAGAAAAATTAACATTACGCACTGTATCATAAATAACTATTACGATATAGTTTAAGTACTTAGAAAGTTGTAATATATAAAGTGGTATTTATAAACGAGACAAAATGCATAATTCATTTCGAAACTTGTGAGATAATATTTTATCGTAGATAACGCGATTACTTCACAACGCATTGTATCATAAATAACTATTATGATATAGTTTATGTACTTAAAAAGTTGTAATATATAAAGTTGTATTTATAAACGAGACATAATGTATAATTCATTTCGAAACTTGTGAGATAATATTTTATCGTAGATAAGGCGATTACTTCACTCGTGCTTTAAATATCATATTTTTGCAAGAAAAATTAACATTACGCACTGTATCATAAATAACTATTACGATATAGTTTAAGTACTTAGAAAGTTGTAATATATAAAGTGGTATTTATAAACGAGACAAAATGCATAATTCATTTCGAAACTTGTGAGATAATATTTTATCGTAGATAACGCGATTACTTCACAACGCATTGTATCATAAATAACTATTATGATATAGTTTATGTACTTAAAAAGTTGTAATATATAAAGTTGTATTTATAAACGAGACATAATGTATAATTCATTTCGAAACTTGTGAGATAATATTTTATCGTAGATAACGCGATTACTTCACTCGTCCTTTAAATATCATATTCGTGCAAAAAATTAACATTACGCACTATATCATAACTAACTATTATGATATAGTTTAAGCACTTAGAAAGTTCAAACAAACCTCATCACGAAACTGATAAGAAAACTATAAACAAGAAACATCAATAAACAAATGACAGCACTCAATAATAACATAATAAAATCAGAACCAACGTATAGATCAATCTCATTCCCAGGCAAACTAGTAGTTTCAATTCAAAAGATCTTTAGAAGATACAATATAGATATTAGTTTCAAAACCAACACCTCCATACTAAATCTTCTAAAACATAAAGATGACTACACAAACCACCTTACTAATAGCTGCATTTACAAACTAAATTGCGACACCTGCGGTGCAGTGTATATAGGAGAAACGGGACGATCTATCAAACAAAGGGTTAAAGAACATATCAACAATGACCGGTCTAATTTCGGCAGACACCTCCTAAATACATCACACAAATTTGACCAAGAAACAGGCATAAAAATTTTACATAAAATGGATAAAAGCATAAGAATGTCTATCACCGAAGCGTACGAAATAGAAAAATTCAACTATCAAAACAAGCACATCGAATGCCTTAATGATCAAATAGACTTACACCACCATTATACAGGACTCTAAAACAACCTTTTCCAACAGTACCTACTTAACTTGACTATGAAATAATCCACTTGCATCCATTTCCCTCGCCCTTTTTTCCTCAACAGAAGAGAGCTAAGATTGTATAGTTGGAGCTGCACTGATTGAGTTCCTTGACAATCAAATTCCTTTCTATATTTCTTTCACGACATATTTCTATCCTATACTAATATTTTAAATTTAAAATTTTCCCTGCCCCGTTCTTTAACCACATGATGTGAACATGCGCACAAGACATGACCTTAATGCTCAACAACCACATTGTTAATAATAAGTGTATTCCATCATCACAGTAAAATTACATACATTGTGTTATTGTAAAACCAACATATATAATGTTGTTTTGCTTTCCATTATTTTAATACTGACGATGTGAGTATTGTTTTCTCTTTAAGATTTAACTATATTTGATATTCACTAATTTTTAATTTACTTGTTTTTATGTATATTTTATTGATCTCACAACCATGTTAATTGTTTGTAGGCCTCTGATGATGGCTCCTATGCCGAAACTAGTCAGGCAATAATAATAAAAACAAAAAACAAAACCAGTAGTATAAATTTAATTGAACTAATCTAAACTTAGAAAGTTGTAATACATAAAGCTGTATTTACAAACGAGACAAAATGCATAATTCATTTCGATACTTGTGAGATAATATTTTATCGTAGATAAGACGATTACTTCACTCGTCCTATAAATATCATATTTGCGCAAAAAATTAACATTACGCATTGTATCATAAATAACTATTATGATATAATTTAAGCACTTAGAAAATTGTAATAAGTAAAGTTGTATTTAAAAACGAGACAAAATGCATAATTAATTTCAAAACTTGAGAGATAATATTTTATCGTAGATAAGGCGATTACTTCACTCGTGCTTTAAATATATTCGTACAAAAATTAACATTACTCACTATATCATAAATAACTATTATGATATAGTTTAAGCACTTAGAAAGTTGTAATACGTAAAGTTGTATTTACAAACGAGACAAAATGCATAATTCATTTCGAAACTTGTGAGATAATATTTTATCGTAGATAAGGCGATTACTTCACTCGTCCTTTAAATATCATATTCGTGCAAAAAATTAACATTACGCAGTGTATCATAAATAACTATTATGATATAGTTTAAGCACTCAGAAAGTTTTAATATGTAAAGTTGTATTTACACGAACGAGACATAATGCATAATTCATTTCGAAACTTTAGTTCGGCAAATATATAAACACAATTACGGGTCGGTGTTTTCAAGTGTTGGACGCTGAACAACGTACACTGGACGCAATAATAGTTCCGGCTTGCAGTTAACAATTCGGCAGGACGATAAATTCAAGTGTCCTCGATCCAGATTTACATAATCGCCGGCAATGTTGGGACCCTCGCCCGAAATCCTCTCGCATTAATAAATCTCTATTTTGACAAGCGATATTTCGCCACTGGGCCCCCACCGCGCCCGGCTAATGACAGGACGCCCCTACACGTTAAGGGTGGCCCTACCAGCGTCGCGACGCCCGAACAATACCTCCATCTATTGACAAAGCGACAAATTATGCCGATGTATATCGACGAATCAAGAGGGTGACTTGATTTTATTTTATCGTCCTCTTTATCAATCACATTAGATTAAAATTTTTGGGAGAAGACAATCACCGAACTAAACCGAGTAAATCTCATTCTGCGGCAAGTCGTCCGGTAATGTCACGGGTTGATTTGATTAGTGACCGTTTTCCGGACGGCCGCCCGCACCTGATGCACGCCACTGGGGTCATTTCACACCAGCTCCATCTGCGTAGATGATAAGGCCACGACCCGAGTCGAGTCGGCGTCTAATCTAATAACTAATTCCGCAGGACCGGGGGAAAACCGGAGGAGGCTGCACTCCTTGATTACACCGCAGGGGATGAGATGAATCCTCCCCCCAAAAGCCGTTAGGTCCGTCTTGTACTGTTCTAATTCTGATCGTAACGATGGGGCGCCCGCCGCGGTTTATGTCCCAATAAACCGGGATATTTGGCAAGTTCGTGTTCAACTCAACTCGACCTGTTGTGTACAAATCGAGTTCGTTTAAATGGAATTAATTTAATTGTAAAATCGCTTTTCATCGTTTGATAATTTTTCAAGGAAGACCAATCGAGCGGTCATGTTTTATCAATCCGGTTCGGCAGATAAAACGCGGAATCGAATTGACGTCGGGCGTAATGAATATTTCAGGGGCGGCGGCCGAGAGAGCGGACCGGGGAAATTGATTGCGGCAAAAAATCCATATAAGTTCCTCCCGGCGCAATTTAGGTTCAAAGTTCTAGCGTAGAAATTTGCTGACCAGGCGTTCGCGCGACGTTTAAATGCATAGCCGGTGCGAGTTGAATATATAGCGGGGGCGGCAACCCTCTCGGTCCCTCCGCTTTCTAGCCCTCGATGCTCTCCCGGACCCTGGAACGGGATAACGCGTCCCGGAATATAGCCGAGGGTCAGCAAAGGATGATTTGTGGGCCACAGAGCGCACGCCGAGCGCGCAGAGAAATGGACTGTCCACTTCCACCGGATTCTGCCGCCTTCTACCCCTCTCTCCAGCGACGCCACTGGTCATCTACACAGATCCGGACTAAGTCCATTTTTAATATTATTGCATTAAAAATAAGAATTTTTTGGAAAGAAATCGTCATAATAACATCAATTAAAGCAATATTGACACAAATTTAAAAAAAATTAAATTAAGTTGAGATTATGTTTAATAAAATTTTAAGTTTGGTCCGGTTCTGAGTGTTCCATCGCCGCCGCCGCTGCCGTCGTGGCAAGAATATTGACGAGTGTGTTCACCGCCTCCGGCCCCCGACCGTCCATCTCTTGGAATTTATATGATGTTCGGCCGGCATCGAGCATTGGCCCGGCCGGTATCCAATAACCAGCGCCATTTCGATGTCAAACCGAAAGAAACCGCCAGCCCGATAAAACATGACATTGCGGAATGGACGGCGAGTGGTATCGAATCTATAACTCACCCCCAAGACCCATTCCACCGCCTCACTTTCCCATACTCCGTTCTAACCCCTCACAATCTAACCCAACTTAACACTTATATAGGTACTTTTTTTATGCCAACAATATATCTTGAAAAAAACTTCCCCGTTTTATTTTCATTTTATCTTCTATTCTCTATTGGTTCAACTTTTAACCCTTGAAAAAGGAACCAAAAAAAAAGGGGGAATCTCATCTCTACCTATGTGTCGGGTTCTACGGCATAAACCTCAGTTTAGTTTTATTGGAATCGAAATGGAGCAGCCATATACCGTCAGACGAAACGGTTGCCGCCCCCGAAGAAACTGAGCATTAGATTTTCTGACAAATTGAGCCGCATTTGAGCGGCATTTGAGCGGCATTTGAGCCGCACCCCGCGGCGCTCGCGGAGGAAGATGGATGAGGTTAGTTATAAATGTGAAGCTTTTGCTAGATCTGGTCGGATCCGTCGTCGTCGGGGGTGCTTCTTTTATACATAAGACCGGGCGAGAGCGAAACGTTTTTGCCATCGCTTATCGGATGTTGCAGAAGCTTCAGTTCCATCATCGCGGCGAAAGACGCCCGGAGGACGCTGATGGATGCGAGCTCATCTCCGAAGCGGAGCCGATGGAGATTATCCGTTTCCATGTCGAGTCGAAAAAGTCGTGATCGATAGACGGCATCGTTTATACGGCGATGAATTCTTGACAAAGTAACGTGTCAAAAGGTGATCGAACGATGTCGTAAACACGCGACCCCCGGGTGTTCCTTACGGGTTACGATTAAAATTAAATGAACGAATGGGGCACATCCTACGACACGTAAAACTCTAAAAAATTCATCGATATCAAATTTTCAACGGTTTTCTCTGTTCAAACGACATCCCAAAGAAAATGTTATTAGAAAGAGGTTTAACTACAAACTTTTACAATCTCCTTTAACGCTTAACTTGTGTATTTAAGTATCAACAAATATACCGTATTTAACATCAAAAAATTATTTTACATGATCATCACCTGCTCAAATAAGGTTACTTAATACATACCGAATTTGGAGTTTTTATCTTGAAATTTAAACATCAAAAAAGCCAATACCACAACCGATGGTACACCCTGTACAGGGTGGTCCATTACTGATGCGACACAGTGAATTCCTTACATCAAATTATTACGATTTAACCCAATTTATCTTACAATTATTCAAATTGTTAAACATAACGAAAATACAAACGGTTAAAGTTAATACTTTAATGAAACTTTATGAACATGAAAATTAGTACATTAACATTTTTTAAGACGATACATAATAATTGGTTACACTAAACAAAGCCCTAGGCCGACCAGAATATGCAGGGACATACAAACCAACACCTCTCAAAATTGATAGAGTATCCACCTTATTGTTTAGTATCTTGTACAAATAATCAAGACTTATCACCCCCCGTCTGACCGATAATTTTGTAATATCAAAACCTCTACGAGTGAATTCGTAGGATTGAAAACCAATAAATCTATTGTATTTTTTGTAGAAAATATATTTAATAAATTTACGAAGTTGTTTTCTTATCTATTGGTTGCTATTCCCAAGATTTTTTAATCTTTGTATAGGTTACAATCGGTACTCCGTTTGGTTTTACGTTAAATATGGAATTTTTAGAAGAAATTAGAAGATCCTATGGTTTTCATACCGCTACATTATTAAAAACAAGGATGACTCTTAACACCAAATTGGCTTCATTACAAAATCGCAGACATTTTTTACTTCAATGTCGACGTCATGGAATTATACCTACACACATTTCAAACGGTTCAAGAAATCTCCAGTTGTTGTTGGAAGGTTCAAGAGGGCATATTACTAGAAGAATAGCTGATTTTAATGACAGGGTTAGCAATAGAGTACTTAATTTTGAAATTGAAATAACCTTTTTTGATATAAAACGTATTGAGGATTCCATAAAAGAGACTAAATCTAAACTTGTTGAACTTTTACCCACTCACATTTTAGTTGAGTTTGAACAACACATTAATTTTGCTTTTGTTAAAAGATTTAATGCGGTTAAAAATGTTAACATTAAGAAATTCAAAAACTTATATAATAGTAAAAATCAGTTCGATAGATTATGTAAAAATAATAACAATGATATAAGTAACCTTTTGTCTCTTGGTTCAAAGTTTGGTGTCGCACCGTCTATCTCTGATATTTCTGTACCAAAAATGTTAGCTGATATCGAATCTATAATTAAGTTAGTACCAACTAATGTTCAAGACTTTATTCGAGCTAGATGCACTAATTTAACAACTAATTTTTTGTTAAACACATCACCTCCTAATCCAATTAATTCATTTATTATGAAAACTTTAAAAAAGACTATTTTCTTCATCAAGGAAGAAAGAGATGATCCGAATGATCGAAAATTCGAACAAAAATGAATAAGCTTATAAAAGTACTATTAGATAAAGAATACATCGATAGGAGTACTTATTCACAACTGATTTGTCACAATGGTACAATTCCAAAATACCGTGGATTGCCTAAAATGCATAAGTTGGACTGCCCGTTACGTCCGATTATTTCTTTTATGGGATCACCTACTTATAAACTATCTAAATTTCTAGCTAATATACTAACGTTGACGTTCGCGGAAAGGACTGAATATAATATTAAAGATTCTTTCCTCCCACCTACGTGCTTATATCTCTTGATGTTGTTTCCTTATTTACAAACATCCCCTTAGAATTGGTAAAACAGACCATAGTTGATAACTGGAACTATCTAGAAGATAACACAAGTTTAGACATTACAACCTTTATTGATTTAATTACTTTCTTTTTTGATACGTCGTCGTTTACATTTAATGATCTCAGTCCAATTTTGGCCACTATGGTGATGGATAGTTTACTGGATTATTGTATTCCTAAGTTAAATTACCTTTCATTTTCAAATATGTTGATGACATAATTTGTTCGGTACCAAGTGATCATCTTAACACTATATTAGATGTTTTCAATAGTTACAGAATTTTATAGAATTCTCAACCATGCTTTAGTAACTTCCATAAGTCCTTTTGATGGTGACCAAAGGTCTGATATTGTTGAAGAAACAACACAGTTTAAATATGTAAAAATACCCTTCATCAAAGGCTTTACATTTAGGTTCATATCCTTTTTCGATCAGTTCAATATTAAATTTGCTAAATATAATTACTTACCACTTAATAGAGTTTTTTCAAAAACCAAGGACAACGTTCCTATTTTACAATCTAACATCATTTACTCTATTCCTTACGTTAATTGTGAAGGAACGTACATTGATACGATAGCGCAGTATTTCGGGAATAGACGTAAACAACATCGGAATGTTTATATGGGTAAAAATGATAATAGAAGTGCTCTTGTTTCCCATCATGTTAAGGAAGGTCACCATTTTGATTTTAACAACGCTAAGATTTTAGACAGAGAGTCTGTTTATAATAAACGTCTTTTTCTTAAAATGGTTTACATTAATAAAGACACAAATTCAGTCAATTTCAGAACGGATACAGAAGAGATAAGTTCAATCTACAGTTTTATAATTAACAACGATTTTACACGACGAGAGTTAAGTCCTTAACTTTTTGAACCGCTCTTTTCCTTTTTGCCCCTCCAGTGTTCCTCTCTAACAAAATTCAAAATTTACCAGATTTGTTCTTGCTTTTTTTAAAAAACAAAAAAATCATTCCATTTTTAACCTTGTCATTGTCCTCTACATTGATTGATGTGTCAAGAAAATTTTCTTTTTAATATTATAAAAATAAGTTTTTAAAATTTTTTATCTAATTTTAAGACATACCGTATGTCCGTGAAGTCATGATGCAGCTTTGATAATTTCAAAGTTTTCAAAAAATGATGTGAAAGGAGGTAATACCACACATTGCGCAATATCAAATCCTCTATAACATTTTTCGTGAGTTTCACCATTAGTCTATTTTATATAATACGCTTTTCATACTGCTTAGTGTATGTAAGATGGTTAATGTTGAAGTTAATACTAAGCAGATATTAAGAAGATATACTAAGCAGATTCTCAAAGCTCATATTTTCGTAACAAAAAATTAAAATTATAAAATTTTGTTGCCTCAAAAACTGCTTATGACGGATAATGCAAGTTTTGCAATTACCTCATTTATATTGCATTGTCCCAAATCGAATTTTCCGAAATCTGCTAATCAGGACGGTTTTGCATCGAATAGCGATAGTGAATGGGATTTTGAAGATTTCAACTTCAGACAATGCGGAAACTTCAAGCCAAGTTGCGAATTGATTGATAAATCTCAAAATGGAATGTAAAATAGACGAATCAACAGAATCAAATAAATTTATAATTGATAACAAACTACAATTTTTAATTATATGATTGATTTACAAAAATTAATATAAACTATAAAAAAATAATAAAAGTTGAAAGAATAAATCGATTACGAGTCTCGATCCTAGGACTTCGGAACTAAAGCTCGGTGATCACTTACCACGCTATATGCAATCATTGAAAATCGATTTTTCAATTCAAAAACATTCTCGATCAAGTACGCCTTAACTTTATTTTTGAGTGCACGAGGAGCGGTGATGCTTTTTATTGAGACAGGTAACTTATTATATAGTTTTACAAAATTGTATTGCGGACTTTTCTCAAAAAATGCTGTTTTGTGTCGCGGTAAATCGACACGTCAAAACGGTAAATCAACACGTCTCGTCTCATACTGGCTAACAGAGCCCAAAAATCTTTCACGATTTCCGTTGACAAACACCACAGCTTTAAGAATATAGATACAAGGGAAGGTAAGAATACTATTATTTTTAAAAACTTCCTTGCAGGATTCACCACATTGTAATTGAAAAATTAATCTGATTATTCGTTTCTGAGTCACAAATACACGCCGCCACTGAGAACTTCTGCCCCACAAAAGAATATTGTATGAAATATGTGAGTAGCAAAGCGCGTAATATGCGTCCAGGAGTGACGTCCTGTCCAACGAATATTTGAGCTTGAGCAACGCAAAAAAGGACGAATTTAATCTTTTACATACGTTATTTATATGTGGTCCAAAACTCTTTTCGGTATCAATGCTCAAGCCTAAAAAGTTGGCTTTCTTCTGTAAAGGAATCCCAGCAAGATGTTCTACGGAAAGCGGTCGCCGAACATGAAAATTTACGCAGACTGTTTTCTGTACATTCAAGATTATTCTGTTTCGGGCGCACCAATCCACAAAACGCTCTACAGTGCTACCAACTAACCTATCAAGCTCACGCCGATCACGAGCAGCAATAGCGATAGAGGTGTCATCTGCATACATCACTACATGAACATTCTCGAAAAAACTTGGTAAATCATTTACAAAAATTAAGAACAGTAAGGGACCAACCACATAAGGTTATCAAGGTGTTCATAGACATATGAAAAGAAATCGACAGTTGAAAAGCCCCTTCGAAATCCGTGCTGCGATCGACACATTACTCGAAATGCATCAAAAAAACACAACAATTTCTGCTTAACAACTGTTTCGAATATTTTTGAAAACACGCTACAAACAGAAATAGGCCTATAGTTCTCAATACTATGCGCATCACCCTTTTTGAAAACAGGCGTTACCCTAGCCACCTTCAGTAAGTCAGGAACAACCCCTAACTCAATTAACCGATTCAAAATCTTGGCTAAAGGCACGCATAAGCTATCACTCACAAATTTGACGCATTCAACAGTAACATCATCCCATCCAACAGCTTTAACATTTGTCAAGCCTTTAATAGCATGCAAGACTTTGTTCCGTAACGGGAGCAAAATACAAAGAAGAGCCCACACAGTCACCCAGCGTACAAGATTGTGACAAAGATGACCTGTAAGTAGCCACCAATCTGTCCTGAACTACAGATGAAAAATACTTGCCAAAATGATTGCAACACTCTGACATATCATCTATCAACCTGTCATCAACAGACAACACCACAGAACTACTCTGCGGATAACACCCCAATTGCTCGTTGATGCAACACCACAGCATTCTACATTTGTTTGAAGAATTATTAATTTTATTTACTAAAAAATCTCTCTTTGCCTGGTTAATTAAATCTCTATATGTTCTTTTTTTATTGTTATATTCCGCTCGAAGTTCTGAAAAACCATTTGTTAGTAACCAATGGAAATTTTTTAGTTCCTGCCCGGCTTGTACGATCGCAGATGTTACCCATCTTTTATGTGAACCACTTTTTACGGGAGAATCCCTTCTAACAGTCGGACAATATAAGTTATAATTATACTGAAATATCTCAAAAAAACTTGCGTACAAGGAATTCACATATAAGTACGAAGCCTTTCACGACCGGTGTTAATTAACCGCCGACTGTTGAATCTTCCTCAGCCTCACATCCCTCTCGTGTTCCTTGATACGGCATTCGATGTTTCGTCCGGTTTGGCCAACGTAAAACTTCCCACAACTGCATGACAGCCGATAGACACCCGCTCCTTTTAATAGAGGTAGCTTGTCTTTGGCTACCGGGAGTGTATTCCGAATTTCGGTGACCGTTCCATATCGCACCACGATATCGTTTTTCTTGAGGTGTCTTCCAATTCGTTCCGTTACACCGGAAACGTAAGGAAGACAGATGAAACCAGCTGGTTCTGTACTTGCTGCAGCTTCTTCTCCTTGCTTCCGCTGCTTGGTGGCTCGGTTGATGTCTTTTAAACTATATCCATTTTTCTGTAGTACGTTCCGTAAACCGTTCTTCCTTCTTTAGGTTATCTCCTTTACATATTCTTGCTGCTCTCTGAAACAAAGTGCGAATTACGGACCTCTTCTGTTAGGGATGATGGTGCGATGTTGCCTCTAAGTACCTATTGGTGTGGGTTTTCTTTTGATACACCCCCAGTTCCATATAACCATTTGTCGTTCTAGTGACCAATACATCTAAGAAGGGCAACTGCTTGGCGGATTCTGTTTCCATCGTAAATTTGATCATGGGATGTTGAGCTTTTAGATGACCTAGAAATTCAAAGAGGCGTTCCCTACCATGTTGCCATACCACAAACGTGTCGTCCACATATCGGAGCCATAGCTTTAGTTTCCATTGGCTCTTCTTCAGAGCATTTTCTTCGAACAATTCCATGTAAAAGTTAGCTATCACCGGCGACAAAGGACATCCCATGGCTGCCCCCTCAAACTGTTCGTAAAACTCTCCTTTCCAACTGAAATACGTCGACGATAAACAAAATTCCACTAAATCTGGCACGTACTCTGGCAAACCCTCCGGAATGAGTTTTTGGCGAAGACCCTCTACCGCATCCTTAATTGGTACCCTAGTAAAAAGAGATTTTACATCGAAACTAACCAAGATATCCTCAGCATCTAACTTTACATTTTTCACTGATTCCACGAAATGTGTCGAGTCCCTAACATATGATTCCGTGTTGCCTATAAAAGGAGAGAGAATTTTAGCGAGATGTTTGGCTAGTAGGTACGTTGGGGAATTGATGGCACTGACGATAGGACGAAGGGGGACGTCTGGTTTATGGCTCTTCGGTAGTCCATAAATTCTTGGTGGTATCGGAGCCTGCACAAACAAACCTTTCTGATGTTCTGGTGGAATAGCTGTGGATTTTACAAGGCTCTTCATATTCCTTACGATCTTGTCTGTAGGGTCCTTCTTGATCTTCCTGTAGGTGGCCTCCATCATTTTGGCGTCATATTCTTCCTTGTCCATCGCAACGGTGGCATTCCCCTTGTCTACTGGTAACACGACGATTTCTGACTTTTCTTTAATAGATCGGAGTGTCTTCTTCTCACTAACTGTCAAGTTGGATTTTGGTGGTTTTGCTGATTTCAATAACCTGGCAACTTCTTGTCGGATCTCTTCGGCTTTCAGTGTGGGCATCCCTCGAACTGCTGCTTCCACTTCGCAGATTATTTCTTCCTTCGAGACCTTCTTTAGGGCGATTGCGTAATTTAGTCCTTTAGTTTCTTCCTTCGTTAGTGGGATACTCGATCTGTTGATGACGATTGTTTCTACTGGTAGGCTGCTGTTGTTTCTCTTCTGCTGCACCCGGCGTTCCAATGCTTCAAATTTCTTGATATGTGTGTCGCGCGTTTTCTTGAATTCACGATCGGCTTTCTCCATTGTTGGTCTGTCCACTTTATCCCAGTGTTCTCCGGACATACTATTGGAAAGTGAGAGGTGGAGTCGTAGTAACTTCTCACTTACCTTCTGTAAATCACTGTAGGTCTTATATATCCTTTCTCGTAGTAATGCCTGTTCTGTCCTAATCAAGATTCTACGAGCTGCAGCGGAGTCGATGTGGTGCTTCACCTTCAAGAACGTTGGCGTAACTTTCTTCTCTCTGCATCTTCGTAAAAAAGCTAAACTGCTTAACAGCTTGCGTTGTCTAATTCGTGAGTTATCGAAGTCCTTGATTTGTTTGTTGATATCCTTCCCATAAAGGTTAATAATATAAGTACGAAGGCTTTCACGACCGTTGTTAATTGAACTAAAATTAGAACTAACACTAGCACTAACACTAGAACTATCACTAGGACTAACACTAGATCTAAAACTAGAAGCTTTCGGGTTTCGCCGTGCGTTTTTTGAAACGTCAAACATTAATTCAAAAAACGCACGGCGAAACCCGAAAGTTTCTAGTTTTAGATCTAGTGTTAGTCCTAGTGATAGTTCTAGTGTTAGTGCTAGTGTTAGTTCTAATTTTAGTTCAAGGAATTCACATCATTCAAATTCACAGCAAGGAGAGAATCCCAATCGAACAAAATTAGTTTATGATTTAAGAAAAAGATAAATTATTATAGGAAAATCCCGCTTAGAAATGGAAACGGTTCGGTTGGAATCCTCAATTTGCGAACTTTGAGCAGTATAGACCAAGGAGCAGACAAAATGGTCTGCTATATTTCCGTCAAAAACATCACAAGAACATAAAGACGGCGATAAATTTGTTACAACATAGTCAAGTGTTGACCTACTTACTGCTCCATTTAAGTTACAACAAATTCTAGTATATTCCGTCGTATCTCCGCGCAGTTCATAAGAATAAAACAAATCGCCGAGAATTTTAGATTCCATAGTATCATTGTTTATATCAACATTCAAATCCCCGCAAAGCACGACAAAATCATTATTACAATATAAAAACTCCAGCATTGAAGCTAAAATCATATAAATCTATATTTTTAACTTTTATAAATCTATAAAAGCGTCAAAGCAACTCGAGGGAGGCCTATAAACACAAGCGCAAACATAACTCTGATTTGAGTGTTTAAACCGGATAGCACAGCACCCAAACAACACATCCTTAGCGAATCTATCCAACTCAACTGAGTTCACATGAAAGTCAGATCTCGCGAGTATAAGAGTACCACCATGAGCTCCAGCAGAACGAGAATAAATACTTACAAGCTGGTAACCCGGTACATCAATGGCCTTTTGTGCAGCAGAAGAAGAAATTTCACAAGTCACCTCAGCTAAAGTCCCATTTCATGTCCGAAATCGCGTCATGACGGCACACATCCCGATCCGCAGCGAAAATGATATCATGCACAGCCCGAATACCCCCAGAACGAGACACTCGCGCAACCACAGGATAAGCAAATAGTCTGAGTAGTGGATGGAACATTTAAAACATAAGTATTTTATAAATTTTTTTAAATTCTTTCTATCCTATAACATCTTTATGCCCTGAGTATGTTTGATATTCAGGGCATCAAACGATAATTCAACACAAACAGTAATTAAGTATGTTAACAAGCATCAAATCACATCAAATATATCATTTATGTAGATGCTAAACAATAAAGGGTCAAGATGACTGCCTTGAGGAATCCTTCCGATGGCACTAATATAGGCTTAGAATAGAACCCATTAACAGATACCATTTGTGATCTGTTCGTTAGGTAGGAAGCGAATCACTGAAGCAGACGACCATGAAATCCGAATCTCTGAAGCTTAGACATCAAGAGCTCAAAGACCTTACTTAAATCTGTATAAACTGAATCAACCTGACAACCTTGTTCCATAAAGTGTAAAATAAAATCAGTATATTCCAGCAAATTACCTTTAACAGAGCGACCAGCAAAAAAGCCATATTGTCTTGGATCAATTTTGGACTTACCAGAAAAGAAAAGCCGATCATGCATTAGTTTCTCCAAAACCTTCCCAAACACCATCAAAATAGATATAGGTGTATAGTTGGACACAGTTACATGATTACCTGATTTAAAAATAGGGAGAATATGGGCAACATAGCTTCCAAATTGATTAAAAAATGATGATTTATTAAATAGAATAGTGATATGCAAAGCAAATGAATGCGAGCATCTCTCAATCAAAATGGAAGGAATACCATCTGTATAGACGTTTTATTTAAGTTAATTGATTTAAGAGTCTCCTCAACTTCACCCAACTCGAATGTTATAGGACCAAAAAAGCACATGTCATCACCATCATTAGATAGAACCGGGTAACAAATACTGAGGAAAAAGCTTAGTAAACAGCTCACACACCTCGTCACCACCTCTAATGGAAACCCATTCAAGCGTCAGTGTGTAAATGAGGAATCCACATTTCATTTTTATAAGGGACCAGAAAATTTTAGGATTGGTAACGATGTTATTTTGCACGTCACGCCCATAATTCCTGTAATCCATACAATTTATCTCGACCTCTCAAAATGAAGAAGGTTAGAAAATCTATATGATTTTTAAATCTACTCCAACAACGATGCACCCTTTTTTTCTTACGAAGAGTTTAGCTACAAGTTTGCGTTTATATGGAGCAAAATTTCTTATAGCAGTTTGGAAGTGGCTGTAGTATATGTGGTAACGTTATCAATATCACCACTTAGACACTAAACTTAAAACCAGAACATTCGGGTTTAGCTGTGCGTCTCTTAAAATTTATCATTATCTATTTGACAAAGAAAGTGCATCTTATATTCAAACGAATAAGGTAGTTCTCAATTTCTTTTAACTAAACATTAAAACACATTTTTATTCTTAAAGATAAATAAAATTTGGCAGATAACTGTTACCAATAAAATAACACCTTTTGGGTGTAAATGGTGTACAAATCTACCCCTATAATACCTTTCATCAGAACTTGTTAATGTGTCTATATTTTTTATTTAAAACTTGATTTAAATAGAGGGTTTCAACACACAACTTTTTTGTCTCTTCACAGTTTCTCCTAATTTCGTTAGTTAGCCCATAAAAAAATAATAACTTTAAAGGTCTCTGACCTGGAAGAGACTTAATTTTTGTAGAAAAAATATTTCGCATCGATTTAAAAACATTCTATATGTTTTATCCTTTAGTCTGACTTTTAGTTCTAGTTTTTTCTGCAAAATCAATAAATATACTTACCAAACCACTTCTTATATCGTTTCTTTTCACTAAATTTAATTGGTTAAAAAGTCGTACGATATAATGAACCGGATATCAACGATCGATAAATAAGATGATAAGTTAACACTAATAATCAAAACCTTTACATTTAGTTAATAAAATTTACAACAACGTTTTAAACCGACACGAATTTGGTTTAATAAAAGCACCTCACAACACAGCTTGCAAAAACTAATTCTACAGCGTTGTCATATTTCTTTTAACTCAAGTAAGCATGAGGCGTCAAAGTTATTTGTTGCGAGTTCAAGTTTCGGTAACTCGTCTCGAAAATAAAACGTAAATATAACGAGTTTTTTAATACGTTATGTTAATCAAATATAGAATAAATACTTTTAAAAAAGAGATCAAATAATAATAAAAATTAAAACTTACTTATTCTTGTAGATAATTCAACTTCTTGATTAAGGATTCTTCATGGAATCGGAACAAAGGATTCTTAAATTTAATTTCTTCGAAATGGAATTACTTGGATCAGAAACTTCCTATTTAATATTAGGTAATCAATTTAATTTAAATTAATCCAAATAATTTTACCAAAATTGAGGTTATGTCACTTTTAAATTGACAGATAACCTAACTTTTTTCTGGATTTTTTCTCAACTCCGCGACAAAATTGACATGCACTCCCCATCACGTTCAAAATCACACTAATTCAATCAATTTCGTTTGTTTATAACCAGAAATATTCAAATAACGCGTTCTGATTGGTTGAATTCTTCAACTTGAAATTCGTAATTAAATTTTTTTCATTACTACCAACATCGAAATGTCAAATGTCAACAATAAAATTTATAAAATAATTAATAAAATTTTTATTATAACATTAATTATGTATGAAATGTCGTAGTTTGAATAATTTTTATCTTTATTTTGCAGATTTTGGAACCTTTTCTTTTATATTTCAACGTTTATTTCAAAAATATAACCAAAAATTTAATTTAACGATTTTTGCCCAATTCTTTATCTAAGCTCCAAAATGATTAATCGATTTTATTCTTAACATGGTAAATTCATCATCTTTAATGATTATAACCCGATAAATATGAATTATAAGAAAAAATTAATTAAAAATTAATTTGAGGTTATATGTCAAATTAAAATTTTTATTATAACATTAATTTTTTATGAAATATCGTAGTTTTAATACTTTTTATCGTTATTTTGGAGATTTTGCAATCTTTTCTTTGATTTCCTTTGAAAGATTTTGCAATCTCAACGTTTATTTCAAAAATATAACCAAACATATAATTTAACGATTTTCGCCCAATTCTTCATCAAATCTCCGAAATAATTAATCGACTTTATTCTTAACATGGTAATCTCATCATCTTTAATGATTATAACCCGATAAATATAAATTATAAGAAGAAATTAATTAAAAATAAATTTGAGGTTATGTAAGTGTCAAATTAAAATTTTTATTATAACATTAATTTTGTATGAAATCTCCTAATTTTAATACTTTTTATCGTTATTTTGGAGATTTTGGAATCTTTCCTTTGATTTTCTTTGAAAGATTTTGCAATCTCAACGTTTATTTCAAAAATATAACCAAACATATAATTTAACGATTTTCGCCCAATTCTTCATCAAAACTCCTAAATAATTAATCGATTTTATTCTTAACATGGTAAATTAATCATCTTTAATGATTATAACCCGAGAAATATGAATTATAAGAAGAAATTAATTAAAAATAAATTTGAGGTTATGTAAGTGTCAAATTAAAATTTTTATTATAACATTAATTTTGAATGAAATATCGTAATTTTAATACTTTTTATCGTTATTTTTCAGATTTTGGAATCTTTTCTTTGATTTTCTTTGAAAGATTTTGCAATCTCAACGTTTATTTCAAAAATATAACCAAACATATAATTTAACGATTTTCGCCCAATTCTTCATCAAAACTCCGAAATAATTAATCGATTTTATTCTTAACATGGTAAATTCATCATCTTGAATGATTATAACCCGATAAATATGAATTATAAGAAGAAATTAATTAAAAATAAATTTTAGGTTATGTAAGTGTCAAATTAAAATTTTTATTATAACATTAATTTTGAATGAAATATCGTAGTTTTAATACTTTTTATCGTTATTTTTCAGATTTTGGAATCTTTTCTTTGATTTTCTTTGAAAGATTTTGCAATCTCAACGTTTATTTCAAAAATATAACCAAACGTATAATTTAACGATTTTCGCCCAATTCTTCATCAAAACTCCGAAATAATTAATCGAGTCTATTCTTAACATGGTAAATTCATCATCTTTAATGATTATAACCCGATAAATATGAATCATAAGAAGAAATTAATTAAAAATAAATTTGAGGTTATGTAAGTGTCAAATTAAAATTTTTATTATAACATTAATTTTGAATGAAATATCGTAGTTTTAATACTTTTTATCGTTATTTTTCAGATTTTGGAATCTTTTCTTTGATTTTCTTTGAAAGATTTTGCAATCTCAACGTTTATTTCAAAAATATAACCAAACGTATAATTTAACGATTTTCGCCCAATTCTTCATCAAAACTCCGAAATAATTAATCGAGTCTATTCTTAACATGGTAAATTCATCATCTTTAATGATTATAACCCGATAAATATGAATTATAAGAAGAAATTAATTAAAAATAAATTTTAGGTTATGTAAGTGTCAAATTAAAATTTTTATTATAACATTAATTTTGAATGAAATATCGTAGTTTTAATACTTTTTATCGTTATTTTGCAGATTTTGGAATCTTTTCTTTGATTTTCTTTGAAAGATTTTGCAATCTCAACGTTTATTTCAAAAATATAACCAAACGTATAATTTAACGATTTTCGCCCAATTCTTCATCAAAACTCCGAAATAATTAATCGAGTCTATTCTTAACATGGTAAATTCATCATCTTTAATGATTATAACCCGATAAATATGAATCATAAGAAGAAATTAATTAAAAATAAATTTGAGGTTATGTAAGTGTCAAATTAAAATTTTTATTATAACATTAATTTTGTATAAAATATCGCAGTTTTAATACTTTTTATCCTTAATTTGCAGATTTTGGAATCTTTTCTTTGATTTTCACTGAAAGATTTTGAAATCTCAACCTTTATTTCAAAAATATAACCAAACATATCATTTAACGATTTTCGCCCAATTCTTCATCAAAACTCCGAAATAATTAATCGATTTTATTCTTAACATGGTAATCTCATCATATTTAATGATTATAACCCGATAAATATGAATTATAAGAAGAAATTAATTAAAAATAAATTTGAGGTTATGTAAGTGTCAAATTAAAATTTTTATTACAACATTAATTTTTTATGAAATATCGTAATTTTAATACTTTTTATCGTTATTTTGCAGATTTTGGAATCTTTTCTTTGATTTTCTTTGAAAGATTTTGCAATCTCAACGTTTATTTCAAAAATATAACCAAACATATAATTTAACGATTTTCGCCCAATTCTTCATCAAAACTCCGAAATAATTAATCGATTTTATTCTTAACATGGTAAATTCATCATCTTGAATGATTATAACCCGATAAATATGAATTATAAGAAGAAATTAATTAAAAATAAATTTGAGGTTATGTAAGTGTCAAATTAAAATTTTTATTACAACATTAATTTTTTATGAAATATCGTAATTTCAATACTTTTTATCGTTATTTTGCAGATTTTGGAATCTTTTCTTTAATTATCTTTGAAAGATTTTGCAATCTCAACGTTTATTTCAAAAATATAACCAAACATAATTTAACGATTTTCGCCCAATTCTTCATCAACACTCCAAAATGATTAATCGATTTTATTCTTAACATGGTAAATTAATCATCTTTAATGATTATAACCCGAGAAATATGAACCATAAGAAGAAATTAATTAAAAATAAATTTGAGGTTATGTAAGTGTCAAATTAATATTTTTATTATGACATTAATTTTTTATGAAATATCGTAATTTTAATACTTTTTATCGTTACTTTGCAGATTTTGGAATCTTTTCTTTGATTTTCATTGAAAGATTTTGCAATCTCAACGTTTATTTCAAAAATATAACCAAACATATAATTTAAAGATTTTCGCCCAATTCTTCATCAAATCTCCGAAATAATTAATCGACTTTATTCTTAACATGATAATCTCATCATCTTTAATGATTATAACCCGAGAAATATGAATTATAAGAAGAAATTAATTAAAAATAAATTTGAGGTTATGTAAGTGTCAAATTAAAATTTTTATTATAACATTAATTTTGTACGAAATATTGTAGTTTTAATACTTTTTATCGTTATTTTGCAGATTTTGGAATCTTTTCTTTGATTTTCTTTGAAAGATTTTGCAATCTCAACGTTTATTTCAAAAATATAACCAAACATATAATTTAACGATTTTCGCCCAATTCTTTATCAAAACTCCAAAATGATTAATCGATTTTATTCTTAACATGGTAATTTCATCATCTTTAATGATTATAACCCGATAAATATAAATTATAAGAAGAAATTAATTAAAAATAAATTTGAGGTTATGTAAGTGTCAAATTAAAATTTTTATTATAACATTATTTTTTTATGAAATATCGTAATTTTAATACTTTTTATCGTTAATTTGCAGATTTTGGAATCTTTTCTTTGATTTTCTTCGAAAGATTTTGCAATCTCAACGTTTATTTCAAAAATTTAACCAAACATATAATTTAACGATTTTCGCCCAATTCTTCATCAAAACTCCGAAATAATTAATCGATTTTATACTTAACATGGTAATCTCATCATCTTTAATGATTATAACCCGATAAATATGAATTATAAGAAGAAATTAATTAAAAATGAATTTGAGGTTATGTAAATGTCAAATTAAAATTTTTATTACAACATTAATTTTTTATGAAATATCGTAATTTTAATACTTTTTATCGTTATTTTGCAGATTTTGGAATCTTTTCTTTGATTTCCTTTGAAAGATTTTGCAATCTCAACGTTTATTTCAAAAATATAACCAAACATATAATTTAACGATTTTCGCCCAATTCTTCATCAAAACTCCAAAATGATTAATCGATTTTATTCTTAACATGGTAATCTCATCATCTTTAATGATTATAACCCGAGAAATATGAATTATAAGAAGAAATTAATTAAAAATAAATTTGAGGTTATGTAAGTGTCAAATTAAAATTTTTATTATAACATTAATTTTGAATGAAATATCGTAGTTTTAATACTTTTTATCGTTACTTTGCAGATTTTGGAATCTTTTCTTTGATTTTCTTCGAAAGATTTTGCAATCTCAACGTTTATTTCAAAAATATAACCAAACATATAATTTAACGATTTTCGTCAAATTCTTCATCAAAACTCTTATTATTCCTACAAGATCGTATTTTTCATTAATACAGAAATCAATTCTATTAATATCAATTCGATTTTGAAACATCTCAAATAATTTTAGTTAAAAATTCCTTGATATAAGTAACTTACTTTAACATTGGCTAATTCTATTAAATGATTTTTTTCTTTTAACATTGTTAAACTAACGTCCTTCCATTTAGATGGAAATTTTTTCCTTATTTCCGAGGGTGACTTGATGTATTCGTCACGGAGTCCCTCGGGAGATCCTTCGCCTGAAAAATAGTGTCCGAAAGCGTTTGTACGCTGAAATATCTTTCTGTCCTCCTTGCGAATGTTGATTTTGCCATCCTGGAACGGTGCAACAGGATCGTGCAGGACTCTGTGTGCGTGGCCTCGTCAAGTGTTTACTTAAAGATGTTATTGATTTCTTTCTCCCCATTTCTTTCCCACAGTCTTCATAGAAAAGGGGTTGAAATTACTTCAATCTAAATTTACTATATCTAAATTTATTTGAAATAAAAATTCGTTTCGTTTACGATACCGACATGATTTAGATACTTGGCGGGGCGAAGAATAACTTGGAACCTTGCCCGACATTGATATAACGAAGAGTTGTTATTGTTTTGACAAAGTTGGGTTTAATCAAAAGAAAATTTTAATGTTTGCCTCATATCTAGAGACGATAACGATTTATTTATCTCAAGTTATTTCGGGTTTAATCTGATCGGAATTTTATTTTTCCCCATCAAATATATCAACAGTAAGATATTGGTTGGGAATGTTGTATACATTAGAAGACGTAAATAAGCAATTACAACGATTTATTATGTCCAGAGTTAAAATTTACACGCTCATCTCAAACGTCGGGCCCGGACGTAATAAATGCAGGATTTTAGGGGAAAACTCCGTTAACGAAGCATATTTCATGTTCAATGCACGTCTTTTATTAGCTTGTAAGCCGATAGATTAAGCAATAAGTCGAGGGTAGTTCCCCCAGCTGACCACTGTCCAGCAATATGATTCCGCAGGACTCGTAGTCCTGCTGAACCCCAACGTTGCTTCTCTAATTTACGCGAAAACTTCATGTTGGAGTAACAGGAATGGAGGAATTGAGGAAAAGAGATGGGTGACGATATTTCGGTAATTAAGGAAATGCCGCTTTGGGCTGCAGTCGAGGAAACAAAGGCGACCCTCTCGTATACGCTCTGCCTCTTTCAGTTCTAACGCAGATGGTCCCAGTTATTTATTATTCATGCCACTTATCGATTTGAATTGTTAAAGGGAGAATATTTAAAGTACTTAGATGAAATCGATTAATCGAACTAACACTACTTTAAAAATAGTATAGTATTAATACAACAATTTCATTATAAATATGTAGAATTTATGATGTATTATCGGCAATTTATCTTAATTTGCTTATTTAGCTTAGACCTTAGATTTTAAACCATCAATTTAAGTTGAGAAATCATGGGATACATTATGGGGAAATCAGAATTGCTGAATCACTTATGAGTTATTTATAAGTGGTTTTTGAGAAGAAAAGGGCTTATTTTCTTGATCTTTTTGTTCGTGTTAGTAATTTGGTTGCTATAAATATGTATAAAAACTTTGGTAATATTGTTTATCGAATAGTATTTGAATATCATTCTGGGGATCCTGATGAATATGCTTACGATATGAGGAAAGCTTCTTCAAGAAATGCAAATTTAAAGTCGGTGGTTTCATTACTTCATCAGGACTTTAATCGATGGTTACTTTAACTTAAAAGCATTTTATATAATCTTAATCCTTATGTTTTGTTCTTTTATGGCAATGAAAATGATATAACCATTTAATACTGAATAAAACTAAAAACAGAATTAAGATCAACGTCATCATAAACCTAAGGGTTAATAAGGCTGTACCCTGGGCTCTCTGTTTTTGTCATGAAATGCTTTCAGTGTCAATTATTTCACAATTCAGTGCCAAAATATCTAGCTACTTGGATTGGTTTGGGTTTAGATCAGGTTGATGGTTCAACCCAACTAATAATCAGTACCAATTAGCTAGCTGGGTTAGGTTGAGTTAAGATTAATGTCTCAACCCAATCCAATCAATATCTAATACTGACTGATTAGGTTGGGTTGGGTTGGGTTGGGTCATATCAAGTTGAGATGCCTTTGTGTATTTTGCCTGTTATGAGGGAGTAAGGAAGAGGATTGGGGAGCCAACCTACAGCTCCCCACGTCCGGGTGAGGTGGTTTTATTGTTATCTAAAAAGTTTTGTCGTGTGGTTTTTCTCTTTATTTGTATGTGTGTCCATCACCGGGTCATGACTCGGGGATAGATGGTACGACCGTGGCGACGTCTCTTTGGATGGGCTGCTCCGAAGGAAGGGGTAGGAAGAGGAGTGGGGGGCCATCTCTGGCTCCCCACGTCCCGGTAAGTGTTGTATATTGTTATATTAAAAATTTTGTCCTGTGTTTTGTTGCATGGATGGAGAGGGGTAGCCGGCAGTTTTTTGCACGTTGGGCTGATGGCTAAAACGCTGAAGCGTAGTTTCCAGCCCATCGAGTGGGATTTGAGGAAAGGGGTTTTTAGTGGGTCGGTTGATTTTTCAACTCAATGCAATTAATGCTTAGCACTAACAAGCAAGGTGAGTTGGGATCAAGTAATCTTGATGGCTCAACCCGACTAACAGTCAGCACCAATTACCCAGTTGGATTAGGTTCAGTTAAGATTAATGACTCAACCCAATCCAATTAATATCTAGTACTGACTGATTGGGTTGGGTTGGGTTATATAAGGTTGATAGCTCAACCCTCTGAGGGGGTATGTCCCCCGCATCCAGGTACGATGTAAACAAAAGTTAATGCAAAAGAGCAGAAAGGGATCTGAATGGAAGGATAAAGGGAGACATGCAGAACATGGGATGAAGAACGAGAGGGAAATCCCCGCACCCAGGTATGTTATAGTTTAATAACATTTCAAAAAGTAATCTCTTTATATTTCATCCATAATGCCACCGGATGCAAGGAACGAAAAGAGAGAAGAGACCCTTTTGAATGGAAGAATCACGTGGGACAGGCATAGAAGAGACAGGACAGAGATGAGACGAGCAAAGCAAGGATGAATATGGAGAATGGAAAAAGAAGAAAAAAGATGAGAGGAAAGAAGGAAGGGAGATTATATGAAGAGTAAAGAGGAGCCTGCACCATTTAGATGTGTTTTTATTCCCCCGAAGATATGCCCTGAAGGGCGATTCCGGGAAAAGTGGGGGGTTTTTTAGTGGGTAATCTTGGAGCTAGAGATAGTCCCACACTCCCGGCCGAAATAGATTACTCAACCCAAATAGCTAGCTTCGGTTAGGTTAGATTCAGATCAGGTTGATTTTTCAACCCAATGCAATTATGCTTAGCACTAACAAGCTAGGTGAGTTGGGATTTGGTAGTCTTGGTGGCTCCGCCCGACTAACATTCAGCACCAATTAGCCAATTGGATTAGGTTGAGTTAAGATTAATGGCTCAACCCAATCCAATTAATATCTAGTACTGACTGATTGGGTTGGATTGGGTTATATAAAGTTGATAGCTCAACCCAAATAGCTGGCTTGGGTTGGGTTAAATTCAAATCAGGTTGATTTTCAACCCAATGCAATTAATGCTTAGAACTAACAAGCTAGGTGAGTTGGGATCAGGTAATCTTGATGGCTCAGCCCAACTAATATTTAGCGCCTATTACCTAGTTGGGTTGGGTTGGATTCAAATAAGATTGGTGATTTACCTGCAGAAGAAGAAAGTTCGGATGAGGTAGTAGAAGATCTGAACTCGACTACCGTCTGGTTCAGAGACTCAAGAAGGGGCAGCTCATTGAAGGCATAAACAAAATAGCAGCTATGGCAGAAGTGTTAAAAAAGCGAATAATTTACGAAAGATAATATGAACAATGGAAAAAAAAACATAAACAGAAATGGAGGGACAAGTAAAGAAAAAAGAGAAAGCAAAAATAAGATCCCAGCTTTCTTCTGGTAATATCGCTCACCTTCTTGTTTCTGCTTTCTCTTTTTCCAGTGCCCGTTCCTCCATTTCTGTTGGTATTTTTTTCCTTTCTTCCTACTATCTTTCATAAATTATTAACAATAAGCCATCACTTTGGGTTTTTGTAATTTTCTTGACTCTCTTTCTTGATTATATTATCACCCTCGTTATTTATCTCTTTTTGCTATTTGAATTGCTATTTTTTGTATCGCTCTAATAATACTATTGTTGAGGAAGAGCAAGAAAGCTCTTCCTCAACAGTGCTCACCTTTCTTTTCCTTCTCTCAGTATCGCGTATTGATGTAATTACATCAGTTTGTGACGAGTTGCTTTTCATCCACAGACTCTTTTCACATCCTTCCTGAGTCCCGACCACCAAACTTTCTTCTTTTGCGAGTAAACCACTAACCTTTTTTGAATCCAACCCAACCCAATCAGCTAGTTAGTGTTTTTGAAAATAAGTATGGATGCTGAAAAACTGAACTCTGAAAGATTCAAACGATGAATGTATCTGGGGATTATGGTTCGTTTACAATGAAAATGTCATTTTCTGAATCATTTACAGTTTTACAAGCAGTATTCAGAGTTTAATTAACATTTTTTAAGATTTTGTAAAAATGAATAAAATTTTAGCATCTTTTGAAAGCAGTATCATGTTTCCTAGATGCAGTATCAAGTCTTCTAGAAGCATTTCAAGTCTTATGGAAGCATTTCAAGTCATCTGGAAGCAATATCATTTCTTCTAGATATAGTGTCAAGTATTCTGGTAGTGTCTGGAAACATATTAAGTCTTCTAGATGCAGTGTCAAATATTGTGGAAGCATTTCAAGTCTTTTGAAAGCAATCTCGAGTCTTTTGGAAGCAATATCAAGTCGTCTAGATGCATTTCAAGTTTTCTAGAAGCACTTCAAGTCTTTTGGAAGCATTTCAAATCATCTGCAAGCAATATCACTTTTTCTAGATGTAGTGTCAAGTATTCAGGCGGTATTTCATGTTTTTTGAAGGCAGTATCAAACCTTCTAGAAGCATTCCAAATATTCTGGGAACATTTCAAGTTTTCTAGATATAATGTCAAATATTCTGGAAGTATTTCAAGTCTTTTGAAAGCAGTCTCGAATCTCCTGGAAGCAGAATCAAGTCTTCTAGAAGCATTTTATGTCATCTGGTGGCAATATTACTTCTTCTAGATGTAGTATTAAGTATTCTGGAAGTATTTCAAGTCTTCCGAACGCAGTCTCGAGTCTCCTGGAAGCAGTATCAAATCTTCTAGAAGCATTTCAAGCCTTTTGGAAGTATTTCAAGTCATCTGGAAGCAATATCACTACTTCTAGATGTAGTGTCAAGTATTCTGGTAGTATTTTAAGTCTTCTGAAAGCAGTATCAAGCCCAGAAGCATTCCAAGTCTTCTGGAAATACTTCAAGTCTTCTAGATGCAGTGTCAAAAATTGTGGAAGTATTTCAAGTCTTTTGAAAGTAGTCTCGAATCTCCTGGAAGCAGTATCAAGTCTTCTAGAAGCATTTTAAGTCATCTGGAAGCAATATCACTTCTTCTAGACGTAGTATTAAATATTCTGGAAGTATTTCACGTCTTCCGAAAGCAGTCTCGAGTCTCCTGGAATCAGTATCAAGTCTTCTAGAAGCATTTCAAATCTCTTGGAAGCATTTTAAGTCATCTGGAAGTAATATCACTTCTTCTAGATATAGTGTCAAGTATTCTGGTAGTATTTGAAATCTTCTGAAAGCAGTATCAAGCCTAGAAGCCTAGTAGTATTAAGTATTCTGGAAGTATTTTAAGTCTTCCGAGAGCAGTCTCGAGTCTCCTGGAAGCAGTATCAAGTCTTCTAGAAGCATTTCAAGTCTTTTGGAAGCATTTCAAGTTATCTGGAAGCAATATCACTTCTTTTAGATGTAGTGTCAAGTATTCTGTCAGTATTTCAAGTCTTCTGGAAGCATTTCAAGTCATTTGGGAGCAATATTACTTCTTCTAGATGTAATGTCAACTATTTTGGAAGTATTTCAAGTCTTCTGCAAGCAGTATCAAGTCTCCAAGAAGCATTCCAAGTCTTCTGGAAACATTTCAAATCTTCTAGATGCATTGTCAAATATTATGGAAGTATTTCAAACCTTTTTGGAGTAGTCTCGAGTTTCCTGGAAGCAGTATGAACTCTTCTAGAAGCATTTCAAGTCATTTGGAAACAATATCACTTCTTCTTGATGTAGTGTCAAGTATTCTGGAAGTATTTTAAGTCTTTTGAAAGCTGTATCAAGTCTCCTAAAAGCATTCTAAGTCTTCTGGAAGGAGTATCAAGTCTCCTAGAAGCATTTCAAGACTTTTGGAAATAGACTTTTCTTGCTTAATTTTCTTCCTTTGTTTTAGGTTTTTACCGCATTGTATTTAGCATTATTAAGTACATACTGACGTCATGAACATTTCATCATTGACTTCCTTTTTGCAAAATGATTTAATGTTATCTTGATGCGAGAAAGAAATGGTACTTTCTATTATTTTTGCAGTGTTACAGCACTTTCTTCTATATTCCATCTAAGTGATACACCAAACAGTCTCTGCAAATTTCCGTATATGTTCAAAGAATGTGATTTATCAGATAAGAACATTATCAAAAAACAAAGAGTGAGATTGAAAAGACGAAAGTGGTTTTATTATCAAAAGCACATAAAAGATTTGAGATTGTAACATAGCAAGTCAGTTTTTGCAAAGGGTTGTGGAAAATATAAAAAGTCAAGATTTGTAAATTGTAAGGTGAAGAAAAAAGATTCTGGTAGGATGCAATTAAGTTATCATAGATCATTTTGGAGGATATCTTCGGTAGAAAGAATCTATCAATGTTAATATAGATTTGCAAAAGGAATATGGATCTGCTTAATTATGTGAAGATCATCAGCTGTTCAAATTTAATGTTTCCTGGGTTCATTACCAATATATAAAACGTTTTTCCTTTAGCTACAAGACCTCATCATTTCCCTCCTTCATTAGTGTAACCTAATATATAAGATCGAATGTATGGATTCTTAGTATCTCAAATCCATAGTTGCACAGCATGAGGTGGATTATGCCATGTTGTTGGATTCTGGACCAAGAATTTTGAAGAAAGGACTTCAATGTAGCCATAGTTCTATGGTATCAGTTTTGGAATATAACAAGAAGTAGGTAAACTTTCTTATGCAGTTAGAAAATTGAAAAGTACTTTGTATTTTTAAACTTTTTGCCACACCTAAATTGCTTGAGGATCGAGTTGCGATTACTGGATTCATGACAATGATGAGATGTGATTAAGAACTTGGGAAAATGTAGCAATCTGATTATGTGTAATGTGCATGTTTTTATGGACGTAAATTGTTAGTTAGAAGGAAGATATTGTTTGTTAATAACCGATCTATTTAAGATGAATGTGTTTATATGTAATTATTTAGTGCTCTTTAAAAATACCTTCAATTACTCTTCTCTTTACGTTAGTAGGAATAGAGTTTTCTGCCTCTTTTCCTTCTTTTCTCGTAACCAAAACGTATGAACATTTCCAATTACCCCTAGGGAAAAAAAGAGAAATAGAAAAGAAAGCAGGTATTTATCCCTATTCCACACAGTTTTCGTTTAGTTTCGCGGATGCATCCTACTTTTGTGATTTTTTCCTTCCCGAAACGTGGGCGCCCCGCGCCGGGGGGAGCCGGGTAACGATTGCGCCTCGAATCAACAAACGGTGCGAGACAAAGAGGAACCGGCCAGAAATTCAGCTCCTCATTTTATTTCCTGATGAACAATGGTCCAGAATCCGTTATAGTTGCTTTGTTGGCACTCCGGCGGTAGACCCCGGTATTGATCAGAGTCTCTCCCTTCGCCGCCGCCCCCTTTGCTCTCCGGAACCCCCCGTAGGCCGCCCTGCCGTCCCCCGTAGCCCCCCTTAGCTGACCAGTGCCCAGTTCCCGCTCCCACGGCACCCACACTATGACAAATGCTCGCTCGAATCGATATATAACTGCTATTGACAGCGGTACGATCCAGAATTGCCGCTTCCCTCTCAGAAATGGGGGGTATTTAATGGTTTAAATTCGATTCTATTGAGTGAATCCTTTTATTCTATTACAATAACATTATAAACAAAAAAAAATTTATTTTTTGGCTGATGAATGTTTCTTGAGCAATCTCATTTCTGTTCTCATAACAATTTAATACGTGCTAATAACGCCACGTTAGACCGTTATAAAATAAATTAATCCCGGCTTCCCCCTCAGAAGCGAGGCGTTATAATCTCCATTACAAGGAGGGCGCCGGTTCTTGGAATGCCGGTTATGCAGGTAAACATTAAGATGAAAACGAAATCTTAATAATTGTGACGCAAACATTATACGGCTCAGGAAACGCGAGCCGCCCTTAATGGAACGGGGTGGGTTCCATCGCCTTCCAACTCTATTCGTCTCTGTTTTACCTTTACAGCCACTTTTCACCCGGTTTTCTCACAAATGAGGCCGGATATTAAATTAAACTAGCATAAAATTCGCATCGTTTGTCTCTTTCTTTACAGGAACACACCGTTTGTTCGCTCTTATTTCCCTCGTAACCCAAGACGTTTCTCTTAAGTAAACCATTTTTCGTTTCTTCCACCCTTATTTTACAAGAAGAATAAGGGAAGTTACAAGAAGGAATTAATAACTTTTCCTTGTAATTAAATGATAAGTCGCTGGGAAATAGTAATCCGTTAACCCTCCAGTACACGCGCATTTTTTTTTTGACGTGAGTGCTCGCACCGGACTGAGAGTCCGGGTTTCTTTGCCAAATAAGAGATTTGTATTAAACTCCCTAGATTACTAAAGTACCGCGGTTCATGATATCTATGTATTCAAACGATTCGAGCCAAAATGGTGATTTGACAGCATGTCAGTGACCAGGTGTACGAATACGGAGTTTATGTGTGAACTTCACCTTTCGTTTCTTCGGTGGCTGATACTGCTTAAAACAAACTTGATAAGCTACCAGGAGCCTTGAACTGTTTTCAAAAATGTTGATACTACCTCTGGAAGGCTTGATAATGCTTCTAGAAGCCTTAACATAGCTTTCAGAAGGCTTGAACTGCTTCCACAAGATTTTATGCTGCAGCTGAAAGACTTGATACTATTTCTAGAAGATTTTAAATGATTCCAAAAGATTTGATACCGTTTGTAAAACTACTGGCAAAAAAATGTTTGAAAATGCAAAGTCTTAAAGAAGACATTTTTATTGCAAAAGGCACGAAATTGTTAATACAATTTGATTTTGCTTCCAAAATACCAAATACTGCTAGGATACAAAATGTTCATTTCAAAAGTTCAAAAAATTTCAATTATAGACCAAATATTGCTTGTGAAGGTGTAAGCACTGTTGATATAAGGCATTTCTATTGCAAATTAACCATAGGCGCCAGATACATGGATGTTTTTCATGTCACTTTTGTTTTGAGAACAGTCATTCGTCGTTTGAATCTTTTCCCAATTCAGTTTTTTCACTATCCAGCACCCATACTTATTTTCAAAAACCGGCGCTTATGAAGCTACGAAGATTGTGTTAGATGTACCACTGACGATCTAAAGATAAATCGGTTAGCTGCAGAATTCTTCGAATCCTCTATTTGGGCATCGTAAATCTTACACAAATTGCTGGTTCTGGTCCTAAAAACGCTTTAGCATTAGCTCATCTGCCGTTTCATTAGCAGCACTTCCAGAGTGACCTCAGTGTAGTTAAAACGACGAACCGTTTGAGCTATCTATATTTCCACATAAATTTTGATAATCCTCTACTTGATTTCGAGCTTTGTGGAGATGAGTTACTCAGCTTGTGTTCTCATTCAATCCCAAGATTATTCCTCACTTGCGCAATCAGTAATAAAATGTCCAATATAATTATATTTACAAACTCACTTCTACAGTATTATATATTTAGAAATCTGAAACTAGCAACTAACGCCATTAACAACGACAACATTCTGATCTGAAATAATACTTTGACGTCCTTCAACATCGGCAAATACAGAAAAAAGGGATTAACTAACTAGAAACTGACGAAATGACCTATTTACCTTTATTAGCTGTTTCCACCAAAACTTATTTTCGAAAGTAAGTCCTTTTTTCGTAGACAAGAACGGATATATAAAAAAAAATGTTAACTTGAATGGTTGCGGTCCGCCGAACCAGCGGTTGCAAATTGCTAAAAGACTCTGTAAGTCGATAGTTAAACTTGCAGGAAAAGATTTTATTAATCATAAAATCGTGGCTAAGAGAAAATACTGGAAATTATTTGACAGCAGACTTGCAGGAAAAAACTTTATGACTAAAATGCCTAAGACAAAATACAGGAAATTATTTTCAGGATTCTGAGATGACCGCTAGGAGGTGCAAATACCATCTTTAATGCCTTGAAATCTTAACAATTAGTCATTAGTCATCTTAGGAATGGTATCTCAATTTTAAGATACTTGTACATTTCAGTTTCAGTCCAGTCCCAGTATATTCCGGGTTCATGCCGGGATTTCATGAAAGAAGATTTATGGTTTAGAAGTTTGGGGGCATTAAGAAAGATTTGCAATGAAAATACGATTGGCACCAAATAAATTAATTTTCTGGAAGCATTTCAAGCCTTATAGACGCAATGTTAAGTATTCTGACAGCAATATCAAATCTTTTGTTAGCATTCCAAATGTTTTGGAAGCAATTTAGATCTTCTAGAAGCAATATTAAGCCTACCTGAGCCAATATCGAGACTTTTGTAACCATTTTAAATCTTCTAGAAGTAGTATCAAGTCTTCTGGAATCTTCTCGAGTCTTCTGAAAGCATTTCAAATCTTCCAGAAACAGTATAAAGTCTTACAGGGGCTATATCTAATCTTTTGGTAGCATTTTAAAATATCTAGAAGCAGTATTATGTCTTAATTATTAAAATCTTCTAGAAGCAGTATCAAGTCTTTTGGAAACTTCTCAAGTCTTCTGAAAGCATTTGAAATCTTCTGGAAGCAGTATAAAGTCTTACAGGGACAGTATCAAGCCTTTAGGAAGCATTTTAAAACATCTAGAAGCAGTATCAAGTCTTCTGGAATCTTCTCGAGTCTTCTGAAAGCATTTTAAATCTTCCAGAAATAGTATAAAGTCTTACAAGGGATATATCTAACCTTTTGAAAGCATTTTAAAATATCTAGAAACAGTATCGATTCTTAATTATTAAAATTTTCTAGAAGCAGTATCAAGTCTTTTGGAAACTTCTCAAGTCTTCTGAAAGCATTTGAAATCTTCTGGAAGCAGTATAAAGTCTTACAGGGACAGTATCAAGCCTTTAGGAAGCATTTTAAAACATCTAGAAGCAGTATCAAGTCTTCTGGAAGTAGTATCCAGTCTTTTGGAAGCACTTCAAGTAATTTTGAAGTATTTCAAGTCTTCTAAAAGTAAGTATAAGGTCTTCTGGAAACATTGTAAGTCGTCTGGAAGTAGTATTCTGGAAACCATATCAAGTTTCTTAGATACAATATCAAGTCTTCTGGAAGCATCTTCAGTCTTCTAACAGCGACATAAAGTACTTTGGAAGCATTGTAGGTCGTCTGGACACACTTCAAGTCCTCTAGATGCAATATCAAGGCTTCTAAAAGCGTTGTAAGTCATCTGTAAGCATTGTAAGTCATCTGGATGCATTGTAAGACATCTGTAAATTCATCATTTTAAGTCTTCTAGAAATATCAGTCTAGAAATTCAAGTCTTCTGAAAGCAATATAAAGTTTTCTTAAAACAGTATCAAATCATCTAGAGGTAACAACATCAAGTCTTCTGGAAACATTTTAAGTTTTCTAGATACTATATCAAGTTATCTGAAAGCATTGTAAGTCGTCTGGAAGTATTTTAAATCCTCTAGAAGCAGTAACAGTCTTCTGGAAGCCGCGGTACTTTATAAATCTAGGGACTTTAATTTGTATTCTTTTTAAGACAATAATTTAAAAAAAATTTTTATTATCATAAAATTTGCGATAGGCAAATAAATGCCCGCGTTGAATACGCTGCACATTTTTCGGGGCATTCATGTTCTACAGCTTTCATTATCTTCTTCGTTTCTTCTAATCAGATAAGAAGCCATTTTGAACGAAAAAAAAACATCTTACCGTCTGCAAAATTTTTTGAAAAGCTTCAGTCTTCACCTTCAAAGAGTATTTTTCTTCGCTATCGTATTCATATTCGTATTTTACTGTGTTGTACACTAAGAAATTTTTGACACTAAAATGACATAATTATGTCGGTTTTCTGTTAAACAATAGAGGGTGCAGAACCCGGAGTGAGAGTCCGGTGCGTGTATCGAAAGGTTAAGTTCGCGTTGATGAATGTTTGAGTTGATTGCGATTATTTGAGTATTAAAACCCTATTAATTAACCTCTCTCTATCTCTCTATTTGGAGACAATTTTATTACTTAAGTTAAAATATGAAGTTATACAATTTTTATAAATTAATTGAAGGTATTTTTAAAGAGTAGTAAATAATCACATAGAATACATTAATCTTAAATGAATCGATTTATTACCAGACAATATCTTCCTTATTCATTTATATTTTCTCTTCTTGAGAAACATCTGACCAACAATTTACGTCCATAAAAACCTCCACATTACACATCATCAGATTGCTACATTTTCCTAAGTTCTTAATCACATCTCATTATTGTCATGAATCCAGTAATCGCAACTCGATCCTCAAGCAATTTAGGTGTTGCAAAAAGATTTAAAAATACTCCAAAATACTTTTCAATTTTCTAAACGCATAAGAAAATTTCTCCACTTCTGGTTATATTCCAAAACTGATACCACAAAACTATGACTACATTGAAGTCCTTTCTAAAAAATTCTTGGTCTAACTCCATCTTCCTCTGGATAATGTAGTCACTTATAATTTCACAACTTTCAAACGAATTAAATAATTAAGTATGATTCAATGAAAAGAAAATATCAAGGATTTAGGTTAGAAGTATATTGAACTCATGGAAGGATCAGATATGAACGAATCACCATGGGTTTATTGGGCATTTCAGTCAGATGTCAATAAATCTTACTAAGACCTTAAATATCAGTTCAATAATTGACCATGTTAGAAATGAAGGAGATATGAAACATTTCCATTATGGTGCAATCCACTGCATGCTGTGCAACTATGGATTTAAGGTACTGAGAATTCATACATTCGATCTTATACATTAGGTTACACTGATGAAGGAGGGAAATGATGAGGTCTTGTAGCTACAGGAAAAACGATATATTGGTAATGAACCCAGGAAACATTAAATTTAAACAGCTGATGATCTTCACATAAATAAGCAGATCCATATTCCTTTTGCAAATCTATATTAACATTGATAGATTCTTTCTACCGAAGATAGCCTCCAAAATGATCTATGATAACTTAATTGCATCCTACCAGAATCTTTTTTCTTCACCTTACAATTTACAAATCTTAGCTTTTTATATTTTCCACAACCCTTTGCAAAAACTAACTTGCTATGTTACAATCTCAAATCTTATATGTGCTTTAGATAATATAAACATTTTCGTCTTTTCAATCTCACTATCTGTTTTTTTTTTGATAATGTTCTTATCTGATAAATCATTTTCTTTGACCATATACGAAAATTTAATGACTGTTTGGTGTATCACTTAGATGGAATATAGAAGAAAGTGATGTAACACTGCAAAAATAATAGAATGTACCATTTCTTTATTGTATCAAGATAACATTAAATCATTTTGCAAAAAGGAAGTCAATGATGAAGACAGAAAAAAAATGTTCATGACGTCAGTATGTACTCAATAATGCTAAATACAATATCGCCAAAAACCTAAAATAAAGGAAAAAATTAAGCAAGAAATGTCTAGAAGAACTAGCACAAGCTTAAGCTCGTTTTATGGTATAAAATTATTTCAAATCTCTGCTTCCAAAAGACTTGAAATGCCTCCAGACTATTTGACACTGCATCTAGAAGGCTTGAAATACTTCCAGAAGACTTAGAATGCTTCTAAGAGATTTGATATTGCTTTCAGAAGTCTTGAAATATTTGCAAACTACTTGACATTACATCTAGAAGAAATGATATTGATTCCACTTAAAATACTTCCAAGAGACTTGAAATACTTCTAAAAGACTTGATACTGCTTTTAGGAGACTTGATACTGCTTCTAGGAGACTTGATACTGCTTCTAGCAGACTTGATACTGTTTTCAGAAGGCTTGAAATACCTCCAAAATACTTGGCACTACATCTAGAAGAAGTAATATTGCTTCCAGATGACATAAAATGCTTCCAGAAGACTTGAAATTCTTCTAGGAGACTTGATACTACCTTCAGAAGACTTGAAATACTTCCAAAATAATTGACACTACATCTAGAAGATGTGATATTGCTTCAAGATGACTTCAAATGCTTCCAGAAGACTTTAAATGTTTCTAGAAGACTTGATACTGCTTCTAGGAAACTTGATACTGCTTCCAGAAGACTTGAAATACTTTTAGAGCACTTGACACTGCATCTAGAAAAATTGACAATGCTTCCAGAAGACTTGAAATGTTTCTAGAAGACTTGATACTGCTTCCAGAAGATTTGATACTGCTTCTAGGAGACTTGATACTGCTTTAAGAAGACTTGAAATACCTCCAAAATACTTGACACTACATCTAGAAGAAGTGGTATTGCTTCCAGATGACTTAATATGCTTTCAGAAGACTTGAAATTTTTCTAGGAAACTTAATACTGCTTTCAGAAGACATGAAATACTTTCAAAATACTTGACACTACATCTAGAAGAAGTGATATTGCTTCCAGGTAACGTCAAATGCTCCCAGAATACTTGAAATGATTCTAGAAGACCTGATGCTGCTTCTGGGAAGCTTGACACTGCTTTCAGAAGACTTGAAATACTTTTAGAACACTTGACACTGCATCTAGAAGAATTGACAATGCTTCCAGAAGACTTGAAATGTTTCTAGAAGACTTGATACTGCTTCCAGAAGATTTGATACTGCTTCTAGGAGACTTGATACTGCTTTAAGAAGACTTGAAATACCTCCAAAATACTTGACACTACATCCAGAAGAAGTGGTATTGCTTCCAGATGACTTAATATGCTTCCAGAAGACTTGAAATTTTTCTAGGAAACTTAATACTGCTTTCAGAAGACATGAAATACTTCCAAAATACTTGACACTACATCCAGAAGAAGTGATATTGCTTCCAGGTGACATCAAATGCTCCCAGAAGACTTGAAATGTTTCTAGAAGACCTGATACTGCTTCTAGGAAGCTTGATAATGCTTTCAGAAGACTTGAAATACTTTTAAAACACTTGACATTGCATCTAGAAGAATTGATAATGCTTCCAGAAGACTTAAACTGCTTCCATAAAACTCAATTACTTCTGGAAGACTTGGTACTGCTTTCAAAAAACCTGAAATGTTTCCAGAAGACTTGAGATGTTTTCACAACACTTAAAATGCTTCTAGAAGACTTGATACTGTTTCTAGGAGATTTGATACTACTTTCAGAATACTTGGCACTGCCTCTAGAAGACTTGAAATGATTCTAGAAGACTTGGACCACTTTCACTGCTTTCAGAAGACTTGAAATACTTTTAGAACACTTGACACTGCATCTAGAAAAATTGACAATGCTTCCAGAAGACTTAAACTGCTTCCAAAATACTCAATTGCTTCAGGAAGACTTGATATTGCTCTGCTTTCAAAAGACCTGACATGCTTCCAGAAGACGTGAAATGTTTCCACAACATTTGAAATGCTTCTAGGAGACTTGACATTACTTCGAATGGACTTGTCATAGCATTTAGAAGAAGTGATATTGCTTCCAGACAATTGGAAATGCTGCCAGAGGTCATGAAATGCTTCTAGAAGACTTGATACCGTTTCTAGGACATTTGATACCACTTTCAGAAGACTTGCAATGCTTTCAGAATATTTGGCATTGCTTCTAGAAGACTTGATATGCTTCCAGAAGACTTGAGCCATTTCCAGAAAACAATTACAACCTCTGGAAAACTTGATACTGCTGCTAAAGACTTGAAATGCTTCCAGAAGATTTAATACTGCTTCTAGGAGATTTGAAATGCTTCCAAAAGACTAGAAATTCCTCTAAAATACTTGATGCTGTTTCTAGAAGACTTGAAATATCTCCAAAAAACTTGTCACTACGTCTAGAAGAAGTGATATTGCTTCCAGATGACTTAAAATGCTTCCAGAAGAGTTGAAATTCTTCTAGAAGACTTGATACTGCTTTCAGAAGACTTGAAATACTTTCAAAATACTTGACACTACATCTAGAAGAAGTGATATTGCTTCCAGATGACTTCAAATGCTTCCAGAAGACTTAAAATGTTTCTAGAAGACTTGATACTGTTTCTAGGAAGCTTGATACTGTTTTCAGAAGACTTGAAATACTTTTAGAACACTTGACACTGCATCTAGAAGAATTGACAATGCTTCCAGAAGACTTAAACTGCTTCCAAAAGACTCAATTGCTTCTGGAAGAGTTGATATTGCTCTGCTTTCAAAAGACCTGAAATGTTTTCAGAAGACTTGAAATGTTTCCACAACATTTGAAATGCTTCTAGGAGACTTGACATTACTTCGAATAGACTTGTCATAACATTTAGAAGAAGTGATATTGCTGCCAGACAACTGGAAATGCTGCCAGAAGTCATGAAATGCTTCTAGAAGACTTGATACCGTTTCTAGGAGATTTGATACCACTTTCAGAAGACTTACAATGCTTTCAGAATATTTGGCACTGCTTCTAGAAGACTTGATATGCTTCCAAAAGACTTGGGCCATTTCCGGAAGACTCAATACAACCTCTGGAAGACTTGATACTGGTGTTAAAAGACTTGATACTGTTGTTAAAAGACTTGACACTGCTGTTAAAAGACTTGATAGTGCTGTTAAAAGACTTGACACTGCTGTTAAAAGACTTGATACTGCTGTTAAAAGACTTGACACTGCTGTTAAAAGACTTGATACTGCTGTTAAAAGACTTGCAATGCTATTAGAAGACATGAAATGTTTTCAGAAGACTTGGGCCACTTCCAGAAGACTCAATGTAACCTCTGGAAAACTTGATATTGCTACTAAAGACTTGAATGCTTCCAGAAGATTTAATATTGCTTCTAGGAAATTTGAAATGCTTCCAAAAGACTAGAAATGCTTCTAGAATACTTGACACTGCTTCTAGAAGACTCGAGACTGCTTTCAAAAGACTTGAAATATTTCCACAATATTTAACACTACATCTAAAAGAGTTGGAATGCTTCTAGGAAACTTGGTACTGCTTTCAGAAGATTTGAAATACTTCTAGAACACTTGACACTACATCTAGAAGAAATGATATTGCTTCCAAATGTCTTGAAATGCTTGCAGAAGACTTGATATGCTTCTAGAAGACTTTATACTGCTTCCAGAAGACTCGAGAGTACTTTCAAAAGACTTGAATGAAAATGCTTTCAGGAGACTTGAAGTAAATACTTGCTAAATACTTGACATTATATCTAGAAGAATTGGTATTACTTCTAATAGACTACAAATGCTTTTAGAAACTTTAGAAACTTGAAATGCTTCCATAACACTTGAAATGCTTCTAGGAGACTTGATACTACTTTGAGAAGATTTGTTACAGCATCTAGAAGAAGTAATATTGCTTATAGACAACTGGAAATGCTTCCAGAAGTCATGAAATGCTTCTAGAAGATTTGATACTGCTTCTAGGAGACTTGATACTACTTTCAGAAGCTTTGTAATGCATTCAGAATACTTAACACTGCTTCTGGAAGACTTGAAATGCTTCCAGAAGACTTAATATTTGCAAACTTACTTACTTTCAGAAGACTTACTTAGGAAATTTGAAATGCTTCCAGAAGACTTGAAATGTTACTGTGGAACACTTGATACTGCTTCTAGGAGACTTGAAATGCTTCCAGATGACTTAATACTTGCATACTTACTTACTTCCAGAATACTTACTTAGGAAATTTGAAATGCTTCCAGAAGACTTGAAATGCTTCTGTGGAATACTTGATACTGTTTCTAGGAGACTTGAAATGCTTCCAGAAGACTTAGTACTTGCAAACTTACTTACTTCCAGAAGACTTACTTAGGAAATTTGAAATGCTTTCAGAACACTTGAAATGTTTCTGTGGAACACTTGATACTGCTTCTAGGAGATTTGAAATGCTTCCAGAAGACTTAGTACTTGCAAACTTACTTACTTCCAGAAGACTTACTTAGGAAATTTGAAATGCTTTCAGAAGACTTGAAATGTTTCTGTGGAACACTTGATACTGTTTCTAGGAGACTTGAAATGCTTCCAGAAGACTTAATACTTGCAAATTTACTTACTTCCAGAAGAGTTACTTAGGAAATTTGAAATGCTTCCAGAAGACTTGAAATGCTTCTGTGGAACACTTGATACTGTTTCTAGGAGACTTGAAATGCTTCCAGAAGACTTAATACTTGCAAATTTACTTACTTCCAGAAGACTTACTTAGGAAATTTGAAATGCTTCCAGAAGACTTGAAATGCTTCTGTGGAACACTTGATACTGTTTGTAGGAGACTTGAAATGCTTCCAGAAGACTTAGTACTTGCAAACTTACTTACTTCCAGAAGACTTACTTAAGAAATTTGAAATACTTTCAGAAGACTTGAAATGTTTCTGTGGAACACTTGATACCGCTTCTAGGAGACTTGAAATGCTTCCAGAAGACTTAATACTTGCAAACTTACTTACTTCCAGAAGACTTACTTAGGAAATTTGAAATGCTTCCAGAAGACTTGAAATGCTTCTGTGGAACACTTGATACTGTTTCTAGGAGACTTGAAATGCTTCTAGAAGACTTAGTACTTGCAAACTTACTTACTTCCAGAAGACTTACCTAGGAAATTTGAAATGCTTCCAGAAGACTCGAAATGCTTCTGTGGAACACTTGATATTGGTTCAAGGAGACTTGAAATGCTTCCAGAAGACTTAATACTTGCAAACTTACTTCCAGAAAACTTACTTAGGAAATTTGAAATGCTTCCAGAAGACTTGAAATGCTTCTGTGGAACACTTCACATTACTTCTAGGACACTTGATACTTCGCTTTCGGGAGACTTGAAATACTTTCAGAAAATTAGAAATGCTTCTAGAAGACTTGCAATAGTTTTGGAAGACTTGATACTACTTCTAAAAGACTTTGTTAGAATTCTTTGGAAAGCATTCCAATTCTAGGGCCCATACAAATTTCATAATAGTTTATATTTAGATTGAAGTATTTTGAAATTTTTCAGACTAAATTCAAACTTTTTTTTAACTAACTGTCATTCATTATATGAGTACGTATTTTTAAAATACGTATTTTCAAAACCGGTGCTTATGCTCCAAAAACTTCACAACTTATCTAAACGTAATAGCCATTGATTTGTATTGAAGGATACAAAACTCTTTCTAGCTCTATCAGAAAGTTTGCTTACTGCAAAACATCGTCAAGCATAATTCATTTTAGCCCTTTCCTAAATTTTTTGGTCCAGAGTCCAACTCCATCTTCCTCTGGAGAATGTAGTCTCCTATAATTATGTACACCGGAAAAGAAAACATTGCTTTATATTATCTTTAGACTTATTGATCTACCTATTTATGAGTCTATATTTTAATTAAAATTTAACCTTAAATTTTAAAATCTTATACACCAGCTTTTTGGGACTACCTACATTGTCTTCAATATCTTGACATTTCAAACATCAACTTTAAACAGGCTGAAAGAAAGTTATTTAAAATTCGTTACTATATTTACCTATAAAGCATTATCATAAATCACCTCGCTGTATGCAGCTTTTTTGACAAACTTTAACATGAGTTGATAACACAATAACATTAAAAAAGTGTAAGGTGTCAAACCATGACTTATTTAATAAGAAATCCTATCATTATTTATCCCATTTATAGTTTAAAAGTAAACAAAAAAATTCAAGAATTCCTCTTTTTCCTTCATCATTAAAAACTCCGATCCTCTATTCGCGGAGATAAAAATACTGCTCATTTCTGTGAAACATCTGAAAATAGTCACATTCATTTCGATTTCCTATTTAGGGTGAATTGTGATCGGTCAGCGGCACTCGTTCACAATTGGCGATTCTAATGGGTTACATATGACAAGTGATGGCAAAGCAAAATGTATAAGGAGCGATGACACCAGGTACTGCCTAGAAAAAGTGTCCGGTAATTGCGTTTTTGATTTAGCCATTTCCTTTTAACGTCTGATCCTCGTTCCCCGGACTCCGGTTCCCCATCAATCTTAATGAATCGTTCGTCCCCATACCGGGACGATTTGTTACACACTCATAAACACCGAGCGTCTCCGGCATCGTAATCGCCCTTTTACGTGGTCAAACGGACCACTAAGACTCGTGTTTTACTTTTACAGTCTTCGTAAAGTTATTTAACAAAGCTAATTCAATTTATTAGATTTAAGATTGTAATTGGTGGGATGAGAGATTTGTAAAAGAAGGCAAACTCACGATAATGATGTAATTTGTAAAAAGGGCGTGAATAATAAACGGGGGGGTGGCAGTGATTTGTGGGGGTACTTTCCCGGTGGTGGGAACTTCCGCGTGGCGGGTTGATGAAAAAATAATACAGCGGTTGTTATTGCCGGGGTTGAGTACCGTTGTGTGGGGTTGTGTCCGAACTCCACCACCAACGCCCTCGACCCCTTCCCATCCGGCGTTATTTAATTTCGGCGAAGTGGCGAGCCGGGGAACTCCGTTCTTTCGTTCCACCATCTTGGCATCAATCTTATTTATGTGGCCACAAAACTCGGGAATGGCCGCCTTCGGACCGGATACCTGCGGATAATATGCTCGGGGCCGCTAACGATATTGTGCCTGCGAAGTTAGGATTCGAGATCCGTTTAGGCGTATAACTTTTCTTAATAAAGATTCTCGCGCGATGGTAAAGTCCACTTAGCTACTTCGTAAGGGTCTCTTAATGTTCAAGCCACAGGATTCTCTTTTATTTGATTATGTGAGAAAGGAAGTTTCGTTTTTTTTTCTTCGTAGAAATGGCGGAGGAGCCGGGATCACAAAAAATGTTCGTTATTTATAAAAGAATCCTTTTGATGTTGGTCCAGATTTTGAACCGCCACATAAACCAAGCTAGTACCGAAAGCTCAAAGAGATTTATCCGACGTCGCGAGAATTTAAATGGTCCGCCTTGCGGCGTCGCTTAATCAGCCGGCGACGCGGCCGTCGGTTCGTCCTTAATTGGCGTCGGCTAATTGGCGTGAGCCGGTCTCTCTGGCCGATCGAGATATTTCCCGTTATTTCCATGGGAATGTCACGTGAAAGCGCAAATTAATCCCGTAAACAAACGAGCTCGCGTCCTTATATTGCTGCTATTCATTTTAGTAACCGAGGTGGGACGACGCCGGACGTCCCGACGTCCCGACGCCGGAACGGTCATACCTTACTTCTAATTGTATCGCTCCGAAATAAATTGCTCGCGATGCGTTAATTACTACGAACGAGGGTCAACGTGAACCCAAACACACCCTCTCTACGTAACTGGTTCGAAACATTCTGTGTCGGTATGAAATATAAAGATAAGTTTGGGTCATTATTTATTGAAAGGGGTTGTTTTAATATTAAATAAAAATAATAAAAAAATTATTTATATATATAAACGTGTAAATTGGATGAATATTGCTGAATTGGATGCTAGGGGTTGATTAGTTAACAAAAAATGACTTATTAAGTCGATAAGTACAGAGTTTGAACAGAGTTTTTAAGAAAAAGTTACTTTTGGCAAAAAATCTTGCATCGTTTGAAGATTTTAATAGAATATTTTAACTGCTTCCAAAAAACTAGCAGTTTTCAACTTTACTACAAATTCCTATGTATCCGACTATTCCTATTCACAAAATATTGAAAATCTGTAGAATAACGTAAGATATGCTGATAATAAAATATGACGTTCAGTTTTTAGAAAATTTGCTGATAAAAAGTAAGCAAACAATAGATTTTTGTTTAAAAATAAAGATGATTAATACAGTAGTAAATAAGATAAGGAGTGATTAGGTAACAAAAAAGGATTTGATCAGGAAATATGTACAACAAATAGCATTTGAACAGAGTTTGCAAAAAAAAAGTTACTTCTGATGGAAGATCCTATAAAGTTTGAAGATAAGACATTGTTGACAGACTTATAGAAGACTAGGAGTTGCTGACAGAAGACTATATATTGATGACAAAGTACTTTACAACATATTTTTGTATATCCAACAATGATGACAATAAAATATGTGGTTCTGCTTCTAGAATATGAGATCAGATTACTAGATAGTACTTGTCGAAGATTGGACCAATTGCCAGGCAAGCAGAAAAAAATAAGAGAATTTTCTAAGGCTAAAGATAGCTGCATAAAATAAAACTTTTTGTACAGAGTTTTTAAGAAAAGTTATTTCTAGCGGAAAATCCTGTGCTGTTTGAAGATATTAGTCTGCTGATAGAAGATGATAACTGCTTGCAAAAGACTAAGAGTTGCCGGCAGAATGGAAAGAAGGCAGATTTTTGTATATCCAACAATGATGGCAATAAAATCTCTGGAATATTAGATCAGATTAATAGATAGCATTGGTAGAAGATTCGAGTAACTGCCAGGTAAGCGGGAAAAAACGAGTATTTTCTAAGGCTAAAGACCTGCTGATAGGTCTGCTGATAAAAGATAATAACTGCTTGCAAAAGACTAAGAGTTGCTTGCAAAAGACTATATATTGATGACAAAGTACTTTATAACAGATTTTTGTATATCCCACAATGATGGCAATAAAATATGTGGTTCTGCTCTTGAATATTAGATCAGATTAATAGATTGCACTGGTAGAAGATTGGACTAACTGCCGGGTAAGCAGAAAAAAAAAGTATTTTCTAAGGCTAAAGACCTGCTGATAGGTCAGCTGATAAAAAATAATAACTGCTTGGAAAAGACTAAGAGTTGCTGTCAGAAGACTATATATTGATGACAGAGTACTTTATAACAGATTTTTGTATATCCAACAATGATGGCAATAAAATATGTGGTTCTGCTTCTAGAATATGAGATCAGATTACTAGATAGTACTTGTCGAAGATTGGACCAATTGCCAGGCAAGCAGAAAAAAATAAGAGAATTTTCTAAGGCTAAAGATAGCTGCATAAAATAAAACTTTTTGTACAGAGTTTTTAAGAAAAGTTATTTCTAGCGGAAAATCCTGTGCTGTTTGAAGATATTAGTCTGCTGATAGAAGATGATAACTGCTTGCAAAAGACTAAGAGTTGCCGGCAGAATGGAAAGAAGGCAGATTTTTGTATATCCAACAATGATGGCAATAAAATCTCTGGAATATTAGATCAGATTAATAGATAGCATTGGTAGAAGATTCGAGTAACTGCCAGGTAAGCGGGAAAAAACGAGTATTTTCTAAGGCTAAAGACCTGCTGATAGGTCTGCTGATAAAAGATAATAACTGCTTGCAAAAGACTAAGAGTTGCTTGCAAAAGACTATATATTGATGACAAAGTACTTTATAATAGATTTTTGTATATCCCACAATGATGGCAATAAAATATGTGGTTCTGCTCTTGAATATTAGATCAGATTAATAGATTGCACTGGTAGAAGATTGGACTAACTGCCGGGTAAGCAGAAAAAAAAAGTATTTTCTAAGGCTAAAGACCTGCTGATAGGTCAGCTGATAAAAAATAATAACTGCTTGGAAAAGACTAAGAGTTGCTGTCAGAAGACTATATATTGATGACAGAGTACTTTATAACAGATTTTTGTATATCCAACAATGATGGCAATAAAATATGTGGTTCTGCTTCTAGAATATGAGATCAGATTACTAGATAGTACTTGTCGAAGATTGGACCAATTGCCAGGCAAGCAGAAAAAAATAAGAGAATTTTCTAAGGCTAAAGATAGCTGCATAAAATAAAACTTTTTGTACAGAGTTTTTAAGAAAAGTTATTTCTAGCGGAAAATCCTGTGCTGTTTGAAGATATTAGTCTGCTGATAGAAGATGATAACTGCTTGCAAAAGACTAAGAGTTGCCGGCAGAATGGAAAGAAGGCAGATTTTTGTATATCCAACAATGATGGCAATAAAATCTCTGGAATATTAGATCAGATTAATAGATAGCATTGGTAGAAGATTCGAGTAACTGCCAGGTAAGCGGGAAAAAACGAGTATTTTCTAAGGCTAAAGACCTGCTGATAGGTCTGCTGATAAAAGATAATAACTGCTTGCAAAAGACTAAGAGTTGCTTGCAAAAGACTATATATTGATGACAAAGTACTTTATAACAGATTTTTGTATATCCCACAATGATGGCAATAAAATATGTGGTTCTGCTCTTGAATATTAGATCAGATTAATAGATTGCACTGGTAGAAGATTGGACTAACTGCCGGGTAAGCAGAAAAAAAAAGTATTTTCTAAGGCTAAAGACCTGCTGATAGGTCAGCTGATAAAAAATAATAACTGCTTGGAAAAGACTAAGAGTTGCTGTCAGAAGACTATATATTGATGACAGAGTACTTTATAACAGATTTTTGTATATCCAACAATGATGGCAATAAAATATGTGGTTCTGCTTCTAGAATATGAGATCAGATTACTAGATAGTACTTGTCGAAGATTGGACCAATTGCCAGGCAAGCAGAAAAAAATAAGAGAATTTTCTAAGGCTAAAGATAGCTGCATAAAATAAAACTTTTTGTACAGAGTTTTTAAGAAAAGTTATTTCTAGCGGAAAATCCTGTGCTGTTTGAAGATATTAGTCTGCTGATAGAAGATGATAACTGCTTGCAAAAGACTAAGAGTTGCCGGCAGAATGGAAAGAAGGCAGATTTTTGTATATCCAACAATGATGGCAATAAAATCTCTGGAATATTAGATCAGATTAATAGATAGCATTGGTAGAAGATTCGAGTAACTGCCAGGTAAGCGGGAAAAAACGAGTATTTTCTAAGGCTAAAGACCTGCTGATAGGTCTGCTGATAAAAGATAATAACTGCTTGCAAAAGACTAAGAGTTGCTTGCAAAAGACTATATATTGATGACAAAGTACTTTATAATAGATTTTTGTATATCCCACAATGATGGCAATAAAATATGTGGTTCTGCTCTTGAATATTAGATCAGATTAATAGATTGCACTGGTAGAAGATTGGACTAACTGCCGGGTAAGCAGAAAAAAAAAGTATTTTCTAAGGCTAAAGACCTGCTGATAGGTCAGCTGATAAAAAATAATAACTGCTTGGAAAAGACTAAGAGTTGCTGTCAGAAGACTATATATTGATGACAGAGTACTTTATAACAGATTTTTGTATATCCAACAATGATGGCAATAAAATATGTGGTTCTGCTTCTAGAATATGAGATCAGATTACTAGATAGTACTTGTCGAAGATTGGATCAACTGCCAGGCAAGCAGAAAAAAATAAGAGAATTTTCTAAGGCTAAAGATAGCTGCATAAAATAAAACTTTTTGTACAGAGTTTTTAAGAAAAGTTATTTCTAGAGGGAAATCCTGTGCTGTTTGAAAATATTAGTCTGCTGATAGAAGATAATAACTGCTTGCAAAAGACTAAGAGTTGCCGGCAGAATGGAAAAAAGGCAGATTTTTGTATATCCAACAATGATGGCAATAAAATCTCCGGAATATTAGATCAGATTAATAGATAGCATTGGTAGAAGATTCGAGTAACTGCCAGGTAAGCAGAAAAAAAAGAGTATTTTCTAAGGCTAAAGACCTGCTGATAGGTCTGCTGATAAAAGATAATAACTGTTTGCAAAAGACTAAGAGTTGCTGTCAGAAGACTATATATTGATGACAGAGTACTTTATAATAGATTTTTATATATCCAACAATGATGGCAATAAAATATGTGGTTCTGCTCTGGAATATTAGATCAGATTAATAGTTAGCACTGGTAGAAGATTGGACTAACTGCCGGGTAAGCAGAAAAAAAAGAGTATTTTCTAAGGCTAAAGACCTGCTGATAGGTCTGCTGATAAAAGATAACAACTGTTTGCAAAAGACTAAGAGTTGCTGTCAGAAGACTATATATTGATGACAGAGTACTTTATAACAGATTTCTGTATATCCAACAATGATGGCAATAAAATATGTGGTTCTGCTCTTGAATATTAGATCAGATTAATAGATAGCACTGGTAGAAGATTGGACTAACTGCCGGGTAAGCAGAAAAACAAAAGTATTTTCTAGGGCTAAAGACCTGCTGATAGGTCTGCTGATAAAAGATAACAACTGTTTGCAAAAGACTAAGAGTTGCTGTCAGAAGACTATATATTGATGACAGAGTACTTTATAACAGATTTTTGTATATCCAACAATGATGGCAATAAAATATGTGGTTCTGCTCTGGAATATTAGATCAGATTACTAGATAGTACTGGAAAAAGATTGGACCAACTGCCAGGCAAGCAGAAAAAAAGAGTATTTTCTAAGGCTAAAGACCTGCTGATAGGTCTGCTGATAAAAGATAATAACTACTTGCAAAAGACTAAGAGTTGCTTGCAGAAAATTATATATTGATGACAGAGCACTTTATAACAGATTTTTGTATATCCAACAATGATGACAGTATAATATGCGATTCTGTTCTAGAATATTAGATCAGATTAATAGATAGCACTGGTAACTGCCAGGTAAGCAGAAAAAAAAGAGTATTTTCTAAGGCTAAAGACCTGCTGATAGGTCTGCTGATAAAAGATAATAACTGCTTGCAAAAGACTAAAAGTTGCTGGCAGAAGATTATATATTGATGACAAAGTACTTTACTACAGATTTCTATATAGTTTCACTTAATGGCTGATTTCACCAACCTAATACTTTCATAAATGTTGATACAAAACATGAAGATATATCCGAAATTTTGAGCTATGGTACTCCAAAAATGGAATTAATTAAGCATACAAGGTTGGGACAGTCACAAACAATATGACTTTCACACCCTTCACAGAGGGATGCGTTTATTAGCTTGGTAAAGTTGCCAGCCAAGTGAGGAGACTTAAAGAACTTTTATATTTTCCTAAAAACTTAGTAGATCTCTTCCGATGACGGTAGAACACAGTTTTCTTTGCAAAGACACGAAAGTTGCGGATAAAAAGTAAGCAAAGAATTGAATTTTCTTGAGAGATGAGGAAGATAAATACATTAGTGAATTGACCTAGGATTGTTTGAACAGTTTTAAAGAAAAAAAGTATATTTGCGGAAGACCTTACACTATTTGAACACAGACATTGCTAGTAAAAAATTATAAGTATTTGCAGAAAACCAGATGTTGTTGATAGAAGACTGAGACTGTATATTGACAAAGGGTAGATTTCTAAATATCCAACCATTCCAATTTGCAAAATATTGAAAATCTGCAATATTAATGCATCATATATTGTACTTTTGATTATAGAATACTTGATATAAATTAGAGATCATCACTATATGAGTTATACACAAACAGGAATGATTGGGGGAAGTGTGAGTCTCAACTAAATAGAGGAGTTCTTTCCTGATACATCGATGCTTCAGAGACAGAAAAAACAGGCTTTAGCAGACCTAACAGCTGTAGTAAACTGACACTCAACCATTTTCAAGAAGCTATGAATTTCTGCTTCGCCTTGAACATTCAAAAGGGACAATCCATATACATTTTCACAGACAGTCTGGTCACCCTGAAGGCAATCCAGTTCTAAGCCACCGTGATATTGAGAGCTACGAGAAGGTAGATAAGCTGAAATTCTCTTCCATGAATCTCAATCAGGTAGTGGACTACAAAAAAAGCACATTATAAACACATAAAACAGGTCATCATCAGATGGGAGGCTTCACAGATAGCCTCACGCTACAAAAAACTTCCACATCATAGATAAACGAAAAGTGTGATAGATAATTCGCAAAATAAAACTTAAGAGGTATTATTCTTTAGCAAAAGGACGTTTTTAAGCTTTATACACTCCTCAAATATCATCTTTTCCATATTAGATAAGCTGAGGATCAAACTTTTTGTGACATATGTAAATTCGTAACCTGAGTCTGCTTGAAGGAACAAAACTTTAAAGCAGCTTAAAATCTCTAAAGAGTTAAAGGTTTCAATATGACTTCTATGTACTTAACTATTCCACTTTACAAAATATTGAAAATCTGCAATGTTAAGGCATCATACTGCTAATGCATATGATGTTTTAATACATTATGACATATAGTCACTTGTATACAATAAATTATGTACTATCGATAAAAGTGTAGATACTACTAGATAGATTTTGCATATCATCTAGAACTAAAAATATTGGGGTTTTGTGTCTCTTAAAATGGCTATATCCAAGTGTTTCTAGTTCTAAATAATGTTAGTTCTACTTTTAGATCAATAAACATATACAACAATTTAAGACTGAGTAACAACTAACAGGAGAACTTACGCTAGTTCTAGAACAAATACTAGATTTAGTATTCGGACTTAACCGTGTTAAGAGAGGTGTGGCTAAATCGAAATGTTTCTTGTTGAATAGTGAAAATGCCAAAGAATCTAAATGTCACAAATGTTTAAAATACATTTTTAGGTTATGCTACGTGTTAAGACCAATATGCCTATATAGGTTATAAGTGCCATGTGAGGTTATTTGAGTACACTACTCATTTACAGATGTTACTATAGGCATAAGTCTGTGAATGATTTCCTTGTTAAAGGTTCCATGGTTCAATTTGAATCACTTAATACGTCTCTCTTAGTAATCAAGGACATGTTGCCAACAGGTTGACAGATCATAGAATAGAGAAGAAGTGTACTTAAGTACACTTCTCCTCGAAGTACTTAATGTCTGTCTCTTTGTACACAAGCTCATGCTGCCAACAAGTTGGCAGATAGTATATTGAAGGAGAAGCGTCTATTAACCAGAAAGCTCTTGCTGTCAATAAGTTGGCAATCCCAGATTACTGAATACGTCTCTCTTAGTAATCAAGCTACTCATTGTGTAACGAGTTGGCAGTCCTACACTACTTAATAGCTGTCTACTTGTACTCCAGCTCATGCTGCCAACAAGTTGGCAGTACCAGGCTGCTCAATATGTCTCTCTTAGTAATCAAGCTCACGCTGCCAACAAGTTGGCAGTTCTAGACTACTTAATAGCTGTCTACTTGTACTCCAGCTCATACTACCAACAAGATGACAGTCTCAGACTGCTCAATATGTCTCTCTTAGTAATCAAGCTTATGCTGCCAACAAGTTGGCAGTCCTAGAGTACTTAATATCTGTATACTTATACTCTATCTCATGCTGCCAACAAGTTGGCAGTACCAAACTGATCAATATGTGTCTCTTAGTAATCAAGCTCATGCTGCCAACAAGTTAGCAGTACCAAACTGCTCAATATATGTCTCTTAATAATCAAGCTCATGCTGCCAACAAGTTGGCAGTTATAGACTACTGAATAGCTGTCTACTTGTACTCCAGCTCATGCTGCTAATAAGTTGGCAGTTCCAGGCTGCTCAATATGTCTCTCTTAGTAATCAAGCTCACGCTGCTAACAAGTTGGCAGTTCTAGACTACTTAACAGCTGTCTACTTGTACTCCAGCTCATGCTACCAACAAGATAACAGTCTCAGACTGCTCAATATGTCTCTCTTAGTAATCAAGCTTATGCTTGGCAGTCCTAGAGTACTTAATATCTGTATACTTATACTCCATCTCATGCTGCCAACAAGTTGACAGTACCAAACTGATCAATATGTGTCTCTTAGTAATCAAGCTCATGCTGCCAACAAGTTAGCAGTACCAAACTGCTCAATATGTGTCTCTTAATAATCAAGCTCATGCTGCCAACAAGTTGGCAGTTTTAGACTACTGAATAGCTGTCTACTTGTACTCCAGCTCATTCTGCCAACAAGTTGGCAGTTCCAGACTGCTCAATATGTCTCTCTTAATAATCAAGCTCATGCTGCCAACAAGTTGGCAGTCGTACACTCTTTAATACCTGTCTCTTTGTACTCTAGCTCATGGTGCCAACAAATTGGCAATTCCAGACTACTCAATGTGTCTCTCTTCGTAATCAAGTTGGCAGTTCTAAACTACTAAATACTTATCTCTTGGTTCTCAAACTCATAAGTATAAGTTGACAGATCTTGCAGTGTAAAAATTTTTATTTCTTGCTAAACCAAGTTTAACTGACGCATCTTAAAACAATGATTCCGTTCCTTGAAAAAGAAGAAGATGATGGCGTTAATGACGCCTTTGTTTTAGGCAATGAATTTTAACACTTGGGTCGTTAAATTATAGGTTTAATTATATATTTTCGTAAGTGTTTTTAAATAGAGTGTATTTCATGCTCATTTATCTATCAGTTTTTATCTAACAATTATATCTAGAACTAACACTAGACTAGTGTCCTAAGACACACGGCTAAACCTAAAACTTTCCACTTTTAGGTCTAGTGTTAGTTCTACTTTTATATCAAGAGATCTAACTCTAAAACTAGAACTAGGAATATTACGGATTAGCCGTAAATCTCTCAAGATGGCTCAATCAAAGTGTTAGTTCTAATTTTACTTTAGTTCAAATATGCAGGTTGTGTTGGGTTTAGCCTTTAAAGGTATTGTTTTATGAAAAGGGGCGCATTCATTTCATTCGTCCAACCCAATTTTTGGACGCAAAATATCGTAGGGCGGCAATTCTAGAAAGACCAAGAATAATGTTATATTTGTGATAAAATTTGAATTATCTTACTTATTTGATCATCCTTGCTCCTTAACTTTAACATATTTACATTTTGTATATTAAATTTAAAATATAAATGAAAAATCGAAATAATTATGTTTAGAGTGACATGAAACGTGTTGTCCATTCCGTAGATGTTTTACGACGGGGTAATAAAGTCCTGAAGGAGCCAGATGTCGATTTCACGTGAAGACGGAAGGCTCCTCCACCATCGCGCCGCGGGCGAAACGAGGAAACGCAAAGAGGGCTAAAAGAAAGCGAACTGCGTAGATTGAAAGAGAGAGAGAAAAATGACCACTGTCCATCCCTCAGGGCCGTACTTCATTCCTCCGAGGAAACTTATCAAACTTTGATGGCCGAGTCTCTCCCTACGCCTGCTGTTTCGTTTCCTTTCCTTTCCTTTCTTTTCTTCGGGTGCCGCCTCCGGCCCGTCCAAAGTGAGGAAAAAGGCGCGACGCTCGCGTAATTCTTAGTTTTAAAACTTTTATTACTCGTCTTGTTGTCTCTTTTGTTCGATTTACTCTTTCCAAATCAAGATTCTTTTTGATGTGAAATGTCTCTCTTTCTCTCCGAGAGATATTTTATTTTATTTTATTTGTTATGAAATCAAGATCGAAAAGGATTCTTTTTTTTTGTAAAGAATAAAAGAAATCTTTTGGAGTGAAAATTCACCGCTGTTCAAACATCCTCAGTATTATTGCAAGGAATGGAGCGGTCGCGGGAAGAGTGAAAGAAGGGAAAACGACGAAGTATTTCCGATTTGGATTATTTAAGACGTCGCGCAACGATGTTTCCAAATTCTCGGCAAATCTCATCCGCAAAGCTTTCTTTGTCATTCTTTGTCTTGGCGTATTTACCTTTCTCTCGAAGGACGGGCACGGTCCGGCTGAAGCCTCAGGGCAAACGAACTAAGAACAAAGTTTTCAGGGATTTCGCCCCATCACTCCCCCGGCCTCCAACGGCTCCGCGCGCCGAAGTTTCTCCACCGCCTCCACCGCCTCCTCCCGGACGTTGGACAGTACAGTATTGACCAAACAAAACTTCTCATTCTACGCATACCGCCGCGAGACAGTTGTTCTTCTTAAGTGACGTGACCAGAAGATGTTTGCTTATTTATTTGGTAAAAATTTTCTGTTTCAACTGGTAATTTTATGCTCAATATCTTCGGGGACGGTGGGGATGTTTTAACGGGGAACGGAGCACCTTGAACGACCACATCAAAGGGGACGACGCCCCTATATAAAAACGGGCAAATTGAATCTGTCGGGAACACTGTCGGGCACGGCATCGTATTCCACCCCCTCGCGGCGTTTTATTAATAGATCGATATTAGGCGGGTGTCTTACGCCGTGTCGACTTCAGGTGGTTAAAAATTTCGAAACCCTTAATTAATCTTTCTTGATCCCTTTTAACATCCACTTATTCTTTCCAATTCTATTTAATCAAATTTCTTTTTCTTTTGCCAGATTTATTTCGAATAAGTGGGAAAATAATTAGTTGGCTATAAATTTGAAACAAAATAAAATAAAAGCTATCTTTAAGTGAGTGCAACCTCCACAGGTAGCTGTCATCGATGGTACATGCAGGACTGGCATGTAAATCTCGACGGAGGCGAATCGATGATCGAGGGGTTCTCTAAGCACGCCTCCACGACCAATCCAAGGGCTCGCGTTTATTACTTCCATAAATTCATCATATTCATCGCTCGGCGGACGGTGGACGGGAATGGAGCGCGAGCGACGCCGCGATTGGCGGAAGAGGGCCGTGCAGGAAGAGGGCGCGGAGCGAGACGATCGCCCCCCGTGGCGCATTGCGGACTTCTTCTTCTCTCTCCGCCTCGATATTAATATTGAATTTTTCTTGTCTGGGCCGAGGGGCTCAGCGGCTCAGCGGGGGCAACAAGGGTGGGGAGCGCGCGCAACTGGACAGCGGTCTACGGCGAGGCCCACTACGTTATGTCGTGTGGGGTAAATGTGCGCCCTCTAACGTTTCCCCCCTTTTGTATCTTAGAGGGGAGAAAAAAAAACAAAATCCTCAACAAAAAAAAAATTATATAACTTAAGTTAATTTTAAAGTTGCTGTATGCAAGATTTACAGATAATTTAAGGGTATTAATAGAGTTATCTATATGAAGTATAAGTCAAGAATTTAGATTGAAGCAAAATAGATTGTTGTGTATTATTATTGAACAAAATTTTGTAGGAGCGAAAAAAACGTCTCATTTTGTGATTATATAACACATAACATAAGACATAATTGTTAGATAGAAACTGTTGGATAAATAAACATGAAATACACTTTATTTTTGAACACTTACAAAAATATATAATTAAATCAATAATTTAAAGTCCTAAGTGCCAAAATTCATTGCTTAAAACCAGGGCGTAATTGCCATCATGCTCTTTTTTTTTCAAGGAACGGAATCATTGCTTTAAGATGCGTCAGTTTATCTTGATTTAGCAAGAAATAAAAATGTTTACACTGTAAAATCTGGCAACTTATTGGTAATGTGAGTTTGAGAACCAAGAGATAAGTATTTAGTAGTCCAGAACTGCCAACTTTTTAGCAGCATGAGTTTTTTTACTAAGAAAAATGTTTTAAACGGTCTGGGATTGCCAACTTGTTGGCAGCATGAGCTTGATTACTAACAGAGATGTATTTTGTAGTTTGGGATTGCCAATTTGTTGGTACCATGAGTTAGAGTACAAAGAGACAGATATTAAGTAATTTATAACAGTCAACTTGTTGGAAGTATGAGATAGAGTGCAAAGAGACAGACATAAAGTAGTCTGGAACTGTCAACTTGTTGGCAGCATGAGCCTAATTACTAAGAGAGACATATTGAGTAGTCTGAGACTGCCAACTTGTTGGCACCATGAGCTAGAGTACAAAGAGGCAGATATTAAGTAAACATTAATTGGAATTTATTTTTTACGTGTAACATATAAATGAAAAACAGAAGGAAAGAAATTTTACCTAATAATAATAATAATAATAATAATAATAATAATAATACTTTATTGTGTTACTAAGCAGCTGCTCATACACTCGTCCAAATAAGTACACCTTCAATACAATTCAACACACTAGCATAAAAAAGAAACAATAGCGTGTGGTGATTACAATCCGATCCCTGCATTTAGGAACTCCTGCACCGAATAAAATGTTTTTTGACATAAAAATGTTTTTAAGCTACCTTTGAAAATCCCTCTATTAGACACTTCCGTTAATTCATTCGGCAGCTTGTTGAGTACCACTCGAGAAAAGTACTCTGGCCCAAGCTGTGTTTTGGATAAACGGCAATAGTTGTTATAAATTTTATTCTTATTCCTAGTATCATGCTCATGAATATCTGCATTCGAATCCCAGCGTTGATAATCCCAGCGCGAGATAATCCCAGTTCGAATCCCAGCGCTGCGATCATTTCTTTTCATAATTATTCCTGTCTCTACGTGTATTAGGTAAAATTTCTTTCCTTCTGTTTTTCAGATATTAAGTAGTCTACGACTGCCAACTTGTTAGCAGCATGAGCTCGATTACTAAGAAAGACATATTGAACAGTCTGCGACTGCCAACTTGTTGGCAGCATGAGCCAGAGTACAAAGAGACGGAAGTACAGCTTGATTACTAAGAGAGACATATTGAGCAGTCTGGAACTGTTAACTTGTTGGCAGCATGAACTGAAGTACAAGTAGACAGATATTAAGTAGTTTAGAACTGCCAACTTGTTGGCAGCATGAGCTTAATTACTAAAAGAGACATATTGAGTAATTTGAGACTGCCAACCTGTTGGCAGCATGAGCTGAAGTACAAGTAGACAGATATTAAGTAGTCTAGGACTACCAACTTGTTGGCAGCATGAGCTTGATTACTAAGAAAGACATATTGAACAGTCTGGGACAGCCAACTTGTTGGCAGCATAAACTGAAATACAAATAGATAGATATTAAGTAGTCTAAAACTGCCAACTTGTTGGGAGCATGAGCTTAATTACTAAGAGAGACATATTCAGTAGTCTGAGACTGACAACTTGTTGGCAGCATTAAATGGAGTACAAGTAGATAGATATTAAGTAGTCCACGACTGCCAACTTGTTGGCAGTATGAGCTAGAGTGCAAAGAGACAGACAGTAAGTAGTCTGAAACTGCCAATTTCTTGGCAGCATGAGGTTAATTACTAAGAAAGATCTAGTCTAGTACTGCCAACTTGTTGGCAGCATGCGTTGGAGTACAAGTAGACAGATATTAAGTAGTTTAGAACTGCCAACTTGTTGGCAGCATGAACTTAATTATTAAGAAAGACATTTTGAGTAGTTTGAGACTGCCAACTTGTTGGCAGCATGAGCTTGATTACTAAGAGAGACATATTGAGCAGTTTGAGACTGCCAACTTGTTGGCAGCATAAGCTTGATTACTAAGAGAGACATATTGAATAGTCTGGACTGCCAACTTGTTGGCAGCATGAGTTGGAGTAACAAGTAGACAGATATTAAGTAGTCTCGGACTGTCAACTTGTTGGCAGCATGAGCTTGATTACTAAGAAAGACATATTGAACAGTCTAGTACTGCCAACTTGTTGGCAGCATAAGTTGAAGTACAAGTAGACAGATATTAAGTAGTTTAGAACTGCCAACTTGTTGGTAGTATGAGCTTGATTACTAAGAAAGACATATTGAGTAGTTTGAGACTGCCAACTTGTTGGCAGCATGGGCTTGATTACTAAAAGAGACATATTGAGTAGTCTGAGACTGCCAACTTGTTGGCAGCATGAGGTTGATTCGTAAGAAAGACATATTGAATAATCTGGGATTTCCAACTTGTTCACACTATGAGCTAGAGTACATAAAGACAGATATTAACTAATCTAGGACTGCCAACTTGTTGGTAGCATAAGCTTGATTACTAAAAGAGACGTATTTAGTAGTCTCGGATTATCAACTTATTGGCAGCAAGAGCTTTCTGGTTAATAGACACTTCTCCTTCAATATGCTATCTACCAACCTGTTGGCAGCATGAGCTTATGTACAAAGAGACAGATTTTAAGTACTTCGAGGAGAAGTGTACTTAAGTGCACTTCTTCTTTATTCTATGATCTGCCAACCTGTTGGCAACATGTCCATAATTACTAATAGACGCGTATGAAGTGGTTTGGGGCTACCAACTTATTAGAAGCATGAGTTTAATTACTAAGAAAGACGTAGTAAGCTATGTGGGACTGTCAACTTATTAGTAACATGAGCTAAAGTAGAAAAAGACACTTATTAAGTAGTCTAACACTACCTATTTGTTATCAGAATGAGCTTGATTACTAAAGACCGGATTTATAGAAAATATGCTTATGCTCAAAATTAAAGGCATTACAAATATATTTAAATATATTTACGAATCAGTTAAAAATAAGTTAAATAAGACCAGGTTAGTTATGCCTTTTTTGAATTTTCATGTCTATTATTTTTTTTATGCCTATTTAAAGCTTTTTTCCAACTTTTTGGTGTCTTTTACCCAAAAATTGGTTGAGTTATGAAAAAATATTTCGCTGCGCCTCTGTACATTTCCTCTGTTCATTTACCGTCTGACGTAAGATCTGCGTTTTTCATCGATCCGAATTTAAGTCGTTTCATCGTCAAAAAGTTTTCTAGTAAGTACCAATGAATTAAGTAAAACAAATAATAATATGGTAACAAGATTTATTCACGACGAATTAACGCATTTTTTCTTACCGGAGCCGGTACTGAATGATAAAATTTTACTGATGGTGCCAGACGCAGCGGCGTACATGGTAAAAGCTGCGTTTAATATGAAGATTTTTTACCCTAATTTAATTAATTCTACTTGCTTAGCACACGGGCTTAATCGAGTAGCAGAAACTATAATGTTACAGTTCCCATTAGTTAATAAATTAATAAAAAGCGGTAAACAAATATTTGTTAAAGCCCCTTTAAGGGTAGAATTGTTTAGAGAGAGGTTACCAAATACCCCATTCCCATTACCACCACAACCAGTTCTAACAAGATGGGGAACATGGCTAGATGCCGCTATATACTACACCTTACGCTTTAGATCATTTTAAACAATTAATAAATGAATTTCCGGCTACAAGTAGTAAAGCAATAGAAGATTGCCAGGCCGTCCTAAAAGAAGTGGAGCTACAAAATAATTTGGCATTTATAAAAGCAGTTACAGTTATATAAGTGAATCTATAAAATCACTTGAAAAACAGGATTTACCTTTAGTGAGTGCAGTAGAAATGATTAAAAAACTTCAAAACAGCACGTATAGCGTACCAGGACATATTGGTTAAATAATTAGGAATAAATTTAATGACGTTCTGTGTAAAAATGAAGGATTTGCCACATTACAAAAAATTGCATCAATTTTAAGTGGTGAAATTGTTACTGGATTTATTATGGATCCCGCATTAATTACAAAGTTCAAGTACGCACCAATTACAAGTGTGGACGTGGAGAGAAGTTTTTCGGCTTACAAGAATACGTTAAGTGAGAGAAGACACAACTTCACAATGGAACATTTAGAACAGCATTTAATAAATAGTTGTTTTCGTGATTAGTGGTTTAATAATTACATATGAATGTTTAGTTTAACGATGTATTTTTTAATGAAAACGTTATTAAAATACATTATTAATTAGGTATAGCAATTTTTTCGAATTCTAATTTTTATGCCTTTTTAATGCTTTTGTTGCCAAAATTTCATGCCTTTTTAAGTACCTTTTTTCGTCTTTTTTGTGCCTTTTTTCGTCTTTTTTGTGCTTTTTAATCCGGTCTTTATTGATTACTAAGAGAGACGCATTAAGTGTTTCAAATTGAACCATTAACAACAACAATGCCATACATATACATATGTTACATATGACATTTAGATTCTTTGACAAAGAAATCATCCACAGACTTACGCTTATAGTAACATCTGTGAAGGAATAGCGTGCTCAAATAACCTCACATAGCACTTACAGTTTATATAAGCATTTTGGCCTTAGCACATAATATAATTCAAAAATGTATTTTTTACGTTATCTATCAACACTATTCTCGATATCTTTAAACATTTTTCCTGATATTTGTAAACATTGTTTCTGACATCTTCCAACATTATCCCTAATATCATTTTCTGTAGGGATTTTCTACAACATCTAGTCTCTCTCGATAATATCCTTGGCATAAAACTCATTATCGATCAACATCGTCCTCAATTTCTTTAAACATGGTCTCTGATGTTTATAAACATCATTTCTGACATCTGCCAACAGTATCCCTAATTTAATTTTCTGCAGGAACTCAACATTATCATCACCCCTCTTCCTCAACACCTTTTTTGGAATAAAAAACCTTCATTTTCGATATCTTTAAACATTTTTCTTGATATTTGTAAACATTGTTTCTGACATCTTCCAACATTATCCCTAATATCATTTTCTGTAGGGATTTTCTACAACATCTAGTCTCTCTCGATAATATCCTTGGCATAAAACTCATTATCGATCAATATCGTCCTCAATTTCTTTAAACATGGTCTCTGATGTTTATAAACATCATTTCTGACATCTGCCAACAGTATCCCTAATTTAATTTTCTGCAGGAATTCAACATTATCATCACCCCTCTTCCTCAACACCTTTTTTGGAATAAAAAATCTTTATTCTCGATATCTTTAAACATTTTTCCTGATATTTGTAAACATTGTTTCTGACATCTTCCAACATTATCCCTAATATCATTTTCTGTAGGGATTTTCTACAACATCTAGTCTCTCTCCATAATATTCTTGGCATAAAACTCATTATCTATCAACATTGTTCTTAATATCTTTAAACATGGTCTCTGATATTTATAAACATCATATCTGACATCTGCCAACAGCATCCCTAATTTCATTTTCTGCAGAAATTCAACATTATCACCCCTCTTCCTCAACACCTTTTTTTGGAATAAAGAACCTTCATTCTCGATATCTTTAAACATTTTTCCTGATATTTGTAAACATTGTTTCTGACATCTTCCAACATTATCCCTAAAATCGTTTTTTGTAGGGATTTTCTACAACATCTAGTCTCTCTCGATAATATCCTTGGCATAAAACTCATTATCGATCAACATCGTCCTCAATTTCTTTAAACATGGTCTCTGATGTTTATAAACATCATTTCTGACATCTGCCAACAGTATCCCTAATTTAATTTTCTGCAGGAACTCAACATTATCATCACCCCTCTTCCTCAACACCTTTTTTGGAATAAAAAACCTTCATTTTCGATATCTTTAAACATTTTTCTTGATATTTGTAAACATTGTTTCTGACATCTTCCAACATTATCCCTAATATCATTTTCTGTAGGGATTTTCTACAACATCTAATCTCTCTCGATAATATCCTTGGCATAAAACTCATTATCGATCAACATCATCCGCAATTTCTTTAAACATGGTCTCTGATGTTTATAAACATCATTTCTGACATCTGCCAATAGTATCCCTAATTTCATTTTCTGCAGGAATTCAACATTATCATCACCCCTCTTCCTCAACACCTTTTTTGGAATAAAGAACCTTCATTTTCGATATCTTTAAACATTTTTCTTGATATTTGTAAACATTGTTTCTGACATCTTCCAACATTATCCCTAATATCATTTTCTGTAGAGATTTTCTACAACATCTAGTCTCTCTCGATAATATCCTTGGCATAAAACTCATTATCGATCAATATCGTCCTCAATTTCTTTAAACATGGTCTCTGATGTTTATAAACATCATTTCTGACATCTGCCAATAGTATCCCTAATTTCATTTTCTGCAGGAATTCAACATTATCATCACCCCTCTTCCTCAACACCATTTTTGGAATAAAAAACCTTCATTTTCGATATCTTTAAACATTTTTCTTGATATTTGTAAACATTGTTTCTGACATCTTCCAACATTATCCCTAATATCATTTTCTGTAGAGATTTTCTACAACATCTAGTCTCTCTCGATAATATCCTTGGCATAAAACTCATTATCGATCAATATCGTCCTCAATTTCTTTAAACATGGTCTCTGATGTTTATAAACATCATTTCTGACATCTGCCAATAGTATCCCTAATTTCATTTTCTGCAGGAATTCAACATTATCATCACCCCTCTTCCTCAACACCTTTTTTGGAATAAAAAGCTTCATTTTCGATATCTTTAAACATTTTTCCTGATATTTATAAACATTGTTTCTGATATCTTCCAACATTATCCCTAATATCATTTTCTGTAGGGATTTTCTACAACATCTAGTCTCTCTCGATAATATCCTTGGCATAAAACTCATTATCGATCAACATCGTCCTCAATTTCTTTAAACATGGTCTCTGATGTTTATAAACATCATTTCTGACATCTGCCAACAGTATCCCTAATTTAATTTTCTGCAGGAATTCAACATTATCATCACCCCTCTTCCTCAACACCTTTTTTGGAATAAAAAGCTTCATTTTCGATATCTTTAAACATTTTTCCTGATATTTGTAAACATTGTTTCTGACATCTTCCAACATTATCCCTAATATCATTTTCTGTAGGGATTTTCTACAACATCTAGTCTTTCTCAGTAATATTCTTGGCATAAAACTCATTATCTATCAACATCATCCTTAATATATTTAAACATGGTCTCTGGTGTTTATAAACATCATTTTTGACATCTGCCAATAGTATCCCTAATTTCATTTTCTGCAGGAATTCAACATTATCATCACCCCTCTTCCTCAACACCTTTTTTGGAATAAAAAACCTTCATTTTCGATATCTTTAAACATTTTTCTTGATATTTGTAAACATTGTTTCTGACATCTTCCAACATTATTCCTAATATCATTTTCTGTAGGGATTTTCTACAACATCTAGTCTTTCTCAGTAATATTCTTGGCATAAAACTCATTATCTATCAACATCATCCTTAATATATTTAAACATGGTCTCTGGTGTTTATAAACATCATTTTTGACATCTGCCAATAGTATCCCTAATTTCATTTTCTGCAGGAATTCAACATTATCATCACCCCTCTTCCTCAACACCTTTTTTGGAATAAAAAACCTTCATTTTCGATATCTTTAAACATTTTTCTTGATATTTGTAAACATTGTTTCTGACATCTTCCAACATTATTCCTAATATCATTTTCTGTAGGGATTTTCTACAACATCTAGTCTTTCTCAGTAATATTCTTGGCATAAAACTCATTATCTATCAACATCATCCTTAATATATTTAAACATGGTCTCTGGTGTTTATAAACATCATTTTTGACATCTGCCAATAGTATCCCTAATTTCATTTTCTGCAGGAATTCAACATTATCATCACCCCTCTTCCTCAACACCTTTTTTGGAATAAAAAACCTTCATTTTCGATATCTTTAAACATTTTTCTTGATATTTGTAAACATTGTTTCTGACATCTTCCAACATTATTCCTAATATCATTTTCTGTAGGGATTTTCTACAACATCTAGTCTTTCTCAGTAATATTCTTGGCATAAAACTCATTATCTATCAACATCATCCTTAATATATTTAAACATGGTCTCTGGTGTTTATAAACATCATTTTTGACATCTGCCAATAGTATCCCTAATTTCATTTTCTGCAGGAATTCAACATTATCATCACCCCTCTTCCTCAACACCTTTTTTGGAATAAAAAACCTTCATTTTCGATATCTTTAAACATTTTTCTTGATATTTGTAAACATTGTTTCTGACATCTTCCAACATTATTCCTAATATCATTTTCTGTAGGGATTTTCTACAACATCTAGTCTTTCTCAGTAATATTCTTGGCATAAAACTCATTATCTATCAACATCATCCTTAATATATTTAAACATGGTCTCTGGTGTTTATAAACATCATTTTTGACATCTGCCAATAGTATCCCTAATTTCATTTTCTGCAGGAATTCAACATTATCATCACCCCTCTTCCTCAACACCTTTTTTGGAATAAAAAACCTTCATTTTCGATATCTTTAAACATTTTTCTTGATATTTGTAAACATTGTTTCTGACATCTTCCAACATTATTCCTAATATCATTTTCTGTAGGGATTTTCTACAACATCTAGTCTTTCTCAGTAATATTCTTGGCATAAAACTCATTATCTATCAACATCATCCTTAATATATTTAAACATGGTCTCTGGTGTTTATAAACATCATTTTTGACATCTGCCAATAGTATCCCTAATTTCATTTTCTGCAGGAATTCAACATTATCATCACCCCTCTTCCTCAACACCTTTTTTGGAATAAAAAACCTTCATTTTCGATATCTTTAAACATTTTTCTTGATATTTGTAAACATTGTTTCTGACATCTTCCAACATTATTCCTAATATCATTTTCTGTAGGGATTTTCTACAACATCTAGTCTTTCTCAGTAATATTCTTGGCATAAAACTCATTATCTATCAACATCATCCTTAATATATTTAAACATGGTCTCTGGTGTTTATAAACATCATTTTTGACATCTGCCAATAGTATCCCTAATTTCATTTTCTGCAGGAATTCAACATTATCATCACCCCTCTTCCTCAACACCTTTTTTGGAATAAAAAACCTTCATTTTCGATATCTTTAAACATTTTTCTTGATATTTGTAAACATTGTTTCTGACATCTTCCAACATTATTCCTAATATCATTTTCTGTAGGGATTTTCTACAACATCTAGTCTTTCTCAGTAATATTCTTGGCATAAAACTCATTATCTATCAACATCATCCTTAATATATTTAAACATGGTCTCTGGTGTTTATAAACATAATTTCTGACATCTGCCAATAGTATCCCTAATTTCATTTTCTGCAGGAATTCAACATTATCATCACCCCTCTTCCTCAACACCTTTTTTGGAATAAAAAACCTTCATTTTCGATATCTTTAAACATTTTTCTTGATATTTGTAAACATTGTTTCTGACATCATCCAACATTATCCCTAATATCATTTTCTGTAGGGATTTTCTACAACATCTAGTCTCTTTCTATAATATCCTTGGCATAAAACTCATTATCGATCAACATCGTCCTCAATTTCTTTAAACATGGTCTCTGATGTTTATAAACATCATTTCTGACATTTGCCAATAGTATCCCTAATTTCATTTTCTGCAGGAATTCAACATTATCATCACCCCTCTTCCTCAATACCTATTTTTTGGAATAAAGAACCTTCATTCTCGATATCTTTAAACATTTTTCCTGATATTTGTAAACATTGTTTCTGACATCTTCCAACATTATCCCTAAAATCGTTTTTTGTAGGGATTTTCTACAACATTTAGTCTTTTTCGACAATATTCTTGGCATAAAACTTATTATCTATAAACATGGTCCTCAACATCTTTAAGCATTGTCTCTGATCTTTATAAACATAGTTTCTCACATTTGCCAAGAGCATTCCTAATATCATCTTCTGCTGGAATTCAACATTATCACCCCTCTTCCTCAACACCTTTCTTGGAATGAACATCCTTCATTTTCGATATTTGTAAACATTGTTTCTGTCATCTATCAACATTATCTTAGGCATAATTAGTCTTTGTAGGGATTTCCTACAATTTTTTCAACAATTTCTATCTTTGGTATCCTTCGGCAGTATTTTTTGTATAAAAATCGTTATCCATCAATATGATCCTTAATATCTTTAAACATTGTCTCTTACAGCACCGTTCTAAACCTAAGGGATCTTGAGGACGCTGTTTTTTGCAATGAAATGTATGGTGTCCCTAATGGGTACATCTATTACCCATTGTGGTACCTCGTCTGAGGTGCGATCCCTCATTTCAAAGCGTGGAATATCTTAAGACGGCTCTAGTGTTAGTTTTAGTTTTATATCATTAGATCTAGAACTAAAAACATTCGGATTTTGCCATACATCTTCCAATATATCATTTTTGAAGTTAAAAATGTTTGTAAAAAAAGAAAATCTAATCCATAAAATGTAAACATCTAAACATTAAGGGGACAAGGGATGCTCAAATGAGCATGAGGCCCTCAAATTTCACCACAAATTAACTTTTGGTAGTACTGTTCTCGGTGGGGACATAAAAAGCTGGGCTTAATTCCAGCATCTTTTGCCTTCTTCCCGGGTCCGGGTTCTGGGGTCTGGGGTCCGGGGTCCGGGGTCCGAATGCATTAAAATGGAAATGCGGTGATATTTCCGATGGAAGATGGTCGTGAAGGGGCGGAATTAAAATCGCGTAAGATTAAAATAAGTCATTTCCGCGAACCGAAATTAATCTCGGACCGTCTTCCTTCGGTAATGTAATCAATAAAAATCAGATGTAAATGGTCCCGACTCGGATGAGGGATTGCTAACAAAGGACCGTCCCGTCGATGGGGCGTCGATGGATTTGAGCCGGAATGGAATATTTCCATAAATTACTCAACGGGAATGAGGAAACTTTATATCCCCATTTCCTAATAAAAGAAAAACTTTGTTATTTTGCCCTCCTTTATAAGTTTTGGTAATTGTCTTTGATGGAATAAAATTTGCATCTTTTCAACGATTTTAGTATTGTTTTAACAAGAAATTCTTTCTCAATCCTTATCTTTCGAATCGTTTGGGATAAGAAAGTAGGAAAAACTTCCTCTGTACGCCCCGTCTATATATCTATCTGTAAATATTATATGGTGAAACTCAAAGAGCAAAATAAACCGATAGACGAAGGGGGAAATGGCGTATCCCATCCCGAATGTTCCTCCTCTATCCGTCTCTGTTTCTCCGCTTCGGCCTCCGGACCGAGCTTAATGGCCGGATCCCGGAAATTGTGAGCACATATATCTCGTGGCAGATTTATGAAAGTGCTTTTCTTTCGAGTGGGGTAAGGGCGAAGAAGAAATATATACAACGCGGAGGACGCCTTCCCAGCAACCGGGGAAACCGGGCGAGTCCGGGATATTGCCTTCGCACCTGATTCCCGATTCTCCTGGATATCTGGATCGACAGTTCAAACCAATAAGAGCTATATGAGGTTTAGGGAGATGGATGTCGTACTTTTGTCAATTTGCTACTATTTTGATAACATTATTTTGGCAAAAATTTGCAAATTTAACTCCAATATTCAACAAATACTAAATAATGAACAAAACTCTTGGAAAGATAGAAAATACTGAAATTTTGAAAATTTTGACTCTTCTAAATTGAATCTCAAGTTTGACTTCATTTAGACAAATTTAATCCGCTTTATTCTTGTTCTAAAAGACTAAATAATCTGTGTTTGGAACTTTGCCAAAATAGAGCTGGGGTGTTGAAATTACCTACATCTCAGATTACCTGGGCTTAATTCAATGTTCTGTGTTTTGAGTTTAACCAAACTCACTTGTAATCGAGATGTTGTGTCACATAGTATGCAAATTGATTCGAAACTAGTTCTGTTTCAGATTTTGGAAAGATATGATGGGATAATATGAAATTATACCGTATGTATGAGGTGTTCTTGAAGCGGCATGATATCAATTGCTATCAAAACAATCTTAATTTGTTAAGAAATCACTGTTAAAGATCCTTAATGTTCTGCATAAAACTTAATCAAAATATACAAGACTTAATACTGCTTTTTTGAAACTTGACACTGCTACCAAAAGACTCAAAATACTTCCAGAATACTTGAATTACTTCCATAACATTTGATTCTGGTTCAAGGAAACTTGATATTGTTTCCAAAAGTCTCTGTACTGTTTCTGGAATTTTTGTTACTGCTTCCAAAAGACTTGAAATGCTTTCAGAATATTTGCAATGCTTCTACAATCCTTGATACTGCCTCTAGGAAACTTGACACTGCTTCCAGAAGACTTAAAATGATTCGAGGAGACTTGAACTGCTCGTAGGAGACTTGATACTTCTTCCAGAAGACTTGAACTGCTTCCAGGAAACTTGATACTGCTTTTAGAAAACTTGATATTGCTTCTAGAAAACTTGATACTTTTTCCAGAAGACTTGAAATGCTTCCATAAGACTTGAACTGCTTCTAGGAGATTTTATACTGCTTCTAGACAGCTTGTTACTGCTTCTAGGAAAGTTGACACTGCTTTCAGAAGACTTAAAATGCTTCCAGATGACTTGAACTACTTTCAGAAGATTTGATACTACCTCTGGAAGTCTTAACACTGCCACCAAAAGACTGGAAATGTTTCCAGAGTACTTGATTCCATAATATTTGATTCTGCTTCTAGACAACTTGATATTGCTTTCAAAAGTCTCGATACTGTCTCTGAAATCCTTGACACTGCTTTCAAAAGACTTGAAATGCTTTCAAAACAATCTGGACAACCATTAACTTGTATTTCTGAAACCTTATTGATTGTAGATTAGATTTTATTATTGCACTATTTTGATTTTTTAATGTATTAAATACTTTTTGGTCGTGCCATGAAGAAAAGCTGCAACGATGAACATTGAATCTATAATTGCCAAAATACTTTTACAAGACTTGGTACTGCTTCTACGAGACTTGATACCGCTTCTAGGAAACTTGATACCGCTTCAAAAAGACATGAAATTCTTTCAGAAAACCCAATATTGCTTTTGAAAGACTTGACACTACTTCCAAAAGACTTGGCATTGCTTCCAAAAGACTTGATACTGCTTCCAAAAGACTTGATACTGCTTCTGGGAAACTTGATATTATTTCTAGAAGACTTAATACTGCTTCCAGAAGACGCGAACTGCTTTCAGAAAATTTGATACTGCCTTTGGAAGACTTGATACTGCTTTCAAAAGCCTTGATACTGCTTGTGGGAGACTTGATATTGTTTCCTGAAGTATCGATATGATCTCTGGAGTTCTTAAATAACTTCCAAAAGACTTGAAATTGTTGCAGAATACTTGAATTGTTTCTAAAAGATTTGATACTGCTTCTAGAAGACTTGATACTACTTCCAGAGGACTTGGTACTGTTTTTAGGAACCTTAATTCTGCTTCCAGAAAACTTGAAATGTTTCTAGGAGACTTGATACTGCTTCTAGAAGACTTGATACTGCTTCTAGAAAACTTGATACTGTTTCCAGAAGACTTGATACTGCTTTTAGGAACTTAGATTCTGCTTCCAGAAGACTTGAAATGCTCCTAAGAGATTTGACATTGCTTCTAGAAGACTTGATACTGCTTCCAAAAGACTTGATACTGCTTCTGGGAAACTTGATATTATTTCTAGAAGACTTAATACTGCTTCCAGAAGACGCGAACTGTTTTCAGAAAATTTGATACTGCCCCTGAAAGACTTGATACTGCATTCAAAAGCCTTGATACTGCTTGTAGGAGACTTGATATTGTTTCCTGAAGTCTTGATATGATCTCTGGAGTTCTTGAACAACTTCCAAAAGACTTGAAATTGTTGCAGAATACTTGAATTGCTTCTAAAAGACTTGATACTGCTTTTAGGAGCCTTGATTCGGCTTCTAGAATACTTGAAATGCTTTTAGGAGACTTGATACCGCTTCCAGAAGACTTGATACTGCTTTGAGGAACCTTGATACTGCTTCCAGAAGACTTGCTATTGCTTCCACAAGACTTGATACTGCTTCAAGGAGACTTGGTATGGCTTCCATAAGTCTTGATACTGTTTCTAGAATTCTTGAATTGCTTCCAAAAGACTTGGAATTGTTTCAGGATATTTGAATTGTTTCTAAAAGACTTGATACTGCTTTGAGGAACCTTGATTCTGCTTCCAGAAGACTTGAAATGCTTCTAGGAGATTTGACACTGCTTCTAAAAAACTTGATACTGCTTCCAGAAGACTTGCTATTGCTTCCACAAGACTTGATACTGCTTCTAGGAGACTTGGTATGGCTTCCATAAGTCTTGATACTGTTTCTAAAATTCTTGAATTGCTTCCAAAAGACTTGGAATTGTTTTAGGATATTTGAATTGTTTCTAGAAGACTTGATACTGCTTTTAGGAATCTTGATTTTGCTTGCAGAATATTTAAAATGCTTCCAAAAGACTTGATATTGCTTCTAGGAGACTTGATATTGTTTCCAGAAGTCTCGATATGGCCTCTGGAATTCTTGAACAACTTCCAAGAGACTTGAAATTGTTTCAAAATACTTAAATTGCTACTAAAAGACTTAATACTTCTTTTAGGAACCTTGATCTGCTTCTAGAAGACTTGAAATGTTTCTAGGAGATTTGATACTGGTTTCAGAAGACTTTATACTGCTTCTAGGAGACTTGATACTGCTTCTGGAAGACTTGAAACTGCTTCCAGAACATTTGAACTGCTTTCAGAAAACTCGACACTGCCTCTGAAAGCATTGACATTGTCACTAAAAGACTTCATATGTTCCCAGAATACTTGAGTTGCTTCCACAAGATTTTACACTGCTTCTAGGAGACTTGATACTGATTCCAAGAGAATCGATACTGCTTCTAGAAGATTTGACATTACCTACGAAAGACTTAAAACGCTTCCAGAAGACTTGAACTGCTTTCAGAAAATTTGATACTGCCTCTGGAAGAGATGATGCTGCCTCCAAAAGACTTAATGCTGCTTCTAAGAGACTTGATATTGTTTCCTGAAGTCTCGATATGATCGCTGGAAGTCTTGAACAACTTTCAAAACACTTTAAATTGTTTCAGAATACTTGAATTGCTTCTAAAAGATTTGATGCTGCTTCTAGAAGACTTGATACTACTTCCAGAGGACTTAGTACTGTTTTTAGGAACCTTAATTCTACTTCCAGAAAACTTGAAATGTTTCTAGGAGACTTGATACTGCTTCCAGAAGACTTGATACTGCTTCTAGAAAACTTGACACTGCTTCGAGAAGACTTGATACTGCTTTTAGGAACTTAGATTCTGCTTCCAGAAGACTTGAAATGCTTCTAGGAGATTTGACATTGCTTCTAGAAGACTTGATACTGCTTCCAAAAGACTTGATACTGCTTCTGGGAAACTTGATATTATTTCTAGAAGACTTAATACTGCTTCCAGAAGACGCGAACTGCTTTCAGAAAATTTGATACTGCCTCTGGAAGACTTGATACTGCTTTCAAAAGCCTTGATACTGCTTGTGGGAGACTTGATATTGTTTCCTGAAGTATCGATATGATCTCTGGAGTTCTTGAATAACTTCCAAAAGACTTGAAATTGTTGCAGAATACTTGAATTGTTTCTAAAAGATTTGATACTGCTTCTAGAAGACTTGATACTACTTCCAGAGGACTTGGTACTGTTTTTAGGAACCTTAATTCTGCTTCCAGAAAACTTGAAATGTTTCTAGGAAACTTGATACTGCTTCTAGAAGACTTGATACTGCTTCTAGAAAACTTGATACTGCTTCGAGAAGACTTGATACTGCTTTTAGGAACTTAGATTCTGCTTCCAGAAGACTTGAAATGTTTCTAAGAGATTTGACATTGCTTCTAGAAGACTTGATACTGCTTCCAAAAAACTTGATACTGCTTCTGGGAAACTTGATATTATTTCTAGAAGACTTAATACTGCTTCCAGAAGACGCGAACTGTTTTCAGAAAATTTGATACTGCCCCTGGAAGACTTGATACTGCATTCAAAAGCCTTGATACTGCTTGTAGGAGACTTGATATTGTTTCCTGAAGTCTCGATATGATCTTTGGAGTTCTTGAACAACTTCCAAAAGACTTGAAATTGTTGCAGAATACTTTAATTGCTTCTAAAAGACTTGATACTGCTTTTAGGAGCCTTGATTCGGCTTCTAGAATACTTGAAATGCTTTTAGGAGACTTGATACCGCTTCCAGAAGACTTGATACTGCTTTTAGGAACCTTGATTCTGTTTCCAGAAGACTTGAAATGCTTCTAGGAGACTTGATACTGCTTCCAGAAGATTTGATACTGCTTCTAGATGACTTGATACTGTTTCCAGAAGACTTGATACTAATAATAATAATAATAATAATGTTTATTCAAACATAATGATAAAACATACAATAATAATAATAATACAATAATAACCACTGAGGTGCAAAGCACCTGTGCGTGGTATATATATGTACTCATATCTTACCTTAAGTCAATCAAAATTCAATTTCAATATTCAACCCTTCCCAAAAACACAACAACAATGACAATGAAAAAGAAACTCTACATTATAATAAAACAAATTATCCAATTTTTCCCTTAGAAATTATTTTCACTTCCCTATCAATTTTTTCACATCTACATTTTTTCCCCTTGCTTTTCTATTCAAGATTTTTTTTTAGGTTACTATACTATTTAACACTGCCCTGTTCATTCTCCTCAGCCAATCTTTACATTCTCTCTTATATGAAGCTCTCGATGTAATTTTCTGTAATTCCACAGGCATAACACTGATGATCTTAAGTGCTATATACTCATAATTTCTTTGTCCAATCTTTTTATTGCATTTCGGTTTTTTTACCGCTTTGTTTTTTGCTCGTGTGTCGTAATCGTGTGTGTTATAAGTTAATGTATTTGTTTTTTTGTGTTTGAGTAGGGCTTTATAGCAAAAAAGTTTCCTAATATCGAAAATATTTGTTAAGTTGTATAATTCATTTGTGGGGAATAGTTTTTCTTTTCCATAGATAATCTTTAGAAACCATTTTTGCAATATTATTAATTTATGCACGTGACAATCGGCCACCGTACCCCACGCAACGATTCCATATGAGAGTAATGATTGGACTAAAGCATAGTATACTCTCTCCAAAAACTGTGTGTTCAGATACATTTGCAAACGTTTAATCTTTGCCAAGATTGGTCTTAGTTTATTTGTCAAATATTTCACATGTATGTCCCATCTTAGAAATCTATCCAACTTTACTCCCAGATAATTTATTGTTTCTGCTTCGTGAATTTCTAGTTTATCTAATTTTAGTGGTCCTAATTCTGGGAGGCTATTCTTATAGCACACGAAGGGTAGATATTTAGTCTTCTCCTGATTCACTGCTAGTGCCGTTTCATTAAAATGTTGTACAATATTAGAGAAGCATTCAGCCTTATACCTTGTCTCTTCCCAAGTTTCTCCTATGTAAAGCACTGCTGTATCATCGGCAAAACTAACAATAGTTCCCATATTCTCAGATTTTAAGATGTTATTAACATAAACCAAAAACAACAATGGTCCTAATATTGTTCCTTGTGGAATTCCCCGTTTCATTAGAAGTTTATCACTTTCTACTCCATTTATGCTTACTTTATGTTGTCTTGCCGTTAGATAGCTTGCCAGTAGCTCATATGAATTTCCTCTTATTCCATAGTCATATAACTTGGACATCAGTATACCATGACATACTGTATCAAAAGCCTTTGACAAATCAACAAATATGCAAAGAGGACATTTTCCTTCATCTAGAGCGTTATATATTTTTGATGTTAATGCTACTAATGCATCTTCTGCAGATCTACCACTACGAAAGCCAAACTGATTTTCAGATAATATGTTGTATTTGTCAAAAAACTTTATAATTCTATCTTTAATTGTAGTTTCCAAAATTTTAGCGACATTTGAAATTAGAGTTATTGGTCTATAGTTATTTAATATTGTTTTGTCCCCTGATTTGTGTAATGGTTTTATTATTCCCAATTTAAAACATTCTGGGAATTTTCCTTTATTGATACAGGTATTTACTAGGTGTGTGATAGGATGGGCTATTTCATTTACGATTTGTTTCAAGATTTCTGCAGTGATGCCATCATCCCCAGGCGATTTTCCACTTTTCAACTTGTGAATTATTTGTATTATTTCTTCTTCCGTTGCTTCCTCTAAATAAATTGAATTCTTTATATCAAAATTCTGCCTTCTCACATTCATTGGTGTATCTGATAAGTTAGCTACTTCTTCCGCTATTTTATTGAAGTAATTGTTAAAAACATTTGCGATTTCTATTGGATTTGTGATCTTTTCCTGATTTAAAATTATTTCGCTTATTTCTGCCTTTTGCTTCACTGAGCCGCAAATATGATTTACTGTATTCCACATTTGCTTTGCCGACTCGGACCTATGTATCATTCTGTCATAATACTGTTTCTTTTCAGCTCTTATTTCTGCTTGAATTTTATTGCGCATGTTTTTATAATTTTCGTATAGCTGGATGTTCCAGGGACTTTGAAGCACCCTCCTATATAATTGATTTTTTTTATTTATTGCTCGTAGTACTCTGTCAGTTATCCATTCCTTCCTCTTCTTCTCTTCCCTACCTATATATTTAGTATACTTCGCTTTTTGTGTCGCTTCCTTTATTCTTGATACAAGTGTTTCAGCTTTTTGGTCAACGTCTATACAATTGTAAAAACCATCCCAGTCTTCCTGCTGTAGTTTTGTGCGTAGTTCCATGTAGTTTATGTACTGTTTTGTATATTTCTGTTTAACCTGTCCTTTGCGTATTGCATTTTCATAATTTATTATCGAAATTATTGCTTTATGGTCTGTTACTGTATCTGATAAAATAATTGGTACAGTTTGTGCTACACTTGGATTTCTTTGTTTTATGAAAATGTGATCAATGCATGACCTTTGATCTTTGAGTACTCTGGTGTCACTGTTAATATACGAGATAAAACCAGCTTCGGTCAGCAAGTTCAAGTATTCGTGAACGCTACTTCCTTGATCCTTGATATTTATATTTATATCTCCCATTATTATTTGTGAATCATAACTTTGACTTCCGTCGTTTAAGTATTTGTATAAATCCATAATGTATGTATTATCCGATGTACTAGGACTCCTATAAACGCCAGTAATCTTAATTAGTTTTCCTTCCATATTAAGGATTACCTCAATCGGCTTTGTTTCTGTCATCTCGATAATATTGTATTTGTAGTTCAAATCATTTCTGACGTACATCAGAATACCGTCATTTCTATTTAGTTTTCCCTGATTGTAAATAGTATTGTATCCCGCTATACCAAACAAATTCACATCGTTCACTATAAATGTTTCTGTCAAAACAATTACATCAAAAGAAAATTTCAACTCAAAAATAAGAATCATAAATTCATCAAAGTTTTTTGAGACACTTCTTATATTTAAATGAAATAATGACAAACTATGCTTACTGTCTATCTTTAAAGTCTTAAAACTTTCACTACTCAATTCTAGTGTTTTTATTGTTTGTGGATTAAAATCTCTGACGAATTGATCCATTTCTGTCTTGCACACTTTACTTTACTTCGCACATCCACATTTATTTATTAAGTCTTTGCCTCAGCATCATTTTTTCACGATCATTTGAAGAAACACTATTGCTTCGACCTTTAGTCTCTTGATTAATGTGTTTTTTCTTCGATCCACCATTTCCAGCATCCCGTTTTGGTTGGGATACGCCTGGAGTATTGAGATTTATTATATTTTCTACTGTAGGTTTTGGATCAGTTCTCCCCTTTTTTTCATAATGTACACTAGATGCGGTCGGTTTCTGTAATTTGTCAGTTATATCTTCAATTTCACGATCTTCACGGCCTATTTGTATCTCGTTCTTATTTTCAGTTACCGTGGGGGTTGCTGGAAGTGATGAACTTCTCTGTGGTAGCTCGATGTTTGGTAAACTATCGTCTTTATCATTTTCATTTATAAAATCCTCCACCGTATATGTTTCATTATCAACATGTAATATATTATTTTTTATATATGCTACGTGCCCAGCTTCCCTTGCCTTACGTAAATGGAAGTTTAATATCTTACTATTTTTTCGCTCTTCTATAGTTAAGTCTTCTATAATACTGCTTTTAGGAATTTTGATTCTGCTTCCAGAAGACTTGAAATGCTTCTAGGAGATTTGACACTGCTTCTAGAAGACTTGATACTGCTTCCAGAAGACTTGATACTGTTTCTGGGAAACTTGATATTGCTTCTAGAAGACTTAATACTGCTTCCAGAAGACGCGAACTGCTTTCAGAAAATTTGATACTGCTTCTAGAAGACTTGATACTGCTTCCAGAAGGTTTGATACTGCTTGTAGGAGACTTGATATTGTTTGCTCTGAAGTTTCGATATGGTCTCTGAAATTCTTGAACAACTTCTAAAAGATTTAAAATTGTTTTAGAATACTTGAATTGCTTCTAAAAGACTTGGTACTGCTTTTAGCAACTTTGATTCTGCTTCCAGAAGACTTGAAATGCTTCCAAAAGACTTGATACTGCTTCTGGGAAACTTGATATTATTTCTAGAAGACTTAATACTGCTTCCAGAAGACGCGAACTCTGGAGTTCTTGAACAACTTCCAAAAGACTTGAAATTGTTGCAGAATACTTAAATTGTTTCTAAAAGACTTGATACTGCTTTTAGGAGCCTTGATTCGGCTTCTAGAATACTTGAAATGCTTTTAGGAGACTTGATACCGCTTCGAGAAGACTTGATACTGTTTTTAGGAACCTTGATTCTGTTTCCAGAAGACTTGAAATGCTTCTAGGAGACTTAATACTGCTTTCAGAAGATTTGATACTGCTTCTAGATGACTTGATACTGTTTCCAGAAGACTTGATACTGCTTTTAGGAATTTTGATTCTGCTTCCAGAAGACTTGAAATGCTTCTAGGAGATTTGACACTGCTTCTAGAAGACTTGATACTGCTTCCAGAAGACTTGATAGTGTTTCTGGGAAACTTGATATTACTTCTAGAAGACTTAATATTGCTTTCAGAAGACGCGAACTGGTTTCAGAAAATTTGATACTGCTTCTGGAAGACTTGATACTGCTTCCAGAAGGCTTGATACTGCTTGTAGGAGACTTGATATTGTTTGCTCTGAAGTTTCGATATGGTCTCTGGAATTCTTGAACAACTTCTAAAAGACTTAAAATTGTTTTAGAATACTTGAATTGCTTCTAAAAGATTTGGGACTGCTTTTAGCAACTTTGATTCTGCTTCCAGAAGACTTGAAATGCTTCTAGGTGATTTGATACTGCTTCTCAAAGACTTGATATTGCTTCCAGAAGACTTGATACTGCTTCTAGGAAACTTAGTATTACTTCTAGAAGGCTTAATACTGCTTCCAGAAGACGTGAACTGTTTTCAGAAGACTCGACACTGCCTCTGAAAGTATTGCCACTACCATCAAAAGACTTCATATGTTTCCAGAATACTTGAACTGCTTCCACAAGACTTTATACTGCTTCTAGGAGACTTGATACCGTTTTCAAGAGAATCGATACTGTTTCTAAAAGACTTGATATTACTTCAAGAAGACTTAAAATGCTCCCAGAAGACTTGATATTGCTTCTAAAAGACTTAATACTGTTCTAGGAGCTTTAATATTGGTTCCAGAAGACTTAATATTCTTCTATAAGACTAAATATTGCTTTCAGAGGATTTAAAAGACTTCCTGAGGAGCTGAAACTGCTTCTAGAAGATTTGATATTGCCCATAGAAGACTACCAGAAAGCTTGCTACTGCCTAGGAAAGACTTCAAGTTTTTTCATGAAAGCACCAATTCAATATTGTTAATAGTTTTATTCTGATTGAAATTATCATTTTTATCATGTACTCTTAATTTGTTTCTTTCCAATTCAATACTTATTTTCAAACACCAACTATGTTTTGTTGTTGTTATTGTTGGATAGCTTTTGAGTACTTGGATATTGTTGGGGATTTTGCTTAAACTGTTTCGACTATCAATATTAGCAGATTTAACCGCATTTAATTTGATCTGGTGTCTTTGCTCATAAACATTTAAGTTATTAATATCCCGAATTTTGTAATTGTTCAAGAATTGAGGTTTTGATCAAATTTGACTTAGGTATATGACTCAAAATTAACAACAGCTCTTACTCAATCCTGAGTAAATGATAGAAAAATTGTAGTAGACACAAAAATATCTATTGATATCAATTCTTGAATTATACATTCCATTTTTAAAAAGCCTCCAGTTAAGCATCTTTTCAAGCTTAATATTGACAACAACAGTTTATGGGCAAGCTCCAATGATTCCACAAATCGAAGCAGAAACAATCGGTTAGTAGACTTCGTAATTTGAAAATGCAGTCTCAAGATTCACCTTTTCAAAATTCCAGCCAAATTCAAGTTGATGTTTAAAAGATCGCAAATTTTTTCACGTTGCTTCAAAGACTTTGAAATAACTCAAGCTCATTTCGCATTTAAGTGTGGATAATTTTATTTAATGACAAATCGATGCCCAAACAATCTCGATTTAGCCAAGAATTGCCTCCCTAAGGATTCAAGATTTTAATAATATCTACTCTTGCATTAACGAAAATTTCACCAACTTGAAATGTTTTGCATTGATCATCAATGTAGTCATCATGATTCTTAGTTAATTTGCTTGATTTTTGTTGAGTTTCTCTAAGTAGTACTTACTTTTACCAACCCAATCTTGTTGGGTAAGTATAAATAAATCTACAAATGAAAATTCAACTACTCAAGACAAATTTAAATTGATGTTTAAAAAAATGAGAGATATTTGTCAAAGTTATTTTTTAAGAGATAAAAAATGAGATAGTTGGGGAAAAAGTCAAATAACAAATTCCTTAGCGACTCCAATGTAGCTTTTAATAAAGTACCAAAATTAAAACCGTCACACATCAAGAGAAAGAGAAAGCACCCCTTCTCTCTCTCCGTGAAAAATCTAATATTTAAACCCCGACGCGGCGCTCCACGTCCCCCCCACCCTCTCCGAATATACACACACGTATGTCATACATACATACATACACACACGTAGTGCGCTTTGCGTGCCAGCTCTTTTAATTGAAGTTGTCTTTTTGGCCGAGACTTAAATGTCAGCGGGAGCCCATGATTGACGCAACATCGCAGAGGCGAACGGACCTTTTCATTTCGTCGAAACGGCCTTTTTAATAGTTCATGCGCTTGACGCCTCGTCGCTTTATTTCTCCCAACATCACATCGGATATGTAATTGTAAGTTCTTGAATACGCGCCGTTTTGACCGATAAACGATCACGATCGGTTCGGTCGGCTTTCAAAAGAAACAATAAAGATTAAACGAAAAGGTTTTACTCTTCGTTTTAATGTCATCTTCGTTGCGATAATTAAATGTTAATAAGATTTTTATCTTGAAATGTCTGTGTAGTGATTAAGATTTAAGTTGGCGTCGCGACGCCTTCTGTTTTATATAGAAGCAAGACCAATCATATTGGAGGATATGAATTATAATAAGCGCCCCCGGATTGGTTAAGGGGGTCGAGTCTCGTCCAATCGTATGAAAATATGAAATTATAACGGGCGGGCATTGGTCGCGACGCCGGGCGTCGGCGCAACTCGCCAACGTCCGATCGATATGACGACGGTGGCGGCGGCGGCGGCGGTGGCGGTGTCGGCGGGTGCAAGAGCCCCCTTCGGACCCTCTCATATCATATTGTATATCGCCGTCATTGGACGTCGGCGGCGGTCATATAGCGGGAGCCGCTATACGCAGGACAAAGCCGGGGCGTCGCGACGCCCCTACCTACCATCAACATATACAAGTAGGGCACAAAGACTTACCGCAATCGAGGATCCTTCAGCATCGTTTCTTTGCTCTTCCGCCGAACCACACCGGCATATTAACATGCACAATCTCTGCGACGAAAATCGAGTTTCATTCATGAAAAAAATAAATAAACTGAAATATAATTGATCATAAAATAAATGAAATGATAGAAAATGTATAAAGCGTCGTTTCGTTATTCAATTACGTTTCCTGTTAAAATTTAATTTGCACCGACGAAATGTAACTTTGTTTTGTAGAGTAAGCCGCAGGGAGATGATTCGTTGCCGCCACCGCCACCGTTGCCGCTTTATATCGCCGCCCTCTGCACGGTGCACCTCCGCCGCGTTAGGACGGTGGCGTCGGCGGCGTCGGTGGCGTCGGCGGCGCCCGGGCACTTTAATATAATTTCCAGTTGCGCGGTTTTGTTCAATCCCCCGGAGTTTGCACGCGCGCGTGTGTGAACCGGTCTCTACAACGAGCGCGGCCTGCCAATTTTACAACAGAATTACGATTCGTTCGCAGTTACACAATTTCCTAACACCTCACGAATCCCCCGAAGAATCCACGTCTCCACATAACCATACTTATCTTTTAATGTTATCATTAAAATAATAATACAATAACGAAGGAAATTATTTTGAGTCAATCATTCTTATTGATGAGCTATCAAATTTATCAGAAAGCAAACTCAATTATTACTACTTTCCATGATTTGTCTATCAATTTAGAGGAAATAATTGCATCTTAAGAAGTAACCATAAATCCATAATATCCATAAAGAAAGTTCTAAAGATTCATCGGCAAGAAGCTGATATATATCCAGGCTGAAAAGTTGGCAAATTGAGACTCATTGGAAGACTTGATACTGCATTCAAAAGCCTTGATACTGCTTGTAGGAGACTTGATATTGTTTCCTGAAGTCTCGATATGATCTCTGGAGTTCTTGAACAACTTCCAAAAGACTTGAAATTGTAGCAGAATACTTGAATTGCTTCTAAAAGACTTGATACTGCTTTTAGGAGCCTTGATTCTGCTTCTAGAATACTTGAAATGCTTTTAGGAAACTTGATACTGCTTCCAGAAGACTTGATACTGCTTTTAGGAACCTTGATTCTGCTTCCAGAAGACTTGAAATGCTTCTAGGAGACTTGATACTGCTTCCAGAAGATTTGATACTGCTTCTAGATGACTTGATACTGTTTCCAGAAGACTTGATACTGCTTTTAGGAATTTTGATTCTGCTTCCAGAAGACTTGAAATGCTTCTAGGAGATTTGACACTGCTTCTAGAAGACTTGATACTGCTTCCAGAAGACTTGATACTGTTTCTGGGAAACTTGATATTACTTCTAGAAGACTTAATACTGCTTCCAGAACACGCGAACTGCTTTCAGAAAATTTAATACCGCTTCTGGAAGACTTGATACTGCTTCTGGAAGACTTGATACTGCTTCCAGAAGGCTTGATACCGCTTGTAGGAGACTTGATATTGTTTGCTCTGAAGTTTCGATATGGTCTCTGGAATTCTTGAACAACTTCTAAAAGACTTAAAATTGTTTCAGAATACTTGAATTGCTTCTAAAAGACTTGGTACTGCTCTAAAATTTCTCTAAAATTTATCAAAAAGCAAAATCAATAATTACTACTTTCCATGATTTGTCGTCTATCAATTTAGAGGAAATAATTGCATCTTAAGAAGTAACCATAAATCCATAATATCCATAAAGAAAGTTCTAAAGATTCATCGGCAAGAAGCTGATATATATCCAGGCTGAAAAGTTGGCAAATTGAGACTCATTGATTATTAAGATTCTTAGAGCTACGTTCCTCAACTATTTCTTACATTGCGGCCATAAGCAATATAGTTCTTCATGTTGCAGATCACCCATACCAACTTTTTAGTAAATGTAGAGCACCCATACATACCAATTTTTGCAGAAGACTTAATACTGCTTCTATAAAACTTGATCTGCTTCCAGAAGAAATGATATTTCTTCTAGATGACTTAATACTGCCTCTGGATGACTTGAAATCTTGATTGCATCTAAAGAGATAACCTATAATTCTATAAAAAAGTTCTAAAGATTCATCGTCGAGAAGCTGATATGTATCCAGACTGAAAAGTTGACAAGTTGAGACTCATTGACTATTAAGATTTTTAGAGCTACATTCCTCAACTATTTCTTACATTGCGGCCATAAGCAATATAATTCTTCATGTTGCAGATCACCCATACAAACTTTTTAGTAGATGTGGAGCACCCATACATACCAATTTTTGCAGAAGACTTAATACTGTTTCTATAAGACGTGATCTGCTTCCAGAAGAAATGATATTTCTTCTAGATGACTTAATACTGCCTCTGGATGACTTGAAATTTTGATTGCATCTAAAGAGATAACCTATAATTCTATAAAAAAGTTCTAAAGATTCATCGTCGAGAAGCTGATATGTATCCAGACTGAAAAGTTGACAAGTTGAGACTCATTGACTATTAAGATTCTTAGAGCTACGTTCCTCAACTATTTCTTACATTGCGGCCATAAGCAATATAATTCTTCATGTTGCAGATCACCCATACCAACTTTTTAGTAAATGTAGAGCACCCATACATACCAATTTTTGCAGAAGACTTAATACTGCTTCTATAAAACTTGATCTGCTTCCAGAAGAAATGATATTTCTTCTAGATGACTTAATACTGCCTCTGGATGACTTGAAATCTTGATTGCATCTAAAGAGATAACCTATAATTCTATAAAAAAGTTCTAAAGATTCATCGTCGAGAAGCTGATATGTATCCAGACTGAAAAGTTGACAAGTTGAGACTCATTGACTATTAAGATTCTTAGAGCTACGTTCCTCAACTATTTCTTACATTGCGGCCATAAGCAATATAGTTCTTCATGTTGCAGATCACCCATACCAACTTTTTAGTAAATGTAGAGCACCCATACATACCAATTTTTGCAGAAGACTTAATACTGCTTCTATAAAACTTGATCTGCTTCCAGAAGAAATGATATTTCTTCTAGATGACTTAATACTGCCTCTGGATGACTTGAAATCTTGATTGCATCTAAAGAGATAACCTATAATTCTATAAAAAAGTTCTAAAGATTCATCGTCGAGAAGCTGATATGTATCCAGACTGAAAAGTTGACAAGTTGAGACTCATTGACTATTAAGATTTTTAGAGCTACATTCCTCAACTATTTCTTACATTGCGGCCATAAGCAATATAATTCTTCATGTTGCAGATCACCCATACAAACTTTTTAGTAGATGTGGAGCACCCATACATACCAATTTTTGCAGAAGACTTAATACTGTTTCTATAAGACGTGATCTGCTTCCAGAAGAAATGATATTTCTTCTAGATGACTTAATACTGCCTCTGGATGACTTGAAATTTTGATTGCATCTAAAGAGATAACCTATAATTCTATAAAAAAGTTCTAAAGATTCATCGTCGAGAAGCTGATATGTATCCAGACTGAAAAGTTGACAAGTTGAGACTCATTGACTATTAAGATTCTTAGAGCTACGTTCCTCAACTATTTCTTACATTGCGGCCATAAGCAATATAATTCTTCATGTTGCAGATCACCCATACCAACTTTTTAGTAAATGTAGAGCACCCATACATACCAATTTTTGCAGAAGACTTAATACTGCTTCTATAAAACTTGATCTGCTTCCAGAAGAAATGATATTTCTTCTAGATGACTTAATACTGCCTCTGGATGACTTGAAATCTTGATTGCATCTAAAGAGATAACCTATAATTCTATAAAAAAGTTCTAAAGATTCATCGTCGAGAAGCTGATATGTATCCAGACTGAAAAGTTGACAAGTTGAGACTCATTGACTATTAAGATTCTTAGAGCTACGTTCCTCAACTATTTCTTACATTGCGGCCATAAGCAATATAGTTCTTCATGTTGCAGATCACCCATACCAACTTTTTAGTAAATGTAGAGCACCCATACATACCAATTTTTGCAGAAGACTTAATACTGCTTCTATAAAACTTGATCTGCTTCCAGAAGAAATGATATTTCTTCTAGATGACTTAATACTGCCTCTGGATGACTTGAAATTTTGATTGCATCTAAAGAGATAACCTATAATTCTATAAAAAAGTTCTAAAGATTCATCGTCGAGAAGCTGATATGTATCCAGACTGAAAAGTTGACAAGTTGAGACTCATTGACTATTAAGATTCTTAGAGCTACGTTCCTCAACTATTTCTTACATTGCGGCCATAAGCAATACAGTTCTTCATGTTGCAGATCACCCATACCAACATTTTAGTAGATGTAGAGCACCCATACATACCAATTTTTGCAGAAGACTTAATACTGCTTCTATAAAACTTGATCTGCTTCCAGAAGAAATGATATTTCTTCTAGATGATTTAATACTGCCTCTGGATGACTTGAAATCTTGATTGCATCTAAAGAGATAACCTATAATTCTATAAAAAAAGTTCTAAAGGTTCATCGTCGAGAAGCTGATATGTATCCAGACTGAAAAGTTGACAAGTTGAGACTCATTGACTATTAAGATTCTTAGAGCTACGTTCCTCAACTATTTCTTACATTGCGGCCATAAGCAATATAATTCTTCATGTTGCAGATCACCCATACAAACTTTTTAGTAGATGTAGAGCACCCATACATACCAATTTTTGCAGAAGACTTAATACTGTTTCTATAAGACGTGATCTGCTTCCAGAAGAAATGATATTTCTTCTAGATGACTTAATACTGCCTCTGGATGACTTGAAATTTTGATTGCATCTAAAGAGATAACCTATAATTCTATAAAAAAGTTCTAAAGATTCATCGTCGAGAAGCTGATATGTATCCAGACTGAAAAGTTGACAAGTTGAGACTCATTGACTATTAAGATTCTTAGAGCTACGTTCCTCAACTATTTCTTACATTGCGGCCATAAGCAATATAATTCTTCATGTTGCAGATCACCCATACCAACTTTTTAGTAAATGTAGAGCACCCATACATACCAATTTTTGCAGAAGACTTAATACTGCTTCTATAAAACTTGATCTGCTTCCAGAAGAAATGATATTTCTTCTAGATGACTTAATACTGCCTCTGGATGACTTGAAATCTTGATTGCATCTAAAGAGATAACCTATAATTCTATAAAAAAGTTCTAAAGATTCATCGTCGAGAAGCTGATATGTATCCAGACTGAAAAGTTGACAAGTTGAGACTCATTGACTATTAAGATTCTTAGAGCTACGTTCCTCAACTATTTCTTACATTGCGGCCATAAGCAATATAATTCTTCATGTTGCAGATCACCCATACCAACTTTTTAGTAAATGTAGAGCACCCATACATACCAATTTTTGCAGAAGACTTAATACTGCTTCTATAAAACTTGATCTGCTTCCAGAAGAAATGATATTTCTTCTAGATGACTTAATACTGCCTCTGGATGACTTGAAATCTTGATTGCATCTAAAGAGATAACCTATAATTCTATAAAAAAGTTCTAAAGATTCATCGTCGAGAAGCTGATATGTATCCAGACTGAAAAGTTGACAAGTTGAGACTCATTGACTATTAAGATTCTTAGAGCTACGTTCCTCAACTATTTCTTACATTGCGGCCATAAGCAATATAGTTCTTCATGTTGCAGATCACCCATACCAACTTTTTAGTAAATGTAGAGCACCCATACATACCAATTTTTGCAGAAGACTTAATACTGCTTCTATAAAACTTGATCTGCTTCCAGAAGAAATGATATTTCTTCTAGATGACTTAATACTGCCTCTGGATGACTTGAAATTTTGATTGCATCTAAAGAGATAACCTATAATTCTATAAAAAAGTTCTAAAGATTCATCGTCGAGAAGCTGATATGTATCCAGACTGAAAAGTTGACAAGTTGAGACTCATTGACTATTAAGATTCTTAGAGCTACGTTCCTCAACTATTTCTTACATTGCGGCCATAAGCAATACAGTTCTTCATGTTGCAGATCACCCATACCAACATTTTAGTAGATGTAGAGCACCCATACATACCAATTTTTGCAGAAGACTTAATACTGCTTCTATAAAACTTGATCTGCTTCCAGAAGAAATGATATTTCTTCTAGATGATTTAATACTGCCTCTGGATGACTTGAAATCTTGATTGCATCTAAAGAGATAACCTATAATTCTATAAAAAAAGTTCTAAAGGTTCATCGTCGAGAAGCTGATATGTATCCAGACTGAAAAGTTGACAAGTTGAGACTCATTGACTATTAAGATTCTTAGAGCTACGTTCCTCAACTATTTCTTACATTGCGGCCATAAGCAATATAATTCTTCATGTTGCAGATCACCCATACAAACTTTTTAGTAGATGTAGAGCACCCATACATACCAATTTTTGCAGAAGACTTGATACTGTTTCTATAAGACGTGATCTGCTTCCAGAAGAAATGATATTTCTTCTAGATGACTTAATACTGCCTCTGGATGACTTGAAATTTTGATTGCATCTAAAGAGATAACCTATAATTCTATAAAAAAGTTCTAAAGATTCATCGTCGAGAAGCTGATATGTATCCAGACTGAAAAGTTGACAAGTTGAGACTCATTGACTATTAAGATTCTTAGAGCTACGTTCCTCAACTATTTCTTACATTGCGGCCATAAGCAATATAGTTCTTCATGTTGCAGATCACCCATACCAACATTTTAGTAGATGTAGAGCACCCATACATACCAATTTTTGCAGAAGACTTAATACTGCTTCTATAAAACTTGATCTGCTTCCAGAAGAAATGATATTTCTTCTAGATGATTTAATACTGCCTCTGGATGACTTGAAATCTTGATTGCATCTAAAGAGATAACCTATAATTCTATAAAAAAAGTTCTAAAGGTTCATCGTCGAGAAGCTGATATGTATCCAGACTGAAAAGTTGACAAGTTGAGACTCATTGATTATTAAGATTCTTAGAGCTACGTTCCTCAACTATTTCTTACATTGCGACCATAAGCAATATAGTTCTTCATGTTGCAGATCACCCATACCAACTTTTTAGTAGATGTAGAGCACCCATACATACCAATTTTTGCAAAAGACTTGATACTGTTTCTATAAGACGTGATCTGCTTCCAGAAGAAATGATATTTCTTCTAGATGACTTAATACTGCCTCTGGATGACTTGAAACCTTGATTGCATCTAAAAAGATAACCTATAATTCTATAAAAAAGTTCTAAAGATTCATCGTCGAGAAGCTGATATGTATCCAGATTGAAAAGTTGACAAGTTGAGACTCATTGACTATTAAGATTTTTAAAGCTACATTCCTCAACTATTTCTTACATTGCGGCCATAAGCAATATAATTCTTCATGTTGCAGATCACCCATACAAACTTTTTAGTAGATGTGGAGCACCCATACATACCAATTTTTGCAGAAGACTTAATACTGCTTCTATAAGACTTGAGCTTTTTATAGAGGAAATGATATTCCTTCTAGATGACTTAATACTGCTTCTGGAAGACTTGAAATCTTGAGAGTCTTGAGAGAATCTTGAGTGTTTTAGAACACTTGATATTGTTTCCAGTAAACCATTAAAGAGAAATTTTTTAAAATTAATAATGCTTCTAGAAGACTTGAAATGCTTCTAGAACACTTGATGCTACTTCTAGAAGAATAAATTTTCCTTCCAAAAAACTTGAAAAGTTGCCAAAAAATCTTGTAATGCTTCAGAAAATTTAATACTGCTTGTAGAAGACTTGAAATGCTTCCAGAATTATTGGTATTGTCTTTGGAAGACGTGAAATACTTCTTAAATACTGCTTTTAGAAGACTGAATATTGTTTCCAGAAGGCAGATTTCCGAACTTGACGCTGCTTCTAGAAGATTTGGAATACTTCCAGAATACATAGTATTATCTCTGGTAGACTTGAAATGCTTTCAAAATACTTAATACTATTTTTGATAGACTTGGAATGCTTCCAGAATACATAGCATTGTCTCTGGTATACTTGGAATACTTTCAAAATACTTAGTACTGTTTCTGGCAGACTTAAAACACTTCCAGAATACTTGATACTGCTTCTAAGAGACTTGACACTGTTTCTAAGAGACTTGATACTGCTTTCAGAAAACCTGATACTGCTTCTAGGAAACTTGACACTTCTTCCAGGAGATTTGAACTGCATCCAAATGACTTGAACTGCTTTCAGAAGATTTGACAATGCTACCAAAAAGATTCGAAATGCTTCCAGAATACATAGTAGTTGTCTCTGGTAAGTTTGGAATGCTTTCAGAATAATTAGTACTATTTCTAGTATACTTGAAATGCTTCCGTTATACATAATATAGTCTTTGGTATACTTGGAATGCTTCCAGAATACATAGTATTATCTCTGGTATACTTGGAATGCTTTCAGAATACTTAGTACTATTTCTGGTAGACTTATAACACTTCCAGAATACTTGATACTGCTTCTAAGAGACTTGATACTGTTTTCAGAAAACTTGATACTGCTTCTAGAAAACTTGTCACTTCTTCTAAGAGATTTGAACTGCATTCAGAAGATTTGAACTGCTTTCAGAAGATTTGACACTGCTACCAAAAAATTCGAAATGCTTCCAGAATACATAGTATTGTCTCTGGTATACTTGGAATGCTTTTAGAATACTTAGTACTGTTTCTGATAGACTTAAAACACTTCAACACCTAGAACAACAATATCTAGAAGCAGTCGAAATCTTGCGGAAGTAGTATTAAGTTTTCTGGAAGTAACATCAAGTCTTCTAGAAACAGTATTAAAACTTTCTGGAGCAGTAGTACATCATCTAGAAGCAGTTCAAGTGTTCAGGAAGCAATATCAAGTTTTCTAGAAGTAGTGTCAAGGCTTTTGGAGCAATAGTACATTTTCTGAAAGTAATTCAAATGTTCTGAAAGTAGTATCGAGGCTTCTCGAAACAGTTCATGTCTTCTGGAAGCATTTCAGGTTTTCTGAAAGCAATATAAAGTCTTCTAGAAACAGTATCAAGACGTTCTGGAACAATAGTACATCATTTAGAAGCAGATCAAGTCTTCTGGAAGCAGTATCGAGGCTTCTGGGAACAGTTTAAATCTTCTGGAAGCAATATTAAGTTTTCTAGAAGCAGTATCAATACTTTCTGAAGCAGTAGTACATCATCTGAAAGCAGTTCAAATCTTCTGCAAGCAGTATCGAGGCTTCAAAAAGCAGTTCATGTCTTCTGCAAGCAATATCAAGTCCTCTGAAAGTATTTCAGGTTTCCTGGAAGCAATATCAAATCTTCTAGAAGCAGTATCAAGACTTTCTGGAACAGTATTATATCATCTAAAAGCAATTCAAGTCTTCTGGAAGTAGTAACGAGGCTTCTGGAAGCAGTTCATGTCTTCTTGAAATAATACCAAGTTTTCTAAAAGCAGTATAAAGATTTTCTGGAGTAGTAACACATCATCTGAAAGCAGTTCGAATCTTCTGGAAATAGTATCGAAGCTTCTGGAAGCAGTTCATGTCTTCTGGAAGCAATATTAAGTCTTCTGGAAGCATTTTAGGTTTTCTGCAAGCAGTATCAAGTCTTCTAGAAGCAGCATCAAGACTTTCTAGAACAGTACTATATCATCTGAAAACAGTTCAAGTCTTCTGAAAGTAGTATCGAGGTTTCTGGAAACAGTTTATATTTTCTCGAAACAATACCAAGTCTTCTAGAAATAGTATCAAGCCTTTCTGAAGTGAAATATTAGTATCAAGTCTTTTGGAGACACTATCGAGGATTTTTAGAAGCAGTTCAAGTCTATCGTTATTCTGGATGTAATTCAAGTATTCTGGAAGCAGTATCGAGGCTTCTTGAAGCAGTTCAAGTGTTTTGGAAGCAATATTGAAGCTTCTTGAAGCAGTTCAAGTCTTCTGGAAATATTTCAAGTCTTTTAGAAGCAATATCAAGACTTCCTAGAGCAGTAACAAAACTTTTGGAAACAGCTAAAGTCTTTTGGAAACATTTCAAGTCTATCGTTATTCTGGATGTAATTCAAGTATTCTGGAAGCAGTATCGAGGCTTCTTGAAGCAGTTCAAATGTTTTGGAAGCAATATTGAAGTTTCTTGAAGCAGTTCAAGTCTTCTGGAAATATTTTAAGTCTTTTAGAAGCAATATTAAGTTTTCTAGAAGTAATATTAAGTCTTTTAGAAGCAATATCAAGACTTCCTACAGCAGTAGCAAAGCTTTTGGAAGCAGCTCAAATTTTTTGGAAACATTTCAAGTCTATCGTTATTCTGGATGTAATTCAAGTATTCTGGAAGCAGTATCGAGGCTTCTTGAAGCAGTTCAAATGTTTTGGAAGCAATATTGAAGTTTCTTGAAGCAGTTCAAGTCTTCTGGAAATATTTTAAGTCTTTTAGAAGCAATATTAAGTTTTCTAGAAGTAATATTAAGTCTTTTAGAAGCAATATCAAGACTTCCTACAGCAGTAGCAAAGCTTTTGGAAGCAGCTCAAATTTTTTGGAAACATTTCAAGTCTATCGTTATTCTGGATGTAATTCAAGTATTCTGGAAGCAGTATCGAGGCTTCTTGAAGCAGTTCAAATGTTTTGGAAGCAATATTGAAGTTTCTTGAAGCAGTTCAAGTCTTCTGGAAATATTTTAAGTCTTTTAGAAGCAATATTAAGTTTTCTAGAAGTAATATTAAGTCTTTTAGAAGCAATATCAAGACTTCCTACAGCAGTAGCAAAGCTTTTGGAAGCAGCTCAAATTTTTTGGAAACATTTCAAGTCTATCGTTATTCTGGATGTAATTCAAGTATTCTGGAAGCAGTATCGAGGCTTCTTGAAGCAGTTCAAATGTTTTGGAAGCAATATTGAAGTTTCTTGAAGCAGTTCAAGTCTTCTGGAAATATTTTAAGTCTTTTAGAAGCAATATTAAGTTTTCTAGAAGTAATATTAAGTCTTTTAGAAGCAATATCAAGACTTCCTACAGCAGTAGCAAAGCTTTTGGAAGCAGCTCAAATTTTTTGGAAACATTTCAAGTCTATCGTTATTCTGGATGTAATTCAAGTATTCTGGAAGCAGTATCGAGGCTTCTTGAAGCAGTTCAAATGTTTTGGAAGCAATATTGAAGTTTCTTGAAGCAGTTCAAGTCTTCTGGAAATATTTTAAGTCTTTTAGAAGCAATATTAAGTTTTCTAGAAGTAATATTAAGTCTTTTAGAAGCAATATCAAGACTTCCTACAGCAGTAGCAAAGCTTTTGGAAGCAGCTCAAATTTTTTGGAAACATTTCAAGTCTATCGTTATTCTGGATGTAATTCAAGTATTCTGGAAGCAGTATCGAGGCTTCTTGAAGCAGTTCAAATGTTTTGGAAGCAATATTGAAGTTTCTTGAAGCAGTTCAAGTCTTCTGGAAATATTTTAAGTCTTTTAGAAGCAATATTAAGTTTTCTAGAAGTAATATTAAGTCTTTTAGAAGCAATATCAAGACTTCCTACAGCAGTAGCAAAGCTTTTGGAAGCAGCTCAAATTTTTTGGAAACATTTCAAGTCTATCGTTATTCTGGATGTAATTCAAGTATTCTGGAAGCAGTATCGAGGCTTCTTGAAGCAGTTCAAATGTTTTGGAAGCAATATTGAAGTTTCTTGAAGCAGTTCAAGTCTTCTGGAAATATTTTAAGTCTTTTAGAAGCAATATTAAGTTTTCTAGAAGTAATATTAAGTCTTTTAGAAGCAATATCAAGACTTCCTACAGCAGTAGCAAAGCTTTTGGAAGCAGCTCAAATTTTTTGGAAACATTTCAAGTCTATCGTTATTCTGGATGTAATTCAAGTATTCTGGAAGCAGTATCGAGGCTTCTTGAAGCAGTTCAAATGTTTTGGAAGCAATATTGAAGTTTCTTGAAGCAGTTCAAGTCTTCTGGAAATATTTTAAGTCTTTTAGAAGCAATATTAAGTTTTCTAGAAGTAATATTAAGTCTTTTAGAAGCAATATCAAGACTTCCTACAGCAGTAGCAAAGCTTTTGGAAGCAGCTCAAATTTTTTGGAAACATTTCAAGTCTATCGTTATTCTGGATGTAATTCAAGTATTCTGGAAGCAGTATCGAGGCTTCTTGAAGCAGTTCAAATGTTTTGGAAGCAATATTGAAGTTTCTTGAAGCAGTTCAAGTCTTCTGGAAATATTTTAAGTCTTTTAGAAGCAATATTAAGTTTTCTAGAAGTAATATTAAGTCTTTTAGAAGCAATATCAAGACTTCCTACAGCAGTAGCAAAGCTTTTGGAAGCAGCTCAAATTTTTTGGAAACATTTCAAGTCTATCGTTATTCTGGATGTAATTCAAGTATTCTGGAAGCAGTATCGAGGCTTCTTGAAGCAGTTCAAATGTTTTGGAAGCAATATTGAAGTTTCTTGAAGCAGTTCAAGTCTTCTGGAAATATTTTAAGTCTTTTAGAAGCAATATTAAGTTTTCTAGAAGTAATATTAAGTCTTTTAGAAGCAATATCAAGACTTCCTACAGCAGTAGCAAAGCTTTTGGAAGCAGCTCAAATTTTTTGGAAACATTTCAAGTCTATCGTTATTCTGGATGTAATTCAAGTATTCTGGAAGCAGTATCGAGGCTTCTTGAAGCAGTTCAAATGTTTTGGAAGCAATATTGAAGTTTCTTGAAGCAGTTCAAGTCTTCTGGAAATATTTTAAGTCTTTTAGAAGCAATATTAAGTTTTCTAGAAGTAATATTAAGTCTTTTAGAAGCAATATCAAGACTTCCTACAGCAGTAGCAAAGCTTTTGGAAGCAGCTCAAATTTTTTGGAAACATTTCAAGTCTATCGTTATTCTGGATGTAATTCAAGTATTCTGGAAGCAGTATCGAGGCTTCTTGAAGCAGTTCAAATGTTTTGGAAGCAATATTGAAGTTTCTTGAAGCAGTTCAAGTCTTCTGGAAATATTTTAAGTCTTTTAGAAGCAATATTAAGTTTTCTAGAAGTAATATTAAGTCTTTTAGAAGCAATATCAAGACTTCCTACAGCAGTAGCAAAGCTTTTGGAAGCAGCTCAAATTTTTTGGAAACATTTCAAGTCTATCGTTATTCTGGATGTAATTCAAGTATTCTGGAAGCAGTATCGAGGCTTCTTGAAGCAGTTCAAATGTTTTGGAAGCAATATTGAAGTTTCTTGAAGCAGTTCAAGTCTTCTGGAAATATTTTAAGTCTTTTAGAAGCAATATTAAGTTTTCTAGAAGTAATATTAAGTCTTTTAGAAGCAATATCAAGACTTCCTACAGCAGTAGCAAAGCTTTTGGAAGCAGCTCAAATTTTTTGGAAACATTTCAAGTCTATCGTTATTCTGGATGTAATTCAAGTATTCTGGAAGCAGTATCGAGGCTTCTTGAAGCAGTTCAAATGTTTTGGAAGCAATATTGAAGTTTCTTGAAGCAGTTCAAGTCTTCTGGAAATATTTTAAGTCTTTTAGAAGCAATATTAAGTTTTCTAGAAGTAATATTAAGTCTTTTAGAAGCAATATCAAGACTTCCTACAGCAGTAGCAAAGCTTTTGGAAGCAGCTCAAATTTTTTGGAAACATTTCAAGTCTATCGTTATTCTGGATGTAATTCAAGTATTCTGGAAGCAGTATCGAGGCTTCTTGAAGCAGTTCAAATGTTTTGGAAGCAATATTGAAGTTTCTTGAAGCAGTTCAAGTCTTCTGGAAATATTTTAAGTCTTTTAGAAGCAATATTAAGTTTTCTAGAAGTAATATTAAGTCTTTTAGAAGCAATATCAAGACTTCCTACAGCAGTAGCAAAGCTTTTGGAAGCAGCTCAAATTTTTTGGAAACATTTCAAGTCTATCGTTATTCTGGATGTAATTCAAGTATTCTGGAAGCAGTATCGAGGCTTCTTGAAGCAGTTCAAATGTTTTGGAAGCAATATTGAAGTTTCTTGAAGCAGTTCAAGTCTTCTGGAAATATTTTAAGTCTTTTAGAAGCAATATTAAGTTTTCTAGAAGTAATATTAAGTCTTTTAGAAGCAATATCAAGACTTCCTACAGCAGTAGCAAAGCTTTTGGAAGCAGCTCAAATTTTTTGGAAACATTTCAAGTCTATCGTTATTCTGGATGTAATTCAAGTATTCTGGAAGCAGTATCGAGGCTTCTTGAAGCAGTTCAAATGTTTTGGAAGCAATATTGAAGTTTCTTGAAGCAGTTCAAGTCTTCTGGAAATATTTTAAGTCTTTTAGAAGCAATATTAAGTTTTCTAGAAGTAATATTAAGTCTTTTAGAAGCAATATCAAGACTTCCTACAGCAGTAGCAAAGCTTTTGGAAGCAGCTCAAATTTTTTGGAAACATTTCAAGTCTATCGTTATTCTGGATGTAATTCAAGTATTCTGGAAGCAGTATCGAGGCTTCTTGAAGCAGTTCAAATGTTTTGGAAGCAATATTGAAGTTTCTTGAAGCAGTTCAAGTCTTCTGGAAATATTTTAAGTCTTTTAGAAGCAATATTAAGTTTTCTAGAAGTAATATTAAGTCTTTTAGAAGCAATATCAAGACTTCCTACAGCAGTAGCAAAGCTTTTGGAAGCAGCTCAAATTTTTTGGAAACATTTCAAGTCTATCGTTATTCTGGATGTAATTCAAGTATTCTGGAAGCAGTATCGAGGCTTCTTGAAGCAGTTCAAATGTTTTGGAAGCAATATTGAAGTTTCTTGAAGCAGTTCAAGTCTTCTAGAAATATTTTAAGTCTTTTAGAAGCAATATTAAGTTTTCTAGAAGTAATATTAAGTCTTTTAGAAGCAATATCAAGACTTCCTACAGTAGTAGCAAAGCTTTTGGAAGCAGCTCAAATTTTTTGGAAACATTTCAAGTCTATCGTTATTCTGGATGTAATTCAAGTATTCTGGAAGCAGTATGGAGGCTTCTTGAAGCAATTCAAATGTTTTGGAAGCAATATTGAAGTTTCTTGAAGCAGTTCAAGTCTTCTGGAAATATTTCAAGTCTTTTAGAAGCAATATTAAGTCTTTTAGAAGCAATATCAAGACTTCCTACAGCAGTAGCAAAGCTTTTGGAAGCAGCTCAAATTTTTTGGAAACATTTCAAGTCTATCGTTATTCTGGATGTAATTCAAGTATTCTGGAAGCAGTATGGAGGCTTCTTGAAGCAGTTCAAATGTTTTGGAAGCAATATTGAAGTTTCTTGAAGCAGTTCAAGTCTTCTGGAAATATTTTAAGTCTTTTAGAAGCAATATTAAGTTTTCTAGAAGTAATATTAAGTCTTTTAGAAGCAATATCAAGACTTCCTACAGCAGTAGCAAAGCTTTTGGAAGCAGCTCAAATTTTTTGGAAACATTTCAAGTCTATCGTTATTCTGGATGTAATTCAAGTATTCTGGAAGCAGTATGGAGGCTTCTTGAAGCAGTTCAAATGTTTTGGAAGCAATATTGAAGTTTCTTGAAGCAGTTCAAGTCTTCTGGAAATATTTCAAGTCTTTTAGAAGCAATATTAAGTCTTTTAGAAGCAATATCAAGACTTCCTACAGCAGTAGCAAAGCTTTTGGCAGCAGCTCAAATTTTTTGGAAACATTTCAAGTCTATCGTTATTCTGGATGTAATTCAAGTATTCTGGAAGCAGTATCGAGGTTTCTTGAAGCAGTTCAAAGGTTTTGGAAGCAATATTGAAGCTTTTTGAAATAGTTCTAGTCTTCTGGAAATATTTCAAGTCTTTTGAAAGAAATATTAAGTCTTTTAGAAACAGTATCAAGATTTTCTAGAGCAGTGGCAAATCTTCTGGAAGCAGTATTGAGGCTTTTGGAAGCAGTTTAAGTCTTCTGGAAAACGATTAAGTGTTCTAGAAACATTTCAAATCTTCTGGAAGCAGTTCAAGTGTTCTAGATACATTTCAAATTTTCTGGAAACAATACCAAGTTTTCTAGAAGCAGTGTCAAGACTTCCTGGATAATTTTGCTCAACTATATAGAGTCATATTACGAATTCTTTTTTAAAGAGGAGTTCTTATTTTCTAAAACGATGAAATAAAAACCGTTGGATCCGAAGTTAATAGTGGAATTAGTCGACCAAATAACTGCTATACTTAGACCCAACTTCCCTAAACTTGGTTACTGCCAAAATTCTGACCATAAATTTCTGCACCGTTTTGGTCAGAAGAGTACATCGATTAACATTTTCGATTAACATTTTCATGGACAATCGGATCACTCTAGAAGTAACATTGTTTTATGCAATGGTGTGAATCCAAGAAGTCTTAATAATTAACTAATAAAGACTTTGTGGGTAATAAAATTACAATCTAATTAAAAATTGCACAATTTGAAGATCAAATTTGTCGTTTTTCTCACAGCAAGTCAAAAACGATGTCACTGAATAATGATTTCCAGATAATAAAGACATTGAGGGCAATATCGATCAAAATTATCATTTTATTAATCAAAATTGCACAAATTGAAGATCAACAAGTTTGACTTTGTAATAAGTCAAGTGAACATATTCTGAGTGAATCTTTAGTGACATAAAAGAATTAATTACAAAAGCTGTTGTATTCTAAATTAGTTTTAAGTCTAATATCTAGTTATTATCTTTTTGTATCGAACTAATCTAATACAAAACGATACAATGATGTAGATAGCTCTTCGAATTTATGTACATTAAAATTACTCACTCAAACAATTTATATACACATAAATATTTGTATTATATATACAAATAAATGTATCCAAATAACATTCTTGTATAAATTAAAAAGGTAACATCTGCAGATTGTATCATAAGCATACTCTTTCAGCACGGCTCGTTGGTCTAGGGGTATGATTCTCGCTTCGGGTGCGAGAGAGCCCGAAGCTTTTTTATATTTTAGAACTTACCTTAATATTAATCTACAATAATTTAAACTTAAATAGTACTAAATAAATTACTACTGCTCCAGAAAGTCTTGATACTGCTCCTAGAAAACTTGATATTGCTTCCAGAAGATTGGAATTACTTCCAAAAGCCTCGATACTGCTTTTAGAAGACTGAAATGCTTTTAGATGATGTACTACTGTTCTAGAAAGTTTGAAATTGAAAAAAATGATAATTTGATATTACTTCCAGAAAACTTAAATTGTTTTCAAAATACTTAGTATTACCTCTGAAAAATTTGAAATTATTCATAATATTTGATACTGCTTCTAAAAGACTTGATATTGCTTCCAAAAGACTTGATATGTTTCGAGAAAATTTGTAATGCTTCAGGTTTGATACTTCTAGAAGACTTCAAATGCTTCCAGAATACTTGATACTGCCTTTTGAAGATATGAAATCTGTCAGAATACTTGATATTATTTCGAGAAGACTTGAACTGCTTCCAAAAGATTTAATACAGCTTTTAGAAGACTTAAAATGTTTCCATAAAACCTTGATATCGCTTTTAAAAGATATGATATTACTTGTAAGACTCTAGCCAAAGTTCAAATGCTGCGAATTGCTGATAAAAATTGCTTGTAAAACTGTAAACTCTGCTGGCAAAAAATATATTTTTCACTGCAAACGAACTGTATTCGCCAGACATTTAGAAATTTCTTCACTCTTTTCACTTTTTCTTTTAATTTTTTCACTCTTTCTTTTACTACGGTCCTTTAACCACAAGAAACAGCTTACACAACCTGTAATTAAAAAATATGTTAATAGCTGACAAAAACTGAATTAGGGATTGACTCAAACGGCGAATTCAAAAAACGTGCTCTCAAAAAAAAATTCTGCTAGAAACGTTGCTGGCACTGAATTGAGAAGAATAAACTCAATAGTACATTAAAATTTAAAAAATAATTGAAAATAAAAATCCAGATAAAGCCATTAGTAATATTGTATGGGTGCTCTTTTTGAAATATTTCAAGTCTTCTGGAAACATTTCAAATTTTCTGGAAGCATTTCAGATTTTTTGAAAGCAAGAAGTCTTCTAAAAGCAGTATCAAGACTTTCTAGAATAGTAGTACATCATCTACAAGCAATTCAGTTTTCTGGAAACAGTATCGAGGCTTTTGAAAATCATTTCTGAAAGCAATATCAAGACTTTCTGGAACAGTACTACATCATCTGAAAGCAGTTCAAGTCTTCTGGAAGTAGTATCGAGGCTTCTAAAAGCAGTTCATGTCTTCTGGAAATAGTTCTAGTTTTCTAGAAGCATTTCAGGTTTTCTGGAAGCAATATCAAGTCTTCTAGAAGCAATATCAAGTTTTTTAGAAGCAGTATCAAGACTTTCTGGAGATATAGTGCATCATATGAAAGCAGTTCAAATCTTCTAGAAGTAGTATCGAGACTTCTAGAAGCAGTTCAGGTTTTCTGAAAGCAGTATCAAGTCTTCTAGAAGCAGTATCAAGACATTCTGGAGCAGTAATACATCATTTAGAAGCGGTTCAAGTCTTGTGGAAGCAGTATCAAGACTTTTGAGGGCAGTTCAAGTCTTCTGGAAGCAATATCAAGTTTTCCAGCAGCAGTATCAAGATTTTCTGGAGTAGTAATACATCATCTGAAAGCAGTTCAAATCATCTGGAAGTAGTATCGAGGCTTCTGGAAGCAATTCAGATTTTCTGAAAACAATACCAAGTCTTCTAAAAGCAGTATTGAGATTTTCTGGAGGAGTAGTACATCATTTGGAAACAATTCAAGTCTTCTGGAAGTTGTATCGAGGCTTTTGAGAACAGTTCAAGTCTTCTGGAAGCAACATCAAGTTTTCTAGAAGCAGTATCAAGATTTTCTGGAGCAGTAATACATCATCTGAAAGCAGTTCAAATCTTCTGGAAGTAGTATCGAGGCTTCTGGAAGCAATTCAGATTTTCTGAAAACAATACCAAGTCTTCTAAAAGCAGTATTGAGATTTTCTGGAGGAGTAGTACATCATTTGGAAACAGTTCAAGTCTTCTGGAAGTTGTATCGAGGCTTTTGAGAACAGTTCAAGTCTTTTGGAAGCAACATCAAGTTTTCTAGAAGCAGTATCAAGATTTTCTGGAGTAGTAATACATCATCTGAAAGCAGTTCAAATCTTCTGGAAGTAGTATCGAGGCTTCTGGAAGCAATTCAGGTTTTCTGAAAACAATACCAAGTCTTCTAAAGGCAGTATTGAGATTTTCTGTAGGAGTAGTACATCATTTGGAAGCAGCTCAAGTCTTCTGGAAGTTGTATCGAGGCTTTTGAGAACAGTTCAAGTCTTCTGGAAGCAACATCAAGTTTTCTAGAAGCAGTATCAAGATTTTCTGGAGCAGTAATACATCATCTGAAAGCAGTTCAAATCTTCTGGAAGTAGTATCGAGGCTTCTGGAAGCAATTCAGGTTTTCTGAAAACAATACCAAGTCTTCTAAAGGCAGTATTGAGATTTTCTGGAGGAGTAGTACATCATTTGGAAGCAGTTCAAGTCTTCTGGAAGTTGTATCGAGGCTTTTGAGAACAGTTCAAGTCTTTTGGAAGCAACATAAAGTTTTCTAGAAGCAGTATCAAGATTTTCTGGAGTAGTAATACATCATCTGAAAGCAGTTAAAATCTTCTGGAAGTAGTATCGATGCTTCTGGAAGCAATTCAGGTTTTCTGGAAACAATACCAAGTCTTCTAAAGGCAGTATTGAGATTTTCTGTAGGAATAGTACATCATTTGGAAGCAGCTCAAGTCTTCTGGAAGTTGTATCGAGGCTTTTGAGAACAGTTCAAGTCTTCTGGAAGCAACATCAAGTTTTCTAGAAGCAGTATCAAGATTTTCTGGAGTAGTAATACATCATCTGAAAGCAGTTCAAATCTTTTGGAAGTAGTATCGAGGCTTCTGGAAGCAATTCAGGTTTTCTGAAAACAATACCAAGTTTTCTAAAGGCAGTATTGAGATTTTCTGGAGGAGTAGTACATCATTTGGAAGCAGTTCAAGTCTTCTGGAAGTTGTATCGAGACTTTTGAGAACAGTTCAAGTCTTCTGGAAGCAACATCAAGTTTTCTAGAAGCAGTATCAAGATTTTCTGGAGTAGTAATACATCATCTGAAAGCAGTTCAAATCTTCTGGAAGTAGTATCGAGGCTTCTGGAAACAATTTAGGTTTTCTGAAAACAATACCAAGTTTTCTAAAGGCAGTATTGAGATTTTCTGGAGGAGTAGTACATCATTTGGAAGCAGTTCAAGTCTTCTGGAAGTTGTATCGAGGCTTTTGAGAACAGTTCAAGTCTTTTGGAAGCAACATAAAGTTTTCTAGAAGCAGTATCAAGATTTTCTGGAGTAGTAATACATCATCTGAAAGCAGTTCAAATCTTTTGGAAGTAGTATCGAGGCTTCTGGAAGCAATTCAGGTTTTCTGAAAACAATACCAAGTTTTCTAAAGGCAGTATTGAGATTTTCTGGAGGAGTAGTACATCATTTGGAAGCAGTTCAAGTCTTCTGGAAGTTGTATCGAGGCTTTTGAGAACAGTTCAAGTCTTTTGGAAGCAACATAAAGTTTTCTAGAAGCAGTATCAAGATTTTCTGGAGTAGTAATACATCATCTGAAAGCAGTTCAAATCTTTTGGAAGTAGTATCGAGGCTTCTGGAAGCAATTCAGGTTTTCTGAAAACAATACCAAGTTTTCTAAAGGCAGTATTGAGATTTTCTGGAGGAGTAGTACATCATTTGGAAGCAGTTCAAGTCTTCTGGAAGTTGTATCGAGGCTTTTGAGAACAGTTCAAGTCTTCTGGAAGCAACATCAAGTTTTCTAGAAGCAGTATCAAGATTTTCTGGAGTAGTAATACATCATCTGAAAGCAGTTCAAATCTTCTGGAAGTAGTATCGAGGCTTCTGGAAGCAATTCAGGTTTTCTGAAAACAATACCAAGTCTTCTAAAGGCAGTATTGAGATTTTCTGTAGGAGTAGTACATCATTTGGAAGCAGCTCAAGTCTTCTGGAAGTTGTATCGAGGCTTTTGAGAACAGTTCAAGTCTTTTGGAAGCAACATCAAGTTTTCTAGAAGCAGTATCAAGATTTTCTGGAGTAGTAATACATCATCTGAAAGCAGTTCAAATCTTCTGGAAGTAGTATCGAGGCTTCTGGAAGCAATTCAGGTTTTCTGAAAACAATACCAAGTCTTCTAAAGGCAGTATTGAGATTTTCTGTAGGAGTAGTACATCATTTGGAAGCAGCTCAAGTCTTCTGGAAGTTGTATCGAGGCTTTTGAGAACAGTTCAAGTCTTCTGGAAGCAACATCAAGTTTTCTAGAAGCAGTATCAAGATTTTCTGGAGCAGTAATACATCATCTGAAAGCAGTTCAAATCTTCTGGAAGTAGTATCGAGGCTTCTGGAAGCAATTCAGGTTTTCTGAAAACAATACCAAGTCTTCTAAAGGCAGTATTGAGATTTTCTGTAGGAGTAGTACATCATTTGGAAGCAGCTCAAGTCTTCTGGAAGTTGTATCGAGGCTTTTGAGAACAGTTCAAGTCTTCTGGAAGCAACATCAAGTTTTCTAGAAGCAGTATCAAGATTTTCTGGAGTAGTAATACATCATCTGAAAGCAGTTCAAATCTTCTGGAAGTAGTATCGAGGCTTCTGGAAGCAATTCAGGTTTTCTGAAAACAATACCAAGTCTTCTAAAGGCAGTATTGAGATTTTCTGTAGGAGTAGTACATCATTTGGAAGCAGCTCAAGTCTTCTGGAAGTTGTATCGAGGCTTTTGAGAACAGTTCAAGTCTTCTGGAAGCAACATCAAGTTTTCTAGAAGCAGTATCAAGATTTTCTGGAGCAGTAATACATCATCTGAAAGCAGTTCAAATCTTCTGGAAGTAGTATCGAGGCTTCTGGAAGCAATTCAGATTTTCTGAAAACAATACCAAGTCTTCTAAAAGCAGTATTGAGATTTTCTGGAGGAGTAGTACATCATTTGGAAACAGTTCAAGTCTTCTGGAAGTTGTATCGAGGCTTTTGAGAACAGTTCAAGTCTTTTGGAAGCAACATCAAGTTTTCTAGAAGCAGTATCAAGATTTTCTGGAGTAGTAATACATCATCTGAAAGCAGTTCAAATCTTCTGGAAGTAGTATCGAGGCTTCTGGAAGCAATTCAGGTTTTCTGAAAACAATACCAAGTCTTCTAAAGGCAGTATTGAGATTTTCTGTAGGAGTAGTACATCATTTGGAAGCAGCTCAAGTCTTCTGGAAGTTGTATCGAGGCTTTTGAGAACAGTTCAAGTCTTCTGGAAGCAACATCAAGTTTTCTAGAAGCAGTATCAAGATTTTCTGGAGCAGTAATACATCATCTGAAAGCAGTTCAAATCTTCTGGAAGTAGTATCGAGGCTTCTGGAAGCAATTCAGATTTTCTGAAAACAATACCAAGTCTTCTAAAAGCAGTATTGAGATTTTCTGGAGGAGTAGTACATCATTTGGAAACAGTTCAAGTCTTCTGGAAGTTGTATCGAGGCTTTTGAGAACAGTTCAAGTCTTTTGGAAGCAACATCAAGTTTTCTAGAAGCAGTATCAAGATTTTCTGGAGTAGTAATACATCATCTGAAAGCAGTTCAAATCTTCTGGAAGTAGTATCGAGGCTTCTGGAAGCAATTCAGGTTTTCTGAAAACAATACCAAGTCTTCTAAAGGCAGTATTGAGATTTTCTGTAGGAGTAGTACATCATTTGGAAGCAGCTCAAGTCTTCTGGAAGTTGTATCGAGGCTTTTGAGAACAGTTCAAGTCTTCTGGAAGCAACATCAAGTTTTCTAGAAGCAGTATCAAGATTTTCTGGAGCAGTAATACATCATCTGAAAGCAGTTCAAATCTTCTGGAAGTAGTATCGAGGCTTCTGGAAGCAATTCAGATTTTCTGAAAACAATACCAAGTCTTCTAAAAGCAGTATTGAGATTTTCTGGAGGAGTAGTACATCATTTGGAAACAGTTCAAGTCTTCTGGAAGTTGTATCGAGGCTTTTGAGAACAGTTCAAGTCTTTTGGAAGCAACATCAAGTTTTCTAGAAGCAGTATCAAGATTTTCTGGAGTAGTAATACATCATCTGAAAGCAGTTCAAATCTTCTGGAAGTAGTATCGAGGCTTCTGGAAGCAATTCAGGTTTTCTGAAAACAATACCAAGTCTTCTAAAGGCAGTATTGAGATTTTCTGTAGGAGTAGTACATCATTTGGAAGCAGCTCAAGTCTTCTGGAAGTTGTATCGAGGCTTTTGAGAACAGTTCAAGTCTTCTGGAAGCAACATCAAGTTTTCTAGAAGCAGTATCAAGATTTTCTGGAGCAGTAATACATCATCTGAAAGCAGTTCAAATCTTCTGGAAGTAGTATCGAGGCTTCTGGAAGCAATTCAGGTTTTCTGAAAACAATACCAAGTTTTCTAAAGGCAGTATTGAGATTTTCTGGAGGAGTAGTACATCATTTGGAAGCAGTTCAAGTCTTCTGGAAGTTGTATCGAGACTTTTGAGAACAGTTCAAGTCTTCTGGAAGCAACATCAAGTTTTCTAGAAGCAGTATCAAGATTTTCTGGAGTAGTAATACATCATCTGAAAGCAGTTCAAATCTTCTGGAAGTAGTATCGAGGCTTCTGGAAGCAATTCAGATTTTCTGAAAACAATACCAAGTCTTCTAAAAGCAGTATTGAGATTTTCTGGAGGAGTAGTACATCATTTGGAAGCAGTTCAAGTCTTCTGGAAGTTGTATCGAGGCTTTTGAGAACAGTTCAAGTCTTTTGGAAGCAACATAAAGTTTTCTAGAAGCAGTATCAAGATTTTCTGGAGTAGTAATACATCATCTGAAAGCAGTTAAAATCTTCTGGAAGTAGTATCGATGCTTCTGGAAGCAATTCAGGTTTTCTGGAAACAATACCAAGTCTTCTAAAGGCAGTATTGAGATTTTCTGTAGGAATAGTACATCATTTGGAAGCAGCTCAAGTCTTCTGGAAGTTGTATCGAGGCTTTTGAGAACAGTTCAAGTCTTCTGGAAGCAACATCAAGTTTTCTAGAAGCAGTATCAAGATTTTCTGGAGTAGTAATACATCATCTGAAAGCAGTTCAAATCTTTTGGAAGTAGTATCGAGGCTTCTGGAAGCAATTCAGGTTTTCTGAAAACAATACCAAGTTTTCTAAAGGCAGTATTGAGATTTTCTGGAGGAGTAGTACATCATTTGGAAGCAGTTCAAGTCTTCTGGAAGTTGTATCGAGACTTTTGAGAACAGTTCAAGTCTTCTGGAAGCAACATCAAGTTTTCTAGAAGCAGTATCAAGATTTTCTGGAGTAGTAATACATCATCTGAAAGCAGTTCAAATCTTCTGGAAGTAGTATCGAGGCTTCTGGAAACAATTTAGGTTTTCTGAAAACAATACCAAGTTTTCTAAAGGCAGTATTGAGATTTTCTGGAGGAGTAGTACATCATTTGGAAGCAGTTCAAGTCTTCTGGAAGTTGTATCGAGGCTTTTGAGAACAGTTCAAGTCTTTTGGAAGCAACATAAAGTTTTCTAGAAGCAGTATCAAGATTTTCTGGAGTAGTAATACATCATCTGAAAGCAGTTAAAATCTTCTGGAAGTAGTATCGATGCTTCTGGAAGCAATTCAGGTTTTCTGGAAACAATACCAAGTCTTCTAAAGGCAGTATTGAGATTTTCTGTAGGAATAGTACATCATTTGGAAGCAGCTCAAGTCTTCTGGAAGTTGTATCGAGGCTTTTGAGAACAGTTCAAGTCTTCTGGAAGCAACATCAAGTTTTCTAGAAGCAGTATCAAGATTTTCTGGAGTAGTAATACATCATCTGAAAGCAGTTCAAATCTTTTGGAAGTAGTATCGAGGCTTCTGGAAGCAATTCAGGTTTTCTGAAAACAATACCAAGTTTTCTAAAGGCAGTATTGAGATTTTCTGGAGGAGTAGTACATCATTTGGAAGCAGTTCAAGTCTTCTGGAAGTTGTATCGAGACTTTTGAGAACAGTTCAAGTCTTCTGGAAGCAACATCAAGTTTTCTAGAAGCAGTATCAAGATTTTCTGGAGTAGTAATACATCATCTGAAAGCAGTTCAAATCTTCTGGAAGTAGTATCGAGGCTTCTGGAAACAATTTAGGTTTTCTGAAAACAATACCAAGTTTTCTAAAGGCAGTATTGAGATTTTCTGGAGGAGTAGTACATCATTTGGAAGCAGTTCAAGTCTTCTGGAAGTTGTATCGAGGCTTTTGAGAACAGTTCAAGTCTTTTGGAAGCAACATAAAGTTTTCTAGAAGCAGTATCAAGATTTTCTGGAGTAGTAATACATCATCTGAAAGCAGTTCAAATCTTTTGGAAGTAGTATCGAGGCTTCTGGAAGCAATTCAGGTTTTCTGAAAACAATACCAAGTTTTCTAAAGGCAGTATTGAGATTTTCTGGAGGAGTAGTACATCATTTGGAAGCAGTTCAAGTCTTCTGGAAGTTGTATCGAGGCTTTTGAGAACAGTTCAAGTCTTTTGGAAGCAACATAAAGTTTTCTAGAAGCAGTATCAAGATTTTCTGGAGTAGTAATACATCATCTGAAAGCAGTTCAAATCTTTTGGAAGTAGTATCGAGGCTTCTGGAAGCAATTCAGGTTTTCTGAAAACAATACCAAGTTTTCTAAAGGCAGTATTGAGATTTTCTGGAGGAGTAGTACATCATTTGGAAGCAGTTCAAGTCTTCTGGAAGTTGTATCGAGGCTTTTGAGAACAGTTCAAGTCTTCTGGAAGCAACATCAAGTTTTCTAGAAGCAGTATCAAGATTTTCTGGAGTAGTAATACATCATCTGAAAGCAGTTCAAATCTTCTGGAAGTAGTATCGAGGCTTCTGGAAGCAATTCAGGTTTTCTGAAAACAATACCAAGTCTTCTAAAGGCAGTATTGAGATTTTCTGTAGGAGTAGTACATCATTTGGAAGCAGCTCAAGTCTTCTGGAAGTTGTATCGAGGCTTTTGAGAACAGTTCAAGTCTTTTGGAAGCAACATCAAGTTTTCTAGAAGCAGTATCAAGATTTTCTGGAGTAGTAATACATCATCTGAAAGCAGTTCAAATCTTCTGGAAGTAGTATCGAGGCTTCTGGAAGCAATTCAGGTTTTCTGAAAACAATACCAAGTCTTCTAAAGGCAGTATTGAGATTTTCTGTAGGAGTAGTACATCATTTGGAAGCAGCTCAAGTCTTCTGGAAGTTGTATCGAGGCTTTTGAGAACAGTTCAAGTCTTCTGGAAGCAACATCAAGTTTTCTAGAAGCAGTATCAAGATTTTCTGGAGCAGTAATACATCATCTGAAAGCAGTTCAAATCTTCTGGAAGTAGTATCGAGGCTTCTGGAAGCAATTCAGGTTTTCTGAAAACAATACCAAGTCTTCTAAAGGCAGTATTGAGATTTTCTGTAGGAGTAGTACATCATTTGGAAGCAGCTCAAGTCTTCTGGAAGTTGTATCGAGGCTTTTGAGAACAGTTCAAGTCTTCTGGAAGCAACATCAAGTTTTCTAGAAGCAGTATCAAGATTTTCTGGAGTAGTAATACATCATCTGAAAGCAGTTCAAATCTTCTGGAAGTAGTATCGAGGCTTCTGGAAGCAATTCAGGTTTTCTGAAAACAATACCAAGTCTTCTAAAGGCAGTATTGAGATTTTCTGTAGGAGTAGTACATCATTTGGAAGCAGCTCAAGTCTTCTGGAAGTTGTATCGAGGCTTTTGAGAACAGTTCAAGTCTTCTGGAAGCAACATCAAGTTTTCTAGAAGCAGTATCAAGATTTTCTGGAGCAGTAATACATCATCTGAAAGCAGTTCAAATCTTCTGGAAGTAGTATCGAGGCTTCTGGAAGCAATTCAGATTTTCTGAAAACAATACCAAGTCTTCTAAAAGCAGTATTGAGATTTTCTGGAGGAGTAGTACATCATTTGGAAGCAGTTCAAGTCTTCTGGAAGTTGTATCGAGGCTTCTGGAAACAATTTAGGTTTTCTGAAAACAATACCAAGTTTTCTAAAGGCAGTATTGAGATTTTCTGGAGGAGTAGTACATCATTTGGAAGCAGTTCAAGTCTTCTGGAAGTAGTATCGAGGCTTCTGGAAACAATTTAGGTTTTCTGAAAACAATACCAAGTTTTCTAAAGGCAGTATTGAGATTTTCTGGAGGAGTAGTACATCATTTGGAAGCAGTTCAAGTCTTCTGGAAGTTGTATCGAGGCTTTTGAGAACAGTTCAAGTCTTCTGGAAGCAACATCAAGTTTTCTAGAAGCAGTATCAAGATTTTCTGGAGTAGTAATACATCATCTGAAAGCAGTTCAAATCTTCTGGAAGTAGTATCGAGGCTTCTGGAAGCAATTCAGGTTTTCTGAAAACAATACCAAGTCTTCTAAAGGCAGTATTGAGATTTTCTGTAGGAGTAGTACATCATTTGGAAGCAGCTCAAGTCTTCTGGAAGTTGTATCGAGGCTTTTGAGAACAGTTCAAGTCTTCTGGAAGCAACATCAAGTTTTCTAGAAGCAGTATCAAGATTTTCTGGAGCAGTAATACATCATCTGAAAGCAGTTCAAATCTTCTGGAAGTAGTATCGAGGCTTCTGGAAGCAATTCAGGTTTTCTGAAAACAATACCAAGTCTTCTAAAGGCAGTATTGAGATTTTCTGTAGGAGTAGTACATCATTTGGAAGCAGCTCAAGTCTTCTGGAAGTTGTATCGAGGCTTTTGAGAACAGTTCAAGTCTTCTGGAAGCAACATCAAGTTTTCTAGAAGCAGTATCAAGATTTTCTGGAGTAGTAATACATCATCTGAAAGCAGTTCAAATCTTCTGGAAGTAGTATCGAGGCTTCTGGAAGCAATTCAGGTTTTCTGAAAACAATACCAAGTCTTCTAAAGGCAGTATTGAGATTTTCTGTAGGAGTAGTACATCATTTGGAAGCAGCTCAAGTCTTCTGGAAGTTGTATCGAGGCTTTTGAGAACAGTTCAAGTCTTCTGGAAGCAACATCAAGTTTTCTAGAAGCAGTATCAAGATTTTCTGGAGCAGTAATACATCATCTGAAAGCAGTTCAAATCTTCTGGAAGTAGTATCGAGGCTTCTGGAAGCAATTCAGATTTTCTGAAAACAATACCAAGTCTTCTAAAAGCAGTATTGAGATTTTCTGGAGGAGTAGTACATCATTTGGAAACAGTTCAAGTCTTCTGGAAGTTGTATCGAGGCTTTTGAGAACAGTTCAAGTCTTTTGGAAGCAACATCAAGTTTTCTAGAAGCAGTATCAAGATTTTCTGGAGTAGTAATACATCATCTGAAAGCAGTTCAAATCTTCTGGAAGTAGTATCGAGGCTTCTGGAAGCAATTCAGGTTTTCTGAAAACAATACCAAGTCTTCTAAAGGCAGTATTGAGATTTTCTGTAGGAGTAGTACATCATTTGGAAGCAGCTCAAGTCTTCTGGAAGTTGTATCGAGGCTTTTGAGAACAGTTCAAGTCTTCTGGAAGCAACATCAAGTTTTCTAGAAGCAGTATCAAGATTTTCTGGAGCAGTAATACATCATCTGAAAGCAGTTCAAATCTTCTGGAAGTAGTATCGAGGCTTCTGGAAGCAATTCAGATTTTCTGAAAACAATACCAAGTCTTCTAAAAGCAGTATTGAGATTTTCTGGAGGAGTAGTACATCATTTGGAAACAGTTCAAGTCTTCTGGAAGTTGTATCGAGGCTTTTGAGAACAGTTCAAGTCTTTTGGAAGCAACATCAAGTTTTCTAGAAGCAGTATCAAGATTTTCTGGAGTAGTAATACATCATCTGAAAGCAGTTCAAATCTTCTGGAAGTAGTATCGAGGCTTCTGGAAGCAATTCAGGTTTTCTGAAAACAATACCAAGTCTTCTAAAGGCAGTATTGAGATTTTCTGTAGGAGTAGTACATCATTTGGAAGCAGCTCAAGTCTTCTGGAAGTTGTATCGAGGCTTTTGAGAACAGTTCAAGTCTTCTGGAAGCAACATCAAGTTTTCTAGAAGCAGTATCAAGATTTTCTGGAGCAGTAATACATCATCTGAAAGCAGTTCAAATCTTCTGGAAGTAGTATCGAGGCTTCTGGAAGCAATTCAGATTTTCTGAAAACAATACCAAGTTTTCTAAAGGCAGTATTGAGATTTTCTGGAGGAGTAGTACATCATTTGGAAGCAGTTCAAGTCTTCTGGAAGTTGTATCGAGGCTTTTGAGAACAGTTCAAGTCTTTTGGAAGCAACATAAAGTTTTCTAGAAGCAGTATCAAGATTTTCTGGAGTAGTAATACATCATCTGAAAGCAGTTCAAATCTTCTGGAAGTAGTATCGAGGCTTCTGGAAGCAATTCAGGTTTTCTGGAAACAATACCAAGTCTTCTAAAGGCAGTATTGAGATTTTCTGGAGGAGTAGTACATCATTTGGAAGCAGTTCAAGTCTTCTGGAAGTTGTATCAAGGCTTTTGAGAACAGTTCAAGTCTTTTGGAAGCAACATAAAGTTTTCTAGAAGCAGTATCAAGATTTTCTGGAGCAGTAATACATCATCTGAAAGCAGTTCAAATCTTCTGGAAGTAGTATCGAGGCTTCTGGAAGCAATTCAGGTTTTCTGGAAACAATACCAAGTCTTCTAAAGGCAGTATTGAGATTTTCTGGAGGAGTAGTACATCATTTGGAAGCAGTTCAAGTCTTCTGGAAGTTGTATCGAGGCTTTTGAGAACAGTTCAAGTCTTTTGGAAGCAACATAAAGTTTTCTAGAAGCAGTATCAAGATTTTCTGGAGCAGTAATACATCATCTGAAAGCAGTTCAAATCTTCTGGAAGTAGTATCGAGGCTTCTGGAAGCAATTCAGGTTTTCTGAAAACAATACCAAGTCTTCTAAAGGCAGTATTGAGATTTTCTGGAGGAGTAGTACATCATTTGGAAGCAGTTCAAGTCTTCTGGAAGTTGTATCGAGGCTTTTGAGAACAGTTCAAGTCTTTTGGAAGCAACATAAAGTTTTCTAGAAGCAGTATCAAGATTTTCTGGAGTAGTAATACATCATCTGAAAGCAGTTCAAATCTTCTGGAAGTAGTATCGAGGCTTCTGGAAGCAATTCAGGTTTTCTGGAAACAATACCAAGTCTTCTAAAGGCAGTATTGAGATTTTCTGTAGGAGTAGTACATCATTTGGAAGCAGCTCAAGTCTTCTGGAAGTTGTATCGAGGCTTTTGAGAACAGTTCAAGTCTTCTGGAAGCAACATCAAGTTTTCTAGAAGCAGTATCAAGATTTTCTGGAGTAGTAATACATCATCTGAAAGCAGTTCAAATCTTCTGGAAGTAGTATCGAGGCTTCTGGAAGCAATTCAGATTTTCTGAAAACAATACCAAGTCTTCTAAAAGCAGTATTGAGATTTTCTGGAGGAGTAGTACATCATTTGGAAGCAGCTCAAGTCTTCTGGAAGTTGTATCGAGGCTTTTGAGAACAGTTCAAGTCTTCTGGAAGCAACATCAAGTTTTCTAGAAGCAGTATCAAGATTTTCTGGAGTAGTAATACATCATCTGAAAGCAGTTCAAATCTTTTGGAAGTAGTATCGAGGCTTCTGGATGCAATTCAGGTTTTCTGAAAACAATACCAAGTTTTCTAAAGGCAGTATTGAGATTTTCTGGAGGAGTAGTACATCATTTGGAAGCAGTTCAAGTCTTCTGGAAGTTGTATCGAGGCTTTTGAGAACAGTTCAAGTCTTTTGGAAGCAACATAAAGTTTTCTAGAAGCAGTATCAAGATTTTCTGGAGTAGTAATACATCATCTGAAAGCAGTTCAAATCTTCTGGAAGTAGTATCGAGGCTTCTGGAAGCAATTCAGGTTTTCTGGAAACAATACCAAGTCTTCTAAAGGCAGTATTGAGATTTTCTGGAGGAGTAGTACATCATTTGGAAGCAGTTCAAGTCTTCTGGAAGTTGTATCGAGGCTTTTGAGAACAGTTCAAGTCTTCTGGAAGCAATATCAAGTTTTCTAGAAGCAGTATCAAGATTTTCTGGAGTCGTAATACATCATCTGAAAGCAGTTCAAATCTTCTGGAAGTAGTATCGAGGCTTCTGGAAGCAATTCAGGTTTTCTGAAAACAATACCAAGTTACATTGAGCAACATTGATGTTGCTTCCAGAAGACTTGAACTGTTCTCAAAAGCCTCGATACAACTTCCAGAAGACTTGAACTGCTTCCAAATGATGTACTACTCCTCCAGAAAATCTCAATACTGCCTTTAGAAGACTTGATATTGTTTTCAGAAAACCTGAATTGCTTCCAGAAGCCTCGATACTACTTCCAGAAGATTTGAACTGCTTTCAGATGATGTATTACTACTCCAGAAAATCTTTTCAAGTATCTTTTCTTATTACTACTCCAGAAAAACAGTTCAAGTCTTCTGGAAGCAACATCAAGTTTTCTAGAAGCAGTATCAAGACATTCTGGAGCAGTAATACATCATTTAGAAGCGGTTCAAGTCTTCTGGAAGCAATATCAAGTTTTCTAGAAGCAGTATCAAGATTTTCTGGAGCAGTAATACATCATCTGAAAGCAGCTCAAGTCTTCTGGAAGTGGTATCGAGGCTTCTGAAAGCAGTTCATGTATTCTGGAAGAAGTTCAAGTTTTCTAGAAGCACTTTAGATTTTCTGGAAGCAATAATATCATGTCTTCTAGAAGCAGTGTAAAGTTTTCTAGAAGCAGTATCAAGACTTTCTGGAGCTGTTACATCATCTGAAAGCAGTTCAAATCTTCTGGAAACAATGTCGTGGCTTCTGGAAGCAGTTCATGTCTTCTGCAAGCAATATCAAGCCCTCTGGAAGTATTTAAAGTTTTCTGGAAGCAATATCAAGTCTTCTCGAAGCAGTATCAAGACTTTCTGGAATAGTACTACATCACCTGAAAGCAGTTCAAGTCTTCTGGAAGTAGTAATAGTAATAGTACATTCAATATGTATTAAATTTGCTTTAAAATTATCCTTATTTCATCGTTATACCTCAACCAGTTCTTGAGATACGATTTCCTTAAATTTCTTAAAATCTAAAACAACCAGAAGTTTTGGGTTTATTTTAAAAAATCACAACATCATGGTTTATGAAACATTACTAATTATTTACAGGACATCTAATCTTCATTAAATTTGCTTTAAAATGATCATTGCTTCATCAATATATCTCAATTAGTTCTTGAGATATAATTTCGTAAAATTTCAATTACAATTACGTTAAATTCCTTAATATCTAAAACAACGAGAAGTGCTGGATTTATTTAAAAAAATCGTAAAATCGTCGTTTATGGAATATTAATAATAATTTATGGCACATCTAATCTGCATTAAATTTGCTTTTAAAAGATTCATGTTTCATGATTATACCTCAATTTCTTCTTGAGATAAGCTTATAGAAAATTTCTTAAAATCTTCAACACCCAAAACTGTAGGGTTGATTTTAAAAAATCATAACATCTTGGTTTATGAAACATTAATAATTATTTAAGGCACATCTAATCTTCATTAAATTTGCCTTAAAATGATCATTGTTTCATCATTATATCTCTATTCATTCTTGAGATACAATTACTTTAAACTTCTTAATATCTAAAACAACAAAAAATTTTGAATTTATTTTAAATACACATAAATATTTGTATTATATATACAAATAAATGTATCTAAATAAGATTCTTGTATAAATTAAAAAGTTAACATCTGCAGATTGTATCATAAGCATACTCTTTCAGCACGGCTCGTTGGTCTAGGGGTATGATTCTCGCTTCGGGTGCGAGAGGTCCCGGGTTCAAATCCCGGACGAGCCCGCGAATTATCCCTTTTTTTCCATTAAAACTCCAAGAAAAATTATTTTTTTATATTTTAGAACTTACCTTAACATTAAACTACAATAATTTAAACTTAAATAATACTAAATAAATAACTACGAACAAAATTTGTTTTAAAAATTTATACAAAACGATTTAAAATATTAAGAACACATTCTTAAATCTTTAAATCTTTAATATTGAGAATAAGGATGATAAGGTTGATAATGTTGATAAGGATAACCCCCATTATTAATCGCAGAAATTCGGTCGTGATCATCAACGCTTACTGTGTGAGTGTGGACGTTAACTGGTTCTTTTTCTGTTTGAAAAATTTTTTTTAAAGCGACTGAGCCGATGATAATCAAAGCTGCTTTACTCGCCAATAAAGCTTTTCCGGCTAAAATAGCTAATCCTTTTAAAAGCAACGGAGCCGATAACCCAAAAATTCCAGCAATCGCCGTTAACGCGTAATAAAGATATTTCATATCTTTCTTATCAACTTTTCCAAACCCCCCAGTAAAACCACCACTTCCTTTACCACCTTGTCTTGTTTGTCTTTTTTCTCTTTCTTCAAAATTTTCGGTTAAATCCAAAGTTAATGTGTGAGAATCCAAAAATCTTGATAATGTATCTTGTAGCCCCAACGATCTTTTCTCAACAATTTCTTTGTTTCTTTTAAAAACGATTCCTTCGAATAAAGGAACGTCTTTATCCACCAATCGATCGACCATTTTTTCCGTTTTATTAACCAAGCAAGTTACTAAAGAATTATTTCCGTCCAAACAACCTTTCATCACTTTTTCGACCAATTCGTAATGGTCCATACTAAAAATGCAGCGGAAACTGAACCAAATCATAATCACTTGTATCTTCATCTTCCACATGTTTGTTTGAACCGATGGTTGCGTTGACACTGAACCAAGAAAATACTATTTGTAAGTATTTATACGTTTTTGATGTTTGTGGAGCTTGACAAAAACGCAACCATTTTATGCACTCTTTAACTCTGGTAGTGCGTTTGTGTTAATTTTACCATCGGCGATGCAATAAATCATATGGTTTTTTATTTGGCCTGGTTTTTGCACGCAATCCATTTACATTAAACAACGAATAATTAGTATGACTTAACGCATGTCTTAAGCGTTAATTAGTTCGTAGTTTTTAATTAATTGTTCTGTATGAAAAAAAATGGAATATACGGTGATGAGGTTATTAGAGCTTTGCAAAAGAAATGGGATATTTCATAAAAATTATTGCACTAAATTAATATTAACACCATCATCGATTAAAATCTTGTCATTTAACACACTTAAATTGATTTCACTGTTAATCTCTTTCCATTTAGATGGAGGTTTTTATATTTATTTATTCGTAATTTGCTATATTGGTAGTCTAACTTTTATGGTCAACTCATATAAAAATTATACGAATATTTTTTTCATTCCAATTGAATCCAAATTAGCTTAACCCAATCTGAGAAAATGTTGGTCATACAAAGACTCGGCGTGAGCCAAGAACAACGAACAAAACAACTTTTGCAACCAAAAGAATTAGGAGAAAAGAGACCATCACAATTCCAAACGAGCTACTGAAACGAGAGGAAACAATGCTAAGGTCATAATCACAATGTAAGATAAGCTGGGCTAGGAATTATCTGTTTTTGTCGCAACTATGGTGTTCAATCCAATACATCATATTTTCTGCCAGTTTTTGAAAATGCAACCCGGAAACAAAACAATACATAACAATGTAAGGGAAGCTGTGTTGGAAATTACCTTGGGTTTGGTTGTCGAACTATGATATATAGTCCAATATGCCATATGCGCCGATTTTTTAAAATATCTTATGGGTGTTGGGAATAAACTTAAACGGAAATGATGACTATCCAAAAAGAAAGCTTAAATTTGGTGTGAAAAAAGTTAAAATAAACGTGTTCTCAATGAAAACGTTTATGGACTGATGAAAAAAAAAATGGGCGGAATAAAAGATAACCCAGTATCATTGAAAATCCAGATGTGATTAATGAAGTCGAAGACCATTTTGAAACCATACTTTAAGTGCGGAATAAAATGTGTCGTCCAAAATTTATAACGCTTAAGTTTCTTAAAGCTGAGAAGATACAATTTAATATAATACAATTATTTTTTTCAAAATGTTAAATATTTCGCATAAAAAAGATGGGGCGTCGAGTTTGGGAGTACATTTCAAGTATTCTGGAAGGAGTACCAAGTTTCCTTAAAGGAAGTATCAAGTATCCTAGAAGCAGTATCAAGTCTCCTAGAAGCACTCCAAGTCTTCTAAAAGCATTTCAAATCTTCTGGAAGAAGTATTAAGTTTCCTAAAAGCAGTATCAAGTTTCCTAGAAGCAGTATCAAGTCTCCTAGAAGCAGTTCAAGTCTTCTGGAAGAATTTCAAGTCATCTGCCAGCAATAACAACTTTTCTAAAAGCAGTATCAAGTCTCCTAGAAGCGATATCAAGTCTCCTAGAAGCAGTCCAAGTCTTCTGGAAGCACTTCAAGTCTTTCGGAAGAAGTATCAAGTTTCCTAAAAGCAGTATCAAGTCTCCTAGAAGCAGTCCAAGTCTTCTGGAAACATTTCAAGTCATCTGCCAGCAATAACAACTTTTCCAAAAGCAGTATCAAGTCTCCTAAAAGCAGTGCAAGTCTTCTGGAAACATTTCGAGTTTTCTGGAAGGAGTATCAAATTTCCTAAAAGAAGTATTAAGTATCCTAGAAGCAGTATCAAGTCTCCTAGAAGCAGTCTAAGTCTTCTGAAAGCATTTCAAATCTTCTGGAAGAAGTATTAAGTTTCCTAAAAGCAGTATCAAGTCTCCTAGAAGCAGCTCAAGTCTTCTGGAAGCATTTCAAGCCATCTGTCAGCAATAACAACTTTTCTAAAAGCAGTATCAAGTCTCCTAGAAGCAGTCCAAGTCTTCTGGAAGCATTTCAAATCTTCTGGAAGAACTATCAAGTTTCCTAAAAGCAGTATCAAGTCTCCTAAAAGAAGTATCAAGTATCCTAGAAACAGTATCAAGTCTCCTAGAAGCAGTCCAAGTCTTCTGAAAGCATTTCAAATCTTCTGGAAGAAGTATTAAGTTTCTTAAAAGCAGTATCAAGTATCCTAGAAACAGTATCAAGTCTCCTAGAAGCAGTCCAAGTCTTCTGAAAGCATTTCAAATCTTCTGGAAGAAGTATTAAGTTTCTTAAAAGCAGTATCAAGTATCCTAGAAACAGTAACAAGTCTCCTAGAAGCAGTCCAAGTCTTCTGAAAGCATTTCAAATCTTCTGGAAGAAGTATTAAGTTTCTTAAAAGCAGTATCAAGTATCCTAGAAACAGTAACAAGTCTCCTAGAAGCAGTCCAAGTCTTCTGAAAGCATTTCAAATCTTCTGGAAGAAGTATTAAGTTTCTTAAAAGCAGTATCAAGTCTCCTTGAAGCAGTATCAAGTCTCCTAGAAGCAATCCAAGTCTTCTGGAAGCATTTCAAGTTTTCCGAAAGAACTATCAAGTTTCTTAAAAGCAGTATCAAGTCTCCTAGAAGCAGTATCAAGTCTCCTAGAAGCATTCCAAGTCTTCTGGAAGCAGTTCAAGTCTTCCAGAAGAACTATCAAGTTTCCTAAAAGCAATATCAAGTCTCCTAAAAGTAGTATCAAGTCTCCTAGAAACAGTCCAAGTCTTCTGGAAACATTTCAAGTCATCTGCCAGCAATAACAACTTTTCCAAAAGCAGTATTAAGTCTCCTAGAAGTAGTATAAAGTATCCTAGAAGCAGTATCAAGTCTCCTAGAAGCAGTCCAAGTCTTTTGAAAGCATTTCAAATCTTCTGGAAGAAGTATTAAGTTTCCTAAAAGCAGTTCAAGTCTTCTGGAAGCATTTCAAGCCTTCCGGAAGAAGTATCAAGTTTCCTAAAAGCAATATCAAGTCTCCTAGAAGCAGTTCAAGTCTTCTGGAAGCATTTCAAGTCATCTGCCAGCAATAACAACTTTTCCAAAAGCAGTATTAAGTCTTCTGGAAACATTTCAAGTCTTCCGGAAGAAGTATCAAGTTTGCTAAGAACAGTATCAAGTCTCCTAGAAGCAGTCCAAGTCTTCTGGAAACATTTCAAATCATCTGCCAGCAATAACAACTTTTCCAAAAGCAGTATTAGGTCTCCTAGAAGTAGTCCAAGTCTTCTGGAAGCATTTCAAGTCTTCTGGAAAAAGTATCAAGTTTCCTAAAAGCAGCATCAAGTCTCCTAGAACCGGTATCAAGTCTCCTAGAAGCAATCCAAGTCTTTTGGAAGCATTTCAAGTCTTCCGAAAGAAGTATCAAGTTTCCTAAAAACAGTATCAAGTCTCCTAGAAGCAGTCCAAGTCTTCTGGAAACATTTCAAATCATCTGTCAGCAATAACAACTTTTCCAAAAGCAGTATTAAGTCTCCTATAAGTAGTATGAAATCTCCTAGAAGCAGTCCAAGTCTTCTGGAAAAAGTATCAAGTTTCCTAAAAGCAGTATCAAGTCTGCTAGAAGCAGTATCAAGTATCCTAGAAGCAATCCAAGTCTTTTGGAAGCATTTCAAGTCTTCCGGAAAAAGTATCAAGTTTCCTAAAAGCAGTGTCAAGTCTCCTAGAAGCAGTCCAAGTCTTTTGAAAGCACTTCAAGTCTTCTGTAAGCAATATCAAGTTTTTTAAAACAGTATTAAGTCTTTCAGAGGCAGTATCAAGTATTTTGGAAAGAGGTCAAATATTCTGGACACATTTCAAGTCTTGCAGAGGCAATATCAAGTCTTTTGAAAGCATATCAAATTTTCTAGAAACATTTCAAGTCTTCTGGAACCATTTCAAGTCTTCTGGAAGCAATATCAAGTCTTTTGGAACTATTTCAAGTCTTGATGGGGCAATATCAATTTTTTTGAAGCATTTCAAGTATTCTAGATGTAGTATTAAGTTGTCTGGAAAAATTTCAAATTTTCTGGAAATAGTGTCAACATGTCTAGAAGCATTTCAAGTTTCCTGGAAGTACATAAAATGTTCTAGAAGCAGTATCAAGTTTTCTGGATCCAGTATGAAGTCTCCTAGAAGCACTATTAAGTCTCAATTCAAAATATAATATTCCAGAGGCAATATTAGGTCTTCTGCTACAATTTCAAGTCTATGGTGGATACATTTCAAACTGTTTAAAGCCAGTACCAAGTCTTTTGGAAGCATTTTAAGTCTTTTCATAATGAACATTTAAGTTGCTGCCAAAAGATAAGACTTAATATAGATATCCAGAAGACTTGAAATGTTTTTAGAAGACCCTATATAACCTTTCAAAGACTTAACACTGTTCCCAAAAGACTTGATTTTTCAAGGACATTTAAACTGATGCCAAAAGATATATTACTGCCCCTGGAAGCCTTAATATAGATAATCTAGAAGACTTGAAATACTTCTAGAAGACCTTATACTGCCTTTGAAAGACTTGATTTTTCTAGAACATTTAAACTGCTGCAAAAGATATACTACAGCCCATGGAAGATTTAATATAGATATCCAGAAGATTTGTAATGCTTCTAAAAGAATTGATATTGCGTATACAAGACTTGAAATGATTCCATAAGATATAAAATACTTTCAAAAGACTTGTAACTTGTAACTGTCTCTGGATTGTATTATGTATGGAGATAATTGGCAGATTTTAACGTCTGAAGCACACGCTGAGAGGATGTAATGAGCTGCCAGCAATAAGAACTTTTCCAAAAGCAGTATTAAGTCTCGTAGAAGTAGTATGAAGTCTCCTAGAAGCAGTCCAAGTCTTCTGGAAACATTTCAAATCATCTGCTAGCAATAACAACTTTTCCAACAGCAGTATTAAGTCTCCTAGAAGTAGTATGAAGTCTCCTAGAAGCAGTCCAAGTCTTTTGGAAGCATTTCAAGTCTTCCGGAAAAAGTATCAAGTTTCCTAAAAGCAGCATCAAGTCTCCTAGAAGCAGTCCAAGTCTTTTGAAAATACTTCAAGTCTTCTGTAAGCAATATCAAGTTTTTTAAAACAGTATTAAGTCTCTCAGAGGCAGTATCAAGTATTTTGGAAACAGGTCAAGTATTCCATTTCAAGTCATCTGCCAGCAATATAAACTTTTCCAAAAGCAGTATTAAGTTTCCTAGAAGCAGTCCAAGTCTTCTGAAAGCATTTCAAGCTTTCTGGAAGGAGTATCAAGTTTCCTAAAAGCAGTATCAAGTCTCCTAGAAGCAGTCCAAGTTTTCTGAAAGCATTTGAAATCTCTGGAAGAAGTATTAAGTTTCGTAAAAGCAGTATCAAGTCTCCTAGAAGCAGTATCAAGTCTCCTAGAAGCAGTTCAAGTCTTCTGGATGCATTTCAAGTCATCTTCCAGCAATAACAACTTTTCCAAAAGCAGTATCAAGTCTTCTGGAAGCATTTCAAGTCTTCCGGAAGAAGTATCAAGTTTCCTAAAAGCAGTATCAAGTCTCCTAGAAGCAGTCCAAGTCTTCTGGAAACATTTCAAGTCATCTGCCAGCAATAACAACTTTTCCAAAAGCAGTATTAAGTCTCCTAGAAGCAATTCAGATCTTCTGGAAACATTTCAAATCATCTGCCAGCAATAACAACTTTTTCAAAAGCAGTATTAAGTCTCCTAGAAGTAGTACGAAGTCTTAGAAGCAGTCCAAGTCTTCTGGAAGTATTTCAAGTCTTCCGGAAGAAGTATCAAGTTTCCTAAAAACTGTATCAAGTCTCCTAGAAGCAGTCCAAGTCTTCTGGAAACACTTCAAATCATCTGCCAGCAATAACAACTTTTCCAAAAACAGTATTAAGTCTCCTAGAAGTAGTATGAAGTCTCCTAGAAGCAGTCCAAGTCTTCTGGAAGCATTTCAAGTCTTCCGGAAAAAGTATCAAGTTTCCTAAAAGCAGCATCAAGTCTCCTAGAAGCAATCCAAGTCTTTTGGAAGCATTTCAAGTCTTCTGTAAGTAATATCAAATTTTTTAAAACAGTATTAAGTCTCTCAAAGGAAGTATCAAGTATTTTGGAAACAGGTCAAGTATTCCGGACACATTTCAAGTCTTGCTGAGGCAATATCAAGTCTTTTGAAAGTATATCAAATCTTCTAGAAACATTTCAAGTCTTCTGGAACCATTTCCGTCTTCTAGAAGTAGTATAAAACCTTCTAGAAGCATTTCAAGTTTTCTGGAAATATTCTAAGTCTTCCAGAGGCGGTATCGTAAATCTTTTGGATGCATTTCAAACTTTCTAAAGCCAGTACCAAGTCTTCTGGAAGCATTTTAAGTCTTCTGGAAACAATATCAAGTTTTCTGGAAGCATTTCAAGTCTTTTAGAAGCATCACAAGTCTTTTGCAAGCAATATCAAGATTTCTAGAAACAGTATCAAGTCTTTCAGAAGCAGTTTTTCATACAAAAGAGGCATTTTGATGTCTTTACAAATTGTTATAAGGCTATGTCATTTAGGCGACTTAATTTTTCTTCCAGAAGACCTAATATGCATTGGGAAGTCTTGATACTGCTTCTAGAACAGTTGATGTACAAACTTTCCTTTGAATATTTCACTCTAAAACTTGAAATATTTCCAGAAAACTCGTAATGCTTTCGTAATGAGCTGAGGGAAGCGATAATGGGCAGAAATCAAATTTTAGGATAAGATGTGAAGATAGGAAATGGATGAAGGAGGCGGTTCTGACAAGGAATATAGAGTTTAGAGAATGTGGAGAAGGGTAGATTGTATTATTATTGACTGCATTGTTTTTTTGGTTAAACATCTTGTACATATGGTTCAAATTTGATGTCCAAATAGGCACCGAGAAGTGCAATTACAAAATATAACTTGAAAATATCTAAATATAAATCGTTAATTGCATATTTTACGTTCTAATGGAAATGGCAATGACAAAAAGTTTTTTAGTTGCATTTAATATGACGTCGTCTTATTTTTTTCTTCCAGTCTCCACCATCATCAATATTTTACAATTTTATTAAGTTATTTATTAGTAAATTTTCAAAAAATTGCCAATTGTCTTCAAAAATTCTAATTTAAATCAGAGAAATATCGATTAATTCCAAACACGTCTTCAAAATATCTTCATTTATGGATATATCATATTATTTCTTTCCAAGAAAATACATCTCAAAGTATTTATTTTCCATCTTTACGTTATTTGAATTACTTCAAATTTTCTCTCACAACAATTTTATCTAAATATTGAAGTCAAATTCATGGCATATACTTGGATGAGTTTTGGATAAGTTTTGGAAATTTAAGTAAAACTTTAATCGCCAATTCGAATTTTTTATTATCTTTACCAAAAAAAAATTAATTTCAATTAATTTTAGAAACACAAGCCTTAATGAATCATAACCATAAGATATAATAATTTCCTACAAAATGCATAAATCTCTTTTCCATTTACAAATTTAATATCTCAGAAAATCAGAGTTTCCTCTAAAATATCACCTAGGTAGATAATTTTATCTCTAAAAATAGAACACATTTTTTTTTAAATTTTCTTTTTTTTACAACCCAACCCAAAATAAAATGAAAAATCCAAAACTAGATTAATTACTAAGAATATTTTTTTATGTACAAGATTATTTTATAAAAAAAAAATAAAATAATCTCGGTACAATTTTAACTTTTAATGGAATTATTTCCTAAAAACTCCCTAAATAAAAAAAATACAAAAATTAATTTATTAAGACATCATTAATACAAAATTATTTAAACACACCGACGACCTTTTACTTTAGCCACTCGATCCAATTCTGAAAAAAAATAAACTCCCGATTTAAAGAGACCTCAATAATAAATTTATCACAGACGATCTCTTAACTAAAAAATATATATATATATATATATATAAAAAAATTTTCTTATTGCTGCTAGCGCTTATTATGCATTGATTTCAAAACGCTCCTATTAATTAATAATTAATTACTTTGTGGCGTAAATTGCGAATCTGTATAAAACTAACTTCATCATTTTACTTTTAATTAATCTTAATTATCTATATTAATTGGTGTAATGAAGATTTTGGAAAATTATTTACCGCTTTCTAAGCTTTCTAATGAGGTAGCTGTTGAGACATTATCACGCTCATAATCCAACTTGGTTTTCTTGAAGGGATAACTCGGTTCTGGTTCTTCAGGCGAAGTTGTAGCCGCAACCCGAATTAATTCTTTTTGCGAATCGCGACCTTCCAACAAATAAATGTTATCTTTATCCTCTCTCTCTAAATATTGGCAGATTTTATCGTAAATTATCCCATGAAGACCAAGATCTTTCACGTAAGTTATTGTATTTGGGTCATCTAGATCATCACCCCAACAAAATAGAATTATCCCTTTATCTAATCCATATTGAGCCTAAAAATATTAAATTAAAATTAAATTTAAAAAAATAATTTTAATTATAATTATAATTAAAACAAACCAAAGAAGGATCTCTTAAAATATCCTCAGTATGCGCACTCACTCCCAAAATTTCGTGCATCCTCGAAAAATGAACCGCATTCTTCATATTCCAACATCGTGGGTCATCGTATGGTGGATATCTTTTTGTATCTCCTTGTGTAAGGAACATAACGGGATATTTATTTTGTTTCATGCGAACCATCGATACTACATCCGGGTTAAAACTTGAAAAAACGATCTCTCTTACGCCCGCGTATTGAAGAACCACTTCTAAGATTGTATCGACGAAGATGTTAAGATCTTGAGTTTGACGCAACTCTTCGCCTCCATCTAATAATTTATTGGGGCATTTAATTTCGATGTTAAATCCCGATTTGGTGTCGAGAATTTCTAAGGCGGATTGAAGGGTGGGGAAGGGTTGGTGGTCTTCTAAGTCGTCGTCGACGAATCGACTCGATTTTGATTTTCCTTCGACTAAATGGTAGATCTGTGTGAAAAAGATGGAGAAAATTGATTTAAATGAGATAAAAAAGTAATAATAAAAATAATAATATAATTTATTGTGGCTAAGATAAGAGAGAAAAAATTATATATAGTCTGTTCCGCGACGATTGAGTCGTACGTCTCATTACGTCACAGCGTTGTTTTATTGACCAATAATTTATGAATTTTAATCAAATACGATAACTCATACAAAATTAAAAAAAGAAAAATGAAAATAAAACGTATTGTAAATTAGATGAATAAAGCAAAATGCCATGTTGCCGTTTATTTCACGAACACCTCCAATCTGTTTTAAATATTAAACTTCAAAATATTACTTTTAAGGTGATATCATTGAAAATAACCGCAACAGCAGATAAAACAGCGTTTTAATGAGATTAACAAGTTGTGAATTGGGTGCATTATGCATTCTTCCATCGAAGCGATAAGAAAACGCTTGGCAACGCCGCTACTCAGTGGGCGTGGTTTCGGTATGACGTGCGACTCAATTGTCGTGGAACAGACTATACATTATACTTTAACATTATTAGTACCAGGTTAATAAAAGGTCGATTTATCGCCAAAGGCGATGTTTTCAAAACAACCCAACCAGCAATGTATGTAAAAAAATTAACCCTCCAGTACACTGATTACTCCCTAGATTACTAAAGTACCGCGGTTCATGATATCTATGTATTCAAACGATTCGAGCCAAAATGGTGATTTGACAGCATGTCAGTGACCAGGTGTACGAATACGGAGTTTATGTTTATGTTTACGGAGTTAATCAAATACTTTGCTGAAATTGAGCAAGATCAATAAGGTCAAACGCCGATCATCACAACCACGTCTAATATCATCAGTAATTTTGATAAGATATGACCTGACCGGAAACCTTATAGAAAATCAGTGATAATTTTATGTTTATCAAAATACCGCTGTATCTGCATACATACCAAGTGCTCTAAAGTCCGTGCCAAAAGTCAGGGCCCCTCACTTTAGAGATCGATATTCAAATTTAAATTTGTATTTTCATTCATTTCTTTTAACGTGTTCACACGCTCGAAGTTATTATTACTAAATTTCAATGCAATTGTTAAGATCACACACCGCTAATTTTTTCCTTTCTTGTATGAAAACCCGTTGTGTATAAAAGTGTGTTCGTCGAAAAATAAAATCACTTTATCGTCCAGTTTTCGAGTTATATGTTAATTTGGATATGTTCGGATCTGCGTTTTTTTTTTTCATCGCAAATTAAGTGAAGAGTAAAAAAAAATTAAATTTGAACTGATGATTTTAACCGATGTGCTCTTAATGTGGGGCATATATTATTTTATCGATATTACATACAGTTTCGAGGAAAATCGCAGTTTTGTAAGATGCAGTTATTTTGAAAACGACTGGGCGGATTTTAACGCGATTTTCACCAAAATGTGTTGAACAATGTCGTTTGTCGGACACCGTTTTTCAAAATTAGGCTCCCATAATTTTTTATAAGCGAATTATAAATGAAAGAGAAACAGAAATAAGCTATGCGAGGAGAGAAGGGTTCCGGCCAATCGGAGCCGAGTTGAGAAGATGGTACCACCTCAGACGGAACGTGACGTCTTGCCGTCTACGCACGATATATAAAATCATTTCATCACAAATTGAGAACGTCGTCAATTTTATAGATATTATTGTTCTTTGCCACTTTGTTTTTAACATAAGCCCATATTAATTCAATTGCGTTAAATTCAGTGTGCAACTGGTAACCAAAGTAATTTTACCTAATTTCTTGTACTAAAGTATCTAACAAATAACGTCTCTGATAATGATGAGGACGTGACAGTTCTGGTCATCGATGAAAATGAAGTATAACCTTCAGGTAGCGATGCATTTCGATATCCCTTTTTTCCATGCTGTTGTTGGATTTCTGAAATTAGGATCCAACATAGTATGGGTCTATTATGATAACCGATCTTGCAGGAATTATGGACCATACATGTCTGAACGACTCTTCGTAATGTTTTCGATTCATTTCTTACGGCCTTTTTTTCTCACCAACGAAACATTTCTCTGCACCCGGTAGAAATCCGTCTTCACTGCCAATGTGTTAAATAATTCTTTGGCCGACACCGGATGGTTTTTTCATTCCTCCTCTATAACTATTAACTTCTTGAACTTCAAACACTTTCAAAATAGTCTTTAAAATTGCCTATATTTTCAGGAGTGACACTTTCCATCCATCCAAAACTTATTGCGTGATTTGCCTCACATCAAGTTTCATCCGTAGAAAAATTCTCCATCCTGTGTTATGTTAAATTAACAAAGAGTTTAAAAAATCTATCTTGTGTGCGACAATATAAAGATGTTCCATTAATATTGGTTGATTATTCAATTTTTTATAAATAAAATTAAATTTTTTTAACCAACGATATAATGTTCTCAAAGAAAACTGTGGAAGATACACATCGTTTCTAATCTTCACATATATTCCTCGGAATGTTGGAAATTTCTTAGCGAGGTCGTAATCAAATATCAACCTTCTAATAACTCCTTGCAATTCCTCGTTGCATTCTATTTTCTTTCTACCCGATTTTGGAGGGGATTTCTTTTTGGAAGGAGTGCCTTTACTTACACATTCATAAGATACTTTTTTTACTGATCTCACACTAATACCAAGGACTTTTGTTGTTCTTTGAGCTGTTTGCTTAACATCCATTGAAAGAGATTCTGTCTCCAAGATTCTTTTCTTCGTCAAAATTTCCTAATATTGATAATATAATCATTTGCTTTTTAAAGCTTTGAGCATTTTGAAAATTTACTTATAGAATTTCAATATAAGTGCGAAGGCTTTCACGATCGGTGTTAATTGAACTAAAATTAGAACACTAGCACTTTTAGAATTTCAATATTTTGACACGTTCGTTGACGCCGATTTTGGAAAATATTTTTCTTTGTGGTGTTTAATTTATATATTTATTGAAAACAAAGACCGATAATTTTAAAACAAACAATGTTGATGAATAATAAAAAAAATAAGTAAATAAGAGAACAAAATAGTAATAAACACGTTATCAATATTGTTTAAAATTATCATTAACATTGTTTAAAGTGTTTAAATTTAAAATTTTAAATATCTTTTTGTCTATATATCGCGCGTAGACGGTAAGACGCCACGTTCCATCTGAGGTGGGCACCATCTTTTCAACTCCGCTCGGATTGGCCAGAACCCTTTTCACCCCGCATGCCTTATTTCTGTTTCCCTTTCATTTATTTATTTCTCGACCTTCGATCTCGTGGTATTACGACGTTTCGTATCGCATTGAAATCCGCCCGGTCGTTTTCAAAATAACCGCATCTTACAAAACCGCGATTTTCCGCGAAACTACATGGAATATCGATAAAATAAAATATGTCACACATTATATAAAATAAATGTCACATCATCGAATAGTTTTTGAGAAAAAAATCGCAAAGTAGACAAAAGTCAAAAATTCAAAATGTAGGGTACTCTTTTCTCTTAACTCGCTATAAAGGAAAATCCGTTGATCATAATATTTCCAAATTACCATATAACAAATAGAAATGTTCGCTGTTTACAATAAACTTTACCGCATTTTTCTTCATCAAGAGATTTCGAAGATATCTAGCTCTAAAGTGAAGGGCCCTGACTTTTGGCACGGACGTTATTGGCATTAGAATATCAGAGAGCGGAATGACGGAGTACAGTAGGACGGAGGGGAGATGGAGGCAGAAGTGAATGGTAAAAAGTCAAATCAAGCTACCTGATTATGGGAGGGGGACTTTAATGTAAGAATAGGGGAAGAAGGAGGAAGATGGGGGACGAGAGAGAAGGGCAATGGTGCAAGGATAAGATTTTAAATGAAGAAGGAAGGGAGATGCCGAGGTGGGTAGAGGAGCGAGGATGGGAGATACTGAATGGGAATATGGAGAAAGGAGATGAAGGGGAATATACCTATACGGGTGCAAGAGGGGCGTCCGTGATAGATTATGTGGTAGTAGACCAAGGAATGTGGGAGAAGATAGAATATTTTAGGGTTAGGGCGATGGTAGAGTTGAATCATCAGCCCCTAGAAGTGTGCATAAAAGGAGCGTGGGGACGAAGAAACAGAAAGATAATGGAGAATGGTGGAAAACATATTAGGATAAATTGGTCGAAAGAGGGAATAGAACATTATAGGAGATCGTTGGCAAGCTGGGGTCAGAGGGTGGAGGGAGCCGAGGGATTAAATGAGCTAATTGAGGTGGTTAGGGAGGCGACGTTAAAGAAACAGAGTGGGCGACGGGATATCAGACTGGGAAGAAACGATGGTGGGATAGGGAATGCAGAGAGGCTAAGAGAGAAGCTAGAAGGAAACTGAGACAGTGGCAGAGAGGGGAGGTAAAGATAGGTAGATAAATAGAGGCCAGGAGAAACTACAAAGAAGAATGCAAGAAAAAGAAGAGGGAGCTGAGGGAAAGGGAGGCCGAGAAGATTAAGGAGTTGAAAGAGGACAATGAAGTATGGAGATACTTAAAGAGGATGAGGAAGGGAAGAGAGAAAGTCAGCAAAAATATACAAATGAGTGAATGGAGAACCTACTTCATGGGATTGTTGGGAGGGTTGGAAGAGAGGGCAATGGGAGAGGGAGAGCGAGGTGTGCAAGGAGGAGAAGAGATAACACGGGAAGAAATAGAGGCAGTGTTGAGGGGATTGAAGATGGGAGGAAAGGATGAGATCCAGAATGAAGCGTGGTTAGAGGCGACGGCGACAGTGAAGAAGAAGCTATGGAAGGTAATAAACGACGTATAGATGGGGGAGACGTTTCCGGACAGGGGTGGAGGATGGGGATGATATGCCCATTATATAAAAAAGGGAATAAAATGGTGGTGAGCAATTATAGATGGATTACTATGTTGGACACAATTTCCAAATTTATGCAAAGATACTGCTGGGGAGGTTGGAAGAGGAAATGGAGTGGTGGAGTTGTTGCCGGATGGGCAGGCGGGATTCCGGAAGGGAAGAGGAGCAATTGACAATATATACATTCTGAAACACCTGATAGATAGGGAGTTGAACAAGAAGGGCTATATGGATTGTTTATTGACCTGAAGGCTGCATTCGATAACGTGGATAGAGAAAAGCTCTGGGAGGAAATGAGGAGGGAAGATATCACAGAACAACTGATAGGGAGGGTGATAGAGATGTACAGGGAGACGATGCTTAAGGTTAAAGTGGGGAAGAGTTAAGTGCTCTCGCTTAGTCTCACACTATTTGCACTATATCCAGCGGACTCGGAAAAGAGACTTACGAGGGGGCAAATTGGTGGTGTGGTGATAGGAGGAACAAAGGTGCACGCCTTGGCGTATGCGGACGATTTGGTGGTCGTAGCTAGAGAGGCGGGGGAGATGAAGGAGATGATGAGGGTCCTGAAAGGATATTTTAAGGCGAAAGGGTTTGAGGTAAACGTCGAGAAAACAAAGATAATGATGTTCTGCAAAGAGTACACGTACCTGGGATATGGTTTCACGGATCGGGGCGCATGTGAGGGCGATGACAAAAAGGGCGAACAAAGTGATGGGACAGGTTTGGGGATGAGGAAAAAGAACTTTTGGAAGGAACTTGATGTTTGATGGCTTGGTAAGGAATACAATGATGTACGGCGCAGAAGTATGAGGATGGAGAGAACAATGTCTGATAGATGATATACAAACACGATATTGGAGATGGGTACTGGGGTTGGCAAGGGAGACTCCAAGGTATATAGTGCGCTATAGTGAGCAAGATGAAAAAGATGGATCTGAAAGTTGCCCCAGAGAAAACGAAGATAGTATTTATGAGAAGCAGAAGATGTGGGAGAGAGGTGGTCATGAGAGTGAAAAAACATTTGGTAGAGTTGAAAGAGTCTAGAATACAGAGAGAATACAGAGACGAATCTTGATAACGGACAACTAGCGCCTATAGAACAACAACTACGGAGGCATTACAGGTGATGGGGGACACATATCCGATCGACTTGATGTTTGAAAAAAGGAAGGCAGCAATGAAAAAGATTGCAATAAAAAAAAGATTGCAATAAATCGGAGATAATGGAACGGCTCACTAAGAAATGGGAAGAAAAATGGTCAGTGGACACCGGAAAGGCCCGATGAATAAACTACAACCTCAGCCAGTTTATAAGCGGACATGGGTGCTTCATGGGTGCGTATTTGTACCTACATAAAAGGAAACCGGACGAATAATGTATATACTGCGGCAAACGGGAGGACGCTGACACACTTTTTTTGAGTGCGTGAGATGGAAAGGTGTAAGAAGGGCAGTAGAGCAAAAGCTAAACGAAAAAATAACGCCGGTGAACTGCGTAGCTATCATGCTGCAGAATGAGGAGAGATGGAACACGGTGGAGGAGATGATAAGGGAGATCGTGAGAACGAAGGAAAGAGAGGAGAAGGAGATGGAGGACGAAAGTTATGGAGATGCCCCTCATCTGTTTCGGTGAGTTGCCTGGGTAGAGTCTAAGGTAAAAGTTAGAGGTGTGTTTTTGTTTTTTGTTTTCTGCCTACTGAGCAATAAGCCCCGAGGAAGAAGAGGAGAAGACGATGAGAGACCAGAGGACGTAGTACGGGACTTCGCCGAGGGGGGCTCCAGTATTACTCCTGTTTTCCATGTGTGGGTGGCTTGGACAGGGAAGAAGGAGGAGAACAAAAAAGGAAGGGAAGACGATGAGCGACAACTACATTGAAGAAAGCTCGCGAGAGTGATTCCAGTGAAGACGAGGAAAGGGGTTCTTAGTGGGTCGGAGCCTATGGCTCCAACCCCACACTGTCCAGCCTCTGAAGACCTCCAGGTCGGATGTCTGATTGCAGATTTTTCCCGACCTCGTTCAAAAAAAGGGTATATAGTAAGGGAGGAGGTTAAGGTGGATGCAGTAAGGGTGGAGGCGGGGAGAAGAGCGGCGAAGTATGAGGAAATGATAGAAGCAAGACCGCAGTGCAAGATCCTGGGAGAGTGCTGGAAGGAAATTAAGGGGAGGAGGCCGATCTATGGGCAAAGAGACATGGAAGAATATTATAAGAGGGTGGGATACTCATTAATTGGCATCGAATCTTCAAACAGAAGAGCGGAAAGAGTCGAAATGTGGAGGGAACTGACATATAGGGATATACAGAGGCAGGAAGATACGAGAAGGGAGATATAATGAATGGTATGGGGAGATAGTGACAGAGGAGCGGAAAAAGTATTTGTTGATGGAGGAGGATGATGAAGGAAAGAGACTGGTGGCCAGATTCCTCTGTAACAATGAGGAGAGGGGAAATAGATACTGGGAGGACGATGTTGAGAGGTGGTGTAGGCTATGTGGTGAGGGAGAAGGTAATGGACAGGAAGTAGGTTTTGGGAGAGAAGGGCGAGGGTAAAAAATGGATGAGGGAGGTGATGGGGGCGAAGAGGCGGAGATGTGGGAAGGGGGAGAAGAGTAGACGACGGGGAGATATACATGTACTATAAAGAGTAAAAATTGAATATACTAAATAAACAAGCTTTTTGTGCTTAAAGCACTTAGCACTATAGGTAATGGGGGTATATACCTGATTGACCTGACGTACAAAAAGAGCAAATGGAGGAAAGTAGCAATAAGGGCAAGATGATAGAATAAATGATAAAGAGGGAATGGAAAGATAGATAGTCATTACACACCGGAAATACCCGATGTACCAAGAAAATACTGGCACAAATTACATCTTGGGCGAGAAGGCACTACTACTTACCTCACTAAGATAAATTAGTGTTTCATTCAGTTTATCAGCGGACTTGGGTGTTTTAAAACCTATTTATACCAGCATAGAAGAAAGCTTGACGAGCAATGAATGTATTGTAACAAACGAGATAACTCGAGGATAAATGAGAAAAATGCTCGAGTGGTCGCGAGGTGATAAATACGAAGAGTACTGGGAGATATTACATAATAATAAGAAGGTAAATATAAGATTCATTGCTTTAAATATGTTTCTTTCGCAATATCTTACACCGTAAATACTTCTACAAAGCTAAGTTCTCTATTCTTGCATCTCTTCTGCAATCAAATCTAACCCAAACTAAATAAAATCCAACACTATTCAACTCAACCCAACCTATCCTAAGTTCACCCAATCTAACCCAACTTGAAAAGAAGATGAGGAGAGGAGGTGCAGACTATGTCGGGAAAGCTGGGAGTCTTTACACCATTTATTGGTGGAGTGTAATGAGTTGAAAGAGGAGATGATGGATGGAGGAGGTGGTGACAGCGATATGATACTTTTTATTTATAAAATGTAATTTGTTTCGATAACGCTTTCTTAACCCTCATCCAGACTTCGTTTCTAAAACTAAATCCGGACTTCATGTATCAAATTGACACAATGCCAGACAATAATTGTTTATTTATTGCTGTCTATTTTTTTATGATTGGTTCATGTGAAAAAAAAATTATAACGCAAAAAAACTTCTATCAAAAATAAACTTCTGTAAAATCTGTTTTTTGTACTATTCTAATTGGGTAAATGAAGCGAAATTTTATGCAGAAATGTCGAGCATGTTTCAAAACGGCACAACATGTTATCACCTATTTACTGAAAACTTCTATAAGGTTTAACAATACTTCTAGGATACTTGAAATGCTTCTTGAATACTAGATATTGCCGCTGGAAAAGTTCAAATGCTGACAAAAGACTTGTTACTGCTTGTAGAAATGATAGCAGAAGACATTTTCATCGAAAAGAAACAAGATACTGTTTATAAATCCTTTGAGTTTGCCTCAAACTATTAGATATAATGCAATATCTTGACGTAAGTAGTTCAAAAACTGTTAATTAAAGGCTAAATACTGGTGGCAGAAGTAGATATAAAATTTAATTTTGCTTCCAAAATACCAAATATTGTTGTCAAAAAGTAATATCTTCATGTCAGAAGTTCAAAAACTGGCAATTAAATACTAGATGATGCATTACTACCATCTTTTAGTTAAATTTATCTTTTGAATAAACCCATCTCTTAACCAATCAGATTGCGTAAAATATCCGCAAGCATGGTAATAATACCTTAAATAGTTTAACTAGAAGATGGTGGTAATGAGCCTAAGATAGGTCATGTGATGTGAAAAAAATTACCATTTAACCTTCACACATATCAAGAACAACACGTTCATCTTGATTTGTTTTACGAGCAGTATTTGTATCACTACCAATTATATGCATACTATGTCTCAGAATCAACAGTTACAAAATCTCCTAGAATATACAACTTTTTCAACCTTTGAACCTAATTATCAAAAACCGTGTTTTTTTATCATAACATCTGCTTGCTAGATCAAAATTGATGGTGTTACTCGACACTGTATCAATCTGACACAAAATGTTCGGATTAAGGATTTTTTTCTTCTACCTTCTAGATAAGAAGTGCAGCAAAAACAAAAATGGAAATGTAAAATAAACAAATATTCATCTACTGAGCCAAAATATATAGTCTATTCGATCGTAAATAACAAAAGTATCATCAATTAATTCTGGAAATTGTGTTAATGTGATACAAAGTCTGGATGAGGGTTAATCAACTATTTTCTTACCAACTCAACCATAAATACCTACAAAAAATAGGTATTTATGGGTATATTTATCACTAAATATAACCCAACACAATTTAAGTCAACCCAACCCAACCTAACTTAACCAACTTCAAAAGAAGATGAGGAGAGGAGGTGCAGATTGTGCGGAGAAGGCTGGGAGTCTTTACACCATATCCTGGTAAATAAAAGAGGTAATAAAAGTTGAAAGAGGTAATAATGGATGGAGCAGGTGGTGGCAATGAGGAAAAAGAGGAAGACATGGAGAGGCTGGTTAAAGGAACGATAATTATAAACCTTAAGTATTATGGCACTATTGTGGTATTATTATAAATTGTAACCTGTTGGGAACCAATAATAATATAATAATAATAATAATATATTTATTAGTGTTAACACCAAATTGGTTTACACAAGTCATATAAAGTGATTACAGGTCGTGAGACTAAAAATATACAAACATACAAAAAATACGCAATATATATACACTCAAAAGGACAAGGATCATCGTCGACCGTCGAGAGGGTGCACTATAAAGTCATCAGCATCATAAAAGGCTTTATCCAATAAATAATTTTTAATTAACACGCAAAACTTGTTGTAAGATAGATCACGAATGCTGCATGGTAGTGCATTGAAAAATCTAATGCTGTGGTGGTTAACCGCATAACGAGACCTTGTCAGCCTTAGGTATTCCGGTCGAATATCATTTGCAAAACGAGTGTCGTAGGCGTGGACGAGCTCGCGCGCGGCAATCTCTCTATTTCTGTGTCGAAACTTGACTGATTCTAAAATAAAAAGACTAGGTAAAGTTAAAATCCTTAGCTGGCTGAAGGCCCGTCTACAGTCATCTCCATAGTTCAGTCCAGCAATAACACGGATCGCCCTCCTCTGGACGGCAAACAACAGTTTAGAGGCAGGGGAGTGACCCCAAAGCAGCAAACCATATAAAAGCTGAGACTGTAGAAATGAAAAATAGCATGTCCTTAGTACGTGCATGGACACCACGCTGGACAGACGACGTAACAGAAAAACTACCGAGCTCAAGCGTTTCCCGAGTGATTCAACGTGACTGTGCCAAGTTAGCTCTGAATCAATCAGAACACCAAGAAATCTACTGGAGACTATAGGGGAATCATTGGTACGTAGGGTGAACGTCATGTTTATAGTCTTTGACTGGTTCAGTACGAGTCGATTATCATTGAACCATTTTGCCGCCTTAGATGTAAGGTCGGACTGCCGTGCTATGGCGGCATCCCGTGTAGGAGCTTTCGATATCAGGGTGGTGTCATCCGCGTATAACACAGACGCACCATCATTCAGGGAACCAGGAAGGTCGTTAATGTAAATTAAAAAAAGGAGGGGTCCCAGGATCGAACCCTGAGGAACCCCACAAAGAAGTTGGCCGGGATTAGACAGATCATTTCCCACTTTGACGGACTGAAACCTGTCGGCCAGATAAGAACTCAAAAGTCTACAGCTCAACGGAGAAATATTGTACGCATAGAGTTTACTGATTAAGATTTCATGCGAAACGCAATCGAACGCTTTCGATAGATCAACGAAGGTTGCCTCACAATATTGAGAAGTTTCAAAACAATCGATGACGTTATCAACGAACTGAAGAAGAGCTGTTGTTGTTGATCTGCCAGGTCTGAAACCGCACTGGCTGTCGTTTAATAAATTATTAACTTCAAAATACTCCAACAACTGATCCTTCAACAGAACCTCAAATATTTTGGAAATTACAGGCAATATACTTATAGGTCTGTAATTCCCTGGATCTTTAGAATCACCCTTTTTAAAAATGGGCAGCACAAGCGCTGTTTTAAGAACAGACGGAAAGTTGCCTTCCTCAATACAGCAATTAAACAGTTTTGTTAATGGCCCCACCAAAGCATCAGTAGCTCTCTTTACGATGGTAGCATTTAATTCGTACAAGTCTAAACATTTAGTTGGCTTCAAACCGCCAATAGCATCCCTTACTTCCACTTGTGATACAGCTCTAAACGAAAAATAAGTTTTAGAGGGAGGGCTATGAATATGAAGAAGTCTCTCCAACGCATTAACTTTAGATATCACGTTTCTTAAAATAAGCAAAGGAGCACTCAAGAAGTAATTATTAAATGTTTCAGCTTTAATTTCATGGGAAACCGCTCCCGTCCTTTTACTACATGAGTTGGAAGTAATAACATCCCATACAGCGCGAGAAGAATTTTGGTGGGATAAAATAAATTTATTATTTGCATTGCGTTTAGCTGATTTTAATTCTTTCTGGTATTGCTGACGAAAACCATTTCTCAAAGTGCGCAACTCCGGACATTGGGTATGATAATAATGTTCGTTCAGCTCCTGTAATTTAACACGCATATGTCTAAGCTTATCGGTAAACCACGAAATAGATAAAGACCCATTCTTCGCAAAAGAAATCGTTTTAATGGGAAAAGCTGTAACAGCGGCTTTTTTTAGGATAGTCATGAAAACTGACATTTTATTTGCTGCATCAGTGTCGTTGGTATAAATGAAAGCAAAATCTTCAGAAGATATGATATTATAAAAATTGTGTAGGCCACCAACTGTTGTAGGTCTTACCACCCTTTTAATATTTACTTGTGGTTTATGTAGTGGTATAATAAATTCGCTAACAATTCCGAGATGGTCCGAAAACAACAAATCAACTGTTGAACTAGAGATCTCCGTATCTAAATTGGAGAAAATATTATCTAGACAGTTACCAAATCTCGTAGGACCATAAAAGGTAGAAAGGAGACCAAACCCGCGTAAGACATCGCTGACCATACACACACGCACGCCGATCGTTAGATCCAAAATGGACATTGAAGTCGGCAGTCAATAAAACATTTTTATTGTGTGCATCGATGGAGGAAAGTACGTTTGAAACTATATTCATAAAAGTATCAAGATCACCAGAAGGAGAGCGATACGCGGTAACAACCGTGATCCCTAAAGTAGGAATGACGACAGCAGCAACTTCGCAATGAAACTCCACAGAAAAGCTATCACAATTTAGCGGTATGCCACCGAGATCATCCCTCACGAACACAGCAACACCTCCGTGTATACGCTCGGAACGGGCAAAGTATGAAACGAGAGTATAGCCCGATATATTAACAGCTAACATTTCCGCCGCAGTCAGCCAGTGTTCACACAAGCACAAGACATGGAATTTATTGTTATTGAGCTGTAAGAAAGATTCTAATAATAAACATTTGTTACGCAGACTTTGTAAATTTATATGCAAAATATGAGCTCTCCCAGCAATCGACGAAAGTCCCTTAGCGTTACTCGTAGTCGGTGTACTAAAAAGAACGATTATTACTATCGATCGGAGTCAAATATCGCAAGTTATCCCTATTAACAAACGTGAACTGGTGAGCGTTTATCTGTTCATTAATCATTAATGATTTGGGCTACAGTGTTCATAACTTTTTTTTTACTAGACAACTTCAAGTGTAAACCATGTTCAGTCATTAGTGGTTCACTCAGCATACAATTTAGATCAACAAAATGACAAAATCTTTTGGAATAGAGTCCCTCATACAATTCACAATTAAACTTATAAGCTAACATATTATGAGTAGAATACGATTTATAATACGGCACTGCCAGAACAATCAGATTAGTATGTGACATAGACTTAATCAGTTTGCGCACAACACCAGTCTTAGGCAATAAGCCTCTCAATACATCATTGGTTCCGCCAAAAACCACAACGAAATCACCCTTTCCAAAATTAGCAACTGATTTAGATAAGCCGCCAGTGACGTCACTAAAACAAGCGTTGGGCTTCACTACACCAAGAACTTCAAAATTGGGACCCAGCCTCTCTGAAAGTATGGATGCGCAGTGACGACCATGGCTATCCGCCACAATTAGCACTTTCCGGCAGACAGTTTTTGCCAACACAGGTTCCATGGGCTCCCAAGAAGGAACGCACCCATCACCCTCGACAATCCCATGAACGCAAACGTCGTCATCCGAATTAATCGTTAAAAAGCTGTCATTAATTGAAGGTTTGGACGTAACAGGCTCTTCACTAACAGGAATATCCAAAACATCTACCCGAGTCAGAGCTTTATTGTTCTTTAATTGGTTGATTTCAATACGTATGTCCACAATTTCCTCAGCAAGAGTTGATTTCAAGCTCTGGATGCTGCTCGCTATTTTCTCCAGTTTATTATCAGTTTGATTGGAATGTTGAATTTGCGCATCAGCTGCAGACAGAGAAGCAGACTCATTCAAGGATGCCTCAAGATACCTTTCATTAACACTAAACAATCGCTCCCTTAGAACCTCCATATCCCTATCCTTCGAAAAACACCCAGAACAATCAACCGGTGTATTCGAACCCTTGGTTTGGCAGCAATGAATCCTGCAATCCTCGTCGACGAACATTCCTGGTATTTTAAGGACGCAGGATGGATGATAGTTGTTGCCGCAACTCGAACATGAATAAGCTACTTTGACGCAGACAGAACATTTCTTACAAATTAGGGTAGAGACAGATTTAGTTTTTACTGGAGGCATATCAGCGTTTCGTTAATAAGCAGTGGTAAAATTTTGTATGTCGTTGTAGTCAACGAATCGTCGATGAACAAAAAGAAGAAACCAGTCCGTCACGAGCGCACAAAAAACCAAACCGCTCGCTATAGAGTACAGTTGTTACGGACGACAGTGTATTTAATTTCCCGAAAAAGCCGAAAAATAACGTTGACACTCGGTTAAATGACTCACCAATGTCTCAAGAAAGTATCCATCTATATCAATTTGCAGTAAAAATTATTTAATTCACGCAAAAACACCACGAAAACATACGAAAGACACAGACACGATACAATCGGTCGAAACGTCACGTTTGGTGTGCTCAATAAATCAGTATATACAGGGTGTCATATACAATGGGCAATATTTTAGATTCTAATGCAAAATAAAATTTTAAAATAAAAATATATAATTAACATTTTCAAGTTGCCACACTTTTTTACAAGTTGTACAAGTTTTACATATGTTACTACAATGTGTAGAGTAGGCAAATTAACCTTTATCTTACTGAATTTATTTGAGTGGGCATGCGCCGCACAGTGGGGTATTTGACCCAAAAAGTTGGCCAAAATTATTTTATGGTTTTATTTTATATGTTTTGATATGATAAACTTGAAAAAAATGTTTAAAAAAATCTAGGAGCCAAGTAATGTGAAAATAAATAACAAAAAAGATATATTTACGAACAAAATCGCTGTATTAATTAATTGTTCTTTGGCTATTAATTGTGCTTGTATAAACCTGACCTGAAGGTAGAGATGATATACTTGAATACCTACTTTAAACAAATAGGTCCTTAATTATTTTCTGTTATAAATTTTTAAGGATAGGAAATACCAAGCTAATTTGTAAAGAAGTTCCGGATACAATAGATTGCTATTATTTTGTGGTACCAATTATTTTAAAATTGAACTGCAGGTATATATGGGAAATGTAAACAAAAAAATGCTATAAAATATTTTGTGACAGAACCTACCCTTTTGAGAAGTTCTAAGAAAAATAACTCATTACTTTTACTGCTCCGTTTTATTTTGAGAAAAGCTAAAAAAGACACTTCACAATAAATACTTGTTTAAAAATCTACTCGGAAATAGCAGGTATGAGAAGTAGCTCTAAAAAATATAGGTAAATTAAGATATTAAATTATTTACAATATAAATTACAAATAGGTTATTTATTTACAATATAAATTGGTTATTTACAATATAAATATTGTTTACAACATAAACAATATTTTTTTTTTGCAATATAAATCAATATACATTTACTAATCAAAATCTTCTTCTATTTCTTCTTCATGTTCTTCTTCATCATCATCTTCTTCTTTCTCATCGGGAAGCAACATTTCTACAGTTTCTTTCAGAAATGGCTTTGAAAGAGTTTTTCTTTTTTGTCTCATCGAAGAGAGCAGCGGATCTGAAGTTAATAATAAGCGATTTAATACATCTTCGTTACATTTTACTCTCGAATATTTCCGCGCAAATTTTTCTCGATAATTTCGAAAATGTTTGTTTCTGCATTCCGCTGCCTCTTCTGATAATTGCCCTATAGGTAACAGAGCATTTTTTAAAATTTCTGGTCCATGGATCAAAATTTTATGGAGAGTTGGAGACATTGGGTACCATGGGTATAAATTAATGTAAAGTTGAGCCGTCTCGAAAGTGTAAGCCTCAAACTTTTCTACATTTACTTTTTTTCCAGACGATATTACTTCTAAGATTACTTTAATACGAAATATAAATTCTTGATTTACACCAGTAATCTTAGCAGCAACTTCAGGGTCGTTAAAAAATCTTCTGCTGGTATTGCCATCATTAGTGTTACCAAAACCGGGTTTAGGTATGTCCACTAATAATCCCATTTCCGTTTTAAATAATTGTTTAATTTTTTGTTTTGTGTTTGCTACAATTTCAGTATCTTCTTTTGCTTTGGCCTGCCACTTTCCTATGGGAATTTTGTATGAAATGTGCAAAATATGCTCGAATAGACGAATTCTCGCATGGAGAATAGATAACCCGAATTCTAACGTGTCCTGCTTTATGGGTTTTTTCTGAGCGATGTTATTAAACTCTTTTGATGTTGCGCCACAAATATAACACCTCATGGTTGATGTAGTATGTGTAACGGAGTTACATACTTTGCCATCGACCATACAAAAAATTAAAGTGTGTTTAATTTTTCCATCGATTCCTTGGATTGCAACATTAGTCGGGTTTAATTCTCTAATTTGGTCATTAATGTAATCTACCTCTTCTGTTGTGACGTCCACAGTTTCCTGTAGATATCTAATCCTTATAGGTCTACAATAATGGGCAGAAGATGGTTTAGGATTCAACCAAATGGTTTTTTTCTTGGCCAACAATTTTAATGGCACCATGGAACTTTGGAAAATATGTGCATCAGAAGACGTGGTATTTTCAAATTTTTGTTGATATTGTGACTGATGAGAGCCGTCACATCCCCATTTATATATTAATTCTAAGCTTTTCATTTCCTCATCGCTTAACATTAGTAATACGTCTTTCAGATATTCGCATAAGCGTGAAGACGTGTGGTCCAGTAAATTTTGTAATTTTATTTCAGCACTAGTTTCGCTGACAATTACCGCATCCTTGGATGGATAGCACGCTTTCTTTTCTCGTTGCAATATACTATAGCAAGGATATAATGTCTTGTCAGCACTCCTATAAATTTCGTACTCTCTTCGAGATGAACCTGCTTCTACAAATATTGCCAAAGCTTCTAGCGGTGACAATCCTCTAACGTTACTTTTTGCAGTTTGCGAAAATGCAGCTTGATATTTTTGTCCTCGTGTTGGAGAAACTGTAACATCTTTCACTACACGAGAAGCAGCTACATTGCCAGATTCCCGTAGCTTCATTTGTGTAGCATAAGTTAATTCAGCTACCGACGAACTTCTCAATTCTTTAGTTTTTCTCCTCTTTGTTCGTTCGCTTGATTCATCAAAATGTATTGTTGGTCGACCAACAGTGCCTGAAGTTTGTCTTTCAAATGGTATGCAGATAGTGCCATCTAGCCAAGCGGCATTATTTTTTAAAAACACTTCGTGTTTTTTATGAGCAGCTTGCCACTTAGTTCTAAATTTCGATTTTAGAATTCTTATTTGTAGATAAACATTTTCACTTTTTTCCTTGGTAAAATTTGTATCTTCAACTAAATATTTCTCCATAAAATCTAATTTTTTAGAGAAATTTTTTTCTGGACAATTTCGCATGATTTCGTAAAGATGCCTACGGGTTACTACTTTCATCCCAGATGAACCTAAAATTATATTGAAATTATCTATTAGATAGATTTTACAGACTTTATATTTTATTAATTTATAGTAAATTTTAATCGTTTTATGTCAAAAGCCTACCCACAATGCAACGCAAGAATATTAAATTTTTTTTTTTTAAAGGTAGGTGCTCAAAGAAAAATTCATAAAAAGTGGATCTGCGAATTTCCGCGAGAAATTCTTGATTAAAATTGTCGTAGATAAGTTACTGAACAGATTAAAAAAATATATACTGCGGTACATAGGGGTACACTACAACAAAAATCATTTTGAACATAAAAATTGATCACAGAAAATGGTTTACAATTAAGATTTTTTTTAACTGGTAATAGCGTTAATAAAAAAATGATTTTAATGGACCAGATAGTACACATTATAACTTACCTTGTTCCGAAAATTCCATGACGTGAAGAAAAAAATACACAATTGATAAATAAAACTCAGAAGCACAAAATATCACGCACCGAAGTGATGATTCGAAAGATTAACTTTGAAATGACTTCACGCCGTGGGTTTTATAGGTACAGTACCTGAAATGTTTTTCTGGTATTCCCTATCTATTGTACTACAATATTTGCCGCTTTTTACCTGTTTTTATAAAACTTTGGAAATTTGAATTTTGACCAGCTTTTTAGGTCAAATACCCCACTGTGCGCCGGCGGCCTGAATTAAATTTGTATCAGGTGCAATCATTGTAGACATTAGCAAAAAATGATATAATTTTCGTTCTATTTGCACTAGGATTATGAAATAAAAAAGAAATAAAAGAAAAATGATTGTTTTAAATTTCTATTTAATAACAAAAATAAAATTTTTTTTTAAATTTTTGGCTGAACGTAAACTAAAACTTCACTCGCGTATGCCACTTCGCGAAGCAGTCTACCACGCACAACCCAACATCGCACTTTTTACAATAATAATTTGTTCGTGAACGTTTATTATTTGCAGAACACACACGACATCGTTTTTGATTTTCGCACTTAGACGGCCAATGCTTTGAGTGCTTTACCTCAAGGCGAGTCAATTGCGTTGTAGCAGAGCTTGGTCTTCCTACAGATTTTCCTCTATTCGCAACATTTGTATGATGTGTCTGAAAAATTAAATCGCGCACTAATTGTTCCCGAAATTGTTTATGATTTAGTTTTCCTTCAACAGACTTATGTAGAAGAAAAGCATTTAAAATGGAAATATCAAGTAAATGAAAGAATAATTTGTTTGTCCATTTCCATGATCTTCTACTTATCCCATAGCTATTAGCCATTCTATCCGACTTGTCAACATATCCCATGTGCTTGTTGTAATCTTCTACAATGAGGGGTTTGATGGCATTACCATTTTCATCTTGGAAGTTTCCTTCCACAGGAGGTACGTGCATGTTTGTAAGAAGAAAAACATCGCGCTTATCTTTCCACCGAAGAACGCTTAAATTTCCCTTCACCCTCGTAACAATGTCCCCTCTTTTTGTTTTTAAGTTCTTCGGTGCAATATCTTGGGGAATACCTCTACGATTATGTCGTACTGTTCCGCAAGCATTTATATTTCGTCTGAATAAGTCGGCGTACAACAATGGGGATGAAAAATAATTATCCATAAATAATTTATGGCCTACACCTTTCACCCTCCTAACTAATTGTAGCACTGTTCCGTGCGTTGCTGTTATATCGCCATGTGCTTGTTTATTTTGTTTGCCTAAATAAACGGCCATATCATACGTATATCCCAACGAATCACACAGCTTGTACATTTTTATTCCAAATCTTTTATGTTTTTTAGGAATATATTGTCTGAATACAACCCTTCCCTTGAACGATATAATAACTTCATCGACGGCAATATGTTCAGTCGGAAAATAAAATTCATCAAATTTATGGTTCAGCTTATCAAACACTTCCCTGATTTTCCACAGTCTGTCATAATTTTCGTCTTCTCTATTCGGAGGATTAGCGTTGTCGGAAAAATGTAGAAACCGCAGAATAAACATGAAACGATCACGCGACATCGTGTTTTGATAAAAAGGTGTGTGGTATTGTTCGTCTTTCGACCAATAATCCTTGAAAGAGTCTCTTAGGTCATGACCCATTTGAATGACTACAGCGATAAACTTATGAATTTCTTCCATTGTTACCTCAGAAGGTTCTACGGATGGTCCTGGAACGTCTCGATTGGCATAATATTGTTGGCAATATTTGTTACTTTCCACCACTAACAGGGAAAATATTTCCTCAAAAAAAAGTGATAAAATTGAAAATGGCGACGAATCGGCATTTATATTAGGAGCAGCTGTTTTATTGATACCGACATGCGGTGCGGTAAACGGAAAAACACCACTAGAATCCCCGTCTCTTCTACACCGAAATCCAATCGGAACATCTTCTTCTTCTTCACTTTCTTCGGAAGAAGACAACGCTCTAACATTTTCGTCTTGTAACTCTTCCTCAGAATCATCATCCATTATGATGTTTTGAAATTCATTTTGTACGTTTTCCATGGTACACAGTATAAATTTATGCAATTTAAAAATTGTCGATAAACAATAAAAAAATTAATATTCAACTAAAACTAACAAATATAAGAAACTAACATTTAAGAAACTAACACTAAGAAACTAACAAATATTCACAATAAATTTATTTTAGACTTGGTTGGTAACGTACGAATGCTAATATGCAACTAATTTTAAGATTTTACGCTTCAGTTTTAAGGGTATAACATTTCAAACAAACAAGTTAGGGGAGTATTTCTTATAACTGCATTTATGGCTCTGTTTATTTACTTACCGACCCTTTTAGTCGGTCAATACGTTTGTTGTGCCGAAGTAAACGACAAAAAAAGGTCGACCTAAACCGAAACCTATAGATAGGCCGCTCGGCCGTCCGACAATACAAGCCGCGGCCTATATATAGGCCTTTAGTAAGATAAAGGTTAAGGTGTCATAGGATATCTCAGAAACTACAAAAGATACGAAAAAATTGGGTTCAATGTCCTGGTCTCTTTTCTAATCCATCGTTAGGCACATCGTTAGTAAACTTAGATATTGATCAGATTTGAAATATTTAGATATCAACCAACATTGGGTTCATGCCACTCCTTTCCAATCCCAACCCAACTTAACCCAACCCAAGAAAATTATATCTAAAACCGTTATGTTCAAGTAATCTTAGATATTCATCAGATTTAAAGTTTTTAGATATTATTCCCTTGCACTATAGGTGCTATAAATGCTTATGCTAATATCAGAGAGCCTAGCGGACTTGAAATTCGTCAAACAGCTATTGGGAGCAATAACACCGACGAAGGAAGGGAGAATTTGAACACAAAATCATCAAAATGGTCCCAAAGATTTAGCACGTTTATGTGGCAAACCGAAATAAAATTACATGAGCCACAAAAGAGGTCAATTAGAAGTGCATCAAAAGTGCATGCACCAACACCAAAGCACCTCTACATTTTTTGCCCCATTTTATAAATAAATAATACATAAAATAAAAAACTTAATACATAACGCAAGAAATCTTGCTTTTTTCCACTCTATACGGTTGATCATTGTTAATGATGCACATAAATGTTTATATATTTAAAAAACATTTCCAATATGTCCTTTAAATTGCGCGATAAGAAATTAAGTAAGTAGTAATAAAATTTAAAAATAGATTGCTAAACTCATTTATGTTACATAATTTCATCATCTACAAAAACAACTTAAAATTCCACTCGTTCTTTTTTAATAAACAAATCTTACCTTTAACAATTTTAATTGTTCCGAAGTTAAATCCCTCAAAGGAAGCTCAAACATATCAGTATCCTCAAGATCCTTCTTCTTATGCATCGCAATACACACATAAAAATCATGATAAATAATCGGCACCAAATCCTTCGATAATTGAACATCAAACTCAACAAAATCCGCCCCAAAACTAATCGCCGCTTTCAAACTAGCAATCGTATTCTCTCTAATTTCGGCGCAATTTTCACTTTTAAAACTATTTCCCGATCCCCTATGCCCGATATTCAACCCAGTTCGATCTTTATTCCAATGCCTTTCGTAACTAACCTCCATGTTACAGTTAAAATTCCCTAACGGTTTTATAACAAGATAATTAATTCTTAATTCACCCAATGGTCGTTGTTTTGTACTTGTTAAAGGTAAAACGACGCTTCCTTTCGTGTTTTCGATCGCCCCCGGTAATAAATAAGTGAATCCTGCGTGATAAGGGGGTTCATCATCGATCGCTTTTGAGCTGTATATGTAAAAATCGATCAAAAAAGCGGTGGTTTCTCGATTAACCAAGAATATTTTGAAGGTTAAAAAGTCCCCTGATACATATTTGTGTCCAAATTGGCCTTGAGGTACAAATTCGAAGTCGGAATCGGATGTTAATTCGGCGACTTCTACGTAACTAAATTTTGGTTTATCCTCCATATGATCGATACTTAACGATTCTTCTTGGCAATCCATAACTTTCTTCGGATAATGTTTTACTAAACTTACAGGGGTGATTTTAACATAAATCGTGCGATCTTGAAATCGAGGTCTCCACAATTTAAACGGATCTTTACTCAATTCTAACATCGTTATCGTCCCTTCCGTTAACCACCCTTTATCGATATTAATCTCTTCATCATAATTACCGTATTTTTGGCATTGACTCGTTGGTTTAGGACTAGGACATTCTGGTTTAATCACACGAGGATTTATGTTAGTTTCCCAAGATCGTATTAAAATTTTTGATTCAACCTCGATGATAATGCAAACACAATAACGATAAAACACCCTTTGATTAATAGGGACTTTTAATTTAACGGACCAAACATCGTTTCGCCCCTTCGTTAACGGCTTACACTTCTCCGGCTCCCAACTCCCAAGTTCCGGAGTACTTCCAATAACACAAACGATTTCATCTTCTTGTAACGGGGGAACACAAACCCGAAATAACCATGGTCTATATTTAATCGATTCTTCGGATTCTTCTTCGCTTTCCCCCATTTCGCTCAAGGAATGCTTCGCGTGTCTTATTAAATCGTTGTTGGGGTCTTCGAGGAAAAAATACTCCTGCATTGTACGAACTAAACGGGACAAAGGAATTTATATCAGATGATGCTTATACGTCATAAGAATGCGTGTAATAATATTATTAGGATTAAAATTACCTGTTTATGCGCCAACCTTTGTCACCTAAACAATGTTAACGAGAACGACCAAATCATTGCAAGTATTTTAACGGATACATAACAAGTAATGAGTCGTTTTTGTTGTCTCGGATGAGGGACGATCGTTGCGTGCGCAATTTTGATTATTTACAAGCGATAAATTTACTTTTAAATGACGAAATCGAAATTTACATTTTAAAAGTACTTTTATTGATGGTGAATGTCATATTTGACAGTTGGTTGAGTTTTGGTGATTGCCGGGAGATGGTGCTGTTTTATTTTAAAATTGATATTTTAAATTTTATTAAAAATTAGATTTAATTAATTTTGATAAATTTACTTTTAATTCGAAATTGAAAAAATGATGAAATCGAAATTTACATTTTAAAAGTATTTTTATTGGGTGAATATCGTATTTGAGAGTTGAAAAAGTTTTGGTGGTTGCCGGTAGATGGTGCTGTTTTATTTTAAAATTGATTTTTTAAATTTTAATAAAAATTAGATTTAATTAATTTGATAGATTTAATAAATTTACTTTTAAATGATGAAATCGAAATTTACATTTTAAAGCCATTCTTATTGATGGTGAATGTTATATTTGAGAGTTAGTTAAGTTTTGGTGATTACAGGTAGATGGCGCTGCTTCCATTTAATTGATTTTTATTAAATTTAATAAGAATTTTTTGATTAATTTTGATAAACATTAATAAGGCAATCATTTAATAATGTTATTAAAGCTATATTTAATACTAACAAAATATAAGTCATATTTGAGAATTGATGAAGTCTTGATGATTACCGGTAGATGGCGCTGTCTTTTTTAAAATTAATTTTTTTTAATTTAAAAAGAATTTTTTGATTAATTTTGATAAATATTAATAAAGAAACCTTATAATAATGTTATTAAAGCTATATTTAATATTAACAAAGTATAAGTCGTAATTAATTTTAATTTCAAAAATGTATATAATTTAGTCATTATACAGGGTGGCTCATACACTATACACTACACAGAAGACTGGAAATGCTTTTGATACTACCTCTAGAAGACTTGATACGATTTCTAAAATACTTGATATTGCTGCCAGAAGACTGCAACTGCTTCTAGAAGACCTAAAATACTTCCATACTGCCTTTCAAAGACTTGATATTGCTTCCAGAAGATTTGATACTGCATCTAGAAGTGTTATTAGTGCTCCTAGAAAACTTGAAATACTTCTAGAAGATTTGAAATCGCTTGTAGAAGGTTTGATACTGCCCCTAGAAAACTTGATACTATTTCTAAAACACTTGATATTGCTTCCCAAAGACTGAAAATGCTTCTAGAAGACTTGAAATACTTCCATTCTGCCGTTCAAAGACTTGATATTGCTTCCAGAAGATTTGATACTGCATCTAGAAGTGTTATTAGTGCTCCTAGAAAACTTGATATGCTTCTAAAAGATTTGATATGCTTCTAAAAGATTTGATATCGCTTCTAGAAGGCTTGATACTACCCCTAGAAGACTTGATACTATTTCTAAAACACTTAATATTGCTTCCAGAAAACTGGAACTGCTTCTAGAAGACCTGAAATACTTCCATACTGCCTTTCAAAGACTTGATATTGTTTCCAGAAGGTTTGATACTGCATCTAGAAGTGTTATTAGTGCTCCCAGAAAACTTGATATGCTTCTAAATGATTTGATATCGCTTCTAGAAGGCTTGATACTACCCCTAGAAGACTTGATACTATTTCTAAAACACTTAATATTGCTTCCAGAAAACTGGAACTGCTTCTAGAAGACCTGAAATACTTCCATACTGCCTTTCAAAGACTTGATATTGTTTCCAGAAGGTTTGATACTGCATCTAGAAGTGTTATTAGTGCTCCCAGAAAACTTGATATGCTTCTAAATAATTTGATATCGCTTCTAGAAGGCTTGATACTGCCCCTAGAAGACTTGATACTGTTTCTAAAACACTTAATATTGCTTCCAGAAAACTGGAACTGCTTGTAGAAGATCTGAAATACTTCCATACTGCCTTTCAAAGACTTGATATTGCTTCCAGAAGATTTGATACTGCATCTAGAAGTGTTATTAGTGCTTCTAGAAAACTTGATATGCTTCTAAAAGATTTGATATCGCTTCTAGAAGGCTTGATACTACCCCTAGAAGACTTGATACTATTTCTAAAACACTTAATATTGCTTCCAGAAAACTGGAACTGCTTCTAGAAGACCTAAAATACTTCCATACTGCCTTTCAAAGACTTGATATTGCTTCCAGAAGGTTTGATACTGCATCTAGAAGTGTTATTACTGCTTCCAGAAAACTTGATATGCTTCTAAAAGATTTGATATCGCTTCTAGAAGGCTTGATACTACCCCTAGAAGACTTGATACTATTTCTAAAACACTTAATATTGCTTCCAGAAAACTGGAACTGCTTCTAGAAGATCTGAAATACTTCCATACTGCCTTTCAAAGACTTGATATTGCTTCCAGAAGATTTGATACTGCATCTAGACGAGTTATTAGTGCTTCCAGAAAACTTGAAATGCTTCTAGAAGATTTGATATCGCTTCTAGAAGACTTAATACTGTACTTAGAAGACTTGATAGTATTTCTAAAACACTTGATAATGCTTCCAGAAGACTGAAAATGCTTCTAGAAGACCTGCAATACTTCCATACTGCCTTTCAAAGACTTGATATTGCTTCCAGAAGATTTGATACTGCATCCAGACGAGTTATTAGTGCTTCCAGAAAACTTGAAATGCTTCTAGAAAATTTGATATCGGAACTGCTTCTAGAAGACCTGAAGTACGTACATACTGCCTTTCAAAGACTTGATATTGCTTCCAGAAGGTATAATACTGCATCTAGAAGTGTTATTAGTGCTCCCAGAAAACTGGGAGAACATTGTTTAAATAAAACTTAATATTGCTGACAGAAGACTTGAAATGCTTTCAAGAGACTTGGCATTATCTCTGGAAGATTTGAACTACTTCTAGAAGACTTGAAATGTTTCCAGAACACTTAACACTTCCATTTTAAGACTTAATACTGCTTTTAGAAGACTTATAAGGTTCCTAGAAGACTTTCAATATATTCAGAAGATTTGATGACAAAAACATTTGGTATTATTTCTGTAAGACTTGAAATGCTTCCAAAACACTTGGTATTGCCTTTTGAAGATTTGAAATTATTTCAAAAAGACTTGAAATGCTTCCAGATGACTTGGTACTGACCTTGCAAGTCTTGATTCTGCTTCTAGAATACTTGAAATATTTTCCAAAGACGACATTGCTTCTGAATGACTTGATATTGTTTCTAAAGAACCTGAAAGCTTTCCAGAAAACTAACTACAATACTTTAATAAGACTTGATACTGCTTCTAAAAGACTTAAAATACTTCCAAAAGGCTGGATATTGCTTCTAAAAGACTTAATGAGATGCTTTCTGAAGACTTGATACTGCTTGTAAAACTGCTGGCAGAATTTTTTTTATTGCAAAAAAATCATATAAACTATTTTACTTTATCTCGAAAATATTAAATATCATTGGACAAAATGCAAAATCCTGAAATGCATGAAATGTTCCAAAAATGAAAATTGCAAATTTAGAGCTAAAGAAATACCTTATTACAATTGTGTAATTTTGTTATTGGCAAATTTGAATTGTGAGCACTCATCCTGTTCCTTGGGTTATTTTGAACATCTTAGGAATAAAAAATAATAAAATTGCAAACTTAGTATTAAGGAAATACCTTCTTGCAATCGTGTAATTTTGTTTGTTACTGCCAAAATTGAATTGTGAACATTCATCGTGTTCCTTAGGTCATTTTGAACATCTTAGGAATAAAGAAGAATAAAATTGCAAACATAGTACTTAGGAAATACCTTTTTGCAAGTGTGTAATTTTTTTTGTTACTGCCAAATTTGAATTGTGAGCACTCATTGTGTTCCTTGGGTCATTTTGAACATCTTAAGAATAAAAAGGAATAAAATTGCAAACATAGTACTTAGGAAATACCTTTTTGTAAGTGTGTAATTTTTTTTGTTACTGCCAAATTTGAATTGTGAGCACTCATCCTGTTCCTTGGGTTATTTTGAACATCTTAGGAATAAAAAATAATAAAATTGCAAACTTTGTATTAAGGAAATACCTTTTTGCAATCGTGTAATTTTGTTTGTTACTGCCAAAATTGAATTGTGAACATCCAGCGTGTTCCTTAGGTCATTTTGAATATCTTAGGAATAAAAAAATAAAGCTGCAAACTTAGTATTAAGGAAATACCTTTTTGCAATCGTGTAATTCTGTTTGTTGTTGCCAAATTTGAATTGTGAGAAGTCATCGTGTTCCTTAGATCATTTTGAACATTGCAAGAATAAAAAAATAAAATTGCAAATTTAGTACTAAGGAAATACTTTTTTGTAATCGTGTAATTTTGTTTGTTACTGCCAAATTTGAATTGTGAACATTCAACGTGTTCCTTAGGTCATTTTGAACATCTTAGGAATAAAAAAGAATAAAATTGCAAAAATAGTACTTAGGAAATACCTTTTTGCAAGTGTAGAATTTTTTTTATTGCTGCCAAATTTGAATTGTGAGTACTCATCGTGTTTCTTAGATCATTTTGAACATCGTAAGAATAAAAAAGAATAAAATTGCAAAAATAGTTCTTAGAAAATACCTTTTTGCAAGTGTGTAATTTTTTTTGTAACTGCCAAATTTGAATTGTGAGCACTCATCGTGTTCCTTTGATCATTTTGAACATCTTAGGAATAAAAAATAATAAAATTGCAAATTTAGTACTAAGGAAATACCTTTTTGCAATCGTGTAATTTTGTTTGTTATTGCCAAATTTAAATAGTGTATGCTTATTATATTCCTTAGATCATTTTGAACATCTTAGTAATAAAAATAGATAATATTGTAAATTTAGAGCTAAGTAAATTCCTTTTTGCAGTAATTTTTTTTGTTACTGCCAAATTGGTATTGTGAGCACTCATCATGTTCGTTGGGTCATTTTGAGCATTTTAGAAATAAAAACCTTATTATAATCGTGTAATTTTGTTTACTGCGAAACTTAGACGCCAAATACCTTAGAATGGCACTACTTATTCTATTTTATAAGATATTCCAAGAATTAAATTTCAAAAAAAAAGTCATAAATCAACTTTTATTAAAATTGAAGCTTAAAACGTAATGAAACTTAATGAGTTTCATCAATAACAATTAACATAATCGTTTTAGACAAATTATGTTAAACGTCAAATTAATTTTAAATCGGCTTAAAAGTTAAAAATAAAAATATCTTACCAGTTCAATTCACGTTGTTATAATGAACCGGGTTAGTATTTGTTGGACAGGATGTGTTATAAAATCGAAAGGGGTCCATCAAAATGACTTCCTTATCAAAATATATAATCATAAAGTTTATTAACATTAATTCCGTATATTACAAACAAATTTTACCATACTAATTGTATCATAAAAATAAAAAATGCTTAAAAAAACATAGTTCTCAATTTACAAGTATTATATATACAGATATTACTTAATTGCTTAATTAATATTATAGATTGCAAGTGTCTTTAATTTTTATCTTCTGCATATTCGCACTATAACAAAATAAAGATTGGAAGTATAAAATAAATAAACACAATATCACAACATCTCCATATTTCCATGGGAAATTAATTCGGGTGAAAAAAAGGGCAATTATTGCTGTTTCTACAATAACCGTGATTACGAACGTTTTTGCAAATTCTTCCAGGAGGAACCCCGCGCGGTGGGATTACGCCACCCCCCCTTTGATTCCAAGCTCCGGGTCCCGGCCCGTTCATTCTCACCCACGGCCCATTCCCCATCCCCCCTCTCCCTCTAAACCCACCCCGTCCCCTCATATTAAAATTGTTTTGCGGAAACATCATATTTTGATTTTGATTGAATTGGTTAAAATCGGGCTGATTGAAATTGTCGGGTTTCGGACCGACGAACATGTTTTGGTTCATCATTTCCGGTGGCATATTCGGCATCATATTCGGCCCGTTCATCGCCATGTTCATGTTTGGCATCATATTCGGGGGCATAAAGTTAGGTGGAAATGGGGGGTTTTGGAATTGTTGGGGGGGATTGGGGATGTTAAAGTTTGGAAATGGTTGTTGCATTGGGAAGATTTGGGGGACTTGGGGGACGTGAGGGGGGGATCCTTTTGGTTCTGGCCAAGGTTGGACTGTTGTGTCGGCGGATTCGCCGTTTTCGGGGTCTTCTAATGGGATGGGGATGGGGTCCGTCATTTGGTGGACTTCGGGGTCGGGTTCGGCTGGGGTGTCGGTTAATCTTAAGAATGGGGGAAGTGAGATTGTTGTTTTTTCTCGCGCGAATTGGATGTCTTTTTCTAAACTTTTTAGTCCGGGTTCGACTAAAGCGGGTTTTACGTCGATTTCGATGAGGAGTCTCCAAGGAGTTTTTGGTTCCATGTTGTCGTCGAGGAGACTTTGGCGATTCCGCGACATTTGTAAAGCTTGTCTTTCCCCGCACATTTCCATTTTAGACATTTCACCAAATGTTTTATACACATTTATTCGCTCCGTTTCGTCTAACTCGAAATATTGCACCTCAACCAACTCAGTATCCGGTTTCCATCGAATCGATCTTTTCGGCCCTTTTTTCTTCACATGCACCAAAACGCCTTTAAGCTCTTTAGGATCCCGATTTTCAATAACATCCATTTTTTCTTCCACATCCGTTGGGGTAGCCGAACCATCCTCATCCTTCGTCTCCTCTTTCCCCTCTTTATCTCCATTTTCAGTATTCAAAGTATCCTGATAAAAATTAGCAGGAGTTATTAGTGATGTCGTCGGTGTCGTTGGAGTTGTTGGAGTTTCTTCAGACGGCGATGATGGCGTATCTTTGCTTACACTCGCCCTTCGTTTCCTCTTTTTCGGTTCCTTCTTCGAATTCGCCGACGCAGTTAAAGCATCCATGAATATATCGCTTTCTTGTAAAACGGCTGCTATGAAAAAAAAATTCTTTAATTTTGAACCAAAGAAATAAATCGCACAAATTTATTTCGTTGATGGAAAAGCGGTTCTTGCACAGTCCTTAGATTTTATTGATTAATGACTCATCCAAAACAAAAATATTCGTCATTAAATATATTATATTTCATAATATTATTAAATAAAACAAAAATTTATTAAATTTAACTCGTTAATTTCGATTAATAACAAATTTGATGATAAATCAAAATAGTATTTTTAAATAAATCAAAGGAGACGTTTGAAAACAAAACACATTTTGTTTTAAAAACAAAACAAATTTTGTTTTAAAAACAAATTTGAATCGCCCGAATTAACCCCGCCTATGCTCTTTCGTGTTTGTTCGTAAATCTTCGGGGCAAAATTTGAAAACGCGCTAAAATGTGAAATGTAAAAATCGATGGAACGCGCGAGGAAGGATCAGGACCTATACCTAAAAACTAAAATTATCTCTTCCAAGTTTTGCTTTATTATTTTATAAATACAAGAGCAAAAAAATAACCTGTACAGTTACGACTTACCAAATTAATTGCGCGCCATCTATAATAAACAACAAACACTACGTATTTATATTATCAAAGTAGGTTCTTGTAGTTAAATAAAACTTGCCAAAAGTAATCTTTTTTTCAAATACTTCTTATCTTGATGAAGTTGAAGAAACGATGATTAGTTGCTAGAAGATAAAAAGTTGGATTGATTTAATTATTTTTAGGGGAGTTCGAGTATTTATTTTATTGTAGAGTACTTTGAAAATAATAAAATGTGTTTTACGAATTTTTTTAATAATTTGGCTTTTAATATTGGCTGTGTTATAATAAGATTTTCTGACTGGCCATAAATTCATTATTTCAGCCACAAACATCAAATGAAGGAGATGAACGATTGAAATTGTGAATCCTAACTATTGAGGCGAAAAATGATCGGATTTGATACTTAAAATGGTAACGTTCTCTTAAAAGAAACTAATGGACTAAGTTTTCAATGCCAGAATTTGAGCTGAATGTCCCGAAATTCTAGGCAATGATCCCAAAATCAAAACACATTTGTAGAAAAACTAAGAAACTTCTAGGACACTTCATGTTGCTTTTATCGAGACTTAATATTGTTTCTGGAAGACTTAAATTGTTTCCGGAAGACTTAACGTTGCTTATGGAAGATTTGGAATTACTTCTGGAAAACTTGATATTGCTTCTGGAAAACTTAAATTGCCTTTTTTGAAATTAAAAGCCTTGATCTTCCTTCTGAAAAACTAGATATTGTTTTTGGAAGACTTAAATTACTTCTGGAAGACTTGATATTGATTCTGGAAGCCTTGATATTGCTTCTGAAAAACTTGATAATGATTCTGGAAGCCTTGATATTGCTTTTGGAAGACTTGATATTGATTCTGGAATCTTTAATTTTGCTTCTGATAAACTTGATATTGCTTCTGGAAGACTTAAATTGCTTCTGGAAGACTTGGTATTGATTCTAGAAGCCTTGATATTGCTTTTGGAAGACTTGATATTGCTTCTGGAAGACTTAAATTTCTTCTGGAAGGCTCGATAATTCTTCTGGAAGACTTAATATTGTTTTTGAAAGACTCGATATTGCTTCTGAAAGACTTGATATTGATCCTGGAAGACTTAATATTGTTTTTAGAAGACTTGATATTGCTTCTGAAAGACTTAAATTGCTTCTGGAAGACTTGATACCGCTTCTAGAAGACTTAAATTGCTTCTGGAAAACCTAAATTGATTCTGGAAGACTTAATATTGCTTATGGAAGATTTAATATTGGTTTCGGAAGACTTGATATTTCGTCTGGACGACTTGATATTGCTTCTGGAAGACTTAAATTACTTCTGGAAGACTTGGTATTGATTCTGGAAGCCTTGATATTGCTTTTGGAAGACTTGATATTGCTTCTGGAAGACTTAAATTTCTTCTGGAAGGCTCGATAATTCTTCTGGAAGACTTAATATTGTTTTTGAAAGACTTGATATTGCCTCTGGAAAATTTAAATTGCTTCTGGAAGACTCGATATTGCTTCTGAAAGACTTGATATTGATCCTGGAAGACTTAATATTGTTTTTAGAAGACTTGATATTGCTTCTGAAAGACTTAAATTGCTTCTGGAAGACTTGATACCGCTTCTAGAAGACTTAAATTGCTTCTGGAAAACCTAATTGATTCTGGAAGACTTAATATTGCTTATGGAAGATTTAATATTGGTTTCGGAAGACTTGATATTTCGTCTGGAAGACTTGATATTGCTTCTGGAAGACTTGATATTGCTTCTGGAAGACTTGATATTGCTTCTGGAAATCTTGATATTGCTTCTGGAAGTCTTGATATTGCTTCTGAAAAACTTGATATTGCTTCTGGAAGACTTAAATTGCTTCTGGAAAACTTGATAATGATTCTGGAAATCTTGATATTGCTTTTGGAAGACTTGATATTGATTCTGGAAGACTTGATATTGCTTCTGGAAGCCTTGATATTGCTTCTGGAAGACTTAATATTGATTCTGGAAGCCTTGATATTACTTTTGGAAGACTTGATATTGCTTCTGAAAAACTTGATATTGCTTCTGGAAGACTTAAATTGCTTCTGGAAGACTTGATAATGATTCTGGAAGCCTTGATATTGCTTTTGGAAGACTTGATATTGATTCTGGAAGACTTGATATTGCTTCTGGAAGACTTGATATGGCTTCTGGAAAACTTAAATTGCTTCTGGAAGACTTGATATTAATTCTGGAAGCTTTGATATTGCTTCTAAAAAACTTGATATTGCTTCTGGAAGACTGATAATGCTTCTGGAAGACTTGATATTGTCTCTAGAAGACTTAAATTGCTTCTGGAAAACATAAATTGTTTCTGGAAGACTTAATATTGCTTATGGAAGATTTGATATTGGTTTTGGAAAACTTGATGTTGCTTCTGGAAGACTTAAATTGCTTCTGAAAGACTTGATATCCCTTCTGGAAGAATTGATATTGATTCTGGTAGACTTGATATTGCTTCTGGAAGACTTGATATTGCTTCTTGAAGACTTGAAATTATTTCAAAAGACTTTCAATGCTTCCAGAAGACTTCAGCTGCTTATAGATTTACTATTGTCCCTGGAAGACTTAATACTACTTCTAGAATACTCAATGTTGCTTCCAGAAAGCTTCAGCTGATTTCAGAAGATTTACTACTGATCCTGGAAGACTACTGCTTTTAGAAAACTTGATGGTGTTGCTATCAGAGGACTTAAACGCTTCCAGAAGACTGGACACTGCATGTAGAACGCTTGAAACGCTGCCAGAAGACTTGAAATGCATACAGAAGATTTGAAAAGCATCCAAAAGACTTGGTATTGCTTCTAGAAAATTTGAAATCATCGCAGAAGACTTGATATTGCTTCCAGAAGATTAGACACTGCATGTAAAAAGTTCAAAACGCTGCCAGAAGACTTAAAAAACATCCAAATGACTTGACACTGTTTCTAAAAGATTTGAAATGATTTCAAAAGACTTTCAATATTTCCAGAAGACTTCAGCTGCTTCTAGAAGATTTACTATTGCTCCTAGAAAACTTAACACTGCTTCTAGAAGATTTAATACTACTTCCGAAGATTTGAATTGCTTCTTGAAGACTTAATGTTGCTTCCAGAAGACTTCAGCTCCTTCCAGAATCTTTCAAATGCTTCCAGAAGACTTCAGCTGCTCCCAGAAAATTTACTACAAGACTACTGCTTCTACAAAACTTGATGATATTACTAACACAAGACTTGAAATGCTTCCAGAAGACTTGACACTGCATATGGAAAGCTTTGAACACTGCCAGAAGACTCAAAATACATCCAAAAGACTTGATCCTGCTTCTAGAAGATTGAAATGATCGCCGAAGACATGATATTAATTTCAGAAGACTTGACACTGCATGTAGAAGGTTTAAAATGCTGCCAGAAGACTTCAAATGCTTCTAGAGGATTTCAGCTTCTTCTAGATTTACTATTGCTCCTAGAAAACTTAACACTGCTTCTAGAAAATTTAATGTTACTTCCAGAAAACTTGAATTGCTTCTTGAAGACTTAACACTGCTTCTAGAAGGCTTAATGTTTCCTCCAGAAGACTTCAGCTCCTCCTAGAAGATTTCAAATGCTTCCGGAAGATTTCAGCTGCTTCCAGAAGATTTATTATTGGCCATGGAAAGCTACTGCTTCTAGAAAACTTGATAATATTGCTAACACAAGACTTGAACACTACATGTGGAAAGCTTTGAACGTTGCCAGAAGACTTAAAATGCATCCAGAAGACTTGAAAAGCATCCAAAAGACTTGATACTGCTTCTAGAAGATTGAAATGATTGCAGAAGACATAATATTAATTTCAGAAGAGTTGACACTGCATGTAGAAGGTTTAAAACGTTGCCAGAAGACTTCAAATGCTTTTAGAAGACTTCAACTGCTTCCAGAAGATTTATTACTGACTTTTTACCCTGGAAGACTACTGTTTCTAGAAAACTTGATGATGTTGCTAACATAAGACTTGACACAGCATCTAGAAGACTGCCAGAAGATTTAATATTGCTTCTAGAAGATTTGATATGATTGCAGAAGACTTGATATTACTGCTAGAAGACTTGACACAGCATGCAGAAGATTTGCAACGCTGCCAGAAGAATTGAAATGCATTCAGAAGACTTAAAAAGCATCCAGAATACTTGATACTGCTATTAGAAGATTTGAAATGATTCCAGAACATTTGATAATGCTTCCTATAAAGCACCCACACAATTGTTAATGATTTTATCCGGATTGAAGATTATCATTGTCAATGAATAACTCAATATTAAAGTACTATTGAGCTTATTTTACCCAGCATCTGCTAAGAAAGTTTTTTTTTAACACCATATATATTTGTAAAAACTGATGTCTATGGACTTATCAAATTGAATAAAATAAATTTATATGTATTATTAATATAAGTTTATATTATTAATTCAAAAAAATAATTAATCTCCTAATATCGAGTCTATTTTGGAAAACTACAGGCAGTAAAAAAATCGTTCCGGATATTTTAATTTTTTCTTAATTTCTAGTGATCATCCTACCTAAAATCCCATAAAAAAAAATTAACGTTGAGATTATATTGCTTTATAGCAAAAATGAACTAATACAAAGATATTTTTTTATTTTAGACGTTAAATTTCGATTTAGACTACCTAAGATTTTCTTTAGATTCGACAATCATTAATTTTTGTACCAAAATTTATTTCAACTTTTTTACTAATGTTGATTCGATGATGCATGCGATTAATTTTAAAAGGAATTCAAAGAAAAAAGGTCCAAAGTAATTTTTTTGTTTAAATTGGGGGCCACTTTTCATATCAATGAAAAGTCGAATTTTTGAGCACCTAGAAATATTTTATTTTATTTCATAATTCGTATTTCTAAGTCTAATAAACTTTCCTAAAACGATTCCTTATTATATATGAGTTGGAAAACAAGGTCTCGATTTAAAGTTGGCACCTAAACGATAATTATTTTCGGCGCCATAGCTAGAAATAAGTCGGAAAAAATATTTGTAATTTAACTTCTTGGATAAAAAATCGATATAAAATTTTTTTGATTAATATCTCAAAAATTCTATTCGCTATATCAGTTGTTACATAATATATCAGCATTCTCATGCTGATATTTTGCAGTACTTCAGGATGTGTAGTTGATAGAAACCTTTTTTTTAGAAACACCTATATATTGCAATATATTTTATCGTTGATAAGAAAAACGATGGAGTGTGTCAAATAGGAAAAATAACTCCAAAAACTGTATGGATGATTTGTTGATTTCAAATAATAGATCTATAGTTAAGCTATAAAATCCCGGATAAGTTAATATTTACCATTTTTGTCTAAAATAATGGGTATATTAGAAAATTGAATTATATGAAGCTCTAATAAAGTGTATGGAAAACGAGAATAAGTCTCAGTTTTCTTTGTTTAAGAATCAATAACCAAGCCTTCGCTACCTTAAACAACCCATCTAGGCTTAATTAAAAACTTACAAAGCTTGATTTTGCTTAATAAAAATAACTGGAGTCATCCCATCTTCTTAAAATGAGCATCTTTGTAACTGATTGGATCACAAATTGGATATGAGCGGATCGTTTCAGTTAGCAAGCATTTCTGAAACACGTCTAAATATCTTATAAATAAATCTTATATTTCTCAAAATTTAACCCCACAATTTAAAAAATCTATCTAATAAAAATAATATCTCTCATTTTGCAAAAATTATTCATAAAATTTTGTAAAAAAGTACGTTCATAAAATAAAGTTTTATAATTCGTCCCGTTTGACACACTCTTTACTTTTAAAGACTATAACAATGATTAAATTATAAAAATTAATCATAAATTTCATATTCAGATTGTTTTTCGCGTTATCAAATTGAACGAGGTTTTAGATTTATTTTTAAGGCTTGAAGGAACTCGAAACGCATTATTTTATTTATTTCATAATAATTTATTATTATTATTATCCAGTGCCGTCCTAAGATGTTTGGTGCCCCAATCAACCCTGGATTGGTTCCTCCAACATTAGGCCAAAATTGTTCACTTCTAAGTCTAGTGTTAGTTCTAGTTTTAGTACAATTGAAATATACACGGTTACCAAAACCAGTTAAGCCAACCCAACCCAACCCAACCCAACACTAGACTTAAAATTAGAATTATTCGAGTATAGCCGTCCTGAATCAAATCAGTTTGTAAATTATTCTATTACAGAAACTATTTGTTATAGAGGCCTTCGATAAAAAAATGTCTTCAGATACAGGGCTAAACCCAACCCAACCCAACCCAACCCAACCCAACCCAACCTTTTATATTTCAACCAGTATCGTTTCTAAGATATTTTACCCCCCGGGACTGAGTTGAATCTAACTAATTCAAGGTCAAAAATAAAGGCGACATCTTAAAGGGTACATTGAGTATATACATTGAGCATTTCATTGCAAAAACTGAATGGCACTCCAGTGTTGGGGTGGATTGGGTTATTTATTTTTAAATGATTTCTAATATTGATATCAAACTATGCATCAAACATGTGCGCAAAGAAACTGGGACATTGGTTACTGTAACGTCAGTTTTACAGCCACCAGATCAACCAAATTATATACAGGGTGAGTCAATAGTGCGTGGACGGAAGATTGTGGGTTTACCGTTAAAAATAAAAAAAAAATTAAATCATCATACATTACAGTGAAAGCTACATCGATTAAAATTATTTTCAACTATACAGGGTATTTAACTATTTCAGGCTCGTATTCAACCTCGATATTTTTAAATGAAACCCTACTTGCACCCCCCATAAGTGCAAATTTTGTCAAATTTTGAGTACAAGGTTGACAAGTTATTAATCATTTTGTGGAAAATTTTTGAAAAATCTTATGGTGATTTAAAATTCGTTATTAAAAATGTGAAAATACGCATTTATAGCATTTAAAACATGTAATCAACATATGTCACAAGATACATAGGGTTCCATTTAAAAATATCGAAGTTGAGTATGTCCTAAAATAATAAAACACCCTGTATAGCTGAAAATAATTTTAATCGATGCATACAGGGTGACGCAAAAGTTTGAAATATAGCTATATAACTCCGCTATTTTTATCTTTAACAAAAAATCCTTTTTATAAAAGTTTTTAGGTTTATGGTAATAATCCTTTTGTATTTGAAATGGGACGAAATTATTTTTCTTATCTTTTTTATAGAGCATATTTTTCTTTGTGTTGAGCATATTATATCATAAGGTTACATAATGAAAAAAATTTAATAGATTTTTTCAGCAATTTTAATCAAAGTAGAAAAACAGCGTATTGAGATCATGACGTTCGGATTGATTTGGCGTTAGAACACGAACGGAATGAAAAGTGTGTGCTTTATTTAACATCCCTTCTAAAATTTTAATAAAATTTCAAACTACTGGTACTCCAAATCAATTTAAATAAAACCGAATTGGACAGAAAACGCAAATTGTTTGCATGGCGATTCAAGAGCAATCCCAAAGTTCAATTTGCAGCATAAGAAGGGATGTAGGGATTAGCCGCGAAGCAATCAAGAACATTAAAAAAAAAATTCCGTACAAGATACGTTATGCCAATATTGTTATTTATTGAATGATATTTAAGCATTTTTTCTTAATTTGTTAAGTTCAGTTAATTCACGAATTGAGGGATGACGACTTAAATGGAGCAGTAAATCGCCAAAACTGCCAATATTGGAGTGATGCCAATCCACATTGGTTCAAGAAAGAATCCCCAAAAAATAAATGTATGGAAATAAACTCTTCTTTTTTAATACCATTCTGAATCCAGATAGATATTTATCTCTCATCCAAAATCAAATTCTATCTGCTGTTGAAGCATTATTTCCAAAACAGCATGGAAGAATACGCAAAAATGTACTTTTTCAACAAGATGGAACACCTAGAATCCATAATATGGAAGTGGTCCATTTTGTTGAAAAAATACATTTTCATGAATTCTTCTTGGAAATAATGCTTCAAGATCTAATTGTAAGTATCAATCTGCATTCAGAGTAATCTTCAAAAAAAGGATCCTTTGAGTGTGCGAGAGTATTTGCACATACATTTTGTTATGAAACGGATTGTTAGTCGTAAGCCTATTGAGTTGCTATCAAGGTCTCCCTATTTGACACCTTTGAATGTTTTTAAAGGACAGGGTTACTAAAAATAGCCCTCACAATCTAGAAAAAATCTGAGAAAAAAATTGATTAAAGAATGCTTTCAAACTGCGTACATAATTTTAGAAAAAGTCTTGTCGTTTATTTAAAAGCAAATAATGGCCAATTTGAACTTTTTTTGCTGTAATTTTAGTTCTTTTAAACTCCATTTAGTTTTTTTTGTTAACACATTAGTTAATATTTTCATTTTTCGTAACAAATTCGCCTTGATTATTGGAGCAGAAACGGCATTTTGATGGATAATTCATATTAACGCTGTTTTAACGCTTATTTTGATTAAAATGTTTAACTTAATTACAAAAATAATCAATTTATCAGATTTTTCATCATATAGACTTATGATATAATATGCTAAACGCATAGAAAAAAGTATGCTGTATAAAAAAGATAAGAAAAACAATTTCCTCCTACTTTAAATTTAAAAAAAATAGTTACCATTAAAATTAAAAACAGTGAAGTTATTTGCTATATTCTAAACTTTTGTGTAACCCTGTATGAGGCAGTTGTAAACAATAAAACTTAAAAACTATCAATCTTTATGAAATCGGCCGATTATCACCGAGTCGATTCCGATAATTGGCCAAACCGATAGTCCGATCTGTGCACATTCTTGGTTTCGTTAAGAATGTTAGTAAAAAAAACCGAGTTTTGAATTAGATTAAAATTGCCAATATATGCAATTTCTCTGCACCAGATAAATTCCCAGATTTGGTTTATTTACTCATAATCTTAGCGAAACCATCAATCTTTACGAATTCGGCCGATTATCACCGAGGCGATTTCGATAATCTACCAAACCGATAGTCCGATCTGTGCACATTTTTGGTTTCGTTAAGAATGTTGGTAAAAAAACCGGGTTTTGAATTAGATTAAAATTGCCAATATATGCAATTTCTGAGCACCAGATAAATTCTCAGATTTGGTTTATTTACTCATATCTTTAGCGAAACCATCAATCTTTACGAATTCGGCCGATTATCACCGAGGCGATTTCGATAATCTACCAAACCGATAGTCCGATCTGTGCACATTTTTGGTTTCGTTAAGAATGTTGGTAAAAAAACCGGGTTTTGAATTAGATTAAAATTGCCAATATATGCAATTTCTGAGCACCAGATAAATTCTCAGATTTGGTTTATTTACTCATATCTTTAGCGAAACCATCAATCTTTACGAATTCGGCCGATTATCACCGAGGCGATTTCGATAATCTACCAAACCGATAGTCCGATCTGTGCACATTCTTGGTTTCGTTAAGAATGTTAGTAAAAAAAACCGGGATTTGAATTAGATTAAAATTGCCAATATATGCAATTTCTGAGCACCAGATAAATTCACAGATTTAGTTTATTTACTCATATTTTTAGCGAAACCATCAATCTTTACGAATTCGGCCGATTATCACCGAGTCGATTTCGATAATCTACCAAACCGATAGTCCGATCTGTGCACATTCTTGGTTTCGTTAAGAATGTTAGTAAAAAAAACCGAGTTTTGAATTAGATTAAAATTGCCAATATATGCAATTTCTGTGTATCAGATAAATTCCCAGATTTGGTTTATTTACTCATATTTTTAACGAAACCATCAATCTTTACGAATTCGGCCGATTATCACCGAGGCGATTTCGATAATCTACCAAACCGATAATCCGATCTGTGCACATTCTTGGTTTCGTTAAGAATGTTAGTAAAAAAACCGGGATTTGAATTAGATTAAAATTGCCAATATATGCAATTTCTGAGCACCAGATAAATTCACAGATTTAGTTTATTTACTCATATTTTTAGCGAAACCATCAATCTTTACGAATTCGGCCGATTATCACCGAGGCGATTTTGATAATCTACCAAACCGATAATCCGATCTGTGCACATTTTTGGTTTCGTTAAGAATGAAGTAAAAAAAAACGGGATTTGAATTAGATTAAAATTGCCAATATATGCAATTTCTATGCACCAGATAAATTCCCAGATTTGGTTTATTTACTCATATTTTTAACGAAACCATCAATCTTTACGAATTCGGCCGATTATCACCGAGGCGATTTCGATAATCTACCAAACCGATAGTCCGATCTGTGCACATTCTTGGTTTCGTTAAGAATGTTAGTAAAAAAAACCGGGATTTGAATTAGATTAAAATTGCCAATATATGCAATTTCTGAGCACCAGATAAATTCCCAGATTTGGTTTATTTACTCATATTTTTAGCGAAACCATCAATCTTTACGAATTCGGCCGATTATCACCGAGGCGATTTCGATAATCTACCAAACCGATAGTCCGATCTGTGCACATTCTTGGTTTCGTTAAGAATGTTAGTAAAAAAACCGGGTTTTGAATTAGATTAAAATTGCCAATATATGCAATTTCTGAGCACCAGATAAATTCCCAGATTTGGTTTATTTACTCATATTTTTAGCGAAACCATCAATCTTTACGAATTCGGCCGATTATCACCGAGGCGATTTCGATAATCTACCAAATCGATAATCCGATCTATGCACATTTTTGGTTTCGTTAAGAATGTTAGTAAAAAAACCGGGTTTTGAATTAGATTAAAATTGCCAATACATGCAATTTCTGAGCACCAGATAAATTCCCAGATTTGGTTTATTTACTCATATTTTTAGCGAAACCATCAATCTTTACGAATTCGGCCGATTATCACCGAGTCGATTTCGATAATCTACCAAACCGATAGTCCGATCTGTGCACATTCTTGGTTTCGTTAAGAATGTTAGTAAAAAAACCGGGATTTGAATTAGATTAAAATTGCCAATATATGCAATTTCTGTGCATCAAATAAATTCCCAGATTTGGTTTATTTACTCATATTTTTAGCGAAACCATCAATCTTTACGAATTCGGCCGATTATCACCGAGTCGATTTCGATAATCTACCATAACCGATAGTCCGATCTGTGCACATTCTCGGTTTCGTTAAGAATGTTGGTAAAAAAACCGGGTTTTGAATTAGATTAAAATTGCCAATATATGCAATTTCTGAGCACCAGATAAATTCCCAGATTTGGTTTATTTACTCATATTTTTAGCGAAACCATCAATCTTTACGAATTCGGCCGATTATCACCGAGGCGATTTCGATAATCTACCAAACCGATAGTCCGATCTGTGCACATTCTTGGTTTCGTTAAGAATGTTAGTAAAAAAACCGGGTTTTGAATTAGATTAAAATTGCCAATATATGCAATTTCTGAGCACCAGATAAATTCCCAGATTTGGTTTATTTACTCATATTTTTAGCGAAACCATCAATCTTTACGAATTCGGCCGATTATCACCGAGGCGATTTCGATAATCTACCAAACCGATAGTCCGATCTGTGCACATTCTTGGTTTCGTTAAGAATGTTAGTAAAAAAACCGGGTTTTGAATTAGATTAAAATTGCCAATATATGCAATTTCTGAGCACCAGATAAATTCCCAGATTTGGTTTATTTACTCATATTTTTAGCGAAACCATCAATCTTTACGAATTCGGCCGATTATCACCGAGGCGATTTCGATAATCTACCAAACCGATAGTCCGATCTGTGCACATTCTTGGTTTCGTTAAGAATGTTAGTAAAAAAACCGGGTTTTGAATTAGATTAAAATTGCCAATATATGCAATTTCTGAGCACCAGATAAATTCCCAGATTTGGTTTATTTACTCATATTTTTAGCGAAACCATCAATCTTTACGAATTCGGCCGATTATCACCGAAGCGATTTCGATAATCTACCAAACCGATAGTCCGATCTGTGCACATTCTTGGTTTCGTTAAGAATGTTAGTAAAAAAACCGGGTTTTGAATTAGATTAAAATTGCCAATATATGCAATTTCTGAGCACCAGATAAATTCCCAGATTTGGTTTATTTACTCATATTTTTAGCGAAACCATCAATCTTTACGAATTCGGCCGATTATCACCGAGGCGATTTCGATAATCTACCAAACCGATAGTCCGATCTGTGCACATTCTTGGTTTCGTTAAGAATGTTAGTAAAAAAACCGGGTTTTGAATTAGATTAAAATTGCCAATATATGCAATTTCTGAGCACCAGATAAATTCCCAGATTTGGTTTATTTACTCATATTTTTAGCGAAACCATCAATCTTTACGAATTCGGCCGATTATCACCGAGGCGATTTCGATAATCTACCAAACCGATAGTCCGATCTGTGCACATTCTTGGTTTCGTTAAGAATGTTAGTAAAAAAACCGGGTTTTGAATTAGATTAAAATTGCCAATATATGCAATTTCTGAGCACCAGATAAATTCCCAGATTTGGTTTATTTACTCATATTTTTAGCGAAACCATCAATCTTTACGAATTCGGCCGATTATCACCGAGTCGATTTCGATAATCTACCAAACCGATAGTCCGATCTGTGCACATTCTTGGTTTCGTTAAGAATGTTAGTAAAAAAAACCGAGTTTTGAATTAGATTAAAATTGCCAATATATGCAATTTCTGTGTATCAGATAAATTCCCAGATTTGGTTTATTTACTCATATTTTTAACGAAACCATCAATCTTTACGAATTCGGCCGATTATCACCGAGGCGATTTCGATAATCTACCAAACCGATAATCCGATCTGTGCACATTCTTGGTTTCGTTAAGAATGTTAGTAAAAAAACCGGGATTTGAATTAGATTAAAATTGCCAATATATGCAATTTCTGAGCACCAGATAAATTCACAGATTTAGTTTATTTACTCATATTTTTAGCGAAACCATCAATCTTTACGAATTCGGCCGATTATCACCGAGGCGATTTCGATAATCTACCAAATCGATAATCCGATCTATGCACATTTTTGGTTTCGTTAAGAATGTTAGTAAAAAAACCGGGTTTTGAATTAGATTAAAATTGCCAATATATGCAATTTCTGAGCACCAGATAAATTCCCAGATTTGGTTTATTTACTCATATTTTTAGCGAAACCATCAATCTTTACGAATTCGGCCGATTATCACCGAGGCGATTTCGATAATCTACCAAATCGATAATCCGATCTATGCACATTTTTGGTTTCGTTAAGAATGTTAGTAAAAAAACCGGGTTTTGAATTAGATTAAAATTGCCAATACATGCAATTTCTGAGCACCAGATAAATTCCCAGATTTGGTTTATTTACTCATATTTTTAGCGAAACCATCAATCTTTACGAATTCGGCCGATTATCACCGAGGCGATTTCGATAATCTACCAAACCGATAGTCCGATCTGTGCACATTCTTGGTTTCGTTAAGAATGTTAGTAAAAAAACCGGGTTTTGAATTAGATTAAAATTGCCAATATATGCAATTTCTGAGCACCAGATAAATTCCCAGATTTGGTTTATTTACTCATATTTTTAGCGAAACCATCAATCTTTACGAATTCGGCCGATTATCACCGAGGCGATTTCGATAATCTACCAAACCGATAGTCCGATCTGTGCACATTCTTGGTTTCGTTAAGAATGTTAGTAAAAAAACCGGGTTTTGAATTAGATTAAAATTGCCAATATATGCAATTTCTGAGCACCAGATAAATTCCCAGATTTGGTTTATTTACTCATATTTTTAGCGAAACCATCAATCTTTACGAATTCGGCCGATTATCACCGAGTCGATTTCGATAATCTACCAAACCGATAGTCCGATCTGTGCACATTCTTGGTTTCGTTAAGAATGTTAGTAAAAAAAACCGAGTTTTGAATTAGATTAAAATTGCCAATATATGCAATTTCTGTGTATCAGATAAATTCCCAGATTTGGTTTATTTACTCATATTTTTAACGAAACCATCAATCTTTACGAATTCGGCCGATTATCACCGAGGCGATTTCGATAATCTACCAAACCGATAATCCGATCTGTGCACATTCTTGGTTTCGTTAAGAATGTTAGTAAAAAAACCGGGATTTGAATTAGATTAAAATTGCCAATATATGCAATTTCTGAGCACCAGATAAATTCACAGATTTAGTTTATTTACTCATATTTTTAGCGAAACCATCAATCTTTACGAATTCGGCCGATTATCACCGAGGCGATTTCGATAATCTACCAAATCGATAATCCGATCTATGCACATTTTTGGTTTCGTTAAGAATGTTAGTAAAAAAACCGGGTTTTGAATTAGATTAAAATTGCCAATATATGCAATTTCTGAGCACCAGATAAATTCCCAGATTTGGTTTATTTACTCATATTTTTAGCGAAACCATCAATCTTTACGAATTCGGCCGATTATCACCGAGGCGATTTCGATAATCTACCAAATCGATAATCCGATCTGTACACATTCTTGGTTTCGTTAAGAATGTTAGTAAAAAAATGGGTTTTGAATTAGATTAAAATTGCCAATATATGCAATTTCTGCGTATCTGATAAATTCCCAAATTTGGTTTATTTACTCATATTTTTAGCGAAACCATCAATTTTACGAATTCGGCCGATTATCACCGAGGCGATTTTGATAATCTACCAAACCGATAGTCCGATCTGTACACATTCTTGGTTTCGTTAAGAATGTTAGTAAAAAAATGGGTTTTGAATTAGATTAAAATTGCCAATATATGCAATTTCTGCGTATCTGATAAATTCCCAAATTTGGTTTATTTACTCATATTTTTAGCGAAACCATCAATTTTACGAATTCGGCCGATTATCACCGAGGCGATTTTGATAATCTACCAAACCGATAATCCGATCTGTACACATTCTTGGTTTCGTTAAGAATGTTAGTAAAAAAAATGGGTTTTGAATTAGATTAAAATTGCCAATATATGCAATTTCTGCGTATCAGATAAATTCCCAAATTTGGTTTATTTACTCATATTTTTAGCGAAACCATCAATCTTTACGAATTCGGCCGATTATCACCGAGGCGATTTCGATAATCTACCAAACCGATAGTCCGATCTGTGCACATTCTCGGTTTCGTTAAGAATGTTGGTAAAAAAACCGGGTTTCGAATTAGATTAAAATTGCCAATATATGCAATTTCTGAGCACCAGATAAATTCCCAGATTTGGTTTATTTACTCATATTTTTAGCGAAACCATCAACCTTTACGAATTCGGCCGATTATCACCGAGTCGATTTTGATAATCTACCAAACCGATAATCCGATCTGTGCACATTCTTGGTTTCGTTAAGAATGTTAGTAAAAAAACCCGGGTTTTGAATTAGATTAAAATTGCCAATATATGCAATTTCTGTGTACCAAATAAATTCCCAGATTTGGTTTATTTACTCATATTTTTAGCGAAACCATCAATCTTTACGAATTCGGCCGATTATCACCGAGGCGATTTCGATAATCTACCAAACCGATAGTCCGATCTGTGCACATTTTCGGTTTCGTTAAAGATATTAGCAAACAAATCGGGTATTGAATTGGATTCAACCTGCCAATATATGCAATTTCTGTGCACCAGATAAATTCCCAGTGTAATTTTTTTGATTACTGAACATTTTTGAACAACTTTACTAAATTTGGTACGAAATTTCTCTTTCATGGCAAATTAATCGATACGATTTTGTTAAAAAATATATCTCAAAAAATTATTAAGCATCTTTTTTAATATTTATGTTAATTCTTACTTTGTGGACGATTATAAATTGACTAAATCCACGCAATTTTGATAAAACTACATCTTATATCAACATCATCTCTATATCTTGATTATTTTTAAAGATATGCAACTAAGAGTATATGCAAGAATGTTCCAACATTACTTAAATTTTCATTAGAAACTTCTTATAAACAAATTTGACTCAAATTTGATAATGAATTATCTTCAAGGACACGTTAATGAAATTGTTATTGAATGTTTGTGTGATAACGCACCAAAAATGATTAATTAGAAACTATTTTTGCAAAAATTTAATAATTAAGACTTTATTACGTCCAAAGGTGTTAAAAAAATCTGATTTATTTTTAAATTTATTGCCTAATACACAAATTGTGTAAGATGTATGAAGAAAAGTTTTATTTGAATCGATTTCATAGCAAATAAATTTAATGTACTCAAAAATGTTCAATAATTAAAAAATCTTTGATTAACTTAAAAATTAATTCAAAATAATCGGGAGTTTTTATCTGGGGACTATAAAATACAAAAAATATAATAAACAATTTCTATAATTTTCATCTCGAAGAAAATTTTAATAGAAATAATATCAAAAAAAAAATATATATTATAAAAATTATAATCAAATTAAAACTTACGAAATTTAATAATTTATTTTACTTTCCCTTCAGCTACATTTCCCGTTTCCTTTGGATCAGCATCAAGATTTTCACGCGTTAATGTTCCTTCTACCCTAAATTAACCAATCTTTAACCTCACAATCTAATTATTTAATCATTTATAAAAATGATTTTGTTAAATTTAATCATTGAAGATGAAATTAGTAATTTTAATGAAGAGTTCTGTAATTATTTAACATTTTTCGCGCATGCGTTTAATTTTTCAACTCGAATAAACCTTTTTTTATCGAATTGTTTTGATTTTCTAATCTCAATTTATTTTATGGTTCTATTGTTCAAAAAATAACTAAAAAAATCGTTTTAATGAATCAATTTTTTCGTTTTTGAATCGTTTTAAGTGATCCAAATCAAAATTAAAGTGAAGTAAATCTAATTTAAATAAATCCATGATTATTTTTTTATATTTTAAGGAACGAAGATTTTTTCTTTTCAAAAATCGGCCCATATCTTTAATTTATTTTATTACACAACGTACAAATCGTGTTTTGACCAAAAATTCCTCAAAAAAATTCTTTTTAATCTTAAAATTTGAATCAATCTTAAGAAATAGGTCAAAACAAGACGAAAAAGTCTTCATGTAATAAAATAAATCAAAGAATCTTTTTAAATTTAAAAAAGGTTTTATTAATCCATTAATTTTTTTTTTATAACAAAATTTTTTTGGGCCATATAAATTTAATATCGCGATCTAAATCATCACATAAAAATAAATAAACTTTTTTTATTTATTTCTTATTTTTAACTTTTTCTCTCATAATAAACAAAGAAGAAAAAAATTGATCGCTTCAATCTGATTCAATTCTGATTTTATCGAGATTAGAATAGAAAGAAATTAAAATCCTCGAACTGTGCGTAACCCCCATGAAGAGAAGAACCGCTTTTTTCCATCCTCCGAACCTGAAACACAAAAATTAAATCAATAAAATCCTCGATTAACTTACGTTTGGGTTTTGGAGGAATTAATTTTATTGATCCGGGTCGTTCCGATTCTAATCTCGATTTCTTTTCCGGTGGGGGGATTGTCTCTCGAATCGGGGATGGCCTCTTCGGTGGTGGAATGTTTGCTGGTATTGGAGTGACCGGTTTTTTTGGTATTCTCGGTGGGGGCGGTTTTGGTTCATCCAATAACCCGGTTGAGCGCATTTTTGCTTTATAAACTTTAACTGTTTTTGGTTTATCTTCGCTTCCTTTTCTAATTTCAATCGAAAATGTTGGCTTTTTAGTTTCATCCTTTGATTTTTCATCCTTTTTTGGTATCCTCCCGATTTTTTGTAAAGCTTGAGGTTGGATTTTCGTTAAAGTGTCTTTATCTTTCTCGGCTTGTTTCTCTTTAGAATCTTTTTTATCCTTCGAACTTGAACTTGACGAACTTTTACTCGTACTTTTCACTCCGTTACTTCTATGTTTATCGTTTTTGCTTTTATCTTTCGAACTAGAACTAGATTTTTTTTGAGAACTCGATTTATCCCGACTTTTTTCTTTTTCTTTATCCCTATCTTTACCACTTTTTGAACTACTTTTACTTCTATGCCTATCATGATTCGATTTTTCCTTCTTTTCCGACGATTCCTTCTTTTTACCATCAACTTTATCCTCCAAATCTATTTTTATTTTCTCATCCTCCACTTCCCCTCCAATATTCGCATCTCTCGAATCTTTCGAATCTTTCAAATCTTTCAAAGCAGTCTCACTCGATTCAACTTTCGATATCTTACATAAAACGGCCTTCCCATCTCTTAAAGCTATCTTATAACTCTCCGATTGCGATTTATCATCAGATTTTTTCACCGTAACTATTTTTAATGTCTCGATTTTTTCAGGAACCTCCTCCGATTCTTGATTCTCAATTTGAGGCGGCTTCACCCCAGTTAACTCCTCGAATCCCCCAATCGTCGTTAAAATATTATTATTGGGTATCGTCGAAAGTGGTTTAGTTTGACTATCTTTAACGATTTTTAACCAATTTTCAACCAACTCATTAGAAAGCTCACAAATATCTGTTTAAATAAAAAAAATAACATTTTAACATCAAATTTTTTTAAATCCTCAATCAACTTACTAAACGTATCATCCCTCTTCGTGAGCGATTTAACCAATTTAGGTAAATTATTCGTTTTGAGCTGCTCAATATCCGTAGGGGCCATCAATAAAAGCTCCAACAACTCCTTCACCAACGGCCAATTTTGATTGTTGATCCCGTCTTGCATCCAAAGATGAACCAAATTCCAACCACCCTCGAGCATGAATTGCCCCAAAAGCTGCGTCTCCGTGCTCTTCAAAATGAGGATATAAACGCATTTGCTCACCAATTTCTTCGAGAACTTCGTCATCAAACTGTTTATTTAAAAAGATCTCGTTATGTCAAAAATGATTTTAACGAATTCTCTTACCTCGCTAATCTTTGGACCTCATTTTTCGATAAAATACCGCCGTTGGGGTTCAAAAGAACCGTGAGACAATTGAGGAGTTGAAGGGGGTCAATTCGCGGCTGAAAAATGTTAAAAATAAAATTTATTTAAATTTTTTTCAATTTGAAATTCCCGCGCAAAACCGACAGATGGCGTCGTGTGGGTTTTTAAGGTTTTTTCTGATTCTTATAAAAATAATTATTAAAGAATCTTAATTAATTAATTAATAGCGCTTAATAAACTTATCAATAACGATAAAAATACGTAATAATAAAATATCGTCCTATATCCTTACCATTTTTTTTTCTCAATCCTCAAAGCACCAAAAAACGGGGATAAATCACATATTGCGTGCAATATGGACTGAATTAAACGAAAGGAAATTTATATTTTTAAGCAAAATGTGAATAAATTACTCTTTTTTTGTATTTGAACGAAAAAAGCCCATGGCGGCCGACGCCCCGACGACGTTCTCCGGATGCGTGACGTGTCTAATTTCTTACGAAACCCTATTACAAGAAAGTTGAACCTAATTCAACGTTCCTGTTACCTCCAATAACTAGTATTAGCCAATATACTAACAATTAAGAATATAAATAGTAATAATTATGATTATTTTCGCTATATTTTTGCACGAGAGAAGCAAGACAGCTGAACTTCTGCCATGCAAAGACGGAAATGGTGAAACGTCATCGAAAAATCAAGGGTTACCAACCGAATTCCACGAAAAACATCGTCAAATTAAATACTATTTTAAATTTTTAAAAAGAATTAAATTCATATTAATAAAGCAAAATTTAAATAAACATTTTTATAAATTAATTTAAAAAGAATCATATTTATTTATTTATTATTAATGCTCGAAATTAGTTAATTTTGAATTTATTTTGACTCACGCAGTGAATAATTAATTTCTACTTTCTCTAATTTTATTTATTAGAATTTATTTTCTTTAAATAATAATTAAAAGGGCGAAAATAACATTGCAAATTTAGTTTTAGTTAATAAATTAAAGACGTAAAAGTGAAATTTTAATAAAACGTAAAAATTTTTTTTTTAAGGTTATGTTAATACGTCAAACTAAAAAAAGGGAAAAGATGAGTTATTTTTGGGATAATAATAAATTCGGGATGATTAATTAACAAAAATTTATTTTATCTTTAAAATTATTAATATATTAATCATACATTTTATCAAAAAATTATTTTTTAATAAAAATTGTGAATTAATTTTATTGCCGATAATGTAGGAAACTGTTTATTTTTGATAATTAAATAATAAAGTTGATATAAATTAATTGATTTTAAATAAAAATAAAATCTTATTTATTTATAATTTTGGTATAATAATCAAAAATTGTTTTAAATTTATTATAAATTTTAATATTTGAATCAAAAACTTAATGAAATTTAACACTAACTTTATAGATGGCGCTAAATTTTGGTTAATTTTTAAATAATGATAATAAATTTAAAATAATTATTATAAATTATAAAAAAATTTAAAAAAATAATTATTAATTATAAAGGATTCCCAATTAAGTAATAATATCAAAATTACATGTAATACTCAAATTATACAATAAATAATTATAAATGATATCTAATTGTGCAATAATATCATAGATGTCAGGAGTAATTTTGAAATTTAAATTTTGATTCAATTAAATTAAAGAAACTTTTTTTTTAATAAAAAATACACATTCTCCTTTTCCACCAACAATAAATCACGTTTTTTATGTTTTCTTCAATAATTTCACTTCAATAAATCAGTATTAACGTCGTGCTTCATATCCAAACATATAATCTAGAAAATACCAACTTTTGAAGGGAAATTCCTCTTTCTCTAAGAGATATAGAGAAAATGATATCATAATTTGAGGTTTAAGTGGCGAAAATTTGAGCCAAATAATTTCTATATTACTTTAGATTGCAAAAAAGATGATGAAATTTGAAAGATTGTGGAGGGTTTTATTTTTGAAGGTGAAGAAATGACTTGTACATTAAATTGAAGGTTGAAACTTTTTCTTTCAAATGATGTATAACTTGTTGTTTGGATTTGAAATTGATTCAACCTAAGAAACGTTAAAGGATGATGTGTTTTTGATGTTTTTGAAGGATAAAGAAAAAAAAAAATGATAAAATTTGAGAAGATCGTGAAGGTATTATTTTTGAAAATGAAGAAATGGGTTGTATATCAAATTGAAGGTTAATTCTTCTTCTTTAAAATGATGTATAACTCGTTGTTTGAATTTGAAATCGTTTCCACTCAAGAGATGTTAAAAGATGATGTGTTTTTGACGTTTTTGTAGAAAAAAATGATAAAATTTGAAAGATCGTGAGGATTTTATTTTTGAAAATGAAGAAGTGAATCGTATATCAAATTAAAAGCTGATCCTTCTTCTTTAAAATGATATGTAATTTATTGTTTCAATTTGAAATTTATTGCACTCAAGAAATGTTAAATGACGATGTGTTTTTGATGTTTTTGAAGAATCACGAAAAAAATGATAAAATTTGAAAGACCGTGAGGATCTTATTTTTGAAGATGAAGAAATGAATCGTATACCAAATTAAAGGCTAATCCTTCTTCTTTAAAATGATATGTAATTTATTGTTTCAATTTGAAATTTATTGCACTCAAGAAATGTTAAATGACGATGTGTTTTTGACGTTTTTGAAGAATCACGAAAAAAATGATAAAATTTGAAAGATCGTGAGGATCTTATTTTTGAAGATGAAGAAATGAGTCGTATACCAAATTAAAGGCTGATCCTTCTTCTTTAAAATGATATGTAATTTATTGTTTCAATTTGAAATCTATTGCACTCAAGAAATGTTAAATGACGATGTGTTTTTGAAGAATCACGAAATAAATGATAAAATTTGAAAGATCATGAGGATCTTATTTTTGAAGATGAAGAAATGAATCGTATATCAAATTAAAGGCTGATCCTTCTTCTTTAAAATGATATGTAATTTATTGTTTCAATTTGAAATCTATTGCACTCAAGAAATGTTAAATGACGATGTGTTTTTGAAGAATCACGAAATAAATGATAAAATTTGAAAGATCGTGAGGATCTTATTTTTGAAGATGAAGAAATGAATCGTATACCAAATTAAAGGCTGATCCTTCTTCCTTAAAATGATATGTAATTTATTGTTTCAATTTGAAATCTATTGCACTCAAGAAATGTTAAATGACGATGTGTTTTTGAAGAATCACGAAATATATGATAAAATTTGAAAGATCGTGAGGATCTTATTTTTGAAGATGAAAAAATGAATTGTATATCAAATTAAAGGCTGATCCTTCTTCTTTAAAATGATATGTAATTTATTGTTTCAATTTGAAATTTATTGCACTCAAGAAATGTTAAATGACGATGTGTTTTTGAAGAATCACGAAATAAATGATAAAATTTGAAAGATCGTGAGGATCTTATTTTTGAAGATGAAGAAATGAGTCGTATACCAAATTAAAGGCTGATCCTTCTTCTTTAAAATGATATGTAATTTATTGTTTCAATTTGAAATCTATTGCACTCAAGAAATGTTAAATGACGATGTGTTTTTGAAGAATCACGAAATAAATGATAAAATTTGAAAGATCGTGAGGATCTTATTTTTGAAGATGAAGAAATGAATCGTATACCAAATTAAAGGCTGATCCTTCTTCCTTAAAATGATATGTAATTTATTGTTTCAATTTGAAATCTATTGCACTCAAGAAATGTTAAATGACGATGTGTTTTTGAAGAATCACGAAATATATGATAAAATTTGAAAGATCGTGAGGATCTTATTTTTGAAGATGAAAAAATGAATTGTATATCAAATTAAAGGCTGATCCTTCTTCTTTAAAATGATATGTAATTTATTGTTTCAATTTGAAATTTATTGCACTCAAGAAATGTTAAATGACGATGTGTTTTTGAAGAATCACGAAATAAATGATAAAATTTGAAAGATCGTGAGGATCTTATTTTTGAAGATGAAGAAATGAGTCGTATACCAAATTAAAGGCTGATCCTTCTTCTTTAAAATGATATGTAATTTATTGTTTCAATTTGAAATCTATTGCACTCAAGAAATGTTAAATGACGATGTGTTTTTGAAGAATCACGAAATAAATGATAAAATTTGAAAGATCGTGAGGATCTTATTTTTGAAGATGAAGAAATGAATCGTATACCAAATTAAAGGCTGATCCTTCTTCCTTAAAATGATATGTAATTTATTGTTTCAATTTGAAATCTATTGCACTCAAGAAATGTTAAATGACGATGTGTTTTTGAAGAATCACGAAATATATGATAAAATTTGAAAGATCGTGAGGATCTTATTTTTGAAGATGAAAAAATGAATTGTATATCAAATTAAAGGCTGATCCTTCTTCTTTAAAATGATATGTAATTTATTGTTTCAATTTGAAATTTATTGCACTCAAGAAATGTTAAATGACGATGTGTTTTTGAAGAATCACGAAATAAATGATAAAATTTGAAAGATCGTGAGGATCTTATTTTTGAAGATGAAGAAATGAGTCGTATACCAAATTAAAGGCTAATCCTTCTTCTTTAAAATGATATGTAATTTATTGTTTCAATTTGAAATCTATTGCACTCAAGAAATGTTAAATGACGATGTGTTTTTGAAGAATCACGAAATAAATGATAAAATTTGAAAGATCGTGAGGATCTTATTTTTGAAGATGAAGAAATGAATCGTATACCAAATTAAAGGCTGATCCTTCTTCCTTAAAATGATATGTAATTTATTGTTTCAATTTGAAATCTATTGCACTCAAGAAATGTTAAATGACGATGTGTTTTTGAAGAATCACGAAATATATGATAAAATTTGAAAGATCGTGAGGATCTTATTTTTGAAGATGAAAAAATGAATTGTATATCAAATTAAAGGCTGATCCTTCTTCTTTAAAATGATATGTAATTTATTGTTTCAATTTGAAATTTATTGCACTCAAGAAATGTTAAATGACGATGTGTTTTTGAAGAATCACGAAATAAATGATAAAATTTGAAAGATCGTGAGGATCTTATTTTTGAAGATGAAGAAATGAGTCGTATACCAAATTAAAGGCTAATCCTTCTTCTTTAAAATGATATGTAATTTATTGTTTCAATTTGAAATCTATTGCACTCAAGAAATGTTAAATGACGATGTGTTTTTGAAGAATCACGAAATAAATGATAAAATTTGAAAGATCGTGAGGATCTTATTTTTGAAGATGAAGAAATGAATCGTATACCAAATTAAAGGCTGATCCTTCTTCTTTAAAATGATATGTAATTTATTGTTTCAATTTGAAATTTATTGCACTCAAGAAATGTTAAATGACGATGTGTTTTTGAAGAATCACGAAATAAATGATAAAATTTGAAAGATCGTGAGGATCTTATTTTTGAAGATGAAGAAATGAATCGTATACCAAATTAAAGGCTGATCCTTCTTCTTTAAAATGATATGTAATTTATTGTTTCAATTTGAAATTTATTGCACTCAAGAAATGTTAAATGACGATGTGTTTTTGAAGAATCACGAAATAAATGATAAAATTTGAAAGATCGTGAGGATCTTATTTTTGAAGATGAAGAAATGAATCGTATACCAAATTAAAGGCTGATCCTTCTTCTTTAAAATGATATGTAATTTATTGTTTCAATTTGAAATCTATTGCACTCAAGAAATGTTAAATGACGATGTGTTTTTGAAGAATCACGAAATATATGATAAAATTTGAAAGATCGTGAGGATCTTATTTTTGAAGATGAAAAAATGAATTGTATATCAAATTAAAGGCTGATCCTTCTTCTTTAAAATGATATGTAATTTATTGTTTCAATTTGAAATCTATTGCACTCAAGAAATGTTAAATGACGATGTGTTTTTGAAGAATCACGAAATAAATGATAAAATTTGAAAGATCGTGAGGATCTTATTTTTGAAGATGAAAAAATGAATTGTATATCAAATTAAAGGCTGATCCTTCTTCTTTAAAATGATATGTAATTTATTGTTTCAATTTGAAATCTATTGCACTCAAGAAATGTTAAATGACGATGTGTTTTTGAAGAATCACGAAATAAATGATAAAATTTGAAAGATCGTGAGGATCTTATTTTTGAAGATGAAGAAATGAATCGTATACCAAATTAAAGGCTGATCCTTCTTCCTTAAAATGATATGTAATTTATTGTTTCAATTTGAAATCTATTGCACTCAAGAAATGTTAAATGACGATGTGTTTTTGAAGAATCACGAAATATATGATAAAATTTGAAAGATCGTGCGGATCTTATTTTTGAAGATGAAAAAATGAATGGTATATCAAATTAAAGGCTGATCCTTCTTCTTTAAAATGATATGTAATTTATTGTTTCAATTTGAAATCTATTGCACTCAAGAAATGTTAAATGACGATGTGTTTTTGAAGAATCACGAAATAAATGATAAAATTTGAAAGATCGTGAGGATCTTATTTTTGAAGATGAAGAAATGAATCGTATACCAAATTAAAGGCTGTTCTTTCTTCTTTAAAATGATATGTAATTTATTGTTTCAATTTGAAATTTATTGCACTCAAGAAATGTTAAATGACGATGTGTTTTTGATGTTTTTGAAGAATCACGAAAAAAATGATAAAATTTGAAAGATCGTGAGGATCTTATTTTTGAAGATGAAGAAATGAATCGTATATCAAATTAAAGGCTGATTCTTCTTCTTTAATATGATGTATAACTCATTGTTTCAATATGAAATTGATTCCATTTAAGAAGTGTTAAAGGATGATGTGTTTTTAACGTTTTTGTAAAATCACGAAAAAAACGATAAAATTCGAAAGATCGTGAAGATCTTAGTTTTGAAGATGAAGAAATGATTGTATATGAAATTGAAGGTTGAACCTTCCCTTTTCAAATAATATATAACCAATGATGTAAAATTACGGAAATTTATAATTTATGTAAATAAGTAGTGTAAATTACGTTTCTTTTTTCTTAAAATTTATTCTAACGTAATATAATAATGTTTTAATAAATTATTACGATAATTTTTTGATTATTTTGATTTAATAACACCATTATACAGACTACAAAAGAACATTTAAATGTATCTGCACATACGCGTATACTTTTCTTTATTATTTTGATGAACCAAATGTTCTTCAATCTTTGTCATCGCACAGACCCTTATTTTAGATAATTTTTGTATGGGACCTTCGTTCAGTAAGAATCCTGACTTGATTTTAGGGTTGGATGTGTCAAACATCAACAAGATGTGTCTCTGCTATCGTTATATAAACTTTATGCAAGAGTAACTAATTTGTATTTATTCAAACAAAAAGGTATTGTTTTCTTTATATATTATACTACAGGCAGTATGTTCATAAATTAAGTGCACTCATTGTATTCCTCAGGCCATTTTGAATGTATTAAGATTAAAAAATTGTCAAAAGATGTTAATTTAGAAATTTGGAGCTAAGTAAATATCTTTTTGCAATCGTGTAATTTTTTTCGCTACTGCCAAATTTGAAATGAGAGTACTCATCGTGTTTCTTGACTTAATTTGAAGATATTAAGATAAAAAAATTGTCAAAAAATGTAAATTTGCAAATTTAGAGCTTATCAACTTACCTTTTATGACAGTGTAATTTTTTTTGCCACTGCCAAATTTGAATTAAGTGTACTCATCGTATTCCTCAGGTCATTTTGAATGTATTAAGATAACAAAATTGTCAAAAGATGCAAATTTACAAATTTAGAGCTAATCAAATCACTTTTTATAAAAGTGTAATCTTTTTACTACTGCCAAATTTGAAATGAGAGTACTCATCGTGTGTCTTGGTTTAATTTGAATATATTAGGATGAAAAAATGTTAAAAAATGCAAATTTGCAAATTTAGAGCCCATCAAATTACCTTTTATGACAATATAATTTTCTTTCCACTGCCAAATTTGAATTGAGTGTACTCATCGTATTCCTCAGGCCATTTTGAATATATTAAGATAACAAAATTGTCAAAAGATGCAAATTTACAAATTTAGAGCTAACCAAATCACTTTTTATAAAAGTGTAATTTTTTTTTGCTACTGCCAAATTTGAAATGAGAGTATTCATTGTGTTGCGTGGCTTAATTTGGACATATTGGGATAAAAATTGTCAAAAAATGTAAATTTGCTAATTTAGAGCGTATCAAATTACCTTTTATGACAGTATAATTATTTTTCCACTGCCAAATTTGAATTAAGTGAACTCATCGTATTCCTCAGGTTATTTTGAATATATTAAGATTAAAAGATTGTCAAAAGATTCAAATTTACAAATTTAGAGCTAACCAAATCACTTTTTATAAATAGGGAAATTTTTTTGTTACTGCCAAATTTGAAATGAGGGTACTCACCGTGTTCCTTGAATTAACTTGAACCCATTAGGATAAAAAAAATTGTCAAAAAATGTAAATTTACAAATTAAGAGCTAACCAATTCACTTTTTATAAAAGTGTATTTTTTTTGCTACTGCCAAATTTGAAATGAGAGTATTCATTGTGTTCCTTGGCTTATTTTGAACATATTGGGATAAAAAAACTCTCAAAAAATGGAAATTTGCACATTTAGAGCTTATCAAATTATCTTTTATGACAGTGTATTTTTTTTCTGCACTGCCAAATTTGAATTAAGTGTACTCATCGTATTCCTCAGGTCATTTTGAATGTATTAAGATAACAAAATTGTCAAAAGATGCAAATTTACAAATTTAGAGCTAACATAATCACTTTTTATGAAAGTGTATTTTTTTTGCTACTGCCAAATTTAAAATGAGAGTATTCATTGCGTTCCTCGACTTAATTTGAACATATTAGGATAAAAAAAAATTGTTAAAAAATGCAAATTTAAAAATTTAAAGCCTATCAAATTACCTTTTGTGACAGTATAATTTTTTTGCAACTGCCAAATTTGGAATGAGAGTACTCATCGTGTTTCTCGGCTTAATTTGAAGATATTAGGATAAAAAATTGTCGAAAAATGAAAATTTGCAAATTTAGTCAATTAAATTACCTTTTATGACAGTGTACTTTTTTTTGCCACTGCCAAATTTGAATTAAGTGAACTCATCGTATTCCTCAGGTCATTTTGAATATATTAAGATTAAAAGATTGTCAAAAGATGCAAATTTACAAATTTAGAGCTATCCATATCACTTTTTATAATAGCGTAATTTTTTTCAACTTCAACATATTAGGATAAAAAAATTGTCAAAAAATGCAAATTTACATATTTAGAGCCTATGAAATTACCTTTTGTGACAGTATAATTTTTTTGTACTGCCAAATTTGAATTAAGTGTACTCATCCTATTCCTCAGGTTATTTTGAATACATTAGGATAAAAAAATTGTCAAAAAATGCAAATTTATAAATTTAGAACTAACCAAATCACTTTTTATAAAAGTGTAATTTTTTTTGCTACTGCCAAATTTTAAATGAGGGTATTCATTGTCTTCCTTGACTTAATTAGAACATATTAGGATAGAAAAATTGTCAAAAAATGCAAATTTAAAAATTTAAAGCCTATCAAATTACCTTCTGTGACAGTATAATTTTTTTGCAACTGCCAAATTTGAAATGAGAGTACTCATCGTGTTTCTCGGCTTAATTTGAAGATATTAGGATAAAAAATTGTCGAAAAATGAAAATGTGCAAATTTAGTCAATTAAATTACCTTTTATGACAGTGTAATTTTTTTTGCCACTGCCAAATTTGAATTAAGTGCACTCATCGTATTCCTCAGGTCATTTTGAATATATTAAGATTAAAAGATTGTCAAAAGATGCAAATTTACAAATTTAGAGCTATCCATATCACTTTTTATAATAGCGTAATTTTTTTTTGCTACTGCCAAATTTTAAATGAGGGTGTTCACCGCGTTCCTTGAATGAACTTCAACATATTAGGATAAAAAAATTGTCAAAAAATGCAAATTTACATATTTAGAGCCTATGAAATTACCTTTTGTGACAGTATAATTTTTTTGTACTGCCAAATTTGAATTAAGTGTACTCATCCTATTCCTCAGGTTATTTTGAATACATTAGGATAAAAAAATTGTCAAAAAATGCAAATTTATAAATTTAGAACTAACCAAATCACTTTTTATAAAAGTGTAATTTTTTTTGCTACTGCCAAATTTTAAATGAGGGTATTCATTGTCTTCCTTGACTTAATTAGAACATATTAGGATAGAAAAATTGTCAAAAAATGCAAATTTGCAATCAAATTACGTTTTGTGACAGTGTTTTTTTTGCCACTGCCAAATTTGAATTAAATGTACTCATCGTATTCCTCAGGTTATTTTGATTACATTAAGATTATTTAATTACATTAAGATCACTCATTAAAAGTGTCCAATTTGGGACACCTGTACATTCGATTTCAATTTATAATAAAAAGGCACTCAATAGTTTAAAATCAGTAGTAAATTTTCTTATCAAAATCACATAAAATTTACACCTCAATAAAATTCTTTTTATTATCACCGGTTTCTCAATAAAACATGATTTATTTTTTAATGCGTTCCTACCATTCGAATCAATATCATTTCTTTTTCTATTTACCAACATGAATTAATAAGTTATTAATTCTTGTCAAATAACTTTTTGAGGTGTCAATTGAAAAAAAAACTTAACCCACTTCCTTCTGTCAGGTATTGTTACTATTTACCCCGTCCTTTTACCATATTGATTTTATTCCTCGCATGTACAACTTCCCAGAAAAAACGATCAATAATTTTCCTGTTGTGTATGTAGTTCCGTGCCGTCCATTCGAAATGATCAAAACATTTCTTTGAATTTGGCGAAGAAATTATTTAAACCATAATCAAGTAGAAAAAGCGAATTCTTCAGAATGGAAGCTACCAATAAAGGGATGAAGATGGGTGCTATTAATAAAGTCGGAGTCCCATTTTATGAACCCCCACCAAGAAAAACTAGCGCCGAAATTATAAATGAAGCGAAAATGGCAATTAGAGGTAAAAATTAATTTAATTAAACATGAAATTTATTATATTTAAAATTTTTTTTTTAGGTGTTGATGATTTTTCACAAACTTTGGTGAAACCTTTACAAACACAAAGACCATTTACGCCAAGAGAAAAAGAAAGATTGTTGTTTGGGAAGAAAAGTAAATCGAATAGACCACCAAGTTCCTTTAGTTTAAGATATTTGCAATCAGAAAATGAGTTTTCAATTCCAACAACAACCCCGGAAGATTCCGATGATGTTCCAATTAAAAAATTGGCGAATACGAACGATTTAAAAGGAGCTTATTCGAAAAAACGTGCTAATTCAATTTGCGAAATGAATGAGAATAAAATCTTTAATGTTCCGGTTAAAGATGTTCCAAAAATAAGGTTACCATCTTTGGATGGAAAAAATAAAAAGAAATCTATTAATGGTAATAAATTTTTGTATAAAAATTTTTGTATAAAAAATTTTTGTATAAAAAATTTTTGATTTAATTTATTTTTTTTTAGTTAATGAAATTGAAAAACGCAACGCGTTTAGTTCGCCTCAAGAAAAAACCGATTACAATCAACTCAGAAACGAATCCCCGTTTGGTAGGCCATCAAAAAAACAAACCCTTTCCGAATGTTTATTACTTGGACCTCAAAATTTGGACAAAATTTTCGGAAATAAACAAATTGTGTATGATTCTGAAACGTTATTTGTAAAATCGGGTTATTTCAAACAAGATGAGGGAAATAATAAAAATTATTATTCTTTCGATAAAACCGTAGAAGATAAAAGTAAAATGAATACAGTTGAAGATGTTTTGAATTTATTAAACGTGGAAACGACAAAGAATGATAACGAAAATTTTATTATCGATTTGCTTGATGAATTATATAAATGTATGGAGAATGAAAATATGATTCATGGGAAAGTTAATTCGAAAACTAAAATACATATTTTGAAGTGCCTTTATAAGTTCGTTGAGTCTTATAATGAAGAATTACTTCTTGCTTTGGCGAGAATTATTTTGGCTGTAAGTTGATTTAGTTAATTGGTGTGGATGAATTTTTTGGCTAAATTACAAAATTAATTGCTTTTTTTATAATTGAAATAATTATTTACAAAATTTTAAGCTAATTAAAGCTAAGGACTAATAAACTAACAAGAATTTCTATCTTTGCAATCAAATGCATGATGTCAATCAAATAGACATTCTTCATTATGGGGATACATCTTTAATGTATGAAAAAATAGCTAAGTCCTTATAGCCCAAATATAAACAACATCGGTTTCTGATCAATAATACATGTGATGAAATGTATAATTTTGTGAAGAATGACTGAAATTGAATTCCCGAAATTCCTAAAAATATTTCTGCCACTATTTCGTCTCCAGCCTTTTTTGATCCATCTATATAGATAGTTAGCGTTTTGCTCCAGCTTATGTTGCTTTTGGTATCGTCTCAATGCCAAAATGTTGCTTACTTAAGTAACTAAGTCTGTGTGAGCTTCAAAGAGGGTTGTTTACTTATAGCATCGCTCCAAAGGTCGTTCTGATCTGCTGCAAAAACTTAATACAATCCCTCAAAGACTTGATACAACCCCTCGAAGACTTGATACTGCCTCTAAATAACTTGATATTGCTCCCGCAACTCTAAATACTACTTCTAAGAGACTTGGGACTGCCTTTAGAAGCTGTCAGAAGACTGGACACTGCGTTTGGAAAATTTGATACTGATTTTAAAAGATTAAGACGAAGATATTGAGATGCTTTTAGAAAAGTTAATGCTTCGAGTAGACTAGAACTGTTTCCAGATGCTTCTAGAACACTTGATATTGTTTTCACATAGTTTGATGCTGCTTTTAGGAGACTTGATACTGCATCCACAAGACTTAAAATGCTTTCAGAAGACTTAAACTTAGAAGACGCGATACTGCCTCTGGCAGACTTGATACTACTTTTAAAATACTTGAAATGCTTTCAAAAAGTTTGCAATGCTTCCAGAAGATTTACTATGATCCCTGGAAAACTTGATACTGCCCTGAAAGATTTGATACTCCTTCTAGAAAATTTGACATTGTTGCAGAAGACTTGTAATGCTTCGAAAAAACTTTGAAGTGCTTCTAGAAGACTTGATACTACTTCCAGAAGCCTTTGAAGTATTTCTAGAAGACTTGATACTACTTTCAGAAGACTTGTAATGTTTCCAAAAGACTTTGAAGTGCTTCTAAAAGACTTGATACTGCTTCCAGAAGACTTGCAATGCTTCCAAAAGATTTTGAAATGCTTCTAGAAGATTTGATACTGCTTCCAGAAGCCTTGTAATGCTTCCAAAAGACTTTGAAGTGCTTCTAGAAGACTTGATACTGCTTCCAGAAGACTTGCAATACTTCCAAAAGATTTTGAATTGCTTCTAGAAGATTGGATACTACTTCCAGAAGACTTGCAATGCTTCCAAAAGACTTTGAAATGTTTCCAGAAGACTTGCATACTTCAAGAAGACTTGATACTACCTTCGAAGAACTTAATACTGCATCTAGAAAACTTAATATTGCTTCTAAAAGATTTGATACTGCTTCCAGAAGCCTTGTAATGCTTCCAAAAGACTTTGAAGTGCTTCTAGAAGACTTGATACTGCTTCCAGAAGACTTGCAATACTTCCAAAAAATTTTGAAATGCTTCTAGAAGATTGGATACTACTTCCAGAAGACTTGCAATGCTTCCAAAAGACTGAAATGTTTCCAGAAGACTTGCATACTTCAAGAAGACTTGATACTACCTTCGAAGAACTTAATACTGCATCTAGAAAACTTAATATTGCTTCTAAAAGATTTAAAATATTACCAAATAACTCGATACTGCCTTTGGAAGACTGGGTACTGCATTTAAAAAACTTGATATTGCTTGCAGAAGACTTCAAATGCTTTCAAAAACTAGCATCTGCTGCGAATGTTCTTTTGAGCACGTATTATGAATTGAGACTTAATACTGCTTCTAGGAAAGTTCATATTGCGTACAGAGAAATTGAAATGTTTCCAGAAGACTAGCAATATTTCCAGAAAATTTGATAATGGTTATAGAAGACTTGAAATGCTTTCAGAAAACTCGATGCTGCTTTTGGTAGGCTTTATACTGCTTCCAAAAGATTTTAAATGCTTCCAGAAAACTTGATACTTCCCCTACCAGACGACGCTGGTTGTAGAAAACTTGAAATGCTTCCAAAAGACTTGACATTGCTTCTGGAAGACTTGAACTTTTTCTAGAAGACTTGAAATCCTTCCAGAACACTTATTATTATTCCTTTTCGAAGACTTGACACTGCTTCTAGAAGACTTAAAATCTTTCCAGAATACTTATTATTATTCCCTTTAAAACACTTGATATTGCTTCTAGATGACATTATATTGCATCCAAAAGCTTTGATACTGTTTACAGAATACTTGAAATGCTTCCAAAAGATTTAACATTGCCTCTAGAAGACTTGAAATGCTTTCAGAAAAGTCGATGCTGCCTTTGGTAGACTTTATACTGCTTCCAAAAGATTTTAAATGCTTCTAGAAGACTTGATGCTTCCCCTAGAAGACTTGACACTAGTTGTAGAAAACTTGAAATCCTTCCAAAAGACTTGATATTGCTTCTGGCAAACTTGATATTGCATGCAAAAGACTTGAAATGATTCCAGAAGACTTGTTATGTCTCCAGAAGATCTGTAATGCTTTCAAAAGACATAATTCAGTAGAATATGGTTAATTCGAAATCTTTTTTAATTAAGAATCGAATTTTTCTCAATGCTAAAAAATTGTGGTTTATTCCAACTTTTTTTTTGATAATTCGAAGTTTTTATAAAAAGAAATCAGTAGAAAAGGTAAACTGTAAAGCCGGGAATTCCCGGACCAAAATTGTGGGTGACAAAGCCTTGGATTTACAAAACTTTAACGTTGGCGGAAAAAATAGTGACGATTAAAGAGGTGGAGAAGGGAGCTAAGAAGAATCTGAAATTGCAAAGGAATTTGATCCTTCCAGAAGACTTGATACTGCTTCTATTAAAGACTTGACATTACCTCTGGAATGCTTAGAATGCTTTCAAAAAACTTTGCACTGATTCTAAAAGACCTGATATTGATTCTAGAAGACTTGATACTGCTTCCAAAAGACTTGAAATGCCTCCAGAATACTTGATACTGTTTCCAATTGATTTGGTGCAGCTACTAGATGACTTGATATTGCTTCCAAAGGACTTGAAATGCTTCCAGAATACTTGATACTGTTTCAAGATGACTTGATACTGCTTAGAAAAGAATGGAAATGTTTCGAGAAGGCTTGGTACTGCTTCTAAAAGACTTGATGTTGGTTCCAAAAGACTTGAAATGTTGGTTCTAAAAGACTTGAAATGTTTTGGTAAAGAAAAACATTTTACTTGAAAAGATTTGGTGCTTCCAGAAGACTTGAACTGTTTCCAGAAAAATCAATATTGCTTCTGGAAGTCTTGATACTGCTTCCTAAAGACTTGAAATGCTGCCAGAATACTTGATACAAACTTGATGGAAGCATTTCAAGTCTTTGGAAGTAATATCAAGTCATTTAGTAGCTGTACCAAATCAATTGGAAACAGTATCAAGTATTCTGGAAGCATTTCAAGTCTTTTGGAAGCAATATCAAGTCATCTAGTAGCTGCACCAAATCAATTGGAAACTGTATCAAGTATTCTGCAAGCATTTTGCTAGCAGTGTCAAGACTTCCAGAAGCAATATTGATTTTTCTGGAAACAGTTCAAGTCTTCTGGAAGCATCAAATCTTTTGGAAACATTTCAAGTCTTTTGGAACCAATATCAAGTCTTTTAGAAGCAGTACCAAGCCTTCTCGAAACATTTGTACTCTTTTCTAAGTAGTATTAAATCATCTTGAAACAGTATCAAGTATTCTGGCAGCATTTCAAGTCTTTTGGAAGCAATATCAAGTCATCTAGTAGCTGCACCAAATCATCTGGAAACAGTATCAAGTATTCTGGAAGCATTTCAAGTCTTTTGGAAGCAGTATCAAGACTTCCAGAAGCAATATTAATTTTTCTGGAAACAGTTCAGGTCTTCTGGAAGCATCAAATCTTTTGGAAACATTTCAAGTCTTTTAGAACCAACATCAAGTCTTTTAGAAGCAGTACCATGCCTTCTCGAAACATTTACACTCTTTTCTAAGCAGTATCAAGTCATCTTGGAACAATATCAGTATTCTGGAAGCATTTCAAGTCTTTGGGAAGCAGTATCAAGACTTCCAGAAGCAATATTGATTTTTCTGGAAACGGTTCAAGTCTTCTGGCAGTATCAAATCTTTTGGAAACATTTCAAGTCTTTTGGAACCAACACCAAGTCTTTTAGAAGCAGTACCAAGCGTTCTCGAAACATTTCCACTCTTTTCTAAGCAGTATCAAGTCATCTTGAAACAATATCAGTATTCTGGAAGCATTTCAAGTCTTTGGGAAGCAGTATCAAGACTTCCAGAAGCAATATTAATTTTTCTGGAAACAGTTTAGGTCTTCTGGAAGCATCAAATCTTTTGGAAACATTTCAAGTCTTTTGGAACCAACACCAAGTCTTTTAGAAATAGTACCAAGCGTTCTCGAAACATTTCCACTCTTTTCTAAGCAGTATCAAGTCATCTTGGAACAATATCAGTATTCTGGAAGCATTTCAAGTCTTTGGGAAGCAGTATCAAGACTTCCAGAAGCAATATTGATTTTTCTGGAAACGGTTCAAGTCTTCTGGCAGTATCAAATCTTTTGGATACATTTCAAGTTTTTTGGAACCAACACCAAGTCTTTTAGAAGCAGTACCAAGCGTTTTCGAAACATTTCCACTCTTTTCTAAGCAGTATCAAGTCATCTTGAAACGGTATCAGTATTCTGGAAGTATTTCAAGTCTTTGGGAAGCAGTATCAAGACTTCCAGAAGCAATATTAATTTTTCTGGAAACGGCTCAAGTCTTCTGGAAGCATCAAATCTTTTGGAAACATTTCAAGTCTTTTGGAACCAACACCAAGTCTTTTAGAAGTAGTACCAAGCCTTCTCGAAACATTTCCACTCTTTTCTAAGGAGTATCAAGTCATCTTGAAACGGTATCAAGTATTCTGGGAACATTTCAAGTCTTTTGGAAGCAGTATCAAGACTTCCAGAAGCAATATTGATTTTTCTGGAAACGGTTCAAGTCTTCTGGCAGCATCAAATCTTTTGGAAATATTTCAGGTCTTTTAGAACCAACACCAAGTCTTTTAGAAGCAGTACCAAGCGTTCTCGAAACATTTCCACTCTTTTCTAAGCAGTATCAAGTCATCTTGAAACGGTATCAGTATTCTGGAAGCATTTCAAGTCTTTGGGAAGCAGTATCAAGACTTCCAGAAGCAATATTAATTTTTCTGGAAACGGTTCAAGTCTTCTGGCAACATCAAATCTTTTGGAAATATTTCAAGTCTTTTGGAACCAACACCAAGTCTTTTAGAAGCAGTACCAAGCGTGTGAAACATTTCCACTCTTTTCTAAGCAGTATCAAGTCATCTTGGAACAATATCAGTATTCTGGAAGCATTTCAAGTCTTTGGGAAGCAGTATCAAGACTTCCAGAAGCAATATTGATTTTTCTGGAAACGGTTCAAGTCTTCTGGCAGTATCAAATCTTTTGGAAACATTTCAAGTCTTTTGGAACCAACACCAAGTCTTTTAGAAATAGTACCAAGCGTTCTCGAAACATTTTCACTCTTTTCTAAGCAGTATCAAGTCATCTTGGAACAATATCAGTATTCTGGAAGCATTTCAAGTCTTTGGGAAGCAGTATCAAGACTTCCAGAAGCAATATTGATTTTTCTGGAAACGGTTCAAGTCTTCTGGCAGTATCAAATCTTTTGGAAACATTTCAAGTCTTTTGGAACCAACACCAAGTCTTTTAGAAATAGTACCAAGCGTTCTCGAAACATTTCCACTCTTTTCTAAGCAGTATCAAGTCATCTTGGAACAATATCAGTATTCTGGAAGCATTTCAAGTCTTTGGGAAGCAGTATCAAGACTTCCAGAAGCAATATTGATTTTTCTGGAAACGGTTCAAGTCTTCTGGCAGTATCAAATCTTTTGGATACATTTCAAGTTTTTTGAAACCAACACCAAGTCTTTTAGAAGCAGTACCAAGCGTTCTCGAAACATTTCCACTCTTTTCTAAGCAGTATCAAGTCATCTTGAAACGGTATCAGTATTCTGGAAGTATTTCAAGTCTTTGGGAAGCAGTATCAAGACTTCCAGAAGCAATATTAATTTTTCTGGAAACGGCTCAAGTCTTCTGGCAGCATCAAATCTTTTGGAAACATTTCAAGTCTTTTGGAACCAACACCAAGTCTTTTAGAAGTAGTACCAAGCCTTCTCGAAACATTTCCACTCTTTTCTAAGGAGTATCAAGTCATCTTGAAACGGTATCAAGTATTCTGGGAACATTTCAAGTCTTTTGGAAGCAGTATCAAGACTTCCAGAAGCAATATTGATTTTTCTGGAAACGGTTCAAGTCTTCTGGCAGCATCAAATCTTTTGGAAATATTTCAGGTCTTTTAGAACCAACACCAAGTCTTTTAGAAGCAGTACCAAGCGTTCTCGAAACATTTCCACTCTTTTCTAAGCAGTATCAAGTCATCTTGAAACGGTATCAGTATTCTGGAAGCATTTCAAGTCTTTGGGAAGCAGTATCAAGACTTCCAGAAGCAATATTAATTTTTCTGGAAACGGTTCAAGTCTTCTGGCAACATCAAATCTTTTGGAAACATTTCAAGTCTTTTGGAACCAACACGAAGTCTTTTAGAAGCAGTACCAAGCGTTCTCGAAACATTTCCACTATTCTCTAAGCAGTATCAAGTCATCTTGAAACAATATCAGTATTCTGGAAGCATTTCAAGTCTTTGGGAAGCAGTATCAAGACTTCCAGAAGCAATATTAATTTTTCTGGAAACGGCACAAGTCTTCTGGCAGCATCAAATCTTTTGGAAACATTTCAAGTCTTTTGGAACCAACACCAAGTCTTTTAGAAGTAGTACCAAGCCTTCTCGAAACATTTCCACTCTTTTCTAAGGAGTATCAAGTCATCTTGAAACGGTATCAAGTATTCTGGGAACATTTCAAGTCTTTTGGAAGCAGTATCAAGACTTCCAGAAGCAATATTGATTTTTCTGGAAACGGTTCAAGTCTTCTGGCAGCATCAAATCTTTTGGAAATATTTCAGGTCTTTTAGAACCAACACCAAGTCTTTTAGAAGCAGTACCAAGCGTTCTCGAAACATTTCCACTCTTTTCTAAGCAGTATCAAGTCATCTTGAAACGGTATCAGTATTCTGGAAGCATTTCAAGTCTTTGGGAAGCAGTATCAAGACTTCCAGAAGCAATATTAATTTTTCTGGAAACGGTTCAAGTCTTCTGGCAACATCAAATCTTTTGGAAACATTTCAAGTCTTTTGGAACCAACACGAAGTCTTTTAGAAGCAGTACCAAGCGTTCTCGAAACATTTCCACTCTTCTCTAAGCAGTATCAAGTCATCTTGAAACAATATCAGTATTCTGGAAGCATTTCAAGTCTTTTGGAAGCAGTATCAAGACTTCCAGAAGCAATATTGATTTTTCTGGAAACGGTTCAAGTCTTCTGGCAGTATCAAATTTTTTGGAAACATTTCAAGTCTTTTGGAACCAACAGCAAGGCTTTTAGACGCAGTACCAAGCCTTCTCGAAACATTTCCACTCTTTTCTAAGCAGTATCAAGTCATCTTGAAACGGTATCAAGTATTCTGGGAACATTTCAAGTCTTTTGGAAGCAGTATCAAGACTTCCAGAAGCAATATTGATTTTTCTGGAAACGGTTCAAGTCTTCTGGCAGCATCAAATCTGTTGGAAACATTTCAAGTCTTTTAGAACCAACACCAAGTTTTTTAGAAGCAGTACCAAGCGTTCTCGAAACATTTCCACTCTTTTCTAAGCAGTATCAAGTTATCTTGAAACGGCATCAAGTATTCTGGGAACATTTCAAGTCTTTTGGAAGCTGTATCAAGACTTCCAGAAGCAATATTGATTTTTCTGGAAACGGTTCAACTCTTCTGGCAGTATCAAATCTTTTGGAAACATTTCAAGTCTTTTGGAACCAACACCAAGTCTTTTAGAAGCAGTACCAAGCGTTCTCGAAACATTTCCACTCTTTTCTAAGCAGTATCAAGTCATCTTGGAACAATATCAGTATTCTGGAAGCATTTCAAGTCTTTGGGAAGCAGTATCAAGACTTCCAGAAGCAATATTGATTTTTCTGGAAACGGTTCAAGTCTTCTGGCAGTATCAAATCTTTTGGAAACATTTCAAGTCTTTTGGAACCAACACCAAGTCTTTTAGAAGCAGTACCAAGCGTTCTCGAAACATTTCCACTCTTTTCTAAGCAGTATCAAGTCATCTTGGAACAATATCAGTATTCTGGAAGCATTTCAAGTCTTTGGGAAGCAGTATCAAGACTTCCAGAAGCAATATTGATTTTTCTGGAAACGGTTCAAGTCTTCTGGCAACATCAAATCTTTTGGAAACATTTCAAGTCTTTTGGAACCAACACGAAGTCTTTTAGAAGCAGTACCAAGCGTTCTCGAAACATTTCCACTCTTCTCTAAGCAGTATCAAGTCATCTTGAAACAATATCAGTATTCTGGAAGCATTTCAAGTCTTTGGGAAGCAGTATCAAGACTTCCAGAAGCAATATTGATTTTTCTGGAAACGGTTCAAGTTTTCTGGCAGTATCAAATCTTTTGGAAATATTTCAAGTCTTTTGGAACCAACATCAAGTCTTTTAGAAGCAGTACCAAGCGTTCTCGAAACATTTCCACTCTTTTCTAAGCAGTATCAAGTCATCTTGAAACGGTATCAAGTATTCTGGGAACATTTCAAGTCTTTTGGAAGCAGTATCAAGTCATCTAGTAGCTGCACCAAATCATCTGGAAGCAATATCAAGTATTCTGGAAGCATTTCAAGTCCTTTGGAAACAGTATCAAAACTTCCAGAAACAATATTGATTTTTCTGGAAACGGTTCAAGTCTTCTGGCAACATCAAATCTTTTGGAAACATTTCAAGTCTTTTGGAACCAACACGAAGTCTTTTAGAAGCAGTACCAAGCGTTCTCGAAACATTTCCACTCTTCTCTAAGCAGTATCAAGTCATCTTGAAACAATATCAGTATTCTGGAAGCATTTCAAGTCTTTGGGAAGCAGTATCAAGACTTCCAGAAGCAATATTGATTTTTCTGGAAACGGTTCAAGTTTTCTGGCAGTATCAAATCTTTTGGAAATATTTCAAGTCTTTTGGAACCAACATCAAGTCTTTTAGAAGCAGTACCAAGCGTTCTCGAAACATTTCCACTCTTTTCTAAGCAGTATCAAGTCATCTTGAAACGGTATCAAGTATTCTGGGAACATTTCAAGTCTTTTGGAAGCAGTATCAAGTCATCTAGTAGCTGCACCAAATCATCTGGAAGCAATATCAAGTATTCTGGAAGCATTTCAAGTCCTTTGGAAACAGTATCAAAACTTCCAGAAACAATATTGATTTTTCTGGAAACGGTTCAAGTCTTCTGGCAACATCAAATCTTTTGGAAACATTTCAAGTCTTTTGGAACCAACACGAAGTCTTTTAGAAGCAGTACCAAGCGTTCTCGAAACATTTCCACTCTTCTCTAAGCAGTATCAAGTCATCTTGAAACAATATCAGTATTCTGGAAGCATTTCAAGTCTTTGGGAAGCAGTATCAAGACTTCCAGAAGCAATATTGATTTTTCTGGAAACGGTTCAAGTTTTCTGGCAGTATCAAATCTTTTGGAAATATTTCAAGTCTTTTGGAACCAACATCAAGTCTTTTAGAAGCAGTACCAAGCGTTCTCGAAACATTTCCACTCTTTTCTAAGCAGTATCAAGTCATCTTGAAACGGTATCAAGTATTCTGGGAACATTTCAAGTCTTTTGGAAGCAGTATCAAGTCATCTAGTAGCTGCACCAAATCATCTGGAAGCAATATCAAGTATTCTGGAAGCATTTCAAGTCCTTTGGAAACAGTATCAAAACTTCCAGAAACAATATTGATTTTTCTGGAAACGGTTCAAGTCTTCTGGCAACATCAAATCTTTTGGAAACATTTCAAGTCTTTTGGAACCAACACGAAGTCTTTTAGAAGCAGTACCAAGCGTTCTCGAAACATTTCCACTCTTCTCTAAGCAGTATCAAGTCATCTTGAAACAATATCAGTATTCTGGAAGCATTTCAAGTCTTTGGGAAGCAGTATCAAGACTTCCAGAAGCAATATTGATTTTTCTGGAAACGGTTCAAGTTTTCTGGCAGTATCAAATCTTTTGGAAATATTTCAAGTCTTTTGGAACCAACATCAAGTCTTTTAGAAGCAGTACCAAGCGTTCTCGAAACATTTCCACTCTTTTCTAAGCAGTATCAAGTCATCTTGAAACGGTATCAAGTATTCTGGGAACATTTCAAGTCTTTTGGAAGCAGTATCAAGTCATCTAGTAGCTGCACCAAATCATCTGGAAGCAATATCAAGTATTCTGGAAGCATTTCAAGTCCTTTGGAAACAGTATCAAAACTTCCAGAAACAATATTGATTTTTCTGGAAACAGTTAAGTCTTTTGAAAGCATCAACTCTTCAATATCATCAATATTGAATCAATATCAACTCTTCTAGAATTAGCACAAAGTTTTTTGAAAGCATTCTAAGTATTTCAGAGGTAATATCAAGTCTTTTGGAAGTATTTTAAGTCTTCTAGAAGCAGTATCAAGTCTTCTGGAAGGATCAAATTTTTTGAAAGCAATATTAAGTCTTTCAGAGTTAATATCAAGTCTTTTGAAAGTGTTTGAAATCTGCTAGAAACACTACTGAGTCTTTTGGTAGCAATCAAGTTTTCTTAGACGTAGAATAACATCTTCTGGAAGGATTCAAAGTATTTCAAAGGCAATATCAATTCATCCAGAGGCAATATTATGTAACCTTTGCTAGCTTTTTAAACGCAGTTTCAAGTTTTCTTGAAGTATTACAAATCTGTTAGAAGCATTATCAGTTTTCTGTCAATCATTTGAAGTCTTTTGCAAGCAAAATCAAGTTGTCTAGAAGCAATGTTAAGTCTTCCAGAAGCAATATCAAATTTTCCAGAAGCAATATCAAATTTTTCAGAAGCAATATCAAATTTTCCAGAAGCAGTATCAAATTTTCAGCAGCAATATCAAATTTGCCAAGGCAATATCAAGTTTTTCAGAAGCAACGTCAATTATTTCTTGGCCACCAACAAAGTTTAGTTGATAACTTTAAAAAAAAAAACATTTCTAGGTACAAATTTTTGGGTTAAATTGTATTTAGCCAATCAATTCAGACACACCCCATATAACACATCCACAATAAACAAATTTCATCGTTTTAGCTAAAAGTAACAGGAAACAATTTAAGCGGAGTTTGCAAATTAATTTTCAAAGTGGCAAAAAGCGACAAAAACGACTCATTATTTTTCCAAAAGAACATTTTAGAACTATTCGTCGACTCAATCGGAAGATGCAGCCCGTTAGAAGACGCGGAAGCCTGCGTTTACGGATACGGCGCGATCAAATTCCTCACAATGAACCCGAATTTGTTACAAAGAACGATCAATTTCGGAATATTACCTTTAATGGTTCTTCATCTCCAATTAATCAATAATTACGTAATTATTTTCAATTATAACCAATTTTTTTTATTGCAATTTATTTTTTTTTTTTAGAAACACGAAAAATCGATAATCCCGGAACAAACTAATCACGCATTATTCCAATTAACGGGTGCTTTAAGGAATTTGGCCGGGGATGAGACAATTTTTGATTTGTTTATAGAGAGTCAAGCGATTTCCCAATTATGTTTAACGATTAATCAATTTTCGTTAGATTTAGATATCGTTAGTAATATTTCGCGCACTTTAAGCACTTTATCGACGAGTGATAATTGTTCCGATCATATTTCGGAATATCCCGAAATTTATAAAGTTTTTGTTAGATTGTTCCAAAAATATTCCGGAAATGAAGAGATTATTGTAAGATTAACCTACATCATGGGGAATATCGTCTCGAGAATCGACGAAGCGAGAATTAAATTTTATAAAGAAGATAATAGTATTAACTCGTTAATAAATCTTTGGAAAATTTATTTGGAGAGGACTTTAAAACATTGCTCTATGAGAATAGAAAATGAAGATAATGATTGTGGGAATACAGAAGATGTTATGATCAAAATAATAAGGATTATCGCAAATGTTGTTATTAACGCGGATATTGGGGTTAAAATGAATAAGGAGTATGGGACGGAATTAATCGATGAGTTCCTTAAAGTCTTAATAAGTAATCCGTTTAAAAAGAACGACGAACTCGTTTTATCAGTTTTAAGCACGTTAAATAATCTCTCGTTTTATTACTCATCGGAAATGGATAACGACGTTTTTCATATTAAACAGGTTGATATCGTTGAAGGTAACTCATAAAATTTTTAATGAAGAGATTCTAATAACAAAATTTTAGCAATCCTCGAATACATCACAACCCCAAAAAAAGATAATGTAATCGAAGCGATGAGAATTTTAGGAAATTTATCCCGATGTAACATAACGAGGAGTTATATATCCCAAAAAAAAATCCTTGAAACTTTATTAAACATCCTTGAATCCGATGATATCATTCTTTTACGAACAACAATCGGAGTTTGCGTTAACTTAATGGCCGATAATAAAAATCGGATTCAATTAAAAAATTTTAACGGAATCTTCAAATTAATCGCCTTATTAAACATACACGGACAATACGATTGGTCTTTATCAACATTAACATGCCAAGTTATTTGGAATTATTGCATCGATGCCTCGAATTTGTACGAATTAATTACCGACACAGAAATGGAGCAATTAACGACGATTTTGGTTGATTATCTTGGTAAAAAATTTTTTTTGATTAATTAAATTGGATTGAGTAATTTTTTCTTTTTTAGATGAAGAGAAATTGTTTGGGTCCGATTCTGAAAGAGATGGATTTGTATCGCAAGATTATTTATTATGGGAGGATTTTGCGAATGTCGCGACGAATTTAATGGAGAAAATTGAACATTTTTTGGACTCAATCGACCATTTAGAGGATATTCGACCAACTAAGGACTCGAGCACGAATATTAGCTTTTCGGCGTGGTAAATACATCAATAAATTTAATTATTAAGCAAATTTTAAATGTTATTTAGATGAGAAATTTTAGTAAAATTAGAGTAGTTACATTTTTTATAACTTTTATTAAATGTTTAGATACATATCAAAAAAATAAAATTAAATAAATTATTTGATATCGTTTTTTTAAAATTTTTTTATAGATTTTGAAGCATTTAATTAATGAAATAATTATTTATTTAATGGGGGCCCCAGCCATTGTCTCACAATATTGATTTTTCTGAATATAGTTCAAGTCTTCTGGAAGCATCAACTCTTTTGGAATCAATATCAAATCTTTTAGAATTATTACAAAGTCTTTTGAAAACATTTTAAGTATTCCAAGGTAATATTAAGTCTTTTGGAAGTATTTTAAGTCTTCTGAAAGCGGTATCAAGTCTTTTGGAAGAATCAAATCTTCTTGAAGCAATATTAAAGTCTATCCCTGCTAATATCAAATCTTTTGGAAGTGTTTGAAATCTTCTAGAAACGGTACTGAGTCTTTTGGAAGCAACCAAGCTTTCTTAGAAGTAAATCATCTGAAAGCATTCAGAGTATTCCAAAGGCAATATCAATTCATCCAGAGGCAATGTTATGTAAGCTTTTCTAGTTTTCCAAACGCAGTTTCAAGTTTTCTTGAAGTATTACAAATCTGCTAAAACCATTATAAGTCTTTTGCAAGCAATATCAAGTTGTCTAAAAGCAATATCAAATATTCCAGAAGCAATATTAAGTTGTCCAGAAGCAATATCAAGTTTTCAAGAAGCAATATCAAATTTTCCAAAAGCAATATCAAATTTTCTAAAAGCAATATCAAGTTTTCCAGGAGCAGTATCAAGTCTTTTAGAGGCAATATCAAGTCTTTTGGAGGTATTTTACATCTTCTAGAAGCAGTATCAAATTTTCTGGAATCATTTCAACTCTTTTGCAAGTAATATCAAGTTTGCTAGGAGCAATATCAAGTCTTCTAGAGGCAATATCAAGTTTTCTGGAATCATTTCAAGTCTTTTGCAAGCAATATCAAGTTTTCCAGAAGCAATATCAAGTCTTCTAGAGGCAATATCAAGTCTTTTGGACGTATTTTACATTTTCTAGAAGCCGTATGAAGTTTCTTGCAATCATTTCAAGTCTTTTGCAAGCAATATCAAATTTTCCACACGCAGTATCAAATCTTCTAGAGGCAATATCAAGCCTTTTGGAAGCATTTTATATCTTTTAAAACCAGTATAAAGTTTTCTGGAATCATTTTAAGTCTTTTGCAAGCAATATCAAGTTTGCCAGAAGCAGTATCAAGTCTCCTCAAAGCAGTCCAAGTTTTCTAGAAACATTTCAAGTCTTCTGCCAGCAATATCAAATTTTCCAAAAACAGTATTAAGTCTCCTAGAAGCAGTAAAAGTCTTCTGGAAGCAATATTAAGTCTTTTGGAACCTGTATGAAATCTTCTGGAAGCAATTCAAGTCTTCCAGAGATAATATTAAGTCTTTTGGATGAGTTTGAAATCTTCTAGAAACAGTACCAAGTCTTTTGGGGACAAAATCAACTTTCTAAAAGTAGTATAAAATCTTTTGAAGGCATTACAAGTCTTCTGGAAGCAGTATCAAGTTTCCTAGAAGCAGTATCAAGTCTTCTAGAAGCAATCAAAGTGTTCTGGAAGCATTTCAAGTCTTCTGCTAGCAAAGTTAACTTTTCCAAAAGCAGTATCAAGTCTCCTAAAAGCAGTCCAAGTCTTCTGGAAACATTTCAAGTCTTCTGCCAGCAATATCAAATTTTCCAAAAACAGAATTAAATCTGCTAGAAGCAGTCCAAGTCTTCTGGAAGCAATATTAAGTCTTTTGAAACCTGTATGAAGTCTTCTGGAAGCAATTCAAGTCTTCCAGAAATAATATTAAGTCTTTTGGATGAGTTTGAAATCTTCTAGAAATAGTACCAAGTCTTTTAGGGGCAAAATCAACTTTTTAAAAGTGGTATAAAATCTTTTGAAGGCATTACAAGTCTTCTGGAAGCAGTATCAAGTTTCCTAGAAGCAGTATCAAGTCTTCTAGAAGCAGTCAAAGTCTTCTGGAAGCATTTCAAGTCTTCTGCTAACAATGTTAACTTTGCCAAAAGCAGTATCAAGTCTCCTAAAAGCAGTCCAAGTCTTTTGGAAACATTTCAAGTCTTCTGCCAGCAATATCAAATTTTCCAAAAACAGTATTAAGTTTCCTAGAAGCAGTCCAAGTCTTCTGGAAGCAATATCAACTTTTCTAGATGCAGTATCAAGATATTCGACCAACTAAGGACTCAAGCATAAATATTAGCTCTTCGGCGTGGTAAATACATCAATAAATTTAATTATTAAGATAATCTTTAATGTTATTTAGATGAGAAATTTTAGTAAAATTAGAATAGTTACATTTTTCATAACTTTTATTAAATGTTTAGATACATATCAAAAAAATGAAATTAAATAAATTATTTCATATTGTTTTTTTTTTTAAATTTTTTTATAGATTTTGAAGCGCGTAAGCATTTAATTAATGAAATAATTATTTATTTAATGGGGGCCCCAGCCATTGTCTCACTCTTTACTATCCCCCCGGATTTAATAATCAATTTATTACCTTGCCAATTTGCTATACAATCCGAATTCGTTTTAAAATCAACCTGCAATTTCTCCCAAATTTTCTTTTTTGGGTTAAGAACATCATCAGGAGTTCCATCTTCGTAATTTTCAACAAAAACGCGTTCTCCCACAATTGCATTTTCTGGGGGAATTAAAGGTTCTACTTCTTTCGGTTCATCCCTACAAACAAAAACAGATTTTTAATTTAATCTTGTACATTGAAAGTATGTTGCAAGAAAATAAACTTTTTTATAAAATTTTCAAATACCGCCATCTAGCGTCATTAAGTGTAATTGTGTTATTATTAATATAAAAAAATTAAAACACAAAAAATTAATAATTTTGAAACAACATTTTTTTAAATAGGACTATTTTAATATTTTTTTGGGAAATTAAAAAAAAATAAAATTAATATGCTATCACTTTCAGAAGACTTGAAATGCTTTCAGGAAGTTTGATACTGCCCATACAAGACTTCTAAAACACTTCAGAATATTTAGAATGGTTCGAGAAAACTTGCAAATTTCAACTGCTTCAACTTCTAAGACTTGATACTGCTTCTAGAAAACCTAATGTTGCCTCCAAAAGATTTGAAATATTTCCAAAATACTTGTAATGATGAGTAAACTTCATATTGCTTTTAGAAAACATAAAATGCTCCCTTAAAAAATGCTTTTAGAAAGCTTGATACTGCCCCTAGAAGACTTCACGGTGTTTATAAAACACTTGACATTGCTTCCAAAAGATTTGATATGCTGCCAGAAGAATTGTAATGGATTCAGAAGACTTGAACTACTTTCATTAACGAAAAAAATAGTAATTTAACAATAAAAACTAGCAATATCCACCCCAAAAATTTTGTATAGCACTATTTCAATATTTTTGGAGAATTAAATGGTTAGTAAAAAAAAATACAATTTAAAAAAAAGTTATTTAAACAACGCCGTAATTTATGGAAACTGTAAATTTAGTTTTTTCAACGACACTAGATGGCGTCGTTATATGTAATTTTTTAAATATATTTATTACCAACCATTTTAAATCCAAAAAAAAATTGAAATATATATATAAAAAAATGTTCAATTGAGCGCCTCAAAATTATTGATTTTTTCTGTTATTATATAAAAATTATTATTTTTTAAGTTAATAAAATATTTATACTTAATAACACTAGATGGCGCTATTTGAAAATGTTATAATAAAGCTTAAAAATAAAAAAAATCTTTTAATTTTTAAAAATAAAAATTATTTTTAGCTTAATTCCGAAACAATAAGAAATATTTCTGTATTTTTGAAATCAGAAAAAAATAACGAATTTAATGAGCTAAAAATCAAGGATTGTTTCTGATTAAAAAAACGAAGATTGTCTTAATATCTCAAAATTTAAAAGCGAAAAAAAATTTTCAATTACACCATCAAATTCTCCGTAAAAAAGTGTCCAATTAGGCACCTCAAAATTATCGATTTTTTCTGTTCTTATATAAAAATTATTACTTTTTAAGTTAATAAAATGTATATACTTAATAACACTAGATGGCGCTATTTGAAAATTTTACAAAAAAGCTTATTTTTAGCTTTATTCTAAGACAATAAGAAATATTTTTATATTTTTGAAATCAGAAAGAAATAACGAATTTAATGAGCTAAAAATCGGGGATTGTTTCTATTTGAAAAAACGAAAATTATCTTAATATCTAAAAATTTAAAAGCGAAAAAAAATTTCAACTACACCATCAAATTCTGCGTAAAAAAGTATTCATATAATGTCTAGTTATAATACTTCACCAATAATAATAACCAAGATAAAATATTTAAATAAAAAAAAATATTTTAATAAAATATTTACACTTAATAACACTAGATGGCGCTATTTGAAAATTTTATAAGATAGCTTATTTTTAGATTTCTTTTGAAACAATAAGAAATATTTTTATATTTTTGAAATCAGAAAAAATAACGAATTTAATGAGCTAAAAATCAGGGATTGTTTCTATTTGAAAAAACGAAAATTATCTTAATATCTAAAAATTTAAAAGCGAAAAAAAATTTCAACTACACCATCAAATTCTGCGTAAAAAAGTATTCATATAATGTCTAGTTATAATACTTCACCAATAATAATAACCAAGATAAAATATTTAAATAAAAAAAAAATATTTTAATAAAATATTTACACTTAATAACACTAGATGGCGCTATTTGAAAATTTTATAAAAAAAGCTTATTTTTAGCTTTATTCTAAAACAATAAGAGATATTTTTATGTATTTGAAATGAGAAAAAAATAACGAATTTAATGAGCTAAAAATCAAGGATTGTTTCTAATTAAAAAAACGAAGATTGTCTCAATATCTCAAAATCTAAAAGCGAAAAAAAAAATTTCAACTACACTATCAAATTCTCCATAAAAAGTGTCCATATAATATCTTAGTTATAATACTTCACCAATAATAACCAAGATAAAATATTTAAATAAAGAAAAAATATTTTAATAAAATATTTACACTTAATAACACTAGATGGCGATATTTGAAAATTTTATAAAAAAAGCTTATTTTTAGCTTTATTCTAAAACAATAAGAGATATTTTTATGTATTTGAAATCAGAAAAAAATAACGAATTTAATGAGCTAAAAATCAAGGATTGTTTCTAATTAAAAAAACAAAAATTGTCTCAATATCTCAAAATCTAAAAGCGAAAAAAAAAATTTCAACTACACTATCAAATTCTCCATAAAAAGTGTCCATATAATATCTTAGTTATAATACTTCACCAATAATAATAACCAAGATAAAATATTTAAATAAAAAAAAATGTTATAAAATATTTACACTTAATAACACTAGATGGCGCTATTTGAAAATTTTATAAAAAAGCTTATTTTTAGCTTTATTCTAAAACAATAAGAGATATTTTTATGTATTTGAAATGAGAAAAAAATAATGAATTTAATGAGCTGAAAATCAAGGATTGTTTCTATTTAAAAAAACGAAGATTGTCTTTATATCCCAAAATCTAAACGAAAAAAATTTTTTAATTATACCATCAAATTCTCCGTAAAAAAGTGTCCATATAATGTCTTAGTTATAATACTCTACCAATAATAACAACCAAGATAATAGCAGTTGCTGATTTTATGATATTTTCAATTTTGCCGTCTAACAGAAAAACTAAAGATGATAGCGCTTTGAGGTCTTCAGCATTGGATTTCTTTTAAAAAAAGAAATCATGAAATATCAGCTACTTTTTATCTTACTCTTATAGTTTTCGAGATTCAAGAATTTAAACCATCCTGTACAGTAACAATTAAATAAGGAGTTATTTGAAGCAAATTTTTCTTTAAAATAATGCAAAAGAGAGAATTATTTTACCTTGAAGCACACAAAACCATCCCCTTCGATTCCACCCCCCTCATTTTCGCCGGTTTCAAATTACAAAGTACCACGACCATTCGATTTTCCATCTTTTCAATCGGTACAAAATTAACCAACCCGCTTACGATGGTTCGAGGTTGCTCCTCTCCTAAATCAATTTTCTCTACGTATAAAGCATCAGCATCGGGATGTCTCGAAACCTCAACTATTTTCCCAACACGAATATCAAGACGAGATGGGACAAAATCATCCGATAAATTAGTTACAATTTCTAAAAAAAAATAAAACAATTAAAAATTAATCTCATTTTTAATCAATAATAACTTACTTTGTTTTCCTGGAACCGGATAAGCTTTCTCAATCAATTTCTTCAATTCAGGTTTCTCAAATTCTTTCCTAATCGGCTCCAATAACCGATTTATATAAATTTCAACTGCACCTTTTAAATCGCCCGGATGAATATTCCCCTCAGCAAATCCTTTCTCGAGAGATTCATAATTTTCATACTCAATATCCCCACCGTTTGCTTCATCCCTTTTAATGAGGAATTTCTCACTCGATCCAAACAACGGGAAAATCACGTGTTTTGTAAAAGATAAAATCCCGTTATTTTCGATATTCCCAGGTTCACAAAAAGCTTTTTTAAGCTTCTTTTTAACCGCAGAGGGTGTATCTAAAAGATCTATTTTGCTTTCATCTTCCGATGATGACATTTTCGCTCCGGTTAATCCGGGAACTTAAATAAATTTGAGTTAATTAATTTTTTAATATAATTAAATTAAATAATTACCCATTGGATTCATTAAATGAGCCCTTTTTTGATACCCCAATTGAGGTAAATATTTTTCGGCGAAAGTAAAAATTTTCCTTTGGTCGATCCCACCGAATTGAGCATCAACTTTAAGATATTCTTCATCCAAAGCCTGTAAACCTATATTTATAAAAATACTAAATATTTCTTTTAAATTATTAATAAAATTGTACCTGGGTATAAAAGACCGCTTAATAATGGGTGTTCGACTTGTTTAACAACTTCAGCCCCAGCTTTTTTAGCATCATGTTCGGTTATAACTGAGCTTAATCTATAAACATCTAATGTGTAGTCTTTAGATAATTGATAATCAGTTCCTTTTACGAATTTTAATTTATCTAAAGGTACCCCGATCGATTTTAACATAGCTTTTATTGAGTGTTCGTAATATTGCACTCGAAGCTCTAATAATTCCCAAGGTGCTTTCATGTTGTCTAAATAAGCGTGGAGATCAGCGAAAAGGATCGTCACTTCAGTCCCACTCCTTAAAAAATCAGCTACTTTCGACATTGGGACAAAATAAGCCACATGGGGTTTTCCGGTGGTTGCGGTGCCCCAATAAACTTTTAAATCCCGTTCTTTTAATATCGACTTAATTTTATCTTCTCCAAGAACTTCTTGGAGATTTCTTGATATTAAATTATATTTTTCATCCACCGAGAGAGCCATTTTTCCTATAAATTTGATTATTATGGGTTAGCATATGGTGAAACGTAACCTTTTGGTGGTGCAACATACCTTTATAATAATAAATTATTGCTGAAAAATGTGTTTATAAAGAAATTAATTTATTTGGTGATTGTGTTAGATTTAAATTAATATATTATAATAAAATTGGATAAAATAATTACCGGTTTATCTCTAACCTCACTTACAACGTGTAATGATCTGCTTAAAATGTTGGTAAATTAGGAATCTTTATGTTGATTAATTAGTTTTTGTTTGTATCATATAGATGGAGCCACACTCATTTGTTGTTATAGGTTTAAATTGGTGTCATTTTTTAACCTTTAAAAAGATATTTTTATAAATAATAGTTATATTAAGCATTTTTGAGCGTAATTTTATTCTTTGGATTAATTAACTCTTCAATCTTCATCCCCTTTGTGTTATTGTCTGTTCCCTAAGGTATATTTTTTAATTATCCGTTGGTTTGATTCTTACTCCGAAATGTTTCAACTTTTCAGTGATTAACTTAGGAAGAGTAAGTGGAAGATATTTGGAAGATGTCTATGTCTAATTGTGAATAAGTAGAAGCTGAGGAAGATGAAGAAAGAGAAGAAAATAGTGGAAACGAATTCGACTTGAATGGAGCTTTTTCGAATATATTCTTCTTAACTACAGGATTGGGTTGAGTTGAGTGGAAAAGAATGGATAAGAATAGTAAATGAAGATATTTGCAGGAGGTCTATATCAAATGGTGTGATAAATACATGCTGAAGAATATTTATTATTCCTAGCCGTTGATAATATTTATTATTCCTAGCCAGAACCTTTGTTTTGTCGAAGTTTATTTGGTGTCCCTCCGAATGGCAATGTTCCGGAACCGCCGACTGTTGAATCTTCCTCAGCCTCACATCCCTTTCGTGTTCCTTGATATGGCATTCGATGTTTCGTCCGGTTTGGCCAACGTAAAACTTCCCACAACTGCATGACAGCCGATAGACACCCGCTCCTTTTAATAGAGGTAGCTTGTCCTTGGCTATCGGGAGTGTATTCCGAATTTTGGTGACCGTCCCGTATCGCATCACGATGTCGTTTTTCTTGAGGTGTCTTGCAATTCGTTCCGTTACACCGGAAACGTAAGGAAGACAGATGAAACCAGCTGGTTCTGTACTTGCTGCAGCTTCTTCTCCCTGCTTCCGCTGCTTGGTGGCTCGGTTGATGTCCTTTAAACTATATCCATTTTTCTGTAGTACGTTCCGTAGAAACCGTTCTTCCTTCTTTAGGTGATCTCCTTTACATATTCTTGCTGCTCTCTGAAGCAAAATGCGAATTACGGACCTCTTCTGTTGGGGATGATGGTGCGATGTTGCCTCTAAGTACCTATTGGTGTGGGTTTTCTTTCGATACACCCCCAGTTCCATATCACCATTTGTCGTTCTATTGACCAATACATCTAAGAAGGGCAACTGCTTCGCGGATTCTGTTTCCATGGTAAATTTGATCATGGGATGTTGAGCGTTTAGATGATCTAGAAATTCAAAGAGGCGTTCCCTACCATGTTGCCATACCACAAACGTGTCGTCCACATATCGGAGCCATAGCTTTGGTTTCTATTGGCTCTTCTTCAGAGCATTTTCTTCGAACAATTCCATGTAAGAGTTAGCTATCACCGGCGACAAAGGAGATCCCATGGCTGCCCCCTCAAACTGTTCGTAGAACTCTCCTTTCCAACTGAAATACGTCGACGATAAACAAAATTCCACTAAATCTGGCACGTACTCTGGCAAACCCTCCGGAATGAGTTTTTGGCGAAGACCCTCTACCGCATCCTTAATTGGTACCCTAGTAAAAAGAGATTCTACATCGAAACTAACCAAAATATCCTCAGCATCTAACTTTACATTTTTCACTGATTCCACGAAGTGTGTCGAGTCCCTAACATATGATTCCGTGTTGCCTATAAAAGGAGAGAGAATTTTAGCGAGATGTTTGGCTAGTAGGTACGTTGGGGAATTGATGGCACTGACGATAGGACGAAGGGGGACGTCTGGTTTATGGATTTTTGGTAGTCCATCAATTCTTGGTGGTACCGGAGCCTGCACAAACAAACCTTTCTGATGTTCTGGTAGAATAGCTGTGGATTTTACAAGGCTCTTCATATTCCTTACGATCTTGTCTATAGGGTCCTTCTTGATCTTCCTGTAGGTGGCCTCCATCATTTTGGCGTCATATTCTTCCTTGTCCATCACAACGGTGGCATTCCCCTTGTCTGCTAGTAAGACGACGATTTCTGATTTTTCTTTAATAGATCGGAGTGCCTTCTTCTCACTAACTGTCAAGTTGGATTTTGGTGGTTTTGCTGATTTCAATACTCTGGCAACTTCTTGTCGGATCTCTTCGGCTTTCAGTGTGGGCATCCCTCGAACTGCTGCTTCCACTTCGCAGATTATTTACTGATCTGACAACCCTGTATATTTCTCCTGAAGCAAAATCAAAACTAACATTAGACATACACTGTGTTAAATAATTATCGTAACCTATGTCACGTTGTAATGTTGGTTATCTATCTCATTGTGTAGTGGTAACGGCGATATTTTTAAATTAGTAATCAGATTTTAAGCAGATGTTGAGAGCAGATCGAACGTTATTAGGTTATTATTGTCGCGATAACCATTTTTTGCTGCCTTTATATTTTTCCAAACAGTTCTTCTTAGCTTAAGCTATCGTTGTTTCTAGCGATTGATTTAAGCGGTAAGTCAATAAACAAATTAAAATAACGAAAACGTTCAATGAAATTTTTTTTCAGATTTTTATTTCTTTCGCTATGACGTTCACACCGGAACATGATGCCTTTATTTTAATGGCACATTATCGAAGCAGTACGCAGAATGCGGACGATAGTTGGGTTTATTCCTTACAAAGCTGTATACAGCAATTCAACCAATGTTTCCCAGATTCGACGTTGATTATGACGCTTTTAAGCATAGGAAACACGTTTTTACAGTCGTTAATTGCTATACAAAAGTCAACTTTTAATAACATTTTTCGAAAAAATTGTTTCAAATAATAGGAATATTCGTCGCGTTGCAATACCAATACTGTGATATTGGTTGCCTAGATTTCGGGTACGATAATTAGTTAACACACTGTAGAACTAGCAGATTTTTAAAATTTTGTATGAAAAGAAGCGCCACTTGTTTCGTTCGTTCAATCTAATCCTGGGGTGCCAAATATCTTTCTTTTTTGAACATGTTGAACCGTATTTAGTATTGCCATATTCCGGTATTTTCCAGAAATATTACTTTTTTTTTCTTAATAATTTGAACCATCAGTAACTCTTAAAATTAATGATGTAGTCCAAGTTATTCCAAGTGTTAAATGACCAATACATCTCGAGTGGACATGATTGAATGGCAAATTGATGGAAATTGATTTCTTACATTCAATTTTTAACATTTACAAAGTAGCAACTTTCATTGACAGATGGCGGATATTTTGCAAATATTATCGGTTTGTAAGAGTGTGAGAAAATTAATGATTTTTATTTCTTATTTTTTAGAATATTTCATGGCAAGATTTTGTTGGAGAATTATTAAGTTTGTATCGAAAGTGATGTGATGTGCCATCTAATGATGGGATGAATATCTTAGGGGAAAATCTATGTTGTCTAATTTGGTGGAGGTGGCGTTAGAAGCAGAGCGGCGGGAAATCCGTTCCTCCGGGTGGAAGATACGTGTTGGCGGGGGCGAAATCACGGACACGCGCCGTGCGGAAGTCGAGGGTGAAATAGAAAAAGATGGGGTCCACGGTGTGTTGCGTTTAGGGTGGGTTGAAAGGAGACGGAGCGGGCGTAGTGATGTAGGTGTCTCTGGCGGTGGCCCCGGGGGGCGGCTATCGATCGAGTCGGCGCTTGCGCTCGCCGCCACCGGGTCCAGTGTCGCCAGTGTCGCCGAGGCGAGCGAGTAGAGGAGGCCAGCCGCCGGCAAAGCTCGCGCGCCCGGGCGGGGAGGACTGTGACCACCATCAACACACCACCACCTTCACCACCATCACCATCAAGATGGCGGCCGACCTCGGGCCACAGCTAGACCGACCCGCCGCCGTAGTTTGGTAGTAGTATATAGTGACCTAGTATAGTGCCGTGCAGCAGTGATGTGATGTGTGACGGCGGTCCGAATGCCGATGACGATGCTGCATCATCATCATGAGCGTGGGGGGCCGTGTGGGGCCCGCGCCTCGCGCAACCGTCGTCACCGTCGGGCGGCTTAGCGGGCCCCCGTTATCCTCGCGAACGTCGCCGCACGCCGCAGCCACAGCAGCCGCAAACGCCGCCGCCGTCGTCGCCGTCGTCGTCGTCGTCGTCCTTAATATTATTATTAGCGTGAGGCGGTCGCCGCCGGCCGCGGTCCGAGCGGCGTCGCCGTCATCTTCGTTGTGGTCGGCCGAAGGGGGCGGCATAAGGAGCCGCGTGGGGGGGCACTCCGCCAGCCCGCGACGATGCTCCCGGCTCCCGTAGCTGCCGACTACCGAGCCGCCACCGCGCCCTGCCCCACAGAATGCCCCGGGCCCCGTCGGGCCTGTCGCCGCCTTTCTTCTTCCTCCTGATGGCCGCCCTGGCGTCTATCGCCAACACCACCGCCAATAACAACAACAACAACAACCGGAACAACAGCACAGCCAACGCCGAGACCACCACAGCCACAGCCACAGCCGCCGTCGACAACCACCAACCAAAGAGTTATTACCACCATCACAACAGTCACCGTTACTATTACTATCAAAAGCAACAAGAACTACAACAACAACAACAACAACAGCAGAAACGATTCGATATCGGTCCGTACCTTCGGGTCGGAACGGCCGCTAACAATAACAACAACAACATCAACAGAAGCAAAAGCAGAAACGGCAGAATCAGTAGAAGCAGCAGCATCAGCATCAGCAGCAGTAGTCAGGTGAAGACGGAAATCGTCGACGAGCAGTCGGCGTCGCCGTCGCCGTCGCCGTTGGAACAAATTAACCCGTGGTTGTCGGCGTGCGACCTGCAGCCCGCGAGCGCGACGGACCTGCAGGGGGCGTGTACGACGGCGTCCGCGGGCCCCGGGTCGAAGTGTCCGCCGCCCTGCCCCGCCAACAGTACTACTCAGTGCCTTCATTACTTGCAAGAATCGCACAAAGAGAGGTTGTGCGGCGAGATGAACCCCCAGCGCAGGCAGCGCGAGCTGCAGGGCCTGCGGATGCGCCACTGCTGCGAGCACGCGGTCGACTCGGCGCTAGTTGACCCGCACCTCGAAGATGCTGCCACGTGCCGACAACGGCTCGAAGCCCTCCTCGAGGTCGACGCGCTCGCCGCCCGCGTCTCCTGCGAATTCGCCGAAATACTCACCCGCTACGACTGCACGCAGACCTATTCCATCAAACATCGATGTGAAGACTGCAAGGTAAATATTATACACATTTACTTTTTAAAACTCCTCGGTTCTATTCAGAGCACAACATTTTCTTTCATTATAAAAAACGGTGCGCCAATTCATTTAGGTAGTCACGTAGCAACTAATGAATGCTGTGAATATTCGAAACTCTTCACTAAGTTGCTAATGAAGTTCGCGGATATAAAGATCCCGTGGAAATTAATCAGGAATGCACAGAACACTTGGAATACACAATGTGCCTCTTTCGTGCGCAACTTGAGCCGCTCAACTATTTATGCCAAACTTAGCCGGTGGCGTTCCTAAAATATGCAGAACAATTGTTTGCAAACTCGATGGCCCCTTTTCTTAAACATCCATTTTTCACCGTTTTCTCTTGAATTAAGAAATTTGATATGTTATAATATTTGTAACATAACTCTAAAATAGATGAGTGATGATTATTTTATATAGCTGTCAGTTATATAGGCGTTCCGGTAAATATTTGCTCCGGGTGTATGTGGGCCACGCCGGGATCGGTAGAAGTGTTATACGGCTTATAACTTCGGCGAGATTCTAAACCATTCACGGTTTCGGTATTGATTTTGTGTTCCTCGGGCAACACGGCCTGAACCCGGGTGTTTCGCTCTGTGTATACTGTAAATACCGGTGGAGTTTGCCGGCAAAATGGACCATGGATGGCTGTCACGGTTGTCCAAAACTTAAACGAGAATGGAAGGATGATGTGACGATTCGTAAACCGAACACAAACTTTATTTCACACCGCAATAATCAATAAAAAAAATTATTCACCCTAAAACAAGTACCTTGTACTATCATTTCTGATAACAAAACTTTATGGATTGAATTACTTACCATCTCATCTACTATATAAGCACTTATTCTATGCAATTTCACAATTCAAGTGAAATTTTAAGTTATAAAAGTAAAAAAATTTGATACTAAAAGTGAATATGTTTCCGACAGAAAAGAAAACAAGAGTCTCGTTTTAAAACGGAAATCGCGGTCGTTACCAACCCGGAGCGCAAATAATTATCTGAAAGGCTTTAATGGAAACGGCTGTATGACAATACGGAACGGCGTAATCAGAAAATTCCGTTGCAATGCGTTCCGGGGGCCCATTTCATTACAGAAATCAACAGCAGCGGGCATCTGTTTTGTCCCGGAACTATGCCGAGTTATTCAAACCTTTTGTTCATCAAACAAAAAGTAAAACAACTTTAAATTACCACCGCGTATACGTAATTTCGACAGATCTACGTTGCATTTTAAAATGTTATTTAACCGCCCTTTCAGTTCGAATTCAATGCGTAACAATTTTTATTGTAAACACATGCTTCAATAACAACTTGTATACATACTTTGTATCTTTACATAAAAAAAAAGATAAAGCAAAACCTTGACCAGCACAAGTAGTTTCGCTTAGGGGAGGAAACTGTAATATACTAAAGTTAATGAATTTTTTGCACATAAATAATTTGTGGTACAAAAACAACAAAGAAGTTGTGCATTGTCAATTATTGATTAGAGAGTGGAATACAAACATGTTTGGACCGGTTTCGATTACATTCAATTGTACAATCGGTGACAGATACGCGACTGAACCCCCGCAACTGTTTGTGACGCTAATGCGCGTTGACAAGTTACACAGACGAGATTCTCGTTTTTGCCGTTATGCATACTAAAGTAACCAACCCGGAAGTCGGTATCGATTCTTTACAGAAATATTACTCAAGGTAATAATGAAACTTTGAAAATGTTGAAGAATGTAAAGTGTAGTTTTCTTTCTTGTAGGAATAAGTTTTTTCTAATATGATAAAAAATGATTTGTAGGGACAAAAATTGTTTTTAATTGATTGAAAATGATAGCAAATTTGTTATAATCAGCAAATATTAATCAAAATTTTTTTGGCACTACACTTTTTGCTGTTGTAGCTATTACAGTGTAAGCATGTGTTCTTATTCTGTTGAGTACTATTATAAATCGTTTTACATTGTTTCGATTTATGAGCTTTTCGGGTTACGAGGTACCTTCTGGAACGAATTAAACTCGTAACCCAAGGTTCAAATATTATAAATTTGCCACTTTTTGGCGAAGAGGACGTCTACTTTTGCAACGAAAGCATGGTGTCTCTATCATACATATATATATCCAATGTCCCATCTTTCAGGATTTTTTATGAAAAGGGGCGCATTCGTCCAATACAGCCTTGGGGGGTTGAATATCTTAGGACGACCTTTCTTCAAATATACAGGTTGGGTTGGGTTGAGCATTGCCATATTATTACCTAATACCTAATTTTAGGTCTATTATCAGTTTTAATTTTTCTTCAGATCAAATATACAGGGTTGAATTGAGTTGGGTTTACTCTTGCAGCTGAAGACGTTTTTTACCAAAGGCCTCTATAATGAATAATTTCTGAAATAGAGCATTTTCAAACTAATTTGGCAACCCTGTATATTTCAATTGAAGTAAAACTAGTACTAACACCTTGAAAAATTGAAAGTTTTGATCCAAAGCTTTCAACTTCTAGGTCTAATGTTAGTTCTAGTTTTATAGCATTAGATCTAGCTCTAAATCAAGAATTAGAAACATTTGGGTTTAGCCCTACATCTCCCAAGAAGGCTAAACTAGGTTAATTCTATTGAATAGTGCCATCTCAAACCTTAGAGCTAATAGGGCTATAGTACTAGGTGCCAACTCTTAAGGGGTGCCTGTTTTTGAGATGAAATGGATGGTATTCCCATTATACATGCACATAGTGTGCCATTGAATGTTGTATGAAAAGGGGAGCATTCGTTTCATTCATCCAACCCAGCCCTGGAGTGCCAAATATCTTAGGACATTTATGGTTCAAATATACAGGATTAGGTTGGGTTGAGTATTACCATGCAGCATATAAAAAAATATCTACATAATTATTCACAAATAGTTAAGGAACAAAATAATCTTTATGTTTTCTTTTGTACCATATTGAAAAAACCTGGGATATGATTCAATCATGTAACAGTTTATTCCTTATAAATTTATGACCCATACCTAATCCTTTTTTACTACAAAGCTGTTTAGTGATGTTTGCTTTCGTCGGCGCTTCAAAATGTGACACCCATAACTTCATCAAGGCTTCATGCTTTTAACATTTCTTTGATTGCATCAGATTATGGCTCATTTCTTGTCTGAAACACTTTCCTCTACATATTCTTGCTGTAATAGGCGAACCAATTCTGTAAGTTCTTTGATTTTTTAACTCTTCATTATGCTCTTTTACAAGTTCATCAATACATATGCTATTTACCTCTAGTACAATTTATGTTGATTAAAGATACAATCTCATTCACTAGAGACCCTATATCTTGTGTGTCAAAATTCTCAAAACGACATTCAACAACGCTTTTTGGCCAAATTTTTGTCCAGGCCAAAATGAATGTTCATTCAGTGATCATTTTAAGGCAAGCAACGATATGGAAGTGATATTTCCAGAACTCTCTGAGAGTCAGGTTGACCTCAAAACGACGTTCGAAGAGTATTTTAGTGTAAAGTTTTTTGAAATTAGCAATAACCTGCTGGTCCATAGGTTGAAATAACAAAGTGGTATTGGGAGGCAGAAAAAGGATTTTGATGAAATTAAATTCTTCAAAGGGCTCATTTTGTAGGCCTTAAGAATGAGGAGGTGCTTTGTCCATTACAAGTAAAGCTTGGAGTGGCAAATTCATCTTTAACAGATATTTTTTCTTTTTGCTTTATTTAAGATGCTCTTTTGGATTTTGTATTTTTCAGTTTGATTTTTAAATCGCCGCTTGCATTAACACAAAATAGCAGAGTGTTTACAACAGTAGTTCTTCTACTGTTATGTATGTTCGCTTTGGCATCTTTTTCCAAAAAATACTCGTCTCATCACAATTAAATACCTATTGTGGGAGATAGCTTTTGGTATCTATAAGCTTTTTGAAGTCATCGATGAAAATTTCGACAGCATTTGTGTCACAGCTTGTAGCTCCACTGAATGCCGATTCTTCTTTAAAATTTTTCGAACCATCCACGACTAGCTTCAATACTATTTCTTAATATAATACTATTTCAATACTATTTCTAGACGCAAGGGCCGTTGATGACCCTTGCGTCTTCTTAGCAAAGTCGGCAAAAATAACTTTTGCTTTCTCACAAATGGTGTTTTCGTTGATTGTATCGCGTTGTAATTGCTTTTCATGTATCCATATAAGAAGCAGCTTTTCAACATCGTTGAGAATTCATAATCGTTGGGTAGAATTTTTGGTCACTCCCTTTGATGCATTTACCTCTTTAATCTTGTCCTTGTTCTTGAGGGGATAGTGCAAATTGTTGATGTACATCGGTTGTTCACGCTTATCAATGATTTCCTGTTTCGTTTCTAGTCCCCAACTTATATTCTTCATATGCTTCAGTCCCGACTTATAAGTATAGTTAAGTGGATAGCGTTTATGTGTAAAAGTAACTTTACAACGTTTGTCAGAGTTCAAAAATAGATCGTTATCAAAGTAACAAAGTTGAAAAAAGTCCAAATCTTCCTGAAGATTTTCAGAATCACGCCTGTTTGCGATGTTGGAAATATCTTGCAATCATGTGCATAGAGCTGGTAGTTAGCATGTTTAAACCAAGAGGAAATGACATTAATATATGCCATATAGAGGATAGATGGAAACATACGATGTGATTCTGATCAATTTTGACTACCTGACAACGTAGAATCCCAATTATACCAAAAGGCTACATCAAAACTACTCATCTTTTGCATCAAAATATTAATCCTGTCAAAGGATTTATTAAAATCGGTGTAAACTGCATTGATCTGATTGTGATAATTGAGGGAATTATGAATATGATTAGTATAAAAAACCAAATTAGTTATTACTGAGTTACCCGGTAAAAAAGAAGCTGTTTCGTAATCAGGCTAAGTTCTAAAAGGTGCATATGATTTTTTCAAAAACTTTTGAATATCAATCAGCCGATTTAAATATCAACACAAATTCACTTTTTCATTCACCAGGAAAGGAACAACGTACATAGAGACAATGAAAAGGTTAAAAATAGCGGTCTAGTCGCGCAGTTTCTTATAACTTTATAAGAAGGTGAGTTGTTTGGGCCAGCTCCAGCTTTGGGATAACTTTATTAAGAACGTGAAAACATAAAACACACATCAAGGATATTTTCCGCGACCTCATCACCAAAGTCTCATGATCACCAGCCTTCATTATTTTTCACGAATGACCACAAACAATCCGGACGCTCAATAATATTTTTCTGCACCAAGCGCAGGTGATTCTGATAGTCAGATTTTATCAGCAATTGGTGGCAGACTTCGTCGAGATTAGGTCGAAATGCGATTAGGCATCTCGACATTGATTGTTCCGGATGCGTACAGCTTGATGATTTCGTACACAATTTTGAAATCACCATTTGCCTAATTTTATATTGGAAATTTTTATTCACAATTCTTCCTTTGCTATGCAAGAAACTAATGAAAGAAAAATCGTAAGATCGTGATATTAAAGGTATCATAAAGTATCTTGAAGGTATCATCGTGGCCATGAACATCCTTAATGAATAGGGATGTTCATGGCTACGATTCATGACATCTGATAGATTCATCTTGGATGAAGGGAAGGAGATGGGCAGAACAATGCGTTCAGCACTTCATCATTGTCTGCGTACATCTTAAGCTTTTTAAAGGAAAATAACATAAATTATAAACATATGCATTTTAGGCTATGATGATGGTGGACTTTAAATACAAATATTGCATATAAATTCAAATACATTTAGTGTACCTTGTATGACATACAAGGTAGTGATGTAAAATGTACAAGTTAAATACTTGACAAAAAAATATAGAAATTACCAAACTTTAAATCTATATGCGACCAATATAAGTGATATTACAGGAACGTTATATACAGGAGTCCAGGCGTACCAGTCTTTCCAGCAGCCTTGAGAGACGCATGGCAAAACCTGAATGATTCCAGTTCTAATTCTGATTTAGAACCAGAAACAGTTGGATTCAGCCATGCGTCTCTCAAGACTATCTTGAGACACATGATTGAATCTGAATGTTTCTAGTTTTAAATCAGTGTTAGAACTAAAATCATTTAGGTTTTGCCATGCGTCTCTCAAGACTGCCTTGAGACGCATGGTTGTATCAGAATGCTTCTAGTTCTAAATTAGTGTTAGAACTAGAATCATTCAGGTTTTGCCATGCATCTCTCAAGACTACCTTGAGACGAAACTTGAGTGATTCTAGTTCTAGATCAGTCTTAGAAATAAAATCATTCAGGTTTTGCCATGCGTTTCAAACCCGCAAATCACAAAATTTCTAAATTAATATATGACATGCAAAAATGTTCGCTGTTTGCAATAAACTTTACCGCATTTTTCTTCATCAAGAGATTTCGAAGATATTGATCTCTAAAGTGAAGGGCCCTGACTTTTGGCACGGACTTTAGTGGCCTTAGAATATCAGAGAGCCTAGCGGACTTGAAATTCATCAAACAGATATTGGAAGCGATAATACCGACGAAGGAAGGAAGGGCTTGAGCCATGGTCTCGCTAATTATGATGATGTCAAATATCTGTGATTCAAATTTGACCACAAAATCATCAGAATGGGAGATTTTGCACGTTTATGTGGCAAACCGAAATAGAATTACATGAGCCACAAAAGAAGTCAATTAGAGGTGCATATCATTCTGTAAATAAATAATATATAAAATAATAAACTTAATACGTAACGCAGGAACACTTGTTTTTTTTCCATTCTATAGTGTTGATATTGTTATTGACCAGACAACAGAAAAAATTTTCATATGTTTTGAAAACATTTCCAATTTGGTTTATAAAGTTCATTGTAAAGGATATGACAGCTGTTATGTGGAAACCACTTCCCAATATCTCAAGTCAAGGTTGTCACAGCATTTAAGGGATTGTGCCACAAAAAAATCACTGTTTTGGCAGAAGGATGACCGCAAACGATCTGGACGCTCAATCAAATTATCCTGCACTAAGCGCAGATTGTTCTGATAGTCTGATTTTATCAGCAACTGATGGCAGATGCTTCTGTAGAGAGCAGAATGATTGTGATTTGAAAATTCACTCCTAATCCCCCAGATTTCCTTTTGTATTTTTAATTTGGCACGACTGTTTAAGACTAAAACTACGTCTAATACTAAAACACGTTGCATGAACCCACCATAACTTTTCACTCTTATGACTATAACTACGACTAAGACTAAAACACGTTGCATTAACCCACCATTACAGACTTAATTCATGAAGAATTGTAGAAGGATATTACTGCATCAGATATAAGCCGTGAAATAAAACTTATCAACGATTTTATTGCTATCGAGTTACTAAAACCCATAAATGTTTTGAACTTCATTCATAAAGAGAGTTAACGTTAACTATGCCTAACTATTTTCTTTCTCAAACCTGAATCTGATAAAGATTTATCTTTGGACGATAATGTCACAAGAAAAATTAAAGGAATTGGCAATGATATTTATTTAAAGAGTAACTAACGTTATCATTATCTTTAAAATAGTGTTATTAATTAAATAAAAATATAAACCCCGGCGTAGTTAACAAAAAGAAAAAACCCTCTTCACATATCGTCCGGTCATAAATCCGAGTAAATCCCCGGAGTTTTTTTCTACACGGATGGTACAAATTTAATCTACCCAAAGTTGCCGGTAATCGCCTAAAGCTCTGGGCTCACCTTAACGCTGCTTATCACTGCAAGTGTAGTTAAAGCTCGAGCTTTACGCGATGTCGAGATTCCAAATATAAAATTGAAACAAAAACGATAATTTTTTCTTTAATTTGCATAAGCACCTGCCGTACACAGATCCATGCACGTGTTTCGTCGACACGTGCACGGATCACGCGGTACCCTTGTTTAAGTGCTTTGTTTTTAATCGCCCGCTGTGTGGAACGCCGGGTGCAGATTCGACCGTAATTTGCCGCTATTTTCGGTGCTCTCAACCGAAATTGTTTCCATTCAGAAGTCGTTCGAATATCAGAAGAAGCGAGGAGTACGGCTCGTTGATTCATTCAACAAGATTCAAGATTTCGAAGGAATAAAAAAAATAATTAAATTTATTAAATAAAAAGAAGAACGAAATCGTTTTAATGGGAAAATGATGAGTCGAGTTGAATCTTGGATAGTCCTTAAATATTAAGTCTCGCATTAATCGATATCATCCCCGAGAGTATGAAGTGGCCGAATCCTGGCCGAATCGCAGCTGGCTTTGCAGGATTGCGAGAGCAGGTGCCCTCTGAGTGGGGCACCAGGAGCGGAATTAATATCGATCGCCCTTTGCGCCTCCTCTTTGCTCCACTTTCGAGTCACGACGCGACCACCGCGGACATAATGAAAATATGGGATTGATTGTGACCGGGATGCAATACCTTTTCAACCCCGATCCGGACTTGGATTATTAATTGTTCCGAATCGAATTTTTATATTAATTCGATTCCATTTCGCGGATATCGAGGAAAATTGCCCGTTAATTGGATAATTTAAATGTTATTGTTTCGTGAATATTAAATTAAGTGAAAATAAACTACAATTAATTTAATCCATATATCTATAAAATAATTTATAACGTTACAATGTAATCATTAAATTCAATATCATTTAATACACCCAATAATAATTGTTATATAAGTGACTTTACGTTTTACGTCACCTAATTATTAGGTTATTATTTAAAGGGGCCATAAAATGAACATTTTTCTCGATGATTTATATTCGACATGCGCGCAAAAGAAAACAGGTGGTGAACGATCGAAAGATGAAAATGGCCGCCCGCAAATTACCACAACAACCTATTTTATCAATTTATGTAGTAGAAAACGGGGTTTTGATATTTTATTTACGACCTGACGACGGTCCGGTTATTTTCTGAGGCCGATTTCGACGGCGAAGTGAGTGCGATGTTTCGGCGCGGTGTCGCGAACCCAATAAATCAACATCGGGCGCGCATTTCGTTAATTGCAAATCGATACCGAGCCTTGCGTCTCGACCGGAAAAATTAAATTGCTACATGTCACTTAACGAATCACGCACGAATAAGCTTCCTCTCTTTCTCTCTTTCCAAATTCGGAATTTATAGTTTTATTATCACATTCGATCATATTCAATACAATTCACCGAAGTATCAACAACGTACTAAAACTATAAGTACGAAGGCTTTCATGGTCGGTGTTGATTGAGCTAAAGTTAAAATTAATACTAGAACTAATACTAGATCTGAAACTAGAAACTTTCGGGTTTTGCGATGCAACTTTTGAATAGGAGTTTGATGTTTCGGATGTTATGTTGCAACATTCTTCAGAAATTGGTTTGAAGTGCTGAAGTTAGCAATCGAAAAATAAATTTAATTAATTTATACTAATTACAAGCTAACGTTGTTTTTATGCTGATGGATTTCTATGTGTTTCTTGCCAGCCTTTGGTGATATTTGTTAGTCATTATTTTATCCTTCTTCAGTTTTATGTCCCTCATCCGTTTTACGTCCGGTTTAGCCAATATAAAACTTCCCTCAACTGCATAATAGCCAATAGATTTCCGCTTCTTTCTATAGAGTTAATTTATCCATTGGCTATTGGGAGTGTATTCCGAATTTTGGTGACCATTTAGTATCGCACCACGATGTTCTTTTTGAAATATCTTGCAAATCGTTCCGTTACACCGGAAATATAAAGAAGACCGACTAAATAATGCATTTTCTCGTTGGTTCCACCACTTGGTGATTAAAGTCGAACAATCTACAATCTTCCAAACTGGGCTATTTTATGCAAACATTTCAAATCCAGCGCCTCGGCGATATAACACAAAATCGTTTCTTGTATAACTTAATAAGTATATAAAGCCTCTCATAAACGATTTTATTCTCACTCCGCCGAGGTCACGTAGCGGGCGAGACACTACAATCTTCTAATATGAACAATTTCATGTTAATATTTAATATCCAGTGCCTCGATCGCAAGCGATCTCGGCAATTTAAGCAGAAATCATTCCTTGTATATCTTAATAATATATAAAGTCTCCTATAGACGATTTTATTCTCACTCCGTCGAGGTCATTTGCGGGCGAAGTGCTACAATGTTGCAAAATGGATCACTTTATATAAACGTTTCAAATCCAAGGTCTCGGCCGCAAGCGACCTCGGGGATATGAGACGAAATCGTTCCTTGTATATCTTAATAAATATATAAAGTCTCCTATAGACGATTTTATTCTCACTTCGTCGAGATCATTTGCGGGCGAGGTGCTACAATGATCCAAAATGGATCACTTTATATAAACGTTTCAAATCTAGGGCCTCGGCCGCAAGCGACCTCGGCGATTTGAGGCCGAATCATTCATTGTATATCTTTGTAAATATATAAAGCCTCCTATAGACGATATTATTCTCACTCCGCCGAGGTCGCGTAGCGGGCGAGGCGCTACAATCTTCTAATATGAACGATTTCATGTTAATATTTAATATCCAGTGCCTTGCTCGCAAGCGACCTCGGCGATATGATGTCAAATCGTTCCTTATACATCTTAATAAATATAAAGCCTCCTATAGACGATATTATTCTCACTCCGCCGAGGTCGCGTAGCGGGCGAAGCGCTACAATCTTCTAATATGAACGATTTCAAGTTAATAATTAATATCCAGTGCCTCGCTCGCAAGCGACCTCGGCGATTTGATGTCAAATCGTTCCTTATACATCTTAATAAATATAAAGTCTCCTATAGACGATTTTATTCTCACTCCGTCGAGGTCATTTGCGGGCGAAGTGCTACAATGTTGCAAAATGGATCACTTTATATAAACGTTTCAAATCCAGGGCCTCGGCCGCAAGCGACCTCGGCGATATGAGACGAAATCGTTCCTTGTATAACTTAGTAAATATATAAAGCCTCTAATGGACGATTTTATTCTCACTCCGCCGAGGTCGCGTAGCGGGCGAGGCGCTACAATCTTCTAAAATGAACAATTTGATATTAATATTTAATATCCAGTGCCTCGGCCGCAAGCGACGTCGGCAATTTAAGCCAAAATCGTTCCTTGTATATCTTAATAAATATATAAAGTCTCCTATAGACGATTTTATTCTCACTTCGTCGAGATCATTTGCGGGCGAGGTGCTACAATGATCCAAAATGGATCACTTTATATAAACGTTGCAAATTCAGGGCCTCGGCCGCAAGCGACCTCGGCGATTTGAGGCCAAATCGTTCATTGTATATATTTGTAAATATATAAAGCCTCCTATAGACGATTTTATTCTCACTTCGTTGAGGTCGTTTGCGGGCGAGGTGCTTCAATGTTCCAAAATGGATAACGTTATATAAACGTTTCAAATCCAGTGCCTCGCCCGCAAGCTACCTCGGCCATTTGAAGCCAAATCGTTCGTTGCATATCTTCATAAATATATAAAGTCTTCTATAGACGACTTTATTCTCACTCCGTCGAGGTCGTTTGTGGACGAGGTGCTACAATGTTCCAAAATGGATCACTTTATATAAACGTTTCAAATCCAGGGCCTCGGCCGCAAGCGACCTCAGCGATGTGAGGTCAAATCTTTCGAGGAACGGTTTTGGTTTAAATTGCCGAGGTCGCGTAGCGGGCGAGGCACTACAATCTTCTAAAAAGAACGATTTCATGTTAATATTTAATATCCAGTGCCTCGGCCGCAAGCGACCTCGGCAATTTAAACCAGAATCGTTCCTTGTATATCTTAATAAATATATAAAGTCTCCTACAGACGATTTTATTTTCACATCGTCGAGGTCGTTTGCATGCGAGATGCTACAATGTTCCAAAATGGATCACTTTATATAAACGTTTCAAATCCAGGGCCTCGCCCGCAAGCGACCTCGACGATTTGAGGCCAAATCGTTCTTTGTATACCTTTGTAAATATATAAAGCCTCCTGTAGACGATTTTATTCTCACTCCGCCGAGGTCGCGTAGCGGGCGAGGCGCTACAATCTTCTAAAATGAACGATTTCATATTGATATTTAATAACCAGTGCTTCGGCCGCAAGTGACCTCGGCAATTTAAGCCGAAATCGTTCCTTGTATATTTTAATAAATATATAAAGTTTCATATAGACGATTTTATTCTCACTTCGTCGAGTTCGCGTAGCGGACGAGGTGCTGCAATGTTCCAAAATGACGATGAAAATGACGTTTATGATCGTTCATTGTATATCTTTGTAAATATATAAAGCCTTATATAAGGCTTATATTAAAGTCTTAGACGATTTTTTATTAAAGTCCCACACTTGTCCCATCACCTTATTCGCTTTTTTTGCCATTGCTTTCACATACGATCCCTCCCTGCCTATTCTCCCTAAACACATACTCCAAGTAAGCATACTCCCCAACTTCCTCATCTCCAGCTTTCTGCACTTTTTCTCCCGCCTTTACAAAATTTCATCGTCTTCAACTTTCCTACATTCACTTCCATCCTTTCCACCTAAAATATCTTTCCAAGGTTTTTATCATATCCTTCATCTCCACCGCCTCCTTTACTATAACCTCGATGTCATCAGGATTCCCCCTTCCTTAATCTATCTTTCAAGTCCGCCGTATACAATACAAGAGTCTCCATGTGTGATCCTCCTCCTTCCCATATCCTACCACAATTTTCTCCAATCCTCCTATCAAAAGCCGCCTTCAGATCTATAAATAGGAGGTACAATTTCCCCCTTTTTTATCCAGCTCCCTATCTGTTTTCTTTGTCGATTGATCTCCTTCAACTCCCTCTCTTTCATTCTTCTCAACGGTATCTTCGTGTATACCTTATATGCCGAGTTAAGTTAATTCCCCAATAATTTCATTCTCACCATCCTTGTTGCTTCCAACCATGCCTCGTTATGAATCCCATCTTCACCTGGTGCCTTACTTCTTCGATCATTTTAGCACTGCTTCCATTTCCTCTTCTGCCATCTTCTTTCTCCCCCATCAAATTAGTTTTGTTTACACCTGTCAATCATCTATTGTAATAGAAAGGAATGTTAAGACAGGTAGCTTGTTTTGGTCCTCAATTAGACCGTGAAGGCCGTCTTCTTTTGTTCCCCATTTAAACCGTGAAGTGACCTGTCAATCATCCATTGTTATACAAAGGAATGTTAAGACAGGTAGCTTGTTTTGGTCCCTAATTAGACCGTGAAAGACGCCTTTTTTTGTTCCCAATTAAAGCGTGAAGAGACCTGTCAATCATCTATTATTATACAAAGGAATGTTAAAACAGGTTGCTTTTTTTGGTCCCTAATTAGACCGTGAAAGAAGCCTTCTTTTATTCCCCAATTAAACCGTGAAGGGACCTGTCAATCATCCATTGTAATACAAAGGAATGCTGTTTTCTTTTGGGATTTTACCTTTTCTCCCAAATTTTTCAGTTTGCCATGGGAAAAGAATAAAAAGCTTATGAAAAAGAGGTCTTATCTCTTTTAATTTTGGAGATATCCAAAAATATATTGTGGGTGCATACACACGCTGAATGTTGGGATACTAGTACAATAAGTGATTGACGATTCCTCTTGAAGATCCCTCAAAGTATATCCTAATACTAATACTAGCACTAACACTATCACTAGAACTAAAAACTTTTTGGTTTTTCCGTGCGGTTTAAAAAAAATATTTGTCGTGTTTATATCTAGTATTAGTAGTGATACACAATATTATCACTAAATAACATTAGCCCATTGAGGTGACCCACCCTGAAAGTGGCAGATGCAGCCACAAGCAAGCCGATTGCTTACGCGACATCGAGGTCATAATGCTCGGTCATACTCAACCAGCTTAACTTTGGAATCGATTTATTCTAACCGCACGAGGTAACGGCTGGCGTCCCATTAAGTTATACCTAATTGATTTCATTAAAATACTCATCTTTGTTAATTTTTACAATAAATTATAATTTAGGCTGAATTTTTATCTCCGACTTCAAAATTTTGTCATAGTTTTACCAACTCTTTTATTCCTGCATAGATCATTTACTCTTAATTTCTAACCAACTTCTTTATCCATCGCTTTAACTTTTTTAATTGTTCTTATACTGTCAGTTACATTATCATTGATGTTCATGCATGATCTGCGAGGTTGAAATTAACGTCACTTATAGCAGTGTTATTTAGAATTTATTAATTTTGGATATATCAAGAATTTATTACTTTTTCTTAAAAAATGGGGCAAAATCAAAACTGTATGTACAGCTATAATCAAGTACCAGTGTAATATTTAAGACGAATGACAAACAGGGCCAGTTTAACAAGGATTAGATCATCGATGAGTTCAACTCAAAACCCCATCTAATACTCTGATCAACACCCCATTTTTTCCATTTTAAAGTAGCAACCTTCACCATTTAAAGAAAGCATAATTTTTTTTAACATAATGCTCAGATAATATGCGCAATACTTCATGTTCCTAGTACATATATGAGGCACTTATTGAGATGTAGTTATATTAGTCAGTTTTACTATATCTCGATTTAATTTTGAAATAATAAAAAAGGATTGAAAAGATCGACCGAATGGTTGTAACGTTTAGTGTCGGGGATTAATTCCCGACATAAATGGTGTGTCTCGACGGCCGCGGATTTGCGAGTTTTATGCGATGGACGTGACGTGAACGTAAAACTTATCGTCGTAATTTTCGTCGTGGCGGTATAAGCCCAAGTATTAAGTATGAAAAATCAGACAGATGCATCGCCGGTTAAATATTTTTTTCCCTCATTCTACGATTTTATCGATTTTTCCCCACATACACTAAAATTAACACTTTCAAAGTTGGCGTAGAGATGGTGTTGAAATTTTTGGGCAAAATCCGAAATATATTGCTTCAAATCCAAGATTAAATCATTTCAATAGAAATTCCTAGTTTAATAGTTTGTTTATTTGTATCTTTAAATGTTATGGAAGTACGTTGGATTTAGTTAAGTAACCTTGAAATATAAGCAGTGTAATTTGAGGTCAGTTTTGCATGATTTTGTGTAATAAAGTCAGATGATTGTTGGTATGGATGTAAAAACCAACATACTCCAAGTCCCATGATTTTTGGAATGCAAGAAGTTTCAGAGGGACCGTAAAGATTGAGATGAGATAATGAGCTTCTTGCAAATGGTCCTAATTGAAAAGGAAATGAAGGTAAAGAGAATAGAAGTAGAGAAGAAGGAGAAAAGCACCTAGAAGACAAAGAAAACTTAGCATTTCCAGTCGGGGCAATTGATGGAAGAAAATAAGAAAGTCCACCTCCTCCCCAAGCCGGATATGTAGCTGAATTAAAGAGCATCAAAAATTAAGAGCAAAATTTTGTTCCCCACATCTATGTGTGAGAGTGAACGAAAGAAATAGTAGATGAAGAAGGGAGGCGAGGAAAAGTGGTAAGTCAAAATGAGGATTTTTGGTTTTGTTGTATCTTGTGTGGAATGATGAACAAAAAGAAAACCCAAGAGAAGAAAGAGCCAGATTTCTTCACGAGAGGGAAAGCGAAGAATAGCAACGAATGGGAGTCATCACGCATGAACCTTTGAAGCGAAGTGGTTTCGAAGATAGACATAAGACGCTTTCTTAACACTTTCAAAATTCACGCAGAGATGGTGTTCAAATTTTCAGCTTTAAATTGAGGGTTAAACATAAAATCTTTTCTTAAGTGTAATAAAAGTATGTTGAGTTATGTTGAGCTCTTGATGTGATGATAAACTATTCAGGATTCATGACCTCGAAACATAGACCGTATAATTTGAGGTCAGTTTTGCATGATTTTGTATAATAAAATCAGATGATTGTTGGTATGGATGTAAAAACCAATATACTCCAAGCCCCATGATTTTTGGAATGCCAGAAGTTTAAGAGAGACCGTAAAGATTGAAATGAGATAATGAGCTTCTTGCAAATGGTCCTAATTGAAAAGGAAATGAAGGCAAAGAGAATAGAAGTAGGGAAGAAGGAGAAAAGCACCTAGAAGACAAAGAAAACTTAGTATTTCCAGTCGGGGCAATTGATGGAAGAAAATAAGAAAGCTCACCTCCTCCCCAAGCCGGATATGTAGCTGAATTAAAGAGCATCAAAAATTAAGGGAAAAATTGTATTTCCCATATCTATATGTGAGAGTGGATGAAAGAAATAGCAGATGAAGAAGGGTGGCGAGGAAAAGTGGTAAGTCAAAATGAGGATTTTTGGTTTTGTTGTATCTTCTGTGGAATGGTGAACAAAAGGAAACCGCAAGAGAAGAAAGAGCCAAATTTCTTTACGAGAGGGTAAGCGAAGAATAGCAGCAAATGGGAGTCATCACCTATGAACTTTTGAAGTTAAACAACGTGGTTTCGAAAGAGATAAAAGACGCTTTCTTAACACTTCCAAAGTTGACGCAGAGATGGTGTTCAAATTTTCAGCTTGAAATCGAGGGTTAAACATAAAATCTTTTCTTAAGTGTAATAAAAGTATATTGAGTTATGTTGAGCTTTTGGTGTAATGATAAAAAAGGTGTCATGACCTCGAAACATAAACCGTATAATTTGAGGTCAGTTTTGCATGATTTTGTATAATAAAATCAGATGATTGTTGGTACGGATGTAAAAACCAACATACTCCAAGCCCCATGATTTTTGGAATGCCAGAAGTTTAAGAGAGACCGTAAAGATTGAGGTGAGATAATGAGCTTCTTGCAAATGGTCCTAATTGAAAAGGAAATGAAGGTAAAGAGAATAGAAGTATCCATTTCCAATCCAGGCAATTGATGGAAGGAAATAAGAAAGCTCACCTCCTCCTCAAGCCAGATATGTAGCTGAATTAAAGAGCATTAAAAATTATGAGCAAAATTTTGTTCCCTCATCTATGTGTGAGAGTGAACGAAAGAAATAGCAGATGAAGAAGGGAGACGAGGAAAAGTGGTAAGTCAAAATGATGATTTTTGGTTTTGTTGTATCTTGTGTGGAATGGTAAACAAAAGGAAAACCCAAGAGAAGAAAGAGCCAGATTTCTTCACAAGAGGGTAAGTGAAGAAAAGCAGCGAATGGGAGTCATCACCCATGAACCTTTGAGGTTAAACAAAGTGGTTTCGAAGATAGACAAAAGACGCTTTCTGAACACTTTCAAAGTTAATGCAGAGATGGTGTTCAAATTTTCAGCTTTAAATTGAGAGTTAAATATAAAATCTTTTCTTAAGTGTAATAAAAGTATGTTGAGTTATGTTGAGCTCTTGGTGTGATGATAAAGTATTCAAAAGTCATGACCTCGAAACATAGACCGTATAATTTGAGGTCAGTTTTGCATGCGGTTTTGCCAGGAAAAGCTCGAGGTCAAACGAGTTTAAGGGGTTTAAAGGGATTTACTAGGGCGTATTTCCCTTCCCCTAGAAAACACAAAAGGAAAAGCGAAAAAATGTTTGGCCCACCTCACCGTGTAATTTCAAAATAATTTAGCCCCGGTAATTGCCGCTATAAAAGCGATTTACTTTTGTTTCGCTCGGTAAAAATGTGGACGAAATAAACCTTTTTATTCTTTTCTTTTTTCCCCATTTCATTTTTACTTTTTTTTGATTCATAGACTGTTAGTGGAGTATCGCGACGGCGGATTACCTTTGACATTTGCGCGGCGCGTTTGAAGTTCGAGGACCACTTTCGTTTTCATTCCGCTTTAAACTGAAATTATATTGCTCGAACGGACGACGACTACTACTACAACTCGATCTCGATCCAGGGGAGCAACAAGTAATTATCAATCGCCCCCCGTATCCCGTACCATAGTAGGTAGTACCTGTGATTTTACAAGCAAATTATTGGTGTGCGATGTGCGACACGAACCGTAATACGTTATCGATCCCGGGGACCCTGTTCCCTAAACCCAAAGGCTAAAACGATAATACGCGTTAATTGGCTTCATAGCCTACGGACCGGTGCGTGCCCGTTAATAAATAGCCATCGAGCTCCCTTCGTGGTTAAACGCTTAGTTAATCACTATCGACTATGACGTGCATAAAATACACGACAAATTTATGACAATGTTCAATTTTATCACTATACATCTTCTGGCAAATTATTTCATTCAGTTCACACTCAAATTTCTAAACTATATCAACTTAATTGCATCAAAATATACCATATCTCTATCTCAGATAATTTATACCTGAACCTTAAAATGAAGCTTGTTTGCTAAGCTTTAAGCAAATTAATTTTGATCTTGGGAAGATGAACAAATGCCTCATAATTCATTGGGTGCATGTTCAAAACATCATTCTGGGCAATAAGGTCACATATTAACTCATATCTCTGAACAATATGTGCCTATATACTCTGTTATCAGCAACTTGAAGTCGACTCAAAATATTAATTAATTTTCCAACCGAATCAGTGATTTTTTGCAACAAATTTATCTTGTGGCGTAATATCCGATAATAATGATGCATTGGTTTAAATAGCAAAAAAGCAACATTAACCCTAAAATGCTTAAGATTCGAATCTGTGAGCACCCCATACAGTAACATAGAGATTTTAAGACCACATCCCCATTTAGTTAACGACAGAGATTTGAGCAGCTTAAATGCTTTCTGGCAATCATTAACAATATGGTTCACATGCTTTTTCCAAGATAATATTTAAGCGTATTCCGAAGTATACCATATACACAATCATAGCTCATGCCAGCTCGTGGTAGAGACCCACACGAGTCACGCACGCCACTCGCGTGAATATCAGTCCTAAATTACGTGACTCACGCTCGATTAGATGATGCGTGATTTACAGAATGACAAAATTAACAAAGTGTTTTCTGTTATTAATCATGTTTCGAAACGAAAAGATTTACAGAATAACTAAATCGTTTATCAAAATATCGAATATGCGCGAATAATGAACCCGAATATAGCGAACCCTCAAAGGACTTGGAAATAGATTAATTATAACCAAACTTCATACACAAGCATAGCAATCATAGCTCATACCAGCTCATGGTAGAGACTCACGCGAGTCACGCACGCCACTCACGTGAATATCAGTCCTAAATCACGTGACTCACGCTCGATTAGGTGATACGTGATTTACAAAATGACAAAATTAACAAAGTGTTTTCTTTTATTAATCATGTTTCGAAACAAATGATATTTACAGAATACCTAAATCGTTTAGATAATATAAAATATCGAATTTGCGCGAATAGTGAACCCGAATATAGCGAACCCTCAAAGGACCTGAAAATAGATTCATTATAACCAAACTTCATACACAATCATAGGAATCATGGCTTAAGCCAGCTCACAGTAGAGACTCACGCGGTCACGCACGCCACTTACGTGAATATCAGTCCTAAATCACGTGACTCACGCTCGATTAAGTGATACGTGATTTACAGAATGACAAAATTAACAAAGTGTTTTGTTTTATTAATCATGTTTCGATACAAATGAGATTTACAAAATACCTAAATCGTTTAGATAATATAAAATATCGAATATGCGCGAATAATGAACTCGAATATAGCGAACCCTCAAAGGATTTGGAAATAGATTAATTATAACTAAACTTCATACACAAGTATAGCAATCATAGCTCATACCAGCTCATGGTAGAGACTCACGCGAGTCACGCACGCCACTCACGTGAATATCAGTCCTAAATCACGTGACTCACGCTCGATTAGGTGTACGTGATTTACAAAATGACAAAATTAACAAAGTGTTTTCTTTTATTAATCATGTTTCGAAACAAATGATATTTACAGAATACCTAAATCGTTTAGATAATATAAAATATCGAATTTGCGCGAATAGTGAACCCGAATATAGCGAACCCTCAAAGGACCTGAAAATAGATTCATTATAACCAAACTTCATACACAATCATAGGAATCATGGCTTAAGCCAGCTCACAGTAGAGACTCACGCGAGTCACGCACGCCACTCACGTGAATATCAGTCCTAAATCACGTGACTCACGCTCGATTAGGTGATACGTGATTTACAAAATAACAAAATTAACAAAGTGATTTGTTTTATTAATCATGTTTCGAAACAAATGAGATTTACAGAATACCTAAATCATTTAGATAATATAAAATATCGAATATGCGCGAATAATGAACCCGAATATAGCGAACCCTCAAAGGACCCGAAAATAGATTCATTATAACCAAACTTCATACACAATCATAGGAATCATGGCTTAAGCCAGCTCACAGTAGAGACTCACGCGAGTCACGCACGCCACTCACGTGAATATCAGTCCTAAATCACGTGACTCACGCTCGATTAGGTGATACGTGATTTACAAAATGACAAAATTAACAAAGTGTTTTCTTTTATTAATCATGTTTCGAAATAAATGATATTTACAGAATACCTAAATCGTTTAGATAATATAAAATATCGAATATGCGCGAATAATGAACCCGAATATAGCGAACCCTCAAAGGACTCGAAAATAGATTCATTATAACCAAACTTCATACACAATCATAGGAATCATGGCTTAAGCCAGCTCACAGTAGAGACTCACGCGAGTCACGCACGCCACTCACGTGAATATCAGTCCTAAAACACGTGACTCACGCTCGATTAAGTAATACGTGATTTACAGAATGACAAAATTAACACAATGTTTTGTTTTATTAATCATGTTTCGATACAAATGAGATTTACAAAATACCTAAATCGTTTAGATAATATAAAATATCGAATATGCGCGAATAGTGAACCCGAATACAGCGAACCCTCAAAGGACCTGAAAATAGGTTCATTATAACCAAACTTCATACACAATCATAGGAATCATGGCTTAAGCCAGCTCACAGTAGAGACTCACGCGAGTCACGCACGCCACTCACGTGAATATCAGTCCTAAATCACGTGACTCACGCTCGATTAGGTGATACGTGATTTACAGAATAACAAAATTAACAAAGTGATTTGTTTTATTAATCATGTTTCGAAACAAATGAGATTTACAGAATACCTAAATCGTTTAGATAATATAAAATATCGAATATGCGCGAATGTCGAATATAGCGAACCCTCAAAGGACCTGAAAATAGATTCATTATAACCAAACTTCATACACAATCATAGGAATCATGGCTTAAGCCAGCTCACAGTAGAGACTCACGCGAGTCACGCACGCCACTCACGTGAATATCAGTCCTAAATCACGTGACTCACGCTCGATTAGATGATGCGTGATTTACAGAATGACAAAATTAACAAAGTGTTTTCTTTTATTAATCATGTTTCGAAACAAATGAGATTTACAGAATACCTAAATCGTTTAGATAATATAAAATATCGAATATGCGCGAATAATGAACCCGAATATAGCGAACCCTCAAAGGACCCGAGAATAGATTCATTATAACCAAACTTCATACACAATCATAGGAATCATGGCTTAAGCCAGCTCACAGTAGCGACTCACGCGAGTCACGCACGCCACTCACGTGAATATCAGTCCTAAATCACGTGACTCACGCTTGATTAGGTGATACGTGATTTACAGAATGACAAAATTAACAAAGTGTTTTGTTTTATTAATCATGTTTCGATACAAATGAAATTTACAAAATACCTAAATCGTTTAGATAATATAAAATATCGAATATGCGCGAATAATGAACCCGAATATAGCGAACCCTCAAAGGACCTGAAAATAGATTCATTATAACCAAACTTCATACACAATCATAGGAATCATGGCTTAAGCCAGCTCACAGTAGAGACTCACGCGAGTCACGCACGCCACTCACGTGAATATCAGTCCTAAATCACGTGACTCACGCTCGATTAGGTGATACGTGATTTACAGAATAACAAAATTAACAAAGTGATTTGTTTTATTAATCATGTTTCGAAACAAATGAGATTTACAGAATACCTAAATCGTTTAGATAATATAAAATATCGAATATGCGCGAATAATGAACCCGAATATAGCGAACCCTCAAAGGACCTGAAAATAGATTCATTATAACCAAACTTCATACACAATCATAGGAATCATGGCTTAAGCCAGCTCACAGTAGAGACTCACGCGAGTCACGCACGCCACTCACGTGAATATCAGTCCTAAATCACGTGACTCACGCTCGATTAGGTGATACGTGATTTACAGAATAACAAAATTAACAAAGTGATTTGTTTTATTAATCATGTTTCGAAACAAATGAGATTTACAGAATACCTAAATCGTTTAGATAATATAAAATATCGAATATGCGCGAATGTCGAATATAGCGAACCCTCAAAGGACCTGAAAATAGATTCATTATAACCAAACTTCATACACAATCATAGGAATCATGGCTTAAGCCAGCTCACAGTAGAGTCTCACGCGAGTCACGCACGCCACTCACGTGAATATCAGTCCTAAATCACGTGACTCACGCTCGATTAGGTGATACGTGATTTACAGAATAACAAAATTAACAAAGTGATTTGTTTTATTAATCATGTTTCGAAACAAATGATATTTACAGAATACCTAAATCGTTTAGATAATATAAAATATCGAATATGCGCGAACAATAAACCCGAATATAGCAAACCCTCAAAGGACCCGAAAATAGATTCATTATAACCAAACTTCATACACAATCATAGGAATCATGGCTTAAGCCAGCTCACAGTAGAGACTCACGCGAGTCACGCACGCCACTCACGTGAATATCAGTCCTAAATCACGTGACTCACGCTCGATTAGGTGAAACGTGATTTACAGAATAACAAAATTAACAAAGTGATTTGTTTTATTAATCATGTTTCGAAACAAATGGGATTTACAGAATACCTAAATCATTTAGATAATATAAAATATCGAATATGCGCGAATAATGAACCCGAATATAGCGAACCCTCAAAGGACCCGAAAATAGATTCATTATAACCAAACTTCATACACAATCATAGGAATCATGGCTTAAGCCAGCTCACAGTAGAGACTCACGCGAGTCACGCACGCCACTCACGTGAATATCAGTCCTAAAACACGTGACTCACGCTCGATTAAGTAATACGTGATTTACAGAATGACAAAATTAACACAATGTTTTGTTTTATTAATCATGTTTCGATACAAATGAGATTTACAAAATACCTAAATCGTTTAGATAATATAAAATATCGAATATGCGCGAATAGTGAACCCGAATACAGCGAACCCTCAAAGGACCTGAAAATAGGTTCATTATAACCAAACTTCATACACAATCAAAGGAATCATGGCTTAAGCCAGCTCACAGTAGAGACTCATGCGAGTCACGCACGCCACTCACGTGAATATCAGTCCTAAATCACGTGGCTCACGCTCGATTAAGTGATACGTGATTTACAGAATGACAGAATTAACAAAGTATTTTCTTTTATTAATCATGTTTCGAAACAAAAAAGATTTACAAAATACCTAAATCGCTTAGATAATATATAATATCGAATATGCGCGAATAGTGAACCCGAATACAGCGAACCCTTAAAGGACCTGAAAATAGATTCATTATAACCAAACTTCCTACACAATCAGAGCAATCATAGCTCATGCTAGCTCACGGTAGAGACTCACGCGAGTCACGCACGCCACTCACGTGAATATCAGTCCTAAATCACGTGACTCACGCTCGATTAGGTGATACGTGATTTACAGAATAACAAAATTAACAAAGTGTTTTCTGTTATTAATCATGTTTCGAAACAAATTAGATTTACAGAATACCTAAATCGTTTAGATAATATAAAATATCGAATATGCGCGAATAATGAACCCGAATATAGCGAACCCTCAAAGGACTTGAAAATAGATTCATTACAACCAAACTTCATACACAATCATAGGAATCATGGCTTAAGCCAGCTCACAGTAGAGACTCACGCGAGTCACGCACGCCACTCACGTGAATATCAGTCCTAAATTACGTGACTCACGCTCGATTAGGTGATACGTGATTTACAGAATAACAAAATTAACAAAGTGATTTGTTTTATTAATCATGTTTCGAAACAAATGAGATTTACAAAATACCTAAATCGTTTAGATAATATAAAATATCGAATATGCGCGAATAGTGAACCCGAATATAGCGAACCCTCAAAGGACCTGAAAATAGATTCATTATAACCAAACTTAATACACAATCATAGCTCATACCAGCTCACGGTAGAGACTCACGCGAGTCACGCACGCCACTCACGTGAATATCAGTCCTAAATCACGTGACTCACGCTTGATTAGGTGATACGTGATTTACAGAATGACAAAATTAACAAAGTATTTTGTTTTATTAATCATGTTTCGAAACAAAAAAGATTTACAAAATACCTAAATCGTTTAGATAATATAAAATATCGAATATGCGCGAATAATGAACCCGAATATAGCGAACCCTCAAAGGACCTGAAAATAGATTCATTATAACCAAACTTAATACACAATCATAGCTCATACCAGCTCACGGTAGAGACTCACGCGAGTCATGCACGCCACTCACGTGAATATCAGTCCCAAATCACGTGACTCACGATCGATTAGGTGATACGTGATTTACAGAATGACAAAATTAACAAAGTGTTTTCTGTTATTAATCATGTTTCGAAACGAAAAGATTTACAGAATAACTAAATTGTTTAGATAATATAAAATATCGAATATGCGCGAATAATGAACCCGAATATAGCGAACCCTCAAAGGACTTGAAAATAGATTCATTATAACGGAACTTCGTTATAGGCAAAAATTTGAAAAAAAAAATCATGAATAAAGGCCCACTTTTACCAACCTCCATTTAAACTAATTAACGGTGTTTTTTTTTTGCTCTCACCGGCTATGAGCTGGTTTTTAACTGTGAGATACATTTATCAAGAGGTGGTAAAAGTGGCCCTAAATGTAGACTTGTTATTTTAATGATCATTAAATTGAATGAAATTAAGCTATTTGGAAAGAAATCTGTCTGATATCATGGTACCAAGTTGAGTAAGATGAGCTTCAACTTCAAGATATTATGAAAGGTCTCCACACCATCCAAACTTGGAGATGCAGATTTTATAACTTTTATAAATAATACAAAATATATTTAAATAGTTCATCACTCATCAGACTTACAAATAATTTCATCAATATCAGTTTAAGATTGAGCTGAATTTGATATCACTCGGATTAATGTTGAGTAGGGTTGTCTAAAAACGTTGAAATATGTATTAGTGTAGTAATGTTTTTGTTGAAATCGGAAGAAATTGAGTGAAATAAGTAGTGTTTTCGTCCGTAAGAATTCAATTTATCGCGTGTACGAGACCACAAAGGGGCCCTCCTGGAGGGAATCTAAAAGGAAACTAGTGATTACGACGGGAAGAGAAAGAACTCGTCGGTGTTAATTCTAAATGACTGACAAGATTGCATTTGGGTTGGGGTTGGGGTTGGGCAAACAATCTTCGCGAAAGATGGCAACGGCTTCTAATAAAGCTGCTCTGGGATTCCTCCAAATAGTAGTACTCCCGTTCCGGTACTAAAAGGTCAAAATAATACATTCTCTTATTTGTTTCGTCAATATTAACTTTTCTAGCTTTACGAAAAAGGTTATGGACTATATTACGTGCGATGCAATATAACTTTCATTTACCCTGCATTTCGATTTAGAATATTATTTTTATTATTATGTTTAACATTAATTTATTGATGTCTTTTTCAATTTTTAATGTAAATATGTCGTGTTTGGTATATCATTTTTAATCCGTTTTGAGATATAATCATCAAAAATACATTTTTATATACAAAAAATTTTTCTATAAAAAAATCTAAATCAAATTATTTTATTATTTTTGAAAAATTTAAGAAAAATACTTTAAAACGAGCCCAAACTCGGTATATTTATCTTAAAAAATGAAATCGTTATTAATAATAATAAATTAATTTTGACAGGTGACATAACCTAAAAATTAAAATCATTTTATTGATATGTTCCTCAATTTTTAATATAGATATATCTAGTTTGGTATCAAATTAAAGCATTTTTAGTCCTTTTTAATATAGAATCATTAAAAATACATTTCCATAAAAAAAAGTTCTTTATAATAGATCCAAATCAGTTTATTTAATTAATATCAGTTTATTTTTAATTAATTTTTGAAAAATTTATGAAAATTGCTTTAAAATGAGCCCAAATTCGATATATTTATCTTAAAAAATGAAATAGTTATTAACAATAATACATTAATTTTGACAGGTGACATAACCTAAAAATTTAAATCTTTTTATTGATAGCTTTCTCATTTTTTATCGTAAAAGTGTCGAGTTTGGTATCAAATTGAAGCATTTTTAATCCTTTTTTAAGGTAAAATCATCAATAATATATTTTTATCAAAAATTTTTTTTTCTATAAAACACCCAAATAGGATTATTTATTAATTTTTGAAAAGTCTATGATTAATGCTTTAAAACGAGCCCAAACTCGATATATTTATCTTAAAAAACGAAATAGTTATTAATAATAATAATAACTTAATTTTGACAGGTGACATAACCTAAAAATTTAAATCTTTTTATTTATAGCTTTCTCATTTTTTAACGTAAAAGTGTCGAGTTTGGTATCAAATTGAAGCATTTTTGATCGTTTTTAAGGTGAAATCATCAATAATATATTTTTATTACTAAAAAACAAAATAGTTATTAATAATAATAACCTAATTTTGACAGATTTTTTTGATGAAAATGTATTTTTGATGATTTCATCTTAGAAAGGATTAAAAATGCTTTAATTTGATACCAAACTCGATATATTTATATTAAAAATTGAGAAAGATATCAATAAAATGATTTAAATTTTTAGGTTATGTCACCTGTCAAAATTAGGTTATTATCACTAACTACTTTGTTTTTTAAGATAAATATATCGAGTTTGGGTTCGTTTTAAAGCAATTTTCATAGACTTTTTGAAAAATTAAAAAATAAACTGATTTGGGTGTATTATAGACATTCTTTTTTTTGATAAAAATGTATGTTTGATGATTTTATCTGAAAAATGATTAAAAATGCTTTAATTTGATACCAAACTCGATATATTTATATTAAAAATTGAGGAAGATATCAATAAAAAGATTTAAATTTTTAGGTTATGTCACCTGTCAAAATTAGGTTATTATTATAACTAACTATTTTGCTTTTTAAGATAAATATATCGAGTTTGGGCTCGTTTTAAAGCATTATTCATAAACTTTTAAAAAATTAACAAATAAACTGATTTGAATGTATTATAGATAAATTCTTTTTGATGAAAATGTATTTTTGATTATTTTACCTCAAAAAGGATTAAAAATGCTTTAATTTGATACTAAACTCGATATATTTATATTAAAAATTGAGGAAGATATCAATAAAAAGATTTAAATTTTTAGGTTATGTCACCTGTCAAAATTAGGTTAATATTATTAATAACTATTTTGCTTTTTAAGATAAATATATCGAGTTTGGGCTCGTTTTAAAGCATTATTCATAAACTTTTAAAAAATTAACAAATAAACTGATTTGAATGTGTTGTAGATACATTTTTTTTGATAAAAATGTATTTTTGATGATTTTATCTTAAAAAGGATTAAAAGTGCTTTAATTTGATACCAAACTCGATATATTTATGTTAAAAAATAAAAAAGTTATTAATAGAAAGATTTAAATTTTTAGGTTATGTCACCTGTCAAAATTAGGTTATTATTATTAATAACTATTTTGCTTTTTAAGATAAATATATCGAGTTTGGGCTCGTTTTAAAGCATTATTCATAAACTTTTCAAAAATTAACAAATAAACTGATTTGAATGTATTATAGATAAATTCTTTTTGATGAAAATGTATTTTTGATTATTTTACCTCAAAAAGGATTAAAAATGCTTTAATTTGATACTAAACTCGATATATTTATATTAAAAATTGAGGAAGATATCAATAAAAAGATTTAAATTTTTAGGTTATGTCACCTGTCAAAATTAGGTTACTATTATTAATAACTATTTTGCTTTTTAAGATAAATATATCGAGTTTGGGCTCGTTTTGAAGCATTATTCATAAACTTTTAAAAAATTAACAAATAAACTGATTTGAATGTGTTGTAGATACATTTTTTTTGATAAAAATGTATTTTTGATGATTTTATCTTAAAAAGGATTAAAAGTGCTTTAATTTGATACCAAACTCGATATATTTATGTTAAAAAATAAAAAAGTTATTAATAGAAAGATTTAAATTTTTAGGTTATGTCACCTGTCAAAATTAGGTTATTATTATTAATAACTATTTTGCTTTTTAAGATAAATATATCGAGTTTGGGCTCGTTTTAAAGCATTATTCATAAACTTTTCAAAAATTAACAAATAAACTGATTTGAATGTGTTGTAGATACATTTTTTTTGATAAAAATGTATTTTTGATGATTTTATCTTAAAAAGGATTAAAAGTGCTTTAATTTGATACCAAACTCGATATATTTATGTTAAAAAATAAAAAAGTTATTAATAGAAAGATTTAAATTTTTAGGTTATGTCACCTGTCAAAATTAGGTTATTATTATTAATAACTATTTTGCTTTTTAAGATAAATATATCGAGTTTGGGCTCGTTTTAAAGCATTATTCATAAACTTTTCAAAAATTAACAAATAAACTGATTTGAATGTATTATAGATAAATTCTTTTTGATGAAAATGTATTTTTGATTATTTTACCTCAAAAAGGATTAAATATGCTTTAATTTGATACTAAACTCGATATATTTATATTAAAAATTGAGGAAGATATCAATAAAAAGATTTAAATTTTTAGGTTATGTCACCTGTCAAAATTAGGTTACTATTATTAATAACTATTTTGCTTTTTAAGATAAATATATCGAGTTTGGGCTCGTTTTGAAGCATTATTCATAAACTTTTAAAAAATTAACAAATAAACTGATTTGAATGTGTTGTAGATACATTTTTTTTGATAAAAATGTATTTTTGATGATTTTATCTTAAAAAGGATTAAAAGTGCTTTAATTTGATACCAAACTCGATATATTTATGTTAAAAAATAAAAAAGTTATTAATAGAAAGATTTAAATTTTTAGGTTATGTCACCTGTCAAAATTAGGTTATTATTATTAATAACTATTTTGCTTTTTAAGATAAATATATCGAGTTTGGGCTCGTTTTAAAGCATTATTCATAAACTTTTCAAAAATTAACAAATAAACTGATTTGAATGTGTTGTAGATACATTTTTTTTGATAAAAATGTATTTTTGATGATTTTATCTTAAAAAGGATTAAAAGTGCTTTAATTTGATACCAAACTCGATATATTTATGTTAAAAAATAAAAAAGTTATTAATAGAAAGATTTAAATTTTTAGGTTATGTCACCTGTCAAAATTAGGTTATTATTATTAATAACTATTTTGCTTTTTAAGATAAATATATCGAGTTTGGGCTCGTTTTAAAGCATTATTCATAAACTTTTCAAAAATTAACAAATAAACTGATTTGAATGTATTATAGATAAATTCTTTTTGATGAAAATGTATTTTTGATTATTTTACCTCAAAAAGGATTAAAAATGCTTTAATTTGATACTAAACTCGATATATTTATATTAAAAATTGAGGAAGATATCAATAAAAAGATTTAAATTTTTAGGTTATGTCACCTGTCAAAATTAGGTTACTATTATTAATAACTATTTTGCTTTTTAAGATAAATATATCGAGTTTGGGCTCGTTTTGAAGCATTATTCATAAACTTTTAAAAAATTAACAAATAAACTGATTTGAATGTGTTGTAGATACATTTTTTTTGATAAAAATGTATTTTTGATGATTTTATCTTAAAAAGGATTAAAAGTGCTTTAATTTGATACCAAACTCGATATATTTATGTTAAAAAATAAAAAAGTTATTAATAGAAAGATTTAAATTTTTAGGTTATGTCACCTGTCAAAATTAGGTTATTATTATTAATAACTATTTTGCTTTTTAAGATAAATATATCGAGTTTGGGCTCGTTTTAAAGCATTATTCATAAACTTTTCAAAAATTAACAAATAAACTGATTTGAATGTATTATAGATAAATTCTTTTTGATGAAAATGTATTTTTGATTATTTTACCTCAAAAAGGATTAAAAATGCTTTAATTTGATACTAAACTCGATATATTTATATTAAAAATTGAGGAAGATATCAATAAAAAGATTTAAATTTTTAGGTTATGTCACCTGTCAAAATTAGGTTAATATTATTAATAACTATTTTGCTTTTTAAGATAAATATATCGAGTTTGGGCTCGTTTTAAAGCATTATTCATAAACTTTTAAAAAATTAACAAATAAACTGATTTGAATGTATTATAGATAAATTCTTTTTGATGAAAATGTATTTTTGATTATTTTACCTCAAAAAGGATTAAAAATGCTTTAATTTGATACTAAACTCGATATATTTATATTAAAAATTGAGGAAGATATCAATAAAAAGATTTAAATTTTTAGGTTATGTCACCTGTCAAAATTAGGTTAATATTATTAATAACTATTTTGCTTTTTAAGATAAATATATCGAGTTTGGGCTCGTTTTAAAGCATTATTCATAAACTTTTCAAAAATTAACAAATAAACTGATTTGAATGTATTATAGATAAATTCTTTTTGATGAAAATGTATTTTTGATTATTTTACCTCAAAAAGGATTAAAAATGCTTTAATTTGATACTAAACTCGATATATTTATATTAAAAATTGAGGAAGATATCAATAAAAAGATTTAAATTTTTAGGTTATGTCACCTGTCAAAATTAGGTTAATATTATTAATAACTATTTTGCTTTTTAAGATAAATATATCGAGTTTGGGCTCGTTTTAAAGCATTATTCATAAACTTTTCAAAAATTAACAAATAAACTGATTTGAATGTATTATAGATAAATTCTTTTTGATGAAAATGTATTTTTGATTATTTTACCTCAAAAAGGATTAAAAATGCTTTAATTTGATACTAAACTCGATATATTTATATTAAAAATTGAGGAAGATATCAATAAAAAGATTTAAATTTTTAGGTTATGTCACCTGTCAAAATTAGGTTAATATTATTAATAACTATTTTGCTTTTTAAGATAAATATATCGAGTTTGGGCTCGTTTTAAAGCATTATTCATAAACTTTTCAAAAATTAACAAATAAACTGATTTGAATGTATTATAGATAAATTCTTTTTGATGAAAATGTATTTTTGATTATTTTACCTCAAAAAGGATTAAAAATGCTTTAATTTGATACTAAACTCGATATATTTATATTAAAAATTGAGGAAGATATCAATAAAAAGATTTAAATTTTTAGGTTATGTCACCTGTCAAAATTAGGTTAATATTATTAATAACTATTTTGCTTTTTAAGATAAATATATCGAGTTTGGGCTCGTTTTAAAGCATTATTCATAAACTTTTAAAAAATTAACAAATAAACTGATTTGAATGTGTTGTAGATACATTTTTTTTGATAAAAATGTATTTTTGATGATTTTATCTTAAAAAGGATTAAAAGTGCTTTAATTTGATACCAAACTCGATATATTTATGTTAAAAAATAAAAAAGTTATTAATAGAAAGATTTAAATTTTTAGGTTATGTCACCTGTCAAAATTAGGTTATTATTATTAATAACTATTTTGCTTTTTAAGATAAATATATCGAGTTTGGGCTCGTTTTAAAGCATTATTCATAAACTTTTCAAAAATTAACAAATAAACTGATTTGAATGTATTATAGATAAATTCTTTTTGATGAAAATGTATTTTTGATTATTTTACCTCAAAAAGGATTAAAAATGCTTTAATTTGATACTAAACTCGATATATTTATATTAAAAATTGAGGAAGATATCAATAAAAAGATTTAAATTTTTAGGTTATGTCACCTGTCAAAATTAGGTTAATATTATTAATAACTATTTTGCTTTTTAAGATAAATATATCGAGTTTGGGCTCGTTTTAAAGCATTATTCATAAACTTTTAAAAAATTAACAAATAAACTGATTTGAATGTGTTGTAGATACATTTTTTTTGATAAAAATGTATTTTTGATGATTTTATCTTAAAAAGGATTAAAAGTGCTTTAATTTGATACCAAACTCGATATATTTATGTTAAAAAATAAAAAAGTTATTAATAGAAAGATTTAAATTTTTAGGTTATGTCACCTGTCAAAATTAGGTTATTATTATTAATAACTATTTTGCTTTTTAAGATAAATATATCGAGTTTGGGCTCGTTTTAAAGCATTATTCATAAACTTTTCAAAAATTAACAAATAAACTGATTTGAATGTATTATAGATAAATTCTTTTTGATGAAAATGTATTTTTGATTATTTTACCTCAAAAAGGATTAAAAATGCTTTAATTTGATACTAAACTCGATATATTTATATTAAAAATTGAGGAAGATATCAATAAAAAGATTTAAATTTTTAGGTTATGTCACCTGTCAAAATTAGGTTAATATTATTAATAACTATTTTGCTTTTTAAGATAAATATATCGAGTTTGGGCTCGTTTTAAAGCATTATTCATAAACTTTTCAAACATTAACAAATAAACTGATTTGAATGTATTATAGATAAATTCTTTTTGATGAAAATGTATTTTTGATTATTTTACCTCAAAAAGGATTAAAAATGCTTTAATTTGACACTAAACTCGATATATTTATATTAAAAATTGAGGAAGATATCAATAAAAAGATTTAAATTTTTAGGTTATGTCACCTGTCAAAATTAGGTTATTATTATTACTAACTATTTTGTTTTTTAAGATAAATATATCGAGTTTGGGCTCGTTTTAAAGCATTATTCATAAACTTTTCAAAAATTAACAAATAAATTGATTTGGGCGTATTATAGATAATATTTTTTAATGAAGATGTATTTTTGATGATTTTATCTTAAAAATGATTAAAAATACTTTAATTTGATACCAAACTCGATATATTTTTTTTTAAAAATAAAAAAGCTATAAATAAAAAGATTTAAATTTTTAGGTTATGTCACCTGTCAAAATTAGGTTATTATTATTAATAACTATTTTGCTTTTTAAGATAAATATATCGAGTTTAGGCTCGTTTTAAAGCATTATTCATAAACTTTTCAAAAATTAACAAATAAACTGATTTGAATGTATTATAGATAAATTCTTTTTGATGAAAATGTATTTTTGATTATTTTACCTCAAAAAGGATTAAAAATGCTTTAATTTGATACAAAACTCGATATATTTATATTAAAAATTGAGGAAAATATCAATAAAAAGATTTAAATTTTTAGGTTATGTCACCTGTCAAAATTAGGTTATTATTATTAATAACTATTTTGTTTTTTAAGATAAATATATCGAGTTTGGGCTCATTTTAAAGCATTTTTCATAAACTTTTCAAAAATTAAAAAACAAAATTGTTATTAATAATAATTTTTAGCAGGTGACATAACCTAAAAATTAAACACTTTTTATTAATAATTTTCTCATTTTTTAACGTAAATATGTCGTGTTTGGTATCAAATTAAAGCATTTTTAATGCCATTTAAGATAAAATCACCAAAAATACACTTTTATTAATAAAAACTTTGCAAAAAAATATATGCAATGTAACTTTAGGCATTATTTTCGTTTTAGAATATCATTTTTAATATTATCGTGTACATTTTCGATCATAAAACACGTGGGCACTAAAAAAGTGTTTTCATCAAAATCAGTTTACCAGTAAAATTGATGGGGGCAATACCGCAACGGGGCTATATCGACGATCCGGTGGCGGAAAATAAAACTGAGTTACGGTGGAATAAATGAACCTGACAAACTGGAATCTCCTTTTATAGTTATGCATTTCGACGGGGTTCACTGCTCTCCGAATCTTATACTCTTATATACACATTTTACATTTTACCTTTTACGGGGACACTTTCTAGGATTGATTTTTTATCTTAAAAATCTCTCAAGATCTAATTAAAGATTGGAATTTCTTTTTTATAATGATGACGTGGTGATACGATGACGTGGTTGTAAAAAAATAATATCTAAAACATAAAGTGGTCGTCGCTTTGGGATTTTCGTCCTGATGGTGCCACTAGCTCAGGGACGGAGGGTGGATCCTTGTGCAGTTGGGTTGCCGACGTATCCAGGCCGCCTAATCGATCTCGTGACCCGAATATCGTTGGTCTAGCCTTTTCTAGCACCCTCCGCGAATCCTGCATCCATCCCTCTTTTCCAACCGAAAAGCGGTTGCGATTCTCCTCCTTGACGAGCCTGTCTGCTGGCGGTGGAACAACCACCATCCCCGCTTTTGGAGTTGCCGTTTCAGCGACTTTCAACCCTACACCAAAAAAAATTGGAACGATCATAAATGATGCTAAAATCTAATAGTAGTAGTATCTAATCTGGAGTTGGAGTTGCGATAGCAAGAGGAATTGTCGGGGACGAATATCAAATCTGAAGCGCATTAATCAACTGGTGGTGACACGGACACGGCGTCACATTAATTCCGTCACCCGTAACCGGGTCGACTGCTGGGTTCTCTACTTGAATCTCGCGATTTCGTCCTGGTGGTGTTGGTAACTTGACAAGGTCGTATCGTATCGTATCGTAACGTAACGTTATTTAATAACAGGTGGATCGATAAATAATGGGGGCGTAGAGGATGAGAAGCCCGAATCTTTATTATATGAAAATCGATTCTCTCCTATATTCGCGTTCATATTCGTTTGCTTACGAGATCATAATTTTCGGGACCCCCTTTGAGAACCTTTCAACCGTACAGTCCTACATTCAAATTTAATCAGCTGTAGGAGCAACTCTTTCATATACTTTAAAGTACTAGATGTTGACAGGAGACAGCTTCTTTCATCTAATGACGTTGCATTAAAAACACTTTACATGTTACTTGTAAAGTGAAAAGATGGTACATTAAACTATATTAATGAAATTATAATGCAAAAAGGTGTGAGAGCCAAGTTGGGAATATTCCAGTTTCTGTTTAAACGGCGACTTGTTGAGCGGTTTTTGGCACGAAACGCTACAAATTTTTACGAGGCAACATGCATAATTCAAAAACAATAAGGATGTCCGGTCTGGTTTATCTTAGAATTCAAGGGGAAATTTTATTTTGACATATAATCTTATTTTGGTTGGAATATTTCTTATCATTGTAGCTTTAGGTTAAAAATCCTTAAAAAAATCTTTACCTAACGTCTTTAGTAGAATTTATGGGAATCGATAGCTGAAGGAAAGAAAAATACTGAATTACCATCACTGAAAAGAGGACCTCTTTCAAAGAAAAGGAAACTTTGGGTCAACATTAGATATTCTCGTAAAGTTTCCAACAAGAAGACACCATTTTTGTTGAATAATAAAAGAAATCTTTTTTATTTAAAGATTGTTATGCACCACACATAATAAATAGGTTACAAAGTTCAAATTTCAACTATTTTTGTGGTGTAATGATTCATTTAAAGCTAAAAATATTTTTTCATTTAGTTACAATTTCAGTAACGTTAAGAAAATGATTTATTGAATAATTAATTATCTTTATGTGTTATATTGAAAAATATTACATCATGATTAAGTTGATTTTGTTAGTCGTTAATGGCTATTAAGCATTTAGATTCAAAAGCCTTAACATTCTTTGAAGAGGGGGCATAAAGTTGCACAATTCTTGGAACTCTTCTTGGGCTTGATGTAGGCGAGTTTTCAACTGCGTTCTGGCACATTACGATCAGAATGGAATGGATCAGAACATCTTCAATTCTTCGAAATTCTTAAAAACTTTTTTCTTGAGGTACCCCCATAGGAAAAAATCGCAAATACTTAAATTTGGAGATCTCGCCGGTCACCCCAGGTCGCTCCTCAGAGATGCCATTTGTCGCAGTTTTGTTATTGAAATCTGCGCTGTGTGGGCTGTAGCTCCATCCTGTTGGAACCAAACATCCTCGAGTTCTTCATCTTCAGCCAATCGTGCGAATTCTGGCTCAAAAAAAAATTTTCGAGCATGGTAACATAACGTCGAGGGGTGACGGTTGTTATAAGCCCATCCTCCTCAAAAAAGTGCGATCCAATAACCCCAAATTTGAATATGGCACATCATATAATTACTTTTGTGAACTTGTGGGTTATTGTTTGACCAATAATAGAAATTTTGTTTGTTAACCTTTCGGTACACGCACCGGACTCTCACTCCGGGTTTTTACCGACATAATTATGTCATTTTAGTGTCAAAAATTTTTTAGTGTACAACACAGTAAAATACGAATATGAATACGATAGCGAAGAAAAATACTCTTTGAAGGTGAAGACTGAAGCTTTTCAAAAAATTTTGCAGACGGTAAGATGTTTTTTTTTTCCGTTCAAAATAGCTTCTTATCTGATTAGAAGAAACGAAGAAGATAATGAAAGCTGTAGAACATAAATGCCCCGAAAAATGTGCAGCGTATTCAACGCGGGCATTTATTTGCCTATCGCAAATTTTATGATAATAAACAATTTTTTTTAATTATTGTCTTAAAAAGAATACAAATTAAAGTCCCTAGATTTATAAAGTACCGCGGTTTCCAGAAGACTGTTACTGCTTCTAGAGGATTTAAAATACTTCCAGACGACTTACAATGCTTTCAGATAACTTGATATAGCATCTAGAAAACTTATATGTTTCCAGAAGATTTGATGTTGTTACCTCTAGATGATTTGATACTGTTTTAAGAAAACTTTATATTGCTTTCAGAAGACTTGAATTTCTAGACTGATATTTCTAGAAGACTTAAAATGATGAATTTACAGATGTCTTACAATGCATCCAGACGACTTACAATGCTTACAGATGACTTACAACGCTTTTAGAAGCCTTGATATTGCATCTAGAGGACTTGAAATGTGTCCAGACGACCTACAATGCTTCCAAAGTACTTTATGTCGCTGTTAGAAGACTGAAGATGCTTCCAGAAGACTTGATATTGTATCTAAGAAACTTGATATGGTTTCCAGAATACTACTTCCAGACGACTTACAATGTTTCCAGAAGACCTTATACTTACTTTTAGAAGACTTGAAATACTTCAAAATTACTTGAAGTGCTTCCAAAAGACAGGATACTACTTCCAGAAGACTTGATACTGCTTTTAGATGTTTTAAAATTCCTCCTAAAGCTTTGATACTGCCCCTATAAGACTTTATACTGCTTCTAGACGATTTCAAATGCTTTCAGAAGACTTGAGAAGTTTCCAAGAGACTTGATACTGCTTCTAGAAAATTTTAATAACTAAGAATCGATACTGCTTCTAGATATTTTAAAATGCTTTCAAAAGATTAGATATAGTTCCTGTAAAACTTTATAGTATTTCTGGAAGATTTGAAATGCTTTCAGAAGACTCGAGAAGATTCCAGAAGACTTGATACTGCTTCTAGATGTTTTAAAATGCTTCCTAAAGGCTTGATACTGTCCCTGTAAGACTTTATACTGCTTCCAGAAGATTTCAAATGCTTTCAGAAGACTTGAGAAGTTTCCAAAAGACTTGATACTGCTTCGAGAAGATTTTAATAATTAAGACATGATACTGCTTCTAGATATTTTAAATTCCAAAAGATTAGATATAGCCCCTGTAAGACTTTATACTGTTTCTGGAAGATTTGAAATGCTTTCAGAAGACTCGAGAAGATTCCAGAAGACTTGATACTACTTTTAGAAGATTTAAAATGGTTACAAAAGTCTCGATATTGGCTCAGGTAGGCTTAATATTGCTTCTAGAAGATCTAAATTGCTTCCAAAACATTTGGAATGCTAAAAACAAAAGATTTGATATTGCTGTCAGAATACTTAACATTGCGTCTATAAGGCTTGAAATGCTTCCAGAAAATTAATTTATTTGGTGCCAATCCTATTTTCATTGCAAATCTTTCTTAATGCTCCCAAACTTCTAAACGATAAATCTTCTTTCATGAAATCCCGGCATGAACCCGGAATATACTGGGACTGGACTGAAACTGAAATGTACAAGTATCTTAAAATTGAGATACCATTCCTAAGATGACTAATTGTTTAATTGTTAAGATTTCAAGGCATTAAAGATGGTATTTGCACCTCCTAGCGGTCATCTCAGAATCCTGAAAATAATTTCCTGTATTTTCTCTTAGCCACTTTAGTCATAAAGTTTTTTTCCTGCAAGTCTGCTGTCAAATAATTTCCAGTATTTTCTCTTAGCCACTTTAGTCATAAAGTTTTTTTCCTGCAAGTCTGCTGTCAAATAATTTCCAGTATTTTCTCTTAGCCACTTTAGTCATAAAGTTTTTTCCTGCAAGTCTGCTGTCAAATAATTTCCAGTATTTTCTCTTAGCCACGATTTTATGATTAATAAAATCTTTTCCTGCAAGTTTAACTATCGACTTACAGAGTCTTTTAGCAATTTGCAACCGCTGGTTCGGCGGACCGCAACCATTCAAGTTAACATTTTTTTTTAATATATCCGTTCTTGTCTACGAAAAAAGGACTTACTTTCGAAAATAAGTTTTGGTGGAAACAGCTAATAAAGGTAAATAGGTCATTTCGTCAGTTTCTAGTTAGTTAATCCCTTTTTTCTGTATTTGCCGATGTTGAAGGACGTCAAAGTATTATTTCAGATCAGAATGTTGTCGTTGTTAATGGCGTTAGTTGCTAGTTTCAGATTTATAAATATATAATACTGTAGAAGTGAGTTTGTAAATATAATTATATTGGACATTTTATTACTGATTGCGCAAGTGAGGAATAATCTTGGGACTAAATGAGAACACAAGCTGAGTAACTCATCTCCACAAAGCTCGAAATCAAGTAGAGGATTATCAAAATTTATGTGGAAATACAGATAGCTCAAGCGGTTCGTCGTTTTAACTACACTGAGGTCACTCTGGAAGTGCTGCCAATGAAACGGCAGATGAGCTAGTGCTAAAGCGTTTTTAGGACAAGAACCAGCAATTTTTGTAAGATTTACGATGCCCAAATAGAGGATTCGAAGAATTCTGCAGCTAACTGATTTATCTTTAGATCGTCAGTGGTACATCTAACACAATCTTCGTAGCTTCATAAGCGCCGGTTTTTGAAAATAAGTATGGGTGCTGGATAGTGAAAAAACTGAATTGGGAAAAGATTCAAACGACGAATGACTGTTCTGAAAAAAAAAGTGATATGAAAAACGTCCATGTATCTGGCGCCTATGGTTAATTTGCAATAGAAATGCCTTATATCAACAGTGCTTACACCTTCACAAGCAATATTTGGTCTATAATTGAAATTTTTTGAACTTTTGAAATGAACATTTTGTATCCTAGCAGTATTTGGTATTTTGGAAGCAAAATCAAATTGTATTAACAATTTCGTGCCTTTTGCAATAAAAATGTCTTCTTTAAGACTTTGCGTTTTCAAACATTTTTTTGCCAGTAGTTTTACAAACGGTATCAAGTCTTTTGGAATCATTTAAAATCTTCTAGAAATAGTATCAAGTCTTTCAACTGCAGCATAAAATCTTGTGGAAGCAGTTCAAGCCTTCTGAAAGCTATGTTAAGGCTTCTAGAAGCATTATCAAGTGTTCCAGAGGTAGTATCAACATTTTTGAAAGCAGTTCAAGGCTCCTGGTAGCTTATCAAGTTTGTTTTAAGCAGTATCAGCCACCGAAGAAACGAAATGTGAAGTTTAATAATGGTCTCGAATCGGGGGCGCAGCAAAACGTTTTTCTCACACATAAACTCCCTATTCGTACACCTGGTCACTGACATGCTGTCAAATCACCATTTTGGCTCGAATCGTTTGAATACATAGATATCATGAACCGCGGTACTTTAGTAATCTAGGGAGTTTAATACAAATCTCTTATTTGGCAAAGAAACCCGGACTCTCAGTCCGGTGCGAGCACTCACGTCAAAAAAAAATGCGCGTGTACTGGAGGGTTAACGGTGCTCTGACGTTGATCTGACATACGATCCAACATTTCTCGGGCGCGATTCACACGGTTTCGAAAATGTAAAGGCATCAACTCCTGAACCACCATAATCTTATAGAAATGGAAGAATATATCTTTATGCAAAATCCTACTTACATGTTAATGTAGTTGCATGTTTCAGGGCAGAGCGTGATGATGATTGTTCAACAGCTTCTCTCACTAGAGCATCATTTTGGGTCTTAACATACCCCTGTTCACGTTCACCTCCAAATCCTTCCCGATAAAATATTTTCTTCTTATCGTATCATTGCCATTATCTCTCCAAAACCACCAGCCTTAAATCTTTTTGTGATTTTATTCCGTATCACGACGTTTATCAATCTTCCCGATGTACTTTTTCTTTTCATCTCCTTCAATTTATATTTTTACAAGTTTTTGGTTAAGACTTTTCCATAATTAAAGTGAATATATCCAGTATTGATACTGAAAATGGGATTTGTCCCGTTTTGATAACAAGACCTCAACTTTCATGAATTACTGTTCAAAAAGCGATATAAAATTGGATCGGATTAGATATGTTTAATAAAAGTTGCAACATACTTCCGTTAAAAAAAAATCCATAACAATAAACATACTGATTGCAGCAAAACGTAATTTATTGTATAATAATAACATAAAAAAAGTGAAATTAAACATAGCCAGACTCTTGCACAAATACGCAGAGGCTCATCGTCTTCGCCGTCAGTAGTCTCCTCAAAAGGCAATAACTATGAATAGAATTTGCATCTCTCTTGGTCCTTTTAGTTCTGGCTAAAATGTGGTTCTATTTGTGAAACTTTTTTTCCTTTTTTGGTAATAGATTTTGGGTTAGTAAGGGTATTGTTATAAAAATGTTCTCCATTTACTAAGGTTTGATTTGTGATATTTTAAAATTTTCCAATTTCGAACAAACCAGTCTCGTCCAAATAGAAACAAATTGCCTTGTTCTTGAAAAATAGCATGGTATTTTCCCTGTGATGGTCTCCTTTGTGAATGAATTTGTGAATGAATGTCCAGTTATAGAAAATACTATTTCCACATTTTTAACCTGCTTTGGAGCTTCTAGTAACCATTTCATTACCATTGCAATGTTATAAGTTAAACCAATTACACATAAAATCTTTAACAAGACTCCCATTTTTTAGAAATCTAATTATGAAATCTTTTCGAGCTTTGTATTCAACATAACACCAAGATGTAATAACTAAACACCAACGCACCTTTAACTTATTCATCTATATACATATACGTGAATTCCTCTTTGTTTCGAAGATATTGAAATAAAAAAATGATCCTTTAACATTTCTTGAGTGGAATTCATGTCTTCAAGTTGGTTGTAAGTCATTTATTCATTTTCAAAAAGAACACCACAACGATTTTTTAAATTTTCACAAATTTATTCATAATTCTACAAAAACGTCAAAAACACATCATCCTTTAACATTTTTTAAGTGGATTCGATTTTAAATTGAACTAATGAGTTATATATCATTTGAAAGAGAAAGTCATATCTTCATTTTCAAAAATAAGACCCCCATTGTCATCCAAATTTTATCATTTATTTCGTGATTCTACTAAAATGTTTTCATAAAAATATCATTAAAAGGTTGCTCCCTTCGTGGATGGATACTGATGTCATTTTTCCTCTATCTCTTATAAAAAGAGGAGTCTTCCTTTAAATGAGCTTAATTTGATCCATCATGTACAGGCAACCTGTGAAAACTAGCTAAAAGGAATGATGTTACTTTATGATGGATTCTAGATCACAAAGATATTACAGGTAACAAAAAGATGGATATGCTGAGTGAAGAGATGGCGAGAAAATCCTTCATTGGAACTTAATCCGGTTATGGACCAGAAAACTTTAAAACTTGCGCTAAAAAGAACATCCAAGTTATATATAAGCGAAATAAGACCAAATTTAAGGTTTCTCGTAGGCTTCATAACCAGATTTAAAATGCCACATTTTTCACATTAAGCAAGGTTAAGATCAAACTTGTTTGGTGTGCAAGATTGATTCAAAATATATACTGTAAGAGTACAAGATTAGCGAGGTGAAGAAGAGCTCAATTCATTACGTAATTACATAATTCTTTGCTTCAATAATACATTACATTACTTAATTTGTCAAATCCTTAAGATAAGAGGAAGATCCAGAGATTTCAGCATTTGGGAAGTAGTTTTACCAATCCGAATTAATACCTAAATTCTGAAATCTCCGTATCTCAATCGCAAAAAGGCATCTTTAGAAAAGATAAATAGTGACCCAAAAATCGAGTATCTGATACGATTAACAGGGCAGTGGCATAAGACATATTCGAGTACAGACATGTTCTGAGGCAATGAGGACACCCAATTATAGTAATTATAACTAGCAGTTCCATTCAGCTCGTCAAGAAAAATAATTCTAGAACTAGATACATTCTGATTTTTTCATATAGAAATCGGTCATTTCTGGTCCGATTTGTTTAGGTCATTATTATTAAGGCATCAAAATGAAAGCATATAAACATGTTGACACATGTATGATATAACCAATCGATTAAGTGTTCTTCTTCTTCTTTTCGATATGGGGTTGGAAATGGGATTTGGAAGCTAGTTTTTTTTTTTTTTTTTTATTTTATTTTAACTGACTCCAAAACAGTGAATGTCACTGGTATCGAAGCCTTAATACACAAAAAATATAGGTAAACAAAAAAAAATCACAATAGGTTATGTATAAAAAACGAAAATAAAAATCCTCAAACCCATCAGAAACAGTTCAACACTCATTCACTTCAAAAACATTTTCAGATTATAAACTAATTTTTTCATTGTCCTTGCCTCCACTATTATTATCGGAACACTGTTGTATGCTTTAATACCAAGATATAATGGTGATCTCTGTGCTGTCGTTATTCTACAATATTTATTTCTAAAATCATTTGCATTCCGGGTGCTGTATTCATGCCAGTTCTTAACTTGTTTTGTATTTATATTAGTCTTTATTAGTTTGTTTTTTATAGAATATATATATTTTATTTGCTCATAAGTCCGAATTTTCTGCAAGTTCCATATATTTTCCATTTCATACACAAGATCAGTTGACATACAATAGTTCAACTGAAAGATAGATTTTACTGCTTTATTCTGCGTTCTTTGTAATTTATTTAACTGGTAAAGCGGAAGACCTCCCCAGCAGGGAATTAAATATCTAATTTGTGGCAGTATAAAGCTATTATAGAGTAAACGCCTAGAGTTTTTATTTAAGCAATCCGTACACCTTTTTATTGCACTAACCATTGGCACAATTTTTTTAATGATAGCGTTCACATGTACATTCCAATTGAGATCATTTCTCAAATTTAAACCTAAGTATTTGTACGTTTGCACTTCTTTTAGTTTTTCTCCATTGAGAAACACATTTATATCACTTTTTTGTTTAATTTATTTATTTATTTATTTATTTATATTCGGGACACATACAGGAGAAATCCCAAAAAAGTGTCCACTACAATAATACAAAAGAAACAGCAAACTTTATAAGAAAACAAAAAATTAATGACAAATACTTAAAGCTAAAACAGATTTTTTAAACGACATCAATGAATTACAAAAAAGATTAACATTGGAACAATAGACATTGTAAGTGTGCATTAGTCTCAACAGAGGCGAACCGGCATGCGCATTGGATCCAGAAGCAGGTAGCTTGAACATAAATGGGGAACGAGTAACATAAGATGGAACATTAAAGTGAATCTCGTTTAAAAGAATCGGAGCGTCGAGAATTCCATTAACCAATTTGTACAGAAACAATAGGTCAGAACTGTATCGACGGCCACAAAGAGATCTTAAACCAAACACTTGGCATCTTTGAGAATAAAAGCAGTACGGAATATAAAATTTGTGAGCTAAATAACGAACAAATCTTCTCTGTAGGCCTTCAATAAGGTCAATGTGAACATTATAGGCAGGACTCCACACAACTGAAGCGAAATTTAGACCGGTAACCACGTATGCGATATACAAGGAAGTAATGCAGCGCACGTTAGAAAATGGACGAGAAATTCTAATAATAAATCCGAGGCGCTTTGTAGCTTCAGAAACGATATACGTAATATGATCGCGAAAGAGTAGTTTAGAATCCAATATAACACCAAGATCCTTAATTGTGGAGGATTGAGTAAGAAAATGGGGACCTAACTTATATTTGAAGTTAACATTATATCTCTTTCTGCTGAACGTGATCTGACAACATTTATCAGAATTTAGAAATAAGTAATTTTGGGAGCAATAAGAATCGAATCTGTCAAGGTCTTCTTGCAACCGAATACAGTCAGAAGCAGACTTAATACTGGCATAAATTTTACAGTCATCAGCAAAAAGAGAAAAATAAGAATAATGAAAGCATTTAGAAACATCATTTATATAAGCTAGAAATAGAATAGGTCCAAGGTGGCTACCTTGAGGTACACCAGATGTAACAGGAGTAAAACTAGATGTATAGTTATTTACTTTCACTGCTTGAAACCTCCCAGATAAATAGGACGAAATCCAAAGAAACAACCCGTTAGATAAGTTGAATCTGTTCAGCTTTTCCATAAGAACATTATGGTGAAGTTTGTCAAAAGCTTTCTTTAGATCAGTGTAGATAGCATCCACCTGAGAGTTATCATTCATAGAATTTTGAATATACTGAACAAATTCAACCAGATTCGTCTCCACTGACCGCCCACGTAAAAAACCGTGTTGTTGAGGGATTATAGCAGGTCGAAGATAGCTATATAGGTTCTCATAAATTAATTTTTCAAAGATCTTCGAAACAATAGATAATAGGGAAATTGGACGATAGTTGGACACAAAATGTCTGTTACCCGATTTAAAGACTGGAATTATGAAGGCTTTTTTCCATTCAGAAGGAAAGACTGAATTTTCAATTGAGCGGCTGAAGATAATGAATAGAGGAGCTGCCAACTCTTTCGCACATTTAGCAATAAAACATCCCGGCAAGCCATCAGGACTAGGGCCCAATTTATGGTCGACTAGTGCGAGAAGATGAAAAACATCATGTTCAGAGAACCAAGGTTGCGATTGATAAATAACATTTCGTTTCTGAGAGGCATTCAGGCAACCGTCGATATAAACCGAACTAAAAAACTGAGAAAAAAGTTCAGCAATCCGATCTCCGTCGTCTGCTACCTCACCGTTCAGCTCCATTTGAGACGGAATACTGCCGCCGCTGTGTCTCTTGTTTTTAACAAAAGACCACAAACTGGATGGGTTATTAATTAGGTTACTCTGAACTCGATTCAGATAAGTGCGATAATCAGCAGCAATTAAAGCTTTGGTACGTTTGCGCTGAACGCCAAAGCTAAGATAGTCGTTTCTGTTACCCCATCTTTTCCATTTTCTATGATATTTCAACTTTTCTGTCACAGATTTAATAGTGGAAGGTGTAAACCAATGAGGATAACGATTATTACGAGAGAAGCTCTGGGGAACAAATTCGGTCATATACCTATGTAAAACAGAGTAAAAAGTGTCAACGCAGTGGTCTACATCCAACCCCCCAAACAAACTGTCCCAATCAACACCTGCCAGCCCACCCCTGAGACCGTCAAAATCAGCTCGATCAAACCTCCAGGTGACCGATGGGCTTTCACGCAAGATACGAGTCTTATTAAACTTAAACAAAAATTCTAAAGCCGGGTGATGCCCATCCAAGTCAACCAGTGGATCGTTACAGGAGCGCACCGCATCGACTCCCCCCGAGTTACACAAAATTAAATCTAGGTATCTAGAGTTGTTGTTAGCAATGCTATTAAATTGAGATAGGTTACAATACGAAATAGTAAGAAGTAACTCAGTCGCGCGAGGGCTAGGGACAACAACAGGAATTAGGTTCCCCGCAACCGATGCGGACCAAGAAATATTAGGAACATTGAAATCACCCACCAATAATATAGGAGTGTCTGGACATCGGTCGCGGACGCACTGGAGTTGACGGAGGAAGAGGCTGAATGATACAGAATCACCCGGAGGCAAATAAACGCAGCATAATAACACTCGCGAACCACAATAGCACACATTCAACCAAAGGTCCTCGGCATCCGAATGAAAATTAGGCACCGGAACAGCGACGATGCCCGCGCGAACCGCAACTAGAACACCACCGCCTTCAGAACAAGCAGAAGCAGTCGAATTTCTGTCACGACGATAAATGATGTAGTTACTGCAAAGGATCTCACCGCTGTAGATGGAATCGTTTAGGTTAGACTCTGTTAAACACACCAAATCATGAGTCAGGTTCAGCGAGTTCGCATATGATGAAGCAGTCTTCGTGCGCAAACCACGCACATTCTGGTAGTAAATAGACAGAGTCATAATCCAAATAAAAGACTAGTAATAATTTTATTTGTGGTTAAGTTAAAGCTTTGACAAGTCATCGGCCGATTTAATAACTGAAACCTTCGATCTATCGTCGCGACGAACATGTACCACACAATTTTTCAACCAGCAAAACTTGTACTCCTTCAAGCGGCATGCCTCTTTGCTCTTTTTAAATAATTCAGCATTAGTAGGGATCAAATGTTCGTTAATAAAAAGCTTGTCGCTAATATTGGGAATACAGAGGCCAGGAGAAGCAGCATTGTTATTTTTTCGAAACATCTTAGAGGCTGCGAGAAATTGATTGCGTACATTCCTAGATATAAATCTGACAACAATGTTTCTCTTTCCACCGCCAACACCATGTGCACCATTTTCTCCAGAGGTTGAACGAGAGGGAAGTCGATGAACCGCGTCAATATCAGATCCACCAACCGGGCAACCAATGACTGCTCCAATATCAGAAACCACCGCACTCAAATTTTCATTTCTTTTCTCTGGAACACCGGACAAGATAAGATTGCTTAACCTGGAGTGCTGTTCCAAATGCTGAATACGCGAAGACAAATCGGCAACAGTTCCGCTTAATTGGACGTTCTCAGCGGCGACACCCTCCAATCGCTTTACTTTATCATTCAAACCTTTAAGGGTTATCTCGAAGTCACTTATTTTATCCCCATAAAAGGAAATTGACTTCAATAGATCATCGTATTTGGAGTTCATGATCTTAATATCTGCCTGGATTGACTGTAGAATGCGATGTAAATCAATCACAGAAGGAGTTGAAGAAGAGGTCGCAGAGTCATCATCAATAATTACAGAACTATTATTTGCGCCTCTGCAGCTGGGACACCTCCAAAAAATTCCCTCGGTTTTATATTGAGATAAGTTAGATTTAGAAATTTTGACGCAAGCCGCATGATAAGAACCACCGCACTCCCCGGAGCATTCCAAACCGGGTTGTTTCGTAGTAATACGCGCGGCACAAGAGCGGCATTCACGAGACATTACGCTCTGAATTAAGCCTGAGAGCAAGGTCGAAGAGCCGCAAAAACCGGACGCGAAGAAAACTCGGGTCGGGACAGAAAAGATAAAGTACCTTAACACTGATGAACAACGAGATTATCCTGTTAATCAGCACACTCACAAACACCATCCAAGTCAAAAAACTATAATTAAAAGTACCAAAAACCACCGAAAAACCACCCGTTCGAGATTAGACAGAGAAAGCACGTATAGTCAGTACTGATTCAGAGTAATCAATGATATTATTATATATATATTAATAATCATATATACCGTTTTATTAACGTTCACCGATAATTTATTATAGCACAGCCATGTATAATACAGATTTAAGTCGTCATTCGCCACCTTTTCAAGTTCCTTTATATTACTTGATGATATAACCAAGACGGTGTCATCAGCAAACACAAAATATCTCGCTTGAAGTTGTAGATACTTTAAGTTTTGAATGTATAATAAATATTGCAAAGGACCAAGTACTGATCCCTGAGCTACTCCAATACTTAGGCTTTTTTTTTACTCTTGGTTTTATTGATTTGAGTATAATGCTTACGGTCCTTAGAATATGACTGGAAGAGGTCTTTTGCAATGCCTCGCATTCCCATTTTTTCTAATTTATTGAGTAAAATATCTATGTCCACAGTATCAAATGCCTTTTGTAAGTCAATAAACACTGTCAAAACATACCTCTTCTTATCGAGTTCTTCTGTAATATATTCTAGTAAATCCCCTGTCGCCCCCAAGGTACTACTCTTCTTTTGAAATCCGTATTGATATGGATCGATGTTAAAGAATTTCTGTATAAAGTTAGTTAACCTGTGTTTGATAACTTTTTCTGTTATTTTAGAAAATATATTTATGATTGAAATTGGTCTATAGTTACCAAGTTCTGTTTTTGCTCCTTTTTTATGAATAGGGGATATTTTCGCCGCTTTTAATTCATTCGAAAACAGGCCAGTAACCAGGATATCATTAATGATATTCACTATTTTGTCTCCCAAAACTTCAAAAAGCAGCACTATATCAGATTTAGTAATACCATCTTCTCCCGGCGAACTATTATTATTTAAATCCCTTATGATAGAATTAATTTCTGTTAAATCAGTTGGTTCCAAGTAGATGGATTCTTTTGTTTCTTCTTCTCTAAACTGGTGATTAAGAACCGGTTTAATTTTTGAGGCTAAATTCTTACCTATTTCAGAAAAATAAGTATTAAATTCCTCAACTATTTGTTGCTCATCTTCAATGACTGCACCTGTCATACTTTTCATTTGTCCCATTTTGCCCTTTTTTTTTTGTTCGTTTCAAACATTTATCGTTCAGGACCCTCCACATTTTTTTACTGTTTGTTCCAGCCTCATTAAGTGTTTTTTCCACATACTCCTTCTTTAATTTTCTTCTCATATTATTTACCACATTCTTTAAATTTTTAAAATGTCTTTCGGTTTCTGAGTTTCTTATTAATTTCCATCGCTTATATGAATTATCTCTCTGTTTTATTTTCTCAATAAACTCAGCATTTATCCAATAGTTGTTGTTGGATACTTTTATTCTACTTTCCTTTGTACACTCAATTTTTGTTTTTGTTATCATTTCTGCTAATTTTCCAAAGGAAGTTATTTCTTCCTGTTGCAATTTCACTTGAATTAGTTCTTTCCATTTTCCTTTCAGCAATTTAGTTTTATTGATAACTTCTTTAGTTTTTTTTTCAATTACTTTGTTTAATTTAATATACATAACTTTATGATCTGATATCACATGATCCGTAAGGGTTATATCACAGTAGAGGTTTTTATTCATTAAAACATGATCTAAAATAGTAGCTGTTTTTTCCGTTTGTCTTGTAGCATTCTCAGTAGTAAGAATAATAATAATAATAATAATAATAATCTTTATTGCCTAAAAATTCATACAAACAAAAGAATATTCGGCTCGTCACATTCTGAATATATAAATATAATGACACAAATCACACAATTTCAGCTTCCAAATATTCGTCTACTGAATAAAACCCACCATTCAGTAGTACACTTTTCACTGTTTTTTTAAATGTTTTCCGTGACATTATCTTAATATACTCCGGTAATTTATTGTACAGACGGACTCCAACATAATCAATTCCATGCTGAGTCTTCCGCAAACGGCGTTTAGGTGGTCGAAACTCTTCTGCATTTCTAGTTTTATAACAGTGAACATTGGATCCTTTCTCCCATTGCTCCTTTCTTTCGTGCACGTACATAATACACACAAATATATATTCTGCTGGGATGGTAAGTATATTACTTTTGAATACATTCCTACAGCTTTCTTTAGAATTTAATTTGTAAAGAGCTCTTACTGCTTCTTTTTGCTTTATAAATATTTTTCGTGCATGAGGAGATACGCCCCACAGAAGGATTCCGTATGTTGCAGCACTGTGAAACAGTGAAAAGTAAGCTTGACGAGCCGCTTCATACGTTGCTGTTCTATTTAATACCCTGATAGTGTAGATTATTGAACTGAGCTTACCGGACATATACTGTACATGGTTTTGAAAGGTAAGGGTACTATCTAACACAATTCCCAGAAATTTTACGGTTTCTCTTTCCCCTTCAAGACGCGTACAAAACTTCATAATCTTTGTTTTCTCTCTATTTAGCATGACTTTATTGCTATTAAACCAAATTTCTGCGTCCTGCATTGAAGTTACAGTTTTTCTGTGTAGACCTTCTTCTGTAATATTATGATTTAGAAATGATGTGTCATCAGCATATTGAAGTGTAATTGCTGCCTGTACGTTTATTGGTAAATCGTTGGTGTATATAATGTATAGCAAAGGACCAAGCACTGAACCCTGCGGAACACCCACATGTACCATGCTTTCACCGGATCTTCCATTGTTCCACTCAGTGTATTGTGTACGATCTGTTAGATAGGATTCCATTATTTTATTAGCAACGCCTCTTATGCCATAGTAGCTTAACTTTCCCAACAGTATCCTGTGGTCAACTGTATCGAACGCCTTACTGAGGTCACAAAATGCTGCTTCTATCTTCAAGTTTTTATCAAAAGCTTCTAATATAGATCCGAGAATGCTTGCCCCTGCAGTTATCGTCGATCTTTGTCTGCGGAAGCCGTGGTGATTTTCGTTCCACATACTGCTGCTATCAAAGTGTTCTTCTATACGGTTACGTATGGCAACTTCCCATATCTTTGATAGTGTAGGAAGAATTGAAACTGGTCTATAATTCTTCAAATCGTTTCGATCACCACTTTTATAGATGGGAGCAATTCTAGCTTTTTTCAATAGGTCAGGAAAATGTCCATATAAAAAAGAATTATTAATCATAATGGAAACAGCATCAGCTATATATGGTATAACTATTTTCAGTATTTTCACGGAAAACCCATACGCATCCGGAGTTGCTTTATTTTTCATTTTATGAACTATCCACATTACTTCTTCTTTAGTAGTAGGTTGAAAAAATAATGAATATCGTGTAGTGTAAGACATGTTTTGAATATTCTGTATTGTAAATGTGTTCATTTCGATAATATTTTTATACTCTCTAATCGTATCAGTTTCACTGAGTAAATTTAAATTCATGTCTCCCAAAATAATACAAGGAGACTTCTGAGTTTTCATAATTTTATCTATTTGTGCTAAAAAAACGTCAGCTTTGTTTCTGGGCGCTCTATAGATATTTATAATTACGCAATTAACTTTAGTAAGACAAACACAAAGTATGTTACAGTCCTCAATTTCCATTTCTCGAATATGTCTCTGATCATACTCCAAATTGTCTTTTATAAACAGACTCACCCCTTCTCCCCTTGAATCTCTACAATGATGTTACACACAACGTTATAATTTGGTATATTAAAATATTCCACCTCATTAGGATAAATCCATGTTTCAGTAAGTGCAATTATGTGAATTTCAAAATCATGCTTATTTACAATCTCCATCAAGTCATCAACTTTATTTCTTAGACTTCTTATATTTATATACAAGATATTAAATATTTCATCCATTTCTGTTACGATCTAGACATATATACATTAATTCTAATTTTTGTACTTAATATTTTAATTTTATGAAGTAAGTTTATATAGTAAGATCTTGTTCAGATCTTATTCTGATAGACTGATCCTTAAATGTTTTGCGAAGGTAAATCTTACCATTTCTACAGAACGCTGCTGCAAAGTTATTTTCTTTTCTAAAATCACGTGTACTTTTAAAAAGTCTCTGATTCGCAATAGTAAGATCTTCATTAAAGAATATATTTCCATTTTTTCCATTCAGTCCACACTCACCAACTTTGATACCTTTAAGTTCTTTAACCTTTTTGAAAACCTGCAATTTCAGGCTTTCTTCTAAGAATGTGACAACGATAGGTCCTTCCCTCTTCTGTTTAACTCTAAAGCAGTCCGTTATTTTATTCATAGGTATATTCAGCGTCATTGTCCCAAAAACCTTACACACAACTTCTTTTGTATCTTCATTTTCTTGGATCGGTACACCAGAATATTCCTTTGTCGTTCTATTTGCTCTTGGTTATTTGCTTTTTATTCCAGTATTTCCAATCTTTTCTTTAATATACGATTTTCATCTCTATAAAGCTTCACCTCCTCAAACAAATTTTCAGACACCTTTTTTTGATCCTCAAAAGAATCTGACATAAATTGAACTGATTTTTTAAGATCCTCTATATCTCTGAGTATTTTTTCCTCAAAGGGTTTAAGGGCTTCGCTTAAGAGTTGCTTCACTATATGTATTAATTTTACTTCATCCACAAGTTTCGATGTTTCATAAACTTTATCTTCCCTAACTTCACTTCCATCGCGCGGTTTACAACAAATCATTTTATATTCCTTATTCATTACTTTTGCTTGTAATGCACAACTAGGGTGGTAGTAGGAATTGCAAATTTCACATCCCACTGGTGCATTGACCTTTTTCCTGCAGGATTTACAATTTTTTTCCATTTTTCATTAACTTTATAACTGTTTGTTTTGAAATACATAACCTCGAATTTTTTCTCAGTCCTTCTCTAGTCCTTCTTATATCTCAGTTACAGTGTCTATTTATAACTTTCTTGTCTCTGGTGCTTAACTGCTAATATAACACGGACAGCCCCGCGGTTTCTTTTAATATTACCATCTATTATTTATAGAATTAATATTTACCATCTTTTTCTGTTAAACGATTTTCTATTTTTCTTTGAGCCAATAATTCTCTAAAGTCGTATGGTGAATGGCAGTTCAAACGAGACAGATCGTGTATCAGTTCCTGTCTCTGTGCGTTTTATAGAGGACATTCAGCCAAAAAATATTTAATGTCGCCAACTTCTCCACACACACATAAGGGTATATGGATTGTTATGGATCACACTACAAAAGAACCTAGATATGTCTGGTTGTTCTAGGAACCAGCTCTTCCTTCTTATGTGCGGTTGAATACCCGCATTCCATCTTCCTTTCATTCCTGAAGTTATTTCCTCAATTCCATTTTTCCCACATTCAATCCGAATACTGTTGACCCACCTCTTCATATTCCAAACTAACCGTTAAAGGTCCCTGTTCTAGTCATCTTCGTGCCAAAAGGCCCGTCGCTTCGTTTCCCTGTATCCCACAATGTGACGGCACTCAACTTAAATAAGCTTCCCTGTCCCTGACGAATAGCTCATTTAAGGTCTTGAGTATTGATAGCAGTAGATAATATCCGGTTCTGCCAGGTCGAAAGTTGTCTATGGCTTGTAAGGCACTAAGAGGATGTGTGAAGATTACAGTATTTTTGTTCGCCATTCGCTTTCCTGATACCAAATAATTCGGCAGCGTATATGGTCATTTGAGGTGGTAGTATTTCAAACTCCCTATTGCAGAATAAATACCAACTCCAACAGCCTTTGGCTCCTTTCGCAAAGACCCGTCCGTAAAGACATAGTTGCAATCTGGCCATCATGATCTTATGTACGTTATGAACATATTATTTACCCCATTTTGTTGGGCTGGTCTAATATCCTCTTTAATCTGGTATCCGTAATTATTCTCAGCACGCTTATTAGTAAAGGTGTTTTGGTTAGCAAGAAACGTATATTCTGTGCCTCACTAAGTCTTTGCAATACTAATATTATCATTTCTAAGGATGAATCTTCGCGTCCTCACCTCTGCCAGGATCCTCAAAGGTGGATCTACTTTTAATACGTTGGTTGGTGTGGTTCTATTTAGTCCCAAAAGACACCAAGTCCTTGGTACTTAGCTCTTTTCAGTTTCTCCATCAGAGTCTTTGGTATTGGCGTAATGACGCTAAGCAAAAACTCCAATCTTTACCTTACCAGACCATTTAAACGACGATACAGCCCTAAGAGCATTAATCGCCTTGTTAGCCTGGTTCGCCGAGAAATGGATTTCTTCTTTCCAATTCAACTTGGTGTTGATTCTAAGCCCTAGATTCTCTAGATTCTCCTACCCTTATGATGCAGTGTTAAATTATTTTGAAATAACCTTTGACATTATGAAACCATACAAGCGGGGTCATGTGGAACACGAAAACGCTTTTACTAGATCTTAAATGATTAATCTTCCTATTCTCTAAATGCAATCAAGAAAATAGACGTTCGAAATTCCGAAATAGGAATGTTTCGAATTTAAACGCGTCTAATTCCGGTTGAATTCAGCGCGTTGAGTAACGTTGTATTTTCTAGATGGCATCGGTGCAAAGCCCGTCTTTAGACGGTTTTGAGCCGTGTACCTTCATTTCCGGTATAGAGTAACGTAACGTCGTTGGTTTGATAACTCACGCTTAATTGAAACGGTACTCCGAGACGGAAACGTTTAATTAAATTCAAAAAATAATTAAATAAACGAGGCGCGCCCCTTTGCCGCCATTAAAAACGGGCCGCCGCCAGCGCCGCTGGGATAGGTTTTAAATTGCGCGGGTTACGCCGGGATACCGGGGGATGGTGGAGTGGGACACCAAAGCGGGGGTCGTAGGTGACCCGGAACTTTTAACGAACGTAAGCGCATTATTTAAATTGACTGTCGTCGCTGTAACAAAGTCGGACGAGGGCTTTCGATACCAATGTTGTTGTCCTCTCGGCGACACTCGCCGACGGGGATTGCAACCGACAGAATTACTCGTTTTGTTACACTTTTATCAATTAACACGTTTATATCTACCAACTGGAAACACTCTACTATTATTTTCAATTACGACACATTTTTTTTATTTTCTTTATTTTAATCTGCTTATTATTACGATGAATAGGGTTATTAAACATTTTAGTTGGTCTTTAACCAATTTAATTTTATAAGTACGTTTTTGAAAGGAAGTTGAAGAAAGTTTTGAAGAAAGTTGCAAGTTAGGTATCCGAGAGGTTAAACATTTTTTCAAAATTTGGATAGTTTCACTTTTAGGGCCTCATTTCTTTGAAGACCATCATATTGCAGAAATTTACATTCATTTTAGGCAGTCAGACGAATCGTTCAATTCATTCAACAAAATAATACTATATATTTGACTACACAGTATACAACATGTCACAAGAAGAACGTAGTGGACACCGTGATCAATTAGAAGAGTTAATTCAGTGCTACAAAAATGAAATTGAAGAAGAAGTAATTGAAATGAATGCTCGTAGAAATGAGGTGTCAACAACTCTCCTTCTTCTGCAGGATCTTTCTTCTCATTACTTTCGGATCCAATTCAGGTGCAGTTTCGCTTCTTGTACGTGTATCTTTCAGTTTTTAACTGAAACCATTGCACGTTAATTTAGATTGATTCAACATAGCACAACTCTCTTCAAATGACCATCGCCTTAAACCGTGGATTTGCCCTGCTTAACCTCGTAACTGTTTGTCCTCTAATCAGTTCGAGGTCTACTAATCCGTTTCTTCTTCACATTCATCCTTAAATAAATACGTCAATCTTTTGAGGCGAATTTCAACTCATTTAATAAAATCATATGATAAAATGACTTTCTTTTTAGAAGTCCACTAACTGATTTTCTTTTCTTTTTGACAAAATTTCACAGAATCGTTTCAACAAAATGGCACATCAACCCATTTTGGGAGATAAGTAACGGTATCGTTTTAAAGAAAGTTTTCCAAAAAGGTAGATAAGATGACGTGGTTTTTCTTTAAAATGGTGTATAACTAAAAAATGAAGAAATTGAAAGAAAAAAATGATAAAATTTGAAAAGATCGTGGAGGTATTATTTTTGAAAATGAAGAAATTATTTTTATACCAAATTGAAGATTAAATCTTCTTCTCTAAAATGATGTATAACTCGTTATTTCAATTTGAAATCATTTCTACTCAAGAGATGTTAAAAGATGATGTATTTTTGACGTTTTAGTAAAATTACGAAAAAATGATAAAATTTGAAAAGTTCGTGAAGATCTTATATTTGAAAATGAAGAAATGACTTGTATATTAAATTGAAGGGAAATCCTTCTTTTTTGAAATGATATTGAAGAAGAATGGATATTCCCTGCTCAAAATGGCTAAGTGCATTGGATAAATTTTCTAAAGTTATTCTGGGATTGTAGTATCAACAATCCCAGAATATCAACAGATGAGAGTATCAACAGATACTACAAGATCTATTAATGCATCATTCGAAAGTGACTGGCGTTCAGCATCTAACAAATGAACATCATCTTCTTTCAAGTCCTCAAAACCAGCTTCTAATTTCTGAAAGGTGATCAGTTAATTTCAGGACTAACACATTCAGGAAAAATTTCCTTCCATGGGTATCTTCCCACAGCATCCTTTATATTGCTTCCAAAACTATTTAAATTAATAATTTAGTATCGGTTTCATTAACAAGTTTTCCGCAAGTAATAAGCTTTGAATGTAGCTATTACTCCCAATCAGGAAGAAATGATAAATTTTGGAGGATTTTTGAAAATGAAGAAATGATCTGTATACCAAATTAAAGATTAAATCTTCTTCTTTAAAATGATGTATAACTCGTTGCTTCAATTTCAAATCGATTTCACTCAAGAAATATTAAAGGATGATGTATTTTTGACATTTTTCTAGAATCATTAGAATCATTCTAGAATCACGAAGAAATGATAAAATTTGAAAGATCGTGGAGATCTTATTTTTGAAAACGAAGAATATTCTGAAGAAATTCTGTCTAAAATATGTCTCTAATAGTTTATGATTGTTTAAAGTTGTCTAAACTCATCGACAAGTTATTTAAAATCACTCAAAATTTGTCTAAAATATATCTCTACTAGCTAATAATTGTCTAAAGATGTCTAAAATCATCAAAAACTGTCAAAAATACGTCTCTAGTCGTCTATAAGTGTCTAAAGTTGTTTAAAATCATTCAAAATTAATTTGGAATCATCCTCAAGTTATCTAAAATCGTCCAAAGTTATTTTCTCTAATCCAGTTGTCTAAACTTGTCTAAAGTTATTTAGAATCATCAAAAATTGTCTAAAATCATCAAACTCTTTCTAAAATGTATCTCTAATATGCTACAATTGTCTAAATTTGTCTAAAGTTATCCATAAGTTATTTAAAATCATTCAAAATTTGTCTAAAATATATCTCTACTAGCTAATAATTGTCTAAAGATGTCTAAAATCATCAAAAACTGTCAAAAATACGTCTCTAGTCGTCTATAAGTGTCTAAAGTTGTTTAAAATCATTCAAAATTAATTTGGAATCATCCTCAAGTTATCTAAAATCGTCCAAAGTTATTGTCTCTAATCCAGTTGTCTAAACTTGTCTAAAGTTATTTAGAATCATCAAAAATTGTCTAAAATCATCAAACTCTTTCTAAAATGTATCTCTAATATGCTACAATTGTCTAAATTTGTCTAAAGTTATCCATAAGTTATTTAAAATCACTCAAAATTTGTCTAAAATATATCTCTACTAGCTAATAATTGTCTAAAGATGTCTAAAATCATCAAAAACTGTCAAAAATACGTCTCTAGTCGTCTATAAGTGTCTAAAGTTGTTTAAAATCATTCAAAATTAATTTGGAATCATCCTCAAGTTATCTAAAATCGTCCAAAGTTATTGTCTCTAATCCAGTTGTCTAAACTTGTCTAAAGTTATTTAGAATCATCAAAAATTGTCTAAAATCATCAAACTCTTTCTAAAATGTATCTCTAATATGCTACAATTGTCTAAATTTGTCTAAAGTTATCCATAAGTTATTTAAAATCACTCAAAATTTGTCTAAAATATATCTCTACTAGCTAATAATTGTCTAAAGATGTCTAAAATCATCAAAAACTGTCAAAAATACGTCTCTAGTCGTCTATAAGTGTCTAAAGTTGTTTAAAATCATTCAAAATTAATTTGGAATCATCCTCAAGTTATCTAAAATCGTCCAAAGTTATTGTCTCTAATCCAGTTGTCTAAACTTGTCTAAAGTTATTTAGAATCATCAAAAATTGTCTAAAATCATCAAACTCTTTCTAAAATGTATCTCTAATATGCTACAATTGTCTAAATTTGTCTAAAGTTATCCATAAGTTATTTAAAATCATTCAAAATTTGTCTAAAATATATCTCTACTAGCTAATAATTGTCTAAAGATGTCTAAAATCATCAAAAACTGTCAAAAATACGTCTCTAGTCGTCTATAAGTGTCTAAAGTTGTTTAAAATCATTCAAAATTAATTTGGAATCATCCTCAAGTTATTTAAAATCGTCCAAAGTTATTGTCTCTAATCCAGTTGTCTAAACTTGTCTAAAGTTATTTAGAATCATCAAAAGTTGTCTAAAATCATCAAACTCTTTCTAAAATGTATCTCTAATGTGCTATAATTGTCTAAATTTGTCTAAAGTTATCCATAAGTTATTTAAAATCATTCAAAATTTGTCTAAAATATATCTCTACTAGCTAATAATTGTCTAAAGATGTCTAAAATCATCAAAAACTGTCAAAAATACGTCTCTAGTCGTCTATAAGTGTCTAAAGTTGTTTAAAATCATTCAAAATTAATTTGGAATCATCCTCAAGTTATCTAAAATCGTCCAAAGTTATTGTCTCTAATCCAGTTGTCTAAACTTGTCTAAAGTTATTTAGAATCATCAAAAATTGTCTAAAATCATCAAACTCTTTCTAAAATGTATCTCTAATATGCTACAATTGTCTAAATTTGTCTAAAGTTATCCATAAGTTATTTAAAATCATTCAAAATTTGTCTAAAATATATCTCTACTAGCTAATAATTGTCTAAAGATGTCTAAAATCATCAAAAACTGTCAAAAATACGTCTCTAGTCGTCTATAAGTGTCTAAAGTTGTTTAAAATCATTCAAAATTAATTTGGAATCATCCTCAAGTTATCTAAAATCGTCCAAAGTTATTTTCTCTAATCCAGTTGTCTAAACTTGTCTAAAGTTATTTAGAATCATCAAAAATTGTCTAAAATCATCAAACTCTTTCTAAAATGTATCTCTAATATGCTACAATTGTCTAAATTTGTCTAAAGTTATCCATAAGTTATTTAAAATCATTCAAAATTTGTCTAAAATATATCTCTACTAGCTAATAATTGTCTAAAGATGTCTAAAATCATCAAAAACTGTCAAAAATACGTCTCTAGTCGTCTATAAGTGTCTAAAGTTGTTTAAAATCATTCAAAATTAATTTGGAATCATCCTCAAGTTATCTAAAATCGTCCAAAGTTATTGTCTCTAATCCAGTTGTCTAAACTTGTCTAAAGTTATTTAGAATCATCAAAAGTTGTCTAAAATCATCAAACTCTTTCTAAAATGTATCTCTAATGTGCTATAATTGTCTAAATTTGTCTAAAGTTATCCATAAGTTGTTTAAAATCGTTTAAAATTTGTCTAAAATATATCTCTACTAGCTAATAATTGTCTAAAGATGTCTAGAATCATCAAAAATTGTATGAAAAAATTGTACTTGAAGGCTAAGGCTGTCGTTGGTCCTCGTAATGCTTGGACGTCCGATGGACGGGTATTTGTCGGCCTGTCAAAGGGCAAAAAGAAGATTATTCGAAGGATGTCCGATCTTGATGACTGCGGTCCCCCCAAGCAGTCGCGTAGGATTAATACCCGGAGTCAGGCTACCAGATCGGAATAACTTATGTTGCTTGTACTGTTTCGGTTTTTTTTTTCTCCTCATTTTTCTTTCGCGCTTTTTTATTATTATTTTTGTTTTGTTAGAATTAGTTTGCTTTATTATGTATGATATACATTTTTGTACTTTTTTTTTTTCTCTGTTAGAGAAGGTTGAATTGCTCCGTTCTGCCACTGTATTGTCTGTTATTGGCTGGTTTTTGAGCAACCCGGTCGGCAGTTGCGTGTGTCGCAGAGGCGAGGAGTAAATTGTAATCTACTCTTTTTCTATTGTTATTATACTACTGCTTTTCTTTTCTTTCCTTCCCTCTTTGATTTACTTTTCGCCGTTGTCTTACTTTTTGTCTACTAACTATTACTTTTTATGATGAATACAAGCTGTACTTCCTGTTCATCGTCCTCTAGTGACTCATCTCCTGATTCCCGCAATTCAGCTTCTTTTAACTCACTTCGGGATAACATGGGTGAGATTACTGATGGCAGTCTTGATGCTCTCTTGGGTGCACCTCTAACTGACCTCTTCCGTGGCCTATGTCATTTTATTTCGGTTTGCCACATAAACGCGCAAAGTCTCTGGGCCCATTTCGATGATTTTGTAGTCACATTTGAGTCACATATTTTTGACATCATCATGATTAGTGAGACATGGCTCAAACCCTCCCTTCCTTCGTCGTTATTATCGCTCCCAAATTATCGCCTACTGAGAAATGACCGGGAATATTCACGGGGTGGGGGCGTTGCGTTGTTTGTTCGCGACCATTTCAACATCAATATTATTGCTTCATCTGACGGGTCACAACAAAACGCAGAGTATCTTCTTACTGAGATAACGTTAGCTAGCAGCCGCATGCTTTTGGGCACGTTTTATTGTCCACCGAACCTTCATTATTTTGATCAGTTGGAGGATGTGCTGGAGAGGCACACTCTTAATTATGATACTACTCTTCTTTTGGGCGACTTCAACACTTGTCTCTTAAGAAACGATCTGCGCTGTGAAAAACTTAAATTCATCACCTCTTCTCTCAATCTTTCTATTTTACCGACACAACCCACATACCATTTACCTACCAACATCTCAGTCGATGTTGGACCTTATTTTAACGTCCTCTCCAGACAACATACTTTCTCATGGTCAGATTCGAGCGTGTCAGTTCTCCAACCACGACTTAATTTATTGTGCACTTGAGATTGGACGTTGTGTGATACCTAGACGTTCTATTCCGACTCGAAACTACAGTGGAATCAACAGCGAGTCATTGATGTATGATGCTTCGATGATCGATTGGTTTAAATTATACCGCATGACGGATATCAACGAAAAGGTTAACTACTTCAATACGCAACTCAGGGAATTGTATGATTGTCATGCCCCTTTGCTTCCACGCAAAACAAAGCACTTACCTGCGCCCTGATTCAATGGTGAGGTTAAAGATCTTATGCGCAGACGCAATGCTGCAAAAACTCTTCTTCGAAGACATCCATCCAATGCTAACTGGGAAACCTACCGTACCTTGCGTAACCGCTGCAACCACCGTTGTAAGAACTTAAAAAAATTGTATATTTATCGGAAATTGTCTTATGCTACCCCTAACACTTTCTGGAAAACTATGCGTTCGCTTGGTGTGGTTGAATCACCTTCTTATCATGGTGGTTTTGATTGTGATTCTCTCGTCAATTATTTTGCCGAACCTCCCATTACTCTCGATGACTCAGTTAAGGCATCAACTATTACCGCTATTATTGCCTCTGCTAATGTCAATTCTAAATTTTCCTTGGAGCTGTTTGACGAGCTTCAAGTCCGCCAGGCTCTCAGTCATTCTAAGTCCACTAGTGTTGGTGCTGATGGTGTCAGCATTAAGCAGCTCTTTCCTATTTTGGATGTAATCATTCCTCCACTACTCCACATATTTAACTTCTCCTTTGAGACATCGACCTTCCCCTCTATTTGGAAACTAGCTTACGTTGTACCCATACCTAAACTTAAATGTCCCACTTGTCTGAGTGATTTTCGTCCTATATCCATTATTTCTGTAATTTCTAAAGCACTAGAGCGCTTGGTATATATGCAGATGCAGCAGTATTTTGATGAGCATAAAATTATCACTGATTTTCAATCAGGTTTTCGGCCAGGCCATAGCACGACATCGGCGCTCATCAAGATTACTGATGATATTAGACGTGGTTGTGATGATCGGCGTTTGACCTTATTGGTCTTGCTCGATTTCAGCAAGGCATTTGATTCTGTTGATCATGGTTTGTTGGTGGCAATTCTTTCTTCTGTGGGTTTTTCGTCGAGCTGTGTCGCGTGGTTTCAATCGTACCTTTCTAATCGTTCGTTGTGTGTACGTGACTCCTCATCATTTTCGTCTATAGTTGCAAGCCACTGTGGTGTGCCCCAGGGCAGTGTCTTGGGTCCACTCCTATTTTCAGTATTTATAAACTCCATTTCTAAAATAATTAAGTGCAACTTTCACCTATATGCAGATGACCTCCAAATTTATACAACTGCAGCTGTGGATGAAGTTCCAGCAGCGGTGATGCGGCTTAATAGGGATCTTGCTAGCGTTCTGGACTGGTCTAGATGCCATGGCTTGGGTTTAAATGTGGCAAAGACTCAGGCTATTGCTTTTGGATCAAGGCCTCTGGTAACAAAATTTTACTCCCTTAACAATACCTATTTGTCACTTGACGGTAATATTATACAATTCTCTCGAACTGTTAAAAACTTGGGTGTGATGATGGATTCTGCATTGTCCTGGCAGCCCCAGATTCAGTCTATCTGTAGGAAGGTCTATTTCTGTTTCTACTCCCTACGCAAGCTTGGTTGTTTCCTTCCACCTACTGTTCGTCGTAACCTTTGTTACTCTTTAATTCTTCCCCATTTGGACTATGCCGATACCGTATACCCGGACCTTTCGATTGGTCTTCGTAACAAATTAGAGAGGTTACAAAATAATTATGTGCGCTTTATCTTCGATCTGAGAAAATGTGAGCATGTTACACCTTATCGTAATCACCTCGAAATGCTTACCGTTGAGAACCGTAGATCTTTCCGTATACTAACTACCTTATACAAGATTCTTTCCTCTCAGTCTCCAATCTATCTGTTCACTACATTTGAGTTCATGGCCTCTCGCGGTCTTCCTACTAGAGCACAATCTGGTATCTCACTCATGTTTCCGATTCATCGTACCGAAATATATCACGGGTCATACACAGTGCAAGCTATAACTCTCTGGAATAACTTACCCACTGAGTTGCGGGAAGCCCGTAGTTTTTCTGTATTCAGAGCATCGCTTAAAGATCGCTTGTTGTCACAACAGTTGTCTCAGACTGTTTCCTGATTTAATCTGCCTCTTCTCTTTCCGTTCTCAGCTGACAGCTTTATTTCTTCTTCTCCAATCATTTTTCTTTTGTTTAATTCGAGTCTCTTTCCTTCTTATTCTTGCGTACTCTTTTTCTAATACTTTATACATAAATTTATTATTTTTTTTTACTTATATTCGCCATATCAATTTATTTTTTTTTAACATACATTGCTGATTGGGTCGTTTTGAAAACATCGCCTCTGGCGATAAATCGACCTTTTGTTAACCTTGTACCAATGTTAAGGAATGATGTGTGCATTTATTTTTTTTTTCTTTTATTGTATATCTTGGTGGCAATAAATTGTATTGTATTGTAATTGTATTGTAAAAATTGTCTAAAATCATCAAACATTTTCTAAAATATATCTCTAATATGCTATAATTGTCTAAATTTGTCTAAAGTTATCCATAAGTTATTTAAAATGGTTCAAAATTTATCTAAAATAAATCTCTACTAGTTAATAATTGTCTAAAGATGTCTAAAATCATCAAAAACTGTTAAAAATACGTCTCTAATCGTCTATAAGTGTCTAAAGTTGTTTAAAATCATTCAAAATTAATTTGGAATCACCCTCAAGTTATCTAAAGTCGTCCAAAGTTATTTTCGCTAATCCAGTTGTCTAAACTTGTCTAAAGTTATTTAAAATCATCAAAAATTGTCTAAAATCATCAAACATTTTCTAAAATGTGTCTCTAATATGCTATAATTGTCTAAATTTGTCTAAAGTTATCCACAAATTTGTCTAAAATATATTTTTAACAGCTAATAACTGTCTAAAGATGTCTAAAATGATGTCAGATAGAAAAATAATATTCAGTCACATTCGTTGCTCACATCTCATTAAATTACCATTTTAGTGTTGCGGTTTCGAGAAGGGGGCAAGTCGGGCTCTCGGCTTAAGTGGCGCCGGGGGCGATTATTAAAACCGGGAGGGGAGAGAAATGTCGGAAGCTCTATGGGGAGACGTCCCTAACTGAAACGGATGCCCGAACCGAGGCACCGGGGGGAGGATTACGATAAAACTCGATGGTATCAGGCCAATTTTCGAGTAGAGTACATCTTGTAGCGCGTATTTATCGTTCTTTTATTTAGATGCTCTTCATTTAATGGGGAGGGAGAGAGAGCGCTTCATTAATTCAAGCGACGTACAAAGACATTCCTGACAAATTTCAACACACGCATAGCGTAAATGAGGGATGCACGTAATCCATTTAAACGGAATACCTGGAATTTCTTGCATAAAGAAAGTATGTCCAAACCTGTTTGAGACAGTTTTGGGATAATTTGCCAAAAACCACCTGTAATCCTTCGCTTATCCCGTTTGGTAAGCCCCCACAAAACCGTTAGATTCTGCAACTGAATTACGACACGTGGAATAACGCCAACAGTATGTTATGTAGCCATTGTTGGGTCGAAACAAAACGGTAGTCACGTCCAGAAACGGAAGGGGCTTGTTTCGGCTGATTTTCCCGACCGCAGAGTCGAAATGCAAATGAAAATCGATCTCGGTCTACCGCAACTTTCCGTTTCGGTAATAACGATGATTTTCAAACAAATCGGAATTAGATTAATTAACACGAATACAACAAAATGTAATAAGAGAGAGGAAATTGAATTTTTTTGAATAACAAATTGAGTACTTTGCAAAATAATCAATGTAAATAAACCCTTTGCTTTGTTTGTTTGTGTGTGTGTGTGTTGATTAAACGTTGACCTCGGAGCGATGCAGACCTGGATGCACCAGGTGCCTCCGCCAAATTGGAACGGGTCCATTTGAATTAGACTTGGTCTAGTTTTGAATAAAAGTAGGAAAGTTAAAAAAAAAATAATAAAAGCGTTATTATCGAATGAAGCGTTTCTCGGAAAAGTTACCTAACACTAATGGCTGTTAACTGGCAATTTTACTCGGGTTATTGTTTGTGGCTCGGATAAACTTCGCGGATTACTCGGTACATTGTTGGATTGACAGTCACTTACGCTAGGAAAATATTTGCCCTCAAAGTTTGAGATTACAACTTGTTCCAAACAGCATTTAATTTTTCCCATCCGATTAAAATCGACTTAAAACATAACTTTCTTTACTTTTAGATTTTTCGAATTTTGATATCGTAATTTCAAATTTTGCTTTGACGGATTTCGGACAATATCGCAATTGACACGGTTGCATCATAATGAATTATTGTGTAATATTAAGCCGTGATCGATTCAGTTATTGTCGACGATTAATGAGCTGTGATGTATTACGCTAATAATAATCTCTCACCGAATCGAATACGTTCAACGTCGAACCATTTTATTCGAAATTATTACGCTCCAATCTATAACGTCTGTTTGTGCATAAGATAGTACGTATAACGAAATTTAACTCGAGATACGTACGTAATGGAGTTGAGAAGTCGCGAGTTCCGCTTGCATATATGCTCCGGACGAGGATTTTAATTCAATTATAAGTTTAGCGGGAGACGATTTCGTTGTCTTCATCGGAACGTATTAATCGTATTATAATTTGCTTATAACGGAACTATTAAGTTACGTTAATAAAGAAGTTTTATTCGAAATGTTCTATTTTATAGAATTTTATAGAACATAAGATTGAATATTTTATGAAGAACTACAGTAATGTTGTTATTTATATTACAAATGAGATAAAAACATAATTACTGTACGAGTGTGGAAAATTCATATTCACACGAGTACTATAATTATGCTTTATTCCCACGTGTGATATACAACATTTTATCTACGATTGATAAAAATTACTTAAATAATTATTTTTTAATTTAGATAGCGTAATGATACTTTTTGTTTGAAAATGCAAACAAATTTCGCTACTTGTTTAGTACAACAAGATCTTTCTTGTTGGCAGCATGAGCTGTTGTGTCTCTGAACTGTTGCTTATGAGTTTAAAATCTGCCAACTTGTTGGCAGCATGAGCTGTAGTGTCTCTGAACTCTTGCTTATGAGTTTAAAATCTGCCAACTTGTTGGCAGTATGAGCTATTATGTGTCTGAAGTGTTGCTTATCAGTCTAAAATCTGCCAACTTGTTGGCAGCATGAGCTATTATGTCTCTGAACTGTTGCCTATCAGTTGAATATGCCAATCTTAAATAATAAACCTATCTTAAAGGCTGCCAACTTGCTGGCAGCACGAGCTATTATATCTCCAAAGTCCTGCTCACCAACTCAAAGTCTGCCAACTTATTGGCAGCATGAGCTATTACTGTCCCAAATACTGTACACTATCTTAAAGACTGCCAACTTGTTGGCAGCATGAGCTATTATGTCTCCAAAGTCCTGCTCACCAACTCAAAGTCTGCCAACTTGTTGGCAGCATGAGTTATTACTGTCCCAAACACTGTACACTACCTTAAAGACTGCCAACTTGTTGGCAGCATGAGCTATTACTGTCCCAAATACTGTACACTATCTTAAAGGCTGCCACCTTGTTGACAGCATGAGCTATAATGTCTCCAAAGTCCTGCTCACCAACTGAAAGTCTGCCAACTTGTTGGCAGCATGAGCTATTACTGTCCCAAACACTGTACACTATCTTAAAGACTGCCAACTTGTTGGCAGCATGAGCTATTATGTCTCCAAAGTCCTGCTCACCAACTCAAAGTCTGCCAACTTGTTGGCAGCATGAGTTATTACTGTCCCAAACACTGTACACTACCTTAAAGACTGCCAACTTGTTGGCAGCATGAGCTATTACTGTCCCAAATACTGTACACTATCTTAAAGGCTGCCACCTTGTTGACAGCATGAGCTATAATGTCTCCAAAGTCCTGCTCACCAACTGAAAGTCTGCCAACTTGTTGGCAGCATGAGCTATTACTGTCCCAAACACTGTACACTATCTTAAAGACTGCCAACTTGTTGGCAGCATGAGCTATTATGTCTCCAAAGTCCTGCTCACCAACTCAAAGTCTGCCAACTTGTTGGCAGCATGAGTTATTACTGTCCCAAATACTGTACACTACCTTAAAGACTGCCAACTTGTTGGCAGCATGAACTATTACTGTCCCAAATACTGTACACTATCTTAAAGGCTGCCACCTTGTTGACAGCATGAGCTATAATGTCTCCAAAGTCCTGCTCACCAACTGAAAGTCTGCCAACTTGTTGGCAGCATGAGCTATTACTGTCCCAAACACTGTACACTATCTTAAAGACTGCCAACTTGTTGGCAGCATGAGCTATTATGTCTCCAAAGTCCTGCTCACCAACTCAAAGTCTGCCAACTTGTTGGCAGCATGAGCTATTACTGTCCCAAACACTGTACACTATCTTAAAGACTGCCAACTTGTTGACAGCATGAGCTATTATGTCTCCAAAGTCCTGCTCACCAACTCAAAGTCTGCCAACTTGTTGGCAGCATGAGCTATTACTGTCCCAAACACTGTACACTATCTTAAAGACTGCCAATTTGTTGGCAGAATGAGTTATTACTGTCCCAAATACTGTACACTATCTTAAAGGCTGCCACCTTGTTGACAGCATGAGCTATAATGTCTCCAAAGTCCTGCTCACCAACTTAAAGTCTGCCAACTTGTTGGCAGCATGAGCTATTACTGTCCCAAACACTGTACACTATCTTAAAGACTGCCAACTTGTTGGCAGCATGAGCTATTATGTCTCCAAAGTCCTGCTTACCAACTCAAAGTCTGCCAACTTGTTGACAGCATGAGCTATTACTGTCCCAAACACTGTACACTATCTTAAAGACTGCCAACTTGTTGGCAGCATGAGCTATTATGTCTCCAAAGTCCTGCTCACCAACTCAAAGTCTGCCAACTTGTTGGCAGCATGAGCTATTACTGTCCCAAATACTGTACACTATCTTAAAGACTGCCAACTTGTTGGCAGCATGAGCTATTGCGTCTCCGAACTCTTGCTTATCAGTTGCATGAGCTGCTCATGCTGTTGGCAGCATGAGCTGTTGTGTCTCTGAAATCTTGCCTATCAGTTTAAAATCTGTCAACAATCGTAGATTTTTTCGAAATCTTGTCTTAAAATCTCTCGAATATGTGTTTCGAAATGTAAAAAAAAACAATTAATTAATTAGTTAATAATAAATAGGTAATTCTCTTTAAAGTACACATTAAAGTACATACAATGTGTGTGTAAAGTAGTACTTTGTAATTATTTTTCTAGTAATGAAAAAAGCGTGCTATAATCTATCAATTAGTTTATCAAAGACTTTTAAATTGTTTATTTTTCTTTCATTGCTGTCATTTTTTGAGGGAATACAAATTATTAATGGTAACTTCTAAGTAATAATCTATGTATATAAATATATCACTGAATAATAAGATGTAAAACTGGATAGGGTCCCAAAAAGGTAGATTTTTCTTAGAAATCATAAACTTGGTAACATTGCCGATAGAAAATATGACTTTACAAGATTACATAATTTACATAAGTAAACAAATATTTGTCTCAATTAATCAAGATTTTTTCATATATCCATACTTTATGCGCGCACTGTATAACATGATCTATCGTCATCTATCTAAAATGTTAATATTAATAATTAGGTTGAGTTTGATAATGGCAGAATTCCTTGAAGGATTTGGCCGGATTATTACATAATTCTGTTATTTATTATTGACAAACATTTCCTATACGAGATAATTATTTTTGCAAATAAAATGTGATGGAAAATGTATTAATATATCAATCGTACTTGCCGATGCATGATATTAAAAGCTCTTTGGTTGGCAGATATTATGTTTACATCGCTATATTTATTACTGTTATTAAACGACTTTATTTAGAACAAATTCCTTTAAATCAGCAGATATATGTAAGATAGAACATAAAGAATAGCAAAACTAAGACATCTGGAGAGGTTGTGGGAAGAAAAATATATGAAATTGATTTGTATAATGGACACAACAGGAACAGAGAAAAGATGAGTTAAGAAGCAATGGAAGTTTGACGTGATGGAGGATCTTAAGACGGATTGTGAATTAAACCAAAGTCCTCAGAATGGAGCGTTTGTCACCAATCCATTCCATCCAAGTCAACATGCTTACCAAAAAGCAAAGTCAACATTTACTGCTTTTCATGTTTTAACAAGCACCATACAGGAGAGAAGTGCAGGTAAATAAATAGTACCTTCTACAAATGTATAGAAAATGATAAAAAAATGAGTTGGATGAAATCATAGGAGGTATGAGAGAGAACAAAATTTGGATAAGGTGCTTGCAGCAAGGCTGTTGGAATAATCGTCAGCTCTTTCAAGAGATTGTGATATTCAATTGAGATTGTTGTATATCTAGAAACACACAAACCAAGACTTCTTCATCTTATTATTATATTGTGATATTCCATTGAGGTTATAAGTACAAAGTACCATTTTAGGTCAATCCATTAAGATTATTGTATATGCAAAAATGCACAAAACCAAGACTTCTTTAACTTGAAGTGGTCTGGGTAATCTACCAACCAAGTTGTGTAGAGCCAATTCTGCAGATTTTCCTGCTTAATAAGCGTACTGGTGGTGACTCAGTGTTATGGAGCTATGGAGAAAAGGTGATCTTCATAAACAAAGGCGATCAAACGCCGATTTCAAAGCATACAAACCAATTAGCCTATTATCCTTTCTTTTAAAAGAGATTGAAAAAGTTATTGACTAATACCTTAGGAATGGAGCGTTTGTCACCAATCCACTCCATCCAAGTCAATATGCTTACCAAAAAGCAAAGCCAACTCTTCTTCAACTGCTCTTCATGTTTTGATAAGCACCATAGAGGAGGATATAGAGGGTACTTTTGATAACACCTCCTACATATCCATAAAAAATGCTCTAAACGTAAGAAACTGACAGTGATCGACAACTAAATGGTGCCTAGCCATGTTGGAAAATTGACAGATCATAGTCAATTTGGAAGGTGAGTCGTTGACTGTAAAAGTACTAACAGGATGCTCTCACTTCTCTTATGACGCGTGAATAATTGGAATCATGAAATAGAGATATGCTGATGACCTGGTAATTACAATCCGAACCAAATAAGATCAATCATAACTCAATTAATACAGAACATCGTACTATTTACTAGTATTTGATGCAGGAGTAATGGGATGCAAAGGTAATGGGCTCAGCATCAGTTCTAACAAAATAGAGACAGTCTCTTTCTCTTGGAGGTAGAAAGTGCGAATAAGAGCACAAACTCCTTAGAAATTGGAATAATGAAAATAAGATTTTATTTTGCTTTCACAAATCCAATAGTATGCTCGGGTTTCCTGGAGTGTGATATTAATAAACAAGTTCGCATATTTCATTCCAGGAGAACTGGTCCACAATAGACCACGCCTTTTTTCAATCCATAGTCCAATTTTATGCTTGACCCCCCCGTATATGATATACCTTAACGCTGCACTCTTTTGCTAGCTCATCTGCCGCTTCATTGTTAGCATCTCCAGAGTGACTTGGGACCTAGATCAAAGAAACTCTGTTGTTATCACTGAAATTCTCTCACAGTCATTAACCAAAGCTGACACCGTTTTCACGGCTTGCAGCAGCTAAAGGAATTTCATTAGAATTCTAAAAAAAATCCTATTATCATGTTCCTCACCCCTCTCTCTCTCCCTCTCTCTAGTAGAATTTTAGCTCCCATGTTAATAGCAAATACTTTTGCCTAAAATACCATACAATAAGAACCTAAGCTAATAATAGCATGTCAAATCTGATGGCATTGTGTGTATGTATGTAGGAAAGAGATAAGTATGCTAAAGCATACAGCACTTAGGCCCTTGTATATCCTCCTACACTACCACCGGCTACATCAACCATCCCAAGGAATTTCCAAAGGCTAGGATACAGCTCAGATGTATGTTCCTGATGCCATCTGTGCTCGACAATTCCTCTCCAAAGTCTATCATTCTGAGGCATTCTTGTAGAATGGGGCAGTCACATAAGATGTGTCGAACACTCTCCTCGCTCTCTTTACAAAAGTGACAGATTGGACTAGCAGCAAGCTTAAGCTTCTTTACCTTACAGTGACCCGTAATGAGTTCCGTTATAACACGTAAGGTGTTTGTACTAAGGAGTTTCTACTAAGTCTTACGAAGGACAAGGCTGTCTTTGCTGAAGCATAACACAGCAGTTCTTTAGACAGATAACATCCCACTAGTTTGTCTAGAAATCTTTAATAAGCTCAATTTGAGTTGATTAACGGCTCAGGTGAACAGATAGCTCGCGTGGCAGCTCTTTTGGCAAGCCTATTAGCGTGCTTATTACCTGAACAGGTCGAGTGTCTTTTTATCCATTGAAGTGAAACATAGTTATGTATTGTGGCTTCCAATGTCAAGTGACAATTCATAATAAGTCCTGAGATAATAGTTATTCTACTTAGGGTTGAAATAGATTTTGAAATAGTCTTAGCCAATTTTTCTATAAGCACAAGGGACCCAAAATAAACCATCCATTGCTGGAATTGGCTTTGTACTTATCTCACCAGGGGTTGTCAATCAAGCTATTCGTTGAATTCTTGAATGTTTGCTGATTACTGAAGCCTATCGGATTTTCCTATACCTTGTATTTCTGCACCAACGGCTTCGACTATTGCCATATAGGTACCATAACAGGGAGGAGGTGGTTGTCCTTCCTGCAGATATCCACCTCCCATTCTGAAGCTTATCATGTCATTGTATAGTGGAAACAATTCTACTGTTAAGAGTATTAGAGACTTTAAAAAAGAACACTTTAGAGAGAATGTCTGATATGAGGTGTAGAAGGAGAGTACAGGAAATGCCACCAGGCTAAAAGTGTGATCAGGAATTAATTTGGGAAATATATTTGTGAGGAAAATGAAGCCCATGATATTGAAATTCGGAAAAATATCAGAAAGGAAGTTACAAGAATAAGAAAGTAGAAAAATAGAAATGGTGTGTAAGAATGAGCTAGATGAAATCATAGAAGATATAGGAAAGAGCAAGGCTCCAGGATGGGATGGAATTACAGGCAAGGATATCACGTCTTTTTAATGAGACGTGGATTAGATTCCCAGAAGAGTGGTTAAATATGATCTGAGTGTGTCTTAGGGCCAGCATTTTTTCCAAGATGTGGAAGTTATCTAGGGCGGTATGGCTTCCAAAGCCAAATGGTGGCATCAGACCAATTTGTTTAACATCGTCGCTTTAACATCGGCAAGGTATAATCAGTTCTTTCAAGATTCTTGAAGATTTCCTTATTCTGGAATGTTCTTGATTTCTCTGTCCTTGACTCCTTGAGTGTCCTTTCTGAACTTTTTCAAGAGTTATTATTGAGCAAATTGCTGTTATCTATTATATATTGGCTTTGTAATCATCTACAAAGAAGTATTTAGTAAGCTACAGTTAAACTCGTCCATACTTAAGTGGTATGGACTTAAAATTTTTTGTAACCTTATCTAGGAAGAAACTAAGCAGCTACTTTATAGAGTGAACTCTGATGATTTGCGAAGTTGTTCCCGATTCAAAAATAACTCATTAAATAGGTATAAGCGTTGTAATTTCATATGGTGCGCTATAAGCTGAGTAATTTGCCACTAAATTTGTTGCTATTCTAAATCTAAAATCATTGATTATAAGTTAAATAATAAATTTTTTATTTAAAATTTATTTTAAACTCTTTTATCAATAAAAAAATTAAAAAGAGTTAACGAGACTTTTTGAACGAAGTTACACAACCTGGCGTACAGAAATGTCTTTGGCCTGTAATATGAGAAATACCTGGAGTGCCTCGGCGCTTACAGGAGGAATTTCCATTACAACGAATTACTGGGTTTTCAAGAATACCAAGACATCGACCCTAATTTTCTATAACCCCCTATTAGATCAAAATTAATTTAACACCTTCAAATCGCAATGTTGATTCTGACAAAAGAATCATTGTGATTTTTTTTGGGACGTCTCTTTTTACTTTGATCGCTAAACGAATCGTTTTTACAACCCCATTTATTTCTAAATGCCGGATCCGGACCCCGGAATATATCATTTAACACGAAACCGTCGTTGCCAGCCCACACGACTACGCCATCATTAATCCACGTAACATCACAATAGATCAACCCATTAACACCTTCCCGAAATAATTTACTATCCCCCCGCCCCATTCATCAATGAAAACTCGGTGTGTGTGTATATGGACACATATTAGAAAGAAAAATAAAAAGAAAGAAAGAAAAAAAAACAGAAGATGAAGTGTGTAGAAAGGTTCAGATTTTGATTTGAAAGAATTCACACCCGAAAGGATTCCTTTTCTGGTAAGTATCTGACCAGTGGAGTTCCTGTGTCGTCCCTTTGGGGGGTTTTGTGCGGGAGGGGCTTTGAGGCCACCGCCCCAGCGTCAGCTGTGCTCAAGAATCGATCTCAACATGGAACTGGGTCCTGGAGCTGGAGGCTGTTCATTCATTCATCCAGGGCTGGTACTGCCGGGACTTTAGGACGCATCGATCTACCTCTCTCTCTCATTTTCCTCCTCCTCCTCCTCCTCCGCGAAAATTTAACGGCGATTATAAATTTATTCTGATGGGGATAATTTGGGGATAAGTGGCGGGACGGGAGTAGCGTTTAATACGCATTTTTAACGCGAACATTTTTGGGGGGTAATTTGTCAAGCTTAATCGAAATGAAAATTATTTTGATTGTCATTTAAAGCCTGTAGTGAACACAATTGCCCTTTTCAGAAGAAAAGGAAACGCTTTGACAGGAAAGTGTGGGAGGTGAGTGGGAAAAACGTCAGTTCGTTTCTATTTTATCGCTTTCTGATCGTAGCCAGTCGGTTCTGCGTAAATAATTTATTGGAGAAAACGGAGAATCGCGGCCGAAACGGTAAAAGTTACGATTCCCAACGGACATTGTAGATGCTTCACCTTGTAACTGCTATAAATTCGAATCGCCGGGCCATTTAACGGCCGAGCACGTGCCGATGTTTACCCCATTTAGATTTGCCTTTAGGTATACAACATACTCTATTCCCAACAAATTGTGTTGTCATTTTGAATTGCAACAGTAAATTTTCTAAAAAGAGAAATTTCCGTGGATTTTTGAGAGCAAAACTGGAGGATTTACGATCCGATGTGAAGTGGCCACCATCTGCTGGAGCGGACACCCCATAAATAAAGGGGCTCGCGTCTCGTCACGTCCACCGGAATGTATTCGTCGGAGACAAGCGTCGGTTTAATAACCTCCACGACGGCAAAGAGCAATTAATCTAAGATGGAACACCGTCCGGGAAAAGTCGAGGAGGTCAACCGAAATAGGAGGAGGTGGGACGATGATTGATGTTTCCGTTGTAGTCAAAAAGACGCCAACGTTACTAAACGGTCCACACGTTTTTCTTACCCTGTTTTTAATTCATTGTAACCACTAGAACTGACAACCTTCATCAACAAAAAATTTATAAAAAAATCACCACTTTTTTTTATTATTTTTCTATTTAAAAGTATTCTATTAGACTATTTTCTTGAATTTTCGATAATAATGAAAGTTTAGTTGAAAATAAAAAGGAAAACGGTCGTTGTCCGAAGTTCATTCGGATTTTCAGGAAGCCTGGGTTCTTGTCTTAGTCGCCGACTCATCACACCCAAAATATGTTTAATCGGCGATAAGTTCGGTGAATGTGCAGACTATGGCAAAATTTACAATCCAACCTGCTCCAGAAATCTCTTTGTAACCACAGTAGTATGAGATCTTGCTAAATCCTGTTGAAATGTGGCATTCTGCATAAATCGACTGAAATTACGATCAAGTCTAAGTTTCGTCTTTGCCCTCGATGTGGTCGCACTTTTTTATGACCATCATTCACTCATAAACAAAACTTGATTCATCATTAACGATGTTATTCGTGACATCACGGACGATGTGCGACGATAATATTCCATTGATAAACCCACCCTTGCCGTTCTTGACCATACAAGTCTGGCTGCTATATGAAGAGATGATAATAACAAAGATACGTAATTCGAGTATCTCATTACACAATATCCAAATTAATAAGTAATACGAAAGAGAAGGTAGTAGAGAAAGAATTTCTTCGTAATCTCCATAAATACAGGGTGATTCATTAGCACTATGACAAATTTTGGCAGATGAAAAGTGATGCGATTCTAGGGAAAATATGTTATATGAATATGGGTTCGATCATTTTGGTTAAAGAGTTACAAGCCTTTGAAAATTTATGTTAAACATTTCAATTCACTCTATCCTGTCACACTATCTTAAAGATTGCCAACTTGTTGGCAGCATAAGCTATTATGTCTCCAAAGTTCTGCTTACCAACTCAAAGTCTGCCAACTTGTTGGCAGCGTGAGCTATTACTGTCCCAAACACTGTACACTATTTTAAAGACTGCCAACTTGTTGGCAGCATGAGTTATTATGTCTCCAAAGTCTTGCTTACCAACTCAAAGTCTGCCAACTTGTTGGCAGCATGAGCTGTTACTGTCCCAAACACTGTACATTATCTTAAAGACTGCCAATTTGTTGGCAGCATGAGTTATTACTGGCCCAAACACTGTACACTATCTTAAAGGCTGCCAACTTGCTGGCAGCATGAGCTATTATGTCTCCAAAGTCCTGCTCACCAACTCAAAGTCTGCCAACTTGTTGGCAGCATGAGCTATTACTGTCCCAAATACTGTACACTATCTTAAAGACTGCCAACTTGTTGGCAGCATGAGCTATTACTGACCCAAACACTGTACACTATCTTAAAGGCTGCCAACTTGTTGGCAGCATGAGCTATAATGTCTCCAAAGTCCTGCTCACCAACTCAAAGTCTGCCAACTTGTTGGCAGCATGAGCTATTACTGTCCCAAATACTGTACACTATCTTAAAGACTGCCAACTTGTTGGCAGCATGAGCTATTATGTCTCGAAAGTGATGCTTACCAACTCAAAGTCTGCCAACTTGTTGGCAGCATGAGTTGTTACTGTCCCAAACACTGTACATTATCTTAAAGATTGCCAACTTGTTGGCAGCATGAGTTATTACTGTCCCAAACACTGTACACTATCTTAAAGACTGCCAACTTGTTGGCAGCATGAGCTATTATGTCTCGAAAGTCCTGCTTACCAACTCAAAGTCTGCCAACTTGTTGGCAGCATGAGCTGTTACTGTTCCAAATACTGTACATTATCTTAAAGACTGCCAACTTGTTGGCAGCATGAGCTATTATGTCTCGAAAGTGATGCTTACCAACTCAAAGTCTGCCAACTTGTTGGCAGCATGAGTTATTACTGTCCCAAACACTGTACACTATCTTAAAGACTGCCAACTTGTTGGCAGCATGAGCTATTATGTCTCGAAAGTGATGCTTACCAACTCAAAGTCTGCCAACTTGTTGGCAGCATGAGTTGTTACTGTCCCAAACACTGTACATTATCTTAAAGATTGCCAACTTGTTGGCAGCATGAGTTATTACTGTCCCAAACACTGTACACTATCTTAAAGACTGCCAACTTGTTGGCAGCATGAGCTATTATGTCTCGAAAGTCCTGCTTACCAACTCAAAGTCTGCCAACTTGTTGGCAGCATGAGCTGTTACTGTTCCAAATACTGTACATTATCTTAAAGACTGCCAACTTGTTGGCAGCATGAGTTATTACTGTCCCAAACACTGTACACTATCTTAAAAACTGCCAACATGTTGGCAACATGAGCTATTATGTCTCCAAAGTCCTGCTCACCAACTCAAAGTCTGCCAACTTGTTGGCAGCATGAGCTATTACTGTCCCAAATACTGTACACTATCTTAAAGACTGCCAACTTGTTGGCAGCATGAGCTATTACTGACCCAAACACTGTACACTATCTTAAAGGCTGCCAACTTGTTGGCAGCATGAGCTATAATGTCTCCAAAGTCCTGCTCACCAACTCAAAGTCTGCCAACTTGTTGGCAGCATGAGCTATTACTGTCCCAAACACTGTACACTATCTTAAAGACTGCCAACTTGTTGGCAGCATGAGCTATTATGTCTCGAAAGTCCTGCTTACCAACTCAAAGTCTGCCAACTTGTTGGCAGCATGAGCTGTTACTGTTCCAAATACTGTACATTATCTTAAAGACTGCCAACTTGTTGGCAGCATGAGTTATTACTGTCCCAAACACTGTACACTATCTTAAAAACTGCCAACATGTTGGCAACATGAGCTATTATGTCTCCAAAGTCCTGCTCACCAACTCAAAGTCTGCCAACTTGTTGGCAGCATGAGCTATTACTGTCCCAAATACTGTACACTATCTTAAAGACTGCCAACTTGTTGGCAGCATGAGCTATTACTGACCCAAACACTGTACACTATCTTAAAGGCTGCCAACTTGTTGGCAGCATGAGCTATAATGTCTCCAAAGTCCTGCTCACCAACTCAAAGTCTGCCAACTTGTTGGCAGCATGAGCTATTACTGTCCCAAACACTGTACACTATCTTAAAGACTGCCAACTTGTTGGCAGCATGAGCTATTATGTCTCGAAAGTCCTGCTTACCAACTCAAAGTCTGCCAACTTGTTGGCAGCATGAGCTGTTACTGTTCCAAATACTGTACATTATCTTAAAGACTGCCAACTTGTTGGCAGCATGAGCTATTATGTCTCGAAAGTGATGCTTACCAACTCAAAGTCTGCCAACTTGTTGGCAGCATGAGTTATTACTGTCCCAAACACTGTACACTATCTTAAAGACTGCCAACTTGTTGGCAGCATGAGCTATTATGTCTCGAAAGTGATGCTTACCAACTCAAAGTCTGCCAACTTGTTGGCAGCATGAGTTGTTACTGTCCCAAACACTGTACATTATCTTAAAGATTGCCAACTTGTTGGCAGCATGAGTTATTACTGTCCCAAACACTGTACACTATCTTAAAGACTGCCAACTTGTTGGCAGCATGAGCTATTATGTCTCGAAAGTCCTGCTTACCAACTCAAAGTCTGCCAACTTGTTGGCAGCATGAGCTGTTACTGTTCCAAATACTGTACATTATCTTAAAGACTGCCAACTTGTTGGCAGCATGAGTTATTACTGTCCCAAACACTGTACACTATCTTAAAAACTGCCAACATGTTGGCAGCATGAGCTATTATGTCTCCAAAGTCCTGCTCACCAACTCAAAGTCTGCCAACTTGTTGGCAGCATGAGCTGTTACTGTCCCAAACACTGTACACTATCTTAAAGACTGCCAACTTGTTGGCAGCATGAGCTATTATGTCTCGAAAGTCCTGCTTACCAACTCAAAGTCTGCCAACTTGTTGGCAGCATGAGCTGTTACTGTTCCAAATACTGTACATTATCTTAAAGACTGCCAACTTGTTGGCAGCATGAGCTATTACTGTCCCAAACACTGTACACTATCTTAAAGACTGCCAACTTGTTGGCAGCATGAGCTATTATGTCTCCAAAATCCTGCTCACCAACTCAAAGTCTGCCAACTTGTTGGCAGCATGAGCTGTTACTGTCCCAAACACTGTACACTATCTTAAAGTCTGCCAACTTGTTGGCAGCATGAGCTATAATGTCTCCAAAGTCCTGCTCACCAACTTAAAGTGTGCCAACTTGTTGGCAGCATGAGCTATTATGTCTCCAAAGTCCTGCTCACCAACTCAAAGTCTGCCAACTTGTTGGCATCATGAGCTATTACTGTCCCAAACACTGTACACTATCTTAAAGTCTGCCAACTTGTTGGCAGCATGAGCTATTACTGTCCCAAACACTGTACACTATCTTAAAGACTGCCAACATGTTGGCAGCATGAGCTATTATGTCTCGAAAGTCCTGCTTACCAACTCAAAGTCTGCCAACTTGTTGGCGGCATGAGCTGTTACTGTCCCAAATTCTGCACATTATCTTAAAGACTGCCAACTTGTTGGCAGCATGAGCTATTATGTCTCGAAAGTCCTGCTTACCAACTCAAAGTCTGCCAACTTTTTGGCAGCATGAGCTATTACTGCAAATTGTTAATTAAAAATGTTAATTATATATATATATATATATATAAACTGATAATATAAATTCCAATAGCAGATACAAGTGATCGGGTATTTCTGCTATCTCTTTTATTTTTTCTACATCTTCGATTTCTCGTTTCCTGCCAACTCTTCCAGATTTTCGAGAATTTTCATTCGCTCCTTCACGTAAAGATTCTTGTCCTCGATGCCAAATTCAACTTATAGTCTTCACCGATACAAAATACCGAGCAGCTGCATCCTTTATCGGTCCATGTTTATCATTTACACTTACTTCTAGCAAATAATGGTACACACTTTGATGCGCTTCCTAGTTTAGGTTAGTCCCTTTTCGTTGAGGCAAACTCCTCGACGGTCCATTGTGTGACTACTCCGGTACTTTTATAAATAACAAGATTAAGTAGATGCGTTTAAACTTTTTGACAATATTCATGTCTTAATTTTTACTTAATGGAATAATAGAACATTTCGAAATAACGTTAAGTTTCGGGAAAGACCCAAAATCGGACACTTATTATGTCCATCTTATTATATGCAAATATTAATCAACACATATATTTTCTGTCTAATTGAAGATTCAACATATCTTATCATATCAACAACGTCTACAGGAAGCAAATAATGTTATGTGCGATAAATGTTTTCTTTTTCAGTAAACGAGCTTTTAAAAATTGGTACTAAAACGTGCTTTATTATCAAAATTAGATATAAGATAAAGAGTGAATTGTCTTTAAGAATTTTGAGTTTCTATTTCTACAATTAGCAATCTGACAAGAAAATTAAAGTTAATACACAAAAGTTGAGAGACACCATGATAATCTCCTTAGGTTCTTAGTTAATGTAATTCCTAATAATAACAGATATTACATTTACGATTGGCATTTAACACATAATATAACATATTATATCGCGATATAATATAGTAATCCGTTATAATGCGTTGCAACTAAACGGACACATACAAGCTATTACTGTATTGTCATTTCAATTGTCTGGTATACCATTAACTTTAATAATATTTCGAATTGTCGAGTTAAATAATGCAAAGGTTTCAAGTTTAATTATAAAATTAAACCTACCATCTTTTTTTGTCATTTTAAGAATTCCAATTGAGAAATAATTGGAGTTTATATGAATTTTCGTCGACTTTATCTTAACCTCATATTAAGGTAATCATATAAATGAATTAAAAAGTTATTATTAAAAAAGTTTTTCCGAAATTTCTTCCCTCGATTACCACCGAACTCTTTGTTATATAGCAGAAAACTACGAAAGTATCTGAGACGGCTTTAAACTATTTTACTAATCATAATTTTTTCATTTAATAAATAAATTTGATCTAAAACTTACACAATATCAATCACTTTGATGAACATTTACATTTTTTATGCTCAATTCGATCAAAAAGAAAGGATTTTTGTATTCATACAATCAAACACTATTATCATTATTACTTACATTATTCTGCAGACTTCGTAACAGCCATTCAGGTCATCAAACACAGTGATATATCAAATTTGAGTTTTAGTTCTTGCCTCCCTCCTGGATGTATGTAGTCATTGATCTTAAGCATATCGAATAAAAACTAAATCCGAATTAAGCTGCTTTGAAATATCTACAAGATTGTCCTTGTAAGCTTCGCTTCTTTGGGTTAAAGCTCTACTTTTATTAAAACTTCTTCAATCCATCAATAATGTTGTTGCTCATGTCAAAAATTTACTGTTAATTAGTACAATGTTTTATTTAGTTAAAATTTATTTCTAATTTTATTTATATAAAATCAATTTTATTAATAAAATAATAAAAATCATAACTAATTAATTAAAAACATTAATTCGATTAAATACTTAAATTTTATTGCACAGTAATTTTAATTTTTCGAGGTTGGCAGTAAAAAAAATTTAGCGTCAACACGTAAATGTTAAAGATTATTTTAACGTTATTTTTTACTAAAAATAATCAAAAATAAAACGATTTTACTACAAAAAATAATTAAACGTAAGTTAATTAGATTTTTTTAGTTAAGTTAATTAATTTTAGTTTGGTTAGATTAAAAAAAAATTAAGTTGCCGGCTTGCCGTTGCTAAGCAACCAAGACCGTTTCGGCCATGTTTCAACCTAAAATAAAGAAAATGTCAAAAATGTCGAGATGTTTGAAGATTTTTCATTGAAATCAAAGAATTTTAATCGAAGCAAATCGAATTGAAGCAAGTTTTGAACTAATTTTGATCTAAATTTATGGTATTTATTATAAATTTTACTGTTTTAATCGTTTTAAGTAAATCTAACTTAAAACATTAAGAAATTTTTGAGCTGTTTTAAACAAACTTAACCTTAAATTTTGCTCAATTTCCTTAATTCAAGAAAATTTATACTTTATTTTAATACTAATAATTATTTAGTTTCATTTCGTAATTAATTTTAGTTTGGTTACTTTAACAAAAAAGAAATTAAGTTGCCGGCTTGCCGTTGCTAAGCAACCAAGTACCATTCGACGTAAATAATGAAAATGTCGAGATGTTTGGCGATTTTTAATCGAAATCAAAGAATTTTAATCGAATCAAATCGAATTGAAGGAAGTTTTGAACTAAATTTAAGGTATTTATTATAAATTTTACTCTTTTAATCGTCTTAAACAAATCTAACTTAAACAGCATTAAGAAAATTTTGAGCTGTTTTGAACGAGCTTAACTTTAAATTTTGCTCAATTTCCTTAGTTCAAGAAAATTTATACTTTATTTTAATGCTATAACTAATTATTTAGTTTCATTTCGTAATTAATTTTAGTTTGGTTACTTTAACAAAAAGAAAGTTAAGTTGCCGGCTTGCCGTTGCTAAGCAACCAAATACCATTTACGTAAATAAAGAAAATGTCAAGATGTTTAGCGATTTTTAATCGAAATCAAAGAATTTTAATCGAATCAAATCGAATTGAAGGACGTTTTGAACTAAATTTAAGGTATTCATTATCAATTTTATTCTTTTAATCGTTTTAAACAAATCTAACTTAAACAGCATTAAGAAATTTTTGAGCTGTTTTGAACGAGCTTAACTTTAAATTTTGCTCAATTTCCTTAATTCAAGAAAATTTATACTTTATTTTAATACTATAACTAATTATTTAGTTTCATTTCGTAATTAATTTTAGTTTGGTTACTTTAACAAAAAGAAAATTAAGTTGCCGGCTTGCCGTTGCTAAGCAACCAAGTACCATTCGGCGTAAATAAAGAAAATGTCAAGATGTTTGGCGATTTTTAATCGAAATCAAAGAATTTTAATCGAATCAAATCGAATTGAAGGAAGTTTTGAACTAAATTTAAGGTATTTATTATAAATTTTACTCTTTTAATCGTCTTAAACAAATCTAACTTAAACAGCATTAAGAAATTTTTGAGCTGTTTTAAACGAGCTTAACTTTAAATTTTGCTCAATTTCCTTAGTTCAAGAAAATTTATACTTTATTTTAATACTATAACTAATTATTTAGTTTCATTTCGTAATTAATTTTAGTTTGGTTACTTTAACAAAAAGAAAATTAAGTTGCCGGCTTGCCGTTGCTAAGCAACCAAGTACCATTCGACGTAAATAAAGAAAATGTCAAGATGTTTGGCGATTTTTAATCGAAATCAAAGAATTTTAATCGAATCAAATCAAATTGAAAGAAGTTTTGAACTAAATTTAAGGTATTTATTATAAATTTTATTCTTTTAATCGTTTTAAACAAATCTAACTTAAACAGCATTAAGAAATTTTTGATCTGTTTTGAACGAGCTTAACTTTAAATTTTGCTCAATTTCCTTAGTTCAAGAAAATTCATACTTTATTTTAATACTATAACTAATTATTTAGTTTCATTTCGTAATTAATTTTAGTTTGGTTACTTTAACAAAAAGAAAGTTAAGTTGCCGGCTTGCCGTTGCTAAGCAACCAAATACCATTCGACGTAAATAAAGAAAATGTCAAGATGTTTGGCGATTTTTAATCGAAATCAAAGAATTTTAATCGAATCAAATCAAATTGAAAGAAGTTTTGAACTAAATTTAAGGTATTTATTATAAATTTTATTCTTTTAATCGTTTTAAACAAATCTAACTTAAACAGCATTAAGAAATTTTTGATCTGTTTTGAACGAGCTTAACTTTAAATTTTGCTCAATTTCCTTAGTTCAAGAAAATTCATACTTTATTTTAATACTATAACTAATTATTTAGTTTCATTTCGTAATTAATTTTAGTTTGGTTACTTTAACAAAAAGAAAATTAAGTTGCCGGCTTGCCGTTGCTAAGCAACCAAATACCATTCGACGTAAATAAAGAAAATGTCAAGATGTTTGGCGATTTTTAATCGAAATCAAAGAATTTTAATCGAATCAAATCGAATTGAAGGAAGTTTTGAACTAAATTTAAGGTATTTATTATAAATTTTACTCTTTTAATCGTCTTAAACAAATCTAACTTAAAGAGCATTAAGAAATTTTTGAGCTGTTTTGAACGAGCTTAACTTTAAATTTTGCTCAATTTCCTTAGTTCAAGAAAATTTATACTTTATTTTAATACTATAACTAATTATTTAGTTTCATTTCGTAATTAATTTTAGTTTGGTTACTTTAACAAAAAAGAAAGTTAAGTTGCCGGCTTGCCGTTGCTAAGCAACCAAGTACCATTCGACGTAAATAAAGAAAATGTCAAGATGTTTAGCGATTTTTAATCGAAATCAAAGAATTTTAATCGAATCAAATCGAATTGAAGGAAGTTTTGAACTAAATTTAAGGTATTTATTATAAATTTTACTCTTTTAATCGTCTTAAACAAATCTAACTTAAACAGCATTAAGAAATTTTTGATCTGTTTTGAACGAGCTTAACTTTAAATTTTGCTCAATTTCCTTAGTTCAAGAAAATTCATACTTTATTCTAATACTATAACTAATTATTTAGTTTCATTTCGTAATTAATTTTAGTTTGGTTACTTTAACAAAAAGAAAATTAAGTTACCGGCTTGCCGTTGCTAAGCAACCAAGTACCATTCGACGTAAATAAAGAAAATGTCAAGATGTTTAGCGATTTTTAATCGAAATCAAAGAATTTTAATCGAATCAAATCGAATTGAAGGAAGTTTTGAACTAAATTTAAGGTATTTATTATCAATTTTATTCTTTTAATCGTTTTAAGTCAATCTAACCTAAACAGCATTAAGAAATTTTTTAACTATTTTAAATGAGTTTAAATTTGGCTCAAATTTCTTAGTTAAAGAATATTTATGCTTTATTTTAATACAATAACTAATTATTCAGTTTCATTTCGTAATTAATTCTTGTTTGGTTAGATTAAAAAGAAATTAAGTTGCTTATTTGTCGTTGCTAAGCAACCAAGTACGTTTCGACCGAAATAAAGAAAATGTCAAAAATCTTAAAAATTTTTAAAAAAGAAATTAAAGAATTTTAATCGAATCAAAATGGACTGAAGGAAGTTTTTAACTAAATTTAAGGTATTTATTACATATTTTACTGTTTTTATCGTTTTAAGCAAATCTAACCTCGCAATGAAACTGCGATTACAGAAAAGCTCCGCTAATTCGTACACTCGCAAATCCGAATTTCCTTGTAATCTTGACAAAATTAGATAATTCAAAATTTGCATTATGTCCCTTATAATCCGAATGGGTAAAGGATTCGCTAATCAGATTCTTCGTTCTATCTGGAGAACAAGACGATATTTCGATCCAATCCTTGCAATTTATTAGCAACATTTTAGAGAAATATATTTAAATAATCACATGAGGAAGAGGAATAGTGTTGTCCTAAACCTAAAAGTTAATAAGGCTATAGTTCTAGGCGCCAACTCCTAGAGAGGTGCCTGTTTTTTGCAATATATGCATAGTATTTCTATTATACTTGTACCCAGTGTTCACTCTGAAATCCTATTACGCCCTATTATTAGCATATTGCCTACATTCGCAAAAATTTATGAAGGAGCACTGTACAACAACATATATGACTATGTGGAGCAAACCCAAGCTTATTGCACAGGAACCAATTCAGTTTTCGTAAAGACATGTGCACAAAGGATGCAATGGTGAAGTTCGTAAATACTTGCTTAAATACTGAATGTGTTGTCACATTTTTAAACCTATCGCGAGCTTACTTCAAAGTTTACTTCAAAAACTTATTAACATTTACAATTTTGAGAAAGCCAGTCTTAATTTTATTAAATCCTCTTTATCTAATAGATTTCAACGGGTAAACTGCAATAAAGAAGCTTTGTGGTATCCGGCAGGGCTCTTGCTCCGTTTTATCTTTTTTAATAATTTTCCATTTTACACTAATAACAACACTGAATGCTACCTTTATGGCGACGATGTCACTCTGTTAATTATCAATGAGGTCTTGGAATAAATGTTCTGAATAGTGGACATTTAATCTTAGAAATTCAAATATTCTGAACCACAGTTACACTAAATTCCTGGGGATTACCAAACTTTAAATTTAATGATCATGCTGCGATAATACCGGGAAGGATAAGTCTTAGTATTTTTGCATTAAGGGTATGCGATGTATCGCGCGTTTATCCAATCCATGGTAACCTACTGCATTTTGGTATAGTTGGTGCATATATTTTTAAACTGCAAATAGTCTTAATAACAACCTGGGCAGTGAGGGTTACAAGGATGATTGTAAGTTCCTATTTAAGAAGCTCATTATTCTTACGATTCCCTGTGTGTTTATTCTTGAGTCCATACTTTATGTTAACAGTAACAAGTCAGCATAGCAGGTTTAAAGAGTACAAACCATTTCAGACCAAAATGCTCTCGTTTGAGTGTGTCCAATTTACATCGTAGCAGTTGTTTAATCGGTTATCCGATGTTTATCCAATTCAGATCTGAAAAAAACGCCTTAAGACTTTTTTGGTCAGAAATGAATTTAAATGGGGAATGTGTTATTTAGTTTGTCCAGTATTTTTGATTAACGAGTGTAATTGTTTATTCTTCAGAGCACAATAAAGTATTATCCCTGAGGATACCAAATATCTTAGGATATTATCAAATATACAGGGCTGGGTTGAGTTGAGTTTATTCGTACACCTTAAAACATTTTTTTAACAAAACCCTCTGCCATGAATAGTTTATGGAATGGAATCTCTAGATCTAGAACTAGAAATTTTCGGGATTAGCTGTATATCTCTCATGACGGTTAAACCTGTACGATTTAATTCTAGGTTTGCTTCAATTTTAATATAAAAGGTTAGATTGGGTTGGGTTGGTTTGGGTTTAGTAATATATCTAAAAATATTTTGGAACGAAGACCAAAATTACAAACTTATTTCATAACACATAACATATAATAATATAACAATTTTTCCCCCTACATTCTAATATATAGTACATATACATCTCCAAGTCGTCTACCCTCTTCGCTCCTTCCCACATCACCTGCCTCATCCATCTTTTACCCTCGCCCTTCTCTCCCAAAACCTGCTTCCTGTCCATTGTCTCCTCCCTTAGCTCACTACATCCTCTCATTATGTGTTCCAACGTCTCCCAATCTTCACCACACAGCCTACACCACCTCTCAACGTCGTCCGCCCAGTATCTATTTCCCCTCTCTTTATTGCCATAGCGGAATCTGGCCACCAATCTCTTCCCTTCATCATCCCCCTCCATCAACAAATACTTTGGCCATTCCTCTGTCACTATCTGCCCATACCTTGCATTGTATCTCCCTTCTCGTATCTGTGACCTTCTTTTCTACCTCTGTATATCCCTATTCCTATCTCTCAGTTCCCTCCACATTTCGCCACTTTCCGCTCTTCTATTTTCGATGCCATTCTGTGAGTATCCCACCCTTCTATAATATTCTTCCCTGTCTTTTTGCCCATAGATCGGCCTCCTCCCCTTAATTTCCCTCCAACACTCTCCCAGGATCTTGCACTGCGGTCTTGCTTTTATCATTTCCTCATACTTCACCGCTCTTCTCCCCGCCTTCACTTTAACCTCCTCCCTCACTATATACCTTTTTTTACGAGGTTGGGGAAAATCTGACAGACATTCGGCCTGAAGTTCTTGAGCGGCCGGATAGTGTGGGGTTGAAGTCCATCTTTGGATCTCCGACCCACTAAAAACCCCTTTCCTCGTCTTCACCGGAATTACCCTCTCGGACCATCGTCGGTTTTTCCTGGCTCAGTCACCGGTCAGTGGAGGGACGCCTAGATACCCCTCCCAAGTCCCTTCCTCACACTCTCTCTCTTCCCTTTCCTTGGTCCTCACAATTTCGTTAATCATCTCCTCCACCAGTTTCCATTCACTCTCACTCTATAGCATAATTGATATGCAATTATCTGGTGTCATGGTCTTTCCCAGTTTCTCGTTTGTTGTGCTTCTTATGTCTCTCCACCTTTCGCACTCAAAGAATGTCTGTTCAACATCATCCCTCCTTTCACAATAAACGCATTTTTCGTCATCCTTTCTTTTATGTAGATATAGATATGCTTTGAAGCACTCGTGACCACTGATAAACTGGCTCAAACTATAATTCATCTCTCCCCAGCGTCTTGTAACCCATTCGCGATTAAGTTGCTGTGCTATCTCGCTCTTCTTAATGTTATCTTCCGTTGCCGCCTTTCTCCTTTGGTACATCAAGTCTACTGGATATGTACCACCCATCACCTGTAGTGCTTCTGTCGATGTGGTTCTGTACGCACTGATTCTGATAAGTATTCTTCTTTGAATTCTTGTGAGTCTCTCTACATATTTTTTAATTTTAAAAGCTTCGTTCCATGCCTTCGATGCATAAAAGATCTGTGAATATATTACTGTGGCTATCATCATCCTCTTCTGTGCCCTCGGTCCATATGTCGCTCCTATGATTCGATTCAGAGCATTCACCGTTCTATTCGTTTTCCCTTCAATATATTCTATCTGCGCTCTCCACTTTAAGTCTCTTCCAATTATCACGCCAAGGTATTTAAGGGAATCTTTGGATTGCACAACTTGATCTTTTACTCTGACTAGAGTAAAAGATCATCTTCCTGCTCCTTATCAGTATGGCTTCTAGTTTCTCCGGAGCCACCTCTAAATCCAGTTCTTTCATCTTCTCCATAATTTTGTCAAGTACTGATTGAGCAGTTCGTTCAATATCCTCGATCTCCCATCCGCTTACTACGACTGCCATGTCGTCGGCATACGCGATGAGTTTTACTCTCCTGTTATCTGCCTCCAATTCCAGGATCTGGTCAAAGAAAATATTCTACAATATAGGGCCCAGTACAGAACCTTATGGGACTCCTCTATTTATCATGTACGTATCGCCATCATATTCGATCGTTCTTCTGCTTAGATATGATTTTATGATGTTCTGCAGGTATTTGGAAATTTTCTTTCTACGTAACGCTTCAATTTATGCTCCCATGGGGCCGAGACGAAAGCATTTCTAACATCGAGCGTAATTAGTATGCAATTTCTTCTCTTGCCTCTATTAAACCGATCCGTTTTCTTGGCCTCTTCAATTACTGCCTTTATGGCATTCACGGTCGATTTCCCTTTCGTGAAACCATACTGATTCTTCGACAGCCCACCTCCTACTGCTATTTCTTCTTCCAATTTGTTTTTGATAAGGGATTCATACAGCTTACCATAACTACTTAGGAGACACAGATGTCTGTAACTTTTGGCATCCCGCTGCTTCTCTACTAGTACTAGTTTACCAGTTTTCCAGATATTCGGAAAGATGTTTTCCCTGATTAGATTATTGTATAATTCCGTCAATTTATGCTTGACTACATCTATTGCATCTTTCATTATCTCAGGTGTGATCCCATCCAAACCAGGGGCCTTCCCGTTTTTTGATCTTTTTGTGAGTGCTTCTTCTGTGGCCTCTTGTATGTATTCCGTTTCTCTGTTATAGTTTTCCTTCTGAAAACGCATCCCTCTTCCTTCTGGAAACAGTTTCTTTATGACTTTCTGTACTTGTTCCTTGTTCAGCACTACCATTCCTGTATTGTTGGTCCTTTTCATTGCTATGATATACGCCTCCCCCCATAAATCGTCTTCAAACTCTTCACACAACTTATTTCATGCCAATTTCTTGGCCCTTTTTATTTCCTTTTTTAGTACTTTCCTTGCGTCGAGGTACTGTCTATATACATTAGTTTTTTCAGTGTTATCTGTCGATGTAGCATTAATCCTTGTCATGAATCTCCTGCGTTTGTTAGTCTCCTCTTTGGCATCTTTAACTTTGTCGTTCCACCGGTACAAATTACCTTGTCTTGGTTTCATTTTCCTCCTTCTGCCATATGTCTCGTCACAAGTTGCTTTGATTAGCTCCGTCAAATTTTCTGGTGTGAGTACAATCGTCTTCTCAAGTGCTCTTTTCAAATTGTTCTTGAACGTGTCACCTAATTCTTCTTTTCTCTTCCATCCCTTTTCCTCTTTGCATTTGTTTGTTTTAGCTGTTTTTACCTCTATGTCAAAGAGTATATTTAAGTGATCACTCAGATTTTCTTCTTCTTTAATTTCCCAGCCACTTATTTTTCTTGCCATCCTCTCTCCATACAAGGTTATGTCTATATGTGATTCATGCACTCCTCTTCTCCAGGTTGGTTTGTCGCCCCTATTCATCACAATCAGTCCCCTTTCTGATATCCACTCGTTTAGGATTGTTCCCCTTCTATCATCTTTCCCTGCGCCCCAAGCTGTCGACTTCGCGTTAAAGTCGCCTGCCACGACTACCCTCTCTACACCTGCATCGTCAATAGCCTGTGCCATTTCCTGTAATTGTTCTTGGAAGTAGTCTATCGTATTGTTTGGCATCAAATAACAGCCGACCACTGTAAGCCCATTGGTCATTGTAATTAAGGCGTGCCTATTTCCCCCCTTCCAACTATTTACTATTAGATTTGAGTTTATTACTTTAATGGCTACATCGCTATCTTTATTCTTGAACCATCGTCCAGTCTCTATCTTCCTCTTGTTTGGCTCTGCAACTATTACTATTGCTTACTTACTATTGCCTTTCTTCAGAATCATCAGATCTTGTATTTTCTTTTAATGAAGCCATTTGTGCATTTAACTTACTTTATATTACTTTATTCGTCCATAGCAACTGCTACCGCAGGTGCCTCCGTAATTGTACTCGCCCTTCGTTCTTGTCTTCTTTTCAGCTAGTGCTTTACGGAAGATTTGACATTTACCTGTCCCAGCCTTGTGCCCTTTCTGGTCGCACACAGGACATGCTTCCTCTTTCTTACAATCCCTAAACTCGTGCCCTTCCTCTCTACATTTGTAGCAAGCCTTCGTTCTGTTCGGCTCTTTGCACCCCCCTGCCTGATGTCCATAGTCCCAATACTTATAGCATCGGGTCACATTCAGTCTCTTTTCTACAAAGCACCTGTTGAAACCAATCTTTATGTATTTTATTTCCAGCAGCGTTAGTGCAGTCCTTCTTTCAGTCCTTATAGTTGTTGCTTGTGTACCCCGTCCCTTATGGGTCTTAGCTATATAGTCTCATTCTATATCTCCCTTGCCAACCCCAGTACCCATCTCCAATATCGAGTTTGTATATCCTCCAACAGACCGTGTTCTCTCCATCCCCATACTTCTGCGCCGTACATCATTGTACTCCTTACCAACCCAACCCACGTCCCACATCAAACATCACGTCCCTTCCAAAAGTTCTTTCTCCCCATCCCCAAACCTGTCCCATCACTTTGTTCACTCTTTGTGCCTTATTACTTTCCGTGAAATTATATCCAAGGTACGTGTATTCTTTCACTTGCTCTATCTCACTTCCCTGCCACCTCCACTCCTCCTTCCTTCTTCTACTCCCTTTGCAGAACTTCATTGTCTTCGTCTTCTCGACGTTTACCTCCAACCTTATTTGGTAACACTTTAACTTAACACTTATCACTAGCCAAGATAGCAGGTTGGAGGCGTGTTAAGTACCATATCTTTTTTATCTTTGAGTTTTCAACTATTTTAAACCTATTATCTTAGGACCTATAAATTATTAAGAGGAATATTGTTAAGAATAACATCAACTTAATTAAATCAGTAATTTGATGGTTTTACTGTATTTTATATAAAAAAGATAAGATGATATTTTAAATTAAAAAGAAGAAGCCAAAGTAATATTGGGAACTAATACTCAATAAAACGGCTTTTTTTATTGTGGTTCACATTTTCATGAAAAGATTATTAATAAAATCATCTCGATAAACAGAAAAATTTGAATATTAGGTCACGTCTTGAGTTGGAAAAATCGACTGCAACGCGACGGGACTTTTGATTGATTACCCGAAATTTGGCGCATCATCTCCTCTATTTGGAGCCGATTCGATTTCGTTTTGTAAAGAAAAATTAGAGACGAATTCGGAAACGAGGTGCAAACAACGGAAGACGAGAGTCCGTTATACACGATTTAAAACGTATTTCAATGTAAAACAGGGGATGTAAGTGAGACTATTATGAGTGTGTTTTGTATGTAAAGCCATTCTCGGCTTTATCGTCCTTGTAAATTGCTAAATTGAATTAACCGGACTCTCCTGCGTATGTACACACGATAACAATACATTTCCGATTTATTTGTTAAAATTATTCATCAACATAAAAAGAGTTAATTAATTAATTTTTCGATTAAGGTTGACTCTTTATATTCAGATTTTTGTATCGACAAAAATTTGCTCTTATCTGAAAAGAAATAATAAAAGAATGATTTCAGTAGAAATTCACTTAATTGCCAACATGAAATTTCCTGAAAGCTGTGGTATTCCCCGATGATTTGTAAACCCCGAGGAACATGTCGTTTGGTTGGAAATCGATTGTCTATCAACTGGAACTGTGCTTTTTATACTTGACCGCGTTCAATTCAATCTAACAAAACTGTTTAACGAATGTTTTGTGGAAATGCTTAATTAACTCTTGAAGGAGCATTTATAAATCACTCACAAACCTATATATTTCGTAATAAAGCTTCACTAATCTAAATTAATTAAAACCAAGTTAATTCAAACTATGGAAGTACGCGGATTATGGAGTCATATTTAGATGTTATCTTATAAACACATATTTATTGTACTATATATATAGTAATAATATCTGCTAAGCTTTAACTGGCTTCTAAATACCGATTTCTTTTAATTGTTGAATATCAAATAATACTCGAATATCGGGGTATGAATCTAAATTTCAGGGTACCGATCAGTTGTTTTTGAACTGTTGAGCTATAAGATAGTCGGAGCTTCCTCAAAATTCTAAACGTTAGTTCTCTCAGGATTTTTCCCTGTAACCCACATTGTCCGGGACGTTATTAGGACTTTTTGCAGTTTAAAAATATATGCACCAGTTAGGCTATTACCCCATGTCAAAAAGCAGTAGGTTACCATGGAGTGAACCAACGGGTGATACGCCAATTTGAAACTTGAAACTGTACCCATCAGACACCTCAATGCAAAAATACTACGACTTATCCTTCCCCTTATTATGGCATATGATCATTAAATTTTAAATTTGATTACTCCATTAAATACACAGTTACCAGAACTTATTGTAACTCAGGTTCAGAATATTTGAATTTCTAAGATTAAATGTTATTTTAACGGTTTTCAAATCATTTAGCAAAAGCTCATTGGCCACAGTTCACACAGAATACTGTACTCAGTCTAAGACCCATCGATATTTCGACCCCTAATTAACAGGGTGGTATCGTCGGCGTAAAGGTTGTAGTCAGGGTTGTTGTCAATATCGTATACAAAATCATTAAAAAAGAGAAGAAAGATCAAGGGCCACAGAATTGAGCCTTGCTGGACACCGTACTCAAGGGGTAAATTACCCGAAGTTGTTTGATTGCAGCTTATACGTTGAAATCTATTAGATAAAAATGATTTGATAAAATTAAGACTGCCATTATTATTTCTATTACATTACTTCTATTAAGTTCCCTTTCTTCTAAGGTATTTACATTTATAAGCAAGTATTTACGAATTTCACTACTGCATTTTTTGTACCAACTTCCGTTACGAATTGAAGAGATTTTTCGAATTTCGAAGAGAATCGAATTGGTTCTTGTACAATTAGTTGTTTAACTTTTTCTGCGTTGTTCTGGGATCCCTTTTCATACAACATTCAATGCCAAAGAAAAAAAATCTTCGTGCTTCAAAACGAACACTGTGTACATGTAAAATGGGAACACCATGCATTTCAGTGCAAAAACAAACGCCCCCCAGGTGTTGGCGTCCAGGATTGTAGTCCTATTAACCCTTAGGCTTGAGATGGAACTATTCCTCTTTCTCGAATCCTTTATCAATTTGGATTACAAGGAACACAATGCAAATTTTGAATGATCTAATTTTGTTAAATTGAAATTACTTTCAATTACCAATTGAAGCATCTACTTTCCAAAAGTGAAGTCAATTTTGAAATATCTCACTTACTTCTTGAGATATAAGCTGCTGAACTTAATTGGGATTTTTCAATATTTTGAATAAATTTAAAAATTCTTGAAAAATCAACATTTTTTTAGGAAATTGTTACGAAATTACTTTCAATTACTAATTGGAACATCTACTTTCCAAAAGTGAAGTAAATTTTGAGATATCTCACTTAATTTTTGAGATATAAGCTGCTGAACTTAATTGGATTTTTCCAATATTTTGAAGAAATTTAAAAATTCTTGAAAAATCGATTTTTTTTTGGAAAATTGTTACTAAATTACTTCACTTTCCAAAACTGAAGTCAATTTTAAGATATTTAGATAATTCAGCTGATTTAAAGGAGGAAATAATTCATTTGTTTCTGCGAAAATATTTTCTTCAACGTCATGTCCACACTCTTTTAGACAACAATACGGAAGCAAAACAATTTAAAAAATCGAAATAATCCGCAGAATCCATTCGACGGCGAAAATAATATTTACTTGCGTGAAGAATAATTTCATTGTTCCTTCTCAATTATTTGAAACGCAACAATTCCCACATCCAACCAAAATATCAATTGATAATTGAAACAATACCGACATTAATTTTTCATAAATAAATAAATTGAATGTAAAAAGGTCGGAAAATGTTCAATTTGAATGGGAATTAACCCCCCGGAGCGAATTAAATATTTATAATGTATTTGGGGATTATTTAAAACGATGTTGTAAAATAACCCCCATTAAAATCAATGACCGAAAGGTAGAGCCGAATGTTAATCTGATAAAAACCTACCGCAACTAAACCATTTTAACAGGATATTACCGTTTTACGCGGTTCATATCATATCTGATTGAAAATACATAAAAATGTGTCTTTATTTAAATTGATGTTGAAAAATTTTCTTGTAATCTGCAAATGTTAAACGATTTAAAGGATTATGTTAGATTTCTTATTTCAATTTTGAGATAACTCACTTATTTCTTGAGATATAAGCTGTTGAACTTAATTGGGTTCTTCCAATGTCTTGAACAAATTTTAAAATTCTTAAAAAATCGTTTTTTTTTTAAATTGTTATAAAATTACTTTCAATTACTAATTAGAGCATCTAGTTTCCAAAAGTGAAGTAAATTTTGAATCATCTCACTTAGTTCTTGAGATATAAGCTGCTGAACTAAATTGGGATTTTTCCAATATTTTGAATAAATTCAAAAATTCTTGAAAAATCGATTTTTTTTTGGAAATTGTTATAAAATTACTTTCAATTACTAATTGGAGCGTTTACTTTCCGAAAATGAAGTTGATTTTAAGATATCTCACTTAGTTCTTGAGATATAAGCTATTGAACTTAATCGAGATTTTTCCAATATTTTGAATAACTTCAAAAATTCTTGAAGAATCGTTTTTTTTTTTGGAAAATTGTCTCTTTCCGAAAATGAAGTCAATTTTGAAATATCTCACTTAATTCTTGAGATATAAGCTACTAAACTTAATTGAGATTTTTCCAATTTTTGATTAAATTTAAAAATTCTTGAAGAATCGTTTTTTTTGGAAAATTGTTACGAAATTATTTTCAACTACTAATTGGAATATCTACTTTCCGAAAATGAAGTAAATTTTGAGATATCTCACTTAGATCTTGAGATATAAGCTGCTGAACTTAATTGAGATTTTTCCAATTTTTGATTAAATTTAAAAATTCTTGAAGAATCGTTTTTTTTCTTGGAAAATTGTTACGAAATTACCTTAGTAGTAAATTATCTAAGTACATTTTGAGATATCTCACTTAGTTCTTGAGATATAAATAAGCTGCTGAACTTAATTGAGATTTTTCCAATATTTTGAATAAATTAAAAAATTCTTGAAGAATCGTTCTTTTTTGGAAAATTGTTACGAAATTATTTTCAACTACTAACTGAAGTATCTACTTTCCGAAAATGAAGTAAATTTTGAGATATCTCATTTAGTTCTTGAGATATAAGCTACTGAACTTATTTGAGATTTTTCCAATATTTTGATTAAATTTAAAAATTCTTGAAGAATTGTTTTTTTTTGAAAAATTGTCATGAAATTACTTTCAATTACTAATTGGAGCATCTACTTTCCGAAAATGAAGTAAATTTTGAGATATCTGACTTAGATCTTGAGATATAAGCTGCTGAACTTAATTGAGATTTTTCCAATTTTTGATTAAATTTAAAAATTCTTGAAGAATCGTTTTTTTCTTGGAAAATTGTTACGAAATTATCTTAGTAGTAAATTATCTAAGTACATTTTGAGATATCTCACTTAGTTCTTGAGATATAAGCTGCTGAACTTAATTGAGATTTTTCCAATATTTTGAATAAATTAAAAAATTCTTGAAAAATCGTTTTTTTTTTGGAAAATTGTTACGAAATTATTTTCAACTACTAATTGGAGTATCTACTTTTCGAAAATGAAGTCAATTTTGAGATATCTCACTTAGTTCTTGAGATATAAGCTGCTGAACTTAATTCGGACTTTTTCAATATTTTGAGTAAATTTAAAAATTCTGAAAAAACCGTTTTTTTTTTTGGAAAATTGTTACGAAATTACTTTTAATTACTAATTGGAGCATCTACTTTGCAAAGTTGAAGTAAATTTTGAAATATCTCATTTAGTTCTTGAGATATAAGCTACTGAACTTAATTGGGTTTTTCCAATATTTTGAATAAATTTAAAAATTCTTGAAAAATCGATTTTTTTTTGAAAATTGTTACGAAATTATTTTCAATTACTAATTGGAGCATCTACTTTTCGAAAATGAAGTCAATTTTGAGATATCTTACTTAGTTCTTGAGATATAAGCTGCTGAACTTAATTCGGACTTTTTCAATATTTTGAGTAAATTTAAAAATTCTGAAAAAACCGTTTTTTTTTTTGGAAAATTGTTACGAAATTACTTTTAATTACTAATTGGAGCATCTACTTTGCAAAGTTGAAGTAAATTTTGAAATATCTCATTTAGTTCTTGAGATATAAGCTACTGAACTTAATTGGGTTTTTCCAATATTTTGAATAAATTTAAAAATTCTTGAAAAATCGATTTTTTTTTGAAAATTGTTACGAAATTATTTTCAATTACTAATTGGAGCATCTACTTTTCGAAAATGAAGTCAATTTTGAGATATCTTACTTAGTTCTTGAGATATAAGCTGCTGAACTTAATTCGGACTTTTTCAATATTTTGAGTAAATTTAAAAATTCTGAAAAAACCGTTTTTTTTTTTGGAAAATTGTTACGAAATTACTTTTAATTACTAATTGGAGCATCTACTTTGCAAAGTTGAAGTAAATTTTGAAATATCTCATTTAGTTCTTGAGATATAAGCTACTGAACTTAATTGGGTTTTTCCAATATTTTGAATAAATTTAAAAATTCTTGAAAAATCGATTTTTTTTTGAAAATTGTTACGAAATTATTTTCAATTACTAATTGGAGCATCTACTTTTCGAAAATGAAGTCAATTTTGAGATATCTTACTTAGTTCTTGAGATATAAGCTGCTGAACTTAATTCGGACTTTTTCAATATTTTGAGTAAATTTAAAAATTCTGAAAAAACCGTTTTTTTTTTGGAAAATTGTTACGAAATTACTTTTAATTACTAATTGGAGCATCTACTTTGCAAAGTTGAAGTAAATTTTGAAATATCTCATTTAGTTCTTGAGATATAAGCTACTGAACTTAATTGGGTTTTTCCAATATTTTGAATAAATTTAAAAATTCTTGAAAAATCGATTTTTTTTTGAAAATTGTTACGAAATTATTTTCAATTACTAATTGGAGCATCTACTTTTCGAAAATGAAGTCAATTTTGAGATATCTTACTTAGTTCTTGAGATATAAGCTGCTGAACTTAATTCGGACTTTTTCAATATTTTGAGTAAATTTAAAAATTCTGAAAAAACCGTTTTTTTTTTTGGAAAATTGTTACGAAATTACTTTTAATTACTAATTGGAGCATCTACTTTGCAAAGTTGAAGTAAATTTTGAAATATCTCATTTAGTTCTTGAGATATAAGCTACTGAACTTAATTGGGTTTTTCCAATATTTTGAATAAATTTAAAAATTCTTGAAAAATCGATTTTTTTTTGAAAATTGTTACGAAATTATTTTCAATTACTAATTGGAGCATCTACTTTTCGAAAATGAAGTCAATTTTGAGATATCTTACTTAGTTCTTGAGATATAAGCTGCTGAACTTAATTCGGACTTTTTCAATATTTTGAGTAAATTTAAAAATTCTGAAAAAACCGTTTTTTTTTTTGGAAAATTGTTACGAAATTACTTTTAATTACTAATTGGAGCATCTACTTTGCAAAGTTGAAGTAAATTTTGAAATATCTCATTTAGTTCTTGAGATATAAGCTACTGAACTTAATTGGGTTTTTCCAATATTTTGAATAAATTTAAAAATTCTTGAAAAATCGATTTTTTTTTGAAAATTGTTACGAAATTATTTTCAATTACTAATTGGAGCATCTACTTTTCGAAAATGAAGTCAATTTTGAGATATCTTACTTAGTTCTTGAGATATAAGCTGCTGAACTTAATTCGGACTTTTTCAATATTTTGAGTAAATTTAAAAATTCTGAAAAAACCGTTTTTTTTTTTGGAAAATTGTTACGAAATTACTTTTAATTACTAATTGGAGCATCTACTTTGCAAAGTTGAAGTAAATTTTGAAATATCTCATTTAGTTCTTGAGATATAAGCTACTGAACTTAATTGGGTTTTTCCAATATTTTGAATAAATTTAAAAATTCTTGAAAAATCGATTTTTTTTTGAAAATTGTTACGAAATTATTTTCAATTACTAATTGGAGCATCTACTTTTCGAAAATGAAGTCAATTTTGAGATATCTTACTTAGTTCTTGAGATATAAGCTGCTGAACTTAATTCGGACTTTTTCAATATTTTGAGTAAATTTAAAAATTCTGAAAAAACCGTTTTTTTTTTTGGAAAATTGTTACGAAATTACTTTTAATTACTAATTGGAGCATCTACTTTGCAAAGTTGAAGTAAATTTTGAAATATCTCATTTAGCTCTTGAGATATAAGCTACTGAACTTAATTGGGTTTTTCCAATATTTTGAATAAATTTAAAAATTCTTGAAAAATCGATTTTTTTTTGAAAATTGTTACGAAATTATTTTCAATTACTAATTGGAGCATCTACTTTTCGAAAATGAAGTCAATTTTGAGATATCTTACTTAGTTCTTGAGATATAAGCTGCTGAACTTAATTCGGACTTTTTCAATATTTTGAGTAAATTTAAAAATTCTGAAAAAACCGTTTTTTTTTTTGGAAAATTGTTACGAAATTACTTTTAATTACTAATTGGAGCATCTACTTTGCAAAGTTGAAGTAAATTTTGAAATATCTCATTTAGTTCTTGAGATATAAGCTACTGAACTTAATTGGGTTTTTCCAATATTTTGAATAAATTTAAAAATTCTTGAAAAATCGATTTTTTTTTGAAAATTGTTACGAAATTATTTTCAATTACTAATTGGAGCATCTACTTTTCGAAAATGAAGTCAATTTTGAGATATCTTACTTAGTTCTTGAGATATAAGCTGCTGAACTTAATTCGGACTTTTTCAATATTTTGAGTAAATTTAAAAATTCTGAAAAAACCGTTTTTTTTTGGAAAATTGTTACGAAATTACTTTTAATTACTGATTAGAGCATCTACTTTGCAAAGCTGAAGTAAATTTTGAAATATCTCATTTAGTTCTTGAAATATAAGCTACTGAACTTAATTGGGTTTTTCTAATATTTTGAATAAATTTAAAAATTCTTGAAAAATCGATTTTTTTTTGAAAATTGTTACGAAATTATTTTCAATTACTAATAGGAGCATCTACTTTTCGAAAATGAAGACAATTTTGAGATATCTCACTTAGTTCTTGAGATATAAGCTACTGAACTTAATTGAGATTTTTTCAATATTTTGAGTAACCAAAAATTCTTAAAGATGCGTTTTTTTTTTTGGAAAATTTTTATGAAATTACTTTCAATTATTAATTGGAGCATCTACTTTCCGAAAATGAAGTTAGTTTTGAGATATCTCACTTAGTTCTTGAGATTTAAGCTGCTGAACTTAATCGAGATTTTTCCAATATTTTGAACAGGTTTAAAAATTCTTGAAGAATCGTTTTTTTTGGAAAATTGTTACGAAGTTACTTTCAATTACCAATTGGAGCATCCACTTTCCAAAGGTGAAGTAAATTTTGAAATATCTCATTTAGTTCTTGAGATATAAGCTACTGAACTTAATTGGGTTTTTCCAATATTTTGAATAAATTTAAAAATTCTTGAAGAATTGTTTTTTTTTTTTGGAAAATTGTTACGAAATTATCTTAGTAGTAAATTATCTAAGTAAATTTTGAGATATCTCACTAAGGCCTAGTTTATTCACCTTTAGTTAAATTTAACTATCAGATATTTACCATAGTTTCTGTTAATATAGCCAAACATGGCAAGTGAAATTACAGTAACCATGGAAAATATCCAGTAGTTAAATTTAACCAAAGGTGAATAAACCGGCCCTTAGGTCTTAAGATATAAGCTGTTGAACTTAACTGGGATTATTCCAATATTTTTAGTAAAATTAAAAATTCTTTTAAACTTAACATTTCGAATATTAAATATACATAAAAATGTGTCATTATTTAAGTTGATTTAAGTTTTTGCAATCTGCAAATATGAAACGATTTAAAGGATTATGTTAGAGCTGCAATGTTATCTGTTAAGTAGGGTTATTAAAATGAAACGTTTGTTGTAGGAGGCGTATCGAAGATGGGTGTGCAGCTCGTTGGTGCCACACTTCACAAGTCCAGGGCACAGGGTGCGGCCGTGTCTCAACGTCTGTCAGAACGTGGAAAAGCAGTGCCCTTACATGTTACCAGGGGACAGGGCCCCAGCACATCCTACACAGTACGCCGGCGAACCGACCTTCCTCTGCCTCGGTACGGTAATCACGTACTCGTCCTCCTAAACCCTCGACCTACCCCCGTTTACTCCTCCATCCCTTTACCCCTTACCCCTTTCCCTTTTCCGTACCTAATCCGATCGCGCAACACAAGAAAACGCCGGGACGTATGTATAATGGACAACACTTTAATTGATAATGGAACTCGGATCCATTTTACTTCAACTATTTGTATTGTCAATTTCGTAAAGTGCGCCCCTTGTTTATTCATCAACCCAAAATGGAAATTTGGTTTAGATTTCGGTTAAAAAAGAATTATTTGGATTAAGATTGACTTTAGTAGTTGAGTGTAAAAGTTGCTTTTTGCTTCTGGGAGACCGTAATCTACATCATGACCCATTTTTGAGAGGGGTAACGTAATAAATGCACTCGGAGAGGTCCGCGCGATCGCTTATTCATGAGAAAAAACCCAGTTCCCTTCCGATAACTGCCTCCGAGAGATCGGAACTAACGTATAATGAGCACTTGCTAAATTGGAGAAGAAGTAAATCTTAGATTTACGACTTTTGCTACTCAATACACTTTTAAATCTTATATCTTTAATAATAATAATAATTTTATAATCATTCAAAGCATAATTCGTCTAAGCCTAGTCTTCAAAGCCCCCTCATTTTGATTTGACGTGTTATTATGAATTTGAAATATTTATATGTGCATTTATCGCTTTGATACAGAATAGAAACGGGGGCGTAATCTTAATCAATAATTCAGGGCCCCCGCTTAAAGCTATAGAGACAAGCGCCCTCTCCGGATTTGAGCGACACCGCAACTCCTAAGACACTAAACGGAGGTCGTATCTCAATCGAAACCGACGCCTCCACCGTCCTAAATAGAGAACTGCAGATCATCTTATGATTGTGTTCCGGAACCCACCCCGTCAATCCAAATTATCCTTAATTGACGGTCTTATTAGTAAACTCGTCCATTTCGCTTTTTCGTTATTTCATATTTTCCCCATTCAATTGATTAAACTTCGCTTTTAGTTATTCGATAATATTCCGATAAATCCCGCTTAGCTTTGAGAGCGATTTAGTGAAGGCGGGATAAAGAGAGGCAGAAGTCAAAGGACTCAAAAACGGACAATAAAACCAAACTCTCACTTCATTAGGATCGATCGACGCGCCGTATGCAGATAAGAGTCGAAAGACTTTTCTGGTGATGTGAACCGAACGCACAGAGAAAAAAGAGGATCAATACGTATTGTGGAATCTATAGTTTTGGGATTCGTTTTTTATTATTTCTTTCAGTCGTAAAACAATTTTAAATTTCGAGGGTTTTTTTAGGGGATTTTTTTTAGATTCTAGTAGTCACTTCGGTTTCGACGAGGGTCGACGTTCAATTTCGGACGCACCAGATTACACATCGATGGACCATGATGTGATGTCCTTTTCACAGAAATTCGCATCTTGAAACTTTAAATTCTCTATCTAGTTTAGTTTTGAGTTGAAATTGATAGTTTTGATTCTATTACAAATCATTTCAGATTATATAAGAAATATACTTTTATTAACTCGTATTGTATCTAGCTATTTTTAGGAAAATTGCACATATTTCTTGGGTACCACACCACTTGAGATATAAGTGGATCAATTTCAGTTTAGTTCAAAGTTAGATTAGTCTTTACATCCTATAGTGAAACCAATGGCGAAGGTAGACGTCGGAAACGTCTTCATTAACCGGATTTAGCACTTCAATAGATGCGTTGGTACTAAGGGCTACATCATTGGAGCGCCAACTCCATATCTTAGGACGGTTCTTGTTCAAATATACAGGGTTGGGTTGGGTTTAGCTGTGCATCTGAAGACCATTTTTTTAATGAAGACCTCTACAATGAATAGTTTTTGAAATAGAGTGACCGGATTTAGCACTTCAATAGATGCGTTGGTACTAAGAGCTACATCATTGGAGCGCCAACTCCATATCTTAGGACGGTTCTTGTTCAAATATACAGGGTTGGGTTGGGTTTAGCCGTGCATTTGAAGACCATTTTTTTAATGAAGACCTCTACAATGAATAGTTTTTGAAATAGAGTGACTGGATTTAGCACTTCAATAGATGCGTTGGTACTAAGAGCTACATCATTGGAGCGCCAACTCCATATCTTAGGACATTTCTTGTTCAAATATACAGGGTTGGGTTGGGTTTAGCCGTGCATCTGAAGACCATTTTTTTAATGAAGACCTCTACAATGAATAGTTTTTGAAATAGAGTGACCGGATTTAGTACTTCAATAGATGCGTTGGTACTAAGGGCTACATCATTGGAGCGCCAACTCCATATCTTAGGACATTTCTTGTTCAAATATACAGGGTTGGGTTGGGTTTAGCCGTGCATCTGAAGACCATTTTTTTAATGAAGACCTCTACAATGAATAGTTTTTGAAATAGAGTGACCGGATTTAGCACTTCAATAGATGCGTTGGTACTAAGAGCTACATCATTGGAGCGCCAACTCCATATCTTAGGACATTTCTTGTTCAAATATACAGGGTTGGGTTGGGTTTAGCCGTGCATCTGAAGACCATTTTTTTAATGAAGACCTCTACAATGAATAGTTTTTGAAATAGAGTGACCGGATTTAGTACTTCAATAGATGCGTTGGTACTAAGGGCTACATCATTGGAGCGCCAACTCCATATCTTAGGACATTTCTTGTTCAAATATACAGGGTTGGGTTGGGTTTAGCTGTGCATCTGAAGACCATTTTTTTAATGAAGACCTCTACAATGAATAGTTTTTGAAATAGAGTGACCGGATTTAGCACTTCAATAGATGCGTTGGTACTAAGAGCTACATCATTGGAGCGCCAACTCCATATCTTAGGACGGTTCTTGTTCAAATATACAGGGTTGGGTTGGGTTTAGCCGTGCATTTGAAGACCATTTTTTTAATGAAGACCTCTACAATGAATAGTTTTTGAAATAGAGTGACTGGATTTAGCACTTCAATAGATGCGTTGGTACTAAGAGCTACATCATTGGAGCGCCAACTCCATATCTTAGGACATTTCTTGTTCAAATATACAGGGTTGGGTTGGGTTTAGCCGTGCATCTGAAGACCATTTTTTTAATGAAGACCTCTACAATGAATAGTTTTTGAAATAGAGTGACCGGATTTAGCACTTCAATAGATGCGTTGGTACTAAGAGCTACATCATTGGAGCGCCAACTCCATATCTTAGGACATTTCTTGTTCAAATATACAGGGTTGGGTTGGGTTTAGCCGTGCATCTGAAGACCATTTTTTTAATGAAGACCTCTACAATGAATAGTTTTTGAAATAGAGTGACCGGATTTAGTACTTCAATAGATGCGTTGGTACTAAGGGCTACATCATTGGAGCGCCAACTCCATATCTTAGGACATTTCTTGTTCAAATATACAGGGTTGGGTTGGGTTTAGCTGTGCATCTGAAGACCATTTTTTTAATGAAGACCTCTACAATGAATAGTTTTTGAAATAGAGTGACCGGATTTAGCACTTCAATAGATGCGTTGGTACTAAGAGCTACATCATTGGAGCGCCAACTCCATATCTTAGGACGGTTCTTGTTCAAATATACAGGGTTGGGTTGGGTTTAGCCGTGCATTTGAAGACCATTTTTTTAATGAAGACCTCTACAATGAATAGTTTTTGAAATAGAGTGACTGGATTTAGCACTTCAATAGATGCGTTGGTACTAAGAGCTACATCATTGGAGCGCCAACTCCATATCTTAGGACATTTCTTGTTCAAATATACAGGGTTGGGTTGGGTTTAGCCGTGCATCTGAAGACCATTTTTTTAATGAAGACCTCTACAATGAATAGTTTTTGAAATAGAGTGACCGGATTTAGTACTTCAATAGATGCGTTGGTACTAAGGGCTACATCATTGGAGCGCCAACTCCATATCTTAGGACATTTCTTGTTCAAATATACAGGGTTGGGTTGGGTTTAGCCGTGCATCTGAAGACCATTTTTTTAATGAAGACCTCTACAATGAATAGTTTTTGAAATAGAGTGACCGGATTTAGTACTTCAATAGATGCGTTGGTACTAAGGGCTACATCATTGGAGCGCCAACTCCATATCTTAGGACATTTCTTGTTCAAATATACAGGGTTGGGTTGGGTTTAGCCGTGCATCTGAAGACCATTTTTTTAATGAAGACCTCTACAATGAATAGTTTTTGAAATAGAGTGACCGGATTTAGTACTTCAATAGATGCGTTGGTACTAAGGGCTACATCATTGGAGCGCCAACTCCATATCTTAGGACATTTCTTGTTCAAATATACAGGGTTGGGTTGGGTTTAGCTGTGCATCTGAAGACCATTTTTTTAATGAAGACCTCTACAATGAATAGTTTTTGAAATAGAGTGACCGGATTTAGCACTTCAATAGATGCGTTGGTACTAAGAGCTACATCATTGGAGCGCCAACTCCATATCTTAGGACGGTTCTTGTTCAAATATACAGGGTTGGGTTGGGTTTAGCCGTGCATTTGAAGACCATTTTTTTAATGAAGACCTCTACAATGAATAGTTTTTGAAATAGAGTGACTGGATTTAGCACTTCAATAGATGCGTTGGTACTAAGAGCTACATCATTGGAGCGCCAACTCCATATCTTAGGACATTTCTTGTTCAAATATACAGGGTTGGGTTGGGTTTAGCCGTGCATCTGAAGACCATTTTTTTAATGAAGACCTCTACAATGAATAGTTTTTGAAATAGAGTGACCGGATTTAGTACTTCAATAGATGCGTTGGTACTAAGGGCTACATCATTGGAGCGCCAACTCCATATCTTAGGACATTTCTTGTTCAAATATACAGGGTTGGGTTGGGTTTAGCCGTGCATCTGAAGACCATTTTTTTAATGAAGACCTCTACAATGAATAGTTTTTGAAATAGAGTGACCGGATTTAGCACTTCAATAGATGCGTTGGTACTAAGGGCTACATCATTGGAGCGCCAACTCCATATCTTAGGACATTTCTTGTTCAAATATACAGGGTTGGGTTGGGTTTAGCCGTGCATCTGAAGACCATTTTTTTAATGAAGACCTCTACAATGAATAGTTTTTGAAATAGAGTGACTGGATTTAGCACTTCAATAGATGCGTTGGTACTAAGGGCTACATCATTGGAGCGCCAACTCCATATCTTAGGACATTTCTTGTTCAAATATACAGGGTTGGGTTGGGTTTAGCCGTGCATCTGAAGACCATTTTTTTAATGAAGACCTCTACAATGAATAGTTTTTGAAATAGAGTGACCGGATTTAGCACTTCAATAGATGCGTTGGTACTAAGGGCTACATCATTGGAGCGCCAACTCCATATCTTAGGACATTTCTTGTTCAAATATACAGGGTTGGGTTGGGTTTAGCCGTGCATCTGAAGACCATTTTTTTAATGAAGACCTCTACAATGAATAGTTTTTGAAATAGAGTGACTGGATTTAGCACTTCAATAGATGCGTTGGTACTAAGAGCTACATCATTGGAGCGCCAACTCCATATCTTAGGACATTTCTTGTTCAAATATACAGGGTTGGGTTGGGTTTAGCCGTGCATCTGAAGACCATTTTTTTAATGAAGACCTCTACAATGAATAGTTTTTGAAATAGAGTGACCGGATTTAGCACTTCAATAGATGCGTTGGTACTAAGGGCTACATCATTGGAGCGCCAACTCCATATCTTAGGACGGTTCTTGTTCAAATATACAGGGTTGGGTTGGGTTTAGCCGTGCATCTGAAAACCATTTTTTTAATGAAGACCTCTACAATGAATAGTTTTTGAAATAGAGTGACCGGATTTAGCACTTCAATAGATGCGTTGGTACTAAGGGCTACATCATTGGAGCGCCAACTCCATATCTTAGGACGGTTCTTGTTCAAATATACAGGGTTGGGTTGGGTTTAGCCGTGCATCTGAAGACCATTTTTTTAATGAAGACCTCTACAATGAATAGTTTTTGAAATAGAGTGCTTTACAAACTAATATGGCAACCCTGTACACTTGAATTGGGGTAAATCTAGAACTAATACTAGACTTAGAAGTGGAAAGTCTTGGATTTAACCATGCGTCTTTAGACATAAAAAAACGATGGAGAATAAAATTATAAAACTGAAGAAGATGAAAATCGATGGATAATGAAGGATACGAAGGTAATGAAGCTAAAAAAAGAAGCTGAAGAATTATATGAAGAAAGTGACGGTACAAAAGATAACTGAGTTAAAAGTTAAATGGCCGTAATGATATCAAAAGTGAGAGGAGAATACCTTCATGACACAAATTAAAAAAACCTTTGAAGGTTGAGTATTCCAATAAGATCGGTAGTGCTACTTTACATGAAACGTTTTTAAATAAAAAATTAAGAATAATATAAATAAGAAAAGTAAATGATGATGCACTAATGGAATATATTACTGATGGTATTTCTTATTGCATTTTTTTATGTTGGAATAACTATTAAACAATTCAAAAGAAAGTTACGAATCTATAAAAAAATTGAATAAAAAGATTAAGATGAAGACGATTTAAAAACGATTTGAGATAAATGCGTCGAGTTTGGAGTCGATTCGAATAATTTTTTGATTCCCCACTTTATTTTGAGCTTAAAACATTAATTTTAATTTTTTTTATTACGTTTATGAATCAAAATTGATTTAATCAAAAAGATCGTTAAAAATCGTTTAATTTGATACCAAACTCGACCCGATTCGGTTAAAAAACAAAAAAGTTGGGTTAAAAGCCGACAAACGTCAAATTAAAAATTCAATTGTTTTTTTTTTTGATTAAAAATTGACGATTTAAAAACGATTTGAGATAAATGCGTCGAGTTTGGAGTCGATTCAAATAATTTTTTGATTTCCCACTTTATCTTGAGCTTAAAAGAACTAATTTTTAATTTTTTTATTACGTTTATGAATCAAAATTGATTTAATCAAGAAGATCGTTAAAAATCGTTTAATTTGATACCAAACTCGACCCGATTCGGTTAAAAAACAAAAAAAGTTGGGTTAAAATGCGTCAAACGTCAAATTAAAAATTCAATTGTTTTTTTTGATTAAAAATTGACGATTTAAAAACGATTTGAGATAAATGCGTCGAGTTTGGAGTCGATTCAAATAATTTTTTGATTCCCCACTTTATCTTGAGCTTAAAAGAACTAATTTTTAATTTTTTTTATTACGTTTATGAATCAAAATTGATTTAATCAAAAACATCGTTAAAAATCGTTTAATTTGATACCAAACTCGACCCGATTCGGTTAAAAAACAAAAAAAGTTGGGTTAAAATGCGTCAAACGTCAAATTAAAAATTCAATTGTTTTTTTGATTAAAAATTGACGATTTAAGAACGATTTGAGATAAATGCGTCGAGTTTGGAGTCGATTCAAATAATTTTTTGATTCCCCACTTTATCTTGAGCTTAAAAGAAGTAATTTTTAATTTTTTTTATCACGTTTATGAATCAAAATTGATTTAATCAAAAAGATCGTTAAAAATCGTTTAATTTGATACCAAACTCGACCCGATTCGGTTAAAAAACAAAAAAGTTGGGTTAAAATGCGTCAAACGTCAAATTAAAAATTCAATTGTTTTTTTTTTGATTAAAAATTGACGATTTAAAAACGATTTGAGATAAATGCGTTGAGTTTGGAGTCGATTCAAATAATTTTTTGATTCCCCACTTTATCTTGAGCTTAAAAGAAGTAATTTTTAATTTTTTTTATCACGTTTATGAATCAAAATTGATTTAATCAAAAAGATCGTTAAAAATCGTTTAATTTGATACCAAACTCGACCCGATTCGGTTAAAAAACAAAAAAGTTGGGTTAAAAGCCGTCAAACGACAAATTAAAAATTCAATTGTTTTTTTTGATTAAAAATTGACGATTTAAAAACGATTTGAGATAAATGCGTCGAGTTTGGAGTCGATTCAAATAATTTTTTGATTCCCCACTTTATCTTGAGCTTAAAAGAAGTAATTTTTAATTTTTTTTATTACGTTTATGAATCAAAATTGTTTTAATCAAAAGGATCGTTAAAAATCGTTTAATTTGATACCAAACTCGACCCGATTCGGTTAAAAAACAAAAAAGTTGGGTTAAAATGCGTCAAACGTCAAATTAAAAATTCAATTGTTTTTTTTTTGATTAAAAATTGACGATTTAAAAACGATTTGAGATAAATGCGTTGAGTTTGGAGTCGATTCAAATAATTTTTTGATTCCCCACTTTATCTTGAGCTTAAAAGAAGTAATTTTTAATTTTTTTTATCACGTTTATGAATCAAAATTGATTTAATCAAAAAGATCGTTAAAAATCGTTTAATTTGATACCAAACTCGACCCGATTCGGTTAAAAAACAAAAAAGTTGGGTTAAAAGCCGTCAAACGACAAATTAAAAATTCAATTGTTTTTTTTGATTAAAAATTGACGATTTAAAAACGATTTGAGATAAATGCGTCGAGTTTGGAGTCGATTCAAATAATTTTTTGATTCCCCACTTTATCTTGAGCTTAAAAGAAGTAATTTTTAATTTTTTTTATTACGTTTATGAATCAAAATTGTTTTAATCAAAAGGATCGTTAAAAATCGTTTAATTTGATACCAAACTCGACCCGATTCGGTTAAAAAACAAAAAAGTTGGGTTAAAAGCCGTCAAACGTCAAATTAAAAATTCAATTGTTTTTTTTGATTAAAAATTGACGATTTAAAAACGATTTGAGATAAATGCGTCGAGTTTGGAGTCGATTCAAATAATTTTATAATTTTCCATTTTTTCATTTTGAACTTAAAAAAATTAATTTTTAATTTTTTTTTTATTACGTTTTGGACTCAAAATTGATAATACGAACATTTTTCATTCAAAATGGCCGCCACTTTCTAATTTTTGTCATTCATTTTTTATAACTTTCTTATTTTTTAAGATAATCATACCGAGTTTGGACTCATTTTAAAAGGTTTTTAATTTCCTACAACTCGAAAATAATACCAACCCAAAATAACCACTTATTGAGTCCACTTCCGGTTTATAAATCCGAAAATATTTGAGAAAAACATTTTTATTTTATTTATTAATAACGAAGGATAACACAAAGAAACTGTTCTAGAAATTTGGGAATTAAGTTATTTTTCAAGAAATTAATCGAATAAAAATTTAAATTTATTTGAAATATCTTTAAATATTCGTAATTTAGATTGAAAATGCTTCAAAATGAGCCCAAACACGATTGGATCATCTTCAAAAACATCCGAAATACGAATGTATTAATAATATTTTGACAGGTGATTGTCAATTGTTTTAATTCATTTTTAGTTAATAACTTTTTCATTTTTAAAGATAACCCCGTCGAGTTTAGACTCATTTCAAATCATTTTTAATTCTCCACAATCAGAAAACCACAACAACCCAAAACATCCACTTTTCCTTTTAACTTTCGGTTGATATATCGAGCAAATTTTGACATAAATCATATTTGGATTCATTTCGTGTTGGTCTACAAGAAAAATCCTTTAAGATGACACCAAACTCGATGGGGTTATCTCAAATTCAAATAAATTAAAACTTTCAAAATGGCTGAGCGATTTTTAGGTTAATTTTTTAATTTGTAAAGATAACCCCATCGTGTTTGGACTCATTTCAAACGATTTTCCATTTTTTAAATGAAGATATCTTTTTAATTTTGAGTTAAAATTCGTTATCTATACCAAAAATCCTATAAAATGACACCAAACTCGCTGGGATTATCTTTAAAAACAACTGAGATACGCTTTTTTTTAATAATATTATGACAGGCGATTCTCAATTGTTTTAATTCATTTTTTCTTTATAACTTTCTCATTTATTGAGATAATCCCCTCGAGTTTGGACTCATTTTAAATGATTTTTAATTTTATTTACAAAAAAACCAATCTATAATTAATTTTTCTATCAATTAATTCATTTTTAATTTATATGACATCAAAAAAATAATTTTTATTAAATGGAAAAGTACCCATCTCTGCATATTTGGTTCAAAAAATACTAGAATTTTCGTAATAAGTATTAGAAAAAGGTCAACGAGAGTATAATTTGTTGATTGTTTTCTAATCAGTATATGTAAAAAAATACAGGGTGTTCCATTTAAAAAAATGCATTTTGTGTCGTCATACTTTTTTGGACCAGCCCGTCGTGGAGTAAAAGTATGAAATTTTAAGTATTAAACTTAAAGCGACAATTTGACACAAAGCACTTTGAATACAAAGATAAACATAAACTCAAAGATTTAAATCAATCTCAAAAAGTAATAAGAGGTTTAACAGGAGGTGACAATCAACAAATCCTAGAAACTTCATCTCGTCTCGCTTTTAATTGCGAAATGTGGTGCAGCGGAGACAATTGGCGAAACTTTAACCACAAAATAATGGCAGAAGTAATGATAGGCTTCTCAAATAATACAGTTCATCGGCGAATAATTGATATGGCCAATAATGTGAAACAGATGTTATTGTCTGATATTTCTCAAAGAAAAGAACCAAGAAATTCACGACGATTTTTTATTTTGCCAGCCTTTACTAAGTCATACAATAGGAGAAGAAGAGTTATGGATAAATTTATGCAAGATAACAAAATTAGTTGTACTAAATATGTTGGAATAAGTACAGATGGTGCAAAATGTAATAATGGATTCATTACAAATAAAGAATTTAAGAGAAAAAGTGTTAAAACATGTTTTTTGCAGTAAGTCCATAATTACTGAGGTAAACCATAACCAATATGTATAAATAAAAATAAAACACATCTGTTCCTCAGAATGTGTATTAAAAATACTTAATAATAATAATAATAATAATAATATATATTTATTAACCCATATATCCAAAAAACATAAAAGATACAAAGAAACGAAAAATTTGCATTAATAATAAAAAAAATTGTAATTCATGAAATTTAATTCATGAGTTAAAGAGAGCCAAGTCAATTAGCGAAATCGCAAACTGTTTTTCATTGGCCCTCGAATATTATAAATGAAATTAAACATAAAACCCATTCCAAAACCAACCCCAAGTGCATTGCCAATTTACAAACCTGATATTCATAACATGCTTAGTGATGATGATTGCTCGCCTCCACCTGCTGTCTCAGTAGTTCAATTTTTAGTTTTTTGCTAAAGCCACGTACATTCTCCAGCTTTATACAAAGTGGGATATTGTTATAAATGTTAGGCACACAGTAGGAGTAAGATCGCTTGAATACTTCAAGTCGGTGCTTCGGTATTGTTAATGTATAACGGTGCCTAACATTAATATTATGAATATCTGTACGATAGCTAATTTTTTTGTATAAATACGGAGGAGTTTTGAAAGTAAGAATTTTGTGATACAGACAAGCGGAGTGTTGTAACATATTCAGCCAACCGACCCAATCGAGCGTATGAGATATTTTCTCACGTCCCCTGATACCAAAGATAAAGCGAAGACAGGAATTCTGCACGCGCTGAATACGAGATCGATTCGCGGCGTCGATGCAAGAGTGGTAAAGAGCATCCCCGTAATTAAAGATGGATAACACAAGTGATTCGCATAAATGAATTCTTAATTGTTGAGGCAAAATATTTTTGTTAGAATACAATAGCTTAAGGGTGGAATAGGCTCTCTGAAGGAGATTACTGACATGTCCTTTGAATCTCAAGTCAGCGTCCATGGCAATACCCAAATTGCGTGCAACAGGGGTAAATTTTATTTGTTCATCATTGATAAAAATTTTGAAAGATAGCCTAGCCTCAGCGGCAAGAGCACCAGTACCAAAAATAATAATAGACGATTTCGAAGCATTAATGGACAAGCAATGGCGAATGGCGTTGTGAACGAGTAATTTCAAATCATTGTTAATTTAAGATTGTGACTCGCCAAAGTTATCCCCACTAAAGTGGAAATACACTTGTGTATTGTCAGCATACATGTGGGTTTTACAGTGTTTGAGGTTAGAAAACAAATTAATCGTATAAATAAGATAAAGTATAGGTCCCAAAATTGATCCTTGTGGTACTCCGGAAGTAATAAGGCCACTCTCTGATAAGACATCCTGAAATTTTACAATTTGTGAGCGCAGCAAAAAATAATTTTTAAAGAAATCAACAGCCAACGGAGAGAGACCGATATAATGGAGCACTGATAGGAGTGTTAAATGATGGATCGTGTCAAAAGCCTTAGAGAAATCGATCAGAACTAGTGCAGTGACACATCCATCATCCATCCCACGCAAGATATCATCGGCAACATCAAGAAGAGCCGTGCTGCAACTAAAGCCAGGGCAAAACCCAGACTGATTGGATGGTAATATATTGAATGTATTAAGATGGTTCCACATTCTCGCCGCTACAATCCTTTCCAAAACTTTCGACGTAACATTTAAAATACTGATAGGCCGTAGATCAACGCAAGTATTCGGATTCTTTTTTTTTGGAATTGGAGAAACCAATGCAGTTTTCCATTTATCAGGATAGACCCCAAATTCCAAACAACAATTGATAATATGACACATATAAGGAACAACAACAGGGCAGCACAGCAACAACATTCTTACGCTGATACCATCGCACCCAACTACATTCGTTTTAATAGATTTTAACTCCTCTTCCGAGGCGAGCGAAAAGTATAGCTTACTAGAGACCTGCGGCAGTATGTTATTATTATAAAACTGTAAGTAAGATCCGCGTCACCAGGGCTGTTAACCTGAGAAGACAAGAAAAAATTGTTGATAGAATTAGCGTCGCCAACGTCACCAGGAACGTCACCATTCTTATTCGTACAGACTCCCAATGACCTAAAGGCACTCTAAAGTTTTTTTGAGTTATTATGCCCGAATATAACTTGGGACCGGTTTTGTTAATAAATTAACATGATCAGCCAAGTAGTTATGTGGTTTTTATATGATTGGACTTCTAATTTGGCTGATCATGTTAATTTATTAATGAAACCGGTCCCAAGTATATTTAATACACATTTTGAGGAACAGAAACCTTTTATTTATACATATTGGTTAAAACTATATGAAGTTTTAAGCATTTTAAGCAAGCATTACTCGATATTAAGTCGAACAGAAGAAACAGGATTTTAAATGTAGATCCGCATTTTCAATTAAAATTAACGAATAGGAAACCTGATTATAATAATCATTTGTCACCATCTCAACATAAACAAATTCATCCATCCCACTGATGCTTTCGTTAATGTTAATATTACTAAATTTATTTATTATAATATAATAAATAATATAATCTTCAATTAATTAATTATAATATATTTACATTTACTACGTATAGGAATATGTATAAATATGATATCTTTAGTTCCTAGAACGATTTCCCGATTCGATAGGCCCCAATTTCAATATTTGTGTTTGTATTTCGTTACATTCTCCTTTTACATTTTGGACATTTTCTTTTTTATTTTAAATCCAATATTATCGTAATACTTTGTCGTTGATGACGGCATATTCCTCCAAGATTTTTTTTGTTACGGCTATTAGTTTCATGCATTGGAATTCCCATATTCTGAATTACTGGCAAAATTCGGTTTGTAAACTAAGCCCATTTGTAATAAACTTCAATAGTATCATAGTCTTTTGAAGTATTTCATCATCTTGCACTTATGCTAAACGTTGCGTAATATGTATAAAAAGATCTATCACTGGTACCACTGTTGTCCGTTATTTGTTGGGTACTTCTTCTTTGTAAAATAAATGTAAGCCCCTAAAACTTCGTCTTATGTTACCAAAAAATGACGTATCGTGCATTTTTTTTATTTTTTTTATATACCGAACGAAGACTGTATTACTAATTTCACTACCTGGGCTGCAGTTTTTTTTTTCTTGATTTCAATAAGCTTGATTCTGCAGCCAAGCACCGTATTTTTGATCAGAAATTAGACACAATTTGATCAACATATCGTTAAGAGCCCTTTTCGAATAATTCTTTTACTTTGATTGTTCTGGTGTTGTTGCTACAAACCATAATCGCTAGATATCCGAAAGCTTTAAGCCTTCATTAAGTTATTTCCTTCATAATCTTCGTAGCAAATTAACGACAAGTTTTACTTTTTTTGTATAATTTTCGGACAGTTCACTAACATCAAACTTGTTCAATATATACTGTAATAGATTATAGTAAACATTTCAAAGGTATTTGTGATTAATTTAAAGATAAAACTTATTGGTTCTTATGTGCGGCGAATTGAGAGTTACCTTGAAGATTTGTAATACTGATTATTCTTCTGTATTTTAGAAGGCTCTATAAGCTGGGCAAGGTTTTTAAATTGGCGAGAATTAATATAATCTGCAATTTGCTTTTTATTGCCTTCAAAACTTGGAGTAGCCTTTTTTTGGTAGTAAACGAAATACTTTCGTTTACTACCAAAAAAAGGCCTTTACTTACCTTTACTTTTTTATTTTTAGATTATAGCTTTCTAATTATTCCAGATCTCATTACAACTATAAACGTCTTTTGTAACAAAGGTATTATTACATACAAAAACAAAAAAACATACATATTCAAAAATAAATTTTAACCCCGAATCGTCAGCTCTCCGATATCTTAATTTTGAATTTTTAAGCATTTGATGATTATTTTAATCTCAACATTCTCAGTAGAACCACTATAATCTCATTATCAGACCCCAACACCTTACCTGGCGATAAGAATCAATCAATAATCTCATTAAAATGAGAAGTTTTTTAATTTATCAAAGATTCTGATAAATTAGCTTACCTATAATCCCATATAGTATATGGTATGTTTCAGGTTAAACAAAGGTTGTTATTCTGGGATTCACTTATAGTCTTAATATACAACTATTGTTTCACTGCACTGTTTTATTTAAAAGATTTTATTACGACTTGTGTTAGAGAACATATAACTACGTTTTGTAAGAACGAACCTTCTTACGTTTGGAAAGAGAGATGATCAATGGGCCGGATGTATACAGAAGGGTATTAAATAAATCTAACATAGCTTATGTTACTAAATATAGAGTTCTTCTAGTACAGTTTCCATTCCCATAAAGATTTTAACCATAATTTTAAAAACCTATCGAGACGTATCATATAGATGATATGAAGGTTTGACTTGACCACCATCCCGTATTATATACAATGTTAATTCTCGAAATAAAAAAAGGGCCTCATTCGTATTGGTAACGGAAGCTAAACCGTACCTAAATACAAACAGTAAAAAATGAAAAGGTTATATTGATCGGATAGTAATAGTTCCGGATTAAAATGGAACTCGTCCTCGGTACTTCTTTACACTATACGTTCATCATGGAAGAGATCAACGTAGGGTTGGTATTGCGAAACTTGATGCATGGTTGTACTCTCGCTACAAATTGGATTTCAGCGGGCTTTTTCGGTTAGTAGACTTTCGTAATACTGGTCCTTAAAGTCCTAAAGCTTGCGATGGGCTCCGAATTCGAACCGTCGAGTCGTGATTTAGAAATGACTCGAGCCCAATCGCTTAGCAAATATTTTGAATAAAAGAAGTAATTTGGAAATGTGTGATAAAAATAATGTGTAAGCATCAAGATCTTAATAATTTTTACATTTAAGAGATTTGATTTTTTTGAACATTGAGAAATTATTTCATAAATCTCTTAAATTGGTTCGGTAATGTTATTTACGTGACCGGTTATGAAAAGGAGAAGCGAGCGAGTTTTGTAAATTACGTGAGTTAAACAAAATTTGCAGTTTCTTTACGTATTAAGTACAAGATTTTATCTAACCCCGCTTTAAAATTTAACAGAATCATACGAGTTCATATCTGACGTAAGGCTTTTGTGTCCAATGAATTTAAATTGAAAGTATTTACTTGGGCATTGTTACGAATATCCATAGTGACATCCAAAACTAACCAATATTCAGGTAGATAATATTTTGCATGTGGCCAACTGCATGTATAGCAATTGGCTATTTGTACCTACATACTGTATGCTTGTATATATACCAAATACAGCTCCTATAACAATTAAATTAGGAATTTCTTTCAAATGCAAACTTGTATTATATACACGAACGTATCTCTGGAAAATATTGTCGCATATACAGCGTGGTCCAAAAAGTGTAGCGACACAAAGTGTATTTTCTTAAATAAATGGAACACCCTATATTTTTTTTGCATATTCAGAGAAACGGTAACTCAATTTTTGACCAGTCTGTATAAGATATATTGATACAACAAGTGACAATCTATTACGAATGCAAAACGTATTTGGATTAACGTTGGCTGAGATATGGGCTTTTAAAGAGCATGGTGATATTTGCCAAAAGCACTTAAAATTAAAATAACTCGAAAACAAAAAACGCTAGGAACTATTATCAATGTCAACATATTTTCTTACGGATAATTGAATGGTGTAATAAAAACTATAGCATTCCATTTGAAATAACGAAATTGGGGTCTACTTCCGGTAGACCGGAAGTGGTCTTGAAAATATTTTAAATTAAAAGATCGGAATGAACAACCCATGATACCAAAATTTCAAGTCTCTACGAACCTAAAAAAGTTCTAATGAATCAGTTACGTGAGACACCCTGTATAACATTTAAGGCAGATAATCCAAATATGCAAAAAAAAAATATGGGGTGTTCCATTAATATGAAAAATTCATTTTGTGTCATCACATTTTTTTACACTCATATATATATATATATATATATATATACAGGGTGTCTCACGTAACTGGTTCATTAGAACTTTTTTAGGTTCCACTATGCGTAGAGGCATGAAATTTTGGTTACATGGGTTGTTCATTCCGATCTATTAATCTGAAATATTTTCAAGATGGCCACCACTTCCGGTCTACCGGAAGTAGACCTCAACTTCGTTATTTTAAATGGAATGCTATAATTTTTATTACTCCATTCAATTATACGTAAGAAAATATGTTAACCTTGATAACAGTTGTTGGTACCTAGCGTATTTTGTTTTCGAGTTATTTTGATTTTAAAAGTTTTTTGGCGAATATCACCATGCTCTTTAATAGCACATATCTCAGCCAACGTTAATTCAAATACGTTTTGCATTAGTACGATAACTCTTCATATGCTGGCAAATAGATTGTCATGTGTTATATCAGTGTACCTTATACAGCGTGTTCAAAAATTGAATTACCGTTTCGCTGTATTCAACTGCGAGAAAGTCGAAAATTTTAAATGGAACGCCCCATATCTTTTTAGCCTATCAAAACGGTAATTTAATTATCTACAAATTATCTATAAACATTGCTATACCTATTTATTATAGTTTTCTTCATATTGAGTATTTTATCAAAATCCTACACGAAATGCTGGAAACCGTGCGAGTTTTGATTAGAAAGCTATGACATTTTGACAGTTTATCGTTTAATTTATTTAAATAATCATTGGTATTATTTCTAAAATGATCTGCGATTGAATAAACTTTGGTTTGTTAACTTTTATTTACCAAAAATAACCAGCAGAAGAACGCATAAATGAAACAATGAAAAACAATAATATGGCATAACATTCGACGTAATGATGGCTGATATATTCCTAGAGAGTTCATATTATTTATTAACGGTGCTTTCTTGGAAAATATTATTTATCTAAATCGACCGAAGCGCCTCTTACCGAAGAATTTGGTAAAGCAAGAAAATATGACAAAACATTTGTTCCATTATCTCAATCTGTTGGTGATAGAGATTAAGATTTCTTGTTATTTTGATCTTTCCAAAACTAAAAAACAGATCCTATCCAAAATTTTATTACATCCGCTATGAATATAAAACGAATTTAAAATGATGGCGTTGGAATAATTCGCCATGATATTCAAAGGCATTAACAGAAGTAAGTGATGATGATACAACTAAGTAATGACAATAACATAAATATGGATGAAAAGCTGACAAAACTCCATGGCTTTCTAATATAAAACCAGAAGCTTTCCAGCATTGCATGCGTCCATTAATTTCCAGATATTAGGGCAACTACAACAAATAGGCACAGGAAAGTTTGCAGAGAATTAAATTCCCTTAATTTAATTTTTATAATTTTACGTTTTTGGTTCTTTTATGTTATTGATTTTAATTTTTGTCATTAAATTGTTATTTTTCATTGTTTCATGTATTCGGTTTTCTTTTAGTTATTTCTGGTAAATAACAGCTAGCAATCTAAAGTTTATTCAATCGCAGTTCATTGTAGAAATAATACTAATAACAATTTAAATAGATTGAACAAAAAACTGTCAAAATGTCATGGCCTTCTAACAAAAACACAAACGGTTTCTAGCATTTTACGTACGATTTTGATAATTTCCTCAATAGCAAGAAAACTATAACAAATAGGTATAGGAATGTTTATAGATGATTTGTAGAGAATTAAATTCCCTTTCTGATAAGGTATGAAAATATGGGGCGTTTCATTTAAAATTTTCAACTTTCATGCAATTGAATACAAAGAAACGGTAACTCAATTTTTGACCAGCCTGTATAAGATATACTGATACAGCAAGTGGCAATCTATTTAACAGCATATGAAGAGTTATCGTGCCATTGCAAAACGTTTTTGAACTAACATTGGCTGAGATATGGGCTTGTAAAGAGCATGGTGATATTTGACAAAATACACTTAAAATCAAAATAACTTGAAAACATAAAACACTAGGTACCAACAACTGTTATCAAAGTCAACATATTTTCTTACGTATAATTGAATGGTGTAATAAAAACTATAGCATTCCATTTAAAATAACGAAGTTGAGGTCTACTTCCGGTAGACCGGAAATGGTGGCCATCTTGGAAATATTTTAGGTTGAAAGATCAGAATGAACAACCCATGATACCAAAATTTCAAGCGGCTACGAGTAGTGGAACCAAAAAATGTTCTAATGAACCAGTTACGTGAAACACCCTGTATATAGACAAGTCAAGGTCTGTAAAGCATATTGTCCCAGGTTGGTCAAAAACTGAAAAACGCGTTTTGAAGGGTAAGGAGAGGGGTTACTGTCATCTTTTAGTTACATTTATCTTATAGATAAATCCATCCACTAGCCAATCAGAATGCGTAAAATAGTTGGTGATATCCAAAGACTTTAATCATATTTGAAAATGTATAAAGTGTTATAAAAAAAATGTCTTAATTAAAGAATAATATTCTATGCACAAACTGGAGGGCTTCAAACTGTGGTCTCCATATTTCCCAAACAATCGTTGCAGCACGCTGTTATGTGCTCCATGCACAACCAACATTTACAAATTTTGCTAAAATAACAACTTTTTTGTCTTTTGCAATAGTTACAGTTTCCTCTTTTCCCTGGTTGTGGCTCTGGAATAATCTCCTCTTCAATACCTGAGAGCCTCAAGGTGGAAGTACGCACACTTTTGGTCAAGTGATTATCAACGGCTCTTCTTTGCATATTATTTTTCACTAACTCCATACCAAGATTTTTTTGAAACAGTCTGCGAGTTTTAGCAAATTCATCATCTGGTATGTTGCCTTTGTAGATAACAAAAGCGTTAATATTGAGGAGGTTATAGAAAATTACCATTGGCCAACGCTTTGTGTTTCTTGCAACATTGTATGATGTGATCATTCGATCAACAACATCTACTCCACTTTTTGTGCTATTATAGAAAGTAATTATTTCGGGCATTTTCCGATCACCGGTAGCTTCATCGATATGATAGTCTCGGTGCATTGTTGAAACTACAAGCACATTCTTTCCTTTTTTGGGTATATATGAAACTGCAGTCATATCATTACTAAATGCGAATAACGAAGAATATACTTTCATGTTTTTAACTTGTATTATTTCAAGAGGCAGTTCTCTTCTATTAGCTCTAATTGTACCAACCACAGTAAGGCGGTACTCTCTTAGCAGTTTCTTTACAATTGAATATCCTGTGAACCAACGATCTATTGTAACATTTCTTCCTGATCCTAATAAATGTGAACACATTCTTTCAGTTACTGCAGCGGTAGAGTTGTCAGTTTTATATGGACCATTGGGTTGAACACCAGCGTAAATTTCTATGTGTGAAGTGAAAAATGTTTTGGCATCAACAACGGCGAAGACTTTCAATCCGTATTTGTTTGGTTTACTTGGAATGTACATTCGGAAACTGCACCTACCCCTAAAGGCAAGCAGCATTTCATCTAATGTTACATACTCGCCCACAGAGCAATAGTACGAACTGCTGCTAGTTTGTCCATTTCTTTTCTTTGACCTCTGGTTGTGGTATCGTCTAAGCGAATGCATTTCAATAAGAAGACGAACCTCCGTTTTGCCATTGTAGCAGGAAATATTTTCATATCCCATACCGTCTGATGACCATTACTCTGCTAGATGTGTCCTTGATCCATGATGGAGTCCAGCTAAATAAAGCAAACCCATCAGCGCTTGGATTTCTACAGAGTCGGTAGGTCTACATTCAGTCTTATCTTGGTATTCATATCAATAAATAAATTAGTGTTTTGAACTACAAAAACAAATGCAGTTTCCAAACATGTACATCCAGCATTGAATGGGAGATAATGCGTCACGTGCTTCACCGATGACCCCCGGCAGGTGAGACACTATGTTTTCGTTGCGAGTTCTAATATTTCTAGGTGGGAGAGCCTTTTTCCATTTAGTTCCATCTTTACCAAAAAAATACGAGCATCTATCACGAATCACGGGTTATTCATCTTCATCATCCTCGCCGTCATCCTGATGCATAATATCTGCATGTTCATTTACGTTTTCCTGCTCGGTTTCTGTATCATGATCACTGATACTTACAAAATCTGGATCTGATATCGAACTATCGTCAGAATCTTCTATTTCACTGCCCGTGCTAACTTCTTCATACTGTTTCTGTAATCTTTCTCTCTCCTTTTCATAAGGATCCATATCACAATGCTATCAAATAATAAATCATTTATTATTTTATCAAATCATATCAGAAAATTGTGTGATACTACTTACCTATTTGTAAGTATGCTATTTGTAGATTGCTAACTAGATTTTTGATATTAGTTATAAATAAGTTTTTATGCACTTTTCTATTCTCTATATTTGTAAAATAAATAACACATAACACAACGCCTCAAAATGGGGTTCAATAGTAAATTGGCGTGTCAACGATACGCTAACCGTATATATAGTAATTATTAAGGGAACTACCAAATTATATTGCGATTACTTCGAGGTATACTTTTATAACTCGGTAATACCCCTACAAACACAAAAAGAACGCATAGAGTTCCAATTAGAATACGATTCTTACAGATTACATCTGCGAATATTGTTAGACATTTGATCGGGAAGGGTCTGTCAGGACAAAATATTATGTAGCGACTATTTGGAATTTTGAAAAACAATTTTTTATAGCGAAAACAGTTGATATTCAAATACTTGAAAGGTACTGTGACCGTACAAGTTTTGAGCAAAATAATTTAAAAAATATTTCACATAATCATTTTGTCGTGGACTCGTAGACCACACCCGACAGACGGAGGGTTAAGGATCTTGGTACAAGTCTGCGTTTGAAAGAAATTCCTAACTTAATTGGTATAGGAGCTATAAATGGTATAGCGACCCTGTATATGTAATTGGCTATTTATTGATACTGACTATATACATTATTATTTCGTTTAATATTATAGTAATAACTACACAATTACAATTTCATCTATTAAAGTTAGTTTTCAGTTTTTTGTATGTATAAATAGCCACATCCTAATATTTTATTACACTACTAGTGGTGTAATGGAATTTCATTACATCACTAGTTTTGTAAAATTTGACGTTACAAAACGTTAAAATGACATGTAAAACCTAACATTTCATAGCAGTGTTAGGAAATGTTAATTGTTTAAGATTTTTGCAATAATCAGTTATAAGATGTATTAATATCTGACTATTTTAGATCCAAATATACCCGAATCGGGCGAGCAGAGGTCGAAGTCGTCGCAAGGAGACGAAGACTGCTGCTACACGCACTGCGGCACTCCCGGCCGGGGCCTGTGCGCGAAATGTGCGAACGCGTCGTCCGCATCTTCGGGGGCTTTGGGGGGCATCGCGACGCCGGCCTGGGTGCAGTGCGCGTCCCCGGCGGCCCAGAGGACGCCGCCGTGCAGGGCCGCCTCCTCGGGCGCACAAACGACTCATAACCATAACCGTAACCGTAAAGTGGTGCACCCATTGTGGACCGCATGGATTATACTCATTCACACGCAGACGATTATCGACTTGTTCAAATGTTTGTTAGCCGTGTGCGCGACCAGTGTTAGGAGGAGGACAATGTTATTCGCCTTGATGATGACGAGAAGAAGAAGGAGAAGGAGGAGGCGCGAGAGAACGCCAAAAAGGAGAAGAAGACGAAACGGGAAACCAACTACGTTTTCGACTTCGTCGTGGTCATAGAATTAGGGGAATTAGGCAATATGTGTTCTGTCCGCCCGCGATCACGTCCTGATCGATTTTCGTGGGGGCCCTTTTATTACGATCGGCCTCGGCCTCGGCCTCGTTTAAATTGACCGGAAACACCTTGGATGATAACCAATTTAATCGAATTTATCCAAATCGAATTAAATATTAAAATTATATCCTAAATTTACAACTTCAAACAACAAACTAACATTTTCTCACTCATTTATTTGGGTGAAACGCGTTATATGAAAATGCCTTAATTTATGATATAATATAAAGGCATTTTCTAAATGGATTCGATTAGATTCGTTGATGCAAAATAAAAAAAAATTGTACGTAGTGAAATGAGGCCTCATCGGCGGTCGATCAATCGAACGGGTGGACCAATTAGAAGAAAAAAAATATCTTCACGCACATAGAATATGTTTAGGACTGCAAAAAAAATGCGAATGGAATCGACGGAACGCCGATCCGAGCACGTCAATTACTTGTAATTTCCGATTTTAAAAAAATAATTATCGTTAAGACAACAAAAACACCGAATCACCACCAACTTTTTTTAAAAAAAACAACAATTTTCAAACACGGCGTTCCGTCGAAATCGCGTTCACAAATTCGGCTGTTGCGAAGTTATAAAAAAAAAATAATTTTCTGAGCGGCGACGAACACGAAAAAAAAAACAAAAAAAAATTAAATAAAAACGAACTTTCAAAAAGTGAACTATAATTGTTAACGTTTACGAAACGTCGAAAGGTTTGTTGACTTTTTCGGTACTAAACGACGACTATGTTGCAATATTTTATCGTGTGTGCAAAAAATGGTTTTTCTTACAAAAAAAAGTATATTGTAGTGATCCACGCGCCGATCTGTGAGGTTTTTTACGGTGAGGTTATAAATAACAGTGATATAATGTTTCTAATCGACGATAAAAGCCGTACTCGTTCAAATTATTTTATTTGTTACTAAAAACGATGAAAAATGTTTTTTTATCGTCGTTATCAAAAAAAAAAAAGATTGTAATTGGTACTGATGATGACAGATATTAACAATATCGTTAAGATTATCATGAAAAAAAGATTAATTTTTAAAACAAACAGCAATAAACAAGTTTTTTTTGGTGGAGCTCATCGTAAATATCGTTGTATATAACCGTCTAAAAGAAAATCGATTAATTTAAAGGTTTAAAGAATTTCTTTTCTTATTAACGATTTATGTTAGGAGGATAAAAATCTTATTGATGAATCCCAATCATAATTTATTTAAAATTGATAATTTTTTTATCGTTTATGCACTTTTCAATCCCCTTTAAAAAATAGTTATATCCGAGCTAAGTGGTAATTTAATATCACTAATATCCATACTTATTTCAGATCAAATTATTTTTGAAGATAGAAGTCTGATTTGTTAGAAAAATCCCCATCTTAACTTCAATCGAATGATTTAGACTTAAATTTTCGAGATGAAATTACCCTGCATCAATTTGAATGAAGAACATCTTCTCAATGATAAGCCATCAGAAAAAATTTTTATCTGACAATCTGAGCGAATCTGTATCTATGTAGGTAAATAATTTATCAAAAATTATTTGAAAAATTTTGTTCAAAATTTCATCAAATTTCAAGATGTTTTCACCAAATTAATAATTTTTTTATTTTCTATTAGCCAATGGATCGCTTTTGCCCATTTCAATCCTTTTTGTTGGTTTCGGAGCTGTACAGAAATTAATATCAAGATTTTGTCCCGAAAAATGGTTGTATCCTGGCGATTTATTTCCTATTAGCTATTTGGTCCAATAATCCCTACCTCAGATCCAGCTATCTTTGAAGCATTAATGTATAAGGCAAGTCATTTAATCATCCTTATTTATTAATATGATCTTATATTGGTCGAATTTTAAATTAATCAAATGATTTATACTTGTGTGACCTTTAAAGTTACCTTGCATCAATTTAAATGGAAAAATTGTTCTTAATAGTAAGACATTCAAAGTTTTTTACACAGCAAGAAAGCTATCAGACAAGATCTCATTTTGGTATTAAATCAAAACATGAATGGTGATTTTAAACTGTTGATTTATTAATATGAAGTTATCTTGTCCCGTTTTGAATAATCTGTTTGAATTCTAAAAATATGCAGAGTTCTAAAGTCCTGATCTATTACTCTATAACTTTTCGTTATTATTCTCAAAGAAATTGATGGTTTAAAAAAATAAATCGAGAAAATCTGCCTCAATTCGTACTCTTCACCACTCCTTAAGTCAGAACTTAATAAATCTCATTGCTGCTTAAAAATGTTTCTTCACCTCCATCAGGTTCCCATAAATATTGAAAAAATTTATTAAAACTGTAACATGGTAATATAACATCATGTTACCAAGTACTTATTTAGGAATGTTTTTGATTTCAAACTGCACAAATCACAATTTTCGATGAAGCAGAGATCGTTTCCTGCGAATTGATGACGAGCAAATAGAAAAAGTGAAAAATCTCGGAGATTTAATGAATGAGAAGTAATTCTCTTCACCACTCCATTATGGCTTATGCCACTTCGTTGAGAACTTAATAAATCTCAGTGCTGCTTAAAAATGTTTCTTCACCTTCATCAGATTCCCATAAATATTCGAAAAATTAATTAAAACTGCAACATGATAATATAACATCATAGTTACCAAGTACTTATTTAGGAATGTTTTTGATTTCAAACTGCACAGATTACAATTTTCGATGAAGCAGAAATCGTCTCTTGCGAATTGATGACGAGCAAATAGAAAAAGTGAAAAATCTCGGAGATTTAATGAATGAGAAGTAATTCTCTTCACCACCCCATTATAGCTTATGTTACTTTGTTGAGAACTTAATAAATCTCATTGCTGCTTAAAAATGTTTCTTCACCTCCATCAGGTTCCCATAAATATTGAAAAAATTAATTAAAACTACAACATGATGACATAACATCATGGTTACCAAGTACTTATTTAGGAATGTTTTTGATTTCAAACTGCACAAATCACAATTTTCGATGAAGCAGAGATCGTTTCCTGCGAATTGATGACGAGCAAATAGAAAAAGTGAAAAATCTCGGAGATTTAATGAATGAGAAGTAATTCTCTTCACCAACCCATTATAGCTTATTCCACTTTGTTGAGAACTTAATAAATCTCATTGCTGCTTCAAAATGTTTCTTCACCTCCATCAGATTCCCATAAATATTCGAAAAATTAATTAAAACTGCAACATGATAATATAACATCATGTTATCAAGTACTTATTTAGGAATGTTTTTGATTTCAAACTGCACAAATCACAATTTTCGATGAAGCAGAGATCATCTCTTGCGAATTGATGACGAGCAAATAGAAAATGTGAAAAATCTTGGAGATTTAATGAATGAGAAGTAATTCTCTTCACCACCCCATTATAGCTTATGCCACTTCGTTGAGAACTTAATAAATCTCATTGCTGCTTAAAAATGTTTCTTCACCTCCATCAGATTCCCATAAATATTCGAAAAATTAATTAAAACTGCAACATGATAATATAACATCATGTTATCAAGTACTTATTTAGGAATGTTTTTGATTTCAAACTGCACAAATCACAATTTTCGATGAAGCAGAGATCATCTCTTGCGAATTGATGACGAGCAAATAGAAAATGTGAAAAATCTTGGAGATTTAATGAATGAGAAGTAATTCTCTTCACCACCCCATTATAGCTTATGCCACTTCGTTGAGAACTTAATAAATCTCATTGCTGCTTAAAAATGTTTCTTCACCTCCATCAGGTTCCCATAAATATTCGAAAAATTAATTAAAACTGCAACATGATAATATTATTTAATATTATTTCTACCAAGGACTTATTTAGGAATGTTTTTGATTTCAAACTGCGCAGATCACAATTTTCGATGAAGCAGAAATCGTCTCTTGCGAATTGATGACGAGCAAATAGAAAAAGTGAAAAATCTCGAAGATTTAATGAATAAGAAGTAATTCTCTTCACAACCCCATTATAGCTTATGCCACTTCGTTGAGAACTTAATAAATCTCATTGCTGCTTAAAAATGTTTCTTCACCTCCATCAGGTTCCTATAAATATTGAAAAAATTAATTAAAACTGCAACATGATAATATAATATCATGGTTACCAAGTACTTATTTAGGAATGTTTTTGATTTCAAACTGCACAAATCACAATTTTCGATGAAGCAGAGATCGTTTCCTGCGAATTGATGACGAGCAAATAGAAAAAGTGAAAACTCTCGGAGATTTAATGAATGAAAAGTAATTCTCTTCACCACACCATTATAGCTTATTCCACTTTGTTGAGAACTTAATAAATCTCATTGCTGCTTAAAAATGTTTCTTCACCTCCATCAGGTTCTCATAAATATTGAAAAAATTAATTAAAACTGCAACATGATAATATAACATCATGGTTACCAAGTACTTATTTAGGAATGTTTTTGATTTCAAACTGCACAAATCACAATTTTCGATTAAGCAGAGATCGTTTCCTGCGAATTGATGACGAGCAAATAGAAAAAGTGAAAAATCTCGGAGATTTAATGAATGAGAAGTAATTCTCTTCACCACCCCATTATGGCTTATTCCACTTTGTTGAGAACTAAATAAATCTCATCGCTGCTTAAGAATGTTTCTTCACCTCCATCAGACTCCCATAAATATTGAAAAAATTAATTAAAACTGCAACATGATAATATAACATCATGTTACCAAGTACTTAGTTAGGAATGTTTTTGATTTCAAACTGCACAGATCACAATTTTCGATTAAGCAGAGATCGTTTCCTGCGAATTGATGACGAGCAAATAGAAAAAGTGAAAAATCTCGAAGATTTAATGAATGAGAAGTAATTCTCTTCATCACTGCATTATAGCTTATGCCACTTAGTTGAGAACTTAATAAATCTCATTGCTGCTTAAAAATGTTTCTTCACCTTCATCAGGTTTCCATAAATATTGAAAAAATTAATTAAAACTGCAACATGATAATATAACATCATGGTTACCAAGTACTTATTTAGGAATGTTTTTGATTTCAAACTGCACAGATCACAATTTTCGATGAAGCAGAGATCGTTTCCTGCGAATTGATGACGAGCAAATAGAAAAAGTGAAAACTCTCGGAGATTTAATGAATGAAAAGTAATTCTCTTCACCACACCATTATAGCTTATTCCACTTTGTTGAGAACTTAATAAATCTCATTGCTGCTTAAAAATGTTTCTTCACCTCCATCAGGTTCTCATAAATATTGAAAAAATTAATTAAAACTGCAACATGATAATATAACATCATGGTTACCAAGTACTTATTTAGGAATGTTTTTGATTTCAAACTGCACAAATCACAATTTTCGATTAAGCAGAGATCGTTTCCTGCGAATTGATGACGAGCAAATAGAAAAAGTGAAAAATCTCGGAGATTTAATGAATGAGAAGTAATTCTCTTCACCACCCCATTATGGCTTATTCCACTTTGTTGAGAACTAAATAAATCTCATCGCTGCTTAAGAATGTTTCTTCACCTCCATCAGACTCCCATAAATATTGAAAAAATTAATTAAAACTGCAACATGATAATATAACATCATGTTACCAAGTACTTAGTTAGGAATGTTTTTGATTTCAAACTGCACAGATCACAATTTTCGATTAAGCAGAGATCGTTTCCTGCGAATTGATGACGAGCAAATAGAAAAAGTGAAAAATCTCGAAGATTTAATGAATGAGAAGTAATTCTCTTCATCACTGCATTATAGCTTATGCCACTTAGTTGAGAACTTAATAAATCTCATTGCTGCTTAAAAATGTTTCTTCACCTTCATCAGGTTTCCATAAATATTGAAAAAATTAATTAAAACTGCAACATGATAATATAACATCATGGTTACCAAGTACTTATTTAGGAATGTTTTTGATTTCAAACTGCACAGATCACAATTTTCGATGAAGCAGAGATCGTTTCCTGCGAATTGATGACGAGCAAATAGAAAAAGTGAAAAATCTCGGAGATTTAATGAATAAGAAGTAATTCTCTTCACAACCCCATTATAGCTTATTCCACTTTGTTGAGAACTTAATAAATCTCATTGCTGCTTAAAAATGTTTCTTCACCTCCATCAGATTCCCATAAATATTGAAAAAATTAATTAAAACTGCAACATGATAATATTATTTAATATTATTTCTACCAAGGATTTATTTAGGAATGTTTTTGATTTCAAACTGCGCAGATCACAATTTTCGATGAAGCAGAAATCGTCTCTTGCGAATTGATGACGAGCAAATAGAAAAAGTGAAAAATCTCGAAGATTTAATGAATAAGAAGTAATTCTCTTCACAACCCCATTATAGCTTATTCCACTTTGTTGAGAACTTAATAAATCTCATTGCTGCTTAAAAATGTTTCTTCACCTCCATCAGATTCCCATAAATATTCGAAAAATTAATTAAAACTGCAACATGATAATATAACATCATGTTATCAAGTACTTATTTAGGAATGTTTTTGATTTCAAACTGCACAAATCACAATTTTCGATGAAGCAGAGATCATCTCTTGCGAATTGATGACGAGCAAATAGAAAAAGTGAAAAATCTTGGAGATTTAATGAATGAGAAGTAATTCTCTTCACCACTCCATTATAGCTTATGCCACTTTGTTGAGAACTTAATAAATCTCATTGCTGCTTAAAAATGTTTCTTCACCTCCATCAGGTTCCTATAAATATTGAAAAAATTAATTAAAACTGCAACATGATAATATAATATCATGGTTACCAAGTACTTATTTAGGAATGTTTTTGATTTCAAACTGCACAGATCACAATTTTCGATGAAGCAGAGATCGTCTCTTGCGAATTGATGACGAGCAAATAGAAAAAGTGAAAAATCTCGGAGATTTAATGAATGAGAAGTAATTCTCTTCACCACCCCATTATAGTTTATGCTACTTTGTTGAGTACTTAATAAATCTCATTGCTGCTTAAAAATGTTTCTTCACCTCACAATAATATATATAACAACATAATATAATATACCTGTGTGTATAATATACGGGGTGATACAAAAGTCTGGAATATAGCAAATAACTTCGCTATTTTTACTTTTAACAAAAAAATCTTGTTATATAAAATTTTTTATGAATATTTTTCATATAAGTTTGATTGTTTGTATTGTTTATAGTTTGGTTACCATCGTAACTAATTTTTTTATTTGAAGTCTGACGAAATTTTTTTCTTATCTTTGTGATAGAGCATATTTTTCTCTATGTGTTGAGCATATTATGTCATAAGGTTACATAATTAAAAAAAACTGTAAATTGATTTTTTTTAATTATCAAGTCAGACATTTTAATCAAAGTAGGCGCTGAAACAGCGTTAATGTCTAGATTAATCCACTGAAAGGATCGAAGTAGGTATTAATTACTGAATTATGCATCAATTCGCCGTTTCTGTTGCAATAATAATGGCTAAAAATGGTTAAAAATGTGGCAATGTGTTAATAAAAAAATAAAAAAAAACTTTAAAAAAATAACAAATTAAAGTGAAAATGCAAATGTTCAAATTTGGCCACCATTTAAATTTAAATGGTGGCCAAATTTAAAGAAATTTCCTGTTTCAGTATTCCTTCATACATTTTGACGTTTACTTCAATTGTTTACGCCATGTTAACGCTTACGTAATTTAAATGTTAACACTGTTTCAGCGCCTACTTTGACTCAAATGCCTAACTTAATAATTTAAAAAAAATTATCAGATTTTTTTATTACGTAGCTTTATAATATAATATACTCAACACATAGAGAAAAATATACTCTATGAAAAAAATAAAAATAAAATTCGTCCTACTTCAAATAAAAAAAATTAGTTACCGTGGTAACCAAGCTATAAATAATCAAATTTATACGAAATAGGCATTATAGTAAACCTAAAATCTTTTATAAGAAAGACTTTTTTGTGACAAGTAAAAATTGCGAAGTTATTTGTTATATTCCAGACTTTTGTGACACCCTGTATATTATTATGTTGTTGAATAATGAATGTTGCCTGAATTCAATGTTGTTGAATTAATCTCGGAGAACTGTTATGAATGACAAGTAATCCTAAATTAAGAAGTTTTGAAGATTATTAAAAACAATTTCGAAAATGCGTTGCAATGATGTTATTTATTTAATTGTATAGAGTGCCTCGAATGGTTGGACTTTGCAGGTTTTTATTCTATTATCTTGATGGCCAGTAATAAGATAAACCAATAGACCAGTTGAAGCGGACATTTAAGACTTTACTTAACAAACGAAATGCAAGAAGATTTGCGGAAATTTTTAAACTCTACATTGAAACATACTCTATATGTTATATAGAGTATAAAGCAGAGGTGGTGTCTTGCGAATTGACAACGAGTAAATATAAATAGAAATATATATAAATATAAATAGAAAGAATGAAAAATCTCGGAGAACTGTTATGAATGGCAAGTAATTCCAAACTTGTTGAGTCGTGAACACGACAACTATGAAAATGCGTTACAATGACTTTATTGTATTGTATACCGGGTGTCTTAAATGGCTGGAATTTTGCAGGTTTTTATTCAAATCTGCATGGCCATCAATAAGATGAACCAATGGACCAGCTAAAGTGGACATTTATGGTCTTACTCAACAAACGAAATACAAGACAGATTTGCGGAAGTTTTCAAAGTCTAGATTGAGACATCCTCCAAATGTTTACACAATTCGATCGTTTCGTGTGAATTAATGATGAGCAAATAGAAAAAGTAAAAAATCTAGAACTAAGAAGGTTCTATTGTTTTTTTTGTTTCGTTGCTAATCATTAATATTTTGTTTCTTTTGTGCCGTATTTGATTGTAGTGGCTTATGCTGTCATTTTTTGACTTAAATCTGTCAACGATATCATTTCAACGCCCTCTATGATTGTATTTGCTGATTTAATATTTTCAAAAAGTGCACTTTTTCTCAATTTTTATTTGATTTATCCTCTATTAGAGTACGCAAAGTTTTAAAAGCGATTACGAAGATATTGCTTATATTATAATCCAGACATTTGGAACAGCCTGTATATTATATCTATTTTTTTTTAATTTTTTTCTTATACAGGTTGATTCAAAACACCGCTAACATAATTCTAGAGTAGAAAGGTCTCTTAGTGATTCTATTAACCAAGTTCAAATTTATATAGGGTGGCCAAAATGTTGTATCAAAATTTTAAAACATTATTTTTCTTATTTTAAATTGGCCCCCCTACATATTTTATTACACTAATTGATGCATAATTAAAAATCCACATCACAGTTCTTAACATTTAAAAAGTTATTCGCCAAAAATTCGTATTTCATCTATTGCTACTAATAACAACTACAGAAAAGGGAGTTGAGCTAAAAGACCCTGTATATCCACCACGTTATATATAAACCACGTTATTCTAGTTTACGATTTTCTAACAAATTCCTTCTTTTACTTTTCCATTTTCGTTGTTTTATCATTAACTAAAAGTTAATTAATTACTTAAAACAACAAAAAATAGAACAATAAAAAAAGGAATATGTTAGAAAATCGTAAATTAGAATAACGTGATTTCCTAAAGATGGCCGTTCAAGTCGAAACCGGTAAAAACTAAAAAATAAAAATAATCAAATTAAGCAAACATTTGTAAGAAAATCGAGATATAATTGACCTAAAGATTCTGCAAATTTGATAAAATTAACAGTGACGTAGAAAATATTTTTAAAAAAGGATTTTTTAAATTTAATTTTTTAAATTAATATTCGAACCCATGTCTTAATATAAAATTATTCATCTTACTTTTTTTATGTATTATCTGTTCCAAAAGTCTGTAAGCGGTTTTTTGAATCACCTGTAATATATACAGGGTGATAAGAAAAAAAAAAGAATCAATTCATCAAATGTAGTCCGTAATATTAAGTTTTCTCAAAATAATTAGACGATCAGATCCGTGTATGTTATTATAAAGGTCCTCTTAATCATTAATAACTCGATTATAAGAAGAAAATTTGTAAGCAGAATGAATTACAAAGGTTTAAAAAAATTGTAAATTATCTTGGTTAGAAACCCAACCTAATTGCAATAATTACAACGAGCTCATCGTCGATTTTTGTCAATTTATCATATTTTTTTCTAAATATAACTATTACCCGTGCCAAAAGTCAAGGCCCCTCATTTTAGAGTTATATATATCTCCGAAATCGCTCAATGAAAAAAATTGCGGTAAAGTTTATTGTGATCAGTGAACATTTTTGTGTATTATATGTTAATTTGGAAATTTTCGAATCCGCGATTTTTCTTTAATTGCAAGATAATTGAAAAAGTACCTGATTTTTTTTCTCAAAAACTATTTGACGAAAAATTTTCAAATTTGAACCGATACTAATCCAAAGTGTTCTTAATATGAGACATATTTTATTTTATCGATATTTCATAGAGTTTCGAGGAAAATCGCGGTTTAGTAAGATGTGGTTATTTCGAAAATGACCAAAATAATGATTTTTATCAAAAATTGCTTTAGTAATGTTGTAAGTCGGAATTAATTTTTCTTTAGAGCGATTTAATAGTATAATACAAGTTAAAAAGAAACAAAAATAATACTCCGAGGAGAGGTGCAAACATCATTTTGAAAAATTGATTACGAAATCCGACAAACGATATTTTTTAAATTTTACTGCAATTTTTTTCGAATATATTGATTTTTAAATTTAGGGGCCTAGACTTTTGGCACGGATAATATGTTCGGTTGACATAGCCAAGATAATTAATTAATTTTTGTGAAAATTGATAGGAATTTTTGTGGAGTTGGGTTGGATTGGGATTTACGATTATTTTTTGGATCATATCAAAATTTGTTATGCTCATTTTTTTAGTTGAGTTAATAATTAAACACGGTGTTGTTCAAATTTGAAATTTTGACCCCCTATATCTCGTTAAAGTTGCATTTTCAATCTCATCTCTTAATATATTCATCTTAATTTTTTATGTATTATCTGTCCCAAAAGTCTGTGAGCAATTTTTTGGATCATCCTGTAATATATACAGGGTGATAAGAAAAAAAGGAATCAATTGTGACTTACTCATCAAATGTAGTTGTTAATATCAAGTTTTCTCAAAATAATTAGACGACTAGGTCCCAGTCTATCTAACTCCATAAAAATTCCTATCAAATTTCACAAAAATTAATTAATTATCTTCGCTACATCAATCGAACATATTGTCCGTGCCAAAAGTTGAGGCCCCATATTTTAAAGATCGATATCCTTTTTATCGATATTTCGTAGTTTCATAGAATTTTTTTCGAAGATATTGATCTTTAAAATAAGGAGCCTTGACTTTTGACACTGATAATAGGTTCGGTTGATATAACGAAGATAATTAATTAATTTTTGTGAAAATTGATAAGAATTTTTATGGAGTTGGGTTGGACTGAGATTTACGATTATTATAATTAATATTAATTATTGTTATAATAAATTATAACGAGTTTATAGTCGATTTTTGCCAATTTATCAATTTTTTTCTCAATATAACTATTATCCGTGTCAAAAGTCGAGGCCCCGTATTTTAAAGATCGATATTTTCGAGATCGCTCAAACATTTCTGTGTATTATATGTTAATTTGGAAAATTAATTGAGAAAAGTACCCGATATTTGAAAAAAAAATGTTTTAATTTGAACTAATCCTAACTTATTATGTTTTTAATGTGAGACATACTTTATTTCATAGAGTTTCATAGAATTTTTTTCGAAGATTTTGATCTTTAAAGTAAGGAGCCTTAACTTTTCACACTGATAATAGGTTCGGTTGATATAACGAAGATAATTAATTAATTTTTGTGAAAGTTGATAAGAATTTTTATGGAGTTGGGTTGGACTGAGATTTACGATTATTATAATTAATATTAATTATTGTTATAATAAATTACAACGAGTTTATTGTCGATTTTTGCCAATTTATCATATTTTTTCCAAATATAACTATTATCCGTGCCAAAAATCGAGGCTCGTATTTTAAAGATCGATATTTTCGAAATCGCTCAAACATTTCTGTGTATTATATGTTAATTTGGAAAATTAATCGAGAAAAGTACCCGATATTTGAAGAAAAATTTTTTAATTTGAACCAATACTAACTTATTATGTTTTTAATGTGAGACATATTTTATTTTATCGATATTTCATAGAGTTTCATAGAATTTTTTTCGAAGATATTGATCTTTAAAGTAAGGAGCCTTGACTTTTGACACTGATAATAGGTTCGGTTGATATAGCGAAAATAATTGATTAATTTTTATGAAAATTGATAGGAAGTTTTATGGTGTTGGGTTGGACTGAGATTTACGATTATTATAAATAATAATAATAATTATTATAATAAATTACAACTAGTTTATTGTCGATTTTTGCCAATTTATCAATTTTTTTCTCAATATAACTATTATCCATGCCAAAAGTCGAGGCCCCGTATTTTAAAGATCGATATTTTCGAGATCGCTCAAACATTTCTGTGTATTATATGTTAATTTGGAAAATTAATTGAGAAAAGTACCCGATATTTGAAGAAAAATTTTTTAATTTGAACCAATACTAACTTATTATGTTTTTAATGTGAGACATATTTTATTTTATCGATATTTCATAGAGTTTCATAGAATTTTTTTCGAAGATATTAATCTTTAAAGTAAGGAACCTTGACTTTTGACACTGATAATAGGTTCGGTTGATATAGCGAAAATAATTGATTAATTTTTATGAAAATTGATAGGAAGTTTTATGGAGTTGGGTTGGACTGAGATTTACGATTAGTATAAATAATAATAATAATTATTATAATAAATTACAACGAGCTTATTGTCGATTTTTGCCAATTTATCATATTTTTTCCAAATATAACTATTATCCGTGCCAAAAATCGAGGCCTCGTATTTTAAAGATCGATATCTTCGAAATCGCTCAAACATTTTTGCGTATTATATGTTAATTTGGAAAATTAATTGAGAAAGGTACCCGATATTTGAAAAAAAATGTTTTAATTTGAACTAATCCTAACTTATTATGTTTTTAATGTGAGACATATTTTGTTTTATCGATATTTCATAGAGTTTCATAGAATTTTTTTTGGAGATATTGATCTCTAAAGTAGGGACCATGACTTTTGGCACTGATAATATGTTCGGTTGATATAGCGAAGATAATTAATTAATTTTTATGAAAATTGATAGGAATTTTTATGGAGTTGGGTTGGACTGAGATTTACGATTATTATAAATAATAATAATAATTGTTATAATAAATTACAACGAGTTTATTGTCGATTTTTGCCAATTTATCATATTTTTTCCAAATATAACTATTATCCGTGCCAAAGTCGAGGCCTCGTATTTTAAAGATCGATATTTTCGAAATCGCTCAAACATTTCTGCGTATTACATGTTAATTTGGAAAATTAATTGAGAAAAGTACCCGATATTTGCAAAAAAAATTTTTAATTTTAACTAATCCTAACTTATTATGTTTTTAATATGAGACATATTTTATTTTATCGATATTTTATAGAGTTTCATAGAATTTTTTTCCAAGATATTGATTTTTAAAGTAAGGAGCCTTGACTTTTGACACTGATAATAGGTTCGGTTAATATAACGAAAATAATTAATTAATTTTTGTGAAAATTGATAACAATTTTTATGAAGTTGAGTTAGACTGGGATTTACGATTATTATAAATAATAATAATAATAATTATAAGAAATTATAACGAGTTCATTGTCGATTTTTGTCAATTTATCACATTTTTGCCCAATATAACTATTATCCGTGCCAAAAGTCGAGGCCCTGTATTTCAAAGATCAATATTTTCGAAATCGCTCAAACATTTCTGCGTATTATATGTTAATTTAGAAAATGAATTGAGAAAAGTACCCGATATTTGAAGAAAAATGTTTTAATTTGAACTAATCTCAACTTATTATGTTTTTAATGTGAGACATATTTTATTTTATCGATATTTCATCGAGTTTCATAGAATTTTTTTCGGAGATATTGATCTCTAAAGTGAAGGGCCTTGGCTTTTGGCACTGATAATACGTTTGGTTGATAATTAATTAATTTTTAATGGGAATTTTTGTGGAGTTGGTTTGGGTTATATCAAAATTTGTTATGCTCATTTTTTAGTTGAGTTAATAATTAAAGACGGTGTTATCCAAAATTGAGTGGTTCATTTGGACGGTTATAGAAAATAATGATAATCTTAATGATATTGTAATAATAATAATAAGAAATTGTGTTAAAGAATCCAACTACAATTAGTTAGTACGAAGTACGGCATAATATAGCATATTAAAACGCAGATCGACAAAAAAAATATTGTTAAATGTGTCATCCCGTAGAAATATGGAGAGTAGCCAGTGGTTTCTGAGAAAAAATAACCAGTAGCGATTATTAATTATCTTCTATAGGAAAAAAGAGTAAAAAAAACAGAGCGAGAAAAGGGAGCATGAGTACTTTGAACAAAGAGAAAACACCACACTTTTAGTTCAGTGTTTCTGACTGCCACCAAACCAAAAAAAAATAATTAAATAAATAATTAAAGAGTGCGTAGTGATATTATATTATTATTAAAAAATAACTATAATGATAAAAAGGAAAATAAGAGTCTCTAGTAATTATTTTAAAAATCACCCGAAACGGCACAATTTCTTCATATCAAGCAGAAAAAACACTACCGTGTCGTTTACACCCGAGATTTAACGATGTTAATCAATTTTAATCATTTTAGAACGAAATCCATCGAAAAAAAATTTACCAGAAACGATTTCATCGTAAAATTTCAAAAGAAAAATAAAAAAGGCGAAAAAAATAGGCGAAGGCAAACCGTCGACTAAACTAAAAAAAAAAATGGATAAATTTCGTGATATGAAAATAAAAATTAAAAAAAAATAAAATAAAATAATAGTATTAGTATTCGCGATTTTGTAATAATAATTTTTATCAGGGTAAAAAATACTTTGTCAAAAAAATGATGCTCATACAGTCGGCGGTCTGCCGTAAAAAAATTTTGTTGAATATCACATAGCTTACGTGTTTTATTGAAAAAATAAAATTGCCCGTTGAAAACAAAAAAAAATAATAATAATAATAACAAAAATAAAAGATATATACGAACGAAACTTTCTTTTTGTACCAACGGCGGCAACAAGTTCGACTTTTATATGAAAAAAGTTTTAAGAAATCGTAGCCAGAAAAAAAACTGTGTTGTTCCGTTACTTTGTTTTACGAATTTCAACAAAAAAAAATTAATTAAAATTAATTAAAACATCAACAAAAACGCGAAAACGGTCCACGTTGTACTAAACACGAAGAAGATAAAGAAAAATATGGGTGAATTAAAAAAAGAATGTAATGATAAATGTGGAAATGTTTTAGTACAGAAATCAAAATATATAAATATATATATTAAAAAAAAATGAGAAGAAAGTATTAAGAAAAAAAATAATAATAAAAACACTATGGGACATTTGGGAACGATTCTCGTAGTTTCTAAATAGATTCGTCCGCAACGCGCAAAGTGTCGCTAGTGGTCAAAGTGTTACTAGCTGTGTTCGTTAGTGGTTTCTGCAAAAACGCTACGAGGTTTAGAAGGCGCCCCCTTCGACGAGCTTAAAAAAAACTCGAAGATATAAGATATAATGGAGCACAAAAAAAAATTTTAATGTAGTGTCTCCGAGCCTTAACGCGCAATATTAAAAAAAACGACATATTTTTAGACGTAGATTTTTTTATTTGTTTTAATTTTTGTTAAAAAAAAAAATGTATTAACTTAAATTTGTTGTATTTAGGCTCGATCTGGTTGGGGGCGCCCCCTTTTACCAACGTTAATTTTCGATTTTTACAATTATAACGTTTCCAATCAAAAATAACTAAAATTTTTTTTGTGTTATTCTTAAAATTGTTTTGGTTTAAATATAATTTTTGATTTTATCAATTTTAGCACATTTTGTGAACGTGTACTTATATCTGACCTGAATTACAAAAAAAGAAAGAATACGATTAAATATTGTATTTAGCGAAATTCTTATGATTTTTACAAAAATGATAAATTTAAAAAAAAAATGTACAGCTTAAATTTTGTATTTTATAAGAAGTTTTTATGAAATTAAAAATTATTTTTTTTTAATTAATTAATCTTGTTAATTATTAGGATTTTTTTAGTCTTAAACAAATTAAAATATTATTATTTAATTATTTTTGTACTTCTTTTTATAAAGACGAATATTATTTGCTTGGTATGGTTTCGGCCCTGTTTAGGCCATCTTCATGAACTTTCGAGTATTGTTGATCTTAGATTATTTTAAATAATAATATAATATTATAATATGACACATAACGTCATAAAATAAAACACGATTTGAACCAATGCTAACTTATTATGTTTTTGATGTGAGACATATTTTATTTTATCGTTATTTGATAGAGTTTTATAGAATTTTTTCGAAGATATTGATTTTTAAAGTAAGGAGCCTTGACTTTTGACACTGATAATAGGTTCGATTAATATAACGAAGATAATTAATTAATTTTTGTGAAAATTGATAAGAATTTTTATGGAGTTGAGTTGGACTGGGATTTACGATTATTATAAATAATAATAATAACAATTATAAGAAATTATAACGAGTTCATTGTCGATTTTTGTCAATTTATCATATTTTGTCCAATGTAACTATTATCCGTGCCAAAAGTCGAGGTCCCGTATTTTAAATATCGATATGTTCGAAATCGCTCAAACATTTTTGTGTATTATATGTTAATTTGGAAAATGAATTGAGAAAAGTATCCGATATTTGAAGAAAAATTTTTTAATTTGAACTAATCCTAGCTTATTATGTTTTTAATGTGAGACATATTTTGTTTTATCGATATTTCATAGAGTTTCATAAAATTTATTCGAAGATATTGATCTCTAAAGTAAGGGGCCTTGACTTTTGGCACTGATAATATATTGAGTTGATATAACGAAGATAATTAATTAATTTTTGTGAAAATTGATGGGAATTTTTATGGAGTTGAGTTGGACTGGGATTTACGATTATTATAAATAATAATAATAATAATAATTATAAGAAATTATAACGAGTTCATTGTCGATTTTTGTCAATATATCATATTTTGTCTAATGTAACTATTATTCGTGCCAAAAGTCGAGGCCCCGTATTTTAAAGATCGATATCTTCGAAATCGCTCAAACATTTTTGCCTATTATATGTTAATTTGGAAAATGAATTGAGAAAAGTATCCGATATTTGAAGAAAAATGTTTTAATTTGAACTAATCTCAACTTATTATGTTTTTAATGTGGGACATATTTTGTTTTATCGATATTTCATAGAGTTTCATAGAATTTTTTTTGAAGATATTGATCTTTAAAGTAAGGAGCCTTGACTTTTGACACTGATAATAGGTTCGGTTAATATAACGAAGATAATTAATTAATTTTTGTGAAAATTGATAAGAACTTTTATGGAGTTGAGTTGGACTGAGATTTACGATTATTATAAATAATAATAATAATAATTATAAGAAATTATAACGAGTTCATTGTCGATTTTTGTCAATTTATCATATTTTGTCCAATGTAACTATTATCCGTGCCAAAAGTCGAGGCCCCGTATTTTAAAGATCGATATGTTCGAAATCGCTCAAACATGTTTGTGTATTATATGTTAATTTGGAAAATTAATTGAGAAAAGTACCCGATATTTGAAGAAAAATGTTTTAATTTGAACTAATCTCAACTTATTATGTTTTTAATGTGAGACATATTTTATTTTATCGATATTTCATAGAGTTGCATAGAATTTTTTTGAAGATATTGATCTCTAAAGTAAGGGGCATTGACGTTTGGTCGGTTGATATAGCGAAGATAATTAATTAATTTTTATGAAAATTGATAGGAATTTTTATGGAGTTGGGTTGGAGTGGGATGATTTACGATTATTATAAATAATAATAATTATTATTATAATAAATTATAACGAATTTATTATCGATTTTTGTCAATTTATCATATTTTTTCACAACATAACTATTATTCGTGCCAAAAGTCGAGGTCCCGTATTTCAAAGATCGATATTTTCGAAATCGCTCAAACATTTCTGCATATTATATAATAATAAAGAAAATGAATTGAGAAAGGTACCCGATATTTGAAGAAAAATGTTTTAATTTGAACTAATCTCAACTTATTATGTTTTTAATGTGAGACATATTTTATTTTATCGATATTTCATAGAGTTTCATAGAATTTTTTTCGAAGATATTGATCTCTAAAATAAGGAGCCTTGACTTTTGACACTGATAATAGGTTCGGTTGATATAACGAAGATAATTAATTAATTTTTATGAAAATTGGTAGGAATTTTTATGGAGTTGGGTTGGACTGAGATTTACGATTATTATAAATAATAATAATAATTATTATAATATATTACAACCAGTTTATTGTCGATTTTTGCCAATTTATCGTATTTTTTCTCAATATAACTATTATCCGTGCCAAAAGTCGAGGCCCCGTATTTTAAAGATCGATATCTTCGAAATCGCTCAAACATTTCTGCGTATTATATGTTAATTTAGAAAATGAATTGAAAAAAGTACCCGATATTTGAAGAAAAATGTTTTAATTTGAACTAATCTCAACTTATTATGTTTTTAATGTGAGACATATTTTATTTTATCGATATTTCATCGAGTTTCATATAATTTTTTTCGGAGATATTGATCTCTAAAGTAGGGGCCTTGACTTTTGGCACTGATAATATGTTCGGTTGATATAGCGAAGATAATTAATTAATTTTTATGAAAATTGATAGGAATTTTTATGGAGTTGGGTTGGAGTGGGATGATTTACGATTATTATAAATAATAATAATTATTATTATAATAAATTATAACGAATTTATTATCGATTTTTGTCAATTTATCATATTTTTTCACAACATAACTATTATTCGTGCCAAAAGTCGAGGTCCCGTATTTCAAAGATCGATATTTTCGAAATCGCTCAAACATGTGAGACATATTTTATTTTATCGATATTTCATCGAGTTTCATATAATTTTTTTCGGAGATATTGATCTCTAAAGTAGGGGCCTTGATTTTTGGCACTGATAATATGTTTGGTTGATATAGCGAAGATAATTAACTAATTTTTATGAAAATTGATAGGAATTTTTATGGAGTTGGATTGGACTGAGGTTTACGATTATTATAAATAATAATAATTATTATTATAATAAATTACAACCAGTTTATTGTCGATTTTTGCCAATTTATCATATTTTTTCTCAATATAACTATTATCCGTGTCAAAAGTCGAGGCCCCGTATTTTAAAGATCGATATCTTCGAAATCGCTCAAACATTTCTGCGTATTATATGTTAATTTGGAAAATTAATTGAAAAAAAGTACCCGATATTTGAAGAAAAATGTTTTAATTTGAACTAATCTCAACTTATTATGTTTTTAATGTGAGACACATTTTATTTTATCGATATTTCATAGAGTTTCATAGAATTTTTTTCGAAGATATTGATCTCTAAAGTAAGGAGCCTTGACTTTTGACACTGATAATAGGTTCGGTTGATATAACGAAGATAATTAATTAATTTTTATGAAAATTGATAGGAATTTTTATGGAGTTGGGTTGGACTGAGATTTACGATTATTATAAATAATAATAATTATTATTATAATAAATTACAACGAATTTATTGTCGATTTTTGCCAATTTATCATATTTTTTCCAAATATAACTATTATCTGTGCCAAAGTCGTGGCCTCGTATTTTAAAGATCGATATTTTCGAAATCGCTCAAACATTTCTGCGTATTACATGTTAATTTAGGAAATTAATTGAGAAAAGTACCCGATATTTGAAAAAAAATGTTTTAATTTGAACTAATCCTAACTTATTATGTTTTTAATATGAGACATATTTTATTTTATCGATATTTTATAGAGTTTCATAGAATTTTTTTCCAAGATATTGATTTTTAAAGTAAGGAGCCTTGACTTTTGACACTGATAATAGGTTCGGTTAATATAACGAAGATAATTAATTAATTTTTGTGAAAATTGATAACAATTTTTATGAAGTTGAGTTGGACTGGGATTTACGATTATTATAAATAATAATAATAATAATTATAAGAAATTATAACGAGTTCATTGTCGATTTTTGTCAATTTATCACATTTTTGCCCAATATAACTATTATCCGTGCCAAAAGTCGAGGCCCTGTATTTCAAAGATCAATATTTTCGAAATCGCTCAAACATTTTTGCGTATTATATGTTAATTTAGAAAATGAATTGAGAAAAGTACCCGATATTTGAAGAAAAATGTTTTAATTTGAACTAATCTGAATTTATTATGTTTTTAATGTGAGACATATTTTATTTTATCGATATTTCATCGAGTTTCATAGAATTTTTTTTAGAAGATATTGATCTCTAATGTAAGGGGCATTGACTTTTGGCACTGATAATATGTTCGGTTGATAATTAATTAATATTTTAAATAATAATATAATATAATATGACACATAACGTCATAAAATAAAACACGATTTTAAATAATCTAAGATCAACAATACTCGAAAATTCTTGAAGTTGGTCTAAATAGGGCCGAAACCGGTTGAACCATAGCAAGCAAATAACATTCATTTTTATAAAAAAAAGTACAAAAATAAATAAAAATGTTTTAATTTTAATTTTTTTTTTTCATAAAAAGCTTCTTATAACACTCAAAAAAAATAAAACGAATGTAATTAATTAATTAAAAGACATTTATCTCAAAATACATCGTGATAATTGTCTTATTAATTTAAAATAAAATTTTTTTTGGGAGTGTGAAATTAATTTGCTCTCATTTTGTGATAAATGACAAAAATATTTCTTATTAATTCAATTTTTTTAAATAATATTTTGATACCATCTAAAAAAAAAAGTTTTCGTTCTCTACATAAAACATAAATCTATTGGAAGTGTGCCAATAAATTATAGGAGGTGACTAAGTGCAGTGTTGGGTTGATTCTTGGCGGGGTTTATTGACCCGGTGGTAATACCGTGTAATTTGACACACTTTGTGCCTGAATCGCTCCTTAACTTATATTAACTTGCGTCTTCCAGCCCCCATCTAGAGATATTGACTGTAGAAATTGCAAGAACCTCAATCTTATCACGGTTTATTTTTCATGTTTTTAACAACTAAAAAATCTTTGAATTCTTAATACTCTTCGTGTATATTCAATTTATTTTTAATAAAACAAATTGATACAAACAACGTTTATCAAAGCACTTCCTTTGTTATAGAATTTGTTTTCTCAATTTCCTTTTTTTTTTCTTAGGATGTGAAAACGTTCATTTCATCTAGATGCGAAAGTTTTCACGATCGATATTAATTGAATTAAAATTAGAACTAACCCTAATACTAGAACTATTACTAAGACTAATACTAGATCTAAAACTAGAAACTTTTGGGTTTTGGCTTCCTTTTTTTAAAGAAATGTTGGACGTTTCAGATGCTATGTTACAATTTTCTTCAGAAACTGGTTCAAAGTCTTCTCGTTCAAAAATTTCGAAAGTTGCAACATGGCATCCGAAGCGTCCAACATTTTTTCAAAAAATGCACGACAAAACCCGAAAGTTTTCTAGTTTTAGTGTTAGTATTAGTTCTAATTTTAGCTGAATTCTTTTCATCTGTTTAAGTAATATATGCATTGGTAAAGATGCTGGGCTTTATGCATAAATTAATACCCTTCAATATTGACACATCGCATATCCTTCAAATTCTTTCTAAAATCATTTCCTTTCGATCTGTATACAGGGTGTTCCGGTAAATCATGGCATAATTTTAATCACTTCCTATAAAAAGTTTTTATCTAAACCCACAAATGGCTAAGATATAGCCCTTAAAATTAAGAAATTTTTAAATATTTTCAACAGGACAATATTGTCATGAAAAACTTTTAAGAAAATATACTACTATGAGATCAATTCTATACAGGGTGTTCTGGTAAATTGTGGCATCATTTTAATCACTTCGTGTAAAAAGTTTTTATCTAAATCCACAAATGGCTAAGATATAACTCTCAAAGTTAAGAAATTTTTAAATATTTCAACAGGACAATGTTGTTATGAAAAAATTTTAATAAAATATACGACTACGAGATCAATTCTATACAGGATGTTCTAATAAATTGTGGTATAATTTTAATCACTTCTTGTAAAAGTTTTTGATCTAAACCCACAAATGGCTAAGATATAACCCTCAAAGTTAAGAAATTTTTAAATATTTTCAATAGGGAAATGTTGTCATGAAAAACTTTTAAGAAATTATACGACTACGAGATCAATTCTATACAGGATGTTCTGGTAAATTGTGGCATAATTTTAATCACTTCGTGTAAAAGTTTTTGATCTAAATTTGACTTTTTTTTTTTAATTGATGATATTCATTTTACTGCATTTGTTTTAACATTTGTTCTGACATTTGTTTTTCTTTAAATTTTATTTTCATAGACGTCTACGATTCTTGAATTTTTTCAAAAATGAAGCTGTACTTTTTTGCGAATAACTCAAAAATGAATTAGTTGTAAAATTCCAAGATTAACAACATAATAAAATACTGTTGAAGAAATAAATTTTATCAACATCCTGTATGGCAGCTTTGATATCGTAATTGCATGGTCTTTAACAATTGAACTTTAAACAATTATTAACTCATCCATTCGGCTTTTGTTTTTTAATTGACATTTGTTTTACAGCTTTGTTTACATTTTGTTTTCATAGACGTCTACGATTCTTGCAATTTTTTTTCAAAAATGAAATTACATCTTTTAGCGAATAACTCAAAAATGAATTAATTGTAAAATTCCGGGATTAACACAATATAATAAAAAAAACTGTAAAATTTTATCTTTCTAAAACAAACTATATTGAAAATATTTAAGAAAATGTTTAACAATTTATCTTTAAGGGCCCATATTTTGATCGTTTAAAGGTTTTGGTAAAAAATTTTTACACGAATCGTTATAATTTTATCTTTACTGCTTGTGATATCACAGTTTATAAGAACACCTGTATATAGGCATATACAGGTGTCCCGTAACGATTGTACAATATTTTAACTGCGTATTATCTGTTTAAATATAAAACAAAACAAATTTTAATATGCTTTGTCTTAAAAAAATAAAATTTTTTAAACATGCTATAAATTTTATACGGGGTGTTCACTTTGCCATAAAATCTAAAACTTTCTTCTAGCTCAAGTCTTAAATTTTATAATCTTTTAATATTTAAAGTTCTTTTTATCAGGATGTTTACATTAACATGACGTAAACATTCTTCTAATATAAAAAGCATATTCAAAAATCTGTTATTATTTGCCACTTTAAGCAACTGTTAACTTATCCATTCGGCTTTTCTTGTTTGATTGACATTTGTTTTGATATTTGTTATTCTTTACATTTTGTTTTCATAGACGGCTACGATTTTTGCATTTTTTCAAAAACGAAATTGTATCGTTTTGCGAATAACTCAAAAATTAATTAGTTGTAAAATTTCACAACATAATAAAAAACTGTTTTGAAAATTTGAAAAACTTTGATGACCCATATCTTAGTCGTTTATTAAAAATTTTTACACGAATCGTTATAATTTCATCTCTGGTATTTATTTGTAATATCATGGTTTATAAGAACACTTGTATACAGGCATATACAGGTGTCCCGTAACGATTGTACAATATTTTACCAGCTTATTCTTTGTTTAAAAATAAATAAAAACGGGGTTAAAAGAAATTAAGTTTTTTTTTCAAAAAGATTGATACTTAGATATTTCTTTTAAAGCGTTAATAGCTCTTACTGATTGTGAGTATGGCAGATTTGACAATAATTGGGTTGCCAAAGAAGTCATATTTCGTAGCCATCTTGTTCATCAGATTTAATTTCGTTAGATTTTTGATTTTGGGAAATTTTTAAAAGAAATAATTTATTCTGAACAAGTTTAAAATGTGCATTATTAGAAAAATCAAATTACTAATGAATTTTCAACCAGAGAAACATTATATAATCGTTACGGGACATCTATAGATATATTTACAGGTTGTCCCGGATAAAACACTCCACGTTATAGCTCTGTTATTTACTTTCCGGTTTTCATGATCTAAGACTTAAGTTAAATATGGTTTGAAAGCGAATTCTATAATTGAATGCTATAATTTAAATGAGCGTCTACCTAATTTGAATGAGCTATATTTGCAAGAGCTCCATACGCGTCTGTTGCGTGTACAGCAGACTATGATGGGTCAGCGATACTTACATGAGGTGCTTTTGCGGCTCCTAAATCTTTTATATATACAAGACAACCCCAAATCGTTGTTGAATAGATCTTTGTGGAAGAGTTCTTTAAATCTAAGTCCGATTGAACATGTTTTGGATTGGCTAGGTAGGAGACTTCTACATTATCCGGCTCCTCCGATTAAATTTGAGGAGGTATAGAGCCGAGTTGAGTCAGCATACAATATAGCCACATATCAACTACATTCTACCTTGTGTAGAGATGATACACTCCACGCCATTCACGAAAGATTCATTTCACATTATTGCATCCCCTTCCAGCAGAGTCTCTATATGAGAGTAAATTATACCACTTTAGTCTACTTCCATACCAAATTTCATTACGGTAGACACGCATTCAGATTTTATAGGGTGTACTCGTGAATTATTTCCAATAGTTCAAAAATTAATATCATTTTATCATAATTTACAATTAACACGACATTATTCAAATGATTGAGATAAACTTTAGAGGTCCGTAGATCTAAAACTATTAAGAAACGTTGATCTAGATCATCAAAATCAGAATGTAAATGACAGAGTTACAGGTTAAGACGTTTTTGTATGGTAGCCTCTATATACAGGATGATTTTTTGAACCACCTGTATATAGAGGCTGATGAAAATCGGAATATAGATAACAAATTTACAGCTCGATACGATTTTTTTTGACACCCTGTATAACAATATGGTTGATAAACGTTGATCTAGATCATCAAAATCGGATTTTAAATGACAAAGTTATAAGTTAGGATGTTCTTGTATGGTAGCCTTTATATACAGAGTAATTTTCTAAACCACCTGTATATAGAGGCTGATCAAAATCAGAATATAGATAATAAATTTACAGCTCAGGATGATTTTTTGTGTGACCCCCTGTATAACAATATGGTTGAGAAACGCTGAACTAGATCATCAAAATCGGAATGTAAACAATAAAGTTATAAGTTATGACGTTCTTGTATAGTAGCTTCTATATACAGGATGATTTTTTGAACCACCTATATATATAACCACCTATATACAGGATGATTTTTTGAACCACCTGTATTTTTTTGACACCCTGTATAACAATATGGTTGAGAAACGTTGATCTAGATCATCAAAATCAGAATATAAATGACAAAGTTATAAGTTATGACGTTCTTGTATGGTAGCCTTTATATACAGAATGATTTTCTAAACCACCTGTATATAGAGGCTGATCAAAATCAGAGTATAGATAACAAATTTACAGATCGGGATGATTTTTTGTGTGACACCCGTATAACAAATTTGGTTGACAAACAGTAATCTAGATCATCAAAATCTTAATGTAAATGACAAAGTTATAAGTTATGACGTTCTTGTATGGTAGCCTCTATATGCAGAGTGATTTTCTGAACCACCTGTATATAGAGGCTGATGAAAATCAGAATATCAACAAACTTACAGCTCGGGATGATTTTTTGTGTGACACCTGTATAACAATATGGTTGAGAAACGCTGATCTAGATCATCAAAATCGGAATCTAAATGACAAAGTTATAAGTTATGACGTTCTTGTATTGTAGCCTCTACATACAGAGCGATTTTCTGAACCACCTATATATAGAGGCTGATGAAAATCAGAATATCAACAAACTTACAGCTCGGGACGTTTTTTTGTGTGACACCCTGTATAACAAAAAGGTTGAAAACCGGTGATCTAGATCATCAAAATCGGAATGTAAATGACAAAGTTATAGTTTATGACGTTCTTGTATGTTAGCCTCTATATACAGGGTGATTTTTTGTACCAGCTGTATATAAGGATGATGAACATCAAAATCGGAATGTAAATGACAAAGTTATAAGTTATGACGTTCTTGTATGGTAACCTCTATATACAGAATGATTTTCTGAACCACCTGTATATAGAGGCTGATGAAAATCAGAATATCAACAAACTTACAGCTCGGGATGATTTTTTGTGTGACACCCTGTATAACAATATGGCTAAGAAACGCTGATCTAAATCATCAAAATCGGAATGTAAATGACAAAGTTATAAGTTATGACGTTCTTGTATCGTAGCCTCTACATACAGAGTGATTTTCTGAACCATCTCTATATAGAGGCTGATGAAAATCAGAATATAGATAACAAATTTACAGTTCGGGACGATTTTTTGTATGACACCCTGTATAATAATATGGTTGAGAAACTATGATCTAGATCATCAAAATCGCAATGTAAATGACAAAGTTATAAGTTATGGCGTTCTTGTATGGTAGCCTCTACATACAGAGCGATTTTCTGAACCACCTGTATATAGAGGCTGATGAAAATCAGAATATCAACAAACTTACAGCTCGGGACGTTTTTTTGTGTGACACCCTGTATAATAAAAAGGTTGAAAACCGGTGATCTAGATCATCAAAATCGGAATGTAAATGACAAAGTTACAGTTTATGACGTTCTTGTATGTTAACCTCTATATACAGGGTGATTTTTTGTACCATCTGTATATAGAAGCTGATGTAAATTGGACTATAAACAACAGATGTACAGCTCGAGACTTTTTTGTATGACACCCTGTATCATAAAACAGTTGAAAAACGGTGATCTAGATCATCAAAATCGGATTATAGATGACAAAGTTACAGTTTATGACGTTCTTGTACGGTAGCCTCTGTATACAGGATGACTTTCTGAAACATTTGTATAAGAGGCTGATGAAAATCGGAATATTAATGACATTTTTGTGTGACACCCTGCATAACATTTTAAAGAATAATTTTCAAATTTAATTTTCAGTATGAATCTAATTAACTTAATTAAATCAAATTTTTCTAATTATTATAATTAAGATTTTTGTGAGGTTTTGAATTAAAATTAATATTCTTTTTGCAAAATTTCTTCATCAAACATATAATCATTTATATATCATTTTATCTGATTCAAGATTACTAAATATTTTTTAACTAAAACCATCTAACGATGATATATATTTTTGTCATTTATCTAAAATTTTCACAAAACACAATAATTTCACACGATCTCCCAAAAAATATACATTTACATTTCTTACAGCTCAAATCGTATAAAAAATGAAATAAACAAATGCCTTCAACAATGCAAAATAGATTCTATTCATAAAAATAGGATCGAACGGTACAAAAGTAAAAAAAAATCAGCTCTAAAAAAAAGAAAAATGGTGTAAAATGTATAATAATTTGTATGTTATACACAGGTGTCCCGAAAAAAACAACCGAAATCTTCCCTGTAGACGCACAAAAAAAAGTTTACGAAAAAACAAAACGATATATTAAAAAAAAGAGTAAATATAAATAAATAAAATAAATAAAACCGCTCTGCTTTGCATTGTTGTAATTGTTGTTAATGTTATTAACTGTCGTTGTTGCTAGAGGATAGACGTTGTTGTTGGTTAAAAAACACGAAAAATATATAGAGATGTGTTATTGTTTTTGCGTTTATTGATAAATTAATTGATAAATTAATTAATAAATAAATAAAGAAAAAGCCTCATAAACACAAATGACGACGATGATGATTTTTTTTTCGATAATAATCATCTCGAAGTCTGTATAATAAAAACTAATTAATTAAAAAAGTATTATTATTGTATATGTCCATAGGTACTAATAAAAAAAAGGGTAGATCCGTCTTGTATAAAATTTACATAAATTAAAAGAAATGTTCTTAGATGAAAAGAATTTTATGACGAAACATTTTTTTTAATCACTTTAAATCGAAAAAGTTCCCGCGTTAAATGTTACTGCTGCTTAGAAAAAGCTTAGAGAACGATATTACGCAAACATTTTTTATTATTAACAAATTTAATTTGTTAAATTCACTGCGCCATACATCGTATGAACGGTTGCGTGTTTTTTATATAGGAGGAAATTACTTAAACAAAAAAAACTCAACTTGTTGTTATGTGTAAATACAATATACATAAATATATTTATATAATATACTTATAGCTGTATACAATTTAATAAAAAAATAGCGTCTAAGTACCTAAGGATATTGACTGGCAGTGCCGAGTAAAAAAAGAATTAATTTAATCGTTTTTGTTATGAACAACGGCGATGTTGTAAGTGTAAATAAATTTGAGTGTTTTATTATTTTATAAAAGAAAAAATCTGATAAGAAAAAGCCCTGTATACATAGGTGTGTAGGATTTTAATACATTTATTAAGATAAAGATAATTAAGTGTGTATGTGAATGTGTAAAGAAATATTACAGATTATAACTCAAATTTTTTTTTTTGATTATGTTTTTCTCATTATCTTTTTTGATAATATAACTGTAATATTTTTCTTTAACAAGTTTCACTTGGTCTCATAACACCAAATTAATGGTAGAAAAATATCTTGTAAAGGTCAGATATTTGTACTCATTCATCGTTAGATATCTTTCTTTTTTTTGTCGAAAGAAAACTCTCAAAATGGCAGAAAAATAAAAAAGAAATAAAAAGAAATAATAAGAAACAAAAAGAAATAAAAAGAAATGAAAAGAAGTAAAAAAGAAACAAAATAGAAACAAAGGAAACAAAATAGAAACAAAATAGAAACAAAAATGAAAGAAAAAAAGAAACAAAAACGAAATAAAGAAACAAAAATAAAACAAAAAAAAAACAAAAATTATCGAAACAAAGGGAGTATTTTTGTTTTGGGAACGTTAACAAATTTAAAACAAAAATTGTATGGACACCTAAGTTAAAAGTTGCAGGAATTTACAATTAAGAATTAAATCAATAAGAATCATGGCATTGAGTTAAGATATTGAGACGTCTTTTTTATTAGTGAAATTATTATATTACTGAAAAACGATTAAATAAAAAATTTAAACAAGTCCTGATTAATGTTGTTGATGGTAGAGACAATAAAGCGCATTATTTCCGGTTAATTTAACACATTTCAATGTTTAAAAAAGAATGTTTTGATTCAAATTTTAAAATTTAAATCTAGTTCCTTTATTTTTTCTCAAGTTACCAATTTAATTCACTAAACGTCAAACTCCGAAAAAAGTGAGGTTAATCATTTTAATCAAAAAAATATTAATAACACATTAAATCCCCTCAAATAACCCACAAAATGTCGAATACATTCACAGAAGAAGAACTTACTTTACCACCTCATCAATTTGAATGTAAGTCTCCCCGAAAAATCAATAAAACCCTCATTTATAGGTTATATTTTTCAGATTTAGACCACACAGCGGATGTACAGTGAGTTTTATTCACCTCATTATGATTAATACCTTTTAAAAGAATCATTTTAGAATTCACGCTTGGGGTTCAAATTTAACGGAAGCGTTCGAACAATGTGGAATAGCAATGTACGGTTATATGACGGAACTTGACACCGTTGAAATCAAAGAAATGAGCGAAATCGAAGCGAATGGAGATGATATCGAGAGCCTTTTATTTCATTTTCTTGACGAGCTTTTATTTTTGTTTAGTTGTGAGCCGTTTTTGATATGTAGTAAATTGAAGATTACCGAGTTTAAGACTGGGGATGAATTTAAGATAAAATGTCGGTGTTATGGAGAGGAATTTACTTTGGGGAAGCACCCCCAAGGTACGGAAGTTAAAGCTATTACGTATTCGGCGATGCAGATTCTTGATGAACCGGAGAGGAATAAATCGCAGGTTTTTGTTATTATTGATATATAATAATTAAAAAAAAAAAACTTGTGAGTTAATTAATTCTTACTTATTGTTGTTATAATGTATTTTTAAATGTAATTTAACTTGTATTAAATCTTTATATTAAGGTAAAGTATTTATTATATGAGATCGTATTAATTTTGACATAAACCTTAATTTAAATTATTATTATAAAACTTAAAATTCCTCTTACAAAGTAATTGATTAATTAATTAATTCATTACAACTTTTTGTTAATTAATCAGTTACCACCTTTACCATTTACATTTTGCCAAATAACCATAGCTATAAGCATAGAATTTTTGATCTAAAAAGTTCTTAAAAAACATTTTGTAAAGAATCTAAGATTTGTCTCATTTTCTTCTCACTTTTCAAACAATTCTAAGCATCAAGGGTTTTAAGAACTGCTTGCATGGACCCTAAATAGATGATATCTTCGAGTCTATAAGCAGCCATCAAAATGAAAAATAATTGTTTAATTTTAATGTAGTATTGAGATTTTTCGGCCCAATTCAATTTCAGCATCTATTTTCTTTAGCACATATTTTGAATTGAGACTTTATGCTGCTTTTAGAAGACCTATAATACTTATTAGAAAATTTGATATTGCTTGTAATGAATTGATACTGCTTCCAAAATACTTCAAATGCTTCCAGAAGACTTGGTTTTGCTTCTAGATGATCTGATACTGCTTTCAAAATACTTTAAATGCTTTCAGAAAACTTGGCACTGCTTCAAGATGACCTAATACTAATTCCAAAAGACTTGAAATGCTTCCAGAAGGTTTAATATTGCTTCAAGATGACCTGATACTAATTCCAAAAGACTTGAAACGGTTCCAGAAGACTTGGTACTGCTTCAAGATGACCTGATACTGCTTCCAAAAGACTTAATCTTGAAGAATTGAAATGCTTCCAGAAGACTTAGTCTTGCTTCTAGATGATCTGATACTGCTTTCAAAAGAGTTTAAATGCTTTCAGAAAACTTGGTACTGCTTCAAGATGACTTAATACTAATTCCAAAAGACTTGAAATGGTTCCAGAAGATTTGGTACTGCTTCAAGATGACCTGATACTGCTTCTAAAAAACTTGAAATGCTTCCAGATGACTCGGTACTGCTTCTAGATGACCTGATACTGCTTTCAAAAGAGTTTAAATGCTTTCAGAAAACTTGGTACTGCTTCAAGATGACCTAATACTAATTCCAAAATACTTTAAATGCTTTCAAAAAACTTGGCACTGCTTCAAGATGACCTAATACTAATTCCAAAAGACTTGAAATGGTTCCAGAAAACTTGGTACTGCTTCAAGATGATCTGATACTGCTTCCAAAAGACTTGAAATGCTTCCAGAAGATTTAATATTGCTTCACGATGACCTGATACTAATTCCAAAAGACTTGAAACTGTTCCAGAAGACTTGGTACTGCTTCAAAATGACCTGATACTGCTTCCAAAAGACTTAATCTTGAAGAATTGAAATGCTTCCAGAAGACTTAGTTTTGCTTCTAGATGATCTGATACTGCTTTCAAAAGAGTTTAAATGCTTTCAGAAAACTTGGTACTGCTTCAAGATGACTTAATACTAATTTCAAAAGACTTGAAATGGTTCCAGAAGACTTGGTACTGCTTCAAGATGACCTGATACTGCTTCTAAAAGACTTGAAATGCTTCCAGATGACTCGGTACTGCTTCTAGATGACCTGATACTGCTTCCAAAAGACTTGAAATGCTTCCAGAAGATTTAATATTGCTTCACGATGACCTGATACTAATTCCAAAAGACTTGAAACGGTTCCAGAAGACTTGGTACTGCTTCAAAATGACCTGATACTGCTTCCAAAAGACTTAATCTTGAAGAATTGAAATGCTTCCAGAAGACATAGTCTTGCTTCTAGATGATCTGATACTGCTTTCAAAAGAGTTTAAATGCTTTCAGAAAACTTGGTACTGCTTCAAGATGACTTAATACTAATTCCAAAAGACTTGAAATGGTTCCAGAAGACTTGGTACTGCTTCAAGATGACCTGATACTGCTTCCAAAAGAGTTTAAATGCTTTCAGAAAACTTGGTACTGCTTCAAGATGACTTAATACTAATTCCAAAAGACTTGAAATGGTTCCAGAAGACTTGGTACTGCTTCAAGATGACCTGATACTGCTTCTAAAAGACTTGAAATGCTTCCAGATGACTCGGTACTGCTTCTAGATGACCTGATACTGCTTTCAAAAGAGTTTAAATGCTTTCAGAAAACTTGGTACTGTTTCAAGATGACTTAATGCTAATTCCAAAAGACTTGAAATACTTCCAAAAGACATGGTACTGTTTTAAGATGACCTGATACTGCTTCTAGAAGACTTTATGAAGTCTTGTAGTAATTAGTTTTGGAAGTAATATGTTACTTCCAAAAGAATTGAAATGCTTCCAGAAGACTTAGTCTTGCTTTTAGATGATCTGATACTGCTTTCAAAAGACTTTAAGTGCTTTCAGAAAACTTGGTACTGCTTCAAGATGACTTAATACTAATTCCAAAAGACTTGAAATGGTTCCACAAAACTTGGTACTGCTTCAAGATGACCTGATACTGCTTCCAAAAGACTTGAAATGCTTCCAGAAGATTTAATATTGCTTCAAGATGACCTGATACTGCTTCCAAAAATCTTGAAATGCTTCCAGAAGACTCAATACTGCTTCCAGAAGACTTAAAATACTTCCAAATACTGTTCCTCAAATACCATATCAGATGAATTCATACTGCTTCTAGAAGACTTTATATTGTTTCTAAAAAACTTTTTTATTGCTTCCAACAAACATTGAAATACTTCCAAAAGACCTGTAATTTATCCAAAAGACTTGGTATTGCTTTTGGATGAGCTCATACTGCTTTCAAAAGACTTGAAATGCTTTCAGAAGACTTTATACTGCTTTGAGAAGACTTGATACTTCTTCTAGAAGACTTGGTACTTCTTCTAGAAGACTTGGTACTTCTTCTAGAAGACTTGGTACTGCTTCTAGATGGCTTGATACACCTTCCAAAAGATTTGAAATTCTTTCAGAAGACTTGGTACTGCGTCAAGATGACTTGATATTGCTTACAAAAGATTTGAAATGTTTCCAGAAGGCTTGAAACTGCTTCTAGAAAACTTGATGTTGCTTCCAAAAGATTTAAAATGCTTCTAAATGACTTTATAGTGTATCTAAAAGGCTTAATACTGCTTCTAGAAGACTTTTTTATCGCTTCCAAAAGACCTGAAATGCTTCCAGAATACCTGTAATGTTTCCAGAAAATTTGGTACTGCTTCTGGATGAGTTCATGCTGCTTTCAAAAGTCTTCATATTGCTTTTAGAAGACTTGATATTGTTTCTAGATGATTTTTTTTACTGCTTCCCGAAGACTTGAAATACTTCCAGAAGATCTGTAATGTTTTCAGAAGACATAGTACTACTTCTAGATGACTTGATATTGTTTCCAAAAAAATTGAAATGCTTCTAGAAGACTTGGTAGTGCTTCAAGATCTCTTGATATTGCTTACAAAAGACTTGAAATGCTTCCAGAAGGCTTGATACTGATTCTAGAGTACTTGATGTTGCTGCCAAAAGACAACATCAAAAAGACTAGAAATGCTTCTAGATGACTTCACACTGCTTTAAGAAGACTTGATATTACTTCCAGAAGATTTTTTATTGTTTCCGGAAGGCTTGAAATGCTTCCAGAAGACTTAATGCTGCTTCTAGAAGATGTCTAATTGGTGGTGACTTCAATACAAGATACTCATCTTGAAGATGTATTCTGTATAATGGCAGAAGTGTCACATAATAACCACAGGAATAATCACAGGGTAATTGAATGGAGCGTGAGTGTGATAGATTTTTTTTTTATTTTGAAAGGAAATGGAATCAATTCGAGGGAAACTCAGGATGAGATTGAAAGCAGAGAGCACTGTGCGTGATGATAAAGAGGGTGCAAGAATTGGTGGATAGAGTGATAGGAACGGGGAAATGAAGAAAAGCGGGTCAGGTTTGCTGGAATAAAATTTTAAGTGTGATTAACAGAGCGCGGCGAGTTTGGCTTACACTTCCCCACTATAAGAGAAAAAATATGCGATACAAAGAGACAGCCTCAAACGCCTCTAAAGATCGAGCCTGGAGTGGGGAGAATTTTGGTGCCGATGAGCCAAACTCATGTTAGATACCCAGCGGACAGGATGTTTGTCTTAATCAGGGCTAACACTCTTCCACCCCAGCAGGCTGCTTTGACCACGGAGCGAAACGATTATAAAAAAACAAACAAGATGTTTTTACGACTGAGGCCTTTTGATAATTTTCTTCCCATTTTTGACTCACCAAAAGAAAAGATAAAAAGTCTTCTGATCAGAGATCTTTCTCAGAACACCTCGAGTCTCCTAGGGAGGTTGTACAAGGGGCCCGTTGAGAGGCCTAAGTGCAGCATGCCGTGAATGCCCTCCCCGTTCCATACATACAAGTCTTCCTAAAATCTCTCGTTTCAACGAAGGGGCAGTTAATAACTAACCTCTACACATGAAAGATCTCCAATTCGCATCGTCTACACATCTTAACTCATAACTTGGTCAAAGAAGCTTCGCTCCACCTCAAAGGAATATTGTAGAAGTACGAATTATAAAAGATAAGTTATTTTTACTTCTTGGGCTTTTATTCAATTCTGACGAAACTTCGTGTTGCTAAACACGTATCAAAAAACTGGCTGATGTCACGACACTTGCCGCTCTCTGGTAATTACAAAAGAAGTAAGGGTGATGGGAAGGAGAAAAGGAATAGTTATATAGGAAAATGAAGGGAATAAAAAAGGAACAATAGCAACGAGAGGTAGTGGAGAAAATTGAAGAGAAGGTCAAAAGAATGGATGATATGAGACATAGAAGAAGTTTGAGACAGTTTAAAAAGTGTTTTTATAGAAGATGAAGAGAATCAGGAGACGGAAATGCAGCGAGAGATTAGAAAGGAAATAAGGATTAAGATAGAAGAGTATGGGAGGAGGAAAAGTGAATAGAGAATGTATCATTTAATCTGGATCAGATGATATTATAGGAACTATGAGAAAAGAGAAGGTTGCGAGATGTGATAGGATGAGGGGAATAGTTGTGGAGGAGACTTGCTTACAATAAAGAGTATTTCCGAAACATCTGGAGCTTAACTAGGGTTGTATTAGCACATCACCTTCCTAATAAAATATCATTTGTAATTAGACAATTAATAAAGTACCATAATTTTAGACCGATTATAGCGATCAATACCATTAAAACACCATTATTTCAAGTAAAACGCGCAACGATGAATTCTGAGGTTAAAAAGGCCCAAGGTGCCACATTTGATAATAAATCAACAAGTTTCGATAAAATCATCTCTAAAGAGATCCCTGCTGATATTATTTATGAAGATGATAAGTGTCTTGCTTTTAATGATATCAACCCGCAATGTCTTGTGTATTTCTTGGTAATTCTCAAGAAAAGAATTCCTATGTTGGATATGGCAGAACCAAGCGATGCTGAACTTTTGAGTCAACTGATGCTTGTTGCAAAGAAACTTGCACAAGAAAGGGCCCCAAATGGATACCGTTTGGTGATTAATAATGGTCCCGATGGATGCCAATCCGTTTATCACATACATAGGGTTGTATTGTTTCCAAAGCCGTATGGTTTGATCAATATGTTAATGTGTTTGGTTTTATGAAGAGGAATGGTAGGTTGGATGAGAAGACACTATGGTTTTAGGTAAGGAAAAGGGACTATTTAGGCGGTGAATGAAATGTGTCATGGTGTTTTGGCAACATTAGATATCTCCAGTGTATTTAATGCAATTTGGGTGCCGGAAATATTGAAGAGTTTGGTGAGGATGGGTGTGCCGAAATACTTGATATATGCAATTAGGAATTTCTTATGTCAAAAGGTGTTAAGAATTGAGAGGGTGGAAGTTACAATAAATAAGGGATGTCCATAGGATTCCAGCTTGGGTACCGTACCTGTGCAATGAATGAGTGGTTTAGGAAGGTGAATAAGTGTGTTGTTATTGTAATAATTCGGAAATTATTTAATGGTTTTGGGAATAAACCATCTGAATTAGAAATTCCCAGCTTACAACCTTTCGTTTATTTTAGAAATCAAAAAGACATCAAGTTTACGACGTCCGGTACAGAGACTAATTTTGGAAAAAATTATGTATCCGCAGTTTGATGTGGGAGATGCAGATCGACGCGGAGAAGTCGTTAAAAACGTTAGATCACGTAGATTTTGATGGTTCCCACTGTCCGGGAATTACGTGACGATTTTGGGGATTAGCTAGTGGCGGATATTATCTTCTAGCCTCGTGGTTAAGGAAGTCTTCCTTTCCGCAATCTCCCTCATTGGTTCAGAAAATTATTGTAAAATATCCGCCCCGTATTTTGGATTGGCCCCAAGTATCGGAGATGTCCAGACAATGAAGAAGGTTTTGTACCCCTCCAAGACCCAAGGTTACTTAATTCCTTGCACATGTCGGAATTAGGAGGTTCAATATATCTTCGTACCATATCTTCTTAGTAGGATTTTAAATCAAAACTTCCGTTAGATAGAAGCTTAGATTCGGTTCAACGCCAATTCTAAGTTCCGTTGAAATTGGGAACTTTGACTAAGATTCAAGGGCAACTTCCAGATCGAAGAAATCACCAGATCGGAACATAAAAAATTCACGCGATCACGTGACGCCGGTATGGTCACCATCAGCCAATCTGAAAGTCTTGGAACAAGAATCCACGGTTCTAAAATAATGACCCCGCCTTAGCCATTTAATCTTGTTGGAATAGATAGGATCTGGTAGGAGTCTTTCAGACTGAGAATGAGGAAGTGCGAAACGCTGTTTCTGGTGGCAGAAACACCAGAGGTTGAAGTCGTTTCAGTGACGGCCTCACCACAATATAGGGGTTCACAGTGTTTCAATTTGGATCCATTGGATGGCTATGTGCAATGAATGAGTGTTGGGATAAAGAGTGTAATCTATTGTAGACCTATGTGGATAATCAGGTGGTGTTAATTGGGGATGTGTCCCTAAAGAAGATTGAGAGAAGATGAAAGTAACAAGAAGAGTGACTATCAAAAACTGGAGGAGATATTCTTGTCCAAAAAGAAAATAAGAGATCCGGATGGTGAAAATGGGATGCGTGGTCAAATATTTGGAAGCGTTAGTGAATCCAGGTTTATTTTTTATAGAGCATATGTGATATGTACGAAGAAGGATAATGGAAATGTTAGGTAGAAGTCTGTAATTGCGGGAAATGAGTTGAGAGTGAGCATGGAGTTGAAGAAGATGATTGTGGAAACGATGGTGATGCCTGGATTAATGTATGGAATAGAAATATGGAAATATGTTTTTTTCTTGGAGAGTATCCAGAGATATTTTAAAGTATTTTCGAATTAGTTTGGTTTTTGAGTATTTTCAAAAACCTCCGCCTATGTGTGAAACCGTGAAAGAATATGGTAGTTTTGTATCCAAATAAAATCAAGACTATTAACACTACATATAATTGTTAATTATTAAAACAAAATTGTTTCCTTTTTTATGTTAGAAATAGATACCTTGGAGAGATTAAAATTTATCATATTTATTTCAAATTTAATATTCAAATCCCACCTCAACCCCCCTTCTTTTCGATAAACCAACAAGTTCCAAAACAACTTTTTTTTTTAATTCTCCGATTTCCTCTCCTTAAACGCACACAGTTTATTACAATTTATCCTAAAATTCAGAGTGATTTAGACTATGGGTGGACTACAAGAAACCGAAATGGCCGGAGAATCACCATTTTACGATGAAAATCGCAACACATCGCTACATTTGGCTGCATCTCGCGGTAACACAAAAGAAGTCAACACTTATTTGGACAATTACAAGAAAATCGACATGGAAAATTACTTGGGATGGACGCCATTGATGATGGCCACGCGGAATGGGCACATGGAAACCATAAAATTGTTAATAAACGCTAAAGCGAATGCGACGAAAACGAATCATTTTGGTGAGGAATTAAAAATTAAATATAACTTTTAATTATTAATAATTATTAATTAAAAATAGGATGTAGTGTCTTCATTATGGCGTGTGCTAATGGGAATTTAGAGATTATTGAGTATCTTTTACAACACCTTCTTAAAGGCGGCGTTTCAAGGACTATCATCGAATCGACGATTTCGCCGATTTCTATCGCGATTTTGTTTAAACACGATCATCTTATTCAACATCTTATTGCTAAAGGGTTTAATATTAATATTGGAGCTGCTTTTACGGGTAATGACTCAATATATTTAGATTTAACGTTAATTGATTGATTTTGCAGGAGTAACACCATTAATGTTTGCGGCATCACTAAAAAATTCATCGATTTTTAACATTTTAATATCACACGGAGCTAATCTTTACGCGAAGGATATCAATTCGAAATCAGCCCAAGATATTTCGGATCATCATAATAAATCGAAAAGACCTCATTTGCGGCTTCATATTCCGAATCAGAACCAAAATCAGAATCAGAGCCAAAATCAAAATCAGCAAGTTTATAATCAACCGCAATGTCAGTATTATCAAAACACTCCATCTAATCAAATTAATTCTTATAATATACCTTCTCCTGTTGTTTTTGTTAGCCCCCAACCTCTCTTAATGCCTGTTGGTCCTCAATATCCTCAATATACTTCAGCTCCTCAATATGGTACATCTCAATATGCTACATCTCCCCAATATTCTTCGGCTCCTCAATATTCTTCAGCACCCCAATACTCTCCCGTAATTGCACCCTCATCTCTTCCCATGCCATATCCTATCAGAAAATCGTCGAATTGTGCATCACCTATGTTTATATCCCCAGGATTAAGTCCCATTTATTATTCTTCCGAGCAAGTCTTCTTTCCACAAAATTTTAACCCAAATCAATTGTACCCTACAATCGGAGGATATTGTTATGGGATAAATAATCAAACTTTTGACCAAATCTCACCACGGTTTTAACAAATTTCCTTATTTTTCTTAATTATTGTTACTTTTGAGCTTTAAGTCTTGATTGAATATTTTTTATTGCTTTTTTAGTGTTTGTAATGATTTTGATGATTGTAAGATTTACAAATTAGAAATTTAACGTATTTTTAATAGATGGAGTTACAGGTAATTTTTTTCTTTTTTGGCTCTAACGTTGTATTTTCCTTTTTATTTTTGAACTATAAGTTTTGATTGATCATTTTATAAGGAGTTATTGTGTTCATGTATTGATTTTAAGATAAAAATGCTTTAATAAAGAACATTATGATTAAGAGGGTTCGTTCATTTCGGTAATGTTCTTATGGATGGAGCTATAAAATAATAATAGAAATAAAATAATAATTATTTATGTATTTTTTTATGAATTATGATGATTTTAAAATAAAAACGATTTTATATTTATCGTTTTATTTCATTTAATTTTTTGGTTTTAAAAATTAAAATTCATCCTCAATAAATTGCTAATAGATGGAGTCTCTAATCAATTTGATTTTGCCACGAATATGCCAAATTTTGGACTTGAAAGTTCGACTTTTGGTGTGTGAAGGTTATTCCAAAAAGCGCTCGTTTACAACTCGAATTACTGCCCCGTGGTAAGTTTTAACGTGTTTTAATTGTTGACCCTTTTATATCGTACCGTTTCTATAATAAAGAAGGAACTTATGTTGTACTTCCATAGAATGTTATCGATTTACGGGGTAGGGTATTGACCCAAAAAGGAATTAAATTTGTGATTAAACCAAAAATAATGTACACATTAAAGGATTACCCGCCTTTTGTAGCATGTATAGAATCAGTCGATGATAAGAACATTGGACAAATGAGAGATTTACAAATCGGAAAATTACTATACAACAGCAATATACACTTAGCAGCAGAAGTCTGCGTACAAAAAACTTTTAACACTTTAACTGAAAAAATAAGGGTCATGATCTAATGTGATAAACTTCAATTTTTTTTTATTTTGTGTATTAACTACATATAATTCTATTAACAAAATATGCATCAATAAAACAGAAATATTAGTTAGAAAAAAAATTAAAATTAAAAATTCTCAAATAATGCGTACAAATAAAGACGCCTTCTCCAAAATATACTTATTTACTTAAATACATAGTTGGCGATGTACGCTTTCCGATTTAAATAAAAGATAATCGGTGTCAATTATATTAGCAGAGGCTTAGAAGCTAAAAGTTAGAATGGACACGAAAGGAAAGGAAATTGAATTGGGAGAGAGAAAAATTATTGTAAAGTTATGGAAAGAGGGAAAATCTTTTCGAAAAATAGGAGAAACTGTCGGCAGGTCACACTCTTCCACTCAAAGAGTAATTAATAATTATAAAGACACTGAAGATTACCTCTCACGTCCGCGATCTGACCGAGAGAAGCGACCCCTTTTAACAAACCGAGAGAAGCGAAAAATTGTACAGCAGGTTACAAAAGAACCTAGGCAAGAAGAATTTCATAAAACTATCAGCAAAGATACGGCGAGAAGGACGTTAAAAAAAGCTAACTATCACAGTCGCGTTGAACGAAAAAAGCCATTTGTGTCAGAGGTCAATCGTCAGAAGCGGATCGCCTTTGCAAAAAAACTCTTAGACAAGCCCATTGAATTCTAGGAGAAAATTCTCTTTACAGATGAGAGCAAATTTTGCATTTTCGGCATTAAGGGTAAACAACTTGTATGGAGAAAACCTAATACTGCCCTTAATCCCGAAAATTTGAAAGCGACTGTAAAACACGAAGGTGGTGGAGTTATGGTTTGGGGGTGTATGTGCACCAAAGGGGTGGGAAGGTTGGTTTTCATAACATCGACAATGGACCATAAAATGTATATAGACATTTTAAAAGAAAATTTGAAGCCTAGCATCGAAAACTTGGGCTTGGGGCCCGAATACTTTTTACACTAAGCTTTGGCTGCTATAGAATACCCCAAAGCAACTTAAAACACGTCCACAATCGCCGGACTTGAATCCCATCGAACACCTCTGGGATTTACTGGAACGCAGGATTCGGCAACACAACATAACGTCAAAGGAAACGTTAAAAAATGTTATGATTGAGGAATGGGCCAAAATCAGTTCGGACGAAACGAAGAAATTAGTGCACTCCATGCCTAAACGTTTAAAGGAGGTCATTAAACGTAAAGGTTATCCGACCTCATATTAATATAGAAACAATGATCTCATTTATAAATTTTTTATAAATACTGTCCTGACTTGTACGCAGATTTTTGCATACCCTACATTTGTAGAATTTTTAGTTTTGATTTTTTTCTCCAACTACTGTTTCTGTTTTGTTGAAGCCTATTTTGTGAATAGAATTATATGTAGTTAATATACAAAATAAAAAAAAATCAAGTTTATCACATTAGATTATGACTCTTATTTTTTCAATTAAAGTATTACAAGTTTTTTGTACGCAGACTTCTGCTGCTGAGTGTATGTAAAAAATATATGTTTATATGGTTGTTAGGAATATTATTAATTTAGCTTAAGAAGGGTGTTGTTATACAGGCAACCCTCCTATAACACGGTAGTTAGGTTCCTAGAAAATGCCGTGTTGTGTGAAACCGTGTTGCATGAGACCCAGAGCTAGTGCAAAAAGGGGGGTTACGTTCCAAAAACTTATTAAAAACAAATATTTTTCTTAATTCGACATAAACAACGTAATTTTTATTAAAAATATAAATGTATGTACAACACAAAGTATAAAAAAAATATTTTAATCTAACGCAACCATAATTTAATGAATTTACTCGTCGTCACTGCTCAGTATAATCAACCGAGAACGTTTTTTCGGTGGAACGACATCGCCTTCACTTTCTGAACTTTTTTCGTTAGTTAAAGTTTTTGTATGTTTTCCCCTCTTAAAAAAATCTGTAATGGAACTTTGCTTGCTGGTTCTTATTAGATCATTGTAAATTTCCCGGTATGGAGCTAAACAGTTTTGCAGCTCCCTTTTGAATTTTCGACTTCTTTCCGTCGAAGGGTCTTCATTCAAGAAAAATGATTCCAGATTTTTCGCTAAGCATAGGCCTTCTTGTAATTTTTTTAATGTTAAATTCTTGACTGCACAATCTTCGTCAGAGCTAGCGTCCTCAAAATCGATTTGATTTGCATCTAGGGATGCTTCTTCTTCCACTAATAAATCTTCAATGTCTTTGAAAGCCATATCCACAAAACCTTCGCCTCCGATTGATTTAGCGACTTCTAATATCGCACCAATTTCATTTTCTAATGTTTCACGTATGTTTTCCGTTTCAATTGCAGAGGGCCATATCTTCTTCCAACACGCATTTAATGTTGATGTTTTTATTTCATTCAGTGACAAAGATATGATATCGATGCAGTGCTTGATGGAAAATTTCTTCCATGCTTCCATTACGCTAATTGATTGCGAATCGGTTGCGTCTAAAATCCACTGTAACGATCTTCTTATGTAATATGTTTTAAAGGTGTAAATAATACCTTGATCCAGTGGTTGGAGCAACGAAGTAGTGTTCGGTGGTAAGAACATTATTTTGATGTTGGGATGTGTTAAATCTTGTGGGTGGCATGGAGCATTATCTAATAGCAACAGCGCCTTGCAGCTCAAATTTTTTCGCTTTAAATACCGCTCAACGCTTGGCACAAAACAATTCAAAAACCAATCTCTAAATAAATGTCCTGTTACCCAAGCTCTCGAATTTGCTGTCCAGTATACCGGCAAGGTGTTTTTATTCACGTTTTTTAGTGCACGAGGATTCAAAGATCTGTACACTAGCATCGGTTTTGTCATCAAGTCCCCCGATGCATTACTGCACAAAAGGAGCGTTAAACGATCTTTGGACACCTTAAATCCGGGTGCAGTTTTTTCTGTCTTCGATATGAAAGTTTTACTGGGCATTTTTTTCCACCAAAGCCCAGTTTCGTCGGCATTGAAAACTTGATCTGCTGTGTATCCTTGCTCGGCTATAATGTTTTGAATTTTTTCTGGATACGTCCTAGCAGCTTCATGATCAGCCGACGCAGACTCTCCTTGGATTCTTATGCTATGAATCGCAAAACGCTTTTTGAATTTCTCGAACCAACCTTTACTCGCCACAAAATCTGGATTGACAGAGGATTCTCCTTGTTGTTTGAGATGGTTGTAAATTTTTAATCCTTTTTGTTTTATAATATTGCCATCTAATGGAATTTTTTTTTGACAGCAATCGTCAATCCAAAACTGCGGGCTGAACGTTTTGCGGATGTCGAAGATCCTGCGGCAACTGCACTTCTGATTTCTTTTTCATTTTTCTTGATTGTTCTAATTGTTGCTTCGTTCAAATTAAGGTTTTTCCCAATGTGGGATGCTTTTTCTCCTTTCGATAGACGATACAAGATTTGAATCTTTACTTCCAAAGAAATGAATTTTCTCTTGAACGTTGTTTTATCTTTACCTGACATTGCTTGGGGCTGAAGCTTAATGTCTTAAAGATAAAAAAATTGTTCTTTAACACACCGTGGCGCGACGTAAACTACCGAGTAGCAGCGTGAGACACTTTTGTTTTCAGGCCACGGAGATGAAAGTAAAGAAGGTACGAAAACCACACGGAAAACTGACTGACTGACTCTTCGAGGAAAAAACACACGCATTTTAAACCAGAACTATCGTAGGCGTTGCCTAATTATTAAGCAGCAATCGTGTGTTCCCACCCTAACTGGGCGTACCCCAATGTCCTACGGGGGACATAGGGCCCGATAAGAGGAACAACCATCTTGCTCTTCCAGCAATTTGGAAGTGACATCGTGCACGTGGCTCGCACTTTACCCGGTCGGGCACTTTACCCGGTCTGTATAAGTACATACAGTGTTGTATGTACAAAGGATTTGCAGTTTTCTCATCGCGTTATAGCGAAAACGTGTTGTAGGATACCGTGTTGTAGGAGGTTTCCCGCAATTTACGAATCGTGTTATAGCGAAACCGTGTTATAAGATACCGTGTTAGAGAAGGGCTACCTGTATTTGTATTCAATTTTACTTTTAAGATAGACAACCAATTGTACATTTTGTATATACCTGTTAGCTGAGTTAAAATAAAGTCAGTCCTAAACTAGACACAAAGGAGTTTACATTAACAGTCACCAAAATTCTTTGGATAACTATGTATATCTATAAACAAGGATAATAGTAATAAAATAATAATTATATTCTTATGTATTTTTTTATGAATTATGATGATTTTAAAATAAAAACGATTTTATATTTATCGTTTTATTTCTTTTCAATTTTAAAAATTAAAATTCATCTTCAATAAATTGCTAATAGATGGAGTCTCTAATCAATTTGAATTTGTCACGAATATGCCAAATTTTTTTAGGTTATATCAACTTAACCTAAAATATAGGCTTTAATAAATGTAATACATTGAAATCGATTATAAATAAAAAAAATGGTTATTTACGGCGTTTACATCGTCTCAAAATCAGGAGGATTAATATTCAATTTAGACCACAACGTTCCAAAAATTGAAACCGAAAAAACCTTCTCATATCCTTTAGACATTAAATTACATTACGAAAATAAAAGAGTCTCAGTAGAATTTGGGCAAAGAGACGGAATTCACGGTATTTCCTACATTTCTATATAAATAAAAATTAAATTGAACTTAAATTTTAGTGGGACACGTTCTCCAAGCGATTAACGGAATCCCCGTATCAGGAAGACAACTCGATGATGGTCGAGATGTGATGGAAATACTTCAAAATAAAGAAAATTTTCCCATAAATTTACAATTTGGGAGGCCGAAAATGACGACGAATGAGAAGATATTTTTGGCAAGCATGTTTTATCCGTTATTTGCAATTGCGAGTCAACTTAGTCCAGAACCAAAATCCTCAGGGATTGAAGTTCTTGAAGCTGATACTTTTAAATTACATTGTTTTCAAACGTTAACGGGGGTTAAAATGATGGTTTTAGCTGATAGGACCCAAGCGGGTATTGATATACTTTTACGGCGCATTTATGAGTTGTATTCGGATTATGCTTTAAAGAATCCATTTTATTCTTTAGAGATGCCGATAAGATGCGAATTGTTTGATACTAATTTGAAAGTGGTTTTAGAACAAGTCGAGAAAACGGGGACGATAACCATTTAATTTATTAATAAAGGGATATAAATGTTATTTATAATTATTAGAAATAAAATTTTGTTTTAATAATAACTCCTTTATCGATTCCTTTTAACATTAGAGACATAAAAATTCATTTTCCCAACTTGTTGGCAGTCATTAAGACTTTAAAAATGAGAACTAGTTATATTTTCAATTTCTCCAATAAAAATGAATCTTGTTTGTCAGAGTAAAAGTCTAAGAATTCATGTAATGTTACCAAATATAACATTGTATTTTCAAATGATATTGAGTTTTCAATTAATGATAACAAAATATTTTCAGTTTATAGAACTTATCAAACAAATATAAACCATTACCTAATAAACGAGATAGATCAAAAATAAAAAGTTCTAATGATAACGGTTTTGAATTTTCAAAGGAAACCCCAACAGCAAACTGCTCAGTAAGTGAATTTAAAACAACTTTTCCCAAGATATATCAAATTTTTACTTCCAAAAATAGGAATACCATCTATATTAAAACTTAAATTTATTGTTGTACTACAGTGTGAAAATCCTAATACGCAAAGCTAAAGAAAGTCTTGAAGTAAATCATAAATAAATTGAATTGACTATTTTAATTATTATTAAATTGAATGAAATTCAGCAATGTGAGAAGAAATTGAAAGAAATCTGTTTGATATGGCATCAAATTGGGTTCGGTAGAGCTTTAACTTCATACCATCCCAATTTCATATTGAATGGTATCAAGTTGGAGCTCAACCCAACCCAAATTGATACCATCTCTCATGTTGGATTGAGCTTGAAAGATGTTGGAGCTTTATGATTGGGTTGGGTTGATTTTTTCTAATGAATGGTATGAAATTGGTACTAAACCCAACCCAACCATAGAAGAAAAACTTCATACCATCCCTCATATTGAATGGTATGAAGTTGGAGCTTTATGATTGGGTTGGGTTGGTTTTTTCTAATGAATGGTATGAAGTTGGTACTAAACCCAACCCAACTATAGAAGAAAAACTTCATACCATCCCTCATATTGAATGGTATGAAGTTGGAGCTTTATGGTTGGGTTGGTTTTTTCTAATGAATAGTATGAAGTTGGTACTCAACCCAACCCAACCATAGCAGAAAAACTTCATACCATCCCTCATATTGAATGGTATGAAGTTGGAGCTCCATTCAACCCAACCATAGAAGAGAAATTTTATACAATCCTTCAGATTGAATAGTATGAAGTTCGTACCATCTCTCATGTAGAATTGAACTTAGAAGGTGTTATTGTGGGGTTGATTTTATTTTTATCGATTCCTTTTTGCACTTTTAAACATTATTGAATATGAAGACACCCAAACAGTTTAAAGACTTGAAAAATGTTATTAATAATGTGAAAAAATCACTTAAAGAGGCACAAGCAGTAAGAAAATCTGGATGGTCCTAAACAATAACTGTTTTAAAGGATACAGGACAAAATATGAACAATGAGAAGTATGTCAAGAACAATGATTGAAGATGAGGAACAGATAAAGATATCTTGATAGATCTTGATAAAAATAGCTGAGTTCAAACTATATCTGTTGATCTACAAAAAAGTTTGATACAGTTGACATGGACAAACTTTTTCAGACATAAAAACCCTGATGATACCGTTTGATACTGTATCAGTTGAACAGTATTTAGGACTTAAGAGCCTTGAAGATAGAAGGAAGTGTATGACATTCAAGATTTGTAGAGGATGTTATGTCGAGTGTGGTGGTTACTTCAGGTGTTTTGTCCCAATTAAATATAAAAATTCCGAGGATTGATGCTCGTGGCTTTAGTGTTTTTACTACAAATCATAGACCCATAAATATTAGACTAAATTCTCCATTGAATAAATCATCATTTTCCGATGTTTAACTTAACAGTTTGTTGAATTGTTATTTGATTTTTCATTGATTATTTTATTCTCTTTGTTTGTATACATTTACTTCTTCTTATGCTAATTAGTAGTTAGTTTTTTGGAAAACAAATTTCTGTTGGGATAATAAAGATATTATTATTATTATTGATGGTAATCTTGATGCTTGCTTAGATACACTTCATGAACTGCATTATTTCATTTCAGCTTGCTATATAAAGTCTGTAAGCTCATTTTGATGATTTCGTGGTAACATCTGAATCACAGACTTTAAATGATCTATAAATGATAGCTTACTAAGAATGATTGGGGTTCATCTGATGGATTGCAGCAAATTGCTGAGTGACTATCCAACACTTGCATTGCTTTAATCACTTGAAGAGTATTCAGGCCTTAATCTTAATTATGATACTATACTTCTTATGGAGAATTTCAACACTTCTTTTGAGGAAGAACTTACGATGTGACAAATTTAAATTCATTACCTCTTCTTTCTATCTTTCTATTTATCAACATCTCCTGTCCAGACAGCATACTTTCTAATGGTTAGACTCTAGTCTTAACACTATGTTTTTATTCCACATTACGTTTACATTCTGATGCTTGGTGATCGATTCTTTAAACTTATACCATATATCAGATATCAAAGAAAAGGTTAACTATTTCAGTGAACTGTACGATTATCTTTACTCCGAAGGAAAACAAACAACACTTGCCTGCATCCTGGCTCAACAATGAGATCAGAAATCTCTTGCTACAAAAACTATTCTTCGGAGATATCCTTCCAATGATAATCGAGAAAGCTACCGCGCATTGCGCAACTGCTGTAACCATCGTTATAAAAACTTAAAAAAACTGTATATTTATCGTATAATTGTCATGTGCTATTTGCAAATAGAGATGTGCGCGTGAGTGATTTTTTATGCCCGCTCACGATCTAGACCCAGGCGGGTCACGCACGTAACTCGCGTGAATATCATACATTAATGGCGTGGGTCACGTAATTTATGTTAAGAAACCTTTAAAAAGGTACTTGAATCAACAAGTTTTATAGAATCAAAACAAAGAAAAGGCTGCTAGTGCTCTCAAATACAATTGAATCATAATTATTACACAATAGTAAGATAATTTCATATAATAAAGAACAAACAATAAAAAGTCTATCCTGCAACCTCTCCAGTCTTCCACCAATATTCCTTTCAATAAGAAGCACCACCAGAGGATCCCCGATACAACCGATGGATTTCACATTTCTATTAAGTAATACCAAAAAGTGTCGGATAGATGAAGAAGATGATGTTAATATAGATATCCCAATTATTATAGTTTCGCTTATTATTATAGTCCATTATTATATATGTATAGTGTTTGGAACAAATGACAGTAGTTCATACTGTAAACAAGTTGGTAGACTCCACAATGATAAGCAGAAGCTTGACGACATAACTGCTCATGCTGTCAACAAGTTGGCTGACTCCAAACTGATGAGCAGGACACTGGAGATATAGTAGTTTATGCTTCCAACAAGTTAGCAGTCTGTAAGGTAATGTATAGTGTTTGAAAGAATAATAGCTTGTGCTGCCAACAAGTTGTCAGACTTTAACTTGATGAGTAGGACTTTGAAGACATAACAGCTCATTCTGCCAACAAGTTGACAGTTTGTAAGATGCTTTATAGTATGTGGAATAATGATAGCTCATACTACCAACAAGTTGGCGGACTTTAACTTAATGAGTAGGACTTTGGAAATATAACAGCTCATGCTGCCAACAAGTTGGCAGTCTTTAAAATAGTAAACAGTGTTTGGAACTGTAATTCCTCATATGCCAACAAGTTGACAAACTTTAAGATGCTGTATAGTGTTTGGAATAATGATAGCTCATACTACCAATAAGTTTGCAGACTTTAACTTGATGAGCAGGAGTTTGGAGACATAATAGCTCATGCTGCCAACAAGTTGTCAGACTTTAACTTGATGAGTAGGACTTTGAAGACATAACAGCTCATGCTGCCAACAAGTTGGCAGTTTGTGAGATGCTTTATAGTATGTGGTATAGTGATAGCTCATACTACCAACAAGTTGACGGACTTTAACTTAATGAGTAAGACTTTGGAAATATAACAGCTCATGCTGCCAACAAGTTGGCAGTCATTAAAATAATAAACAGTGTTTGGAACTGTAATTCCTCATATGCCAACAAGTTGACAAAACAAAAAAGTTAGAAGATGCTGTATAGTGTTTGGAATAGTGATAGCTCATACTACCAATAAGTTTGCAGACTTTAACTTGATGAGCAGAAGTTTGGAGACATAATAGCTCTTGCTGCCAACAAGTTGTCAGACTTTAACTTGATGAGTAGGACTTTGAAGACATAACAGCTCATGCTGCCAACAAGTTGTCAATTTGTGAGATGCTTTATAGTATGTGGTATAGTGATAGCTCATACTACCAACAAGTAGACGGACTTTAACTTAATGAGTAAGACTTTGGAAATATAACAGCTCATGCTGCCAACAAGTTGGCAGTCATTAAAATAATAAACAGTGTTTGGAACTGTAATTCCTCATATGCCAACAAGTTGACAAAACAAAAAAGTTATAAGATGCTGTATAGTGTTTGGAATAGTGATAGCTCATACTACCAATAAGTTGTCAGACTTCAACTTTATGAGTAGGACTTTGGAGATATAACAGCTCATGCTGCCAACAAGTTGGCAGTTTGTAAGATGTTTTATAGTATGTGGAATAGTGATAGCTCATACTACTAACAAGGTGGCAGACATTAACTTGATGAGCAGGACTTTGCAGAGATAACAGCTCATGCTGCTAACAAGTTGGCAGTCTTTAAGATAATGAACAGTGTTTGGAACTGTAATTCCTTATCTGTCAACAACTTAGCAGTCTTTAAGGTAATGTATAGTGTTTGAAACAGTAATAGATTATTCCGCCAACAAGTTGGCATTCTTTAAGATAATATACAATGTTTGTAATATAAATGGGTATAATAAAAATGCCAACAAAGGACAGCATTAGCTACATGATCCTGAAAATAATATACAATATTTGGAACAATAATAGATCATGCTGCCAACAAGCTGACAATTACTTTTTTGTTTATCTGATACTTTGTTCGAAATTTCAATCAAGAAATGAGCAATTGAAAAATCCTAATAAAATTATGATATTGCCTCGTAGCAAACTAAATTCAGGAGCACCCTCATTTTTATGTTATCAGAATACTGATTAATACCACTTAAAAAGTTATAGTACTAATTACATTAGTTTACATATTTTTATTAAACTTTTCCTCAAACTCTCCGATATTTCTTTTATAACCTAAAATGTTGAGCTGATTTTAAAACTGTCTTCAAATTTTCTCCATCACGTCCAGTTTTCGAGATATTCCAGTCTTGATGGAACCACTCGTCTAGCTCGTCATTTTCCATTCCAAGATTACTTGGAAAGTGAAAGATCTAAGTGCGAATGAAGACAATGGATTTTGAGCCACATGTTTACATTTATGGACATATTTTATATTATACTTATTGCATGGTAATTGTGCAATAACTATTACGCGATGATTCTCACCCTTATGCCTTCTTTTAGTTTAGCGTACGATATTTGTGGAAAAAGTTGGGTGAGATATTTAAATGCTGAACCATCTGCATTTAACGTTTACATAAAGTTTTTCATTAAACCCAATTTAATATACAGGGTGTTTCGGTGACTCGGGGCACAAATTAAACAACATATAGTAGAGTGTAAATGATGATGAATCGTGTAAAAATTTTTGGTCTAAACCAATAAATGGGGGAGTTATAGGTCATCAAAGTTAAGAACTTTTAAGTGATTTTTCTAAATATATTCTGTACTGTTTAAAGTAGAGCGCTGAAATTTGGTACAGTGTAAACCAATATCAAGTAGAATCATTAGAGAGTTTGTGAGTTAAATCGATCCACAGGAACAATGCTATACTGGGTGTTCCCAAATTTTATATGCTCAGAACTTTTTTATTTGCTCGTAAACCTACTATTTTTGCACTTTCCAATAGAATATTTATTTTAGAAACTTTTATTACTTTTACGTCATTTAGATAAAATTTACCGTTTTTGAGTTAAATACATAATTGTTGGATCTTGGCAAAAAATGGTAATGAAAAAACTCTAAGCCTGCCATGACAAAATTGTACGACAAATTAAGCCATCAACTCACTAACAATCGCTTAACAATTAAACAGTTGAACAAAACCTTAAAATTCGTCGTTTTTTAGTTCAATTCAAAAATGTTAGACCAGGGCAATAATTATAGTAAAAAGAACTTCTAAAAGCCGATAAACATTGAACGCTTTAAGTTTTTATACAAACGATTAATTGTTAAACGATTGTTAGCGAGTTGGTAACTCAATTCATCGTTCAATTTCATGGCTATCTTAGATTTTTTTGCTGTTGTTATTGTCGGGGTCCAACATTTTTGGATTTAACTCAACAACGGGGAATTTTACCAAAATTTCGTAAAAGTCAGAAAAGTTTCGAAAATAAATTTTCTATTGAAAAGTGCAAAAATAAATGTAGATTTATGAGCGAATAAAAAAGTTCTGAGAATCTAAATTTTAGGAACATCCTGTATAGTATGGTTCCCGTAGATCGATTTAACTCACACCCTGATTAATGATTCTACTTGCTTCTGGTTTACATTATACCAAATTTCAGCGCTCTAGCTTTAACAGTATTGAAAATATTTAGAAAAATTAGTTAAAATTTCTTGATTTTGATAACCAATAACTCCGCCATTTATTGGTTTAGATCAAAAATATTTACACGAATCATCATCATTTTGACTCTAGTATATGTGGTTTAATTTGCGCCCCGAGTCACCGAAACACCCTGTATAGTGGAGGCAATGTGACAGAGATTTATTTAAGACATTGAAAGCACCAAGCATCGTGATGTTCGCAAACATGTCGCTCAAAATCTATTTTCTTTATTCGCACTTAGATTTTTTGCCAAGCAATCTTGGAGCGGAAAATGACAAATAAGGTGAGTGGTTCCATTAAGATTTAATGATATTGGAAAGACGTTATCACGGTTACTGGGATGCAGCGATGATGGAAGATTATTTTTGGAATGCTATTACAGAAATCGACTCAAAGACATACAAAAAATTGTCGAAAAGTACTCATATCTCGCATTATACTAACAATAAGCAAATTATATTTGCTTATTATATTGAAACTGTGCCGAAATCCTCATAATTCTTTTTCGTTGGGGTGCGATTAAGTGAAGAAAGAAATTGGAAAAAATGCAAGAAAAATTGATTTTGTTAATTTGTTTTAGGCTATAACAAAAAACGGTGTATAAATGGTAAATATGAATGTTAATTAAATTGTTGTATTTTCACACATAATATTTAAATTGTTAAATATTGTGTTTTTGTATAGTTTGTTAATACAGGCCTGAACAAGTTCGATATACCGGTTTGTCCGGTGTTCGATAAAATATCGATGCAATCGGGTCACGCCGCGTGAGTCAAACGCTCACGTGAGTGGTTCATAAATTGATGCCCACGGATTAACCATCACTCACTTATGCATAACTCACGTAATTTGCACATTTCTATTCTCAAAATTTTTCGGAAAATCATGCGTTCTCTTGGTGTAGATAAATCTCCTTACCATGGTAGTTTTGATTGTAATTCCTTTGCTAGATATTTTGCAAAATCTTCTATCACTATCGATAATTCTGTTTTAGTATCAACAAATTTTTATCATTGATACTTAGTTGACACTAAGTAGTGAGGGTGCTGATGGTGTTAGTATTAAAAATCTTCTTCCTATTTTGAATATAATAACTCCTCCACTACTCCATATATTTACCTTCTCCATTGAGACACCGACTTTCGCTTTCTACCCATATTTATACTTAAGTGTCTGATGATTCTTGTCCTGATTATCTATTATTTCAGCAATTTGAAAAACACTTGCTGTATATGCAGTGTATCTTGATTATCATTGATTTTCAATCTGGTTTTCAGATAGATCATAGCTCGATATCAGCGCTCACGAAGATTACTGATTATATTTGACTTGGTTATTTATCTATAGCATTTAACTTTATCGATGGTAATTCTACTTTGTTATATTTCCAAATCAACCTGGAAGAACCAATTTGGTTCAATATGATATTACTCTGAAAGAAAAAAAGATTATCCGAACCAAATCTCTAAGACTACGAAAAATTATAAACGAAGAAATACATAAATCAAGATCACGTCTTTTTTAATTTTAGAATCAATGTTGTTAATACTTTTGAATTCAACTAATAAATAAGTTTAAAAAAATATCTAACAATCCCCAAGCAAATTTTAAAAATAGAACCATCAGTTATCAAAAGCTCATTTCTCAATTTCGTGACAAAAATGCGTTTTTAATAACGACGAGTTCGCTCGATTTGCATCTGTGAATTTTCACAATTAGGCTTATCGCGCAACGCGCACGAAAGCTCACCGGGTTACGGAGCTTTCCGTCGCCGTGAAAAGCTCTCCCGATACCTGCAGGTTAAAGTGTAAGCTCCGCGAGTTGAGGATAAAAAGGTGCGCGCTGGTTAGTTTCCGACGAACGGCCGTCCACGAAACCTGATAAACTTATTTCTCTTTTACGCGTCAAGTTTTTTTTATGTATAAACAAAAATCTCTTTGTAAATTTAATTGGTGAAAGTTTATTTTTAATAAAAAAATGGTTCTTAAAGGTTTCCTTAAAATAGTAATAGGTGTTGTATTGGTTTTAAACTTTTGTGATGGTATTCGGTGGTTGTAAGTAAATTTTTTTTATTATTTTGATTAATTAATTATTGCAATGATTGAATTTAATTTTCTAAAGAATTCCAAAAAAAAAACGATCAAAGTAACTAATTAAAGTTTCTTTAATTTATTAAGAATCACGTTTCGCTTACTGTAATAATATCTTGAGTAGATAAATATTTATTTATAATGAATATTCATGAAGGTTTACACCTTAAGCGCCATTGCTCAATCGACACATGCTTAATCCGAGTTAAATCGAATTAATTTTCGTTAATTAATGCTAATTATGTGGATTTCTATAAAAAAAAATTTTAATATGTAACAATTTCATTTGAAATTAAAACTTTTTATTTCAAAAATCTAAAAAACGAAGTAAATTATTTAAAAAAAGAACATTTTTATTATGAAAGTGTAAATTGTTAAAGTGTATTTGATACCGTGGGCGAACACCTGGAACGATTAATTACAAAATCGACCTCAGCTCGAAATTTATATTTCCATTGTAAAAGAGACGACCGAGTTGTTAAATTCTTCGGAACTGAATGGATGGAACGTAAGCGCAATGTCTCGTAAAATGGAGTGATGAATCGACCGGATTTTCTTCTCTCAAAATCTTTACCGGGTCTTACAAAAAGCTTACATCACAAAGTTGGAAGAAAAAAATCATTAAAATCGTGTCAAATACTAATGTGAAAGTACCTATTCAAATTTGCTTTAGAAAAAAAGGCTAATTATTTAACAAAGGTGGTCTCGTTTGCGTTTCACTTCGTTTAAATCCCTATGGGTGAGATGGTAATAAGAACTAAGTAAACGTTAAGACAAATGCACTTATTTAAAATCATTTTTTAGGTCAAAATATAATCGCAAAAATCAAATTTGATTTTCTCATTTCAACTATGAATTCGAATTAATTCGATTTATTGTATTATGTAGTAATTTTAATTTTTTGAGGTTGGTTTTTGAGATATTCAATGCATTGTTGCCAAATCTGGTGAAAATTTACCACATTTGATGATTTTTTTCGTGATTTGGTGAAAACTTCAGAGAAATTTCACATATCTTGAAATTTTGAATAAAATATCAAAGTATTCCTTAACAAAAAGTAAAAAGTAAAAGTAACTGTTCATTATTTTAAAGACTGCCAACTTGTTGGCAGCGTGAACTATCATGTCTTCAAAGTTCTGCTCATCAAGTTATAATCTGCCAACTTGTTGGCAGCATAAGGTATTATGTCCCTAAAATCCTGTCGATCAATTGAATTCTGCCAACTTGTTGGCAGCATGAGCTATTACTGTTCCACAGACTATATATTACTTTAAAGACTGAAAACTTGTTGGCAGCATGAACTGTTATGTCCCCAGAGTGCTACTTACCAGTTTGAAGTCTGCCAACTTGTTGGCAGCATGAGCTGTTACTGTTCCACAGACTATATATTAATTTAAAGACTGCGAACTTGTTGGCAGTATGAGGTATTTCGTCTCCAAAGTCCCGCTCATCAATTGAAGTCTGCCAACTTGTTGGTAGCATGAGCTATTACTATTCCACAGACTATATATTACTTTAAAGACTGCCAACTTGTTGGCAGCATGAGCTGTTATGTCCCCAGAGTCCTACTTATTAGTTTGAAGTCTGACAACTTGTTGGCAGCATAAGCTGTTACTGTTCCACAGACTATATATTAATTTAAAGACTGCCAACTTGTTGGCAGCATGAGGTATTACGTCCCCAAAGTCCCGCTCATCAATTGAAGTCTGCCAACTTGTTGGCAGTATGAGCCATTACTATTCCACAGACTATATATTACTTTAAAGACTGCCAACTTGTTGGCAGCAGCATGAGGTATTACTGTTCCACAGACTATATATTAATTTAAAGACTGCCAACTTATTGGCAGCATGAGCTGTTATGTCTCCAAAGTCTTGGTCAACAAGTTAAAGTCGCCATCTTGTTGGTAGTATGAGCTATCACTATTCCAAACACTATACAGCATTTTAAAATCTGCCAACTTGTTGGCGGTATGAGCTGTTATATCTCCGGAGTCCTACTTATCAGTCTGAAGTTTGCCAACTTGTTGGCAGCATGAGCTATTACTGCTCCAAACACTATACATTATCTTAACGACTGCTAACTTATTAGCAGCATGAGCTTTTATGTCTCCAAAGTCCTGATCATCAAGTGAAAGTTTACCAACTTGTTGGTAATATAAACTATCACTATTTCAAACACTATACCGCATCTTAAAAATTGCTAACTTATTGGAAAACTTGTTGGAAAGGTTAAACCCGAATCTTTCAACTTCTAGGTGTAGTGTTAGTTCTAATTTTGTATCATTACATCTAACTCTAGAACTAGAAACATTTGGGTTTAGCCGTACAGCGCTCAAAACGACTAAACCCGAATGATTCTAGTACCAGGTCTAGTGTTAGTCCTAGTTTTACTTTAATTCAAATATACAATTGGGTCTTATATCATAATAGGGTTGGGTGTCCTATCATACAACCCAACAGATGCAAGCAGCTATCATACAGATGGTTGATTGCAAAACAGCAAGATGATCTTGGAAGATAGATGTTCTGCCATTCTTAAAAAAATGAGCACCATTATTTCCACAAATTGATGTTCTTAAGCAACTACCATACAGATGGTTGATTGCAGAACTGCAAGATGGTCTTGGAAGATAGATCTTCTGCCATTCTTAAAAAATGAGTACCATTATATCCACAAATTGATGTTCTTTATAAACTCATAATTTGATCAAGAGTAGAGGAGACATAGGTAGAATGTTTCCTTTATATAGGTTTATCAAATTTGGTTGCTTGATTTTCTCATTTCAAATATTAACGTAAAATTGTGATTAATTAATTAAAAACATGAAATGATTCGAATTAATTCGATTTGTTTTATTACGTAGTAATTTTCATTTTTTCAAGGTTGGTAGTAAAAAAATTCTACGTATTGTTGCCAGATCTGATGAAATTTCATCACTTCTCATGATTTTTTTTCGTGATTTGCTGAAAACAGAGAAATTTAACATTTCTTAAAATTTTGAATGAAGTATCAATGTATTCCTTAACAAAAAGAGTAACTGCTCATTATTTTAAAGACTGCCAACTTATTGGCAGCATGAGGTATTATGTCTCCAAAGTCCTGCTCATCAATTGAAGTCTGCCAACTTGTTGGCAGCATGAGCTATTACTGTTCCACAGACTATATATTACTTTAAAGACTGCCAACTTGTTGACAGCATGAGCTTTTACTGTTCCACAGACTATATATTAATTTAAAGACTGCCAACTTATTGGCAGCATGAGCTATCACTATTCCAAACACTATACAGCATTTTAAAAACTGCCAACTTGTTGGCAGCATGAGCTGTTATGTCTCCAACGTCCTGGTCAACAAGTTAAAGTCTGCCATCTTGTTGGTGGCATGAGTTATCATTATTCCAAACACCATCTAACATCTTAAAATCTGCCAACTTGTTGGCAGCATGAGCTATTACTGTTACAACTTGTTGGCTGTTTTCTTATGTGCAGTAACTTTTATAAAATTAAGTTTTATATTAGTTTTAATTATATTCTATTAGTTTTATTAACTTTAACATTAAATGCACTATCTTTCTATTTAACTGCAGATCTTTCTCGTTTCAACGAACTACTTTTCAACCAATGATTCATTATTAGTTACTGTAAGCGTACTTTATCTCTCCGCGATGAAGAAAGCTTTACCAACACTACTATTTTACAAAAGCACATATGTATATATAGCTCTGTGAAAATACTAGTATTAAACAAGTGATTGCCAATAGTCGGCTGCAAACAGTTGGCTGCATCTATCAGGTAACCAAATAAGTTCATGTGGTTTTGTATACAAAGTACTATAAAAACCGCATGATGGCGTTTTTAGCCAGACGTTGTTGGCAAACTTGTTGGCAGCATGAGTTATCACTATTCCAAAGACTATCCAGCATCTTAAAAAATGCCAGCTGGTTGGCAGCATGAACTGTTATGTCTCCTAGTGCTGCCCATCAAGTTAAAGTTTGCAACTTGTTGGTAGTATGAACCATCACTATTCCAAACACTATACAGCATCTTAAAGTCTGCCAACTTGTTGGTAGATAAGGAATTACAGTTCCAAACACTGTTCATTATCTTAAAGACTGCCAACTTGTTGGCAGCATGAGCTGTTTTGTGTCCAAAGCCCTGTTCATCAAGTTAAAGCCTGCCAATTTCTTGGTAGCATGAGTTATCACTATTCCAAACACTATACAGCATCTTCAAGTCTACCAACTTGTTGGTAGATAAGGAATTACGGTTCCAAACACTGTTCATTATCTTAAAGACTGTCAACTTGTTGGCAGCATGAGCTGTTTTATGTCCAAAGTCCTGTTCATCAAGTTAAAGTCTGCCAATTTATTGGTAGCATGAGTTATCACTATTCTAAACACTATACAGCATCTTAAAATCTGTCAACTTGTTGGTAGTGTGAGCTATCACTATTCCGAACACTATACAGCATCTTAAAGTCTGCCAACTTGTTTGCAGCATGAGCTTTTATGTGTCCAAACTTTGTTGTAAGTAATAATATTTTCATCTTATATCTTAAATATTAAAGATGATAAAAAGAACCTTTTGAGACACACAATTCATAACATTCATACATATTAACAAAAATTGTTGGTAATAAATCAACGAAATGTTGACATATTTCTGCTGTAAATGGATAAAATTCATAATCAGAACTATAAATATCAATATAAATACCAAAAGATGAAATAAAATTTATTGATTTATTAAATTCTTCGGAACTGAATAGAGGGAATCTAAGCGCAATATCTCATAAAACGAAGTTCTTTCAAAATCCTTATCGTTTCTTACAAAACACATCACAAAAATTGTCCGAAAAAAAATCATTAAAATATCAACAAATCGTGTCAAATACTAAAGTCTTTATCTGTGAAAGTACCTATTCAAATTTGCTTTAGAAAAAAAGGCTAATTACTTAACAAAGGCGGTCTCGTTTGCGTTTCTCTTCGTTTTAAGTCCCTTTGGAAGTGTTTGATTTACATCCGGTGTGTGTGTACACATCGTCGGACCATTTAGATCTGAAGACCCAAAAAATAAAAAAAAAATTACAGGAAAAAACTGTTATCAATTAGAACAAAGCGGTGTTCTAAAATCGTTATTTTATCGCCAGTTTAACACCGTGTCTCTAAAATAAGCGGGTATATTTTAATTGAGCCGTTGGAACTATAATCGAGTACAAATTACGAAAACGCCTGCCTTCGTGAGAATCGGTCACGTGAGCTCTTTCTCCTTCATTCCCCGCAATTAAAACTATTGTGCTCGATGTCGTACAGTTTTCAACCTTTTAAAAGCTCACCTTTATTGCCTCCACCACACCGAGCACTTTTTTCTTATACGCTCGCCCAACGTATACTAGTATTAAAACGTGTTAATTTTAACCGCACACCAATCACAATTTTATTATTCCCCTACGTTTCTTTTTTCCCTTCTTTTTTTCTTTTATTCCTTCCCCGGATGAGAAAGCAGTAAAAAAAATTACGTAACTTCTTGCACCGTCTTCTTCGATGAGGAGAAGGAGGAGAAGAAGAAAGAAGTGGAATCGGTTACGAAAGTGTGCGTGAGTTTTCACGCCGATGGAAAAAAGATTTACCTCTTTCTTTTTCGTGTTGTTTTTGACGACCCTTCTCTCGTTACCCGGGGGGCCTCAAAGAGGTGTCGTACTAGAGTGCTTCTGAACAACATAAAAAGAAAGAAAGTGTCCTAGGTTGGATAATCCAACAACCCTACGTTAGATACGTCCTCAATGCCCAAGGGTATTGTATGGGAAAAGGATCGGGGAGGGAACAATTTGGAGCGAGGGGCTCGTCTGACTGGCACCTTATAATGACCCCTAGCACCTGTAATTAGCTTGCTCGGGATCGTTTTGAACGCCCCAAACGATTCTATCGCACGCTAATTATATATTATGTCACGACTTTGGCACTATCTATACACCTCTTTTTTTTCTTTTTTAGGTTGTTTTGACCATTATTTTCAACTTTTATCCTCACGATTTAATAAATATTTTCTTTACAATCTTCTATTTATTAGTTAGGTACCATATTAATTATCATAATTATAAAAAAATAGTCATAAAAATTCTTTAAGAAACAACACTTAACCCAAGATTAAATTGTAAATAAAGACCCTTCTTGGCAATACTTAATGTTTGCCAGGGTAGGAGCTAACAAAAAACTCTGTGATAATTTAAATCATCGTGAACCTCAAAAATTAGTTAATTTATATATACATATATATACAGCGCGTTCCGTAATTGTTCCACGTTTCGTATGGTTTCAGAACTTAAAAAAACATAAATATGTCGTAACATTGTTGAAGACATTCATACGTCTTGAAGATGTGGTATATAATTTTAACGTTAATATGTTCGCTTTAAAATCGAACGAAGAATGTTTCTATGTCTAGATTATCCGCCAATTTCTGAACATTCTCTATAAATAAACTCATATTTACAGAGACACCTGTATATATATATATATATATATATTATTATTATTAAATGTTCAATTGAACACCCTGTATATCTTTTTTATTCATGAAAATGAAGAATTGACATATTTGTTAAATTAAAGCTGAAAAATCTATGTTATAGCCGAAATCCCGCTTAATATGAGCAAAATTCAGTCTACAAGAGCACGCGTTACACCTCAAAAGAAACCTCCAAAGCAAATTTCTTTGATGTTGTTGAGTACGTAATTATAGTGGGTCGTTCTAAAAACTCCACCAACAAAAAATGTACTACAAATCCTTTACTATGTTGTCAAAATGCCATCTTAAAACTGTAAGAACTACGTGAAAAGTCGCTATTTTTGAAAATTAAGGAAAAGTCAAAAACTATCTTTTAAAGTTCTTATTTTCCTTTACTAATAGCAAAAAGGTTTTTACGATTCATTCACAGATATAGTCTGTTCCACGAGCTTTGAGTCGCACGTCATACCGAAAACACACCAACTAAGTAGCTTGTGGAGCTACGCCTAGCAATGCAGCGTTGCCAAGCATTTTTTAACACCTCGATGGATGAATGGATAATTAATACCTAATAATATACCTAATAATAACTTAATTCGCAATTCGTTAATCTCTTTAAAACGCTTTTTTATTTGCTGTTTACGGATTTTGTAGATAACATAACCATAAAAGTAGTTGACGTGATATTAACGACAGTTTGCTGCCTGGAAAGTGTTTTAATGACATTTTTATTAACAATTTCTTCAAATCCACATTTCAAGTATACTCTGTTCAACGACCATTGGGTCACACGTCTTGCCGAAAACACGCCCACTGAGTAGCGACGTTGCCAAGCGTTTCTTAGCACCTCGATGAATAAATGGATAACGCACCCAATTCGTTAATCTCTTTAAAACGCTTTTTTATTGGCTGTTTACGGATTTTGTAGATAACATAACCATAAAAGTAGTTGACGTGATATTAACGACAGTTTGCTGCCTGGAAATTATTTTAATGACATTTTTATTAACAATTTCTTCAAATCCACATTTCAAGTATACTCTGTTCAACGACCATTGGGTCACACGTCATACCGAAAACACGCCCACTGAGTAGCGACGTTGCCAAGCGTTTCTTAGCACCTCGATGAATAAATGGATAACGCACCCAATTCGTTAATCTCTTTAAAACGCTTTTTTATTGGCTGTTTACGGATTTTGTAGATAACATAACTATAAAAGTAGTTGACGTGATATTAACGACAGTTTGCTGCCTGGAAATTATTTTAATGACATTTTTATTAACAATTTCTTCAAATCCACATTTCAAGTATACTCTGTTCAACGACCATTGGGTCACACGTCATACCGAAAACACGCCCACTGAGTAGCGACGTTGCCAAGCGTTTCTTAGCACCTCGACGAATAAATGGATAACGCACCCAATTCGCAATTCGTTAATCTCTTTAAAACGCTTTTTTATTTGCTGTTTACTGATTTTGTAGATAACATAACCATAAAAGTAATTGACGTGATATTAACGAGAGTTTGCTGCCTGGAAATTATTTTAATGACATTTTTATTAACAATTTCTTCAAATCCACATTTCAAGTATAGTCTGTTCAACGACCATTGGGTCACACGTCATGCCGAAAGCACGCCCACTGAGTAGCGACGTTGCCAAGCGTTTCTTAGCACCTCGATGAATAAATGGATAACGCACCCAATTCGCAATTCGTTAATCTCTTTAAAACGCTTTTTTATTTGCTGTTTACGGATTTTGTAGATAACATAACCATAAAAGTAGTTGACGTGATATTAACGACAGTTTGCTGCCTGGAAATTATTTTAATGACATTTTTATTAACAATTTCTTCAAATCCACATTTCAAGTATAGTCTGTTCAACGACCATTGGGTCACACGTCTTGCCGAAAACACGCCCACTGAGTAGCGACGTTGCCAAGCGTTTCTTAGCACCTCGATGAATAAATGGATAACGCAACCAATTCGTTAATCTCTTTAAAACGCTTTTTTATTGGCTGTTTACGGATTTTGTAGATAACATAACCATAAAAGTAGTTGACGTGATATTAACGACAGTTTGCTGCCTGGAAATTATTTTAATGACATTTTTATTAACAATTTCTTCAAATCCACATTTCAAGTATACTCTGTTCAACGACCATTGGGTCACACGTCATACCGAAAACACGCCCACTGAGTAGCGACGTTGCCAAGCGTTTCTTGCACCTCGATGAATAAATGGATAACGCACCCAATTCGCATTTCGTTAATCTCTTTAAAACGCTTTTTTATTTGCTGTTTACGGATTTTGTAGATAACAACCATAAAAGTAGTTGACGTGATATTAACGACAGTTTGCTGCCTGGAAATTATTTTAATGACATTTTTTAACAATTTCTTCAAATCCTCATTTCAAGTATAGTCTGTTCAACAACCATTGGGTCACACGTCATACCAAAAACACGCCCACTGAATAGCGGCGTTGCCAAGCGTTTCTTAGCACCTCGATGAATAAATGGATAATGCACCCAATTCGCAATTCGTTAATCTCTTTAAAACGCTTTTTTATTTGCTGTTTACGGTTTTTGTAGATAACATAACCATAAAAGTAATTGACGTGATATTAACGACAGTTTGCTGCCTGGAAATTATTTTAATAACATTTTTATTAACAATTTCTTCAAATCCACATTTCAAGTATAGTCTGTTCAACGACCATTGGGTCATACGTCATATCGAAAACACGCCCACTGAGTAGCGGCGTTGCCAAGCGTTTCTTAGCACCTCGATGAATAAATGGACAACGTACCCACTTCGCAATTCGTTAATCTCCTTAAATCGCATTTTTATCTGCAGTTTACGGTTGTCGTCAATAACATAACCTTAAAAAAATGTTGTTTTGAAGCGTAATGTTTAAAACAGATTGTAGGAGTTCGTAAAGTGAACGGCAACATGGCATTTTGCTTTATTCATTTCATTTACAGTATTATGTTGATATTCAGCTGTTTGTGAAAAAATGGCTGTGTGTACCTATATACAGGTTGATTCAAATTTGATGTCTTCAAGATCTTTTGCTGATCCTCGTTTGATTCTTAGCAACGTGATTAGGCAGAGTGCAATTGAGGATATTCTCGGATCACGTAATTTCTTTTCATTTTCTTGGTTACTGAGGATGATGTCCGTGCTGCTGTTACCCACTCTAAGTCTACAGCTATAGGTGCGGATGTTATTGGCTTCAGACTTCTTTTACCAAATTCTGGATGTGGTTTTGACGCCGTTACCCATACTTTTAACGTCTCGTTCAATTTGTATTCCCATCAATCTGTTGTATCTATATCAAAAACAAAATCTCCGTCTCAGGTGGGTGATTTTCGTTCAATTTCAATCTTATCTGCGTTGTTAAAGGCTATTTTGAGCAGGTTCAGAAGTATCTTGAGGAGTTTAATTTGAGCAATAATCTGAAATCAGGTTTCCGCAAGAACCATACCATAACAGCTGCATTAATTGAAATTATTGCTAATGTTCGATTTGCTTGTTATAAACGTACTACCATGCTGGTTTTGCTTGACTTTACTAAGCCTTTAGACTCAGTACATCACATGCTTCCGTTAACAGCTCTATCTGCTATTAGTTTTACTGCTTCCTATGTTTCCTGGTTCCAATTCCACTTGTTGTGTCGATCTTTATGTGTGCGCATGGGCAGTGTTTCGGATTTGCTTTTTTCTATTTATATAAATTGTATCACTGATAATATCTCCTGTAACTATCATTTATAAATGACCTCCAAATCTACACTTCCGCAAGTGTAAATGATCTTCCAGATGCTATGTTAGGCCCTCTCTAACGTCTTTGAGTGGTCAAGCCATTGCGTTTGTTTCTCGTCCTTTATTGTTAAGGTTGAACTCTTTAAATATTTATAATCTGGTGCTTAATGGCACACAGATTTTTGACAGTATCAGGTTTGCTGATACTGTCAAAAATCTTGGCGTAGTTATGGACTCGACACTGTCTTGAGCGCCACAGGTTCAAAATGACTAAAAAAAGATTTACTGATACTGATAAACTGCCGTTATGAAGACTCAGCTAGTCTTCGTCATTAGATGAATGTCCAACCCAGTCCCCGTCGTCTTCGTAGTCTACTAAGTTGGGTTCCTCATTAGATAACTCTTCGAAAACACGTTTTATAACGTTTTTCTTTTGTATTTTACACTCAACCTTGGGCCTATCCTTGGAACGATGCTGGAACTGATGGATGGAGAACTGCAGTTGTCCTCAGTCACTGGACTCAGTTCCTCTGGTGCTCTATTTGTTTCTGTCAAAGCGTGTCCCTCAGTAAATGGAACTTCAGAACTTAACTCTTTAAAAGATTCGACTTCTGATGTGAAAAATTTTTGTTTTCATAAAACCAGACTTGATGGTTTTTTGGGGTCATCGCTGCATCATGGGCCACATTCATTAAACTTGCGATGTCGTAGATAGTTGCTGAATTTTCTGAATGATTCAGCATGTGTCAACTGCAGCCTTGAATGGCACAGAAACAGCTTTATCTCTAAGTGTTGCAGCTTATGGCTACAATGAGACGATTCTGAGCTTTATCAATGACTTCGATGGACAAATGAGCATCTAATTTGTCATAAATCAGTAGACTTCAATTTTCTTTTCTGCTCTGTGATAAACTGATGAAGTGGTCCACCACTCTGATGGCAACCAACCTGAAAAATTTGCCAAACCCAGTGCCTCATGAGGTGTTCCACGAAGCATATGTCGCTTAAAAACTTTTCGAGGAAAGGTGATGATAGGGGGAAGTAAATAATGGCACTGGTTGTGACTAAGATTCCCCTCTCGTCACTGGTGCAGGAACTCACTTCCTTAATTCCTTTTTCTGGCTTCCTGATATAAGACTAATGTAGTCTTTTAGTGCAGACTCCTCATGCTCTATAAATACTCTATTTGCGCACTGAATGGAATTGTTTCTGATTGGTTAACTCAAACAGTTCGCGAAATTTGAATGGTAGTATGTATGTACAGCGTCTCAATGTGTATCACCCTCCCCTACTCTATTTTAGAAACTATTCGTTGTCTTCTTAAATGTCTTCCGTTGCATGACCAAATCCAATTCAATCCAACCTATATATTTGAACCAGACCTCTTATTTAGGAATGTCAACTTATCCATAATATCTCAATTTTGGGACATCCTGTATATTTCAATTTTAACTCGCAAAATGCGCACTAAAAATATAAGATTTATGTTATATGTTTTAAAGCGCATTTATTATTCATTTTTTTCTAAGGATATCCCCCAAAATGATATTGAATTGATTCCACGCTTTATGTACATACTGTATACACTAAAAAGAAAAATCTCAATAAAATACATTCATTCCAAAACAATGTTGTTATCAACTCATCACAAAAACCAATCTAACTCCATATATCTTAATTATACGGTATATATCGTCCATCATAACATGTACGATAATTAACATACTTATAATTGATAATTAACTCCGTTTCCTTTTGATGTTAATGCCTATCTACTTACACAAAGAATATTTATGGCACCATTTATAATAAAAATGTTCTTTTTTAGATTGTTTTGGTCATAATTTAAATTAATGAAAAAAACAATTTTTCCTCATTAACAAAGCGATTAGCATAATTATAAAACGTGTTTGTTCTCGATGTAACAACCATCCTTAAATTTTACAACACCCATTAACCATCAACGTATATTTATGGCTCCGTTTTGTTATAGTCCAACACAAAAACGTAGTAAAAATTGATCCTCTCTCGGTGAGAACGTGGTCGTAGAGGAGAGCAAATAAATTCTCTCCACCAAACAACGTGAGATTCTCGGAATCCCTAAGAATCTTTCCTCGATAGTACCAGATAAATATTTGGTTTTATGTAATTGATTTTAAATATTCCCACATTTTGAGAATTTTATTTTTCAATGGCCCATTAGCATAAATTGAAATGATTCGGGGTTGGGTTTTTCGATAATTTTAAATATTATAGATAATTTCCGATAAGAATCACATTCTTTCTTAGATTGGATTCGATTTGAAAAGCGGGTTAATTAGAATACTTAATGTAAGCGATTGGAACACGAAATTTCCATTCGTTTTCAAATTTATGTTGCATAATTAGTTTATTTGTTTGCTTCTTATCTCTATTTTTTTTAGATCGTTACAACATTCTAACATTAAATGGAATTTAACCTCTTTAAACGAAATCGGAGGGCGAGGAATACGTTCAGGAATACGATCTCCGTGCGGAGTTGCAAGACGAAGATATGGCTTAGCAAAATTGCAAACGAAACTATGTAGGGCCACCATGGAAGCGATGCCTCACGTTGAAGCCGCCGCTACTTTAGCTTCAAAAACTTGTAAGACGATTTTTCAAAATCGGAGATGGAATTGTTCGTCGATTGATAAAGCGCCGTTTTTAACACCTGACTTAATGAGAGGTAACATAAATAATTTTTTTTAAAAAATTGAAACTTTCCAAGTCAATGGACTCTTAAATTTAGGAAATTTTCTTTTGAATTAATTTATGGTCGTCGAAATAAATGTCACCGAGGCGGTGTCTCGTAAATAAAAGCGCCGGGTTGCATCACGACGGCTAATTTAAATTCGTTTTAGGTTTGGTGTAAAATACGTTATACTACAAAAAAAAAGTATCAGAACATAAAATTCTACTACATCTTTTGTTGTTGTGGAGATATTAGCACATATTTATACAAAAAGAAAATATTTTCAACAGAAGAATGATTCTTATATTTTTTTTAATTGATTGTCCATAAAATAACTAATTTACAACATATAATCAGAAAAATAGGGTTTTAATGGTATTTAGAGTGGTTTTGTAATCTCAATGAGTTATACAGGATGACATAGCAAAAATACATTGCATAGTGTACTAAAAGATACGGGGTGTTAAATTTTATTTTTTTGAGGTTTTTTTTTGAATATCTTTAGCCATTATCATGCTAAATTCAAATATGATGTTAATTTTGTGATTAACTCACCAATATGGGTTTTCTATTAATGTGTGGGTGCACTGTATCGAAATTTCTTGGAGAATGATTTAAACACATTATTAGAGGATGTCCTCCGTTGGTCATTATTGGAAGAATGTATTACATGCATGATGAGGCGCCAGCTTACTTTTCTCGAGTTGCAAGGGAATATTTGGACATGGCCAGCTCGTAGTCCCAACCTTAATCCCCTCGATGTTTCATTTTGGGAATTTATGAAATATGAAGTTTATGTAGTAGAAATACATAATAAAGAACAATTGGTGATAAGAATTATGAAATCATCAGATAGATTTCGTAATAACCCAGGAATATTTCAAAGATACCGTCAATCATTATGAAGAAGAATGGAAAAATGTATTGAAGTATAAGGGCAACACTTTAAACTTCTAAAATTCAAAAATTGTATGGTTTGATTAAAAGATTTTCTTTCCTCAATAATCCAGGAAGTAATGATTTTAGATTTCTGAACGTGAAGTTTGTCTACTAGAGCATGAAGCGGGATTAGAATTTGAGAGATTTTTGGTAAAATTTAATTATTTCTAAGAACCTTTGTAGATCCCTTAGGGTTTTCGGTTCAGAAAAAGAAATAATGGCTTTGATTCCAGAAGGAGAAAGTTTAATTCTTTTTGATGATGTAGTACGGCTAAGAAATTCTTTAATTAAGATAAAATTTTTTAAAAATTAAATTAAGATTTCGTTCCGAAAATACATTTAATTGTTAATATCGAAATCGTTTAGTCTTTCAAAAAGGATTTGTAAATGTTGAAAATGTTCGTCTTCGTTTTTGTAACAAGAATATCATCGATGTAAATGAAAGTAAAAGTTAAGCCAGAAAGAACTTCATTGACAAACCTTTTTTTATGTCCAAAAGGCATCAGTAGAAACTCAAATAGACCAAAAGAAGTGGTAATTACAGTTTTATGGATATCTTCAAGGGCGACAGGAATTTGGTGATATGCACGAACTAAATAGATTTTCGAATATATTTTGCAACCAGGTAGGTGTAAGTTGAAATCGTGAATATGGTGTAACGGATATAAATCTGGTACCGTAACTAAGTCACCAAAGTCTTTTTTTGGGTACCATGTACAAAGGTGAAGCTACTGAGGAAGAGGAAGGACGACATATACCTAAAAAGACAATAGTTTCAAATTCCTCCTTAGCAATGGAAAGCTTTTTGAAGTCTAATCTTCTTGGCCTATTAAAAGGAAGATGAGAGTTAGTAATAGTTTTATGATTTAACTCGAGATGAGAAATCTGGACAAGATAATAACTTTGGGAATTTTTTGGGTAAGAGTAAATTTGGTTTCAATAGAAAAAATTCGATGGGATGGAGAAGGGAAATTTAAAACAAAGCCTAAAGTTTATTTAATTACAACGTTTATTTTTATTCTCTACCAGTAATTGATATGTACGTATAGTCACCACCAATAATGGGTTTATTGACATCTGCCAATATAAAAATAAAGGGGAAGTTTCTTCTTAATTGTAATGATACAGCAAGGAGTTTCTTTTCAAAAGTTTTGATAATGGTTCCATTAGCTGCTGAAAGAACAACTGTTGATGATTGTTTGTTGAAAGAGAAACGTTTGATTGGTAGAAAAATGAGGAAAGTGAGGAGGTCAATGAGGAAATTCAAGTTGTTTCAACTCATTAAGTTTTGGGTTTTTGAACTTTAGAAGAAGAAGAAGAAGAGGAGGATGAGGTAGATTTAGAAGGAAAATTATTAAAGCAGTTTATTGTTTATTTAGTATACAATTTTTCAAGTCGCCTACCCTCTTCCCACATCTCCGCCACCTCGCCCCCATCATCACCTCTCTCATCCATCTTTTACCCCCGTCCCTTTCTCCCAAAACCTGCTTCCTGTGCATTGCCTCATCCCTCAGCTCACTACATCTTCTCAGCATGTGTTCCAACATGTCCCAATCTTCACCACACAGCCTACACCACCTCTTAACATCGTCCGCCCAGTATCTATTTCCCCTCTCTTCATTGCCACAGCGGAATCTGGCCACCATTTTCTTCTCTTCATCATCAACCTCCATCAACAAATACTTTGGCCGCTCCTCTGTCACTATCTCCCCATACCTTTCATTATATCTCCCTTCTGGCATCTTCCTGCCTCTGTATATCCCTGTCCCTATCTCTCAGTTCCCTCCACATTTCGATTCTTTTCGCTCTACTGGTTTCGATGCCAATTAGTGAGTATCCCACCCTTCTATAATATTCTTCCCTGTCTCATTGCCAATAGATCAGCCTCCTCCTCTTAATTTCCCTCCAACACTCTCCCAGGATCTTGCACTGCGGTCTTGCTTCTATCATTTCCTCATACTTCACCGCTCTTCTCCCCGCCTCCACCCTTTCTGCATCCATCTTAACCTCCTCCCTCACTATATACCCTGGGGTCTCCCTTGCCAACCCCAGTACCCATCTCCAACATCGTGTTTGTATATCCTACAGCAGACCTTGTTCTCCCAACCCCATACTTCTGCGCCATACATCATTGTACTCCTTATCAAGCCATCAAACATCACCTTTCTTTTTCCTACGTCCCTTCCAAACGTTCTTTCTCTCCATCCCCAAACCTGTCTCGTCACTTTATTCGCTCTTTCTGCCATCGCCCTCACATGCGCCCCGACCTTATTACTTTCTGTGAAACCATATCCTAGGTACCTGTACTCCTTCACTTGCTATATCTCACTTCCTTTTTCTCCCCCCTTTGCAGAACTTCATTATCTTTGTTTTCTCGACGTTTACCTCCAACCCTTTCGCCTTAAAACATCTTTCCAGGAATCTCATCATCTCTTTTATCTCCACCGCTTTTCTAACCACGACCACCAAATCGTCCGCAAACCCAACCCAACCCAACCCATTTGCCCCTTCGCAAGTCTCTTTTCCAAGTCCGCTGTATATATTGTAAATAGTGTGGGACTATTTACCTGTCTCAATCCTTTTGTCGTCCAGAATACCTCACTTAGCTCTTCCCCCACTTTAACCTTGACCATCGTCTCCCGGTACATCTCCTTCACCCTCCCTATCAGTTGTTCTGTGATATCTCCCCTCCTCATTTCCTCCCAGAGCTTCTCTCTATCCACATTATCGAATGCAGTCTTCAGGTCAATAAACAATCCATATAGCTTTCCAGCCTTCTTGTTCAACTCCCTATCTCTACCAGGTGTTCCAGAATGTATATATTGTCAATTGCCCCTCTTCCCGTCCTAAATCCCGCCTGCCCATCCGGCAACCATTCCCTCCACTCCATTTCCTCCTCTAACCTCCCCAGCAGTATCTTTGCATAAATTTTGAAAGTTGTGTTCAACATAGTAATCCCTCTATAATTGCTCACCACTATTTTATTCCTCTTTTTATACAGTGGGCATATTATCCCCATTCTCCATTTATCCGGAAACTTCTCCCCCATCGATACGTCGTTTACTACCTTGCATAGCTTCTTCCTCACTGTCTCCGTCGCCTCCAATCACGCTTCATTCTGGATCTCATCCTCTCCTCCCATCTTCAGTCCCCTCAACACTGCCTCTACTGTGTATGTATGGAATGAGGAGTGCGTATTCTATACGCTGCACCTAGGCCACAACGGGCCCCTTGTATACTGGCTCCCGCTAAGAGGTTTGAGATGTTAAATGCAACTATATAACCCGAATTTTGGCTGATTCCGCTTCCTGACCGACCCCCCACCAAACCAGGCGTGCTATGGCACAGGCCCAGTGTGGTTCGTCCCTGTCAGGTGCCGCTCCAGGAATACCACATCCTTCTGGACCCCTACGAGGTGCAGACCTCCAGGGCGCTAACGCGCATTTAGCCATTTTTATTCAAACCCCTTACACACATAGTGATAACAACAGCCACAGATGAACGACTGGTTGCCGGGACCGACGGCTTAACGTCCCCTCCGAAGGACGACTGCCTCTATTTCTTCCAGTGTTATCTCTTCTCCTCCTTGCAAACCTCGCTCTCCCTCTCCCATTGTTCTCTCTTGCACCCCTTCCAACAATCCCATGAAGTCGGTTCTCCATTCACTCATTTGTATATTTCTGCTGATTTCATCTCTTCCCTTCCTCATCCTCTTTAAGTATCTCCATATCTCATTGTCCTCTTTCAACACCTTAATCTTCTCGACCTCCCTTTCCTTCAGCTCCCTCTTCTTTATCTTGCATATTTCTTTGTAGAAGGAAAATTGAAAGCTTTCTCTATTGAAACCTTTACAAATTTTTTTAGAGATTGTTTTCAGTGTTTAATTTAACAAAGGAAAAATGAAATTACACCATTTCCCTTAACAGTTTCGAGCACGATCTCTATATTTCGAGTGATAAATGCAGATATTGGAATCCCTATTAGAACTTCTGAAGTTTGACGAGATTGTGTTTTGAAAAGAAAGGCTTCTACGATAAAAACAATGTTGACAACAATGTTGATCAGGAAGATCTTTATTGAAATGTAGTTTGTTGTTAATGGAGGTAATCTGATTGTCCATATCGGCTTGTTTTTTCGCAAAAGAGCTAAAAATACTTCGACATGAAGTAGTGAAAGCTTCAAAAGCTTTGATGAAAGCTTGATGAGTTAAATTTTGTAGAAACAACGTTACAGTTATTTTAACATCAATTTCCGCCAAATTTTTTTCGATTTCATTCGCGTTCGATTGAAAGAATCTAACAAACAATTCCGATCACGTATTGCCGACATCATCCCAAATTTCCACAAACTTAATTCCTTTTAGTCGTCTTTTCGTGGTATCCCTCCGTTTCTCTCGTTCGTTAAGGGTGGAAATCCCCCCTATCGCTAACACAACCCTCTTTTACTACGTGAATAGAATAAAAACGTTATAAATTGTTGAAGTAAAAAAATGCATACTAGCATAATTAAAACACAAAGAATACTTTTGTATGTTACCCAAAAACGGAATCTCGCATGCGTAACGTTGACATTATCATAATTAACAGTAAACCTCCCTTTCAAACTTAAAGGGGAACCTCTTTCGCACGCCACCATCAACTTTCGTGGCAATAAATATCAATTTTATCGTTGAATCTCGCCGTTCGAGGATCATGCAATAAACGGGATTGAAAACTGATACTGTCCAATTATACGAAACGATCAATTATCTTATTAAAAAAAACCAAACTTTTAATCTTAAGTAATCTTATAATTTAATCGATTTTCTTAACATTTTTTTTTCTTTTTAGCCACAAGAGAACAAGCGTACGTTTACGCAATTAGCGCAGCCAGTTTAACATATACAATGGCAAAAGCGTGCGCAAGCGGCTCTTTGCATCATTGCACGTGCGCGAATCCGCCGAAAGAGCCCCCCGGGGAAAACTTCAAATGGGGAGGATGCGGAGACAATATCCGATGGGGTTCGAATTTCGCCAAGAAATTCGTTGATACGGTCGAAAAGTTTAACGCGAAATCGACGCGGGATGAGGACAACCTCGAATTACAACAGGAAATTAAAACGTATCATGATAGGAAAATGGCCAAATTAAAAGGGCACATTGCAACGATTAATTTGCATAACAATAAAATTGGGAGAAAAATAATTTTGGAGAATTTAAAAACGCAATGTAAATGTCACGGGGTTTCGGGATCGTGTAGTATAAAAACTTGCTGGAAATCGTTGAGTCCGATTGATGATATCGGGGAACAACTCCTCAAAAAATTTACTACCGCTAAAGAGATCCAAAAAAAGCACGTTTTAATTGAGAGAGAGGGGGAACGAAATTTACCCAAAAACGAATTAATTTATCTTATGAAATCGCCGGATTATTGTACCAAAGATGAAAAATTAGGGAGTGTTGGTACCGTGGGAAGGTTCGTTTTAACTCAATCAACTATAAAAATAACTTTTTAATTTTTTATTTACAGAAGATGTAACGTAACATCGAATGGCACCGACAGTTGCAGGCAATTGTGTTGTGGAAGAGGTTATAGAACGGTGGTTGAGGAGAAGATCGAGAGGTGCCAATGCAAATATTATTATTGTTGTTACGTGAAATGCAAAACCTGTCGGACGTTCACGCAAATTCACGAGTGTAGTTAAATGATCCGAGTACTTCTAAGAACGATGAAGATTGTAAATATGTAAATATCGGTTAGATTTTAAGATGTGTGCTATATGTGTCCGTTTCGTGATTGTTATGTCTTAATCTTTAATTAAGTAACTTATTACAAATGATATGTACGTAAACGATTTTAAGATTTAATTTGGATTCTTTTGCTTCAAGCTTCTCTTGCCTTAAAAAATATTAAATTATAATATTTATCAAAAAAAATCAACGAGTACTATATTATTAGAATAAATTTGTGGGAATCAAATAAGAGATTTTGCTTAAGTTAATAATATTAGTTGCCCATAAACTTTGAGAACGTGCATCATCATTCGAAATTTGCTAGGTAAGTTATTACGAGAAGATGAAATCATTAAACAAAAATAAATTGTGGGTTAAAATGGCAAAATTCGGTCTTAAAAATTGTTAAAGAACATTTCGTTACGGAAGTAGATAACTCTAAAGTAGGGGTTCTCAAACTTCATCTACTCAAGGACCCCCTACAATGACTTATTGACTTATTTATAATAAGGAATAAGGTATTTAACTTGTATAGGTTAAAAAAATAAATAATCTATTGATTTTGATATTTTTATTTTTACATAGGCCTATAGAAATATATTGAAATAAGTAGGGGTAAGAGGACCCCAATAACTTCATGACATGTTTCTTTAGCGCGAACAATGGTATTGTTTTTTGGTTTTAACAATCTCTAAAATGTTGGGATTTATCTTACTAAGTTTTAACCTTAAATAGGTCTAAATATTTTTAAGTCTATTTCTCATTGCTGGTTTCAAGTTGCACAGTTCAGAAAATGTTCTTTCACACAAATAAGTTGTACAAAAACGAACTATATATTCCCGAGCTTTTTTGGCAAGTCCTGGAACTTCAACTTGAGCAAGTAGCCAAAATCTTGTATCTTGAAGAAAATAGCTTGTTATTTTCTTCATAAACAATCTCCCAGGGTCTGCTGCACGAGAGTTCAACCAATTGGTCCTGCTCAGTATCAGAAAGACCAACAAGGGCACTAATACTTCTCTTCTTAAAAGGATATTTGATCCACTCATTGTTAGGGTTGGGTTCAGGAAAATAGCTTCTAAGAGTTTGAGCTGAACCTATATATTCCAGAGCTTTTTTGGCAAGTTCTGATACTTCAACTTGAGCAAGTAGCCAAAATCTTGTTTCTTGAAGAAAATAGCTTGTTATTTTCTTCATAAACAATCTCCCAGGCTCTGCTGCACGAGAGTACAACCAATTGGTCCTGCTCAGTATCAGAAAGACCAACAAGGGCACCAATGCTTTTCTTCTTAAAAGGATATTTAATCCACTCATTGTTAGGGTTGGGTTCAGGAAAATAGCTTCTAAGAGTTTGAGCTAAACCTATATATTCCAGAGCTTTTTTGGCAAGTTCTGGTACTTCAACTTGAGCAAGTAGCCAAAATCTTGTTTCTTGAAGAAAATAGCTTGTTATTTTCTTCATAAACAATCTCCCAGGCTCTGCTGCACGAGAGTTCAACCAATTGGTCCTGCTCAGTACAAGCAAGACAAACAAGGGCACCAATATTTCTCTACTTGAAAGGATATTTGATCCACTCATTGTTAGGGTTGGGTTCAGGAAAATAGCTTCTAAGAGTTTGAGCTAAACCTATATATTCCAGAGCTATTTTGGCAAGTTCTGGTACTTCAACTTGAGCAAGTAGCCAAAATCTTGTATCTTGAAGAAAATAACTTGTTATTTTCTTCATAAGCAATCTCCCAGGCTCTGCTGCGCGAGAGTTCAACCAATTAGTCCTGCTCAGTATCAGAAAGACCAACAAGGGCACCAATACTTCTCTACTTGAAAGGATATTTGATCCACTCATTGTTAGGGTTGGGTTCAGGAAAATAGCTTCTAAGAGTTTGAGCTAAACCTATATATTCCAGAGCTTTTTTGGCAAGTACTGGTACTTCAACTTGAGCAAGTAGCCAAAATCTTGTATCTTGAAGAAAATAACTTGTTATTTTCTTCATAAACAATCTCCAAGGCTCTGCTGCACGAGAGTTCAACCAATTGGTCCTGCTCAGTATCAGAGAGACCAACAAGGGCACCAACACTTCTCTACTTGAAAGGATATTTGATCCACTCATTGTTAAGGTTGGGTTCAGGAAAATAGCTTCTAAGAGTTTGAGCTAAACCTATATATTCCAGAGCTTTATTGACAAGTTCTGGTACTTCAGCTTGAGCAAGTAGCCAAAATCTTGTATCTTGAAGAAAATAACTTATTTTATTGATAAACAATCTCCAAGGCTCTGCTGCACGAGAGTTCAACCAATTGGTCGTGCTAAGTATCAGAAAGACCAACAAAGACACCAATACTTCTCTACTTGAAAGGATATTTGATCCACTCATTGTTAGGGTTGGGTTCAGGAAAATAGCTTCTAAGAGTTTGAGCTAAACCTATATATTCCAGAGCTTTATTGACAAGTTCTGGTACTTCAGCTTGAGCAAGTAGCCAAAATCTTGTATCTTGAAGAAAATAACTTATTTTATTGATAAACAATCTCCAAGGCTCTGCTGCACGAGAGTTCAACCAATTGGTCGTGCTAAGTATCAGAAAGACCAACAAAGACACCAATACTTCTCTACTTGAAAGGATATTTGATCCACTCATTGTTAGGGTTGGGTTCAGGAAAATAGCTTCTAAGAGTTTGAGCTAAACCTATATATTCCAGAGCTTTCTTGGCATGTTCTGGTACTTCTATTATTTTCTCATACTTCACCGCGCTCCGCTCTTCGACGTCAATTTTTGACACGAAATATATGTAGCCCCACATATATTTATTTTTTTTGCGGAATAAAGGCGCATTGATTTGTTGATATTCTTAGGACGGCCCTGTCATCGCTTCATTCACCCGATCCGCCGCCATTTCCTCGCTCTCCGAATCACAATAAATAACCAAATCGTCCGCGTAACTTATTACGTGGACATAATCCCCTAATTCTTGTTTTAGAGTGGACATATCAAATAATATATAAGATATCAAATAATATGGGGCTTAGAGAACTGCCCCTAAAATTCACCATTGTGAATTGTTTCGACTTTGTTTGGATCGTTTTTTAATTTCAGATGTTTTTCTGCGAATAGGTGGTGGATATTTCTATAAATGGGATATGGGATACAAATCCCCTGCATTATGCGGATTAACGTGGGGACATGGACATTGTCGTATGCCGATTTAATGTCAATAAATGCAGCTATCAATGATTTCCTCCATATAAAAGCCAGTATCTGTTACCAATGCTCCCAATGCTGTTATCCAATGCTCCCTTATCTTTCCTAAAATCAAACTGCATCTCGTCAAATACTCCCCTATTTTCACACCACTGTTATATAGTGTATAGTATATATGATAGCTGTTATTCTCGTTTGGATTTTTGTAGGGTATAAGAATTAGAACAATTAGTACAATTTTCCATTCTTCTGGTATATTTCCGCCACGTAATATTTTGTTATAAATCGATATTAACGCTATCTTAAAGTTTTTTGGAAAATATTTCAACATAGAGTATGTTATCCCTTCTGTTATTGAGCTTTCAAAGTCTTTCAATGTAAGAAGATCGGTACATCCGGTTGTATCAATATCTATTGTTTCTGTGTTTTTCAAATGAATCTCTGTTAGTGATGGAATGTGGGGGTGCTATTATATTATATATCCTTACTTTATGCCATATCTGATTTAGCGGAGAAAAGCTTTAAAAAATAGAGAACTCTGTGCATTGGTACTCTTGGACATTGAAAATGCCTTTAATTCGGCGCAATGGAGGGGAATCGTGGATGCGTTTCAAGACAGAGGCGTCAGCAAATATTTAGTACAGATAGTGCAATCATATCTGTCGGAAAGGAAAATAATAACCGCAAATGAGAGTTGTCATGAAGTCACGAGTGGGGTCCCACAGGATTTGTTTTTGGGGCCGCTTTTAAGGGTTTTGTACTACGACAAGATACTGCGATCAGATTTGGAGAGCGGCGTAGACCTCATCGCATACGCTGACGATTTGGCTTTGGTGGTTAAAGGTGAAAGTCCAGCGGAGTTGGAAGATAAAACGTCGTATGCTGTTGGAAGGGTGATGACGGAACTAGGAGAGATGGGCCTGAAAGTAGCAGTCCATAAAACCGAAATGGTCCTACTTCAGGGATGAAGACAGATTAGGGATATGAGGATAAGGATAGGAGAGATGGATGTAGGAAGCGTAGACAAAGCCTAATATCTAGAGGTGTGTACATGAACAAGGATATGTCCATGACAACACACGTTGTTGAATGTACGAAAAAGGCAATATTTATTTTTTTTTCAAATGTTCAATATTTTGAGGGAGAATAATGCCAAACGAAGGAGGTTCCACAGCAGGAAAGCGAAGACTGCTGGCATCTGCGGTTACTTCGGTCGTACTGTATGCGGCCCTTACTCGAAAATATGCATACAATTCAAAAAATATAAAGCGACGCTGACGAGCGTAAATAGAAGATTGGCCATGGGTATCGAGCCATGGCCATGGATAAAGAGGAGGGATGGACTAGAAAATTGATCCTAAACGTAAAAGAGTGGATTTCACGAAGCTGGGAAGATCTAGATTATCACCTTACATAAGTGCCAAACATATTTGTACAAAATCAAAAAGCAGGTTTCAGATAGATGCTGGTTTTGTGATCTTGAGGACAATGCGGAGCACACGTTGTTCGTCTGCGAGGAATTTAGAGAGGAGTTTGTGAGCAAAAATGTGGAGGGGTCCTAAGCCGAAAAAAATCTAGTTCAACACATGCTAGATAAAGAGTATAAATGGACGGCTGTTAAAACCATGGTCACTTCAATAATGAAGAAGAAGGAGAAGTACGAGAAGGAACTTGAAGACCGGGAAAGGAGGGGGGACTAGAACCCCCCTCCACCCAAGTACGAATAGATTAATAATAAATGTTATAAAAAAGTAACCATATCCTTTTTTATGTGTTATCTTTTAACGGACAAACGTCATCATGATGAGATAGGTCCTTTCCGAGAGTTAAGGAGGGTGTGGACATTCCACTCCTTTCAATTTCCAGGAGGTAGAAGAAGAGTAACGGTCGAAGGTGGGTTACAGAACAATAATTTGATGAGTATAATATTGCGCAACTAATAACGGAAATGTTCCGCTAAAATTCGCTATACAGGTAGCCCTCCTCTAACACGGTATCTTATAACACGGTTTCGCTATAACACGATTCGTAAATTGCGGGAAACCTCCTACAACACGGTATCCTTCAACACGTTTTCGCTATAACGCGATGAGAAAACTGCAAATCCTTTGTACATACAACACTGTATGTACTTATACAGACCGGGTAAAGTGCCCGACGCGGCTCTGCGAGCCACGTGCACGATGTCACTTCCAAATTGCTGGAAGAGCAAGACGGTTGTTCCTCTTATCGGGCCCTATGTCCCCCGTAGGACATTGGGGTACGCCCAGTTAGGGTGGGAACACACGATTGCTGCTTAATAATTAGGCAACGCCTACGGTAGTTCTGGTTTAAAATGCCTGTGTTTTTTCCTCGAAGAGTCAGTCAGTCAGTTTTCCGTGTGGTTTTCGTACGTTCTTTACTTTCATCTCCGTGGCCTGAAAACAAAAGTGTCTCACGCTGCTACTCGGTAGTCTACGTCGCGCCACGGTGTGTTAAAGAACAATTTTTTTATCTTTAAGACATTAAGCTTCAGCCCCAAGCAATGTCAGGTAAAGATAAAACAACGTTCAAGAGAAAATTCATTTCTTTGGAAGTAAAGATTCAAATCTTGGATCGTCTATCGAAAGGAGAAAAAGCATCCCACATTGGGAAAAACCTTAATTTGAACGAAGCAACAATTAGAACAATCAAGAAAAATGAAAAAGAAATCAGAAGTGCAGTTGCCGCAGGATCTTCGACATCCGCAAAACGTTCAGCCCGCCCCAGACCAGCAATAATTGAGAAAATGGAAAAGGCCCTCAGCATTTGGATTGACGATTGCTGTCAAAAAAAAAATTCCATTAGATGGCAATATTATAAAACAAAAAGGATTAAAAATTTACAACAACCATCTCAAACAACAAGGAGAATCCTCTGTCAATCCAGATTTTGTGGCGAGTAAAGGTTGGTTCGAGAAATTCAAAAAGCGTTTTGCGATTCATAGCATAAGAATCCAAGGAGAGTCTGCGTCGGCTGATCATGAAGCTGCTAGGACGTATCCAGAAAAAATTCAAAACATTATAGCTGAGCAAGGATACACAGCAGATCAAGTTTTCAATGCCGACGAAACTGGGCTTTGGTGGAAAAAAATGCCCAGTAAAACTTTCATATCGAAGACAGAAAAAACTGCACCCGGATTTAAGGTGTCCAAAGATCGTTTAACGCTCCTTTTGTGCAGTAATGCATCGGGGGACTTCATGACAAAACCGATGCTAGTGTACAGATCTTTGAATTCTCGTGCACTAAAATACGTGAATAAAAACACCTTGCCGGTATACTGGACAGCAAATTCGAGAGCTTGGGTAACAGGACATTTATTTAGAGATTGGTTTTTGAATTGTTTTGTGCCAAGCGTTGAGCGGTATTTAACCCTCGCAGTACTGACGTTTCGCCAACCGTTGCGGACGGTGCCTGGGTCAACCGAGACCCGAACAGTTTTTGTTTACGTAGAATATAAAAAATGAAGCTTTTGCCATTATGATTTTGACTTATTTTATTTTAAAGGTGAACTATTATTAGGGATATAAAATAATACATAAAAATAAAATTTTAAAAAAATTACATAAAAAATATTTATTCTAAATCATTACAATTTGTACACAATTTCCAATACACAAGCTACATCTTGAGCGTTTTTCTAATGTTGTACTCATTTGTTTATTTATTTTTCGGCCTGTACTTTCGATGGCGTCCACAATGTGTCTCGAAAATACTACTGCATTGGTTTCAAATGCTCTAGCTCTAGAATCTATGTTTGCAGCAACTAACTGTTCAGACAAATTTTCTATAAATTGTTTTCTTCTTGATTTTATGTTACCAGTTGCCCAATCCGGATTTTTGGGTTGCCATAATACAAATGCATAATAGGCTGCAATATCTATATAATGTAAAAAAAGCGACAGAAGCCAACGTCGTGTACATCTCCGGCAAGTGTATTCTCTTAGAATTTTATCTAAAACATCCACTCCACTTTTTGTTGAATTGTAATAATTGATAATATTAGGTTTGTAATTATTATTTTCGTCAGAAATAGCATGTTCTCGATGAACGCTCGAAAGTAAAACTACGCATTTTCTTGGTTTTGGGATATACGACACAAGTGTTAGATTTTCAGAAAATATAAAATCGGAAGAGAATTGAGCTCTTCCGGATATTGTTATCAAAGATTTTGGTAAATCCTTTCTATTTTTCCGCATTGTTCCCACTATAAATATGTTATCTTTGAGTAAATCCTCTGCAAGTGAGATATCCGTAAAAAAATTGTCGGTTGTGATAGTTCGATTAGATCCCTTCCAAAACTCTGAAAGAACTCTAACTACTCGTTGTCCTTGTCCTTTCTCCGGTGTGTTTCCGCATTTTCCTAAATACACTTCAAAATTACAACAATAATATGTAGTTGCGTCACATAGGGCACATAATTTCAGCCCATATTTCCTCGGCTTGCTCGGCATATACACCTTGAATGGACATCTTCCTCGAAATGTTACTAATTGTTCATCAATAGTGCCTACATTAGACGCTCGGTAATTATCTCTGCAATTTCTTGTTAAAATATTTGTAATGGTTCTCAAAGCTGCCAACTTATCGGTCATTTTTCTTTCTTCTCGTGTCTGAAAGTCGTCAAAACGCAAAAATCGTAAAATGTTTGTAAATCTATCACGAGACATAGATGCTCGATAAATTTGTCGACTATAAGCAATCTTTTTCTTCCATAGATCTTTTTTACTTTCACGTGATTCCCGAAAACGGCCAGTAATTAGTAAAATCCCAAAAAATGCCTTCAATTCAACACGGTCTACCGGCTTCCATATATTATTTGAAAACATTTCATAATATTTAACCGCTTTTTCATTTGTATAAGTAATTATAATGTCCATGATTTCATCATTTATAAATAAATCAAAACATTGTTCCATGGTTTCTACACCCTCAGAATTTGCTGTGAGTGTAGCATCATATTTACCAAATTCTGCATCTCTGTTTGTGGGGGAAATATATCTCCATGTTCGTCCACAAACATTTTGGTCTTTACAGTGTGACATATTATACTATTTTCACCACTAAACTCATCACTTTCATAATCCTCTTCTTCTGGTACTGCATCACTAAAAGCCAATGACGCACATTCATCATCAGAAGACACTTCATTGTTATAATCATCATTATTATTTACAAAATTAGCAAACATTTTATTTTTCGATGTAGATCGTTGCTCTAAAATACACCTTCTGTGAACTAAATCAAGAATTTAATGGCAATTGTATTGTCGCTATAGCCTCTTACACAGACAGACGCCTGGCGCTGTAAAGAAACGGTCGAGACATATTTTTTCGTCGTTTTTTCGTCGGGACGTCCGTTTGACGCCGATCTAACTTAACGCACTCCTTGAGTAACGACAAATCTATTTATTACAATTTCTCGCAAAAATTTATTTGGGTCCAAATAGACCCAGGCACCGGAATACGAGGGTTAAAGCGAAAAAATTTGAGCTGCAAGGCGCTGTTGCTATTAGATAATGCTCCATGCCACCCACAAGATTTAACACATCCCAACATCAAAATAATGTTCTTACCACCGAACACTACTTCGTTGCTCCAACCACTGGATCAAGGTATTATTTACACCTTTAAAACATATTACATAAGAAGATCGTCCGATTCGCAATCAATTAGCGTAATGGAAGCATGGAAGAAATTTTCCGTCAAGCACTGCATCGATATCATATCTTTGTCACTGAATGAAATAAAAACATCAACATTAAATGCGTGTTGGAAGAAGATATGGCCCTCTGCAATTGAAACGGAAAACATACGTGAAACATTAGAAAATGAAATTGGTGCGATATTAGAAGTCGCTAAATCAATCGGAGGCGAAGGTTTTGTGGATATGGCTTTCAAAGACATTGAAGATTTATTAGTGGAAGAAGAAGCATCCCTAGATGCAAATCAAATCGATTTTGAGGACGCTAGCTCTGACGAAGATTGTGCAGTCAAGAATTTAACATTAAAAAAATTACAAGAAGGCCTATGCTTAGCGAAAAATCTGGAATCATTTTTCTTGAATGAAGACCCTTCGACGGAAAGAAGTCGAAAATTCAAAAGGGAGCTGCAAAACTGTTTAGCTCCATACCGGGAAATTTACAATGATCTAATAAGAACCAGCAAGCAAAGTTCCATTACAGATTTTTTTAAGAGGGGAAAACATACAAAAACTTTAAATAACGAAAAAAGTTCAGAAAGTGAAGGCGATGTCGTTCCACCGAAAAAACGTTCTCGGTTGATTATACTGAGCAGTGACGACGAGTAAATTCATTAAATTATGGTTGCGTTAGATTAAAATATTTTTTTTATACTTTGTGTTGTACATACATTTATATTTTTAATAAAAATTACGTTGTTTATGTCGAATTAAGAAAAATATTTGTTTTTAATAAGTTTTTGGAACGTAACCCCCCTTTTTGCACTAGCTCTGGGTCTCATGCAACACGGTTTCACACAACACGGCATTTTCTAGGAACCTAACTACCGTGTTATAGGAGGGTTGCCTGTACGCTATCTCTTAGAGTATATCTAATGCTTTCGATTGATGATAATGGCGTCGTAAGTGCTTCCGTTTTCATGAATCTAGAGGCAACTTCCGGTTATACCAAAAATCGCCCTAATATCTTAACCGTTATATTTTTTCAAGTTTCGTCTGTCGATTTCTATTATATACGACGTTATGAATAACTTTTTAGTAATAAGATTTTGTACTAAAATCAACCGTTTGGGAGTTATATCGATTTGTAAGAAAATATATTTTTTACATTTTAACTTATATCTCGGAAACTACGCGCCTCCCTAATTTCCGGCTTACATCGTTATCAATTGCTAGCAAAGCTCTAATTGACTATAATTTCGACGTTAGCGCTTCAAGTGTGAAAAAAAGAGAGTGAAAGAGAGTTAAATTCCTCTGATTGAGGAATATTTAGCATTTAAGAGAAGTGAAATCTTAAAATTTAAAACTTACCTTATTCTTGTAGATAACTGAATTTTTTGATTCAAAATACTTGGAATTTTCATTCACAAAGGATTCTTGAGTTTATGGAATACTTCTTTGGAATGCTGGATTAAATTACTTGAAATTACGAACCCGTTATTTTTCTTGTTATTCAATATTAACAAATTAATTTTATTTCAAAAATCTTTTCTTTAGTTAAATTATTCAAATTTTTGAGGTTATGTCATTATTATGATTGAGGTTATGTCACCATTATGATTGAGGTTATGTCACTATTATAATTGAGGTTATGTCACTTTAGTTAGGAAATTTTTTCTCCGCTCGGAGACGAATTTTGCACGCACCCCTCGTCGCATTCAAAATCAAACTAAATCAACAATTTCGTTTGTTTCTTACTAAAACAATTCAAATAACGCGTTCTGATTGGTCGAAATCTTCAACTTGAAATTCGTAATTTAAATTTTTTCATTACTACCAACTTCGAAACGTCAAAGTCACCGATTGAAAATTATAAAATAATTATTAAAATTTTTATTATAACATTAATTATGTATAAATCGTTGTAGTTTTAATCCCTTTTATCTTTGTTTTGTAGATTTTTAACGTTTCCTTTAATATTTTAGAGATTAATTTCAAAAATATAATCGAATATTAATTTATTGATTTTGGGCTTAATTCTTCGCCAAAACTCGGATGTGATGAATATGTTTTGTTGTTAACATTCTAAGATTATCTTTTTTAATGATTTTAAACCGAGAAATATGAATTATAAGAAGAAATTAATGAAAAAATTAAAAATTGAGGTTATGTACCTGTCAAATTAGTGCATATGAAGAATTTCTTGTTCTAATAAGTTAATGTTATAATATAGTGAGTTAATGTTAATAGAAGAATGAAAATGCTCACAATAAATTAATAAGCAAAGTTTAAGATGACTTCTAGAATGTTAAATGAATTAAAAATGTGAGTTCCGTACTTGCTTCGACCAAGCACCGTTTCATAAATAACTATTCTTCAGTGTATAACCCATTTAATAGCATAGTTAAAGAGGGTTAACGTAAATGGTTTGACCTGGAAATCTTTATTTATTATAATTATTATAAAAGTAATTTTGTACAAAAAAATCTAGCCGAAATTAAAACCATCATAATTCGGTGTGAACATCTTCACCACCTAAAACGACACTCAAATAAAGATTAACTCACCAAAAAACATTAAATAATTCCACTAACCTTGCACATCCTCTTCCTCATCATTATCAAAAATACCAGAATCGATTTTTTGTTGCAACCTCCTAACATCCTCATCGTAACCTTTCCATTCGGGCAATATCCTCACAGCTGCAGTTAATTTCGCTTCTTTAGTCATCGGGTTATTGCACTAAAATCAAATTTTATTATTATTATTATTAAATTAATTCAAAAAAAAATAAAAACTTACTAAATCGATAGTTTTAGCATATTGCTTCGATGCATCATCACACCACGTCTCACACCACAACCATTCTTGAGGTAACGATTTAATAGCGACCTGATGAATCATATTGTTGGGTAAATCTTGATCGAGGTTTGATAAACTGTTAGGATCTTGACTTAACGCTTGATATTGCCCCCGAAGGCGATCTCCGGCTGCGATTCGTCTAAATCGTTTTAAATCAACGACGTATAAAGCGGAAATATGATAACGACGCCCTTGGAGGTGATTCCTCCAATATCCTTGCTTCCAAAATCGGAATCCATCCATTTCTTTGCGCGAATCGCAAAAGGGGGTGTATCCGTAAGGGGCTCCGCCGAGATCTAATTGTTGGAGTTCTTTTAAATCGGCTCTTACGACTTGATCAGCATCGACGAATATGATTTTTTTAACATCTAAAGGGAATAGAACGTCCAAAAACAAGATTTTGTACCCCCAAATGATTCTTTGCTTCTCCGTTTGTTGATGAAGCCATCTCGGCCATTTATATTGAACTAATTCGTATTCAAATCCGTATTCTTTAGCCATATATGGGAGGAAATCTTTTATTTGTGGGGATAAATAATTTTTTAAGAACCAAAATTTAACAGGGGTTTTAGTATGCTTTAAAACCGATAACATCATAATACGGATGAATCGTTCGTATAAATGACCGGATGCTAAAGAGAAAATGTTGAGTTTTTCGTCTGTTTCTTCTTCGTTGCCACCAAAGGAGCTTTAGAAATAATTTTATTGTAAATAAAAAGGTTATTAGATTAAATTAGTGGGGATTATTTAAAAAAAAAAAAATTTGGGATTTTTTACCTTTCATCTAAGAAAACACTGCATGCAAAAATTTGGGTGAGATATCAAGCAAATTTGATTAAAAATGAAAATACCTTGCGATTGAATTCCAAATTCCGCCGTTTGGCTCATCTTCTGATAATAAATCCATGTACATTTTGTCGGGTTTCTTTTGTACTTTTAGTTTAACGATTAAGGATCTTAATGAGTTTATTAAAACTTTTATGTCGGATGAATTTTGTGGGGTATCTGTTCCTTCATGACTAAAATAATAAAAGTTTAATTAAAAAAATTCGTTTATACAAAAAAAATTGGTAAAACATTAATAATATTTTACCATATTTTTAGAATTTTGTTTCTGAGAGTCGTGGCATAATTTTAACAAGTATAAGTTGTAAATAAAAATAAAAAATAAGTTAATGAAAATGTTTGATAATGATTCATTATTAATGCATAATCAATTTCGATCATTTTCGATTAAAGCAAAAAATGTCGTATTTCGCGTTTTTATTACAAAAATCGATGAAATTTGACTATATTCATTTAATATTGTTTGAAATGAACCAGAAAACCATAATCTATAACCAATTATTACAACTAGATACAAGAAAATTGCAGGAGTAGAGATAAAATCTTCAAAATGTCAAAATTTCGGGGTTTCATTACAAAAATCAACCCTAACTCAAAAACCAAAAGGGATGGATAAAACCAAATACATGAATATTGTTTGTAATGAACTAGAAAAACATAATCCATAACCAGTTAAAAACTAGATACAAGAAAATTGCTGGAGTAAAGATAAAATCTTCAAAATGTCAAAATTTCGGGTTTTCCTTATAAAAATCGACACTAACTCTAAAGCCAAAAGAGGTGGATAAAACATAATACATGAATACTGTTTTTAATGAACTAAAAAGACATAATCCATAATCAGTTAGAACCTAGATACAAGAAAAATGCAGGAATAGAGATAAAATTTTCAAAATATCAAAATTTGGGGATTTCACTACAAAAATTAATTCTAACTCAAAAATCAAAAGAGGTGGATAAAACCTAATACATGAATATCGTTTGTAATGAACTGGAAAGACATAATCCATAACCAGTTAAAACCTAGATACAAGAAAATTGCAGGAATAGAGATAAAATCATCAAAATGTCAAAATTTCGGATTTTCGTTACAAAAATCGACCCTAACTGAAAATCCAAAAGAGATGGATAAAACCTAATACATAAATACTAATTGTAATGAACTAGAAAGAGATGATCCATAACCAGTTACAACCTAGATACAAGAAAATTACAGGAGTAGAGATAAAATCTTCAAAATGCCAAAATTTCGGGTTTTCGATATAAAAACCGACCTTAACTCAAAAACTAAACGAGATAGACAAAACCTAATATATGAATACTGTTTGTAATGAACGAGAAAGACATAATTCACAACCAGTTAAAACCTAGATACAAGAAAATGGAAGGAATAGAGATAAAATCTTGAAAATGTCAAAGTTTCGGGTTTTCATTATAAAAATCGACCCTAACTCAAAAATCAAAAGAGGTGGATAAAACCTAATACACAAATACTGTTTGTAATGAACTAGAAAGACATAATCCATAACCAGCTAGAACCTAGATATAAGAAAATTGCAGGAGTAGAGATAAAATCTTGAAAATGTCAAAATTTCGGGTTTTCGTTACAAAAATTGATCCTACCTCAAAATCCAAAAGAGATGGACAAAACCTAATACATCAATACTGTTTGTAATGAACTAGAAAGAAATAATCCATAACCAGTTAAAATCTAGATACAAGAAAATTGCAGGAATAGATATAAAATCTTCAAAATGTCATAATTTCGGGTTTTCATTACAAAAATCGACCCTAACTCAAAAACCAAAAGAGATGGATAAAACCTAATACATAAATACTAATTGTAATGAACTAGAAAGAGATGATCCATAACCAGTTACAACCTAGATACAAGAAAATTACAGGAGTAGAGATAAAATCTTCAAAATGCCAAAATTTCGGGTTTTCGATATAAAAACCGACCTAAACTCAAAAACTAAACGAGATAGACAAAACCTAATATATGAATACTGTTTGTAATGAACGAGAAAGACATAATTCACAACCAGTTAAAACCTAGATACAAGAAAATGGAAGGAATAGAGATAAAATCTTGAAAATGTCAAAGTTTCGGGTTTTCGTTATAAAAATCGACCCTAACTCAAAAATCAAAAGAGGTGGATAAAACCTAATACACAAATACTGTTTGTAATGAACTAGAAAGACATAATCCATAACCAGCTAGAACCTAGATATAAGAAAATTGCAGGAGTAGAGATAAAATCTTGAAAATGTCAAAATTTCGGGTTTTCGTTATAAAAATCGACCCTAACTCAAAAATCAAAAGAGGTGGATAAAACCTAATACACGAATACTGTTTGTAATGAACTAGAAAGACATAATCCATAACCAGCTAGAAGCTAGATATAAGAAAATTGCAGGAGTACAGATAAAATCTTGAAAATGTCAAAATTTCGGGTTTTCGTTATAAAAACCGACCTTAACTCAAAAACTAAACGAGATAGACAAAACCTAATACATGAATACTGTTTGTAATGAACGAGAAAGACATAATTCACAACCAGTTAAAACCTAGATACAAGAAAATGGAAGGAATAGAGATAAAATCTTGAAAATGTCAAAGTTTCGGGTTTTCGTTATAAAAATCGACCCTAACTCAAAAATCAAAAGAGGTGGATAAAACCTAATACACAAATACTGTTTGTAATGAACTAGAAAGACATAATCCATAACCAGCTAGAACCTAGATATAAGAAAATTGCAGGAGTAGAGATAAAATCTTGAAAATGTCAAAGTTTCGGGTTTTCGTTATAAAAATCGACCCTAACTCAAAAATCAAAAGAGGTGGATAAAACCTAATACACAAATACTGTTTGTAATGAACTAGAAAGACATAATCCATAACCAGCTAGAACCTAGATATAAGAAAATTGCAGGAGTAGAGATAAAATCTTGAAAATGTCAAAATTTCGGGTTTTCGTTACAAAAATTGATCCTACCTCAAAATCCAAAAGAGATGGACAAAACCTAATACATCAATACTGTTTGTAATGAACTAGAAAGAAATAATCCATAACCAGTTAAAATCTAGATACAAGAAAATTGCAGGAATAGATATAAAATCTTCAAAATGTCATAATTTCGGGTTTTCATTACAAAAATCGACCCTAACTCAAAAACCAAAAGAGATGGATAAAACCTAATACATAAATACTAATTGTAATGAACTAGAAAGAGATGATCCATAACCAGTTACAACCTAGATACAAGAAAATTACAGGAGTAGAGATAAAATCTTCAAAATGCCAAAATTTCGGGTTTTCGATATAAAAACCGACCTTAACTCAAAAACTAAACGAGATAGACAAAACCTAATATATGAATACTGTTTGTAATGAACGAGAAAGACATAATTCACAACCAGTTAAAACCTAGATACAAGAAAATGGAAGGAATAGAGATAAAATCTTGAAAATGTCAAAGTTTCGGGTTTTCGTTATAAAAATCGACCCTAACTCAAAAATCAAAAGAGGTGGATAAAACCTAATACACAAATACTGTTTGTAATGAACTAGAAAGACATAATCCATAACCAGCTAGAACCTAGATATAAGAAAATTGCAGGAGTAGAGATAAAATCTTGAAAATGTCAAAATTTCGGGTTTTCGTTATAAAAATCGACCCTAACTCAAAAATCAAAAGAGGTGGATAAAACCTAATACACGAATACTGTTTGTAATGAACTAGAAAGACATAATCCATAACCAGCTAGAAGCTAGATATAAGAAAATTGCAGGAGTACAGATAAAATCTTGAAAATGTCAAAATTTCGGGTTTTCGTTATAAAAACCGACCTTAACTCAAAAACTAAACGAGATAGACAAAACCTAATACATGAATACTGTTTGTAATGAACGAGAAAGACATAATTCACAACCAGTTAAAACCTAGATACAAGAAAATGGAAGGAATAGAGATAAAATCTTGAAAATGTCAAAGTTTCGGGTTTTCGTTATAAAAATCGACCCTAACTCAAAAATCAAAAGAGGTGGATAAAACCTAATACACAAATACTGTTTGTAATGAACTAGAAAGACATAATCCATAACCAGCTAGAACCTAGATATAAGAAAATTGCAGGAGTAGAGATAAAATCTTGAAAATGTCAAAGTTTCGGGTTTTCGTTATAAAAATCGACCCTAACTCAAAAATCAAAAGAGGTGGATAAAACCTAATACACAAATACTGTTTGTAATGAACTAGAAAGACATAATCCATAACCAGCTAGAACCTAGATATAAGAAAATTGCAGGAGTAGAGATAAAATCTTGAAAATGTCAAAGTTTCGGGTTTTCGTTATAAAAATCGACCCTAACTCAAAAATCAAAAGAGGTGGATAAAACCTAATACACAAATACTGTTTGTAATGAACTAGAAAGACATAATCCATAACCAGCTAGAACCTAGATATAAGAAAATTGCAAGAGTAGAGATAAAATCTTGAAAATGTCAAAATTTCGGGTTTTCGTTACAAAAATTGATCCTACCTCAAAATCCAAAAGAGATGGACAAAACCTAATACATCAATACTGTTTGTAATGAACTAGAAAGAAATAATCCATAACCAGTTAAAATCTAGATACAAGAAAATTGCAGGAATAGATATAAAATCTTCAAAATGTCATAATTTCGGGTTTTCATTACAAAAATCGACCCTAACTCAAAAACCAAAAGAGATGGATAAAACCTAATACATAAATACTAATTGTAATGAACTAGAAAGAGATGATCCATAACCAGTTAAAATCTAGATACAAGAAAATTGCAGGAATAGATATAAAATCTTCAAAATGTCATAATTTCGGGTTTTCATTACAAAAATCGACCCTAACTCAAAAACCAAAAGAGATGGATAAAACCTAATACATAAATACTAATTGTAATGAACTAGAAAGAGATGATCCATAACCAGTTACAACCTAGATACAAGAAAATTACAGGAGTAGAGATAAAATCTTCAAAATGCCAAAATTTCGGGTTTTCGATATAAAAACCGACCTTAACTCAAAAACTAAACGAGATAGACAAAACCTAATATATGAATACTGTTTGTAATGAACGAGAAAGACATAATTCACAACCAGTTAAAACCTAGATACAAGAAAATGGAAGGAATAGAGATAAAATCTTGAAAATGTCAAAGTTTCGGGTTTTCGTTATAAAAATCGACCCTAACTCAAAAATCAAAAGAGGTGGATAAAACCTAATACACAAATACTGTTTGTAATGAACTAGAAAGACATAATCCATAACCAGCTAGAACCTAGATATAAGAAAATTGCAGGAGTAGAGATAAAATCTTGAAAATGTCAAAATTTCGGGTTTTCGTTATAAAAATCGACCCTAACTCAAAAATCAAAAGAGGTGGATAAAACCTAATACACGAATACTGTTTGTAATGAACTAGAAAGACATAATCCATAACCAGCTAGAAGCTAGATATAAGAAAATTGCAGGAGTACAGATAAAATCTTGAAAATGTCAAAATTTCGGGTTTTCGTTATAAAAATCGACCCTAACTCAAAAATCAAAAGAGGTGGATAAAACCTAATACACGAATACTGTTTGTAATGAACTAGAAAGACATAATCCATAACCAACTAGAACCTAGATATAAGAAAATTGTAGGAGTAGAGATAAAATCTTCAAAATGTCAAAATTTTCGGTTTTTGTTACAAAAATCGACCCTAATTAAAAAACCAAAAGAGATGGATCAAGCCTAATACATGAATATTGTTTGTAATGAATTAGAAAGACATAATCCATAACCAGTTAAAACCTAGATACAAGAAAATTGCAGGAGTAGAGATAAAATCTTCAAAATGTCACAATTTCGGGTTTTCGTTACAAAAATCATCCGTAACTCAAAAACCAGAAGAGATGGACAAAACCTAATACATGAATATTGTTTGTAATGAACTAGAAAGACATAATCCATAACCAGTTACAACCTAGATACGAAAAAATTGCAGGAATAGAGATAAAATATTCAAAATGTCAAAATTTCGGGTTTTCGTTACTAAAATCGAGCCTAATTCAAAAACCAAAAGAGATGGACAAACCTAATGCATGAATACTGTTTATAATTAACTAAAAATACATAATCCATAACATAAATACAAGAAAATTGCAGGAATAAAGATAAAATTTTTAAAATGTCAAAATTTCGGGTTTTTGTTACAAAAATCGAGTCTAACTCAAAAACCAAAAGAGATAGACAAAGCCTAATACATGAATATTATTTGTAATGCACTAGAAAGACATGATTCATAACCAGTTACAACCTAAATACAAGAAAATTGCAGTAGACATAAAATCTTCAAAATGTCAAAATTTCGGGTTTTTGTTACAAAAATCGACCCTAATTCAAAAACCAAAAGAGATGGACCAAAGCTAATACATGAATATTGTTTATAATGATCTAGAAAGACATAATTCATAACCAGTTACAACCTAGATAAAAGAAAATTGCAGGAATAGAGATAAAATCTTCAAAATGTCATAATTTCGGGTTTTCGTTACAAAAATCGACCCTAACTCAAAAATCAAAAGAGGTGGATACAACCTAATACATGAATACTGTTTGTAATGAACTAGAAAGAAATAATCCATAACCAGTTAAAATCTAGATACAAGAAAATTGCAGGAATAGATATAAAATCTTCAAAATGTCATAATTTCGGGTTTTCGTTACAAAAATCGACCCTAACTCAAAAATCAAAAGAGGTGGATAAAACCTAATACACAAATACTGTTTGTAATGAACTAGAAAGACATAATCCATAACCAGCTAGAACCTAGATATAAGAAAATTGCAGGAGTAGAGATAAAATCTTGAAAATGTCAAAATTTCGGGTTTTCGTTACAAAAATTGATCCTACCTCAAAATCCAAAAGAGATGGACAAAACCTTACTTAACAGTATTCCAGTATTCCTTAACAGTATTCATGTATTAGGTTGTATCCACCCTAATACATGAATACTGTTTGTAATGAACTAGAAAGAAATAATCCATAACCAGTTAAAATCTAGATACAAGAAAATTGCAGGAATAGATATAAAATCTTCAAAATGTCATAATTTCGGGTTTTCGTTACAAAAATCGACCCTAACTCAAAAATCAAAAGAAGTGGATAAAATCTTATACATGAATACTGTTTATAATGAACTAGCAAGACATAATCCATAACCAGTTACAACGTAGATATAAGAAAATTGCAGGCATACAGCAAAAATCTTCAAAATATTATAATTTCAGGTTTTCAGCATACAAATCAGCCAGAACTCAAAAACTAAAATAATCAGAGAGAAATTTTTACATGAATATTGTTGGCAATGAACCATATACGTTCTCGATTTCCAAAAACTTTTGAAATTTTGGGGCCCATATCTCTTAAACAAAGAAATATATTTGTGATTAAAATTATGCCATAACTTACAGAAACATCTTGTATAAATTCATTTCTTACCTAACAATATCATAAATATCAGCACTCCTCCCTTGCCTAAGCCGCAACAACCAAGCTCCAGGATTCGCTTTTAATTGAAAATATCCCAAATTAGCCATAACTATAGTATCGACAATAACCGGCTTATGTTCAGTTCCTAAAGTAATTTGAAGACCGCGCGGGGGACTTCCCGTCGACGATTCAAAACAATGTCCTTCAACCAATAAATATTCTAATTCGTATTCACTATGAACGTTGCTATCAACATCCTCCAATCGAATATTATCCAAATCATAAACAGATCGTACAACTTCAACCAACCAATTTTCCGGGACGTGCATATTTTGAGTTAACAACGGCGAAGTCGGCATATTTCCAAATTTAGCACTCGGACCGGAAAGTTGTTTCCCATCTTCTCCGAAATGTATCTCCGATTCCAAAACGAATCGATAAAAACTTTTAACCGGCATATCGCTATTTTTTTCGACACTATTTAAAAACACCCTTATATTACAATTAAGTACTTCTTGTAAAACTTGTAAAATCGGGCCGAGCTTTTGCGCCCCTCTCGAAACCGGATCAACAACAGCGACGATATCAAAAGCGGCTTTGTTTGAATCGGAAGCCGGAAATTTCAAAACTGAATATTCATCGCTGATATATTTAATTTCAAAACGCGATTTCGTTTGGGGGCGTGAATTCAAAATCGAAATGATTTTTAATAATCCGTTTGTTGTAAGGATATTATCATCATCCGTTTGATCTAAAGTTTCGGTGATTTGTTTAAGATAAGTCGTTGAAGTGAATTGGTCTAATAAAGCGAAATCATCCCCGGTGAATTCTTCGTTAGCTTCAAATGGGCCTAAAACCCTCCCGTTTATGATAACCCCCCTATTTGTGTCGTTGAAAGATAAAACGCGTTGGCAATAAACTCGAAGCATTTTTAATGATAATTCTTGTGATTCGATTTTATCTTTTAATTGGGGTGGGACATCGATTTTTTGATCTTTTAATAATTTTGCGACAAAATTGTAAGATTCTTTAGGAGGGAGTTCGTTTAAAGCGGCCAAAACTAATTTATTTAAGTAAGTATCCCTATCTCCGTTAACATTCGGCAAAAAACTGACTCGAATATCGTTATTAGATTTCATATGATCCAACGCCTCAAACAATAATTTCTTAGATTTCTCATCGTTTAAATCGCCCACAATCCAATAAGTCATCGAATGATATTTCTCGATTTTTCTTTGACTCGTAAAATATTTCAAATTCTCCAAAGCCGTGGCTGTCATATCTCGTGGGGAGAGCTTAATTAAATCGTCGATTTTCATGGTTAAAGACGGAGTTCCGGTTAAATCTAAATAAACCGAACCTTCCTTGTTTAAGACTCGCTCATTTAAGCGGGGCATCACGTTCGGTTGGGTCATAATAAAATCGAAAACGTCGTCGCGTTCTTGTAATTTCCCCCGATAAATCGCTTTTTGAAAAATGGGGGTTTGCGACATAACTTCTTGGAGGAGGGCTTCTTCGAAATCGTCCACGTTGATTTGCGAGCTTTGAATCGGAATCCCGTTTATTAGAGCTTGGGGGGACCCTTTTAATCCCGTTCTTTGGATGAAATCTTCGGCTAATTGGCGCCCGAAGTTGTAATCGGAGTCTTCGCCTAAGATATCGTTGGGGTCATCATCGTATTTTTTCTTAATGTAATTAGATATATCTTCAACGGTTATTTTCTCGTCGGATTTAGCGACCGAATAGATGTGGTGTAAAAAGTTTAAAGCGGTCGTTGAGTCTTTATTTTGCGAAATATAATTAAAAGCGCACACCATTCCGACTCCGGGATCATCTAAACCGGTCACAAACGGGGAAGAATTCACTGAAAATACAATTCCGACTCGAATTGGGGCTATATGAATCACGAAAGATTCTAAAAGTTTTACAATTCCTCGCACTTTCGGATCTAAAGGGTCAATAATCACAACTAAATTGAATAAATTACGACGAATTTGTCGGATCATTCCTGGGAATGTTGGTCTTAATAAATCCATTAAATTTGATGACCACCGTTGATATTTTGCGTCGTTTTCAATGTCGTTAATCCAATTAATCGCCGAATCTCGGATATCGATTGCGAATTCTTGGGTTGAACTAGAATCGCTGAAATCTAAAGCCAATAATGAGGATAATCGCGATCTTCCAACTCCTAATGAGTGTAATCCGTCCATTGTGCGCAATTCTTGTCTTAATATGTCTAAAATTCCGTAAACATCGACGAGATCGACGTCGTAGAAGAGGCCGTTTATGAATAAAGCGGTGTCGCTTGGTTGGAGGTTTAAATGGGATGAAAATAATTCGGAATTTTTACGCATTTCTTCTTTTAATTTTTCGTTTACTATCGTTTTAACGAGTCCTTTAGCCTAAAAATAAAAATAAACACATTAAAGGTGATTCTAGTAAGAATAAACAAAAAGTAAGGATACATAAAGAACAAAAATTATCAAAAATAGAGTTATAGCTCTTCATAATTGATTTTGGGTGTAGGAATTCATGTTGCGAGATTAATTTTATAAGAATATAATGAAAATGAAATAAATCAACTTCTCACTCGCTTCTTTTATTTGCTCGGTACTAGTTTCGGCTTATAAAGCCATCATCAGCCGAATCTATTATAAAAAGGATTATAAAAATTATTATTTTTAAATTGAACAAATTTCTTTAAACTACTTACAGTCAAATTAGAAAAGTCTAATAAAATGTAAAAATTCAGATAACACGAAAACACGGAAATGTAAATAAGACTAAAACGTAACGTGTGTCAAAACGATAAAAGATTAACCCTCCAGTACACGCGCATTTTTTTTTGACGTGAGTGCTCGCACCGGGCTGAGAGTCCGGGTTTCTTTGCCAAATAAGAGATTTGTATTAAACTCCCTAGATTACTAAAGTACCGCGGTTCATGATATCTATGTATTCAAACGATTCGAGCCAAAATGGTGATTTGACAGCATGTCAGTGACCAGGTGTACGAATAGGGAGTTTATGTGTGAACTTCACCTTTCGTTTCTTCGGTGGCTGATACTGCTTAAAACAAACTTGATAAGCTACCAGGAGCCTTGAACTGCTTTCAAAAATGTTGATACTACCTCTGGAAGACTTGATAATGCTTCTAGAAGCCTTAACATAGCTTTCAGAAGGCTTGAACTGCTTCCACAAGATTTTATACTGCAGCTGAAAGACTTGATACTATTTCTAGAAGATTTTAAATAATTCCAAAAGACTTGATACCGTTTGTAAAACTACTAGCAAAAAAATGTTTGAAAATGCAAAGTCTTAAAGAAGACATTTTTATTGGAAAAGGCACGAAATTGTTAATACAATTTGATTTTGCTTCCAAAATACCAAATACTGCTAGGATACAAAATGTTCATTTCAAAAGTTCAAAAAATTTCAATTATAGACCAAATATTGCTTGTGACGGTGTAAGCACTGTTGATATAAGGCATTTCTATTGCAAATTAACCATATGCGCCAGATACATGGACGTTTTTCATGTCACTTTTGTTTTGAGAACAGTCATACTTATTTTCAAAAATCGGCGCTTATGAAGCTACGAAGATTGTGTTAGATGAACCACTGACGATCTAAAGATAAATCAGTAAATCTTACACAAATTGCTGGTTCTGGTCCTAAAAACGCTTTAGCACTAGCTCATCTGCCGTTTCATTGGCAGCACTTCCAGAGTGACCTCAGTGTAGTTAAAACGACGAACCGTTTGAGCCATCTGTATTTCCACACAAATTTTGATAATCCTCTACTTGATTTCGAGCTTTGTGGAGATGAGTTACTCAGCCTGTGTTCTCATTCAATCCCAAGATTATTCCTCACTTGCGCAATCAGTAATAAAAGAGTCCAATATAATTATATTTACAAACTCACTTCTACAGTATTATATATTTAGAAATCTGAAACTAGCAACTAACGCCATTAACAACGACAACATTCTGATGTGAAATAATACTTTGACGTCCTTCAACATCGGCAAATACAGAAAAAAGGGATTAACTAACTAGAAACTGACGAAATGACCTATTTACCTTTATTAGCTGTTTCCACCAAAACTTATTTTCGAAATTTAAACTTGAATGGTTGTGGTCCGCCAAACCAGCGGTTGCAAATTGCTAAAAGACTCTGTAAGTCGATAGTTAAACTTGCAGGAAAAGATTTTATTAATCATAAAATCGTGGCTAAGAGAAAATACTGGAAATTATTTGACAGCATTCTGAGATGACCGCTAGGAGGTGCAAATACCATTTTTAATGTCTTGAAATCTTAACAATTAAACAATTAGTTATCTTAGGAATGGGATCTCAATTTTAAGATACTTGTACATTTCAGTTTCAGTCCAGTCCCAGTATATTCCGGGTTCATGCCGGGATTTCATGAAAGAAGATTTATCGTTTAGAAGTCTGGGAGGTTTAAGAAAGATTTGCAATGAAAATACGATTGGCACCAAATAAATTAATTTTCTGGAAGCATTTCAAGCCTTATAGATGCAATGTCAAGTATTCTGACAGCAATATCAAATCTTTTGTTAGCATTCCAAATGTTTTGGAAGCAATTTAGATCTTCTAGAACCAATATTAAGCCTACCTGAGCCAATATCGAGACTTTTGTAACCATTTTAAATCTTCTAGAAGTAGTATCAAGTCTTCTGGAATCTTCTCGAGTCTACTGAAAGCATTTCAAATCTTCCAGAAACAGTATAAAGTCTTACAGGGGCTATATCTAATCTTTTGGAAGCATTTTAAAATATCTAGAAGCAGTATCATGTCTTCATTATTAAAATATTCTAGAAACAGTATCAAGTCTTTTGGAAACTTTTCAAGTCTTCTGAAAGCATTTGAAATCGTCTAGAAGCAGTATAAAGTCTTATAGGGGCAGTATCAAAGCTTTAGGAAGCATTTTAAAACATCTAGAAGCAGTATCAAGTCTTCTGGAAGTAGTATCCAGTCTTTTGGAAGCACTTCAAGTAATTTTGAAGTATTCTAAAAGTAAGTATAAGGTCTTCTGGAAACATTGTAAGTCGTCTGGAAGTATTGTAAGTCATCTGGAAATATTTTAAGTCTTCTAGAAGCAGTATCAGTCTTCTGGAAACATTCCAAGTATTCTGGAAACCATATCAAGTTTCTTAGATACAATATCAAGTCTTCTGGAAGCATCTTAAGTCTTCTAACAGCGACATAAAGTACTTTGGAAGCATTGTAGGTCGTCTGGACACACTTCAAGTCCTCTAGATGCAATATCAAGGCTTCCAAAAGCGTTGTAAGTCATCTGTAAGCATTGTAAGTCGTCTGGATGCATTGTAAGACATCTGTAAATTCATCATTTTAAGTCTTCTAGAAATATCAGTCTAGAAATTCAAGTCTTCTGAAAGCAATATAAAGTTTTCTTAAGACAGTATCAAATCATCTAGAGGTAACAACATCAAGTGTTCTGGAAACATTTTAAGTTTTCTAGATGCTATATCAAGTTATCTGAAAGCATTGTAAGTCGTCTGGAAGTATTTTAAATCCTCTAGAAGCAGTAACAGTCTTCTGGAAGTCGCGGTACTTTATAAATCTAGGGACTTTAATTATTTATTATTCTTTTTAACCCTTTCGCTACGGGCGACTCCTCCGCCACGGCGCTCCCGCTGTACGGGCTGCCGCGCCAAAAATGTGCACAGTGCTCGAGTAAGATCGTCAGCGGTCGCGTTTACGCTTAACTGGAACCCGAGTTAGTTTGACGGTGTTTATTAAAAAAAAACTTAACAGATTCAAATATTTATAACTATTAAACATAATCACTTTTTATTAAACTTTGAAATTAAATAACATTAGAGAATATAATTGTATGATAATAATTACAGTTAATAATGATATTGTGTATGATATTGCTCGAAACATGGTACTACGTATAGACCAACATCGCAAATTTGGCATTGGTAGCGCGATTCGCTCCTCCTGTCATTTTTTGCACATACAGTGCACTTTCGCAATGGATTTTTTCGTTTTGTAGTTGTACTTGTATACAGCGAAGGAAAGTGCCTTCCAGTAAGCCGGAGTGGATTTGTTTCTCCTGATTTGTTTGAAATATTGTTGTTCGTTTCTTGCAGATAATGACTTAAGAGTTCGCGAATTAATTGTAAGTGAAATTTTGCTATTGATATATTTTTACCAGTTTTAAGTTTGTATAAACAGTAAGCGTTCCATACGCATATATCTATTAAGTGGAAAAAGTATTTTTTGTACCACTTCATATTTTTCCGCTGTGAATGAATTGTGCTAATAACCATGTCGGTTTTGTCAACACCTCCCATTAACCGATTATAATCGACAACACACTTGGGTTTCCTTATCATTTCGTGTGTGCGATAATGCCGTTTCGTGTCGATAAATTCTTCATTGTGAAATGTAGACAACATATACACTTCTCTCTTGTCACACCATTTGATAGCCAATAGAATGTCAGAAGAGCGGAAAGTCGCGTCACCTTTTTTTAATTTGTCTGGTATAGTTGGCATACCCTTTCGTCGTTTTCGCACTGTTCCGCAAGCATTAGTTCCATTTCGACTTAAAAGGGTAAAAAGGGCCGGACTTGTGTAATAATTATCTACATATAAAGTATGACCCTTATTTAAATATGGTTGCAATAATTCCATAACTATAGTGCCCGATTTTCCAATCATTTCATTTTCGTTACTTATGATCGATGCTCCACTATAAATTATAAAATCTTGTATAAATCCGGATTTCGTATCACATAAAATGAACGATTTAATCCCAAATCTATTTCGCTTAGAGGGGATGTATTGTTTAAATGAGAGTCTCCCCTTATACAAAAGTAAGCTCTCATCAATGCACAAGTTTTCAAAAGGGTAGAATACGTTTTGAAAGCTTTGTCGAAGCATATCGCAAATTTCTCGTATCTTGTATAGTTTGTCGCTATCTGCAGTTACTTCGTTAGAATTAAAATGTAAAATTTTTAGCAAATATAAAAATCGGTCTCGACTCATCACTTCTCCAAAAATTTTGCTCTTCAACAATTCGTCGTTGGACCAGTATTCATCATATGATAATTTTTTATTCCGAGACATTAATAATTTTATAGCCAGGAAGCAATAAATTTCAGGGAGTGAAGTGCTTCGAGAATTTATCGTATTTGTAATGTTATCAACTCTACTCCGATAATCGTTGGTCGTGCCAACAATGAAGTTGATAAAATTTTCGGAGCAGAATAATTTGAAAAAATCTAAAGCTGATGCCGAATAACCAATTGACGTTTTTATTCCCGAATGATTGCATTGAAATTTATGAATATTCGGCCGGAATAATTTGGTGGTCCATCTAATTTCGCTTTCTGTATTTTTCCCAGATTCAATTAAATTGTCTTCTTCTGATTCGGAATTTAATGTATTTGCTCGAATTCTTTTGTTATTTGTATTTCGTCTTTCTTGTGCCAAATTAAAATTTATTTGATCATCTTCTGATTGCTCCGAATAATTCTTATCCTTATCGTTAATACGTTTTACTCTCTTATTTTTCATCATTTTAAGGAATGGGATAAAATCTGTTAAAAAATAATTAATCAAAATAAAGGTAAACAAATTAAAAAAATAAAGTACTATACCTTTGTGTCTGTTGTCGAAAAAAAAGTAAATTATATATCTTTCAGTAAGCACCAACTTTATTCGATGTGAACACTCAGACGCGTATCTCCAAACTGATTTGGCATTCTTGTGATTCTTATTCTTGAGGAATTCGTAAGAAACAAATGATCAAAACAAAAGACTGATGTTACATTCCAGGGAATACACTCGATGTGAAGCAACTCCAATCGCTGGTCATACACTGTATATCCAATACGCGGCAACTTATGCAGAGCGGCTAAAGTCGCCCGTAGTATCTGAGTGGCATCTTATGCAGGGCGACTATAGACGCCCGTAGTACGTCGGTGGCATTCTATGCAGGGCGACTATAGTCGCCCGTAGTAGCGAAAGGGTTAAGACAATAATTAAAAAAAATTTTTTATTATCATAAAATTTGCGATAGGCAAATAAATGCCCGCGTTGAATACGCTGCACATTTTTCGGGGCATTTATGTTCTACAGCTTTCATTATCTTCTTCGTTTCTTCTAATTAGATAAGAAGCCATTTTGAACGGAAAAAAGAGGTTAAAATATTATAAAATGCTACGAGATGGCATTCTTGTAAAGAGCGAAAATAAATATTATATAATTTTCTTCTAATCTTTTTCTATGTTGATTTTAAGTACGTAAAGATAGGTATATACTTAAATTCGAGTTGGTCGTTGAGCAACTTGGTGTCTTTCCGATTATTGTACCGATATATTTCCATCATTTCTAGAAGGTCCATACGAAAATTTTTTTCACATTTGTGAATCAATTTGACTCCCACGAAATCCATAATATGGTCTGTTCGTTAATGTGCTTGTAGATGTTGGAATTTTCTTTTTTCTTATGTTCCTTTAAACGCATCTCCCGTTTGTCCTATATATGAAGATTGACATTGTGTGCAATTGACTTTGTAAATGCCGCTCTGTTGTAAAATATTGTTGTTGGTCTTTAGGCGGTGGTTAAATAAGATTTTGAGTATAGAGTTTTTGTTATTAAAAGCCAAAGTTATGTATACTTAGCAAAGATCTTTGTCGCCTGATAAGTGATGGGGTTGTATGGGGTAGCTCAGTATATTGTTTCTTTAGTTTGTGTTATGTAAAGGGGGTCTCTTTGTTTTTTAATCTTATTAAATAGGTTGTCTATTAATTTAGGGGGTGCCCGTTATCTAAAGCCAATTGTTGTATAAAATTAAGTTCAGTAGTGAGATTTTCATTTGATAGTGGGTAGTTTAGGGCTCTATTGATATAATAATGGAAACTAGAAAGTTTTTGAGATAGAGGCTGTGCTGAATTGTAAAGTATTATTGTAGGCATCATGGAAGGTTTTCTAAATTTCTATTATACTCAATATTTCCAGAGGAATGGTCGAGTTTTAGGTCGAGGAAATTAATGTTTTTATCAATTTCGATTTCTTGAGTAAGTTTTAGGTTCTTATATAAATTGTTCAGATAAATGTGAAAATTGTCTAATTGTTTTTGGTCACCACTCCATATGCAAAAAATATCGTCTTCTACATATCTTATCCATTTGACAATGTGGTGTTTAGATGGGTTTTTTTGTGATATTATGTATTGTTTTTCGATATGATCTAGGAAAATATTAGACAAAATACCGGAAAGGGGCATACCCATTGGTAGACCATCGGTTATCTCGTAGTATTCCTCTTTAAAACAGCAATAATTTTGAGAGACTACATGTTGTAATAATAAATTAAGCTGGGAGACAGTTTTATCATTTTTAAAATGGTTTTTAAAAATTATATCTGTTAAACTCAAAGTATATTCTATCGGAACGTTCGAATATAAATTGGTAACGTCGAAAGAAATTAGTTTTGTATTTGTTGTGTCGATATCAAAGGTTCTTTCAATAAATTCTGTCTTGAGTTCATGATACTGTATTCAGGTTTGAAATCGATTTGTCGAAAAATATTCAATATGTTGTATGTACTAAAATTTCATCAATGGGTGTTGTAAGAGAAGCACTTACTGCTGGACCTTTTATTCCATTGGCAAGTGAAGAATTATATTTGATGATCTAGTCCTTGAAGGAGCAGGAGGATTTTTAGACCACTTGTAACGATTGCGACCATAATAATATTGTGCTGTTGTTTCACTATCACCAACTTGACTTTGACTGTCTTCTTCTAAATCAACTTCAAAATTTGAAGACGTTTCATGATCACTATGTTCACTTGCACTATCGCTCAAGTCGTCATCGTGTTCACGAGGTAACTCAGCATGTTCAGTTAGAAACTTTGACATTTTGTAAGGAATATAATAAAGTAAAGTAATAGCCCCCGAACGATACAAATGAGACGGCGAGGAGAACGGTTTGAGAATATATAGTTGGCAAAAAAGTTAGGGGAATTACAAAATTATATTCCCTTATAAGACAGGAATGCAGAATACATGTGTAAATCCCCGACGCATATCACGCATAAGATGCTGTGATTCCCTCAGTTAGGTAAAATACGTAAATGTGACATTGAGTAGTAAATCTCCAAGTGAATAATATTACGCTTTTTAAAAAAAGTCTAACGCAACTACTATTGTCGGGTGCAGAAACACCCCAACGGTCGTTTCTTTAGATAACGATTAAAAATAAATAATATCGAATCATGCCATAGTGAACGTATTTATCTTATAGGAGAATAGCTAAAACCAATAAACCGTGAAAAAAATAGATTAAAAGATACAAAGCAAAAACTGATGTCTGGGGTGTCAAAATAATAATACCAAATAATAAGATATCTCAATTAATAAATATTAACAATTAAATATTAATATATTAATTAAATATTAACATTTAATTAACAAATAATAAGATTAAAAAAAAATCTCAATAATACCAAAGTAATTCTCATAAGAACAAACAAAAAGTAAGGATACGTAAAGTACAAAAATTATCCAAAACAGAGTTATAGCCCTTCAAAATTAATTCTTTAAAGCCTTTAATATCTCAATAATACCAAAGATTAAAGAGTTCTCGCTTAATTCTCTAATAAATAAACCCAAATGAGTACATTTATGGGTTAGAATATACGAAGTGTCATATTTGTAGGGTATGTTCGTTATTGTGAGGACCTTTAAATTGGATTTTTTTCTATTTCTTTTCAAAACTAAAATTTATTCTTTAATCTTTGGTAATAGATTGTATCCTTTAGCCTAAAAATAAAAACGTTAAAGATGATTCTCATAAGAACAAACAAAAAGTAAGGATAGGTAAAGTACAAGAATTATCCAAAACAGAGTTATAGCCCTTCAAAATTAATTCTTTAAAACCTTTAATATCTCAATAATACCAAAGATTAAAGAGTTCTCGCTTAATTCTCAAATAAATAAACCCAAATGAGTACATTTATAGGTTAGAATGTAAATGTCATATTTGTAGGTTATGTTCGTTTTTGTGAGGACCTTTAAATTGGAATTTTTTCTATTTCTTTCCAAAACTAAAATCTACTTTTCAATCTTTGGTAACAGATTGTATTCGTTAGCCTAAAAATAAAAACATTAAGGGTGATTCTTGTAAGAACTGACAAAAAGTAGGGATACGTAAAGAACAAAAATTATCAAAAATAGAGTTATAGCCCTTCAAAATTGATTCCTTAAAACCTTTAATATCCCAATAATACCAAAGATTAAAGAGTTCTCGCTTAATTCTCTAATAAATAAACACAAATGAGTACATTTATAGGTTAGATTATATGAAGTGTCATATTTGTAGGTTATGTTTGTTTTTGTGAGGACCTTTAAATTGAAATTTTTTCTATTTCTTTCCAAAACTAAAATTTACTCTTTAATTTTTGGTAATAGATTGTATCCTTTAGCCTAAAAATGAAAAATAAAAACATTAAGGGTGATTCTCGTAAGAACAGACAAAATGTAAGGATATGTAAAGGACAAAAATTATCAAAAATAGAGTTATAGCCCTTCAAAATAATTTTTTGAAAGCTTTAATATCCCAATAATACCAAAGATTAAAGAGTTCTCGCTTAATTCTCTAATAAATAAACCCAAATGAGTACATTTAAAGGTTAGAATGTAAATGTCATATTTGTAGGTTATGCTCGTTATTGTGAGGACCTTTAAATTGGATTTTTTTCTATTTCTTTCCAAAACTAAAATTTAATCTTTAATCTTTGGTAATAGATTGTATCCTTTAGCCTAAAGCTAAAAAATAGAAACATTAAGGGTGATTCTTGTAAGAACAGATATGAAGCAAGGATACGTAAAGAACAAAAATTATCCAAAACAGAGTTATATCCCTTCAAAATTATTTCTTTAAAACCTTTAATATCTCAATAATACCAAAGATTAAAAAGTTCTTGCTTAATTCTCTAATAAATAAACCCAAATGAGTACATTTATAGGTTAGAATGTAAATGTCATATTTGTAGGTTATGCTCGTTGTTGTGAGGACCTTTAAATTGGATTTTTTTCTATTTCTTTCCAAAACTAAAATTTAATCTTTAATCTTTGGTAATAGATTGTATCCTTTAGCCTAAAAATAAAAATATTAAGGGTGATTCTCCTAAGAACTGACAAAAAGTAGGGATATGTAAAGAACAAAAATTAACCAAAACAGAGTTATATCCCTTCAAAATTAATTCTTTAAAACCTTTAATATCTCAATAATACCAAAGATTAAAGAGTTCTCGCTTAATTCTCAAATAAATAAACACAAATGAGTACATTTATAGGTTAGAATGCATGAAATGTCATATTTGTAGGTTATGTTCGTTTTTGTGAGGACCTTAAAATTGGAATTTTTTCTATTTCTTTCCAAAACTAAAATTTAATCTTTAATCTTTGGAAACAGATTGTATTCTTTAGCCTAAAAATAAAAAATAAAAACATTAAGGGTGATTCTCATAAGAACAGACAAAAAGTATGGATACGTAAGAACAAAAATTATCCAAAATAGAGTTATAGCCCTTTAAAATTAATTCTTTAAAACCTTTAATATCTCAATAATACCAAAGATTAAAGAGTTCTCACTTAATTCTCTAATAAATAAACCCAAATGAATACATTTATAGGTTAGAATATACAAAATGACATTTGTAGGTTAGGTATGTTATTATTAGGACTTTTAAATCGGATTATTTGATTTAAAAAATCGTCTTAAATTAATTAAAATTAATAATCAAAGTTAATTATTTTAATTAACCCAATTTATCAAGATCAAGATATTTCTATTTACATAACCTCTTATAACATGCATTGTACTTACTTGCATCGGAAAATTTTGAGCAATATTCGTAAAAACTTTCAACGCCTCATCTTTAGGAGCACTCATAATCCTCTCAGCAGCCTGCAAACTCAACTCTTGAAATTGCCAAACTTTAAGTGGGGCCATCTCATTCGAAGAATCCTCCAAAAACTGTTTAAATTTATCCAAATCCTTTTTTTGGTTAGGAAACAAAATTTTTAACTTCGAAAAGTTGAAACCCTCAATTTCAAAGTCTTCCTCTTCTTGAGACGATTCTTCAGAACTAGAATCATCGTGAAGTTGAGCGTCATCTTGGGCTTTGTATTCAGTCGATTTCATTTGAAGCTCAACGCCATACCCGGAGAGGCGTAATCGCCTTTCCGGTCTCTCTTTGATGAAATGTCGTATTATATAATCGATTTTTCCGAGTTGAGCTTCATTTTTTAGTAAATTATGGAATTTGCAAAAATTTTCGGTGCCTAATTCTCCGTATAAGATGACAATGAGGGATCGATTTTGCGAGCCGGGGAAATGAGTGTCTACGTTGAAGATTTCTGGATGTTTCCCACCGGATTCTTTTAACTTGTAATAAAAAAAATTATGATTTAATCACTAAGATGATTTATTCTTACCTTATCGATTAATTCTTTAGTTTCTTTTAAATCACAAGAGAATGTCCCACCAACATCGGCAATAACATTACATTCAGGTAAATTGACTTCTTTCACCATTTGACTAAACATTTCTATTTTAGGGGAATAAATATGCAAGGATAACCCTAATTTTAACACAAATAATTGCGAATCGGTTGTAAATTTCGCTGCATGCTTAATAATTATGTCGTATTTTTCTTTATCGGAACCTATTTAATAATCAAAATTAATTAATTAATAAATTTTTTGATTCAATCTTACCTAATTTTTCTAAAGGAGGGTCTAAACTGCATATTGAGTCGATAAAACTCCAATAAAGATCGACATTTTCATCGGCTAAATACTCGGCTACTTCTAAAACTAACGGGGTAACTGCCCATTTCGCTTCGAGGAGTGTAGTGACCGATTTCGCCTTTTTCGTCCTTCCAAACGCATCGTGAACGTTAAGAAATAATAAATAAATTAAAGTCGTTGCGAGCTTCATCCTATTTTGGGAATAAAATTACAATAAGATTACAATTGTCATTTTTGACGGTTACTTAACCTAGAAATGTAAGCTAAAAACTTAAAGGTTGATGAACGCGAAATATTAGCTAAGTTAACTTGTTTTAACTTCAAAAAGGTGACGAGTACATGTTTTAACGAGTTAAACTAATTTTTATATCGTTATAATTGTTATCTAGCGGCGTTTTTGAGGTGAATAAAAATACTGGCGGCCAATCAAATTTTGACACTTAACCATACCCCCAGCACTTTATACGTTAGATGGCGCTAATGATCGTTAAAATCGTAATCGTTACCTACTTTATCGGCTATTTGGGGACATTTTGTTGTTTTATTATGACAATGACAATTTCTTGGTGCAAGTTAATTTTATTATTTGTTAATAAGTTTTTTGTGTTTTTTGGAATTTGTTACAATCTGTTCTCATTAATGACGTTATTTCCGGCAATTTTATGTATGGTGAGTGTATGAAATAGAAATTTCTTTTTTATAAATGCATTTTAAAAGTTATTTACATCAATTTTCATTTGATGAATTTAATACAAATTTATAATTAAGTAGAATTTTAATCATTCTACTTAATTAAGCTTCAAAAAATCATTTAATTTGATACCAAACTCGATTAGGGTATCTTTTATTATGCTATTGACATTAGGCATTGACAGATGTCAAATCCGCCATCTTGAATTTTAAGAATTGCACTTAATTTGACTTAAAAAATCATTTAATTTGAAATCCGCCATTCTGAATTTGAATAATTCTACCTAATTAAGCTTAAAAAATCAATTCATTTGATACCAAACTCGATTAGGATATCTTTTATTATGACATTGACGTTTGGCATTGACAGATGTCCGCCATCTTGAATTTTAACAATTGCACTTAATTTAACTTAAAAAATCATTTAATTTGAAATCCGCCATTCTGAATTTGAATAATTCTACCTAATTAAGCTTAAAAAATCAATTAATTTGATACCAAGCTCGATTAGGATATCTTTTATTATGACATTGACATTTGGCATTGACAGATGTCAAATCCGCCATCTTGAATTTCAACAATTGCACTTAATTTGACTCAAAAAATCATTTAATTTGATACCAAACACGATAGGGTATCTTTTATTATAAAATTGACGTTTGGCATTGACAGATGTCAAATCCGCCCTCTTGAATTTTAACAATTGCACTTAATTTGACTCAAAAAATCATTTAATTTGATACCAAACTCGATTAAGGTATCATTTATTATAACATTGACGTTTGGCATTGACAGATGTCAAATCCGCCATTTTGAATTTAATAATTTCGTTATTATCCGTAAAAAACCTTTAATTAATGTCAAAAAATAACCACATTAGTTATTTTATCTCATAAAAAAGTTTAAATGTGAAAAACAAAATTTGACATATGTCATATCCGCCATTTTGAAAATGACGTATTAAGCTTCGCAAAATTTAAAAATCCTTTATTTAAAACCAATTAGGATAATTAAGGGAAAAATCGAATACTTTTTAAATTTATTTAACAAATTTGACAGCTGTCAAAATTACTACAATTTGCGTTAAAATGCAAAATTAATTTTTATCGGGATATGCTGATTAGGTTGGTATCAAAATTTACGCTTAATTGATTAATATAAGCCGAAATAAAAACGTTGCAAGTGACACCTGTCAAATGTCATATGTCAAAATTATTGAATTAAAAAAAAATAATGATTTAACATTATTTTAGATCGATTTAAAATTGAAAATCGGTTTATTTAAGTCCAAACACGACGAGTTTATTTTAAAAATGGACAGAGATATACGAAAAAATTAAATTAAAGATGGCGGCTGTCAATGTCATTTATTATATTATACAACTTTGATTTATTTAATCGAAAATATGGGTTGTGGGGTATCAAATTGAAGGATTTTTTGTGCTTATTACGATTTTGATGTTTTTACGGCTTAAAAAAATAATTATAAAATCAAAATGGCGGATTTATACTTTTTTTTTAATTAAAACAAAACTTAATTAAAACAATGACGAAAAGTACATTTACAAAATAAGAAATAAGTCCAAACTCGATGAGTTTATGTTAATAATTAACAAAGATATCGAAAAAATTAAATTAAAGATGGCGACTGTCAATGTCATTTATTATATTATACAACTTTCGTTTGTTTAATCGAAAATATGGGTTGTGGGGTATCAAATTAAAGGATTTTTTGTGTTTATTACGATTTTGATGTTTTTACGGCTTAAAAAAATAATTAGAAAATCAAAATGGCGGATTTATACTTTTTTTTTAATTAAAACTAAATTTAATTAACACAATGACGAAAAGTACATTCCCAAAATAAGAAATAAGTCCAAACTCGATGAGTTTATGTTAATAATTAACAAAGTTATCGAAAAAATAAAATTAAAGATGGCGACTGTCAATGTCATTTATTATATTATGCATGTTTGATTAATTTAATCGAAAATATGGGTTGTGGGGTATCAAATTGAAGGGTTTTTTGTGTTTATTACGATTTTGATGTTTTTATGGCTTAAAAAGATAATTATAAAATCAAAATGGCGGATTTATACTTTTTTTTTTAATTAAAACTAAATTTAATTAAAACAGTGACGAAAAGTACATTTCCAAAATCAGAAATAAGTCCAAACTCGATGAGTTTATGTTAATAATTAACAAAGATATCGAAAAAATTAAATTAAAGATGGCGGCTGTCAATGTCATTTATTATATTATACAACTTTCGTTTGTTTAATCGAAAATATGGGTTGTGGGGTATCAAATTAAAGGATTTTTTGTGCTTATTACGATTTGAACATTTTCAAAAAAAAATTATTAATAAAAATCAATATGGCGGATTTTTATTAATTTGTTTTGTTTATTATTATTTTTTTTTTCGAAAATATGGGTTGTGGGGTATCAAATTGCAGGTTTTTTTGTGCTTATTACGATTTTAATAATTTCACAAAAAAATTATTAATAAAAATCAAAATGGCGAATTTTTATTAATTTTTTTTGTTTATTATTATTGTTTTTTCGAAAATATGGGTTGTTGGGTATCAAATTAAAAGATTTTTTTTACTCATTACGATTTTAATCAACAGGAAACCCTCCCAATCAGGACCAATGAAATTTATATCGTCAATGTAAGCGCTTTGGCCTTTTTTTTATTTATTATATTATTAAATAAGGCGTTGGTAATGATGCAAAGTTTAAAATTTATGGAGGTTAAATAAATTACATTAATTTAAAGTTAAACTTCGCAAGCTCCTTTAGAAGTTATACTTATAGTTCCTCTTACATCAGTAACTTGATTAGCATCAAATGCACCACACTAAAATTAGTTAAATTAATAAATTTAATTTGATTTTTCTTTATATTTACTTGAGAGTCGAACTTTCTGCTTTTCTCGAAAGACATCACTTTCTCTTGAGTGTATGAGTTGTGATCGAAATGAGTTTGAGATAAAAGCAAAGGGCTTGATTCTGATGAGTCGGAAAAGTCCCAAAAACTCTCAGAGTTTGATGGTTGTCGGAGGGATCTATCCAACATTTTTCTCCGGATAAAATAAAAAATCCAAATCAAAATGGCTAAAATAAGTGTAGATCCTGCCATTGTAGTGGAAGCCACCGCAAATCCGTAATGCTCTAATAAAATTCCACCTAAAGAAGGGCCAATAACTTCACCTAAAGAATACATACACGACCAGATTCCAGCGACAATGCCATAAGTGGGGATTGAATTTGAGTATCCACCTTCACTGAGAAAAAAAATAAAAAAAATTTTGTGATAAATAATAAATTGCTTACATAGCGCTTGTTAGAACTCCTTGAAATGTTGGAAGGAGCGATAAGGCGACGGAAATTCCGATTATTGCTAAAGCAAGTAAATTTAACGGAAGGGAACTAAAAATGAAATAAAAAAGATTGATAATTTCGTAAAAAATTGATTAATTACTTGGGTAAAAAAGCAAATAAAGGCGATGGTCCTAATAATAATAAACCAAATGAGGAGAAAATTAATCCCGATGCCATCATGTGCCAATGATTAAAATATCGATCGGCCAACCATCCCCAAATTGGGCTAAAAACGCCGTATAATGCCGAAAAAAATAAAAAAATTAGTCCTACATGTTCTGGAGATAAATCAAACTAAAATGATAACATAATTATATAAAATAAGTTGTAAATATTTAATTATTACTTCTCGTAAATGAGGTTCTAACGTTGGATCCAAGAAAGCGAAAGCACTAGAAGTTACAACAATAACTAATCCGATCACCAAAACAGCAGGAACTTTAATAAGTGAAAGCATCGATGTGTTATGATTACTTACATCACAATCTAAAAAGAAATAATAATAATTTAAATTGAATTAAAAATTAAATTGGGGTTTTACGTTCAACTGGTTTTAATAATAACATATTAATCGGAATCGCACAAACCATCGTAGCTCCTAAAACGAAAAATGGAGTTTCAAAACCTCCTATCTACCCTAAAACAAATCGTGAATAAAAATTAAATGTAAAAATTGGGGATGTTTTGATACCGAGTAAAGGAATCCTCCGAGAGCTGGGCCAATACTCATTCCTAATCCGACGAATGTCTCTAAAATACCCTAAAAGATATTTTAAATTAATTATTAAGTAAAAATTAAAATGATTAAGGGTTAAAACGCACAAAAACTGATCCCATGTTATCGGGGAATGTTGCAACGACATAAACGTAACTTGCCGTTGAGAAAGCGCTGGCCCCCAAAGCTTCTAATCCACGGATTAAGAAGCAAAATGATGTGAATAGGGTGTAATCGTTTACAAATTCGAGTAATCTAAAAAAGAAATTGTATAATATTGAGTAAGAATTATGATTTTTAACTGAACTAAAATTAGAATTAACAGTAGCACTAACATTAGAATTATCACTAGAACTATCACTAGGACTAACAATAGATCTAAAACTAGAAACTTTCAGGTTTTGCCGTGCGTTTTTTGAAAAAATGTTTGAATCGATTTTTCAGGAATCTTTAAATTTATACAAAATACTGGAAAAATTCCAATTAAACTCAGCAGTTTATATCTCAAGAACTAAGTGAGATATTTTCAAATTGACTTCACCTTTAGAAGGTAGATGCTCTAATTAATAATTGAAAGTAATTTCATAACAATTTTTCAAAAAATCTATTTTTCAGGAATTTTTAAATTTATAAAAAATACTGGAAAAATTCCAATTAAACTCAGCCGCTTATATCTCAAGAACTAAGTGAGATATTTTCAAATTGACTCCACTTTTAGAAAGTAGATGCTCCAATTAGTAATTGAAAGTAATTTAATAACCATTTTTCAAAAAAATCGATTTTTCAGGAATTTTTAAATTTATACAAAATATCGGAAGAATCCCAATTAAGTTTAGCAGTTTATATCTCAAGAACTAAGTGAGATATTTTCAAATTGACTCCACTTTTAGAAAGTAGATGCTCCAATTAGTAATTGAAAATAGCTTCATAAAAATTTTTCAAAAAATCTATTTTTCAGGAATTTTTAAATTTATACAAAATACTGGAAAAATTCCAATTAAACTCAGTAGCTTATATCTCAAGAACTAAGTGAGATATTTTCAAATTGACTCCACTTTTAGAAAGTAGATGCTCCAATTAGTAATTAAAAGTAGCTTCATAACAATTTTTCAAAAAATCTATTTTTCAGGAATTTTTAAATTTATACAAAATACAGGAAAAATTCCAATTAAACTCAGCAGCTTATATCTCAAGAACTAAGTGAGATATTTTCAAATTAACTCCACTTTTAGAAAGCAGATGCTCCAATTAGCAATTAAAAGTAGCTTCATAACAATTTTTCAAAAAATCTATTTTTCAGGAATTATTAAATTTATACAAAATACAGAAAAAATTCCAATTAAACTCAGCAGCTTATATCTCAAGAACTAAGTGAGATATTTTCAAATTGACTTCACTTTTGGAAAGTAGATGCTCCAATTAGTAATTGAAAGTAATTTCATAACAATCTTTCAAACAATCGATTTTTCAGGAATATTTAAATTTATACAAAATATTGGAAGAATCCCAATTAAGTTCAGCAGTTTATATCTCAAGAACTAAGTGAGATATTTTCAAATTGACTTCACTTTTGGAAAGTAGATGCTCCAATTAATAATTGAAAGTAATTTCATAACAATCTTTCAAACAATCTATTTTTCAGGAATATTTAAATTTATACAAAATATCGGAAGAATCCCAATTAAGTTCAGCAGTTTATATCTCAAGAACTAAGTGAGATATTTTCAAATTGACTTCACTTTTGGAAAGTAGATGCTCCAATTAATAATTGAAAGTAATTTCATAACAATCTTTCAAACAATCGATTTTTCAGGAATATTTAAATTTATACAAAATATTGGAAGAATCCCAATTAAGTTCAGCAATTTATATCTCAAGAGCTAAGTGAGATATTTTCAAATTGACTTCATTTTTGGAAAGTAGATGCTCCAATTAGTAATTCAAAGTGATTTCATAACCATTTTTCCAAACATCGATTTTTCAGGAATTTATAAATTTATACAAAATATCGGAAGAATCTCAATTAAGTTCAGCAGTTTATATCTCAAGAACTAAGTGAGATATTTTCAAATTGACTTCACTTTTGGAAAGTAGATGCTCCAATTAATAATTGAAAGTAATTTCATAACAATCTTTCAAACAATCGATTTTTCAGGAATATTTAAATTTATACAAAATATTGGAAGAATCCCAATTAAGTTCAGCAATTTATATCTCAAGAGCTAAGTGAGATATTTTCAAATTAACTTCATTTTTGGAAAGTAGATGCTCCAATTAGTAATTCAAAGTGATTTCATAACCATTTTTCCAAACATCGATTTTTCAGGAATTTATAAATTTATACAAAATATCGGAAGAATCTCAATTAAGTTCAGCAGTTTATATCTCAAGAACTAAGTGAGATATTTTCAAATTGACTTCACTTTTGGAAAGTAGATGCTCCAATTAATAATTGAAAGTAATTTCATAACAATCTTTCAAACAATCGATTTTTCAGGAATATTTAAATTTATACAAAATATTGGAAGAATCCCAATTAAGTTCAGCAATTTATATCTCAAGAGCTAAGTGAGATATTTTCAAATTGACTTCATTTTTGGAAAGTAGATGCTCCAATTAGTAATTCAAAGTGATTTCATAACCATTTTTCCAAACATCGATTTTTCAGGAATTTATAAATTTATACAAAATATCGGAAGAATCTCAATTAAGTTCAGCAGTTTATATCTCAAGAACTAAGTGAGATATTTTCAAATTGACTTCACTTTTGGAAAGTAGATGCTCCAATTAATAATTGAAAGTAATTTCATAACAATCTTTCAAACAATCGATTTTTCAGGAATATTTAAATTTATACAAAATATTGGAAGAATCCCAATTAAGTTCAGCAATTTATATCTCAAGAGCTAAGTGAGATATTTTCAAATTGACTTCACTTTTGGAAAGTAGATGCTCCAATTAATAATTGAAAGTAATTTCATAACAATCTTTCAAACAATCGATTTTTCAGGAATATTTAAATTTATACAAAATATTGGAAGAATTCCAATTAAGTTCAGCAGTTTATATCTCAAGAACTAAGTGAGATATTTTCAAATTGACTCCACTTTTAGAAAGTAGATGCTCCAATTAGTAATTAAAAGAAGCTTCATAACAATTTTTCAAAAAATCTATTTTTCAGGAATTTTTAAATTTATACAAAATACAGGAAAAATTCCAATTAAACTCAGCAGTTTATATCTCAAGAATTAAGTGCGATATTTTCAAATTGACTTCACTTTTGGAAAGTAGCTGCTCCAATTAGTAATTGGAAGTAATTTCATAACAGTTTTTTTAAAAAATCGATTTTTTCAGGAATTTTTAAATTTATACAAAATGCTGGAAAAATTCCAATTAAACTCAGCAGCTTATACCTCAAGAACTAAGTGAGATATTTTCAAATTGACTTCTCTTTTAGAAAGTAGATGTTCCAATTAGTAATTGGAACTAATTGCATAACCATCTTTCAAAAAATCGATTTTTCAGGAATTTATAAATTTATACAAAATATCGGAAGAATCCGAATTAAGTTCAGCAGTTTATATCTTAAGAACTAAGTGAGATATTTTCAAATTGACTTTACTTTTGGAAAGTAGATGCTCCAATTAGTAATTGAAAGTAATTTCATAACCATTTTTCAAAAAAATCGATTTTTCAGGAATTTTTAAATTTATACAAAATATCGGAAGAATCTCAATTAAGTTCAGCAGTTTATATCTTAAGAACTAAGTGAGATATTTTCAAATTGACTTTACTTTTGGAAAGTAGATGCTCCAATTAGTAATTGAAAGTAATTTCATAACACTTTTTCAAAAAATCGGTTTTCCAGGAATTTTTAAATTTATACAAAATGCTGGAAAAATTCCAATTAAACTCAGCAGCTTATACCTCAAGAACTAAGTGAGATATTTTCAAATTGACTTCACTTTTGGAAAGTAGATGCTCCAATTAGTAATTGAAAGTAATTTCATAACACTTTTTCAAAAAATCGGTTTTCCAGGAATTTTTAAATTTATACAAAATGCTGGACAAATTCCAATTAAACTCAGCAGCTTATACCTCAAGAACTAAGTGAGATATTTTCAAATTGACTTCACTTTTAGAAAGTAGATGCTCCAATTAGTAATTGAAAGTAATTTCTTAACAATTTTTCAAAAAATCGATTTTTCAGGAATTTATAAATTTATACAAAATATCGGATGAATCCCAATTAAGTTCAGCAGGTTATACCTCAAGAACTAAGTGAGATATTTTCAAATTGACTTCACTTTTAGAAAGTAGATGTTCCAATTAGTAATTGGAACGAATTGCATAATCATCTTTCAAAAAATCGATTTTTCAGGAATTTATAAATTTATACAAAATATCGGATGAATCCCAATTAAGTTCAGCAGGTTATATCTCATGAACTAAGTGAGATATTTTCAAATTGACTTCACTTTTGGAAAGTAGATGCTTCAATTAATAATTGAAAGTAATTTCATAACAATCTTTCAAACAATCGATTTTTCAGGAATATTTAAATTTATACAAAATACTGGAAAAATTAAGTTCAACATCTTATATCTTAAGAACTAAGTGAGAAATTTTAAAATTGACTTCATTTTCGGAAGGTAGATGCTTCAATTAGTAATTGAAAGTAATTTCGTAACAATTCTCTTTTCAACAATTCTCATTCTTCTTTTAATGACAGCGATGTCATTTGTGGTTAAAATTAGTTAAAATGTGAAAATATTAGGCCTTTTGACTATATGGTTACCAATTTAAAAATTTAACCCAAATATCATTAGAGCCTTTGGATATCTCAGCGATTTTTTATCTGTGAGATAACTTGAGATAGTAAGTTATCTTACTATTCCTATAAGTTATCTATCCCTTCAAAACGCGTTTTTCAGTCTTTGAGACGCAGTAATTAGTTAGTAATTAGTTTGTAATTAATATAAAAATAATTATTAATTAGTTTTCGATATATATTCTATATATTGATTTAAAATTCCCGATTTTGTCACATCGAACCAGTTTCTGAAGAAGGTTGCAACATGGCATTCGAAACGTCAAACATTTTTTCAAAAAACTGTAAAGTTTCTAGTTTTAGATCTAGTATTAGTCCTAGTGATAGTTCTAGTGTTAGTTCTAATTTTAGTTCAGTTAACACCGTTCATGAAAGTCTTCGTACTTATATGATTTTTAACTTTTTTTTTAGTTTAAAAATTGGTATCAACAACGAAGTGAGATTTTCAAGATATCCTTTACATAAAATAATTATTATTAAAAAGTATTTAAGTACCCGAAAAGGATGTTGCAGATTCCGGAGAAAAAAATTCCCGATAAAAAGACGGATCTCGCTCCAAGTTTGGGTAACTAAAAATAAAATTAATTAATTTAATCATAAAGTTAATGATTAATTCAAAAATTAATACAATTTTTCCAAAAATAGGGGCCGTAATAAAAACGACCAAAGCATGAAAACTGAATACAAATCCTGACATTGTCGGCGATAACCCTTTTGCGGATGCTTCTCTTGGAAAAAACGGGGCCAAAATGGACATCGAGCAAAAACACATAAAATCCACAACGGCCAAAGATATTAAGGTCATTATTTGGGATTTATCCAATTTTTTTAAGGTTGAAGTTTCGACTCGGGAGTTTAATCTGAAATGAAATGATCTTAAAATACATTTCGTTTTGGATTTTATCCAAAAATGGTTGTAAGTATTATTTTTTACCTCATAAGTCTTTCTCGTAATCTCCTTAATTCTCCTGGTGCGTAATTGTATTGGGTAAAATTGGCTAAAGATCTTGATCGAGGAATACATCTCCCACTTGAACTAGTACTTGAAAAAGATATTGTAAAACTATCTTGTAAATCTTTATTATAAGACGAAGAGAAATTATTTCTTGTCGTTGGAACTCCCATTATTGAAATAAACTACAATTTGTTTGTAGTTTTTAGATAACGAAATATACGCACTTAAATCGATCTGTTTATTCTATAAATTTCTGTTTGGAAAGATCTCGTTCTCGGAAATTTCCGCAAGTTATTTCTAGATAAATTAAATTAAAAACTTTCTAATTAATGAACGAACAATAGTGACATTGGTTAAAGATATCATATCCTTTTTACATTTAAAACTGAACTGAACCCGTTTTGTTGTCTTCGCCTTTTTCGTTATCTTTTTTTATATAAAAGTCGACACAAGCTACGAGATGATTACGAGTTCTTCAGCTGATAAACAGCTGGTCCATTTCACAACTTGCCCCCCAAAAAAAACTCAAATCAAAAAATTGGAAATAAAAACAAGCGTAATAATCAACAATTTATTATTAATCTTAAAAAAAATAAATAATACAATAATTCACTCAATAACATTTTCTTTTTTAACATTACATTTTGAACATTTTTGCTTTTTAATTATAAAATAAGCTGCCGCCACGATGGCAAAAATAAAATTCATCCCCGCCAAAGCTGTTGATGCTCGGGGGAACCCCCAATGTTGTAAAAGCACCCCACCCAAAGCGGGGCCGATAATTTCGCCTAAAGAATAAGAAGACGACCATAATCCGGCTACTATGCTGTGGGTACCTAAATTATCGTTAAATCCACCGTCGATTGCTCCATCTAAGATTCCTTGATACGTTGGCATAACGGACATTGCGACGAAAATCCCCAAAATTGATAATGAGATTATCGTTAGAAGTAAAGAACTTGATAAGAATGATAATACTGGGGATGGGCCGAGGAATAATAAGACGACACTGCTTGATAGTAATCCTAAAGGCATTAAGGTCCAATAACTTTTTATTTTGTCGCTTATGAATCCCCAAATTGGACTGAATACTCCGTATGTTGCTGATAAAAGGAGGAATATTAATCCTATGTTGGCAGCATTTAAATTGTACTAAAAGAAAAAAAAGTTGTTATTAAAATTTCATGCTACATCATTAAAAAAAAAAAATAAATAATACAGTGGGATAAAAAGAGGATGAAGAAGGGGAAAGCTTAGAATATCACTTGAAATGTTACCAGAAGACTTGGTACTGCTTCTAGAAAACTCACTGTTACTTGCAGAAAACTTAAAATTTTCCCAGAAGACTACTTAAAGCACCAGATGAAGCACCAAAGAAGTTAAAAGTACCAGATGTCTTGAATGCAAGTACATCGGCAAAAAAAATGAAGCAATCGAAAGATCTGAAAATATAATTAGATTAGCTGATGTAAAAGTCATCAAAGATCTATTTAGTCATTGCGATGGATTTGAAATCATTTGGGACAATTAAGGGGTGATTATGACCCAAAAGATTCTGGTCGGAAAAAAATTCTAAGTACCCGGTTTTTGAATCGGTTTAAACAAGTTTAGACTTGTCGAACATCTCTTTCGGTCATCAAGGCACAGCACGTGAAATCCTCCCAGAAAACTTGATACTATTTCTAGAAGACTTGATAATGTTTCTAGAACATTTAATACTGCTTCTAGAAGAGTTGATGTTATTTCTAGAAGACTTGATACTGCACCTAGAAGATTTGAAATGGTTCCAGATACTTCTAGAATGCTTGAATTCCTTCCAGAAGACTTGATACTGCATTTAGAAGACTTGAAATCCTCCCAGAAAATTTGATACTGCTTCTAGAAGATTTGATATTGCTTCCAGAAGACTTGAAATACTTTCAGAAGACTATATACTGCACCTAGAAAACTTACAATGCTTGCAGAAGACTTGATACTGCATTTAGAAGACTTGAAATCCTTCCAGAACACTCGATACTGTTTCCAGAAGACTTGATATTGCACTACTTTACCCAGAAAACTTGACATGCTTTCAGAAGACTTGATACTGCATCTAGAAGACTTGAAATCCTCCCAGAAAATTTGATACTGCTTCTAGAAGATTTGATATTGCTTCCAGAAGACTTGAAATACTTTCAGAAGACTATATACTGCACCTAGAAAACTTACAATGCTTGCAGAAGACTTGATACTGCATTTAGAAGACTTGAAATCCTTCCAGAACACTCGATACTGTTTCCAGAAGACTTGATATTGCACTACTTTACCCAGAAAACTTGACATGCTTTCAGAAGACTTGATACTGCATCTAGAAGACTTGAAATCCTCCCAGAAAATTTGATACTGCTTCTAGAAGATTTGATATTGCTTCCAGAAGACTTGAAATACTTTCAGAAGACTATATACTGCACCTAGAAAACTTACAATGCTTGCAGAAGACTTGATACTGCATTTAGAAGACTTGAAATCCTTCCAGAACACTCGATACTGTTTCCAGAAGACTTGATATTGCACTACTGTACCCAGAAAACTTGACATGCTTTCAGAAGACTTGATACTGCATCTAGAAGATTTGATATTGCTTCCAGAAGACTTGAAATACTTTCAGAAGACTATATACTGCACCTAGAAAACTTACAATGCTTGCAGAAGACTTGATACTGCATTTAGAAGACTTGAAATCCTTCCAGAACACTCGATACTGTTTCCAGAAGACTTGATATTGCACTACTGTACCCAGAAAACTTGACATGCTTTCAGAAGACTTGATACTGCCTCTAGAAGACTTGAAATCCTTCCAAAAGACTTGATGCTGCTTCTACGAAATTTGATATTGCCTCCAGAAGACTTGAAATGCTCTCAGAAGACTTCATACTGCTTTTAGAATACTTCAAATACATCCAGAACACTCGATACTGTTTCTAGAAGATTTGATATTACACTTAGAATGCTTCAAATATTCCCAGAAGACTTGATATTGCTTTTAGAACACGGGCAGTGCTTCCAGAAGACTTGGTACTGCTCTTAGAAGACTTGTCAATGCTTTCAGAAAACTTCAAATGCTTCCAGATTTGATATTGTATCTAGAAGATTTGAAATGCTTTCAGAAGACACGACATTATCCTTAGGAGACTTGAAATCCCACCAGACGACTATGCTGTTTCTAGAAGTCTTGATATTACTTCCAGAAGACTTGATACTGCACCTAGATGATTTGAAATGGTTCCAGAAGTCTATATAGTACTTCTAGAATACTTGAAATTCTTCCAGAAGACTTGATACTGCTTCTAGAAGAGTTAATATTGCTTTCAGAAGACTTGGTACTGCATCCAGAAGATTTGAGATCCTTCCAGAAAACTTGATACTGCTTCTACAAGATTTGATATAGCTTCCAGAAGCTTTGAAATACATTCAAAAAACTTAGAATGCTTCCAAGGGATTTGATACTGCACCTAGAACACTTGATATCTTCCCAGAAAATTTGATATTGCTCCTAAAAGACTTAAAATGCTTCCAGGACACTTGATACTGCATTTAGAAAATTTGAAATCTTTCCAGAAAACTTGTTATTACTTCCGGCAGACTTAAAATGCTTCTAGAAGACTTGATACTGTTATTGGAATACACTAAAGTCCTTTCAAAAGACTTGATACTGCTGCTACAAGACATGATATTGCGCTTAGAAAATTTAAATTTGAAATCCAGAAACCTAGATATTGCTTCTAGAACACTTGAAATCCTTTCAGAAGACTTACTGATACTGTCAGAAAAGTTGATATTAGTTCTAGAAAACTTGATACTGCATCTAGAAGATTTGAAATGATTCCAAAACCAAATATACTGCTTTTAGAACACTAGAAATCTTTCTAAAAGACTTAATACTGCTTCCAGAAGTGTTGATATTACTTCCAGAAGACTTGAAATGCTTCAAGAAGACTTGGCACTGCATTCAGAAGACTTGAAATCCGTCCAGAAAACATGATACTGCTTCTAGAAAATTTGATGTTGCTTCCAGAAGGCTTGAAATACTTCCAGAGGACTTGATACTGCGCCTAGAAGATTTAAAATGGTACCAAATTCCTTGATGTGGCTTCTAAAACACTTGATATCTTTCCAGAAGGCTTGGTACTACTTCTAGAAGTCTTGATATTGCTTCCAGAAGACTTGATACTGCACCTAGAAGATTTAAAATGGTACCAAATCCCTTGATATGGTTTCTAAAACACTTGATATCTTTCCAGAACACTTGATACTACTTCTAGAAGTCTTGATATTGCTTCCAGAAGACTTAAAACCCATCCAGAAAACTTGACACTGTTTCTGGAACACTTGAAATTCTTCCAGAAGACTTGATACTGCTGCTGGAGTACACTAAAGTCCTTCCAGAAGACTTCATACCGCATCTAAAAGACTCGAAAGCCTTCCAGAAAAGTTGGTATTGCTTCTGGAACACTTGAAATCCTTTTGGAAGCTAGAAGCAGCAAAGGAAGCACACTAAAGTACACTAAAGTTCTTCGAAGAAGACTTGATACTGCTGCTAGAGGACATGATATTGCGCCTAGAAAATTTGAAATGGTTCCAGAAGCCTAGGTACTGCTTTCAGAACACTTGAAATTCATCCCGAAGACTTGATACTGCTTCCAGAAAAATTGATGTTGCTTCCAGAAGGCTTGAAATACTTCCAGAGGACTTGATACTGCGCCTAGAAGATTTAAAATGGTACCAAATTCCTTGATGTGGCTTCTAAAACACTTGATATCTTTCCAGAAGGCTTGGTACTACTTCTAGAAGTCTTGATATTGCTTCCAGAAGACTTGATACTGCACCTAGAAGATTTAAAATGGTACCAAATCCCTTGATATGGTTTCTAAAACACTTGATATCTTTCCAGAACACTTGATACTACTTCTAGAAGTCTTGATATTGCTTCCAGAAGACTTGATACTGCATTTAGAAGACTTGACATCCTTCCAGAAAACATGATACTGCTTCTAGAAAATTTGATGTTGCTTCTAGAAGGCTTGAAATACTTCCAGAGGACTTGATACTGCGCCTAGAAGATTTAAAATGGTACCAAATTCCTTGATGTGGCTTCTAAAACACTTGATATCTTTCCAGAAGGCTTGGTACTACTTCTAGAAGTATTGATATTGCTTCCAGAAGACTTGATACTGCACCTAGAAGATTTAAAATGGTACCAAATCCCTTGATATGGTTTCTAAAACACTTGATATCTTTCCAGAACACTTGATACTACTTCTAGAAGTCTTGATATTGCTTCCAGAAGACTTAAAATCCATCCAGAAAACTTGACACTGTTTCTGGAACACTTGAAATTCTTCCAGAAGACTTGATACTGCTGCTGGAGTACACTAAAGTCCTTCCAGAAGACTTCATACCGCATCTAGAAGACTCGAAAGCCTTCCAGAAAAGTTGGTATTGCTTCTGGAACACTTGAAATCCTTTTGGAAGCTAGAAGCAGCAAAGGAAGCACACTAAAGTACACTAAAGTTCTTCGAAGAAGACTTGATACTGCTGCTAGAGGACATGATATTGCGCCTAGAAAATTTGAAATGGTTCCAGAAGCCTAGGTACTGCTTTCAGAACACTTGAAATTCATCCCGAAGACTTGATACTGCTTCCAGAAAAATTGATATTGCTTCCAGAAGACTTGATACTGCATTTAGAAGACTTGACATCCTTTCAGAAAACATGATACTACTTCTAGAAAATTTGATGTTGCTTCCAGAAGGCTTGAAATACTTCCAGAGGACTTGATACTGCGCCTAGAAGATTTAAAATGGTACCAAATTCCTTGATGTGGCTTCTAAAACACTTAATATCTTTCCAGAAGGCTTGGTACTACTTCTAGAAGTCTTGATATTGCTTCCAGAAGACTTGATACTGCACCTAGAAGATTTAAAATGGTACCAAATCCCTTGATATGGTTTCTAAAACACTTGATATCTTTCCAGAACACTTGATACTACTTCTAGAAGTCTTGATATTGCTTCCAGAAGACTTGATACTGCATTTAGAAGACTTGACATCCTTCCAGAAAACATGATACTGCTTCTAGAAAATTTGATGTTGCTTCTAGAAGGCTTGAAATACTTCCAGAGGACTTGATACTGCGCCTAGAAGATTTAAAATGGTACCAAATTCCTTGATGTGGCTTCTAAAACACTTGATATCTTTCCAGAAGGCTTGGTACTACTTCTAGAAGTATTGATATTGCTTCCAGAAGACTTGATACTGCACCTAGAAGATTTAAAATGGTACCAAATCCCTTGATATGGTTTCTAAAACACTTGATATCTTTCCAGAACACTTGATACTACTTCTAGAAGTCTTGATATTGCTTCCAGAAGACTTAAAATCCATCCAGAAAACTTGACACTGTTTCTGGAACACTTGAAATTCTTCCAGAAGACTTGATACTGCTGCTGGAGTACACTAAAGTCCTTCCAGAAGACTTCATACCGCATCTAGAAGACTCGAAAGCCTTCCAGAAAAGTTGGTATTGCTTCTGGAACACTTGAAATCCTTTTAGAAGCTAGAAGCAGCTAAGGAAGCACACTAAAGTACACTAAAGTTCTTCCAAAAAGACTTGATACTGCTGCTAGAGGACATGATATTGCGCCTAGAAAATTTGAAATGGTTCCAGAAGACTTGATACTGCATTTAGAAGACTTGACATCCTTCCAGAAAACATGATACTGCTTTTAGAAGATTTGATAATGCTTCCAGAAGACTTGATACTGCTTCTAAAAGACTTGATGTTGCTTCCAAGAGACTTATGATGTTTCTAGAACGCTTGATACTGTTCCTATAAGACTTGATACTGCTTCTAGAATACTTGATATTGCTCCCAGAAGACTTGACATGTCTCCAGAAGACTTAATTCTGCATCCAGAAGATTTGAAATGATTTTACATAACTTGAAACTGCTTCTAGAACATTTGATATTGCTCCAAGAAAACTTGAAATGCTTCCAAAAGACTTGATGCTGCTTCTATAAGATTTGAAATGCTTCCAGAAGACTTGTTGTTACTTCCGGCAGATTTGAAATGCAAGCACATTAAAAACAAAAATTCTTAAATTATTTACAGTAGAAATCGAAAAACTTGCTAACTCGTTAGTGGAATTTTTTTTTGAAATCCTATAGCGATGGTCGCTTTCCCGAGAACTTTTCTTAACATTGTATCAACCGACACTTTTTTCCACCCTTATATCTATAAGGTTTGAAATACTTTCAGAAGGCTTTTCATTGCTTCCGGTAGCCTTTAAATGCTTACAAAAGAGCGCTCATTCAAAATTGTTAATAATTTTATCTGAATTGAAGTTTTCGTTTTCAATTATTTCTCTTTTACCTTAACGTAATAACGAAGTTTTTTTTTCTCAAGTTCCGCTCCCTACGTTATTTTGAAGAGCACGCATTATCAGACTCAATTCAAACCTTTTTTATGGAGAGATACAACACCCTCAGAGACTAAAATGCCAAATGATGGTGTAGAGATGATTTAATGGAGGATGTCAGGTGGATGGGTTGGGGTTGGACTGGAGCAGAAAGGAATGAAGGTTAAAGCTTGAAAAATTGAATGCTCTCCACCAGGACCGTACGATTAACAATAATGATGATGATTTCACTCAGAATAACGTGAAAAACTATTATAGGAAAATTAAGATGCTAAAAAAGTACTTTCTAAGTGCCTAAAAATTCTCGGGTCTGGCTTTATATAAACTTTTCTTCATGATTTTGAAACCAAACCCAATCCCATTTAGTATATAGACGCAATTTCTGGCCACCTTGTATATTCAATATTGATTTGAAGGCGTTCAACAGGAAGTTATTTCACATTATACCGGGTGAGGCAATTAGGACGACTTTATAACTCACAGATCATCAAACTAATTTTAAGAAATTTACCATTCTTAAATGTGGTTCTAAAGTTGGATCTAAAAATCCCCACGTTGCTGACACAACAACGACCACACAACACGTTATAACAACCGATGGTAATTTTAAAATATTTAAATATGAGCCTGATTGTACTTCAACTTTGTAATCTAAAAAAAAAAGAAATTTAATTAATCGAATTTCAATGTATTAATTGTTTACCATCACTTGTTGAAAGAACGTAAAAATTAATGGGCGCCACAATGACCGAAATGATTCCTACAACGTAAAAAGGAAGTCCAAAACCTCCGATCTTCCTAGAAAATATTGGTTAATAGTTAAAAAAAATTATTAATTAATTTCATTTAAAAGTTAATAATTTTTTTAACATACCGCAAATAAAAGTCCACCCATCGCTGGACCAACACTCATTCCAAGTCCAACGAAAGTCTCTAAAATTCCCTAAATCAAAAAAAAAATAATAATAAATAATGATAAAAATAAAAATTAATGGTTTCATTGTTCCGATTTAATAATAAATCTATTATTATAAATCGTGACTTTAATCGAATAAATTTATAAGTTAATAGTTTTATTATTAACAACAAAATTACCCTAACGACTCCACCGTTTTTTGGAAAAATATTAATCACCAAAACGTATCCAGCCGTTGAATAAGCGCTGGCTCCTAAAGCTTCCGTTCCTCGAATAATGAATGATAAAAGGGTGAAAACGAAGGTGTTATCGATGTATTGAAGCGTGCTGAAATAAAAAGCTCACTTATATCACAGAATATTCTCAGTATAAGACTAAGAAGATGATGACTAATCGTAAATTATTTCGGAAGAGAAAATAATTGTGCGGACAGTTTCGTCTAATAACGCCCGTTGACATCATTTCATCATAAGAAGCAAGTGTCCATTTCCTGTTACACAAAATTAAACGATGTATTAGATTTTGTACGTACCCGAAAACGATGTTACAAATTCCCGATGTTAAGATGCCGAAGATGAATGTGAATTTTACTCCTAATTTAGGTAACTGAAAAGGAGATATTGAAGATTTTTTTTTGGTTAACAATTTTTTTTTTCTTACAACTTTTCCGAATATGGGGGATGATAAAAAGACCACTAATGCATAAAAACTAAACACGAATCCCGCTAATGTTTCGGACATTCCTTTTGCGGTCGCTTCCCTTGGATAAAAAGGGGCCATAATCGACATTGAGCAATAACTTGTAAATTCTACGGTTGCTAACATACAAAGAGATACTTTTTGTTTTAATGTGAATGATGTTGATTCTTGTGATCTGAAAATTAAGAAGAAAAATTTCAGATAACCAACAAATTTAAATAATATTAAAAAATTCTTTTAGTTCATTTAATTAAGAATTTATTTCGTGCTTATCGCGAATTGTTTGTATTTTTTTAAACGAAAGTATGTAGTTTATTTAAGAATAAAACCATGCGTTAGTATCTCAATTCGTTTTTGAGATATCAAGTTTCTAGATATATATATCTAATATCTTAAATTTGTAGTATTTAATAAAATTAAAAATTTTTTTAATCAGTTTTAAAAAATCGATTTCTTAAGATATTTTGGTAAAGTTTCTTGTAATATATAAAGAAAAGTTTCCATTTTTCTGAGAATAAATCTATACTTAAAAAATATACAAGATAGCTTTTGAACTCAACCTAAATTTGTAGCAATTCATAAAATGAACTTAGTTTTTAAAAAATCGTAGAAAATCGAATTTTTAATATGTTTTGATGAAACTTTTTGTGATTTATAAAGAAATGTACGCACTTCTTGGGGAACAAGACCACGTGTGAGTATCTCAATTTGTTTTAGAGATATGAGATTTTGAACTTAACCCAAATTTGTAGCAATTCATAAAATTAACTTAATTTTTTAAAAATCGTAGAAAATCGAATTTTTACGCTTTTTTGATAACATTTTTTGCGATTTATGTGATTATTGAGAACAAATGTGTCTGTGAGTATCTCATATCATTTTGGAGATATCAAGTTTTAAATTCAACATAAATTTGTGGTATTTCATAAAATTGAAAATTTTGTTAATCGGTTTTTATAAATCGTTAAAAGATCGAATTCTTAAGATATCTGGATAAAGTTTCTTGTAATTTATAAAAGAAAGTGTGCACTTTTCCAAGAATTAATCCATACCTGAGTATCTCAATTCGTTTTTGAGATATCATGCTTTAAACTTAACATATATTTGTGATATTTCATAAAATTAAAAATTTCCTCAATCAGTTTTGAAAAATCGTAAAGAATCGAATTCTTAAGATATCTTTATAAAATTGTTTGTGATTTATAAAGGAAAGTTTCCACTTTTCCAAAAACAAGCCCATACTCGAGTATCTCAATTCGTTTTTGAGATATTAAACTTTGAGTTTGTGACATTTTATAAAATTAAAAATTTCCTTAATCAATTTTGAAAAATTTTAAAAAATCGAATTCTTGAGATATCTTGATGAAGTTTCTTGTGATTTATAAAGGAAAGTATGCACTTTTCTGAGAACAAGTCCATACTTGAGTATCTCAATTCATTTTTGAGATATTAAACTTCATGTTTTTGACATTTTATAAAATTAAAAATTTCCTTAATCAGTTTTAAAAAATCGTAAAAAATCGAATTCTTGAGAAATTGTGATGAAGTTTCTTGTGATTTATAAAGGAAAGTGTGCATTTTTCCAAGAAGAAGTCCATACTTGAGTATCTCAATTCGTTTTTGAGATATTACACTTCAAGTCTTTGACATTTTATAAAATTAAAAATATCCTTCATCATTTTTGAAAAATCATAAAAAATCGAATTCTTGAGATATCTTGATGAAGTTTGTTGTGGTTTATAAAGGAAAGTGTATACTTTTCCAAGAACAAGTCCATATTTGAGTATCTCAATTCGTTTTTGAGATATTAAACTTTGAGTTTGTAACATTTTATAAAATTAAAAATTTCCTTAATCAGTTTTGCAAAATCGTAAAAAATCGAAATCTTAAGATATTTTGATGAAGTTTCTTGTGATTTATAAAGGAAAGTGTGCACTTTTCCAAGAACAAGTCTCTTGAGTGTCTCAATTCGGTTTTGAGATATTAAACTTTGAGTTTGTGACATTTTATAAAATTAGAAATTTCCTTAATCAGTTTTGAAAAATCGTAAAAAATCGAATTCTTGAGATATCTTGATGAAGCTTGTTGTAGTTTATAAAGGAAAGTGTACACTTTTCCAAGAACAAGATCATACTTGAGTATCTCAATTCGTTTTTGAGATATTAAACTTCATGTTTTTGACATTTTATAAAATTAAAAATTTCCTTAATCAGTTTTAAAAAATCGTAAAAAATCGAATTCTTGAGAAATTGTGATAAAGTTTCTTGTGGTTTATAAAGGAAAGTGTGCATTTCTCCCAGAAGAAGTCCATACTGAGTATCTCAATTCGTTTTTGAGATATTAAACTTCAAGTTTTTGACATTTTATAAACTTAAAAATTTCCTTAATCAATTTTGAAAAATCGTAAAGAATCGAATTCTTGAGATATTTTGATGAAGTTTCTTGTGATTTCTAAAGGAAAGTATGCACTTTTCCGAGAACAAGCCCACACTTGAGTATCTCTATTCGTTTTTGAGCTATTAAACTTTGAGTTTGTGATATTTTATAAAATTAAAAATTTCCTTAATCAATTTTGAAAAATCGTAAAGAATCGAATTCTTGAGATATCTTGATGAAGTTTCTTGTGATTTCTAAAGGAAAGTATGCACTTTTCTGAGAACAAGCCCAAACTTGAGTATCTCTATTCGTTCTTGAGATATTAAACTTTGAGTTTGTGATATTTTATAAAATTAAAAATTTCATTAATCAATTTTGAAAAATCGTAAAAAATCGAAATCTTAAGATATTTTGATGAAGTTTCTTGTGATTTCTAAAGGAAAGTATGCACTTTTCCGAGAACAAGCCCACACTTGAGTATCTCTATTCGTTTTTGAGCTATTAAACTTTGAGTTTGTGATATTTTATAAAATTAAAAATTTCCTTAATCAATTTTGAAAAATCGTAAAGAATCGAATTCTTGAGATATCTTGATGAAGTTTCTTGTGATTTCTAAAGGAAAGTATGCACTTTTCTGAGAACAAGCCCAAACTTGAGTATCTCTATTCGTTCTTGAGATATTAAACTTTGAGTTTGTGATATTTTATAAAATTAAAAATTTCCTTAATCAATTTTGAAAAATCGTAAAGAATCGAATTCTTAAGATATCTTTATAAAATTGTTTGTGATTTATAAAGGAAAGTTTTCACTTTTCCATAAACAAGCCCATACTCGAGTATCTCAATTCGTTTTTGAGATATTAAACTTTGAGTTTGTGACATTTTATAAAATTAAAAATTTCCTTAATCAGTTTTGAAAAATCATAAAAAATCAAATTCTTAAGATATCTTTATAAATTTTTTTGTGTTTTATAAAGGAACGTTTCCACTTTTCCGAGAACAAGCCCATACATGAGTATCTCAATTCGTTTTTGAGATATTAAACTTTGAGTTTGTGACATTTTATAAAATTAAAAATTTCCTTAATCAGTTTTGAAAAATCATAAAAAATCAAATTCTTAAGATATCTTTATAAATTTTTTTGTGTTTTATAAAGGAACGTTTCCACTTTTCCGAGAACAAGCCCATACATGAGTATCTCAATTCGTTTTTGAGATATTAAACTTTGAGTTTGTGACATTTTATAAAATTAAAAATTTCCTTAATCAATTTTGAATAATCGTAAAGAATCGAATTCTTGAGATATTTTGATCAAGTTTCTTGTGATTTCTAAAGGAAAGTATGCACTTTTCCGAGAACAAGCCCAAACTTGAGTATCTCAATTTATTTTTGAGATATTAATCTTTAAGTTTTTGACATTTTATAAAATTAAAAATTTCCTTAATCAGTTTTGAAGAATCGTAAATAATCGAATTCTTGAGATATCTTGATGAAGTTTCTTGTGATTTATAAAGGAAAGTGTGCACTTTTCCGAGAACAAACCCATACTTGAGTATCTCAATTTGTTTTTGAGATATTAATCTTTGAGTTTGTGACATTTTGTAAAATTAAAATTATCCTTAATCATTTTTGAAAAATCGTAAAAAATCGAATTCTTGAGATATCTTTATGAAGTTTGTTGTAGTTTATAAAGGAAAGTGTACACTTTTCCAAGAACAAGTTCATACTTGAGTATCTTAATTTGTTTTTGAGATATTAAATTTCATGTTTTTGACATTTTATAAAATTAAAAATTTCCTTAATCACTTTTAAAAAATCGTAAAAAGTCGAATTCTTGAGAAATTGTGATGAAGTTTCTTGTGATTTATGAAGGAAAATGTGCATTTTCCAAGAAGAAGTCCATACTTGAGTATCTCAATTTGTTTTTGAGATATTACACTTCAAGTCTTTGACATTTTATAAAATTAAAAATATCCTTCATCATTTTTGAAAAATCGTAAAAAATCGAATTCTTGAGATATTTTGATGAAGTTTCTTGTGGTTTATAAGGGAAAGTATGCACTTTTTCGAGAATAAACCCATACTGAATATTTCAATTTGTTTTTGAGATATTAAACTTTGAGTTTGTGACATTTTATAAAATTAAAAATTTCCTTAATCATTTTTGAAAAATCGTAAAAAATCGAATTCTTGAGATATCTTGATGAAGTTTCTTGTAGTTTATAAAGGAAAGTGTACACTTTTCCAAGAACAAGATCATACTTGAGTATCTCAATTCGTTTTTGAGATATTAAACTTTAAGTTTTTGACATTTTATAAAATTAAAAATATCCTTAATCAGTTTTGAAAAATCGTAAAAAATCGAATTCTTGAGATATCTTGATGAAGTTTCTTGTGATTTATAAAGAAAGGTATGCACTTTTCTGAGAACAAATCCATACTTGAGTATCTTAATTCATTTTTGAGATATTAATCTTTGAGTTTGTGACATTTTATAAAATTAAAATTATCCTTAATCATTTTTGAAAAATCGTAGAAAATCGAATTCTTGAGATATCTTGATGAAGCTTGTTGTAGTTTATAAAGGAAAGTGTGCACTTTTCCAAGAACAAGTCCATACTTGAGTATCTCAATTCGTTTTTGAGATATTAAACTTCATGTTTTTGACATTTTATAAAATTAAAAATTTCCTTAATCAGTTTTAAAAAATCGTAAAAAATCGAATTCTTGAGAAATTGTGATAAAGTTTCTTGTGATTTATAAAGGAAAGTGTGCATTTTTCCCAGAAGAAGTCCATACTTGAGTATCTCAATTCGTTTTTGAGATATTAAACTTTGAGTTTGTGACATTTTATAAAATTAAAAATTTCCTTAATCAGTTTTGAAAAATCGTAAAAAATCGAAATCTTAAGATATTTTGATGAAGTTTCTTGTGATTTCTAAAGGAAAGTATGCGCTTTTCCGAGAACAAGCCCAAACTTGAGTATCTCTATTCGTTTTTGAGATATTAAACTTTGAGTTTGTGACATTTTATAAAATTAAAAATTTCCTCAATCAATTTTGAAAAATTGTAAAAAATCGAATTCTTGAGATATCTTGATGAAGTTTCTTGTGATTTCTAAAGGAAAGTATGCACTTTTCCGAGAACAAGCCCAAACTTGAGTATCTCTATTCGTTTTTGAGATATTAAACTTTGAGTTTGTGACATTTTATAAAATTAGAAATTTCCTTCATCATTTTTGAAAAATCGTAAAGAATCGAATTCTTGAGATATCTTGATGAAGTTTCTTGTGATTTCTAAAGCAAAGTATGCACTTTTCCGAGAACAAGCCCAAACTTGAGTATCTCAATTTATTTTTGAGATATTAATCTTTAAGTTTTTGACATTTTATAAAATTAAAAATTTCCCTAATCAGATTTGAAAAATCGTAATGAATCGAATTCTTAAGATATTTTGATGAAATTTCTTTTGATTTATAAAGGAAAGTATGCACTTTTCTGAGAACAGGTCCATACTTGAGTATCTCAATTTGTTTTTGAGATATTAAACATCAAGTTTTTGACATTTTATAAACTTAAAAATATCCTTAATCATTTTTGAAAAATCGTAAAAAATCGAATTCTTGGGATATCTTGATCAAGTTTCTTGTGATTTCTAAAGGAAAGTATGCACTTTTCCGAGAACAAGCCCAAACTTGAGTATCTCAATTTATTTTTGAGATATTAATCTTTAAGTTTTTGACATTTTATAAAATTAAAAATTTCCCTAATCAGATTTGAAAAATCGTAATGAATCGAATTCTTAAGATATTTTGATGAAATTTCTTTTGATTTATAAAGGAAAGTATGCACTTTTCTAAGAACAGGTCCATACTTGAGTATCTCAATTTGTTTTTGAGATATTAAACATCAAGTTTTTGACATTTTATAAACTTAAAAATATCCTTAATAATTTTTGAAAAATCGTAAAAAATCGAATTCTTGAGATATCTTGATCAAGTTTCTTGTGATTTCTAAAGGAAAGTATGCACTTTTCCGAGAACAAGCCCAAACTTGAGTATCTCTATTCGTTTTTGAGATATTAAACTTTGAGTTTGTGACATTTTATAAAATTAAAAATTTCCTTAATCAGTTTTGAAAAATCGTAAAAAATCGAATTCTTGAGATATCTTGATGAAGTTTCTTGTGATTTCTAAAGGAAAGTATGCACTTTTCCGAGAACAAGCCCAAACTTGAGTATCTCTATTCGTTTTTGAGATATTAAACTTTGAGTTTGTGACATTTTATAAAATTAGAAATTTCCTTCATCATTTTTGAAAAATCGTAAAGAATCGAATTCTTGAAATATCTTGATGAAGTTTCTTGTGATTTCTAAAGGAAAGTATGCACTTTTCCGAGAACAAGCCCAAACTTGAGTATCTCAATTTATTTTTGAGATATTAATCTTTAAGTTTTTGACATTTTATAAAATTAAAAATTTCCTTAATCAATTTAGAAAAATCGTAAAGAATCGAATTCTTGAGATATCGTGATGAAGTTTCTTGTAATTTATAAAGGAAAGTGTGCACTTTTCCGAGAACAAGCCCATACTTGAGTATCTCAATTTGTTTTTGAAATATTAATCTTTAAGTTTTTGACATTTTATAAAATTAATAATTTCCTTAATCAGCTTTGAAAAATCGTAAAAAATCGAAATCTTAAGATATTTTGATGAAGTTTCTTGTGATTTCTAAAGGAAAGTATGCGCTTTTCCGAGAACAAGCCCAAACTTGAGTATCTCTATTCGTTTTTGAGATATTAAACTTTGAGTTTGTGACATTTTATAAAATTAAAAATTTCCTTAATCAGTTTTGAAAAATCGTAAAAAATCGAAATCTTAAGATATTTTGATGAAGTTTTTTGTGATTTCTAAAGGAAAGTATGCACTTTTCCGAGAACAAGCCCAAACTTGAGTATCTCAATTTATTTTTGAGATATTAATCTTTAAGTTTTTGACATTTTATAAAATTAAAAATTTCCTTAATCAGTTTTGAAAAATCGTAAAAAATCGAATTCTTAAGATATTTTGATGAAGTTTCTTGTGATTTATAAAGAAAAGTATGCACTTTTCCGAGAACAAGCCTAAACTTGAGTATCTCTATTCGTTTTTGAGGTATTAAACTTTGAGTTTGTGATATTTTATAAAATTAAAAATTTCCTTAATCAATTTAGAAAAATCGTAAAGAATCGAATTCTTGAGATATCGTGATGAAGTTTCTTGTAATTTATAAAGGAAAGTGTGCACTTTTCCGAGAACAAGCCCATACTTGAGTATCTCAATTTGTTTTTGAAATATTAATCTTTAAGTTTTTGACATTTTATAAAATTAATAATTTCCTTAATCAGCTTTGAAAAATCGTAAAAAATCGAAATCTTAAGATATTTTGATGAAGTTTTTTGTGATTTCTAAAGGAAAGTATGCACTTTTCCGAGAACAAGCCCAAACTTGAGTATCTCAATTTATTTTTGAGATATTAATCTTTAAGTTTTTGACATTTTATAAAATTAAAAATTTCCTTAATCAGTTTTGAAAAATCGTAAAAAATCGAATTCTTAAGATATTTTGATGAAGTTTCTTGTGATTTATAAAGAAAAGTATGCACTTTTCCGAGAACAAGCCTAAACTTGAGTATCTCTATTCGTTTTTGAGATATTAAACTTTAAGTTTGTGACATTTTATAAAATTAGAAATTTCCCTAATCAGCTTTGAAAAATCGTTAAAAATCGGATTCTTAAGATATCGTAATGGAATTTGTTGTGTTTTATAAACAAAAGTATGTATTTCGCCAGAGCAAAACTGTACTTAACTATCTCATTTCCTTTTTGAGATATCAATATTAAAACTCAACTCAAAGTGTAATAGAAGTATACTTGAATATCTCAATTTATTCTTGTGTAGGCGGGAAAAATGTAATAAGAAATAATCTGAAGAATTGTTAAATAATAAACGTAAAGTAAGAAGAAATTGAGAAGGAAATAGAAGAAAGGAATTTCATCTATATTTTTTTATATTCGATTAATTTGTTGGAGCCCAACGTAAAAATGTAGTAAAGAAAAATCAATTATGATTTACAGATAAACTTTAACCTTGAAGAATTGATATTTGAACATCAATCTTGGATTGGAAGGAGTATATTGAACATGTTCAGAATCCCAAATGCTTTAATTTAGTTGTGAATGTGGTGTACATTTCGATGGAGAGCAGAACTTAATACATAATTGTGATTATTTATAAAATTGATAAAAAGCATTAAAAATAAGTTTGAAGAAGCAAATATTATCTATCAAATTGTGACAAATTCTTAAAAACCGCGTTAAAAAAAATTTAACGCGAAAATGTAAAATAAACTAATTTAAAAACTATTTTGACGATTAAAATTTATTAGTAATTTAAAAATTTGGGTCGATTGATAAGAGTAGTTTAAATTTATGTGCATTATTTAATAGAAATAAAACGGCTATCGCGGTACCTTCATCAATTCTTTCCAAAAAAAGCACCTTTATCTTCAACAAAGTAAACAAGACATAACAGAATTCATTATCACTTCCTCAATACTTAGTTAATAACATTCAATGCAATTCACCAGTTATAAAATTTAACCTTTAACATATTTTAGATAACTCATTTTATTTAATTTCATATTTAAAATTAAAACTTACGTTTCTTCTTGGATATTATTACTTTCAACGTCTTTATTATTGATATTAACGATTTTAGTTAAATCAAAAGAATCACTTTTTTTTATTTCAAAAACTTCTTTTAAAGACATTTTTTTATAATCACATAACACTCCACTTACTTAATTTATCAAAATAATTAATTATTATTGATTTTATTAATAATTTTGAATAAAACTAAATGAAAACACTTTTTGTTCATTCTTTGGCACATTCTCTGATCGAATGGTCGACGAGAAATGAAAATATTTATGGTGGATAAATCGTTTTGAAAACGTGCTTCGTAAGAGGTTCTCCTTCTTCGACGTAATATTGCGTTCAATGCACAATGGTTTTAGTCGGTTCAAGTTTGAGTAGGAGCTTTTGTAAACTGTAACTTCCACCATGTAGATTGACGAACAAAAAAAGTAATCAACCGAAAGATGTAGGCGTTTATTTATTTAAACCGACTAGGGCCATTAAAAACTAATCAATGAGTTAAGAAAGGAAGTGATAATATTAACATTTTTACTAAGAAATCAAGATTTTTGATTATTTCTTTTTCACAAAAAAAATTTTTGTTTAAAATTAATATTAAAAAAAAAACAAGATGTTGTTATCACCATAAAGAAACCAGTTTCCAATCCTTCATTAGAGTCGAAATGATTATGATTATGAAGAAAGAAACAGCTTTTCTACAAAAATTAATTGAACCAGTTTTTTCAAGATTTCTTTCTTATCGTTTCAATCATTCGAAGTCAAGCTTAAACAAACAGTTTAAGTTTTTAGTGATGTTATTGCTCCTATTTATTCCATTGTTGCTTGAGGCTTAAACCAGATTGCTCTATTTATGTCGTCATAATATGACGAAGTATTAAAAACGATCATTGAAACTAACATAAATGGGGATTCACACAATATCTATTTCTAATTTTAGGGTATGATAATTTAAATTGTTTTTCTTTGTGTCAAGATAAACTAAACATCGTTAATAACAAAAAATGTGTATCAGAAACTTGTTATTTAACATGATTTGGTTGAGTCATATCTAATTAGTATGCATGTCACGAAATCGGTAAGAAAATTTTATGTTAACAAAATGGTTTATATTAACTTGAACTGGTTGATATTGCAAAAAATTGCAATATCAACCAGTTCAAGCAAAATCTCTCTGGAACTTTTAATTAAGATGGACTAAGAAAGAAGAAGATGGTGTTTGTCAAAATGCTTCTTCTTCACAAAAAACATCTTTAGAATACTTAATTATGATGAAAGTATAAAATAGAAATACATTTTAGACTTTCCCCAAAAGAGATTGAAAATAGAAACAGCTAACTGTTAACGACAGATTTCCTGGGAAGTCTTTAATCAAAAATGCTTAACCCAATAAATAGGTTGTCCAATTTCTGGTACTAAAAATGTCTTGGATTTCCGGACGTTTTTATACAAGAGCACGTATTTTAAATTGGGACTTGATACTGCTTCCATAAGACTTGATATTGCGCCCAAAGACTTGATGCTACTTTTAGAAAACATAGAATACTTCCAGAAAACTTAAAATTGCTTCTAGAAGACTTGGAAGATTTGATACTGCTTCCAGATGACTTAATACTGCTTCAAGAAACCTTGATATTGTTTGCAAAAGACTTGAATTGCTTCCAAAAGACTTAATACTGTTTTCAAAAGACGTGGTACTGCTTCCAGAAAAATTGAAATGCTTCCAGAAGACCTAATATTGCTTCTAGAATATTGCTTGATAGTGCTTCAAGAAAGCTTGATAGAGTTTGCAGAAAACTTGAATTATTTCCAGAAGACTTCTTATTATCCCCGGAGGACTTACAATGTTACCATAAGACATGAGACTGCTTCCAAGAGAATTAATACTGCTTCCAAAAGAAGCAGTATTAAGAAGGTGTGGTACTACTCCCAGAGAACTTGATACTGCTTCAAGAATATTTAATATTGTTTGCAGATGACTTGAATTACTTCCAAGAAATTGATATTTACTCCGGAAGACTTCCATAAGATTTGACACAGCTTCCAAAAGATTTGATACTGCTTCCAGAAGACCTGGAATGTTTCCAGAAGACTTGAATTGCTTCCTGAAGACTATTAATGCTTCCATAAAACTTGAAACAGCTTCCAAATGACTTGATACTGTTTCCAGAAAATCTGAAATGTTTCCAGAGGACTTGAATTGCTTCTAGACGACTTGTAATGCTTCCATAAGACTTGACACAGCTTCCAGAAAACTTGATACTACTTTCAGAAGACTTGGAATGCTTCCAGATGACTTGAATTACTTCCAAAGAACTTGATATTTAGTCCGGAAGACCAGTAATGCTTCCATAAGATTTGACACAGCTTCCAAAAACTTGATACTGCTTACAGAAAATCTGGAATATTTCCAGAGGACTTGAATTGCTTCCAGAAGACTTGTAATGCTTCCATAAGACTTGACACAGCTTCCAGAAAACCTGGAATGCTTCCAGAGGACTTGAATTGTTTCCAGAAGATTTGTAATGCATGCATAAGACTTGGCACAGCTTCCAAAAACTTGATACTACTTCCAGAAGACTTGGAATGCTTCTAGATGACTTGAATTACTTCCAAAGAACTTAATATTTACTCCGGAAGACTTGTAATGCTTCCATAAGATTTGGCACAGCTTCCAAAAGACTTGATACTGCTTCCAGAAAATCTGAAATGTTTCCAAAGGACTTAAATTTCTTTCTTACTTGTAATGCTTCCATAAGACTTGACACAGCTTCCAGAAAATCTGGAATGCTTTCAGAGGACTTGAGTTGCTTCCAGAAGACTTGTAATGCATGGATAAGACTTGACACAGCTTCCAAAAACTTGATACTACTTCCAGAAGACTTGGAATGCTTCCAGAACACTTGTAATACTTCCATAAAACTTGATACAGCTTTTAGAAAACCTGGAATGCTTTCAGAGGACTTTAATTGTTTCCAGAAGACTTATAATGCATCCATAAGACTTGGAACAGCTTCCAAAAACTTGATACTACTTCCAGAAGACTTGGAATGCTTCCAGATGACTTGAATTATTTCCAACGAACTTGATATTTACTCCGGAAGACTTGTAATGCTTCCATAAGATTAGACACAGCTTCCAAAAGACTTGATACTGCTTCCAGAAGACCTGGAATGTTTCCAAAAGACTTGAATTGCTTCCAGAAGACTTAATATTATCTCCAGAAGACTTGTAATGCTTCCATAAAATTTGACACAGCTTCCAAAACACTTGATACTGCTTCCGGAAGACCTGGAATGTTTCCAGAGGACTGGAATTGCTTCCAGAAGGCTTAATATTGTTTCCGGAATACCTGAAATGCGACTTGATACTACGTCCAGAAAATGTAGTAAGTTATTAATACCGGCCTAAGTTATCAATCGGCCGGATAGTGTCGGGTTGGCTTCTTTTCTTATAAGGTATGAGGTTTGATACTGCTTCCAGAAAGCTTGATACTGCTTCTAGAGTACTTGATACTGCTTCAAGAAAACTTGATATTGTCTCCAGATGACTTGATACTGCTTCCAAAAGATTTGATACTACTTCCCGAAGATCTGGAATGTTTTCAGAACACTTGATATTGTTTCCGGAAGACTTGTAATGCTTCCATAAGACTTGATAAAGTTTCAAAAAGACTTGATACTACTTCCCGAACACCTGGAATGCTTCTACAACACTTGATATTATTTCTAGAAGACTTGATCTGCTTCCAGAAGGCTTGACACTCCTTCAAGAGGACTTGATACTGCTTCAAGAAAACTTGATATTGTTTGCAGAAGACTTGAATTACTTCCAGAAGACTTGATATTGCCTCCGGATGACGTGATACTGCTTCCAAAAGATTTGATACTACTTCCCGAAGTCCTGGAATGCTTGCAAAAAACTTGATATTGCTTCCGGAAGACTTGTAATTGCTTCCGGAAGACTTGTAATGCTTCCATAAAACTTGATACTATTTCAAAAAGACTTGATACTGCTTCCCGAAGACCTGGAATGTTTCTAGAACACTTGACATTATTTCTAGAAGACTTAATCTGCTTCCAGAGGGCTTGATACTACTTCCAGAGGACTTGATACTGCTTCAAGAAAACTTGATATTGCTTGCAGAAGACTTGAATTACTTTCAGAAGATTTGATATTGCCTCCGGATGACTTGATACTGCTTCCAAAAGATTTGATACTACTTCCCGAAGACCTGGAATATTTCCAAAAGACTTGATATATTGCTTCCGGTAGACTTGTAATGCTTCCATTTGACTTGATACTATTTCAAAAAGACTTGATACTGTTTCCCGAAGACTTAGAATGTTTCCAGAACACTTGATATTATTTCTAGAAGACTTCTTCTGCTTTTAAAGGGGTTGATACTACTTCCAGAGGACTTGATATTGCTTCAAGGAAACTTGATATTGCTTGCAGAAGACTTGCATTACTTCCAGAAGACTTGATATTGCCTCCGGATGACTTGATACTGTTTCCAAAATATTTGATACTACTTTCCGAAGACCTGAAATGTTTTCAGAAGACTTGAATTGTTTCTGGTAGACTTGTATTGCTTCCATAAGACTTGATACTATTTCAAAAAGACTTGATACTGCTTCCCAAAGACCTGGAATGTTTCCAGAACACTTGATATTATTTCTAGAAGACTTAATCTGCTTCCAGAAGGCTTGATAATACTTCCAGAGGACTTGATACTGCTTCAAGAGAACTTGATATTGCTTACAGAAGATTTGAATTGCTCCCAGAAAATTTGATATTGCCTCCGGATGACTTGATATTGCTTCCAAAAGATTTGATACTACTTCCCGAAAACCTGCAATGATTCCAGAAGACTTGATATTGCTTCCGGAAGACTTGTAATACTTCTATAAGACTTGATACTGTTTCAAAAAGACTTGATGCAGCTCTCCGAAGACCTGGAATGCTTCCAGAAGACTTGATATTGCCTCCGGAAGACTTGGAATACTTCTATAAGACTTGATACTGTTTCAAAAAGACTTGATGCAGCTCTCCGAAGACCTGGAATGCTACCAGAATACTTGATATTGTTTCTAGAAGACTTGATCTGCTTCCAGAAGGCTTAATACTGCTTCCAGAGGACTGGATACTCTTCCAAGAAAACTTGATATTGTTTGCAGAAAACTTGAATTACTTCCAGACGACTTAATATTGCCTCCTAATGACGTGATACTACTTCCAAAAGATTTGACATTGCTTCTCGAAAACCTGGAATGCTTCCAGAAGACTTGATATTGCCTCCGGAAGACTTGTAATACTTCTATAAGACTTGATACTGCTTCCCGAAGACCTGGAATGCTTTCAGAACACTTGATGTAATTTCTAGAAGAGTTGATCTGCTTTCAGAAGGGTTGATACTGCTTCCAGAGGACTTGATACTGTTTCAAGAAAACTTGATATTGTTTGCAGAAGACTTGAATTACTTCCAAAAGATACGATATTGCCTCCGGATGATGTGATACTGATATTGATATTGTTTCTAGAAGACTTGATCTGCTTCCAGAAGGCTTGATACTGCTTCAAGAGGACTTGATATTGTTTCAAAAAAACTTGATATTGTTTGCAGAAAACTTGAATTACTTCCAGACGACTTAATATTGCCTCCTTATGACGTGATACTGCTTCCAAAAGATTTGACTTTGCTTCTCGAAAACCTGGAATGCTTTCAGAACACTTGATGTTATTTCTAGAAGAGTTGATCTGCTTTCAGAAGGGTTGATACTGCTTCCAAAAGATTTGACTTTGCTTCTCGAAAACCTGGAATGCTTTCAGAACACTTGATGTTATTTCTAGAAGAGTTGATCTGCTTTCAGAAGGGTTGATACTGCTTCCAGAGCACTTGATACTGTTTCAAGAAAACTTGATATTGTTTACAGAAGACTTGAATTACTTCCAAAAGATACGATATTGCCTCCGGATGATGTGATACTGATATTGATATAGTTTCTAGAAGACTTGATCTGCTTCCAGAAGGCTTGATACTGCTTCAAGAGGACTTGATATTGTTTCAAGAAAACTTGATATTGTTTACAGAAGACTTAAATTGCTTCCAGATGACTTGATATTGCCCCCGAAAGAGTTGTAATGTTTCCAAAAGACTTGACACTGCTTCCAAAAAAACTGGAATACTTCCAGAAGACTTGATATTGCTTTCTTTGAAATTTCTATATCAAAAAATACGAAATAGAAAGTTAAAAAAAAAATTAATGGCATAATACGGTAAAAAAATTTGATTTTTTCTTATTTTGAAACTTTTAAAATCCCAGGACTTCTTGCTAGTCCAGGGACCATCTATCATTTTTTTCATGAAATCCCGGATAGCATGTTTAGAAATAACGTCCGGAATGAGATCTTATCTAACAGCTTCTCTTAAAGTTCTACCTTGATCTCACAGCTTCAAGCTTTAACAGTTTTATCACTGAAAACTTCTTCCAAGTCGATGTAGGGTAACTTTAGAATAGACTAGAATTCTATAACTTAATTAATTTACTTGAACTAACATTAATCTTAAATTAGAAATATTTGGGATTATTTTTATTAATTTTTTTAATACAAACTTTATTTAGTATACACTTTGTATACAAACTCATAAATATTCATTTCAAGTTAGTTTTATAAAAAGATTTTTCGTCGAAACTCAATAATTATTACTTTGAGATAATTCCTTTTTTACTTAATCGAAATTGTCTCATGAATACAATGGGAATTTATTTGCGGTTTCTTTAGCGTGTTCATACGTAAGAGGTGTTTTCGTGTAAAGGAAAAATTTCTGATCAAAAAAAAAAAAGAGAACGTAATTTAAGTCCTTGCTGGATTTCCAGTAAAGATTCACTTCGATTCGATTTTGCATTATTCATAATAACAAAGTGATTTAATAAAAAAACAACATATTTTACATTTAATCAGTATCTAAATTCTTTATTTTTTAGTTTATTTTTCTTCAACAAACTTAACAATCGTTGTATCTTTAGGGACGTTATCTCCGATTTTAAAGGAAATACTTTCGATGGTCGCATCACGACTTGCTTTTACAATATACTCCATTTTCATTGCGATCAAAACGAATAATGAGTCTCCTTTTTTGACCCGATCACCTTCTTTAACAAGAATCTTTTCAAGAACACCAGGCATTGGCGCAACTGCCCGATTTGAAGCTGAACCGCCGGATGCTTCATCTTGTTCTGAAAGAAATTTGGGTTGTTCCGTTTCAAATTGGTGCTTACCATCCTAAAATTTTTAAAATTTATTTATTAAAGAAAAAATTATTAATGACGAATACTTTCTTGATCAAAAATAACAACCCCATCTTCATTTCTAAAAATATTAGCTTTCGAGATAACTCCATTAATATCAATAATCATCATTAATTTATTATCTTCTTTTTGATAATCGATTTTAGTTGATTTCCAGGTTTTCCCCCCATCGTTTGAAACGTCGTAACAAAAATCTCCTTTCGATTTAATTTGTACTAAAATTTCTTTCTCTTTTTGTTTTAATTTGATGGTTTTTAATAAATCGTGATTAACTCTAAAATCAGATTCGACAATAAACGGATTAAAATCATCGTTTTTTTGGTTAGCTTCTTCTTTTAATTTTAATTCGTCCGTTAAAATGATCGATAAGGCAGCCCCGAATATGGTCGTTTCTTTATTTCTTTGATCTTTTTTGAATAATGTATCGTTATGGTCCCTTATAAAATTAGTATGCACATTTCCGTCCATAAATTCTGGATGTCTTGAAAGATCTAATAAGAAATTGACGTTTGTTTCTAAACCAGCAATCTAGAATTTAAATTAAAATTGTTCATAAATAGTTATTTTTGATTCTAAATAGCGAAATTACACTGCAAAATTCAAAAGAATTTCGCTATCGTGTGTCAAACAAGATTTTTTCGAAAACTGCATGTTTTAAACATTAAAAATTGATAAAATAGCCAAATAAATTAATGACATTTAGAATTGGGTTAATGCTTTGTCAATAAATTGCTGCAGCCCCTTTTTAAAAAATCAAGTCCCTTTTTAAAAATATTAATTCGTTCTTGATATATCCAATCCGATTATGAAGATATTTTTAAATTTGTATCGATTAGTTTCAAAAAATTAAAAAAATCGATTTTTTTTTGAAAAATTATTTTAAAATTATCAAAATTTATTAATCAAAACATCCCCTTTTTAAAAATCAAGACCGTTTTGAAAAACCTTATTTCGTTCTTGAGATATCCCATACAATGGTGAGGATATTTTTAAAATTTTTTGATTAATTTAAAAAAAATTGTCAAAAATGGATCTTTTTGGAAAATTATTTTGAAATTATCAAAATTTATTAATCAAAGCACCCCCTTTTTAGAAATTTTATCCGTTTTGAAAAATCTTATTTCGTTCTTGAGATATCCCATATAATGATGAGGAAATTTTTAAATTTTTTCGATTAATTTCAAAAAATTGAGAAAAATTGATTTATTTGGAAAATTATTTTGAAATTATCAAAATTTATTATTCAAAACATCCCCTCTTTAAACATTTATCTGTTTTGAAAAATCTTACTTGGTTCTTCAGATATCCCATACAATGGTAAGGATATTTTTAAAATTTTTCGATTAATTTCAAAAAATTGAGAAAAATAGATTTTTTTGGAAAATTACTTTGAAATTGTCAAAATTTATTAATAACAACATCCCCTCTTTAGAAATTTTATCCGTTTTGAAAAATCTTATTTTGTTTTTGAGATATCCCATACAATGATGAGGATATTTTTAAATTTTTATCGATTAATTTAAAAAATTGAAAAAAATTGATTCTTTTGGAAAATTATTTTGAAATTATCAAAATTTATTAATCAAAACATAACCTTTTTAGAAATTTTATCCGTTTTGAAAAACATTATTTCGTTTTTGAGATATCCCATACAATGATGAGGATATTTTTAAATTTTTTTCGATTAATTTCAAAAAATTGAGAAAAATTGATTTTTTTGGAAAATTACTTTGAAATTATCAAAATTTATTAATAACAACATCCCCTTTTTAGAAATTTTATCCGTTTTGAAAAATCTTATTTCGTTTTTGAGATATCCCATACAATGATGAGGATATTTTTAAATTTTTATCGATTAATTAAAAAAATTGATTTTTTTGGAAAATTATTTTGAAATTATCAAATTTTATTAAGCAAAACACCCCCTTTTTAGAAATTTTATCCGTTTTGAAAAATCTTATTTCATTCTTGAGATATCCCATACAACGATAAGGATATTTTAAAATTTTTTCGATTATTTTAAAAAAATTGAGAAAAATTGATTTTTTTGGAAAATTATTTTGAAATTATCAAAATTATTTAATCAAAACATCCCCTTTTTAGAAATTTTATCCGTTTTGAAAAATCTTATTTCATTCTTGAGATATCCCATACAACGATAAGGATATTTTAAAATTTTTTCGATTATTTTAAAAAAATTGAGAAAAATTGATTTTTTAGGAAAATTATTTTGAAATTATCAAATTTTATTAAGCAAAACACCCCCTTTTTAGAAATTTTATCCGTTTTGAAAAATCTTATTTCGTTCTTGAGATATCCCATACAATGATGAGGATATTTTTAAATTTTTTTCGATTAATTTCAAAAAATTTTGAAAAATTGATTTTTTAGGAAAATTATTTTGAAATTATCAAAATTTATTAATGAAAGCACCCTCTTTTTAGAAATCAAATCGGTTTTGAAAAATCTTACTTCGTTCTTGAGATATCCCATACAACGATAAGGATATTTTTAAATTTTTTCGATTATTTTAAAAAAATTGAGAAAAATTGATTTTTTTGGAAAATTATTTTGAAATTATCAAATTTTATTAAGCAAAACACCCCCTTTTTAGAAATTTTATCCGTTTTGAAAAATCTTATTTCGTTCTTGAGATATCCCATACAATGATGAGGATATTTTTAAATTTTTTTCGATTAATTTCAAAAAATTTAGAAAAATTGATTTTTTAGGAAAATTATTTTGAAATTATCAAAATTTATTAATGAAAGCACCCCCTTTTTAGAAATCAAATCGGTTTTGAAAAATCTTACTTCGTTCTTGAGATATCCCATACAACGATAAGTATAGTTTTAAATTTTTTCAATTATTTTAAAAAAATTGAGAAAAATTGATTTTTTTGGAAAATTATTTTGAAATTATCAAAATTTATTAATGAAAGCACCCCCTTTTTAGAAATCAAATCGGTTTTGAAAAATCTTACTTCGTTCTTGAGATATCCCATACAACGATAAGTATAGTTTTAAATTTTTTCAATTATTTTAAAAAAATTGAGAAAAATTGATTTTTTTGGAAAATTATTTTGAAATTATCAAAATTTATTAATGAAAGCACCCCCTTTTTAGAAATCAAATCGGTTTTGAAAAATCTTACTTCGTTCTTGAGATATCCCATACAACGATAAGTATAGTTTTAAATTTTTTCAATTATTTTAAAAAAATTGAGAAAAATTGATTTTTTTGGAAAATTATTTTGAAATTATCAAAATTTATTAATCAAAACATCCCCTCTTTAGAAATTTTATCCGTTTTGAAAAATCTTACTTCGTTCTTGAGATATCCCATACAACGATAAGGATATTTTTAAATTTTTTCGATTATTTTAAAAAAATTGAGAAAAATTGATTTTTTTGGAAAATTATTTTGAAATTATCAAAATTTATTAATCAAAACATCCCCTTTTTAGAAATTTTATCCGTTTTGAAAAATCTTATTTCGTTCTTGAGATATCCCATACAATGATGAGGATATTTTTAAATTTTTTCGATTAATTTCAAAAAATTTAGAAAAATTGATTTTTTAGGAAAATTATTTTGAAATTATCAAAATTTATTAATGAAAGCACCCCCTTTTTAGAAATCAAATCGGTTTTGAAAAATCTTACTTCGTTCTTGAGATATCCCATACAACGATAAGGATAGTTTTAAATTTTTTCAATTATTTTAAAAAAATTGAGAAAAATAGATTTTTTTGGAAAATTATTTTGAAATTATCAAATTTTATAGATCAAAACATCCCCTTTTTAGAAATTTTATCCGTTTTGAATAATCTTATTTCGTTCTTGAGATATCCCATACAACGATAAGGAGTTTTAAATTTTTTCAATTATTTTAAAAAAATTGAGAAAAATTGATTTTTTTGGAAAATTATTTTGAAATTATCAAATTTTATTAAGCAAAACATCCCCTTTTTAGAAATTTTATCCGTTTTGAAAAATCTTATTTCGTACTTGAGATATCCCATACAGTGATGACGATATTTTTAAATTTTTATCGATTAATTTAAAAAATTGAAAAAAATTGATTCTTTTGGAAAATTATTTTGAAATTATCAAAATTTATTAATCAAAACATAACCATTTTAGAAATTTTATCCGTTTTGAAAAACCTTATTTCGTTTTTGAGATATCCCATACAATGATGAGGATATTTTTAAATTTTTATCGATTAATTTCAAAAAATTGAGAAAAATTGATTTTTTTGGGAAATTATTTTGAGGTTATCAAAATTTATTAATCAAAACATCCCCTCTTTAGAAATTTTATCCGTTTTAAAAAATCTTATTTCATTCTTGAGATATCCCATACAATGATGAGGATATTTTTAAATTTTTTTCGATTAATTTCAAAAAATTTAGAAAAATTGATTTTTTAGGAAAATTATTTTGAAATTATCAAAATTTATTAATGAAAGCACCCCCTTTTTAGAAATCAAATCGGTTTTGAAAAATCTTACTTCGTTCTTGAGATATCCCATACAACGATAAGTATAGTTTTAAATTTTTTCAATTATTTTAAAAAAATTGAGAAAAATTGATTTTTTTGGAAAATTATTTTGAAATTATCAAAATTTATTAATCAAAACATCCCCTCTTTAGAAATTTTATCCGTTTTGAAAAATCTTATTTCATTCTTGAGATATCCCATTCAATGATGAGGAAATTTTTAAGTTTTTTTCGATTAATTTCAAAAAATCGAGAAAAATTGATTTTTAAGGAAAATTATTTTGAAATTATCAAAATTTATTAATCAAAACATCCCCTCTTTAGAAATTTTATCCGTTTTGAAAAATCTTATTTTGTTTTTGAGATATCGCATACAATGATGAGGATATTTTTAAATTTGTATCGATTAATTTCAAAAAATTGAGAAAAATTGATTTTTTTGGAAAATTATTTTGAAGTTATCAAAATTTATTAATCAAAACATCCCCTCTTTAGAAATTTTATCCGTTTTGAAAAATCCTATTTCATTCTTGAGATATCCCATACAATGATGAGGTTTTTTTTTAATTTTTTTCGATTAATTTCAAAAAATTGATTTTTTTTTTTGAAAATTGCTATGAAATTATCAAAATTTATTAATCAAAACATCCTGTAAACAAAAAAATATCGTTTTGACAGTTACTTAGCACTACGCAAAAGTGAATTTTTAATAGCAGTTTTCGAAAAATTAAATTTATTTTTGATATTTACGTTATATTCGATTAATTTTGATTGCAATTTGGTTAAAGCCTCGATCCTATCTTTCCCCCAAACCACCAATTTCGCAATCATCGGGTCATAATGAACCGAAACTTCATCACCTTGTCTTACACCGGTTTCGACTCGAACATCTTCGGCCGATTTTGGAGTTGAAAGGTAAAGCAAAGGCCCCGCTCCGGGGAGGAACCCCCCGCTTGGATCTTCCGCGTAAATCCTAGCTTCAAAAGAATGCCCATTAAGCGTTATCTCTTCTTGTTTAAGAGGTAATTTTTCCCCAGACGCAATTTTAATCTGCCATTCGACCAAATCAGTTCCCGTAATCATTTCGGTTATGGGGTGCTCAACTTGCAACCTCGTATTCATCTCCATAAAATGAAAACTATGACTATGTCTATCTAAAATGAATTCAACAGTACCAGCTCCGACGTAACCAACAGCTTGGGCGGCTCTCACAGCAGCCATACCAAGTTCTTTGCGTAAATCGCTCGAAATTCCAGGCTAAAATTTTTTTTTAATTAATTGGCTAAAATTAATTTATTCTAATTACAGCTGGGGCTTCCTCAATAATCTTTTGATGTCTTCTTTGAACTGAGCAATCTCTTTCGAATAAATAAACAGCGTTTCCGTGGGTGTCTGCAAAAACTTGTACTTCAACGTGTCTTGGTTCTCCGACAAATCGTTCCAGTAACACAACAGAATCTGCGAAAGATTTTTGTGATTCACTTCTTGCTGATTCTAAAGCTTCCGCAAAATCAGCTTCTGTTTGGGCTATTCTCATTCCTTTCCCCCCTCCACCACGCACTGCTTTTATCATGATTGGAAAACCTATTCTTTTTGCTTCCTCAAATAACTTTGTGTCAGATTGATCTTCACCATGATAACCTTCAATAATTGGAACTCCAGCTTTGGACATTATATGCTTTGAAGTACTACGAGAATTTTTTTTTTAATTTATCAGAATTAAGTTTTGAAGATTATTCAAATATAAACAAGTATTTAAGATTTTCCAAAGATCTTTTTAATTCTATCTTGGTTTTGTCAAACTAGAACTAACTGAGAAAGTATTTGGATTTTGCCGTGCATCTTTTGAAAAAGTTTCGATGTTTCAAAAGCCATATTGCAAAATTTTTCAAAAACTGATATACAAATGTTGGCTTCAATCTTGTATATCAGTTTTTGAAAAATCCTTGATGACAAACACCCTTGATGACTTGAAATGCTGCTTTTAAACATTTTTCTAAAACGTGAAAATGTTGTTTATAACTTTCGTTACACTTAGTAAGTATCGTATAAACGTTTTTAACCCATTTTAATCATTTTGACATCCGCCAGAAAGCGATTTCTATTTTTTGACAAATCTAAAACATTTTGGGAAACGACCAAAATCTTATTTTTCTATATTTTTATTCTTAATAAGCATCCCAAAGATAATTTACAACCGATTTATTCCATTTTGACATTTACCAGAATGCAATTTCTACTTTTTTGCACAGCCGAGACGCTTTGGCAAAAGTCTAAGGACTTATTTTTTCGTGTTTTTTGTGGTTATTAAGTATTCCAAAGATGTTTCTAATCGATTTATACCGTTTTGACACTCTCCAGAAAGAGTTTTTTACATTTTGACACATACGAAACACTTTGGGAAAAGATCAAAGTTTTATTTTTTGATACCTTTTATGGTTATTAAGTATTCCTAGGATGTTTTATATCAATTTGTGCCATTTTGACACTCACCAGTAAGGACTTTTTATCACTTGACGTGTTTGAAATGCTTTAAGAAAAGTTAAAATGCTGCCAAAAGACTTGAACTGCTTCCAGAAGACTTGATACTGTTTCTAAATGACTTGATATTGTTAAAAGAAGACTTGAAGTGGTTCCAAAAGACTTGATACTGCTACTAGAAAATTTGATGTTGCTTACAAAAGACTTAAAATGCTTCTAGATACTTTGATACTGCATCAAGAAAAGCTGAAATGCACCCAGAAGATTTGTTGCTGCTTCCAGAAGATCTAAAATGCTACCAGAAGACTTGATACAGCTTCTGGAAATCTTGAAAAGATTCCAGAAGACGTCATACTGCTTTCGAAAAACTTGATATTACTTTCAGAAAATTTAAAATGCTTCCAGAAGACTTACTACTGCTTTCAAAAGATTTGAAATGCTTCCAGCAGAATTGAAACTGCTTCTGGAAAATTTGAATTGCTGCCAAAAGATTTCATACTGTTTCTAAAAGACTTGAAATACTGCCAGAAGAATTTATTCAGCTTCTAGAAAACTTGACATTGCTTGCAGAAAACTTTAAATGCTTCCAGAAGCTTTGATACTGCATCAGGAAGACTTGGAATGCGTCCAGAAGACTCGTTACTGCTTCTAGAAGATTTAAAATGCTTCCAGTAGACTTGATACTGCTTCTGGAAGATTTGAATTGCTGCCAAAAGAGTTCATACTGCTTCTAAAAGACTTGATATTACTTTCAAAAGACTTGAAATGTTGCCAGAAGACTTCATTCTGCTTCTAGAAAACTTGACATTGCTTGCAGAAGATTTAAAATGCTTCCAGAAACTTTGATACTGTATCAAGAAGACCTGAAATGCAGAAGATTTTTTGCTCTTCCAAACTTGAAAAGATTCTAGAAGATTTCATACTGCTTTTGAAAAAGTTTTGATATTGCATCAAGAAGATTTGGTACTGCATAAGGAAGACTTGAAATGCATCCAGAAGACTCGTTACTGCTTCTAGAATATTTGGAATGCTTCCAGTAGACTTGAAACTGCTTCTGGAAAATTTGAATTGCTGCCAAAAGATTTCATACTGCTTCTAAAGGACTTGAAATACTACCAGAAGACTTCATTCTGCTTCTAGAAAACTTAACATTGCTTGTAGAAGATTTAAAATGCTTCCAGAAACTTTGAGACTGTAAATCAAAGCGGCTTGGAATTACCAATTTTTTTCAATATAATATTGAATGATACAAAATTTTGAAACGGTTCCAGAAGACTGAACTGCTTCTAAAAGACTTTCTACTGCTTCTGGAACACTTGATACTACTTCTAGAAGACTTGATATTGCTTCTAGAAGACTTGAAATGTTTCTAGAATACTTAATACTGCTTCTCGAAAACTTGAAAAGCTTCTAGAAGACTTTATACTGCTTGTATGAGACTTGATATTATTTCCAGAAAGGTTGATATTGCTTCTAGAAAACTTGAAATTGCTTGCAAAAGACTTGAAATGCTACCAGAAGAATTGGTACAGCATTAAAAACTCTTAAAATGCATTCAGAAGACTTATTACTGCGTCCAAAAGATTTGAAATACTTGCAGAAGTCTTGATACTGTTTCTGGAAAACATGAAAAGTTTCCAGAAGACTTGGTACTGCTTCTAAAAGACTTGATATTACTTCCAAAAGACTTGAAATCCTGCCAGAAGATTTGATATTGCTTCTTGTATACTTGATACTGCTTGCAAAAGACTTGAAATGCTCTCAAAAGATTTGATATTACATAAGGAAAATTTCAAATATGTCCAGAAGATTTGAACTGCTTCTAGAAGACTTTCTACTGCTTCTGGAACACTTGATACTACTTCTAGAAGACATGATATTACTTCTAGAAGTCTTGAAACGTTTCTAGAATACTTAATACTGCTTCTGGAAAACTTGAAAAGTTTCTAGAAGACGTTATACTGCTTGTAAAAGACTTGATATTATTTCCAGAAGGCTTGATACTGCTTCAAGAAAACTTGAAATTGCTTACAAAAGACTTGAAATGCTACCAGAAGAATTGGTACCGCATCAAAAGCTTTTGAAATGCATCCAGAAGACTTGTTACTGCGTCCAAAAGATTTGAAATACTTGCAGAAGTCTTGATACTGCTTCTGGAAAACTTGAAAAGTTTCCAGAAGACTTGGTATTGCTTCTAAAAGACTTGATATTACTTCCAGAAGACTTGAAATGCTGCCAGAAGATTTGATATTGCTTCTAGTACACTTGATACTGCTTGCAAAAGACTTGAAATGCTCTCAAAAGATTTGATATTACATAAAGAAAATTTCAAATATGTCCAGAAGACTTGAACTGCTTCTAGAAGACTTTCTACTGCTTCTGGAACACTTGATACTACTTCTAGAAGACATGATATTGCTTCTAGAAGACTTGAAACGTTTCTAGAATACTTAATACTGCTTCTGGAAAACTTGAAAAGCTTCTAGAAGACTTTATACTGCTTGTAAAAGACTAGATATTATTTCCAGAAGGCTTGATACTGCTTCAAGAAAACTTGAAATTGCTTACAAAAGACTTGAAATGCTACCAGAAGAATTGGTACCGCATCAAAAGCTCTTGAAATGCATCCAGAAGACTTGTTACTGCGTCCAAAAGATTTGAAATACTTGCAGAAGTCTTGATACTACTTCTGGAAAACTTGAAAAGTTTCCAGAAGACTTGGTACTGCTTCTAAAAGACTTGATATTACTTCCAGAAGACTTGAAATGCTGCCAGAAGATTTGATACTGCTTCTAGTACACTCGATACTGCTTGCAAAAGACTTGAAATGCTCTCAGAAGATTTGATACTGCATAAAGAAGAGTTCAAATGTGTCCAGAAGACTTGTTACTACTTTCAAAAGATTTGAAATACTTCCAGAAGACTAAATACTGTTTATGGAAAACTTTCTAGAACACTTTATACTGCTTCTAAAAGCCATATTACTTCCAGAAGACTTGAAATGTAGCCAGAAGACTTAATATAGCTTCTACATAATCTGATAGTGCTTGTAGAAGATTTGAAATACTCCCAGAAGATTTGATACCGCATAAAGAAGACTTGAAATGCGCCCAGAAGACTTGTTACTGTTTCTGGAAGTCATGATATTATTTCCAAAAGAGTTGATATGCTGCTAGAAGACTTGATACTGTTTCTAGAAAACTTGATATTGCTTGCAGAAGATTTGACATTGCTGGAAGAAGACTTTAAATGCTTCCAGAAAACTTGACACCGCTTCTGGAAAACTTGGAAAGATTCCAGGTGGCTGCATACTGTTTTTAAAAGACTTGATATTTCTTGCAAATATGTTTCCAGAAGCTTTAGTACTGCATCAAGAAAACTTGAAATGCACTGAAAAGATTTGTTACTGCTTCCAAAAAACTTGAAATGCTGCCAGATACTTGATACTGCTTCTAGAAAACTTGATATTGTTTGTAGAACATTTGACATTGCTAGATGAAGACTTAAAATGGTTTCAGAAGACTTGATACTGCTTCTAGAAAACTTGATATTGCTTGCAAAAGATTTAAAATGTTTTCAGACAATGTGATACTGCATCAAGAAGACTCGAAACGCGTCCAAAAGACTTATTACTGCTTCCAGAAGATTTAATATTGCTTGAAATGCTTACATAAAACTTAATACTGCACCTATTATTAACAATTGAATAATTGTTAACAATATTAACTGGATTGAAGTTATCATTTTAATTATCTCCGAGCATTCCAATAATTGCGAAGTTAACAAACCAAATCTTGCAAATATATTTATATACATTATATTTTAATATATGCAATTTCTTTCGATAAATCTGGATAAAGCTTTTGTGCGAGGGATATTTGAAATAGAGATTTCGAAGTTATATCAGCCAATCTGGATATTACACTGAAGGCAGCTTAAAGATGCTGAAGCAAATGCAGAAGAAAATGGTGCTAAATGAAAAACAATGAACATTTCGCACTAAAATATGGTGGAATGAATGTGATACGCTTAAATTTGAAGAACTGTATACTAGGCAGAAGAAGTTCTTTGGAAGTTAACACTATCAAGTTATTTAATATATTTTGTCCGAAAAAGTAATTTTTATAACTAATTCTTCGTTGGTCTGTTTCCTGGGTATAGTTGTGGCTCTCCCAAATCTCGAGGCCTTCAGTGATCAGCTCTTTCTTCAACGTGGTGTTGTTTTGATTAGCTAATTATGTAGTGCACAACCTCAAACTTTAAGGCATTTTCAACTATTTTTCATTCTCATGAGAGGCATTAGTTAAATTTTTTTTGTAGTCGTTGATGGCAGACAGTTTTATGAAACAATTCTTTAATGGGAATGCTTCATCTCCCAATAGCACACCCCTAACCACCATGTTGAAGTTGTTGGATAACAAACACCCAGTGTACCCCAAGAACCAGGAATGTTCCAACTATGATGGCATCGTGCGATTTCGAAGATATTGGTCTCTAAAGTAAGGGTCCTTGACCTCTGGCGAGGATAGTAGTACCAACGTCATCCCATGAAACTCCGGAAACCAGAAGAACCGTGACATCGGCTTCCGTAAATAATTGTGCATTAACAAATTTACGACTGGGTAAGTGTATACGAGAAAAAGCAGAGGACCCAGAACCGAGCTGTTGCTGTTGCTGATTTATCAATCTGTGTTATATTTGATAAATAAGATCGAATAACATCAAGACATACCCCTTTAACACCATACAAGCTCAATTTGGAAATCAGTATATTGTGATCCACTTTGCCAAATTTAAAAATATGCCTATAATAGGGGTGGATGCTCGCCTAAATCGGGTACTTTCATCTGACCCTGAACGACGAATTGGCTTATTAAAAAAGGCTGACTGTTCTTTTACCGAAAACCTTTTAGAGAGTCTTCATCTATTAATGGAGGTGCATTTTTCAGGTTCCAGAAGTCCCATGTGTTCACTTCTGGGCACCAACCATGAACCTACTGCAGATGATTTGATCTTAGCCGAAGAAATTTGCAGGGAGAAAAAGTTACTGTGGGCAATTAATAGTTTTTCGCCGTTCAAAACACCAGGACCAGATGGTATTCTACCAGCCCTTCTGCAATGGGGCTTGGAGGATCTTGTACCTCACCTGGTGAGAATTTTCCAGGCCTGCCTGGCGCTACACTATATACCCAAGCGGTGGCGTGAGGTTATGGTGAACTTCATACCTAAACCGGGTAAGTTAGATTATTTCACACCGAAATCGTTTAGGCCTATCAGCCTCTCCTCTTTTCTTTTGAAAACCTTGGAGAGGCTGTGTGATCGCTATATTAGGGATTTCTGTCTTCCAAATGCACCAGTAAATCCTAATCAGCATACCTACACTCACGGCAAGTCCACACTAACAGTTCTTCACTCGGTGACCAGCTTTGTTGGTGGGGCGCTGGACTCAAAGGAGTCCGTCCTTGGTGTGTTCATAGATGTAGAGAGAGCTTTTGATAAAACAACATTCTCTGGTATTAACGATGCCTTGCTTGAGCACAAAGTTCCACCGAATCTTTGCGGTTGGGTTGAGAACGCTCTCAAACATAGGATAATTAAGATTAGGGCTGGCGATGTCAGTCTTCGATGTCTTGCGATGTCACAAGGAGGTGTACTTTCCCCATTGTTGTGGAATCTCACCTTGGATAGCCTCTTGAAATCCCTCGCTGAAGCCAACTTCACAACAGTAAGTTATGCAGATGATCTAACCATCCTTGTCAAAGGTAAGCACATAAATGTACTTTTTGATAGAATGCAAAAGACTCTCAAATTGATTGAGTCTTGGTGTGACCGAATCCTCGGAAGACAGAGTTGATTCTTTTCACACGATTGAGGAAGGTTGGCAAGCCCAGTTTGCCATCCCTTGCTAATACTCCATTAGTTTTGTCAAAAGAAGTCAAATATCTGGGCATTATACTTGACAGCAAAATGACATGGAAGGCTCACCTAGACAATAGAGTAAAGAATGCGTATGTTGCATTTAGCCAGTGCTGGAGGACTATAGGTAAGACATGGGGGCTATCACCTAAAACTGCCCTCTGGATCTACACAGCTGTAATTCGACCTATGCTTACATATGGTGCAGTAAATTAAAATTTATTTCCACTGCTGCACTAAATAAAGTACAGAGACTTGCGTGTTTGTATGTTACTACGTATATTACACTGCAGCCATGGAAAACATGTTGAACCTACCGCTTCTTCATTTGTTCATACAAGAAGTGACATTGGTGACCATGTTTCGACTGCGTACAGCAGGAATCTTTATGGGTGAGAGAAACAGTAAAAATGCCGTACTCTGGAATGAAATGGTCCGATTCGACATGGGCCAATTCTGGAACGTAAGACGGACTTCATACCCCTACAACACATTTTTACTAAAAGTTATCTCACCTACCCAAGTTCCACAGAAGTAGAAGTAAATAAAAGTAACAAAATCTACACTGATGGTTCGGTTAGTCGGGAAGGAGCTGGAGCTGGAGTTTTCTCGTACGATCTCCAACTCCACATATCTACTCCTTTAGGTAAAGGTACCACCGTCATACAGGCAGAATTAATCGCCATTCTACTTGCCGCTGACTTTATTGTCAGATCCAACTTGCAAGGTAAGTCTTTCACAATTTATACTGACATTACATTGTGACGTACTCACACCAAATGTGCAAGCACAGCCGACCCGCTTTTCGGCATCCGGCTAGACCCACCATCCAGTAACCCGCAACCAAGGAAACCCACCGCCTCCGCCTTCCAAAAATTAGCGGAGAATTACCCTGTTCGCTTTATTACCAACAAATACAAAAACCATTTAAAACAAAGTAATATAAACCAAACAACAAAAATATAAATAAATCAAACTATCGTACTAAACTGAGCGAAAACGAAATAATCAAACAAAATAATCTTCAAATTACAATAACTAAACCAAACAGAAACAATAATGCAACTTATAACCTATATCAAAAAATAATATAAACCAAACATCTAATACAATAATAAAATAAAAGCAAAAACTGAAACTATTTTCTAAACTATTTACAAAAAAGAGCTCTGAACAGACCGCAGCAAAAGTCCAGGGCCGCAAACCGTAGCGATAGAACTAATCCCTTATTTAGAGCTAATCCCCTCTTTAATTAATCTATTTATTCCCATCCCCTTCGTAATGGAACACTAGTCCCGCCGCCAGCTTATTCCAGTCATCCATGTCCTCGTCACTCCTGATTTCCACTAACACACCTCTACCATCCTCTCTTCTCTCTTCAAACACACTATTCCTACATTCAACTCTCCTTGGGTCAGAACACTCCCACACCACGTGATGTGGTGTGTCCTCCCCGTTCCCGCACACACATACATTATTTACATCTCTCACTCTAAACCGATTCAAATAAAAATTGAAGGGTCCATGTCCGCTCATGAGTTGAATACCCTTCGCGGACATAGCCCTTCCACCCATCCATCCACACTTCAAATATCCATACACGCTTCTTCCCACACTAGACTCACCCCACCTTTCCTTCCATTCTTCCATAATAGCCTTCCTCTGCTCCCTCTTGTACACTCCCTTCGCCTTCCGTACCTCCCTTGGTTCCTGGTTATCCTTTCCTCGTCTGACCAGAGAGTCCACCATCTTCATCCCTTCATCATCCCTTCCTCTCCACTCCACGAACACCTCCTTTTCTGCATTCACACAGTCATTCCATTTCCCCAAACATTCATTCACCTGCACATTTCTCGCACCCTTAACATACATTTTTTCCACTGCCAGACGGTTATCATTGTATACCCCATACATACCCCTCTCTCTTTCTCTCACCCACTCAAACCCCATCCTCAACGCCTCAATCTCTACCTGCAAAATCGTAGCATGACGACTGACCATCCTTGTGCCTTCTCCAATTATTGCACCATCCCTTCTCGCCACGAATCCCGCTCTCGATCCATCCATTCCTCTTCTTCCATCCGTGAACACTTCCACTCGCTCCCCTCTTCTCCCTATATCCTCACTCTTCCTCTTCACACTCCCATACCATTCATTACCCTTGCAGTTCATCTCCCACTCACCACTAACCTGTCTCCTCCATTTATCCCTTCCATATCTCACCAATAGATTCATCGGAGGGATTCCCAATACCACGCCCATTGCTTCCGTTGGGGTTGTCCTATAGGCCCCCGACGCCCACAGCAGGAACGGCCTAATGGCTGCATCCAAACACTTCTTTATTCGGGAATCCCTCGCCCTTTCACCCCACACTTCCATACCGTACAAGAGCCCCGGAATGACCACTTTCTCTACTATCACTTTTCTCAGTTCCATACTCACTCCCCATTCTTTCCCTGCAATAACCGATAACCTTCCTAACAAACCAACCACTCTCCCTCTCACATACCTCACATGCTCAACAAACAGCAACGCTGGATCAATCAAAACTCCTAAATACTTTATAAACGCATTCATCCTCACTACTTCCTCATCCACCTTCAATACCGGTCCCCGAATCTTCTTCTTGGAGAAGAATATCCCCTCCATCTTCTCCCTTGAATATTCCACCTTGCATTCCTCTGCCCATTCTCTACACACCTTCCATACCTTCTCCCATCTCCTCTCAATCTTTTTAACCGAAACATCCCCTATTAAGACGATCTGGTCATCGGCATAAGCCTGAACCAGATCGCTCTCCTCATCCAACAGTGCCCTCACTTTCTCAAACCATTCATTCATCCCACAAATCCATAGAATCGGCCCCAAGCTGGACCCCTGTGGGCAACCCCTATGAACGCATACCTCCACATCCTCGCACCTCAAAACCCTGTCACTCAAAAAACTTTTCACCGCACATACTAAATACTCAGGTACACCCATCCTCATCAATCCTTTCAGCAACCCTGGTATCCACAATACACGCTGATAGGCTTGCCAAAAGAGCTGCCAAGCGAGCTATCTGTTCACCTGAACCGTTAATCAACTCAAATTGAGCTTATTAAAGATTTCACCCACAGGAAATTCACAGACTGGTGGGATAGGACAAAGGGCTGCTATTTGTCTAAAGAACTGTTGTGTTATCCTTCAGCTAAGACAGCCTTGTCTTTCGTAAGACTCGGTAGAAGCGCCCTACGTATTTTAACGGGACTCATCACGGGTCACTGTAAGGTAAACAAGCATCTCTACAACCTTAAGCTTGCTGCTAATCCCCTCTGTCGCTTTTGTCAGTTATTGGAATATTATGTTTGATACCATTTTTGACATTAATTTACCTACAGATTGTGAAATGTTGCCTTTGCGGATGATACTACTCTTTTAGTTAGAAGTAATCTTTACAAAAACATTTCTATTATAGCTAATGAGGCGTTAGAAAAAATTAATGTATGGAGTAGGAATTGTAAATTAAAGTTTAATGCTTCTAAATCAGAAGCAATATTTTTTGGCAAATCAAATCAGAGGTTACCAATTTTGAATTTAGATGGGAATAGGATTATTTGTAAAAATGTTGTTAGATATTTAGGTGTCTATTTAGACGATAAACTAAATTTTAATTTTCATTTAGATTACGTAACTAGGAAAGCTACCCGTCCTTCGGAGGGGACGTTAAGCCGTCGGTCCCGGCAACCAGTCGTTCATCTCTGGCTGTCGTTATCACTATGTGTGTAAGGGGTTTGAACAAAAATGGCTGAATGCGCGTTAGCGCCCTGGAGGCCTGCACCTCGTAGGAGTCCACGAGGATGTGGTACTCCTGGAGCGGCACCTGACAGGGGCGAACCCACATTGGGCCTGTGCCATAGCACGCCCGGTTTGGTGGGGGTCGGTCAGGAAGCGGAATCAGCCAAAAATCGAGTTATACTCGCATTTAACATCGCAAACCTCTTAGAGGGAGTCAGTGTACAAGGGGCCCGTGTTGTGGCCTAGGTGCCGCGTATAGAATACGCACTCCTCACTCCATACATACATACATACATAGGAAAGCTAGGGAAATTTCTAATAAAATAGGAGCTGCTGCTAAAGTTAGTTGGGGTTTGAATGGTAATGCTTCTAGCACCATTTACAAGGGTGTCATCGAACCCTGTATGTTTTACGCAGCTTCGGTTTGGGAAAATAAAATTAAAAGTATTAAAGCTAGGAATAAATTTATTAGTGTACAGAGGGTGTTAGGATTAAAGGCTGCTAAAGCCTATAGTACAGTTTCAAATGATGCATTTAGCGTTATTGCAGGCATTTTACCAGCTGATTTAAGATTTAGTGAATTAGCTTTACTACAAAGTTTTGATAGTTTAGAAACTGATAAATTAAAGTTAGTTACTGGTTTAAATTTAAATAAAGATCTTATTGAAAAAGATAGTGAGTTTTTATCAATTGTTCATCCAGCTAAACGGGCGGTTATGAATTTTAAAATTATCGGGAGTGTTAATAAAGTTAGTGGTGTTCAGATATATACGGACGGTGTTAAAAGTGATAGTGATGTTGGTGCTGCATTTGTTGTTTATTGTGAAGGTGTTGAGACTTATAGTGAAAAAATTAAGCTCGGTAGTTTATGTAATAATTTTCACGCTGAATTAATCGCGGTTAATAGTGCTATAAAATATGTTATTAAAAGTAATATTGAAGTGTGTGATTTATTTAGTGATAGTGCTTCTGTTTTAGAAGGATTGAAAAATATGAACAGACCCACTCAACTGCAGAAAGAGACGTGGGATTTGATTAGAGACCTTAAGAATAGGATCAATTTCTTTTGGATTAAAGGTCACTCTGGTATTAAAGGAAATGAGAGAGCGGATCAACTGGCTAAAGAGGCATCTTTGCTAGAGAATTCTCATGTTGGTTTCAATTTTATTTCTAGACGAAGTGTTAAGAATAAAATTAGAAAAATTTTATGGGAGTTTGGCAGGAAAGATGGGATAAGTCGACGAACGGTAGATTGACTTATCAGTTTATGCCGAGAGTTGGTATTGCTTACAATTTCCTGTATCCAGAAACAATAGAATTGATAACTGGTCATGGTAATTTTGAAGAATACCTCAATAGAATTGGTAAACGTGAATCCCTATTTTGCTCTTGCGGAGAAGTTGGAAATGCTGTTCATGTGTTGTTTAAGTGTGTGAATAAATTTGAAAATAGAAGTAGATTAGAGAATAAATTGATTTGTAAAGGTCTTTGTTGGCCTAGAAATATAGATGAAATCAATAAAATAAATAAAACTACCGAATGGTGGTCTTTATTTAATGATTTCTCGAAGAAGTTCATTGATAAGAAGTAATTTTCTAAGTAATTTTTAATTTGATTTCCGGGACTGTATTATGATTTGGCTTTCTTTTGATAATTGTATTCTGTAAATACGCTTTTGCTAGCTTACATGCAAATTGACGCTTATGGGAGGGTTAGGGGAGGTAGGAAAGACGTTGGTAAAGTCAATTTTATAATAAACTATTTTAATAATTTCATTTCATTATTAGTATTAATTTGATTTGTATTATCAATTTTGGTGTAGTACCTTTTGGTGTAGCACCTTAAGATAATTTTATTTATCTTTAAATAATATATACATGTCGCTTTTGTCAAGAGAGCGAGGAGACTGTTCGACACATCTTGTGTAAATGCCCCACTCTACAAGACCTCAAAATGAGAGACTTTGGATAGGAATGGCCGAGCACAGATGGCATCAGGAACACACCTCTGAGCTGTATCCTAGCCTTCGGAAAATCCTTAGGCTGGTTGATGTAGCCAGAGAGAGTGTAGGAGGATGTACAAGGGGCCCATTGGGGCTTAGGTGCCGTATGCTTTAGCGTACCCTCCGCTTTCCTACATACATCCAGGAGTGGATGCATCCAATGCATCACTGATTTTCTTGGTAAATGTAGCAAAAGCATCATCAACACCTCTTCCTTAATTTTTAATCGTTGATTTTTTAAAATTTTTTCAAAGACTTTTGATATGCATGATGTTAGAGAGGAATTGGTTAACTCTTTGACATAGCCTGTTATTATAGTTATATCAGCCCTTTGGCTGATATAACTCCAAAATCTTCTGATATTACACAAAAGGCAACTTAAATAATGGACTGCTTATAAAATTATTATTCCATTTTGATGTTTTTGAATATTTTGCAACAAAAAAAAGAATTCACTCATAAAATAGCCTTTGGTAAATGTTAGAAAAAAACTTAAATTTTGTCAACACTTGTAAATAAAAGTTAAGTTTATATTTGAATAACCCCCGTTATAATTAAAAAGAAACCTTTTAATCCCCATATCCCTAATAGCAGAAGCTGGGGGGCCAATAAAAATAACATTTTCTTTTTGACAATTTTCAGCAAACTCAACATTTTCTGATAAAAATCCATACCCTGGATGGACAGCTTGAGAATTCGTCCTTTTAGCGATTTCTAAGAGTTTATCGCCACATAAATAACTTTTAGCAGCTGCCGGTGGTCCAATGTTATATGCTTCATCAGCCTGATTATTCACAACAAAAAATTTTATTTATCATTCATAATTATTTTTTATGAGTCAGATATAATTTTCTATTCTAATTGTAAGTAATTACATAAATTATAGATCCTTTTTAAAAATTATAAAAAGGTACTTCCCCATAACAGAAAAAAAAATTTCTCACCATAGCCACATGCAAAGCATTTTTATCCGCATCACTATAAACAGCGACGGTTTTAACGCCTAATCGCTTCGCAGTCCGCATTACACGACAAGCTATTTCCCCTCTATTCGCTATCAGAACTTTATCAATTCGTTTTAATGTGCTCTTCCATCTTTGCCCGGTTACAGCTGTCGATCTAACCAAACAAGAAAATTATAAAAGTTATTAAACATCAACATCGAGTCAAATTTCCTTATTGGATAAGACATCCCAAAAAAGAAGACACGTGGTCTTTTTAGGTCATTAACAGATTTACAAGATCAAATTTTACTTACGGCCTTAATAATTTTGCTACACCCAAAACGATCATGTCGAAACGATTAAACGAATAAATTAAGAAAATGTGAAATTTGATTTTTTTTCTCCGATTACTTTAGCACAAGAACGTACAAATTCTTATCAGATAGCTTTCATTTACGTTAAAATAGTTGGTCTGTTGACCTTTGCTCGACTTCGGCATATTAAGCAATTTATTTTTGACCGTCCCCTTAAAAAGATTTTCAAAACTTAATCAAACGAGGCGGGAATGTTTTGTTCTTTGAGTTTGTACTCAAAAATAGATTTCTATTGAGAGTGTCATTTGATAAATTGGATGCATTTTGTTTGGATTTTAATGGGAGGGGAATTTCAAGATATACTACCAAAATTACTTGAGAGATTTTAAAATTGTATAGGTTTAAAACAAATTTTTGGTTCAATAATAATAATAATAATATATTTATTAGTGTTAACACCAAATTGGTTTACACAAGTCATATAAAGTGATTACAGGTCGTGAGACTAAAAATATACAAACATACAAAAAATACGCAATATATATACACTCAAAAGGACAAGGATCATCGTCGACCGTCGGGAGGGTGCACTATAAAGTCATCAGCATCATAAAAGGCTTTATCCAATAAATAATTTTTAATTAACACGCAAAACTTGTTGTAAGATAGATCACGAATGCTGCATGGTAGTGCATTGAAAAATCTAATGCTGTGGTGGTTAACCGCATAACGAGACCTTGTCAGCCTTAGGTATTCCGGTCGAATATCATTTGCAAAACGAGTGTCGTAGGCGTGGACGAGCTCGCGCGCGGCAATCTCTCTATTTCTGTGTCGAAACTTGACTGATTCTAAAATAAAAAGACTAGGTAAAGTTAAAATCCTTAGCTGGCTGAAGGCCCGTCTACAGTCATCTCCATAGTTCAGTCCAGCAATAACACGGATCGCCCTCCTCTGGACGGCAAACAACAGTTTAGAGGCAGGGGAGTGACCCCAAAGCAGCAAACCATATAAAAGCTGAGACTGTAGAAATGAAAAATAGCATGTCCTTAGTACGTGCATGGACACCACGCTGGACAGACGACGCAACAGAAAAACTACCGAGCTCAAGCGTTTCCCGAGTGATTCAACGTGACTGTGCCAAGTTAGCTCTGAATCAATCAGAACACCAAGAAATCTACTGGAGACTATAGAGGAATCATTGGTACGTAGGGTGAACGTCATGTTTATAGTCTTTGACTGGTTCAGTACGAGTCGATTATCATTGAACCATTTTGCCGCCTTAGATGTAAGGTCGGACTGCCGTGCTATGGCGGCATCCCGTGTAGGAGCTTTCGATATCAGGGTGGTGTCATCCGCGTATAACACAGACGCACCATCATTCAGGGAACCAGGAAGGTCGTTAATGTAAATTAAAAAAAGGAGGGGTCCCAGGATCGAACCCTGAGGAACCCCACAAAGAAGTTGGCCTGGATTAGACAGATCATTTCCCACTTTGACGGACTGAAACCTGTCGGCCAGATAAGAACTCAAAAGTCTACAGCTCAACGGAGAAATATTGTACGCATAGAGTTTACTGATTAAGATTTAATTTCGCATAAAAATATACAAAAATCTAACATTTAACAACTAATACTAGCATAAGATGTTAACAGTATGAATATTTACATCTACAAAATTCTGCTTATCAGCGTGAAATCTATCAACTTGTTAACTTCAAATTCCTGTACTTTATCTTAAAGACTGCCAACATGTTGGCAAGATGAGTTATTTTGTCTCCAAAACCCTGCTCATCAGTTTAAAGTCTGTCAATTTGTTGGCAGCATGAGCTATTAGTGTGCCAACCAATGTATATTATCTTAATGAATGCGAAATTGTTGGCAGAATGAGCTATTATTGCTCCAAACACTGTACTTTATCTTAGAAACTGCCAACATGTTGGCAGCATGAGATATTTTGTCTCCAAAATCCTGCTTATCAGTTTAAGGTCTGCCAACTTGTTAGCAGCATGAGCTATTACTATTCCAAACGCTGCACCTTATCTTGAAGACTGCCAACATGTTGGCAGCATGAGCTATTTTGTCAACAAAATCCTGCTTATCAGTTTAAGGTCTGCCAACTTGTTGGCAGCATGGACTATTACTGTTCCAAACGCTGCACTTTATCTTAAAAACTGCCAACAGGTTGGCAGCATGAGCTATTTTGTCTCCAAAATCCTGCTTATTAGTTTAAGGTCTGCCAACTTGCTGGCAGCATGGGCTATTACTGTTCCAAACATTGTACTTTATTTTAAAGACTGCTAACATGTTGGCAACATAAGTTATTTTATCTCCAAAAGCCCGCTCATCAGTTTGAAGTCTGCCAACTTGTTGGCAGCATGAGCTATTACTGTTCGAAATGCTGCACTTTATCTTAAAAACCACCAACATGTTGGCAGCATGAGCTATTTTGTGTCCAAAATCCTGCTTATCAGTTTACGGTCTGCCAACTTGCTAGCAGCATGGGCTATTACTGTTCCAAACATTGTACTCTATTTTAAAGACTGCCAACATGTTGGCAATATAAATTATTTTATCTCCAAAAGCCCGCTCAACAGTTTGAAGTCTGCCAACTTGTTGGCAGCATGAGCCATTACTGTTCCAAACGCTGCACTTTATCTTGAAGACTGCCAACTTGTCCGCAGCATGAGCTATTTTGTCAACAAAATCCTGCTTATCGGTTTAAGGTCTGCCAACTTGTTGGCACCACGGGCTATTACTGTTCCAAACACTGTACTTTATCTTAAAGACTGCCAACATGTTTTCAACATAAGTTATTGTGTCTCCAAAACTCCGCTCATCAGTATGAAGTCTGCCAACTTGTTGGCAGCATGAGCTATTACCGTTCCAACCGCTGCACTTTATCTTGAAGACTGCTAACACGTTGGCAGCATGAGCTATTTTGTCTCCAAAATCCTGCTTATCAGCTTAAGGGCTGCCAACTTGTTGGCAGCTTGAGCTATTACTGTTCCAAACACTGTACTTTATATTAAAGACTGCCAACATGTTGGTAACATAAGTTATTTTGTCTCCAAAACCCCGCTCATCAGTTTGAAGTCTGCCAACGTGTTAACAGCTTGAGCTATTACTGTTCCAAACACTGTACTTTAATTTAAAGACTGCCAACATGTTGGCAGCATGAGCTATTTTGTTTCCAAAATCCTACTTATCAGTTTGTAGTCTGCCAACTTGTTGGCAGCATAAGTTATTTTGTCTCCAAAACCCCGCTCATCAGTTTGAAGTCTGCCAACTTGTTGGCAGCATGAGCTATTACTGTTCCTAACGCTGTACTTTATCTTAAAGACTGCCAACATGTTGGCAGCATGAGCTATTTTGTTTCCAAAATCCTGCTTATCAGTTTGTAGTCTGCCAACTTGTTGGCAGCATGAGTTATTTTGTCTCCAAAACCCCGCTCATCAATTTGAAGCCTGCCAACTTGTTGGCAGCATGAGCTATTACTGTTCCAAACGCTGTACTTTATCTTAAAGACTGCCAACATGTTGGCAGCATGAGCTATTTTGTTTCCAAAATCCTGCTTATCAGTTTGTAGTCTGCCAACTTGTTGGCAGCATGAGTTATTTTGTCTCCAAAACCCCGCTCATCAATTTGAAGCCTGCCAACTTGTTGGCAGCATGAGCTATTACTGTTCCAAACGCTGTACTTTATCTTAAAGACTGCCAACATGTTGGCAGCATAAGCTATTTTGTTTCCAAAATCCTGCTTATCAGTTTGTAGTCTGCCAACTTGTTGGCAGCATGAGTTATTTTGTCTCCAAAACCCCGCTCATCAGTTTGAAGTCTGCCAACTTGTTGGCAGCATGAGCTATTACTGTTCCAAACGCTGTACTTTATCTTAAAGACTGCCAACATGTTGGCAGCATGAGCTATTTTGTTTCCAAAATCCTGCTTATCAGTTTGTAGTCTGCCAACTTGTTGGCAGCATGAGTTATTTTGTCTCCAAAACCCCGCTATCAGTTTGAAGTCTGCCAACTTGTTGGCAGCATGAGCTATCACTGTTCCAAACGCTGTACTTTATCTTAAAGACTGCCAACATGTTGGCAGCATGAGCTATTTTGTTTCCAAAATCCTGCTTATCAGTTTGTAGTCTGCCAACTTGTTGGCAGCATGAGTTATTTTGTCTCCAAAACACCGCTATCAGTTTGAAGTCTGCCAACTTGTTGGCAGCATGAGCTATCACTGTTCCAAACGCTGTACTTTATCTTAAAGACTGCCAACATGTTGGCAGCATGAGCTATTTTGTTTCCAAAATCCTGCTTATCAGTTTGTAGTCTGCCAACTTGTTGGCAGCATGAGTTATTTTGTCTCCAAAACCCCGCTCATCAATTTGAAGCCTGCCAACTTGTTGGCAGCATGAGCTATTACTGTTCCAAACGCTGTACTTTATCTTAAAGACTGCCAACATGTTGGCAGCATAAGCTATTTTGTTTCCAAAATCCTGCTTATCAGTTTGTAGTCTGCCAACTTGTTGGCAGCAGGAGTTATTTTGTCTCCAAAACCCCGCTCATCAGTTTGAAGTCTGCTAACTTGTTGGCAGCATGAGCTATTACTGTTCCAAACGCTGTACTTTATCTTAAAGACTGCCAACATGTTGGCAGCATGAGCTATTTTGTTTCCAAAATCCTGCTTATCAGTTTGTAGTCTGCCAACTTGTTGGCAGCATGAGTTATTTTGTCTCCAAAACCCCGCTCATCAATTTGAAGCCTGCCAACTTGTTGGCAGCATGAGCTATTACTGTTCCAAACGCTGTACTTTATCTTAAAGACTGCCAACATGTTGGCAGCATAAGCTATTTTGTTTCCAAAATCCTGCTTATCAGTTTGTAGTCTGCCAACTTGTTGGCAGCAGGAGTTATTTTGTCTCCAAAACCCCGCTCATCAGTTTGAAGTCTGCCAACTTGTTGGCAGCATGAGCTATTACTGTTCCAAACGCTGTACTTTATCTTAAAGACTGCCAACATGTTGGCAGCATGAGCTATTTTGTTTCCAAAATCCAGCTTATCAGTTTGTAGTCTGCCAACTTGTTGGCAGCATGAGTTATTTTGTCTCCAAAACCCCGCTCATCAGTTTGAAGTCTGCCAACTTGTTGGCAGCATGAGCTATTACTGTTCCAAACGCTGTACTTTATCTTAAAGACTGCCAACATGTTGGCAGCATGAGCTATTTTGTTTCCAAAATCCTGCTTATCAGTTTGTAGTCTGCCAACTTGTTGGCAGCATGAGTTATTTTGTCTCCAAAACCCCGCTATCAGTTTGAAGTCTGCCAACTTGTTGGCAGCATGAGCTATCACTGTTCCAAACGCTGTACTTTATCTTAAAGACTGCCAACATGTTGGCAGCATGAGCTATTTTGTTTCCAAAATCCTGCTTATCAGTTTGTAGTCTGCCAACTTGTTGGCAGCATGAGTTATTTTGTCTCCAAAACCCCGCTCATCAGTTTGAAGTCTGCCAACTTGTTGGCAGCATGAGCTATTACTGTTCCAAACGCTGTACTTTATCTTAAAGACTGCCAACATGTTGGCAGCATGAGCTATTTTGTTTCCAAAATCCTGCTTATCAGTTTGTAGTCTGCCAACTTGTTGGCAGCATGAGTTATTTTGTCTCCAAAACCCCGCTATCAGTTTGAAGTCTGCCAACTTGTTGGCAGCATGAGCTATCACTGTTCCAAACGCTGTACTTTATCTTAAAGACTGCCAACATGTTGGCAGCATGAGCTATTTTGTTTCCAAAATCCTGCTTATCAGTTTGTAGTCTGCCAACTTGTTGGCAGCATGAGTTATTTTGTCTCCAAAACACCGCTATCAGTTTGAAGTCTGCCAACTTGTTGGCAGCATGAGCTATCACTGTTCCAAACGCTGTACTTTATCTTAAAGACTGCCAACATGTTGGCAGCATGAGCTATTTTGTTTCCAAAATCCTGCTTATCAGTTTGTAGTCTGCCAACTTGTTGGCAGCATGAGTTATTTTGTCTCCAAAACCCCGCTCATCAATTTGAAGCCTGCCAACTTGTTGGCAGCATGAGCTATTACTGTTCCAAACGCTGTACTTTATCTTAAAGACTGCCAACATGTTGGCAGCATAAGCTATTTTGTTTCCAAAATCCTGCTTATCAGTTTGTAGTCTGCCAACTTGTTGGCAGCAGGAGTTATTTTGTCTCCAAAACCCCGCTCATCAGTTTGAAGTCTGCCAACTTGTTGGCAGCATGAGCTATTACTGTTCCAAACGCTGTACTTTATCTTGAAGACTGCCAACATGTTGGCAGCATGAGCTATTTTGTTTCCAAAATCCTGCTTATCAGTTTGTAGTCTGCCAACTTGTTGGCAGCATGAGTTATTTTGTCTCCAAAACCCCGCTCATCAGTTTGAAGTCTGCCAACTTGTTGGCAGCATGAGCTATTACTGTTCCAAACGCTGTACTTTATCTTAAAGACTGCCAACATGTTGGCAGCATGAGCTATTTTGTTTCCAAAATCCTGCTTATCAGTTTGTAGTCTGCCAACTTGTTGGCAGCATGAGTTATTTTGTCTCCAAAACCCCGCTCATCAGTTTGAAGTCTGCCAACTTGTTGGCAGCATGAGCTATTACTGTTCCAAACGCTGTACTTTATCTTAAAGACTGCCAACATGTTGGCAGCATGAGCTATTTTGTTTCCAAAATCCTGCTTATCAGTTTGTAGTCTGCCAACTTGTTGGCAGCATGAGTTATTTTGTCTCCAAAACCCCGCTATCAGTTTGAAGTCTGCCAACTTGTTGGCAGCATGAGCTATCACTGTTCCAAACGCTGACCTTTATCTTAAAGACTGCCAACATGTTGGCAGCATGAGCTATTTTGTTTCCAAAATCCTGCTTATCAGTTTGTAGTCTGCCAACTTGTTGGCAGCATAAGTTATTTTGTCTCCAAAACCCCGCTCATCAGTTTGAAGTCTGCCAACTTGTTGGCAGCATGAGCTATTACTGTTCCAAATGCTGCACTTTAGCTTGAAGACTGCCAACATGTTGGCAACATGAGCTATTTTGTCTCCAAAATCCTTAGTTAATAGTAAATAGTCTCATCGTGGCAAGTCTGTAATGTTGTTTGGATCGTCTCAATAACTTCAATAAATCAATTTTCTTGTTTGGAATCCATTTTTGTTGGTAAATTCTCATTCAATGATAAAACTTCTTTCTTTCTTTCCTCGATGTCGCTTGTCACAATTTGAGGTCTGAGTTGATCTTAATGTTTTCTTCTTTCTACTCCTTCGAGATCCATTACATACAAATATGCAATGTGTTATAATGATTAATACTATAGATAGCAGTATCTGCCACAAATGGAAATATCCGTGGCTGCCAGCAATCATTTTGAATATGTAACGATGTAAACATTATTATTTAATGAATATACATAGTACAATTAAAGAAGCAACGGTTGTACAAGCCCAGTGCTACTATTTTAGCAAGCCCTATTTTGGAATTGAAACGATACCTAAACTCGGGCAAAACGCTGACTATCTACATTGATGGATCAAAGAAGACTGAAAGTTCTGGAGCAGGAATTTTCTCCAAAATTTTCCAGCTACACCTTTCTATTCTAATAGGGTCGTTTTACACAAGCTTAAGTCGAAATAACTGCTATATGCATAGTAGTCAATGTGATCAATGAGTCTAAAAAAGTCAGCAGAAACGTTGTAGTCTGCATCATCTTTAATGAATTTCATCAAGAAACTTCAACAATAACAAGAAAGTTATTTATAAAAGCAAGTCTACACTTTTCCGAAAATTAATCCATACTTCAATATCTCATTTCGGTTTTGAGATATCAAATTTTAAACTCAACATAAATTTGTGATATCTCATAAAATTAAAAATTTCCTTAATCAACTTTGAATAATCGTAAAAAATCGAATTCTTGAGATATCTTGATGAAGTTCTTGTGATTTATAGAAGAAAGTGAGCACTTTTCCAAGAATTAATCCATACTTAAATATCTCAATTTGTTCTTGAGATATCAAGTTTTAAACTTGACATAAATTTGTGGTTTCTCATAAAATTAAAAGTTTCCTTAATTAATTTTAAAAAATCGTAAAAAATCGAATTCTTGAGATATCTTGATGAAGTTTCTTGTGATTTATAAAGGAAATTGTGCACTTTTTCAAGAACAAGTCCATATTTGAGTATCTCAATTCGTTTTTGAGATATTAAACTTTGAGTTTGTGACAATTTATAAAATTAAAGATTTTCTTAATCAGTTTTGAAAAATTGTAAAAAATCGAATTCTTGAGATATCTTGATGAAGTTCTTGTGATTTATAGAAGAAATTGAGCACTTTTCCAAGAATTAATCGATACTTAAATATCTCAATTTGTTCTTGAGATATCAAGTTTTAAACTTGACATAAATTTGTGATTTCTCATAAAATTAAAACTTTCCTTAATTAATTTTGAAAAATCGTAAAAAATCGAATTCTTGAGATATCTTGATGAAGTTTCTTGTGATTTATAAAGGAAATTGGGCACTTTTTCAAGAACAAGTCCATATTTGAGTATCTCAATTCGTTTTTGTGATATTAAACTTTGAGTTTGCGACAATTTATAAAATTAAAGATTTTCTTAATCAGTTTTGAAAAATCATAAAAAATCGAATTCTTGAGATATCTTGATGAAGTTTCTTGTGATTAATAGAAGAAAGTCTACACTTTTCCAAAAATTAATTTATTCTTCAATATCTCAATTCGGTTTTGAGATATCAAATTTTAAACTCAACATAAATTTGTGATATCTCATAAAATTAAAAATTTCCTTAATCAGCTTTGAATAATCGTAAAAAATCGAATTCTTGAGATATCTTGATGAAGTTCTTGCGATTTATAGAAGAAAGTGAGCACTTTTCCAAGATTTAATCCATACTTAAATATCTCAATTTGTTCTTGAGATATCAAGTTTTAAACTTGACATAAATTTGTGGTTTCTCATAAAATTAAAAGTTTCCTTAATTAATTTTGAAAAATCGTAAAAAATCGAATTCTTGAGATATCTTGATGAAGTTTCTTGTGGTTTATAAAGGAAATTGTGCACTTTTTCAAGAACAAGTCCATATTTGAGTATCTCAATTCGTTTTTGAGATATTAAACTTTGAGTTTGCGACAATTTATAAAATTATAGATTTTCTTAATCAGTTTTGAAAAATCATAAAAAATCGAATTCTTGAGATATCTTGATGAAGTTTCTTGTGATTAATAGAAGAAAGTCTACACTTTTCCAAAAATTAATTCATACTTCAATATCTCAAGTCGGTTTTGAGATATCAAATTTTAAACTCAACATAAATTTGTGATATCTCATAAAATTAAAAATTTCCTTAATCAGCTTTGAATAATCGTAAAAAATCGAATTCTTGAGATATCTTGATGAAGTTCTTGCGATTTATAGAAGAAAGTGAGCACTTTTCCAAGATTTAATCCATACTTAAATATCTCAATTTGTTCTTGAGATATCAAGTTTTAAACTTGACATAAATTTGTGGTTTCTCATAAAATTAAAAGTTTCCTTAATTAATTTTGAAAAATCGTAAAAAATCGAATTCTTGAGATATCTTGATGAAGTTTCTTGTGGTTTATAAAGGAAATTGTGCACTTTTTCAAGAACAAGTCCATATTTGAGTATCTCAATTCGTTTTTGAGATATTAAACTTTGAGTTTGCGACAATTTATAAAATTATAGATTTTCTTAATCAGTTTTGAAAAATCATAAAAAATCGAATTCTTGAGATATCTTGATGAAGTTTCTTGTGATTAATAGAAGAAAGTCTACACTTTTCCAAAAATTAATTCATACTTCAATATCTCAAGTCGGTTTTGAGATATCAAATTTTAAACTCAACATAAATTTGTGATATCTCATAAAATTAAAAATTTCCTTAATCAGCTTTGAATAATCGTAAAAAATCGAATTCTTGAGATATCTTGATGAAGTTCTTGCGATTTATAGAAGAAAGTGAGCACTTTTCCAAGATTTAATCCATACTTAAATATCTCAATTTGTTCTTGAGATATCAAGTTTTAAACTTGACATAAATTTGTGGTTTCTCATAAAATTAAAAGTTTCCTTAATTAATTTTGAAAAATCGTAAAAAATCGAATTCTTGAGATATCTTGATGAAGTTTCTTGTGATTTATAAAGGAAATTGTGCACTTTTTCAAGAACAAGTCCATATTTGAGTATCTCAATTCGTTTTTGAGATATTAAACTTTGAGTTTGTGACAATTTATAAAATTAAAGATTTTCTTAATCAGTTTTGAAAAATTGTAAAAAATCGAATTCTTGAGATATCTTGATGAAGTTCTTGTGATTTATAGAAGAAATTGAGCACTTTTCCAAGAATTAATCGATACTTAAATATCTCAATTTGTTCTTGAGATATCAAGTTTTAAACTTGACATAAATTTGTGATTTCTCATAAAATTAAAACTTTCCTTAATTAATTTTGAAAAATCGTAAAAAATCGAATTCTTGAGATATCTTGATGAAGTTTCTTGTGATTTATAAAGGAAATTGGGCACTTTTTCAAGAACAAGTCCATATTTGAGTATCTCAATTCGTTTTTGAGATATTAAACTTTGAGTTTGCGACAATTTATAAAATTAAAGATTTTCTTAATCAGTTTTGAAAAATCATAAAAAATCGAATTCTTGAGATATCTTGATGAAGTTTCTTGTGATTAATAGAAGAAAGTCTACACTTTTCCAAAAATTAATTTATTCTTCAATATCTCAATTCGGTTTTGAGATATCAAATTTTAAACTCAACATAAATTTGTGATATCTCATAAAATTAAAAATTTCCTTAATCAGCTTTGAATAATCGTAAAAAATCGAATTCTTGAGATATCTTGATGAAGTTCTTGCGATTTATAGAAGAAAGTGAGCACTTTTCCAAGATTTAATCCATACTTAAATATTTCAATTTGGTCTTGAGATATCAAGTTGTAAACTTGACATAAATTTGTGGTTTCTCATAAAAATAAAAGTTTCCTTAATTAATTTTGAAAAATCGTAAAAAATCGAATTCTTGAGATATCTTGGTGAAGTTTCTTGTGATTTATAAAGGAAAATTTGAACTTTTCTAAAAACAAGTCCATATTTGATTATCTCAATTTGTTTTTGAGATATTAAACTTTGAGTTTGCGACAATTTATAAAATTAAAGATTTTCTTAATCAGTTTTGAAAAATCATAAAAAATCGAATTCTTGAGATATCTTGATGAAGTTTCTTGTGATTAATAGAAGAAAGTCTACACTTTTCCAAAAATTAATTTATACTTCAATATCTCAATTCGCTTTTGAGATATCAAATTTTAACCTCAACATAAATTTGTGATATCTCATAAAATTAAAAATTTCCTTAATCAACTTTGAATAATCGTAAAAAATCGAATTCTTGAGATATCTTGATGAAATTTTTGTGATCTATACAACAAAGTGTGTACTTTTATAATTCATTATTTTTAGAACTGCCTTTATTTTTCCTTACATTTTTTCTTATACATTCCTTTTGATGTCTTTCTCATTTTCTTCAACATTATTCAAGGATAACATCTTTAATTAAAACGAATAACAAGTTCAAGGATAACATCTTAATATTGTTTATGTTAAACATTCCTGAAATTTTTCAAGCTTTTCTAATCCCCTTTAGCATCTTTTCCAATCACCCATCAACATCATTCAGAACATTGTCCAGGATTTCTACATTTCTTTCATTATCCATCAAGATCATCCTTAACTTTATTTAATGTTGTCTTGATTCCTCTCATTTCCAATCTCATTTTTGGTTTTGAATCATCCATTAACATCGGATTTATCACCTTTTAACATTATCTGTGGATAATTGTAAGGTCTTTCAGAACATTGTCCATTGTTTCATGTTGTTTATTTAGGTCCATTTCAGTATCAACAACATTATCAGCACCATCTTTGTCATTTTTCTGTTCTTAATATCATTCTGCGACGTCCTTCTAACATCTCTTAAAACATCAGCTTTGCTTTGTTTGGAATGTTTTTTCTTAAACATTTTTTGTGATATCTTTCTCACTTTCTTCAACATTTTTAAATAAATGTTATAACAAGAATAAATTTAAATATTATAACAGGTTAAAAAAACAATTATATTTAAAATTTAAAAGCAACAATTTTATTGAATACTTTCTTCAGATTGTTGCAACAAACATTGAACGAATGTTTTAAAATTGAATAATGGCGAACGTGAGAATACAATAATAATTCGGAACAATAAATTCACAACAGGAAAAAATAGTACAAAATGCATTAAATGCAGTTACAAAAAATAAAAAAAGAAACAAAGATTTTCTCATTGTGCAAATGCAAATCTTACAATATGAAAAAAAAGTAAATGGAAGCGGTAATAAATTATACATAAAAATTAATTAATAAAACAATAAATTATAATCCTAAAATTAAAAAGTACAAAAATAGAGTTAAAGAAAAACTATACAATTATTATTTATAATAATAGATTTTTTTAAAAAGTATATTATATACAAGTTTATGTGTACAATACATAAAAAAGATCAGCAGTGCCAGATTTTAACATAAAATAATTCTCTATACAAGTCCTAAATTAATTAAAAATAAAAATAAGGTGTTTGTGTGTATATATAATATAAACAATGCCTTAAAGATCAAAAAAATGAACACTATACAGTAATTATTAGTTTTTAAAACTTAATAAAAACAGTTTTTTTAATATTATTATTTACCCTAAGTATGTTAATAATACAATTTTTTTTAAATTCGATTTTTTATTGCTTACCCAGGTTACAAAAAAGCTATAGATAGCGTAACGCGTGCAAAATGGCACAAAAAATAAATTTTTTAAATACAATACACAACCTTTTTTTATTATTAATAATATTTTTTATTCAAAAATAAACACTCTATCTATAGCTTTCAATGTCAAAGACATCAATAAAAACTTTGTACTGTTTTTCAATGCAAATACCCTATTTACAATGTACGCTAGAAAAATTTATATTTAAATTATGTATATTGGTGTTAGAGGTTTTTCTTGTTTCTCATCTCGTTAGTGTCACTAAAGTTAATTTAAAAAATACACTGGTGTTATTCGTTTTTTCTTTTCTTTTTCTTTACTTATTGGGTATACAGTCTTAAAGTTGAGAATTATTCGTTACTCATCTATTACTTAAAACTTAATTTGTTCTGGATTTCTTCTTTTTTCACTTTGATCTCATGTCATCGCTCGTCGAAGTAGAAGATAATTGTCATCACCAATTGGCGCTTGTCTAAAATTTAAAAATTAATTTGTTTTTATATTAAATTATTATCTATTTTATATCACATAATTAGATTGGTGACACCCCAAGGATGTGTTTTAAGATATATAAATAAGATAAGAATAGAAAAAGAACAAGTTGCCAATGTTATAGGATTGCTTTATAGAAAAAATGTGCAATGGAAAGTAAAGGAAGAGAGAAACTGGAGAAATAAAGAATATAAAGAATTCTTGCGTAAAAAAAAAGAAAAAATGTTTGGAGAGTTATGCAAATATCAGCTTAATAAGACACATATTTGATGTACTATCAAACCAAGATGAATTACTACATGGCAAGAAAGACGGAATTCAATTTAAATGACTTTAACTTGACAAACGTTATTGATTGATAAAATAATGAAAAATATTTATTAAAATTAGATTCAACTTAAAGAAAATTAAAAATTAGATTCTTAATTTTCAAATAAGTTTAAAAATTATCTCTTAATTTTCATATTGCCTCTGGAAGACTTGAAGTGCTTTCAGAGGACTTGAAATACTTCTAGGAGAGGTGATATTGTTTCCAGAAGACTTGGGATACTCCCAAAAGATATGATATTACCTCTGAAAGACTTGAAGTGCTTCCAGAACAGTTAATATTGCTTCCAGAAGAATTGAAATACTCCCAAAAGATATGATATTACCTCTGGAAGACTTGAAGTGCTTCCAGAAGACGTCATATTGCTTCCAGAAAACTTGAGATACTCTCAGAAGATATGATATTGTCTCTGAAAGACTGGATACAGTTTCAAGAAGACTTGACATTGCTTCCAGAAGACTTGAAATCTTTCTAACAGACGTGATTTTGTCTCTGAAAGAGTTGAAGTGCTTCCAAAAGACTTGAAATACTTCCAGGAGAGGTGATATTGTTTCTGGAAGACTTGAAATATTTCCAGAAGAGTTAATATTGCTTCCAAAACAATTGAAATACTTCCAGAAGATGTGATATTGCTTCCAGAAGACTTGGGATACTCCCAAAAAATATGATATTACCTCTGGAACACTTAAAGTGCTTCCAGACAACGTCATATTGCTTCCAGAAAACTTGAGATACTCTCAGAAGATATGATATTGTCTCTGAAAGACTGGATACAGTTTCAAGAAGACTTGACATTGCTTCCAGAAGACTTGAAATCTTTCTAACAGACCTGATTTTGTCTTTGAAAGACTTGAAGTGCTTCCAAAAGACTTGAAATACTTGCAGGAGAGGTGATATTGTTTCTGGAAGACTTGAAATGTTTCCAGAAGAGTTAATATTGCTTCCAGAAGAATTGGAATACTTCCAGAAGATGTGATATTGCTTCCAGAAGACTTGGGATACTCCCAAAGGATATGATATTACCTCTGGAAGACTTGAAGTGCTTCCAGAAGACGTTATATTGCTTCCTGAAAACTTGAGATACTCTCAGAAGATATGATATTGTCTTTGGAAGACTGGATACTGTTTCAAGAAAACTTGACATTGCTTCCAGAAGACTTGAAATCTTTCTAACAGACGTGATTTTGTGTCTGAAAGACTTGAAATACTTGCAGGAGAGGTGATGTTGTTTCTGGATGACTTGAAATGTTTCCAGAGGAGTTAATATTGCTTCCAGAAGAATTGAAATACTTCCAGAAGATGTGATATTGCTTCCAGAAGACTTGGGATACTCCCAAAAGATATGATATTACCTCTGAAACACTTAAAGTGCTTCCAGAAAACGTCATATTGCTTCCAGAAAACTTGAGATACTCTCAGAAGATATGATATTGTCTCTGAAAGACTGGATACAGTTTCAAGAAGACTTGACATTGCTTCCAGAAGACTTGAAATCTTTCTAACAGACGTGATTTCGTCTCTGAAAGAGTTGAAGTGCTTCCAAAAGACTTGAAATACTTCCAGGAGAGGTGATATTGTTTCTGGAAGACTTGAAATATTTCCAGAAGAGTTAATATTGCTTCCAAAACAATTGAAATACTTCCAGAAGATGTGATATTGCTTCCAGAAGACTTGGGATACTCCCAAAAAATATGATATTACCTCTGGAACACTTAAAGTGCTTCCAGACAACGTCATATTGCTTCCAGAAAACTTGAGATACTCTCAGAAGATATGATATTGTCTCTGAAAGACTGGATACAGTTTCAAGAAGACTTGACATTGCTTCCAGAAGACTTGAAATCTTTCTAACAGACGTGATTTTGTCTCTGAAAGAGTTGAAGTGCTTCCAAAAGACTTGAAATACTTCCAGGAGAGGTGATATTGTTTCTGGAAGACTTGAAATATTTCCAGAAGAGTTAATATTGCTTCCAAAACAATTGAAATACTTCCAGAAGATGTGATATTGCTTCCAGAAGACTTGGGATACTCCCAAAAAATATGATATTACCTCTGGAACACTTAAAGTGCTTCCAGACAACGTCATATTGCTTCCAGAAAACTTGAGATACTCTCAGAAGATATGATATTGTCTCTGAAAGACTGGATACAGTTTCAAGAAGACTTGACATTGCTTCCAGAAGACTTGAAATCTTTCTAACAGACGTGATTTTGTCTTTGAAAGACTTGAAGTGCTTCCAAAAGACTTGAAATACTTGCAGGAGAGGTGATATTGTTTCTGGAAGACTTGAAATGTTTCCAGAAGAGTTAATATTGCTTCCAGAAGAATTGGAATACTTCCAGAAGATGTGATATTGCTTCCAGAAGACTTGGGATACTCCCAAAGGATATGATATTACCTCTGGAAGACTTGAAGTGCTTCCAGAAGACGTTATATTGCTTCCAGAAAACTTGAGATACTCTCAGAAGATATGATATTGTCTCTGAAAGACTGGATACAGTTTCAAGAAGACTTGACATTGCTTCCAGAAGACTTGAAATCTTTCTAACAGACGTGATTTTGTCTCTGAAAGAGTTGAAGTGCTTCCAAAAGACTTGAAATACTTCCAGGAGATGTGATATTGTTTCTGGAAGACTTGAAATATTTCCAGAAGAGTTAATATTGCTTCCAAAACAATTGAAATACTTCCAGAAGATGTGATATTGCTTCCAGAAGACTTGGGATACTCCCAAAAAATATGATATTACCTCTGGAACACTTAAAGTGCTTCCAGACAACGTCATATTGCTTCCAGAAAACTTGAGATACTCTCAGAAGATATGATATTGTCTCTGAAAGACTGGATACAGTTTCAAGAAGACTTGACATTGCTTCCAGAAGACTTGAAATCTTTCTAACAGACGTGATTTTGTCTCTGAAAGAGTTGAAGTGCTTCCAAAAGACTTGAAATACTTCCAGGAGAGGTGATATTGTTTCTGGAAGACTTGAAATATTTCCAGAAGAGTTAATATTGCTTCCAAAACAATTGAAATACTTCCAGAAGATGTGATATTGCTTCCAGAAGACTTGGGATACTCCCAAAAAATATGATATTACCTCTGGAACACTTAAAGTGCTTCCAGACAACGTCATATTGCTTCCAGAAAACTTGAGATACTCTCAGAAGATATGATATTGTCTCTGAAAGACTGGATACAGTTTCAAGAAGACTTGACATTGCTTCCAGAAGACTTGAAATCTTTCTAACAGACGTGATTTTGTCTTTGAAAGACTTGAAGTGCTTCCAAAAGACTTGAAATACTTGCAGGAGAGGTGATATTGTTTCTGGAAGACTTGAAATGTTTCCAGAAGAGTTAATATTGCTTCCAGAAGAATTGGAATACTTCCAGAAGATGTGATATTGCTTCCAGAAGACTTGGGATACTCCCAAAGGATATGATATTACCTCTGGAAGACTTGAAGTGCTTCCAGAAGACGTTATATTGCTTCCTGAAAACTTGAGATACTCTCAGAAGATATGATATTGTCTTTGGAAGACTGGATACTGTTTCAAGAAAACTTGACATTGCTTCCAGAAGACTTGAAATCTTTCTAACAGACGTGATTTTGTGTCTGAAAGACTTGAAATACTTGCAGGAGAGGTGATGTTGTTTCTGGATGACTTGAAATGTTTCCAGAGGAGTTAATATTGCTTCCAGAAGAATTGAAATACTTCCAGAAGATGTGATATTGCTTCCAGAAGACTTGGGATACTCCCAAAAGATATGATATTACCTCTGGAACACTTAAAGTGCTTCCAGAAAACGTCATATTGCTTCCAGAAAACTTGAGATACTCTCAGAAGATATGATATTGTCTCTGAAAGACTGGATACAGTTTCAAGAAGACTTAACATTGCTTCCAGAAGACTTGAAATTTTTCTAACAGACGTGATTTTGTCTCTGAAAGACTTGAAATGCTTCCAAAAGACTTGAAATACTTGCAGGAGAGGTAATGTTGTTTCTGGAAGACTTGAAATGTTTCCAGAAGAGTTAATATTGCTTCAAGAAGAATTGAAATACTTCCAGAAGATGTGATATTGCTTCCAGAAGACTTGGGATACTCCCAAAAGATATGATGTTACCTCTGGAAGACTTGAAGTGCTTTCAGAAAACGTCATATTGCTTTCAGAAAACGTCATATTGCTTTCAGAAAACTTGAGATACTCACAGAAGGTATAATATTGTCTCTGGAAGACTGGATACTGTTTCAAGAAGACTTGACATTGCTTCCAGAAGACTTGAAATCTTTCTAACGGACGTGATTTTGTTTCCGAAAGACTTGAAGTGCTTCCAAAAGACTTGAAGTACTTGCAGGAGAGGTGATATTGTTTCTGGAAGACTTGAAATGTTTCCAGAACAGTTAATATTGCTTCCAGAAGAATTGGGATGCTCCCAAAAGATATGATATTGCCTCTGGAAGATTTTCAGTGCTTCTAGAAGACGTCATATTGCTTCTGAAAGACTTGAAATACTCCCAGAAGATATAATATTGTCCCTGGAAGACTGGATACTGTTTCCAGAAGACTTCATATTGCTTCCAGAAGACTTGAAAATGAGTTCATCATATTAACAGTTTAAACTGACAATTAAGGACTAGATACTGCTTGTAAAACACTTTCTTCCCAATTTAGCCAACCCAACTCATCACATACGTTTTAAATTCTTCCTAATGGCCTTTGCCTTTGTACAGATTCTAAATTTTATAAATTCCTCGAAATAATCATCTTTTGGCACTCGTTTATTTGAGTGATCATCAATCCAAACACTAAAAGCTTTTTCACAAGAAATACTCAAGAGAAATAAAAAAAAAAGGAGTTTGGTGAATGTGGTAAAAGATCATTTTATTTCCGAATTGGAATCCCTTAAATCGGAGAACGAGCAACTAAAGAGAGACAACGCGTCGCTCGCAGAAAAACTAGATGATCTAGAGCAATACACTCGTCGCAATAGTGTGCGTGTGCTTAGGATTCCAGAGAATAAGAATGTCAATGTCGAAAATGAGGTATTATCACTATTTAATTCCACGTTGGATTTGTCGGTCACAGTCGAAAATATCGACAGATGCCATCGTGTCGGAGCTTTCAATAAGAGTCGAAAAAAACCACGACCTATAATAGTAAAATTTGTTAGTTATCGAACCCGTGCAATGGTCTGCGCTTCCAGACGTAAGTTGAAGGGGTCGAACATCGTCATTCAGGAGGATTTAACTACGAGAAGATTTAATTTACTCAAAGAGGTCCAGTCGGTTGTTAAGCGAGGAAAAGCGTGGAGTAGAGATGGAAGAATTATGGTTGAACATGTAGGGTCAATAGTTCGGGTCAAAAATAGCGAGGATATCACTTCTTTGGGTATCAAAAACAACAATGATTTGTCTCTAGCCTGATATTATTCTATTATAATAATTAGGAAAGTTTTATTTGATTATTATTATTTTGTTTTCCTTTGTTATTTTTTTTTCACTTTTTATTTTATTTTTTTTTTTATTGTTTAGTGTATTTTCATTTCGGTATCACCTCTTTTTTTATATAATAGGTCTTGTTTGTTTACACGCATGTTCGGCGGATGTAATCGTTGCCGCTCCTAAAATAGTTTTTTTTGTGCGTTAAAAGAAATTATAAAGAATTTGTTTCCTCTCTATATACAAATAATTTAAAAGTTTTCTTCTCTCATATTACGTATATAAGTACAAGTTTGGTTCAAATATTTACTTTTTTTTGTTTTTTTCTTTTTTTAGTTCATTACCTAAATTTTTATATATACTTTAATTATTCTTATTATTTTCTTGTTACATGAGTAGAACTTTAAGGTTCGGCCATGTCAACGTCAGATCACTGTTGGCGCATTTTGATGATTGGAGTGAGATCGTGATCGAGAATGGGTACGATTTGTTTGGAGTAAGCGAAACGTGGCTTTCCGAACATATTCCGAATGCAGCTATCGACATACCCGGTTATACCATTGTGAGACGAGACAGGGCAACTCGTGGGGGAGGTGTGGCATTGTACATAGCGCAACATCTGAGGTATGTTAATGTGTGTGACGCTGGTTTTGTTGATGATGACGTTGAGCAGATCTGGGTTTTGTTATCAATCATGTCTAAAACTTTTGCTTTTGGTTGCATGTATAGGTCTCCAAGTTCAAATGTGTCTACTTTCTTGGATAAGCTGGGTTCCGCGTTGTGTCATATACAGGGTGTCTCTGACTTCATGTACTGCGCAGGGGATATTAATATTAATATGTTGGATTTCGGTGGTGGTGCCACAATGAGATTTAATATACTTTTAGACGAATTATCACTTGATCAGGTAATTAATTTACCCACTAGAACCACCACCACCTCGGCTTCTCTAATCGATTGTTTAATTACGAACAATTCAGAGAGCTGTACAAACCAGATAAATAGACCTTTGGATATATTAGATCATAACCTAATTCAATGTGATATAGTCTTTTTAAGCTTGAAGTCTGCTCCGATGGTCAGATTGTGCAGGAATGTATCCGGCATAGATGACTCCCTTTTAAGGCGTGATCTCGCTTGTCTACCTCTTCATAACATCTATCATATAAATGATATCAATCAAAAAGTAAACTTCTTGAGCTCCCATCTGTCGATACTTTTGAATCTTCATGCACCGGCGCGTCCTCTTAAGTTTGCTAAGCCTTTTACCCCATGGATAACGTCCAATGTTAAGTTAATGATGAAACTCAGAGATCAGGCACTGGGTAAATTTAGAAGAACAAAGCTCGCCCCTCATTTCGATTACTATAAATCTTTGAGAAATTTAGTTACATCAGCAATACGTCGTGAAAAAAAAGTTTATTTCAATAGTACTTTCAAAAATATGGATGTGCAGAGTAGTTGGAGGCTTTTAAATAGGTTGAATATCGGGAAAAAATCCAGGCCAGTTATTCCTGCGCATCTGCATGATGTGAATAAAATTAATGATTATTTCTTAAAATCTGTTGGTCATACCGATGTAGATGCTGCTTTACTTACGTTTTACAATACAAATAATCTTTTTGCTGAATCCCATGACGGGTTTTCATTTAAAATAGTTGATACCTCAACAATAATAAGTGCATTAAACGGAATCAAATCAACAGCTGCTGGAGCTGATGAAATAAATATCATATTTATTAGAAAATGTCTTCCGGACTTATTGCCTTACATTGTGCACATTGTGAACTCTTGCCTTGAGCAATCAATATTTCCCGATGCCTGGAAGTCTGCTGTTGTTATGCCCTTACCTAAAAAAGTGAATCCTTGTAATTTCGAGGACCTACGTCCTATTAGTATTTTTCCAGTTCTTTCCAAAGTCTTGGAAAGGTGTATGGAGATTCAGTTGCGTACATATATGGACGAACACTATGTGTTGCCTCCAATTCAGTCTGGTTTTCGTCCGAGTTATAGTTGTGCCACTGCCTTATTAAACGTCACTGATGATCTCTTGAAGGCTCGCGATGATGCTCCTAGATTACAGCAAAGCTTTCGACAAAGTCAACCACCGAATGCTATTAGCTCAACAAACAAAGTTACACGTACAAAGTTAAACGTAGATCTTTTAGCACTTTCGGAGTACTCTATCAAATTGGCACTAACACTTAATCCTACCAAATCAACAATACTTACTTTTGGCAATTTATCATCCCATAACGTCAATATTTCATTGAATGGTGAGCGTCTGGTTGTGTCCCCAGAGTCTAGAAATTTGGGGGTGGTTTTTGACTCAAATTTTCGCTTCAGTACTCACGTCACTACTTGTATAAAGAAGGCTTATGCAGCTCTTCGGTGTCTCTACCGACACCGTCAAGTACTTAACTCCACCACTAAAAGATATCTATGTGAAACGTTAGTTTTATCAAACTTTGTACATTGTGCGGCTATGTATGGACCATGTTTAATGGAATTTGATATGCATCGCATTCAAAAAGTTCAGAATAGTTGTCTTCGTTTCATTTACGGGATTAGAAAGCATGAATCTATTTCTCATACTCTACGTTGTTCAGGGTGGTTGAACATTAGAAACCGTTTTAAATACTACATTCTGTACCTCGCGAATAAGGTAGTTACCACGAAAACACCACCTTACTTGTATAATAAAATCACTTTTAGGACAGACATACATAACTTAAACCTCAGACATAAAAGCACCATTACCATGCCTGCTCATAATACAGCTCTTTTTAAGCGATCATTTTCATACCGTATTGCTAAGGAGTATAATGCCTGTCCCTCTAATCTCAAAAATAAAAGACCCGATATTTTTAAAATAAAGTTGCGCGACGCTTTACTAACTGTTCAGGGATCACAACAAAATGCTTATGCTGCCTCGATGTTCTGACGTTGAGGCGAACGAATGTTTCTGTTTTTATGTATTTATCTTTGTTTTTTTTATTTTATTTTTTTTTTATAAGTATTTACGTAAGAGAGGAAAACGTAATACGATAAAAATTCTAGATGTTTTATTACTTTTTTCTTTTTGTTTTGTGTTTGTTTCATTTTTTTTGTATGTTTGAACGTTCAACTCCTGGTTGAGTAGAACAGATGACAGGATCTTTGGAAACTGTCATCTGGACTTCGCCGTTTGGCCGCATAAGGTTTTCAGTCTGATGTAACATTATCGCATTTTGTATTTATTTTGTCTTTTGTAGCCAATAAAGTATATATTATTATTATTATTATTATTATTATTATTAAATATCACATCACCAAGATTGGGGATTTTCCTATAGTTCAAGTAAAAATACCACACGATACCACACGTTTGTATATAACACACGAAAATTCTTCCTAATTCTCGAATCGTGTTAGAGTGAAACCGTTTTATAAAGATATCTCGTTATACGGCGTTTACTTGTATGTGGGGTACTAGTTTAAAGGGAATAACAAGGAAAATAAAAAGAATTATCTTCTATGATTAATAACAAGGAAGTTGAGCATATTAGAATGATGGCAATGAAATTTTATAAGATTATGAAATACACCTTTGGATGGAAATAATCATCAAACTTGATAAAAACCGTTATTATTAAAGGTCGGATATTTTGGCACATTCTCATTTTAAATTCATTTTTCAATCAAATTTCATGCTTTCTTCTAACTCATTCAATGAACAAACGGCATTTAAATAAAATAACATTACAAAATCGGTAAAAAATTTCTTTTCTACTCAACAAGAAAGGTGAGCACCCTTTCTTGTTGAGTAGAAAAGAAATTTTTGACTGATATAATATTGTATCATTAAGTGCATAATTACTTCCTTATTTAGCGTTAATAATTAAAGACACCCCTCTGGTTTATCTTGACAACGTGCAGTCCAGTAAACTTGGGATTTTGGCTCATTAATAAGCAACGCAATTTAGTCGATTAGACTTAAGTACCAAAAAATCCAAGTACTTGTTATAATGTAATGAGATGGAAAAAGCAAGAGCTGCTTGAGGATGTGCACATTATGTACTATAAGTTAGTGTTAAGATTGATAAGGCAAACTCCAGAAGAGTCAGAAGAAACTATTATTATTATTAACAAAAAAATGTACTCACTTGCTACCATATTTAGTTTCCCTCGCGAGATTTCTTTGATACCTCCTATGAGTTTGTTCAATATCCCACACCTCATTTCTCAATTGATCCAAATTATTACAAACAATCGTATTTGTAGGTTTCTCCCCCATTTTCCTATCAATTTCCTGCATATGAGCTATAATCAACGAATGCATCCGTTGCAATTCCCTCGCAGGATCCAAAGTCATATGAAGATTATTTGAGTCAACCGCAGATACCTCATGACAACCAGGAGCAGAAGTTATAGTCGATTGACAACTAAAAATAAGAAAAATAATTTATATTTTTAAACAAAATCTAATAAATTATATTTACCATAACCAATGTCCATCAATAAAAGCGCACGGATGATATTTCGTCAACCGATTTTTATTAGTTTGACAAATCTTCGTCAACAAATCGACCCATTCTTTTTCTTCGACGCAATTCGCCGCTTGAACGTAAAGCGCCCGTTCTCTTTGGACTATTTGAAACATATTTTTCATTTGAAACGATTGTTCGTTGAGCCGTTCGACGGCCAAAATGTTCGATAAAGGTATTTGGCACAGCGCTTCTTTTCCCCTCGTTTTTGAATAGCTGAGATCGTGAGTTGTTAGTTTAAAGTATCTTCGTTTAAAATTTTTTCGACCGAATCCGCCGAATCTTCGTCTGCCTTGAGCTCGTTTCGTCATTATTCTATTTGAAAATAAAAACGTAAATTTTAAAATTACTTGAAATGTTTGTTTTATTTTAAAAAAGTACCTTTTAAATTCCCTTCGAGAGCAAAAATAAAAAGAAAAAAAAAATAGAATTAAATTATTGATGTTATAAATTAATTTCGTGTAATAATAAAAAGTTTAATTTTGACAATGTTTATTTCCAAGAGAATTGTGTTTACGTTAGGTAACCACAGTTCCTCTGTTTATAAACACTTTAATAACTACCACGCTCAATTGCAAGTCTTGCAACAGATCGTGGTTGACCTAAATTTTCTTCACTATGTATGAGCATAAAAATAGCATAAATGCGTAAGTAACGGGATATAAAGAGAAGTTTTTCGTAGCAAACAATCTCTTTACGTTTTTGTAAAAATAGCTATAATTGCTGCGATTTGAGTTGTGAAAAAATGTTGGTGGTGAAATCTAAGAATCTGCTATTGGAATTAAAAAAAATGCGTATGTTGTACTAATTTTTATGTTTTACAAGGCAACATTTTTTTAAATCACGTCATGATTGTTATTAGTAAATAACAACTGTTTGTAAAATCATAAATCGTTAAATCTATTTTGTTCAATCCTACCATCGAAATTGAAATCTAGCGTAGATATTAGTGTTGGAAATTGTTATTTTCACTCACTCTACTCACATTCATAGCATTGGTTTCATAATAATAGGCCAATAACATAAATCAAAGAATTTATTTGAAGAAACAACTTCATTAACTACACTGTTATCTGTCGTGGAACCAGTACCCCCTTCAGAAGTTGTATTTGAAAAGATGGCTTCGCTAACTACTACGCTGATACCAGTTACAGAACCAATACAGTATCAGGAATAGTTCAAAATAATATTTCTCAAGAAAACCAGGTTATTCAAGATAGTAACACTGAATGATCAGAACAGATGAATCAAGAATCTGATGACGAGGTCTTATCGGAGAAAAGAAAATGAAAAAAGGAGTGAAAAAAGGAATCGAAAATACTGAAAATCAAGAAAATTATAAAGTCGTAGAAATTTGAAATGCACCCAAGGGTTACAAGAAAAATGGAGAACCAAAAAAAAAGAGAAGAAAGAAGAGAAAATCAGAAGAAAATAGATTAGAAAAAACAAGAAAGCTAAAACTACTATTTGAAAAACAAAGTATTTTTACCTTGTTCAGTTAATTCATGTAAGAAAAAGTACATTTCAGTTATATCTGAAAATTAGAGACAACAAATTAACTTAAACTTTTGAAGTTTGACGGAACCAGAAAGAAAAAGTATTATTTTAGCGTCCTGTTTAAGGTTGAATGTTGAAAAGCGTCGTGAAATTGATGTTAATTACAGAAAGAATAAATACTTTGTAAAGGATGAAAAAGATAAATCAAAAGAAGTGTGCAAAACTTTTTTCCTAACCACACTTGCTCTTACATAATGTTCTTTCGAAAACTTCTGAAAATATGTTACGAGCTGTGTCTAGTTGAAGAGGCAAAACGCCAAATAAATACAAATTTAATAACAAAGACAAGAACAAGAAGTAGTTGATGTATGAAGATTTTAAATCTAAATTCCCAGATACAAAAGTCTCTTATGATTCTTATAGGGTTTGTGTATTTCTTTCGCAAAACTTGGCCAAGAGGAGTGTGAGGAATTTAAGCTCCATGGTCACACTAAAGATAACTTTCAAAAAGAATGTAATGTTTGTGATAATTGGCAATTGCATATTAGCTTTGCTGAAAAATCAAGAGTTATTATTTAGCCTTCTCCTGGCGATACCGTATAAGTTTCCGTTGATCTACAAAAAATAGCTTCAAAAGAGTTATATTCAGTAAAATATTTATTGCCTATAATGAACATTTTGTAGCTCTGAGCAGTACAAAAAACTACCACCATTTGCAGTTCTATGAACCGAATCCATTTCAAAATAAGGAGAAATAATCAGCGCTTTTTTTTGCTTTTATGTTAAGTCAAAAAAATCGCTTCGTATTTTGGTTGGATAATTATTCAAGTCAGTACTTTTTGACATTTTTGGTTAGAATGATTAATTGTTCAGATATGTCATCCAGTGAAATTCTGGTAAACTACTTTCAGTCCGGCTGTTGATAGCTTTTATCACCAGATAGAACTATTCTTAAAAAGACATGGGGGAAAATATACGACTTTGATGATTTTTCCAGAGCAGTTCGTGAGTGCAGGATTAACCCTTTGAGTACATTTGACGAGTGAGACTCGTCATGTGTTTACTTGGGCGAAGTTACGGTGGACGAGTCTGACTCGTCATCTGAGTTTGATAAGTAGGCGTTGATTTGAAAAATATATTTATAATCACCAATATAAGCATATTCCAAATAAAATTTATTACTCTTACATATTAATTCATATAGCAAAAAATTAAATCCGTTCCATATGCATAAAAGTCTCTAAACAATTCCGTACTCAAAGGGTTAAAAACGAAGTCAGAAATTAAAATTATGAATTTTACTGATTTTTATTAATGGAAAGTTTTTGAATCCCACCAAAAAATCAAACAGAAATACAAAAACTCGTTTGATTCAAACGAAAAACTGAAAGACCTTGGAATTTTTGTACAAGAGGTATATGGTAGCACCATATACTATTAAATTGTCTCAATTTTTGTTTCATTGTGCAACGGAATAAAGAGCAGAATAAATTTCAAAAATTAAAAATTAATTAAAATTACCAAAGTATTAGATGTAACAAAAATATGTAATAAATAAATTATACATATTAAAATTGACGCGGGAAAAAAGTTCAAGTTTCTCACTCAATTCAGTACATTTCCTTTTCATTTTCAACACTTGTAATAGTTCATGTTGCCAGCAAGTTGGCCGACTTCAAACTGATGATTAAGATTTTGGAGGCATAATAGCTAATGTTGCTAACAAGTTGAGCGGGGTTTTGGAGACAAAATAACTTATGTTGCCAACATGCTGGCAGTCTTTAAGATAAAGTATAGTGTTTGGAACAGTAATAGGTCATGCTGCCAACAAGTTGGCAGACTTCAAATTGATGGGCGGGGTTTTGAAGACAAAATAACTTATGTTTCCAACATGTTGGCAGTCTTTAAGATAAAGTACAGTGTTTAGAACAGTAATAGCTCATGCTGCCAACAAGTTGGCAGACTTCAAACTGATGGGCGGAGTTTGGGAGACAAAATAACTTATGTTGCCAACATGTTGGCAGTCTTTAAAATAAATTACAGTATTTGGAACGGTAATAGCTCATGCTGCCAACAAGTTGGCAGACTTCAATCTGATGGGCTTGGTTTTGAAGACAAAATAACTTATGTTGCCAACATGTTGGCAGTCTTTAAGATAAATTAGAGTGTTTGGAATGGTAATAGCTCATGCTGCCAACAAGTTGGCAGACTTCAAACTGATGGGCGGAGTTTGGGAGACAAAATAACTTATGTTGCCAACATGTTGGCAGTCTTTAAAATAAATTACAGTATTTGGAACGGTAATAGCTAATGGTGCCAACAAGTTGGCAGACTTCAAACTGATGGGCTTGATTTTGAAGACAAAATAACTTATGTTGCCAACATGTTGGCAGTCTTTAAGATAAATTAGAGTGTTTGGAATGGTAATAGCTCATGCTGCCAACAAGTTGGCAGACTTCAAACTGATGGGCGGAGTTTGGGAGACAAAATAACTTATGTTGCCAACATGTTGGCAGTCTTTAAAATAAATTACAGTATTTGGAACGGTAATAGCTCATGCTGCCAACAAGTTGGCAGACTTCAAACTGATGGGCTTGGTTTTGAAGACAAAATAACTTATGTTGCCAACATGTTGGCAGTCTTTAAGATAAATTAGAGTGTTTGGAATGGTAATAGCTCATGCTGCCAACAAGTTGGCAGACTTCAAACTGATGGGCGGAGTTTGGGAGACAAAATAACTTATGTTGCCAACATGTTGGCAGTCTTTAAAATAAATTACAGTATTTGGAACGATAATAGCTCATGCTGCCAACAAGTTGGCAGACTTCAAACTGATGGGCTTGGTTTTGAAGACAAAATAACTTATGTTGCCAACATGTTGGCAGTCTTTAAGATAAATTAGAGTGTTTGGAATGGTAATAGCTCATGCTGCCAACAAGTTGGCAGACTTCAAACTGATGAGCGAGGTTTTGAAGACAAAATAACTTATGTTGCGAATATGTTGGCAATCTTTAAGATAAAGTACAGTGTTTAGAACAGTAATAGCTCATGCTGCCAACAAGTTGGCAGACTTCAAACTAATGGGCGGGGTTTTGAAGACAAAATAACTTATGTTGCCAACATGTTGGCAGTCTTTAAAATAAATTACAGTATTTGGAACGGTAATAGCTCATGCTGCCAACAAGTTGGCAGACTTCAAACTGATGGGCTTGGTTTTGAAGACAAAATAACTTATGTTGCCAACATGTTGGCAGTCTTTAAGATAAATTAGAGTGTTTGGAATGGTAATAGCTCATGCTGCCAACAAGTTGGCAGACTTCAAACTGATGGGCGGAGTTTGGGAGACAAAATAACTTATGTTGCCAACATGTTGGCAGTCTTTAAAATAAATTACAGTATTTGGAACGATAATAGCTCATGCTGCCAACAAGTTGGCAGACTTCAAACTGATGGGCTTGGTTTTGAAGACAAAATAACTTATGTTGCCAACATGTTGGCAGTCTTTAAGATAAATTAGAGTGTTTGGAATGGTAATAGCTCATGCTGCCAACAAGTTGGCAGACTTCAAACTGATGAGCGAGGTTTTGAAGACAAAATAACTTATGTTGCGAACATGTTGGCAATCTTTAAGATAAAGTACAGTGTTTAGAACAGTAATAGCTCATGCTGCCAACAAGTTGGCAGACTTCAAACTAATGGGCGGGGTTTTGAAGACAAAATAACTTATGTTGCCAACATGTTGGCAGTCTTTAAAATAAATTACAGTATTTGGAACGGTAATAGCTCATGCTGCCAACAAGTTGGCAGACTTCAAACTGATGGGCTTGGTTTTGAAGACAAAATAACTTATGTTGCCAACATGTTGGCAGTCTTTAAGATAAATTAGAGTGTTTGGAATGGTAATAGCTCATGCTGCCAACAAATTGGCAGACTTCAAACTGATGGGCGGAGTTTGGGAGACAAAATAACTTATGTTGCCAACATGTTGGCAGTCTTTAAAATAAATTACAGTATTTGGAACGGTAATAGCTCATGCTGCCAACAAGTTGGCAGACTTCAAACTGATGGGCTTGGTTTTGAAGACAAAATAACTTATGTTGCCAACATGTTGGCAGTCTTTAAGATAAATTAGAGTGTTTGGAATGGTAATAGCTCATGCTGCCAACAAGTTGGCAGACTTCAAACTGATGAGCGGGGTTTTGAAGACAAAATAACTTATGTTGCCAACATGTTGGCAGTCTTTAAGATAAATTAGAGTGTTTGGAATGGTAATAGCTCATGCTGCCAACAAGTTGGCAGACTTCAAACTGATGAGCGGGGTTTTGAAGACAAAATAACTTATGTTGCGAACATGTTGGCAATCTTTAAGATAAAGTACATTGTTTAGAACAGTAATAGCTCATGCTGCCAACAAGTTGGCAGACTTCAAACTAATGGGCGGGGTTTTGAAGACAAAATAACTTATGTTGCCAACATGTTGGCAGTCTTTAAGATAAATTGCAGTGTTTGGAATGGTAATAGCTCATGCTGCCAACAAGTTGGCAGACCTTAAACTGATAAGCAAGATTTTGGAGACAAAATAGCTCATACTGCCAACATGTTGGCAGTCTTTAAGATAAATTACAGTATTTGGAACGGTAATAGCTCATGCTGCCAACAAGTTGGCAGTCTTTAAGATAATGTATTGTGTTTAGAATTGCAATAGCTCATGCTGCCAACAAGTTGACAGTCTTTAAGATAAATTACAGAGTTTGGAATGGTAATAGCTCATGCTGCCAACAAGGTGGCAGACCTTAAACTAATAAGAAGCAAGATTTTGGAGACAAAATAGCTCATACTGCCAACATGTTGGCAGTCTTTAAGATAAAGTATATTATTTGAAACAGTAATAGGTCATGCTGCCAACAAGTTGGCAGACTTCAAACTGGTGGGCGGGGTTTTGAAGACAAAATAACTTATGTTGCCAACATGTTGGCAGTCTTTAAGATAAATTACAATATTTGGAACGGTAATAGCTCATGCTGCCAACAAGTTAGCAGACCTTAAACTAATAAAAAGCAAGATTTTGGAGACAAAATAGCTCATACCGCCATCATGTTAGCAGTCTTTAAGATAAAGTATAGTGTTTGGAACAGTAATAGGTCATGCTGCCAACAAGTTGGCGGACTTCAAACTGATGGGCGGGGTTTTGAAGACGAAATAACTTATGTTGCGAACATGTTGGCTATCTATAAGATAAAGTACAGTGTTTAGAACAGTAATAGCTCATGCTGCCAACAAGTTGGCAGATTTCAAACTGATGGGCGGAGTTTTGGAGACAAAATAACTTATGTTGCCAACATGTTGGCAGTCTTTAAGATAAATTACAGTGTTTGGAACGGTAATAGCTCATGCTGCCAACAAGTTGGCAGACTTCAAATTGATAAGCATGACTTTGGAGACGTAATAGCTCATACTGGCAACAAGTTAGCAATCATTAAGATAATGTACAATGTTTGAAGCAGTAATAATATATGCTGCCAACAAATTGACAGACTTCAAACTGATAAATAGGATTTTGAAGGTATAAAAACTCATGCTGCCAACATGTTGACATTTTTTAAGATAAAATACAATGTTTGGAATAGTAATAAGGTCACACTACCAATAATTTGGCAGTATTTAAGATAATGCCAACAAGTTGGATCAATAATTGGTCATGCTACCAACAAGCTGACAGTTATTTTTTTGATTAAAATTTATGATAGATAGAAATCTTTATAAGGCTCCATTTGAATTATTAATATCATAAAAAAACTTACCCTTCTTTTAGCGTCACTGGGGTATCAATTGGAATAACATTTTGACTAGTATTTGTCGAGATAATATCCAAAAATTTTCGCACGGCCGCCACCCTTTCTTCCGTACAGAACTTTTTGTACAATTGGTCCATATAATCCTCCTTGCAAAGTTGCTGAGCCGAACGACAACTAACCGAATTACCAAGACTTTGAATCGTCTTCGATATTAAAGTTAACGTCCTATTCGTTTGACTATCCTACATTAAATAATAATAATAATAATCCAAAAACTTTAAATTCTTTATTTGTACTTACAATTTGTTCCGATGTTAAATCGAAAAGTCTTGGTCCCAGAATAGCGGGAGCGAAAAATCTCAAAAAAATAAACCCGGATATCACCGAGTACCTCACCTCCCTATTTTGCGGAAAATGTTTCATCGCGCATTCTTTTAGATTAATAAAAATTTGACACATCAACGACGGGCACCCGACGGCGCTTTGCGTGATCGCCTCGAAGATTCTTTGGACGTACGTTGTTAAATTGGCGAGATTCGCTTGGATGGTGTTTGGATCTTTTACTTTCGTCGGGTCGATTTCGCACGGTTTCTTTTCGTTAAAAATTTGATCTATCGTCGGCCTTAACGTTTTATGTAAATACTGTATACCGCAGAGTTTCATCGCCTCATCCATCATCTTCGAAACCAGTGTGTTACCACGGAAGATTGTTGTTGGATCACTAAAATAAATTATATTAAAATTCATTAAATTTGTAATATAATTTAAAAATAATAAGATTTTATTATTATTAATTAATTATTTCTCGAAAACTGCTTTAAAAATTTACTTGTACAAAATTTAAAAATATTTTCATCATTGTATGAGCTATCTCAAGAACGAAATAAGATTTTTCAAAATGGATAAAATTTCTAAAAAGGGGATGTTTTGATTAATAAATTTTGATAATTTTAAAATAATTTTACAGAAAAATCAATTTTTCTCAATTTTTTGAAATTAATCGAAAAAAATTTAAAAATATCCTCAACATTGTATGGGATATCTCAAAAACGAAATAAGATTTTTCAAAACGGATAAAATTTCTAAAAAGGGGATGTTTTGATTAATAAATTTTGATAATTTTAAAATAATTTTACAGAAAAATCAATTTTTCTCAATTTTTTGAAATTAATCGAAAAAGTTTAAAAATATCCTCAACATTGTATGGGATATCTCAAAAACGAAATAAGATTTTTCAAAACGGATAAAATTTCTAAAAAGGGGATGTTTTGATTAATAAATTTTGATAATTTCAAAATAATTTTCCAAAAAAATCAATTTTTCTCAATTTTTTTAAATTAATCGAAAAAAATTTAAAAATATCCTCATCATTGTATGGGATATCTCAAAAACGAAATAAGATTTTTCAAAACGGATAAAATTTCTAGAAAGGGGATGTTTTGATTAATAAATTTTGATAATTTCAAAAAAAATTTCCAAAAAAATCAATTTTTCTTAATTTTTTGAAATTAATCGAAAAAAAATTAAAAATATCCTTATCATTGTATGAGATATCTCAAGAACGAAATAAGATTTTTCAAAACGGATAAAATTTCTAAAAAGGGGATGTTTTGATTAATAAATGTTGGCAATTTCAAAAAAATTTTCCAAAAAAATCAATTTTTCTTAATTTTTTGAAATTAATCGAAAAAAAATTAAAAATATCCTCATCATTGTATGGGATATCTCAAGAACGAAGTAAGATTTTTCAAAACAGATAAAATTTCTAAAAAGGGGATGTTTTGATTAATAAATTTTGATAATTTCAAAATAATTTTCCAAAAAAATCAATTTTTCTCAATTTTTTTAAATGAATCGAAAAAGAATTTAAAAATATCCTCATCTTTGTATGGGATATCTCAAGAACGAAATAAGATTTTTCAAAACGGATAAAATTTCTAAAAAGGGGATGTTTTGATTAATAAATTTTGATAATTTCAAAATAATTTTCCAAAAAAATCAATTTTTCTCAATTTTTTGAAATTAATCGAAAAAAAATTAAAAATATCCTCATCATTGTATGGGATATCTCAGAAACGAAATAAGATTTTTGAAAACAGATAAAATTTGTAAAAAGGGGATGTTTTGATTTATAAATTTTGATAATTTCAAAATAATTTTCCAAAAAAATCAATTTTTCTCAATTTTTTTAAATTAATCGAAAAAAAATTTAAAAATATCCTCATCATTGTATGGGATATCTCAAGAACGAAATAAGATTTTTCAAAACGGATAAAATTTCTAAAAAGGGGATGTTTTGATTAATAAATTTTGATAATTTCAAAATAATTTTACAAAAAAATCAATTTTTCTCAATTTTTTGAAATTAATCGATAAAAATTTAAAAATATCCTCATCATTGTATGGGATATCTCAAAAACGAAATAAGATTTTTCAAAACGGATAAAATTTCTAGAAAGGGGATGTTTTGATTAATAAATTTTGATAATTTCAAAAAAAATTTCCAAAAAAATGAATTTTTCTTAATTTTTTGAAATTAATCGAAAAAAAATTAAAAATATCCTTATCATTGTATGAGATATCTCAAGAACGAAATAAGATTTTTCAAAACGGATAAAATTTCTAGAAAGGGGATGTTTTGATTAATAAATTTTGATAATTTCAAAAAAAAATTCCAAAAAAATCAATTTTTCTTAATTTTTTGAAATTAATCGAAAAAAAATTAAAAATATCCTCATCATTGTATGGGATATCTCAGAAACGAAATAAGATTTTTGAAAACAGATAAAATTTGTAAAAAGGGGATGTTTTGATTTATAAATTTTGATAATTTCAAAATAATTTTCCAAAAAAATCAATTTTTCTCAATTTTTTTAAATTAATCGAAAAAAAATTTAAAAATATCCTCATCATTGTATGGGATATCTCAAGAACGAAATAAGATTTTTCAAAACGGATAAAATTTCTAGAAAGGGGATGTTTTGATTAATAAATTTTGATAATTTTAAAATAATTTTACAGAAAAATCAATTTTTCTCAATTTTTTTAAATTAATCGAAAAAAATTTAAAAATATCCTCATCATTGTATGGGATATCTCAAAAACGAAATAAGATTTTTCAAAACGGATAAAATTTCTAGAAAGGGGATGTTTTGATTAATAAATTTTGATAATTTCAAAAAAAATTTCCAAAAAAATCAATTTTTCTTAATTTTTTGAAATTAATCGAAAAAAAATTAAAAATATCCTTATCATTGTATGAGATATCTCAAGAACGAAATAAGATTTTTCAAAACGGATAAAATTTCTAAAAAGGGGATGTTTTGATTAATAAATGTTGGCAATTTCAAAAAAATTTTCCAAAAAAATCAATTTTTCTTAATTTTTTGAAATTAATCGAAAAAAAATTTAAAATATCCTTATCATTGTATGGGATATCTCGAGAACGAAATAAGATTTTTCAAAACGGATAAAATTTCTAAAAAGGAGATGTTTTGATTAATAAAGTTTGATAATTTCGAAATAATTTTCCAAAAAAATCGATTTTTCTCAATTTTTTGAAATTAATCGATAAAAATTTAAAAATTTCCTCACCATTATATGGGATATCTCAAGAACGAAATAAGATTTTTCAAAATAGATAAAATTTCTAAAATGGGGATGTTTTGATTAATAAATGTTGGCAATTTCAAAAAAATTTTCCAAAAAAATCAATTTTTCTTAATTTTTTGAAATTAATCGAAAAAAAAATAAAAATATCCGTATCATTGTATGGGATACCTCGAGAACGAAATAAGATTTTTCAAAATGGATAAAATTTCTAAAAAGGAGATGTTTTGATTAATAAAGTTTGATAATTTCAAAATAATTTTCCAAAAAAATCAATTTTTATCAATTTTTTTAAATTAATCGAAAAAAATTTAAAAATATCCTCATCATTGTATGGGATATCTCAAGAACGAAATAAGATTTTTCAAAAGGGATAAAATTTCTAAAATGGGGATGTTTTGATTAATAAATGTTGGCAATTTCAAAAAAAATTTCCAAAAAAATCAATTTTTCTTAATTTTTTGAAATTAATCGAAAAAATTAAAAATATCCTTATCATTGTATGGGATATCTCGAGAACGAAATAAGATTTTTTAAAACGGACAAAATTTCTAAAAAGGGGTTGTCCTGATTAATAAATTTTGATAATTTCAAAATAATTTTCCAAAAAAATCAATTTTTCTCAATTTTTTTAAATTAATCGAAAAAAATTTAAAAATATCCTCATTATTGTATGGGATATCTCAAGAACGAAATAAGATTTTTCAAAAGGGATAAAATTTCTAAAATGGGGATGTTTTGATTAATAAATGTTGGCAATTTCAAAAAAATTTTCCAAAAAAATCAATTTTTCTTAATTTTTTGAAATTAATCGAAAAAATTAAAAATATCCTTATCATTGTATGGGATATCTCGAGAACGAAATAAGATTTTTCAAAACGGATAAAATTTCTAAAAAGGAGATGTTTTGATTAATAAAGTTTGATAATTTTAAAATAATTTTCCAAAAAAATCAATTTTTCTCAATTTTTTTAAATTAATCGAAAAAAATTTAAAAATATCCTCATCATTGTATGGGATATCTCAAGAACGAAATAAGATTTTTCAAAAGGGATAAAATTTCTAAAATGGGGATGTTTTGATTAATAAATGTTGGCAATTTCAAAAAAATTTTCCAAAAAAATCAATTTTTCTTAATTTTTTGAAATTAATCGAAAAAATTAAAAATATCCTTATCATTGTATGGGATATCTCGAGAACGAAATAAGATTTTTCAAAACGGATAAAATTTCTAAAAAGGAGATGTTTTGATTAATAAAGTTTGATAATTTCAAAATAATTTTCCAAAAAAATCAACTTTTCTCAATTTTTTTAAATTAATCGAAAAAAATTTAAAAATATCCTCATCATTGTATGGGATATCTCAAGAACGAAATAAGATTTTTCAAAAGGGATAAAATTTCTAAAATGGGGATGTTTTGATTAATAAATGTTGGCAATTTCAAAAAAATTTTCCAAAAAAATCAATTTTTCTTAATTTTTTGAAATTAATCGAAAAAATTAAAAATATCCTTATCATTGTATGGGATATCTCGAGAACGAAATAAGATTTTTCAAAACGGATAAAATTTCTAAAAAGGAGATGTTTTGATTAATAAAGTTTGATAATTTTAAAATAATTTTCCAAAAAAATCAATTTTTCTCAATTTTTTTAAATTAATCGAAAAAAATTTAAAAATTTCCTCATCATTGTATGGGATATCTCAAGAACGAAATAAGATTTTTCAAAAGGGATAAAATTTCTAAAATGGGGATGTTTTGATTAATAAATGTTGGCAATTTCAAAAAAATTTTCCAAAAAAATCAATTTTTCTTAATTTTTTGAAATTAATCGAAAAAATTAAAAATATCCTTATCATTGTATGGGATATCTCGAGAACGAAATAAGATTTTTCAAAACGGATAAAATTTCTAAAAAGGAGATGTTTTGATTAATAAAGTTTGATAATTTCAAAATAATTTTCCAAAAAAATCAACTTTTCTCAATTTTTTTAAATTAATCGAAAAAAATTTAAAAATATCCTCATCATTGTATGGGATATCTCAAGAACGAAATAAGATTTTTCAAAAGGGATAAAATTTCTAAAATGGGGATGTTTTGATTAATAAATGTTGGCAATTTCAAAAAAATTTTCCAAAAAAATCAATTTTTCTTAATTTTTTGAAATTAATCGAAAAAATTAAAAATATCCTTATCATTGTATGGGATATCTCGAGAACGAAATAAGATTTTTCAAAACGGATAAAATTTCTAAAAAGGAGATGTTTTGATTAATAAAGTTTGATAATTTCAAAATAATTTTCCAAAAAAATCAACTTTTCTCAATTTTTTTAAATTAATCGAAAAAAATTTAAAAATATCCTCATCATTGTATGGGATATCTCAAGAACGAAATAAGATTTTTCAAAAGGGATAAAATTTCTAAAATGGGGATGTTTTGATTAATAAATGTTGGCAATTTCAAAAAAATTTTCCAAAAAAATCAATTTTTCTTAATTTTTTTAAATTAATCGAAAAAATTAAAAATATCCTTATCATTGTATGGGATATCTCGAGAACGAAATAAGATTTTTCAAAACGGATAAAATTTCTAAAAAGGAGATGTTTTGATTAATAAAGTTTGATAATTTCAAAATAATTTTCCAAAAAAATCAACTTTTCTCAATTTTTTTAAATTAATCGAAAAAAATTTAAAAATATCCTCATCATTGTATGGGATATCTCAAGAACGAAATAAGATTTTTCAAAAGGGATAAAATTTCTAAAATGGGGATGTTTTGATTAATAAATGTTGGCAATTTCAAAAAAATTTTCCAAAAAAATCAATTTTTCTTAATTTTTTGAAATTAATCGAAAAAATTAAAAATATCCTTATCATTGTATGGGATATCTCGAGAACGAAATAAGATTTTTCAAAACGGATAAAATTTCTAAAAAGGAGATGTTTTGATTAATAAAGTTTGATAATTTTAAAATAATTTTCCAAAAAAATCAATTTTTCTCAATTTTTTTAAATTAATCGAAAAAAATTTAAAAATTTCCTCATCATTGTATGGGATATCTCAAGAACGAAATAAGATTTTTCAAAAGGGATAAAATTTCTAAAATGGGGATGTTTTGATTAATAAATGTTGGCAATTTCAAAAAAATTTTCCAAAAAAATCAATTTTTCTTAATTTTTTTAAATTAATCGAAAAAATTAAAAATATCCTTATCATTGTATGGGATATCTCGAGAACGAAATAAGATTTTTCAAAACGGATAAAATTTCTAAAAAGGAGATGTTTTGATTAATAAAGTTTGATAATTTCAAAATAATTTTCCAAAAAAATCAACTTTTCTCAATTTTTTTAAATTAATCGAAAAAAATTTAAAAATATCCTCATCATTGTATGGGATATCTCAAGAACGAAATAAGATTTTTCAAAAGGGATAAAATTTCTAAAATGGGGATGTTTTGATTAATAAATGTTGGCAATTTCAAAAAAATTTTCCAAAAAAATCAATTTTTCTTAATTTTTTGAAATTAATCGAAAAAATTAAAAATATCCTTATCATTGTATGGGATATCTCGAGAACGAAATAAGATTTTTCAAAACGGATAAAATTTCTAAAAAGGAGATGTTTTGATTAATAAAGTTTGATAATTTCAAAATAATTTTCCAAAAAAATCAACTTTTCTCAATTTTTTTAAATTAATCGAAAAAAATTTAAAAATATCCTCATCATTGTATGGGATATCTCAAGAACGAAATAAGATTTTTCAAAAGGGATAAAATTTCTAAAATGGGGATGTTTTGATTAATAAATGTTGGCAATTTCAAAAAAATTTTCCAAAAAAATCAATTTTTCTTAATTTTTTGAAATTAATCGAAAAAATTAAAAATATCCTTATCATTGTATGGGATATCTCGAGAACGAAATAAGATTTTTCAAAACGGATAAAATTTCTAAAAAGGAGATGTTTTGATTAATAAAGTTTGATAATTTTAAAATAATTTTCCAAAAAAATCAATTTTTCTCAATTTTTTTAAATTAATCGAAAAAAATTTAAAAATTTCCTCATCATTGTATGGGATATCTCAAGAACGAAATAAGATTTTTCAAAAGGGATAAAATTTCTAAAATGGGGATGTTTTGATTAATAAATGTTGGCAATTTCAAAAAAATTTTCCAAAAAAATCAATTTTTCTTAATTTTTTGAAATTAATCGAAAAAATTAAAAATATCCTTATCATTGTATGGGATATCTCGAGAACGAAATAAGATTTTTCAAAACGGATAAAATTTCTAAAAAGGAGATGTTTTGATTAATAAAGTTTGATAATTTCAAAATAATTTTCCAAAAAAATCAACTTTTCTCAATTTTTTTAAATTAATCGAAAAAAATTTAAAAATATCCTCATCATTGTATGGGATATCTCAAGAACGAAATAAGATTTTTCAAAAGGGATAAAATTTCTAAAATGGGGATGTTTTGATTAATAAATGTTGGCAATTTCAAAAAAATTTTCCAAAAAAATCAATTTTTCTTAATTTTTTGAAATTAATCGAAAAAATTAAAAATATCCTTATCATTGTATGGGATATCTCGAGAACGAAATAAGATTTTTCAAAACGGATAAAATTTCTAAAAAGGAGATGTTTTGATTAATAAAGTTTGATAATTTCAAAATAATTTTCCAAAAAAATCAACTTTTCTCAATTTTTTTAAATTAATCGAAAAAAATTTAAAAATATCCTCATCATTGTATGGGATATCTCAAGAACGAAATAAGATTTTTCAAAAGGGATAAAATTTCTAAAATGGGGATGTTTTGATTAATAAATGTTGGCAATTTCAAAAAAAATTTCCAAAAAAATCAATTTTTCTTAATTTTTTGAAATTAATCGAAAAAAAATTAAAAATATCCGTATCATTGTATGGGATATCTCGAGAACGAAATAAGATTTTTCAAAACGGATAAAATTTCTAAAAAGGAGATGTTTTGATTAATAAAGTTTGATAATTTCAAAATAATTTTCCAAAAAAATCAATTTTTCTCAATTTTTTTAAATTAATCGAAAAAAAATTTAAAAATATCCTCATCATTGTATGGGATATCTCAAAAACGAAATAAGATTTTTCAAAACGGATAAAATTTCTAGAAAGGGGATGTTTTGATTAATAAATTTTGATAATTTCAAAAAAAATTTCCAAAAAAATCAATTTTTCTTAATTTTTTTGAAATTAATCGAAAAAAAATTAAAAATATCCTTATCATTGTATGAGATATTTCAAGAACGAAATAAGATTTTTCAAAACGGTTAAAATTTCTAAAAAGGGGATGTTTTGATTAATAAATTTTGATAATTGCAAAATAATTTTCCAAAAAAATGAATTTTTCTCAATTTTTTAAAATTAATCGAAAAAAATTAAAAAATTTCCTCATCATTGTATGAGATATCTCAAGGACGAAATAAGATTTTTCAAAACGGATAAAATTTCTAGAAAGGGGATGTTTTGATTAATAAATTTTGATAATTTCAAAAAAAAAATTCCAAAAAAATTAATTTTTCTTAATTTTTTGAAATTAATCGAAAAAAAATTAAAAATATCCTTATCATTGTATGAGATATCTCAAGGACGAAATAAGATTTTTCAAAACGGATAAAATTTCTAGAAAGGGGATGTTTTGATTAATAAATTTTGATAATTTCAAAAAAAAATTCCAAAAAAATCAATTTTTCTTAATTTTTTGAAATTAATCGAAAAAAAATTAAAAATATCCTCACCATTGCATGGGATATCTCGAGAACGAAATAAGATGTTTCAAAACGGATAAAATTTCTAAAAAGGAGATGTTTTGATTAATAAAGTTTGATAATTTCGAAATAATTTTCCAAAAAAATCGATTTTTCTCAATTTTTTGAAATTAATCGATAAAAATTTAAAGATTTCCACATCATTGTATGGGATATCTCAAGAACGAAATAAGATGTTTCAAAACGGATAAAATTTCTAAATAGAAGATGTTTTATTAATAGATTTTGATAATTTCAAAATAATTTTCCAAAAAAATCAATTTTTAAATTAATCGATAAAAATTTAAAAATTTCCTCATCATTATATGGGATATCTCAAGAACGAAATAAGATTTTTTAAAACGGACAAAATTTCTAAAAAGAGGTTGTCCTGATTAATAAATTTTGATAATTTCAAAATAATTTTCCAAAAAAATCAATTTTTCTCAATTTTTTTTTAGATTAATCGTTAAAAATTTAAAGATTTCCACATCATTGTATAGGATATCTCGAGAACGAAATAAGGTTTTTTTAAACGGTCTTGATTTTTAAAAAGGGGATGTTTTGATTAATAAATGATGATAATTTTAAAATAATTTTCCAAAAAAATCGATTTTTTCAATTTTTTGAAACTAATCGATAAAAATTTAAAAACATCTTCATAATCGGATTGTATATATCAAGAACGAATTAATATTTTTAAAAAGGGACTTGATTTTTTAAAAAGGGGAAGCAACAAATTATTTATTGACAAAGCATTAACCCAATTCCAAATGCCATTAATTAATTTGGCCATTTTATTAATTTTTAATATTTAAAACATGCAGTTTTCGAAAAAATCTTGTTTGGTACACGATAGCGAAATTCTTTTGCATTCTCGAACGAGTTTAACTTCATTCTCGAATGCAAAAGTGTCATTTCGCTATCTAGAATCAAAAATAACTATTAACGTACGTTAACGTTGATATTTCCGCAATAGCTAAAGCTCTTATTATATCTACAATTTGTTGATGATGCAGAAATATTCTCACTAATGGCTGTGCGATATCAGCTTTATTCGAAACAATATCCCCTAAGATATAAACTGGACTGTTTGTAATTGGCTAAAAATTAATAAAATTATTAAAACAAAATGATTAAATTAAAATAAAATCGTCATTATATAATTACCTGTGTGTGTATACTATTTAATAATAAGGTGCATAATCTAGCGTATTTTTCGAGAGGAAGAACATGATCGGCGGTGTATTGAATTTGTAATCGAAGAGATCCCAACATGTTTTCGCCTGAAAGTCGTGTTCCCGGTGGTGTTGAGCAAGAATTCGGTTTGTTCTTTCCAGATCTCGGTTGTAAGAAATACCTTAAACAGCCAAGAACAATTTCCTAACAATCTCCATTGTTCTAAATCAGAATATTTCACAATAAACTATATCTATTTTTTCATTTCTTTTAATATATTCTATTTTTATTGCCTACTTCATATTCTATTGTTCTTTGTGTCTTTAAAATAGTATGATTTGATTTGAAATGCACCACTGGCTGTTTAGAACAAACATCAACCTTGACCTAATATTAATCTTGTAAGAATATTATTATTATTATTATTATTATAGAGTTAAATTAAAAAAAAAACAGGAAATATAAGTTATTTTTTGTTAGTTATTATCACAATGAATAGAACAAAAAACGAATAAAACCTGTTTGGTAAGGTGAGAACTTAAAACGAGTTGAATGAAATACTTAGTCAGCAAAAACGTTCATTCTTAAAAAAAAACTTCAAACAGATGTTAGAAATACTAATAGAGCATAATATTTATTTTCCAATGATGCCGTGAGAAAGCCGTTTTCTAGTTCCGCGTAACTCTGGTGATTCTTATACATCGGAAATTTTTGGGCAATTTAAAACCCACGCGAAATTCCCGTTAAAAGATTAAATTGTACGCTACTGGGGAATATTTAAAGAAAAAATTTAAATATACATGATTTTTTATTGATCGTCGTCCTTCGAATTCATTCACGACGCAACGAAAAAACAATTAACATTAAATTTCAAAGAACGTCATCAATTTTTTTTGTCACGAGATAATTATCAAAATTCCACTCCTAATCTTTCATTTCGCTCACAAGCATCAGGCGATAATTACTATTAATAATCCCGCAGACGTTCATTCATAAAATCCAGAAAAAAAACACCGATTCTCGTAAATACCCACGTTTTAATCGTCGTAATTTATGTTATTTTTACGTTTTTTGTATTTGTTCTTTTTTTCGGTTTCGTTTACGGTTCAATATATTAAGATCACGATATCAATGTGCTCCGGTTATTATCGGATGTTTCCAAGTTTAATGTAAAATTCTGAATGGAAAGATAATAAAAACCTTGCCTCTCTCTCTTCCTTATTTCTCCGTCTTGAGCGGTTTTTAATATTCGTACAAAGTGCTTATTGTTAAAAGGCCTATACCGATCACACGTACTATGGCTGGTTAAGCAAGTTTTATTATCAATTTTATGTTAAAATGGCATTGTATGCACAATTTATGCGGTTGATGCTTACAAAAACAGCGCACAACTCGGGGTCGACATACCGAAAAGGAAAACAGTAACGCCGATGTTGCATTTATACATATTTTTTCTTTCTACACATCCGTAGAGGTAATATTTCAAAATTGCTCACATAACTAAATATTATTGTTCATTTAATTTTTTTTATTCGATCAGGTAATATTTCTGCTGATGTTAATGTTTTATGTTACAATCAATGGATAAATTTGAGAAAAAAAATCGTTGTTCCAATAAATTTTGTTTCAATACTCTAGGAAGTATATTTTATTTGCTGATTTCAAAATTGTGTGTATTTAATAAAGAAATATTTGATTCTACCGAAATAAAAAATAAAATTTGACAAAACCGTTGAAATGTTTGTACAAAGTATGTTTTGGATATGGTTCGTAAAGCATATGGTTTTAACGGCTTCCGGGGGACGTGCGTGAGATGGTGTTACGTCACCCAAGTTGCCAAATTACATGTATTCTGTTTATTTATTTATTACTACAATAATTGACTTTTTAACAAAAACAACAATTAATAGTTACAAAGAATATTAAAAGAAAAGAAAACCATACAATCCATAATCCGTAATCTACTCAACCAATTCCTTTCCAACCGCTCCTCAGTAGTCAGATTAAAAAACTACTTCTCCCGCAAATTCTCCCCTCAGCAAGGCCTCCCGCAAGGGTCGCCCCTCTCTCCAACACTTTACAACTTGTTTTCCTGTGACATCTACGATCCCAATCCAGATACCTTCAACTTAGACTCATACGCTCTACTCTACGCTGACGACACTACCTTGGTAACACACGGCAAAACCATCTCATCCGCAGTCCAAAGGTTACAGTCGCTGATACAATCCACTGAGAGTTGGCTACAAAAATGGAGAATTCAAATTAATCCTTCTAAAACCCAATTCTTCATTCCATTTCTTCCCATCCATGCTCCTTCCCCTACCGTAACTATCCAATCCACGATACTGGATACTGCTTCTTGAAGGCTTCATATTGCTTATCGATGACTTTAAATGTATCTAAAAAACTAGCAATGCTTCATACCACATTTGGAAGACTTGAAATGCTTCTAGAAGTCTTGATATTGCCTCTTGGAAATTTGAAACACTTCCAAAAGACTTGATGCTGCTTCTAGAAGATTTGAAATGCTTCCAGAAGACTTGATATTACCTCTGGAAGACTTAGAATGCTTCCAAAAGACTTGATACCATTTCTAGAAGATTCGTTGCTGGGATTGAAAAGTGGATTTTCGGGGTGTCGGATTCGCGAGGCGCATCTAAGTGCAGATCTCTCCGCTACATCGAGGTGGTACCTTGCTCCTCTGGATGCTTCGAAGAGGATTAGTGATGAGTACTCAATGACCGGTCTACAGATAGTCTTGTAGATGTGGGCAGCGCATTTAGTTGATATGCCGCGTCCTTGGTATGTAAGGGATCTAAAGTGCTTCGCCCGATTCGTCACTTTCATTTTTACCTTTATGGCATGGTCTGAAAATTTTAGTTTCCGGTCTATCGAGATTCCTAGGTACATCTCAGGAATGCATTCTCAGGAACTATCCAGCTAGTTTTTTGAAAATACTAGATAGGTTCGGTTAGGTGCTGAAAAAAATTGGATTAGGAATATAGATTCAAACGACGAATGACGATACTCAAAAAAAAAGGCTGAATTAATAACTTCAATTTAGATTAAACCAATAATAATTTGTATAGGTGCACTTTTCGAAGCATTTTAAGCCTTCTGGAAGCATTGCAAATCTTCCAGAGGCAATATCAAGTCTTCTGAAAGCATTTCAAATCTTCTAGAAGCAGCATCAAGTTTTCTGGAATCAATATCAAATCTTCTAAAAGCAGTATCAAGTTTCCTGGAAACGTTTCAAATTTCCAAGAGGCAATATCAAGACTTCTGGAAGCATTTCAAGTCTTCTAAATGCAGTGTGAAGTGTACTGGAAGCATTTCAAGTCTTCTAGAAGCAGTATCAAATCTTCTGAAAACATTTTAACTCTTCTAAAAATTGTAGCAAGTCGACTGGAAGCGTTTCAAATTTTCAAGAGGCAATATCAAGCCTTTTGAGTCTTCCAGAGGTAATATCGAGTCTTCCGAAAGCATTTCAAGTCTTCTAGAAGCAGTATCAATTCTTCTAAAAGTATAAAATTCTTTTAGGATGGGAAGGACGCGGCATATCAACTAAATGCGCTGCCCACATCTACAAGACTATCTGTAGACCGGTCATTGAGTACTCATCGCTAATCCTCTTCGAAGCATCCAGAGGAGCAAGGTACCACCTCGAAGTAGCGGAGAGATCTGCACTTAGATGCGTCTCGCGAATCCGACACCCCGAAAATCCACTTTTCAATCCCAGCAACGAACTCCTTTACAACCTTACCGAAATCCCTCCAATTCATATCCGTCTACAAATTTTATCCCATAATGCTGCCATCAACTTCCTCATTGACCCCTTAAAAAACCTATTCATCGCTTCCCAATCTTCCCACCACTCCCTTCATATCCTACGCAAACTACGAAACTAGTTTCAAGCACCAAGTATCAAGAATTTCTATCCCGGGCAGAAAGGCCACGGTCGATAGCCCTTTTAAGCCGGCGTTTTTGTTATATATGTATTTATTATTGTTATTTTTTTTTCAAAACTTTGCAACATGGACAGAGTTAACTCAGAAATGAAAGACTTTATAAGAGCAAGTCCGGTAATTACACCGGACGTGATAACAAAGTTTAATGAAAACCTGACAAAATCCGACGGCTTTATCGCGACTTTAGAACACCCGAGATTCCAGATTTGAAAAGAAAGTTTACTTTCTTCACTCCTACATCAGGGAAATAATTAACGTCTGCTTCATGAGTCAACATTTTTCACGAGACTGGCGGACCTCTGTCGTAATCTGCGTTCCCAAAAAGGAGTCCTCACATTCCGACCCAGCAAACTACCGCCCTATTTCACTGCTGCCAGTATTAGGGAAACACATCTTAGGAACAAGCTCCTGGCTGTCGTCTCTAAGAACATTCTACCCTACCAATTTGGTTTTCAACTCGGCAAATCAACATCTCAGCCGCTTATGGCATTGATTTCCAACTTTCAAGCGGCACGCTACAAAAAATGTAAATCCGCGGCTGTGTTTCTGGATGTCTAAAAGACTTTCGACTCAGTCTGGCACAAGGGCCTGCTCTTCAAACTGGATAAGTTAAATGTTCCATATTACCTCCTAAACTTGATAAGGCAATTCCTTTCAGATCGCTCTTGCTTTGTGAAGCTGAAAAACCATCACTCCCGCAGTTTCACAATCCAACAAGGATCTCCCATCTCCCCTTCTTTATATAACGTCTTCTGCTATGATATCTCCGACAACAATCCAGACATCTTTGATTTGAATAAATATACTCTACTCTACGCAGATGACACAACATTAGTTGCTCACGACAGGGACGTTGCTTCTTCGGTCCGAAAGCTAAAAGTGCTTATCGATGAAACAGAAAGCTGGTACCGAAAATGGCGCATTCAAATCAATTCTTCAAAATCTCAATTCTTTTTCCCTTTCTTACCAGTTCACGCCGCTTTTCCTACAATCACAGTGCAATCAACCCCACTCTCAGCCTCAGCAACCTTCAAATATTTAGGTATTACACTCGACAGAACTCTAAAATTTTCTGCCCACGCCATCAAAGTAAAGATGAAAGTGAAAACAAGCATTTCATATCCCTAACATCTAGAGGTCGCGGAATTTCCACAAAATGTGCCTCACACATTTACAAATCCATATGCAGGCCAGTTATAGAATACGGATCTATACTTCTAAACGATGCGCCTAAAACTTCAAGATACCACTTAGAATTTGCAGAAAGATCAGCACTGAGGTCCATAACAAGAATAAGGAATCCCCGGAAGACTCATTTAAATATACAGAAACCTATAAAAATAATCATCAGAGTTTTTGAAAATAAGTATAGGATGAGTTGGGTTGGCTTGGACTTTCCAAAAAAAGTCTGATAAAACGTTCGCAACATATGCTAGGACCAAATTAAGAAAAAATTGTTTTACAAGCAGTATCTAGTCTTTAATTATCAGTTTAAACTTTTGATATGATGAACATCGCATTTTGCCCACAGTATTTGGTATTTTTGGAAGCAAAATTAAATTTTATTAACAGTTCCTCGCCTTTCACAATAAAAATGTGCTGCAGCATTTAGCTTAGTTACGTAAAGATTGTGCATGTTTTTGAATAGTATTTAATATTTTTAATATTAAATAATACCTTTCCTAATGGTTTTGCAGATTAAAGAGATTTTATTTTTCTCTACCGGTTTCGTCTTCTACACGACATCATCAGGAGAATACGTCAAAATTTACAAAAGAACCGCATAAAACATAACATAAACATTTTATCCAGCACAAGTATATCCGGCAATTGAAAAAATTAACAATAAATAAGATTTCTGGAGAAAACAATCGGAATCAAAAGATGGTAAATCATACTCTGTATTAATAGATTAGGAAAGGCGCGCTTTTAATAACAGATGGGTGTTATCTCTCCAGAAATCTTATTTTATTAATTTTTTCGATTGGCGGATATAACTGTGCTGGATAAAATGTTTATGTTATGTTTTAAGATTTGCAAATTTTGACGTATTCTCCTGATGATGCCGTATAGAAGGCGAAACCGGTGGAGAAAAATAAAATAAAATCCATTTAATGTGCAAAACCATTAGTATTTTATTAATATTTTTAAAGCATACTTCTCATTATTGTGCAAAGATTATGGAAACACTGCTGCTTCATACCGAAGTACGATGATTATTTCGAGGTAAAATTTTAATTTATTTATTTATTGCTGCCAGTGGACACAAAACGGGACAAACCCAAAAGATTGTGTCACTACATTGACAAAAACTACTATATTACAAATACATTGTGCGGTTAATTACGAATAAATTAACTAAAAACAATAATTATTCTATAAAGCAGAAAATAAAATTAAGAAAAATAAAACATACATTTGTTTACGCTACAGTAATGTTGATCAATGCTTTCTGTAACTCAACGGCAGTTATCAAGCTCTTAAATCTCCTATATGTATTACTAAACACATCTATACCGTTGCCAGTAGTATGGAACCGATCACAAGCAATCGCCATCCGAATCATAGGAGAATTTTGAAATAAATTTGTTCTCGGAATGGGAGTATAAAAAATTGACTCATGCCTTAAAGATCGGGAAGGTATACGTATATTCACACATCCCAATAATACCGAGGAAGCACATCTATTGTTGACAATCTTATGAAATGTAAGAGCATCGTTACAAAAGCGGCGCTGGTGAAGTGGAAGAAGTTGGAAAGAGCTGCACGCAGAATTATAATCTTTATAGCTTAAATTAAATTTATAGGCTAAGTGCTTTAGAAACTTCTTTTGAATTCTTTCAATTCTGTTTATATAAGTGTGATACTGCGGATTCCAAATGGTAGTGCAAAAATTTAGTACACTGAATACGTAAGCAAAATATAAAACTTTTACTGCTTCTACGCTTTTGAAACATTCTGTGGATCTTATGACAAAGCCCAACATTCGCAGCGCCTTTCCAACCACTCCATCAACGTGACCAGAAAATGTAAGCTTGTTGTCAAACGTAACACCAAGATCTTTAATTTGAGATGCTCTAGGTAAGACATAGTTTTCCAATTTGTACTCATATCTGATGGCATTCGAACTTCTTGAAAAAGATATAACATTACATTTAATAGGATTGAGTGTCATAAAATTGTCATTGCAATAGACTTGCAGTGCGTCAATGTCACGCTGCATCCTCGAGCAGTCGAGTGGAGAGGAAATACGTGCAAACAACTTCAAATCATCAGCATACATTAAGCACTGGGAGTGTTTTATGACTGTGAAAATGTCATTGATGTAAATATTGAAAAGGAGAGGGCCAAGATGGCTACCTTGAGGTACACCTGACGGGACGGACATTACATCAGAATAGTATCCATTAATAGATACTACCTGAGTTCTTCCACGTATATAAGAAGCAATCAATCGCAACAAATAGTTATCAATTCCCATAAACCGAAGCTTTGACAACAGAAGATTGTGATCAACACGATCGAAAGCCTTACTAAAGTCAGTATAAACGGCATCCACTTGAGTTACTTGATCAAGAGAAGTAAAAATATAATTACTGTACTCAAGCAAGTTACTCTCGACCGAGCGACCCGCAAAAAGCCATGCTGTCTTGTATCAATTTTATTTTTAGTAAAAAAAAAATAGCCGTTTATAAATTAGCTTTTCAAAGATTTTGCTTAACACCGATAATAAAGATATTGGTCTATAATTGGATACATCACTTCTATTACCAGACTTAAAGATAGGAACTATATGTGCCTGCTTCCAAAGACGTGGAAAAACTCCAGATTCAATGGATTTGTTCAGTATAATGGTTACAGGTAGCGACAAAGACGCGTAACATTCTTTAATAAAAATTGCTGGTATACCATCCGGACCCGGGCCCTTTGAAGCATCAATTCCTGCCAGTACCTCCTCAACCTCAATCTGATCGAAGCAAGTTGCAACTGTACTACTGATGTCGGACGTGACACCAGACACCGCATCAGTCTGGTGGAATGAGTACACAGAATGAAAAAAATCTGCGAACAATAAGCAGATGGACGAAGGAACGGAAGCTGTGCAATCATCCAGGTGTACCGCACACGGTATATTATTACTGCCCTTTCTTCGTTTTAAGAATGTCCAGAAATGTTTGGGATTGTGTGCTATATTTATTTCTGCCTGGCTAACATAATTTTTATAATCCCGATCAATAAGGAATTTTGCTCGCCCTCTCAGCAGAGAAAAGGTAAGATAATCAACGTGATTTCCATAACGCTTCCATTTCCTATGCGCCTTCCTCTTTTCATTAATCGTCCGCACAGCACTGAACGAAAACCACACGGGAAAACCACTCTCTCTCTTATGCATTTTGGGAACATGTTTCTCAATACCGCGATGCAAGTGAGCATAAAATGCATCCACAGAATCATTAACATCATCGCACTCCAACTCTCTTTCCCAGTTAACCCCATTAAAATGTGAATTGAGTAAATCAAATTTTGCTTTTCTGTAGTTATAGCAAGCGGGAGAGTTATATTTAAGATTTGGAGGTGCGATTACCTGACAGGAAAACTCAAGAGTAGTGTGAGATATGTCTTCACGAATTAAAGGGCTATCGCTGAGCGCTATGTCAGAGATAGAACAAAAATTTGCAATAATAAGATCCAAAGTATGGTTGTAAGCATTAAAATGGCGATTAAATTGATTAAGGCCGCAGAGGGACAGGGCATCCAGAAAATCACGAGATCGAGCACTACTGCATGATGGTACACAATGACGAAGGCAGAGATCAATCTCCCATTTAATTTCTGGCAAGTTAAAATCGCCACATATAAGAAATTTGTCGTCAGGATATCGCCGTGTGAGTACAGTAAGTTGATCTATGACTGAATAGAGTGCTAAGTTATCATTTGGACGAATATATACACAGCAAACATGTAGCGAAGAACCCCCGGTCTTAAGCGTTACACTCACTACCTCAAGATTCACAAACCAGTCAGCATGGGCTACCGCCGGTATAGCAGTAGATACCCCAATTAAGACACCCCCACCCTTCGAAAGGTCCTCATCGTTGCCGTTTGTCCTGTCGCGCCTGAAAACATTATAAAGATCCGGAGACAGTTCTGCCGAGTATATGCCAGGATGCAACCAGGTTTCGGTTATGCAAACAAGATCAAAATCAAAATTTAATAAGCTAGTGAAAAAAGATTTCAACTTAGTTCTTAGACCACGCACGTTCTGATAGTAAACGCTAATCGAAGACATTGTGAACAGTAACATTTAATTGAATATAAATTTATGAATAATTTAGTGTCGCCAAAACCGATCACATCCTGTCCACATCGGCCTCACTCCTGATGGGCAAAGGACGTGCGTCATCATTTTTTCGGACAAAGATTTGACAGTTGCGAGTCCAAACATATTTATAACCCTTATCCTTAGCAACCCTTCTTGTCTTCCCAAAGAGAGCTTTGTTCGCAGGCGATAAATGCTCGTTGATAAAACAACGATCAGATACACCACGGATCGCAAGACCCGGCGTAGACCCAGCTGGTGCTGATCTTCTTTTGAGCTTAGCTGCCGCCAAGAAATTGTCCCGCTTGAGACGGCTGCAAAATCGAACCACGATTGATTTCGGAGACGTCTGCCGACGCGTTACGGTACCCTCGACGCCTGGGCCATGCGGAACACGATGTACAGCATCCACATCTAGACTCTACAACGGCCACCAGATCCTCGCCATCCCTCTCAGGCACACCCTGGACCTCCAAATTACTACGACGGGAATATTGCTCGAGATCTGCCACTCGTCCTGATAATTCTGCAACCCGTTTTTTTAGGTGCAAGTTTTCTTCGTTTAATTTATTGATCATTTTGAGACGCTCGTCAAGACGATTCATGGACGCCTCGAAGTCGGATACGCGCTGGCTACAAAACTGCACAGACTCGACCATCTCTTCATACCTGCTATTCATGGAACGCATATCAGAGCGAATTTCCTTAATCATATTGTAAACATCATCCAATGTAACAGCTGATGTCGGTTCAGCAGCTTCAGGGGCAGAAGACGGTAAAAAAAGACGAGAGTTCAAAATTGATTTTTGGATTATTCGCGTTGAAAAGAAAGAAATAGAAAGCTTTACGTCACTCAATGATTTGTTTAATACCATAAATTTGTATAAAATTGGTTCGATCTTTCTGCAATTGTTAGCTTATATAATAGATTTTGAAACAATCTTTAATCATCTTCCTTATCCCTATTTATTGGTGTATAGTTTGCAACCTTTATCAAAACTGATTTTATCCTTGTTTATTCTATCCTGTTAATTTTCTTCATTATCAAATTAACCAGAAATTGGCTTAAGCTGTACAATTTAGGTTTACAGCTCTCCATTTCATTTACATTCATCGATACACTCACTGCTCTTTTTTTGTATTATAAATATTCTTGCAGCTCTTCAGGTACTTCCCCAGAATAGCACATTATAAGACGTTTCAACATAAATATGATTTCAATGGAACGAGTTTTTATGAAAGATTCATCAAAATATTTCATCTTCATTTCTAATAATTAACTTCCACTTTATGGTTTGAAATGTTGTGTAAAATAAGTTAATAACACGATGGCATCAACATTATAAACAAATTTATGACTCTGATCAATATAGATGTTACATTCAAAAATATGTGATCGAAATTTCTCATTGGTAATTTCGTTCATTCTTCGAAATTACAAAAATAACTAAATAATTTAAATATGCAGGAAAAAATCATTATATTTTTCGTTTTAAATTTGTGGTTTTTGTAAATAAATTAAGCCATACAGGAAATTATGATTTAATAAATATTATAATGGGAGATTTTCCAATTACGAAAAGACGCCTTCCAACGAAGCTTTAAAGGGATCAAAAAAAGATTGCTATTTTAAACTTGATGTTGTTAATTGTTGTTAAATATGTTGTGATAAATCATAACTCAACCTAAGATATAATCAAATATCTACGAGTATCGTTGTATTAACGTTTTAACTACATAGATACAAGACGATTTTTATTTGCATCATTAAATAGAGATCTATTTTTTGAATCCAATGATGTACAATACATTAATATTAATCGTAATTTGAGTAAAGAAGAATATATATATATATTATATATGCTCTAAATATTCTCTTAAAGTCACTATCTATATTTTGTGTATCATGTATAAGCATCATTTATAACAATTTCAGACACTGAAATAACATTTTCTGGAATTGTTCGTTATCAGCATGAAATAGAATCCATCAAACCAATTCATTTGATCTCTGATTCATGAAAATCGTAATGTAAATGATAGAGACACAACTTAACCCTGGAATTCTGCCTACTTAGGGTCAGATAATATAATAATTTATTAAAAAAATTTAGTACAATTATTCCCCTTTCTTATTAACACTTTCTCCTTTAACATTGTAAATTGGGATTCTTTAAATTATGTCAAATAGAATATAATATTCCACAAAGATTAACTGGTTATCTAATGAAGATATTTTTCTTAAATTTAAAAAATAATCGATACATTTGATACTTTGGATCAGCTAAATTTGGGGCTTCAAGGCAAACACGGCTTTTGTATAAGTAACTATCATTTGGAGAAATTTGGAACAGAATGTCGTCATATCTGATATGATATACCTTCATTTCAGCTATTTGAAGCAATAAAATGTAAAAAACTGGTTCAAGAATGATTCCTAATTTCATTATGAGCATAAATACAATTCTCTAACATGGCATCTACACATATCTTGTTGATATCTTACAACTACTAGAAGTTATTCTCAAATTTATCTGATGATTATAAATAAAACATAGTTCTTAAATTCTAAAATTTAAAGCCATTCATTAACAAAGATTCAATTAAAATGAGACATTACTTGTTATAATGAGCATAGTTTTGTGTACATTTTAGAATCTTTTCTGTTATAATTTAACGACACAAGAAAATAAAACAATAATTGTAGGCAATAAAAATAATTTCAATTCTTAAAACTCCAATGAAAGAATAAAGTAATAAATCAGAGTTAGAGTGTTAAGTCACGCCAGATTATGACTCAGTTAGTTGGTTAGCCAACAGCTCGCTTTACTACTTGTAATAGATCTAAACGTAAACACTATTTTATTGCACAACTAAATATTTATATTTAATCAAATAAAAACTTACCACGCGTTATTATGAGCCCCCTTTTGCTGTTGCGGCCCCCTCAAAGACACCTTAACCTCCCCAAGAAACACATCCCCGGCCATTCCGGGCGCATCATGCCAAAACGACACATGTAACTCACAAATTTCCACATCCGGCTCATTCGCCTCAATATAACCCTTATTATCTTTCTCCTCAACACTATCGAAATAAAACTCCTCATTAAAAACCGGCGACGCCGTTTTCTTTTTCGTCTTAGTCCGTTTGTTCACTTTCTTCCCGTTCGAATACACCACGGTAACAAGCGCGAACGGGTCACAACTTCCGTTCTTTAATGTTAAATCCGTACACTCAACGACCCGCACCACCAGACGGTTTTTAAAACATATCGACGTTTGATTCTTGTTCGAGACGTTCTCAAAATCGATTTTGATGTTGGCTTTCCCTTGGACTTCGGAGTCCGCGTCGACTGGTTGGATGGAAAACCAGTGGTCTTTGTTGTTGTACTGGGCGAGATCTTCCCGTTTGATCGCCACCTTGCCCAGGACTTTGTCTTGTTTGAGGTGGCGATCTCGGTCGTAGAGATATACGGAGAGGTAACGAAATTTTCGAGGTACATTGAATTGGAATTCTTCGCTAAAAAATGGACTGAAAAGAGAAAAAGATTTTGAATTAATTTTGTAATGATATATAATTATAATATAATAAATAATGATGTTAATAATTAAAAAAAAATATTTTGAGGTTATGTTTTTTTTTAGGTTAAATTTTTTTTGTTGTTTTGTGTGATATTATTATTATTATTTATATAATTATAATAAAATCTTACATATTTGGTGTATAATGTGTAAATAAATAGCAATTTCGTAATGAAGTGTGAAAATTTAAAGAATGCAATAAATAATATGTATGGGGTAATAAAACAAATGAAAAGTTAGGTTATGTTTGAAAATTTTTTGGTTATACGTTTTTGAGGGTTAAAAATCGTCGTTAAGTTAAAAATTGTGGTTAATAATGCTCAATTTGATTAAAAAGTGGTTGTAATGAGCGCGATTTTAGTGTAAAATTGTTATTGTTAAGAATAAATGGGACCATTCAAATCTAACCTTAAAGTTTTTTCGATGGTGGAAGTTCTAAATATTTCTTCTTGATCCAAAGAAACGGTGCAATAAACATCCCTTTGAACCGAAGTATGGCTCCTGCACTGTAAGTTCTTGGCAGCACCTTTTTTGGAAAGAAAAAAAGAGAAAATGAAATAAAAATCGACTCATTTTAATCGATTGCAAAACAAACGAACGAAACAATCGCAACACTTAACCTAAATCCGAGTGTTTATTAATGAAAATGTCGCCACCTGCGTTCGATTCAGTTCTAAAACGTCAATGAATTAGCGTAGAAAGCGTCCTTATAGGTTAGGATTCGTCCCGAACAGCAACAAGGAAAAGTTGGGCGAAACGGGTTCTTTTAAAAGACGTACGGAGTGAAAAGTTTTAATTTCGGCACGTTTTATTTACCTATTTTTATTTTCAGGCGTTCCTCGGTCCTAACTTGAAGATTGTCGTCCGCCATGTTTCACATATCTTGAAAAAATGAATGGGACGGTGTGACATGAGTCTGGCGCTCCGATCCTCGTCGTCGGCGGCTGGCGTTATACTCGAAACTCGGCGACTTCCCGTGAGAGACGGCAACAACAACAACAACAACGAGGACGACGACGACGACGACGACGGCGACGGCGACGGCGATTAAGAAGCGGACGGGGAAAAGAATATGAGAGGAAGAAAGAAAGGAGCGGAGTCTCGATTAAAAGACGCGTTCGTGTTGTTGGGAGCCCCTTTTTTTTGCGGTAATCTTTTCGCGTTTCGTACGGAGCACGTGCGGGGTTTCGTTCAATCGAGGCTCGGTTTTATGAATGAACTGGCAGGATGTACGCGTACACACTGCACGCGGCCAACTTGATCGTTACGGAGCGGGCGGCGGCGCGACGACGCATTCGCGGACCTCTATGAATGAAACTGGCTGAAAGTGTTGAGGCTGGGGCTGAGGCTGAGGGTCGACTTCGACGACGCGACGCGACGCCTCCGACCCGGTCCCCATAACGCCTTCTTTTTAATTAAAAATGCGCCTCCTACAAAAAAAATTAGGTAAGAAATTGATTCAAAGTTGAAGACGTTCTTAAAAAATACTTTTCAAATAATTCAAATAAATCTTTATTGTCAAAAAAAAGAGAGAAAAACAAGTAGAAAGGGAAAAAATGCACATTGTTATAATTATCAGTAAAATAACTAATAATAGTAAAAAAAAATTATAATTACTTAATTACTTACACTTAGCAGCAGAAGTCTGCGTACAAAAAACTTCTAACACTTTAACTGAAAAAATAAGGGTCATGATCTAATGTGATAAACTTGAATTTTTTTTATTTTGTGTATTAACTACATATAATTCTATTAACAAAATATGCATCAATAAAACAGAAATATTAGTTAGAAAAAAATTAAAATTAAAAATTCTCCAAATAATGCGTATGCAAAAATCTGCGTACAAATAAAGACGCCTTCTCCAAAATATACTTATTTACTTAAATACGTAGTTGGCGATGTACGCTTTCCGATTTAAATAAAAGATAATCGGTGTCAATTATATTAGCAGAGGCTTAGAAGCTAAAAGTTAGAATGGACACGAAAGGAAAAGAAATTGAATTGGGAGAGAGAAAAATTATTGTAAAGTTATGGAAAGAGGGAAAATCTTTTCGAAAAATAGGAGAAACTGTCGGCAGGTCACACTCTTCCATTCAATGAGTAATTAATAATTATAAACAACATTCCGACATTTTCTGGATCAGCTGGAGAATCCTTACTGGATTTTACGGCTGCTTCGATCAACTTAGGAAGAAGAGTAAGAAATTGGTGTGTGGATCTAGAAAGTGATAATTTAAGTGACCATAGAACTATTATGTATGAAATAGGAGAGTGTGTTAGAAGTGAAAGTGAAATTAATTTTGGCAGGTGGGTAGCTTCTGAAAGGAATTTTGAGAAAATGATGAAAGATGAAACTCCATTTTTTGATAAGGATGAAGCGAGAACACCAGAAAATTTAATCAAAAATATACAGAGAGTTTGTAATAAGTATTGTGTTAAGAAAAATGGCAGAAATTTTAGCCACAAACCAGTATACTGGTGGAACGACGAAATTGCAGAAAAAAGAAAAGAATGCAATAGAATAAGAAGAAGCTTAACACGAAGTAGAGGGAGGGCTATTTTTGATTTGGAATTAATTGAAAATTTGAAGTTAGAACTAAAAAACAAAAGAAAAGAACTTAAAAAACTCATTGGAAAGAGTAAAAAAGATAAATGGAACCAACTATGTTCAGATCTTGAAGAAGATGTCTGGGGAAAGGCATATCAAATAATTACCAAAAGATTGAAACTGAAAAACAGAAATGGTATTGAGGATAAGACGGTAGAAGAACAAGTCAGTAAACTGTTTTCTAAGCATGAAGCTTTTACATGGGAGGCTAGGGATGGTCCACTAAACTCAATTCCCTTTACAGTGGAGGAACTCTCAGTGGCGGTAAATAATTTAAGAAAAAAGAAAGCCCCGGGACCGGATGCCATTCCATCTGAAATAGTTGGATTGTTGGCATCGAAGTATTCAAAGGATTTTTTAGAGGTATACAATGACTGTGTGTATAAAGGTATATTTCCGAAAATCTGGAAAAGTGCAAGACTTGTACTTATTGAGAAGCCGAAGAAAGCAGGACAACCTTTGGCGTATAGACCTCTATGTCTATTGGATACGACGGGGAAACTTTTGGAAGGATTACTGAGAATGCGATTGGTTGTAGAAGCGGAGGAGAATAACCTTCTACATGAAAACCAATATGGATTTAGGAAGGGAAGATCCACTGTACAAGCGATTGAAAAAGTGCAGAAAAGCATTGATAAGATAAAGGAAAAGGCATTAAAGAATAGAAAATTCTGTGCCTTAGTACTTTTGGACATCAAAAATGCTTTTAATTCTGCACCGTGGAAGGAAACAATCGGATCCTTAGTTAGTGGAAATATAAGTCCCTATTTGGTAGAAATGATAAGAAGTTAGTTGTCGGAGAGAAACATCATAGCTCCGAATGGGAAAGTTTACGACATGTCTTGTGGAGTGCCTCAAGGATCTCTATTAGGTCCACTTTTATGGAATCTATATTATGATAGAATTCTAAGAGTGGAATTGGAGGCCGAAGTAGAGATCATTGGTTATGCTGATGATCTGGCATTGTTGGTCATTGGTCGGGATGAGTGTGAACTGCAAGACAAGGCGTTGTATGCGGTTCAACAGATTATTAATAAACTGGAGGAGATGGGTCTTGACATAGCTGCACAGAAAACGGAAATGGTTTTACTTCAAGGGAGAAGAAAAATAAGATCTCTTAACCTTGAAGTAAATGGGTTTGTAATTCCAAGTGCTGAATGGGTCAAGTATCTCGGAGTGTTTATCAATAAAGACATGACCATGACGAAACATATTGAAGAGGTATCAAGTAAGGCAACATTCATGAGTAATTTACTTTTAAGGTTGATGCCGAACTTAGGTGGTCCAAGATCAAGAAGTAGGAAACTTCTTGCATCGACTAGATATACGCCGCACCTATTTGGCAAAGAGCTCTTAAATTTAAAAGATATCGTGATATGTTGATTAGAGTGAATCGAAAACTCGCAATAGGAATTTGTTCCGCATATCGAACGGTTTCTGTTGAAGGGATTCAGGTTATTGCTGGTATGCCTCCGCTGGACTTACTTGCTCAAGAAAGAACAGCGTTATATAGGAGAGGCAAAGAAGCAAAACGTGAATGTAGAGTAAGTTTATTGAAGGCCTGGCAGGAAATATGCGATCTATATGAGGGATGGACAAGAATCCTTATCCCGGAAATAGAACCATGGTTTGATAGGAAGTGGGGCGAAGTCGATTTCTACTTATCTCAGGTTTTGTCGGGTCATGGAGTTTTTAAAATGTATCTTTTTAAAATAAAAAAATCGGAAAGTAAGGTGTGTTGGTTCTGTGATAGTATAGACACAGTGGAACATACATTATGTGTTTGTGAAAAGTTTAGTGGTGAAAGGCATATTTGTGAAAGGAAATGTGGTCGATTATTAAATTGAGAAAACATAGTGAAAGTGATGTTAGAAACTGAAGAATTATAGAACATAGTTCAAGAGATGTTAATGAAAATAATGAAAGTAAAGGAAAGCCATGAAAGACTCCTAGAAGAAGTTGGAAATGGTGAAAATGAGATCTTAGAGAATGTTGTGGAAAATAACATTGAAGAATAATAACTTGTTTATTATTAATATTCCCTGAAGCTAGTACCTTGGCGGGTGGTTCCAGGAATAGAGGGGGAAGGGTTTTAGACGGTCGAAGTTTACTTGATGTTTGCTTCAACCCGTCACTATCTGGCCACATGATATCTTCGGTCAGGTGTCTGTTTACAGATTTCCTAATCACCTCTATAATAAAAAAAAAATAATTATAAAGACACTGAAGATTACCTCTCACGTCCGCGATCTGACCGAGAGAAGCGACCCCTTTTAACAAACCGAGAGAAGCGAAAAATTGTACAGCAGGTTAGAAAAGAACCTAGGCTGACGGCAAAAAATAGTAGAAAATGTACAAGAAGAATTTCATAAAACTATCAGCAAAGATACGGTGAGAAGGACGTTAAAAAAAGCTAACTATCACAGTCGCGTTGCACGAAAAAAGCCATTTGTGTCAGAGGTCAATCGTCAGAAGCGGATCGCCTTTGCAAAAAATACTCTTAGACAAGCCCATTGAATTCTGGGAGAAAGTTCTCTTTACAGATGAACTTGTATGGAGAAAACCTAATACTGCCCTTAATCCCGAAAATTTGAAGGCGACTGTAAAACACGGAGGTGGTGGAGTTATGGTTTGGGGGTGTATGTGCACCAAAGGGGTGGGAAGGTTGGTTTTCATAACATCGACAATGGACCATAAAATGTATATAGACATTTTAAAAGAAAATTTGAAGCCTAGCATCGAAAACTTGGGCTTGGGGCCCGAATACTTTTTCAACAAGATAATGACCCCAAACATTGCGCTCACAACACTAAGCTTTGGCTACTATACAATACCCCAAAGCAACTTAAAACACCTCCACAATCGCCGGACTTGAATCCCATCGAACACCTCTGGGATTTACTGGAACGCAGGATTCGGCAACACAACATAACGTCGAAGGAAACGTTAAAAAATGTTATGATTGAGGAATGGGCCAAAATCAGTTCGGACGAAACGAAGAAATTAGACCACTCCATGCCTAAACGTTTAAGGGAGGTCATTAAACCGAAAGTAAAGGTTATCCGACCTCATATTAATATAGAAACAATGATCTCATTTATGAATTTTTTATAAATACTGTCCTGACTTGTACATAGATTTTTACATACCCGTTATTTGTAGAATTTTGAGTTTTGATTTTTTTCTGTAACTACTGTTTCTGTTTTGTTGAAGCATATTTTGTTAATAGAATTATATGTAGTTAACATACAAAATAAAAAAAAATAAAAAAAAGTTTATCACATTAGATTATGACTCTTATTTTTTCAATTAAAGTATTACAAGTTTTTTGTACGCAGACTTCTGCTACTGAGTGTATGTCGAAATCACGAACAATCATGAATGAAATAGTAAGTAAACTCTCGTTACCATGGTAACTAAGTGGCATATGATGTTTTTCACGCCTACTATAAAAAAAATTTTCAATCATTATCCTATAACATCTTAAAATTGAAAAATAACGCTTATTTTCTGTAATAACACCATACATGCGATTCCTCATTAGAAAGCTAAAAATATGTTCTTTTTAGTAACACCATACTCAACTATTGGTTGTATTTAAAAAAACACAACTTTGTGTTATATCTCAAAAATTATCAACTTTATTTAAAATTTTTCAACGGCGTTATATTCTACTCAAAAAAGTGTCTTAAGAATGTATTAACCGCGTTTCTTCAATTTCAAAAATAAACGAAATAGGAGCATTTTTTGAAATGACGAAAATATGACTTTTTGGCTATAACTTAAAAACAAAAGAAGATAGAGATCTTGTCTTTACGGGATTGAATATTTCTCCAAATAAAGAGACCGGGACATGGCACCTATTTTTTTCGTATCTCATAGTTTCAGAGATACCCTATAATAACACAAAAATTTGCCCACCCTGTACATAAAGTATGGAATCAAATTAAAGGGGTGTTCTTAAAAAAATAAGCCCTAGTAATCTACGTTATGTTTATTAACGCGCATTTATTGAGTTAAATTAGACACTTTTAAAGGGAAACTTCTCTTTCTGTAAAAGAAAAACGATAATATCTGAGACTTGATTCTTATAAGAGACTTAATGGCGAAAATCGCATTTAGATATCTCTTATTATATCTTATTAATTAAAAACACAAAAAAAATCTTTGATGATTTTGCATTGTTTCTATACAGGGTGAGTCAAACAAATTTCACACAAACATTAATTTATATCATTTGATAGTTTATGAAATCAAGGTAATAAATCAATTTAGAGATTCTGATTAAGAGGATGATGTCTATCCGCAATGGACAAGTGGACTATCAAAGAACGAGTTCTGGTTAATCTCGGTGAGAATGCTAAAATTAGTGTTCGGTGTTTGGCTCTGAAGTTTAATCTTTCGAAAACTATCATTATCCGGTTAATAAGACAACTTCTTCACCAATACAATGTGGCTAAAGTTGAAGAAATTCTGCTTCAACTCTAACTAAAATGATTTCGAGCGAAGGCTAAAATTTTGCTATTTTATTCAGAATACCCGTGCCTGAGATGCCTAATTCCATCAAAATATGTTACTCATAGAGAGTTAACGCCGGCTTCACTCACAATGAAATGTTCAACAGTCGCAACTTCTATGAATACGCTGAAGAAAATCCACACGCTAAGGATTCTTTATTTCCAGCGAGAACTGCGAGTGAATGTTTGGGCTGGAATTATCAATAGATTATCACTGGAGTGAATTATTTCGAATTTCTTTAAAATGAATTACCTGGATTGATGGAACATGTGCTTTCTGCATGACGGTGAATTTTTGAATACTACATTTCCATATCCCTGAATTGGGAGACGAGAAAGAAACGTTCCAGTGCCAGGTCTCTTGATCTGACTCCATTAGATTTTTTTATGTCCCATGATACGAATGGAACAGTTGTCATCCGATCAAGCGGTTAAAGTTCTGTTAAATGTTAAGCGATGTTAATGAAGAATTTACTACTTGCCCATTCGGATGGACATGAATGTTACATCAAAACATCCACTGGCAAATAAATATACTGTGAATCTCATTAAAATCTGTTGACTTATTCTACAAATTAGAAATGATCACGCCTTCTCACGATTTAGACCTACGCGTGTCATTTATGAATCACGCAAGGGTCACGTCAATTTACGTGACTCACGCTCGATTAGGTGATCAAATGCATGAATTATGTTTGATTATTTGTTAACTTTCTACTGATAAATAAATGCACTGTAAATCTTATTAAAGTCTGTTGACATATTTTCCAGATATTGCGAAAAATGTGATGTTTTTCAAAAACTTTGATGGTCAATAACTTCTAATCGAGACACTTTTTCCATATACTTTTTTGAACCAATCTCGATCTTTTGATTAATCATTTCGGGACATCCTGTATGTTACGACCCATATCTGTTCTTTTGTTTAGTTTGTCTCCAGATAGTTCCTCAGGGAATTCCAAACTTAACTACTCTTTAGCGGATGATACACTTCAGCACGTGCTAATTAATTTACAGATGGGATCTAATACTTGTATATAGCTTTGAACGTTTTCTATGTAATTCTTCACTATACAGGATGTCTGAAAATTGCGTCTATATACTGAAAGAGGTAAAGCCCGGTACATTACAAAAAGTACTTTTTTTTAGCTATTTCTCAAAAACGGGCAGGTCTAGAACGATGAAATTTGGTATGCAGAGATATTTTTACATGACAAATACGATAAATAAAAGTAAAAAAATAAACAATATTTAGGTTCCAAGATAACAGGTAGAGGGCGTGTTTAAAAAAACGCTTCCTAAGACCGCTTTAGTAAGTATTTTCGGATCGACCTTTATATAAACTTTTCTTCATGATTTTAGATGTAGAATCACCTTTTTCAGTATATAGACGCAATTTCCGGACAGCAGCCTGTATACTCTAAAGTTGCATCTTCCTCTAAACATGATTAATATTTCATCAATGCATAATAGTTCACCTATACTATAACAGCTTGGGGAATTTCTTATTTGGGCATTAAAAGAATATTTTATTGCTGCTGCTTTGTCCGATAATTGCCTTATACAGCCATCATCTCCATCTAAATATGTCCCTACCTGTACCATCGTGCTAAATAAAGTTTCTAGATCTTCATGATTAGATTTTAAAATAGCAGAGAAGTAGATTAACCCAAGAAAAGCTTTAAATTCTATAATATCGGCTTGATTTTCAAGTTTTTTCATTGGATTTCTTTAAACCTATAATAATCTTCACTATATTATGTTGGGGTGTTCTAGTTGACCTTGTAGATTCTTGTTATCATTTTATTATTTATCACTTGTTATCATCATTTTCAATGACATCATGTAGATTATAACCATCATCTGATGTATCGGAACTTGTAACACTATAAGATCCATTTTGTTCCAAATTTTCAATCTTTGGTTCATCTTCAGCATGGTCACAATCACTACCACGCTCTTCATACCATTTTAATACAATGCTAACATAATCGGGATCACCATATCGAACAGATGCCATGATTTCAAAGAAAAATCTATAAAATAATGCAAACATATTTGGCGAAATGGAGTCAAAACGACCCCATTCGTAACTTACAAGAATTTATTGAAAAATGAAATCACTGCACACAGCTCATTTAACTGGCATTTAGTCATTGATAGTTGAATTAAAAGTAGATGAATCGACAACACGTTCTGGGGGTCATCCTGTACATGAAAAATACTCAAAATAGAAGTTCCTATTTAAAAAATGTCAACTTAGGCATGGTAGTTCAATTTTGGGACAGCCTATATATTTCAATTTTATCTCAAAAATGTTTCATCTTTGTCTTATTTCTTATTTTCAAGAAATATTGTTTTTTTGTATACATTTTTCGAAGTAGTGATAGGCCTATACTCAGCATTTTCATATTTTTATGAGGTGTTAACAAACTAGAATTTTAAAGAAAGTGATGTCTAGGACAATTTAAAGAGGTTTTTATTATACAGAGCAACATCTGAGACAATGTTTAGATATGTTCTTAAAGGATTTTCTTCCCGATATTGAGAGTTATTCTACCAAATATTGAATAAACTCTGGAACCAGGATGTTGAGAAGTAGTCTCATTCTTCGTGTACATTGTAGTTTTATATCAGTGCATTATTGGACGATGAGAGAGACTTTTAAAAAAGTTTGAATGTAATTTCTTCTTATTTAATCAGTTAAAATTTCTTCATAAATGTAGTGTTATTAATTATTAAGATGACGATGGAGTTTTGCCAACAAAAAAATCTTAAGATATGATGGTAACAAAAATTTCTCATTGAGTATTTTTCCATCGGAAAACGGAGCAAGTTTAATGCTAAACGGAACTGTAAATCGTTCAACTGCCAATGTTGGAGTGACGCCAATTCGCATTGAGTTTAAGAAAGTTACACCCAATATCCTCAAAAAATAAACGTTGAGTTGGAATTTTCGCGACTAAGTTACTGAGCCTTTTATTAAACATTATTCTTAATGTATACAAGAATTTAAATCTAAAAAAAATTTGATAGATTTTGTATCGAATTATGTAAAGAACATAATCAAATTTCGAAGAATTTGGGTGTGCAAATAACAAATAAAATGTGAATAATTTTGCTTACTGGTAAATAACGCCAATAAATAAAAGAAGGTAAAGAAATTTGAAATCATTGAAATCAAGAAGATAAGAAATAAAAAGATAATAAAGCAGTAAATTTTATTAAGTTAATCCAATTCAAATTAATGTAATTCACTTTATTTCTTTTAATTGCATTTGAGTCTAAACAAAAAGAATTAAACTCCCACATTTTTCTTTCTTCATAATAGTTAATTACAACAATAAATTTACCCGGCACAACAATGCAAAAGTGCATTTTCCACAATAGCGAATTTTTCTTCGAGAATAGAATGAAAACGCAATTTGCGTCATCCAACATAAAGAATAAAAAAACGATTAAGAAAAGTAAAAAAAAAGAAAATAGGTGAAACGTTAATCGTAGCCGAAGAAGTACACAGTAGAAAATATAAGTCCCCCTCCTTCTTGGTGGGTTTTTCACAGAGAAAAGCTATTGTTGAAGTGCCCACACAATGAGAGCGGTTTCCTCAATTGTTGCCACCGGGCCGACCGTCTATAATTATCATAAAATTGCCGGTGGTACTCCCACGGCCCCCATTTACGTTTATTAAGGAACTCCATTACGAAAAATCTTCGTTCACGAAAAAGAAACGACTTCTCCTCGACGACGGGACTTTATGTATGAGAGTGTGTAAAATTAGATCATCCCGATGTGTCGAAGCGGTCTTATTTTTAAAAACTTCCGTTCTAAAAATAGGGCGGGGGGCGCGAGAACGTCTCGGGGTCACAAAATCGAAAATCCCGTTGCAACAACAAAAAGAACCTACACACAATTCTTCTTTACATCGCCGAAGGAAATGGCAATTCTTAAGAGGAAATAACACATGACGCAGAGTTAATAAAGATAAGTTAAAACGACGTTAGGTTGTAATAAGAATTAAAAAAATTTTATGTTATTAGATTATATACAAAATAAAAAAGAATTACTCAAATTGATACAATGTGCCATAACTGCATCTATGTATACTATGTTAGAGTAACTCGATATCACGGAATAACAGGAAGTTGCAAAAGAAGCCGACCACGTAACGCACGCAGCCTACAAAATAATTCGAACGTTTTCTCCTTCAATATGCCTCCGTAATTTCTTATTTATTTATTTTTTGCTTTGTTGGCGTTTGTAGTTTTTATTTTTATTTGATTTAATTTAACTTAATTAATTAACTCTATCTTTATGATACAATGTGTCTCGCATGGAAATAATGGTAAAACGGAGGCCGTTTGCGCAAAGCCATTCCATTCATATTTCGCTATCATGCATAATGAATACATTTTATGCTAAATATATCCGCGCCGGTAATTGGTAGGTGTTAAATATTTATCTAACGTCACCCACGACCCACTGTTTTCTATCGATTTCAGAATGGAGCTTGTAATAAATCTTATAGGAGGTCGAAGACCATAACATGGATATGTGGGTGACCAAATCATTCTTTGAATTGTTGAATGGAATAAAATAAATTTTTAATCGGGATGTAATTTCCTCACATCTTCGGTTTTGTTTGGTTTCCGCCGGGAAATCCGTTGGATATCGAGGAAAAAGGACCACTTTTTACGTGAATGCGGTGACTATTTCCTTCTAAATTGCATGTTATCTATTCTATCTATTTGGTTGTGGCTTTAAAACATTCTTTCTTTCTTGATTTTTATAAATTAACTAAATTTATTACATACATTATAGGGTATACATTATATACAGGGTCTGTTTGAATTCGTATATTAAAGAAAAATTTGAAAGTTACTTTTTTATACGAAAAACTTATTATTTCCTTACTCAAAATAACTTTAATTTCCATGAATGTACCATTATTGTTAGGGATTTTTATCTTGGTGTTGTGTTATGCCTATTTGGGACACCATATCAAGTTGGGACACGAGTTTTTTCCTTACTTTATAGATTACAATTTCGATATTTTTGTGCATTTGGTTCTGATAACTAAATGAATGAAGAAGAAGTAATATCATGCTTTTAATGAAGAAAATATGACCAAGGTTGCTAATGCTGTTAAAAACGGAATGTCATATCGTCAAGCTGAAAAGAAATTTGGCGTACCTAAGTCGTCCATACAGAAAAGAATCAAAATAAATAACAGAACTAATATGGACATCCTCCAGTGTTCAACGATGATGAAGAAAGGAAAATCACTGAGTACATAAGATGCATAAGTTTTAACATAAGATGCATTGTTAAAAAAAATGTTAGATAAATATGGACTAAATAAGCCACGGTTTGAAAATAATATGCTTCAGATCAAATTGATAAAAGGTTTTCTAAAGAGGCAGAGTGAGGAATTAAGGGGTAGTCTATGTAAAAATATCAAAAGAGCAAGAGCTGGGGTCACCTCAGAAGTAATAGAGTCCTACTTTAATGAAATAGGAATATCTATAAATGATGTTTCCTCAGAGGCAATCATTAATTATGACGAAACAAGCATCAAAGACGATCTAGGCAAAAGTAAAATTTTTGAAGTCCAATTTTTCAGTAATGTTTGCTGGAACAGAAAGCACTTAGACCAAAAGGAGTCATAAAGAAGCATGCTTTAATCTGGATGATTTGAAGGTGCCCTCTTTGAGGACTGGTTTATGTCAATTGCACTACCATAGTTCAAAAAACTTGGTGACGTCCCTAAGGCCATTACCTTTTCATCCACTTATCAGTTGGAATTTTAGAGGCTTGCATAAAATAGAACATATTGTTCATCTTTGCCTCCTTATATCAGCCTCTTGATTTGACCTTTTTCAGCTTCCTCAAGACAGCGTAGAGAAAATAGCTTACAGAGTGGAAAAAAAATTTAAAGAGATTATACGAAAGGACCAATTACCAAGGTTGTTGAAAAAAAGCTTAAATCAGATTGAAAGCACCATAGCTGCTAATCTGAAAGCCAGATTTTTGAAGAGTAAAACTTTTGAATGTTTGCCAAAAGTGTCCTTTGAATCACATGATGCAAGTACTAATTCACGTGCAGCATGGATGATAGCTTTCTAGGATTTCTTAAGGAGACACGAACAAAGGAAACTGGTGCCTAACCAAGGAAAAAGAAAATCCCTATTACGCCAGGCAAAAGTGTATTAGAGGGTGAGTTTGTAGAAGAGTTGAAGGTTCTTCTATTGCAGAAGAAAAAACTAAAGACTCGAAAGAAAGAAGGAGTCGTAAAAAGAGATAGAACAGAATCAAAATCAAGTCTTTAAAGAGACAAAAAGGACCACTTTTTACGTGAATGCGGTGACTATTTCCTTCTAAATTGCATGTTATCTATTCTATCTATTTGGTTGTGGCTTTAAAACATTCTTTCTTTCTTGATTTTTATAAATTAACTAAATTTATTACATACAGGGTATATACATTATATACAGGGTCTGTTTGAATTCGTATATTAAAGAAAAATTTGAAAGTTACTTTTTTATGCGAAAAATTGATTATTTCCTTACTCAAAATAACTTTAATTTCCATGAATGTACCATTATTGTTAGGGATTTTTATCTTGGTGTTGTGTTATGCCTATTTGGGACACCATCTCAAGTTGGGACACGAGCTTTTTCCTTACTTTATAGATTACAATTTCGATATTTTTGTGCATTTGGTTCTGATAACTAAATGAATGAAGAAGAAGTAATATCATGCTTTTAATGAAGAAAATATGACCAAGGTTGCTAATGCTGTTAAAAATGGAATGTCATATCGTCAAGCTGAAAAGAAATTTGGCGTACCTAAGTCGTCCATACAGAAAAGAACCAAAATAAATAACAGAACTAATATGGACATCCTCCAGTGTTCAACGATGATGAAGAAAGGAAAATCACTGAGTACATAAGATGCATAAGTTTTAACATAAGATGCATAGTTAAAAAAAATGTTAGATAAATATGGACTAAATAAGCCACGGTTTGAAAATAATATGCTTCAGATCAAATTGATAAAAGGTTTTCTAAAGAGGCAGAGTGAGGAATTAAGGGGTGGTCTATGTAAAAATATCAAAAGAGCAAGAGCTGGGGTCACCTCAGAAGTAATAGAGTCCTACTTTAATGAAATAGGAATATCTATAAATGATGTTTCCTCAGATGCAATCATTAATTATGACGAAACAAGCATCAAAGACGATCTAGGCAAAAGTAAAATTTTTGAAGTCCAATTTTTCAGTAATGTTTGCTGGAACAGAAAGCACTTAGACCAAAAGGAGTCATGAAGAAGCATGTTTTAATCGATCTAAATCTGGATGGTTTGAAGGTGCCAAGGAACCTTTGAGGACTGGTTTATGTCAATTGCACTGCCATAGTTCAAAAAACTTGGTGACGTCCCTAAGGCCATTACCTTTTCATCCACTTATCAGTTGGAATTTTAGAGGCTTGCATAAAATAGAACATATTGTTCATCTTTGCCTCCTTATATCAGCCTCTTGATTTGACCTTTTTCAGCTTCCTCAAGACAGCGTAGAGAAAATAGCTTACAGAGTGGAAAAAAAATTTAAAGAGATTATACGAAAGGACCAATTCCCAAGGTTGTTGAAAAAAAGCTTAAATCAGATTGAAAGCACCATAGCTGCTAATCTGAAAGCCAGATTTTTGAAGAGTAAAACTTTTGAATGTCTACCAGAAGTGTCCTTTGAATCGAATCACATCGTGTCACGAGACACGAACAAAGGAAACTGGTGCCTAACCAAGGAAAAAGAAAATCCCTATTACGCCAGGCAAAAGTGTATTAGAGGGTGAGTTTGTAGAAGAGTTGAAGGTTCTTCTATTGCAGAAGAAAAAACTAAAGACTCGAAAGAAAGAAGGAGTCATAAAAAGGGATAGAACAGAATCAAAACCAAGTCTTTAAAGAGACAAAAAGGTGTCAAAGGATGGAAAAAAAATAAAAATTGATGAATCTTCTAAAAATGGTGATGCCATATCTTTACATGACAATATTTCTTCAAATTGAGATGAAGATTTGTTTCTAATGTTTGATGATGAAATTGCCGAAGAAATTGGTAATGAAACGTCCCAAAAACAATTTCTACTTTAATGTCATAGAATTGGATGAAAACTATGAACAGGAGGATTTAGAAAAGATGCCTTCAATCTCAGCCAATGAAGATGACTTTGTCGTTGTTACCGATACATATAACAACGGTTCAAAGGAAGAGAGCCAAGATATCAAGGGGGACGTGGACCTTTCTAGACTACTCAAAGTTGACAAGCCCAAAAGTGAAGTAAGGGTAGATATTTTTTAGAGTAAGGGTGTGAAAATAAAAGTGTGAAAGGTCGAAAACCTCAAAGATGTTTGAGGAAACCAGAAAATCCAGATTTAGATTGCGTATTAAAATGGTGCAAACAAACAAGAAGTAAAAAGGTTTCTATTAGTGGTCCACTTTTGAGAAGTAAAGCTGTTAAAGCAGTTTGCTGCAGATTTGTTCTGAATCTTGCTGCAGTCTGAATGGGCTTGATGGTTTCAAGCAAAGAAACAAAATCTCATTTAAATCAATTTTTGTAGAGAGAATGGGGTTGGGTTGTGGAGTAACAAGTCGATCAATTGAAGAAGGATTTAGAGGAAATGATTCAAGATAGGAACCTTTAATGTTGACGAGACGAGTCATTTTTTCAAATCTACACCGGACAAAACGCTCGCATTTAAAGATGAGAAATGTTTCATCTTAGATGAGAAGATGAGAAGTAACTCTCTCTGCTTATGGTTGGCAAATTTGCAAAACCCACGTTGCTTCAAAATCTTAAAATCGAAACCAATGGATTATGTTAGCAGCTCATGATGACTGGAACTGTTTTTGAGAATTTGTTACTAAAATTAGAATAAAGTTTAAAAAAGAAAAACGAAAAGTCATTGTTTTCATTGATAGCAATCTTTTTCCTGCCAACATGATTACCTCCACTATCCATCCTATAGCCCAGGATATAATAAAGAATTAAAAACATTTTTAATGGCATTTGTTGGTTAAGGATATCCTTATCGGTCCTTAACGTATCCTTTTAAATTGGTATTCAGGTCACTTAATTAACTTTTTTCTTGCCACCCAACCCAGATGAAGATCAATACTCTTAGGGCCATGAATGATAGGATTTTACGTCTAGCTGATGAAGGTTTCTGAGATAATAATCTTAAGATGTTGACAGATATCTTCTGTAACAATGGGTTCCCTAAAGCAAAGTCGAGGACAAAATCGAGTTGTTGGAAGGTTTTTTAGTTAGTTCCATAAATATCACTTAACCCTTATGAATCAGTCCTGAAATGGACAGTATTTTGCAATGATACAACGTGGAACATTCCCAAAAACAATCTCCTACTATAGATTCTTTCCCTGCAGAGAACTTTGGCCTCATCAAAGTCAAAAATACGACCCGTGGTGTTTTGTTACATGGTGTTCTGCCAAAGCAGTATCGTCCGATTTTTTTTGTGACATAATCCCTATTATGCTGTGACAACCTAGACTTGGGTCCCTAGACTTGGGACTTGGGGCAAATTTGAGAGGGCAGTCATCAAAAGATCCTGATCAAATTCTCTGTAAAACCCAATATGTAGGAGTCATCAGGAAGATGAGTCATCGACCAGTCAAGAGACTTAACAGATTCTGTTAACCAGGGCTTTAGGGAACCCATTGTTACAGAAGATATCTGTCAACATCTTAAGATTATTATCTCAGAAACCTTCATCAGCTAGACGTAAAATCCTATCCTTCATGGCCCTAAGAGTATTGATCTTCATCTGGGTTGGGTGGCAAGAAAAAAGTTAATTAAGTGACCTGAATACCAATTTAAAAGGATACGTTGATCAGGCTTTCTAATAACTTGGGTGTTTAGGAAAGGTACACAATTGTTCGTTTCAGTTTCGATGGTAAAGTTAAGAGAATTAAATTCCCTCTGTACATAGAGAAGCATGTCAGAAATGATAGAACAAATGATGTCGTCAACATACTTATATATGAAGAACAGACTGAAAGCAATCTGGGAATATAATATAAGAGTGGTCAGAATGGGGCTGAGTGGACTGTCCATGGGAATACCAAACTTTTGCTTGTAATAAACATCCATAAAAGAGAATACCGAGGAGTCAAACAGAAATTCAATGATCTTGATAAACAGATCATGAGGAGTCCTAGTGTGAGGTTATATCAAGTCCCATTGTGCAGAAAACTTTTCAGTCACCAACTCCAATGGAATATTCGCGAAAAGAAACACGACATCTAAGGAAACCAAAACGAAGTCTTGTGGAAGTACAAAATCCTTCATTTCTTTAGCAAATAAGAAAGAATTAGGGATGTTATACGCAGTTCTATTTGGCAGGCGGCAAGATAGTAGCCAGGTAGCCAGAAAATCTATACATGGGTGAGCCAATAAAAGAAATGATAGGTCTCAAAGGATGAGACACCATTTTGACAAACCAATGACCTATAAATCTGTCTGGAAATAAAATCACCGTTTAACGAGCTCAATAAATACATACAAAAACTAGTACTGCAATATAAAACGGAGAAATATTTGGAAGCCTGCGACAAAATCAATTCATATAAGGGGAAAAATTATTGGCAGGAAGTTCGTAAATTGTCTACAACAAAAGAACTCATCGATCTCACTGATGGAACTATACATTTGAATCCTGAAGAAATTGTTAACATCCATTCAGACTATCTGGAAGGAATATTTTCGTTTGCTGAAAATTCTTCAAACAAGAGATAAAGAGATTGAAAGGGGTTGGGTTGAGGAGCTACAAGCCGATCAGTGGAAAAAGGATTTAGAGGAAATGAATCAAAGGACATCTTTAATGTTGATGAAACAGGACCTTTTTCAAATATACATAACATAAAATGCTGGTATTTAAAGATGAGAAGTGTCTGATCTGAGATGAGAAGATCTCCTCTGCTTATGGTTGGCAAATCGGCAAACTCACGATGACTGGAACTCTTTTTGAGAATTTGTTATTGAAATTAGATAAAAAGCTTAAAAAAGAAAAACGAAAAGTCATTATTTTCATTGATAGTAATTTTTTCCCTGCCAACATGACCTTCATGATCCAGTTTGGTCCAGTTTGGCGTTGGTTTGTTCAGAATATTCTTATCAGTGATGACAATGCTCTCAAAATCAAGCTAGATCTTCTTCAAACATCTCGAATGTGTAAGCAATCTTTGGATCAAGTAACGCCAGAAACAATACAAAACTGTTAATATAAAAAACGAAAGTAAAAAAGAAAGCTTCATTGAAACTTTCTTTCAATTGAGGACTGAAATGACCTCATCACCAATCCTGCCATCTCGTATGAAGATTCTGTTAACGTGGATGAAGATGTCGCAGTTTGTGGTGAGATGAAATGATGTAATGATCGAGAAACAAAATGACTTAGTTTACACGGTAAAGTAGACTTCAAAATGATTAGCAGAAGTTTGAAGACATCACAGTTCATGCTGCTAATAAGTTGGCAAACTTCAAACTTATAAGTAAGACTTTTGAAATTTGTAATTTAAACAAAATTAAAGAGGCAAGACAAATGGCCAAAACAATTAATAAATTTTTCAACTTAAAAAATCAGACTGTTAAGCAGTAAAGGTATCTTACACCAAAATGTAAGGAATTTCAAATCTTACCGAACCTCATGAGAGGTCTGACAAAACCAAGGTTTTCTAGTTAGTTCCATATGTTGGCAATAAATATCACTTAACTATTGGGAATCAATCCTGAAATTGGCTGTATATTACAGTGATGCAATGTGGAACATCTCCAAAAAAAATTTTTTAGTAGATCTTTTCCCTGCAGAGAACTTTGGGCTCATCAAAGTCAAAAATTTGACCCGTGGTTACATGGTGTTCTGCCAAAGCAGTATCGCCTGATTTTTTTGTGACATTGCATACTGTGATAACCTAGACTTGAAATATTATGGAGTGATTTCCATATCACTTACAATCAACTCTATAAACCAAGGAAAAAAACCAAAAACTGACGTGAAAGAAGGGTGATGTTCTTAAGGAAGGTAAGGGTCTGTAGGTGTATGAAGCAAATTTAAGAGGGCAATCATAAAAGATCCTAAGCAAATTCTTTGTAGGACCCAGAATGTAGGGTACCTTTATAAATGTAGGTGGAATGACAGGTAGGGAGTCATCAAGAGGATGAGTTATCGACCAGTCAAGAGGAGATGGTGACACATTGATTGGCCGCGCAGGAGCATTTTGGTGATAACAGATTCTGTTAATCAGTTAACATCTTAAGATTATTATCTCGATAACTCTCATCAGCAAAACGGAAAACCATATCCTTCATGGCCCTAAGAGTATTGATCTTGGTCTGGGTTTGATGATCTGAATAAGTCGGCTTCCTAATCAGGCTTTCTAATAACATGGGGTCTAGGAAAGGTACACAATTATTCGTTTCAGTTTCGATGGTAAACTGTATATGATTGTTAATAAAATTAAATTTCCTTCTGTACATGGAGAAGCCTGTCAGAAGGGACAGAACAAATGATGTTGTCAACATATTTATATACGAATCAACGACAATCTGGGAATGCACACAGTACAACTTCTGTTTGTAATAGACATCCCTAAAAGAGAATACCGAGGAATCAAACAGAAATTCAATCACAGATCATGGGCAATCCCAGTGTGAGGTTGTATCGAGTCCCACTGAGCAGAAAACGTTTCAGTCAAAAACTCCAAGGTGCTCCTGTGGAAGTACAAAACTCTTCACTTCTTCAGCGAATGAGAAAGAATCAGAGATGTTATAATAGCCAGATGGCTAGACTATCTATACTTGGGTAAACCAACAAAGGAAATGATTGGTGTCAAAGGGAAACGCTCTTTATGTATCTTTGGTAACCCATAAAACTTGGGTGAGACACCATTATGATAAACCAACGACTTATAAACCTGTCTAGAAATAAAATCACCGTCAAGTAAGTTTTTACAGAGTTTATTTTGTTTCTCTGAATGGAGAGAGTCGGGTCAGATTTCAGAACCTGATACGTATCTGTATCAGCCAACAAAGCAAGGGACTTTTCCACATATTAAGACTGATTAAGGACCACTACGATCTGTCCTTTGTCCGCAGGGACCAACAGAAGAAAGTCCGGTCTGGGCTCTTTTAGGAACCGGGCAGTTTTTGATTTTTAAGTTCGTTACTTAGAAGTACAATCACTTTCTGGTATAGACGTGAAGATAGACTCAACACCACCCACAATCTGGGGGATAAGGGATCCCCAGATTTTGAGAAAGTCCCTATAGGAATTGACAAACCAAACTTGGGCCCCAGAGAAAGAAAGTTAAAATTATCTGGGGATGTGGTACAATCAAATTGAAAAATCGATGCAATCGGGTCATGCCGCGTGAGTGAAACGCTCACGTGAGTGGTTCAAAAATTGATTGGGTCACGCTTGACCCATCGTGACTCGGAATAACTCATATAATTTGCACATTTCTAGTACAAGGTGGCTCAAATCTTTAAATATCTCAAAAACTATAAGAGTTAGATAAAAAGTATCTTAAAAAAAATTATCACCGAAAACCTCTCTTCTTTTTTCCTCTTCAACAAATTTTCTAAATTTTCCACATCTATAAAAAAAGATATTTTCTTTTAAATGCATCAAACCAAATTTTTCAAATCTCGCCTTTACAGATAATAATTATTGAATTTATTTAACCTTGAAAAATGATGAATTAAGTTTGAACTTGAATCACAAGTTCAAACAAATTCAAAACCATATTTTTTGCATCACAAATGTGAGTATATCATTAACATTTTCATGAATAAAATTCCACAAATTTCCCATTTGTCATTTCGCAATGGAATGACCGCCCATTGACTTCTGCATACTCGTTGTGTAATATCCGAGTATTAATAAATGACTACGCTCGACAGCTAATTCTATTCCAAGAAAGCAAAAAATAATATCTTATCACATAATAAAGCCAAAATTATAATAAAATACTAATTAGAGAAGAATTGACATCAGCGGTGATGTAGATCTTCTTACGACATAGAATTAATTGATGGTAATTTTATAGTGACGTGACTAAACGTAAAACTGAATGTATTTAGAGTTTATGTGCGTCAGTTCCGTTACAGTAAATCGTTGTTATATTTATATATGAAGGCTACTATCGTTCTATCGTTATTAAAGAAAATTATTACCGTAAACTAATTAACTAATTAATTAGTCGTGGGAGTTTATTACTTTATGTAACACTTAATAGAAAATAATACATTAATATTAAGCAACAATGAAATCGAGATTGTATTCACATTTAAATTAACACAGTTCAATTACTCTAAAAATGGAGTCGATGGTGAATCATTTAATTTTTTACAATTAAAAAAGGACATGGCTGGTGCGTCATCTTTGCGGTTAGGGGCGTTGAGAAAATGGAAAGTGAGTTTATGGGTTAATCATCGTTGAATTGTGTATTGAATTTTATGAGATATTAAATAGAATTAAATTTTTATAATATAATCTGAAAGCAAATATGTAAAGTACTTTATAGACATTTATTACAAGAGTGCTCATTGTCCTTCTAAAAAAACGTATTGCGCATATAATTACTTTGTTTACGCGTCGTCGTGTCTATGTATGCTCAATTGTATTTGCAAACGTACGTGTGAGTTCAAAAAAACCGCTATAATAAGTTACAAAGGTTACACTGTTTAACAAACTATAATATATCGTTGTTGGTCGGTTTTGCTCAGATCTAAAATTAAAATTGATTTGAAAAAAAATTATTAATTTTAGTTATTATTTTAGGACTAATTTGTTTTTTTTTTGATGATTTAAAACTTTTTGGAAAACCATGCGATCTCTTGGAGTGATCGAACCTCCTGCCGATAAGACTACTTTTGATTGTGAAACGTTGGCTAAAAGTTTTGCTGAGCCTCCCTTGGTTATTGATAATACAGCAAGAACTAGCACTATTGCTGATATTCCTGCATCATCCAACTCCTGTTCGTTTTCTTTTAACTTAATCACAGCTTCTGAAGTATGTGACGCCTTGTTACCAATATTAGATGTTATTATTACACCATTAACCCATATTTTCAATTTTTCTTTTGAACGGTCTATATTTCCCTCAAACTGGAGGATTGCTAATGTGATTCCTATCCCTAAAACTAGATATCCCTCTCATATTAGTGACTATCGTCCCATTTCCATTTTATCTACATTGTCAAAGGCAATTGAACGTTTAGCTTATTTACAAATTACCAGATATCTAGAGGAATTTAAATTAATCAATAATTTGATTTTTGATCAATAATCTGGATTCCGTAAAGGACATAGCACAACTACAGCTCTTATTAAAATTACCGATGACATTAGATCTGCTTGCGACGAACGTTGTGTTTCTTTACTGGTTCTTCTGGATTTTAGTAAGGCCTTTGACTCTGTTGACCATACTATTTTATTATCCTTACTTACTTCTATTGGATGTTCATCTTCTTGTTTATCCTGGTTCCAATCATATCTTTCCTTTCGATCTTTATATGTGCGTGTTGGTTCTGAGCTCTCTTCCAGTTATGGAATTAAATGTGGGGTTCCCCAGGACAGTGTTTTAGGACCCTTACTCTTTTCGATTTTTATAAATGGTATTACGGATAATATTTCATGTAATTATCATTTGTATGCTGATGACCTTCAAATTTACACTTCAACACTTATTGATAACCTTGAAGATGCTGTTCTTCGTCTTAATAATGACCTTGCCAGTATTCTTGAATGGTCTAATCGTTATGGGCTTAAATTAAATCCGTCGAAAACGCAAGCCATTGCTTTTGGCACTCGTCAAAGATGAACTTTCACTCTTCCCCTCAAGTGATGCTTGATGGCAACGTTATTCAGTTTTCGGACACTGTTAAGAATCTTGGTTTAATTATGGATTTGACACTGTCCTGGAGACCTCAGGTACAGAGTGTTTGTAAACGGGTTAACCACACTTTAAGAAAACTTCGGTGTTTCCTCCCGTCTGTTGTTCATCGCAACCTTTGTTACTCTCTTATCTTGCCTCATATTGATTATGGTGATGTGGTATATCCTAATCTTTCTTTAACTCTCCAGAATAAATTGGAGAGACTTCAGAATAATTGTATTCGTTAGATCTTTGATCTGGGGAGATTTCAGCACATAACGCCGTATCGTAATTATTTGCAGATGCTTACTCTGCAGAATCGCAGGTCTTTTCGGATACTCTCTACTTTATACAAGGTTCTGCAGAGCTGCACTCCTGCATATTTACCTGACTCATTTAAGTTTTTGTCGTCGCATGGTTTGTCCACCCGATCCAGTTCTGATACCACCTTAATGTTTCCGTTTCATGCTACTGAGATTTTTCATAGATCTTTTACAGTACAATCGATCCTGTCGTTAATCGCAATGCAACAAGTTTTGTGTCTTTTAAAAATTTATTGAATTGCCATCTTCTTACTCTCCAACTGTTTTCTTGACTTCTTTGTGTTTGTTGTCTATCCTGTATGATGATAATTGATGTTTGCTCCATTTCTAATCCTGCAAAGTAATCTTTGAGTTTAATTTTATACACAGTAGTAGTTGGGTCTCTTGGAAGATATCGCTTACAGCGATAAATTGATCCTTTTGTCTTGATGTTTATATGTTCCTAATGTATACTTTTCTTTTTGTAATTTCTTTTTTTTGAGGCAATAAATGTGTTATTATTATTATTTAAACCCAATATTTATTGAATAATAATACTAGGAACTAAAATGAAGTGATTTTCAAGTACCTATTTCATCACCATTCACAACCTTCTCGTATTTTCATTATAATTTCATTGTAGATACCGGATATAGGTAGTCTAATGCGTAATTTTTGAGGTAATCCGTTTTACCAGGCTAAATGGGACACCCTGTATATGTATAATTATTAAACTTAACTGTCAAATCGTTCTTTTAACTTATATAAATATTGTTTAGGAATATGCAGGGTGGGCCAAATTCAACACTTTTAAAGGGAAAATCTTTTTTCTATAAGAGAGAAAATCCTTTTTTTTTTATAAAAAAAAACTCAATTTTACGGTTTTATAGATACAGGGTGTTTTTTTAAAAAGTGCAATTTTTAAACTATTTATGTACAATTTAATGGGATAAATCAGATTTCCCTTGTATGTAAGTATGTATGTAAGGACACGAGGGGCTCCTTGTGCAATAATGGACCCCTTGTGCAACTCCTCACTCTACCTCTGTTCACATCAACCAGCCTAAGGTTTTTCCGAAGGCCAGAACGTCACTTAGAGGGAGGTTCCTGATATCATTTGTGGACGGCCGTTTCTCCCCGAGTAACCTCTTTGTGAGGTCGGTTAAGGAGGGGCAGTCACACAAAATGTGAATTACAGTCTCCTCGTCCTGTTTACAGGTCCGACAGAGAGCAGAATTAGCAATCCTCAAGTTATGAAGATGCTTGTTTACCTTACAGTGTCCCGTGAGGAGACCTGTTGCTAGTGTAAGGGTGGTTTTGCCCAACCCAATGAAATACTGAGCAGTTTTCTTTCTCAGCCAGGATTATTGTCCCACGCTTTTAAAAATTTCTTGTGTGTAATGTACTTAATCATCTCAATATGAGTAGTTAAGGCTGGGATGACAATCGGCTCGGGGCTCCAAAAATGTCTTCCAACTGCCCTTTTGGCTAACCTGTCTGCATTCTTGTTGCCCGCTGAGCTATTGTGACCCTTTATCCATTGAATGGAGACTCGATTGTGGATCGAAGCTTCCTCCAGTGCTAGGTGACAATCCATTACCAAGTCAGACGTTATCTTAACGTTGCTTAGAGCTAAAATAGATTGTTTACTCTCTGTAAATATAGTAAAGTACTTACCCCGACTCTTGGTGTTAACAATGTAGTCAGCGGCGAGTTTAATAGCAGTAATTTCTGCTTGAACGACGGTGGTGAAATTGCCTAAGGGTTTTGAGAGGCGGATCCTAGGGTTGTAGGAAAACACCCCCGCGCCAGATCCATACCGTCTTTTTGAACCATCAGTGTAGATTTTCAAGTTGTTATGTGTATCTGTTACTGTGGAACTGATATTGGTGAGGTACTTTCTAGAGAAGATGAATTTGGCCGGTATATCATCCGCTTTACACTCCAGAAGGGGTGAGTCCTCGACTGCTTCCCTCCAGAGAGACGTTCGACTACCAGTGACCTCCACCTTTTTGGTAGCTACTGATTGTAGTCTTTTCATGGTGCCACCTCTTGTATGTAGAGATGTAGTGGTGGCAGGTTTAACATGACCTCCATGGCTGCGGTGGGAGTAGAGCACATCGCACCTGTAACAAACAGACACGCAAGTCTCTGTATACTTTTGAGTGCTGCGATGGTGGTGATTTTTGAAGTTCTATTCCACCACACCACAGCACCATAAGTTAGCATGGGTCGAATTACGGCAGTGTAGATCCAAAAGGGGCAACCCCCATGTCCTCCCAACAGCCCTTCGGCATTGGCCAAGTGCAACGCATGTTTTTTTTACTCTATAATCTAGGTGAGCTTTCCACGTTAACTTACTATCCATAATTAAGCCCAAGTACTTAACCTCATTGGAAAGTTTAAGTGGAGTGTTCGCAAGCGTTGGTAGATTAAATCCGCCTAAGCTGCGTAAGCGTGTAAAAATTACCGTTTCGGTCTTCTTGGGATTGACTGAGAGAGTTTGTTTGTTACACCAGATCTCAATTATGTTGAGTGCTACCTGCATCCTTTCAGAGAGTACATTTATGTGGATGGTCAGGTCATCAGCGTAACCAACGGTTTTAAAGTGGGCTAGTTTTAATCGTTTTAAGAGGCTGTCGAGTGTAAGGTTCCACAATAGAGGTGAGAGAACACCCCCTTGTGGGCAGCCCCTAGTAACGGTACCTTGTAAGGTGGTATTACCGATCCTTAGTTTCACGAGTCTATATCTGAGTGTGTTCTCTATCCAACCACAAAGGGTCGGAGGAACATTGTGCTCAGCCAAGGCCTCGTATATTCCTGAGAAGGTCGTTCGATCGAAGGTTCCTTCAACGTCGATGAAGACACCCAAGTCTGCCTCTTTGCGGTCCACAGCGTCGTTGATGAAGTCAACCACAGTGCTGAGAGCCGTCAGCGTTGACTTGCCCTGTGTGTAACCATGTTGATCAGAGTCCAGTGGTCTGGTGATCAGGCAGTGGTCTCTGATATATATGTCACACAGTCTCTCTAAAGTTTTCAGAAGAAAAGAGGAGAGGCTGATAGGTCTGTAAGACTTCGGGAGGAAGTAGTCCTGTTGCCCGGTTTCGGTATGAAGTTAACTGTAACATCACGCCAAATCCTAGGCAATTAGCGTGTTGCCAGGCAGCCCTGGAATATTCTCTTTAGATGCGGTAGGATCCATTCCAGACTCCATTGTAAGAGTTTTGAACGGTGCGAAGGAATTAACGGCCCACCTTAGTTTTTCTTCCTCGCAGATGAGTTTGGCCAGACTCCAATGATCCGCTGCCGGTAGATGGTTTGACTCTGGTTGGACAGTGATGGGGTTGTCAGAACCTGAGAAATGAACAGACATTAAGAGCTGTAAACTTTCTAGAAGGTTGTCGGTATAAGAACCGTCTTCCCTCTTCAACAAGCCGATACGTTTGTCTGGTTCAGAAGCGAGTACCTTCTTCAAACGAGGTACCTCGGTGAAGGAGTTAACTTCCTCACAGTAGCACCTCCACGCCGCTCGCTTCTTCTGACGGGCGGCTTTTTTAATCTCTGACAGCTTACCCTTGTAAGTTGGCCAGTTGGAAACGGTCCTGGAGTCTTAGCTCTGTTGAAGGCCGTCCTCGCCTCACGTTTGAGAGCCTCCAGTTCGGGGCACCACTTAAAAGATGAAGATTCAATTTTCAATTTGGTATGCAAACCATTTCTTCATTTTCAAAAATAAAACCTCCACGATCTATTTAACTTTTACAAATTTTTTCGTGATTCTACTAAAACGTCAAAAACAGCTCATCTCTTAACGTTTCTTGGGTGGAATTGATTTCAAATTGAAAGAACGAGTTGTATATCATTTGAAAGAGGAAGGTTCAATCTTCAGTATGATGTGCAAGTCATTTCTTCATTTTCAAAAATAAGACCTTAAGAATCCTTCAAATGTTATCATTTTTTTCGCAATTTTGCTAAAACGTCAAAAACACATCATCCTTTAACATTTCTTGGGTGGAATTGATTTCAAATTGAAACCACGAATTATACATCATTTGAAAGATGAAGGTTCAACCTTCAATTTGGTATGCAAACCAATTCTTCATTTTCAAAAATAAAACCTCCACGATTTATTTAACTTTTACAAATTTTTTCGTGGTTCTACTAAAACGTCTAAAACACCTCATCTCTTATCATTTCTTGGGTGGAATTGGTTTCAAACCGTAACAACAAGTTATGCATCATTTGAAAGAGGAAGGTTCAATCTTTAGTTTGATGTGCAAGTCATTTCTTCATTTTCAAAAATAAGACCTTCACAATCCTTCAAATGTCATAATTTTTTTCGCGATTCTACTAAAACGTTTGAAAGACGAAGATTTAACCTTCAATTTGACGTACAAGTCATTTTTTCATTTGCAAAAATAAGGCCCTCTTTGAAAATCTTAAAATTTTATGCTCTCGCTAAATATACATCATACAATCATATAGATCAAAAATATATATGGGTGTTCCGTTAAAAACATCATGTTTATACCAGTAACTACAAAAATGTAGCTTTGAGAAGTTAACAAGAAAAATTAAGTTATTAGTATTTTACAATAGAAAAATGCTTTGAAAATATTTTCACAGAGTCGAAAATGTTTTGTTTTAACATCCTGTGTATATGAAACCATAAGGGATATCGAAATGCAGTTTCAGACATATTTTTATTATAATTTTTTCTCTATCTCTTATAAAAAGAAGAATTCCCCTGTAAAAGTGTCCAATTTGGCCCATTCACCAATTTAGTTGAATATCTTTATATACCTCGTGAGAAATTGGTTTAAAAATGAGATTTTTAAGATGGTATGGTTTCTTATATTTAAGTGTTATTGTTTCTTATAGCTTTCATGGCACTTAAGTCGGAAGTTAATGGTTTTATTTTGATTGAAGTTCCAGTTAATTCTTTTTCTTTTGGGTTGTTTTGAGTTGCGTTGGGTTGGCCCATTCTTTTTATCCTAATTAAATACTAAATTACGAAAATTTTAAATCATTAAATAACAAATTTTTATCCAATAAATCAACAATTGATGACAAATTTATTCCTCCGAAACAGACTTTCTCTTTATTGCAAAATTAGTATACATATCAAAACTTCTTAAATCTCCAATAACTCTTAATTCCATTAATTGTAACTTAAATGATTGTTCGTTTAAACATTTTTCCCAATTAAACTTGTTCGTACATGTTAAATTTCTTTTTGAATTTGCCACTTCCGGTGTCGTTACGGTGTCGGCGTGCGAATTCGCTTTCGTCTACCTACTCGTTCTTTATACTATTTCGAGGCAACGAGTCGGAGGATATACGACGACGTCGGTCTGGGGCATAATTCGATCCCGTTTCCGTTATTTGGGGCGGGACGTCGCTTCCGGTGCAGGTTATTGCGGCCCTTTTCGTCACTTGCCACGCTTTAAAGACTTTGTAGAGGTCTTTGTATGTGTCGTTAATAAAATAACAAATTCCAAAAAATCTCAATATTATATATTACTTTGTTATTCAACTCTTTTAGAACGGATGTTAAACTTTAGATAAAGAATAAGATGATTTCGATTGAGATAGTTTATCGCGGGCGAGACCATTTTCTTTAATAGGAGTTACAGCGAAGAGTTATTGACAGGAAATGAATAGATAGGATTACGTATCGTGCGTGTGTACACACTCACACAAACACAAATAGTACGGGGTAATCGTTGGTAGAGATAAAGACCGTACTTGTGTATGTATTACAAATATAGATTAGAGGTACTGGAAAAAGATATTGTTGTATAGTGCAAATAATGTTCGTAAAAGAAGGTGTGTTACTTAGAAACTGATAAAGATGTATTAAAAAAACCAACATTAACATTATGAAATAATTTCTTATTAAGTATATTATTAAGATCTCGATGCCTCAACGTACTTAAATAATCTTAATATTTAGGTTGGGTTTAGATTGTTTTTTAAGATAATTTTCTCATTCCTTTCACACGTTTCTTCTCCTCCTTTTTTCTAATCCTTGTATTATAGAGTTAATACGAGTACTCGTCTAGAAATTTATCATTTCTGAGGCGTGACGTCTCCAGATAAAGACGTGCGATACTCATCTCATCCGGCAGGATACCGTCTGGGGAATTAAAATCCTCCGACTCCAAGGATACCGGCGGTAATAGGAAATGCATTCATTAAATCCGTCGATCCTCCAATTATTTTATTCCTTTATAAGTACTAAATTCACCTTGTAAATTTAAGTATTAATTCAGCAATAAATGATCACATCATCCTTTAACATTTCTTGGGTGGAATCGATTTCAAATTGAAACTACGAGTTATACATCATTTGAAAGATGAAGGTTCAACCTTCAATTTGGTATGCAAGTCATTTCTTCCTTTTCAAAAATAAAACCTCCACGATCTATTTGACTCTTACAAATTTTTTCGTGTTTCTACTAAAACGTTAAAAACAGCTCATCTCTTAACGTTTCTTGGGTGGAATTGATTTCAAATTGAAACAACGAGTTTTATATCATTTGAAAGAGGAAGCTTCAATCTTCAGTTTGATGTGCAAGTCATTTCTTCCTTTTCAAAAATAAGACCTTCACAATCCTTCAAATGTTATCATTTTTTTTTCGCAATTTTACTAAAACGTCAAAAATACATCATCCTTTAACATTTCTTGGGTGGAATCGATTTCAAATTGAAACCACGAATTATACATCATTTGGAAGATGAAGGTTCAACCTTCAATTTGGTATGCAAGTCATTTCTTCATTTTCAAAAATAAAACCTCCACGATTTATTTAACTTTTACAAATTTTTTCGTGGTTCTACTAAAACGTTTAAAACACCTCATCTCTTAACATTTCTTGAGTGGAATTGGTTTCAAACCGAAACAACAAGTTATGCATCATTTGAAAGAGGAAGCTTCAATCTTCAGTTTGATGTGCAAGTCATTTCTTCATTTTCAAAAATAAGACCTTCACAATCCTTCAAATGTCATCATTTTTTTCGCAATTTTACTAAAACGTCAAAAACACATCATCCTTTAACATTTCTTGGGTGGAATCGATTTCAAATTGAAACCACGAGTTATACATCATTTGAAAGATGAAGGTTCAACCTTCAATTTGGTATGCAAATCATTTCTTCATTTTCAAAAATGAAACCTTCACGATTTATTTAACTTTTACAAATTTTTTCGTGGTTCTACTAAAACGTCTAAAACACCTCATCTCTTAACATTTCTTGAGTGGAATTGGTTTCAAACCGAAACAACAAGTTATGCATCATTTGAAAGAGGAAGCTTCAATCTTCAGTTTGATGTGCAAGTCATTTCTTCATTTTCAAAAATAAGACCTTCACAATCCTTCAAATGTCATCATTTTTTTCGCAATTTTACTAAAACGTCAAAAACACATCATCCTTTAACATTTCTTGGGTGGAATCGATTTCAAATTGAAACCACGAATTATACATCATTTGAAAGATGAAGGTTCAACCTTCAATTTGGTATGCAAGTCATTTCTTCATTTTCAAAAATAAAACCTTCACGATTTATTTAACTTTTACAAATTTTTTCGTGGTTCTACTAATACGTCTAAAACACCTCATCTCTTAACATTTCTTGGGTGGAATTGGTTTCAAACCGAAACAACAAGTTATGCATCACTTGAAAGAGGAAGCTTTAATCTTCAGTTTGATGTGCAAGTCATTTCTTCATTTTCAAAAATAAGACCTTCACAATCCTTCAAATGTCATCATTTTTTTCGCAATTTTACTAAAACGTCAAAAATACATCATCCTTTAACATTTCTTGGGTGGAATCGATTTCAAACTGAAACCACGAATTATACATCATTTGAAAGATGAAGGTTCAACCTTCAATTTGGTATGCAAGTCATTTCTTCATTTTCAAAAATAAAACCTTCACGATTTATTTAACTTTTACAAATTTTTTCGTGGTTCTACTAAAACGTCTAAAACACTTCATCTCTTATCATTTCTTGGGTGGAATTGGTTTCAAACCGAAACAACAAGTTATGCATCATTTGAAAGAGGAAGGTTCAATCTTTAGTTTGATGTGCAAGTCATTTCTTCCTTTTCAAAAATAAAACCTTCACAATCCTTCAAATGTTATCATTTTTTTCGCAATTTTACTAAAACGTCAAAAATACATCATCCTTTAACATTTCTTGGGTGGAATCGATTTCAAATTGAAACCACGAGTTATACATCATTTGAAAGATGAAGGTTCAACCTTCAATTTGGTATGCAAATCATTTCTTCATTTTCAAAAATGAAACCTTCACGATTTATTTAACTTTTACAAATTTTTTCGTGGTTCTACTAAAACGTCTAAAACACCTCATCTCTTAACATTTCTTGAGTGGAATTGGTTTCAAACCGAAACAACAAGTTATGCATCATTTGAAAGAGGAAGCTTCAATCTTCAGTTTGATGTGCAAGTCATTTCTTCATTTTCAAAAATAAGACCTTCACAATCCTTCAAATGTCATCATTTTTTTCGCAATTTTACTAAAACGTCAAAAACACATCATCCTTTAACATTTCTTGGGTGGAATCGATTTCAAATTGAAACCACGAATTATACATCATTTGAAAGATGAAGGTTCAACCTTCAATTTGGTATGCAAGTCATTTCTTCATTTTCAAAAATAAAACCTTCACGATTTATTTAACTTTTACAAATTTTTTCGTGGTTCTACTAATACGTCTAAAACACCTCATCTCTTAACATTTCTTGGGTGGAATTGGTTTCAAACCGAAACAACAAGTTATGCATCACTTGAAAGAGGAAGCTTTAATCTTCAGTTTGATGTGCAAGTCATTTCTTCATTTTCAAAAATAAGACCTTCACAATCCTTCAAATGTCATCATTTTTTTCGCAATTTTACTAAAACGTCAAAAATACATCATCCTTTAACATTTCTTGGGTGGAATCGATTTCAAACTGAAACCACGAATTATACATCATTTGAAAGATGAAGGTTCAACCTTCAATTTGGTATGCAAGTCATTTCTTCATTTTCAAAAATAAAACCTTCACGATTTATTTAACTTTTACAAATTTTTTCGTGGTTCTACTAAAACGTCTAAAACACTTCATCTCTTATCATTTCTTGGGTGGAATTGGTTTCAAACCGAAACAACAAGTTATGCATCATTTGAAAGAGGAAGGTTCAATCTTTAGTTTGATGTGCAAGTCATTTCTTCCTTTTCAAAAATAAAACCTTCACAATCCTTCAAATGTTATCATTTTTTTCGCAATTTTACTAAAACGTCAAAAATACATCATCCTTTAACATTTCTTGGGTGGAATCGATTTCAAATTGAAACCACGAGTTATACATCATTTGAAAGATGAAGGTTCAACCTTCAATTTGGTATGCAAGTCATTTCTTCATTTTCAAAAATAAAACCTCCACGATTTATTTAACTTTTACAAATTTTTTCGTGGTTCTACTAAAACGTCTAAAACACCTCATCTCTTAACATTTCTTGAGTGGAATTGGTTTCAAACCGAAACAACAAGTTATGCATCATTTGAAAGAGGAAGCTTCAATCTTCAGTTTGATGTGCAAGTCATTTCTTCATTTTCAAAAATAAGACCTTCATAATCCTTCAAATGTCATCATTTTTTTCGCAATTTTACTAAAACGTCAAAAACACATCATCCTTTAACATTTCTTGGGTGGAATCGATTTCAAATTGAAACCACGAGTTATACATCATTTGAAAGATGAAGGTTCAACCTTCAATTTGGTATGCAAATCATTTCTTCATTTTCAAAAATGAAACCTTCACGATTTATTTAACTTTTACAGATTTTTTCGTGGTTCTACTAAAACGTTTAAAACACCTCATCTCTTAACATTTCTTGAGTGGAATTGGTTTCAAACCGAAACAACAAGTTATGCATCATTTGAAAGAGGAAGCTTCAATCTTCAGTTTGATGTGCAAGTCATTTCTTCATTTTCAAAAATAAGACCTTCACAATCCTTCAAATGTCATCATTTTTTTCGCAATTTTACTAAAACGTCAAAAACACATCATCCTTTAACATTTCTTGGGTGGAATCGATTTCAAATTGAAACCACGAGTTATACATCATTTGAAAGATGAAGGTTCAACCTTCAATTTGGTATGCAAATCATTTCTTCATTTTCAAAAATGAAACCTTCACGATTTATTTAACTTTTACAAATTTTTTCGTGGTTCTACTAAAACGTTTAAAACACCTCATCTCTTAACATTTCTTGAGTGGAATTGGTTTCAAACCGAAACAACAAGTTATGCATCATTTGAAAGAGGAAGCTTCAATCTTCAGTTTGATGTGCAAGTCATTTCTTCATTTTCAAAAATAAGACCTTCACAATCCTTCAAATGTCATCATTTTTTTCGCAATTTTACTAAAACGTCTAAAACACTTCATCTCTTATCATTTCTTGGGTGGAATTGGTTTCAAACCGAAACAACAAGTTATGCATCATTTGAAAGAGGAAGGTTCAATCTTTAGTTTGATGTGCAAGTCATTTCTTCCTTTTCAAAAATAAAACCTTCACAATCCTTCAAATGTTATCATTTTTTTCGCAATTTTACTAAAACGTCAAAAATACATCATCCTTTAACATTTCTTGGGTGGAATCGATTTCAAATTGAAACCACGAGTTATACATCATTTGAAAGATGAAGGTTCAACCTTCAATTTGGTATGCAAGTCATTTTTTCATTTTCAAAAATAAAACCTCCACGATTTATTTAACTTTTACAAATTTTTTCGTGGTTCTACTAAAACGTCTAAAACACCTCATCTCTTAACATTTCTTGAGTGGAATTGGTTTCAAACCGAAACAACAAGTTATGCATCATTTGAAAGAGGAAGCTTCAATCTTCAGTTTGATGTGCAAGTCATTTCTTCATTTTCAAAAATAAGACCTTCATAATCCTTCAAATGTCATCATTTTTTTCGCAATTTTACTAAAACGTCAAAAACACATCATCCTTTAACATTTCTTGGGTGGAATCGATTTCAAATTGAAACCACGAGTTATACATCATTTGAAAGATGAAGGTTCAACCTTCAATTTGGTATGCAAATCATTTCTTCATTTTCAAAAATGAAACCTTCACGATTTATTTAACTTTTACAGATTTTTTCGTGGTTCTACTAAAACGTTTAAAACACCTCATCTCTTAACATTTCTTGAGTGGAATTGGTTTCAAACCGAAACAACAAGTTATGCATCATTTGAAAGAGGAAGCTTCAATCTTCAGTTTGATGTGCAAGTCATTTCTTCATTTTCAAAAATAAGACCTTCACAATCCTTCAAATGTCATCATTTTTTTCGCAATTTTACTAAAACGTCAAAAACACATCATCCTTTAACATTTCTTGGGTGGAATCGATTTCAAATTGAAACCACGAGTTATACATCATTTGAAAGATGAAGGTTCAACCTTCAATTTGGTATGCAAATCATTTCTTCATTTTCAAAAATGAAACCTTCACGATTTATTTAACTTTTACAAATTTTTTCGTGGTTCTACTAAAACGTTTAAAACACCTCATCTCTTAACATTTCTTGAGTGGAATTGGTTTCAAACCGAAACAACAAGTTATGCATCATTTGAAAGAGGAAGCTTCAATCTTCAGTTTGATGTGCAAGTCATTTCTTCATTTTCAAAAATAAGACCTTCACAATCCTTCAAATGTCATCATTTTTTTCGCAATTTTACTAAAACGTCAAAAACACATCATCCTTTAACATTTCTTGGGTGGAATCGATTTCAAATTGAAACCACGAGTTATACATCATTTGAAAGATGAAGGTTCAACCTTCAATTTGGTATGCAAATCATTTCTTCATTTTCAAAAATGAAACCTTCACGATTTATTTAACTTTTACAAATTTTTTCGTGGTTCTACTAAAACGTTTAAAACACCTCATCTCTTAACATTTCTTGAGTGGAATTGGTTTCAAACCGAAACAACAAGTTATGCATCATTTGAAAGAGGAAGCTTCAATCTTCAGTTTGATGTGCAAGTCATTTCTTCATTTTCAAAAATAAGACCTTCACAATCCTTCAAATGTCATCATTTTTTTCGCAATTTTACTAAAACGTCAAAAACACATCATCCTTTAACATTTCTTGGGTGGAATCGATTTCAAATTGAAACCACGAGTTATACATCATTTGAAAGATGAAGGTTCAACCTTCAATTTGGTATGCAAGTCATTTCTTCCTTTTCAAAAATAAAACCTCCACGATTTATTTGACTTTTACAAATTTTTTCGTGGTTCTACTAAAACGTCTAAAACACCTCATCTCTTAACATTTCTTGAGTGGAATTGGTTTCAAACCGAAACAACAAGTTATGCATCATTTGAAAGAGGAAGCTTCAATCTTCAGTTTGATGTGCAAGTCATTTCTTCATTTTCAAAAATAAGACCTTCACAATCCTTCAAATTTCATCATTTTTTTCGCAATTTTACTAAAACGTCAAAAACACATCATCCTTTAACATTTCTTGGGTGGAATCGATTTCAAATTGAAACCACGAGTTATACATCATTTGAAAGATGAAGGTTCAACCTTCAATTTGGTATGCAAGTCATTTCTTCCTTTTCAAAAATAAAACCTCCACGATTTATTTGACTTTTACAAATTTTTTCGTGGTTCTACTAAAACGTCTAAAACACCTCATCTCTTAACATTTCTTGAGTGGAATTGGTTTCAAACCGAAACAACAAGTTATGCATCATTTGAAAGAGGAAGCTTCAATCTTCAGTTTGATGTGCAAGTCATTTCTTCATTTTCAAAAATAAGACCTTCACAATCCTTCAAATTTCATCATTTTTTTCGCAATTTTACTAAAACGTCAAAAACACATCATCCTTTAACATTTCTTGGGTGGAATCGATTTCAAATTGAAACCACGAGTTATACATCATTTGAAAGATGAAGGTTCAACCTTCAATTTGGTATGCAAATCATTTCTTCATTTTCAAAAATAAAACCTTCACGATTTATTTAACTTTTACAAATTTTTTCGTGGTTCTGCTAAAACGTCTAAAACAGCTCATCTCTTAACGTTTCTTGGGTGGAATTGATTTTAAATTGAAACAACGAGTTTTATATCATTTGAAAGAGGAAGCTACAATCTTCAGTTTGATGTGCAAGTCATTTCTTCATTTTCAAAAATACGACCTTCACAATCCTTCAAATGTTATCATTTTTTTCGCAATTTTACTAAAACGTCAAAAATACATCATCCTTTAACATTTCTTGGGTGGAATCGGTTTCAAATTGAAACAACGAGTTATACATCGTTTGAAAGACGAAGGTTCAACCTTCAATTTAGTATGCAAGTCATTTCTTCATTTTCAAAAATAAGACCTTCACAATCCTTCAAATGTTATCATTTTTTTCGTAATTTTACTAAAACGTCAAAAATACATCATCTTTTAACATTTCTTGGGTGGAATCGATTTCAAATTGAAACCACGAATTATACATCATTTGAAAGATGAAGGTTCAACCTTCAATTTGGTATGCAAGTCATTACTTCATTTTCAAAAATAAAACCTCCACGATTTATTTAACTTTTACAAATTTTTTCGTAGTTCTACTAAAACGTCTAAAACACCTCGTCTCTTAACATTTCTTGGGTGGAATTGGTTTCAAACCGAAACAACATGTTATGCATCATTTGAAAGAGAAAGCTTCAATCTTCAGTTTGATGTGCAAGTCATTTCTTCGTTTTCAAAAAAAAAACCTTCACAATCCTTCAAATGTTATCATTTTTGTCGCAATTTTACTAAAACGTCAAAAATACATCATTCTTTAACATTTCTTGGGTGGAATCGACTTCAAATTGAAACCACGAGTTATACATCATTTGAAAGATGAAGGTTCAACCTACAATTTGGTATGCAAGTCATTTCTTCATTTTCAAAAATAAGATCTTCACAATCCTTCAAATGTTATCATTTTTTTCGCAATTTTACTAAAACGTCAAAAACACCATCCTTTAACATTTCTTGGGTGTAATCGATTTCAAATTGAAACCACGAGTTATACATCATTTGAAAGATGAAGCTTCAATCTTCAGTTTGATGTGCAACTCATTTCTTCATTTTCAAAAATAAGACCTTCACAATCCTTCAAATGTTATCATTTTTTTCGCAATTTTACTAAAACGTCAAAAATACATCATCCTTTAACATTTCTTGGGTGGAATCGATTTCAAATTGAAACCACGAGTTATACATCATTTGAAAGATGAAGGTTCAACCTTCAATTTGGTATGCAAGTCATTTCCTCATTTTCAAAAATAAAACCTCCACGATTTATTTAACTTTTACAAATTTTTTCGTAGTTCTACTAAAACGTCTAAAACACCTCATCTCTTAACATTTCTTGGGTGGAATTGGTTTCAAACCGAAACAACAAGTTATGCATCATTTGAAAGAGGAAGCTTCAATCTTCAGTTTGATGTGCAAGTCATTTTTTCATTTTCAAAAATAAGACCTTCACAATCCTTCAAATGGCATCATTTTTTTCGCAATTTTACTAAAACGTCAAAAACACATCATCCTTTAACATTTCTTGGGTGGAATCGATTTCAAATTGAAACCACGAATTATACATCATTTGAAAGATGAAGGTTCAACCTTCAATTTGGTGTGCAAGTCATTTCTTCCTTTTCAAAAATAAAACCTTCACGATTTATTTAACTTTTACAAATTTTTTCGTGGTTCTACTAAAACGTCTAAAACACCTCATCTCTTAACATTTCTTGGGTGGAATTGGTTTCAAACCGAAACAACAAGTTATGCATCATTTGAAAGAGGAAGCTTCAATCTTCAGTTTGATGTGCAAGTCATTTTTTCATTTTCAAAAATAAGACCTTCACAATCCTTCAAATGGCATCATTTTTTTCGCAATTTTACTAAAACGTCAAAAACACATCATCCTTTAACATTTCTTGGGTGGAATCGATTCCAAATTGAAACCACGAGTTATACATCATTTGAAAGATGAAGGTTCAACCTTCAATTTGGTATGCAAGTCATTTCTTCCTTTTCAAAAATAAAACCTCCACGATTTATTTGACTTTTACAAATTTTTTCGTGGTTCTACTAAAACGTCTAAAACACCTCATCTCTTAACATTTCTTGAGTGGAATTGGTTTCAAACCGAAACAACAAGTTATGCATCATTTGAAAGAGGAAGCTTCAATCTTCAGTTTGATGTGCAAGTCATTTCTTCATTTTCAAAAATAAGACCTTCACAATCCTTCAAATTTCATCATTTTTTTCGCAATTTTACTAAAACGTCAAAAACACATCATCCTTTAACATTTCTTGGGTGGAATCGATTTCAAATTGAAACCACGAGTTATACATCATTTGAAAGATGAAGGTTCAACCTTCAATTTGGTATGCAAACCAATTCTTCATTTTCAAAAATAAAACCTCCACGATTTATTTAACTTTTACAAATTTTTTCGTGGTTCTACTAAAACGTCTAAAACACCTCATCTCTTAACATTTCTTGAGTGGAATTGGTTTCAAACCGAAACAACAAGTTATGCATCATTTCAAAGAGGAAGCTTCAATCTTCAGTTTGATGTGCAAGTCATTTCTTCATTTTCAAAAATAAGACCTTCACAATCCTTCAAATGTTATCATTTTTTTCGCAATTTTACTAAAACGTCAAAAACACATCATCCTTTAACATTTCTTGGGTGGAATCGATTTCAAATTGAAACCACGAGTTATACATCATTTGAAAGATGAAGGTTCAACCTTCAATTTGGTATGCAAGTCATTTCTTCATTTTCAAAAATAAAACCTCCACGATCTATTTGACTTTTACAAATTTTTTCGTGATTCTACTAAAACGTCAAAAACAGCTCATCTCTTAACGTTTCTTGGGTGGAATTGATTTCAAATTGAAACAACGAGTTTTATATCATTTGAAAGAGGAAGCTTCAATCTTCAGTTTGATGTGCAAGTCATTTCTTCATTTTCAAAAATAAGACCTTCACAATCCTTCAAATGTCATCATTTTTTTCGCAATTTTACTAAAACGTCAAAAATACATCATCCTTTAACATTTCTTGGGTGGAATCGATTTCAAATTGAAACCACGAGTTATACATCATTTGAAAGATGAAGGTTCAACCTTCAATTTGGTATGCAAGTCATTTCTTCATTTTCAAAAATAAAACCTCCACGATTTATTTAACTTTTACAAATTTTTTCGTAGTTCTACTAAAACGTCTAAAACACCTCATCTCTTAACATTTCTTGGGTGGAATTGGTTTCAAACCGAAACAACAAGTTATGCATCACTGAAAGAGGAAGCTTCAATCTTCAGTTTGATGTGCAAGTCATTTCTTCATTTTCAAAAATAAGACCTTCACAATCCTTCAAATGTCATCATTTTTTTCGCAATTTTACAAAAACATCAAAAATACATCATCCTTTAACATTTCTTGGGTGGAATCGATTTCAAATTGAAACCACGAATTATACATCATTTGAAAGATGAAGGTTCAACCTTCAATTTGGTATGCAAGTCATTTCTTCATTTTCAAAAATAAAACCTTCACGATTTATTTAACTTTTACAGATTTTTTCGTGGTTCTACTAAAACGTCTAAAACACCTCATCTCTTAACGTTTCTTGGGTGGAATTGATTTCAAATTGAAACAACGAGTTTTATATCATTTGAAAGAGGAAGCTTCAATCTTCAGTTTGATGTGCAAGTCATTTCTTCATTTTCAAAAATAAGACCTTCACAATCCTTCAAATGTCATCATTTTTTTCGCAATTTTACAAAAACATCAAAAATACATCATCCTTTAACATTTCTTGGGTGGAATCGATTTCAAATTGAAACCACGAATTATACATCATTTGAAAGATGAAGGTTCAACCTTCAATTTGGTATGCAAGTCATTTCTTCATTTTCAAAAATAAAACCTTCACGATTTATTTAACTTTTACAGATTTTTTCGTGGTTCTACTAAAACGTCTAAAACACCTCATCTCTTAACGTTTCTTGGGTGGAATTGATTTCAAATTGAAACAACGAGTTTTATATCATTTGAAAGAGGAAGCTTCAATCTTCAGTTTGATGTGCAAGTCATTTCTTCATTTTCAAAAATAAGACCTACACAATCCTTCAAATGTCATCATTTTTTTCGCAATTTTACTAAAACGTCAAAAATACATCATCCTTTAACATTTCTTGGGTGGAATCGATTTCAAATTGAAACCACGATTATACATCATTTGAAAGATGAAGGTTCAACCTTCAATTTAGTATGTAAATCATTTCTTCATTTTCAAAAATAAAACCTTCACGATTTATTTAACTTTTACAAATTTTTTCGTGGTTCTACTAAAACGTCTAAAACACCTCATCTCTTAACATTTCTTGAGTGGAATTGGTTTCAAACCGAAACAACAAGTTATGCATCATTTGAAAGAGGAAGCTTCAATCTTCAGTTTGATGTGCAAGTCATTTCTTCATTTTCAAAAATAAGACCTTCACAATCCTTCAAATGTTATCATTTTTTTCGCAATTTTACTAAAACGTCAAAAACACATCATCCTTTAACATTTCTTGGGTGGAATCGATTTCAAATTGAAACCACGAGTTATACATCATTTGAAAGATGAAGGTTCAACCTTCAATTTGGTATGCAAACCAATTCTTCATTTTCAAAAATAAAACCTCCACGATTTATTTAACTTTTACAAATTTTTTCGTGGTTCTACTAAAACGTCTAAAACACCTCATCTCTTATCATTTCTTGGGTGGAATTGGTTTCAAACCGAAACAACAAGTTATGCATCATTTGAAAGAGGAAGGTTCAATCTTTAGTTTGATGTGCAAGTCATTTCTTCATTTTCAAAAATAAGACCTACACAGTCCTTCAAATGTCATCATTTTTTTCGCAATTTTACTAAAACGTCAAAAATACATCATCCTTTAACATTTCTTGGGTGGAATCGATTTCAAATTGAAACCACGAATTATACATCATTTGAAAGATGAAGGTTCAACCTTCAATTTGGTATGCAAATCATTTCTTCATTTTCAAAAATAAAACCTTCACGATTTATTTAACTTTTACAATTTTTTTCGTGGTTCTACTAAAACGTCTAAAACACCTCATCTCTTAACATTTCTTGAGTGGAATTGGTTTCAAACCGAAACAACAAGTTATGCATCATTTGAAAGAGGAAGCTTCAATCTTCAGTTTGATGTGCAAGTTATTTCTTCATTTTCAAAAATAAGACCTTCACAATCCTTCAAATGTTATCATTTTTTTCGCAATTTTACTAAAACGTCAAAAACACCTCATCTTTTAACATTTCTTGGGTGGAATTGGTTTCAAACCGAAACAACAAGTTATGCATTTCTTCATTTTCAAAAATAAGACCTTCACAATTTCATCCGGCAGGATACCGTCTGGGGAATTAAAATCCTCCGACTCCAAGGATACCGGCGGTAATAGGAAATGCATTCATTAAATCCGTCGATCCTCCAATTATTTTATTCACCTTGTAAATTTAAGTATTAATTCCACAATAAATGATCATTTTTTAATTTTTACCTTTTTTGTAAAGTTAAAGAAGTGGGCCGAGAGAAAATATTTCTTTTCTTGGTTTCCTTCCACCTCCACATCGTCGGCAACGGCCACAACGACGACGTGGAAGTGATTAATGTCTACGATCGGGCTGTTAAAGCCGCAACGGGCACAAATCATCTTACAGAAAGAGGGCCGCGATGTTATCCGACAGGAAGCGGATATGATTATTTTAGAACGGCTTTCTGTCCGACTTCGCTTTGCAAGAATTTTACATAATATCAAAATTTTAAAAATAATCTCAATCAAATTTCGTTTTTTAATTATTTATTGAGAAGCGAATAAAAAATTACGGATTTTTTTTTGCAAGGGGAAGTCCATTAAACGGAAGCGGTTTTTTTTTGTGTTATGAATGGAGGTAAATGCTTTATCGGTTTTTTGTGGTTTGCAAAAAATAGATAGTTAATCTAAATAATACAATTTGTTATTAAAAAAGTATTTAATTAACATCTTACAAAAACAATTTTTTTGTTTCAACTTTTTTCTGTTATTAAAGAAAATTTTGTTTACTCAGAAAATTGTTATAACAAATCGTTGAATGTCTTAAAATTTTTTTGATCAAAAACGTTCATGTCCCATCCATTAATATTTTTAAGAAATAATTTCATTAATTTGAATCAATTAAATTCAGAAATAAACTTCTAAAAAAAGAAGTTAATTTATAATTTAATAACTTAAGATTCCTTTTCCTTTAAATAAATGAGAAATATGCAACTTCATCTCTCATCTTTATAGAAATGGTGTGAACTATAATCTTTACCCTCACGGATTTATCTCGTCCTCTTCCCCTTTGCTTGCTAATTTGAGTGGTTTGAATAAAATCGTACAAAATCACCAAAAAATTAATTAAAGTAAGTAAAATTTTTAAATAAGTTGGGTAGTGACATCTCTTCGTCAATATTCAAAGCTATTATAAATTTTCAAGAAAGAAATCTGTAATTTTAAAAAATTTTGATTTTTGCAACCAAAAAATGTTTTTGCAAAGATATTATCCTGCATAATGTCCCTGTAATTGTGTTAGTATATGGAATTGCACCATGCACTGCATAGTGCCATTAATGTAAAGTATATGCTTTGTCCTGAAGAACAAAAATTTTGGATTGATTAGGACCGACTAGCAGGAACTTCCTCTCATCACTTTTTCCTACTGCCCTTCTCTTGCTTGGGTTCAGTTGAAACAAGACTCAGTTAATCCAAATTCAAATTAACCGATTCTGGTAATCATCCTGTACAATATGGGTGGATTCCGAAAGATTCAAGCTTTGTTTTTCAAGATACCAAATTGCAACTTTAATGTTTGGTATTAATCCTGATAACTAATCTTAGTGCATAGTGCCATTAATGTGCAAAGTGCCATTAATGTGAAGTATATGCTTTATCCTGAAGAACAAAAATTTTGGATTGATTAGGACCGAGTAGCAGGAACCTCCTCTCATCACTCCGCAGGACTTTCTCCTACTGCCCTTCTCCTGCTTGGGTTTAATTGAAACAAGACTCAGTTGATCTAAATTCAAATTATCCGATTCTGGTAACCATCCTATATAATATTGGTGGATTCCGAAAGATTCAAGCTTTGTTTTTCAAGATACCAAATTGCAACTTTAATGTTTGGTATTAATCCTGATAACAAATCTTAGTGCATAGTGCCATTAATGTGCAAAGTGCCATTAATGTGAAGTATATGCTTTATCCTGAAGAACAAAAATTTTGGATTGAATAGGACCAAGTAGCAAGAACCTCCTCTCATCACTCCGCAGGACTTTCTCCTACTGCCCTTCTCCTGCTTGGGTTTAATTGAAACAAGACTCAGTTAGTCTAAATTCAAATTAACCGATTCTGGTAACCAGCCTGTATAATATTGGCGGATTCCGAAATACTCAAGCTTTGTTTTTCAAGATACCAAATTGCAACTTTAATGTTTGGTATTAATCCTGATAACAAATCTTAGTGCATAGTGCCATTAATGTGCAAAGTGCCATTAATGTGAAGTATATGCTTTATCCTGAAGAACAAAAATTTTGGATTGAATAGGACCAAGTAGCAAGAACCTCCTCTCATCACTCCGCAGGACTTTCTCCTACTGCCCTTCTCCTGCTTGGGTTTAATTGAAACAAGACTCAGTTAGTCTAAATTTAAATTAACCGATTCTAGTAACCAGCCTGTATAATATTGGCGGATTCCGAAATACTCAAGCTTTGTTTTTCAAGATACCAAATTGCAACTTTAATGTTTGGTATTAATCCTGATAACTAATCTTAGTGCATAGTGCCATTAATGTGCAAAGTGCCATTAATGTGAAGTATATGCTTTATCCTGAAGAACAAAAATTTTGGATTGATTAGGACCGAGTAGCAGGAACCTCCTCTCATCACTCCGCAGGACTTTCTCCTACTGCCCTTCTCCTGCTTGGGTTTAATTGAAACAAGACTCAGTTGATCTAAATTCAAATTATCCGATTCTGGTAACCATCCTATATAATATTGGTGGATTCCGAAAGACTCAAGCTTTATTTTTCAAGATATCAAATTGCAACTTTAATGTTTGGTATTAATCCTGATAACAAATCTTAGTGCATAGTGCCATTAATGTGCAAAGTGCCATTAATGTGAAGTATATGCTTTATCCTGAAGAACAAAAATTTTGGATTGAATAGGACCGAGTAGCAAGAACCTCCTCTCATCACTCCGCAGGACTTTCTCCTACTGCCCTTCTCCTGCTTGGGTTTAATTGAAACAAGACTCAGTTAGTCTAAATTCAAATTAACCGATTCTGGTAACCAGCCTGTATAATATTGGCGGATTCCGAAATACTCAAGCTTTGTTTTTCAAGATACCAAATTGCAACTTTAATGTTTGGTATTAATCCTGATAACAAATCTTAGTGCATAGTGCCATTAATGTGCAAAGTGCCATTAATGTGAAGTATATGCTTTATCCTGAAGAACAAAAATTTTGGATTGAATAGGACCAAGTAGCAAGAACCTCCTCTCATCACTCCGCAGGACTTTCTCCTACTACCCTTCTCCTGCTTGGGTTTAATTGAAACAAGACTCAGTTAGTCTAAATTTAAATTAACCGATTCTGGTAACCAGCCTGTATAATATTGGCGGATTCCGAAATACTCAAGCTTTGTTTTTCAAGATACCAAATTGCAACTTTAATGTTTGGTATTAATCCTGATAACTAATCTTAGTGCATAGTGCCATTAATGTGCAAAGTGCCATTAATGTGAAGTATATGCTTTATCCTGAAGAACAAAAATTTTGGATTGATTAGGACCGAGTAGCAGGAACCTCCTCTCATCACTCCGCAGGACTTTATCCTACTGTCCTTCTCCTGCTTCGGTTTAATTGAAACAAGACTCAGTTGATCTAAATTCAAATTATCCGATTCTGGTAACCATCCTATATAATATTGGTGGATTCCGAAAGACTCAAGCTTTGTTTTTCAAGATACCAAATTGCAACTTTAATGTTTGGTATTAATTCTGATAACTAATCTTAGTACATAGTGCCATTAATGTGCAAGGTGCCATTAATGTGAAGTATATGCTTTATCCTGAAGAACAAAAATTTTGGATTGATTAGGACCGAGTAGCAGGAACCTCCTCTCATCACTCCGCAGGACTTTCTCCTACTGCCCTTCTCCTGCTTGGGTTTAATTGAAACAAGACTCCGTTGATCTAAATTCAAATTAACCGATTCTGGTAACCATCCTGTATAATATTTGTGGATTCCAAAAGACTCAAGCTTTATTTTTCAAGATACCACATTGCAACTTCAATATTTGGTATTAATGCTAATAACAAATTTTAGTGCATAGTGCCATTAATGTGCATAGTGCCATTAATGTGAAGTATATGCTTTATCCTGAAGAACAAAAATTTTGGATTGATTAGGACCGACTAGCAGGAACCTCCTCTCATCACTCCGCAGAACTCTCTCCTACTGCCCTTCTCCTGCTTGGGTTCAGTAGAAACAAGACTCAGTTAGTCTAAATTCAAATTAACCGATTCTGGTAACCGCCCTGTATAATATTGGTGGATTCCGAAAGACTCAACCTTTGTTTTTCAAGATACCAAATTGCAACTTCAACACTTGGCATTAATCCTGATAACAAATCTTAAACGACCACGTGATTTTCCAAAAATTTTACACATATGCTGATTATCTCTCTTAAATGGTGTACATAAAAAGATATATAGGGATCCATTTAAAAAAATTAAGTTAATTACAGTCCGGAATTGTAAAACTGAATGGCTGAAAATAATTTTAATCGATGCAGCTTTGTTGGTTATGCATGATGATATAAAATATTTCTTTTATTTTCAAGAGTAAAGCTACAATCTTCCGTTCTCGCACTATTGATCCACCCAGTATGTGAGAGAAACCAAATTATCATATACTTTTGAGCAATACTATAACTAACCATTTTTAAAGATATTTATATCAAGGATGGGGAGAATGAAATTGCTGGAGGGGATGAATAACGTATGGACGGGTAATAAGGGAAGAATAGAATTAACTTACTTTAGCCGATATACAAGGTATACATGAAGATACTGTTGGGAAAACTGAAGGAAGAGATGGAGTTGGGGGGAATTTTGCCGGACTAATCGATAGCGTGTATGTGTTGAAGCATCTGGCAGATAATGAGTTGGATAAGAAATGGGGGAAATTGAAGAAATCTGAAGGCAGCTTTTAATAAGGTGGATAGGGGGAAATTGTCGGAGAAGACGGGGAAGAGGGATTACCTAATAGCGAGAGTGAAGGAAATGTACATGGAGATTTAGAATAAAAGTAGGGAATAAGCTAAGCGACGTGTTCTGGACGACAAAGGGACTGAAACAGGGATGTGTGCTGATTTCAAGTCTGTTTGCATTGTATAGGGTGGATTTGAAATATAGATTGAAGAAAATCATGGCGAAAGAGCCGGTGGAGATAAAAGATATGATAAAAACCTTGGAAAGATATTTTAGGGGAAAGGGGTTGGAAGTAAATGTAGGGTAGATGAAGATGATGAAGTTTTATGAGGGCAAGAGAAAAAGAGCAAAAAGCTGGAGATGGGAGGGAATGGAGATCGAGGAAGTTAGAGAGTATATGTACTTAGGGATGTGTTAAGGGAGGATAATATGGAGCTGTCGAATGTGAAAGCAATGGCAAAAAATGCGAATAAGATGATGGGACAAGAATCGAGTTGGGGAGAGAGAGTCTTTGGAAAGAATGTGGCAATGAGGAAGATTATGTTTGAAGACCTGGTTAGTAGTGTAAATATGTATGGGGCAGAAGCATGGAGATAGAGGGAGTACGAAATACTGAAGGACGTGCTAGCTAGATATTGCAGATGGATATAGTGAAGAAAGAGCTAAAGGTGGATAAGATCAGAGTGGATGCGGGCAGGAGGGCAGTGAAATATGAAGAAGGGAAGCCAAACTGCGGTATCTTAAGGGAGTACTTGAGTGAAATTAGAAAGGGAAAGGTCAGATATGCGAAAGGAGACGGAGACAATTATTATAAAAGATGTCTAGAAACAAGAAAGAAGGACAAAAATTCAAACAAGAAGAAGAAGAAAATCAGTTAGAGTAAGCAAGGAAAAAACGGAGAATATGGTTGCTTAACATATCATTACAATATTTCAAAAAGCAATAAGGGTAGAAGAAAAACTTATGGTGACAATTAGGTACTCATTCAACATAATCGCTGAATCATTCCGTTTGGGATACACAACATAACATAACATAACAAAAGGAGCATATCGTGCAATTCAAATAAAGACGAAAAAAAAAAGAATTTAATAACAAAATTTTTACCATTAAATTTAATGCTGGCATGTTGAGTGCACAAGATATACACCACTAACTCTGCTATGTAGCAGTGTTGCGCGTGGTTTTACAACTTACAATGCCAGCACGCACTGATTAATTAAATAGTTTAAATACTTTAGCAAAATCATGTTTTAAGCTTGAAGTCATGTTTTAATTGAAGATTTGAGACTGGTTTGACCCAAAGATAAACCATTTTCAAGTGTATACTTCAACCGTACAAGAGATCGTACATACAACATGTGCTGCATACCAGATGAAGAAAAATGTAAGAAAATGAAAAAGAATTACATAACACCAATCCAACCCAACCCAACTGTATAGATGCAATAGAAAGCACGCACAAATTATCTCACCATCAAAAAATAGCACGTTATATTTTAATTATAAGGAGTATTTTTTTATAGTGCTTCTCGCTTTAGTTGAAATGGATTGTAAATGTATGTATGTAAATTTGGCGATCTTGGAAAATAGCGATGCAGGGGTCTTTGCACGGTCAGATTTAGCAAACAAAGACTTTGATTATACCAGAACCAAAAGAATTACCAGGAACGCGATTTCGAAGAATGGTTGGCGGCGAAGCGTTTCCATTAAAAACATGTGAATCTAAAAAAGCATATTGCTACAGGCATAGCAGAGCACGAAGAGTTTGTACCATTTTGTACCAAAAATGTGTCCGTTATGACTGGACTTGTAACTTGTCGCGCGACGTTATTGCCTAGTTGGTCAAATTTGCAGCGCAGTATCGTGCTATGTATCGTCAACACTAATATTACCCCTTAATAGGAAGTCATAACATATCTATGATTATGTATAACAAACTTCAAACTTAATCTAGCACCGATAAGAAACTCATATTTAAGAATCTGTTTGATATGGTTGGAAATGAAAAAAATATGGAAAAAATGTCTATGAATGAAAAATAAAGAAAATTTGTAATGCATGTACAGGATGGTTCTATAAATTAGCACTTACTGATTTTACGATATTTTAGTTACTTTTTTCCTAACTCTTACTTTTCCTTACTCTTAATGATAGTTAATCATTATGCTGTCTGTATTATTAAAGATATTTCAGTCTTATGTTGAACAGCGTCTCTTATATTTAGAGACAAATTGTATAATACCACTTAGAAGTCTGTTTTTGAAAATTGGTTTACGTTCATCCGGGCTTTGAATCAGGAGATGTTAACATTACTTTATTTCACCTTTGATATAGTTGATAACAGCTTTGGTATTGAGCATCTTAAACTTTATCAGGTTGGATGTAAACTGTTTAAAGTCTTCCAGGTGAGCCTAGATACCATTTGTGCGTGGTGTAAATGAGATGATCTTTTGTTAATTTGTCGTAGTCTTATGGAAAAAATTTGGATATTACCTCTGAAAAATTAAACTGCTTCTATATGATTATGGTTAGATTATGATCACATATGAAGTGGAAAAATAGTATAGGAAAGGCAGGTTTCTGTTGGCTTAATGACCGTTAGAGTCATAACACCAACAGAGTGTAAGCTGTTTACAGACCCCACTAATGAATTGTGGTAGGTACTATTATTTATGTTAACAATGCCATCATTTGACGGAGCCTGAATGATTAAATGTCTTGAATGGTAGTCTTGGATTTGAAAGTGAAGATTCTCTGGTTTAGGCTTAGATACTTACATGTTTACAGATAAATCAAAACGCCAGAAAGAGTGGGGGCAGGAGTATATCGCCAGACATATCTATATATGTGCAAGAATTTGCTTGTATTTAATATTTGTTTATAATATTTTCCCTCATCGAGATATTATTTACCCCCTCTACACTCTTCCTCCATTTTTACACCTTCCACTCCTCAGCCCAATCACTCCCTACCCTATTATTCCACCTCGCCCACAAGATCCGCTCCCTATCGATCTCCTCCTCCTTCAACTCACTGCACCCATTCAACATATGTTCCATTATTTTCCATTCCTCTCTGTAAAGCCTATACCACATCTCTCCTCATCGACTATCCAGTATCTATTAGCTCTCTCCTCTTTTACACATCGGGACCTAGACACCAATTTCTTGCCTTTCTCATCTCCTTCCAATACCGAGTATAAAGGTAGCCTCTCCGTAATTATAAAATAATGTCAAAAGACCTCTTACTTGCTTTATTAATAAAAAATTTTCAGTCGTACATGTTTCGGGCAATACCCATCATCAGCGACAAGCTGTTAAAGATAAATTACAAATATCAATATAAAAAATCTTAAAATAAAATTACAAAAGGTTAAAATATTAAAAACTAGAAATCTTATAATAATCCAAAAAAAAAAAAAAAAAAAATTTTCATACAAAATACTTATCATGTTGTAAAAATATTAATAAAAAATAAATGACACGTCTGAACTATGAAACATTAACTTGAAATCTCAAAATAACGTGGTTATATAATCGTAATATAATAAATATAAAAAATATAAAGAATATGTAATAAAAAAGAACTTACTGTCAGTAGCTGCAGGAAAAAGGAATATTAAAATTAAAAAACATTAATTTTCTGAAGGAATATTAAGTTAATTTGATAAATATAAATTTTTTGGCGAAATTTGAAATTAAAGATGTTAAAAAGGCAAGAGAATAAGCGACACTGAAGGTGACTGCAATGATAATTCGCTATAAAAGAAAGAAAAGAAGAGAAAAATCGAGCAGGATGGAGAGAGGAATAACATCAAAAAAAGGTTAAAACTTCTCTTGGTAAAGATTGCCAAAAATTGAAAAGTGATCTATAAATAAAATATGTTTGAATAATATAAAATGTGTATAAAGCCAAAATGTTCACAAATATTATAAAAGACCGGAAATTGTAAGTTAAATTAAATATTTAAACAAAGGTTCATAATTATTAAAAATCTGATCGTTAATAACATTATGCATGACATTCTTCTTATATTTATGAATCTCCAAAAGCTCCAATAAATCCAACCTATAACTTTTAGGACATTTATGAATTAGTTTCACATTATTATAGTCTATGCAATGACCTGTTTCAATTCTATGTTTATATACATTTGATTGGGCTTTATTTCTATGTTCATTAATGCGAGTTTCCAATTTTCGGCCAGTTTGGCCTATGTATATGCTATTACAATTCAGGCAATTAATAGTGTACACTCCACTGTCTTTCAAATGATTGTTCTTATTTATGTGAAAATTAGAAAGTAAATTAAATACAGTATTATGATTAGAAAAGGCTAAGGAAATGTTATATTTTTTAAACAAATGAATGCTCTTTGCGGAGACGAAATTAAAAGGGATAGATTTATATATTGAAACAATTTCTGTTTTATTGTATAAAGGATCTTTACGTTGTTGAATATTGTGTATAAGTTTGTCAATAATCTTCTTAGGGAAACCATTGTTTTTAGCTAAAGTATATATGTAATTCAATTCCAAAGTTCTGTTATTATCAAGAAGGGAGTTAGACTCCCTTCTTGAAAGACAAAGTTAATTGTTTTTTTAATAGTTCAATGTTCATACACATGAATCCTAAGATACCTAGACTTTACGGTTTACCCAAATTACATAAACCTGACATTCCAATCAGACCCATAACTTCTTTTAATTCATCGCCTACAGCAAAGATAGCAGAATTTTTGAAAAACATTTTTAAAAAAATAGATTTCAAACCCACTTTTTCTATTTCAAATTCCCTTAATTTCATAAATAAAACTAAAACACTTGATTATAAAAATAAAATTATGGTCTCTTTTGATGTTACTAATCTCTATGCTAATGTCCCCATTGATTTAACTTTGGATTTAGTGTCAAATATGTTTAATGGCTACTTTGCTAATAAAAATACCGTCACAAATTTAAACACACTTCTCAGGCATTTAATAACTCAAAATTATTGTTCATTCAATGATGATTTTTATCATATTTCGGAGGGTCTACCAATGGGAATGCCCCTTTCAGGGTTACTTTCTGATATTTTTCTGAATCACATAGAAAACAATTTTATAATGATAAACACTAATCCTTTTAAGAATAACATTTATAGTTGGGTGAGATATGTGGATGATATTTTTTGTGTATGGGATGGTGATGAGGCTTCGATTGTTAATTTTCTTGATTTCCTTAATGATATTCATCCTAAACTACATTTTACTCATGAGATAGAATTAAATAATAGTATTAATTTTTTGGATCTAAAAATCACTCGATTGGAAGACTATGTAACCTATAATATTTTTAGAAAACCAACAGCTGTTCCTTCTACAATTCCTTTCAATTCGGCACATCCTTTAGATCATAAATTAGCGAATTTCAGATTTCTAATTAACAGATGTTTAGATTACCCATTGTCAGATAATAACAGAACTTTGGAATTGAATTACATATATACTTTAGCTAAAAACAATGGTTTCCCTAAGAAGATTATTGACAAACTTATACACAATATTCAACAACGTAAAGATCCTTTATACAATAAAACAGAAATTGTTTCAATATATAAATCTATCCCTTTTAATTTCGTCTCCGCAAAGAGCATTCATTTGTTTAAAAAATATAACATTTCCTTAGCCTTTTCTAATCATAATACTGTATTTAATTTACTTTCTAATTTTCACATAAATAAGAACAATCATTTGAAAGACAGTGGAGTGTACACTATTAATTGCCTGAATTGTAATAGCATATACATAGGCCAAACTGGCCGAAAATTGGAAACTCGCATTAATGAACATAGAAATAAAGCCCAATCAAATGTATATAAACATAGAATTGAAACAGGTCATTGCATAGACTATAATAATGTGAAACTAATTCATAAATGTCCTAAAAGTTATAGGTTGGATTTATTGGAGCTTTTGGAGATTCATAAATATAAGAAGAATGTCATGCATAATGTTATTAACGATCAGATTTTTAATAATTATGAACCTTTGTTTAAATATTTAATTTAACTTACAATTTCCGGTCTTTTATAATATTTGTGAACATTTTGGCTTTATACACATTTTATATTATTCAAACATATTTTATTTATAGATCACTTTTCAATTTTTGGCAATCTTTACCAAGAGAAGTTTTAACCTTTTTTTGATGTTATTCCTCTCTCCATCCTGCTCGATTTTTCTCTTCTTTTCTTTCTTTTATAGCGAATTATCATTGCAGTCACCTTCAGTGTCGCTTATTCTCTTGCCTTTTTAACATCTTTAATTTCAAATTTCGCCAAAAAATTTATATTTATCAAATTAACTTAATATTCCTTCAGAAAATTAATGTTTTTTAATTTTAATATTCCTTTTTCCTGCAGCTACTGACAGTAAGTTCTTTTTTATTACATATTCTTTATATTTTTTATATTTATTATATTACGATTATATAACCACGTTATTTTGAGATTTCAAGTTAATGTTTCATAGTTCAGACGTGTCATTTATTTTTTATTAATATTTTTACAACATGATAAGTATTTTGTATGAAAATTTTTTTTTTTTTTTTGATTATTATAAGATTTCTAGTTTTTAATATTTTAACCTTTTGTAATTTTATTTTAAGATTTTTTATATTGATATTTGTAATTTATCTTTAACAGCTTGTCGCTGATGATGGGTATTGCCCGAAACATGTACGACTGAAAATTTTTTATTAATAAAGCAAGTAAGAGGTCTTTTGACATTATTTTATAATTTTGACTTGCAACATGGATTCCAATATATCTCCGTAATTATGCTCCTGTGCATTTCGTTATAACCTCCCTCTTTTATTTGTGTCCTTTTTTCCTGTCTCTGGACATATCTCAGTTCCCGAATAATCCATTCTTTTGTAATAATTGTCTCAGTCTCCTTTCCTTCCTTCTACAATCCCGTTAAGTGCTAATGAAATAGAAGCAGTGCGCTTCCATTTCCTCTTCTGCTATCTCCTCTCCCCCATAGCATCCCAACTCCATTAACCTCGTTTCAACTCCTCCCAATAATTGCTTAAAGTAGCCTTTCCATTGTGTCATGTGTATTTCGCTGGTGATCCCATCTCTACCCTTCTTTATCTTATTCAAATATTTTCAGACCTTCCCCTCCCTTGTTATCAAATTAATCTCCCCCGCCTCCTTCTCATATACATATCCATACGTATATTAAATTATATGCTATTTATAACATTTTTGGATTAAATTAGGAATATTTGCAGATAATTAAAATTTAATAAAACCAACAATTTATGTATAGAACTTTTATTTACATAAAAAAAAGTTTTTTTAATATATGTAGTTAATGCCATGTAGTAAAAATATTAAAAAAAAATCGTTTCCACCAAACAGCACAAGGTCTAATTCAAAAAAAAATCTCATCACCATAAACTCTCAACAATTTTTTTGTACCATTTTCATCTTGTTTCTTGATATTACTAAAATTCACATTGCGGTTGTCCATAAATCGGAATAACTTTGATTTTTGGCGGTTTGAGCGGATATATAACCGGGCAATACACGTGCCATGGTTGGCAGCAGGGTGGCCACGCGTAAACGGAATAAATTGGTGGTGTTCGAATTGGTACGGTACAATGTGTACAGTACGGAGCCGGACCCATTATAGCCATTTTTAAAAATTTCTTGTATTTTTATGTTTTTCTCGATAATTTCGTTTGGTAGGTTTTTACTACACGGCGATTTAAATAACACTTAATAATTTTTGAATTAATTTTTGCCGAAAAATTTTTATGCCAAAAAACGATGTTTACAGTTTGATTAATTTTGAATAATTACATTTTGTTTTTATTTCATTTATTGACGTTTCTATTGAAAATGAAATAAATAAATAGTGCATTGTTTTTGTATAGAGCAAAACCAGCATAAGATGCTCAAAAAAGTTTAAAGAAATCTTTGCCATAATCACAAAAGTATTTTTTTTAACAATAAATTTTGTGTTAGAAAATAATAACTTACTTTTTAACTTGCTATTATATATCCGCTTTTTCTTATAATTGAATTTAGCAAGTGATAGAAGCCGGTTGAAATACCCCATTGAATTTTTCAACAAGTGCTATTCGACAAACAACGTGCAAACTTATTGCAGTTTTTAAACATTTTTATGTCCTTAAGGGCTTTTATTATTCTCTATGAACAAGAAAAGGACCTCCGATCATTTATTCCCTCCAATCAAGGAAATCAACAAGAGGTACTCATGGGATCCCACAACACTTTTATCCCAAATTAAATACGTCGCTTTAGTGGATGTCTCCGATGAGAACAATGATCCTAGTACTTCAGCAACTAACAACCCTGTTAATAACGATGAAAATAAAAAACAAAAAATTCCCCCTATTTTTATCCATGGTGCTCTAAACCATCAGCAACTTATAACTGACTTGAAAACGAACACAAATCACTGTTTCACTACTATGTAAAAAACTCAAATATCAAGGTTAACCTATCTCATGCTGATGATTACAGAGCGATCACTAAATTCTACAAAGAGAACAAAATCCTGTTCCATACCTTCCAGGATCCTTCCAACAAGCCACTTTCGGTGATCTTGCGCAGCGTTCCGATATCAATAGCCGATCAAGAAATCAAAACCGAACTGAAACAACTAAACCTACCAGTCATAAGTGTTATGTTCTCGTTGTTTAATAAAACATCTGTTGTTTATAACCATTTATTTAACTTCTTAATATTACAAAACTACAAGTCACTTTTCTGATTCGTGTCGATGTCGCCATTGCACTTTCTGCATTGCTGTCGATTCATCGCGTCAGTGCTGACAACTGCGAAACTCGTCTTTTGCACATTGTTGATATATATAACATCTCCCCTCTTTTGGAAGACTGAACAAAGTTAAACTATGTTACCAAAACTAAACATTCTACTTCTTACTGTACTTAAGCTAAACTTACAATTTATTGGTTTATTTAACATAGTCTTTCAAATAAGTGGGAGTTCTCCGAATGCGAACTGGTCTACTTCCACTTTTGGTACTTAGAGTATTTTTGGGTAAAGACAGATCAGGAGTTTCCGAAACATCGTTATTGTTAATGACAGGATTGTTATTGTTAGTATTTAAAGGTTTATTAAGATTATAATAATGTTCAAAAACGTTGTCGTAAACTTCCCTATCAATATACGGCTTGTTATATTTGAATTGCTTCAAGAATTTACTTCTACCGGGTAGAAACCCGGTTTCCAACCCGGTTTTTATCTTTTTGTTGCACGACCACTCTTTCTCCCTTCTTTAGGTTATTAAGATCTTTTGATTTTTTGTTATAGTAATTATTCTGAATAATTTGAGTATTTCTATAGTGGTTCCTGTACAATTTGTTTTTAGTGTTATTATTTAAAAGATTTTCAGATATAGGTATCAAAGTTTTTATTTTTCTGTTGTACAGAATTTCAGCTGGAGAAGGCAATGATCTGTCCAAAGGTGTCGCTCTATATTCCAAAAGGACTAAATACATATCATTTCCCTCCTCTTTTGCCTTTTTCATTAGTTTTTTGATTGTTTGAATATGTCGTTCAATTAGACCGTTTGGCTGTGGATAATTAGGGGTACTGGTTATGTGTCTAATCTCCCAGTCTTGTAAACATTTTTGAAATTGTTGATTAACAAACTGAGGTCCGTTATCAGTGTATAAAATGTCTGGTATTCCATTTCTTGCTAATATTGTCTTAAAATTTTTTATTACATTTTGATTAGTGGTGTTGTTTTGCAAACAAACTATTTTCGGAAATTTGAAAAAAGCATCAATTATTATTAAATATTCTTTCCCTTCAAATTGAAAAAAATCTGCCGCTATTATTTCCCATGGTCTACTAGGAAGTTCTCGGTTGATGATTGTTTCTTTTGTGTTCGAATTTTGGAATTTTTCACAAGTATAACATTTTTTAATCAAATCTATTATTTGGTTATTAATGTTTGGTCAGTATATTAATTGTCTTGCTTTTAAAATAGTTTTATTTATGCCCATGTGACCATAGTGTAACTTATTCAGTATTTCCTTACGAAGGCAATTTGGTATTATTACTTGATCACCTTTATATAATATTCCTTTTATTTCTGTAATTTCAGCTCGAACTGACTAATATGGTTTAACTAATATGAACAGATCCGGACTATGCCTGGTTATCTGTTGTAGGAAGGTGGTGAAGTAAAGCGAGTAGACAATTAATTCATACTGATTTTTATTATAAAAATTTCCAGTTTATATACAAAACCTTATTACTAAAATTTGCGATTGATTCCAAAACAATCGTGCTCTATTTACAAATTTAAATTAACAATTATTTTGCGTCCTAGATTCTTGTTTGAGCACTGCTGATCGATATTGATCCTTAATCGGCAATTGATCGATGGACCTGCTGAGTTGCAGCGCTTCGTCAGGAGTTATTGCGACTGCTAACTGGGTCGGTTCGAACTATGCGTTGTCACCTTTTTAATTGTTTCCTAATTTATTTCTAATATTAAATTTTTTATATTTGTTTAATTAAGATTAAACAAGCTGCGACGCCAAGAAAATGACGGCTATTCACTTCCCTTCCATAATTTGGTTGCAGGTGTTTAATGATTCATGCGGTGGTGGATGTCAGTGTAAATTGGTTCCAAATTGATATTGTGCGCTGAGTGACCCAATGTCTGTAATGGGATTCCCTCTTCGGTCTCCTTTGATTTTGATTTCTTGGTAACAGAATTTTTCTTCTTTCGGTAATTTAGACAGTATCGCACAATTAACCATGTGAGAATTGCTGCGATCAGGACTATTGCCGTTGTCGTGAAACTTGAGACGATAGAGTGATGTTTTACTAGGTGCCAAGTTGACTCATGAAGTTCTTTCTCTTCGTCTATTAACTTCGATAGGTCATCTGACGCTTTGATGACTGTTTCTTCTTTAGCTTCTGTTGCCATCTTTGATCTTGGAACACTAAGGTGTAAGGAGAGATTCACCGGATGATTGAAGCTCTGTAGAACTGTCAATGAACTATCTCTTGACGGTGTAATGATGCTTTGTTTGGTGGTTATGATGCATTCTTGATTTATCTGGATAACGCCCGTAGTGTTCAGAGATACATCTTCTCTAATGCCGTTGCAGGTGACTGCCACTTTAAATGGCTTAGTTGATATAAACATCCACGTGTTTTTCATGTACAACTGCTTCCATATGACAGATTTAATTGCGTGCTCACGAGTTTCACATGTTGTCTTTTCTGAACGTCGATAAATCTCGTTTATTACGCAATTTGGTGAATTCTCAATGTTCTTCACCGATGATGGTACACATAGATATTGTGTTTCCTCCATCATGATGCATTGTTTAAATTCTTGGTCGCTCATTTGGAAGTACAGTTGTGTGTTGTAATCGATCGCTATTACATTGCTGACGACATCTAAAATCCAGTATGATGTGTCTTCAATTTTTAAGGGTACGGTATTTACTTTGATAAGCGTAAACTCGATGACTTCCGCCATTGGAAAGTAGGTGTGTATTATTATGTTGTCTTGGTCGTGTGTAACTTTGGTTTTTATCATTGGATTTTGAAGGATTTGTATGTTGGATGGAAGTTTGACGTTTGCGGAGGTGATTACTTGGTTGATGGAAGCAGGAGATGTGATGTCAAAAAGACTTCCTTGATTTAGGGTGATATGCATTACTTTCGTGTAGTAGTCGCTAATTTCGTTGCGGTTGTTAATTACGATGTGATATGAATTTAATACGTGAAGGTTCAGTTCATTCATATCTATTTTGCTAAACCATCTCTCCATTCGGTACATGGCTTGTAGACCTTGATCCAACTTCTGACGAAACCGTTCTAGGTGAGCATACATCTTGGCTTCAGTAATGTTAATTGTGGCTAAGGCTGAGAGCATAAATTTGGTCTGGTGACTCGATGCTCTTATCAACTCTTTTTGATTGACTTCCAGCGTGTCAATGTCTCTGTATACTTCGTCGTTGACTCCAAAGATGCTTGTTAACAGGTTACCCAGAAGACCTCTTTTGTGCCTCTGATGAAGAATCGTCTTTAAGCCTTGGTGTGTCCAATTCAGATGTTTTTCTTCCTCATCCAAATGATGTAGGAGATTTTCGCACAAATTTTCCCCCATTCTCGTGACATTGTTGCATAAGTAACGAAAATCTTGTACTGCGTTTGAAGCTGTCTCCATATCAATGGTTATTTTTGTTTTATTTATTTTTGTGTCGATGCGAAATAAACCTCTTTCAATCTTGACGTGTCCGATGTCTTCGATATACAACCCGGATTTCAAGTAGTGAACATTAAAGTTAGCCGCTAATGCATTTTGGATTGTGGCCAATAACAGCATCATTGTTACTAGCATTTTAATTCCATTCGTGGAATTCGATTTTTGCCTTTGTGGTTGATAGTGAATTCTTCCATTGTTACAACTAATGTTCTGTATTTGATTATCTTCATGATTTTTATCTTCAGTAGGCAGAGGAATCAAATTGTGGATGCTGCGTTTTAGTGTAGTACCTCCTGCCTTCTTGAGAGTTACTACTCTTACGGTGCCATCGGCTGCGGGATGAGTTTCAGCAATTTTGGCTAATGGCCATTTGAATCGCCATAAGCATTCTGCAGTTGTTCCATTATGGAATGAAAAATTTCTTCACAGGTCAGAAATTTTTCTTCTCTGAAGTATTTGGATTTGAATTTGGTTTCGAAAACCTGAATATCTTCCTCCAATCGTTGGATGTTGTCCATCTGTTCTTGAATTTGTTTCTTCAAGTAGTTGTACGTGCTTTTTGGTTTTCTTAATTTAAGCTCGTTCTCAATCTTGGTGTGAAGTTTCATCAGCTTCTCTTAATTAAGATTAAACAAATATGTTTACAGTTGTTTTTTTCGTTCTGGCCATCCCTCTTTTACAACTTTCAATAACTCTATTAATTCAGTATCTTTTTGTGTTTCTTCTTTGATTTTATCATACCTTTGGGGACTTATCTTTGAATATTGTATTAAATTTAAATGAAGTTCGATTTCTTTTTCTTTAAGATCAAACTGTTCATCATTGTAACTGCTTCTAGATAATCCATCAGCTAAGTATAACAATTTACCCGGTTTATATCTGACTTCAAATTCATAGTTTTGCAGATTTATTAAGATTCTCTGTAGTCTGAGTGGACAATTATTTAGTGGTTTCTTGAAGATTATTTCTAAAGGTTTATGATCAGTTTCCACTAAAAACTTCTTTCCGAACAAATACTGGTGAAATCTCTGGCAACCAAAAAGAATTGCAAGAGCTTCTTTTTCAATTTGAGCGTATCGCATCTGAGTTTCTGTTAGTGATTTTGATGCATAACTAACTGGTTGGCCCTTTTGTAAAATAACTGCACCCATTCCTGATTTAGAGCTATCAACTGATAATGTGATTAATTTTTTTTCATCAAAGTACGCTAGTACTGGTTCTGTGACTAACAAATTCTTTAGTTTGTTAAATTCTTCATCATGTACCCTTGTCCAATCCCAAATTATATTTTTCTTTAGTAATTGTCTTAAATTGTGTGTAGTTTGTGATAAATTTGGTATGAATTTAGAAACATAAGTCACCATTCCTAAGAATCTGCTTAGTTCTTGTTTATTAGTTGGAATCGAAATTTCTTTATTTGCTTCAACTTTATGGATATCTGGTTGAATACCATTCTGTGTTAGAACATGACCAATATATTTTATTTCAGTTACCGCGAATTTACATTTTACTCTGTTAAATTTTACTCCCATTTCCTTGGCTCTTTGTAAAACCTTATTTAATATTTCATCATGCTCTTTTTTATCTTTTGCAAAAATTATCAAATCATCTATGTAAATGCTTACGCCTTGAATGTCTTTGAATACTTCCGCAATTGTCTTTTGAAAAATTTCTGGTGCACAAGCTAAACCGAATGGTAGTCTTAGAAATCGATATCTACCGTAAGGTGTTGCGAAAGTTGTTAATTTAGATGCTGATTCGTTTAGTGCAATCTGCCAAAATCCTTTATTTGCATCAAGTGTTGAAAAAATTTTAGCTCCATTCAATTTATGTGTCAGTTCCTCAAATGTGGGTATTTTATAATGCTCTCTCTTTATTGCCTGATTTAAATTTTTAGGGTCTAAACATATTCGAATATTGCTATCAATATTTTTCTTTACTAACACTAAGGGGTTTACGAATTCTGTTGGTTTACTAATACTAATAATTATTCCGTCTTTTATCATTTTTTTCAGTGCATTTTTTAAAGGTTCCATTAATTGAAATGGTACTTGTCTTGGTGGTACAACCACTGGAGTGTAATTTTCTTTTAACTTGAACTCATATGGCTTAATGTTTATTTTCCCTAGCCCTGAAAATACATCTTCATATTTTTCAACTATTTCTTTAGTATTATATTCTATTTTATCTATTACATTTATTGTCTCTAATAAATTTAGCTCTTGGATTGTTTTTATACCTAATATGGGCGTTGAATTTGCATGAGTGTCAATCACAAAAAACTGCATGTTATGTGGTTTATTGTCAATTTTTACATCTAACCTACATACGCCTATTACTTTTAATTTGTTACCTCCATAATTAGTTATGTTTGCAACACTTTCCTTAAGTTTAGAATTTAAATTTAATTGTTTAAAGATATAGCTTGGTGTCACGTTTATCTGCGCTCCAGTATCGATTTTTGTTTTTAACGTTTTATTACAGTCTACATGAGTAATGTTTTTCCAAAACGCATCTCTAAAATTATTAATCTGTCTACTAGATATACTATCTAAGACGTAGTTTTCAGTGTCAATTTTATCATTTTCAATTACTTCATTTAGTTTTTTACTTTTACATTTTTTTGCATAATGATTAGGTTTATTACAATTTTTACAGACTTTACCATAGGCAGGACATTTTCTGCGTTCATGGTCAAATCCACAACGAGTACAATTGTTTATTACATTATTATTCATTACCTTATTGTCTAATATCTTATTTACCCTATGTGTTTGATGTCGAGCGTGATGTTTTTCACCTGACACCTCCCAAAGTTGACGATTGGCTGGATGTCTCACTTCTACGGCATTAACCTCTTGACCTTTTTGATATAGCTATTTCATATACTGCTTTCGTTAGGTCCAGATCCCTTTCTCTGAGTAGTTTGTCTCTAAGGTGGTTATCCCTTATACCGCAAATGATTCTGTCCATAATCAAGTCATCCTTCATACCGGCAAACTCACAGTTCTGTGCAAGCTTTCGTAGCTCTCTTAGGTATTGGTTAAAATTTTCACCATTTTGCTGTCCACATGTATTGAACTTGTGTCGAAACAGTAGAGACTGTTTTGTTTTTCTTCTTCACTAGTTCTTTGTTTTTCCTCTTTTGTGAGCTCCAATGTATCTAATATATCTCTAGTTTCCTGTCTCAGACAGTGTAGTAACGTTGCTGCCTGTACGTTTTCATCTTTCGTAGAACAACCTGTCGCTACTCTATATAATTCGAAATTTTCCTTGAATCTCTTCCATTCCGTAGCTATACATCCTTTTAACGTCATTGGTTGCGGTTGCTTTAAGTATTCCATGTTTTATAACTTTTTTTTTTTTGAAGTATATATAAAAATATTTTTTTTTCACGTTTCGCGTTGTTTTCTTCAAATTATTTTTACTGACTGCGCCATGTTATGTTCTCGTTGTTTAATAAAACATCTGTTGTTTATAACCATTTATTTAACTTCTTAATATTACAAAACTACAAGTCACTTTTCTTATTCGTGTCGATGTCGCCATTGCACTTTCTGCATTGCTGTCGATTCATCGCGTCAGTGACAACTGCGAAACTCGTCTTTTGTACATTGTTGATATATATAACAATAAGAGTCAGTAGACTGCTTAACAAGTCGAGATATCCCTTTCCTTTATGCGCAGTTGATCTAGAAACCTCAGAAAACGCCAATGAAATCGCTATCAAGTCAAGGAAATCTGCAATGCAATCATCACGGTAGAAGGCAGGAGGAATTCCCAAAAAATTCCCCAATGCCATAACTGCCAACGTTACGGACATACAAAAAATTACTGCTCAATGAGCCCTAGGTGCGTCAAATGCGGTGAAAATCACAACCACAGTATCTGCAAAAAGCTTCAAGCTGACCCACCCAAGTGTGCCAACTGTGGCCAAGATCATCCAGCTATCGAGGCTGTAAAATTTATATCGATTACCAGAACAAGTACCATCGTCAAACAACTCCAATTCATCCTGCGCAAAAAACACAGAACTCACAAACAATACCTCCTACAAAAAGCAATATCAGGAGTTACGCATCGACAGTCAGTCAGAAAAGAACGTCTCCTTCAGTCCAAGTAGAGAATCAACCATATCAACAACAATCCTCAGAATCAGAGGCACCTCTCTTAACCGTCATCCTCTCCTATATTAAAGACTTAATTGTTACCTTTATACCACAAATCAAATCACTCGTAATAAACCATCTACTCCCACATTTAATTCACGCCTAACCTAACAGATATACATAACCTAACCATCATGAATTTCAACGCCAATGGTATTAAAAAACAACGAAATCTTCTCATTGCGTTTTTGGCTCGCTATCAAATTGATGTAGCTTGTATCACGGAAACACACCTAGCTCCAAATGAGACCTTCCGAATAGCAGGCTATAATGTATATAGATCAGATAGTCCATCCGCTCCAGCAGCAGGAGGGGTGACGATTATAATTAAAAAACAAATTCAACACTATCAATTTAGCTGTAAAATCACCGCTATTGAAGTAACGACAATAGTAATTCAAACAAACAACTCAACCCCAGTTAATATCATTTGCGGATACAAACAACCTAACAAAAAATTAGAAACTGATGTAAGTTCAATGTTATGTAGCTCTATACCTAATTATTGGAGATTTTAACAGCAAGAATAGACTCTGGAGATGCAGAGCAGGCAATCCATGCAGAGCAGACTGACGCTACTTTTGTTATTTTCAAAACTGTGAAGCAATGGCTTGAAAAGTGTTATGGTTTGCTGACTTCAAACGTGGTCGTAGAGACACTGATGATGCAGAACGTAGTGGACGTCCAAATGACATCAGAAAACATCAAAAAATCCACAAAATCGATTTGAATGATCGAAAAGTGAAGTTGCGTGAGTTAGCTGAGATGGTAAAGATATCAAAAGAACGTGTTGGCTTTATATTGCATGAGCATTTGACTATGAGAAAGCTCTGTTCAAAGTGGGTGCCGCGTTTGCTCACTGCTGACCAAAAACAAGAACGTGTTGATGATTCTGAGCAGTGTTTGGCCATGTTTAAACGTAACAAACCGGAATTTTTTCGTCGATATGCGACAATGGATGAAACATGGATCCACCACTTCACCCCGGAATCAAAACGATCGTTATCTGAGTGGACAGCAACTGGTGAACCTCGTCCAAAGCGCCCGAAAGCACAACAATCGGCTGGAAAGGTTATGGTCTCGGTATTTTGGGATGTGCGTGATGTAATATTCATCGACTATCTTGAGAAAGGAATTACCATCAACAATGAATATTATATAGCGTTATTGGAGCATTTGAAGGCCGAAATTGCAAAGAAACGCCCGCATATGGCAAAGAAACAAAATTTGTTTTGAACTTTGAATTGCTCCCACATTCACCGTATTCGCTTTGCTGCCAGCGACTACTGGCTGTCGCAAACCTCAAAAGAATGCTCGCCGGTACGAAAATTTTACACGAATGAAGAGGTTATCGCTGAAACTGAGGCCTATTTTGAGGCAAAAGATAAATCGTTCTACAAAAGTGGTATTGAAATGTTAGAACGGCGCTGGAATGATTGCGTTGTTCTTGATGGAGATTACGTTGATGAATAAAGCTAATTTTGAACCAAAAAAAAAAAGTATTTTCTCTCGCCCGGGACTTTTTAGCCCATGTGTTAAAAAACGACAAGGTCACGGTCACGAATGTTTACAAAGAAGCAATTCATTTATAACCATCAAAAAAACCTGCTTACGTTAAACCATATCGACTATCGTGTACCATGGAGTGGACCAATGCCTGATACACCAGTTTGGTAACATCCAGCAAAACTGTACCCATCAGGCGCCTCATTGCAAAAATACTACGACTTATCCTTATCCTATTATGGCAGCATGAGCATTGTGATTCAGAATATTTGAATTTCTAAGACCAAATGTCGTTTTACTGGTTTTCAAATTATTTAGCAAAAGCTCATTGGTCATAGTCCACTCACGTGCCCTATTCAGAACATTGCGATCGTTTCAAAAACCTCATTAATATTTCGATCCCAAATTGACAGGGTTGCATCGTAGGCATAAAGATAGTAATAATAATGAAGATGTAGAATGGAAAATCATTAAAAAAGAGAAGAATTGAGCCCTGTGAGACACCGTAAAGTTTCTTGATTACAGCTTACCTGTTGAAATCTATTACATAAAAATGATCTAATAAAATTAAGGCTGGCTTTCTCAAAATTGTAAATATTAATAAATTTTTGAAATATTAATAAGTAAAATAGAGTGGGAGACACAGTCAAACGCTTGCGATAGGTTTAAGAATATAACAACACAGTGTTCCTCTTCCTCTAAGGTAATGTCTAATGTGTACGAATGTTACACGTGTAATTTCCTTCTCGTCAACACTAACCGACTTCATTCTTCTTGATGATGATGTTCCCATTGAGGATCATCCTGTTCATGATGTTGCTCACCATAATCTAGTATATATCACCTTAACTAGTGGTGTCCAACGTGATGCTCCAAGGACTTTAACTTTTACTGACTAAAAATTTTGATAATGAAAGGTTCTTGGATGATTTAGGGAAACTAAATTGGCATCAATTTTTAATTAGTAAAGATATTAATGAAAAGGTTGATCTTTTCAATAACGCACTTTTATCTGTATTGAACGTTCATGCACCTCGTCGAACTGTAACTCCACGAAATAATTATAGACCATGGATAACTGATACTATTAAAATTTTCATTAATTCTAAATATAAATCTACTAAAAGTTCATTTTATTTCAACTCGTATAAAGAGTTAAAAAATTTTTAAGAAAACATATCTTTCATTATTGTTTGGTAATAACAATTCGTGTAAATTGTGGCGTAATCTCAGATCGTTTGGAGCATATGAGAATAAGACAAGATAGGATCCGGCCACTGTGGAAGACGCTGATGATGTCAACAGCTTTTTTCTTTCGTCTGAGAATCAATTAACATGTGATTCTGATTTATTACATTTCTATAATTTCAATATCTTACCTTTTGTTACAATCGAACATTCTTTCTCTTTGACTTCCGAGGTTGAAGTATTACAAGCGCTTAATCGAATCAAGACATATGCTGTTGGTGCTGATGGAGTTACTAAGCAGATGCTTTTATTAAGTTCTTATGTGTGCCACATTATTCACTTTTGCATTGACAATTCGGTATATCCACTCAAGTGGAAGACTTCTCTAATCACACCGGTCCTTAAAATAGGTAAGGTGACTCAAGTGCAGAATTTTCGGCCGATAGGTATTTTATCATTATGTTCAAAGAATTACGAGAGAATATTATACACTAGGTTATGGGCACACTTAGATGAGTATTAGTCAGTCAGAAAAGAACGTCTCCTTCAGTCCAAGTAGAGAATCAACCAAATCAACAACAATCCTCAGAATCAGAAACCTACCAGTCATAAGAGTCACTAGACTGCTTAACAAGTCGAAATATCCCATTCCTTTATGCGCAGTTGATCTAGAAACCTCAGAAAACGCCAATGAAATCGCTATCAAGTCAAGGAAATCTGCAATGCAATCATCACGGTAGAAGCCAGGAGGAATTCCCAAAAAATTCCCCAATGCCATAACTGCCAACGTTACGGACATACAAAAAATTACTGCTCAATGAGCCCTAGGTGCGTCAAATGCGGTGAAAATCACAACCACAGTATCTGCAAAAAGCTTCAAGCTGACCCACCCAAGTGTGCCAACTGTGGCCAAGATCATCCAGCTATCGAGGCTGTAAAATTTATATCGATTACCAGAACAAGTACCATCGTCAAACAACTCCAATTCATCCTGCGCAAAAAACACAGAACTCACAAACAATACCTCCAACAAAAAGCAATATTAGGAGTTACGCATCGACAGTCAGTCAGAAAAGAATGTCTCCTTCAGTCCAAGTAGAGAATCAACCAAATCAACAACAATCCTCAGAATCAGAGGCACCTCTCTTAACCGTCATCCTCTCCTATATTAAAGACTTAATTGTTACCTTTATACCACAAATCAAATTATTCGTAATAAACCATCTACTCCCACGTTTAATTCACGCCTAACCTAACAGATATACATAACCTAACCACCATGAATTTCAACGTCAATGGTATTAAAAAGCAACGAAATCTTCTAATTGCGTTTTTGACTCGCTATCAGATGATGTAGCTTGCATCACGGAAACACACCTAGCTCCAAATGAGACCTTCCGTATAGCAGGCTATAATGTATATAGATCAGATAGTCCATCCGCTCCAGCAGCAGGAGGGGTGACGATTATAATTAAAAAACAAATTCAACACTATCAATTTAGCTGTAAAATCACCGCTATTGAAGTAACGGCAATAGTAATTCAAACAAACAACTCAACCCCAATTAATATCTAAAAACTACTAGAAACTGATATAAGTTCAATGTTATGTAGCTCTATACCTACCCTACTTATTGGAGAATTTAACAGCAAGAATAAGCTCTGGGGATGCAGAGCAGACAATCCATCGGGACTAAATCTGGAACTATTAGCAACCAAGTATGGTTTTCAAGTGCACTGCCCAATGGATTTTACCTACTATCCTTATAGAAGCGACTATCAGCCGGATATACTAGATATAGTATTAGCCAAAAATATTACCATTCAGCTGAGTTAAACTCGGATCATTTGCCATCATCACCCTTGCAAAGCAACCTGAACACAGACCCAAGATTCCAAAACTGATCAATGGATTCATCAACTGGGCAGAGTTTGGAGACTCACTGAATAATCACGATTTTAACCTACCAACTTCAGCTAATCCGAATGAGTTAGATACAAAAATCCGTTTGCTGACTTCAAAGGTTAAGGAAGCAGCTGTATCATCAACGAAACCCTTCAAAAAGAATACTTCAAATAATTACAACCTCCCCCCTAAAAGCATGCTGGACCTAATCAAGGAAAAACAAAAGGTTCAACGTGAATGGCAACAGACGCGTAATCCAGAAATAAAAACTACTCTGAACAGACTAACTCACACCATTACTCAGGATTTAGATACCTATAGAATCAACAATTATAAAAAACTCATCGAAGGTTTTGAAGGAGTGACCCCGGATTGTGAAAGACTACTAGGAAAATAACACGAACATTTGAAGAAATACCTACCCTAATAGTCAATGAAACACCAGTATTCTCGGACGAAGACGAAGCAAACACCTTTGCGGAATATCTGGAAGAATGTTTTCAACAAAATATCAATAAAGAGAATATTCGTCACATTACCACAATCCAACAGTATAATGAATCCCATCTACTAACGTCAACACTAACAGAAAACGACAGAATCTCATTATAAGAACTAAAAGCAGAAATAGCAAACCTCACCACCAAAAAATCTCCTGGCGTAGATCAGACACCTAATAAAGTCATAAAACACCTTCCAGAGAAATTACTGATCCATATCACAGGAATTTTTAATCGGTGTCTGGAAATTGGTTATTTTCCGGTAGTATGGAAAAAAGCGCAAATCCTAATGTTCAGAAAGCCACACAAAAACAATACGGAGTTTTCTCTCATCCTTATCTAAACTATTTGAACGAATTATCAATCATCGACTACAAAAAGAGATAAGCCTTCTCAAAATAATCCCAAACATCCAGTACGGATTTAGAGGGGGACATTCCACGGTTCACTAACTAGCAAGAGTAGCAGAATATATTGAGGAAGGTTTCGAAGATAAAAAGTTTACATCGCTGGACGTATCGAGAGCCTTTGATACTGTTTGGATTGAAGGCTTAAAATACAAGCTCTATCAAACGGGATTATGTAATTATTTACTTGCTATACTGTTCTCTTTCCTCGAGGAAAGAACCTTTTCTGTCACCATCAATGGATACTCTTCCAGCACTCGAAGAATCATATCCCCTGCTCTATTCAACATCTTTATGCACGATATCCCGACAGACGTAAACTTCGAAATGGCCATGTTTGCGGATGACATGTTAATTATGGGACAAAACGAGATACTCATCGATGCTATTGAGACACTTCAAAGGTCAGTGGACAAAATTCAAAAATGGCTATCAAAATGGGCTATTATGCTCAATGCCAGTAAATGCCAGTCTAAGATCTTTTCGCTAAGACCTTATCGAAATGCACCTTACATTATTATAAACGACCAAGAAATACAGTGGAAAGCAAAAGATGATGCTATGAAATACCTCGGAGTCTTCCTTGTTCACCGCCTCATTTGGAAACTCCACATAAACTCGAAGGTCAATCAAGATTATGCCAGGCTTCGACAATTGTATCCTCTGATCAATCGAAAATCACCACTGCGAACTGAATGCACCCTACTACTTAGTAACTTACGCCTGCCCAGTTTGGAGCAATTCATCAAATATAAGAAAAATTCAAACCTTACAAAACAAACTCCTCCGGATCTCAGTGAACGCGCTGTGGTTTGTAAGAAATGAGGAGCTCCATAAAGACTTAAACGTCCCAACAATCAGGGAATTTATTAGGAAATTAACTAAACATTTTTTTAACAATCTCAGTAAGTGCTCTAGTGCAGTTCAACACCAAATCCACAAGCGTTTAAAGAGGAAACTTCCCCAAGACCTAATTTCATCAGATTCGGACTAGCAGTTCCAGCACGGAACTTATATTTTTTTGTAATTCATAATATTTACATGTAATTATTTATTTTTTGTATCAACACAATCACGAAAAAAAAAGTTATTGTTGAACTGGTTTAATCTTCAAAAAAAAAAGAAAAAAATTTAATTTATTCAAATACAGTAGAACCCCTCATATCCGACCTCGGGATATCCGACTCCTCGGGATATCCGTCACCCCTTCCTACTCCCAATTTTGTTCAAATGCTCTAATGTACGTTTTTGTGAATCCCAAGAGACCCGACTTTCTCTTGATGTTTGCCAAGGGTTGCGCAACTGTGTTCATCATTGTGAATATCAATTGTATGCATATTTACAATTGTTATAGTAAAAGTGATTATGGCTACCCAACAAAAACGAAAACGTATTGTATGTACACTACAGAAGAAATTGGAAGTTATTCAGAGGCTAGACAATGGCGAGTCAGTTCAAAAATTATCTTCTGAATTAGGAATAGGCGCTGAATCACAACTATTAAAGACTGGAGGAAAAACAGAAAGAATATCGAATCGTACTCTATGACAGTGGAAGGGGAGGAGGGTTTAAAAAATAGAAAGATGCTTAAAAAGCCTAAATTTGATGTTTTGGATGATGCTCTCTGGATATGGTTTTGCCAAGAAAGACGCAAAGGAATTCCTTTGTCAGGTCCTATAATTAAAGAGAAGGCAGCGATTTTACGAAATTACAATAAACAATTTTTAGCGAAATTTGAAGTTTTTATTAAAGAAAACAATATGCATCCGGATCAAGTGTATAATATTGACGAGTCAGGGTTAAACTACAAGATGCTCCCACAAAAAACTCTTGCTGCAAAAAATGAAAAAGTAACAGGGACAAAATTATCCAAGGATAGACTAACTTTTGCAACTTGTAGTAATGCAAGTGGAAACCATAAAATGCCATTGTTTGTCATTGGAAAATCTAAAAAGCCCAGAGCGTTCAAACATGTGAACATGGCATCATTGCCTGTTTATTATAAAAATCAAAAATCTGCCTGGATGGACAATTCTTTGTTTAAACAGTGGTTTTTTGAAGAGTTTGTACCAGATGTAAAAAAACACTTGAAAATGAAAAATCTACCACTCAATGCAGTCTTGATTCTTGACAATGCTCCCAGTCATCCTTCGGAAAACGAACTAACAATGGGAAACATCAAAGCTATGTTTCTACCTCCTCGTGTGACACCTTTAATCCAACCTATGGATCAAGGGGTTATTGAGTGGTTGAAGAAAAGATACAGGCGAAAATATGTCAGCTTCTTATTAGAGCAAACGGAAGGAGGCAGTAACCTATTTGAGGCAATGAAGACTTTTAATATAAAAGATGCCATTTACATAGCCGCACAAGCCTGGGACGAACTCAATCACACCACTCTACAAAAATCTTGGAGAAAACTATGGCCAAGTATTATTGAAGGTGAGAGCGCAATCTCTAATGAGTCTGAAACTTTAAATACAGATGAAGCAGAAATTCTACAAGATTTACAGACCATCGATGCCCAAATCCAACCAGCGGATATAGAAGAGTGGCTATTGGGAGGGGACATAGTTGAAGTCACTAACGAAGATCTGAACGACGAACAAATCGTATCCGCAGTTTTTAAAGTTGAAACAGAGGAAGATGAAACGGATGATGAAAAAGAAGAACCTGAAAATATCAGTCATACAACAGCTACAGAGGCTTTCGAGATTGCAATGAAATACGTCGAGCAACATCCAGAAGCAACACCGATGGATGTGCTGTGCATTAAAAAGTGGAAAGATATCTCAGCTAAAGCAAGATTTGGTAGATTAAAACAAAAAAATATAACTGATTTTTTTAAATAAATTTACATGTACATACATGGATTTGTATACATAATTAAATATATGTACTCGTTTATGTTTGTCTTGTTCATTTTTGTTGTTCCTCGGATTATCCGACCTTTTTTGGTAACCGACCATGCTCCGGTCCCATGGGTGACGGATATGAGGGGTTCTACTGTATATATATCAAGTAAATTTCATCAAAAATAAATGCGTGCTCCTCAAATAAGTATAAATTAGTTTTAATCAACAAATTTTTATTTATACAATAATAAGTTTGGATTATAATTAATACGGTGGAAGGAAATCATCTCAACCAAACAAAACATCTAATTTAAAAAAAAATTAATTTAATTTCTTCTATTTCATCATCTTCTTTATATTTAGCATTTTTTCGGGCATGGATCTGGTGGGTCGCACGGGAAACAACATGGTTCGTAAATGCAAATTGTTGGAACACAAGGTGGGCACCCACAACCTGGTATACAAGCCTGAGGACAACCAGGAAGGCAGCTTGGTGACCATACAACAGGCCTAGGTGATGGACATCCGGGTGGTAAGATGGGACGAGTACAAGGTGGACAGCAGGGTGGGCAACAAGGTGGTGGGCAAGACATATTAATTAAATTCTTTTCACACTTTCCAATTTATTATTATTATGGTATTTTAACACTTAAAATTTTTTAATTAATTGGCCAAAAGAATGATATTGACGGTTTGATTGATTAAAAAAAATCTAATTTTGTTTTTGTTTTTATTTTAAGGCCACCTATAGTTCGTTTTTGATCTATAATACAAGTCAAGACAAATTTTTTAGGATTTTTGTTCAGGATTTATATCAAATTTATGTTATTTTCTTGATTCTTAGTAATATTTTTAGTAATAAGTAGTTAAAGTTAAAATAATAAGATTTGTTTTCATCACTGAATTCACGTTTATTAACTTCCAAACTAAAATTTCAAGGTTCATGATGAATAGATTAAGATCTTTATCTTCTGTGGGTTTTTCGTCGAGCTGTGTCGCTTGGTTTCAATTTTACCTTTCTAATCGTTTTTTGTACGTATGTGACTCATCTTCTTCGTCTGTAGTTACAAGCCACTGCGGTGTGCCTCAAGATACTCCTATTTTCTGTCTTTATAAATTCCATTTCTAAAATAATTAAGTACAATGCAGACGACCTCCAAATTTATACAACTGCAGCTGTGGATGAACATCCAAAAGCGGTAATGAATGAAATAAATGTGGATTCTTTAAAACATTTTGAATTGAAAAATATGCTAACACAGCTTGGAATTGATGATACTGGTAATAAATATGATTTGAAATTGAAATTGACGAATGAGATAAATAAGCAAAGTTCTCGGACACGCAAATGTGGTGAAATTGAAATTAATTTGAATGATTCGAGTGATAGTATCGTCACCGTAGTACCAAAAGAATATAAAACAATTAAAAAGGGTCGCGCCAATAATAAAGTAATTTTTAAATTAATCAATAAGATAAATCGGCTGGAATCAGTCATTAACTCCCTTTCCATACGTTTAACAAAGTCTTTGAAAAGAATCAAATTTGAACAACAAAAACAAAGAGAATTATTCAATGAAACGACTAAAATTAAAAAGTCGGTTCACAAAAATAGAGGTGGTAATGTTAACGAAAAAAAGCGACATACTGTGCTAAAGAAAACATCAGTAGTCAAACGGGATATACTAGTGAATATTAAAGACCAATGTTCTAAAGCTCCAACGTCGGATCATAATAATAGAGGCGGAAGTGTGCATGGAGAGCAGCGACATAATGTTCCAGAGAAAAAATCCTTAGTTCAAGGGAACCCAATAGAAATTGTCCAAGACCAGTGTTCTTTGGGAACTAGTACTTCTAAGGAGCATTTGGATTCGTGTGTAAATGTATCAAACGTCCTAATTATTGGCATCGCGATTTAACTCAGGTTTTGGGCGCTTATCTGGACGATACTTACAACATTTGTACCATATCGAAACCAAATGCGTGTTTTACAAATGTACTTGAAGACGTAAATGGTCTTTGTCGAAGTTATAGTAAGAACGATTATGTAATAATCTTTGCGGGTTGTAATGACATACTTAAGGGTGGTACAGTTGTGGATGATGTTTTCAGTAGGCTTCAAACTCTGACAAAGTTTACAAATGTTATATACATGTCGATTCCCTATTGGCATGGGAAGTATAATATAAATAATCAAATTTACCATTCTAATATGAAAATGTATAATTATCTACGAAAAATGGATCCTACTGGAAACTGTTATGTAGAAACTAATTCTTTAATTGGTAAGATGGATAAAACTAGGCACGGTCTGCATATTAGATTTTCTGGTAAATATAAGTTAATGTCCTATATTGCTAAATTAGTTATAAATATCAGCGCGAAACATACCTATTATAGTGATCGAAACTTAATTAGAGTAAATGTAGTTGAACATGATCGCGTTGCAAATGCACCTTTGCCCGGTGTTCCCGGAATTTGTATTCAGAATTTTCCGCATTTACACGTTCACAAGGAAGTGTCTTAGCCACAAATGGTCCGATTGTGAACAACTTATGTAATGAGGGAGGCGATTTTGATGGGTCGGGGATGGTTACATCTATACTGCACTATAATGTGCGGAGTTTGCGCAGTAAGATTTATGAGCTCGATGCCTTTCTTGTAGATAAAAATTACAATGTCTTGTGCCTGAACGAGCATTGGTTGAATGAAAATGAATCTAACACTGTTAAGATAGGTAATTTTAAATTGGTTTCCGGTTTTTGTAGATCAATGCATTCACATGGTGGAGTCGCTATTTATGCTAATGAAACAGTATCCCTCAAGCCCTTGTCGTTTGATATTGTGGGATATTCCAGTGAGTTGGACTTTGAAGTTGCAGGGATTATTTGTAATGACGTACAGATCGTGACTGTATATCGCTCTCCTCTGGGTAATTTTGACTCTTTTATGATTAAATTGGATATGGTATTGAGCAAACTGTTGTTGAATAGGAATATTGTTCTGACCGGCGATTTTAATGTTCACTTTCATAGGGTATGTAGAGAGGTTGAGCTGCTCTGTTCCTTGTGCAGATCTTACGGCTTGGTCAGGACAAATTATGCAAATACTAGAAACGATGCATGTTTGGACAACGTTTTCACGAATATTCAGGAGTCTTTTTGTCTGTGCAGTGTTGTTGATCCATACTTGTCCGATCACATGGCTATTTGTTTTAAATGTATTGTTCCGGCAAATCCCTCAGTTGTAAAAATGATGACAACCTATAGACCTGTTACGAAACTTGGTTTATTTACTTTCTATAATAATGTTGCAAAAATTGACTTTAAATTTGTAGATTGCGTTGAAATTGAAATTGGTGACAAGTTTTCCATGTTTATACAGAAAATCACAGCTGCCTTTAATGACAGTTTTCCTGTTAAAGCGAAGTTGGCTAATACTCATTCTGAACTCAATTTGCATTGGTTCAATGAAAATATTAAATCTCTTAGAGAGAAGCTGCACGCTCTAAATGATTTTCATAGGCGTTACCCTGAATTGGTTGGGCGGCATGATATACAAAGGCATAGGGGCCTGTATCGTGAAGCAATAAAAATAAATAAAAAGAATGCGAATATCGATTATATAAAAAATGCTAATAATACTCAAGCAGCCATGTGGAAGGTAATTAATAATAATAAAATAACAAATAAATCTCCCATCGATGAAAATGTTAATGCTGATGATTTTAACAGGTTTTTTAGCAACATTGCTGAGAGTATCATTTCAGCAAGTGCGAATGACATTAATACACGTCGCTACGACAACCTACCTGAGGATGCCGCCAGGGTTAAGTTTAGGTTTAGAGAGGTGAGTTTTGTCCAGCTACGTGATGTTCTTTGTTCTTTAAAAAAATCATCTAGTAGAGATGCCTATTCATTGAACGCAACTTTACTGAGGACAGTTATTGATCTCATTTGTGTTCCTTTGTGCAAGTTGATTAATCAATGCATTGTTTCCAAAACTTTTCCGTCCTGTCTCAAGATCGCGAGAGTTGTACCGGTGCACAAAAAGGGGCCTACTGATGATGTTGCGAACTATAGGCCTATTTCTATTATACCAATCTTCGGTAAAATTTTTGAGATTGTGCTTAAAAATCAAATTGTGTGTTTCCTAGAAGAAAACAATTTATTGCACTGTGCCCAGTTTGGGTTTAGGATGGGCAAATCGACGACTGCTGCTGTCAATAAACTTTTGGAATTTGTGTCGCGTTGCTTCGATGATAGGCTATATGCTCAGGTATCTTTTTACGACCTGACTAAAGCATTTGACTGCGTGTCCCATGACCTTCTTCTTAGTAAACTCCGTCTTCTTCATTTTGATACTAATAGTGTTAGTTTAATGAAGTCATACCTGGAGGATCGCGTTCAGTATGTTACTTATAACAATCAATCATCCGGTGGTCTGCCTATCAAGTACGGAGTCCCTCAGGGATCTGTGCTTGGCCCTATATTATTCATTATATTCATGAACGATCTGTTATGCCTTAATAGTCATAATAATACTAAGAGCGAAATTATACTTTTTGCCGATGACACTGGTGCGTTGCATAGATCTGATAAGCTATGTAATTTGGAACAACTAGTTGATGAATCCCAAAAAAATATTTTTAATTGGTTTGCTGAAAATCGTCTTAGTGTGAATGAACACAAAACACAGTCCCTAATTTTCTCATTGAAAGCGCAATCCCTAAATGACAATAGTTCCGTTAAATATCTAGGTATTCATCTTGATGCCGGACTTACATGGGAGGAGCACGTTCTTCATTTAATTAAAAAGTTAAATACTGGTATCTATTTGATTCGCAACTTAATCAATGTGGTGTCGCTGAAGATGGCACTTGCTGCCTACTTTGCGCACTTTTATTCTCATATGACATATGGTATTATATGTTGGGGGCATTCCGCTCACGCTTCGCTTGTCTTCCGTACTCAGCGAAGATGTGTAAGAATTTTGGCAGGCATCGGTTTTATGGAGTGCTGCAGGGCTAAGTTTTTCGAATTGGGAATTCTGACGTTTCCCTGTGCGTATATATTTAACTGTTTACTGCTCATAAAGAATAACTTAAATAGTTACAGCGAAAGCCAGGATTATCATTCTTATAATACTCGAAATAAAAGTAATCTTGTTTCAAATTTCACTCGAACGACAAGGGCTAGATATGGGGCAAATTTTTATGGTTTGAAATTTTACAACGCTTTACCAGAACATGTGAGAAAGTTAGATGCGTTGAAATTTAAAATCGTATTAAAAAAATATTTGCTTCAAAGAGCCTTTTATAGTGTGGATGAATTTTTAACCGACAGTTTTACTGGGTTGATGTGACCATCTTGCCATTTTCCTTGCAACCCACCAAATTGTATTTGCTAACCGTTCGTTATTTAACTAGTGCATGTATGTGTTATTTACTGTGTTTCTATTATAACAAACAACTATTGTGTTCGCCTTAGAATATATGACTTGTGAAATAGCTTCGGCTGACGTATCATCAATAAAGATTATTATTATTATTATTATTAATGCGGCTTAATAGGGATCTTACTAATGTTCTGAACTGCTTTAGATGCCATGGCTTGGGTTCAAATGTAATGAAGACTCAAGCTATTGCTTTTGGATTAAAGTCTTTGGTAACAAAGTTTATAATATCATACAATTCTCTCGAATTGTTAAAAACTTGGGGGTGACGATGGATTCTGCATTATCCTAGCAGACCCATATTCAGTTTATTTCTGTTTCTACTTCCTACGCAAACTTGGTTGTTTCCTTCCACCTATTATTCGTCGTAACCCCTGTTACTTTTTAATTCTTCATAGTCCAAATGGGGACATTTGGACTATGCCGATTGGTCTTCCTAACAAATCGAAGAGGTTACAAAATAATTGTATGCGTTTTATCTTTGACCTGAGAAAGTATGACCATTTCACAACTTATCGTAATCACCTCCAAATGTTTAATAATATTGGATTAAAAAGATCGATTCTAATGGTGGGTTCATGCGTTATAGTAGTACTGTTCATGTAACACCTTATGACTAAAATAGTTTTTGTCTTAGTCACAAGAGTTGCCCAACTTTTAACTTCTTGAAGTTAATACCTTGGGTTACAATTTAACGCATGCGCGCACTTTTCTCGCGAATTTTTATTTAAATGGGGATGTGATGGAACTTCTGGTGTTAATGAATACATGCAATTGTTTCACAGAGAAGACTCAAATGTTTCGGAAGAAAATGAAGAGGAAGCAATAGTTTACTCCAACAATAGTATTTTTATGTTTTCTGCAGTGCCTCTTCAATTTCTTGCAATTGCAAATGGTACCCAAGAAAAAGTGATTCAATGGGAAAACCCACATCCTTCCTCGACTAGATATTGTCGTCCCATAAAGTTTCTCTTTGCAAAAGAAACCAAAAATTTAACAAAACAAGAGATAAACAAAATGAAAGAAGAAATCGCCGCCCTTCAACCATTAGAATATCTCGTTAACGGTAACACGGATAAAAATTATTTTTGGTCCTCTTGTTTCATTATATTTTTTTGCAGGAATACCAATTAAAATTCATTTTAAATTAGTCTTAACAATGCTTGACACTAAAGTCATAAATGTCCTTACGGATACCTCAAGCCAAACTTGTTATCTGTGTGGCTGTAAACCCACTGAAATGAATAATTTAGACCAAGTAAGGAACCGAAATGTTAACACGGATAACCTCGAATATGGACTAAGTACTTTACATGCTTGGATAAAATTCTTGGAGTGTATTCTCCATATAGCCTATAAATTAGAAATTAAAAAATATAGTTTGAGGGGTACTTCTGAAGAAGAAAAAAAAATGTGTGATTTAAGAAAAAAGGAAATACAAGAGACCTTGTGGAAATCCATAGGCATCAAAGTGGATAAAGTGGTGCAAGGAAGTGGCACGTCAAATACCGGGAATGTGGCTCGTAGATTTTTTAAAAATGCTGATGAAGCTGCTGCAGCTACGGGTATTGACAAACAATTGATTTCAAAATTTTCGACGATTCTTCAGGTATATTTTGTCTGAAAAAAAAAACGTTTAAAATAACTTTTGCTTTTTTTCGAAGGTAGGTTATTTCCAGCGGATATCCCATAGATGAAAAGAAATATAACGAATTTGCTTTTAACACCGCCCGACTATTTGTCGATTTGTATGGTTGGTACAGAATGCCACCTACTGTACATAAAATATTAGTGCATGGGTCTCTTGCTATAAAACACGCGCTTGTGCCTATTGGGCAATTATCTGAAGAAGCTCAAGAAGCAAGAAATAAAGATTTTAAAAGATATCGTCTGCACCACACAAGAAAAACAGCACGTAGTACCACATCTGAAGATTTGTTGCACATGCTCCTTATTTCGTCGGATCCTGTAATAACCAACCTCAGATCATTTTCTGGTATACCCCCTAAAGAACTTGATCCTGAAGCGCAACAACTGCTTCAAAAAGAAGAAAAAGCACGGGATTATACCAATAAAAGCCCGACAATTTCGAGTAGCAACACAGAATCATCGGAAGATGATTCCGATTTTGAATTTCCGTCGGTTTAAAAACAAAACGACCAATAATGTATAAAGTTAATGTTGAATCTTCTTTTGAACTCAACAGATTTAGTGCGACGGAATTTTGAGACATAGATCTGTATTATTTTTAACACTAACTGTGATAAAATGCATTTAATTGTAATATTAATATCAAATACTCAATATGTATGCACTCATTTTTCTACATCAAGAAATAGATCAAAAGAAACAATTTAAATACCGAAAAAATTAACGTTGAATTTTGTTAGCACTTTTTTGATGTTCTCAGATGTCAAATATATCCGTTGAACACATAAAATAATTTTGTCCATCTAACATCCTAATCCAGCTCACTGTGCCCCGTCCGCATTACGGGCAGTTCGAAGACGCACTTCGAATGAATCCATTCTCTCGAGAAATTTAGACTAGAAAGCAGATAACGCACTAGAACCGGTCTCCCCCATAATGCACCGATGGACAAAGATAAGTCAAGGAGAAAGAGAATCTCGCGTAAAATATCACAATAAAACTGATAATTAGCAGTCAATTAAATAGGCAACAAATCAATCAGCACACGTACAATTTTATATCCGAAATCAAGAGCTTTAACACACACAAAGAAGCACAATAGCGTGAATTTCTATAGAAAACTAGTATAATAATGCACCGGCAACAACAAATAACATTGATCAATGACAAATCCCAGATTCATAAAAATTGGTTATTATGGGAACAATTCCGGGATCCAGGGATCCCGAACAATTTTCTTTTTATTCATATTAAATAATGTTAGAAACACATTTGAAATCTGTTTCACTCCAGATTTCTTTTTGTATTACACGACTGTATATATGTTCAAATTTTGCTTTAATGTGCTATGCTTAAATATTGCACGAATCAATACCTTTCCTTACAACTAAAGCTAACGCAAACGTTTAAGACTAAGACTACGACTAAAACTAAAACACGTTGCATGAACCCACCATTAGAGTCATAAAAATTGTTTTATTGAGACCAAAAAAATAAAACAAAGTTGGAGTTATATATAAAAAAGTATTAAGAGAATCATTCCCACCCAACAACACACGTTATTTTAGTTTTTGTTGCATTTTCCTTTTGATATCATGGATATCTCGGTGGACACGGTGGGCAGCATGGAGAGCAACACGGTGGGAGACATGGTGGACAGTACGGTGGGCAACATGGGACGTTAGTGTAACTTGGTCCAGCGCAAGGTGGAGAAGAAACACATGGGCCACATGATGGCAACATACAAGTTGGTCCTGGTGCAAAAGAGGGTACGGTCACGGCGAACGGTGAGCAGTAAGGGGGACGATTTTGTGGTGGGCACGACATTATTATACTTATTTTTTAATTTTCACTATTTTAGTTTAAACTTTTTGTATTTACCACGATTTTGTTCAATAAAAACTTGGAATTTTGAATCAATTTTTGCCGAAATTTTGATTATTTTGACTGATTTTAATAAACTAATTTTGTTTTTTTTTTGTTGTTGATTGACACTAAAATTAAAAATTGTCTAAGATTTGTATCTATGTGATGATAGAAAAACAATCTTTTTCTTCTTTTCAGCAAAAATAAATATTATTATTTCTTTTTATCTAATTATATATTTCTACAAGACTCGATACACCTTCCAGAAGTCTTAAAATGCTTTAAATTGATTCGAAAATATTTGAATTACTTCTAAAAGATTTGCTACTGCCTCTGAAGTACTTGATACCGCTTCTAGAAGCTTTAATATTGTCTTGAACAGTTTCCACAAAATTTTGTACTGCAGCTGAAGACTGTTTCTAGAAAGTTTTAAAATTATTCAAAACGACTTAATAGTGCTTCTAGAAGACTTAAAATGATTCCAAAAGACTTAAAACCGTTTGTAAAACTGGTGGCAAAAAATATTAACTCTTAAAGAAGACATTTTTATTGTAAAAAACTGTCAATACGATTTGATTTTGCTTCCAAAATACCAAATTATTTCAAAAAATTTTAATTTTAGACCAAATATTGCTTGTAAAGCTGTAAGCACTACTAACAGAAGGCATTTCCATTGCAAATTAATATGTCATTCATCGTTTGAGTCAGTTTTTTCAGTATCCAGCACCCATACTCATCTTCAAAAACCGGCGCTTATGAAGCTATAAAGATTGTGTTAGATTTATCATTGACGTTCTAAAAATACATCGGTTGGGTGCAGAATTCTTCGAATCCTGTGTTTAGACGTCGTAAATGTTACACAAATTATTGGTTGTGATCTGAAATAATACTTTGTCGTCCTTAACTAATTTCAAACTGACGAAATGATCTGTTTATCTTTATTAGCCGTTTTCACCAAAACTTATTTTCAAATGTAAGCCTCTTTTTCGTAACTAAGATCACATATATTGAAAAAATGTTAACTTGAATTGCTGGTGTAGAGTTTAAAATTAATTAATGTACAGTTAGTATTCGACTTAAGATGGGGTTACGTTCTAAAGTCTTTGTAAGTCGATTGTGGCTAAGAGAAAATACTGGAAATTATCTTCAGTGTTTTTTCTATTGCTTAATGTGTATTATTAATGTAATGCATCCAAAGAGCTAAAAAACATCCACCAAGCAAAGGATTTGAAAACATCTAAGTACATCTTAGATTGTCAACAAATTTAAAGGCAAGCTAAGTTATCTAGGGGCAGTATCAAGTCATTTCAAATTTTCTGGAAGCATCATCAAGTCTTCTAGGAACAATATTAAGCCTTCTAGATGCAGTATCAAGTCTTCTGGAAGCAGTATCAAGTTCTCCAGGGTCAGTATCAAGTCGATTGGAAGTAGTTCTAGTTTTCTGGAACCAATGGGTGTCTTCTGGAAGCAATATTAAGTGTTCTAGAAACAGTGTCAAGTCTTTCAGCGGCAGTACCTTCTAGAAGTATTTTAAGTTTTCTGAAAGTATCATCAAGTCTTCTAGATAAAGTATCAAGTCTTCTGGAAACATTTTAAGTCTTCTAGGGGCAGTAATCAAGTCTATTTGAAGCAGTTCAATTATTTCAAGGGCAGTATCATGAAAACAGTGCAAGTCTTGTAGAACTATTTCAAGTCTTTTGGAAGCATTATCTAGTATTGTAAAAGCAGTAAGAAATCTTCAAGGGACACTATCAAGCCTTTTAGAGACATTTAAAATCTTCTGGACGAGACATCAAGTTTTTTGAAGCTAATATTAAGTCTTCTAGATGCAGTGCCAAGTCTTCTGGAAGCATCTAAAGCTTTTTGAAAATAATTTAAGTCTTCTAGACTCATTTCAAGTCTTCTATATACAGTGTCAAGTCTTCTGAAAACAATTCAAGTCTTCTGGAATCAATATTAAGTTTTCTTGCGACAAATCAAATCTTTTGGAAGCATTTCAAGTCTTCTTTAAGCTTTTCAAGATTTTTGATAGCATTTCATGTTTATCTCAGTCTTCTTTAAGCAATATTAGGTCTTCTCGAAGCAGCGGAAGTCTTCTCGAAGCAACATCAAGTCTTTTCGAGATAGATTAAGTCTTCTAGAAACATTTTAAGTCTTCTGGAAGTATTTCAAGTCGCCTAAAGACAATATCAAATCTTCTAAATGCAATATTAAGACTTTTGGAAACATTTCAAATCTTCCAGAGGCAATATCAAGATTTTTGCCAGTATTTTAATTCTGCCAGGGATAATTTCAAGTCTTCTGGAAGCATTTCAAATTTTTTGAAAAGATCATCAAGTCTTCTAGATGCAGTAAAGTCTTTTGGAAGTAGTATCAAGTTTTGCAAGGTCAATATCAAGTCTATGGGAAGCAGTTCTAGTCTTCTGGAACTTTTGCATGCCTTCTGGAAGCAATATTAAGTGTTCTAGAAGCAGTATCAAGCCTTCTGGAAGTATTTTAAGTTTTCTAGAAGCGTCATTAAGTCTTCCAAAGGCATTTCAAGTTTTCTGGGAGTAACATTAAATATTCTGATATAGTACCAAATCTTCTGGAAACATTTCAAGTCTTCTAGGGGTAACATTAAGTCTTCTAGATGCAGTACCAAGTCTTTTGGAAGTAGTAGCAGATTCTCCAGGGTCAATATCAAGTCGATTGGAAGCAGTTCTAGTTTTCTGGAACCATTGCGTGTCTTTTGGAAGCAATATTAAGTATTCTAGAAGCAGTATCAAGTCTTTCAGCAGCAGTATCAAGTCTTCTAGAAGTATTTTAAGTTTTCTGAAAGCGTCATCAAGTTTTCTAAAGGCATTTCAAGTCTTCTGGGAGTAACATTAAGTCTTCTGATACAGTTTCAAATCTTCTGGAAACATTTCAAGTCTTCTAGGGGCAACATTAAGTCTTCTAGATGCAGTACCAAGTCTTTGGAAGTAGTAGCAGGTTCTCCAGGGTCAATATCAAGTCGATCGGAAGCAGTTCTAGTTTTCTGGAACCATTGCGTGTCTTCTGGAAGCAATATTAGATGTTCTAGAAGCAGTATCAAGTCTTTCAGTTGCAGTATCAAGCCTTCTAGAAGTATTTTAAGTTTTCTGGAAGCGTCACCAAGTCTTCTAAAGGCATTTCAAATCTTCTGGGAGTAACATTAAGTCTTCTGATACAGCATCAAATCTTCTGGAAGCATTTCAAGTCTTCTAGGGGCAACATTAAGTCTTCTAGATGCAGTACCAAGTCTTTTGGAAGTAGTAGCAGATTCTCCAGGGTCAATATCAAGTCGATTGGAAGCAGTTCTAGTTTTCTGGAACCATTGCGTGTCTTTTGGAAGCAATATTAAGTATTCTAGAAACAGTATTAAGTCTTTCAGCAGCAGTATCAAATCTTCTAGAAGTATTTTAAGTTTTCTGAAAGCGTCATCAAGTTTTCTAAAGGCATTTCAAGTCTTCTGGGAGTAACATTAAGTCTTCTGATACAGCATCAAATTTTCTGGAAGCATTTCAAGTCTTCTAGGGGCAATATTAAGTCTTTTAGATGCAGTACCAAGTCTTTTGGAAGTAGTAGCAGGTTCTCCGGGGTCAATATCAAGTCGATTGGAAGCAATTCTAGTTTTCTGGAACCATTGCGTGTCTTCTGGAAGCAATATTAGATGTTCTAGAAGCAGTATCAAGTCTTTCAGTTGCAGTATCAAGCCTTCTAGAAGTATTTTAAGTTTTCTGGAAGTGTCATCAAGTTTTCTAAAGGCATTTCAAGTCTTCTGGGAGTAACATTAGGTCTTCTGATACAGCATCACACTTTCTGGAAGCATTTCAAGTCTTCTAGGGGCAACATTAAGTCTTCTAGATGCAGTACCAAGTCTTTGGAAGTAGTAGCAGGTTCTCCAGGGTCAATATCAAGTCGATTGGAAGCAGTTCTAGTTTTCTGGAACCATTGCGTGTCTTCTGGAAGCAATATTAGATGTTCAAGAAGCAGTATCAAGTCTTTCAGTTGCAGTATCAAGCCTTCTAAAAGTATTTTAAGTTTTCTGAAAGCGTCATCAAGTTTTCTAAAGGCATTTCAAGTCTTCTGGGAGTAACATTAAGTCTTCTGATACAGCATCAAATTTTCTGGAAGCATTTCAAGTCTTCTAGGGGCAACATTAAGTCTTCTAGATGCAGTACCAAGTCTTTTGGAAGTAGTAGCAGGTTTTCCAGGGTCAATATCAAGTCGGTTGGAAGCAATTCTAGTTTTCTGGAACCATTGCGTGTCTTCTGGAAGCAATATTAGATGTTCTAGAAGCAGTATCAAGTCTTTCAGCAGCAGTATCAAGTCTTCTAGAAGTATTTTAAGTTTTCTGAAAGCGTCATCAAGTCTTCTAAAGGCATTTCAAGTCTTCTGGGAGTAACATTAAGTCTTCTGATACAGCATCAAATCTTCTGGAAGCATTTCAAGTCTTCTAGGGGCAACATTAAGTCTTCTAGATGCAGTACCAAGTCTTTTGGAAGTAGTAGCAGGTTCTCCAGGGTCAATATCAAGTCGATTGGAAGCATTCTAGTTTTCTGGAACCATTGCGTGTCTTCTGGAAGCAATATTAGATGTTCTAGAAGCAGTATCAAGTCTTTCAGTTGCAGTATCAAGTCTTCTAGAAGTATTTTAAGTTTTCTGAAAGCGTCATCAAGTCTTTTAAAGGCATTTCAAGTTTTCTAGGAGTAACATTAAGTCTTCTGATACAGCATCAACTCATCTGGAAGCATTTCAAGTTTTCTAGGGGCAACGTTAAGTCTTCTAGATGTAGTACCAAGTCTTTGGAAGTAGTAGCAGGTTCTCCAGGGTCAATATCAAGTCGATTGGAAGCAGTTCTAGTTTTCTGGAACCATTGCGTGTCTTCTGGAAGCAATATTAGATGTTCTAGTAGCTGTATCAAGTCTTTCAGTTGCAGTATCAAGCCTTGTAGAAGTATTTTAAGTTTTCTGGAAGCGTCATCAAGCTTTCTAAAGGCATTTCAAGTCTTCTGGTCGTAACATTAAGTTTTCTGATACAGTATCAAATCTTCTGGAAGCATTTCAAGTCTTCTAGGGGCAACATTAAGCCTTCTAGATGCAGTATCAAGTCTTTTGAAAGTAGTATCAAGTTCTCCAGAGTCAGTATCAAGTCTATTGGAAGCAGTTCTAGTCTTCTAGAAACAAGATTAAGTGTTCTATAAGCAGTGTCAAGCCTTCTAGAAGTATTTTAAGTTTTCTGAAATCGTCATCAAGTTTTCTATAGGCACTTCAACTCTTCTAAAAACAACATTAAGTCTTCTAGATGCAGTTCAAGTCTTCTGAAACATTTCAAATTTTCTAAAGGCTGTATCAAGTTTTTTTGAAGTACATCAACTCTACCAAGGGCAGTATTAAATCAATAACATCTCTTAATTTCCATTCTAATCAAGGAACCTTTCTAAATCAACTAAAAATCAATGAAAATGTAACAAAAATTATTTACATAATTTTATTTATTGATCGTTCCAGATTCATATAATTTAAATAAATTACAATAAAAAAAGAAAACAAACGATCTTATCATTATTATAGTAAAGAATTTAGCTCAGCACATAAGAAACTACAAATTAAAGCGGGGTAAATATATTCATATCGTTTATATATTTATATACATTACATTTCACATCGAGAAATCTTGAAGAAAAAATCTTTGTTTTATAAGCCAATAATCAAATAAAGTTAAAGGGATCAAATAAAGTAGTAAACGAAACGAAATTTACTCAATTAATGCATTTTTCTCTTTCGTTTTTATTTTTAGGAAAATCACAGGTGCCTGGTAAACATTTTTTTTTTTGTTTTCGATTATTATGTATTATTTTGTTATTATTATTTAGTAGAAGTATCAACTTTTTAACAAAATACGCGCTCTTTCTATAAAATCGTGCCCCAATTCGCATTATTTATTTTATACAAATCCATAATATAGAAAACTAGTTTGGTTTATCGATTACGCCTCTCTTTCTAATTAGTTTATTTATTTTATTTTATTTCTTTTTCACTTTATCGATTTTAATATAAAGTCGTTTTCTTATTATTTAAGTAATAAAAGAAAACAACTTTATTTTTGTTTCTTTTAGAATCGGTTATTTAATAAGTTATGTATAAATGTGTACATTATTATTAGTTCTTTTTCTTCAACTATACTTTAAGCACTTTATAGGCACCCCTAATTCTGTGTTAATTAATTTCGATTTTTGTCCTCTTTTTTTTGGATTATCAACCAATGTATTTTATATTCAATAAAATAAAACGTTTAGAAAGTTTTATTTTAAAGAAATAAAATAATTTTGGTTAAATTTTTGATGCATTTTAATTTTTATAGATATGTTTCTCTAAAAAGAAAAATATTAGCAATAGAACAAAAAAAAATTATTCGATTAAATTCATTAATTTTTTTCCGTAAACATTATTTATTTATTTATCATTATCATCAAATTATATTTCTCTTCATTTTGATTTCGTTAACGATATAAAACAACATCGTATAACAAACTTAACACTACAAACTAAATGCGATAAAAACCAAGCGATGTTACGTTGCTCGTTTTTTGTCTAAAGAAAAAAAATTAATAATAATAATAACTACAACGCAACATCTTTATCTAAAAATCGGCGAGGATGGTTGTTACGTAAACGTTAACAAAATTAACAAAACGATAACTGTATTTAGATTATTATAAGATTAAGATGAGAGGGAAAAAAACGATTTTGTTTATCTTTTTTATAATAGGGAAAAAGGTGAGGTGGTCCTTACGATTTTTTTTAATGTTGGATTAATGTCCCGCTACCGGTCGTAATTCTTGTATCTGTCGGATTAAATAGGCCTTTTCGTCGTTGAATTGCTCGTCTTCCGCTCGATCCGTGTGGAATTTCATCAAAAAGTCCACCAGTTTGTCTTGGTTTCTTAATAGGATGTCTAAAATTGGTTTTGGCTTATTTGGATTTGCCACAAATACCTAAAAAGAGACAAAGAAAATAAAAATTATTAATTAGTTGTAAGATTAAAAAATGTTTAATTAAAGAAATTTTAACAAAAAAATTTTAATTGAAAAATGAGGAAAGACACTTTAGAATAAATTTATACAGAATTAAGAGTCCATTGAAATATCTCAGGAATTCGATTTTTGGTGATTTTTAATTAACTTGAGATAGCCGTAAATGTTCACATTGAATTTAATGATTTATATCTCAAAAACGAATAAATATTTTCAAGATCCAGTTTCATCCCGAGAAAGTAGAATAAATCATGAATAATTCATTAAGATATCTTAAGAATTCGATTTTTCATGATTTTTTAAAACAAGATTATTAATTTCAAAAAATCATAAAAAATTAGGTTAACTCAAATAATCTTTATCTCAAAAACGAATAAATATTTTCAAGATCCGGTTTCATCACGATAAAATAGACATTTTCCTCTATAAATCATGAATAATTTATTAAGATATCTTAAGAATTCGATTTTTCGTGATTTTTTAAAACAAGATTATTAATTTCAAAAAATCATAAAAAAATTAGGTTAACTTCAATAATCTTTATCTTAAAAATGAATAAAGATTTTCTAATTTGGTTCTCACCATGACAAAATAGACACTTGCGTCTATAAATTTTGAAAGTTTCGTTCAAATATCTCAAGAATTCGATTTTTGGTGATTTTTAATTAACTTGAGATAGCCATAAATGTTCACGTTGAACTTAATGATTTATATCTCAAAAACGAATAAATATTTTCAAGATCCGGTTTCATCACGAGAAAGTAGACACTTTTCTCTATAAATCATGGGTAATTCATTAAGATATCCTAAGCATTCGATTTTTCGTGATTTTTTAAAACAAGATTATTAATTTCAAAAAATCATAAAAAAATTAGGTTAACTTCAATAATCTTTATCTTAAAAATGAATAAAGATTTTCTAATTTGGTTCTCACCATGACAAAATAGACACTTGCGTCTATAAATTTTGAAAGTTTCATTCAAATATCTCAAGAATTCGATTTTTGGTGATTTTTAATTAACTTGAGATAGCCATAAATGTTCACGTTGAACTTAATGATTTATATCTCAAAAACGAATAAATATTTTCAAGATCCGGTTTCATCACGAGAAAGTAGACACTTTTCTCTATAAATCATGGGTAATTCATTAAGATATCCTAAGCATTCGATTTTTCGTGATTTTTTAAAACAAGATTATTAATTTCAAAAAATCATAAAAAAATTAGGTTAACTTCAATAATCTTTATCTTAAAAATGAATAAAGATTTTCTAATTTGGTTCTCACCATGACAAAATAGACACTTGCGTCTATAAATTTTGAAAGTTTCATTCAAATATCTCAAGAATTCGATTTTTGGTGATTTTTAATTAACTTGAGATAGCCATAAATGTTCACGTTGAACTTAATGATTTATATCTCAAAAACGAATAAATATTTTCAAGATCCGGTTTCATCACGAGAAAGTAGACACTTTTCTCTATAAATCATGGGTAATTCATTAAGATATCCTAAGCATTCGATTTTTCGTGATTTTTTAAAACAAGATTATTAATTTCAAAAAATCATAAAAAAATTAGGTTAACTTCAATAATCTTTATCTTAAAAATGAATAAAGATTTTCTAATTTGGTTCTCACCATGACAAAATAGACACTTGCGTCTATAAATTTTGAAAGTTTCATTCAAATATCTCAAGAATTCGATTTTTGGTGATTTTTAATTAACTTGAGATAGCCATAAATGTTCACGTTGAACTTAATGATTTATATCTCAAAAACGAATAAATATTTTCAAGATCCGGTTTCATCACGAGAAAGTAGACACTTTTCTCTATAAATCATGGGTAATTCATTAAGATATCCTAAGCATTCGATTTTTCGTGATTTTTTAAAACAAGATTATTAATTTCAAAAAATCATAAAAAAATTAGGTTAACTTCAATAATCTTTATCTTAAAAATGAATAAAGATTTTCTAATTTGGTTCTCACCATGACAAAATAGACACTTGCGTCTATAAATTTTGAAAGTTTCATTCAAATATCTCAAGAATTCGATTTTTGGTGATTTTTAATTAACTTGAAATAGCCATAAATGTTCACGTTGAACTTAATGATTTATATCTCAAAAACGAATAAATATTTTCAAGATCCGGTTTCATCACGATAAAGTAGACACTTTCCTCTATAAATTTTTAATGTTTCATTAAAATATCTCAAGAATTCGATTTTTGGTGATTTTTAATTAACTTGAGATAGCCATAAAAGCTCACGTTGGATTTAATGACTTATATCTCAAAAACGAATAAATATTTTCAAGATTCAGTTTCATCACAAAGAAGTAGACACTTTCCTCTATAAATCATGATTCGAAAGAATGTTAAGTAGGTCAGTTTTGTTTACAAACATTGATTATACCATGAAGATTTCTTTTGTACTCCAATTAAAGCGTGAAGCATACTGAATTGGGAAGAAAATTCACCAAAAGTGAAGCGAAATTGTATATTAGAAATACTCCTTCTTGCGGGAGGTTTGAAATAAATTCGAAAAAATTACAAGTGCACGACATTTATTATAGGTATTTTTGAAATTTGTTTAAATAAGCATTCATAAACTGATTAATGACCGTAAATTGAAACAATTTTGCTTAATTTTTTTGAAAATTTGAAAAAGTACACAGCAAATTGCATAATAAGGTAGAAAAAATTAGTTATTACAAGTGAAGAGTTATTGGCCAAAATATTAATAATATTTTTCCCGATGCATGTTCTGAGCATTCTTATAAGTGTTGGAGCCAATCTTGCAAACATGTCCAGAGAACGAGAACGGATATTTAGTAAATTTAATGGCAACTTATGGTAATAATACTAATACCCTTCCATTAAACTTTTTTTTCAAAAATCACAAAAATACGTGATTTTTAACATAAAATGTTGTTTCAAAGGAAAATATTTAGATCGGTTGATTCATAAATGTTTCAATATTCGAAAACGCATCGGCCTCATAGCGCAACACTGTTTGAAAGCAAAATCAAATTTGCTTAACGCAGTTTCTTTCCTTTTGCAATAAAAATGTCTTCTGTCAAGCACAGTTTATAATTAAATACTAATTAACAATTATTGGACTACCTACGTCAAGTTTTTGCATTTTGTCCAAGTAATATTTAACATTTTCGAAATAAATGGTTTTACCAAAAAATGTTTTCTGCTAACAGTTTTAAAAGCAGTATCAAATTTTTTGAAAACATTTAAATTCTTTTAGAAAGAATTCTTGAAAGAATTTCAAGTCATCTGGAAACAATATTATCAAGTCTTCCATCAGCAGAATCAAGCCTCCTGACAGCAGTTCAAGTCATCTGAATTTATTTCAAGTTTTTGGAAGTATTTCAAGTCTTTTGAAAGCAATATCAAAGCTTTTAGAAGCAGTATCAAGTCTTCTAAAAGCATTATAAGTGATCTAGAATCAGTATCAAGTCTTCCAGAGGCAATATTAAGTCTTCTGGAAGCATTTCAAATCTGTTGGAAGTAGTATCAAGGCATTTAGAAGCAGTATGATGTCTCTTAAAAGCAATATCAAGTCTTCTTGTAGCAGTTTTAGTCTTCTGATAGCATTTCAAGTCTTCTGACAATATTTCGAGTTTTTTGGAAGCAGTATCAAGGCATTTAGAAGCAAAATCAAGTCTTCTAGAAGCAGTATCAAGTCTTTTAAAAGCAATACCAAGTTTTCTTGTAACAGTTCAAACCCTCTGATAGCATTTCCAGTTTTTTGGAAGCAGTATTATGGCATTTAGAAGCAGAATCAAGTCTTCTTGTAGCAGTACAAACCTTCTGATAGCATTTTCAGTTTTTTGGAAACAGTATCAAGGCGGTTAGAAGCAGAATCAAGTCTGCTAGAAGCAATATCAAGTCTTCTTGTAGCAGTTCAAGCCTTCTGATAGCATTTCAAGTCTTCTGATAACATTTCATGTCATTTGGAAGCAGTATCAAGGCATTTAGAACCGAAATCAAGTCTTCTAGAAGCAGTATTAAGTCTTCTTGTCGCAGTTCAAGCTTTCCGATAGCATTTCAAGTTTTTTGGAAGCAGTATCAAAGCATTTAGAAGTAAAATCAAGTCTTCTAGAAACAGTATCAAGTCTTCTAAAATCAATATCAAGTCTTTTTGTAGCAGTGTCAAGGCATTTAGAAGCAAAATCTAAATAAGCAATACTATATTTAACACTTTTAAAAACAATACCAAGTCTTCTTGTAGCAGTTCAAATCTTCTGATAGCATTTCCAGTTTTTTGGAAACAGTATCAAGGCATTTAGAAGCAGAATCAAGTCTTCTAGAAGCAATATCAAATCTTCTAAAAGCAATATCAAATCTTCTTGTAGCAGTTCAAGTTTTCTAGAAGCAATACCAAGTCTTCTTGTAGCAGTCCAAGCTTTCTGATAGCATTTCAAGATTTTTTGGAAGCTATATCAAGGCATTTAGAAACAGAATCTTGTCTTCTAGAAGCAATATCAAATCTTCTAAAAGCAATATCAAATCTTCTTGTAGCAGTTCAAGCCTTCTGATAGCATTTCAAGTCTTCTGATAACATTTCATGTCATTTGGAAGCAGTATCAAGGCATTTAGAACCGAAATCAAGTCTTCTAGAAGCAGTATTAAGTCTTCTTGTCGCAGTTCAAGCTTTCCGATAGCATTTCAAGTTTTTTGGAAGCAGTATCAAAGCATTTAGAAGTAAAATCAAGTCTTCTAGAAACAGTATCAAGTCTTCTAAAATCAATATCAAGTCTTTTTGTAGCAGTGTCAAGGCATTTAGAAGCAAAATCTAAATAAGCAATACTATATTTAACACTTTTAAAAACAATACCAAGTCTTCTTGTAGCAGTTCAAATCTTCTGATAGCATTTCCAGTTTTTTGGAAACAGTATCAAGGCATTTAGAAGCAGAATCAAGTCTTCTAGAAGCAATATCAAATCTTCTAAAAGCAATATCAAATCTTTTTGTAGCAGTTCAAGTTTTCTAGAAGCAATACCAAGTCTTCTTGTAGCAGTTCAAGCTTTCTGATAGCATTTCAAGATTTTTTGGAAGCTATATCAAGGCATTTAGAAACAGAATCTTGTCTTCTAGAAGCAATATCAAATCTTCTAAAAGCAATATCAAATCTTCTTGTAGCAGTTCAAGTTTTCTAGAAGCAATACCAAGTCTTCTTGTAGCCGTTCAAGCTTTCTGATAGCACTTCAAGTTTTTTGGAAGCAGTATCAAGGCATTTAGAAGCAGAATCAAGTCTTCTTGAAGCATTATCAAGTCTTCTAAAAGCAATATCGAGTCTTCTTGTAGCAGTTCAAGTCTTCTAGAAGCAATATCAAGTTTTCCAAAAGCAATATCAAGTCTTCTTGTAGCAGTTCGAGTCTTCTGGAATCATTGCAACTCTTCTGAAATTATTTCAAATCTTTTGGTCACTTATATATCCGGCGCCAATGACCATGAATCAATGGTTAAGCTGGTTGGTTTTTTAGGAAAAATTCCAAAACATGTGGAGTCTTGGAAGGATCTCGAATCTAGCGCCAATTATATAGAGTTTGAGAAGAAGTATGTAAAGTCTCTACGATGGAATTTTGGGGAGAAGCAAAAAAAGATTGCAGATTTGGAAGAGCGAGATTCATCTTGGGTTGGAGTTCAAGATCTAGGGTGGTGTTCAGGCTAGAGATGTGCAACTAACGAGATACTCTTGCGTACATCTCTATTATAGACTACAAAATATATAGGTAGTAATTTGACCATTTTAGAAACACTTAGTCGCACGATATTTGCTGACTTAGAATAATATTCATTACCTTAGAAGATTTAATCAAAATAATAACAAATGCTTCAAAACAACATATTTTTTTAGGTGTTTAATATCATCCAAATTGTCGCCATTCTTATTCATCTATACTTTTAATAGGACCTGCAAACCCATTTTAACAATATTATATCATAAAATTAATATCATTTGCTACAAATCGCGAAGAAGAACGCATAAAAGATACAGAACTGACTCAATCTAATGAAATATGAATATGTTACGCGATTTTAAAGAAGGAGATTCATTCTTTATTGTTCTCTGGAATAGAGTATTACCATATCAATATGTCCCGAATATCTTGAAAATCAGTTTTTAACTTTTAATCATGCCGGAAGAAGCATATCCAAAAGAAACTGTCAAAATTTATGGTTTGCTGATATAAGCTTTTTTTAAGACAGACTTCAGGAAATGTAATTCCACCAAAACAATTACTTAACCCTCCCGTACACGCGCATTTTTTTTTGACGTGAGTGCTCGCACCGGGCTGAGAGTCCGGGTTTCTTTGCCAAATAAGAGATTTGTATTAAACTCCCTAGATTACTAAAGTACCGCGGTTCATGATATCTATGTATTTAAACGATTCGAGCCAAAATGGTGATTTGACAGCATGTCAGTGACCAGGATTCCCCCGATTCGAGACCATTATTAAACTTCACCTTTCGTTTCTTCGGTGGCTGATACTGCTTAAAACAAACTTGATAAGCTACCAGGAGCCTTGAACTGCTTTCAAAAATGTTGATACTACCTCTGGAAGACTTGATAATGCTTCTAGAAGCCTTAACATAGCTTTCAGAAGGCTTGAACTGCTTCCACAAGATTTTATGCTGCAGCTGAAAGACTTGATACTATTTCTAGAAGATTTTAAATGATTCCAAAAGACTTGATACCGTTTGTAAAACTACTGGCAAAAAAATGTTTGAAAATGCAAAGTCTTAAAGAAGACATTTTTATTGCAAAAGGCACGAAATTGTTAATACAATTTGATTTTGCTTCCAAAATACCAAATACTGCTAGGATACAAAATGTTCATTTCAAAAGTTCAAAAAATTGCAATTATAGACCAAATATTGCTTGTGAAGGTGTAAGCACTGTTGATATAAGGCATTTCTATTGCAAATTAACCATAGGCGCCAGATACATGGACGTTTTTCATATCACTTTTGTTTTGAGAACAGTCATTCGTCGTTTGAATCTTTTCCCAATTCAGTTTTTTTACTATCCAGCACCCATACTTGTTTTCAAAAACCGGCGCTTATGAAGCTACGAAGATTGTGTTAGATGTACCACTGACGATCTAAAGATAAATCAGTTAGCTGCAGAATTCTTCGAATCCTCTATTTGGGCATCGTAAATCTTACACAAATTGCTGGTTCTGGTCCTAAAAACGCTTTAGCACTAGCTCATCTGCCGTTTCATTGGCAGCACTTCCAGAGTGACCTCAGTGTAGTTAAAACGACGAACCGTTTGAGCCATCTGTATTTCCACGTAAATTTTGATAATCCTCTACTTGATTTCGAGCTTTGTGGAGATGAGTTACTCAGCTTGTGTTCTCATTTAATCCCAAGATTATTCCTCACTTGCGCAATCAGTAATAAAATGTCCAATATAATTATATTTACAAACTCACTTCTACAGTATTATATATTTAGAAATCTGAAACTAGCAACTAACGCCATTAACAACGACAACATTATGATCTGAAATAATACTTTGACGTCCTTCAACATCGGCAAATACAGAAAAAAGGGATTAACTAACTAGAAACTGACGAAATGACCTATTTACCTTTATTAGCTGTTTCCACCAAAACTTATTTTCGAAAGTAAGTCCTTTTTTCGTAGAGAAGAACGGATATATTAAAAAAAAAATGTTAACTTGAATGGTTGCGGTCCGCCGAACCAGCGGTTGCAAATTGCTAAAAGACTCTGTAAGTCGATAGTTAAACTTGCAGGAAAAGATTTTATTAATCATTTATTAATCGTGGCTAAGAGAAAATACTGGAAATTATTTGACAGCAGACTTGCAGGAAAAAACTTTATGACTAAAGTGGCTAAGAGAAAATACAGGAAATTATTTTCAGGATTCTGAGATGACCGCTAGGAGGTGCAAATACCATCTTTAATGCCTTGAAATCTTAACAATTAAACAATTAGTCATCTTAGGACTGGTATCTCAATTTTAAGATACTTTATGAGATAATTTTTTTATCCCAGTTAGCAACTCGTAAATATTGGTTCAGGATAGAATAAAAGAATCAATGACAATCAATTGATTTTCATTACAATCAAAATTTCACTCCCTGAAGAAGATTCAATTTGAATCGAAATATAGGACTGTTCAATTGATTGTCATTGATTCTTTTATCCTATCCTGAACCAATATTTACGAGTTTTAAGATACTTGTACATTTCAGTTTCAGTCCAGTCCCAGTATATTCCGGGTTCATGCCGGGATTTCATGAAAGAAGATTTATGGTTTAGAAGTTTGGGAGCATTAAGAAAGATTTGCAATGAAAATACGATTGGCACCAAATAAATTAATTTTCTGGAAGCATTTCAAGCCTTATAGACGCAATGTTAAGTATTCTGACAGCAATATCAAATCTTTTGTTAGCATTCCAAATGTTTTGGAAGCAATTTAGATCTTCTAGAAGCAATATTAAGCCTACCTGAGCCAATATCGAGACTTTTGTAACCATTTTAAATCTTCTAGAAGTAGTATCAAGTCTTCTGGAATCTTCTCGAGTCTTCTGAAAGCATTTCAAATCTTCCAGAAACAGTATAAAGTCTTACAGGGGCTATATCTAATCTTTTGGAAGCATTTTAAAATATCTAGAAGCAGTATCATGTCTTAATTATTAAAATCTTCTAGAAGCAGTATCAAGTCTTTTGGAAACTTCTCAAGTCTTCTGAAAGCATTTGAAATCTTCTGGAAGCAGTATAAAGTCTTACAGGGACAGTATCAAGCCTTTAGGAAGCATTTTAAAACATCTAGAAGCAGTATCAAGTCTTCTGAAATCTTCTCGAGTCTTCTGAAAGCATTTCAAATCTTCCAGAAATAGTATAAAGTCTTACAGGGGATATATCTAATCTTTTGAAAGCATTTTCAAATATCTAGAAGCAGTATCGATTCTTAATTAGTAAAATTTTCTAGAAACAGTATCAAGTCTTTTGGAAACTTCTCAAGTCTTCTGAAAGCATTTGAAATCATCTAGAAGCAGTATAAAGTCTTATAGGGGCAGTATCAAAGCTTTAGGAGGCATTTTAAAACATCTAGAAGCAGTATCAAGTCTTTTGGAAACTTCTCAAGTCTTCTGAAAGCATTTGAAATCTTCTGGAAGCAGTATAAAGTCTTACAGGGACAGTATCAAGCCTTTAGGAAGCATTTTAAAACATCTAGAAGCAGTATCAAGTCTTCTGAAATCTTCTCGAGTCTTCTGAAAGCATTTCAAATCTTCCAGAAATAGTATAAAGTCTTACAGGGGATATATCTAATCTTTTGAAAGCATTTTCAAATATCTAGAAGCAGTATCGATTCTTAATTAGTAAAATTTTCTAGAAACAGTATCAAGTCTTTTGGAAACTTCTCAAGTCTTCTGAAAGCATTTGAAATCATCTAGAAGCAGTATAAAGTCTTATAGGGGCAGTATCAAAGCTTTAGGAGGCATTTTAAAACATCTAGAAGCAGTATCAAGTCTTCTAGAAGTAGTATCCAGTCTTTTGGAAGCACTTCAAGTAATTTTGAAGTATTTCAAGTCTTCTAAAAGTAAGTATAAGGTCTTCTGGAAACATTGTAAGTCGTCTGGAAGTAGTATTCTGGAAACCATATCAAGTTTCTTAGATACAATATCAAGTCTTCTGGAAGCATCTTCAGTCTTCTAACAGCGACATAAAGTACTTTGGAAGCATTGTAGGTCGTCTGGACACACTTCAAGTCCTCTAGATGCAATATCAAGGCTTCTAAAAGCGTTGTAAGTCATCTGTAAGCATTGTAAGTCGTCTGGATGCATGGTAAGACATCTGTAAATTCATCATTTTAAGTCTTCTAGAAATATCAGTCTAGAAATTCAAGTCTTCTGAAAGCAATATAAAGTTTTCTTAAAACAGTATCAAATCATCTAGAGGTAACAACATCAAGTCTTCTGGAAACATTTTAAGTTTTCTAGATGCTATATCAAGTTATCTGAAAGCATTGTAAGTCGTCTGGAAGTATTTCAAATCCTCTAGAAGCAATAACAGTCTTCTGGAAACCGCGGTACTTTATAAATCTAGGGACTTTAATTTGTATTCTTTTTAAGACAATAATTAAAAAAATTTTTTTATTATCATAAAATTTGCGATAGGCAAATAAATGCCCGCGTTGAATACGCTGCACATTTTTCGGGGCATTTATGTTCTACAGCTTTCATTATCTTCTTCGTTTCTTCTAATCAGATAAGAAGCCATTTTGAACGGAAAAAAAACATCTTACCGTCTGCAAAATTTTTTGAAAAGCTTCAGTCTTCACCTTCAAAGAGTATTTTTCTTCGCTATCGTATTCATATTCGTATTTTACTGTGTTGTACACTAACAAATTTTTCACACTAAAATGACATAATTATGTAATATAGATATAATAGAGGGTGCAGAACCCGGAGTGAGAGTCCGGTGCGTGTATCGAAAGGTTAAATGATAACACATTTAGGGCTTTTTTGACAATTCTCCAGAGTTTTTATATCTAATTTGTATCTAGTTATGGACTCAGCGTTTATGGTGCATTGCTAACAAAATTCATGCAAAAAGTATCTTTATTTGTTTTTGTTTTTGGGTTGTGGTTGATTTTTATATTAAAAACCGGAAATTATGATATTTTGAAGTTATTTGTTGTATTCCTGCAAACTTCTTGTAATAGGTTGTAAAAGATTATGGATTATGGTTTTCTACATCTTAGTAGATGAGGTCTTTAACTATCCATTTTGATTTATGAAAGGATTTTGCTATAAAAATCAACAATTATAATACTTTAGAGATTACTACAAAATTGTAATATTCAAATGATGACTTTGTCTGTGGATTTTCAATTTTTGTGTGGATTTTGAGGATTTTTGAGAGTTCTTATATCCACTTTATGCCTGATTAGTATTTGTGTTTCGTTGCGAACCTTTTTATGATTTTCTTTTTAAACAAAAGGCACTTTTTGTGGTAAATATGATTTTATGAATAAAAAATTTAAGCTCGTTTTTCTCAAATTTGTAGAGAAAAATTCTCAAAATTTTTGCAAAATTCAACGTTTCTAAAATTTTTAATTTTTCAAACTAGGATTAGTTCATCCATTTTCTACATAATAATGGAAGTTTCTATAAAGGGATTTAAAATTTTAATTAAAAAAAAAATTAAACAATTTTAGTATCTGGAAATATTCCCAACCCTTCTATTTTTACATAATTTGTAAATTTTTTGGAAGCCACTATAGCCTAAAAAAAATGTTCTTAAACTGGAAACCAAAATAACAAAATCAATTTTTGTGTAATAAAAAAAAGAAAAAAAAAAGTTTTATTTACACAAAAAAGTTTCGATTATAATTTGTGCCGTGTAGTAAAAAGTATTAAGAAAAAAAAAAGTGTTAATCATCTCTACCAAACAACACAAAGGTATAAATAAAACGAAATTAACTAGATCTTAATCCATGATCTAATTAACATCAATTCTTTTCTTGATATCATTTAGCATTTAGGAGGGCATGGTGGTGGGCATGGGGAGCAGCAAGGGACGTAAACGCAACACGGCGGTAGGCAAGGCGGGCAGCATGGTAGGCAACAAGCCGGCGGGCAACATGGCACGCAAGGGGGGCAGCAACACACAGGCGGGCAAATAGGGGGGCAACAGGGTGGGCAAGACATTTTGCTTAGATTATTCTCTTATTTTTCACTCTCTCCAATTAATTATTAAACGAAATTTTTGTATTTGTACCACACGGCGTTTAATTAAACACTTAAATTTTTTTTAATAATTTTTTACCGAAAAAAATAGAAACGATATTCACGGTTTGAATGATTTTGAAAAACTAATTTTGTTTTTTGTTTGATTTCCGGGTTGTTAGTTAGTTACGAGATGAGGTGATTTGATTAATTTTGGTTTACCTACCTTAAAAACATGGAAGGCTTCAAATTGAATATTTCTCGATCGTTCTTTTAACATCATCATCATAAGTTTTAAATTTTCTGGATTTGATATATATCTTGTCATTACCTAAAAATAAAAAATAATTTTAACGAAATTTAAACCTTTAACAATAATATAGAAATTAATGATAACAATATTTTTAATTATCTTTACCTTTATCAATTACAAGTAATATATGAGTAAATTATTTCGTATAAAAACTTGAATCATTAAATATGAATCATAATAAGTAATAAAAGTGTTTATAAAATTTTAATTGCAATTAATCTTGAGTAATTTTAGGAATTATTTTTTTTTATTTTTATAAATATATTTATTTTTAATAACTGTATTAAACCTCGATATAACGGATTAATTTTTATTATTTGTTATTAATTTTAAAAAATAATTTTTTCAAATTCATTTCGTACATCTAAAAAGCAGATTTATCTCCCTTTTTCTCGTCGACGACGTTTAAATGAAACAAAATATAAAATAACAAAATCTGAATTTGGGCCTAAATCTTATCTTTAGTTGCTTCCAATTTGCGTATGGTCTCAAAAAACCTTCAAACAACTGGTATTTTTGTACGATCCATCAATTTAAATGCATATCAATACTTAAGTTAAGATTTCTTTATCATTTCTCCCCAGCATTTATGAATCAATCATCTTACAGTTTCCAATTTTTATTCCAATTTAGCCATATCGAGCTTTTTCTAGGAAAAGAAATTCACTGGAGGAAATCTTGTATGAAGTATTACATGAATCAATAACACTTTTTAAAAAGCTCAACTTTAAACTTGAGAAGGTTTGTGAAGAGTGAAGAGACGTTTTGATATATTAATTTAATTGTTTCATTTACACCTTAACATGGCTCAATGTGCATTCTGGATGTAAGTAAATAGAAGAACTTTTGTTTGTTACACTTGGTACAGCTTCTAGAAGATTTGAATTGCTTCCAGAAGAGTTGCAATGTTTCTGGAAGACTTGATACTGTTTCTAGATGACTTGCAATACTTCCAAAAGATTGAATATTGCTTCTAGATGACATGAAATACTTCCTGAAGACTTGATATTGCCTCTGGAATACTTGAAATGTTTCCAGAAGACTTAATACTATATCTAGAAGATATGACATTACTTCCAAAAGACTTGGTACGGCTTCTAGAAGATTTGAACTGCTTCCAGAAGACTTGACCCTGCTTCTAGATGACTTGAAATGCTTCCAGAAAACTTGATATTGCCTCTGAAATACTCGAGATGATTCCAGAAGACTTAATATTACTTCTAGAAGATATGATATTACTTTCAGAAGACTTTGCACGGCTTCTAGAAGATTTGCAATGTTTCTGGAAGAGTTGACCCTGCTTCTAGATGACTTGAAATGCTTTCAGAAGACTTGATATTGCCTCTGAAATACCTGAAATGTTTTCAAAAGTCTTGATACTACATCTAGAAGAAATGATATTACTTCCAAAAGACTTGGTACGGCTTCTAGAAGATTTGAACTGCTTCCAGAAGACTTGCAATGTTTCTGGAAGACTTGACCCTGCTTCTAGATGACTTGAAATGCTTCCAGAAAACTTGATATTGCCTCTAAAACACTTGAGATGATTCCAGAAGACTTGATATTACTTCTAGAAGATATGATATTACTTTCAGAAGACTTTGCACGGCTTCTAGAAGATTTGAACTGCTTCCAGAAGATTTGCAATGTTTCTGGAAGAGTTGACCCTGCTTCTAGATGACATGAAATACTTTCAGAAGACTTGATATTGTCTCTGAAATACCTGAAATGTTTCCAGAAGACTTGATACTACATCTAGAAGATATGATATTACTTCCAAAAGACTTGGTACGGCTTCTAGAAGATTTGAACTGCTTCCAGAAGACTTGCAATGTTTCTGAAAGACTTGACCCTGCTTCTAGATGACTTGAAATGCTTCCAGAAAACTTGATATTGCCTCTGAAATACTTGAGATGATTTCAGAAGACTTGATATTACTTCTAGAAGATATGATATTACTTTCAGAAGACTTTGCACGGCTTCTAGAAGATTTGAACTGCTTCCAGAAGATTTGCAATGTTTCTGGAAGAGTTGACCCTGCTTCTAGATGACTTGAAATGCTTTCAGAAGACTTGATATTGCCTCTGAAATACCTGAAATGTTTCCAGAAGTCTTGATACTACATCTAGAAGAAACGATATTGCTTTTAAATGACTTGAAATGCTTCCAGAAGACTTGATATTGCCTCTGGAATACTTGCGATGTTTCCAAAAGACTTGATACTACTTCTAGAAGATATAATATTACTTTCAGAAGACTTTGTACGGCTTCTAGAAGATTTGAACTGCTTCCAGAAGACTCGAAATGTTTCTGGAAGACTTGACTCTGTTTCTAGATGACTTGAAATGGTTCCAGAAGATTTGATATTGCCTATGGAATACTTGAAATGTTTCCAGAAGACTTGATACTACTTATAGAAGATATGATATTACTTCCAAAAGACTTGGTACGGCTTCTAGAAGATTTGAACTGCTTCGAGAAGACTTGCAATGTTTCTGGAAGACTTGATACTACTTCTAGATGACTTGCGACGTTTCCAGAAGACTCGTTACCGCTTCCAGATGACTTGAAGTACTTCCAGAAGACTTGATATTGCCTCTGGAATACTTGCAATGTTTCCAGAAGATTTGATACTACTTCTAGAAGATATGATATTACTTCCAGAAAACTTTGTGCGGCCTCTAGAAGCTTTGAACTTCTTCCAGAAGACTTGCAATGTTTTTGGAAGACTTGACACTGCTTCTAGATGACTTGCGACGTTTCCAGAAGACTCGTTACTGCTTCCAGATGACTTGAAGTGCTTCCAGAAGACACGATATTGCTTTTAAATTACTTGAAATGCTTCCAGAAGACTTGATATTGCCTCTGGAATACTGGTAATGTTTCCAGAAGACATGATACTATTTCTAGAAGATATAATATTACTTTCAGAAGACTTTGCACGGCTTCTAGAAGATTGGAACTGCTTCCAGAATACTCGCAATGTTTCTGGAAGACTTGACTCTGTTTCTAGATGACTTGAAATGTTTCCAGAAGACTTGATACTACTTATAGAAGATATGATATTATTTCCAGAAGACTTGCAATGTTTCTGGAAGACTTGATACTACTTCTAGATGACTTGCGACGTTTCCAGAAGACTCGTTACTGCTTTCACATGACTTGAAGCGCTTCCAGAAGACACGATATTTCTTTTAGATGACTTGCAATACTTCCAAAAGATTGAATATTGCTTCTAGATGACATGAAATACTTCCTGAAGACTTGATATTGCCTCTGGAATACTTGAAATGTTTCCAGAAGATTTGATACTACAGCTAGAAGATATGATATTACTTCCAAAAGACTTGGTACGGTTTCTAGAAGATTTGAACTGCTTCCAGAAGACTTGCAATGTTTCTGGAAGACTTGACCCTGCTTCTAGATGACTTGAAATGCTTCCAGAAGACTTGATATTGCCTCTGAAATACTTGAGATGTTTCCAGAAGACTTGATACTACTTCTAGAAGATATGATATTACTTTCAGAAGACTTTGCACGGCTTCTAGAAGATTGGAACTGCTTCCAGAACACTCGCAATGTTTCTGGAAGACTTGACTCTGTTTCTAGATGACTTGAAATGTTTCCAGAAGATTTGATACTACTTATAGAAGATATGATATTATTTCCAGAAGACTTGCAATGTTTCTGGAAGACTTGATACTACTTCTAGATGACTTGCGACGTTTCCAGAAAACTCGTTACTGTTTTCACATGACTTGAAGCGCTTCCAGAAGACACGATATTTCTTTTAGATGACTTGCAATACTTCCAAAAGATTGAATATTGCTTCTAGATGACATGAAATACTTCCTGAAGACTTGATATTGCCTCTGGAATACTTGAAATGTTTCCAGAAGACTTGATACTACAGCTAGAAGATATGATATTACTTCCAAAAGACTTGGTACGGTTTCTAGAAGATTTGAACTGCTTCCAGAAGACTTGTAATGTTTCTGGAAGACTTGACCCTGCTTCTAGATGACTTGAAATGCTCCCAGAAGACTTGATATTGCCTCTGAAATACTTGAGATGTTTCCAGAAGACTTGATACTACTTCTAGAAGATATGATATTACTTTCAGAAGACTTTGCACGGCTTCTAGAAGATTTGAACTGCTTCCAGAAGATTTGCAATGTTTCTGGAAGAGTTGACCCTGCTTCTAGATGACTTGAAATGCTTTCAGAAGACTTGATATTGCCTCTGAAATACCTGCAAAGTTTCCAGAAGACTTGATACTACTTATAGAAGATATGATATTATTTCCAAAAGACTTGCAATGTTTCTGGAAGACTCGATACTACTTTTAGATGATTTGCGACATTTCCAGAAGACTCGTTACTGCTTCCAGATGACTTGAAATGCTTCCAGAAGACACGATATTGCTTTTAGATGACTTGAAATGCTTCTAGAAGACTTGATATTGTCTCTGGAATATTTGAGATGTTTCCAGAAGACTTGATACTACTTCTAGAAGATATAATATTACTTCCAGAAGACTTTGTACCGCTTCTAGAAGATATGAACTGCTTCCAGAAGACTTGCAATGTTTCTGGAAGACTTGATACTATTTCTAGATGACTTGCAACGTTTCCAGAAAACTCGTCACTGTTTCCAGATGACTTGAAATGCTTACAGAAGACTTGATATTGCCTCTAGAATATTTAGAGTAGTTCCAGAAAAATTGATACTACTTCTAAAAGACTTGATATTACTTCCAAAAGACTTGGTACAGCTTCTAGAAGATTTGAACTGCTTCCAGAAAACTTGAAATGCTTTCGCAAAACTTAATACTTCATCTCAAAGACTTGAAATTCTGCCAGAAGACGTGATATCACCACTAGAATACTTAAAATGCTCCCAGAAGACTTGATATTGCGTCTAGAAGATTTGAAACACTTTCAGAAGACTTAAATTGCTTCTAAAAAGCACCCATACATAATTATTAATGGATTTATCTATTCAGATAAATCCATGATATTCCATGATATATCTATTCAGATGAAGTTATCATTTTCAATTAATCTTTTCAAAAATGTTATTAAAAACGAAGAGTTAAGTGGTGAGTAAGAATAGGAATTGTATAATTCCTTTAAGTCAATAACTTTTGTATATTACTTTGATTTTTACACATCTGTGCGATGTTTGTCTAAACCTGTATACGTTTTATTTCTTCAGTCCAAAAAATGTTTCTGGTACAATATGTTCAGTCATCTAGTATAAAAATTAAACCGATATTTAGTAGCTAACTCCAACAAGAAGATGGCCTTCAATAGAAATGCGTGGACATGTGTCAAGGGACAACAAATATTCTCCATTATTGAAATTGTAATATCAAATTTGATAGATTTTTTTTTCGAACAGAATAAAATACCTGGGAAATATGTGGGTTGAAGAACACATAAAAAATCACGGTCAACTCCACTCTCATTGAAAAGAACTGGATAACTACTTTGAAGGGAATGTTATCAATATTAATGAGTTGAAACGAAATTGCGAAGAGGATCAGTCCAAAAATTTATTAAAACCCACAGTTCTTTTTAAATAAATGCAGGGGTGGTGATGTTTTTGATTAAGAAGACTTTGAAATACCTCCCCTGACTACAAAATTAAATAATTTGCATCAGATTCGTCTTACTTATTGACTGGAGTTTTCAAGACGACCTAAAAGATTTAACATTTTTAAACATTTTTTAAACAAGTTATGATGTCAATAATATTTTTTCAAATAGCAACTATTTGCAAAGCTTAGAAAGACATCACATCTAACAAGAAATTGTATTTTAATAAAAAAAACAATCTAAAACATAATGATGAAGAAAAGCAGATTAAAGAGAAGATGAAGAAAAGCACAGTCTTGTACATAAACACCCTCATTTTTGCTGAATTAGATTGGAAGTTATGATAGCAACAATGATCTGATAGAATAATTTAATGTTCCTAACAAAGTCATGTTTCTTTTTGTTGATGACCTTATCTGATGATCTTTGGAAATGAATTTTAAATGTCTAAAAAATAAGCGTTATAATTAAACAAGAAGAGTTGCTAAAAATCTATTTGATTCAGTCAATCTCAAAGAGTACCAAAATAAAATTATTATATTATATATATCTTAGTTCATAAAAAAATGTTCAAATATGTAGATTAAAATTTAACTTTAAGCCTCGTTATTAGGACCAATTTAAACTGATAATTATATAAGTACATAGTACAAGTTGTAGTAAGGAGGTATCAAACTTGTAATCAATTATTAATTATCTCAAAATTTCATTCTCATTTGATACAAATACCTTATTCAGTATTAATTAAATGTTTAGGCATTTTTCTTTTAAATTCCAAAATAATAAACTTACCGTGAAATTATGCCTATCTAATAAGAGTTCCCCAAGTAACTTCAAGCTCTGCCTACGGGTGACATAATTTTCCGAATTTAAAAGTCTTTGATAGTGGCTGAACACTTTGTCGTAATTAGCATCTAAAAATTCGGCGCAAAGTATTTTATGTCGAGTTAATAATTCCTGTAAAAAAAAAGTCTTTTAATTTAATTAATTTATTTTATTAATATTAATCGTATAGATCGTAATATTTAATAGGTGATAAAATAAATTATAAAGATTAGATTATCAAAACAAACCTTAAATGTTGAAAAGGCATCAGAGGCGATATCGAACGTTGAGACCTCCACGTACGTAAAAAACTTATAAAAATCTTCAGAGTTTAACATGATTTTAGCCAATGCTTCGTACCTAGCACATTCACGTAACATAGTCCCACAATTTAAGGCTATTTCCTGAGTCTCGTATCTAAAATTATAATAAATAAAATTGAATCAAAAAAGGTTTTTATGAAATTAATTAATTTACCCTGCCATTAATTGAAATAAAATCTCCGGTTTTGTGCAAATATACTCAACGGTGGGCGATCTAGTACCAATTTGTCTGCGTAAAACGTTATTAAACACCTGAGCAACATCTTTTTTCCCCTCAAAATCGATTTTATTCAAATTCTGTATCAACAACAATAACAAATTGTTGTTGTATAATTCTTGGGCGAGCTGGGCGACGATAATATCCGTTTGGGGCTCAGCATCGGACGTCCCGTAAAGCATGTTTTTAATCAAAACCAGGTTTTTACTGACGTCTTCTTGGGCTTTTTCCACTTTCTTTTCGCCCCCTTTTTCGAGTGCACTCACCGACTCTCTAAGGGCTCGGACGACGTCCGCGGGGCTTTTTTGCGATTTGCCGAAGAGCGGCATGATATAAACGGTGGAAGATATCGGCTCGTTTCCGAAGAAACTGTCACTAACCTGAATTGGGGGTCGCGTAACCTTTCGGTCTCTTCACCGATCTCTTTTATGGAGGAAGCAGACTTCCGTGTATCTTTTTAAACTAGTTTTAGCCGGACATATCACAAAAAAACGACTAAATTTAGTCCGTTTTAGTACGTTTCGGGGCCGAATCAGTTACTATCTTCGGGTTTTTGACAGGGACGTATGACTTTTACGTCCATAGGGGAATTTCACCGCATCCAACTGAAACATAAAATGTTACTAAAATATTACTAAAATATCACTAAAATGTTATTAATATTTACACATTTCTATAAAAAATAAATAATTAATAATGCGTTATGAACGGATTGTTTAATTAAAACAGATATTTGTTGATATCCTATCAATAATAATAATAAGTTATCTTTAAAAAAAATTAATTTTGGTGATATCTTTAATATAGATAACCCACCATACATCGTGCGTTGTATGTGCTATAATAATAATAATAAAACAAATTACCGATAATTCTTAACATTCATTAAAAATTTAATATTTTTTATCGCGTTAAAACAAATTATTAAGGTAAATCAGATTAAGGTTTATCTGAAGAGCCCATTTACATTACATCCAACTTACTCATCATCAATAATATATAAATTTACTCCGATAAGATTATATATAGCGAATAAGTTAATAAATACATGTATTTATTTTAAAACCGATAAGTTATCTTTAAAAAAGATTAAAATACAAACAATATTTAAAAGATAGGCAACCCAATTTGCTTCGTTAAAATCGCGCCATCTAATAACGCTTTTAGTAACTTTATTTAAATTAATAATTTTTTTTGAAAAAAATCTAAATTATTTCATTATTCAGATTTTATTAAAATCAAAACTAAAATAGAAGACTAAAATATTTCATAACAATTCGGAATAACTTTTGATTTAGATGGGGGACAAAATTGCGGAGGGTTGTAACATTGGGGTTGAAAAGGCGAAGGGGGATAACCCAACGTTCAGAATTCCAAGAGGAGACTCGAAAAAAGCCCTACGTTTCAACTTCGGGGTCAGACACGTGTCTGACGCGTACCTCTGCGGATGCAGCTGCCTCGAGCTCAATTCGCGAGGAACTTTTTTCTCGTTTTTTTGTCCATCTATGCCACGTGTATCCGAGACAAACACGTACATGATGGGGTAAAAATTTGGGCATTAAAAAAAGGTGCGAGAAATAAAATATTTTTGTTTTAATGATTATTCTTGGAGATGGGGAACATATTGATCTGCCTCCATCTCCCTTTTCACCCCCTTAAATACTCTCGCCCTTCTGTTACATCTCTTGAATTAACCCGATTATCTCAAATTCAGATTTGATTGAAACCCTGCTTGTAAAACATGTACAAAAGGCAACTAAAACGATGTATATAATAAGCAGGAAATAGATACAATTGTAAGTACGGTATCTAGGTCGAAACCTGCCACCGTCGTCTTCTATTGCTAATGGTATTATTTCATTAGAGCGGCTCCTATACTGGGAACAAATCCTTTCGTGTCCAGTTTCGACCCATTTTTTCTCTTTTCCTTTACGTTCATAATCGCGAAAGGCACTCCTTTACTAATTAAGTAGAGGAGAAGATCGTGCAAATGGAGTTTGTTACTACACACCCATAAATCACGCCTCGTTTGTACACTTTTATGGTTACCTTACTGACCTAATTGTAATGTAATAAAAGGGATCTTTTTTTGTAGGGTTAATTAAAGATGGGATGCAATTAAATCCCTTTTTTGTTTTTATATTGACCCCTTTCATAAAAAATGACGTAAAAAGGATATAAGAAAGTAAAAGTTCTTCATATTAACTTCATATTTCGTATATGGTAGATTTTTGGAGATATCGCAAATCAAATTATTGGAGGTTATTGGAGGGGTTGGTTTCCTTTTAGGGAGAAAATTTACTCCAAAGAAGTTCGGAGTAAGTTCTAAAGTTGAAGATTGAAATGATTGGAGGAATAATTCCACCGAAATATCCCCCAGGTTTCGGTGTGATCACCATAGTCACTGATTTCCGTTTGCTTACAAGGGGAAGTTAATTTCCTAATTAATCATTTTGAAATGAATGATAAAGTAGAATATTTGATAATATTCGAAATATTCAAAACACTCGAAATTCTACCACTCCATGAAATAAATTGTGGTAAAATTACTCAAAATTTCTACATAATGAATTTGAAATTTTTAACACCACGGTTTTCTTTTTCTAACGAAATAAATGAAAAAGTATCCCATTTTTGCGTATATCGATAAATTTATCCATTTTAATACATTTTCTCAAAAACTGTATGAGAAATTTTCAATTTTGAACAAGTTGTAGCCATATGTTCAATGGTGAGGTTAAAGATCTTATGCGCAGACGCAATGCTGCAAAAACTCTTCTTCGAAGACATCCATCCAATGCTAACTGGGAAACCTACCGTACCTTGCGTAACCGCTGCAACCACCGTTGTAAGAACTTAAAAAAATTGTATATTTATCGGAAATTGTCTTATGCTACCCCTAACACTTTCTGGAAAACTATGCGTTCGCTTGGTGTGGTTGAATCACCTTCTTATCATGGTGGTTTTGATTGTGATTCTCTCGTCAATTATTTTGCCGAACCTCCCATTACTCTCGATGACTCAGTTAAGGCATCAACTATTACCGCTATTATTGCCTCTGCTAATGTTAATTCCAAATTTTCCTTGGAGCTGTTTGACGAGCTTCAAGTCCGCCAGGCTCTCAGTCATTCTAAGTCCACTAGTGTTGGTGCTGATGGTGTCAGCATTAAGCAGCTCCCTCCTATTTTGGATGTAATCATTCCTCCACTACTCCACATATTTAACTTCTCCATTGAGACATCGACCTTCCCCTCTATTTGGAAACTAGCTTACGTTGTACCCATACCTAAACTTAAATGTCCCACTTGTCTGAGTGGTTTTCGTCCTATATCCATTATTTCTGTAATTTCTAAAGCACTAGAGCGCTTGGTATATATGCAGATGCAGCAGTATTTTGATGAGCATAAAATTATCACTGATTTTCAATCAGGTTTTCGGCCAGGCCATAGCACGAAATCGGCGCTCATCAAGATTACTGATGATATTAGACGTGGTTGTGATGATCGGTGTTTGACTTTATTGGTCTTGCTCGATTTCAGCAAGGCATTTGATTCTGTTGATCATGGTTTGTTGGTGGCAATTCTTTCTTCTGTGGGTTTTTCGTCGAGCTGTGTCGCGTGGTTTCAATCGTACCTTTCTAATCGTTCGTTGTGTGTACGTGACTCCTCATCATCTTCGTCTATAGTTGCAAGCCACTGTGGTGTGCCCCAGGGCAGTGTCTTGGGTCCACTTCTATTTTCAGTATTTATAAACTCCATTTATAAAATAATTAAGTGCAACTTTCACCTATATGCAGATGACCTCCAAATTTATATAACTGCAGCTGTGGATACACTTCCAGCAGCGGTGATGCGGCTTAATAGGGATCTTGCTAGCGTTCTGGACTGGTCTAGATGCCATGGCTTGGGTTTAAATGTGGCAAAGACTCAGGCTATTGCTTTTGGATCAAGGCCTCTGGTAACAAAATTTTACTCCCTTAACAATACCTATTTGTCACTTGACGGTAATATTATACAATTCTCTCGAACTGTTAAAAACTTGGGTGTGATGATGGATTCTGCATTGTCCTGGCAGCCCCAGATTCAGTCTATCTGTAGGAAGGTCTATTTCTGTTTCTACTCCCTACGCAAGCTTGGTTGTTTCCTTCCACCTACTGTTCGTCGTAACCTTTGTTACTCTTTAATTCTTCCCCATTTGGACTATGCCGATACCGTATACCCGGACCTTTCGATTGGTCTTCGTAATAAATTAGAGAGGTTACAAAATAATTGTGTGCGCTTTATCTTCGATCTGAGAAAATGTGAGCATGTTACACCTTATCGTAATCACCTCGAAATGCTTACCGTTGAGAACCGTAGATCTTTCCGTATACTAACTACCTTATACAAGATTCTTTCCTCTCAGTCTCCAATCTATCTGTTCACTACATTTGAGTTCATGGCCTCTCGCGGTCTTCCTACTAGAGCACAATCTGGTGTCTCACTCATGTTTCCGATTCATCGTACCGAAATATATCACGGGTCATACACAGTGCAAGCTATAACTCTCTGGAATAACTTACCCACTGAGTTGCGGGAAGCCCGTAGTTTTTCTGTATTCAGAGCATCGCTTAAAGATCGCTTGTTGTCACAACAGTTGTCTCAGACTGTTTCCTGATTTAATCTGCCTCTTCTCTTTCCGTTCTCAGCTGACAGCTTTATTTCTTCTTCTCCAATCATTTTTTTTTGTTTAATTCGAGTCTCTTTCCTTCTTGTTCTTGCGTACTCTTTTTCTAATACTTTATACATAAATTTTATTATTTTTTTTTTTACTTATATTCGCCATATCAATTTATTTCTTTTTAACATACATTGCTGATTGGGTCGTTTTGAAAACATCGCCTCTGGCGATAAATCGACCTTTTGTACCAATGTTAAGGAATGATGTGTACATTTTTTTTCTTTTATTGTATATCTTGGTGGCAATAAATTGTATTGTATTGTATTGTATATGTGTTCTTAATGAGGAGTATGTTTGATTTATTTGACATTCTATATAGTTGTGCAGAAAATTTGGTTTTTGTAGAACCCTCTTATGTTGAAGTATGAAAACGGCTTCAACCAAAATATGTCAAATAATTGCGATATAATACAAAAGAAAAAACAGAATAAGCCACACGAAAAGAGAGGATTTTATTCAAATAAGTGCGTATTATAGACTAGATGTCTCACCTCTTTAAAAGTGTAATCTCACCCCTTTAATAAGAAATTTTATGAGATATTTGTTTATCCCAGTTAGCAACTACGTGATTGTTAGTTCAGGATAGGATAGAAGAAATGATAAATCAATCAATTGAACATTCCTATATTTCGAATCTATAATTGAATCTTCTTCAGGTAGTGAAAATGTTGATTGTAATGAAACTGGCTAATCTTGAAAAGACGATTCACATAAAATACGTTGTTACAATTTATAGCGCTTTTTCTTCATATTTTCCGAATGAAAATATCTGATATTTTCAACATATCTTAGCCAATTTCATTATAATCAAAATTTTCACTCCCTGAAGAAGATTCAATTATAGAATCGAAATATAGGAATTTTTAATTGATTATCATTATTTCTTCTATCCTATCCTGAACCAACAATTACGTAGTTTAATAAGAAAGCGTTGTTGTCATAAGTCTGACATGAACTGGATTGGATTTGGTTGGCATATAAACAAATACGATAGTATCAGTCTGAATATAAGTTGAGTTGGGTTGGGTTGGATTGTAACAATAGGGTTGTCATCCCCTATTCCCTTATTTACAAGAGATGAACTAGAGTTAGAAGCCGGCAAAATAAAGAAAAGAAAACCCCTGGTCTTGATGGTATCACACCCGAACTACTAAAGATCTTCGTAGAAAAGTACCCCGATGAAATTTTAAGCGCATACAATGACTGTCTGGTTAAAGGATGTTTTCTCACCTTCTGGAAAAAAGCAAGGCTGATTCTCATAGAAAAGCCAAAAAAAAAAAGTGACACAAAAATAATGTACCGACCAATTTGTCTTATCGGGTCTTACCGGTCTATTCGGGAAGTTATTGGAAGGCTTAATACGGACGAGACTGCGGGAGGAGGCGGAAGAAAAAAGACTAGTACATGAGAATTGTGGAGAGCATTAAGAAGAAGTCATTAACACATAGAGAATTATGTGCAATGTTGTTAGTAGATATAAAAATGCCTTCAACTCGGCCCCTTGGAGAAAAGTGATAAGAGCACTGGAAGAGGGAAATGTCAGCCCGTACCTAATAGAAATGATAAAAAGCTACCTGTCAAACAAACAGGAAAAAATGTTTCCTCTCAAAAAAAAGGAGAGTCCCACAGGGATCTCTCCTAGGACCGCTTTTATGGAACCTGTTCTACGACGAAATACTGAGAATGAAGGTAGAGCAGAGAGTAACTCTGATTGCTTTCGCTGACGATCTGGCAGTGGTGGTTAGCGCAAAGGTTGAAGGAGCACTGAGAGATAAAACAACATACGCACTCCAGAGGATAATCGGAAAGTTAGAGAAGATGGGTCTAAACATAAAACTGAAATGGTACTCCTACAAAGACATCGTAAAGTGCAGAAGCTAAATATCGATCTGCATAGCTATACTACTATAAGCAGTTCGAGCGAAGTCTAATATCTAGGAGTGGTCCTAGATAAAGATGTAAAAATGGTTAAACATGTAGTGGAAATTGTTAAAAAAGCTACCCAAATGTCAAATAGATTAATGCGGCTGATGCCTAACGTAGGAGGTGCGGTTGCTAGCAAACGGAGGACAATAGCCACGGCCGAAACGTTGGTCATTCTGTGGGATAAAACGCTGAAATATAAAAAATATAAAAATATGCTGACTATTAACAGAAAATTAGCCATAGGAATTACATCGGCTTATAGAACAGTACTGATACATGCTAGTTCTGCGAAGAAAGGGATAGCGTGGAACGTACGATCTTCGACTGCAAAACCTTCAATTTGTATAGAGAGAAGAGGGTGAGAAGAGATGTGGTGAGACCTTAAGCAAAAAGAACATAATTGTCCAAATGCTGGAAAGCGAAGAAAAATGGTCGGCCATCAGAGAGATGATTACAGGGATAATGAAGAAGAAGAAAGAATGCGAGATAGAAATGGAGAGAGTCCGGAAAAGTCAGTGGAGTGACAGAGGAAGGAGAGATTTTGTGGAATATTGTTTAGCATCGACGTATTTTCTTCTTTGTCGCCGGTGATAACAAACTTTTACATGGAATTATTCGAAGAAAATGCTCAGAAGAACCAATGGAAATCGAAGCTATGGTTCCGATAAATGGACGACACGTTTGTTGTATGGCAACATGGTAGAGTACGCCTCTTTGAATTTCTAGGTCATCTAAACGCTCAACATCCCATGATCAAATTTACCATGTTAAAGGAGTCCGCTAACCAGTTGCCTTTCTTAGATGTATTGGTCACTAGAACAACAAATGGTGACATGGAACTGGGGGTGTATCGAAAGAAAACCCACACTAATAGGTATTTCGAGGCAACATCACACCATCATACCCAACGGAAAGGATCCGTCATTCGCACTCTGTTCCAGAGAGCAGCAAGAATATGTAAAGGAGACAACCTAAAGAAGGAGGAACAGTTTCTACGGAACGTACTACAGAAAAATGGATATAGTTTAAAGGACATCAACCGAGCCACCAAGCAGCGGAAGCAAGGACAAAAAGCTCCAGAAAGTAAGTCTTCCTTACGTTTCCGGTGTAATGGAACGAATTGCAAGATACCTCAAGAAAAACGACATGGAACGGTCACCAAAATTCGGAATGCACTCCCGATAGCCAAGGAGAAGCTACTTCTTTTAAAAGGAGCGGGTGTCTATCAGCTATCATGCAGTTGTGGGAAGTTTTACGTTGGCCAAATCGGACGAAACATCGAATGCCGTATCAGAGAACAAGAGAGGGATGTGAGGCCGAGGAAGATAAATACAAATAGACTTGGACAAAACAAAGGTTCTGGCTAGGACTAATAAATATCATCAACGGCTGACAAGAGAAGCCATAGAAATCCACCGACATAAGAACAACGTTAACAAAGAAGATGGCTGGGAACTCAGCAGAACATGGAAGATGATGATAACGAATACGACACCCAAACCGGACGCGACGCAGTAATTAGTTCGTAATTAGCTTGTAATTAATATAAAATTAATTATTAATTAGTTTTTCGACCTATATATTGTTTTACAAATCCCGATTTTGTCACTTCGAACCAGTTTCTGAAGAAGGTTGCAACAGGCATCCGAAATGTTAACGATAATCGGAAAGTTAGAGAAGATGGGTCTAAACATAAGACTGAAATAGTACTTCTACTAGGACGTCGTAAACTGCAGAAGCTAAATATCGATCTGGATAGCTATGCCACTATAAGCAGATCGAGCGAAGTCAAATATCTAGGAGTGGTCCTAGATAAAGATGTAAAGATGGTTAAACATGTAGTGGAAATTGCTAAAAAAGCTACCCAAATGTCAAATAGATTAATGCGGCTGATGCCTAACGTAGGAGGTGCGGTTGCCAGCAAACGGAGGACAATAGCCACGGCAGCAACGTCGGTCATTCTGTATGCGGCGCCCACGTGGGATAAAGCGCTGAAATATGAAAAATATAAAAATATGCTGACTAGTGTTAACAGAAAATTAGCCATAGGAATTGCATCGGCTTATAGAACAGTATCTTCAGAAGGCGTGGAAGTAATTGCAGGACTGCCACCTATCGATCTCTTAATAAAAGAAAGGAGCGACACATACAAAAGCGGTAGAGAAACCAGATGCGCAAATAGAGAATCATTAATGCAACTATGGCAAGAAAGATGGAACCAAAATGCTGGATGGACGAGGAAGCTGATCCCAGATATTACGAGATGACTGAGTAGGAAATGGGGCACAAAAAAATGGACGAGAAGAGAAATAGACGAGAAAAGAGAAGAGAAAAATGGGAGAAGGGTGAGAAGAGATGTGGTGAGACCTTAAGCAAAGAGAACATAATTGTCCAAATGCTGGAAAGCGAAGAAAAATGTTTGGCCATCAGAGAGATGATTACGGGGATAATGAAGAAGAAGAAAGAATACGAGATAGAAATGGAGAGAGTCCGGAAAAGTCAGTGGACTGACAGAGGAAGGAGAGAAGGGGGTGCAGCAGTCAGCCCCTCCTAGACGGGTATGCGATCAAAAAATTTTATTTCAAAAAGTAATTCCGATCTTTTGTTTCATGTGGTTCTTCTCTTCTTGGGTCGAGTCAGTAAGTCTGGGGGCAGGAGCAGAGTCCAAATAAGATCTCTTAACCTTGAAGTAAATGGGTCTGTAATTGAAAGTGCAGAAAGGGTCAAGTATCTCGGAGTGTTTATCAATAAAGACATGACCATGACGAAACATATTGAAGAGGTATCAAGTAAGGCAACATTCATGAGTAATTTACTTTTAAGGTTGATGCCGAACTTAGGTGGACCAAGATCAAGAAGTAGGAAACTTCTTGCATCGACTAGATACACGCCGCACCTATTTGGCAAAGAGCCCTTAAATTTAAAAGGTATCGTGATATGTTGACTAGAGTGAATCGGAAACTTGCAATAGGAATTTGTTCCGCATATCGAACGGTTTCTGCTGAAGGGATTCAGGTTATTGCCGGTATGCCTCCGCTGGACTTACTTGCTGAAGAAAGAACAGCGTTATATAGGAGAGGTAAAGAGCAAAACGTGAATGTAGGGTAAGTTTATTGATGGCCTGGCAGGAAAGATGGGATATCTATGAGGGATGGACAAGAATCCTTATCCCGGAAATAGAACCATGGTTTGATAGGAAGCGGGGCGAGGTAAATTTCTACTTATCTCAGGTTTTGTCGGGTCATGGAGTTTTTAAAAAGTATCTTTTTAAAATTAAAATGTCGGAAAGTGAGGTGTGTTGGTTCTGTGATAGTATAGACACAGTGGAACATATATTATTTGTTTGTGAAAAGTTTAGTGGTGAAAGGCATATTTGTGAAAGGAAATGTGGTCGATTATTAAATCGAGAAAACATAGTGAAAGTGATGTTAGAAACTGAAGAATTGTGGAACATAGTGCAAGAAATGGTAATAAAAATAATGAAAGTAAAGGAAAGCCATGAAAGATTGCTAGAAGGAGTTGAAAATGATGAAGATGAGAACTTGGAGAATGTTGTGGAAAATGACATTGAAGAATAATATAATATATAAATATTCAGGGAATATATTAATATTCCCTGAAGCTAGTATCTTGGCGGGTGGTTCCGGGAATAGAGGGGGAAGGGTTTTAGACGGTCGAAGTTTACTTGATGTTTGCTTCAACCCGTCACTATCTGGCCACATGATATCTTCGGTCAGGTGTAATTTCCTAATCCCCTCTATAATAAAAAAAAGGAGCAGAGTCCAAAATCTAAAATTTCGGGTTCTGGACTAAAGTTGGATATAGTCCAAAAATCAAGGCAGCCGAGAAAGGATATAAAGCTGAATAAAGAAAGGGAGTCAAGAAAGGAAATTATGCCTAATTTTGTCCCTCCAAATCGGGTACGCTATAAAATGTACATATTGCAGAATACTAACCGTGGACTTTTCTTGTTTTATCCCGAATAAGCGTGAGTTTCCGAGATGGAATTTGGGAGAGCCTAGAATACCTAGGGATCTGCCACGACGAAACGAAATGTTACTCTGAAAAAATGCCATCCGGCGGTTCCAGAGAAGTGAGGAAAGGTTTTTTTTAGTGTGTCGGGGTTTTAACCCCAACTCCACACTACCTAGCCCTCCATCACCACAGGCCAAATGTCTGTGTCCGCAGATTTTTCCCCAACCTCAATAAAAAAATTCGATCTTTAATAAGAAAGTGGGATTGTCATAAGTCTGACATGAGCGGGATTGGATTGGGTTGGCATATAACAAAATACGATAGTTATCATTCTGACGTGAATTGGGGTTGGGTTGGGATATAAAAAATAGGATAGTTATCAGTCTGACATGAGTTGGAGTGGATTGGGTTGGGTTGTAACAATAGAGTTGTCATCTCAGATCGTAATTCGATCTTTAATAAGAAAGTGGGGTTGTCATCAGTCTGAGAAGAGTTAGGTTGCTATAAAAAAAGATTGTTATCAGTCTGCCATAAGTTGGATTGGGTTAGAATATAAAAATAGGGTTGCCATCAATATAACATGGGCTGGGTTGGATTGGAATATAAGAAATAGGATTGTTATTAACCTGGGTTCTCCCGAATATGTTAAACTTTTCATAATAACACATTCTCGTATTTTTCTATTATATTACATAGATTTTATATATTATATAGATTTTTATCTCTTTACATTCATTGTAGTCTCAAGAACACCAAAAGGAATACTTATGACATTTAAAAAAAGACGTAAAGACTTTGCTGTAGAATGTCTGAGACACTGAAAGAAAATGTTACACACCAAATCCTAATGGCTTAACTTAAAGTTATAACGTTAGGTTCTTCTATAAGATAGAATAACAATCTTTGAAAACAGTGAAGCGATACTAATAGAGTTGGATCAACTCGATTTATCAAATCAGGTTACTTCAAGTTGATGTTATTTCTAACTCCATTTGGGTTTACATAAATAAATGTTTTTCGTTCTTGGTCTAGCGTTAGTGTTGGTTCTATTTTAACACTAGACCTAGTACTCGAAAGATTCAGGTTTTTCTCAGGCGTCTGAAGACACACGGCTAAACCGAAACTTTCTAGTACTAGGTCTAGTGTTAGTACTAGTTTCAATTTTTATGTAACTCTAGATTGTTGTAAATTCTTTCGGGATTAAAAGTATAACTAATACTAGACATACAACCTAGCTTTAGCACTAACTCTAGATCTTTAGAATAGAATAGAATATTTATTTCGCGCCAAATACCAAAAAGGTATACCATTGTCAAAAATGATATAACAATTATAGTTGCTGTACTATTTCAATACATAACATAATAAAGAAATAAATTTAAAAAATTACACCTAGAAAAAAGAAAAACGTTATACAATGTCGATATCACAGTTTAAAAACTCGTCAACTGAGTAAAAGGCTTTGTGTATGAAGAATTCTCTTAATTTTCGTTCAAGCACGTCTACCGGGAGAGTTCTAACATGGAATGGCAGTTTATTACAAAATTTTTGGCTCATGATTATCGGACCTCGTTGTTGTCATCGGACATTGTCTCTATTTCTTGTGTTGTATCCACGTACGTCCGAGTGGCTACGATAAGAATGCTGTGTTTTTATACAATACATTGCAGTCCTTAGTATGTAGATCGATGGCAGAGTCATTATTGACAATTTTCGAAATACATGTCTACATTCGTCTCATAGCAGTTAACATAGCAGACTTTTGACGATTATACATTTCACAAACTACATTATATTTAGATCTTAATTCTGCCAAATTTCTGTCAAACCACTTCACTCCTTTATCAGCACATCTAATCCTGTGGTGTCGAAGTGGAAAGCCATATTAAATACCTCTAAGACAGCTCCAAAGAACAATGTATACTTGTCATCTGCATTTAACTCATTTGGAACTAACCAGATCGTGTAATGCTTGGAATCATATCTCCTTCATACTAATTTTCATTCAACGATACTGGTATAATTAAATAATGAGCTAAATGATCGGACAAACAGCAATCACTGAATACACCAGCACTATAACTATCCAAAGGAGATTTCATAAAAAAGTTGTCGATGCAGTTTTTGCCTCTTGTTGGCTCATCAATTGTTCTCAGAAATCCAAATGATACGAACAGTTACAAATATCAGACCGTCTGAAATCGTTACTGCCAAACTTAAAATTAAAACTAGAGACATTAAGGTTTAGCCGTTTATACGTATCTTAAGACGGCTAAATCCAAAATTTTCTAGTTCTAAGTCTAGTGTTAGTTCTAAGTCTAGGTTGGGTTGGGTTGGATTAGGTGTGGTTCCGTTTTAAGAGATGTACAGCTAAACCCGATTGATTCTAGGTCCACATCTAATGTTAGTTCTAGTTTTAGTATTAGCTCTACTTCTCATTGTTATTCATCGTAGATTATTGCAACTCGTATCGAATTAACGCTAGATCTAGAATTAGCAAGTTTCTGAATCTTTCTCATTCTAAGTCTAGTGCTATTTTAATTCTTATTTAGCTCTAGATTTTCGTAAATTCTTTTAAAACTAAAAGTATAACCTAAATTACTTCAGAAATCAGTATTGGCCCAAAAACAACTTTCGGAAGGAATTTTCAAAATCGAGAAACTTTTTTCTTTCATTGCCAAAGATAGATTATGTGAACTCATCGTGTTCAATAGACATTAAAAAAGCTTTAACACTCATAAATCATCAATTTAAACTCTTTGATTGTGCATCTTTATCATCTAACTTTAGAATATAAATTTTTTTTAAAAACCTCGATAATTAATAAAAAGAAAACTTGAATTTTCGCCACAAATAACGATTTAAATCGAAAATAATTTATCACAAGAAATAACAAACAGTGTATTACAAGCTATTTAGTTCAATGAGTATAAAATTTCAAACGATTCAAATTCCGAAATAAAATTTGTATGCAAAATCATAGTGTTGCGAGAATCGAGATTGTTGACAAGGTCAAACATTAACTACATCTTTAAACTGTAATCCAGAAAATCACTTTGCTTAATCCAGCCTGAAATAGGCATGGCTAAACATCACATAATCAACTTGTTTGTAAAAATGTTAATCAGAATCAACGTTTTAAATTCAATTAACATCTTGAACGAATAAATCTTTAATTGGTTAAAAATTTTTTAACAAAATTTTCTAATTTCCTTTTCGTCGATATATTTGCTCAAAATCCCTTAAACGTTTACCCTTAAACCCCCAATTAGTTCGTACACCATCGTATTGTGCTTCGGTTTAAAGCGTAGAAACGTAAGGGCCCCTCATCGGATTGTGTGTCGATTGCGCAGGTCGAGCGAGATTTGAATCGGTTGTTCTTCTTCACATTGGTGGTAGGTGGTAGCCGCGCATTAGTCGCGTTTGGTTCTTTGCGATCGTCGGCTATATTCGCGAGAGTTCCCCGTTCTCATTGATTGTACTCTCTCCTCTTTCGTTGCGTTGCGTTTGCTCCGATGGACATTGAATTAATCCGGGCACGGTTCGTTGAATAAAAAGATCAAGAGGGGGTTAGTGACCGGTTTTATTTTTTTTTGTCTCGAAAGCGTCGCGACGCTTTTACCAAAATTAAGGTATTCAAGGAGGCGCCGCCACCATCTACAGAAGAACAATTAAATTTTTTTTTTCTACTTCATTTTTTAAGTAGGTTTAAAATAATATAATCGAGGAAGGAGTTTTTGGATGTTTTTGGCAGATTTATTGATTGGTTTTGAGAGGAAGAATGTACAACAGGTAGGTGTTTCTTGTGAAGGTGACTGGGAATTTGGGTTGAAATTGGGTTATCGGGTAATGAGATCAATAGAGATGAATATATATTTTTTTGATGTAATTTGTTACGATCAAATTAATGCATTTGCGTTATAGTCCCGTTTCTCACATTATACAAGTTGTGTAACCATTTTTATTCAAAATCAGGAAGCGGAAAGAGGTTTGTTATTTTTTTTGCAATGGTTCGTTGAGTTCATGTGAATTATTTTAGGGTTTCGTGACCAATTTTTAACGAACATTTACATGCCACACAACTAGATCAATCTTTTAAAAATATATACATATATAGTATATATATATACAGGATGATTTGAAAAACGAGACACATTTATCAATTATCAAACAAATATCTTATAATCATGTCAATAATAATAAAGTGTTTGACAAAATTAGGGCTGGCGTAAATAATACGGGTTATTTGGACCACCCTGTATTTTAAATGATAAATATGCACAATCAAATTGTTCAAATTGATGATTAATGAGTGTTAAAGTCTATTGAACACGATTAGAGTACATATGATCTATCTTTGGCAATGAAAGAAAAATGTTACTCGATTTTGAAAATTTTTTCCTAAGGTGTTAAGGTCTTTTTTGTTTGGAATCTTCGGCCATCCATTTTGATTTGCAATAAAAATAATCATTTCTGATATTTTTGTGATTTTGGCATTATTATTACAAAAATACGCCAAATTCTAACGACTTATGGATTATGAATCCTGGCACCATAACGAGATTTCAACATAGATTTCAATTTTAGAGTTCTACCTAATTTTTATAATAAGAGTATTAAATGAGGACATTTTGAAGATTTCTGACCATTCTTTCAGAGTCCCCATATCTAGGTTATGCTTGGTTATGGATTAGGCTTTATGATTCATTACAATTTTTTGTGTTCATGAGATGATGCTGAAAAAAGCTCGACGATTTGGGTTGGGTTAGATCAAAGTAGGAGCTTTGCTTTTGAACATCATTCTGAACAATCTTAGTGGATGAAATCTTCGACCCTCTATTTTGATTTTTGACTTATGAAAGACTTTTGTAATAAAAATAATCAATTCTGATATTTTAGAGATTATGGAGTAATTATTATAAAAATGTGCCAAATTCTAACGACTTATGGATTATGAATCCTGGTACCATAACGAGATTTCAACATAGATTTCAATTTTAGAGTTTTACCTAATTTTTATAATAAGAGTATTAAATGAGGACATTTTGAAGATTTCTGACCATTCCTTCAGAGTCCCCATATCTAGGTTATGCTTGGTTATGGATTAGCCTTTATGAGTCATTACAATCTTTTTGTGTTCATGAGATGACGCTGAGAAAAGCTCGACGATTTGGGTTGGGTTAGATCAAAGTAGGAACTTTGCTTTTGAACATCATTATGAACAATCTTAGTAGAGGAAATCTTCGACCATCTATTTTGATTTTTGAATTATGAAAGACTTTTGCAATAAAAATAATCAATTCTGATATTTTAGAGATTATGGCGTTATTATTACAAAAATGTGTCAAATTCTAACGACTTATGGATTATGAATCCTGGCACCATAACGAGATTTCAACATAGATTTCAATTTTAGAGTTCTACCTAATTTTTATAATAAGAGTATTAAATGAGGACATTTTGAAGATTTCTGACCATTCTTTCAGAGTCCCCATATCTAGGTTATGCTTGGTTATGGATTAGGCTTTATGATTCATTACAATTTTTTGTGTTCATGAGATGATGCTGAAAAAAGCTCGACGATTTGGGTTGGGTTAGATCAAAGTAGGAGCTTTGCTTTTGAACATCATTCTGAACAATCTTAGTGGATGAAATCTTCGACCCTCTATTTTGATTTTTGACTTATGAAAGACTTTTGTAATAAAAATAATCAATTCTGATATTTTAGAGATTATGGAGTAATTATTATAAAAATGTGCCAAATTCTAACGACTTATGGATTATGAATCCTGGTACCATAACGAGATTTCAACATAGATTTCAATTTTAGAGTTTTACCTAATTTTTATAATAAGAGTATTAAATGAGGACATTTTGAAGATTTCTGACCATTCCTTCAGAGTCCCCATATCTAGGTTATGCTTGGTTATGGATTAGCCTTTATGAGTCATTACAATCTTTTTGTGTTCATGAGATGACGCTGAGAAAAGCTCGACGATTTGGGTTGGGTTAGATCAAAGTAGGAACTTTGCTTTTGAACATCATTATGAACAATCTTAGTAGAGGAAATCTTCGACCATCTATTTTGATTTTTGAATTATGAAAGACTTTTGCAATAAAAATAATCAATTCTGATATTTTAGAGATTATGGCGTTATTATTACAAAAATGTGTCAAATTCTAACGACTTATGGATTATGAATCCTGGCACCATAACGAGATTTCAACATAGATTTCAATTTTAGAGTTCTACCTAATTTTTATAATAAGAGTATTAAATGAGGACATTTTGAAGATTTCTGACCATTCTTTCAGAGTCCCCATATCTAGGTTATGCTTGGTTATGGATTAGGCTTTATGATTCATTACAATTTTTTGTGTTCATGAGATGATGCTGAAAAAAGCTCGACGATTTGGGTTGGGTTAGATCAAAGTAGGAGCTTTGCTTTTGAACATCATTCTGAACAATCTTAGTGGATGAAATCTTCGACCCTCTATTTTGATTTTTGACTTATGAAAGACTTTTGTAATAAAAATAATCAATTCTGATATTTTAGAGATTATGGAGTAATTATTATAAAAATGTGCCAAATTCTAACGACTTATGGATTATGAATCCTGGTACCATAACGAGATTTCAACATAGATTTCAATTTTAGAGTTTTACCTAATTTTTATAATAAGAGTATTAAATGAGGACATTTTGAAGATTTCTGACCATTCCTTCAGAGTCCCCATATCTAGGTTATGCTTGGTTATGGATTAGCCTTTATGAGTCATTACAATCTTTTTGTGTTCATGAGATGACGCTGAGAAAAGCTCGACGATTTGGGTTGGGTTAGATCAAAGTAGGAACTTTGCTTTTGAACATCATTATGAACAATCTTAGTAGAGGAAATCTTCGACCATCTATTTTGATTTTTGAATTATGAAAGACTTTTGCAATAAAAATAATCAATTCTGATATTTTAGAGATTATGGCGTTATTATTACAAAAATGTGTCAAATTCTAACGACTTATGGATTATGAATCCTGGCACCATAACGAGATTTCAACATAGATTTCAATTTTAGAGTTCTACCTAATTTTTATAATAAGAGTATTAAATGAGGACATTTTGAAGATTTCTGACCATTCTTTCAGAGTCCCCATATCTAGGTTATGCTTGGTTATGGATTAGGCTTTATGATTCATTACAATTTTTTGTGTTCATGAGATGATGCTGAAAAAAGCTCGACGATTTGGGTTGGGTTAGATCAAAGTAGGAGCTTTGCTTTTGAACATCATTCTGAACAATCTTAGTGGATGAAATCTTCGACCCTCTATTTTGATTTTTGACTTATGAAAGACTTTTGTAATAAAAATAATCAATTCTGATATTTTAGAGATTATGGAGTAATTATTATAAAAATGTGCCAAATTCTAACGACTTATGGATTATGAATCCTGGTACCATAACGAGATTTCAACATAGATTTCAATTTTAGAGTTTTACCTAATTTTTATAATAAGAGTATTAAATGAGGACATTTTGAAGATTTCTGACCATTCCTTCAGAGTCCCCATATCTAGGTTATGCTTGGTTATGGATTAGCCTTTATGAGTCATTACAATCTTTTTGTGTTCATGAGATGACGCTGAGAAAAGCTCGACGATTTGGGTTGGGTTAGATCAAAGTAGGAACTTTGCTTTTGAACATCATTATGAACAATCTTAGTAGAGGAAATCTTCGACCATCTATTTTGATTTTTGAATTATGAAAGACTTTTGCAATAAAAATAATCAATTCTGATATTTTAGAGATTATGGCGTTATTATTACAAAAATGTGTCAAATTCTAACGACTTATGGATTATGAATCCTGGCACCATAACGAGATTTCAACATAGATTTCAATTTTAGAGTTCTACCTAATTTTTATAATAAGAGTATTAAATGAGGACATTTTGAAGATTTCTGACCATTCTTTCAGAGTCCCCATATCTAGGTTATGCTTGGTTATGGATTAGGCTTTATGATTCATTACAATTTTTTGTGTTCATGAGATGATGCTGAAAAAAGCTCGACGATTTGGGTTGGGTTAGATCAAAGTAGGAGCTTTGCTTTTGAACATCATTCTGAACAATCTTAGTGGATGAAATCTTCGACCCTCTATTTTGATTTTTGACTTATGAAAGACTTTTGTAATAAAAATAATCAATTCTGATATTTTAGAGATTATGGAGTAATTATTATAAAAATGTGCCAAATTCTAACGACTTATGGATTATGAATCCTGGTACCATAACGAGATTTCAACATAGATTTCAATTTTAGAGTTTTACCTAATTTTTATAATAAGAGTATTAAATGAGGACATTTTGAAGATTTCTGACCATTCCTTCAGAGTCCCCATATCTAGGTTATGCTTGGTTATGGATTAGCCTTTATGAGTCATTACAATCTTTTTGTGTTCATGAGATGACGCTGAGAAAAGCTCGACGATTTGGGTTGGGTTAGATCAAAGTAGGAACTTTGCTTTTGAACATCATTATGAACAATCTTAGTAGAGGAAATCTTCGACCATCTATTTTGATTTTTGAATTATGAAAGACTTTTGCAATAAAAATAATCAATTCTGATATTTTAGAGATTATGGCGTTATTATTACAAAAATGTGTCAAATTCTAACGACTTATGGATTATGAATCCTGGCACCATAACGAGATTTCAACATAGATTTCAATTTTAGAGTTCTACCTAATTTTTATAATAAGAGTATTAAATGAGGACATTTTGAAGATTTCTGACCATTCTTTCAGAGTCCCCATATCTAGGTTATGCTTGGTTATGGATTAGGCTTTATGATTCATTACAATTTTTTGTGTTCATGAGATGATGCTGAAAAAAGCTCGACGATTTGGGTTGGGTTAGATCAAAGTAGGAGCTTTGCTTTTGAACATCATTCTGAACAATCTTAGTGGATGAAATCTTCGACCCTCTATTTTGATTTTTGACTTATGAAAGACTTTTGTAATAAAAATAATCAATTCTGATATTTTAGAGATTATGGAGTAATTATTATAAAAATGTGCCAAATTCTAACGACTTATGGATTATGAATCCTGGTACCATAACGAGATTTCAACATAGATTTCAATTTTAGAGTTTTACCTAATTTTTATAATAAGAGTATTAAATGAGGACATTTTGAAGATTTCTGACCATTCCTTCAGAGTCCCCATATCTAGGTTATGCTTGGTTATGGATTAGCCTTTATGAGTCATTACAATCTTTTTGTGTTCATGAGATGACGCTGAGAAAAGCTCGACGATTTGGGTTGGGTTAGATCAAAGTAGGAACTTTGCTTTTGAACATCATTATGAACAATCTTAGTAGAGGAAATCTTCGACCATCTATTTTGATTTTTGAATTATGAAAGACTTTTGCAATAAAAATAATCAATTCTGATATTTTAGAGATTATGGCGTTATTATTACAAAAATGTGCCAAATTCTAACGACTTATGGATTATGAATCCTGGCACCATAACGAGATTTCAACATAGATTTCAATTTTAGAGTTTTACCTAATTTTTATAATAAAAGTATTAAATGAGGACATTTTGAAGATTTCTGACCATTCCTTCAGAGTCCCCATATCTAGGTTATGCTTGGTTATGGATTAGCCTTTATGATTCATTACAATCTTTTTGTGTTCATGAGACGACGCTGAGAAAAGCTCGACGATTTGGGTTGGGTTAGATCAAAGTAGGAACTTTGCTTTTGAACATCATTATGAACAAACTTAGTGGAGGAAATCTTCGACCATCTATTTTGATTTTTGAGTTATGAAAGATTTTTGCAATAAAAATAATCAATTCTGATATTTTAGAGATTATGGCGTTATTATTACAAAACTACGCCAAATTCTAACGACTTATAGATTATGAATCCTGGCACCATAACGAGATTTCAACATAGATTTCAATTTTAGAGTTCTACCTAATTTTTATAATAAGACTATTAAATGAGGACATTTTGAAGATTTCTGACCATTCCTTCAGAGTCCCCATATCTAAGTTATGCTTGGTTATGGATTAGCCTTTATGATTCATTACAATCTTTTTGTGTTCATGAGATGACGCTGAGAAAAGCTCGACGATTTGGGTTAGGTTAGATCAAAGTAGGAACTTTGCTTTTGAACATCATTATGAACAATCTTAGTGGAGGAAATCTTCGACCATCTATTTTGATTTTTGAGTTATGAAAGACTTTTGCAATAAAAGTAATCAATTCTGATATTTTAGAGATTATGGCGTTATTATTACAAAACTACGCCAAATTCTAACAACTTATAGATTATGAATCCTGGCACCATAACGAGATTTCAACATACATTTCAATTTTAGAGTTCTACCTAATTTTTATAATAAGAGTATTAAATGAGGACATTTTGAAGATTTCTGACCATTCCTTCAGAGTCCCCATATCTAAGTTATGCTTGGTTATGGATTAGCCTTTATGATTCATTACAATCTTTTTGTGTTCATGAGATGACGCTGAGAAAAGCTCGACGATTTGGGTTGGGTTAGATCAAAGTAGGAACTTTGCTTTTGAACATCATTATGAACAATCTTAGTGGAGGAAATCTTCGACCATCTATTTTGATTTTTGAGTTATGAAAGACTTTTGCAATAAAAGTAATCAATTCTGATATTTTAGAGATTATGGCGTTATTATTACAAAACTACGCCAAATTCTAACAACTTATAGATTATGAATCCTGGCACCATAACGAGATTTCAACATACATTTCAATTTTAGAGTTCTACCTAATTTTTATAATAAGAGTATTAAATGAGGACATTTTGAAGATTTCTGACCATTCCTTCAGAGTCCCCATATCTAAGTTATGCTTGGTTATGGATTAGCCTTTATGATTCATTACAATCTTTTTGTGTTCATGAGATGACGCTGAGAAAAGCTCGACGATTTGGGTTGGGTTAGATCAAAGTAGGAACTTTGCTTTTGAACATCATTATGAACAATCTTAGTGGAGGAAATCTTCGACCATCTATTTTGATTTTTGAGTTATGAAAGACTTTTGCAATAAAAGTAATCAATTCTGATATTTTAGAGATTATGGCGTTATTATTACAAAACTACGCCAAATTCTAACAACTTATAGATTATGAATCCTGGCACCATAACGAGATTTCAACATACATTTCAATTTTAGAGTTCTACCTAATTTTTATAATAAGAGTATTAAATGAGGACATTTTGAAGATTTCTGACCATTCCTTCAGAGTCCCCATATCTAAGTTATGCTTGGTTATGGATTAGCCTTTATGATTCATTACAATCTTTTTGTGTTCATGAGATGACGCTGAGAAAAGCTCGACGATTTGGGTTGGGTTAGATCAAAGTAGGAACTTTGCTTTTGAACATCATTATGAACAATCTTAGTGGAGGAAATCTTCGACCATCTATTTTGATTTTTGAGTTATGAAAGACTTTTGCAATAAAAGTAATCAATTCTGATATTTTAGAGATTATGGCGTTATTATTACAAAACTACGCCAAATTCTAACAACTTATAGATTATGAATCCTGGCACCATAACGAGATTTCAACATACATTTCAATTTTAGAGTTCTACCTAATTTTTATAATAAGAGTATTAAATGAGGACATTTTGAAGATTTCTGACCATTCCTTCAGAGTCCCCATATCTAAGTTATGCTTGGTTATGGATTAGCCTTTATGATTCATTACAATCTTTTTGTGTTCATGAGATGACGCTGAGAAAAGCTCGACGATTTGGGTTGGGTTAGATCAAAGTAGGAACTTTGCTTTTGAACATCATTATGAACAATCTTAGTGGAGGAAATCTTCGACCATCTATTTTGATTTTTGAGTTATGAAAGACTTTTGCAATAAAAGTAATCAATTCTGATATTCTTGAGATTTTGGCGTTATTATAACAGAAATGTGCCAAATTCTAACGACTTATGGATCATGAATCCTGGCATCATAGCGAATAATTTTGATACATAAGACTTCTCCATGAATTTCTTCTCCAATAAAATGTCCTCTATGTAAATGAGGAGATATTAGTGATTTTTGACCATTCCTTCAGAGTCCCTATATTTAGGTTATGCTCAGTTATGGATTAGTGTTTATGATTCATTACAAATTTTTTGCGTTCATGCAAAAAGTATCTCTCATGGATTTTGGCAAACGTTAAGGGGGAAATAGCCTAACAGCTTTATGAAGATGCATCAAATGAAATCTTTAAGCAAGTCAAGACGTTTTCAGGGTTGTAGATTTTGAGAATGATGATGATTGGATAACCCAACTTAAACAAATTCAACTCAACCCAACCCAATCCAACTCAAACCAACCCAAACACGAATAAATATTTATTGTTATGAAAGTTAGAGGGAAAATAGTAGGATTATTTAGGGAGTCTCTGGTTCAGATAATAAATATGCACAACCAAGGAGTTAAGGTTGATGATTTATCAGTGTTAAAGCTTTTCCAATGTCCATTGAACACGATAAATATAAATAATCCATCTTTGGCAATGAAAGAAAAATAGTAATCGATTTTGGAAATTTCTTTCTAACGCATTGGCGTCTTTTTTGATCTGATTTCTGAAATAGTTTAGGTTATACTTTAAGTTCCAGAAGAATTTATAACAATCTAGAGCTAAATAAGAATTAAAACTAGAACTAACACTAGACCTAGTACTTGAAACCAAAACTTTCACGACCAAAACACGAATAAATATTTATTGTTATGAAAATTAGAGGGAAAATAGTAGGATGGACCTCAGAGATAAGAGACTGATAAGGAAAAAAGAAAATTTTTAAAAAATTTCGATTACTTAGGGAGCCTCTGGTTTAGATAATAAGTATGCACAATCAAGGAGTTAAGGTTGATGATTTATCAGTGTTAAAGCTTTTCCAATGTCTATTGAACACGATAAATATAAATAACCCATCTTTGGCAATGAAAGAAAAATAGTAATCGATTTTGGAAATTTCTTTCTAACGCATTGGCGTCTTTTTTGATCTGATTTCTGAAATAGTTTAGGTTATACTTTAAGTTCCAGAAGAATTTATAACAATCTAGAGCTAAATAAGAATTAAAACTAGAACTAACACTAGACCTAGTACTTGAAACCAAAACTTTCACGACCAAAACACGAATAAATATTTATTGTTATGAAAATTAGAGGGAAAATAGTAGGATGGACCTCAGAGAGAAGAGACTGATAAGGAAAAAAGAAAATTTTTAAAAAATTTCGATTACTTAGGGAGCCTCTGGTTTAGATAATAAGTATGCACAATCAAGGAGTTAAGGTTGATGATTTATCAGTGTTAAAGCTTTTCCAATGTCTATTGAACACGATAAATATAAATAACCCATCTTTGGCAATGAAAGAAAAAAAGTAATCGATTTTGAAAATTTCTTTCTAAGGCATTGGCGTCTTTTTTGATCTGATTTCTGAAGTAGTTTAGGTTATTCTTTTAGTTCCAGAAGAATTTATAACAATCTAGAGCTAAATAAGAATTAAAACTAGAACTAACACTAGACCTAGTACTTGAAACAAGAACATTCAAGTATTAGGTCTAGTTTTAGTTTGATACAACTATACAACAATCTAAGACTGAACAACAACGAGAAGTAGAGCTGATACTAAAACTAGAATTAACATTAGATTTAGAATTAGAATCTTTCTGGCATAACCTTACGTATCTTCAGACGGAACCCAACCCAACCCAGCTTTTGAACTAGCATTAGACTTAGAACTAGAAACTTTCGGGTTTAGCCATATACCTCTTAAGACAGCTAAACCCTTATGTTTCTACTTCTATATATATATAGCACTTTTTACTTCAGTTCAAATATACAGGGTTGGGTTGGGTTGGGTTGGGTTGGGTTGGGTTTAGCCGGTGGTTGGAGTACACTTGTTTCGTTCGTCCAACCCCCAGCCCTGGAACACCAAACATCTTAGGACGGCACTGGTTTTTACCCAATCCAACCTACCCTTACCCAATCTCAGGATCAAAATCTAATCGACTAATAGATATGTTTAGACATAGTACAAAAAATGATGAAGGGTGTGCATTGTCTAATACATCATCATCACAAATATTCAGACGGAATTCTAATGCTTATAAAATGTTAACACTAACCTACATCTATGCAAATTCTTTTTAATCTTCAGAACACTTAAAATCAATAATATGCCTTTATATAATCAATCAAATAACGTAGTGATCACATCAATAATCTGTGGAATACACTCAAGTTTCAATGTCATAATGAAGATGAATGCGGTTGAAAATCAAGATAAAGCACGATTTCCGGTCAAACAATTTAATTCAAATTTTTTTATCTGAATATTTTTTATAATTAGTATAAAGCCATAAATTAATGTCATATGTTTATTTGTAATCCAAATTGATGCAAATCTCAACATTTTCTCTTCAAAAACTTACTTCATATATGCAAAAAAGAAATAAAATATAAAAAAAGGGAAGTATAAGTAAATTTGGTGAATGTAATGAGACCCTTAGTTAAACCATTCGGGTGAATAATACGTTATCTGATGTATATGCTTTATTTGAATTTGCCTAGGGAAAATAAATGATCCCTTTCACCCTAACCGGAAGAACGAATTCAAAAGTGTATTGACCGGGTTTGTTAAAACAAGGCACTTCCGGGACAATACCTATTTATTTTTTTATTAAATATTAACTTTTTTACTAAAACCTTACTTATATATTTAACTAAAATATTTTATAATATCAAAAATGCTTAAAAAACATTTATAAAAGATTAAAGTAAAAGGATCCCTCTAGTTTCCGGTTGGATATACAAATTTATCAATTACGTATAGAACGCGCCATCATCAAACCCATCAGGTATGAAATATCAGACGAGCTGTCGGCGTTCCCGACTAACTTTACAATAGAATCGAATTCCTGGGTGCGAACATCTGCTCCACCATCCACCCTTGCAACAACAATGTATTTCTTTATATATTTTTTTTTTCACAACTGGTTGAATACAAGTTACGAACTGGGATTTATAAAAAAAAATACTTTCGATTTTTACGAATTTTCACGCCAGACATAAACGATAACAATGACGTCGCGCGAATTAAAAAAATTATGTAAACTAAACTCGAGATGGCGTCCAGATGTTATTAACTTCCGAACGACATCAGACTTCTTCAGATCTTCGTTTTTGTGAAGAGGGAAGATAATTTTAATATTTTTTTTTGAAGTGAATAGAATCTCGCGATAGCGCCTCGGATGAAATACAAGTACCTTCTTTTTGTGTTATTAAGAGTTTCTTTTTAAAGGAATCGAGAACCCTTCCGGTTAGTTTTTGAAGTGGCCTTGATGGAATAAAAGAACTGCTTGAGATTAAACGAGGAGGGCAATAAATAGAAAAGGTAGAAAAAATTTTGGTTTTATCGAGTCAGCAAATTCTTAAATATAGCTATGTTAACTCCCTAAGTAATCAGAATTTTTTCTATTAATGTTTCTAGTTCTAAAATAGTGTTAGTTCTGAAGTTAGGTTGGGTTAAGGTTCCGTCTTAAGAGAGGTAGAGTTAGTATTAGCTCTAGTGTTAGTGTTGGCTCTATTTTTAGTTGTCATACAGTCTAAAATTGTTATTTACTTGTATCGAACTAAAATTAAAATAATACTAGACCTAGTACTGGAAAGATTTAGGTATAACCGTGCATCTGCAGACTAATCCCAAATGATTCTAGTTCTAGAACTAATATTACTTCTAGTTTTAGTTCTACTTCTCTTATTCAGTCTTAAATTGTATATTTTTGTAAATTGTAAATTAAACTACTTCAGAAATCAATATTAGAAAAAAGGACCTCAGGAAAAAATTTTCAAAATCGAGTAACTTTTTTTTTCATTGCCAAAGATAGATTATGTGCATTTATCGTGTTCAATAAACATAGGAAAAGCTTTAACACTCATATGCATCAACATTCAACTCATCAATTTGAACTCTTTCATTGTGCTTATCATCTAAAATACAGGGTGATTCAAAAACCCGTATTATCTATGAAAGAAATTTTCAAAATGTCCTCATTTAGCAGTCTTATTATAAAAATTAGGTAAAACTCTAAAACTCTGAAACTCTTTTTCAGCGTCATCTCATGAACACAAAAAGATTGTAATGAATCATAAAGGCTAACCCATAACCAAGCATAACCTAGATATGGGAACTCTGAAGGAATGGTAAAAAAATCTTCAAAATGTCCTCATTTAACAGTCTTATCATAAAAATTAGGTAAAACTCTAAAATTGAAATCTATCTTGAAGTCTCGTTATGGTGCCAGGATTCATAATCCATAAATCGTTAAAATTTGGCACATTTTTGTAATAATAACGGCATAATCTCTAAAATATCAGAATTGATTACTTTTATTGGAAAAGTTTATTGGAAAAATTGTAATGTATCATAAAGGTTAATCCATAACCAAGCATCACCTAGATGTGGGGACTCTGAAGGAATGGAAAAAATCTTCAAAATGTCCTCATTTAAGAGTCTTATCATAAAAATTAGGTAAAACTCTAAAATTGAAATCTATGTTGAAATCTCGTTATGTTGCCAGGATTCATAATCCATAAGTGGTTAGAATTTGGCACATTTTTGTAATAATAACGCCATAATCTCGAAAATATCAGAATTGATTATTTTTATTGCAAAAATCTTTCGTAACTTAAAAATCAAAATTGATGGTCGAAGATTTCCTCCACTCAGATTGTTCATAATGATGTTCAAAAGCAAAGTTCCTACTTTGATCTAACCCAACCCAAATCGTCGAGCTTTTTTCAGCGTCATCTCATGAACATAAAAAAATTGTAATGAATCATAAAGGCTAATCCATAACCAAGCATAACCTAGATATGGGGACTCTGAAGGAATTGTAAAAAATCTTCAAAATGTCCTTATTTAACAGTCTTATCATAAAAATTAGGTAAAACTCTAAAATTGAAATGTATGTTGAAATCTCGTTATGGTGCCAGGATTCATAATCCATAAGTGGTTAGAATTTGGCACATTTTTGTAATAATAACGCCATAATCTCGAAAATATCAGAATTGATTATTTTTATTGCAAAAATCTTTCGTAACTCAAAAATCAAAATAGATGGTCGAAGATTTCCTCCACTCAGATTGTTCATAATGATGTTCAAAAGCAAAGTTCCTACTTTGATCTAACCCAACCCAAATCGTCGAGTTTTTTTCAGCGTCATCTCATGAACACAAAAAAATTGTAATGAATCATAAAGGCTAATCCATAACCAAGCATAACCTAGATATGGGGACTCTGAAGGAATTGTAAAAAATCTTCAAAATGTCCTCATTTAACAGTTTTACCATAAAAATTAGGTAAAACTCTAAAATTGAGATCTATGTTGAAATCTTGTTATGGTGCCAGGATTCATAATCCATAAGTCGTTAGAATTTGGCACATTTTTGTAATAATAACGCCATAATCTCAAAAATATCAGAATTGATTATTTTTATTGCAAAAATCTTTCATAACTCAAAAATCAAAATAGATGGTCGAAGATTTCATCCACTAAGATTATTTATAATGATGTTCAAAAGCAAAGCTCCTACTTTGATCTAACCCAACCCAAATCGTCGAGCTTTTTTCAGCGTCGTCTCATGAACACAAAAAATTGTAATGAATCATAAAGGCTAATCCATAACCAAGCATAACCTAGATATGGGGACTCTGAAGGAATGGTAAGAAAATCTTCAAAATGTCCCCATTTAACAGTCTTATCATAAAAACTAGGTAAAACTCTAAAATTGAAATCTATGTTGAAATCTCGTTATGGTGCCAGGATTCATAATCCATAAGTGGTTAGAATTTGGCACATTTTTGTAATAATAACGCCATAATCTCAAAAATATCAGAATTGATTATTTTTATTGCAAAAGTCTTTCATAACTCAAAAATCAAAATAGATGGTCGAAGATTTCATCCACTAAGATTATTTATAATGATGTTCAAAAGCAAAGTTCCTACTTTGATCTAACCCAATCCAAATCGTCGAGATTTTTTCAGCGTCATCTCATGAACACAAAAAAATTGTAATGAATCATAAAGACTAATCCATAACCAAGCATAATCTAGATATGGGGACTCTGAAGGAATGGTAAAAAAATCTTCAAAATGTCCTCATTTAACAGTCTTATCATAAAAATTAGGTAAAACTCTAAAATTGAAATCTATGTTGAAATCTCGTTATGGTGCCAGGATTCATAATCCATAAGTCGTTAGAATTTGGCACATTTTTGTAATAATAACGCCATTATCTCAAAAATATCAGAATTGATTATTTTTATTGCAAAAGTCTTCCATAACTCAAAAATCAAAATAGATGGTCGAAGATTTCATCCACTAAGATTATTTATAATGATGTTCAAAAGCAAAGCTCCTACTTTGATCTAACCCAACCCAAATCGTCGAGCTTTTTTCAGCGTCATCTCATGAACACAAAAAAATTGTAATGAATCATAAAGGCTAATCCATAACCAAGCATAACCTAGATATGGGGACTCTGAAGGAATTGTAAAAAATCTTCAAAATGTCCTCATTTAACAGTTTTACCATAAAAATTAGGTAAAACTCTAAAATTGAGATCTATGTTGAAATCTCGTTATGGTGCCAGGATTCATAATCCATAAATCGTTAGAATTTGGCACATTTTTGTAATAATAACGCCATAATCTCGAAAATATCAGAATTGATTATTTTTATTGCAAAAGTCTTTCATAACTCAAAAATCAAAATAGATGGACGAAGATTTCATCCACTAAGATTGTTCATAATGATGTTAAAAAGCAAAGTTCCTACTTTGATCTACCCCAACCCAAATCGTCGAGTTTATTTCAGCGTCATCTCATGAACACAAAAAAATTGTAATGAATCATAAAGGCTAATCCATAACCAAGCATAACCTAGATATGGGGACTCTGAAGGAATTGTAAAAAATCTTCAAAATGTCCTCATTTAACAATTTTACCATAAAAATTAGGTAAAACTCTAAAATTGAAATCTGTTGAAATCTCGTTATGGTGCCAGGATTCATAATCCATAAGTCGTTAGAATTTGGCACATTTTTGTAATAATAACGCCATAATCTCTAAAATATCAGAATTGATTATTTTTATTGCAAAAGTCTTTCATAACTCAAAAATCAAAATAGATGATCGAAGATTTCCTCCACTAAGATTGTTCATAATGATGTTCAAAAGCAAAGTCCCTACTTTGATCTAACCCAACCCAAATCGTCGAGCTTTTCTCAGCGTCGTCTCATGAACACAAAAAATTGTAATGAATCATAAAGGCTAATCCATAACCAAGCATAACCTAGATATGGGGACTCTGAAGGAATTGTAAAAAATCTTCAAAATGTCCTCATTTAACAGTTTTACCATAAAAATTAGGTAAAACTCTAAAATTGAGATCTATGTTGAAATCTCGTTATGGTGCCAGGATTCACAATCCATAAGTGGTTAGAATTTGGCACATTTTTGTAATAATAACGCCATAATCTCGAAAATATCAGAATTGATTATTTTTATTGCAAAAATCTTTCGTAACTCAAAAATCAAAATTGATGGTCGAAGATTTCCTCCACTCAGATTGTTCATAATGATGTTCAAAAGCAAAGGTCCTACTTTGATCTAACCCAACCCAAATCGTCGAGTTTTTTTCAGCGTCGTCTCATGAACACAAAAAGATTGTAATGAATCATAAAGGCTAATCCATAACCAAGCATAACCTAGATATGGGGACTCTGAAGGAATTGTAAAAAATCTTCAAAATGTCCTCATTTAACAGTTTTACCATAAAAATTAGGTAAAACTCTAAAATTGAAATCTATGTTGAAATCTCGTTATGGTGCCAGGATTCATAATCCATAAGTGGTTAGAATTTGGCACATTTTTGTAATAATAACGCCATAATCTCGAAAATATCAGAATTGATTATTTTTATTGCAAAAATCTTTCGTAACTCAAAAATCAAAATAGATGGTCGAAGATTTCCTCCACTCAGATTGTTCATAATGATGTTCAAAAGCAAAGTTCCTACTTTGATCTAACCCAACCCAAATCGTCGAGTTTTTTTCAGCGTCATTTCATGAACACAAAAAAATTGTAATGAATCATAAAGGCTAATCCATAACCAAGCATAACCTAGATATGGGGACTCTGAAGGAATTGTAAAAAATCTTCAAAATGTCCTCATTTAACAGTTTTACCATAAAAATTAGGTAAAACTCTAAAATTGAGATCTATGTTGAAATCTCCTTATGGTGCCAGGATTCATAATCCATAAGTCGTTAGAATTTGGCACATTTTTGTAATAATAACGCCATTATCTCAAAAATATCAGAATTGATTATTTTTATTGCAAAAGTCTTCCATAACTCAAAAATCAAAATAGATGGTCGAAGATTTCATCCACTAAGATTATTTATAATGATGTTCAAAAGCAAAGCTCCTACTTTGATCTAACCCAACCCAAATCGTCGAGCTTTTTTCAGCGTCGTCTCATGAACACAAAAAGATTGTAATGAATCATAAAGGCTAATCCATAACCAAGCATAACCTAGATATGGGGACTCTGAAGGAATGGTAAAAAAATCTTCAAAATGTCCTTATTTAACAGTCTTACCATAAAAATTAGGTAAAACTCTAAAATTGAAATCTATGTTGAAATCTCGTTATGGTGCCAGGATTCATAATCCATATGTGGTTAGAATTTGGCACATTTTTGTAATAATAACGCCATAATCTCGAAAATATCAGAATTGATTATTTTTATTGCAAAAATCTTTCGTAACTCAAAAATCAAAATTGATGGTCGAAGATTTCCTCCACTCAGATTGTTCATAATGATGTTCAAAAGCAAAGTTCCTACTTTGATCTAACCCAACCCAAATCGTCGAGTTTTTTTCAGCGTCATCTCATGAACACAAAAAAATTGTAATGAATCATAAAGGCTAATCCATAACCAAGCATAACCTAGATATGGGGACTCTGAAGGAATTGTAAAAAATCTTCAAAATGTCCTCATTTAACAGTTTTACCATAAAAATTAGGTAAAACTCTAAAATTGAGATCTATGTTGAAATCTCGTTATGGTGCCAGGATTCATAATCCATAAGTGGTTAGAATTTGGCACATTTTTGTAATAATAACGCCATAATCTCGAAAATATCAGAATTGATTATTTTTATTGCAAAAATCTTTCGTAACTCAAAAATCAAAATTAATGGTCGAAGATTTCCTCCACTCAGATTGTTCATAATGATGTTCAAAAGCAAAGTTCCTACTTTGATCTAACCCAACCCAAATCGTCGAGCTTTTTTCAGCGTCATCTCATGAACACAAAAAAATTGTAATGAATCATAAAGGCTAATCCATAACCAAGCATAACCTAGATATGGGGACTCTGAAGGAATTGCAAAAAATCTTCAAAATGTCCTCATTTAACAGCTTTACTATAAAAATTAGGTAACACTCTAAAATTGAAATCTATGTTGAAATCTCGTTATGGTACCAGGATTCGTAATCCATAAGTCGTTAGAATTTGGCACATTTTTGTAATAATAACGCCAAAATCTCTAAAATATCAGAATTGATTATTTTTATTGCAAAAATCTTTCGTAACTCAAAAATCAAAATTGATGGTCGAAGATTTCCTCCACTCAGATTGTTCATAATGATGTTAAAAAGCAAAGTTCCTACTTTGATCTACCCCAACCCAAATCGTCGAGTTTATTTCAGCGTCATCTCATGAACACAAAAAAATTGTAATGAATCATAAAGGCTAATCCATAACCAAGCATAACCTAGATATGGGGACTCTGAAGGAATTGTAAAAAATCTTCAAAATGTCCTCATTTAACAGCTTTACCATAAAAATTAGGTAAAACTCTAAAATTGAAATCTATGTTGAAATCTCGTTATGGTGCCAGGATTCATAATCCATAAGTCGTTAGAATTTGGCACATTTTTGTAATAATAACGCCAAAATCTCTAAAATATCAGAATTGATTATTTTTAATGCAAAAGTCTTTCATAACTCAAAAATCAAAATAGATGGTCGAAGATTTCATCCACTGAGATTTTTCATTAAATTTGTTTAATCTTGCAACAAAGTTCAAATCAACAATTTCATTTTTTTGTTGATCTTTTTCTAATTAATGTCGATATTAATAGCATCTCAAGAAAATTAAGACCCCTAGAAATGAAGGATGATCAGATATTACAAAATCTCTTTTCATGACTAAGTTTTGGAAATTTTTACCAGAAATTATTTTCAATTTTTGGTACAACATATTTTGGTGAGAAGTGATACTCACGTTACTCACAGAAGAAGTTAGTTAAAACAAAATATCGCCCACAACTAGCTTACCCCTAAAGTATTTTGTTAGATTTTTGTTATTAATTATAATTATAATTAGTCTAATTTCATGGAGTATTTCTTATTCTAAATAAAACTTTTAATGAATTTGATTTTATCGTAGTGATTTATCCTCTTTATTAAACACGTCCTTATCATATTTATTTATTACGATTTCAATCAAAGAAGTAAGCACATTTTTACATTCAACCTTCATTCCAAATAAGGTTACAAAATAGTCTAAAAAAAGTCTAATTTCTTCTTTGTAATCGATAAGAATTAAAAACTTATTGTATAAAAATTATACAATAACTTATTGATGTTAAAAAAGACTACATAAATGCATACTTTTTAGCATTGATTAAGCTAATAAAGGGATTTAATTTGAAATTTGGAACATTTTATGTCTCAAAAAAATCATTCCAGTGGGTTGAGTATTTTATTACTGATTATTTAATCAAACCGTATTCTCTTTAATGTTCTAATCTCCACTTATATCATTTAACTCAGCGATTTTTGATCGTTTTCTTTATAAACTCGAATAATGACCATCTTTGTGTGCCCATTATCGTTATTTCTCTTCAAACAGACATCGTAGCAAACAGTTCCCAATTATCGTCTCGTATTACCATCGCGAAAGGTGTTTAGCTCAACAAATTTGTACAGGCAACATAAATAAAAATAGTAATAAAAAATAAAGTTAAATAAAAATAAGTTAACTTACAAATTGTTTAAATTAATTCAAGTGGAACTTAAACATAAAGTTTGACGATAAATAAGATTTTTTTTTGTCAAAAAATTGAGTTAACTTTCCTCACATTTATATAAAAAGATTTTTTTCTTGGCTTTTATCTATATTAAACACGCAAATATTATCTAATAAATATAATAGATTGATATCAAAAAAGAATTAATTAAATTCTCGTATAACCACACGCACAGTCCCAAAAAAACAAAGAATTATGTACGCATTGCATAACTAAAAATTAAATATTCCACTGATGATTAATTTACTAATAGCTACCGTGAACAAAGTGATCATTAAAAAGAAACACGCGCATCTATTTACCTATATAATTTATACAGGGTCACGCACAATCAATTAATAATAAAATTAAAATATTCCTAAAATGGTTAATCGATGTGTACACCCAAAAGTGAAAAAAATATTTCTTTTCGGCACCAAAAAATAAAAATATTACAAAATACTTCCTCAATACGTAATGTCGTAATTCGTCTAATACCGTTACTTCAACGACGTCTAATGTTTGCAATAAAAGACGCGTCTTTTAATAATATCCGCTCAACGTGATTAGATTTGATGATTTTATACCATCACTTTCGACGGTTAAATGTCCCCCCATTCAAGTAATGGGGATCTCGAGTAAACGTTGCCCGATTTAACGATGTGTTAAACCAATTTGGAAAGGTGAATTAACGTTAAAACAAAGGAAAATTAAGATTTAAAAAAGAATTTATCTGAATGTGTAAAAAAGAAAATAAAATCAACGAAACGTATTTCCTGTCTTCGGGGGAAGAGAAGTTTCTAAAGCTCCTGGTAACGCTTGAGGACACGTACAAAGACGTCGTGTGTTACGGTCTGATCGTTACATGGTTGATGTTAAATAAATCGGTTTCTGGTTGTTTGTGCATATCGAAGAAGACGGCGAGGACATTTACCTTAAAGTGAATACTATTTATAGAAAAATTGTTTAAAAAATTGATACTTCACGGTTCGTCGAATCAAAAAATTATAATAGAAAAAAAGTTAATGATATATTATAAGCTATAATAGAAATGATATAATAATAGCAATTTTCTTTTCATAAAAAAAACATCATCTTTAAAATATACAAGAACTTGAGCTCTAAGTTTTTAGTATTAATACGAAGAATAAGTTTTAAAGCTCACTTTTATGTGCCGTATTAAAGAATGAGCTTTAATTTTTTTTATGTTAATATTGGGTAGTGTTAAAAAGTTTTTATGAAAAATTCAAAGGGTATTGTAAATATCGTCCCCTTAGAGGGTGCTTTGAGAGCTTAAAGTTTAAATTTCGACTTTTATGGTATACTTATAGTTGAAATGTAAAATAAAATGGAAATTTTGATCGTTTATACCTCGAAAATAAAGCTAATTACGTTCTAGTAAAGTTTCGCAATTAAAATCTGGATCATCGTGAATAACAAAGCAATATAAGAATGGAAGCTTTAAAGTTATGGAAAATATCGCGTACGAGAGAATGGGGACAAATCCCCATTCTTACTTGGGTGAGTTTCCAAATTCCCATAAAATTGTATTGAAAAAAGATGCTATTCCTCACATTCAGCTTATCAGAATGATTCTTCAGTCGTTACATGAAAAAAAAAATGGATAGCATGGAAAAACAAGGTATTATTTGTAAAGTAGATAAACAAACTGAATGGCTTATCCACTCCAATTGATCCAACATCCATTGGTTATAATAGAAAAGAAAATGGTGATTTGAGATTGTGTCCAGACCCAAAATATTTAAATGAAGCCATCAGCAAAGAGCATTTTTTGACATCAAATGTGGAAGAAATTGCTAATAAATTATTAAGTATGATTCATCTTTCGACGTTGTCGAAATCGGCGGAGAATCTTATATGATGTTAAGAATCAACAACCCCACCCAAATTGACTCAACCTTGAAGATCAAAGAGAAATAATTGGTAATTAGGTGGAATCGATTTCAAATTGAAGCAAGGGGTTATACATTTTTTGGAAAAGGAAGATTCAACGTTCAATTTGGTGTACAAGTTATTTCTTCATTCTCAAAACTAAGACGTTCACGATCTTTCAAATTTTAACATTTTTATCTTGATTATACTAAAGCATCAAAAACTCGTCATCTTTTATTCTTTCTTTGGTAGAATTGATTTCAAATTGAAACAACGAGTTATGCATCATTTTAGGGAGTAATGTTCAATCTTCAATTTGATATGCAAATCATTTCTTCATTTTCAAAAATAAGACCTTCACGATCTTTCAAATTTTATCATTTTTTTGTGATTCTACTTAAACGTCAAAAGCACATCATGTTTTAACATTTCTTAGGTGGAATCGATTTCAAATTGAAGCAAAGGGTTATGCATCATTTTAGAGAGTAATGTTCAATCTTCAATTTGATATGCAAATCATTTCTTCATTTTCAAAAATAAGACCTTCACGATCTTTCAAATTTTATCATTTTTTTGTGATTCTACTTAAACGTCAAAAGCACATCATGTTTTAACATTTCTTAGGTGGAATCGATTTCAAATTGAAGCAAGGGGTTATACATCATTTGGAAAAGGAAGATTCAACGTTCAATTTGGTGTACAAGTCATTTCTTCATTCTCAAAACTGAGACCTTCACGATTTTTCAAATTTTGTCATTTTTACTTTGATTACACTAAAGCATCAAAAACTCGTCATCTTTTAATCTTTCTTTGGTGGAATCGATTTCAAATTGAAACAACGAGTTATGCGTCATTTTAAAGAGTAATGTTCAATCTTTAATTTGATAAGCAAGTCATTTCTTCATTTTCAAAAATAAGACCTTCACGAGCTTTCAAACTTTATCATTTTTACTTTGATTACACTAAAGCATCAAAAACTCATCATCTTTTAATCTTTCTTTGGTGGAATCGATTTCAAGTTGAAACAATGAGTTATGCATCATTTTAGAGAGTAATGTTCAATCTTCAATTTGATATGCAAGTCATTTCTTCATTTTCAAAAATAAGACCTTCACGATCTTTCAAATTTTATCATTTTTTTGTGATTCTACTTAAACGTCAAAAGCACATCATGTTTTAACATTTCTTAGGTGGAATCGATTTCAAATTGAAGCAAGGGGTTATACATCATTTGGAAAAAGAAGATTCAACGTTCAATTTGGTGTACAAGTTATTTCTTCATTCTCAAAACTAAGACCTTCACGATCTTTCAAATTTTAACATTTTTATCTTGTTTACACTAAAGCATCAAAAACTCATCATCTTTTAATATAATTTCAAATCGAAATAACGAGTTATGCATCATTTTAGAAAGTAATATTCAATCTTCAATTTGATATGCAAGTCATTTCTTCATTTTCAAAAATAAGACCTTCACGATCTTTCAAATTTTAACATTTTTATCTTGTTTACACTAAAGCATCAAAAACTAATCATCTTTTATTCTTTCTTTGGTGGAATCGATTTCAAGTTGAAACAATGAGTTATGCATCATTTTAGAGAGTAATGTTCAATCTTCAATTTGATATGCAAGTCATTTCTTCATTTTCAAAAATAAGACCTTCACGATCTTTCAAATTTTATCATTTTTTTGTGATTCTACTTAAACGTCAAAAGCACATCATGTTTTAACATTTCTTAGGTGGAATCGATTTCAAATTGAAGCAAGGGGTTATACATCATTTGGAAAAAGAAGATTCAACGTTCAATTTGGTGTACAAGTTATTTCTTCATTCTCAAAACTAAGACCTTCACGATCTTTCAAATTTTAACATTTTTATCTTGTTTACACTAAAGCATCAAAAACTCATCATCTTTTAATATAATTTCAAATCGAAATAACGAGTTATGCATCATTTTAGAAAGTAATATTCAATCTTCAATTTGATATGCAAGTCATTTCTTCATTTTCAAAAATAAGACCTTCACGATCTTTCAAATTTTAACATTTTTATCTTGTTTACACTAAAGCATCAAAAACTCATCATCTTTTATTCTTTCTTTGGTGGAATCGATTTCAAGTTGAAACAATGAGTTATGCATCATTTTAGAGAGTAATGTTCAATCTTCAATTTGATATGCAAGTCATTTCTTCATTTTCAAAAATAAGACCTTCACGATCTTTCAAATTTTATCATTTTTTTGTGATTCTACTTAAACGTCAAAAGCACATCATGTTTTAACATTTCTTAGGTGGAATCGATTTCAAATTGAAGCAAGGGGTTATACATCATTTGGAAAAAGAAGATTCAACGTTCAATTTGGTGTACAAGTTATTTCTTCATTCTCAAAACTAAGACCTTCACGATCTTTCAAATTTTAACATTTTTATCTTGTTTACACTAAAGCATCAAAAACTCATCATCTTTTAATATAATTTCAAATCGAAATAACGAGTTATGCATCATTTTAGAAAGTAATATTCAATCTTCAATTTGATATGCAAGTCATTTCTTCATTTTCAAAAATAAGACCTTCACGATCTTTCAAATTTTAACATTTTTATCTTGTTTACACTAAAGCATCAAAAACTCATCATCTTTTATTCTTTCTTTGGTGGAATCGATTTCAAGTTGAAACAATGAGTTATGCATCATTTTAGAGAGTAATGTTCAATCTTCAATTTGATATGCAAGTCATTTCTTCATTTCCAAAAATAAGACCTTCACGATCTTTCAAATTTTATCATTTTTTTGTGATTCTACTTAAACGTCAAAAGCACATCCTGTTTTAACATTTCTTAGGTGGAATCGATTTCAAATTGAAGCAAGGGGTTATACATCATTTGGAAAAGGAAGATTCAACGTTCAATTTGGTGTACAAGTTATTTCTTCATTGCGTGCATCATTTTAAAGAGTAATGTTCAATCTTTAATTTGATAAGCAAGTCATTTCTTCATTTTCAAAAATAAGACCTTCACGAGCTTTCAAACTTTATCATTTTTACTTTGATTACACTAAAGCATCAAAAACTCATCATCTTTTATTCTTTCTTTGGTGGAATCGAATTCAAATGGAAACAACGAGTTATGCATCATTTTAGAGAGGAACATTCAACCTTGAATTTGGTATAATTTGGTAGAAGACTTGATATTACCTATGGAAGACTTGAAACTGCTTCTACAAGATTTGAAGTACTTCCAGAAAACTTGATTACCTTTGAAAGAGTTGAAATACTTCGAAATCACTTGATACTGCTTCTAGAATATTTTCAATGTTTTCAGAATACTTAAAATGCTTCTAGAAGATCTGATATTGCTTCTGGAAGAGTACTTGAATGCTTCTAGAAGATTTGAAATGCTTCTGGACACATAAGTTGAAAGTTCATTTTATCTCAACCCAACATAGCCTCAAAGCATACCCTCCTATTAAAGCTTACCTGCTCTTAGAGATGTTTGGCAGTTAATTTCTAGATGCAACCTTTTTAATCACCAACTTCTAATCATTTTATATATAGTACTTAAATAAATTATAATATTATATATTATGATATCATGTTGTATAAGTGCTTCAAATCACATACACTAATTGCGGTAATTAAGTCGATATATCTTGCTTCTATTGGGTAATAATTCCGGACATCCCACCATTATATCTGCGAATAAATTAGCCTGAAGATGTGAAAATTAAATATCTGCCTAAATATACCTATAACTATCCTAATTCAGCAAAATGAATCAGGCTAAAAACTGTGGACAATATTGGTAAATCATGAAATGAGTTGAAATCAACAATATTAAACCGTGCATGGAAAAAATATTCCCCGATTTCCAATTAGACAAAATATATTTAGTGCTGGGACATAACAACACAAAAAAATGCCAAAATACATCATCCTTTAATATTTCTTAGGTGGAATCGATTTCAAATTGAAACAACGAGTTATACATCATTTGAAAAAGGAAGGTTTAATCTTCAATTTGGTATGCAAATCATTTCTTCATTTTCAAAAATAAGACCTTCGCGATCTTTCAAATTATTTCAAATTTTATCATTTTTTTTATTACACTAAAACGTCAAAAACACATCATTTTTTAACATTTCTTCGGTGGAATCGATTTAAAATTGAAACAACGAGTTATGCATCATTTTAGGGAGTAATGTTCAATCTTCCATTTGATATGCAAGTCATTTCTTCATTTTCAAAAATAAGACCTTCACGAGCTTTCAAACTTTATCATTTTTACTTTGATTACACTAAAGCATCAAAAACTCATCATCTTTTATTCTTTCTTTGGTGGAATCGATTTCAAATGGAAACAACGAGTTATGCATCATTTTAGAGAGGAACATCCAACCTTGAATTTGGTATAATTTGGTAGAAGACTTGATATTACCTATGGAAGACTTGAAACTGCTTCTACAAGATCATATTTTAACATTTCTTAAGTGAAATCAATTTGAAATTGAAACAACGGGTTATACATCATTTGAAAAGAAATTCTTCATTTGATATACAAGTCATTACTTCATCCGGACTTTGCATCAAATTGGTACAATTTTCTAAATTAATTGATGATTTTTTTGTTATTTACGGTCGAATCGACTATATATTTTGGCTCAGTGATGAATTTTGGTTTATTTTACATTTCCATTCCTGGTTTTGCCCTAATTCTTTTCTAGAATGTGGAAAAAGAAAAATCCAGATTGATATAACGTAGACTAAAACATTTGTACATCCCAATTTTAATCTCGAAACCTTTTTCAAGCAGATGTTATTGTAATAAGTGGTTACAATAAAGAAAACAACGATACATGATGAAACGAAACAATGAAATATTTAGAGAAACATTTGTGCTTTGGTGATACACTATTGAAATTAATATTATTCTATATTTATCAAATGGATAAATCACGGTTCGATCAGTTTGGTACTGATGACACTGACACCAACGTCATCAGTACCAAATAACACCGCAATGGTGATAGCGACCTGAAAATGAAGCAAGAGAAGAATATGATACTGACGATTCTGACATTGACTTCATTGGACAAGAAACAAGGAAGCTTCTTTTAAATTCAAATGTTCATTGTTAGGCAGGTCTTAATATATTCCGTGTTCTTATTGTCCACAGATAAATTGTGTATTTCAAGAGATGTTATTACTATCGATGAGCAATTGCTTCAATTTCGGGGTCGTATATCATTCAAGCAGTACATCCCCTCAAAAAGGGCAAATATAGCATCAAATTATGAATTGCAGCTGATTCTGAGAAGTACTATGCATATAATTACTTTACTATGCAAATCATGATGAGCGTGTTGTTCTTGTCATGTGTGAAGGTAATTTCTTTGTATGCTATAGTTCTTTTAATTCGATTTTTTTCTTCTGTTAAGACTAAATGGTAGAAATATCACTTATGTTAGTTTGTTCACATCACATCATTTGACATGTGAATCAGAAAAATGTCTTCAAACTACCTATCTTAATCGATATGAAATACATTTGCAAGAGCATTAGCTAGTCTTTAAACTTCTGCCATGAAGATATTGCACTTTGTCAACAGTATTTGATATTTATCACCAGTATTTACTCTTTAATTAACAGTTTTTGGACTATTTACATCAAGATCTTATGTCCAATAGCATTTAATATTTTGGATGAAAACTTAAAAGATTTATCAACAGTATCTTGTTTCTTTGAAATGAAAATGTTATCTGCTATAACTTTTACAAGCAATATCAAGTCTTTTGGCAGCATTTTTGCTCTTCTAGAAGTAGTATCATATCTTCTTGAAGCATAGTAAGTCCTCTGGAAATATTTAAAGTTTTTGGAAGTCTTCCAGAAGCAGTATAGATGTAAAATAAACAATAATTCATTCAATGAGCCAAAATATCTAGTCGAAAAATCATCAATTAATTTAGAAAATTGTGCCAATTTGAGGCAAAGTCCGGATGAAGTAATGACTTGTATATCAAATTGAAGAATTTCTCATTCAAATGATGTATAACTCGTTGTTTCAATTTTAAATCGATTCCACCTAAAAAATGTTAAAAGATGATGGGTTTTTAATGTTTCAGTGTAATCAAAGTAAAAACGATAAAATTTGAAAGATCGTGAAGGTCTTAGTTTTGAGAATGAAGAAATGACTTGCATATCAAATTGAAGATTGAACATTTCTCTCTAAAATGATGCATAACTCGTTGTTTCAATTTGAAATCAACACCACCAAAGAAACATTAAAAGATGATGAGTTTTTGATGCTTTAGTTTAATCAATGTAAAAATGATAAAATTTGAGAGATCGTGAAGGTCTTAGTTTTGAGAATGAAGAAATGACTTGCATATCAAATTGAAGATTGAACATTTCTCTCTAAAATGATGCATAACTCGTTGTTTCAATTTGAAATCAACACCACCAAAGAAACATTAAAAGATGATGAGTTTTTGATGCTTTAGTTTAATCAATGTAAAAATGATAAAATTTGAGAGATCGTGAAGGTCTTAGTTTTGAGAATGAAGAAATGACTTGCATATCAAATTGAAGATTGAACATTTCTCTCTAAAATGATGCATAACTCGTTGTTTCAATTTGAAATCGATTCCACCAAAGAGAGATTAAAGATGATGAGTTTTTGATGCTTTAGTGTAATCAAAGTAAAAACGATAAAATTTGAAAGATTGTGAAGGTCTTAGTTTTGAGAATGAAGAAATGACTTGCATATCAAATTGAAGAATAAACATTTCTCTCTAAAATGATGCATAACTCGTTGTTTCAATTTGAAATCAACACCATCAAAGAAAGATTAAAAGATGATGAGTTTTTGATGCTTTAGTTTAATCAATGTAAAAATGATAAAATTTGAAAGATCGTGAAGGTCTTAGTTTTGAGAATGAAGAAATGACTAGTACACCAAATTGAAGGCTGAATCTTCCTCTTTAAAATGATGTATCACTCTTTGTTTCGATTTAAAATCGGCTTCACCTAAGAAATGTTAAAGGATGATGTGTTTTTGACGTTTTAGTAGAATCACGAAAAAATGATAAAATTTGTTCGTGGAGGTTTTATTTTTGAAAATGAAGAAATGATTTGCATATCAAGTTGAAGAAAGATCCACTTTTTTCTTGGTCTAGTCTTAATTCTAATTTTCATTTAATTACAGCAAAACTAAAACTGATACTAAAACTAGAACATTCTAAGTCGATTCTAACGAAATCTTTATTAATCTTAAACAATTTTTAAACAATAATTTTTCTTTGATCTTCAAGGGTGAGTCAATTTGGGTTGGGTTGTTGATTCTTAACATCATATAAGATGAATAATCATTATTAGCAATTTCTTCCACAGATTGGTACCAAAAAAGGCTCTCTACACCAGTATTTATTCTTTAGTTAACAGTTTTTGGACTATTTACGTCAAGATTTTATGTCCAATAGTATTTAATAATTTGGAAGAAAACCTAAAAGATTTATCAACAGTATCTTGTCTCTTTGCAATGAAAATGTTATCTACTATCACTTTTACAAGCAATATCAAGTCTTTTGGCAGCATTTTAACTTTTCTAGAAGCAGTATCATATCTTCTTGAAGCATAGTAAGTCCTCTGGAAATATTTCAAAGTTTCTGGAAATTTTCCAGAAGCAGTATCAAATCTTTCTGGAAGCAATCCAAACTTTCTGAAAGCATTTCAAGTCCTTGAGAAGCATTTGCAGTCTCTTGAAAACAATTATTATAATAATATTGTTTCAGAGACAATATCAAATATTTTAGAAGCGTTTTAAGTCTACTGGAAACACGGTTAAATTTCCAAGAAGCAGTGTCAAGTTCTGCAAGGGCAATATCATGTCTTTTGAAAGAAGTTCAAGCCAATTGAAAGCACTTTAATTCTTCTGGACACAGTTCCAGTTTTCCAAAAACATTTCAAGTCTCCTGGACACAATATCAAGTCTTTTGGAAGCATTTCAAGTCTTGTGGAGACAGTGTTATGTTTCCTAGAAGCAGTTCAAGCATTTCAGATAAAAATTTTGTATTGGTGCTTGTAGACTCATACGTTGCTTTGACTCCACTAATCATTCGAATTCTTATATTCGAATTGAGAGCAAGGATTTTGCCAATCAAACATCGTCAGTGTCGATGTGTTGGCCAGATGATTGGTTCATATCGATGCAATCAGAAAGTAAATAGGTGGTCTGTCGCGTTGTTTTACAACATGATCAACATTTCTTCAAACAATCCTTTCGTTTTATATATACAATTGAATTATACCAATTAGAACCAATTAGGTGCTTCAAATTCACAAAATGCACCTATTGAAACACGCAACAGTGATGAAAAAGAGCCCGTTATTATAGGTGTCCATCTCGTTTAAGTAATTTTCACAGTATTCGATGCGATAATTGTACGAAAAATGTTTGTCTAGTTTGTTGACTTACTTTAAATAATTTCTTTGTATTATCTTTTTTCTTCGCATGAACTAACCATTAAACAAATAGACGGCAATAGACAAACGATTATTATATGACATTGTGTCAATCTGATATATGAAGTCCGGATTTGGTTCTAGAAACGAAATCCGGATAAGATACTTTAAAAAAAAAACACCCTGAAACCATAAGAGATATCGAAGTGCGGTTTTTGCAATTGCCAAAGAGGAGTTTTAAGAAAGACACAAGTTTGGTCACATTTCATTTTAACCCAAAAAGTTTTAATTCAAATCATGAAAGTTGTAAGCACATCATTCTTTATACTAAAGGCATTTGATTCAAAATGAGATGTTCATAACTTTTGTTACTCATTGTATTTTACTGAGGAAATGGTTAAATTTAACTAATTGTTTAATTTAAATAAATTATAAAATGCAACTCAACATAACCGAGTTTATTTTTAATTCAGAAAGAAATTCAAAGAATCAGCCGCAAAAAATATTAATATGTACAAAATATATACAAGAATTTTATTTTCTACCTCATCAAATAATTAAATTCGCATCATATAGCAATTTCCAAGACCTAACAGATTCAGTAAAAATGTTTTCCCAGAAAACAGAGAAAAAAATGTAAGCCTATAAGTCCCCAGATGTTGTTATTTCTTCGCCATCTAAGAGGCATCTGTTCGAGATCTTTCAAACATCAAAAAAACGATTACAAAAAAAAATTAATCAACATAAAAAAATCACTAGAACGGAAAATAATTTAATTTGATTTGAAAGCTGATATTGAAACTATAAAGAAACGGGATACCGAAGCCGCAAATCGCGTAACTCTCCGGTCTCTTTGTGGAGGTGTTTTTCGAAGAATTCGATCCGAACGGCGACCTTTTCGAATAATATACATCAGATAATATCGTTTTTATGACGCTTCCTGTGTTAACACGAATCGGGATCGGCTATTAAACCGGAGAGAAGAACCGCAGCGACGCACGTGGTACATAAAGAATTCATGTGACGAACGAAAATCTAAAACGGTATCTAATAACTGGATACGATGATATCGGATAAGGGATGTGCATCCTGTTTAGAAGACCAAAACAAAAAAAAATAAAACTAAACAGTTAAACGTATCGTTACCAAACGTACGCTATCAGAATAAAATATCACTTCCATACGGAAATTAAAAATTTATTCTTACTTACAATGTTAATTTAATGTCAAAATTTGATTTTTTTTTTAATTAAATAGAATGAACCTCTGAAAAAGGATAGTCCTTTTCATTATTGCACTTCATATATAATTGAATTTAACGGCCGTCTTTCCGGTACTTGATCGAATTACAAGCTAATTGCTCTCCCTTTTATATTTTTTTTGGGTGAGGTTCTTATTAGAATTAATAGATCTATTACAACGTGTGAAAAAAAAAACTTATGACTCTAATTTCGTTTTATTTCTTTTTTAGGATGACTACACATTCATTAACGTTAATATTTCTGATTTCGGCGGTTTTAATCGAAGCAAAATGTCCAACAAATTGCTCCTGTTACTTGGATTTGCGAGGAAGAAGATCCGTCGAATGCAAAGAGGGCGGAATGAGTGGTCCATTATCATTAACCGAAATGGAAACGTCGGTTCAAGTCTTAAGAATCACCGCTCCCGATGATAATTTAAACGCGCTCACGATGAACCCCAATATTAGAAGTTTTACCAATTTGGAAGAGATCCATATTACGAAATCGAACGTTCCCATTCTCGGCCAACATTTCTTTTACGGATTGAATCGATTGCTTATTTTGGATCTATCCCAAAATAATATTACGCAACCTTTGGACCATAATTTTAATGGATTGAATTATTTGCAAGAACTTTATTTGGACGATAATCGAATTCATTCGTTGCCCAGTGGGACTTTTCGATATTTAAAGGAGTTGAGGATTTTATCGATTCAAAGGAATAAGATGCAAGAGATGCCATCGAGTGTTTTTCAACAGTTGGATAAATTACAAGAATTGAAAATTAGTGGAAATTTATTTGGGGTTTTAAATCCGGAAATTTTTAAGGATATAAAGGTAATTATTATTAAATATTTTGTTATAATAAAAAATAATTCGGGTAAAACCTCAATATAATAGAATGGATTCGGATATAATTAAGGCCGAGGTCGTTTGCGGCCGAGGTCATAGAGCTTTAAAGCACAAATAATAACAATTCGAGACCAAATATTTTAGAATCTAAGGCCGAGGTCGCTTGCGGCCGAGGCCCGGGAGCTTTAAAACACAAATATTAACAACTGGAGAATAAATTATTTATAATATAAGGTCGCGGTCGTTTGCGGGCGAAGCCCTGGAGGTTTAGAGTATAAATAATAACTATTCGAAACCAAATATTTTACAATCTAAGACCGAGGTCGCTTGCGGCCGATTCTCTGGAGCTTTAAAGCACAAATATCAACAACTGGAGATTAAATTATTTATAATATAAGGCCGGGGTCGTTTGCGGACGAAGGCCTGAAGGTTTAGGGTATAAATAATAACCATTCGAAACCAGATATTTTACAATCTAAGGCCGAGGTCGCTTGCGGCCGAGGCCCTAGTGCTTTAAAGCACAAATCTCAACAACTGGACACTAAATATTTTATAATCTAACGCCGAGGTCGCTTGCGGCCGAGGCCCTGGAGCTTTAAAGCACAAATATCAACAACTGGAGATCAAATTATTTACAATCTAAGGCCGAGGTCGCTTGCGGCCGAGGCCCTGGTGCTTTAAAGCACAAATATCAACAACTGGAGACCAAATTATTTATAATACAAAGTCGAATTCGTTTGCGGGCGAAGCCCTGGAGGTTTAGAGTATAAATAATAACCATTCGAAATCAGATATTTTACAATCTAAGGCCGAGGTCACTTGCGGGCGAAGTCGCTTGCAGCAGAGGCCCTGGAGCTTTAAAGCACAAATATCAACAATTGGAGACCAAATTATTTATAATATAAGGCCGAGGTCCTTTGCGGGCGAAGCCCTGGAGATTTAGAGTATAAATAATAACCATTCGAATCCAGATATTTTACAAACTAAGGCCGAGGTCGCTTGCGGGCGAAGCCCTGGAGCTTTAAAGCACAAATATCAACAACTGGAAACCAAATTATTTATAATATAAGACCGAGGTCGTTTGCGGGCGAAGCTCTGAAGGTTTAAAGTATAAATAATAACCATTCGAAACCAGATATTTTGCAATCTAAAGCCGAGGTCGCTTGCGGGCGAAGCCCTGGAGTTTTAAAGCACAAATATCAACAACTGGAGACCAATTTATTTATAATATAAGGCCGAATTCGTTTACGGGCGAAGCCCTGAAGGTTTAGAGTATAAATAATAACCATTCGAAACCAAATATTTTACAATCTAAGGCCGAGGTCGCTTGCGCGCGAAGCCCTGGAGCTTTAACGCACAAATATCAACAACTGGAAACCAAATTATTTATAATATAAGACCGAGGTCGTTTGCGGGCGAAGCTCTGAAGGTTTAAAGTATAAATAATAACCATTCGAAACCAGATATTTTGCAATCTAAGGCCGACGTCGCTTGCGGCCGAGGCCCTGGTGCTTTAAAGCACAAATCTCAACAACTGGACACCAAATATTTTATAATCTTAGGTGGAGGTCGCTTGCGGCCGAGGCCCTGGAGCTTTAAAGCACAAATATCAACAATTGGAGACCAAATTATTTATAATATAAGGCCAAGGTCCTTGCGAGCGAAGCCCTGGAGATTTAGAGTATAAATAATAACCATTCGAAACCAGCTATTTTACAAAATAAGCCAAAGGTCGCTTGCGGCCGAGGCCCTGGAGCTTTAAAGCACAAATATCAACAATTGGAGATTAAATATTTTATAATCTTAAGCGGAGGTCGCTTGCGGGCGAGGCCCTGGAGGTTAGAGTACAAAAAATAACCATTCGAGACCAGACATCTTACAATCTAAGGCCGAGGTCGCTTGCGGACGAGGCCCTGTAGCTTTAAAGCACAAATATCAACAACTGGAGACCAATTTATTTATAATATAAGGCCGAATTCGTTTACGGGCGAAGCCCTGAAGGTTTAGAGTATAAATAATAACCATTCGAAACCAAATATTTTACAATCTAAGGCCGAGATCGCTTGCGGGCGAGGCCCTGGAGCTTTAAAGCACAAATATCAACAACTGAAGACCAAATTATTTATAATATAAGACCGAGGTCGTTTGCGGGCGAAGCTCTGAAGGTTTAAAGTATAAATAATAACCATTCGAAACCAGATATTTTGCAATCTAAGGCCGACGTCGCTTGCGGCCGAGGCCCTGGTGCTTTAAAGCACAAATCTCAACAACTGGACACCAAATATTTTATAATCTTAGGTGGAGGTCGCTTGCGGGCGAGGCCCTGGAGGTTTAGAGTACAAATAATAACCTTTCGAGATCAGACATTTTACAATCTAAGGCCGCGGTCGCTTCCGGCCGAGGCCCTGCAGCTTTAAAGCACAAATATCAACAATTGGAGACCAAATTATTTATAATATAAGGCCAAGGTCCTTGCGAGCGAAGCCCTGGAGATTTAGAGTATAAATAATAACCATTCGAAACCAGCTATTTCACAAACTAAGCCAGAGGTCGCTTGCGGCCGAGGCCCTGGAGCTTTAAAGCACAAATATCAACAATTGGAGATTAAATATTTTATAATCTTAAGCGGAGGTCGCTTGCGGGCGAGGCCCTGGAGGTTAGAGTACAAATAATAACCATTCGAGACCAGACTTCTTACAATCTAAGGTCGAGGTCGCTTGCGGACGAGGCCCTGGAGCTTTAAAGCACAAATATCAACAACTAGAGACTAAATTATTTATAATATAAGGCCTAGATCCTTTGCGGGCGAAGCCCTGGAGGTTTAGAGTATAAATAATAACCATACGAAACCAGATATTTTACAATTTAAGGCCGAGGTCGCTTGCGGCCGAGGCCCTGGAGCTTTAAAGCACAAATATCAACAACTGGAGATTAAATATTTTATTATCTAAGGCCGAGGTCACTTGCGGGCGAGACCCTGAAGATTTAGAGTACAAATAATAACCATTCAAAACCAGATATTTTACAATCTAAGGCCGAGGTCGCTTGCGGCTGAGACCCTGAGCTTTACGGTATAAATATCAACAACTGGAGATCAAATATTTTATAATCTAAGGCTGAGGTTACTAAATACAAAGCATTTCAAATCAAATATTTTACAATCTAAAATCGAGGTCGCTTACGGACGAGACCCCTAGAGTTTTAAAGCATATACAGGGTGACACAAAAGTCTGGATTATAGCAAGTAACTCCGCTATTTTTACTTTTAACAAAAAATCTTTCTTTTTTTACCATAGTTTGGTAAAAAACCACCCACTCAACCCAGCCCAAACTAACCTAAATCAAACTATGCTAAAACAACCTTATTTTCACGTTTTTTTCCGATTGAATCATTCTCTTTCCTCTCTTCTTCTTTCCTCTTGTTATCTCATCCTAGATATCTCATCTTTAGTTAGCTCAAGTCAACTCAACCCAATACAACCGACATCAACCCAATCTGAAAGTAATTCAATCCAACCTAAATCAAACCATGCCAAAACAATCCCATTTTCATGTTTTTTTCTGATTAAATCATTTTGTTCCTTGTCTTCTTCTTTTTCTCCTTATCTCATCCTCATTGTTCTTTAGTTAGCTCAAGTCAACTTAACCCAATACAATCGAAACCAACTGGAAGTAATCCAATCCGACATAAATCAAACCATGCCAAAACAACCTCATTTTCATGTTTTTTTTCTAATTAAATCATTCCCTTCCCTATCTTCTTCTTCCCTCTTTTTATCTCATCCTCATTGTCCTTTAGTTAGCTCAAGTCAACTCAACCCAATACAACCGAAACCAACCGGATCCAACTGAAAGTAATCCAATCCAACCTAAATTAAACCATGGCAAAAAACCTCATTTTCATGTTTTTTTTCGATTGAATCATGCTCTTTCTTGTCTTCTCCTTTCCTCTTCTTATCTCATCCTCATTGTTCTTTAGTTAGCTCAAGTCAACCCAACCCAATATAAACGAAACCAACCCAATCCAACTGAAAGTAATCCAAACCAACCTAAATCAAACGATGCAAAAACAACCTCATTTTTATGTTCTTCTGATTGGTTCATTTTCTTCCATGTCTTCTTCTTTCCTCTTTTTGGTTCATCCTCATTCTTGCTCTTTGGTAAGCTCAACTTAACTCAACCCAACACAACATAACTGGATGTAATCCAATCCAAATCAAATGATGCCAAAACAACCTCATTTTTATGTTCTTGCAATTGGTTCATTATCTTCCCTGTCTTTTTTTATCCTCTTTTTGTTTCATCTTTATTCTTACTTTTTGGTAAGCTCAACTACAACCCAATCCAACCTAACTTAAACCAACCAAACTATAAACAACACAAACAATCAAACTTATACGAAATATGCGTTATAAGAAACCTAAAAACTTTTATAAAAAAGATTTTTTGTTAAAGGTAAAAATAGCTATATTCAAACATTTTATAATCTATGGCCGAAGTTTCTTGCGGGCGAATTACTGGAGCTTTAGAGCATACATTTAAATCATTGGAGACAAAATATTTTATAATCTAAAGCCGAGGTTGCTTGCGGACAAGGTTATGGAGCTTTAGTGTACAAATATTAACCATTCAAAACCAAATATCTTACAGTTTAAGAAAGAAATCGCTTTCTGACGTGACCCTGAAGCTTTAAAGCACAAATATCAATCATTGAAGACTTCAACTTTTAAAATATTTGGTTTGCTCTGATGGATATTTGTGCATTAAAGCTCCAGGGCTTTACGTGAGTCCCGATGGGTCATGCGTGAGCGGGCATCAATTTTTATATTACTCACGTGAACATGCGTGAGCATGAACGATTTTGGTTTCGACCGGGACCCGGCGTGACCCGATTGAATCGATTTTTAAATTTTTCTTTATTAATAATATTACATAGTCTATCTTGTAGATGCCATTATGTGCTTCTTATTTTAAAAATTAATACTATGATATATTCTTTAAAAATTTGTTTTAAACTGAACTAAAATTAAAACTATCTCGAGCACCAATACTAGGAACTATCACTAGGACTAATACTAGATCAAAAACTAGAAACTTTCAGGTTTTGCCGTGGATTTGGATACCATTTGGAAGTCACTTCGAACCAAAAAGGTTCAGAAACGTGAAACATTTTTTCAAAAAATGTCTCGAATGGCTATTTTCAAAAATTTCGAGGTCTTTAACTCAAGTACCAAAATTTAGAACTTAATCCCGAAAACATTTTGGTCCCGGGAATTACACACTCTACCCGGCATTTTTCGTATCTGTGCTCGATATTGATATATTGAGGTTTTACTAAACATATCATTTAAAAATTTATTAACAAAAATTTATTTTTAGGGTCTACGAAAATTAGAATGTAGAACTTGTGGATTATCCTCAATGGACCAAGAAATATACAGATTAATTCCCAACTTAATCCACTTGGATTTAGGCGAAAACAACTTAAAACAAATCTCACCAAACGAATTCGATTATTTAACGAAATTAAAATCATTAAAACTGGATGGTAATCAACTACATCGTTTAATAGGTCCCCACTTCCAAACGTTATGGGAATTGCGAAAATTAAATTTAGCGAAAAACGAACTCAAAGAAATATCAAGAGGCGCATTTAAAAACTTAACAAAATTAAACGAAATCGATTTATCTTTTAATGATTTTGAGAGGATCGATGGCGATGTTTTCGAGCCTTTTGAAAATTCGTTGGAGAAATTAATTTTAAACGGAAATCATTTGAGAGCGTATAAAATTAAACAAATTGTGCAAAAATTGAAGGTATTAAAAAATCTTCAATTATCAGAGTGTGGATTGACTGATTTTGAAGAAAATTTCGTCCCGGAAACTTTGTTAACATTAAATCTTGCGGGGAATTATTTATCGATGATTCCAGCAGAAGCTATTCCTTATAGTTTAATCGAACTCGATTTATCAAAGAACCGATTTAAAGGATTTCGCGAAGAGGTGATGCAACGAATCGAAAACACCCCAAAATTAAAATTGGATTTAAACCCTTGGTCGTGCGATTTATGCTACATTTTCCCGTTAATTTCCCGAGTTAACAAAAGCGAAATTATCCGAAATTTACGTTGCGCATCCCCGTTTCATTTCGAAAACAAACAACTCGGCTTTATACGAACTGAAGAATTAAATTGGTGTAGCACCCCAACTTATCAACCGACGGACGCAAATTTATTCTTTTTGGGTGACGAAAATAAAGTGGGAATAATCGCAGCCGGGGCTTCAGTTGTACTCTTAGTTTTAACGATTCTATCGATTTTGGGGGCCTTAATTTATTCGCGAAGACACGCGGCTAAATATTACACCCACGAAGAGAAACGATCCCCGGAGAGGGAGTCGATTTTTGAGAATCAAACGCCGTTGTTTGACGATAAAGAGTTGAGTTTTAAGTTTCCGTTGGATCCCCCGGTTAAGAAGATTTCAATCGCTACTATTGATGAGTTGAAGAAGGAACAAGATTTATTGCAAGCTAATGGGACGTGAAATGGAGATATTTTGATTTAATTTTGGTGAAAAAAAAAACTTTTTTTGGTTATTCTAAGCGAAAAATGGTTACTTAATGCGATTATTATGTGAGAAGTAAAAATGTGTAAAGAGAACTTAGTTATTTATGTATTTAATGCATATAATTCGCTTCAAAAGTCTCTTATTTATCTTGAGATAGGAGAAGATATCTCGAATTATTTTAAATTTATATTAAAGTAAGTTACCTTTGATGCGGATTGTATAAATCAATAAAAAATAAAATTATTTATTATTTTTACATATTTTTACGACTCAATTTTTATTAATTTCATATTTTTAGCATTTCCAGTACAAAAAAAACGAAAAAATTAATTTGTTTGGTTCAAATATAAAATAATAAACATCGATGTTACTAATAATAGTTATAGACACAAATTATTAGCGCACATTAAATTTAAAAAGAGTTAAAAAGGATATAGATATTTAAAAATGTGATTTTGACTTCCAAAATTTTTCCAAAACTATTCGATATTTCATTCCGATTTAAAAAAAATAGTCTATTAAAATAATTTAATAACTATTTAAAGAAATAGTCAATTCAGTGCCAATTACTAACAACAACTTACGTCACAATGAATAAAAAGCACACCCAAAACTAATCCTATATAAATTAATGTCTATTTTGTAAAGTTGCCTTATAGCATGAATGTACACTGCCTAATAGACATATCTTTTAATTTATACGATCTAATTTGTACAATATACAACGTATTTTAAGTGGTTTTAACAACTTTCGTCTACAAAAAGCATTTATTATGTGTCAGAGGATATATGGTCGCCATTTATGGCTTTTTAGTGATTCGTCCAAAAAAGATGAAGAGGAATAGGGCCTAAACTAAAAAATAAATAAATAAAAAAAACAGATACAACTAATTAACTAACATTATTAATATTATAATGTCTGTGTGATTCTAGAATTAAGACTCGTCTGATATTTTCGTATTTACATTAAAAAAATTTATGTATTTGATATTTATATTTAATGTAAGGAAAGTGGAGCAATTGTTGGATAAATAAAGTGCTATTTGTATAAAATTCAACGATGTGGATTTATTATGGTTTAAATTAATTTAATTAGTCATCTATTCCACCTTCCAATTCAAAACCAACCCATTAGGGGGGTGTATTCAGGGTGTACCATCGGTTGTGGTATTGGCTTTTTTGACGTCTTAATATCAAAATAGAAACTCCAAATTCGGAATGTATTAAACCACCCTACTTGGGCAGGTGGTGATCATGTCAAATATTTTTTTGATTGCACGGTTTGCGAAAAATCTGCAAAAATGACAAAATTTATGGTTTTGTTTTTTAACAGTTCATAAAAATTAACGGTTAAAGGTTAAATTCGTCCTGAAGAAAATAATTAGGACAAAAATTACGTTTCATAGAATTATTATTTTCTTTTCTTTTTATACCTTCGCAGGTATAATTTAGAGATGCTTTTATTTTGTTGGTTCAGTTTGCATATGACTTTCTTAGAGTTGACTTAAAAGTTGTGCAAGCCACTCATTGTTCAAAATGCCATTTACGTTTTAGAATGATGAAAAAACGGACATGATTCAATGCTTACTTAGCATCGCGGCTTTATTCGGAAAGATTCTGGATAGAATCATACCTGATCCGAGAACATGTCAAAGGCTTGTGGATGGTCTTATGGAAGCCGGCTCCTTTAAACCTAAGCAGAGAACTGTGGTAGAAAAGCGTGCTACAGAGGAAATTAATCAGGCCCTAGTACTAAATATTGTGGATAACGATCCACAGGTAAGTGTTGAAAGATAACTCGTCAATGTGGAGTTACGAAGACGTCAATTCAGAGAGTGCTCACCTTTATTCATAAATGCACTAAGAGTTACATGGTGATGATTTCTTGTATCGACAAAATTTCTCTGTGTGGAGGTTAAATCAAATGAATATGAATGAGAACTTCTTTCAAAGCGTATTGTTTACCAATGAAGCAAGTTTTAAATTGTGTGGAAATGTCAATAAACATAAATTACATTGGATGCGGGAAGGAAAACATGATTATTCAAAATGAATTGGACAATTATTTAGAGGACATTCCCTTATTAAATATGGCAAGTAATAATTTGTGGATGCAAGAAGATTACTTTAGAAATGCATCAGATGCTATCTATAAAAAGAAAAGAAAATAATAATTCTGTGAAACGTAATTTTTGTCCTAATTATTTTCTTCAGGTACAATCTCTAGGAAATTCTGAAAAATTTTGTATTAAACTGACAAATTCATGCCATTTTTTTGTTATTAACATTTACGTTTTTCATTTAATTAGGTAAAGAATTCGTCCGCTAAAATCGACGAATTTAACCTTTAACCCTTAATTTTTTAACCTTTCTAACAACAAGGTTTTGTTACATTTAAATTCATTTAGGTTGCTTAATATTAAATTAAAAAATTATATTTATTTAAAAATAAATTTAATATTAAGCTTCATCAGGTTAAGACCAAAAATCAAAATTGAATTGGTCGGTTGATTTATTACCCTACCGGCAAAAAAACGGGCGCCTCCTGGTAAGGGTAGTAGTTTCGAACCACGGTACCATAAATTTAACTGTCATTTCATTTTTCTTAGTTTTTATCCAAAATAATGAACGAATCTCAATTTTTTTTATGTGAATTTACTTTACTATGACTCCCACACAATATGGTATATGAATTGTTAAAAAACAAAATCAAAAATTTTGTCATTTTTGACATTTTTGCAGATTTTTCGCAAACCATGCAATAAAAAAAATATTTGACATGATCACCACCTGCCCAAGTAGGGTGGGTTAACCCTCCAGTACACGCGCATTTTTTTTTGACGTGAGTGCTCGCACCGGACTGAGAGTCCGGGTTTCTTTGCCAAATAAGAGATTTGTATTAAACTCCCTAGATTACTAAAGTACCGCGGTTCATGATATCTATGTATTCAAACGATTCGAGCCAAAATGGTGATTTGACAGCATGTCAGTGACCAGGTGTACGAATAGGGAGTTTATGTGTGAGAAAAACGTTTTGCTGCGCCCCCGATTCGAGACCATTATTAAACTTCACATTTCGTTTCTTCGGTGGCTGATACTGCTTCAAACAAACATGATAAGTTACCAGGAGCCTTGAACCGCTTTCAAAAATGTTGATACTACCTCTGGAAGACTTGATAATGCTTCTAGAAGCCTTAACATAGTTTTCAGAAGGCTTGAACTGCTTCCACAAGATTTTATGCTGCAGCTGAAAGACTTGATACTATTTCTAGAAGATTTTAAATGATTCATGAAAAATGCAAAGTCTTAAAGAAGACATTTTTATTGCAAAAGGCACGAAATTGTTAATACAATTTGATTTTGCTTCCAAAATACCAAATACTGCTAGGATACAAAATGTTCATTTCAAAAGTTCAACAAATTTCAATTATAGACCAAATATTGCTTGTGAAGGTGTAAGCACTGTTGATATAAGGCATTTCTATTGCAAATTAACCATAGGCGCCAGATACATGGACGTTTTTCATATCACTTTTGTTTTGAGAACAGTCCTCCGTCATTTGAATCTTTTCCCAATTCAGTTTTTTCACTATCCAGCACCCATACTTATTTTCAAAAACCGGCGCTTATGAAGCTACGAAGATTGTGTAAGATGTACCACTGACGATCTAAAGATAAATCAGTTAGCTGCAGAATTCTTCGAATCCTCTATTTGGGCATCGTAAATCTTACACAAATTGCTGGTTCTTGTCCTAAAAACGCTTTAGCACTAGCTCATCTGCCATTTCATTGGCAGCACTTCCAGAGTGACCTCAGTGTAGTTAAAACGACGAACCGTTTGAGCTATCTGTATTTCCACATAAATTTTTATAATCCTCTACTTGATTTCGAGCTTTGTGGAGATGAGTTACTCAGCTTGTGTTCTCATTTAATCCCAAGATTATTCCTCACTTGCGCAATCAGTAATAAAATGTCCAATATAATTATATTTACAAACTCACTTCTACAGTATTATATATTTAGAAATCTGAAACTAGCAACTAACGCCATTAACAACGACAACATTCCGATCTGAAATAATACTTTGACGTCCTTCAACATCGGCAAATACAGAAAAAAGGGATTAACTAACTAGAAACTGACGAAATGACCTATTTACCTTTATTAGCTGTTTCCACCAAAACTTATTTTCGAAAGTAAGTCCTTTTTTCGTAGACAAGAACGGATATATTAAAAAAAAAAGTTAACTTGAATGGTTGCGGTCCGCCGAACCAGCGGTTGCAAATTGCTAAAAGGCTCTGTAAGTCGATAGTTAAACTTGCAGAAAAAACTTTATGACTAAAGTGGCTAAGAGAAAATACAGGAAATTATTTTCAGGATTCTGAGATGACCGCTAGGAGGTGCAAATACCATCTTTAATGCCTTGAAATCTTAACAATTAAACAATTAGTCATCTTAGGAATGGTATCTCAATTTTAAGATACTTGTACATTTCAGTTTCAGTCCAGTCCCAGTATATTCCGGGTTCATGCCGGGATTTCATGAAAGAAGATTTATCGTTTAGAAGTTTGGGAGCATTAAGAAAGATTTGCAATGAAAATACGATTGGCACCAAATAAATTAATTTTCTGGAAGCAATTCAAGCCTTATAGACGCAATGTTAAGTATTCTGACAGCAATATCAAATCTTTTGTTAGCATTCCAAATATTTTGGAAGCAATTTAGATCTTCTAGAAGCAATATTAAGCCTACCTGAGCCAATATCGAGACTTTTGTAACCATTTTAAATCTTCTAGAAGTAGTATCAAGTCTTCTGGAATCTTCTCGAGTCTTCTGAAAGCATTTCAAATCTTCCAGAAACAGTATAAAGTCTTACAGAGGCTATATCTAATCTTTTAGAAGCATTTTAAAATATCTAGAAGCAGTATCATGTCTTAATTATTAAAATCTTCTAGAAGCAGTATCAAGTCTTTTGGAAACTTCTCAAGTCTTCTGAAAGCATTTGAAATCTTCTGGAAGCAGTATAAAGTCTTACAGGGAGATTATCAAGCCTTTAGGAAGCATTTTAAAACATCTAGAAGCAGTATCAAGTCTTCTGGAATCTTCTCGAGTCTTTTGAAAGCATTTCAAATCTTCCAGAAATAGTATAAAGTCTTACAGGAGCTATATCTAATCTTTTGAAAGCATTTTAAAATATCTAGAAGCAGTATCGATTCTTAATTATTAAAATTTTCTAGATGCAGTATCAAGTCTTTTGGAAACTTCTCAAGTCTTCTGAAAGCATTTGAAATCGTCTAGAAGCAGTATAAAGTCTTATAGGGGCAGTATCAAAGCTTTAGGAGGAATTTTAAAACATCTAGAAGCAGTATCAAGTCTTCTGGAAGTAGTATCCAGTCTTTTGGAAGCACTTCAAGTAATTTTGAAGTATTTCAAGTCTTCTAAAAGTAAGTATAAGGTCTTCTGGAAACATTGTAAGTCGTCTGGAAGTATTGTAAGTCATCTGGAAGTAGTATTCTGGAAACCATATCAAGTTTCTTAGATACAATATCAAGTCTTCTGGAAGCATCTTCAGTCTTCTAACAGCGACATAAAGTACTTTGGAAGCATTGTAGGTCGTCTGGACACACTTCAAGTCCTCTAGATGCAATATCAAGGCTTCTAAAAGCGTTGTAAGTCATCTGTAAGCATTGTAAGTCGTCTGGATGCATTGTAAGACATCTGTAAATTCATCATTTTAAGTCTTCTAGAAATATCAGTCTAGAAATTCAAGTCTTCTGAAAGCAATATAAAGTTTTCTTAAAACAGTATCAAATCATCTAGAGGTAACAACATCAAGTCTTCTGGAAACATTTTAAGTTTTCTAGATGCTATATCAAGTTATCTGAAAGCATTGTAAGTCGTCTGGAAGTATTTTAAATCCTCTAGAAGCAGTAACAGTCTTCTGGAAACCGCGGTACTTTATAAATCTAGGGACTTTAATTTGTATTCTTTTTAAGACAATAATTAAAAAAAATTTTTTATTATCATAAAATTTGCGATAGGCAAATAAATGCCCGCGTTGAATACGCTGCACATTTTTCGGGGCATTTATGTTCTACAGCTTTCATTATCTTCTTCGTTTCTTCTAATCAGATAAGAAGCCATTTTGAACGGAAAAAAAACATCTTACCGTCTGCAAAATTTTTTGAAAAGCTTCAGTCTTCACCTTCAAAGAGTATTTTTCTTCGCTATCGTATTCATATTCGTATTTTACTGTGTTGTACACTAAGAAATTTTTGACACTAAAATGACATAATTATGTCGGTTTTCTGTTAAACAATAGAGGGTGCAGAACCCAGAGTGAGAGTCCGGTGCGTGTATCGAAAGGTTAATACATTCCGAATTTGAAGTTTCTAACTTGAAATTTAGACGTCAAAAAAGCCAATACCACAACCGATGGGACACCACAGGGTTGGGTTGGGTTGGCTTCGTTCTAAGCGAGGATAATCTTAAAGAGATAGAGAGAGAGAAATGACTTGAACGATTTTAAGGAATTAGAAGTCGGATCAACAATTGCTATTTGTATAAAATTCATAAATGTGGATTTATTTCGCTTGAAATTAATTTAATTAGTCATCTATTCCACCTTCCAATTCAAAACCAACCCATTCTAGAGCTTCATTCTAAGCGAGGATAATCTTGAAGAGATAGAGAGAGAGAAATGACTTCAACGATTTTGAGGAATTAGAAGTCAGATCAACAATTGCTATTTGTATAAAATTGTGTGAGATTTTCTCACACAATTTGTGTGAGATTTTCTCTCATTACGCGACAAAGCACGTAATATTTTTGGAACTGTTTTTAGATTCTCGGTTAATGTTTTTGATTAGTGTAGTGCAATGAATCGAGGAAAAAAACGTGTCGAACTTGCACTTCTAAAGTGTGAACAGGAAAACAACAAAGGTAAGCATAGATTTTTCTGCTTTCTCTATCAAAATTAGTAAAATTGATACTGTCTGAATGAGTTTCGTGGTTATCTCCCTATGTTTCTTTAGACTAGAAAATGACAAAAAAATGCCATGGAACAATTTCACTTCCATTTCGTGCTTGACCTTTTATTATATTTATTTTTGAACTGAAAACTAAAAAATAAACTCGTTTTAGATCAAAATGAAGATATTCAACCTATTCAAGATTATATTGAAAGATGTGACGAACCAGAAAGCGACGCAGAAAGCGAAAGGAGCATACACAACACAGATACAGACCAAAGCGATTGTGAAGAAAATGAAGGCCTTGAAGGAAAAGAAAGTTTTGACGAATGTGGTGAAAACACTCCTGATACCTTTCCCCAAAATGCTTCAATTTTCAATGGTAAAGATAAAGTGACAAAAAGGTTGAAGCACGCCCCAACTATTAGAGTTCGTACACGAAAACATAATTTGGTAACACATATGCCTGGTGTAAAAGGCTTAGCTCGTAATGCAAAAACGCCGCTTGAATGTTGGAGACTTTTCTTTCCTGTCGCATCGTTTCAACAAGTGGTTGATTGTGTAATAATTCGAAAATTATTTAACGGTTTTAAGAAATAACCATTCGAATTAGAAATTCCTAGAGTGCAGCCTTTCGTTATTTTAGAAACTAAAAATCACGTCTCAAGTTAGCGACGTCCGGTATAGAGACCAGACTTCGTGTTAAATTTTGTTAAAAATTATGTATCCGCAGTTTGATGGGGGAGATGCGAATCGAAACGAAGAAGTCGTTAAAAACTTAGGCGTTAGATCACGTAAAAATTTGATGGTTTCCACTGTTTGGAAATTACGTGACGATTTTTGGGATTAGTTAGTGGCGGATGTTATCTTCTGGTCTTGTGGGCGAGGAATTCTTCTCTTCCACAAATTCCCTCATTGGCTCAGAAAATTATTGTAAAATATCCGCCCCGTATTTTGGATTGGCCTCAGGTGTCGGGGATGTCCAGACATTGAAAAAGGTTTTGCACCCCTCCAAGATCCGAGGTTACTTAAGGCCTTGCACACGTCATAATTAGAAAATTCTGAACTTAGTTTCAATTCAACTTCGAAAGATATCTTCTTAGAAAGATTTCGAACCAATACTCAACCAGCGCTCTGTTAGACCGAAACTTAGATTCGCTTTAACGCCAATTCTAAGTCCCGTCGAAATCGAGAACTTTGACTCAGCTTCAAGGGCAACTTTTTTCTGATTCGGGCGTCCGCGTCGTGTCGGAAACCGTGTTCACTTGATGATTTGGTGTGTTTGTGTCGAAGAAATCTTCCCGGATTATCCCGAGAAGATTCCAACAGGATCCAGGTTGCGACCCATCACCGAGACCACCAGATCGGAATACACGTCCGGGGTAAATCTGTTTGCCAGTTCTCCTATCACTAATCTGTGAATGAGAGTTCGATGTAGGGATTAGATTCAGAAAGGTCACTTTCCTTGGTCCCTTAAGTAACGTCGGGTATTCACGTAGGTAGTTTTTTTAAGATTAACTTTGTATCTTTTGTATCTATCTTTTTTTTGTTATTTTTGTAAATATAGATTAAGTGTGGTTAGAACAGTTGTCGTTTTATTTCACATTTCCTGAGAGCCTTAGTGCAAGAATCCACGGTTCTGAAATAGTGACCGCGCGCTTGCCATTTAATCTTGTTTTAATAGATAGGATCAGGTAAGAGTCCTTCGGACTAAGAATTAGGTAGCGCGAAATACTGTTTCTGGTGGCAGCGGTAATTACCAGAGGTTGAAGTCGTTTCAGTGACGGCCTCACCACAATTGCACTAACGAATACCTTAAAATAAAACGCAAAAAGTATAGCCGTGAAAGAGATTGTCCTGACACAAATTCTAACGACCTTAGTGCTCTTATTGGTCTTCTATACCTAGCTGGTATAAAAAAAGCTAACCATACCAATATTTCAGAACTTTGGCTAGATGACGGGACTTCTCCTGAATGTTTTCGGGCAACAATGAGCGAGAGAAGATTTTATACTTTGCTAAGCGCTCTACGATTTGACAATATTAATGACAGAAATATTCGCAAAGCCACGGATAATGTAGCACCGATAAGAAAACAGTTTGACGATTTTGTTCAGTATTGTAAATTGCACTATACAATAGGTGAATATGGAACTGTGGATGTGATGCTTGAAGCATTTAGAGGTCGCTGCAAATTTCGACAATATGTTGCTAACAAGCCGGCCAAATACGGCATTAAAATATACACTTTGGTCGACTCTAGATCATTTTATACTTCAAATTTAGAAATTTACGCAGGTAAACAGCCCGAAAGTCAATTTAAACTGGAAAATACTGCTTTTAGTGTAGTCAAGAGAATTATAGAGCCAATTCTCAATATCGGTAGGAATGTCACAATGGACAATTATTTTACTTCAGTTCCTTTGGCTAAAGATCTAAAAATTAACCACAACATTACCATTGTTGGCACGTTGCGAAAAAATAAAAAAGAAATTCCTCTTGAATTGTCAAATATCGAAAAAATAACAAATTTCGAAGCAGTATGTTTGCTTTTTCAAAAGAGTCTGTATTGGTTTGATACGTCCCTGAGAAGACAAAGAAGAAAAATGTGCTTCTGTTGTCTACTATGCACAACGGCGATGTTATAGATAAAGAGACAGGAGATCAACTAAAGCCCGAAATTATTACGTTTTATAATTTAACTAAGGGCGCAGTCGATGTGGTCGATGAAATGAAAGTCTTATATTCGGTTGCAAGAGTAAGCTGCAGATGGCCACTAACAATATATTTTTCAATGCTAAACATTGGTGGCATCAACAGCTATATAATATATAAAGCAAATAGCATCGACTGCCCCATTTTGTCTAGGCGTGCATATTTGAAAGAATTGGCTCTTTCGCTGATAAAACCACACCTAATAAGCCGGTCCCAAATCACACCTTACCATGCAACTTACGAACTTCTATAAGAAAAATAGCAGGACTACCATTAGAAGAAGTAAAACAACTTGAAAATGTCAAAGAAGGTTTTTGTAGTTTCTGTCCTCGCCGAAAAAATAGGAAAGTTAAGAAAGTATGTAGAACTTGCCAGCGACCCATTTGCCCTGAGCATACATTTTTTTCTTGTCGTATCTGTGCCTTAGAGATGGGATCTGGAGATGACTTATAAATTTATTAATAATAAATCATTAATAACTGTATTACTTGTTTGATTTATAAATATATTGTTTGAAATTGACAACATCATGCACTTTACAATTAAAGCAATTTTTTAAAAAGAACAGCATTTTATTACTTAAAGTTTTCTCCGTGAGAGAAAATCTCACGCGCGACTAACGCCGCGATTTTTACCATCGCGACTAATGCCGGGTTAAAGAGATGGAGAGAGAGAAATAACTTGAACGATTCGGGAATTAGAAGTCAGATCAACAATTGCTATTTGTATAAAATTCATAAATGTGGATTTATTACGCTTTAAATTAATTTAATTAGTCCTCTATTCCAAATTCTAATTCAAAACCAACCCATTCTAGAGCTTCATTCTAAGCGAGGACAATCTTAAAGACATAGAGAGAGAGAAATGACTTCAACGATTACGGAATTAGAAGTCAGATCAACAATTGCTATTTGTATAAAATCCATAAATGTGGATTTATTATGCTTTAAATTAATTTAATTAGTCATCTATTCCAAATTCTAATTCAAAACCAACCCATTCTAGAGCTTCATTCTAAGCGAGGATAATCTTAAAGAGATAGAGAGAGAGAAATGACTTCAACGATTACGGAATTAGAAGTCAGATCAACAATTGCTATTTGTATAAAATTCATAAATGTGGATTTATTATGCTTTAAATTAATTTAATTAGTCATCTATTCCAAATTCTAATTCAAAACCAACCCATTCTAGAGCTTCATTCTAAGCGAGGATAATCTTAAAGATAGAGAGAGAAAGAAATGACTTCAACGATTTTAAGGAATTAGAAGTCAGATCACCTATTGCATAAGTACGAAGGCTTTCACGACCGGTGTTAATTGAACTAAAATTAGAACTAACACTAGAACTATCACTAGAACTATCACTAGGACTAACACTAGATCTAAAACTAGAAACTTTCGGGTTTCTTTCGGGTTCTAATTTTAGTTCAATTAACACCGGTCGTGAAAGCCTTCGTACTTATATTATTAACCTTTATGGGGAGGATATCAACAAACAAATCAAGGACTTCGATAACTCACGGATTAGACAACGCAAGCTGTTAAGCAGTTTAGCTTTTTTACGAAGATGCAGAGAGAAGAAAGTTACGCCAACGTTCTTGAAGGTGAAGCACCACATCCACTCCGCTGCAGGTCGTAGAATCTTGATTAGGACAGAACAGGCATTACTACGAGAAAGGATATATAAGACCTACAGTGATTTATATCACTTTCCAATAGTATGTCCGGAGAAGACTGGGATAAAGTGGACAGACTAACAATGGAGAAAGCCGATCGTGAATTCAAGAAGACCCGCGACACACATATCAAGAAATTAGAAACATTGGAACGCCGGGTGCAGCAGAAGAGAAACAACAACAGTCTACCAGTAGAAACAATCGTCATCAACAGATCGAGTATCCCACTAACGAAGGAAGAAACCATGGTATTGGCAAAAGGACTAAATTACGCATCGCCCCAAAGAAGGTCCCGAAGGAAGAAATAATCTGCGAAGTGGAAGCAGCAGTTCGAGGGATGCCCACATGGAAAGCCGAAGAGATCCGACAAGAAGTTGCCAGGGTATTGAAATCAGCAAAACCACCAAAATCCAACTTGACAGTTAGTGAGAAGAAGGCGCTCCGATCAATTAAAGAAAAGTCAGAAATCGTCGTGTTACCAGCAGACAAGGGGAATGCCACCGTTATGATGGACAAGGAAGAATATGACGCCAAAATGATGGAGGCCACCTACAGAAAGATCAAGAAGGATCCTACGGACAAGATCGTAAGGAATATGAAGAGCCTTGTAAAATCCACAGCTATTCCACCAGAACATCAGAAAGGTTTGTTTGTGCAGGCTCCGGTACCACCAAGAATTTATGGACTACCGAAGATATATACCATAAACTAGACGTCCCCCTTCGTCCTAACGTCAGTGCTATCAATTCCCCAACGTACCTATTAGCCAAACATCTCGCTAAAATTCTCTCTCCTTTTATAGGCAACACGGAATCATATGTTAGGGACTCGACACATTTCGTGGAATCAGTGAAAAACGTAAAGTTAGATGCTGAGGATATTTTGGTTAGTTTCGATGTAGAATCTCTTTTTACTAGGGTACCAATTAAGGATGCGGTAGAGGGTCTTCGCCAAAAACTCATTCCGGAGGGTTTGCCAGATTTAGTGGAATTTTGTTTATCGTCGACGTATTTCAGTTGGAAAGGAGAGTTTTACGAACAGTTTGAGGGGGCAGCCATGGGATCTCCGTTGTCGCCGGTGATAGCTAACTTTTACATGGAATTATTCGAAGAAAATGCTCTAAAGAAGAGCCAATGAAAACCGAAGCTATGGCTCCGATATGTGGACGATACGTTTGTGGTATGGCAACATGGTAGGGAACGCCTCTTTGAATTTCTAGGTCATCTTAACGCTCAACATCCCATGATCAAATTTACGACACAACGACAAATGGTGATATGGAACTGGGGGTGTATCGAAAGAAAACCCACACCAATAGGTACTTAGAGGCAACATCACACCATCATCCCCAACAGAAGAGGTCCGTAATTCGCACTTTGTTTCAGAGAGCAGCAAGAATATGTAAAGGAGATAACCTAAAGAAGGAAGAACGGTTTCTACGGAACGTACTACAGAAAAATGGATATAGTTTAAAGGACATCAACCGAGCCACCAAGCAGCGGAAGCAGGGAGAAGAAACTGCAGCAAGTACAGAACCAGCTGGTTTCATCTGTCTTCCTTACGTTTCCGGTGTAACGGAACGAATTGCAAGACACCTCAAGAAAAACGACATCGTGGTGCGATACGGAACGGTCACCAAAATTCGGAATACACTCCCGGTAGCCAAGGACAAGCTACCTCTATTAAAAGGAGCGGGTGTCTATCGGCTGTCATGCAGTTGTGGGAAGTTTTACGTTGACCAAACCGGACGAAACATGGAATGCCGTATCAAGGAACACAAGAGGAATGTGAGGCTGAGGAAGATTCAATTACAAAACATTGCCATTCGGAGGGACACCGAATAAATTTCGACAAAACAAAGGTTCTGGCTAGGAATAGTAAATATCATCAACGGCTGACAAGAGAAGCCATAGAAATCCACCGACATAAAAACAACGTCAACAGAGAAGATGGCTTGGAACTCAGCAGAACATGGAAGATGGTGGTGAAGACGAACATGACTCCCAAACCGGACGCGACGCAGTAATTAGTTAGTAGTTAGCTTGTAATTGATATAAATTAATTATTAATTAGTTTTTCGACCTATATATTGCTTTACGATCCCCGATTTTGTCAGTTAGAACCAGTTTCTGAAGAAGGTTGCAACATGGCATCAGAAACGTAAAACATTTTTTCAAAAAACGCATGGCGAAACCCGAAAGTTTCTAGTTTTAAATCTAGTGTTAGTTCTAATTTTAGTCCACCTATTACATCTTACGAAAACAAACTGTCTTCAAGATATTAAAGACAGGAAGAGGAAAATGAAGGAATCCTTAATCATTATTTTTTTGAATCATTCATAATTGGCAATATTGATTCATAATTCCTTTATTCCAACTTTTTTCAATATAATCAACATAATAAAACTAATTTTTTTTACCTACTCGTTACCACATCGCTCGTTGTACCCCAGCCATTTTATTATAATCCACCAATGATCTAAACACGATTCTACTCAATCTCCAACGTATCACAACACCCCTCGGACGAGATGTAATAACACAACGTTTCTTACACCGCAACAACGTCGAATCCCTCGGAAACGAATTAATCTGGGTATCGGCCAATTCTTTGATTTCAGCGGGGAGAATATCATTTCTTCGCATTGCATTAACCCGTAAACGCATTGGGGCGAATTCCGTCGTTATTTCGCGCCTTTTTACGTCCCTTTTCATTAAATGATTAACCCATTTCGTTCTTATGGGTTGAATCTGCAAGAAAGATAGGTTAGGTTTAATTATTATAAAAAAATGCGATATTACTTACGTTTGTTGTGATTAATTTAGTCGTTGAAGTTAATAAAGACGGGATTTGCTTCAAATTTGTAAAAATCATCGCTTTTTATTTTATTTTTCCTTAATTTTTGATAAAAATTAATTTCTTAATAAAAGTGAGGTTATCTTGATTTCTTTTTGGTTAATTTATGTCGGTGAAAAAAGATGGCGCTAAAAATAAAATTTATTTAATTTAAATAAATTAAAATTAATTTAAAAAAGCTTTAATATTTTTAAAAGAGATTACAATTTGATAATACTGAATATAACTTAATAAACTATATAGCGTTTTATAATATAATAAAACAGACAACAAAATATAACTCCCTTTAAGTGATTGAGATAGCGGTTCTTCGGACGGCGGCGCTTAATAAAGCGTTTGTATCGGGTTGTTCGGTCATAACATCAACTTTAACCCATTGTTTGATTTGCGACGATTGTTTAATAGCGCTTAAAACGGCTTGGACATATAACCCATCATCGAATCCGGCTGCAAAACAAACCGGGTCTTTCACCCAACCCGCAGTTTCCGAAACGGGAAGAAAAGCTTCTCTTAAAGCACCAATCATTTTGTATAATCCTAAAATGTAGGGGCGAGGTAAATTATTAGAGACAACCCATTCTTTATTGTCAGGTTCGCTTAATAAAACTTCTTCGAGATCTCCGTTTCTTTTACCGAATAATTCACAACCACGTACGGTTAAATAACCATCATTTCCTGTTATAACGATATCTTGATGAAAGGAATTATTAACTAATTGGCTGTTTAATGTAGCTGTGACTAAAATTCCTCCCTCCAATTCCATTTGGAACGTGCAAAAATCTGGGGCTGAAATTTGTCGGATCCCATTAATACTTTTTGTGGTTTTTGTGAAAGTTCTAACAACTCCGTGTACCCTCAAAGCTTTCGCCCCAGTTATATAAGTAACAGTATCCACGACATGACTTCCAATTAAGTTTAAAATCCCACCCCCCATGATATCATTACACCTCCAATCGAAATTATCAGCTTCCGAGTACAAACTCCCACATTGTATCCTAACATCAATCAATTTAATGCACGAACCAAGATAATCATCTCCAACATGTTTTCTCATTGCCGTAAACGCAGGGAGAAATCGAAACGAGTGATTTATTATCGAGATTAAAGCGGGGTAATATTGACTCGCATTAACCATCTTTAAAGCATCGGCTTGACTCAATCCGGCTGGTTTATCACACACGATGTGTTTGCCAATTCCGAGGGCTTTCACGCTTATTTGGGCGTGAAGATTCGGGGAACATAAAACGAAAATTAACACGACGTCTTTTCGGAGGAGGACGTCGTCGATTTTATTCGTGTAAAAAGGGATATTCTGTTCTTTGGCCAATTCCTGTGCATCTTGAATCGTTCGGCTCCAAATCGCCTCGATTTTGAACCCATTTTCGCGTAAAATTGGGATTAATACTTTCACCGCGGCTCCAGTTCCGAAAATTCCAATCCCGGGTAACATTCTTAAATAAATATTTTTAGAAATTTTATAATTAAGGTTGAGTTTTTGAGGTTATGTTGTGACGTTTAAATGTTATTTTTGAATTATTAGGTTATGTTGTCAATATTTAGAAATTTTTTTTGTGATGAAGAAATAAAATTAATTTTGAACATTAAAAATTTATTTAAATACAAAATTTCTATTCATTCTTCTTATCAAGATTATCTAGATTTTCAATTTTCTTCTTTTTACCAGAGAAATCGAGAAAACGCCAAAACGGACTGGGCTTTTTAACCACCAAAATAAGCCTCTTCGTTGTGATATTATGCAAGGGGCCAAATGCTAAAGCAACAACGGTACATGCTAAACAAATTACGTTATAAGGCATACTAAAATCGGGTGTAGGTAATGTAATAACGATTGACTCGGTGCGAATTTGAACCAAATACCCACTTCGTGAAGCATTAAAGCTATCGGAGAAAGTTATAGCATCTTGGGGTAATCCGGTGTAATTCCTTGCTAAAGGTAACCATGCTGATATAATCGAGGAGCTGATGTAAAAGCCATGATTAGCATCGGGGGGATATTCTTGCCATTTCAAAAACATATATTCAAAATCGATGCTTATGGAAGTCGAAGATTTTGGGGGAAGTTTTAAAACGATCTCTAAATTATGTGGTTTTTCGCGTGGTTGTCCCGGTTTATAAATCATTTTTAACGGCTTCAAACGTTGATTATTCGAAATTATTTTTAAAGTATGCAAATAAATCGGGACATACCACGGAATATTTTGCAACAAAACCACTTCTAACCCCCCCCAATGATTATTATAAATCTTATTAACTAATCCCCCCCTTTGTTGCCCATACCCCACTTTATACTGACTAGCGTAAATCAACGGGGGGATATTAACCTCATAGTTAGGTTGATCAACATAATTAACCCCAATATTCATGGGTTTACCATCAACTTTATATTTACCCAACAATTTCTCATCACCCCCCCGTTTTGAGGTGACAAATTCAGGATCCGGAGACAATTTAAACCGATTAGTAGTAAAATTTTTCGAAACATCCACATAAATCGAACTAGAACTGGCCAAAGGGCACGAATTTAAAATCCCTTGCCCAAATAGCGACTTCAACGACCAATTTCTCGTCCTCATAATCAAATAATCATAAACTAAATCAACGGTTTGATGCAACAACAACGAAGTTTCCTCGCAATTTTCATCCCGACAAATCGGTTTTAAATGGATCCCCAACGAATGATAACGAGTGTTATGAATATTTCCCGCATTTAAAAGCGATGCTAATCCCATTTTTGAGTCACACGGTAACAATTTTTTCCAAGGAGTTAAATTTTCGGTACAAACAATCTCTCGGGGTAACGATGAATATCTCAAATAACTCGAATTAACGTTATCTAACACAACTCCTTGTGGTTTAAACGAAATATCCGGGACAATACTGTTTCGAGCGTCCATTTGGTTTAACGAGGCGCAAATCAATCCGGACAAAAAGTTTGTTAAATCCGTCCAATTTTTATCGACGTCTTGAGTGGTGTCTTTGAACCACGCCCAAACTTCCGCGCCTGGTGCAGCATCATCGGCGGGATATCCCCAAGTTTCGTAACGCCACAAACCCGCCGTTAAAGTTATGTGAAGTTCTTGAATGTTGAATCGAACGATTATCTCGCTTAGAGCACGGGAGAATAATCTTGTTTGGAAAACTATAAAATTTAAGTTAATAATTTGATAAATTATGAAAATTAAATGTTTCTTACGATCGTCTTTGGTGGAGTCGACGTCCCATTTCGTGGTAAATCGAAAATGGGCGTAAAGTTGTTCGTTATTAAGTGGTTTGATGAATAAATCTTCGGTGAAGATATCGTTGTGGATTTTTGATGATGTTGATGAGAAAAGGAGTGTTAATACTGTTATTATTCTCATTTTATCTTTGGTTATTAACTTAAATAAACGTTTATAAGAAATTTTATCCAAAAAATTTGCGGCTTCTGCAAAGCAAAAACATTTTGAGGTTAAGTTAAATTACAGATTTCTGTTTAATTAATTTGTAATAACACTAAAAGTCCCTAGATTCAAACAACAGATTTGAAATTTCAATAAAGGGTTATTTTATGAAATAATTAAGAGTAAACTGAATTAAGAATAAAGAGTAAACTAAAAAATACGGCTCATAATCTTAAAACTTTTTAGGTATACTTCCTTGTCTTGTTTCATTAAAAATGCTTCCGGAAGATTAATATTGTATTTAGAAGACTTAATGTTAGTCCTAGAAGACTTGAAATGCTTCTAGAAGGCTTGATATTGCCTTAATACTGCTTCTAGAATACTTGCAATGGATCCAGAAGACTTGAACTGCTTCTACTAGACTTGATACTGCCTCTGAAGGAATTGATATTGGTTCCCAAAGATATGATACTGAACCTACAAGAGTTGAAACGCTGTCAATAGACTTGATACGGCCCCTAGAAGACTTGAAGTGCTTCCAGAAGATTTATACTGTATCTAGAAGATTTAATGTTACTCCTAGAAGACTTGAAATGCCCTTAGAAAACTTGATGACACTTCCAGACGACTTAAAATGCTTCTGGAAGGCTTCATACTGCTGCTGGAAAACTTGATACTGCTTCTATAAGACGTGGTATTCCTTCCAAAAGACTTACAATGGTTCCAGAAGACTTGAACTGCTCTTAATAGACTTGATACTGCCTCTGAAGGAATTGATATTGCATCCTAAAGACATTATACTGTCCCTCCAAGAGTTTAAGTGCTATCAATAGACTTTATACGGCCCCTAAAAGACTTAAAATGCTTCCAATATATTTATACTGTATCTAGAAGATTTATTGTTACTCCTAGAAGACTTAAAATGCCCTTAGAAGACTTGATGACGGTTCCAGAAGGCTTGAAATGCTTCTAGAAGGCTTCATAATGCTGCTGAAAAACTTGATGCTGCTTCTAGAACACTTGACATTGCTTTTAGAAGACTTGCAATGGTTCCAAACAAATTGATACTACCTCTAGAGGACTTAATCTGCTACTATAAGACGTGATATTCCTTCCAGAAGACTTGCAATGGTTCCAGAAGACTTAAACTGCTTTTAATAGACTTGATAGTGCCTCTGAAGGACTTAATATTGCTTCCCAAAGACGTGACATTGCCCCTGCAAGAGTTGAAGCGCTGTCAATAGACTTGATACGGCCCCTAAACGACTTGAAGTGCTTCCAGAAGATTTATACTTGTATCTAGAAGATTTAATGTTACTCCCAGAAGACTTGAAGTGCCCTTAATAGACTTGATGACGCTTCCAGAAGACTTAAAATGCTTCTGGAAGGCTTCATACTGCTGCTGGAAGACTTGATACTGCTTCTAGAACACTTGACACTGCTTTTAGAAGACTTGCAATGGTTCCAAACAACTTGATACTACCCCTAGAGGACTTAATCTGCTTCTATAAGACGTGGTATTCCCTCCAAAAGACTTACAATGGTTCCAGAAGACTTGAACTGCTCTTAATAGACTTGATACTGCCTCTGAAGGAATTGATATTGCATCCTAAAGACATTATACTGTCCCTCCAAGAGTTTAAGTGCTATCAATAGACTCTATACGGCCCCAAAAGACTTGAAATGCTTCCAAAATATTTATACTGTATCTAGAAGATTTATTGTTACTCCTAGAAGACTTAAAATGCCCTTAGAAGACTTGATAACGCTTCCAGAAGACTTGAAATGCTTCTAGAAGGCTTCATAATGCTGCTGAAAAACTTGATGCTGCTTCTAGAACACTTGACATTGCTTTTAGAAGACTTGCAATGGTTCCAAACAAATTGATACTACCTCTAGAGGACTTAATCTGCTACTATAAGACGTGATATTCCTTCCAGAAGACTTACAATGGTTCCAGAAGACTTAAACTGCTTTTAATAGACTTGATAGTGCCTCTGAAGGACTTAATATTGCTTCCCAAAGACGTGACATTGCCCCTGCAAGAGTTGAAGCGCTGTCAATAGACTTGATACGGCCCCTAAACGACTTGAAGTGCTTCCAGAAGATTTATACTTGTATCTAGAAGATTTAATGTTACTCCCAGAAGACTTGAAGTGCCCTTAGTAGACTTGATGACGCTTCCAGAAGACTTAAAATGCTTCTGGAAGGCTTCATACTGCTGCTGGAAGACTTGATACTGCTTCTAGAACACTTGACACTGCTTTTAGAAGACTTGCAATGGTTCCAAACAACTTGATACTACCCCTAGAGGACTTAATCTGCTTCTATAAGACGTGGTATTCCCTCCAAAAGACTTACAATGGTTCCAGAAGACTTGAACTGCTCTTAATAGACTTGATACTGCCTCTGAAGGAATTGATATTGCATCCTAAAGACATTATACTGTCCCTCCAAGAGTTTAAGTGCTATCAATAGACTCTATACGGCCCCTAAAAGACTTGAAATGCTTCCAAAATATTTATACTGTATCTAGAAGATTTATTGTTACTCCTAGAAGACTTAAAATGCCCTTAGAAGACTTGATAACGCTTCCAGAAGACTTGAAATGCTTCTAGAAGGCTTCATAATGCTGCTGAAAAACTTGATGCTGCTTCTAGAACACTTGACATTGCTTTTAGAAGACTTGCAATGGTTCCAAACAAATTGATACTACCTCTAGAGGACTTAATCTGCTACTATAAGACGTGATATTCCTTCCAGAAGACTTGCAATGGTTCCAGAAGACTTAAACTGCTTTTAATAGACTTGATAGTGCCTCTGAAGGACTTAATATTGCTTCCCAAAGACGTGACAGTGCCCCTGCAAGAGTTGAAGTGCTGTCAATAGACTTGATACGGCCTCTAAAAGACTTGAAGTGTTTCCAGAAGATTTATATTGTATCTAGAAGACTTAATGTTACTCCCAGATGACTTAAAATGCCCTTAGAAGTCTTGATGACGCTTCCAGAAAACTTATAATGCTTCTAGAAAGCTTCAAACTGCCGCTGGTAGACTTGATACTGCTTCTAGAATATTTGATTTTGCTTCCAGAAGACTTACAATGGTTCCAGAAAACATGAGCTGCTTCCAAATAACTTGATACTACCCCTAGAGGACTTAATTTGCTTCTAAAAGACGTGATATTGCTTCTAGAAGATTTGAAATATTTCCAGAGCATTTGTAATGCCTTAGAAGACTTGCTACTACTTCTAGAAAACTTAAAATGCTTTCAGAAAACTGATACTACTTTTAAAACTGCTGGCTGAAAATATTTTCATCGTAAAAAATAAGATACTGTTGATAAACTGTTTCAGTTTGCGTCGATTAGACAAAATGTAAAATCTTGACTTAAGTTCAAAAAATTTTAATTAAATACTAAATATTACTGGCAGAAGACATTTTCATTGTAAAGAAACATGTGGATCACATAATTATATTCTCCTTCCTAAGACTTAATATAAATATACGTAAAAGAAAATAGAACATGTTGTTTTTTAAACATCTCATGTTTTAAAACAGCTTTTGAACTGACGTTTGGTAGAATCTTGTACTTCTACAATAAAATGGTATGGCTAATAATTCCTTCTCAATTTGTGCATAATTCTTCTCTGATCCAGTACGAGTTCTGGATATATAACCTATAACATCATTTTTTTGGAATGGAGCTGCACCCAACCCGAAGCTACTAGCATCACAAATTCAAAATTACAGGTTCCTTAACTTCTAACTGTTACCCCAAACTGTTCTTGATCCGAAGATTTAAAATCCACATTGTTGTCTCAAAACCAATAATTCACAAACAAATCACTTTTTGATTTTCAAAGAAACTGAGTGGACCTCTTCCAGTTAGTTTTGGAAAGTGGAGAATAAAAACTTCTTAACTTGCTATTTAATAATATAAAATCTTACATCAGCCGAATCTGTATAAAATTGAAATTACATTAGATCAAATAATGTAAAAATATATAAAATAGCGTTGATAACAATCCAACATAAAGTCTGCATATCTATTTGTCGATTAGATGTTGATCCTGAGATTGGGTAATGTTAGAAGCCCCCCAAATATATTTTCAGATAAGAGTGAAAAGACCAGAGAAGAGTTCTCCTCAGGTCCACTCTTTATAGGAACCTCATAACATATTCATGTGTGTCAAAAGGATTAAGCGATAAAACACAAATAACACTTTGAATTAATTAATAATAACCCTAGTTTAATTTCTCTTTTAATACAACAAATATAAAAGAATAACAAAAAAACTTACATAATCCTATATCTTGATTTAATTTGGCTTTCTTCTTCTTTTCTTTCTAGTTTTTTTTTCTACTTTTCCAACTCCTCTTCTTCGACTCGTCCTCTTTCTCTACTCTCACTCCTCAAAGATTATTTAAGTTCCTCATTCATTGTCCTCACCCCAAAATATTTTTGTACTTCCTTGAATTTAATATACATTCTCTTTTCTGACTTCTTACACTATCTTATCTTGTCCTTCAAATTATTAAAATCATTCTAATTCGTTTCGTCTCTCAAATTGTTCATATCCTTCGTTATTTCCTCCAATTTCTCTTTAAATTCTTGAACTCTTTCCTTATTCAGTTCTATTCTCTCCATTTCCATTCTATTCATTTTTGTCCATATTTTTAATTTTGGTAAATATCCACTTTTCTGATCATAATCAAATTTGTGTTTCCTTCTGTTGTTTTCGAAGGTTTTGGAAATGTTATCTTTAATTAATTCCGCTTTTTTTCTTCTCAAAGCAGACATTGGGTGCATGTTTGATAAAAATTAGCGCCACAAAGCTGTAGCCTTATTAGCCCTTAGGCTTAGGATGGGGTTGATAACAATCCAACATGAAGTCTACATATTTATTTGTCGATTAGAAGTTGATCTTGAAGTTGGGTAAGATTAGGTTGGGTTGCCGTTCTAAAATATTTGGGGTCCCATGGCTGGGTTGGACGAACGAAACAAGGTACACCTAAACCCAAACTATTTCTTTATTTATTACCTATATTAAATCATCTTTCTCTGTTGTTATTATTATCGTATGTGAATAGTCCTAAGTCATCCTCCTCTCTCAAAATTTTCTTTATTTATTTATATTTATATTAACGTTAAACAAGTCTAAGCGCCTTCTTCATTCTGTAACAAAGAAAATCGTAAGATTTACCTCTCAGCAGGATTTTCAACTTACATAATTAATATAAACTAAGAATAAAATCTAATAATAGTAATTTAGATGATTTTTATACAATAAAAACATTTTGAATCTAATTTATATTACAAATTCCGTTTTTTTAAAGCGTCATCGTCAAATTAATTGCATCATTAGAAAATTATTTGATAAAAAAATTAATTTAACCAAAATTGATTAATTAATTTATACAAAATAATAACATTATTTTAAATAATTATAGAAATTTTCAGTTTTTGCTGTATAAATGTAACTAAACTAGCAATATACTTGTTAGGTGTGTTTCTTCTCTTGCTTCTCTTTTCTTTGGTTCTTTGTCTTCTTAAAAATCTCCAAGCGTGAGGTGGTAAAAAGCCCCTAAAATATTTTCTCAGAGAAGAGTGAGAAGAGTTCTCCTTAGGTCCAGTTTTTATAGGAGCCTCATAACATAGTCATGTGTGTTGAAAGGATTAAGCAACAAAACACAAATAGCACTTTAAGAAGAATCTTAATCTTTTTAGGATTAAAAAAGAGTGTATATTCTTCATATCAACGTTAAACAAGTTTAAGAGCCTTCTTCATTCTGTAACAAAGAAAATCGTAAGAAACTTACATAATCCTATATCTTGATTTAATCTGGCTTTCTTCTTCTTTTCTTTCTAGTTTTTTCCACTTTTTCCATCTCCTCTTCTTCGACTCGTCCTCTTTCTCTACTCCCACTCCTCAAAGATTATTTAAGTCCCTCATTCATAGTCCTCACCCCCAAAATATTTCTGTACTTCCTCGAATTTAATATATATTCTTTTTTCTGACTTCTTATACTATCTTATCTTATCCCTCGAATTATTAAAATCATTCTAATTCGTTTCGCCCTTCAAATTGTTCATATCCTTCGTTATTTCCTTCAATTTCTCTTCAAATTCTTAAACTCTTTCCTTATTCACTTCTATTCTCTCCATTTCGATTCTATTCATTTTTATCCATATTTTTAATTTTGGTAAATTTTCACTTTTCTGGTTGTAATAAAATTTGCGTTTCCTTTTGTTGTTTTCTAAGTTTTTGGAAATATTATCTTTAATTAATTCCGCTTTTTTTCTTCTCAAAGAAGACATTGAGTGCACGTTTGATAGGAATTAGCGCCCCAAAGCTGTAGCCCTGTTAGCCCTTAGATTTAGGATGGTGTTGATAACAATCCAACATAAAGTCTACATATTTATTTGTCGATTAGAAGTTGATCTTGAAGTTGGGTAAGATTAGGTTGGGTTGCCGTCCTAAAATATTTGGGGTCCCATGGCTGGGTTGGACGAACGAAACAACATACAGCTAAACCCAAACTATTTCTTTATTTATTACCTATATTAAATCATCTTTCTCTGTTGTTATTATTATCGTATGTGAATAGTCCTAAGTCATCCTCCTCTCTCAAAATTTTCTGTATTTATTTATATTTATATTAACGTTAAACAAATTTAAGCGCCTTCTTCATTCTGTAACAAAGAAAATCATAAGATTTACCTCTCAGCAGGATTTTCAACTTACATAATTAATATAAACTAAGAATAAAATCTAATAATAGTAATTTAGATGATTTTTATACAATAAAAACATTTTGAATCTAATTTATATTACAAATTCCGTTTTTTTAAAGCGTCATCGTCAAATTAATTGCATCATTAGAAAATTATTTGATAAAAAAATTAATTTAACCAAAATTGATTAATTAATTTATACAAAATAATAACATTATTTTAAATAATTATAGAAATTTTCAGTTTTTGCTGTATAAATGTAACTAAACTAGCAATATACTTGTTAGGTGTGTTTCTTCTCTTGCTTCTCTTTTCTTTGGTTCTTTGTCTTCTTAAAAATCTCCAAGCGTGAGGTGGTAAAAAGCCCCTAAAATATTTTCTCAGAGAAGAGTGAGAAGAGTTCTCCTTAGGTCCAGTTTTTATAGGAGCCTCATAACATAGTCATGTGTGTTGAAAGGATTAAGCAACAAAACACAAATAGCACTTTAAGAAGAATCTTAATCTTTTTAGGATTAAAAAAGAGTGTATATTCTTCATATCAACGTTAAACAAGTTTAAGAGCCTTCTTCATTCTGTAACAAAGAAAATCGTAAGAAACTTACATAATCCTATATCTTGATTTAATCTGGCTTTCTTCTTCTTTTCTTTCTAGTTTTTTTCTACTTTTTCCAACTCCTCCTCCTCGACTCATCCTCTTTCTCTACTCCTACTCCTCAAAGATTGTTTAAGTCTCTCATTCATTGACCTCACTCCCAAAATATTTCTGTACTTCCTCAAATTTAATATATATTCTTTTTTTTGACTTCTAACACAATCTTATCTTGTCCCTCGAATTATTAAAATCATTCTAATTCATTTCGTTCTTTAAATTGTTCATATCTTTCGTTATTTCCTTCAATTTCTCTTTAAATTCTTGAACTCTTTCCTTATTCAGTTCTATTCTCTCCATTTCCATTCTATTCATTTTTATCCATATTTTTAATTTTGGTAAATATCCACTTTTCTGGTCATAATCAAATTTGCGTTTCGTTCTGTTGTTTTCTAAGCTTTTGGAAATATTATCTTTAATTAATTCCGCTTTTTTTCTTCTCAAAGAAGACATTGGGTGCATGTTTGATAAGAATTAGCGCCCCAAAGCTGTAGCCCTATTAGCCCTTAGATTTAGGATGGTGTTGATAACAATCCAACATAAAGTCTACATATCTATTTGTTGATTAGAAGTTATTCTTGAAGTTGGGTAAGATTAGGTTGGGTTGCCATCCTAAAATATTTGGGGTCCCATGGCTGGGTTGGACGAACGAAACAACGTACAACAAAACCCAAACTATTTCCTTATTTATTACCTATATTATTTCATTTTTCTCTGTTGTTATTATTATCGTATGTGAATAGTCCTAAGTCATCCTCCTCTCTCAAAATTTTTTATATCTCCATTATGGCTTTTTCATCTTCTTCAAATATTTCACTTTTGGAGCAAAGATTAATGGATTATTACAGATATTGGGTGGCATTAAGTATCCCAGTTTCTAGTATTTAGTGAAGAGAACAATCTTAATCTTTTTAGGATTAAAAGCGCCTTCTTCATTCTGTAACAAAGAAAATTGTCAGATTTACCTCTCAGCAGGATTTTCAACTTACATAATTAATATAAATTAAGAATAAAATATAATAATAACATTTTAGATGATTTTTATAAAAGAAAAATATTTTGGATCTAATTTATATTACAGATTCCTTTTTTTTCAAAAATAATATTATTTTAAATGATCATAGAAATTTTCGGTTTTTGCTGTATAAATGTAACTAAACTAACAATATATAACATTATCAAAACCTTCAAATTCGTTAGGTATGGTTTCTTGCTTCTCTTTTCTTTGGATTTTCATCTTGTTACCATCCCCAAGCGTGAGGTGGTAAGAAGCCCCCAAAATATATTTTCAGAGAAGAGTGAGAGGACCTGAGAAGAGTTCTCCTCAGGTCCACTCTTTATAGGAGCCTCATAACATAGTCATGTGTGTCAAAAGGATTAAGTGACAAAACACAAATAATTTTGAATTAATTAATGATAACACTAGTTTAAGTTCTTTTTTAATACAACAAATATAAAAAACAACAAAAAAGCTTACATAATCCTATATCTTGATTTAATCTGGCTTTCTTCTTCTTTTCTTTCTAGTTTTTTCCACTTTTTCCATCTCCTCTTCTTCGACTCGTCCTCTTTCTCTACTCCCACTCCTCAAAGATTATTTAAGTCCCTCATTCATAGTCCTCACCCCCAAAATATTTCTGTACTTCCTCGAATTTAATATATATTCTTTTTTCTGACTTCTTATACTATCTTATCTTATCCCTCGAATTATTAAAATCATTCTAATTCGTTTCGCCCTTCAAATTGTTCATATCCTTCGTTATTTCCTTCAATTTCTCTTCAAATTCTTAAACTCTTTCCTTATTCACTTCTATTCTCTCCATTTCGATTCTATTCATTTTTATCCATATTTTTAATTTTGGTAAATTTTCACTTTTCTGGTTGTAATAAAATTTGCGTTTCCTTTTGTTGTTTTCTAAGTTTTTGGAAATATTATCTTTAATTAATTCCGCTTTTTTTCTTCTCAAAGAAGACATTGAGTGCACGTTTGATAGGAATTAGCGCCCCAAAGCTGTAGCCCTGTTAGCCCTTAGATTTAGGATGGTGTTGATAACAATCCAACATAAAGTCTACATATTTATTTGTCGATTAGAAGTTGATCTTGAAGTTGGGTAAGATTAGGTTGGGTTGCCGTCCTAAAATATTTGGGGTCCCATGGCTGGGTTGGACGAACGAAACAACATACAGCTAAACCCAAACTATTTCTTTATTTATTACCTATATTAAATCATCTTTCTCTGTTGTTATTATTATCGTATGTGAATAGTCCTAAGTCATCCTCCTCTCTCAAAATTTTCTGTATTTATTTATATTTATATTAACGTTAAACAAATTTAAGCGCCTTCTTCATTCTGTAACAAAGAAAATCATAAGATTTACCTCTCAGCAGGATTTTCAACTTACATAATTAATATAAACTAAGAATAAAATCTAATAATAGTAATTTAGATGATTTTTATACAATAAAAACATTTTGGATCTAATTTATATTACAAATTCCGTTTTTTTAAAGCGTCATCATCAAATTAATTGCATCATTAGAAAATTATTTGATAAAAAAATTAATTTTACCAAAATTGATTAATTAATTTATACAAAATAATAACATTATTTTAAATAATTATAGAAATTTTCAGTTTTTGCTGTATAAATGTAACTAAACTAGCAATATACTTGTTAGGTGTGTTTCTTCTCTTGCTTCTCTTTTCTTTGGTTCTTTGTCTTCTTAAAAATCTCCAAGCGTGAGGTGGTAAAAAGCCCCTAAAATATTTTCTCAGAGAAGAGTGAGAAGAGTTCTCCTTAGGTCCAGTTTTTATAGGAGCCTCATAACATAGTCATGTGTGTTGAAAGGATTAAGCAACAAAACACAAATAGCACTTTAAGAAGAATCTTAATCTTTTTAGGATTAAAAAAGAGTGTATATTCTTCATATCAACCTTAAACAAGTTTAAGAGCCTTCTTCATTCTGTAACAAAGAAAATCGTAAGAAACTTACATAATCCTATATCTTGATTTAATCTGGCTTTCTTCTTCTTTTCTTTCTAGTTTTTTTCTACTTTTTCCAACTCCTCCTCCTCGACTCATCCTCTTTCTCTACTCCTACTCCTCAAAGATTATTTAAGTCTCTCATTCATTGACCTCACTCCCAAAATATTTCTGTATTTCCTCAAATTTAATATATATTCTTTTTTTTGACTTCTAACACAATCTTATCTTGTCCCTCGAATTATTAAAATCATTCTAATTCGTTTCGTCTCTCAAATTGTTCATATCCTTCGTTATTTCCTCCAATTTCTCTTTAAATTCTTGAACTCTTTCCTTATTCAGTTCTATTCTCTCCATTTCCATTCTATTCATTTTTGTCCATATTTTTAATTTTGGTAAATATCCACTTTTCTGGTCATAATCAAATTTGTGTTTCCTTCTGTTGTTTTCGAAGGTTTTGGAAATGTTATCTTTAATTAATTCCGCTTTTTTTCTTCTCAAAGCAGACATTGGGTGCATGTTTGATAAAAATTAGCGCCACAAAGCTGTAGCCTTATTAGCCCTTAGGTTTAGGATGGGGTTGATAACAATCCAACATAAAGTCTACATATTTATTTGTCGATTAGAAGTTGATCTTGAAGTTGGGTAAGATTAGGTTGGGTTGCCGTTCTAAAATATTTGGGGTCCCATGGCTGGGTTGGACGAATAAAACAACGTACAGCTAAACCCAAACTATTTCCTTATTTATTACCTATATTATTTCATCTTTCTCTGTTGTTATCATTAGCCCTCGAATGTAAATAATCTTAACTCATCCTCCTCTCAAAATTTTTTATATCTCCATTACAGCTCCTTCATCTTCTTCAAAATATTTCACTTCCAGAGTAAAGGTTAATGATTTATTGCAGATATTGGGTGGCATTAAGTATCCCAGTTTCTTGCATTTATTGAAAAGAACAATCTTAATCTTTTGATGATTAAAAGAGAGTGTATGTTCTTCATATCATCGTTCAACAAGTTTAAGCGCCTGCTTCATTCTGCAACAAAGAAAATCGTTAGATTTACCTCTCAACAGGATTTTCAACTTACATAATTAATATAAACTAAGAATAAAATATAATAACAATAACTTAGATGATTTTCATAAAAGAAAAACATTTTTGATCTAACTTACATACAGATCCCTTCTTTTTTAAGCGCCATCTTCAAATTAATCGCATCGTTAGAAAATCATTTGATAAAAAAAATTTAATTTTATTAATTTTATTCATATTACCAAAATCGATTAATTAATTTATGAAGAATAATAACATTATTTCAAATAATTATAAATGAATCTAATAAGAAATGTTAAAATAAGTTTCAAATGACGTCTAAAAAAAGTTGTCAAAAAATTGATAACGAAATTCCCCTAGATTCTAGAAGCACGTCGAAAACAAATAGAAAATGAAAATAGAGGCGTGCAGATCACACAAACCCGTCGTATTAAAAAAAACCTTTCCGATTGCGTTACATAATTTATTTGTGCTTGGCCTTTGCCGCGATTGCATGTAAACAAAACGTAATTTCGCGCGCTAGTGACGCAATCGCGTTTTTGTGGAAAAGTGCCTACTAAACTCCGCACCAACACCAACAACTACGTCTACTTACATCCTTCGATTACGTCCGTTTATTTTATTGTAGATGCAAGTATTTTTTTAATTGGTGTTACCGCGAAAAGTGATGCCGGAACATAGATAAATTAAATTGGACGCCGTCCGCGTGGGCTACACGTTGTGCGAAAGATAAATTGCTACATAGTTTCCCCAATAAACGACATGATTCAATTATAAAGTAACAAGAAGGAAAATTAAAATCAAGTAAGTAAGTGTCAATGAAAATTTTTATCTTTTATATACGCAATTTCCATTAACCGTGAATATAATTTAGCCTTTCAATAGAGAATAATCAAAGTTCTTGAATAACAATTAGAATGTAATTGTAATTGTACGGAAGATATGCAAATTTACCAAGAATAATATCACATAACATGCTCTGTTTTTGTTGTTTCAACTCATTTGTTTTATTTAATTGTAAGTAACTTGACATGGATATCTTCGATGGGGTACTTAAAAATTAATTCATTAATTAATATCAATTTATAAATAAATCATTTTTATTCTTTTCTTACTTTCCAGGTGAATTAACCTCCATCGAAATGTTTTGAGACAAATGTTTTAATTAAAATTAAACATATGTTAAATGAACGCTAATGAAGATAGACCCCCTAATCGGGGTTCTCCTAAATCGACTGGATTACAGGAAAGAATCAGTCAAATTTTTTATACTTATGGACTATTTTGCATCTCATATCCCGTTTTTATCCTTACTTTCGCAATAACTATCGCGTTATTATGTTCGTAAGTACTTCGTTTTATTTTATCTTAATTTTTATTAATTAATTTTTCTTAATTAATTTTTAGTTACCCCTTAATCAATTTCCCATTACCGGGAAGTTTACCAATCGGTTTATGGCAAACCTCACCAAATTACACCAGCGGCCAACCCCCCGAACCTCCGTGGTGTTACATCCAACAAGTCATCTTAAGAATCGCAGTTGTGCCATGGGCTGATAAGCTCGTTTTAACGGATGCATTTAGGGCACCTTTATATGAATCATTTAAATTATTAGAAACAGTGAGAAATTATCAAAATGATGAGAGGTAAATTTTGAATTATTTTACCAATTTTTTTTTAATATTTTTTTTATAATTAGTTTAAGAACATTGGGGCATGTTTGTTTGCACGTTGAGTCCGTTAAAAAAGTCAAAGAAGAACAAAATGGAGTATTACCCGAATATAGCTGTTTGGTTTTATCTCCCGCAAATTTTTGGCATCAAGATGTTCAATCGTTTGTACAAGATTCCAATATTATTAATACTATTTTTAATCATCAGGTGAGTTACTTTAAAATTAAAAAATGTCCTTCAATTTACAACAAATTTCGACTGATAATTTAGAGATCAAAAGATTTCTTTATCAATGTGATCGTAATGAAACAAATTTTTCAGAATGAATTGAATTTGGAGTGCTTTAAGTGCGAATAATTTTCTTTGAATTATTTTGTGTTTGCTTAAGATTTTGTGTTTATCTTTATTTAATTATCTATTTTGTTACGATTTATTTTTTTTGAGGTTATATCGTATCGGAAATCAGTATCTTAATTCTTTCCAGCCGGTTGATTTAATTCTGGATTGATTGATGATTAATAAATATTAATCATCAAATTGATGTTATATTAAAATGTAGAAATCTAACTAATCAGCACTTAATTAATTGGGTTCACATCTTTTTATTCATTTATAACTGAAAAGGTTAGAATAAGTTATAATTTAATTGAAGCATCTACCTTCCGAAAATGAAGTCAATTTTAAAGTTTTCTTAAATATAAGATGTTGAACTTAATTTGGATTTTTCCAATATTTTCTATAAATTTAAAAATTCCTGAAAAATCGATTTTTTAAAAAATTGTTACGAAATTACTTTCAATTACTAATTGGAGAATCTAATTTCTAAAAGTGATGTCAATTTAAAAATATCTTACTTAGTTTTTGAGATATAATCTTCTGAACTTAATTTGGATTTTTCCAATATTTTGTATAAATTTAAGAATTCCTAAAAAATCGATTTCTTGAAAATGTGGTATTAAATTACTTTCAATTACTAATTGGAGCATCTACTTTCTAATAGTGAAGTCAATTTGAAAATATCTTACTTAGTTCTTGAGGTATAATCTTCTGAAATTAATTGGTATTTTTCCAAGGTTATGTATAAATTTAAAAATTCCTGAAAAATCGATTTTTTAGGAAAATTATTATAAAATTACCTTCAATTACTAATTGGAGCATCTAATTTCTAAAAGTGAAGGCAATTTGAAAATATCTCACTTAGTTCTTGAGATATAAGCTGCTAAGCTTAATTGAGATTTTTCCAGCATTTTGTATAAATTTAAAAATTCCTGAAAAATCGATTTTTTAGGAAAATTATTATGAAATTATCTTCAATTACTAATTGGAGCATCTAATTTCTAAAAGTGAAGGCAATTTGAAAATATCTCACTTAGTTCTTGAGATATAAGCTGCTAAGCTTAATTGAGATTTTTCCAGCATTTTGTATAAATTTAAAAATTCCTGAAAAATCGATTTTTTGAAAAATTGTTATGAAATTACTTTCAATTAGTAATTGGAGCATCTACTTTCTAAAAGTGAAGTCAATTTGAAAATATCTTACTCAGTTCTTGAGATATACAAGGTTACGCGGTCTGCACCAATATGCACACGCTTTATTTTGTTGTGTCGATTTATGAACTGTTTTCGAGTGAAATATTGCCGGTAATCCAGTCGAGTGCTCGAAATATCTTCGTTTATGATCTGTCGTACTATATTAGCATATTAATTCCGCCGTTGGAGTGACGGTCTCTAAACAAAAACAAATTTCCTGTGTCGTAATTTGGTGCTTATTTTGCTCCATTTTCGATTTATACCTGCTAAAGAAGAGATTTTCAATATTTCGGGTATGTCATCTTGTGGGCAGTGCCATCAGAGAGTGGGGAGGAAGTCGCCAGGGGCTGAGTGTAATGCCTGCAGCACTTAGTATCACTCCAAATGCACCAGCTTGGTCGCTCCAAGCTGGTGTTTTCGTCCGTCGCTCTTCTCTCAATGCCCGGAGCGTCCTGGAAATGTCCTGCTTGTAGATCCCTGGCCCCCCAGCGCACGAAATCTCCGTCTTGTGAGGTGTCCCGTAGGTTATCGTTGGCGGCTTTGGGTGTTCATCCCAAGCCACCGACTGTTACTCTGGACTCCCTGTATGAAATGTTGCCAGATATGCGGTCGGAGATGATGAAAAAATATGATGGTTTAATGGAATCAGTTAATTTTTGTAGTGCTCGCTTCTCCGATATCGAGAAAACCGTGGCTTCCCTTAACCATAAAGTTAAAGTCTTGGATAAATTATTCCAATTAAATTATTTTATTATTTATTTTATTTTACACTCGTTTACGTGAGCAGTTTGCTCATCTCTCCTCTCGACTGGATGCTGTTGAGCAGTACCCCCGAAGGAATAACCTCGAAATCAGCGGAGTGAGAAGTTTTCATTGTCCTAAGGGACAATGAAAACCTTTTATCGGTTCTTGATAAGATCGGTAAACATGTTGTAAAGCTCGTAAAGGCTCGTCTGTCTCACCTGTGGATATAGATGCAATTCACCGTGTTCCGTATTTTGACAAAAAGAATCCCTATCCAAATACCATACTTGTAAGATTTTGCAATCGCATGAAGAGGGATTCTTTTCTTGCTGCATGTATCCAGAAAAGAAAATCCGCTCTAACTGGATTTGGACCTGGCCTATAAATTGATGATGTTAGTGACCGGTGCTTTATCAATGTGTACCTAACACCCAAAAACAAAGCTCTCTTTTCCAATGTAAGGAGACAAGCTAAAGAGAAGGGCTTCCGCTATGTATGGACCCGGGACTGTAAAATCTTTTTGCGGAGAAACGATTCTTCACCTGCTATACATATAAAGACGGAAAGGGACGAAGATGTTGCGTATCTAATTTTTTTGCTTTTTCTGCATTTTTATTATGTGGTTAAAGCTGTTACCTTTGAACGCTATTTATCCTAATGTATTCTCTTTCGTTTTATTACCAAAACGTTCGTGGTGTCCGCACGAAACTGGTTCTGTTGTTTTATAATATACTGAACAATAATGTAGATGTTCTTTGTCTCACCGAGACGTGGCTTCACCCGGGTATTTTTTCTGCTGAAGTTTTACTGGATTCTTATTCGGTTTATAGGCGCGACCGGTCTAATTCATCTACGTCTCGTGGCGGGGGTGTTATGATCGGCGTCGTTAACTCCATACCCTCGTCCTATCAAGCGGACTGGTTTCCAGATATCGAGGCGGTGTGCGTTACCGTAGGTCGGGGTATAAACAAAATTCACATCTGCTGTGTTTATATTGCGCCGAATGATTCTGCTGCTCTTAGCGCTTTTACCGCTGAACTCGATATTATAGAACGACACCGTAATGACAGATTCATTATTTGTGGGGATTTTAATATCCCTGAAATAGAATGGAAAATTCAAGATACGGGTTTTTGTGTTGCCATACAATCCGCTAGTGAACGTTCAGTCGATTTCCTTGGTGCTTTTGCTGTCTGTGAGTTTGAGCAACTAAACCACTATAAACTATATAAACTAAAATAAAATACCTGAGGACATCGCCCATACAACTATCGAATTCTCTTTTGACCTTCACTTACATAGTTATTTAATTGAGTGAATCTCACCTGTCTTTAACAACAACAAAGCCTCATTTACGAGCATTGCAACTCAACAACATTCGATGGGATGTTAGCTTGGACTCTTCCGATGTAAATACTGTGGTAGATTATTTCTACACCCAGCTTCGATCAGCAATTCGTAAGTTTGTCCCATTAAAACATACTTTGACAAGTATAACTACTTGGTTCTCCAAAACTACGGTTCTGGTCTTACTTGGAATTTAATGGTGAGACAGCTACCGACGGTGACAATATTTGTTCATTATTTGCTGAATATTTTGCATCTGTTTTTTCTCCATCCGCGACCAATTCTCATAAGATCTCTAACGAAGGAAGTGATACTAGTGCCCGAGTGCTCATCGAACTTTTTAATAGGGCCGATGTTGAACTCGCACTTAGTATACCCAGTAGGATACCAGTAGGTATCACCCAATCCTGATTGCTAGTTGCGCTTCTGCCCTATCTACAAATCATTTTTAACTTATCTCTAACGACTGGAGTTTTTTCCTTGATGTGGAAGCGTGCCAATGTTGTTAGGTACAAATTTACAAATCTGGCGACCGAAATTTGGCCGTCAATTATCGCCCAATATCCATCTTGCCGTTATTTGGAAAGGTATTTAAACGGTTGGTGTAGTCAAGAATGTTTTTCCAATTGGAAAACTCTCTTCACATAAACCAACACGGTTTTTTCCCTGGTCGCTTCCCTGGATAATAATGTGCAGGTTGATGCAATATACACAGATTTTAGCAAGACATTTGACAAGGTTGATTATAACTTGTTATGCGATAAGTTGAGACGTATTGGTCTTACTTGAAATGGTTTGCTTCATATGTCTCGGGTCGAACTCTAGTTGTACGCGTAGTTTCTGTTCACGGTCATTTTCAGTTAGGTCTGGTGTACCTCAGGGTAGTCATCTAGGACCTCTTTTGTTTCTTATTTACGTGAACGATATATTTGTCTCTCTGTTATGCTGCCTTATGTATGCTGACGATCTTAAAATATTTATGCCGATAAGTTGCCTAAATGACTGTACCAAACTGCAAGCTGACCATGATAGTCTGTACAAGTTCTGCTCGAATAATCATCTCACATTAAACATATCTAAATGTGCAATAATTACATTTACTAGGAAACAAAATTATATTAAATATGACTGTTGCTTGGTAAAGATGTCTTAAATCGGACCTCGTCCATTCGGGATCTCGGTGTCACTCTTGACCAAAAACTTACTTTTGGTTTGCATATTGATGGACTGGTGAACAGGGCGTATAGAATGCTTGGTTGTGTTATGCGTTTTTGTGAGGATTTCGCAAACCCTCAGACAGTAATCAACATTTACAATGCATTTATAAACAGCATACTAAACTTTGGCAGCGGTATTTGAAATCCTCAGTATTCTTCCCACATAGAAAGACTGGAGAAAGTTCAAAAGAAGTTCTTGAAGTTTCTTTCTTATAGATTTGGTGGTAATTATATAGATTACAATTCCGCTTGCAGGTTGTACGACTTGCTCACCCTCCGTCAGCGACGAGTACTTACCGATGCTTTATTCTTGCACAGACTGTTAAATGGCCACTGTGATTCATCCTATCTTTTATCACGTGTCGATCTCCATGTTCCTCTTCGTCAGCTTCGGTATGATTTCCTTTTTTATGCGCCCACGATGCGCACAAACACATACAGAAACTCGCCAATTATTAGAATGGAGAGAACGGTGGACCGTCTCGGCATTGATTTCTTCGGGTTTAGATATAGGTCCCTTATCCGTAACGCCATCGTCTCTATTAACGAATTTTTACTGTAGGAATTATTTATTGTTAGGCTTACGTAAATACGGATAATCTTATTGTAACCTAGCATGCTTTTTCGTTTTCGTTGTTTTGAATTTGATTTGATTTTTATTCCGCTTTAATTGTATTATTTTTTGTTTTAAATCTTCTCGATGTAGACCTTAAATATTTGTTGTATTTTTGTATTAATTTCGTGGAGCCACGTTTTTTGGGCTCGTCCCGTGTTGGCTCCCTACTTGTATAAAATAAAATAAAAATAAAAAAATAAATATAAACTGCTGAACTTAATTGGGATTATTCCGATATTTTGAATAAAATTTATAAATTCCTGAAAAATCGATTTTTTGAAAAAGTGTTCTAAAATTACTTTCAATTACTAATTGGAGCATCTACTTTCCAAAAGTGAAGTCAATTTGAAAATATCTTACTTAGTTCTTGAGATATAATCTTCTGAATTTAATTGGGATTTTTCAAATATTTTGTATAAATTTAAATGTTCTTGAAAAATCGATTTTTTGGAAAATTCTTACGAAATTAGTTTCAATTACTAATTGAAGCATCTACTTTCTAAAAGTGAAGTCAATTTAGAAATATCTCACTTAGTTCTTGATATATAATCTGCTGAACTTAATTGGAATTTTTCCAGTATTTTCTATAAACTTATAAATTCCTGAAAAATCGATTTTTTGAAAAAGTGTTATGAAATTACTTTCAATTACTAATTGGAGCATCTAATTTCTAAAAGTGAAGGCAATTTGAAAATATCTCACTTAGTTCTTGAGATATAAGCTGCTGAGGTTAATTGGGATTTTTCCAGTATTTTGTATTAAATTTAAAAATTCCCGAAAAATCGATTTTTTGAAAAATTGTTATGAAATTACTTTCAATTAGTAATTGGAGCATCTACTTTCTAAAAGTGAAGTCAATTTGAAAATATCTTACTTAGTTCTTGAGGTATAATCTTCTGAAATTAATTGGTATTTTTCTAAGGTTATGTATAAATTTAATTATTCTTAAAAAACCATTTTTTAGGAAAACTGTTATGAAAATACTTTCAATTACTAATTTGAGCATCTACTTTCTAAAAGTGAAATCAATTTGAAAATGTTTCACTTAGTTCTTGAGATATAAGCTGCTGAACTTAATTGGGATTCTTCCGATATTTTGTATAGATTTAAAAATTCCTGAAAAATTGATTTTTTGTAAAACTGTTATGAAATTACTGTCAATTGCTAATTGGAGCATCTACTTTCTAAAAGTGAAGTCAATTTAATAATAATAATAATAATATATTTATTAGTGTTAACACCAAATTGGTTTACACAAGTCATATAAAGTGATTACAATAATTATGTTAATTATGTTAATTATGTTTACAATAAAAATATACAAACATACAAAAAATACGCAATATATATACACTCAAAAGGACAAGGATCATCGTCGACCGTCGGGAGGGTGCACTATAAAGTCATCAGCATCATAAAAGGCTTTATCCAATAAATAATTTTTAATTAACACGCAAAACTTGTTGTAAGATAGATCACGAATGCTGCATGGTAGTGCATTGAAAAATCTAATGCTGTGGTGGTTAACCGCATAACGAGACCTTGTCAGCCTTAGGTATTCCGGTCGAATATCATTTGCAAAACGAGTGTCGTAGGCGTGGACGAGCTCGCGCGCGGCAATCTCTCTATTTCTGTGTCGAAACTTGACTGATTCTAAAATAAAAAGACTAGGTAAAGTTAAAATCCTTAGCTGGCTGAAGGCCCGTCTACAGTCATCTCCATAGTTCAGTCCAGCAATAACACGGATCGCCCTCCTCTGGACGGCAAACAACAGTTTAGAGGCAGGGGAGTGACCCCAAAGCAGCAAACCATATAAAAGCTGAGACTGTAGAAATGAAAAATAGCATGTCCTTAGTACGTGCATGGACACCACGCTGGACAGACGACGTAACAGAAAAACTACCGAGCTCAAGCGTTTCCCGAGTGATTCAACGTGACTGTGCCAAGTTAGCTCTGAATCAAACAGAACACCAAGAAATCTACTGGAGACTATAGGGGAATCATTGGTACGTAGGGTGAACGTCATGTTTATAGTCTTTGACTGGTTCAGTACGAGTCGATTATCATTGAACCATTTTGCCGCCTTAGATGTAAGGTCGGACTGCCGTGCTATGGCGGCATCCCGTGTAGGAGCTTTCGATATCAGGGTGGTGTCATCCGCGTATAACACAGACGCACCATCATTCAGGGAACCAGGAAGGTCGTTAATGTAAATTAAAAAAAGGAGGGGTCCCAGGATCGAACCCTGAGGAACCCCACAAAGAAGTTGGCCGGGATTAGACAGATCATTTCCCACTTTGACGGACTGAAACCTGTCGGCCAGATAAGAACTCAAAAGTCTACAGCTCAACGGAGAAATATTGTACGCATAGAGTTTACTGATTAAGATTTCATGCGAAACGCAATCGAACGCTTTCGATAGATCAACGAAGGTTGCCTCACAATATTGAGAAGTTTCAAAACAATCGATGACGTTATCAACGAACTGAAGAAGAGCTGTTGTTGTTGATCTGCCAGGTCTGAAACCGCACTGGCTGTCGTTTAATAAATTATTAACTTCAAAATATTCCAACAACTGATCCTTCAACAGAACCTCAAATATTTTGGAAATTACAGGCAATATACTTATAGGTCTGTAATTCCCTGGATCTTTAGAATCACCCTTTTTAAAAATGGGCAGCACAAGCGCTGTTTTAAGAACAGACGGAAAGTTGCCTTCCTCAATACAGCAATTAAACAGTTTTGTTAATGGCCCCACCAAAGCATCAGTAGCTCTCTTTACGATGGTAGCATTTAATTCGTACAAGTTTAAACATTTAGTTGGCTTCAAACCGCCAATAGCATCCCTTACTTCCACTTGTGATACAGCTCTAAACGAAAAATAAGTTTTAGAGGGAGGGCTATGAATATGAAGAAGTCTCTCCAACGGATTAACTTTAGATATCACGTTTCTTAAAATAAGCAAAGGAGCACTCAAGAAGTAATTATTAAATGTTTCAGCTTTAATTTCATGGGAAACCGCTCCCGTCCTTTTACTACATGAGTTGGAAGTAATAACATCCCATACAGCGCGAGAAGAATTTTGGTGGGATAAAATAAATTTATTATTTGCATTGCGTTTAGCTGATTTTAATTCTTTCTGGTATTGCTGACGAAAACCATTTCTCAAAGTGCGCAACTCCGGACATTGGGTATGATAATAATGTTCGTTCAGCTCCTGTAATTTAACACGCATATGTCTAAGCTTATCGGTAAACCACGAAATAGATAAAGACCCATTCTTCGCAAAAGAAATCGTTTTAATGGGAAAAGCTGTAACAGCGGCTTTTTTTAGGATAGTCATGAAAACTGACATTTTATTTGCTGCATCAGTGTCGTTAGTATAAATGAAAGCAAAATCTTCAGAAGATATGATATTATAAAAATTGTGTAGGCCACCAACTGTTGTAGGTCTTACCACCCTTTTAATATTTACTTGTGGTTTATGTAGTGGTATAATAAATTCGCTAACAATTCCGAGATGGTCCGAAAACAACAAATCAACTGTTGAACTAGAGATCTCCGTATCTAAATTGGAGAAAATATTATCTAGACAGTTACCAAATCTCGTAGGACCATAAAAGGTAGAAAGGAGACCAAACCCGCGTAAGACATCGCTGACCATACACGCACGCCGATCGTTAGATCCAAAATGGACATTGAAGTCGGCAGTCAATAAAACATTTTTATTGTGTGCATCGATGGAGGAAAGTACGTTTGAAACTATATTCATAAAAGTATCAAGATCACCAGAAGGAGAGCGATACGCGGTAACAACCGTGATCCCTAAAGTAGGAATGACGACAGCAGCAACTTCGCAATGAAACTCCACAGAAAAGCTATCACAATTTAGCGGTATGCCACCGAGATCATCCCTCACGAACACAGCAACACCTCCGTGTATACGCTCGGAACGGGCAAAGTATGAAACGAGAGTATAGCCCGATATATTAACAGCTAACATTTCCGCCGCAGTCAGCCAGTGTTCACACAAGCACAAGACATGGAATTTATTGTTATTGAGCTGTAAGAAAGATTCTAATAATAAACATTTGTTACGCAGACTTTGTAAATTTATATGCAAAATATGAGCCCTCCCAGCAATCGACGAAAGTCCCTTAGCGTTACTCGTAGTCGGTGTACTAAAAAGAACGATTATTACTATCGATCGGAGTCAAATATCGCAAGTTATCCCTATTAACAAACGTGAACTGGTGAGCGTTTATCTGTTCATTAATGATTTGGGCTACAGTGTTCATAACTTTTTTTTTACTAGACAACTTCAAGTGTAAACCATGTTCAGTCATTAGTGGTTCACTCAGCATACAATTTAGATCAACAAAATGACAAAATCTTTTGGAATAGAGTCCCTCATACAATTCGCAATTAAACTTATAAGCTAACATATTATGAGTAGAATACGATTTATAATACGGCACTGCCAGAACAATCAGATTAGTATGTGACATAGACTTAATCAGTTTGCGCACAACACCAGTCTTCGGCAATAAGCCTCTTAATACATCATTGGTTCCGCCAAAAACCACAACGAAATCACCCTTTCCAAAATTAGCAACTGATTTAGATAAGCCGCCAGTGATGTCACTAAAACAAGCGTTGGGCTTCACTACACCAAGAACTTCAAAATTGGGACCCAGCCTCTCTGAAAGTATGGATGCGCAGTGACGACCATGACTATCCGCCACAATTAGCACTTTCCGGCAGATAGTTTTTGCCAACACAGGTTCCATGGGCTCCCAAGAAGGAACGCCCCCATCACCCTCGACAATCCCATGAACGCAAACGTCGTCATCCGAATTAATCGTTAAAAAGCTGTCATTAATTGAAGGTTTGGACGTAACAGGCTCTTCACTAACAGGAATATCCAAAACATCTACCCGAGTCAGAGCTTTATTGTTCTTTAATTGGTTGATTTCAACGTATGTATTTTTCACGTATGTCCACAAGTTCCTCAGCAAGAGTTGATTTCAAGCTCTGGATGCTGCTCGCTATTTTCTCCAGTTTATTATCAGTTTGAATGGAATGTTGAATTTGCGCATCAGCTGCAGACAGAGAAGCAGACTCATTCAAGGATGCCTCAAGATACCTTTCATTAACACTAAACAATCGCTCCCTTAATTGTGGGAATTTGAAAATATCCCACTTAGTTCTTGAGATATAAGCTGCTGAGGTTAATTGGGATTTTTCCAGTATTTTGTATAAATTTAAAAATTCATGAATAATCGATTTTTTAGGAAAATTATTATGAAATTACCTTCAATTACTAATCGGAGCATCTAATTTCTAAAAGTGAAGGCAATTTGAAAATATCTCACTTAGTATTTGAGATATAAGCTGCTAAGCTTAGTTGAGATTTTTCCAGTATTTTATATAAATTTAAAAATTCCTGAAAAATTGATTTTTTGAAAAACTGTTATGAAATTGCAAAATCAAAACATAATTAAAAACTTTTTTGAAACCAAAACCAACATCATTCAACCTAAAAACAACCCAGCTCCCTCATACTCAGCTGTTATTTCATCAGTGGACTTGGAAATTACGGATCAGGAAATAAGCGATGCCTTGAATGCTATCCAAATTAGTCACAGATTCTGCAAAAGAATTATCTCTAGAGCAACTGGAAATCCAACGTATAAAATAAGGGTAATAACTGGTTGTAACATATCCTACGAAAAGCTGATACAAAAGGGTCTTTTCTATAAAAACCTCCACTTCCCTACTTTCGAAAGCTATCCTCCACCCCCCTTACCCATTCCATGCAATAGATGTTGCGAGTTTACCCACACAACTGATAATTGCAACGAAAAAATTTCTTGTAGCAAATGTCTAGGTGAGCATAAAACCATTAATTGCACATCTCAACTACCGGAAAAATGCAAATCATGCGGAATGGCTGGCCATGGGGCTTGGTCCACTAAATGTAAAAACAGACCCACAGCCCCAATCAAAGGTATTCCTAATGTCAGAATCAAGTCCGCCAATAAAAAATCTGATCAAATTTCGAATACTAACTCCAAAAAAAAAACAGAATACACAATCCAATTACAATTCACGACCAAATAATAAATACTTACGTCACAAAAATTAACTCTCCTAAAATCTCAAACCGACAAGAACTCATTAATTCATTGAAACGGCGATTTATCGAACAGTATCAGGTCGATACCATTGTGTCATTTTCTTCCAACTACATGTATATCATAATGATAGACTTATTAAACGTTAACTCTCCATCTCCTACGGAACCTATTACGGGAACTCAAACAACAATTGCAAATAAGGACGATGTCTAGCATAAGATTGCTGTATGCCAACATTAACAGCATCAAAAACAAATCTCATCTGGTTAATAATTTCATTCTAAATAATGACATTAAAGGAGCGATGTTCGTAGAGACTAAATCAGATACTCACATTAATTATCAAAACTGGTCAACTATACAAAAGCTGGGTAATATTGTAAATGCTAACGTAAGAGGAGGATCGGTGATATTGGGGCATCCTGCTATAAATCTTGGAAAGTACAATTCACCAAGTTTAAACAACCCATTAAACGATTGTATTCACGCGACCTTCATGTTGGGTGATAAAAAAACACACTTATTTTTGGTGTATATCCACCCTCTGAGTCTCATTGAAGATAATGTTCTTACTATGGCAGCATTATTTGATAACTGCATCATAATTGGCGATTTTAACCCAAACCCTATAAAAAGACGTCAAATAAAACAATTCCTGGACAGAACTAATTTCGTTCAAATCCCAACTCCTCCCACATTTATAATGAACGAGAGAGCTAGCACCACACCAGACCTTGTATTCTGTACTAACAATATAAAACCTCTAATTTCGTCAGTCGACATGGTTACAGACCTTTGTTCTCATCACTTAGGACTAGTATTGAATTTGGCCCATATCGACACTATAAGACCATCAGTCGAACCCGTATTAAGAAATTACAATTTATGCAATATTAGAGAAGTTAATAGGAGAGTTGCCGAGTTCATAGATAACAATGAATTGAGCAGTGAAGAGACGATTTCTAGATTCTGCGGTTGTTTGACGAATGCTATAGAACTGGAGAGCCCAATTAAAAGAGCACACTACTTCAACTTCCCCCTTCCTCCTTTTATACTCAGGCTGATCAAAGAAAAAAGAAGATTATATAGAGATTTTAAAACAACGGAAATTCCCGAATTAAAACAAAAATTTAACAAACTGAACAAGTACATCCAACAATTGGTTACCCATTACAGAACCGACAAATATCTGGAGGCCTGTCGCAATATCAGTAGATGTAAAGGAAAAACCTACTGGAATGAAATTAAGAAACTATCCAAATACAGAAGTCGTCCCTCGATTGCACCGCTGATAGACACATCCGACAATTCGTCACATACACAACCTCAAGAAATAGCCGACATCCATGCTAATTATCTGGAAAATATATTTTCATTCTCAGATCATGTTGACTTCGATCAATCGCATAAAAATCTTGTAGACGAATGGTATGTAGCGGCGTTTGCAAATCGAACACCTACACCTCAAGAAGCCTTTATAAAAGAAGACGAATATTTCGAGATTCTCCACAGCGGGACGTCCCCCGGTTACGACAATATGTCTAGAAAACTCTTAAAAAGCCTTGATTTAAAAATACACAATTATATCAGAGGAATCTTCAACTATTGCTTGAAAGAACAACTTTTTCCAAGAGAATGGAGGAAATCTATAATTATTTGTATTCCAAAGAGCGACGGTGCTCCTGAAGGTCCAGCCAATTACCGTCCGATATCTCTCCTTCCAGTGTTAGGTAAGATGTTTGAGTCATTCATTAAAACAAGGCTACTTGAAACAATTGAACAAAAAATTCCGGAATACCAGTTTGGCTTTCGGCCGTATAAAAGTACCGTCCATCCCCTAGCTGTGCTAATCTCAAACTGCCAAGTTGCTCACGTACAGAAACTACAGTCGGCCGTTTTATTCCTTGATATCAAAAAAGCTTTTGATTCAGTATGGCACCATGGACTGATTTATAAACTCTCTCAACTTAACGTTCCGTTTTATCTTCTTAATATAATCCAAACATTCCTATCAAATCGCACATCGCAAATCAGAGTCCTAAATTTCCTATCTAGATCCTTTTCTATGCAGCAGGGTCTCCCCCAAGGCTCCCCTTTGTCCCCTTGTCTCTACAACCTTTATTGTCACGATATTTACAACGACGACCCTACTTTTTTTGACATCAACTCCTACGTCCTTCAATACGCCGACGATACTGCCATTATAGCTCACGTCAAAAACATAAACACCTTAATTAGCAAGATGCAAGATATGTTACAGAAGACGAAGTCTGGTTTCAAAAATGGAGAATCCAGCTGAATTCCAATAAAACCCAGTTTTTCATCCCGTTTCACCGTACTCACGAAAGATCGCCAACCATTTTCATCTCTGGTATTAATGTATCTCCTTCACCTACGGTGAAATACTTGGGCATGGTTATTGACAACAAACTTAAATTTAATGTCCATGCAATAAAGACAAAGATGAAATGTAAAACTAGGGCTGCTCATTTTAAGTCCTTAGTACACAAAAGTAACGGCATATCGCTGCAGTTAGCAACCCAGATCTATAAGTCTATCTGCAGACCGTTAATTGAATACGGTATTTTATTCACTTACTCCTCCACCGAAAAAACTAGACGCCACCTAGAAATCGCAGAACGGGCTGCGCTTAGGAGAATAACTAAATTGAGGCACCCGAACAACCCGTTGCACAACCCTTCAAACGCACTCCTCTACGAAAAAGCAGGCGTAACACCATTTGCGGAACGAGGACTACAGCTTACAACTAAAGTATGCAAAAACATCCTGAACGCTACATTACATCGAATGATGAGAACGCCGTCGCCCACTTGTCCATTATCGGGCGCCCCAATCATTGAAGTTATAGGAAGGATGAAGCGGATTTCTTAAGTGCCCGAAATTTAATTTAGTTTTTTTTTGTTTTGTTTTGTTATTTTTTTAATTACCTACTAATACGTTATTATGTTTTTTTTTCTTTCTTATAATTTCTCATTATGTTACACCGGCTGAAAGACTCCGGTCGATGGCCGTTTTAGGATTTTAGAAGAAAGGACTTTAGAAATTCATGAAAAATCGATTTTTTGAAAAATTGTTATGAAATTACTTTCAATTAGTAATTGGAGCATCTAATTTCTAAAAGTGAAGTCAATTTGAAAATATCTTCTTAGTTCTTCTAATCATCAATTATTATGTTTTAGAGATTTTGACGTTAAACTGTAATAACCAAATTCTAATGCGTTCTGCATTTTTAGTGTGTATTTTTAGGGTTATCTGCAACTTGTTTTTTGAGATATGGTCGATTTTTGAGAAATGATATCAATGAAAAAGAGGAATCGTCAAAATAAATCTTCAAAATTGTCAAAATATTAAATAATGAGCTATCAGATATAATAATCAGATAGCAGTTACTGCATGATCATAATCCTCATTTAGCGATAACAAAAGATGACATACTCTATCTGATTCTTCAATTTTTGAACTCTCTAATCAAATGTTAGAAAATGATCTTCAAATTTTTCATTCTTCTTTAATTTCAACATTAACAGTTTCTTCTTTAATGTTAACTTTGAAAATACACTTTTTGTTTGAAAAAACATCTTCTAATGCTTTCAACATCTCCTTTGCCGTTTTTGAGCCTTTAATTAGATCCAAAAGTCTGTCCGTTATGCATTATATTATTATTGATTTAGTTCGGGCATCTTTTCTCTTAAATTCTTCCTTTTCTTCATTTATTTTAATTTGACTCTCTTCATTTTTTAACGTGCTTTCTAATTGTCTTTCTTCTAATATATCCACCAACCTAAATTTCCAGTTGCTAAAGTTGTCCGAATTTAACTGTTGAAAGTTTTGGTTCATTTTTCTATCTTTTCTTCTTTCCACTTCTTTCTTTTAAGCTCTGGGCCCATAACCTGTTGTTGTAGGCTTCAATTGAGCCATCAACTTTATCTCGACTTAACTCGATTCTAGAAGGAAGGAATCTAGTTCATCAGCACTTAATTAATTGGGTTAATTTTTTAACAAAGAATTTTTTTTTAAACTAATATATTAATATTTAATAGTTTTAATTCTTGTAGAACTAACTGGTTGGTCTTCCTTCTGAGTTGGGTTTGGTTGGGTTGAGCCGGAACCTACGATATTACAGGAAGAAAAAGAAAAAGACAAATTTTATTAAAAGAGGAAAATTTGATGAAAACCTTTAAAAATCGACTGAGGGGTATCCTAATATTAAGAATCGAATCTCCTCACCGTTACAATATGGTCTGTAATATTTTAGGCTCCGATTGAGCCATCAACTTTATCTCGACTTAACTCAACTCGAATCTATCTCTAGGAAAGAATCTAGTTAATTATCACTTAATTAATTGTATTAACATAATTTTATTTATTTAAGATTGAAGAAGATTTTCGATAAAAAATTTTCTTAACAAACAATTTTTATTAAAACTAATTTATTTCTTGCAGACATTGCAAAAAGGTAAAAGTTCTTTAGCAGACATGCTATTTGGAATGCATTTATCAGACACCGGAATAAAAAGGTACCCTTTACGAAATCGGAGACGAATTCTTCAATACGCAATCACCTTGTTTCTTAAAGAATACGACGAAACGTAAGATAACAATTCCAAAATTGAATTAATTACTTATTAATTTTTATTATCTCTTTTAGATATGTAACCGGATTACGTTCGAAACTTCAAATAAATTACCCTTTACACCAAAACCTAAACCAAAGCATAACCAGTGATATCAACAAAAATTCAACGTTTATAGTCCAATACCCAGGCGATGTAAATTTCTACGAATACCTCCCATTCGTTGTAGCTTTATTCTTAGTATTTTTCTACTATTACTATTCAGTCCGAAAAATGGAAGTGATCAAATCAAGATTGGGAATGGCTTTCACCGTAATCGTAACAGTCCAAACAAGTATAAGCATGACTTTTGGACTTTGTTTTTTCTTTGGATTAACGTTATCATCAATGGCGAAACAAATATTTCCTTATTTAGTGATAATAGTCGGAGTAGAAAACGTTTTGGTTCTAACAAAAAGTGTCGTCTCAACCCCGGAACATTTAGACATAAAAATAAGAATAGCCCAAGGATTAAGTAAAGAGGGGTGGTCGATAACGAAAAATTTGTTACTTGAAATAACGATTTTAACGATTGGGTTATTTACGTTTATTCCGTTTATTCAAGAATTTTGTATTTTTGGGATTGTCGCGTTATTATCGGATTTTTTCTTACAAATGTTGTTTTTTTCGACGATTTTGGGAATCGATACGAGGCGGATGGAAAATTCATCGGAAAAAACCGATTTTAGAAATAATTTGTATCAAAATAATTTTGAAAAAATCTCTTTAAACAACACAGCACCAGTTAAAGGATTGATTCGATCGAAATCTCACCCGAGATTAAACTCACATCATGCTAACGTTCATAACTACGAAAAAAAAATTCCGAAACGAGTGAGATTAGTTAATATTTGGGCGAGAACTCGATTTTTTCAACGTTCTTTTATGATATTAACGATAGCTTGGATTAGTATGATTTTGTATAATTCGGGGTTGATGAAATATTATTTCGTTGATATCATTGAAAATAATGGATTGAAAGATGAAAAAAATTCGACTCCTTTTAATTTTAATCCTTTGATTAAATCGAGGAATGATTCGTTTTTGAAAGAATCGATTGCGCAACCGTCTTTGAGTTATCTACTTAATAACACGGAAGAATTACAAAAATTGTTGCATTCGGAGTATTCGCCTTGGTTGAAATTATCTACACAGCATTGGTCATCGATTTTATTGAAGTATAATGTTTCGTTGAGTGGAAAACACATTGCTATCTTACCACCGATTACTATTTCACACGCGATCCCGCCTGAACAAGCTTTGTTATTGAGAAATCCGAAGGAAAAGAATCAAAAATTTGAATGGAATTCTTTGGCTGCAGCTTTAGATCCGATTGATTTTTCAGGTAAAATTTGTTTTTTTAATTAAATTAATTTTCTAAATTAGGAAAATAATTTGCATATACAGGATGAGTCAATAGTGCGAGAACGGAAAATTATGGCTTTACCACTGAAAATTTAGAAAAATTTTTTATGTCATCATACATTATTATCGAAGCTGCATCGATTAAAATTATTTTCAGCTATACACGGTGTTTCACAATTCCAGAACCCTACTCAACTTCATTTTTTAAACGGAATCCTACATTTTTCATACATTTTTTTAGATATGTTGATTACCTGTCTTAAATGGTATAAATGCGTATCTTGTTTTCAAATTTTGAATGCAAGGTTGCCAAGTTATTAATCATATTGTGCAATTTTTTGAAAAATCTTGTGACTTAAAATTCATTACCATTTACATTTAATTATTATTATTAAATATTGAAGATTGCAATTTGGCATATCAATAAACAAAACTTTGGTCTTTGAAACCGTACTAATACTATTCGATAACATCATACAATCAACATATCTAAAAAGATGTATAGGATTCCATTTAAAAAATGAAGTTGAGTAGGGTTCTGGAATTGTGAAACAACCTGTATAGTTGAAAATAATTTCAATCGATACAGCTTTGATTGTAATGTATGATGACACAAAAACATTTTCTTTATTTTCAACAGTAAGGCCGCAATCTTCCATCCTCGCACTATTGACTCACCCTGTATAAATTAATTTTTGAAAATATTCCCTGATTTTTTTTGTGGTTGGATTGGATTGGATTTCAACTTCCTATCATTCCTCATATTGAATGGTATGAAGTTGAAGATCAACCCAACTCAACCATAGAAAAGGAAAATCAACTCCAAGATGACAAATTGTCTAAGTTCAATTCAATATAATATCCCTCAAATAAGAAAAGATCAAACCCAAAATTCTTCTATGGCTGGGTTGGGTTGAGCTTCAATTTTATACTACCCTTAATATTCAATGGTATGAAGTTGCAGCTCAACTCAACCCAACCACAGAAGAAAAAATCAAACCCAAAATTAGGAAATATTTTTGGAAATATTCCTTGATTTTTTTTGTGGTTGGGTTGGGTTGGACTTCCACTTCATTCCATCTTTGATATTGAATGGTATGAAGTTGTAGATCAACCCAGCTAAATCATAGAAAAGCAAAATCCTCTCCAAAACAACAAATCGTCTAAGTTCAATTCAATATGAGAGATGGGACCAAGTTGGGTTGGATTGAACTGTATCTTTATATCGTTCAATATGAGGGATGGCACGAAGTTGAAGCTTAACCCAACCCAACCTTCAATTTCATATCATCCCTCAATTAAGATAAGATCTAACCCATAATTCCTCTATGGCTTGGTTGGGTTGAGCTTCAATTTCATGCCATCCTTCATATTCAATGGTATAAAAGTTGAAGATCAACTCAACCCAACCACAGAAGAAAAAATAAAACCCAAAATTAGGAAATATTTTTATTTTTGGAAATATTCCTTGATTTTTTTGTGGTTGGGTTGGGTTGGACTTCACCTTCTACCATCCCTTATATTGAATGGTATGAAGTTGGAGATCAACCCAGCTCAACCATAAAAAAGCAAAATCAACCCTAAAACAACAAATCGTCTAAGTTCAATTCAATATGAGAGATGGTATCAAGTTGGGTAGGATTGAACTCTATCTTCATACCGTTGAATATGAGGGATGGTACGAAGTTGAAGCTTAACCCAACCCAACCTTCAATTTCATATCATTCCTCAAATAAGAAAAGATCAAACTCAAAATTTTTCTATGGCTGGGTTGGGTTGAGCTTCAATTTCATACCATCCTTCGTATTCAATGGTATGAAGTTGGAGCTCAACTCAACCCAACCATAGAAGAAAAAATCAAACCCAAAATTAGGAAATACTTTATTATTGGAAATATTTCTTGATATAAACCAAAAATTCGTCTATGGCTGGGTTGGGTTGAGCACCATTGAATATGAAGTATGGTATGAAATTGACTCAACCCAACCCAGCCATAGAAGAATTTTTGGTTTGATCTTTTTCTATTTGAGCGATGATATCAAATTGAAGGTTGGGTTGAGATAAGCTACAACTTCGTACCCTCCCTCATATTAAACCCAACTTGATTCCATCTCTCATATTGAATTGAACTTAGACGATTTGTTGTTTTAGGGTTGATTTTGCTTTTTTATGGTTGAGCTGGGTTGATCTCCAACTTCATACCATTCAACATAAGGAATCGTAGAAGCTGAAGTCCAACCAAACCCAACCACAGAAGAAAAAATCAAACCCAAAGAAGCTTAACACTTCTATGGCTGTGTTGAGTTGCTTGAGTTGCTTCAATTTCATACCATCCTTCGTATTCAAAGGTATGAAGTTGGAGCTCAACTCAACCCAACCACAGAAGAAAAAAATCAAACCCAAAATTAGGAAATATTTTTATTTTTGGAAATATGCCTTGATTTTTTTGTAGTTGAATTAGATTGGACTTCAACTTGATACCATCCCTTATATTGAATGATATGAAGTTGGAGTTCAACCCAGCTCAACCATAGAAAAGCAAAATCTACTCCAAAACAACAAATCGTCTAAGTTCAATTCAAAATGAGAGATGGTATCAAGTTGGGTTGAACTCTATCTTCATACCGTTGAATATGAGGGATGGTACGAAGTTGAAGCTTAACCCAACCCAACCTTCAATTTCATATCATTCCTCAAATAAGAAAAGATCAAACTCAAAATTTTTCTATGGCTGGGTTGGGTTGAGCTTCAATTTCATACCATCCTTCATATTCAATGGTATGAAGTTGGAGATCAACACAACCCAACCACAAAAGAAAAAATCAAACCCAAAATTAGGAAATATTTTTATTTTTTGAAATTTTCCCTGATTCTTTTGTGGTTGGGTTGGGCTGGACTTTAGCTTCATACCATCCCTCATATTGAATAGTATTAAGTTGGAGATTAACCTAGCTCAACCATAAAAAAGCAAAATCAACCCCAAAGCAACAAATCGTCTAAGCTTAATTCGATATGAGAGATGGAACCAAGTTGGCTTGGGTTGAACTCTATCTTCATATCGTTTAATATGAGGGAGGGTACGAAGTTGAAGCTTATCTCAACCCAACCTTCAATTTGATATCATCCCTCAAATAAAAAAAGATCAAACTCAAAATTCTTCTATGGCTGGGTTGGGTTGAGCTTCAATTTCATACATCATGAAGTTGTAGATCAACTCATACATAGAAAAGCAAAATTCACCTCAAAACAACAAATTGTCTAAGTTCAATTCAATATGAGAGATGGAATCAAATTGGGTTGGGTTGAACTCTATCTTTATTCTGTTCAATATGAGGGATGGTATGAAGTTGAAGCTTAACCTAACCCAACCTTCAATTTCATATCATTCCTTAAATAAGAAAAGATCAAACTCAAAATTCTTCTATGGCTAGGTTGAGCTTCAGTTTCATACCATCCTTCATATTCAACGCTATGAAGTTGGAGCTCAACTCAACCCAACTACAGAAGAAAAAATCAAACCCAAAATTAGGAAATATTTTTATTTTTGGAAATATTCCCCGATTTTTTTTGTGGTTGGACTTCAACTTCATACCATCCCTTATATTGAATGGTATGAAGTTGGAGATCAACCCAGCTCATCCATAGAAAAGCAAAATCAACCCCAAAACAACAAATCGTCTAAGCTCAACTCAATATGAAAGATGGAATCAAGTTGTATTGGGTTGAACTCTATCTTCATATCGTTCAATATGAGTTAAGGTACGAAGTTGAAGCTTCGTACCATAACTTCAACCCAACGTTCAATTTCATGTCATCCCTCAAATAAGAAAAGATCAAACCCAAAATTCTTCTATGGCTGGGTTGGGTTGAGCTTATTTTTAGAAATATTCTTTGATTTTTTTTTGTGGTTGAATTGGGTTGGACTACAACTTTATACCATCTTCATACCATCAACCCCAAAACAACAAATCGTCTAAGTTCAATTCAAAATGAGAAATGGTATCAAGTTGGGTTGGGTTGAACTCTATCTTCATACCATTCAATTTGAGGGATGGTACGAAGTTGAAGCTTAACCCAAGTTTCGTACCATAACTTCAACCCAACGTTCAATTTCATATCATCCCTCAAATAAGAAAAGATCAAACCCAAAATTCTTCTATGGCTGGGTTGGGTTGAGCTTCAATTTCATACCATCCTTCATATTCAATTGTATGAAGTTGGATCTCAATTCAACCCAACCACGGAACAAAAAATCAAACTCAAAATTAAGAAATATTTTTATTTTGGAAATATTCCTTGATTTTTTTGTGGTTGGGTTGGGCTTCAATGTCGTATCATCCCTCATATTGAATGGTATGAAGTTGGAGATCAACCCAACTCAGCCATAGAAAAGCAATTCAATTCCAAAACAACAAATCGTCCAAGTTCAATTCAAAATGAGAGATGGTATCAAGTTGGGTTGAACTCTATCTTCATACCGTTGAATATGAGGGATGGTACGAAGTTGAAGCTTAACCCAACCCAATCTTCAATTTCATATCATCCCACAAATAATAATAGATCAAATCCAAAATTTTTTTATGGCTGGGTTGGATTGACCTTCAATTTCATATCATATCCCTCAAATAAGAAAAGATCAAACCCAAAATTCTTCTATGGCTGGGTTGGGTTGAGCTTCAATTTCATACCATCCTTCATATTCAATTGTATGAAGTTGGATCTCAATTCAACCCAACCACGGAACAAAAAATCAAACTCAAAATTAAGAAATATTTTTATTTTTGGAAATATTCCTTGATTTTTTTGTGGTTGGGTTGGGCTTCAATGTCGTATCATCCCTCATATTGAATGGTATGAAGTTGGAGATCAACCCAACTCAGCCATAGAAAAGCAATTCAATTCCAAAACAACAAATCGTCCAAGTTCAATTCAAAATGAGAGATGGTATCAAGTTGGGTTGAACTCTATCTTCATACCGTTGAATATGAGGGATGGTACGAAGTTGAAGCTTAACCCAACCCAATCTTCAATTTCATATCATCCCACAAATAATAATAGATCAAATCCAAAATTTTTTTATGGCTGGGTTGGATTGACCTTCAATTTCATATCATATCCCTCAAATAAGAAAAGATCAAACCCAAAATTCTTCTATGGCTGGGTTGGGTTGAGCTTCAATTTCATACCATCCTTCATATTCAATTGTATGAAGTTGGATCTCAATTCAACCCAACCACGGAACAAAAAATCAAACTCAAAATTAAGAAATATTTTTATTTTGGAAATATTCCTTGATTTTTTTGTGGTTGGGTTGGGCTTCAATGTCGTATCATCCCTCATATTGAATGGTATGAAGTTGGAGATCAACCCAACTCAGCCATAGAAAAGCAATTCAATTCCAAAACAACAAATCGTCCAAGTTCAATTCAAAATGAGAGATGGTATCAAGTTGGGTTGAACTCTATCTTCATACCGTTGAATATGAGGGATGGTACGAAGTTGAAGCTTAACCCAACCCAATCTTCAATTTCATATCATCCCACAAATAATAATAGATCAAATCCAAAATTTTTTTATGGCTGGGTTGGATTGACCTTCAATTTCATATCATATCCCTCAAATAAGAAAAGATCAAACCCAAAATTCTTCTATGGCTGGGTTGGGTTGAGCTTCAATTTCATACCATCCTTCATATTCAATTGTATGAAGTTGGATCTCAATTCAACCCAACCACGGAACAAAAAATCAAACTCAAAATTAAGAAATATTTTTATTTTTGGAAATATTCCTTGATTTTTTTGTGGTTGGGTTGGGCTTCAATGTCGTATCATCCCTCATATTGAATGGTATGAAGTTGGAGATCAACCCAACTCAGCCATAGAAAAGCAATTCAATTCCAAAACAACAAATCGTCCAAGTTCAATTCAAAATGAGAGATGGTATCAAGTTGGGTTGAACTCTATCTTCATACCGTTGAATATGAGGGATGGTACGAAGTTGAAGCTTAACCCAACCCAATCTTCAATTTCATATCATCCCACAAATAATAATAGATCAAATCCAAAATTTTTTTATGGCTGGGTTGGATTGACCTTCAATTTCATATCATATCCCTCAAATAAGAAAAGATCAAACCCAAAATTCTTCTATGGCTGGGTTGGGTTGAGCTTCAATTTCATACCGTCCTTCATATTGAATGGTATGAAGTTGTAGATCAACCCAGTTCAATCATAGAAAAGCAAAATCATCTTCAAAACAACAAATCATCTAAGTTCAATCCAATATGAGAGATGGTAGCAAGTTGGGTTGGGTTGAACTCTATCTTCATACCGTTCAATATCAGGGATGGTACGAAGTTGAAGCTTAACCTAACCCAACCTTCGATTTCATATCATCCCTCAAATAAGAAAAAATCAAACCCAATATCAGGAAATACTTTTATTTTTGGAAATATTCCTTGATTTTTTTTTGTGATTGGGTTGGAGTTCAATTTGATATCATCCCTCAAATAAGAAAATATCAAATCCAAAATTCTTCTATGGCTGGGTTGGGTTGAGTTTCAATTTCATACCATTCTTCATGTTCAATGGTATGAAGTTCAACTCAACTCAACCACAAAAGAAAAAATTAAAACCAAAATTAGGATATATTTTTATTTTTGGAAATATTCCCTAATTAAAAAAAATTGTTTTTCATCCTTCATATTGAATGATATGAAGATAGAGATTAACCCACCCAAATTTATTTTAATTTTTTCCCAAATTCCTTAATTCTATTCAATTTAATAACAAAAAAGGTCAATTTTTTTTTAAAAAAGTTTGCCTACAACGATTCGATTTTTATTATTATTAAATTCTATTTCACCTAATTTCCAAAAAACTATAAAAATGAATTTTAAAACTGCATAATTTTCTAAATAATTTTGTATTAATTTTTTTATATACAGAGGGTGCCTCAAATTTAAACAACCTCCCACAATCTGAAAGACCACTTTACCCAACATCACCAATGGAAATATTTTTAATAACAATCCTCGCGATAATAAGCATCACCGTTTTGTCCTACATCGTCGTTGTCCTTTACAAAACAGTATGCTCACGGAATTACGCCGAATGGCGCACTTCATGGACAAAAGAAAAAACGGAAGAAACAGCCGATGTCCCCGTTATGTTAGAAGTTGTACCAATCGTTTTAAAAGGCCACCTCCAAGAAGTCGAGTGTTTAGCAACCGATGGGACGAGCGTCGTTAGTAGTTGCCTTGGGGGGCAATTAAAAGTTTGGGACTCAGTTACCGGGGAATTACAATCAACAATCGACCGCAATTTGTAAAAAAAAAATCTTATTTTTATTAAAAAAAAAAATTAATAATTTTTTTTTAGTTTCTTTCGTAAACAACGTAGTAATACATTAGAAGATTGCGACGATAATAACATTTCCGATTACGAATCAAGTTCCCCACCATCACGTGAAAGTAGTTTATTACAATTTCCGAGTTTAAAAGATAAGATTTGTTTGAATTTCTCGAATGCTCTGTACAAACAAGTTTCCGATAATCATTCGAAACGTTTCGATTTCGGCGAAGAGTATCGGCTTTTATACTCAGAACGACCACAAAACATTCAAAGCCATAACAAAGCGTTATCTTGGTTAAGACAAACCGAACAATACCGAGACGAAGAAACGAGTTCAAGTTGCGAAAACTTAATACAAATCGACGAAAAGAACGAGAAAAACGCAGTTTTTATCAAAAAATATAAATTCTCGCCTATTTGGTGTATGGATTTCCTCGATAATTTAGTCGTGATTGGATGTGCGGATGGGAGATTAGAATTTTGGGAGGGAACAACGGGAAAATTTAAATACATTTACGAAGATGATTCCGATAACGGCGGGGTGACCTCGGTTAAAATGATCGGATCGAGGGTTATCGCCGCTAGGTTGCACGGAACGATCGATTTTTTACAATTGCAAAGTTATAATCAAGGGAGAGCGATCGATTGGAATTTTTCGTGCGCTTATAGGAGGACTCACATTCGAACCGGTTCGACGGGATCGATAAGCGACGCTAAAAATGTTATTCAAATCTCTGAAAATGCAAAGGAAGATATGAGATGTTTTAAAATGCTTTGTGCGAAAGCGCATCAGCAGCCGATAACGTGTTTGGACTGCGAGGGGGGTCGAATTTTAACTGGAAGTCAAGATCATACTTTGAAAGTTTTTAGGTTGGAAGATGGGACGCCTTTGTATACTTTGCATGGGCATTGCGGACCGATAACTTGTTTGTTTATTGATAGGGTTAGTCCTGGAACCTCTGGAAGTGGATCTCAAGATGGAATGTTGTGTATTTGGGATTTATTAACTGGTAAATATAAAATAGGGATAAAATTAGGATAATTTAACGCAAATTATCTGAATAATAATTTTAAGCACTTGAACTTAGTGCCCTAAGGAGTTATAACTTATAACCTTTAAAAGTTAAATCTTAAATTTTTAAATTGTAGCAGTGTACTAAGGCACCTCTGAAGATTAATTAAGGGTGGTGTACATTAAATTTTGATAGATTTTTTTCACCACTATAACCTCATTTCATGTAATAATGTCTTAGGTCCTTCAAAAGATGGGAAAATTACTCACCTACAATTCATCACCTCTTCCCTGAATTCAGTACACTTCACCAGGAGATGTTAAAAAATTCTTAGCCCTCCACACCTAACTGTACCAAATCCTCCATCCAATATCTGTTCACAATATCATTTCCACACCTAATCCTCCATAATGTAATACTTTGGTAACCCCTCCACCACAACTTCGCCATATTTCTGATTCCACCTGCTTTTTCTTTTCGCCATTCCTTCTTGTAGTCCTCATCCGTGACCCTGCTTCCCAGCTGTTTCAACATCTCCATCCTCTTCTTTCCTTTCATGTTGTCTATTTCATGCATCATTACTCTTCCTATCAAGCTCTTCAACATTATCTTCATTTTACCCACATCTCTCCTAGAAATCTTTTCACCCCATCCCCAAATCTATACCAAAATTAATTTGCCATCGCTGCCACCATTTTATGGTTGTTCAAGCACCCATACAACATTTTTAGTGGGTGCACCCATATGGTTAGACATCAAATATGTGGGTTCTCTGAGTGCACAATCACCAATATAGGGTTGTTAGAACTGTTTTACCTTTAGAATTCTTGAAATGCTTCCAAAAGACTTGACATTACCTCTAGAAGACTCGACTTGCTTCCAGAAGACTTGAAATTGCCTCTAGAAATCTTGGAATGCTTCCAAAAGATTTAATACTGCCCTTAAAAGACTGGAAATGATTCCAGAAGACTTAATATTGCTCTTAGAAGAGTTGATGCTGCTTTTAGTAAACTTCAAATCCTTCCAGAAAATTGGATATTGCGTCTAGAAGTCTTAAACGACTTCAAACTGCTTTTAGAAGACTTGAAATGTTTCCAGAAAATTTGAAATGTTTCCAGAGGACTTAATATTGGTCTTAGAAGAGTTGATGCAGCTTGAAATGCTTCCAGAATATTGGATATTGTGTCTAGAAATCTTAAAATACTTGAAGCTGCTTCTAGAAGACTTGAAATGTTTTCAGAAGACTTGACATTGCCTCTAGAAGTCTTGAAATGCTTCCAAAAACCTTGACATTGCTGTTAGAAGACTTGAAATGGTTCCAGAAGATTGGATGTTACCTCTAGAATTCTTGAAGTGCTTCCAAAAGACTTGACATTGCCTCTAGAAAACTCGGCATACTTCCAGAAGATTTGATATTGCCTCTAGAAGTCTTGAAATGCTTCCAAAAACTTTGACATCGCTCTTAGAAGACTTGAAATGCTACCAGAAGACTTGAAATTGCCTCTAGAAGTCTTGGAATGCTTCCAAAAGATTTAATACTGCCCCTAAAAGACTAGAAATGATTCCAGAAGACTTAATATTGCTCTTAGAAGAGTTGATGCTGCTTTTAGTAAACTTCAAATGCCTCCAGAAAATTGGATATTGCGTCTAGAAGTCTTAAACGACTTCAAACTGCTTCTAGAAGACTTGAAATGTTTCCAGAAAATTTGAAATGTTTCCAGAGGACTTAATATTGGTCTTAGAAGAGTTGATGCAGCTTGAAACGCTTCCAGAATATTGGATATTGTGTCTAGAAATCTTAAAATACTTGAAGTTGCTTCTAGAAGACTTGAAATGTTTTCAGAAGACTTGATATTGCCTCTAGAAGTCTTGAAATGCTTCCAAAAACCTTGACATTGCTGTTAGAAGACTTGAAATGGTTCCAGAAGATTGGATGTTACCTCTAGAATTCTTGAAATGCTTCCAAAAGGCTTGACATTGCCTCTAAAAAACTCGGCATACTTCCAGAAGACTTGATATTGCCTCTAGAAGTCTTGAAATGCTTCCAAAAACTTTGACATCTTTCTTAGAAGAAGACTTGAAATGCTACCAGAAGACTTGAAATTGCCTCTAGAAGTCTGGAAATGCTTCCGAAAGACTTAATATTGCCCCTAGAAAACTTGAAATGTTTCTAGAAGACTTAATATTGCTCTTAGAAGAGTTGATGCTGCTTTTAGTAAACTTCAAATGCTTCCAGAAAATTGGATATTGCGTCTAGAAGTCTTAAAGACTTTAAACTGCTTCTAGAAGACTTGAAATGTTTTCGAAGACTTGATATTGCCTCTAGAAATCTTGGAATGCTTCCAAAAGATTTAATACTGCCCCTAGAAAACTTAAAATATTTCCAGAAAACTCGATATTGCTCCTGGAAGAGTTGTTGCTGCTTTTAGTAGATTCGAAATGCCTCCAGAAGATTGGATATTGAATCTAGACGTCTTAAAATGTTTCCAAAAGACTTGAAACTGCTTTTAGAAGACTTGAAATGATTCCAGAAGACTTAATATTGCCTTTAAAAGGTTTGTTTTCCTTCCAGAAGACTTGAAATACTGCTAGAAGATTTGATATTACTTCCGGAATACTTGAAGTGCCTCCAAAAGGCTTGATACTGCTTCTAGCAAGCTTAATATTACTTCTAGAAGACTTGTACTGCTTCTAGAAGTCTTGAAATGATTCTAAATTACTAAAAACTACTTCAAGACAACTTGATGTTGCCTTTAGATGTCTTGAAATGCTTCCAAAATACTTAATACTACTTGTAGAAGACTTGAAATGCTTGCAAAAGACTTGATATTGCCTCTAGAATGTTGGTAATGTTCCCAAAAGACTTGAAACGCTTCCAGAAGATGTGACATTTTTTCTGGAAGATTTGAAATGTCTCCAAAATTCTTGATACTGCTTCTAGCAGACTTGATGTTACTTCCAGAACACTTGATATTGTCTCTAAAAGGCTTGTACTAATTCCATAAGATTTTGAAATGCTTTTAGAAAATTATTGCTTCCAGAAGACTTGATGTTGCGCCTAGAGTCTTGAAATGCTTCCAAAATAATTAATACTGTTTCTGGAACATTTGATATTGCTTCTAGAAGGGTTGTAATGCTTGCAGAAGACTTGAAACGTTTCCAGAAAACTTAATACAGCTTTTAAAGGACTTGAACTTCTTCCAGAAGATTTGGTATTACCTCTGGTAGACTTGAAATACTTTTAGAAGACTTGATGTTGCTTTTAGCAGACTTGATATTCCTTCCAGAAGATTTCAAATGCTTCTAGAAGACTTGAAATGCTTCAAAAAGACTTGATACTGCTTCTATAAGCCTTGATGTGGCTTCTAGGCGACTTGACATTGCCTATAGAAATCTTGAAATGTTTCCAAAAAACTTGTTACTGCTTTTAGATGTCTAGTTGTACTTCCAGAAGACTTGAAATGCGTCCAGAAAACTTAATACGCTAAAATCAGAGACATTGCCTCTAAAAATCTTGAAATGCTTCCAAAACTGCACTCATACAATATTGTTAATAATTTTATCTGGGTTATCTTGTTCAATTAATGTATTGTTGAGCTTTTTCTTTCCAATTCAGTCCCAGTCAATGTACGTTTTCTGGAAACACATATTTTGAATTTTTTTAGACCTAAATCGTCGTTTAAGTCTCTTTTTTTATAAAAACGCCGACGCCTATAATCTTCCTTTCTTGTTGTTTTCCTTAAATTTGTATCCCAAATATGTGTACTCACTTCAATTCTCTTGCAGAACTTAGTCATTTAGTCGTCCTTCTTGATAAAATATTTATCCTTTTGGCAATTTATCGTCTATATCCGCTGTGTATAAATCAAAAGGGATGGGACTTAGTGGACATCTTTGCCTCAATCCTTCATCGTTCAAAAACCACTGGCTTAGATCTTTTTGCACATTTATTCTGAAGATGGTGATTATCTTCTTCCATAATTTCTCTCTATTTAATTTCCTAAAGGCCTTTTTTAAATCGATAAACAGAGCATAAAGCTTTCCTCCAACTAGGTGTTTTAATCTCCTCTCTTTCTAGGCTTTGCCTGACCATTTAGTTCGAGTTCCCTATTCTTTGTCTCTTTCTCCAGTCTTTTAAGCAGTATCTTCGTGTATATCTTGTACAATATATTCAATAAGCTGATATTTATACAACTCACTACTGTATATTTCCTTCTTTTCTTGCAAAATTGATTTATTATTGTCGTTCTCTACCTCTTCGTAAACCTTTCTCTCTTCATGCCCTTTTCATTGCCATTTACAACCTCTTTTTCACTTTCACCGTTGCCATCTATGTCTGCTTCTTTTCAAGGAGCCTTTCCTTTCTTTTCTCCAGTCCTCCCAATGCATACTTCATTTCCTTTGTTATCTCATCTTCTCCTTATTCTCTTTTTACCAACTCCTCTATCAGTGTTCTATCTGTTACTTATTCACTTTCTTATTTTATTAATGTATCTGCTGTCTCACCAACCTAATTTAAAAACATCAACCGTCTTTCTCTCCCTCAGCTCCTTCTTGTTTCCTTCTGTATATTTTTTCGAGGTAAAAATTTAACTTTAAACCAAACTCGAACAGAAATCAACAATACACAAAATGAACGTAACCATGAATAATAATTGCAAGCAACTTCATATAGACGTTTAACAATGTTAAAGGGGAATTCCCTAAATATCATTCTTTCATTATTTGTGAGGAAATTTTGTTAACTATCCGGAATGTCTAGACATAGAGGCCAAACGACTGTTGAAGTGAGAAAATTAGTTATTAAAGATTTTTAGGAGGGAAAATTTGTGCGAGAGATTGCCAAAATTGTTGATGGAAGTCATTTTATGGTCAATGGCATAATAAGGCGCTTTAAAATCAGCAGTTGGATGATAAATAAGCAGATTTAGAAACATACAGATTCGAAAATACGATATTTAGTTCGTAAAATAAAGAAAGATGACTTGGAAAAGAAAGTCGGTGCGTCAACTATCAGAAATGTACTTCATAATGTTTGAATGGTAGAAAAGCAAAGTGAAAATCATTAATTACTAAAAGGAACCAGAGTATTAGATCAATATTCGCAAAACAGCATGAAAACAAAGATTTTTCTTTGCGGAAACAGTTCTTTTTACTGATGAAAGTGAATATAACATTTTTGGTTTGGATGGTAAACCATATATATATATGTGGGATCAAATTCCCCGAGGTACCGGTTGAGAAGTGGAAGAGAGAGAAGGAAGAAGGGATGCGAATGTTGTATGTAGGATCGAGGGAATCAGTCAGTGAGAAGTAGTAAGAGAGTGAGGACGTTTTACCAAAGTGGTGTATTTTGAAGCATTTGAGATGTGTTTGTAAAGTTGTTGAGAAGTAAAAGAGACGATTTATCGATAAACTGTTTTTATTGTCTCCCACAATATCCAGCTAACCCACAAATTTTGGGGGCTCGTCCGGGATTAGATTAATTAACGGGTCTGGATACGGTGTGTAGACAAAAGACGTTGGTGCGCGAACGTTAAGACGCGGCGAGTGGCGCGACGTGTGACGCGACGTTGAGAAACAACGTGTGTTTTTACGTAAATATCGATTTTAAACGAGACAGCTGATTGTGTACGAATACATTCCGGGAAGTATTGATTTTTATCAAAATGAGTGAAAACGGCGAAAATATAAATAGCGACAATCTTGATAATTTGACATGTGGTACGAAAAAGGAATATGAACTATTATTACGTGAACGAGAACTTATACAACGTGAACGAGAACTAATGAACAGTACATTAGACAGATCGATAACATCACCATCATCCAATGATAATTTGGGACAAGTTGTGCAGATGATTCCTGAGTTTAATCCTTCGCGAATGGCTAGCTTATCCTCGAAACAATGGATAACAAAGATTGAACAAATCGCGAGTTCCTACAATGTTGAGAGTGATGTTTTGGCATTACATGCGTCGACCAAGCTTCGTGGAGCAGCACGTTTGTGGTATGACGGCGTACCTGAATGTGCCACAAGATGGGAGAATTTCAAAACCGAATTTTTAAAAGCTTTTCCTACCAACTTTGACGAATCCGCCATTCACGCACAATTAATGCGAAGAAAAAAGAAGAAGGAAGAAACTTACGAAGAATATTTCTACGAAATGGTGGCTATATCGAAGAAAGGGTCTATCTCTGATCAAACTGTGATCAAATACATAATTGGAGGATTAAATCAACCAGACTTAGCCAGAGTGTTGGCATTACAGTTTTATTCAGATCCAATCGACTTGTTACAGCGCATTAAAAACTACGAAGCGACTTTTCAGCCTGAAAAAAATGAAAAACCGACATTTGGCAGAAATCAGCAGAATTTCAAGCGAGAAGATACGAGGTTCCCCAAAAAGTGTTACAACTGTAATGAAAGCGGACATTTAGCTGTAAATTGTGACCGACCAAAGAAACGACGTTGTTTTTCCTGTAACCAGCCGGGTCACATTGCAAGCCAATGTACCAATAAAAATTCAACCGGTCAAAATACTAGAGCGAACGTATCTATGGTAACCGTTACAGACTTTTCAGTTGTAATGATTAGCATCGACGGACATGAAGTTAATACACTCATTGACACAGGCAGTGATGTAAACCTTATACAAAGCAGTATGTATTTGAAAATTGGCCAACCTGCGTTACAATCTGAAGAAGTTGAACTACTTGGATTGGGAACTACAAGAACTAAATCATTTGGAAGCTGTACGACATGTGTGAAGATTAATGACGATGAATATGAAACGAAGATGCTTGTTGTTCAGGATAATGCTTTGAGAGTTCCAGTAATTTTGGGAAGCGCTTTATTGAGGGAAGCTCGTGTGATTGTGGATCCATCCGGGGTTAAAATAGAAAAACTGAAAAAAGTAAAGAAAGTTGAAATTGAAGAAGAAAATTTAGAAGAATCAACAGAAAATGTCGATGAAGCAAATGTTTATCAAGTTTATTACGAGGAAGATGATTTAAATTTGGATCATGTTAAAGAAAAAGATGTTGTAGAACAAATTCTACGTTTAAAGACAGATTATGATCCGGTGGGAAATAAAGTATTTGACACTGACCTTCAAACTAAAATCATTTTAAAGGATGAAACTCCTATTTATCAACGGCCTAGAAGACTTTCTGAATATGAAAAACGAGAGGTGAGGAAACAGCTTCAACAATGGTTAAGTGATGGAATAATTCAGCCGAGTACTTCTGAATTTACCAGTCCCATGGTGTTGGCTAAGAAGAAAAGCGGAGAAATCCGAATATGTATTGATTTTAGAAAACTTAATGACAAGATTGTTAAGGACAGGTATCCGTTACCATTAATAGAAGACCAACTGGATAGACTGAGAGATGCTAGAGTGTTTAGCACGCTTGACCTAAAGAATGGATTTTTCCACGTACCGTTGAACCGAGAAAGTAGAAAGTATACTTCATTTCTGACTCCAGATGCCCAATACGAATTTCTGAGAACTCCTTTTGGATTATGTAATTCTCCGGCCGTCGTTCAGCGGTTTATCAATGAAGTTTTCAGGACACACATCAGAGACGGAGAGGTACTAACTAACATATTTAGATGATGTTGTAATTGTCGCATCCGACAAAAGACAAGCTTTGGATCGACTTACCCGCGTAATAAAAACAGCAGAAAGTTATGGTTTACAAATAAATTGGAAAAAATGTCAATTGATGAAAACAGATATCACCTATTTGGGACATTATATCGAGCATAACCTTATTCGACCATCAGAGGAGAAAACATTAGCTGTACAAAGATTTCCAAAACCTACAACTGTTCAGCAGGTACAGAGTTTTCTTGGATTAACGGGGTATTTTCGTAAATTTATTAGAGATTATGCACACATTGCAAAACCATTAAGCGACTTACTGGGTAAAAACATTAAATTCAAATTTGAAGCACCACAAGAAATTGCATTTGCGATGTTGAAGGATTTGTTGACTAAAAGACCAGTATTGGGAATTTATCATCCTGAAGCTATAACCGAATTACACACCGATGCATCAAAACATGGTTATGGAGCGGTACTTTTGCAGAAAGGTGAAGACGGTAAAATGCACCCTATTTACTATATGAGTAAGAAAACAACTCCGGCAGAACAAAATTATTGTAGTTACGAGCTCGAAACGTTAGCTGTGATAACAGCCTTGAAGAAATTCAGAATCTACCTACAGGGACTCAAGTTTAAAATTGTAACAGACTGTGCAGCATTATCCATGACATTGAAAAAAAATGATTTGTCACCTAAACTGGCTAGATGGGCTATGTTTTTGGGGGAGTTTCAATACGAAATTGAACATCGACCAGGTACTAAAATGGCACACTGTGATGCTCTTTCAAGAAATATTTTGACTGTCAAAATTAATTCTGAAGTAATCGAGCAAGTGAAACGAGCGCAAGCTGATGATGAGTTTATTAGGACGATAATAAAATTATTAGAAAATGACCAACCACATGAAGACTACCAGTTAAAATATGGGATATTATATAAAACAGTACAGGGAATAGATTTGATCGTGATACCAAGTAAAATGTAAATGGATATAATAAGAAAAACACATGAGAGTAATGGACATTTTTTCCATCAAAAAAACTGAAGATATAATTTTACGCGATTTTTGGATTCCAAAACTTAGATCGAAAATTGAACAATGTATCAAGAACTGCGTTAGATGTATCCTAGCCGAAAGAAAACACGGAAAGCAAGAAGGTTTTCTAAATCCAATTCCAAAAGAAGAAATTCTACAAACTTACCATATGGATCATCTAGGACCACTTGAAACTACAGCTAAGGGCTATAAGTATTTGCTGGTAATCGTTGATAGTTTTACTAAATTTGTGTGGCTATACCCTACCAAAACTGTCACAACGGAAGAAACTATCGCCAAATTGGAACAGCAGAAGATGTTATTTGGTAATCCTGAGCATATTAACACCGATAGAGGAACAGCTTTCACGGCAGAAAAGTTCAAGACTTATTGTCGAGATGAAAATATTCGATTAACTCACATAACCACAGGTGTACCGAGAGCTAATGGACAAGTTGAAAGGATCAACCGTATAGTAATACCGATATTGACTAAATTGACTCTCAACGATGAATCAACATGGTTTAAGCATGTCAGTAAAGTACAACTATTTTTAAATAAAACATATCAGAGAAGTATTAGAACTACTCCAGGTGAAATCTTATTTGGAGTACCACTGAAACATAAAGACGACATTAGATTGAAAGAGATAATTGAGGATGAATACTTGCAAACTTTTATGGAAACTCGAGAAGAAATAAGAAAATTAGCAAAAGAGAATATACTAAAGATTCAAACCGAAAACAAGAAACAATTTAATAAGAAGAGGAAACTTCCAACACAATACAAATGTGGTGATCTTATCGCTATAAAAGGAACGCAATTTATAAATTGCGGTAAGTTTAAATCAAAATTCTTGGGACCTTATAAGATTGTAACTGCGAAAACCCATGACCGATATGACGTTGAAAGAGTTGGTATGACGGAAGGACCAAGGAAGACTTCAACTGCTGTAGATTTCATGAAACCATGGGAAAATTATTTGGATGAAGTAACATCAGAAGAAGAAGAAGAAGAAGAAGAACAAATAATGGAACTAAATGAAAATCAGATTGACGAGTTAGATCAAAATGAAGATGAAAGAAGTAACGAAGACCAAAATGAAGATAAAGGGAGTAACGAAGACCAAAATGAAGATAAACAAGAAGATAATGAAACGAAGACGAACAGTTTGGAAGAAGACAGGAACGGGATCGAGGGCGAGTCCCAAGTCAGGAATGGCCGATCTGTGGGATCAAATTCCCCGAGGTACCGGTTGAGAAGTGGAAGAGAGAGAAGGAAGAAGGGATGCGAATGTTGTATGTAGGATCGAGGGAATCAGTCAGTGAGAAGTAGTAAGAGAGTGAGGACGTTTTACCAAAGTGGTGTATTTTGAAGCGTTTGAGATGTGTTTGTAAAGTTGTTGAGAAGTAAAAGAGACGATTTATCGATAAACTGTTTTTATTGTCTCCCACAATATCCAGCTAACCCACATATATGGAGAAAGAAATTTGAGGAGATGCAAATTAAAGAATCCGAGACCAACATTGAAACATGGTGGACGTATAATGGATGAAAATGTTTATTTAGATATTTTAAGAACCAATTTACCTAAAAGTTTTCATAAACTGTTTCTTGGTAATGAATGGCGATTTTACAAAGATACGACTCAAAGTACAAGGCTTATAAAGTACGTTATTAGTGACTCGATATGATGGAAACTCTACCCCAAAACCCACATATAAATCTAATTGAAAATATGTGGAATTATTTGGACACAAAAATTCGAAAATTGTAAAAAATCTTAGTTTAAGAGCGCCTTATTGAAAAAATTGAAGCAAATCTCTTCCAGTTTTTGTAAGAAACTTGTTCAGTCAATTCATAACAGACTTAAAATGGTTATAAGAAATAAATCTTCATACCAAATATTAATTATTACCACTTAATTTTGTTTAGTGTCCGAGTTTGGTTTAGAGCCACCATAAATTTTTTTAAAAAATCTTATGACTCCATTTTTTTTCAAAAAACTTGTTTATAAGATATATATCTTAATAGGAGTACAACTTGGTATAGAGATAACTTGCGTTAAACAAAATAAATACTCAATATAACACAATCTCAAACATACAATTTAATAACAAATTATTTCTCTTTTAGGCACTTGTATGTTTAGTATACAAGCCCACGACGGTTCAGTAACTTCACTAACTTATTCAGCAAGTTACGTGATTTCTTTGGGCACCGATGAAAGAATCTGCGTTTGGGAACGATTTCAAGGCCACTTATTAAATACAATTTACGTTCAAAACTCATTTACGAGCCAAGTCCTAATGTTAAGCCCCCATTTGGTGGTGACAGCTCGTTCCAGTAGCTTAGTTATTTACGACGTTCGTACAACGGAAGTCATCCGACACATCATCCTCGGCCGATCCCCATTAGTACTCGTCAATAATCTTTTGATGCTACGAGATTCGGTTGTGTGCGATTACGCGAACCAATTGCGAATAGTCCGATTTCCGATTATTACAAGAAAATACGATTAATTTGATGAGAGGAGGTAAAAAAGGATTTTAGTGCCTTAATGGAAAATTAAAAATGGAAAAGAATTTTATATTGTAAATAACGAGATCTTTTTGTTTTGATTTTATAGATTTTTCTCGTTTTTTTTTTCTTTTTTTAAGGTTTAATGTAAAAATAGAATTGTGAACGTTATTTATTTTTATTATTTAAGCGAATGAAACCTTTTTTATGTACGAGTACCAATATTAAATTGTTCAAGTTGCACCCTCTGATATTTTTTTGTAATTCAAAGTTCATTAAATTACATTTTTTTTTCTTATCTGTTTTATAATTCATCCTTTTCATGGTGATTATCAAACAAACATTTGCACCTTTCTTCCTCATTCAAATCAACGATTTCCATCTCATCAAAATCCTCAACTTTTTCAACTAACAATTTTGAAAATTCATTTAAAAGTTGGGTGTAATAACAAAAAACGTTTAAAGGTAATAAATTTTTAACTGAAAATTTCTGACCTTCCAATCCAATCTTTCTTGCTTCATCATCGTTATTTATAGCCCATTCGATTTTTTCGACTAAATCGGAAAGGTCTTCTTCGACACTAACGTAATGGATGTTTGGCTTTAATCCGTTATAAAAATGTTCATAATAAACCGATTTTTGTTTGAAAACTAAGGATCCCCCGGCCAATAAATAAGGGGATCGATACGCCGATACAGTCCCATCGATCAATAATTGATATTTGTACTAAAATTCAGTTAATTAAATGAGTTATTAAATAAAATTAATTAATTTACATCGAAAAATTTGTAGAACGAGATATATTCTTGTTTCCCATAATGTTCTTCTTGATCTCGGAAGAAAAAGAAATTCGTTAACGAAACATTAAATAATTCGGGATGATTCCTCGAAATATCGATTAATTTTAACCGATTCTTATTCGAATCGCGCCCCCTCCAAAACATTTTCGGGCTCCTCTCATCCCATTTTAACTCAACGTTTCCTTGTACCGATAACATATCTAAAGTTACCCTAAAATTCAACAATAAATTTATAAATTTATTAAATTAATTTTAATAATTACCGTCCCAAATTTTCTAAAGTAGACTCCGTTAAATCATAAGTCGGCATAACAATATCGAAAGATTTTTCACTCCCACACCAAGAAAAAATGGGAAATTTCTTCGATTCTGAAGTTAAAGGCCAATCTCCTAAGTTTACGAAAAACTCCAAATCGGGTAATTTAACTTTCCTCACCAAAGACGTTAAGATAGAATCAGAAAACATTTTAAATCCGGTGTATTTCCCATAACATTTCCGTTTAATCACATTATTTTTAATCAAATAATGGCACAAACTAATCGCACCCGGACTATCGAAAGTTTTGATCAACTTATTTCTTAATTTGGACCATTTTATTTCTTCAAATTCTTTTAAGTCTTTACTAATTCGAGTTGGGACATCCCCACATTGAAAATTATTTAAAAATTTATCCATAGAAATGGGGCAATTGCATTCTTCCGAGAGAACTTTATTAAAAATGTATGGAGATTCCCCGATGTGGTGATTTTTGTAGGTTAAGATTATTTTGAGTGTATCACAGTACTCGTATTGTTTATATCTGAATATACACACCCCATCCTTTCTGTTTAATATATTTGATCTCAATTTGCACGGTTTATTATTCGATAATCCGTTAATTTCGAAGTAAAAATTCTCTGCATCTTTACCACTAAAAAGTAATTAAAAAGATGATTTAGATTAAACTAAATATAAATAATGTACCTTGTTAAATTTGCTTCTATAAAAATATATCTTGTTGGTAAAATAACATTTTCGGGGTCTAAACCTGGGCCCCAAATCTTTATTTCATTAATTTTCAATGAAAACGCTCGATTATTTAAGAGTATTGAGGTTAAAATGAGAGTAAAAGGGGTGAACATTATTCGAATTAAACTAATTACTCACACATATCATTAAAAAAGTTAAAAAACGTGAATAAATTATTACTAATTATTATAATAATCACTTTTGTGATTATATTATAATTTATTAGTTTGACACGAGATGGAGCATCTTGAGAAAATTGATTTTAATAATCGCGTGTAGATGTCGCTAAATTAAATTAAAGTCCCTCTAAAAATTAGGCGGCAAATTTAAATTTCAAATAAAAGATTATTTGGTGAAACAACATAAAAGATCTATCAAACGATTTCTAAAAATTTCAATTATGTTCAAATTCGATATCCGAGTAGGTTGTCTCAGAAACTACAAAAAAATTTGAGGTGCTTCCAAAAGACTTGATTTTACATCTAGAAGACTAAAATTTGTTACAAAAAGACAGGATATAGCCTCCAGAAAAATTGATATTGCTTCCAGAAGACTGATACTGCTTCTAGAGGATTTAAAATACTTCCAGACGACTTATAATGCTTTCAGATAACTTGATATAGTATCTAGAAAGCTTAAAATGTTTCCAGAAGACTTGGTATTGCTGTTAGAAGAGTTCAGATGCTTCGAAGACTTGATACTGCATCAAAAAGTCTTGATTCGCCGCCAAAAAACTGAGTAGTGCCTCTAGATGATTTGATACTGTCTGTAAGAAACTTGATATTCCTTCCAGAAGACTTGAAATGTTTCCAGAAGACTGACACTGCTTCTAGAATACTTAAAATATTTCTAGATGATTTACAATGATTCCAGGCTAATTCCAATGCTTCCAGAATAATTGCGATGCTTTCAAAAAACTTGGAATGCTTCCAAATGACTTGACATTGTATCTAGATTTGAAATGCTTCCAGACGACTTACAATGGTTTCAGAGTATAGTCGTCCACATCGAGTTTGGTTTTATTACCCTGTCACTTTCCTACTGTAGTTGTAAAACGAACAACGACGGGGGTGCAACAGGTAATTTCCCATTGAAGAATTTTGGGATTCCTCACTCAGGGCCGCATTAAGGAACACCCTTTTCCTTTCCTTCCAAGTTTTAAACAAATAATAGAGTGATTTTATATTCATTATTAAATTAAGTACCTACTTATTTTTTCTAAGAAATGTTTTGCTGTTTCTATAACATTTAAATACATCTTTATGCCTATGGTAAGTCCGTCATTCTCGATCAAGTACGCCTTAACTTTATTTTTGAATTCACGAGGAGCGGAGATGCTTTTTATTGAGACAGGTAACTTATTATATAGTTTTACAAAATCGTATTGCGGACTTTTCTCAAAAACTGCTGTTTTGTGTCGCAACAACGGCAAATCAACATATCTCGTCTCATACTGGCTAACAGAGCCCAAAAATCTTTCACGATTTCCGTTGACAAACACCACAGCTTTGAGAATATAGATACAAGGGAAGGTAAGAATACTATTATTTTTAAAAACTTCCTTGCAGGATTCACCACATTGTAATTGAAAAATTAATCTGATTATTCGTTTCTGAGTCACAAATACACGCCGCCACTGAGAACTTCTGCCCCACAAAAGAATATTGTATGAAATATGTGAGTAGCAAAGCGCGTAATATGCGTCCAGGAGTGACGTCCCGTCCAACGAATATTTGAGCTTGAGCAACGCAAAATACGACGAATTTAATCTTTTACATACGTTATTTATATGTGGTCCAAAACTCATTTCGGTATCAATGCTCAAGCCCAAAAAGCTGGCTTCCTTCTGTAAAGGAATCCCAGCAAGATGTTCTATGGAAAGCGGTCGCCGAACATGAAAATTTACGCAGACAGTTTTCTGTACATTTAAGATTATTCTGTTTCGGGTGCACCAATCCACAAAACGCTCTACAGTGCTACCAACCAACCTATCAAGCTCACTCCGATCACGAGCAGCAATAGCGATAGAGGTGTCATCCGCATACATCACCACATGAACATTCTCGAAAAAACTTGGTAAATCATTTACAAAAATTAAGAACAGTAAGGGACCCAGTATGGAACCCTGAGGTACGCCAAGATTTACAGGTGAGTCCTCCGAGGCTATTCCCGACAGAACCACTCTCAAACTACGACTTGTAACGAAAGAAGTTAACCATTTAAGCAGACTTCCACGAATACCCACATTGTATAACTTTTCCTTGATGAAGTGTGGAGGCAACGAATCGAAAGCTCGGGAAAGGTCAAAAAAAAGACCAACCACATAATTACCTTTGTCAAGGTGTTCATAGACATATGAAAAGAAATCGACAGTAGCGGTCTCAGTTGATAAGCCCCTTCGAAATCCGTGCTGCGATCGACACATTACTCGAAATGCATCAAAAAAACTCAACAATCTCCGCTTAACAACGCTTTCGAATATTTTTGAAAACACGCTACAAATAGAAATAGGCCTGTAGTTCTCAATACTATGCGCATCACCCTTTTTGGAAACAGGCGTTACCCTTCCCACCTTCAGTAAGTCAGGAAAAACCCCTAACTCAATTGACCGATTCAAAATCTTGGCCAAAGGCACGCATAAGCTATCACTCACAAATTTGACGCATTCAACAGTAACATCATCCCATCCAACAGCTTTAACATTTTTCAAGCCTTTAATAGCATCGAAGACCTCTGTATCCGTAACGGGAGCAAAATACAAAGAAGAGCCCACACAGTCACCCAGCGTACAAGATAGTGACAAAGATGACCCGTAAGTAGCCACCAATCTGTCCTGAACTACAGATGAAAAATACTCGCCAAAATGATTGCAACACTCTGACACATCATCTATCAACCTGTCATCAATAGACAACACCACAGGACTACTCTGCGGATGACGCCCCAACTGCTCGTTGATGCAACACCACAGCATTCTACATTTGTTTGAAGAATTATTAATTTTATTTACTAAAAAATCTCTCTTTGCCTGGTTAATTAAATCTCCATATGTTCTTTTTTTATTGTTATATTCCGCTCGAAGTTCCGAAAAACCATTTGTTAGTAACCAATGGAAATTTTTTAGTTCCTGCCCAGCTTGTACGATCGCAGATGTTACCCATCTTTTATGTGAACCACTTTTTACGGGAGTATCCCTTCTAACAGTCGGACAATATAAGTTATAATAATACTGAAATGTCTCAAAAAAACTGGCGTACAAGGAATTTACATCATTCAGATTCACAGCAAGGAGAGAATCCCAATCGAACAAAATTAGTTTATGATTTAAGAAAGATAAATTATTATAGGAAAATCTCCGCTTAGAAATGGAAACCGTTCGGTTGGAATCCTCAATTTGCAAACTTTGAGCAGTATAGACCAAGGAGCAGACAAAATGGTCTGCTATATTTCCGTCAAAAACATCAAAAGAACATAAAGACGGCGATAAATTTGTTACAATATAGTCAAGTGTTGACCTACTTACTGCTTCATTTAAGTTACAACAAATTCTAGTATATTTCGTCGTATCTCCGCGCAGTTCATAAGAATGAAACAAATCGCCGAGGATTTTAGATTCCATAGTATCATTGTTTATATCAACATTCAAATCCCCGCAAAGCACGACAAAATCATTATTACAATACAAAAACTCCAGCATTGAAGCTAAAATATCTATAAAAGCGTCAAAGCAACTTGAGGGAGGCCTATAAACACAAGCGCAAACATAACTCTGATTTGAGTGTTTAAACCGGATCGCACAGCACTCAAACAACATATCCTTAGCGAATCTATCCAACTCAACTGAGTTCACATGAAAGTCAGATCTCGCGAGTATAAGAGTACCACCATGCGCTCCAGCAGAACGAGAATAAATACTTACAAGCTGGTAACCCGGTACATTAATGGCCTTCTGTGCAGCAGACGTCGCCCAATGCTCGCTAATACATAAGATATGTGGAGCATGTTCAATAGTTAATAATTCTATTTTGTTAAACTTATTAAAGATCGACTGAACATTGACATGCAGAAAGTTAATTTTTGCTAGTTGCGAGCATCGAGAACTCCGCCACCGTGAAAAGACGAAATTTCACAAGTCACCTCAACTGAAGTCCCATTCTTCTCATTATTAACCATGTCCGAAATCGCGTCATGACGGCACACATCCCGATCCGCAGCGAAAATCATATCATGCACAGCCCGAACACCCCCAGAACGAGACACTCGCGCAACCACAGGATTAGCAAAATTTGACCGACATTCCAACTCAACTTCCGGCTGAGTCACCAAATGGACAAGATTTCCCATATTTACATGCTCATTATTTAGATATTCCTGAAAATATATTTTTCTCTAAGAAACATCTAGAAATAGCTTATGGAAACTACTTATAAGAGAAGACAGACGAAATTCTTGATGAGTATTTTGTTAAAAGCCACGTGAAAGATATCGTAAGAAAAGAAAATGTTTCGTCCCTGGGAAAACGAGTCACCATATTCGCCAAAACAATATTATTCCGAAGATAGTAAAAGAATTATTGTTAACGTTTTCGTTAAATTGCAAGAAAAAGATTGTTCTGCTACCTGTAAAGTTACCAGTGAATTGACAGGGGTATCTGTAACAACAGTACGTAGATTTATTGCGCAGTTGGAGAATACAGAATCTACAAGTGATCAACCCACCAAAGCTTGTCATCTTTTCCAAAGAATTCCGGAGAGTTACACAACGGAAATAAAAACAGTTATTTACGATAGGTATTCAAAAAATATCGTGCCTACTCTTGCCTCTTTAAAGATAAGATTACAAGAACTTCATGTAGAAATACCTTATTCTGAAGAGCACTTTCGACGATATCTTCGAACAATTGGATTTCACTACAAATCCCTGGACGGAAGAGCTCATATTACCGAAACTCCCCGGCTAAAAAAATGGAGGTGGGAATTTATTGATCAAATTAGAAAATATCGGGAAGAGAAGTGGAATATTGTTTATTTAGACGAAACTTGGTATGATACCCATGATGTGAAAAAAAGGGCTTTTCCAATGGGAGTGATAAATGTGCATTGAAGATACCGTGTTAAAGAGGAAAACGAATTATTATTCTTCATGCAGGGGGAGGAAATGGTTGGGTTCAAAATGCAGATTATCACCAAGATGTGGATGCTGCGTTGTTTGAGACATGGTTTAAAAATCAGTTATTACCAAATTTAAACCAACGGTCGGTAATCGTTCGTGACAACGCAAGTTATCACTCACGAATTTTACATCCCAAACCTGCAAAGAGGCATAAGAAACAATATATTTTAACATACATGGAAGAACATAATATTGCCATGCCGGACTGTAAGATCACAAAAGACAAACTGTTATCGACAGTCAATGAAGTTGAGATTTCAACCGATTACATAATCGATGGTATGGCAAAAGAAGCGGGACATATAATTCTACGATTACCACCGTCCATTGCGTTTTGAACCCCATAGAATTAATCTGGAGCAATTTAAAGCGAAATATCGATTTAATTCGGCAAAAGGTTGACAACATACCGACAAAATTATGGGGAAATTGCGTAAAACACATAATCGACGTAGAAAATTCTTATGTATCGCCAAATAATCAACGGTTTATTATAGAAATCGAAAATGATAGTTCCGATGAAAGCAACTTTGAAGATTCTGATAGTTGTGATAGCGACGACGAATAATTTTAATTTAAGTTCGACCCTGTCCTTGTCACACTGTCATAAATCTTTAAAGGTACTAAAAATAAATCTTTTAGTACTTTAAAGGTACTAAAAGCCGGGGTGAGCGGGTAAAACTCACCCCGGTTTTATTTATGACTGTCAAAAAAACCAAACTCGATGTGGACGACTATACTTGATGTTGTTATTAGAACATCAAGACTAAACTTGATCTGCTGCCAGAAGACTAGATACTGCGTCTAGATGATTTGTACCGCCTCTAGAAAACTTGATATTAGTTTCCAGAATACTTGAAATATTTCCAGAAGACTGACACTGCTTTAATCATTACGCTTCCTATCAAGTTCTCAAACATTATCTTCCTTTTACCCAGATCTCTCCTAGAAAATTTTCACCCCATCCCCAAATCTATACCAAAATCAATTTGCCATCGCTGCCACCATTGTATGGATGTTCAAGCACCCATACAAAATTTTTATCCATAGGGATAGGCACCAAATACGTGGGTTGTCTGGATGCACAAGCATCCACACAGAACTGTTCGAAGAATTCGTTTTGTTTGGATTGAAATATTTCCAGAAGATTTGATTCTGCTTTTAGTAGACTTGAAATGCTTCCAAAAGACTAGACGTTGCTTCTAGAAGATTTGAAATGCTTCCATATAACTAGATATTGCCTCTAGAAGTCTTGAAATACTTCAAAAAGACGTAATACTGCCCCTAGAAGACTTGAAATGTATCGAGAAGACTTGATATTACTTTTAGTAGATTTGAAATGCTTCCAGAAGATTGGATATTGCCTTCAGAAATCTTTAAATGCTTCCAAAAGACTTGACACTGTTTCTACAAGACTTGAAATTTTTCCAGAAGTCTTGGTATTGCTTTTAGAAGGTTTGTATTGTTTCCAGAAGACTTGAAATACTGCCAGAAGATTTGATATTACTTCCGGAAGACTTGAAATGCCTCCCAAAGGCTTGATATTGCTTCCAGAAGACTGTGTATTAACCGCTAGAAGTCTTGAATTGATTCCAAAATACTTAATATCGCTCCTAGAAGATTTGATATTGTTTCCAGATGTTTTAAAATGATTCCAAAAGACTTGATACTGCTTCTAGAAGACTTGATTTGCTGTCAGAAGACTGGATACTGCCTCTAGATGATTTGTATTGTCTCTAGAAAACTTGATATGATTTCCAGAATTCTTAAAATATTTCCAGATGACTTACAATGATTCCAGACTAATTACAATGCTTCCAGAAAACTTGCAAAACATCCAGATGACTTACAATGGTTTCAGAGTACTTGATGTTGCTGTCAGAAGAGTGGATACTGCGTCTAGATGATTTATCCTGCCGCTAGAAAACTTGATATTGTCTCCAGAATACTTGAAATATTTCCAGAAGACTGACACTGTTTCTAGAATACTTAAAATGTTTCCAGATGACTTACAATGATTCCAGATTAATTACAATACTTCCAGATTAATTGCAATGTTTCCAGAAAACTTGCAATGCTTCCAGATGACTTGACATTATATCTAGAAGACTTCAATTGCTTCCAGACGACTTACAATTTCTTTAGAGTACTTGATGTTGTTGTCAGAAGACTTGATTTGCTGTCAGAAGAGTGGATATTGCCTCTAGATGATTTGTACTGTCTCTAGAAAGCTTGATATGGTTTCCAGAATTCTTGAAATGTTTCTAGAAGACTGATACTGCTTCTAGAAGACTTAAAATGTTTCCAAATGACTTACAATGATTCCAGACTAATTGCAATGCTTCCAGATTAATTGCAATGCTTTCAGAAAACTTGCAAAGCTTCCAGATGACTTACAATGGTTTCAGAGTACTTGATGTTGCTGTCAGAAGAATGGATATTGCGTCTAGATAATTTATACTGTCTCTAGAAAATTTGATATGGTTTCGAAAATACTTGAAATGTTTCCAGAAGACTGACACTGTTTCTAGAATACTTAAAATGTTTCCAGACGACCTGACATTGTATCTAGAAGAGTTGAAATGCTTCCAGACGACTTACCATAGTTTCAGAGTACATGATGTTGCTGTCAGAAGACTGGATACTGCCTCTAGGTGATTTGTACCGTCTCTAGAGAAAACTTGATATGGTTTCTAGAATACTTGAAATGTTTCCAGAAGACTGACACTGCTTCTAGAACACTTAAAATGTTTCCAGGCGATTTACAATGCTTCCAGATGACTTACAATGTTTCTAGAAGACCTTATACTTATTTTTAGAAAACTTAAAATACTTCAAAATTACTTGAAATGCTTTCAAAAGACTGGATACTGCTTCCAAAAGACTTGATACTGCTTCTAGATGTTTTAAAATATTTCCCAAAGACTTGATACTGCCCCTATAAGACTTTATACTGCTTCTAGAAGATTTGAAATGCTCCCAGAAGACTTGAAAAGTTTCCAGAAGACTTAATACTGCTTCCAGCAGATTTTAATAATTGCGGCTCGATACTGCTTCTAGATGTTTTAAAAAGCTTCCCAAAGACTCGATACTTACCATGTAAAACTTTATACTGCTTCTAGAAGATATGAAATGCTTCCAGAAAACTTGAGAAGTTTCCGGAAGACTTGATACTACTTCTAGAAGATTTAAGATGATTACAAAAGTCTCGACATTGCCTCTGGTAGGCTTAATATTGCTTCAGGAAGATTTGAAATGTGTCCAGAAGACTGATACTGTTTCTGGAGTATTTCAATACTTCCAGACGACTTACAATGCGTTCATCTAGAAAGCTTAAAATGTTTCTTGAAGATTTGATGTTGCTGTAAAAGAGTTCAGATGCTTCCAGAAGACTCGATACTGCATCCAAAAGACGTGATTTGCTGCCAAAAGGCTCTAGGTGATTTGATACTGTCTGTAAAAAACTTCATATTCTTTCCAGAATACTTAAAATGTTTCCAGATGACTTGACATTTTATCTAGAAGACTTGAAATGCTTCCAGACGACTACAATGATTTCAGTATACTTGATATTGCTGTTAGAAGACTTGATTTGCTGTCAGAAGACTAGATACTGTGTCTAGATGGTTTGTACTGTCTCTAGAAAACTTGATATGGTGTCCAGAATACTCGAAATGTTTCCGGAAGACTGGCACTGCTTCTAAAATACTTAAAATGTTTCCAGATGACTTACAATAATTCCAGACTAATTACAATGCTTCCAGATGACTTGACATTGTATCTAGAAGACTTGAAATGCTTTCAGACGACTTACAGTGATTTCATAGTACTTGATGTTGCTGATAGAAGACTTCATTTGTTGTCAGAAGACAGGATACTGCCTCTAGATGATTTGTACAGTCTCTAGAAAACTTGATGTGGTGTCCAGAATACTTGAAATGTTTTCAAAAGACTGACACTGCTTCTAGAATACTAAAAATGTTTCCAGATGACTTACAATAATTCCAGACTAATTACAATGCTTCCAGATGACTTGACATTGTATCTAGAAGACTTGAAATGCTTCCAGACGATTTACAGGGGTTTCATAGTACTTGATGTTGCTGTTAGAAGACTGGATACTGCCTCTAGATGATTTATACAGTCTCTAGAAAACTTGATGTGGTGTCCAGAATACTTGGATGTTTTCAAAAGACTAACACTGCTTCTAGAATACTTAAAATGTTTCCAGATGTCTTACAATGAGTCCAGACTAATTACAATGCTTCCAGATGACTTGACATTGTTTCTGGAAGACTTGAAATGCTTCCAAACGACTTACAATGGTTTCAGAGTACTTGATGTTGCTGTTAAAGGATTTGACTTGCTGTCAGAAGACTGAATACTGCTTCTAAATGATGTGTACTGTCTCTAGAAAACTTGATATGGTGTCCAGAATACTTGAAATGTTTTCAAAAGACTGACACTGTTTCTAGAATACTTAAAATGTTTCCAGATGACTTACAATGAGTCCAGACTAATTACAATGCTTCCAGATGACTTGACATTGTATCTAGAAGACTTGAAATGCTTCCAGACGACTTACAGTGATTTCATAGTACTTGATATAGCTGTTAGAAGATTTGATTTGCTGTCAGAAGACTGGATACTGCCTCTAGATGATTTGTACTGTCTCTAGAAAACTTGATATGGTGTCCAGAACACTTGAAATTTTTTCAAAAGGCTGACACTGCTTCTAGAGTACTTAAAATATTTCCAGATGACTTACAATGATTCCAGACTAATTACAATACTTCCAGATTAATTGCAATGTTTCCAGAAAACTTGCAATGCTTCCAGATGACTTGACATTATATCTAGAAGACTTCAATTGCTTCCAGACGACTTACAATTTCTTTAGAGTACTTGATGTTGCTGTCAGAAGACTTGATTTGCTGTCAGAAGAGTGGATATTGCCTCTAGATGATTTGTACTGTCTCTAGAAAGCTTGATATGGTTTCCAGAATTCTTGAAATGTTTCTAGAAGACTGATACTGCTTCTAGAAGACTTAAAATGTTTCCAGATGACTTACAATGATTCCAGATTAATTGCAATGCTTTCAGAAAACTTGCAAAGCTTCCAGATGACTTACAATGATTTCAGAGTACTTGATGTTGCTGTCAGAAGAGTGGATATTGTGTCTATATGATTTATGCTGTATCTAGAAAATTTGATATGGTTTCCAAAATACTTGAAATGTTTCCAGAAGACTGCTTCTAAAATACTTAAAATGTTTCCAGATGACTCCAGACTAAATACAATGCTTCCAGATTAATTGCAATACTTCTAGAAAACTTGCAATGCTTCCAGATGACCTGACATTGTATCTAGAAGACTTGAAATGCTTCCAGACGACTTACAGTGGTTTCATAGTACTTGATGTTGCTGTTAGAAGACTGGATACTGCCTCTAGATGATTTGTACAGTTTCTAGAAAACTTGATATGGTGTCCAGAATACTTGAAATGTTTTCAAAAGACTGACATTGCTTCTAGAAGACTTAAAATGTTTCCAGATGCCTTACAATGATTGCAGACTAATTACAATGCTTGATCGCCGGTGCCTTTTATAACTTTAACGAATTTTTTACTGCTGCTAGACTATTATCGATTATTCACTCACCAGGAAGTTTTCTTCTTGAACTATTAAACAGAAAAAACAAATGAACAAATTAACGTTGTGTAAAGAAAAAAGTGTAACATCTTTATGGCATGTCAAAACACTTAATGTATAAAAATCAAAAATAAATTATTATTATTATGCTAAGGCATACAGCATTAAAGCCCCAACGGGCCCCTTGTATATCCTCCTACACTTTTTCCTGCTACATCAACCAGTCTAAGGTCCGTTTCACACGAGGCGGCTCCTTTAACTTTATGTTATCTGTGCTATTTATTTATGTATCTTCGTAAATTTATTTTTTTTATATAGTAAAGATTTTTTTAACAAATAATAAAATCCTAACTATTAGTAAAAAAAATTAGATGAGATTATTTATTTATTTCCTTTTTCACATTAACTATTTCCTCGATTAACATTTTTTCAATAAACATTTATTATTTTTGAACCTTTATTTTTCACCTAATCATTTCATTTGTATCTCGCTGTTTTGCATATTCTCAATATGAACGTCATAATCATTATAATTCCCGTAATTATCTTCATTTAATCGGCATACAACATGTATCGCCGCACGTTTATCGGGATTTCTTGTATAAATATTTCTAGTCGCTAATTTCCCTACAAAATAATAATATATATAATTAATTTAATAATCATAATTTATTTACCTTCACAATAATCTTCGATAATAACCTGAGTACGACGATTTATTGATGTTACTTTTCTGACACAAGTTGTGGTTGAATGAGAACACACGATGTTACATCGTTTAAAATATGTATCACCTTAAAAATCGTAACAAAATCGATTTTTTTAAACTAAATTAATAATAACTTACAATAATTTTCTTCTTCATAGTTTTGAGATCTTACAAAAACCAAAATTTGTAAAATCAAAATTAAACTAATCACGGTTCTATTCGCGAACATTGCGTCTTATTCGATTATTAGAGTTGAAATAATTATTACGAAATTAGAATTTGCAATAATATGTTTTCATATATCTTTTTTTGTTTATTATGATTGAAAATTATAAATAAACGTCGATTTAATTACGTTTATTAAATATTTTATAATTATTTTTTGGTGGATTGTTGCTTTTTTATAATATTATTAATAATAATAAGTGTAATAGGATAGGATATAACAGCGAAATTTATTAATTTAAAGCAAATCAATTTTTTGACTCAAAATTGTTGGAATCTTTATCATCAACTAAATAATCTCTCAAGGTTATTATAAGGTCTAAAAGAAGGTCAAAATTCTAGTTGCAAATCTTATCTCGCCATATTAAATCGATATTTGCTTAAATTCTGCGTATTTTCTATTCAATTAATCGTTGTTCTTTTAAGTACAACCTTCGTTATGCTTACCTCTGTCTCTACTCGAGGTACCCCATTTTATAATCATTAAAGTCACGTGCTCTATCCAATTCCATACAAATTTTGCAATTTTGGTAATTGCATCGTTTTTTCTTTTAGATATTGTTCTTAAGAAATCTATAACGAGTTCTTGAAATCTATAATTGTTTGTGTTATATTGTTTAATATAAAGTTTGTCATTAATATTTCTGCACTATACATTAAGGGCATTTCCCCATGAACTGGGGAAATTCCAAGATGGAATAACTGCATTATATGCATTAATGATAGTGAGTTTCAAATTATGAAGAGATGGTTTGATTCTTAGATCGGGTCAAAATGACTGTTGAAGGTATTTGTCATCGAGACATGAATCTTAATGCATGCTGTAAGAAATTAAAAAAGTTAATGCTCCTTTAGGAAAGACCCCTTTGAAGATGGTTTGATTTCGATTCGTCTTCGTTCAGCCTTCGTTGATATTTAACGATCCAAAGAGAATTTCCGGTAACGACAACCCTTTGCTTAATAAAACTAACATAATAAAAGTACAGGCGAAATAGATTAAAAATACAATAGAAAGATTTAGAGAAAATGAAGGTAAAGATGACAAAGTCGACCATAAAGAAGAATGCGATATTTCGCCAATTTTCTAGAGAAGAAAGTTGACCAGGAGAAACCGAAGTCTTCAAATCAATCCCGGGATCCCAGCTTCATATAATGTCCACAGAAAACGTAATACTTGTTCTAGAGGACCTGAAACTGCTTCCAAAAGATTTGAAATGTGTCCAGAATAGTTGTAATGCTTCAGAAGACTTGAAATGCTTCCAGAAAACTTGATACTCCCTTTGGAAGAGTAGAAATTCTTCCAGAAAATTTCATACTAGTTTTCGAAGATTTAGTTTACTTTTAGAAGACTTGATATTACCTCCAAACGATTTAAATTTTCCTTTAGACGACTTAAAATACTTCCAGAACTGCATTTAGAAGGCTGATGATGCTCTTAGACAATATGAAACAATTTTAGATTTGATGTCGCTTCCAGAAAATGTGAAATGCTTCTTGAAGGCTTGATTTGTTTTTCTTTTGCTTCCAAAAGACATGCAATAGTCCCAAAAGACTTAAACTGCCTCCAGAAAAGTTGATATGCCAATAGCAAACTTAATACTGCTTCTAAAGAACCTGATATTACTGCCAAAAAATTGAAATATTCAAAATACTTATATATATTCAAAATACAAATGTTGAAGGTATTTGTCATCGAGACACGAATCTTAATGCATGCTGCAAGAAATTAAAAAAGTTTTTAGGAAAGACCTTTGAAGACTGTTTGATTTCGATTCGCCTTGGTTTAGCCTTCGTTGATATTTAACGACCCAAAGAGAATTTCTGGTAACGACAACCCTTTGCTTAATAAAACTAACAATAATAAAAGTACAAGAAACGTACAGGCGAAATAGATAAAAAATACAACAGAAAGATTTAGAGGAAATGAAGGTTAAGATGACAAAGTCGACCATGAAGAAAACTGCGATATTTCGCCAACTTTCTGGAGAAGAAATTGGAGAAATCGAAGTCTTCAAATCAATCCCAGGATCCCAGCTTCATATAATGTGATCCCAAAATTCCCGAGATTGTGTATTTGCTTCGGGAGTGTAATCCTTAGATTGAATACAGCTTTATTAATCGCACAAAGATAAAAAATAAAGATTAATTTATTTTTATGATCTTTATGTCCTGTATCATAAAGATATCAGTACTCTTGTACCAATTCCATTAATTTTGAATCAATTTGGATTTGATTCCATTGAAATCAAGGTTGGAAAAACATGTTTTTATCATTTTAAACAAAATACTTGTTTTTTTATTGTTTTAAACGTTTTAGACCGTTTAGAAATGAACGATCGTTATTTGGCCAACATACTAAAACATCGATTTTGAGGAGCAAATATTAATCGGGGACAATTAGATAGTGCAATTTAGTATGTCGAAATGAATTATCTAGAAGCATAGGCTGTGTGGGTTCTCTCAGAAGACTTGAAATGCTTCCAAAAGACTTGATACTATCCACAGAAAACGTAATACTTGTCCTAGAGGACCTGATACTGCTTCCAAAAGATTTGAAATGTGTCCAGAATAGTTGTAATGCTTCAGAAGACTTGAAATGCTTCCAGAAAACTCAATATTCCCTTTGGAAGAGTAGAAATTCTTCCAGAAAATTTCATACTGGTTTTCGAAGATTTAGTACTACTTTTAGAAGACTTGATATTACCTCCAAACAATTTAAATTTTCCTTTAGACGACTTAAAATACTTCCAGAACTGCATTTAGAAGGCTGATGATGCTCTTAGACAATATGAAACAATTTTAGATTTGATGTCGCTTCCAGAAAACGTGAAATGCTTCTTGAAGGCTTGATTTGTTTTTCTTTTGCTTCCAAAAGACTTGCAATAGTCCCAAAAGACTTAAACTGCCTCCAGAAAAGTTGATATGCCAATAGCAAACTTAATACTGCTTCTAAAGAACCTGATATTACTGCCAAAAAATTGAAATATTCAAAATACTTATATATATTCAAAATACAAATGTTGAAGGTATTGGTCATCGAGACACGAATCTTAATGCATGCTGCAAGAAATTAAAAAAGTTTTTAGGAAAGACCTTTGAAGACTGTTTGATTTCGATTCGCCTTGGTTTAGCCTTCGTTGATATTTAACGACCCAAAGAGAATTTCTGGTAACGACAACCCTTTGCTTAATAAAACTAACAATAATAAAAGTACAAGAAACGTACAGGCGAAATAGATAAAAAATACAACAGAAAGATTTAGAGGAAATGAAGGTTAAGATGACAAAGTCGACCATGAAGAAAACTGCGATATTTCGCCAACTTTCTGGAGAAGAAATTGGAGAAATCGAAGTCTTCAAATCAATCCCAGGATCCCAGCTTCATATAATGTGATCCCAAAATTCCCGAGATTGTGTATTTGCTTCGGGAGTGTAATCCTTAGATTGAATACAGCTTTATTAATCGCACAAAGATAAAAAATAAAGATTAATTTATTTTTATGATCTTTGTGTCCTGTATCAGAAAGACATCGGTACTCTTGTACCAATTCTATTAATCTTAAATCAATTTGGAATTGAATCCATTAAAATCAAGATTGGAAAAACATGTTCTTATCATTTTAAACAAAATACTTGTTTTTTTATTGTTTTAAACGTTTTAGACCGTTTAGAAATGAACGATCGTTATTTGGCCAACATACTAAAACATCGACTTTGAGGAGCAAATATTAATCGGGGACAATTAGATAGTGCAATGGAGTATGTCGAAATGAATTGTCTACAAGCATAGGCTGTGTGGGTTCTCTCAGAAGACATGAAACGCTTCAAAAAGACTTGATACTGCCCATAGAAAACTTAAAACTTGTTCTAGAGGACCTGATACTGCTTCCAAAAGATTTGAAATGTGTCCAGAATAGTTGTAATGCTTCAAAAGACTTGAAATGCTTCCAGAAAACTCAATATTCCCTTTGGAAGAGTAGAAATTCTTCCAGAAAATTTCATACTGGTTTTCGAAGATTTAGTACTACTTTTAGAAGACTTGATATTACCTCCAAACGATTTAAATTTTCCTTTAGACGACTTAAAATACTTCCAGAACTGCATTTAGAAGGCTGATGATGCTCTTAGACAATATGAAACAATTTTAGATTTGATGTCGCTTCCAGAAAACGTGAAATGCTTCTTGAAGGCTTGATTTGTTTTTCTTTTGCTTCCAAAAGACTTGCAATAGTCCCAAAAGACTTAAACTGCCTCCAGAAAAGTTGATATGCCAATAGCAAACTTAATACCGCTTCTAAAGAACCTGATATTACTGCCAAAAAATTGAAATATTCAAAATACTTATATATATTCAAAATACAAATGTTGAAGGTATTTGTCATCGAGACACGAATCTTAATGCATGCTGCAAGAAATTAAAAAAGTTTTTAGGAAAGACCTTTGAAGACTGTTTGATTTCAATTCGCCTTGGTTCAGCCTTCGTTGATATTTAACGACCCAAAGAGAATTTCCGGTAACGACAACCCTTTGCTTAATAAAACTAACAATAATAAAAGTACAAGAAACGTACAGGCGAAATAGATAAAAAATACAACAGAAAGATTTAGAGGAAATGAAGGTTAAGATGACAAAGTCGACCATGAAGAAAACTGCGATATTTCGCCAACTTTCTGGAGAAGAAATTGGAGAAATCGAAGCCTTCAAATCAATCCCAGGATCCCAGCTTCATATAATGTGATCCCAAAATTCCCGAGATTGTGTATTTGCTTCGGGAGTGTAATCCTTAGATTGAATACAGCTTTATTAATCGCACAAAGATAAAAAATAAAGATTAATTTATTTTTATGATCTTTGTGTCCTGTATCAGAAAGACATCGGTACTCTTGTACCAATTCTATTAATTTTAAATCAATTTGGAATTGATTCCATTAAAATCAAGATTGGAAAAACGTGTTCTTATCATTTTAAACAAAATACTTGTTTTTTTATTGTTTTAAACGTTTTAGACCGTTTAGAAATGATCGATCATTATTTGGCCAACATACTAAAACATTGATTTTGAGGAGCAAATATTAATCGGGTACAATTAGATAGTGCAATGGAGTATGTCGAAATGAATTATCTAGAAGCATAGGCTGTGTGGGTTCTCTCAGAAGACTTGAAATGCTTCCAAAAGATTTGAAATGTGTCCAGAATAGTTGTAATGCTTCAGAAGACTTGAAATGCTTCCAGAAAACTTGATACTCCCTTTGAAATTCTTCCAGAAAATTTCATATTGGTTTTCGAAGATTTAGTACTACTTTTAGAAGACTTGATATTACCTCCAAACAATTTAAATTTTCCTTTAGACGACTTAAAATACTTCCAGAACTGCATTTAGAAGGCTGATGATGCTCTTAGACAATATGAAACAATTTTAGATTTGATGTCGCTTCCAGAAAACTTGAAATGCTTCTTGAAGGCTTGATTTGTTTTTCTTTTGCTTCCAAAAGACTTGCAATAGTCCCAAAAGACTTAAACTGCCTCCAGAAAAGTTGATATGCCAATAGCAAACTTAATACTGCCTCTAAAGAACCTGATATTACTGCCAAAAAATTTAAATATTCAAAATACTTATATATATTCAAAATACAAATGTTGAAGGTATTTGTCATCGAGACACGAATCTTAATGCATGCTGCAAGAAACTAAAAAAGTTTTTAGGAAAGACCTTTGAAGACTGTTTGATTTCGATTCGCCTTGGTTCAGCCTTCGTTGATATTTAACGACCCAAAGAGAATTTCTGGTAACGACAACCCTTTGCTTAATAAAACTAACAATAATAAAAGTACAAGAAACGTACAGGCGAAATAGATAAAAAACTGCTAAACAAAGTCGACCATGAAGAAAACTGCGATATTTCGCCAACTTTCTGGAGAAGAAATTGGAGAAATCGAAGACTTCAAATCAATCCCAGGATCCCAGCTTCATATAATGTGATCCCAAAATTCCCGAGATTGTGTATTTGCTTCGGGAGTGTAATCCTTAGGTTGAATACAGCTTTATTAATCGCACAAAGATAAAAAATAAAGATTAATTTATTTTTATGATCTTTATGTCCTGTATCAGAAAGACATCGGTACTCTTGTACCAATTCTATTAATTTTAAATCAATTTGGAATTGATTCCATTAAAATCAAGATTGGAAAAACATGTTCTTATCATTTTAAACAAAATACTTGTTTTTTTATTGTTTTAAACGTTTTAGACCGTTTAGAAATGAACGATCATTATTTGGCCAACATACTAAAACATTGATTTTGAGGAGCAAATATTAATCGGGTACAATTAGATAGTGCAATGGAGAATGTCGAAATGAATTATCTAGAAGCATAGGCTGTGTGGGTTCTCTCAGAAGACTTGAAATGCTTCCAAAAGACTTGATACTGTCCACAGAAAACGTAATACTTGTTCTAGAGGACCTGATACTGCTTCCAAAAGATTTGAAATGTGTCCAGAATAGTTGTAATGCTTCAGAAGACTTGAAATGCTTCCAGAAAACTTGATACTCCCTTTGGAAGAGTAGAAATTCTTTCAGAAAATTTCATACTGATTTTCGAAGACTTAGTACTACTTTTAGAAGACTTGATATTGACAAATACTTCCAGAACTGCATTTAGGAGACTGATGATGCTCTTAGACGATATGAAATAATTTTAGATTTGATGTCGCTTCCAGAAAACGTGAAATATTTCTTGAAGGCTTGATTTGTTTTTCTTTTGCTTCCAAAAAACTTGCAATAGTCCCAAAAGACTTAAACTGCTCCCAGAAAAGTTAATATGCCCATAGCAAACTTAATACTGCTTCTAAAGAACCTGATATTACTTAAAAAAAATGAAATTTTGAAAATACTTGTAATGCATTAAAAGACTTAACACTGCTTCTAAAAGAGGCTTGAAATTCTTCCTCCGTTTCTCCGAAAAGCGATACAAGACTTCATACTGCTTTTTGAAGAATTTGTATTACTTCAGAAGACTTAATACTGCTTCCAGAAAATTTGATATTGCTTCCAAAAAACTTGAAATGCTTCTAGAAGGCTAGAAATATTGTTAGCAAAATACAATATCTTCACCTCAAAAGATCAAAAATTGATCATTTTAAGATTAGATACTACTTGGGAAATTCTAAACACTCCTGATAGAAAAATTTTTTTTGCCAGCGATCCATAGATGCTAGATACGTGGTTCCTCATGAAGTCTTTTCCAATTTAGTTGTTTTCATCACCCAATATCTATACTTATTTTCAAAAACCGGGCATATAATCCTAATGTTCCCTCCATATGTCATGATCAATTGGATAAATTTTTCAATCCTAAATGTTAAGTATTTTACACTAAATTTTTAAAAATCTACTTGCATCATTAATTGATTAAAAAATATAAATTTGCTACTTATACAAGAAATAGGAGAGTGTGCTATCACACACTTAGGCTCCATATAAGAAAATACCAAAAGCCAGGACGTCACCCAGAGGGTCCTTAATCTGAGGTTGATCAGAGAGGAGAAACCACACATGATTTGGCTGGCTCAATAAAGAAAGGAGTCAGCAAGCTTCATATTATGAAGATGCTTATTTGCCTTACAATGCCCCGCTTGTGGCTTGAAATACTTCCAGAACTGTATTTAGAAGACTGATGATGCTCTTAGACGATATGAAATAATTTTAGATTTGATGACGTTTCCAGAAGACATGAAATGCTTCTTGAAGGCTTGATGCTACCCTTAGAAGACTTGATACTGTTTTTCTTTTGCTTCCAAAAGATTTGCAATAGTTCCAAAAGACTTAAACTGCTTCCAGAAAAGTTGATATGCCCATAGCAAACTTAATACTGCTTCTAATGAACCTGATATTACTTCAAAAAATTGAAATGTTCAAAATATTTGTAATGCTTTAAAAGATTTAATACTGCTTCTAGAAGACTTGATATAGCTTCCAAAAAACTTGAAATGCTTCAAGAAGGCTAGAACTTCTTCTAGAAAAGTTTATATAGCCTCTGAAAGACTTAATACTGCTTCTAGAAAAGTTGAAATGCTTTCAAAAGACTTAATATTGTTTTTAAAGCTTCTACCAGAACACATTTTCATCACAAAAACACGATATTTTTGATAAACTATTTCAGTTTGCTTCGAAAATATTAAATACAATTAGACAAAATGCAAAATCTTGACTGGCAGATTGATCTGGGCAATCTTGACGTGTGGATTTTTTTAACTCTTTGGATGCTATTACATTAAAATTATTTTAGCTAGAAGTTGTAGCATCAATATTAAGCGACTTTTTCATCCTAAGACTTAACACTTTAAGATCGACTTTAAGTAATAGATTAAAAATTGATGAAGCAGTAAAAACAATCTGTATATTTGAAGAGTTAATAATATATTATTCCATAAGCACATATCAGTTGATGAATCTATGCTGAAATATTTTGAAGACAATCCTGCCAAACAGTTTATAAGAGGTAAACCGGTAAGGTTTGGGTACAAGAATTAAATGATAAGTAGCTCATTTGGATATTGCTATGGGTTCAATGTGTATTGCGGCAAAAACCATAACGAAACTAAAGATTTCAAGGAAAGTACATTCCCAACCCAGAAAATCACGAATTTTTTTCGTCAATTATTTTACATCGTATCCCCTATGGTGTACTTGAAAGAATGGACTCAAAAACCATGAAAATGGACAAAAATTAGTCAGATTACAGGTTACAAAAATTGTTCATAATTATCTGAAAATACGTAATCCATTACCAGATAAAGTCTAAAGATGACAGTTCTTTATGTAAATAGCAGGAAGTATTGAAATCTCAAGATCGACAATTTTGGTTATAAGCATAGGTTGTAACTTGAGAACCAACATAGATAGAGATATATGTCATTAACAAAAAATGTTCATAATTATCTCAAAATACATAATCCATTACCAGATAAAGTCTAACTATGGCATTTCTTTATGTATGTAGTAGGAAATATGAAAATGTTAAAATCGACAATTTTGGTTATAAACATAGGTTGTAACTCGAGAACCAAATTGAATAAAAATAAATATCATTAACAAAAATTGTTCATAATAATCTCAAAATACGTAATCCATTACCAGATAAAGTCTAAAGATGACAGTTCTTTATGTAAATAGCAGGAAGTATTGAAATCCCAAAATCGACCATTTTGGTTATAAGCATAAGTTGTAACTTGAGAACCAACATAGATAGAGCTATATGTTATTAACAAAAAATGTTCATAATTATCAGAAAATACGTAATCCATTACCAGATAAAGTCTAAAGATGACAGTTCTCTATGTAAATAGCAGGAAGTATTGAAATCCCAAAATCGACCATTTTGGTTATAAGCATAGGTTGTAACTTGAAAACCAACATAGACAGAGCTATATGTTATTAACAAAAAATGTTCATAATTATCAGAAAATACGTAATCCATTACCAGATAAAGTCTAAAGATGACAGTTCTTTATGTAAATAGCAGGAAGTATTGAAATCCCAAAATCGATCATTTTGGTTATAAGCGTAGGTTGTAACTTGAGCACCAACATAGATAGAGCTATATGTTATTAACAAAAAATGTTCATAATTATCATAAAATACGTAATCCATTACCAGATAAAGTCTAAAGATGACAGTTCTTTATGTAAATAGCAGGAAGTATTGAAATCCCAAAATCGACCATTTTGGTTATAAGCATAGGTTGTAACTCGAGAACCAAATTGAATAAAAATAAATATCATTAACAAAAATTGTTCATAATTATCTGAAAATACGTAATCCAATACCAGATAAAGTCTAAAGATGACAGTTCTTTATGTAAATAGCAGGAAGTATTGAAATCCCAAAATCGACCATTTTGGTTATAAGCATAAGTTGTAACTTGAGAACCAACATAGATAGAGCTATATGTTATTAACAAAAAATGTTCATAATTATCAGAAAATACGTAATCCATTACCAGATAAAGTCTAAAGATGACAGTTCTCTATGTAAATAGCAGGAAGTATTGAAATCCCAAAATCGACCATTTTGGTTATAAGCATAGGTTGTAACTTGAGAACCAATATAGATAGAGCTATATGTTATTAACAAAAATTGTTCATAATTATCAGAAAATACGTAATCCATTACCAGATAAAGTCTAAAGATGACAGTTCTTTATGTAAATAGCAGGAAGTATTGAAATCCCAAAATAGACCATTTTGGTTATAAGCATAAGTTGTAACTTGAGAACCAACATAGACAGAGCTATATGTTATTAACAAAAAATGTTCATAATTATCAGAAAATACGTAATCCATTACCAGATAAAGTCTAAAGATGACAGTTCCTTATGTAAATAGCAGGAAGTATTGAAATCCCAAAATCGACCATTTTGGTTATAAGCATAGGTTGTAACTTGAGAACCAACATAGATAGAGCTATATGTTATTAACAAAAATTGTTCATAATTATCAGAAAATACGTAATCCATTACCAGATAAAGTCTAAAGATGACAGTTCTTTATGTAAATAGCAGGAAGTATTGAAATCTCAAGATCGACAATTTTGGTTATAAACATAGGTTGTAATTCGAGGATAGAATTGGATAATAATAAATATTATTCACAAAAATCGTTCATAATTATCTCAAAATACATAATCCATTACCAGATAAAGTCTAACTATGGCACTTCTTTATGTATGTAGCAGGAAATATCAAAATGTGAAAATTGACAATTTTAGTTATAAACATAGGTTGTAACTCGAGAACTAAAATGGATAGAAATAAATATCATTAACAAAATTGTTCATAATTATCTCAAAATACATAATCCATTGCCAGACAAAGGCTAACGATGGCAGTTCCTTATGTATGTAGGAGAAAGTATCAAAATGTTAAAATCGACAATTTTGGTTATGAACATAGGTTGTAACTCGAGAACGAAATTAATAAAAATAAATGTTATTAACAAAAATTGTTCATAATTATCTCTAAATATGTAATCTATTACTAGATAAATTCTAACGATGACTGTTCTTTATGTAAATAGCAGGAAGTATTGAAATCTCAAGATCGACAATTTTGGTTATAAGCATAGGTTATAACTTAAGAACCAACATAGATGATATATGTCATTAACAAAAATTGTTTATAATTATTTCAAAATACGTTATCCATTACCAGATAAAGTCTAAACATGACAGTTCTTTATGTAAATAGCAGGAAGTATTGAAATCTCAAAATCAACAATTTTGGTTATGAGCATAGGTTGTAACCTGAGAACCAACTTAGATAGAAATATGTCGTTAACAAAAAATCTTCATAATTATCTCAAGGTACGTAATCCATTACCAGATAAAGTCTAACGATGGCAGTTCCTTATGCATGTAGCATAAAGTATCTAAATGTTAAAATCGACAATTTTAGTTATAAGCATAGGTTGTAACTCGAGAACTAAAATGGATAGAAATAAATATCACTAACAAAATAGTTCATAATTATCTTAAAATGCATAATCCATTACTCATCAAAATCTAACGACGACAGTTCCTTATGTAGGTGGCAGGAAATATTAAAATGTCGAAATTGACAAGTTTGATTATAAATATAGGTTGTGACTCGAAAATTAAATTGAATAAAAATAAATATCATTAACAAAAATTGTTAACGTAATCCATTTCCAGAATCTGTTTTCAAATTCTTTCTTCTCTTAGCTCGACACATTCTCTCAACATTTTTTTTTCTATATGTTTGAAACATATAAATAAACATATAAATTTGTTCTGCACAGCCGACATCACCTCTTATCAGATTATCCGCCCAATACCCGTTCGTTATTTTTAACTCCCTTCGTTCACAAAGTATTTTGGAAAGCTATCTTTACCAACCCAACCCAACCCAACAGTATGACTTAAGTGGAATTAATCTATCAAATCTGGAGACACTCCATTTCGTAGAGTGGATAGTTTCTGATAAGCCCAAATTTGGATGATATCATAGGCACTTTTGTAAGCCATAACTATAATTCCAACTTGTTCGTTTGATTGGTTTCTGGTCAGTTTTTTGTGGTAGGAGATTGTTAATAATTTTTATCAATTCTCTGTAAGTTAAGATAAAAGTACAATCTGCCGGTATTTTTTTAGTTTTCTTCTTTCTGTTGTGTTTCTTAATTGTTATTTACGATAATAATTGCACTTGGACTCTCCAATGACGCCATGATCTTATCAGGATTGCATTGAAAATTATTTTGATTAAATTATAAGGACTACTGGATAAAAGGAAAATTTCTGATAGAAAGAATGGTTAATTAATAAACCAATTTCTTTGATGCTTTCATTTATGAGTTTTTAATGAAAACCTAAATACAAACATAAAAAATAGGTCACAATACATTTTTTTTCGTTAAAACTTCAGTTCTTAGTATATTGCTAACATCACATGTATACGAAGCACAATGTTTATTTCTTTTCTATACAAGTATACACAGTTTTGAGTTTTCATTTTTAAATTAATTCCTTTTTAATTCGTATATAAATATAGATATAGCAGTACTATCTTGCTTTTTTTCTTTTTTCATCATAAGAAAATTAAAAACGAACATCTATGTACAATTCCTACAAATTATTATCACTAATTTTGTTTATTTTTTTTTATACTCCGATGTAATAACCAGAAACGTAATCGTTTCTGGTTATTATTTTTTTTTTGTTTCGAAAAATCGCCACAATATTTATTTACAATCCGTATATAAAAGGATTTATTTTCTAATTTAACGATTATTGTCAAACGATTTTCTTGATAAGAACTAAAAAAATATATATAACGACCATTATTTACAATAAAAAAAAAAAAATAAAATACACACGTAATTAACGACATTTTTTAAGGATAGATTGAAACGAATCAAAAAAAAACGCGATTAAAAACGAACCTTAATTTAACGCGAGATAAATATATATATATATTTTTTTGTAAAAATATACAACTTTTTACACAAGTTAAATATTTAGATAATAATATTGACTTCGTAGAGGTACTTGTTGCTTTTATTCTTTTTATTATTATTTTTTTTTCAAGTTGGGTGGTTTTTTTGAATTATTAGAGATGTATTGCACAATAATCATTGCAAATTAACTTATTTTGAGATAAATTTCGTATTCTTTTAAAGCTTTCGCACTGTCATGTTTCAACAGAAGATAAATAATGAAATTTGTGATGTTTGATAAAAAAAAATTGTTCATAAATTTAAATTAAAAGCACCAATTAAATTAAAACCTATTTTTAGAAAATTACCTTTTTTAAGCCAAAACCGTGATTGTCTTTATTACAACCCCTTTTTTTACGAAAAAAAAATCAACTTAAAAGATAACCACAAAAAATATCACAACTTACTCATTTCTCAAACTTTTTTCTCTCAATTTTAAACTATTTTAAATTATTTTTATTACACACTAACTTTCATCAAACCCGCCTGACTTTGATTCGTTCCAATGCTCGAATCGTCCAACGAATCTAAATCTAGCGCACTTTCAATCATCGTCGTGTCCTGCAATAACCTTAACCGACTCGAACTCAACATCAAATTCTCCTTGTCTTGCGTTGTTAAATCATTGTCGAGTTTAACAACGTCTTTTTCGTTTCTCGTCTTTTCGTTGAGAGCGGCCACCGCGGCCGAAGCGATGTGGCTCTCTCGTAATTCGACTAAATCTAAATGTAAATCTTCAACGCGATGGATCATTTGCCGATCGCCGTTTAAATTGTGCGAATAACTTTGACTTTTGCTTATCAAACCAGGGTGGTGGTGCTGATTTCGCCCCATTATGTTGCTATAAACGGGGGCGCCCCCGCTTTGAGTCAAACAAGGTTGAGAGGTATATTGTTGATCGTCTAATTTAGGTATCGTCGGGGCTGTAACTCCGATTGGTTGTTCGTTACTTACTAAATGAGTTACACTTCCGGTGTTACTCTCTAGAAAGAAAGTTTATGTAAGTAATTAAAAATTAATTTAATTTTTTCTAAGTTTATCGAGAAGCCATTCAAAAGCTACAAAGATTGTTAAAGCAAAACTAAAAATGAATCGTACTACAAAATTTTGTTAAAATTAAACAAAATTAGTTGTTTATTTAAAAAAAATTTTTGCGTGCCCATGCTTTCATTTAAAGTGAACACTTACCACCCAAGATTTAAAAAAGGCTCGAGATTCATGGTCAACCTCCACCGCAAGGCAACAGAAAACGTAAAACGAAGAACAAAATATGAGAGAGAAACCAAATATAAACACAACTAAACGAAAAAAATGAGAAGAATGAAAAGAATGAAACGGAGGCGTAAATGGAAAGATGAAAGTGAAATAGCGAACCAATTTGTGGGGGAAAAACATTGTGTAGAACATCAAACATGTATTATTGATAGGTACAAGAAAAATGATGGGGATGATATCACAACAAAATATAAATATATATAACAGCAAGTGATGAACGAAAATATAATATATCAAAATATGGTGAGTAAATTTTAAATTGGTGAATATTTGTTTTTGAATTAGAAATGATCGGACTCAAAATATGTTTTAAGATTAATTTTTTTAGTATGATTTTTTTAAATTCCCTTAAATCATTTTTCCTCTTAACATATATAACGATTTTATCATAAGTTAATATCAACTCAATTCTAATCAACATCAACAAATCTAAATGCAAAACTTAATAGGTTAAAATCTAAACAAATCTTCAACAATTTTCAAACAAAATTAATTCAATAACTACAACAATATTAAAATTAAAAACCCTTAACCCGGTAGGACGCGCACATGAGTATGTTGGATTATTTTATATATCGTCTAATCGTCGTGTTTTATTGCTTTTTTATGTCTAATATCGTTAAAATCGTCTTGAAAACAACCAAGGAGGTGTTTCACAACGTTAAAAATCATTTGAATTCGCTCATTATTGAGTTGATAGACGATGATCAGATCAATCTCAAATCGATAAATCCTTATTATACCTTTACATAATGTAACATTAAAATTTATCTGTTTAAGGGACTTAATTTCGATCTTAATCGTATCGAAAGATCTTGTATAACTTTCTAATTTGATTTGAAAGACTTCAAGGAGTGATTTTTCAGTGAAAATTTTTGTTCTCAATTCCTCCTTCAAGTTACAACTCTCTAAAGTTAGAAGAAAGAAAATGTTTTATTTACTCGTTTTTTGAAAATATTTTTAGTTGGTAAAGTACATCATGTTAAGTGTTATAATGATTATTTAATGATAAATGTAAAAGATATTTTAATTCATTAATATAAAATAAAATAAAAATGAATTTAAAAAATATATATAGTAGAGTATAAAAAGAAAAATGAATTATGAAATTTGAAAAATTAAAAAAAAATTAATGTTGTTTATAATCAAAAAGTCATCGTTGTAGTTTGTACCCGAAAAAAAATTTGTTTAATAACGAATAATTAAAAGGTTGTAGGCCCAAATTCCAGTTAATAAAAAAACTCCAGAATACAGTGATTCAAAAAAATAAAGAAAAAGAAACAGAAAATGCGATGTGGAAATCATTGGACGAATGTTTTTGAAGAAAAAAATGTTGGCAACGAAGCTGAAAGAGAATGAATGTTTGAGTAAATTTAGAAATGAATTTGAAATTCCAAGACAATTAGTGGAGCAGAATTGAAGGATGAAGATGTGATTTGTAACTTATTTATCTAAATCGTTTTTAACGATTTCCATATCATTTTGAAAAAATCGTAAATAATCAAGTTTTTAAGACATCTTGATGAAAAATTGTAAAAATTAAAAATTTATAGAAGAAAATAAATCATATTTGAATATCTCCAGCCGTTTTTGAGATATCACATTTTGAATTCAACCTAAATTTGTGGCATTTCATAAAATTAATGATTTTAATAATTATTTTGAAAGAATGGAATTCTTAAGATATCTTGTGTGGTGGATTTTTGATCGGAATAATCTGAGTTCGGTACCAAATTATTCAGGATTTAAAATTTTATTGATTTACATCTTCAATGGTAATAAGTGATGGGGTAAAAAAGTAATAAAAATAATAATTTTAGATAATTTTTTAAAATCACGAATAATTTAGTAATGATTTTTGATAAAATTACGCCGAATTTGGTATCAAATTAATCAGGATTTAAAATCTTATTGATTTACATCACAATAATATAAATTCATCACATCACATTAAATCACGAACAGTTTGGTAATAAATCGATTTATTGGACATTGATAGAAATATTTTTTATTTTAAGGCATCCTCAAAAAGGTAATAATAATAATAACAATCATAAACAAACTCAGATTGAAATAAAATTGATTTTAAACGAAACAAAAATGAATTTTTTTTGAAGATCAAAAATCGATGATTTTTTTTCCAAGATAATAATTACTCTATTAAAGTAATTATTAATAATTAAGTAATTTAATATATTATTAATAATTAACTTTAATAGTAATTATTAATTACTATTAAAGTTATTATGATCAAAGATGGCGGATTATTACCGTATTATTAACAATTTATTAAAACATTATGATTTTTGATAAAATTGCGCCGAATTTGATACCATATTAATCAGGATTTAAAATCTTATTGATTTACATCCTCAATGGTAATAAGTGATGGGGCAAAAAAGTAATAAAAATAATAATTTTAGTAATAATAAGTAAAATTAATACAAAATCACGAATAATTTGGTAATAAATCGAGTTATTCGACATTGATAGAAATATTTTTTTATTTTAAGATATCCTCAAAAAAGGTAATAATAATAATAACAATAATAAACAAACTAGGATTGAAATAAAATTGATTTTAAACGAAACAGAAATGAATTTTCTTTGAAAAGATCAAATTTCGATTATTTTATCTCGCTTATTTCCCAAGATAATAATTATTTTAACAGAGTTATTATCAAAGATGGCGGATTATTGCCGTATTATTAATACTTTATTAAAATATTATGATTTTTGATCAAACTACGCCAAGTTTGGTATCAAATTAATCAGGATTTAAAATCTTATTGATTTACATCCTCAATGGTAATAAGTGATGGGGCAAAAAAGTAATAAAAATAATAATTTTAGTAATAATGATTAAAATTAATACAAAATCACGAACAGTTTGGTAATAAATCGATTTATTCGACATTGATAGAAATATATTTTATTTTAAGGCATCCTCAAAAAGGTAATAATAATAATAACAATAATAAACAAACTCGGATTGAAATAAAATTGATTTTAAACGAAACAGAAATGATTCTTTTTTGAAAAGATCATAATTCGATGATTTTTTTTCCAAGATAATAATTATTTTAATAGAGCTATTATCAAAGATGGGGGATTATTACCGTATTATTAATAATTTATTAAAACATTATGATTTTTGATCAAACTACGCCAAGTTTGGTATCAAATTAATCAAGATTTAAAATCTTATTGATTTACATCCTCAATGGTAATAAGTGATGGGGCAAAAAAGTAATAAAAATAATAATTTTAGTAATAATGATTAAAATTAATACAAAATCACGAACAGTTTGGTAATAAATCGATTTATTCGACATTGATAGAAATATATTTTATTTTAAGGCATCCTCAAAAAGGTAATAATAATAATAACAATAATAAACAAACTCGGATTGAAATAAAATTGATTTTAAACGAAACAGAAATGATTTTTTTTTGAAAAGATCATAATTCGATGATTTTTTTTCCAAGATAATAATTATTTTAATAGAGCTATTATCAAAGATGGCGGATTATTACCGTATTATTAATAATTTATTAAAACATTATGATTTTTGATCAAATTGCGCCGAGTTTGATACCAAATTAATCAGGATTTAAAATCTTATTGATTTACATCCTCAATGGTAGTAAGTGATGGGGCAAAAAAGTAATAAAAATAATAATTTTAGTAATAATAAGTAAAGTTAATATAAAATCACGAATAATTTGGTAATAAATCGAGTTATTCGACATTGATAGAAATATTTTTTTATTTTAAGATATCCTCAAAAAAGGTAATAATAATAATAACAATAATAAACAAACTAGGATTGAAATAAAAAAGATTTTAAACGAAACAGAAATAAATTTTCTTTGAAAAGATCATAATTCGATGATTTTTTTTCCAAGATAATAATTATTTTAATAGAGTTATTATCAAAGATGGCGGATTATTATCGTATTATTAATAATTTATTAAAACATTATGATTTTTGATAAAATTGCGCCGAATTTAATACCAAATTAATCAGGATTTAAAATCTTATTGATTTACATCCTCAATGGTAATAAGTGATGGGGCAAAAAAGTAATAAAAATAATAATTTTAGTAATAATAAGTAAAATTAATATAAAATCACGAATAATTTGGTAATAAATCGAGTTATTCGACATTGATAGAAATATTTTTTTATTTTAAGATATCCTCAAAAAAGGTAATAATAATAATAATAATAACAATAATAAACAAACTAGGATTGGAATAAAATTGATTTTAAACGAAACAGAAATGAATTTTCTTTGAAAAGATCAAATTTCGATGATTTTATCTCGCTTATTTCCCGAGATAATAATTATTTTAACAGAGTTATTATCAAAGATGGCGGATTATTGCCGTATTATTAATAATTTATTAAAATATTATGATTTTTGATCAAACTACGCCAAGTTTGGTATCAAATTAATCAGGATTTAAAATCTTATTGATTTACATCCTCAATGGTAATAAGTGATGGGGCAAAAAAGTAATAAAAATAATAATTTTAGTAATAATGATTAAAATTAATACAAAATCACGAACAGTTTGGTAATAAATCGATTTATTCGACATTGATAGAAATATATTCTATTTTAAGGCATCCTCAAAAAGGTAATAATAATAATAACAATAATAAACAAACTCGGATTGAAATAAAATTGATTTTAAACGAAACAGAAATGATTTTTTTTTGAAAAGATCATAATTCGATGATTTTTTTCCAAGATAATAATTATTTTAATAGTGCTATTATCAAAGGTGGCGGATTATTACCGTATTAGTAATAATTTATTAAAACATTATGATTTTTGATCAAATTGCGCCGAGTTTGATACCAAATTAATCAGGATTTAAAATCTTATTGATTTACATCCTCAATGGTAATAAGTGATGGGGCAAAAAAGTAATAAAAATAATAATTTTAGTAATAATAAGTAAAGTTAATATAAAATCACGAATAATTTGGTAATAAATCGAGTTATTCGACATTGATAGAAATATTTTTTATTTTAAGATATCCTCAAAAAAGGTAATAATAATAATAACAATAATAAACAAACTCGGATTGAAATAAAATTGATTTTAAACGAAACAGAAATGATTTTTTTTTGAAAAGATCATAATTCGATGATTTTTTTTTTCAAGATAATAATTATTTTAATAGAGTTATTATCAAAGATGGCGGATTATTACCGTATTATTAATAATTTATTAAAACATTATGATTTTTGATCAAATTGCGCCGAATTTGATACCAAATTAATCAGGATTTAAAATCTTATTGATTTACATCCTCAATGGTAATAAGTGATGGGGCAAAAAAGTAATAAAAATAATAATTTTAGTAATAATAAGTAAAATTAATATAAAATCACGAATAATTTGGTAATAAATCGAGTTATTCGACATTGATAGAAATATTTTTTTATTTTAAGATATCCTCAAAAAAGGTAATAATAATAATAATAACAATAATAAATAAACTCGGATTGAAATAAAATTGATTTTAAACGAAACAGAAATGAATTTTCTTTGAAAAGATCATAATTCGATGATTTTTTTTTTTCAAGATAGTAATTATTTTAACAGAGTTATTATCAAAGATGGCGGATTATTACCGCATTATTAATAATTTATTAAAACATTATGATTTTTGATAAAATTGCGCCGAATTTAGTACCAAATTAATCAGGATTTAAAATCTTATTGATTTACATCCTCAATGGTAATAAGTGATGGGGCAAAAAAGTAATAAAAATAATAATTTTAGTAATAATAAGTAAAATTAATATAAAATCACGAATAATTTGGTAATAAATCGAGTTATTCGACATTGATAGAAATATTTTTTATTTTAAGATATCCTCAAAAAAGGTAATAATAATAATAATAATAACAATAATAAACAAACTCGGATTGAAATAAAATTGATTTTAAACGAAACAGAAATGATTTTTTTTTGAAAAGATCATAATTCGATGATTTTTTTTCCAAGATAATAATTATTTTAATAGAGTTATTATCAAAGATGGCGGATTATTACCGTATTATTAATAATTTATTAAAACATTATGATTTTTGATAAAATTGCGCCGAATTTGGTACCAAATTAATCAGGATTTAAAATCTTATTGATTTACATCCTCAATGGTAATAAGTGATGGGGCAAAAAAGTAATAAAAATAATAATTTTAGTAATAATAAGTAAAATTAATATAAAATCACGAATAATTTGGTAATAAATCGAGTTATTCGACATTGATAGAAATATTTTTTTATTTTAAGATATCCTCAAAAAAGGTAATAATAATAATAATAACAACAATAAACAAACTCGGATTGAAATAAAATTGATTTTAAACGAAACAGAAATGAATTTTCTTTGAAAAGATCATAATTCGATGATTTTTTTTTTCAAGATAGTAATTATTTTAACAGAGTTATTATCAAAGATGGCGGATTATTACCGCATTATTAATAATTTATTAAAACATTATGATTTTTGATAAAATTGCGCCGAATTTGGTACCAAATTAATCAGGATTTAAAATCTTATTGATTTACATCCTCAATGGTAATAAGTGATGGGGCAAAAAAATAATAAAAATAATAATTTTAGTAATAATAAGTAAAATTAATATAAAATCACGAATAATTTGGTAATAAATCGAGTTATTCGACATTGATAAAAATATATTTTATTTTAAGGCATCCTCAAAAAGGTAATAATGGTAATAACAATAATAAACAAACTCGGATTGAAATAAAATTGATTTAAAACGAAGCAAAAATGAATTTTCTTTGAAAAGACCAAGGGTTTTGGTCATCTGATTTCTCGCTTACTTCCCGAGATAATAATTATTTTAACAGAGTTATTATCAAATTATTACTACATTATTAATTTTTTATTACAACATTATGATTTGTATTAAAATTGTGTTGAGGTTAGTATCCAATTAATTAGGATATAATGCTTTTTAACTTCTTTATCCAGAATGATAATAAGTAATGAAGTAAAAAAGTAATAAAAATAATAATTTTACCAATTTGAATTGAAACAAAGTTGATATCTTTGTCATAAAATAGAATTGCGCCGAGTTTGGTATCAAATTAATCAGAATACACTTTTCCTTTATTTGTATCGCAATGATAATAAATAATGAATTAAAAAAATAATAACTTTATCAATGCATCATTTATACAGGTGACTTTAAAAACCGCTGACAGACTTCTAGAGCAGATAATACATGAAAAATGAAGATGAATAATTACTGTTATAATACAAGAGTTCGCAAATGTGCCTTTTAGGAGATATAGGAAGTAATAATTTTTTAAAAATTAAACATTATCTGCAATAAAAAATTCGTTTTAAAAATATTTTCTACGGTAAAGTGTCATCAATTATCTCTCAATTCTTTTACAAATGTTTGACTAAAGCAACAGTATTCGAGTAATTTGCAGTGTTTCAAGGAGCCAAGGACCATTTAAGTCTTGAAAGTATATAAATTTTTCAAATAATCATAAAAACCATATTTGAATATATCAATCTATTTTTGAGATGTCATGGTTTGAACACAACTTACGTTCCGAAATGTGATCCTGAGAATAAAATCATAACAAGAGATTGAGAAAAGACATTTGATGTCCAACAATTTTTTTTTGATAATTTTTGGCCAAAATTAATAAAAGTTAAATAAAAAATACTGTTAAGATAAGGTACATTCTAAAAGATCTGCTTAAAAATTATTTGATTATAAAATATAAAAATTATTACTTATTGCATATTCAATTTATGGTATTATTATTATGATTTATTACTAATTAACAGCTTTTTTTCTAAAAAATAACGTTTAATAAAATACGTATCAACTTGAATGCCTTACCCAGTTTTTAAAAACAATTTTTTTCCTTAACTTGAAAGTGTTGTAACTTGGAGAAGCGATTTTGAACAAAAAATTTTTTTAATTTTTCGTCTTAATTTAAAAACAACCTGTATAATCAAAACCTTGCGTTTTTAATTAATAATAATAACATACGCACATCCCACCGGGTTAAATCTAACCCAATCACCGAAAATTCTCTTGTATATACAACCGATTAAAATTTGGTTTTGGAAAATTATGCACCTTAACGTTAGTAACAACCCCGTTATTAGCCCCATTATTAATTAATCTATCACCAGAGGTTTTAACGACACAATACGGATTTTCAACGCAAAATTCGCCGGCGTGTACGTTCTCGAAAACGTAACTAGCGGGTCGCCGGCGGCTCGTTGTGCGTTTACCAATAATCGGTTGTTGTTGGGACCCGAAATGAGGCCCATAACGTTTTTCAATAGGCGTATTATGACGAGGAGCCGCCGTAAATCTGTACATTGTTTCCGATTCGTAATCGAGATATGAAAGGGGTCGCGATGGGATAATTCGATTTGTCGAACATTTCGAGGATGTGGATGACGTCGAACCTGACGCCGACCCTTGAAGGAAACCCCTATGGATTATAGGTGAGTACGTACCTGGATTTTCCGCTGTTTGCCGATACATTTCTGGTAATTGATGAAGTGGGTTTCCATTCTAAAAAGATTTTATTAAAATTCTTTATTAATATATTATTTTTAATTTACCAAATTAGTTTGTGGCGGAAAACTTTGCTGAATCACATTATTCGGTTCAACAGTAACAATCTGTTTTCCAATTTCCCTTCGATATTCCTCCGTAACAACACCTCTCCGATCGATTAACGACGGAGTAACCGGTCCACACAAAATATAAAAACAATTTAAACACACATTCCCTTGGGAGTACGGATTGAAGCTTTCTTGGCCGCTTTTTCCGGTGAACGACCCCTTTATATCTTCGTTTGTGGTTTGATTACTTGTTGTAAGATACGTATGAAATCCGGCAAGACCCAAGATGCTCCACACACTGAAGAAACACACTATTCCCACGATTAAACTTGACGGCGATTCTCTTACGGCATCCAAAAACTGTTTATCATCTTTTGTAACTAAGGGTCGGAGAAGAAAAGGAGATATTCTTGAAAGAACGGGTCTTTATGCTTTTAATAGGGTGGTTTTTACTTACTTAGAATTAGGTGGGCGATGGCACACGCGAATATGAACACAGCAAGAAATGCTAATGACACTATGAACATGTAGAAGAATCGGTAGTTTCTTCTTCCTACGCAATTTCCGACCTAAAAATAATATTAATGTTGAAATATTAATTGAATTAATTATGATTTATAGAGGAACGTGGCTATTTACTCGCGATGAAAGCGGATCTTGAAAATATTTATTCGTTTTTGAGATATAAATCATTAAATTCAACGTGAACATTTATGGTTATCTCAAGTTAATTAAAAATCACCAAAAATCGAATTCTTGAGATATTTTAATGATACATTAAAAATTTATAGAGGCAAGTGTCCATTTTGTCATGGTGAGAACCAAATTAGAAAATCTTTATTCGTTTTTGAGATAAAGATTATTTAAGTTAATCTAATTTTTTATGATTTTTTGGAATTAATAATCTTGTTTTAAAAAAATACGAAAAATTGAATTCTTAAGATAGCTTAATGAATTGTTCATGATTTATAGAGGAAAGGGTCTATTTTCTCGTGATAAAAGCGGATCTTGAAAATATTCATTCGTTTTTGAGATATAGATCATTAAATTCAACGTAAACATTTATGGCTATCTCAAGTTAATTAAAAATCACCAAAAATCGAATTCTTGAGATATTTTAATGAAACTTTCAAAATTTATAAAGGCAAGTGTCTATTTTGTCATGGTGAGAACCAAATTAGAAAATCTTTATTCGTTTTTGAGATAAAGATTATTTAAGTCAACCTAATTTTTTATGATTTTTTGAAATTAATAATCTTGTTTTAAAAAATCACGAAAAATCGAATTCTTAAGATATCTTAATGAATTATTCACGATTTATACAGGACAGTGTCTATTTTCTCGTGATGAAAGCGAATCTTGAAAATATTAATTCGTTTTTGAGATATAAATCATTAAATTCAACGTGAACATTTACGGCTATCTCAAGTTAATTAAAAATCACCAAAAATCGAATTCTTGAGATATTTTAATGAAACTTTCAAAATTTATAAAGGCAAGTCTCTATTTTGTCATCAGGTGAGAACCAAATTAGAAAATCTGTATTCGTTTTTGAGATAAAGATTATTTAAGTCAACCTAATTTTTTATGATTTTTTGAAATTAATAATCTTGTTTTAAAAAATCACGAAAAATCGAATTCTTAAGATATCTTAATGAATTATTCACGATTTATACAGGACAGTGTCTATTTTCTCGTGATGAAAGCGAATCTTGAAAATATTAATTCGTTTTTGAGATATAAATCATTAAATTCAACGTGAACATTTACGGCTATCTCAAGTTAATTAAAAATCACCAAAAATCGAATTCTTGAGATATTTTAATGAAACTTTCAAAATTTATAAAGGCAAGTCTCTATTTTGTCATCAGGTGAGAACCAAATTAGAAAATCTGTATTCGTTTTTGAGATAAAGATTATTTAAGTCAACCTAATTTTTTATGATTTTTTGAAATTAATAATCTTGTTTTAAAAAATCACGAAAAATCGAATTCTTAAGATATCTTAATGAATTATTCACGATTTATACAGGACAGTGTCTATTTTCTCGTGATGAAAGCGAATCTTGAAAATATTAATTCGTTTTTGAGATATAAATCATTAAATTCAACGTGAACATTTACGACTATCTCAAGTTAATTAAAAATCACCAAAAATCGAATTCTTGAGATATTTTAATGAAACATTCAAAATTTATAGAGGCAAGTATTTATTTTGTCATGCTGAGAACCAAATTAGAAAATTTTTATTCGTTTTTGAGATAAAGATTATTTAAGTTAACATAAATTTTTATGATTTTTTGAAATTAATAATCTTGTTTTAAAAAATCACGAAAAATCGAATTCTTAAGATATCTTAATGAATTATTCATGATTTATAGAGGAAAGTGTCAACTTTCTCGCGATCAAACCGGATCTTAAAAATATTTCTTCGTTTTTGAGATATAAATCATTAAATTCAACGTGAACATTTATAGCTATCTCAAGTTAATTAAAAATCACAAAAAATCGAATTCTTGAGATATTTTAATGAAACATTCAAAATTTATATAGGCAAGTATTTATTTTGTCATGCTGAGAACCAAATTAGAAAATCTTTATTCATTTTTGAGATAAAGATTATTTAAGTCAACCTAATTTTTTATGATTTTTTGAAATTAATAATCTTGTTTTAAAAAATCACGAAAAATCGACTTCTTAAGATATCTCAATGAATTATCCATGATTTATAGAGGAAAGTGTCAAATTTCTCGTAATGAAAGCGGATCTTAAAAATATTTATTCGTTTTTGAGATATAAATCATTAAATTCAACGTGAACATTTATGGCTATCTCAAGTTGATTAAAAATCACCAAAAATCGAATTCTTGAGATATTTTAATGAAACATTGAAAATTTATAGAGGTAAGTGTCTATTTTGTCATGGTGAGAACCAAATTAGAAAATCTTTGGGTCATAAAAGTCTCCATACACGTCAGATTTTTTCAATTTCCGGCATAGTTCACTTATTACCATATATTTATAATAAATATGTCATTGTATTCCATATTATAACATTCAAATAAACATGATACAAATATCTAGCTACATACAGATAACATACACTGTGTTAAATAATTATCGTAACCTAAGTCACGTTGTAATGTTGGTTATCTACCTCATTGTGTAGTGGTAACGGAGATATTTTTAAATTAGTAACCAGATTTTAACCAGATGGAACGTTATTAGGTTATTATTGTCGCGATTGTCGTATGCTTTGTGTGTTTCCTGATTTTCTTTATTCTTTAACCATTTCTTGGTGCCTTTATATTTTTCCAAACAGTTCTTCTTAGAGTTATCGTTGTTTCTAGCGATTGATTTAAGCGGTAAGTCAATAAACAAATTAAAATAACGAAAACGTTCAATGAGGATTTCGTTCAGATTTTTATTTCTTTCGTTATGACGTTCACACCGGAAGATGATGCCTTTATCTTAATGGAACATTATCGAAGCGCTACGCAGAATGCGGACGATAGTTGGGTTTTTTCCTTACAAAGCTGTATACAGCAATTCAACCAACGTTTCCCAGATTTCGACGTTGATTATGACGCTTTTAAGCATAGGAAACACGTTTTTACAGTCGCTAATTGCTATACAAAAGTCAACTTTTAATAGCATTTTTCGAAAAAATTATTTCAAATAATAGGAATATTCGTCGCGTTGCAATACCAATACTGTGATATTGGTTGCCTAGATTTCGGGTACGATAATTAGTTAACACAATGTACATGGATCGGTGGCTCACCTACACGGTCATTGTAACTTCATGCGAAGATATAAACGCATATTTTATTCCATTAATAATTAATTTGCGAAAAAAAGGAATATCATTAAGAGGAATAGGTAAAATAGTTAACACATCCCATTAAAGTGTGTAGTGTATAGTAACGAAATATCAAGAACAACAAACTTGTGAAAATAAACTATGTATGGGCAAAAATTTATGTACTACTGTGAAACATGAAGGCGGAGGCGTTCTTTTGGAAACTTGGTTCATAGATGGTATTATGGATGAACATGTATACCTCAACATTTTAGAAGAGCAAGAAAATTTACACGTAAGTGCCCAAAAATTTAACTTAACACGTTCACGCCGGGGCGAAAATCTACGTTTTTTCGCGTGAGGCGGGACCGTCTTATCTCGTTTCGCTTCGTGGGGCGGGACAACATTGTTGCGAGTTCGAACGTGCTCAACGCGAGATCACAACATTTCGAGGCTTCAAACGCGCTAAATGCGAGATTGCAACAGTTCTGATATAGTGTTTTTTTGAGTGCATATTTCTTGCATCAAGTGTAAAGGTAGGTAAAATTATCTTTTCTTCTACAGAGGCGGTTAGCATTTTTTTGAATTTCTGCCCATATAAATAATAGATAAAATGGATATGGAAGAAAGTGGTTCGTCTGAAGAATCTATTATTGGAGAGAGAAAAAATATGCGAAGATATAGAATAGTGTCGAGCTCTTCAGATGAGGCAAGCAACGATAGCAAAATATTAGGTAATGAACTGAATGACCATTCCTTGGAGGAAGAAGATTTTGAATCCAATTTAAAGAGTGACGATGGTGATAATGAATGGAAGAAAATAACGGGAAGACAGCTAGGAATAAATGAGTATGCGGAAGAAGAGGAATTTTTAATTCACAACATGGACTGCGACGATCCTGTTTCGTTATATAAATTATTCGTCACGGATCATATACTTGAAATAATCATTGAAGAAACAAATAAATACGCTACCCAATGCATAAATAATTCCGCATGTAACAGCACAAATCACCAACGGGCCTGGAAACCTGTTACAAAATATGAAATAAATGCTTTTTTGGCATCTTACTAATTATGGGTATAGTACAGGTACCAGAAATTAGATTATACTGCTAAACGCGACCGATATATATCTATTCTTAAATATTTACACTTCTCCGACAATACCACGGCTAGAGCAGAAGATCGATTACATAAAATAAGAAATGTACTTGAAGCTATTGTGCACACATTTAAAACCAGTATTAAACCTGGAAAAAAAAATTGTTATTGACGAAAGTATGATTCCGTGGAGGGGGCGTCTTAGTTTTCGCCAGTACATAAGGAAAGCGTCATAAGTATGGCATAAAGACATATAAATTGTGCCTTCCTGAAGGTTATACCTATAATATCGAGATTTATACAGGGAAAAATGCAGAATCAATCACCAAGACACATTCTCATGACGTAGTCATAAAATTGATAAGAGATTTATTATTTGAAGGCCGCACACTATTTACAGATAGTTTTTATACCAGTATCCCTTTGGCCGAGGAACTAATGCAAAAAAAAAACATTCATTTGTGGAACAATAAAAAAAAACAAAAAATTTCTACCACCACAATCAAAGCAAAAGCAAATTCGGGGTAGCATTATGAGTTTTGAAAATCGCAGTGGAGTAAAATTTATGAAATGGACCGACAAAAAGCCCGTATGTATGATAACAACTTATCAGAACCATAAATGTACAATTATTCAGGGACCAAATAATAAATCCAAACCAGATATTGTTTTTTCTTATAAAAATGTGAAAAAGGGTGTCGATATACACTCAGCAGCAGAAGTCTGCGTACAAAAAACTTGTAATACTTTAATTGAAAAAATAAGAGTCATAATCTAATGTGATAAACTTGATTTTTTTTATTTTGTATATTAACTACATATAATTCTATCAACAAAATATGCTTCAACAAAACAGAAACAGTAGTTAGAGAAAAAAATCAAAACTAAAAATTTTACAAATAACGGGTATGCAAAAATCTGCGTACAAGTCAGGACAGTATTTATAAAAAATTCATAAATGAGATCATTGTTTCTATATTAATATGAGGTCGGATAACCTTTACGTTTAATGACCTCCCTTAAACGTTTAGGCATGGAGTGCACTAATTTCTTCGTTTCGTCCGAACTGATTTTGGCCCATTCCTCAATCATAACATTTTTTAACGTTTCCTTCGACGCTATGTTGTGTTGCCGAATCCTGCGTTCCAGTAAATCCCAGAGGTGTTCGATGGGATTCAAGTCCGGCGATTGTGGAGGTGTTTTAAGTTGCTTTGGGGTATTGTATAGTAGCCAAAGCTTAGTGTTGTGGGCGCAATGTTTGGGGTCATTATCTTGTTGAAAAAAGTATTCGGGCCCCAAGCCCAAGTTTTCGATGCTAGGCTTCAAATTTTCTTTTAAAATGTCTATATACATTTTTTGGTCCATTGTCGATGTTATGAAAACCAACCTTCCCACCCCTTTGCTGCACATACACCCCCAAACCATAACTCCACCACCTCCGTGTTTTACAGTCGCTTTCAAATTTTCGGGATTAAGGGCAGTATTAGGTTTTCTCCATACAAGTTGTTTACCCTTAATGCCGAAAATGCAAAATTTGCTCTCATCTGTAAAGAGAACTTTCTCCCAGAATTCAATGGGCTTGTCTAAGAGTTTTTTTGCAAGGGCGATCCGCTTCTGACGATTGACCTCTGACACAAATAGCTTTTTTCGTGCAACGCGACTGTGATAGTTAGCTTTTTTTAACGTCCTTCTCACCGTATCTTTGCTAATAGTTTTATGAAATTCTTCTTGTACATTTTCTACTATTTTTTTTGCCGTCAGCCTAGGTTCTTTTCTAACCTGCTGTACAATTTTTCGCTTCTCTCGGTTTGTTAAAAGGGGTGGTCTACCAGATCGCGGACGTGGGAGGTAATCTTCAGTGTCTTTATAATTATTAATTACTCTTTGAATGGAAGAGTGTGACCTGCCGACAGTTTCTCCTATTTTTCGAAAAGATTTTCCCTCTTTCCATAACTTTACAATAATTTTTCTCTCTCCCAATTCAATTTCCTTTCCTTTCGTGTCCATTCTAACTTTTAGCTTCTAAGCCTCTGCTAATATAATTGACACCGATTATCTTTTATTTAAATCGGAAAGCATACATCTCCAACTACGTATTTAAGTAAATAAGTATATTTTGGAGAAGGCGTCTTTATTTGTATGCAGATTTTTGCATACGCATTATTTGGAGAATTTTTAATTTTAATTTTGTTTGTAACTAATATTTCTGTTTTATTGATGCATATTTTGTTAATAGAATTGTAAGTAGTTAATACACAAAATAAAAAAAATTTGAAGTTTATCACATTAGATCATGACCCTTATTTTTTCAGTTAAAGTGTTAGAAGTTTTTTGTACGCAGACTTCTGCTGCTAAGTGTATCTGATCAAATGTCATCTTACAGCTTACATCTTACAGTTCTCTATGAAGAATGGTAAAATGGTACAGAAAAATTATGATAGATATAATATGCGGAACTTGCCTGGTAAATGCATGGTATATTCATAAAAAATGGGGAACTAAAAATATTCCAATTTTAAAATTTCGAGAACAAATTATCGATCATCTTTTGATCAAAGATTATTCCAGAGAAATCGAAGAGGCTGAAATAAAAAAGGGAAGTCTGTCAAGAAAACGTACACATTTTCTACAATCATTCAAAGGGGCTTCCAGAAACACAAGGAAAAGATGTAAAGAATGCTATAAACAATTATCAAAAATACAAGGTAGATTATATGCTGCGAAAAAAAGTAAAAAAGTAACGACATATTGTACGCGTTGTAAGGGTCACCCTGTATTATGCTTAGAATGTTTTAAAAAGTTGCATAGGTATAAATAAATAATTGTTAAGAAAATAAAAATAATGTTCAGAAAAAATAAAATCAACGTATTTTTTTTAACGATTAATTTTCTGAAAATAAGTGATATCTGTGATGTACGTCATCCCATGGAACAGTCAAGTGTGACTCACCGGTGGGTCACGCAGTCCCCCGGAACATTCAAGTGTGACCCACCGGTGGGTCACCCCAGCGTGGACATGTTAAAGGAGTCATTTATCTTTCAACAAGGTAATGACCCTAACGAAATTAAAAATAAACAGCAGCTTAAGATGGTACATGGAATGCCAAAGCGGCTATTGGAAGTTTTACGTGCTAAAGGAGGATCTACAAGCTATTAAAGGAATAAAAATAGCAACATATTGATGTTTTATTTTGTTATAAATCTTCTGTACCTTTTTTGACGTCGTCTTTATACCTCTACCCTTATAAGCACGTTTATTTATGTTTTGTAAAATAAAGTTTTTTATGACACTGATTTCTTTTCTTACTTATTACAACATATCCTGGAATAATATTTCTGTCCTAAACATCATATTAAATAAATTAGAGGGTGTAAATTGAAAATTTTGTAAAGTGTATGGAGACTTTTTTGACCCTGTGTATTATTTTATGATTTTTTAAAATCAATAATCCTGTTTCGAATTCTTAAGATTCTTAAGATATCTCAATGAATTATCCATGATTTATAGAGGAAAGTGTGAAACCATGCATTAAAAGTGTAATTGATATTGACATTTTTTTTTCTCAACAGATGGAGATACTAAAGCATTTAATACCGCCATCTATGACCTACAACAACAAATTTTTTAATGAAAATTTTTCGGTATTAATTATTACTCATAATATGTTATCACTAAAAAAATACATTCCGGAGATAAGGAAAACATTAACATAACAATCCTCCATCTACTAAAACATGATAACAAATTAAAAAAAAACTCTGACTCAGTCAATAATATGTATATAGGATATGAATCTTATTTACCCATGGACAATGATGATCAAATCGATCCACGCAATTATCACAGAGACTGCAATGTGAGGCTCTAGGTGGTCGAAAAATCTTGCAAGTAAAGCAATATTTTAATTTAACCGTTTGGCCTTTTATAAGAACCTCTTTAGCTCTCGGAGGAGGCCTATAAGTTGGACTATTTGCGGAATTCGTAACTTCTAAAACACAAAAAAATTGATCAATAATATGGATTAAATGTTATTAAATTAATTTTACCTATTTGCTTTTCAACGTAAGCGGCTTCATCTTGCGTAGCACGGGGGATGATTCCCGGATCGGTTAGGGACGTTCTCAAGAGGGCGGACATTGTAAAAAGGAAGAGAACCCCTCCGATTATTGGAATGAAAATTGTTACGTTTCCTGCTAAATAAGGGCAGCTAAAAAAAATTTAAATCAATTAATCTTAATCAAAATTATAAAATTGGACAACAAAATTTTTGATTGTCATTTTTATCAATATCAAGATTTAAGAAATCAAATTTATTTTTACTTACTCAAAAATAAAGAATAAAGCACTCGTCCCAGTAATCAAAAACACTGTTAATAAAAAAACTCCAGAATGTGGTGCGGTCATAATACGACCATTACAATAAAACCGATTCCTTCCGGAGAATAATTCCCATTTTCTCACAACAGGTTCCCTGGCCATTTTCGAGAGGGATTCGCTGCTGGCGAGACTACTTGAAGCTGGGGCCGGATCGGGGGACATTACACTTGTTGTTTATATTGTTAGAGTTACCTGCGGACGAGGCCCTCAGTACGTCGTACGCGAAATTGTCGTAGGACAATGAGGAGCCGAAACGCATCAAGGGGAAAAGGCTGTCTATGAAGGGGGACCGTTTTCTACTTGTTGGGTTAGAAACTCATCACGTCCAATCGTTACCGCCAATTTTCCTTAACGTACCCGTAACTGCACGATTTCCGTTTGTCGCGAGCATCTTTGGGATCAACGAAAACGTTTTAATTGCGAGTTAATGATGGTTTTGTTGAAATTTATGATGCAGAGTGGTGATGATCGAACAAGGACATTTTTTTGCATATTTTTGACAGCCAAGAAAACAGGTGATATTTGAAATTAGGAACGGGGTTAAAATCCCTAATTGTCAATTGCCATATTGTTCATAAAATATAATAAAATTTATTTAGTATTATAATCAATAATTATTTAAAAATTGTTTATTATTATATTCTAATTTTGTTTTTCTTTAATTTCATGTAATAAAATTAAATTATTGTGTTGTTAAATTTTGTTGATGTATGAATAAAGAATAGGTTGGTATGACGTCATTACTATATTTATAAAATTCTACAATTATCGAAATAAAAAATTTTAATTAATTATTTTTTTGATTATAAATAAGTAATTACTATTGATTTAATTAAATAAAAAGTTATTTTAAAAATAATAATAATAATAAATAAAAAATTCTTGAAATAAATTCAGCGCCCTCAAACGGAGCGGTCCCTAACTATAATCAAATACCGCCAAATTCAATTTTCAACACACATTTAAATATTTTTTATTAATTTTTGACTATAATTAAAACTTAATAATTAAATATTGATTGTTATAACATAAAAATATAACTTTGAAAAATGAAAAAACTTTTTCAAAAATAAATTAAGATTGACTCAAATTGAAGGTTGATTCTTCCTCTTTGAAATGATAAAATATAACTCGGAGGGTTTCCTGTTGATTATGTTGATTAAAATCGTAATGAGTACAAAAAATCTTTTAATTTGATATCAAACAACCCCTATTTTCGAAAAAAAAAATAATAATAAACAAAAAAAATTAATAAAAATTCGCCATTTTGTTTTTCTTATTACTAATTTTTGTGTGAAATTATCAAAATCGTAATAAACACAAAAAATCCTTTAATTTGATACCCCACAACCCATATTTTCGATTAAATAAATCAAACTTGTATAATATAATAAATGACATTGACAGCCGCCATCTTTAATTTAATTTTTTCGATATCTTTGTTAATTATTAAGATAAACTCATCGAGCTTGAACTTATTTCTTATTTTGTAAGTGTACTTTTCGTCATTGTTTTAATTAAATTTAGTTTTAATTAAAAAAAAAGTATAAATCCGCCATTTTGATTTTCCAATTATTTTTTGAAGCTGTAAAAACATCAAAATCGTAATAAGCACAAAAAATTCTTCAATTTGATACCCCACAACCCATATTTTTGATTAAATAAATCAAACTTGTACAATATAATAAATGACATTGACAGCCGCCATCTTTAATTTAATTTTTTCGATATCTTTGTTAATTATTAAGATAAACTCATCGAGTTTGAACTTATTTCTTATTTTGTAAGTGTACTTTTCGTCATTGTTTTAATTAAATTTAGTTTTAATTAAAAAAAAAGTATAAATCCGCCATTTTGATTTTCCAATTATTTTTTTGAAGCTGAAAAACATCAAAATCGTAATAAGCACAAAAAATTCTTCAATTTGATACCCCACAACCCATATTTTCGATTAAATAAATCAAACTTGTACAATATAATAAATGACATTGACAGCCGCCATCTTTAATTTAATTCTTTTGATATCTTTGTTAATTATTAAGATAAACTCATCGAGTTTGGACTTATTTCTTATTTTGTAAATGTACTTTTCGTCATTGTTTTAATTAAATTTAGTTTTAATTAAAAAAAAAGTATAAATCCGCCATTTTGATTTTCCAATTATTTTTTGAAGCTGTAAAAACATCAAAATCGTAATAAGCATAAAAAATCATTCAATTTGATACCCCACAACCGATATTTTCGATTAAATAAATCAAACTTGTACAATATAATAAATGACATTGACAGCCGCCATCTTGAATTTAATTTTTTCGATATCTTTGTTAATTATTAAGATAAGCTCATCGAGTTTGGACTTATTTCTTATTTTGGACATGTAATTTTCGTCATTGTTTTGATTAAATTTAGTTTTAATTAAAAAAAAGTGTAAATCCGCCATTTTGATTTTCTAATTATTTTTTTAAGCTGTAAAATTATCAAAATCGTAACAAGCACAAAATATCCTTAAATTTGATACCCCACAACCCATATTTTCGATTAAATAAATCAAACTTGTACAATATAATAAATGACATTGACAGCCGCCATCTTGAATTTAATTTTTTCGATATCTTTGTTAATTATTAAGATAAACTCATCGAGTTTGGACTTATTTCTTATTTTGGACATGTACTTTTCGTCATTGTTTTAATTAAATTTAGTTTTAATTAAAAAAAAGTATAAATCCGCCATTTTGATTTTCTAATTATTTTTTTAAGCCGTAAAAACATCAAAATCGTAATAAGCATAAAAAATCATTCAATTTGATACCCCACAACCGATATTTTCGATTAAACAAATCAAACTTGTATAACATAATAAATGACATTGACAGCCGCCATCTTTAATTTAATTTTTTCGTATATCTCCGTCAATTTTTAAAATAAACTCGCCGTGTTTAGACTTAAATAACCCGATTTTCAATTTTAAATCGATCTAAAATAACGTTAAATCATAATTTTTTTTAATTCAATTATTTTGACATATGGCATTTGACAGGTGTCAGTTGCAACGTTTTTATTTCGGCTTATATTAATCAATTAAGCGTAAATTTTGACACCAACCCAATCACTATATCCGGATAAAAATTAATTTTCACATTTTAACGCAAATTGTAGTAATTTTGACAGCTGTCAAATTCGTTAAATAAATTGAAAAAGTATTCGATTTTTCCCTTAATTATTTTAATTTAATTTTCAAATAAAGGATTTTTAAATCTAACGAAGCGTAATGCGTCATTTTCAAAATGGCGGATATGACATATGTCAAATTTTGTTTTTTCTTCAATGTCAAATGTCACATTTAAACTTCTTTATGAAATAAAATAGCTAATTTAGTTATTTTTTAACGTTAATTAAAAGTTTTTTTACGGATAATAACGAAATTATTAAATTCAAAATGGCGGATATGACATATGTCAGTCTCAAATGTCAAATTTTATTTATTATGTATTTTTTATTTTTTACACGTGATATTTAGAGCGAGATTCAAAGATTTTCTTATAATAAATGACACTCCACATGAAAATGGCACCTGTCAAAATAAAACCTGTCAAACTTCATGTCATATTGTCACATATCAAATGTCATTTTTTAACTTTTGTAATAAACTAATTTGGTTATATTTGGCATTAAATCGATGAATAGGAATTAATTTATCAAAATCAAAATGGCGGATATGACATGTGTCAAATTTTACTTTTTCTTCAATGTCAAATGTAACGTTTAAACTTTCTCATGAATTTGGTATCAAATTAAATGATTTTAATGATTGGTATTAAATTAAATGATTTCCTGAGTTTAATAAACTTGTATTATTAAAATTCAAAATGGCGTATTTGACATCTGTCAATGCCAAACGTCAATATCATAATAAAAGATACCCTAATCGTGTTTGGTATCAAATTAAATGATTTTAATGATTGGTATTAAATTAAACGATTTCCCAAGCTTAATAAAATTATATTATTACAATTCAAAATGTTGACATCTGTCAATGTCAAACGTCAATCTCAAAAAAAGATACTCTAATCGTGTTTGGTATTAAATTAAATGATTTTTTAGGCTTAATTAGGTGGAATTATTAAAATTCAAGATGGCGGATTTGACATCTGTCAATGTCACATAACTTTTTATTATAACAGCAAAAATGGTCGAGTTTGGTATCAAATTAAATGATTTTAATGATTGGTATTAAATTAAACGATTTCCCAAGCTTAATAAAATTGTATTATTACAATTCAAAATGGCGGATATGACATCTGTCAATGCCAAACGTCAATCTTAAAAAAAGATACTCTAATCGTATTTGGTATTAAATTAAATGATTTTTTAGGCTTAATTAGGTGGAATTATTAGAATTCAAGATGGTGGATTTGACATCTGTCAATGTGACATAACTTTTTATTATAACAGCAAAAATAGTTGAGTTTGGTATGAAACTAAATGATTTTAATGATTGGTATTAAATTAAACGATTTCCCAAGCTTTATAAAATTGTATTATTAAAATTCAAAATGGCGTATTTGACAGCTGTCAAAATTACTATAATTTGCGTTAATATGTCAAAATTAATTTTTATCCGGGAATAGTGATTAGGCTGGTATCAAAATTTACGCTTAATTGATTAATATAAACAGAAAGAGAAACGTTGCAAATGACACCTGTCAAATGTCATATGTCAAAATTATTGACTTAAAAGAAAATAATGATTTAACGTTATTTTAGATCGATTTAAAATTGAAAATCGGGTTATTTAAGTCCAAACACGGCGAGATTATTTTAAAAATTGAGGAAGATATACGAAAAAATTAAATTAAAGATGGCGGCTGTCAATGTCATTTGTGACGTTGATTTAATTAATCGGAAATGTGGGTTGTGGGGTATCAAATTGAAGCATTTTTTATGCTTATTACGACTTTGGTGTTTTTACGGCTTAAAAAAATAATTAAAAAGTCAAAATGGCGGATTTATACTTTTTTTTTAATTAAAAGTAAATTTTTTTACATAATTAAAACAATGACGAAAGGTACATTTACAAAATAAGAAATAACTCCAAACTCGATGAGTTTATGTCAATAATTAACAAAGATATCGAAAAAATAAAATTAAAGATGGCGGCTGTCAATGTCATTTATTGTGGTATACAAGTTTGATTTATTTAATCAAAAATATGGGTTGTGGGGTATCAAATTAGGGGATATTTTGTGCTTATTACGATTTTGATGTTTTTACGGCCTAATAAAATAATTTGAATATCAAAATGGCGGATTTATACTTTTTTTTTAATTAAAACTAAATTTAATTAAAACAATGACGAAAAGTACATTTCCTAAATTAGAAATAAGTTCAAACTCGGTGAGTTTATGTTAATAATTAACAAAGATATCGAGAAAATTAAATCAAAGATGGCGGCTGTCAATGTCATTTGTTATATTATACAAATTTGATTTATTTAATTGAAAATATGGGTTGTGGGGTATCAAATTGAATGATTTCTTATGCTTGTTACGATTTTGATGCTTTTACAGGTTAAAAAAATAATTAGAAAATCAAAATGGCGGATTTATACATTTTCTTTTATTAAAACTAAATTTAATTAAAACAATGACGAAAAGTACATTTCCTAAATTAGAAATAAGTCCAAACTCGGTGAGTTTATGTTAATAATTAACAAAGATATCGAGAAAATTAAATCAAAGATGGCGGCTGTCAATGTCATTTGTTATATTATACAAATTTGATTTATTTAATTGAAAATATGGGTTGTGGGGTATCAAATTGAATGATTTCTTATGCTTGTTACGATTTTGATGCTTTTACAGCTTAAAAAAATAATTAGAAAATTAAAATGGTGGATTTATACTTTATTTTTTAATTAAAATTAAATTTAATTTAAACAATGACGAAAAGTACATTTACAAAATAAGAAATAAGTCCGAACTCGGTGAGTTTATCTTAATAATTAACAAAGATATCGAAAAAATTAAATTAAAGATGGCTGCTGTCAATGTCATTTATTATATTATACAGGTTTGATTTATTTAATCGAAAATATGGGTTGTGGGGTATCAAATTAAAGGATTTTTTGTGCTTATTACGATTTTGATAATTTCACGAAAAAAATATTAACAAAAAAAATCAAAATGGCGGATTTTTATTAATTTTCTTGTTTATTACTTTTTTTCGAAAATATGGGTTGTTGGGTATCGAATTAAATGATTTTAATGATTAATATTAAATTAAATGATTTCCTAAACTTAATGAAATTGTATTATTAAAATTCAAGATGGCGCATTTGACATCTGTCAATGTCAAACGTCAATTTCATAATAAAAGGTACCCTAATCGAGTTTGGTATCAAATTAAATGATCTTTTAAGCAACCACAAACATTTCTATAAATTCTCACTTCTTAATATTGCCACAGTTGATTCCATCTCTTCATTTTATGTTATTATTTTTATTATTTTTTAAAGTGCATTTATACAAAGAAAATTCTATTTAATACACTCACCATACATAAAATTGCCGGAAATGACGTCATTAATGAGAACAGATTGTAACAAATCCCAAAAAACACAAAAAACTGATTTACAAATCATAAAGTTAACTTACACGAAGAAACTGTCATTGTCATTACAACAAAATGTTCCCAAATAGCCGATAAAGTAGGTAACGATTACGATTTTAACGATCATCAGCGCCATCTAACGTGGATCGGTGCTGGGGGTTGGTTATAATGTACAGTTAAGATTAAAAAAATAATGCATCTCAAAATGTATTAATTTTTAATTAAAGATGCAAATTAAATGATAAATTGAGTCAAAATTACGTTTATTTGGGATTACAGTTACAAAGTTCATGTATAATCAAGTAATTTATTATTTTTGAGTAATTCGGAATGTACAATTTTTGCAAAAACATTTTGAGCGACCTTTAAACATTCAAATTTTGTAAATAATCAATATTAAAAATCTACTTTATTTACTAAAATCTGATGCAATAATAGAGAAATCTTATTTTTTATTGGATCACTTTCCTTGACATAGAGACAGTGCACTTTTTGTAATCTTACATTCCGGACGGTTTTTGAGGTTATAACACGTTTCTTACACCGAAACTTTCATTAAAATTCTCTTAAAAACGTAAGTATTATTATAATTAATTATTTAGTAATTAAAATATTTAAATCTTAACCCAAAAAAAGATTGAAATCGATAACCTAATTTTTAAATTCTTTCAATTATCCAGCATATGGTGATTGCTTCATTCAACGAAGAAGTTGAAACCCCCTTCAAAATGAACACTGAAATGACCGCTAAAGAAATTAGAAGCGCCTTCATCAACTTCTTCAAAGCAAAAGATCACGAATACGTTCATTCCTCATCTACGATCCCCCTCGATGACCCAACCTTATTATTCACAAACGCCGGGATGAATCAATTTAAACCCATCTTCCTCGGCATTGCCGACCCAAATAGCGATATGGCGAAATGGACCCGAACAGTTAACACCCAAAAATGTATCCGTGCCGGAGGAAAACACAACGATCTCGATGATGTCGGAAAAGATGTTTATCATCACACTTTCTTTGAGATGCTCGGAAATTGGTCGTTTGGGGATTATTTTAAACAAGAAATTTGCGCTTGGGCTTGGGAGTTACTTACGGAGGTCTTAAAATTACCAAGTGAAAGATTGTATGTTACTTATTTCGGTGGGGATGAAAAAGCGGGGTTAGAACCCGATTTAGAATGTAAAAAAATTTGGTTAGATCTTGGAATAAAACCGGAACATATCATCCCGGGGAATATGAAAGATAATTTTTGGGAAATGGGGGAAACCGGACCGTGCGGGCCATGTTCCGAACTTCATTTTGATCGGATTGGAAATCGGGATGTTCCTCATTTGGTGAATCAAGATGACCCCGATGTCCTTGAAATTTGGAATTTAGTTTTTATTCAGTTCAATCGAGAATCGGATGGATCATTAAAGCTCCTTCCTAAAAAACATATTGATTGTGGGTTAGGACTCGAACGATTAGTTTCGGTTATTCAAAATAAACGATCTAATTACGACACCGATTTATTTCAACCCCTTTTTGAGGCGATTCAAAAAGGAACGGGGGCTCCAAAATACCAAGGGAGAGTCGGAGACGAAGATAAAGATGGGATTGATATGGCTTATCGAGTTCTTGCGGATCATGCTCGTACTTTAACGATTGCTTTATCCGATGGGGGTTCCCCCGATAATACTGGGCGTGGGTACGTTTTAAGGAGGATTTTAAGACGGGCTGTGAGATATGCCACGGAGAAATTGCACGCCCAACCTAAATTTTTTTCGAGTTTAGTTAATACGGTTGTTGAGTTGTTAGGGGAAACTTTCCCGGAGGTTAAAAAAGATCCCCAAGGGATTATTGATGTAATTAACGAAGAAGAGGAACAATTTTTGAAAACTTTATCGAGGGGGAGAAATTTGTTGAATCGTACAATCACAAAATTGGGAGGGGGATGTAATAATTTGCCCGGGGATGTTGCGTGGAGACTTTACGATACTTACGGATTTCCTGTTGATTTAACCCAATTGATGGCGGAAGAAAAAGGATTAATTGTTGATATGAATGGGTATGAGGAGTCGAAGAAGCAAGCTCAACTTATTTCACAAGTAAGTAGATTAAAATTGTTGTGGTTTTATAATTTGAGAGCAAAGTGTCCAAATTATACAAAGTTTGTGAAAGATATAAAAAAAGATTGATTTAACATAGTTAGATTTATCTATAAGATAAATTTAACTGATACATGGTAGTAATGGACCTTACTATCTCAAGTTATCTCACAGATAAGAAATCCCTGAGATATCCAAAGACTCTTGATATTTGGGTTAAATTTTTAAATTGGTAGCCTAATATTTTCACATTTTAACTAATTTTAACCACAAATGACATCGCTGAACTTAATTGAAATTTTTTGCAATATTTTCTATAAATTTAAAAATTCTTTAAAAATCGGTTTATTGGAAAATTGTTACTAAATTACTTTCAATTACTAATTGAAGCATCTACCTTCCGAAAATGAAGTCAATTTTAAAACTTCTCACTTAGTTTTTAAGATATAAGATGTTAAACTTAATTTGGATTTTTCCAATATTTTGTATAAATTTAAAAATTCTTGAAAAATCGATTTTTTGGAAAATTGTTACTAAATTAGTTTCAATTACTAATTGGGGCATCTACTTTCTAAAAGTGAAGACAACTTGAAAATATCTCACTTAGCTCTTGAGATATAAACTGCTGGACTTAATTGGGATTTTTCCAATATTTTGTATTAATTTAAAAATTCATGAAAACTCAATTTTTTGAAAAATTGTTATGAAATTACTTTCAATTACTAATCAGAGCATCTACTTTCTAAAAGTGAAGTCAATTTGAAAATATCTCACTTAGTTCTTGAGATATAAACTGCTGAACTTAATTGGGATTCTTCCAATATTTTGTATAAATTTAAAAATTCTTGAAAAATTGATTTTTTGGAAAATTGTTATGAAATTACTTTCAATTACTAATTAGAGCATCTACTTTCTAAAAGTGAAGTCAATTTGAAAATATCTCACATAGTTCTTGAGATATAAACTGTTGAACTTAATTGGGATTCTTCCAATATTTTGTATAAATTTAAAAATTCTTGAAAAATTGATTTTTTGGAAAATTGTTATGAAATTACTTTCAATTACTAATTAGAGCATCTACTTTCTAAAAGTGAAGTCAATTTGAAAATATCTCACTTAGTTCTTGAGATATAAACTGCTGAACTTAATTGGGATTCTTCCAATATTTTGTATAAATTTAAAAATTCTTGAAAAATTGATTTTTTGGAAAATTGTTACGAAATTACTTTCAATTACTAATTAGAGCATCTACTTTCTAAAAGTGAAGTCAATTTGAAAATATCTCACTTAGTTCTTGAGATATAAACTGCTGAACTTAATTGGGATTCTTCCAATATTTTGTATAAATTTAAAAATTCTTGAAAAATTGATTTTTTGGAAAATTGTTACGAAATTACTTTCAATTACTAATTAGAGCATCTACTTTCTAAAAGTGAAGTCAATTTGAAAATATCTCACTTAGTTCTTGAGATATAAACTGCTGAACTTAATTGGGATTCTTCCAATATTTTGTATAAATTTAAAAATTCTTGAAAAATTGATTTTTTGGAAAATTGTTATGAAATTACTTTCAATTACTAATTAGAGCATCTACTTTCTAAAAGTGAAGTCAATTTGAAAATATCTCACATAGTTCTTGAGATATAAACTGTTGAACTTAATTGGGATTCTTCCAATATTTTGTATAAATTTAAAAATTCTTGAAAAATTGATTTTTTGGAAAATTGTTATGAAATTACTTTCAATTACTAATTAGAGCATCTACTTTCTAAAAGTGAAGTCAATTTGAAAATATCTCACTTAGTTCTTGAGATATAAACTGCTGAACTTAATTGGGATTCTTCCAATATTTTGTATAAATTTAAAAATTCTTGAAAAATTGATTTTTTGGAAAATTGTTACGAAATTACTTTCAATTACTAATTAGAGCATCTACTTTCTAAAAGTGAAGTCAATTTGAAAATATCTCACTTAGTTCTTGAGATATAAACTGCTGAACTTAATTGGGATTCTTCCAATATTTTGTATAAATTTAAAAATTCTTGAAAAATTGATTTTTTGGAAAATTGTTACGAAATTACTTTCAATTACTAATTAGAGCATCTACTTTCTAAAAGTGAAGTCAATTTGAAAATATCTCACTTAGTTCTTGAGATATAAACTGCTGAACTTAATTGGGATTCTTCCAATATTTTGTATAAATTTAAAAATTCTTGAAAAATAGATTTTTTGAAAAATTGTTACGAAATTACTTTCAATTACTAATTGAAGCATCTACTTTCCAAAAGTGAAGTCAATTTGAAAATATCTCACATAGTTCTTGAGATATAAACTGCTGAACTTAATTGGGATTCTTCCAATATTTTGTATAAATTTAAAAATTCTTGAAAAATTGATTTTTTGGAAAATTGTTACGAAATTACTTTCAATTACTAATTAGAGCATCTACTTTCTAAAAGTGAAGTCAATTTGAAAATATTTCACTTAGTTCCTGAGTTATAAACTGCTGAACTTAATTGGGATTCTTCCAATATTTTGTATAAATTTAAAAATTCTTGAAAAATTGATTTTTTGGAAAATTGTTACGAAATTACTTTCAATTACTAATTAAAGCATCTACTTTCTAAAAGTGAAGTCAATTTGAAAATATCTCACTTAGTTCTTGAGTTATAAACTGCTGAACTTAATTGAGATTCTTCCAATATTTTGTATAAATTTAAAAATTCTTGAAAAATTGATTTTTTGAAAAATTGTTATGAAATTACTTTCAATTACTAATTAGAGCATCTACTTTCTAAAAGTGAAGTCAATTTGAAAATATCTCACTTAGTGCTTGAGATATGAACTGCTGAACTTAATTGGGATTCTTCCAATATTTTGTATAAATTTAAAAATTCTTGAAAAATTGATTTTTTGAAAAATTGTTATGAAATTACTTTCAATTACTAATTAGAGCATCTACTTTCTAAAAGTGAAGTCAATTTGAAAATATTTCACTTAGTGCTTGAGATATAAACTGCTGAACTTAATTGGGATTCTTCCAATATTTTGTATAAATTTAAAAATTCTTGAAAAATAGATTTTTTGGAAAATTGTTACGAAATTACTTTCAATTACTAATTAGAGCATCTACTTTCTAAAAGTGAAGTCAATTTGAAAATATCTCACTTAGTGCTTGAGATATAAACTGCTGAACTTAATTGGGATTCTTCCAATATTTTGTATAAATTTAAAAATTCTTGAAAAATTGATTTTTTGAAAAATTGTTATGAAATTACTTTCAATTATTAATTAGAGCATCTACTTTCTAAAAGTGAAGTCAATTTGAAAATATCTCACTTAGTGCTTGAGATATAAACTGCTGAACTTAATTGGGATTCTTCCAATATTTTGTATAAATTTAAAAATTCTTGAAAAATAGATTTTTTGGAAAATTGTTACGAAATTACTTTCAATTACTAATTAGAGCATCTACTTTCTAAAAGTGAAGTCAATTTGAAAATATCTCACTTAGTTCCTGAGTTATAAACTGCTGAACTTAATTGGGATTCTTCCAATATTTTGTATAAATTTAAAAATTCTTGAAAAATTGATTTTTTGATAAATTGTTTTGAAATTACTTTCAATTACTAATTAGAGCATCTACTTTCTAAAAGTGAAGTCAATTTGAAAATATCTCACTTAGTTTTTAAGATATAAGATGTTAAACTTAATTTGGATTTTTCCAATATTTTGTATAAATTTAAAAATTCTTGAAAAATCGATTTTTTGGTAAATTGTTACTAAATTAGTTTCAATTACTAATTGGAGCATCTACTTTCTAAAAGTGAAGACAACTTGAAAATATCTCACTTAACTCTTGAGATATAACCTGCTTAACACGTTGAGTGCCATATGAGATCGCGTTGGTCTCATGTTGTATTGGAACGTAGAGACTGCGCGACATACAGCTTGTATGTGCTTCAAAAAACAGTTCAAACAAAAATATTGATCGCAAGCACTACATTTCAACGTGGTTTGGGAAGTTTTCCTCGATGCTTGTTCTCTTCCAGATTCGTTTGAAATTTTCTTGTAGCATATTATACACCGACGTCTTTTAGAACGACCAACATCTTCTAATTTATGCTCTATTTCGGTCATGTTTTCAGATATTTCTTCCTGTCTCGCTGTTTTCAACAGACCACTTATGACTTCTTCTTTGAACGCAGTTATTGATATTTTATTATTGGTTATTTCTTTATACACAATGTAGGCATTTACTATTGCATTTCCAGTTAATAACTCGAACGCCAATTTCCTATACCATTTCATACTACGGCGAAGGCAGGTATTATAAGATGTTAACTGATCAGATATACCAATATATGATTTATATTTATTGTATTCAACCACATTTTTGTGCTTTTGTATTTCTTTACCTCTTTTGATTAAAGTAACCATTTCATTTCCATATCTAGTGCTCAATACTAATACGTCCCTTTTATCTCTCCATTTTTCAACTACTATTCCTTGCTTACATTCTTCAGCTATTACTTCTCCAACTTTCAACTTTTTATCTACAACCCTTTTGGGGTTATATTTTCTATTAGATCGTAATGTTCCAATAAGATGTGTTTTTCTATGTAATAGTGCATTAGCTAAACTCACTGATGTGTAATAGTTGTCAGTGCATAAAGTACGTCCGCTGTCTAAAAGATTTGTCATCAAATCCATTACAACTTTTGTAGGCACTGACACATGACCATCCTTCGATTTGCCGCAGTATACTTGGAAATCATATTTGTACCCATCTTTTAGGCACAGCTTAAATAATTTGATTCCGAACTTATGTCGCTTATTGGATATATATTGACGAAATTTCAGTCTTCCTCTAAAAGCTACAAGAGTCTCATCTATACAAACGTACTCGGAGGGTGTCATTTGGCACTGAAATGATGTCCGAAGCTTGTTCACAAGTGGTGTTATCTTGTGTAATTTATCATCACTAATTTCTTGACTTGAATTCGCCATCTCAGCAGCCAACTCTCAGTTGAACGAATCAATATCTGTAAAGGTTGTGTCGTCTGCATACAGAAGGGCGTATGACTCCAAATCCACTATATCTGGGTTAATGGAATAATGGAGATCCCTGAGGCAGGCCTTGCTGAGGGGAGAATTTTCGAGAGAAAAATTTTTTCAGTCTTACGACTAAGGAACGGTTGGAAAGGAATCCCTCGAGAAGATTGAGGAGGTAAGGCGGGACATTTAACACATTGAGTTTATATAATAGTCCGCGATGCCATACTGAATCAAATGCTTTGCGGATATCCAAGAAAAAAGCCGTAGAATGGCGTTTCTGAGAGCGCGTTACTTGGAAGTTGGATAGCAGTACACCCAGGGTGTGCGACGTCGATTTTCCAGGTTGGAAACCAAATTGATAATTTGGTATTTTATTTGAGACGGCTTCTAGTAATTTGTTTTTGATATGGGTCTCCATAATCTTACCAATGACAGGAAGTAACGAAATAGGGCGGTAACTGGAAGGATCTGATATCGAAGATTCCTTTTTGTTCACGCAAATTATAACCGAAGCCTTCCAAACTTCAGGGAAATGTTGATTGGATAGGCAGAAATTTAATATTTGGATAATATAGGCGTGAATGAGAGGATCGCTTGTACCCTTGCCTATGATTGAAAAATTTTCTTCTTGGATAAGAGCATCTTCACGAGTATTGGACTGGGCGATAAAAGCGGATTTATACCAGTCATCAATTCTAATTTTGTTGGCGGTGCAGAAAGAAGTATCCTCCGAAAATGTAAACACACGCTGGAGGTAATCACCATGGATGTTGACCATGATATCGAAATTTGGGATTCTTCCAAAATATCGGAAGAATCCCAATTAAGTTCAGCAGTTTATATTTCAAGAACTAAGTGAGATATCTTCAAATTGACTTCATTTTTAGAAAGTAGATACTCCAATTAGTAATAGCTCTGAAAACAGTGACGCTACGGTCATTAATTATAAAACCTCTGTTATTAGAAAAAGGGCAACCCATTCTAAATTAATATTTAAACTCTTAAACCATATTAAAATTTTAGAATCGAAAATATCACGTCTATCGGTTCAATTAACTAAATCATCGAAGCGGTTCAATTTTAAGCTCAATGAATTAAACAATTCAAAACTAGTGTGCAGCGATTCACATAAAGTGGGAGAAGTAGTCAGTAGTGATATGGTTGAAGCTGATAGATTATCCCATTTTGGTGAAAAAACAAGTAATCTCAACAAGGCTGCTGTACTTCATACTGTCGACCGGGATATGGTTGTCGAAGATGATAAACAAGTGGATCTTACTTCGTCCTCACTTTCACCTTTAAGAAAAGCATCGCCCATCAAACTCAAGAAGCATCAGCCGAAATCTAAGATTCTGGTGCTTGGGGATAGCCATGGGCGCGGTGCGGGTCAAATTCTTTCTTCCAAGCTAAATAACAAATTTGATATTTTATCGTTTGTCAAACCAAATGCGTGCTTAGACAATGTTGTGGAAGATATGTTGGCTCTATCTTCTGATTTTACTAAAGAAGATTTTGTTGTGTTAATTGCAGGTACCAACAATGTTTTAAATGGAAAAAGTACCGTGTCTATTAGTACCACAAGTAGAATTAAGTCGGTTGCTAAACATACGAACCTTATTTATTTGTCAGTACCGTATTGGTATCAGAGGTGTGAATTAAACGATGCAATTTTTAGCTTTAATAAGAAAATGTACTCCTTGTTAAATCGGGCGGGTAAACAGGCATCTTATGTTGAAGTAAACTATATCATTGATGAGGGCTGTAAGACGAGTCATGACCTTCATTGTAACCATGCGGGGAAACGTAGACTATTTTCTTATGTAAGCACCATGATCTCTGCTCTTACAGATTTTACTGTTAGAACTAACTTGGTAACGGTTGATTTGACTTGTGAAAATTTTCGTGCACCTCAAATTATATCAAATCAAATATAGGCGGCTATAACAATTGTTCGGTAGAGAATGATGCGGTCGAGGGTGGCAACCCTGAGGAGTTTTTGTTAAGAGTCTTACACTATAATATTCAGGGTCTAAATACAAAAAATCAGTTTGAAATTTTTCTCAAAGATAATTCTTATACTGTTGCTTGTATAAATGAACATTGGTTACATGATCACGAAATCGATGCAACACTAATTAATGGATTTACATGTGTTTCTAGGTTTTGTAGAAAAAATAAAATACGTGGCGGCGTCGCTATCTTTGTTGATGTAACGGCCCGATGTGCTGCTTTGCTCCCTTTTGATATTGCTAGCTTATCCAAAGAAGTCGATTGTGAACTGGCTGGCATACTTTATAACAATATTCAAATCATAACAATATATCGCTCGCCAGCTGCTGATTTCGATTCATTTTTATTTGTATTCGAAACAGTTCTAAATAATCTCAAGCACGATAAGGGTATTGTAATCACAGGTGATTTTAATGTTCATTTTGAAGCGTTTACTAAGCAAGCTCTTTTAATTTCGAATCTATGCAAATCTTTTGGTCTACAACAGTGTACAACTAAATTTACCAGGCATACAGGGTGTATCGATAATATATTTACAAATTTAAATGAGAATAATTTCGGTGTTTGTATTGTCGATCCGCTACTTTCTGACCATATGGCAATCTCCCTTGAGTACCGTACCACAGTGCCTAAAGAAGCCAACATAAAAATAGTTTCTAGACCTATTACTGAACAGGGTCTTAATTTATTCTATAAATCCGTTGAGGAGTTAAATTTTTCGTTTATTGACAACCATTATACAAGCACAAGTTCTAAATTCTCGGAATTTATTGGATTAATAAGGAATTCATTCAACTTTAGCTTCAAAGAGAGAACCAAATTAATAAATCCAAATAGGCGGTGTGTTACCCCAGGTTGGTTTAATGATGAGGTGAGAGCTGCTAGAGAGAAATTGCATGCAATCGCTGATATCCGTAAGAAATTTCCTCATTTGATCTCATATAATTGTGTTAAATGTTACAGGGATCTTTACCGGAACGCCATTGACAAAAACAAGAAATTGGCTAATAGTCGTTATATACAAACCTCTAACAACTCACAAAAAGCTGCATGGAATGTAATAAAAAACAATCTTCCCCAGTCATGTGCTCTTAAATCTGGCAGCTTGACAGCTAATGATTTTAACATTTATTTTAGCAGCATAGCTGATAGGATTAGTACAATGTTACCTCCTTGTTCACCATCTAAAGCAAAGTTGGATTCGCATTCAACTGTCCCTTTTGTTGCTTTTCCCAACATGCTCACTTTTAAAGAAGAGATCACTCTTAATCAGTTGCGCGACACTATTAATGACTTAAAAAATAGTACCAGTTGTGATATTTATAATCTTAATGTTAGAGTAATTAAATCTATAAAAAATCTCATTATTTCCCCTCTGTGTAAACTAATAAATCTCTGTATTAGATCAAATACATTTCCTGACAGCTTAAAAATCAGCAGGGTTGTTCCTGTTCATAAAAAAGGTGACATTAATGATTTGTCAAATTATAGACCTATATCTATAATTCCTTTGTTTGGAAAAATTTTTGAAATTGTTTTGAAACAACAGATTGTGAAACATTTGGAAGAGCACAATCTATTAAATAATCAACAATACGGCTTTAGATATGGTAAATCGACAACTTTAGCGGTGGAAAGATTGGTCTCTTATGTTCAGACTTGTTTTGAGAATAAATCCTTCGCTCAAGCCTCCTTTTTTGATCTGACTAAAGCCTTTGATTGTGTATCTCATGATTTGCTTATTGATAAACTTTCTGCTTTGCATTTTAGTAACAATTCAAGTATCTTAATTAAATCCTATTTAAATAATAGATCACAGATTGTGTCTTATGACAGGCTTTTGTCGGATGAATTGTTAATTAAGCACGGGGTGCCTCAGGGATCGGTACTGGGGCCGGTGTTGTTCTTGATGTTTATTAACGATATAAATGTAGCAGTGCCTCATTATTCTGACGTGATCCTTTTTGCAGATGATACAGTTGCAATCAATAGTGCTGACACCTTGCATAGTTTGAAACAACGTTCTGAGTTATCGCAGGAAAGTATAGTTGCATGGTTCACTAAGAATAAACTCTGCGTTAACGAAACTAAAACGCAAAAACTTAATTTCTCTCTTAGGTATCTTGATACAGTTGATGATCCAATTGAATATTTGGGATTTTATATCGACTCCAAGTTAACGTGGGAGGAGCATACTGTTAACATTACCAAGAAATTGAACTCCTCTATATTTGTCATTAGAAACTTACGTCATATTGTCTCCTTGGATACGTTATTGAAAGTTTATTATGGATATTTTCATTCCCGCTTATCTTATGGTATACTGTGTTGGGGTCATTCCTCACATGCCGGTACAGTTTTTGCTGCTCAGAGGAGATGCTTGAGGTTAATTGCGAACCTGAATTATGGAGACTGTTGTAGAGGCGAGTTTGTTAAACTAAAAATTCTTACTCTTCCCTGTGTTTACATCCTGCAATGTTTGACGTATGTCAAGGGTAATCTTAATGACTACAATAAAAATAGTGATACGCACACGTATAACACACGCCATAGGGATGACCTAGCTTTGAGATATAAGAGAACAGCTAGGGCAAGGGATGGGGTAAATCACTTTGGTATAAAATTTTTTAATGTATTGCCTGATTGTGTAAGGGTCCTTGAAGATAGATTGTTCAAGAGTAGAGTGAGGTCTTTCTTATTGAGTGGCGCTTTTTACAATTTTGACGAATTTATTGATGCTGTTCAAACTGAAGATTTTTAGCTGGCTGGGTTGCTGCCCTCTTAGACTGCGGTTTTCGTTTGGGTCCTTTGTTGCGATGTATTTATAATGTGTAAATTTATATATATTTCTTTTTATTTTTTGTGTATTTTTATGTTGTTTGACAAATGCCTATGGTATTATGTATTATGCTTGTTTGTATATAAATTCATATTCTGTGTACATCGACTGACTTACGAAAGCTGTTACTGCATTATCGTCAATAAAGTTTATTATTATTATTATTATTATTATAATTGAAAGTAATTTCATAACAATTTTTCAAAGAATCGATTTTTCAGGAATTTTTAAATTTATACAAAATATCGGAAAAATCCCAATCAAGTTCAGCAGTTTACATCTCAAGAATTAAGTGAGATATTTTCAAATTGACTTCACTTTTAGAAATTAGATGCTCTAATTAGTAATTGAAAGTGATTTCGTAACAATTTTTCAAAAAATTGATCGAAATTTTTAAAATTATACAAAATATTACAAAAATCCCAATTAAGTTCAGCGATGTCATTTGTGGTTAAAATTGGTTAAAATGTCGAAATATTAAGCCTTTAACTTAGATTGCATAGCCTATACTTTTTATATCCTTTAATATGTATATGTTTTACAACAAAAATAATCAATTTTTATTAATAAATTTTTTTTTAAGGGGAAAGGTATCGGAATTGAAGACACAATTAATTTAGACGTCCACTCAATAACCGAACTCCAACAAAAAGGGGTTTCCCCAACGGATGACTCCCCAAAATACAATTATTCAGCATCAAGTACATCTTTTGATTACATCTTCGAACCATGCGAAGCAAAAGTAATCGCTTTAAGATTTAACAAACAATTCGTTGACTCAATCTCCACCGGGCAAGAAGCGGGAATTTTGCTTGATAAAACTTGCTTTTACGCAGAACAAGGGGGCCAAATCTACGACACTGGATACATCGTTAAATCGGATGATGAATCTGTCGAATTTGCGGTTAAAAATGTTCAAGTTCGAGGGGGTTATATCGTTCATATCGGCAATATCGAAGGAGTTTTAAAAGTAGGGGATAAAGTTAATCTCCAAATTGATTCATCCCGAAGACGATTAATTATGAATAATCACACCGGGACTCACATTTTAAATTACGCTTTAAGGAAAGTTTTGGGTACGGAGGCCGATCAAAGGGGATCTTTGGTCGCCCCGGATCGTTTAAGATTCGACTTTACAAACAAAGGGGCTTTAAACGCGCAACAAGTTAAACAAGTTGAGTTTGCCTCAAAAGAAATCATCGCAACTAATAAAGAAGTTTTCGCAAAAGAAACCGCTTTAGGGGTTGCTAAAACAATAAATGGGCTCCGCGCCGTTTTTGAAGAAACTTACCCCGATCCAGTTCGAGTCGTTTCCGTTGGAATTCCCGTCGAATCTTTAGAAAATGACCCATTTGGGCCGGAAGGGACGAAAACTTCCGTTGAATTTTGCGGGGGGACTCATTTAAAGTACGTAGGTCATTGCGGTGATTTTGTAATTTCGAGTGAAGAAGCGATCGCGAAAGGAATTAGAAGAATCGTTGCTTTAACCGGCCCCGAAGCCGCGAAAGCTTTAAAGAAAACCGAATTCTTAGAAAACAAATTAATCAACATCAAAACAACAATCGATAAATCCGATTTCGACTCGAAAGAAATCATTAAATCAATCGTTGAGTTAACCGAAGAAGCCTCACACTCAATAATCCCATATTGGAAAAAAGAAGAAATCCGAAACTCCTTAAAATCATTAAAAAAAGACCTCGACGATAAAGAACGCGCCAAAAAAGCCGCAATCGCAAACAAAGTTGTTGACGAAGTCAAATTATTTTTAACCGATAATCCGAATTTACCGATTATTGTTAAATGTTTGAACGCGGCCTCTAACACGAAAGCTTTGGATTCCGCGCTCAAACAAGTTAAGGCTTTAAGTCCGAAATCTGCTGCGATGTTTGTCTCAATCGATGAGGATTGTTCGAAAATTTTTAGTTTAGCTGCTGTGCCTAAAGAAGCGCAAGAAAAAGGGTTAAAAGCCAATGAATGGATTCAACAAGTATCGGTATTAATGAATGGGAAAGGAGGGGGGAAAGCTGATTCGGCTCAAGCTTCCGGAACGAATGTGGGGGCGATAGAACAAGTTTTAATTGTTGCTAAGCAATACGCTGAAACGATTTTAGGGTAAAAAGGTGGTTTATTATGTAATATGATAAATAACGCTTTTGTAATTGTAATTGAATAAATAAAATTGGAATTATTAATTATAAAAATTTTGGTTTTAAATTATTTGAATGAATAAATTTAGTTCTAATTTAGATTTTTATAATAATTTCTTGGCTTTATTAATAAAATTTAGTCTAAAATTAATTAAAAATGAATAAAATAAGTAAAATTCAAATCGAGCCAACTTCACATTGTGTCAACGTCAAATTGACATTAAAATTATTTAAACTAATTTCATTAAAAATCATAATTTAACTTTGAAAATGGTGTTTTATTATGTAATATTGATCAATTACACTGTTTTCTAATTGTAATTGAATAAATAAAATTGGAATTATTAATTATAGAAATTTTGGTTTTCAGTTATGATATAATCTAGATTATTTGACGTTTTAAATTATTTGAATTAATAAATTTAGTTCTAATTTAGTTTTTTATAATAATTTCTTGACTTTATTAATAAAATTTAGTCTAAAATTAATTAAATGAATAAAATATTTAAAATTCAAATCGAACCAACTTCACATTGCGTCAACGTCAAATTGACATTAAAATTATTTAAACTAATTTCATTAAAAATCATAATTTAACTTTGAAAATGGTGTTTTATTATGTAATACTGATCAATTAGACTGTTTTCTAATTGTAATTGAATAAATAAAATTGGAATTATTAATTATAAAAAATTTGGTTATTGATTGATTGATTGATTGTTGCCCCCAGGGAAGATGTTGGAGTCTGAGCATTAACTCTTCTTCTCCAGTCTTGATGTTAATTCTTCTTTTTCATTCCATTAGCATCCATGTATTTATATATCTATTAGTAGTAGTAAACAGAACATTACCATATTTTATTTTGCCCTATGGTACTATGATAGGTATGACTGTATTCACAATGAAACAAAGGTGATCATGAAAATAACAAAAAGAAATGACAGGTATGAATATAGCGAGAGCAGGATATGATATATTATAGTGTTTTATACATCTATGTACTTTTAGTTATTAGCAAGCAATGCGGATACCTTTTTTCGATATTAATTTCCTAATCATGATATTTCTGGTCAGCTCAAATCTGTTGCTTGCGAAGAATATATGATATAAATCGCCATACAATCGGAAACGAGGACTTTCCCTCATTTTGACTTTGTGTAGGTGTGACGGGAACATAGCATGTCCCAGTCGAAGTCTTGAGAAAAGTGTGAACAAATTGCTTAATTTGTATGGAAACCTCTTAAACCATGCTTTATGGTTAACTTCCTCTTGGACTGTTCAATTCATTTGGAAATATTCCAAGTTTTCTAGAAGCATTGTAATTACTCTGGAATCATTGTAAGTCATCTGGAAACATTTTAAGTCTGCTAGAAGTAGAATCAGTCTTCTGGAAATACTTCAAGTCTTCTGGAAACAATACCAAGTTTTCTAGAGACAGTATCAAATCATCTAGAGGCAGTATCCAGACATCTGACACCAAATCAAGTCTTCTAATAGCAACATCAAGTACTCTGGAAGCATTGTAAGTTGTCTGGTAGCATGTCAAGTCATCTAGATACAATGTCAATTCATTTGGAAGTATTGCAAGTTTTCTAGAAGCATTGTAATTAGTCTGGAATGATTGTAAGTCATCTGGTCAATATTTTAAGTCTAATTTAAATTTAATTTAAATATTCTAGAAAAAACGATTTTTTAGGAAAATTGTTATGAAATTAGTTTCAATTACTAATTAGAGCATCTACTTTCTAAAAGTAAAGTCAATTTGAAAATATCTCACTTAGTTTTTGAGATATAAACTGTTGAACTTAAATGAGATTCTTCTGATATTTTGTATAAATTTAAAAATTCCTGAAAACTGGATTTTTTAAAAAATTGTTATGAAATTACTTTTAATTACTAATTGGAGCATCTACTTTCTAAAAGTGAAGTCAATTTGAAAATATTTCACTTAGTTCTTGAGATATAAAGTACTGAAAAATTGGGATTCTTCCGATATTTTGTTCAAATTTAAAAATTTCTGAAAACTCGATTTTTTGAAAAATTGTTATGAGATTAGTTTCAATTACTAATTGAAGCATCTAGTTTTCAAAAGTGAAGTAAATTTTGAGATACCTCACTTAGCTCTTGAGATGTAATCTTCTGAACTTGATTAGGATTTTTCCAATATTTTGTATAAACTTAAATATTCTTGAAAAAACGATTTTTTAATAAAATTGTTATGAAATTACTTTCAATTACTAATCGAAGCATCTACTTTCTAAAAGTGAAGTCAATTTGAAAATATCTCACTTAGTTCTTGAGATATAAAGTACTGAAGAATTGGGATTCTTCCGAAATTTTGTTCAAATTTAAAAATTCCTGAAAACTCGATTTTTTGAAAAATTATTATGAGATTAGTTTCAATTACTAATTGAAGCATCTAGTTTTCAAAAGTGAAGTAAATTTTGAGATAACTCACTTAGCTCTTGAGATGTAATCTTCTGAACTTGATTAGGATTTTTCGAATATTTTGTATAAATTTAAATATTCTTGAAAAAACGATTTTTTAATAAAATTGTTATGAAATTACTTTCAATTACTAATTGAAGCATCTACTTTCTAAAAGTGAAGTCAATTTGAAAATATCTCACTTAGTTTTTGAGATATAAACTGTTGAACTTAATTGAGATTCTTCTGATATTTTGTATAAATTTAAAAATTCCTGAAAACTGGATTTTTTAAAAAATTGTTATGAAATTACTTTTAATTACTAATTGGAGCATCTACTTTCTAAAAGTGAAGTCAATTTGAAAATATCTCACTTAGTTCTTGAGATATAAAGTACTGAAAAATTGGGATTCTTCCGATATTTTGTTCAAATTTAAAAATTTCTGAAAACTCGATTTTTTGAAAAATTGTTATGAGATTAGTTTCAATTACTAATTGAAGCATCTAGTTTTCAAAAGTGAAGTAAATTTTGAGATACCTCACTTAGCTCTTGAGATGTAATCTTCTGAACTTGATTAGGATTTTTCCAATATTTTGTATAAACTTAAATATTCTTGAAAAAACGATTTTTTAATAAAATTGTTATGAAATTACTTTCAATTACTAATCGAAGCATCTACTTTCTAAAAGTGAAGTCAATTTGAAAATATCTCACTTAGTTCTTGAGATATAAAGTACTGAAGAATTGGGATTCTTCCGAAATTTTGTTCAAATTTAAAAATTCCTGAAAACTCGATTTTTTGAAAAATTATTATGAGATTAGTTTCAATTACTAATTGAAGCATCTAGTTTTCAAAAGTGAAGTAAATTTTGAGATAACTCACTTAGCTCTTGAGATGTAATCTTCTGAACTTGATTAGGATTTTTCGAATATTTTGTATAAATTTAAATATTCTTGAAAAAACGATTTTTTAATAAAATTGTTATGAAATTACTTTCAATTACTAATTGAAGCATCTACTTTCTAAAAGTGAAGTCAATTTGAAAATATCTCACTTAGTTCTTGAGATATAAAGTACTGAAGAATTGGGATTCTTCCGATATTGTGCATAAATTTAAAAATTCCTGAAAAATTGATTTTTTGAAAAATTATTGTGAAATTAGTTTCAATTACTAATTGAAGCATCTACTTTCCAAAAGTGAATCAATTTAAAAATATCTCACTTGGTTATTGAGATATAAACTGCTGAACTTAATTGGGATTTTTCCAATATTTTGTATAAATTTAAATATTCTTGAAAAAACGATTTTTTAGGAAAATTGTTTTGAAATTAGTTTCAATTACTAATTAGAGCATCTACTTTCTAAAAGTGAAGTCAATTTGAAAATATCTCACTTAGTTTTTGAGATATAAACTGTTGAACTTAATTGGGATTCTTCCGATATTGTGCATAAATTTAAAAATTCCTGAAAAATTGATTTTTTGAAAAATTATTGTGAAATTAGTTTCAATTACTAATTGAAGCATCTACTTTCCAAAAGTGAATCAATTTAAAAATATCTCACTTGGTTATTGAGATATAAACTGCTGAACTTAATTGGGATTTTTCCAATATTTTGTATAAATTTAAATATTCTTGAAAAAACGATTTTTTAGGAAAATTGTTATGAAATTAGTTTCAATTACTAATTAGAGCATCTACTTTCTAAAAGTGAAGTCAATTTGAAAATATCTCACTTAGTTTTTGAGATATAAACTGTTGAACTTAATTGGGATTCTTCTGATATTTTGTATAAATTTAAAAATTCCTGAAAACTCGATTTTTTGAAAAATTATTATGAGATTAGTTTCAATTACTAATTGAAGCATCTAGTTTTCAAAAGTGAAGTAAATTTTGAGATACCTCACTTAGCTCTTGAGATATAATCTTCTGAACTTGATTAGGATTTTTCCAATATTTTGTATAAATTTAAATATTCTTGAAAAAACGATTTTTTAATAAAATTGTTATGAAATTACTTTCAATTACTAATTGAAGCATCTACTTTTTAAAAGTGAAGTCAATTTGAAAATATTGCACTTAGTTCTTGAGATATAATCTTCTGAACTTAATTGGGATTTTCCAATATTTTGTATAAATTTAAATATTCTTGAAAAATCGATTTATTGAAAAATTGTTATGAAATTACTTTCAATTACTGATTGGAGCATCTAATTTCTAAAAGTGAAGTCAATTTGAAAATATCTCACTTAGTTCTTGAGATATAAACTACTGAACTTAATTAGGATTCTTCCGATATTGTGCATAAATTTAAAAATTCCTGAAAAATTGATTTTTTGAAAAATTATTTTGAAATTAGTTTCAATTACTAATTGAAGCATCTACTTTCCAAAAGTGAATCAATTTAAAAATATCTCACTTGGTTATTGAGATATAAACTGCTGAACTTAATTGGGATTTTTCCAATATTTTGTATAAATTTAAATATTCTTGAAAAAACGATTTTTTAGGAAAATTGTTATGAAATTAGTTTCAATTACTAATTAGAGCATCTACTTTCTAAAAGTGAAGTCAATTTGAAAATATCTCAGTTAGTTCTTGAGATATAAACTGTTGAACTTAATTGGGATTCTTCCGATATTTTGTATAAATTTAAAAATTCCTGAAAATTGTATTTTTTAAAAAATTGTTATGAAATTACTTTTAATTACTAATTGGAGCATCTACTTTCTAACAGTGAAATCAATTTGAAAATATCTCACTCAGTTCTTGAGATATAAAGTACTGAACTTAATTGGGATTCTTCCGATATTTTGTATAAATTTAAAAAGGCAACAGTTTTGCGATCATAAAACTCCGCCTAGCGCTTTTACAGAAATGGGTTTTTGAAAGAAATGAAGACATTTTCTAATGATAACATCAAGTTGGCAAGGTTGAAGAATAGATTAACGTTTTTGACGAAATGCAAAAAGAATGGCCTCACACCAAGACATATTAATGAAGGAATGAAGAGGACTAGCACGCTTTTGGACACCAGTAACCAATCACTCATATACAAGGTACACAATTTCACGAACAGGTTGGCTATCAACACCATTAACTTGGAAATTAAAATCACGATTAATAGTTTACATAGAATTCAACATGATATCAAAAGTTTGAATGATTTAATCAAACGATCTGTTCCATTTAATGTCTTTTCTGTTTTTGTTGATAGGGTTAAAGTTAATTATAAACTTAAATTTGTTAAGGTAAAGAAAGTTAACATTAGAAAGTTCCAGAATTTAATTAACGGTGTTAAACTTTTTGATTGTAATGATAAATGGATTGTTAATTTGTCCTCGGTGACTATCCCTGGGGATATTTCAGATTTTTTGTCTTTGGGTTCTAAATTTGCTCTTCATGTTGATAAGTGTAACATTAGGTTGAACAAATGTTTGATGGATATCGAGGGTGTTATTTCTCTTTGTCCGACTAGATTTAGAGACTTGCTGAGGGCGAGAGTGAAGAATGAAAAAACATTGAACAATAATTAATTAATAGGGCTTTCTGCACTTTGTTTTTTGAGATATGGTCGATTTTTTGGAAATTATATGAATGAAAAAAGGAATCTTCAAAACTGCCAAAATATTAAAAATTTTCTAAATTCTTGTCCATTCAAAGCAAATTCTTGACCTTACTATCAATAAAAGTACCTAGAGTCTCGTTTTCACGTTTACTGGTACTATTAAAGTACCAATACATGTGATTTTTTCTCGACATTGCTCAGGAGCTGAATCTTCTCTTTATAAAAATAACACTTTACCACAAACACTTGTACTACGAAAGAAAACCGGATACATTAAACAAGAGTTCGTGACTAAAAGCGTTATACTTTGAGTTTAAAAAGGTATTTTATTATGTAATACTGATAAATAACACTTTTGTAATTGTAATTGAATAAATAAAATTGAAATTATTAATTATAAAAGTTTTGCTTTTGAGTTATGACATGTTATGAATTATAAACTTAATAAATTTAGTTCTAATTTAAATTTTTATAATAATTTTTATTACAATTTATAATTTCTTGACACAACAAATTTTATTTAAAACTAAATTATGCAGTAATAACGGAGATTTTCCTCATATTATCTTGCATTTTCGGCGGGTTTTCATCCGATAGATCGATAGCAACGTTAAAAACCCCTCTCATCGGGATATTATTCTCTTTATCTTTTTTGGTTTTTAAGGGAATCCCCAAAAATTCTTTGAAATTGTTTGGAAGGGAATGCAAAATCTCCTTTATTGGGGGAGTTATTAAATCGTCGTTTACTTCTGATGGATCTTGTTTGCCGAAAGCGAAAGATGCCAAAAGTCCCAATATTATCGTAATTAAACATCCAATAGCGGAGTACCATAAAAACGAAATTCTATACAAAAAGGAAATTGGTTCATTTTCGTTTAAATCGAATTTGGTTTCTTCGTTTGTTGTGTTATTTAAGCAGAGACATCCGGAAATATTCGTCGATTTTTCTTGTAGGATAATTGAACCTGTTGCCATTGAAATTTGTTGGCCTATTCCCATCCATAAAATTAAAGCTAAAGCGATCGTTGAGCCGAAAATTGCGCCCTAAAATGATTTATTTTAAGAATAATAATTTAAATAAAGTGGTTAAGTATAACTTTAGCATTTGCCCAAGGGAAGAACATGCCTAAAGTGAATAATCCCAAAGTGACCCCTCCAACCATCCCATTAAAGCTGATTGCGATTTGTAAAACGCTTCCTAATTGCTCTACAACGAAAACCAAAATAAAACTTAAAGCCCCGTATAAAACGGAGACCCATTTCGCCCAAAAAGCTCCTTTCGATTCTGGTAGAGTTATCCCGAATAATCCTGTTAAAATATCTTCACAAGTAACAGCTGATAAACTGTTTAATGCTGAGGCGACGGTGCTACAAGATAAATCTAGATGTTAATTATTATCTATTAACTAAGAAAAAAATAGTATACCCCAAGCTCGCTGCGAAAATCCCCGCAACAAAGAAGCCGGTGATGCCCTTTAAGTGTCCAATTTCCGATATAACATATAAAGGGAGGATTTCGTCTGACGCATGAATGTTATTTGCTTTAATTGGGTCGCACGATTTATAATGAGCCACCAAAATCATCCCGGTGTAAAAATTGATCGAAAAAATCAAAATTAACCCGAAACAAGAAACCCATAAAGCTCTAAAAATACAAAAATTAATTTAAAAAAAGATTATGTTTATAAATTGTTGATTACTTTCTTGCTTGTTTTATTGATTCGACGGATAAATATTTTTGAATCGAAGCTTGATTCGAGCAAAACATCGTCATCCAATAAAAAGTTCCTCCTAAAACGACCGGCCAAAAACCGTTTCGTATCGTTGGATTTGGATTTAAACTAATTAAAAAATAAATTTTAATTGATTGTTTGATTAAAATATTAAGAGATTACTTAAAAAATTCTAATCTATCGGTGTTGTAGCTTTGAGACCAAACGACCCCGGCGCCTCCGACAAATTTCTCTCCAAAATGTACGATTAAAAGTAAAGATCCGACCAAAACGGCCGCTTGGAATGTATCCGTCATAATAACCGCTTTCATCCCGCCTTGGGACGCATAAAATATACAAACTATATATACTACGGTTACGGCGACGTACACGTTTAAACCGGTTACTAAAAAAATTATTAAAATTATTAATAAAAATAAAAAAAAAGATGTGTTGAGACTTACCATGGCTTAAAGCTAAAGCTGGTGCATATACGGCTACACTTGTATATAAAACCATTTGGATAATGTAAAGAATACTGGCGAAGGTACGAACGTTCTTGTTGAAACGTAATGATAAGTACTCGTAGGTGCTGGTTAAACGGAGTTTCATGTAAACGGGGAGGTAGAATTTTGATGCTAATGGTACTACAATGATGAAGGAGAAGCAAACCATCCAATATTGTGAGCCGTACATGTACATTTCGGCTGGGTTGCCTAATAATTCAACGGCTGTTATAAAACTGAAAAAAAATTTGGTATTAAATAATTTCGGATGGAATAATTTAAAGATGGAATCTTGTTTATAGGATTCTTCAGCACTATATAACATCTTAATGTTGCTGTAATCGTATTTAACTTAAGTAGTGATTTAAGTTAAAGAATTAACTTCAATTTATTATTTTTTCTTTAAAATAAGAAAAATATTTTGAGATTTTTTTTAAGAAAATTTTATAATTTAAAATCAGATTTAATAAGAAATATATCAAATTTGATTTTTTGTTTCAAATTAACATAAAATTGTAATTAATTAATTAAAAAGAAGAAATAATTCGATTAATTATTTAATTTTTGTTTTGTAGTAATTTTATTTTTCGAGGTTGGCAGTAAAAAAGATTCAACGTCAACACGTAAACGTCAAAGATAAATTAAACATTATTTTTTAATTAAAATAATCAAAAATTAACAGATTTTACTAAAAAAATAACAAAACGTAAGTTTAATTTACTTATTTAAGAACTTTGTTTTGCTTAAAATATAATCGTATTAATGTTATGAACAAAACCAAATTTGAGGTTACGATTACATCTTATTTTATTTTCTTTCAGTCTAAATTCTTTAATAACGTAATTACATAAAGTATACTCGATTTAAAATCGTATTTAAACAAGAATGCACCTTATTTTATGACAATTTGTTTAAAATAAAAAAATATTTCAAGATTTAGTGACACTTCAAAAGGTAAGAATAATATTTTACGATTTAGAATCAAATTTATTTATAGATGTATCAAATTTGATTTGTTTATTTCAAATATTTACGTAAAATCATAGTTAATTAACCAAAAGCAAAATAATTCGATTAATTACTTAAATTTTCTTACGTAGTAATTTTAATTTTTCGATGTTGGCAGTAAAAAAGATTCAACGTCAACGCATAAATGTCAAAGATTATTTAAAGTTTAAATACGTTTTTTTGCTCGAAATAATCAAAATCAAACCGATTTTACTAAAAAAATAACTAAACGTAAGTTAAATTTACTTATTTAAGAACTTTGTTTTGCTTAAAATATAATCGTATTAATGTTATGAACAAAACCAAATTTGAGGTTACGATTACATCTTATTTTTTTTTTCTTTCAGTCTAAATTCTTTAATAACGTAATTACATAAAGTATACTCGATTTAGAATCGTATTTAAACAAGAATGCACCTTCTTTTATGACAATTTGTTTAAAATAAAAAAAATATTTCAAGATTTAGTGACATTTCAAAAGGTAAGAATAAAATTTCACGATTAAAAATCAAATTTATTAAAAGATGTATCAAATTTGATTCTCTTATTTCAAATATTTACGTAAAATTGTAATTAATTAACTAAAAACATCAAATAATTCGATTAATTACTCAAATTTTCTTACGTAGTAATTTTAATTTTTCGATTTTGGCAGTAAAAGAAGATTCAACGTCAACATATAAATGTCAAAGATTATTTAAAAGTTGTAAATGCGTTTTTTTGCTCGAAATAATCAAAATTAAACCGATTTTACTAAAAAAAATTACAAAACGTAAGTCAAATTTTCTTATTTAAGAACTTTGCTTCGTTTTAAATATAATCGTATTAATGTTATGAACAAAACCAAATTTGAGGATACGATTACATCTTAATTTTTTTTCTTTTAGTCTAAATTCTTTAATAACGTAATTACATAAAATATACTCGATTTAAAATCGTATTTAAGCAGGAATGGACCTTATTTTATAATAATTTGTTTAAAGTAAAAAAAAATGTTAAAGAAGAAGAAGTAAGAATACAATTTTACAATTTAAAATCAAATTTATAATAGATGTATCAAATTTGATTTTCTCATTTCAAATATTTACGTAAAATCGAAATTAATTAAGTAAAAACATAAAATAATTCGATTAATTACTTAAATTTTTGTATATTGTAATTTTATTTTTCGAGGTTGGTAGTGAAAAAGATTCAACGTCAACGCATAAATGTTAAGGATTATTTAAACATTATTTTTTACTTAAAATAATCAAAAACTAACAGATTTTACTAATAAATTAAGAAAACGTAAGTTAAATATACTTATTTAACTCAAAATATAATCGTATTTATATTATTAAAAAAATCAACTTTGAGGTTATGTAAAGTATACTTGGTTTAAAATCGTATTTAAGCAGGAATTAACCTCAATTTATATTTAGTATGGTTTTATTCTTGAAAAAGTATCTACTTTCTGTTATAAACTGAAAAACGTTCCATAAAGTTATCTTAAGGGTTCGATTTTTGGTGAATTTTTCAAAAATAAAGAGAAAGACGATCATCTCAAAAACGAATTAAGATACCCAAGTACGGATTTATTCGCGAAAGTGTACATACTTCCTGCTTGTAATATTAGAATATTTCATAAAGATTTATTAAGAATTCGATTTTTGGCAATTTTTAAAAAATTATGTTAATTTTTTTTTAATACGTAATCGAGGTTGAGTTCAGAGATGATTATCTCAAAAACGTATTGAGATATCCAAGTATGGTTTTATTCTTGAAAAAGTATCTATTTTTTATTATAAAGCGAGATATGTTCCATAAAGTTATCTTAAGAATTCGATTTTTGGCAATTTTTTAAAAATAATGTTAATTTTCTTTTAATACGTAATCGAGGTTGAGTTCAGAGATGATTATCTCAAAAACGTATTGAGATACCCAAGTATGGTTTTATTCTTGAAAAAGTATCTATTTTTTATTATAAAGCGAGAAAGGTTCCATAAAGTTATCTTAAGAATTCGATTTTTGGCAATTTTTTAAAAATAATGTTAATTTTCTTTTAACACGTAATCGAGGTTGAGTTCAGAGATGATTATCTCAAAACCGAATTGGGATATCCAAGTATGGTTTTATTCTTGAAAAAGTATCTATTTTTTATTATAAAGCGAGAAATGTTCCATAAAGTTATCTTAAGAATTCGATTTTTGGCAATTTTTTAAAAATAATGTTAATTTTCTTTTAATACGTAATCGAGGTTGACTTCAGAGATGATTATCTCAAAACCGAATTGAGATATCCAAGTATGGTTTTATTCTTGAAAAAGTATCTATTTTTTATTATAAAGCGAGAAAGGTTCCATAAAGTTATCTTAAGAATTCGATTTTTGGCAATTTTTTAAAAATAATGTTAATTTTCTTTTAATACGTAATCGAGGTTGACTTCAGAGATGATTATCTCAAAACCGAATTGAGATATCCAAGTATGGTTTTATTCTTGAAAAAGTATCTATTTTTTATTATAAAGCGAGAAAGGTTCCATAAAGTTATCTTAAGAATTCGATTTTTGGCAATTTTTTAAAAATAATGTTAATTTTCTTTTAATACGTAATCGAGGTTGACTTCAGAGATGATTATCTCAAAACCGAATTGAGATATCCAAGTATGGTTTTATTCTTGAAAAAGTATCTATTTTTTATTATAAAGCGAGAAAGGTTCCATAAAGTTATCTTAAGAATTCGATTTTTGGCAATTTTTTAAAAATAATGTTAATTTTCTTTTAATACGTAATCGAGGTTGACTTCAGAGATGATTATCTCAAAACCGAATTGAGATATCCAAGTATGGTTTTATTCTTGAAAAAGTATCTATTTTTTATTATAAAGCGAGAAAGGTTCCATAAAGTTATCTTAAGAATTCGATTTTTGGCAATTTTTTAAAAATAATGTTAATTTTCTTTTAATACGTAATCGAGGTTGACTTCAGAGATGATTATCTCAAAACCGAATTGAGATATCCAAGTATGGTTTTATTCTTGAAAAAGTATCTATTTTTTATTATAAAGCGAGAAAGGTTCCATAAAGTTATCTTAAGAATTCGATTTTTGGCAATTTTTTAAAAATAATGTTAATTTTCTTTTAACACGTAATCGAGGTTGAGTTCAGAGATGATTATCTCAAAACCGAATTGAGATATCCAAGTATGGTTTTATTCTTGAAAAAGTATCTATTTTTTGTTATAAAGCGAGAAAGGTTCCATAAAGTTATCTTAATAATTCGATTTTTGGCAATTTTTTAAAAATAATGTTAATTTTCTTTTAATACGTAATCGAGGTTGACTTCAGAGATGATTATCTGAAAACCGAATTGAGATATCCAAGTATGGTTTTATTCTTGAAAAAGTATCTATTTTTTATTATAAAGCGAGATATGTTCCATAAAGTTATCTTAAGAGTTCGATTTTTGGCAATTTTTTAAAAATAATGTTAATTTTCTTTTAATACATAATCGAAGTTGACTTCAGGGATGATTATCTCATAAACGCATTGAGATATCCAAGTATGGTTTTATTCTTGAAAAAGTATCTATTTTTTATTATAAAGCGAGAAAGGTTCCATAAAGTTATCTTAAGAATTCGATTTTTGGCAATTTTTTAAAAATAATGTTAATTTTCTTTTAATACGTAATCGAGGTTGACTTCAGAGATGATTATCTCAAAACCGAATTGAGATATCCAAGTATGGTTTTATTCTTGAAAAAGTATCTATTTTTTATTATAAAGCGAGAAAGGTTCCATAAAGTTATCTTAAGAATTCGATTTTTGGCAATTTTTTAAAAATAATGTTAATTTTCTTTTAATACGTAATCGAGGTTGACTTCAGAGATGATTATCTCAAAACCGAATTGAGATATCCAAGTATGGTTTTATTCTTGAAAAAGTATCTATTTTTTATTATAAAGCGAGAAAGGTTCCATAAAGTTATCTTAAGAATTCGATTTTTGGCAATTTTTTAAAAATAATGTTAATTTTCTTTTAACACGTAATCGAGGTTGAGTTCAAAGATGATTATCTCAAAAACGAATGGAGATATCCAAGTATGGTTTTATTCTTGAAACAGTATCTATTTTTTATTATAAAGCGAGAAATGTTCAATAAAGTTATCTTAAGAATTCGATTTTTGGCAATTTTTTAAAAATAATGTTAATTTTCTTTTAACACGTAATCGAGGTTGAGTTCAGAGCTGATTATCTCAAAACCGAATTGAGATATCCAAGTATGGTTTTATTCTTGAAAAAGTATCTATTTTTTATTACAAAGCGAGAAATGTTCCATAAAGTTATCTTAAGAGTTCGATTTTTGGTGAATTTTTCAAAAATAAAGAGAAAGACGATCATCTCAAAAACGAATTAAGATACCCAAGTACAGATTTATTCGCGAAAATGTACATACTTCCTGCTTGTAATATTAGAATATTTCATAAAGATTTATTAAGAATTCGATTTTTGGCAATTTTTTAAAAATAATGTTAATTTTCTTTTAATACGTAATCGAGGTTGTGTTCAGAGATGATTATCTCAAAAACGAATTGAGATATCCAAGTGTGGTTTTATTCTTGAAAAAGTATCTATTTTTTATTATAAAGCGAGAAATGTTCCATAAAGTTATCTTAAGAATTCGATTTTTGGCAATTTTTTAAAAATAATGTTAATTTTCTTTTAATACATAATCGAAGTTGACTTCAGGGATGATTATCTCATAAACGCATTGAGATATCCAAGTATGGTTTTATTCTTGAAAAAGTATCTATTTTTTATTATAAAGCGAGAAATGTTCCATAAAGTTACCTTAAGAATTCGATTTTTGGCAATTTTTTAAAAATAATGTTAATTTTCTTTTAACACGTAATCGAGGTTGAGTTCAGAGATGATTATCTCAAAACCGAATTGAGATATCTAAGTATGGTTTTATTCTTGAAAAAGTATCTATTTTTTATTATAAAGCGAGAAATGTTCCATAAAGTTATCTTAAGAATTCGATTTTTGGCAATTTTTTAAAAATAATGTTAATTTACTTTTAACACGTAATCCAGGTTGAGTTCAGAGATGATTATCTCAAAACCGAATTGAGATATCCAAGTATGGTTTTATTCTTGAAACAGTATCTATTTTTTATTATAAAGCGAGAAATGTTCAATAAAGTTATCTTAAGAATTCGATTTTTGGCAATTTTTTAAAAATAATGTTAATTTTCTTTTAATACGTAATCGAGGTTGAGTTCAAAGATGATTATCTCAAAAACGAATGGAGATATCCAAGTATGGTTTTATTCTTGAAACAGTATCTATTTTTTATTATAAAGCGAGAAATGTTCAATAAAGTTATCTTAAGAATTCGATTTTTGGCAATTTTTTAAAAATAATGTTAATTTTCTTTTAATACGTAATCGAGGTTGACTTCAGAGATGATTATCTCAAAACCGAATTGAGATATCCAAGTATGGTTTTATTCTTGAAAAAGTATATATTTTCTATTATAAAGCGAGAAAGGTTCCATAAAGTTATCTTAAGAATTCGATTTTTGGCAATTTTTTAAAAATGTTGTTAATTTTCTTTTAACACCTAATCGAGGTTGAGTTCAGAGATGATTATCTCAAAACCGAATTGAGATATCCAAGTATGGTTTTATTCTTGAAAAAGAATCTATTTTTTATTATAAAGCGAGAAATGTTCAATAAAGTTATCTTAAGAATTCGATTTTTGGCAATTTTTAAAAAATTATGTTAATTTTCTTTTAATACGTAATCGAGGTTGAGTTCAGAGATGATTATCTCAAAACCGAATTGAGATATCCAAATATGGTTTTATTCTTGAAAAAGTATCTATTTTTGATTATAAAGCGAGAAATGTTCAATAAAGTTATCTTAAGAATTCGATTTTTGGCAATTTTTTTAAAATAATGTTAATTTTCTTTTAACACTTAATCGAGGTTGAGTTCAGAGCTGATTATCTCAAAACCGAATTGAGATATCCAAATATGGTTTTATTCTTGAAAAAGTATCTATTTTTGATTATAAAGCGAGAAATGTTCAATAAAGTTATCTTAAGAATTCGATTTTTGGCAATTTTTAAAAAATTATGTTAATTTTCTTTTAATACGTAATCGAGGTTGACTTCAGAGATGATTATCTCAAAACCGAATTGAGATATCCAAGTATGGTTTTATTCTTGAAAAAGTATCTATTTTTTATTATAAAGCGAGAAACGTTCCATAAAGTTATCTTAAGAATTCGATTTTTGGCAATTTTTTAAAAATGTTGTTAATTTTCTTTTAACACCTAATCGAGGTTGAGTTCAGAGATGATTATCTCAAAACCGAATTGAGATATCCAAGTATGGTTTTATTCTTGAAAAAGTATCTATTTTTTATTATAAAGCGAGAAATGTTCCATAAAGTTATCTTAAGAATTCGATTTTTGGCAATTTTTTAAAGATAACGTTAATTTTCTTTTAATACGTAATCGAGGTTGACTTCAGAGATGATTATCTCAAAACCGAATTGAGATATCCAAGTATGGTTTTATTCTTGAAAAAGTATATATTTTTTATTATAAAGCGAGAAACGTTCCATAAAGTTATCTTAAGAATTCGATTTTTGGCAATTTTTTAAAAATGTTGTTAATTTTCTTTTAACACCTAATCGAGGTTGAGTTCAGAGATGATTATCTCAAAACCGAATTGAGATATCCAAGTATGGTTTTATTCTTGAAAAAGTATCTATTTTTTATTATAAAGCGAGAAATGTTCCATAAAGTTATCTTAAGAATTCGATTGTTGGCAATTTTTTAAAGATAACGTTAATTTTCTTTTAATACGTAATCGAGGTTGAGTTCAGAGATGATTATCTCAAAAACGAATTGAGATATCCAAGTATGGTTTTATTCTTGAAAAAGTATCTATTTTTTATTATAAAGCGAGAAATGTTCAATAAAGTTATCTTAAGAATTCGATTTTTGGCAATTTTTAAAAAATTATGTTAATTTTCTTTTAACACGTAATCGAGGTTGAGTTCAGAGATGATTATCTCAAAACCGAATTGAAATATCCAAGTATGGTTTTATTCTTGAAAAAGTATCTATTTTTTATTATAAAGCGAGAAATGTTCAATAAAGTTATCTTAAGAATTCGATTTTTGGCAATTTTTAAAAAATTATGTTAATTTTCTTTTAATACGTAATCGAGGTTGACTTCAGAGATGATTATCTCAAAACCGAATTGAGATATCCAAGTATGGTTTTATTCTTGAAAAAGTATATATTTTTTATTATAAAGCGAGAAACGTTCCATAAAGTTATCTTAAGAATTCGATTTTTGGCAATTTTTTAAAAATGTTGTTAATTTTCTTTTAACACCTAATCGAGGTTGAGTTCAGAGATGATTATCTCAAAACCGAATTGAGATATCCAAGTATGGTTTTATTCTTGAAAAAGTATATATTTTTTATTATAAAGCGAGAAACGTTCCATAAAGTTATCTTAAGAATTCGATTTTTGGCAATTTTTTAAAAATGTTGTTAATTTTCTTTTAACACCTAATCGAGGTTGAGTTCAGAGATGATTATCTCAAAACCGAATTGAGATATCCAAGTATGGTTTTATTCTTGAAAAAGTATATATTTTTTATTATAAAGCGAGAAACGTTCCATAAAGTTATCTTAAGAATTCGATTTTTGGCAATTTTTTAAAAATGTTGTTAATTTTCTTTTAACACCTAATCGAGGTTGAGTTCAGAGATGATTATCTCAAAACCGAATTGAGATATCCAAGTATGGTTTTATTCTTGAAAAAGTATCTATTTTTTATTATAAAGCGAGAAATGTTCCATAAAGTTATCTTAAGAATTCGATTTTTGGCAATTTTTTAAAGATAACGTTAATTTTCTTTTAATACGTAATCGAGGTTGAGTTCAGAGATGATTATCTCAAAAACGAATTGAGATATCCAAGTATGGTTTTATTCTTGAAAAAGTATCTATTTTTTATTATAAAGCGAGAAATGTTCAATAAAGTTATCTTAAGAATTCGATTTTTGGCAATTTTTAAAAAATTATGTTAATTTTCTTTTAACACGTAATCGAGGTTGAGTTCAGAGATGATTATCTCAAAACCGAATTGAAATATCCAAGTATGGTTTTATTCTTGAAAAAGTATCTATTTTTTATTATAAAGCGAGAAATGTTCAATAAAGTTATCTTAAGAATTCGATTTTTGGCAATTTTTAAAAAATTATGTTAATTTTCTTTTAATACGTAATCGAGGTTGAGTTCAGAGATGATTATCTCAAAACCGAATTGAGATATCCAAGTATGGTTTTATTCTTGAAAAAGTATCTATTTTTTATTATAAAGCGAGAAATGTTCAATAAAGTTATCTTAAGAATACGATTTTTGGCAATTTTTAAAAAATTATGTTAATTTTCTTTTAATACGTAATCGAGGTTGAGTTCAGAGATGATTATCTCAAAACCGAATTGAGATATCCAAGTATGGTTTTATTCTTGAAAAAGTATCTATTTTTTATTATAAAGCGAGAAATGTTCCATAAAGTTATCTTAAGAATTCGATTTTTGGCAATTTTTTAAAAATGATGTTAATTTTCTTTTAACACGTAATCGAGGTTGAGTTCAGAGATGATTATCTCAAAACCGAATTGAGATATCCAAGTATGGTTTTATTCTTGAAAAAGAATCTATTTTTTATTATAAAGCGAGAAATATTCCATAAAGTTATCTTAATAATTCGATTTTTGACAATTTCTTAAAAATAATGTTAATTTTCTTTTAACACGTAATCGAGGTTGAGTTCAGAGCTGATTATCTCAAAACCGAATTGAGATATCCAAGTATGGTTTTGTTCTTGAAAAAGAATCTATTTTTTATTATAAAGCGAGAAAATATTCCATAAAGTTATCTTAAGAATTCGATTTTTGGCAATTTTTTAAAAATAATGTTAATTTTCTTTTAATACATAATCGAGGTTGAGTTCAGAGATGATTATCTCAAAAACGAATTGAGATATCCAAGTATGGTTTTATTCTTGAAAAAGTATCTATTTTTTATTATAAAGCGAGAAATGTTCCATAAAGTTATCTTAAGAATTCGATTTTTGGCAATTTTTTAAAAATAATGTTAATTTTCTTTTAACACGTAATGGAGGTTGAGTTCAGAGCTGATTATCTCAAAACCGAATTGAGATATCCAAGTGTGGCTTTATTCTTGAAAAAGTATCTATTTTTTATTATAAAGCGAGAAATGTTCCATAAAGTTATCTTAATAATTCGATTTTTGGCAATTTTTTAAAAATAATGTTAATTTTCTTTCAATACGTAATCGAGGTTGAGTTCAGAGATGATTATCTCAAAAACGAATTGAGATATCCAAGTATGGTTTTATTCTTGAAAATGTATCCACTTTCTATTATAAAGTGAGAAATATTCCATAAAGATATCTTAAGAATTCGTTTTTTTGGTGATTTTTTAAGTTAAATGTTCTCTTTTAACAACTTTTTTTAGTTCAAAGGTACTAGTAATGTTATGAACAAAAAATTCAATTACATTTTATTGCATATTAATTTTTCATTTAATTCCAAATTTTTTCAAATACATTTAATTACATAAATTTTGCCCTCATTATATGCTCATATTATTAAATTTTGACGTTTTACTATAAATGTGTTAATTGAAAAGTTTGTTATATATAAATTAAAGTTCTTACCTCGCTGCTAAAGACATAGCCATAGGAAAAGTACCCATCGAGCTCCCACCCAACAAAAAATCACTGCTAGTTTCCTGTTTTCCACTGAAAAACCCATAAAATACTCCAATCCCGCATGAAATAACCAACATAGCGGTTAAAACTAAGTAATCAACCCAAGAGAAAGAATTTGTAATAACTTCATGGTTATCCTCGCATACAACATTCTTCTCATCTTTTTGATCAATTTCCTGACAATTTCCGTTTTGTATCAACACGATGATAATGAGGGTGGCGATGAAAACGATAAATCTACATTTTTCTTTGGTTGAAACGGTCATAATAAACCCAATTTTGTTATTTCAATTTAAAATTGAAAAATCTTAAAAAAAATAAATAAATAATTAAAAAAGAGGGCAATTTTGAAATTTAAAAAACTTACTTGTTTAAAAAAATCTCACCCTATATATCTTATTTTTAATTCCTCCAAAAATGTCCTAAACTGAATCTGAATGATTTGCCTGCTTGAATTGCACCTGTATTTCATTCGCGAAATTAAATGTTTAAACTAATCAAGAATAACTTGAAACTGAAGCGAAACGTATCGAATTTTTTTCGATATTTCCTTACAACAATAAAACTTGAACTGAACAAAATTCCGAACTGAATGTATCACCTCAACAGTTTGGCTTCTCTTTAATAAACTCCGTCCTAATTGATTCGAGTTCTTCGCTGAAAATCATCGGTTTGTAGAGGTGGCAAACGAGAAGGAGAAGTTGACACAGCTTTCGTGAATTGGGAATTAGCTGGATTCTTCAGCTTTAGATTTGGTTGGGTCGGGTTTGAATTGAAATCTTAATTATTTTATTTATTTTAAGTATGTAGCGCAAAACCGTAACAATTAACGAAAAGCGGTTAATTCCAGCTGGATTAATTAAAAAGGGCAATTAAAAAGGAATTGAAAATACTTAAGATGTACCCACACAGCTGGTGGATTACTGAAAATAACTTGAAATAATTCTTCGTCAAGTTCAAACTCATTTGGGATGTTTTAAAAGTATTTTTTTTGCGTCGTTTTAAAAATAATGCGAAGTTAAGAAATATGAAACGTGGAAATCAGATCTTAACCGGTAAAAACAGATTTATCTAGTTTCGATCAACAGAATAAACTCACGTGGAAATAAATAAAGTGACCAGCTTTAATTGCCATCGATTAGAAATTTATATTTATTTAAATGTATTCAGAATAATTACGAAGAAGGCAAAAACTAACATTTCCATACTTTTATTAACAAATAATACGAATTTGATGAACTTTTATTTACCCTTAAAAACAAATTAAGGTTAAATTTTGAGTATCATCTATCATTTTGATGTCAAAAATATTTTTGTTGCTTTTATTTAGGTGTAAATTCGGAAATAATGGTCGTTAGAAAATAGAAAATGTTGGGTTGGATTGTTTGTGAATCTTCGTGGATGGAAAGGTGAGGAACAGGTATAAAAGAAGTGCGAAGAACGTGTTGAGCGTAAAACGAAGGATATAACCGGATTAAACCGATGATGGCGGTCGAAACTGGATAAAACCGAAAATCTTGGTGTCGCAGAAACTTGTTACTTCAGTGTACGAGCTGACCGTTTGCTCATTGAAATCGGTTGGTTCTCGCTGTCGATGGTGAGATCCGGAGGAATTGGGATGTTGCTAAACGTCATTCGATTTTATTGGGATCAATTGATACAGACACCCCGTCAAAAAGTTAATAATTTGAAAAGTTGTTGAGAGATTTACAATGTATTGATAATTTTAGGACACTTCGAACTTTTTAAGTTTTTTGAATAATTTTGTTATACAAGATATAACAAAGATATATACAAAGTTAAAGCACTGGCTAAAGGTTTTTGGCACTGTTGTATATCTTGTACATTTATACTTCCCTATAAAGAGTGGCTCTTATTATTAAATATCTACATAAATCTACAAATATACAATTGTCCTAATTCAGCCAATGGATGAGGCTGAAATCATTGAAAATTTTGAGAAGTTTCATCATTTTTGAAAAAGAAATTCAACAAAAAGGATGCTGTAGACAATATTAGCAAATTTTGGGATGAGCTGAAATCAACGACATTGAAAGATTGGCAACCATAACCCTAACCTTTTTAAAATTAGACAAAACATATTACGATTAGCAAAAGATGTTGGTTTTAAGGACTTAGAAGATGATGTGAATTCGTTGGATTGAATTGAACTTGCAGAGTACGAAACACTTCAGATGGAAAAAGAAATAGTGGACATCACAATACGATGATTAACTTTTAAAAAAATATCCAATTTAGATTATTTCTATCCATGTTGCAAGTTATATCTCAATAAAAAATAAAGAATAAAGAAGAAATATTCATCCTTCTTCAAAATGATCACAAACAAAACCGCGTTTATGGTGATATTACCGCAATTGTAAGCTGCTACCAGGTTTTGAAAAGAGAAGAAAAGTAATTGTATCTGCTTCTACAAGACTTGATTGGCTTCTAGAGGACTTAATATTGCATTTAGAAGACTTGATCGGCTTCCAGAGGACTTAATATTGCATTTAGAAGACTTGATATCGTCTTTGGGTGGCTTGAAATGTTTCTTGAAAACTTGAAATGCTTTCAGAAGGCTTGATCTGCTTCCCAAAACACAACTTCCAGAACAGTTAATACTCCTTCTAGAAGACTAAAATACTTCCAAAAGATGTAGTATTACCTCTGGAAGATTTGAAATGCTTCTAAAAGACTTGACACTGCTTCTAGAAGTTGTGATATATTCCGGAAGTCTTAATATAGCCTCCGTAAGTCTTCAAATACATCCAAAAGACTTCACTCTTAGACTTAAAATGCTTCCAGAAGAGATGATACTGCTTGTAGAAGAATTGGAATAGTTCTGGAATATTTAATCTACTTCCAGAGGACAGATTTGATATTGCCTCTGGAAGACTTAAAATACTTCCAGAGAACTTTCGATGATTCCAGAATACTTGATACTGCATCTTGAAGACTTGACATGCCGCCAGTAGACTTGATATTGCTTCTAAACGATTTGAAATGCTTCCAGAAGATTTGATATTGCCTCTGGAAGACTTAAAACGTTTCTAGAAGATTTGCAACGATTCCAAAATACTTGATACTGCATCAACAAGACTTGATATGATGCCAACAGATTTGATATTACCTTTGATCGACTTGAAATACTTCCTAAAGATTTAATACTGCTTCTAGAAGACTAAAACACTTCCAAAAGACGTGATATTGCTTCTGGAAGAGTTTAAATGTTTCCAGAAAACTTGATATTGTCTCTAGAAGACTTGAAATACCTCCAATAAACTCGAATATTGGCTCTAGAAGACTTAATATGCTTCCAGCATGCTTGAAATGATTCCAGAAGAATTGAAATGCTTCCAGAAGAATTAAAAAACTTTCAGAAAACTAGATGCTGCCTCTAGAAGAGCTAAAATCCTTACAGAAGACTTAACATTTCCTCTGGAAGACTTGACACTGGTTTTAGAAGATTTGAAATTTGTCCAGAAAAGTTGATATTGCCACTGAATGAGTTGAAATGCTTCTAGAATACTTGATCTACTTCCAGAGGACTTGCTATATGGTCTCTGGGAAGTTTGAAATCCTCCCAGCAGACTTAAAATGCTCCAAAAGACTTGATATTGCGTCTAATTTTGTTTTAAAAAACACGGGAAATCGAATTCTTAAGATATCTTAATGAACTATTCATGATTTATAGAGGAAAGTGTCTATTTTCTGGTGATGATAGCAGATTTTGAAAATATTTATTCGTTTTTGAAATATAGATCATTAAATTCAACGTGAATATTTATGGCTATCTCAAATTAATTAAAAATCACCAATAATCGAGTTCTTGAGATATTTTAATGATATATTCAAAATTTATAGAGACGAGTGTCTATTTTGTCATGATGAAAACCAAATTTGAAAATCTTTATTCGTTTTTGAGATAAAGATTATTTAAGTTAACCTAATTCTTTATGATTTTTTGAAATTAATAATCTTGTTTTAAAAAACCACGAAAAATCAAATTCTTAAGATGTCTTAATGAATTATTCATGATTTATAGAGAACAGTGTCTACGTTCTCGTGATGAAAGCGGATCTTGAAAATATTTATTCGTTTTTGAGATATAAATCATTAAATTCAACGCGAACATTTAAGGCTATCTCAAATTCATTAAAAATCACCAAAAATCGAATTCTTGAGATATCATAACAAACTATTAATGATTTATAGAGGAAACTGGCTATTTTCTGGTGATGAAAGCGGATCTTGAAAATATTTATTCGTTTTTGAGATATAAATCATTAAATTGAACGTGAACATTTACAGCTATCTCAAGTTAATTAAAAATCACCAAAAATCGAATCCTTGAGATATCTTAATGAACTATTCATGATTTATAGAGGAAGGTGTCTATTTTCTTGTGATAAAAGCGGATCTTAAAAATATTTATTCGTTTTTGAGATATAAATCATTAAATTCAACGTGAAGATTTATGGCTATCTCAAATCAATTAAAAATCACCAAAAATCGAGTTCTTGAGATATTTTAATGATATATTCAAAATTTATAGAGACAAGTGTCTATTTTGTCATGATGAAAACCAAATTTGAAAATCTTTATTCGTTTTTGAGATAAAGATTATTTAAGTTAACCTAATTTTATATGATTTTTTGAAATTAATAATCTTGTTTTAAAAAATCACGAAAAATCGAATTCTTAAGATATCTTAATGAATTATTCATGATTTATAGAAGAAAGTGTCTACTTTCTCGTGATGAAAGCGTATCTTGAAAATATTTATTCGTTTTTGAGATATAAATCATTAAATTCAACGCGAACATTTAGGGCTATCTCAAGTTCATTAAAAATCACCAAAAATCGAATTCTTGAGATATCATAACGAACTATTCATGGTTTATAGAGGAAAGTGTCTATTTTCTGGTGATGAAAGCGGATCTTGAAAATATTTATTCGTTTTGAGATATAAATCATTAAATTGAACGTGAACATTTATAGCTATCTCAAGTTAATTAAAAATCACCAAAAATCGAATCCTTGAGATATCTTAATGAACTATTCATGATTTATAGAGGAAAGTGTTTATTTTCTGGTGATGAAAGCGGATCTTGAAAATATTTATTCGTTTTTGAGATATAAATCATTAAATTGAACGTGAACCTTTATATCTATCTCAAGTTAATTAAAAATCACCAAAACTCGAATTCTTGAGATATCTCAATGAAACATTGAAAATTTATAGAGAAAAGCGGCTATTTTGTCATGATAAGAACCAAATTTGAAAATCTTTATTCGTATTTGAGATAAAGATTATTTAAGTTAACCTAATTTTTTATGATTTTTTGAAATTAATAATCTTGTTTTAAAAAATCACGAAAAATCGAATTCTTAAGATATCTTAATGAATTATTCATGATTTATAGAAGAAAGTGTCTACTTTCTCGTGATGAAAGCGGATCTTGAAACTATTTATTCGTTTTTGAGATATAAATCATTAAATTCAACGTGAACATTTAGGGCTATCTCAAGTTCATTAAAAATCACCAAAAATCGAATTCTTGAGATATCATAACGAACTATTCATGATTTATAGAGGAAAGTGTCTATTTTCTGGCGATGAAAGCGGATCCCCAAATATATGATTAAGTTTTAATCAAAAAATCGTAACTTTGAGATTTAACGATTCGAAATAGCCATCTTTGGGAATCTAAATTTAGAATAAATTTGCTTCAAACTGCTTTTTATTTCATTGCGATATCTCAATTAGATCTTGATATACAATTTTTTTAAGTTGATTATTCTTTTTAATCAAATATATGATTAAGTTTTAATCAAAAAATCGTAACTTTGAGATTTAACGATTCGAAATAGCCATCTTTGGGAATCTAAATTTAGAATAAATTTGCTTCAAATTGCTTTTTATTTCATTGCGATATCTCAACTAGATCTTGAGATACAATTTTTTTAAGTTGATTATTCTTTTTAATAAAATATATGGTTAAGTTTTAATCAAAAATTCGTAACATTTAGATTTAAGGATTCGAAATAACCATCTTTGGGGTTCTAAATTTAGAATAAATTTGCTCCAAATTGCTTTTTATTTCAATGCGATATCTCAATTAGATCTTAAGATACAATTTTTTTAAATCGATTTTTTTTTTTAATCAAATATATGATTAAGTTTTAATCAAAAATTCGTAACTTTGAGATTTAAGGATTCGAAATAACCATCTTTGGGGTTCTAAATTTAGAATAAATTTGCTCCAAATTGCTTTTTATTTCAATGCGATATCTCAATTAGATCTTGAGATACAATTTTTTTAAATCGATTATTTTTTTTAATCAAATATATGATTAAGTTTTAATCAAAAATTCGTAACTTTGAGATTTAGTGATTCGAAATAACCATCTTTGGGGATCTAAATTTAGAATAAATTTGCTTCAAATTGCTTTTTATTTCAATGCGATATCTCAATTAGATCTTGAGATACAATTTTTTTAAATCGATTGTTTTATTTAATCAAATATATGATTAAGTTTTAATCAAAAATTCGTAGCTTTGAGATTTAAGGATTCGAAATAACCATCTTTGGGGTTCTAAATTTAGAATAAATTTGCTCCAAATTGCTTTTTATTTCAATGCGATATCTCAATTAGATCTTAAGATACAATTTTTTTAAGTCGATTATTTTTTTTAATCAAATATATGATTAAGTTTTAATCAAAAATTCGTAGCTTTGAGATTTAAGGATTCGAAATAACCATCTTTGGGGATCTAAATTTAGAATAAATTTGCTCCAAATTGCTTTTTATTTCAATGCGATATCTCAATTAGATCTTGAGATACAATTTTTTTAAATCGATTATTTTATTTAATCAAATATATGATTAAGTTTTAATCAAAAATCGTAGCTTTGAGATTTAAGGATTCGAAATAACCATCTTATTTGTTAATTTTGTTCTTTTACTAATCATTTTCGTTATTATTTGATTTCTTTTTGTTAATTTTCATTATTATTAATATCATGTTCAGCAATTTTTTATTTTTGTTAAGAAATTATTTGTTTATTGTGATTTATTACTGGCTGCTTCGTTGGGTCTTCCAGTTTTCATCTCAAATATAATAAATAAATAATTTTAGGTATTGTTATTCTAAATTTTTACCGCCGCCTATCGACAGAAATAAACAAGTAAACGATTTTTTTAATAATACAATAACTATTGTGTGCAATATCTTTCGATCAGTTCCTACCAGAACACCATTAGGCACCGTTACTCAATGCTATAACGTACGAGAAACTGAGCATAAGACTTGCAATGTTCATGATTTCGTTATATTATTGGAAAAATCTAGATGGTAACCTTGTATTAAAAAAATCTTCTACCTTCACTTTCTCCCTCAATATATCTCAGGTTTCTCCCCCATACATCATTGTACTCATCACCATGATCAGTCTCTTTCTGATGACCATTTTAAGCACTTTCATCTCATCCCCAGACTTGTCCCATCCCTCTATTCGTCCTTTTAGCCCTATCCCTCACATGCCATTCTCCCTAAACCTATATTCTAAGTATGTGTTTTCTAAAAAAAAGGGGGCAGAGAGGGGTACAATTCTTTAATTTGGATACAATAAATTACTTATTGTTATTAACAAACATATACTAAAAGTATATTTTTATATAAACTTTTTTTGTTGAAATAATAATTAAGTGACGACATTTTCTTTTAATTGTTTTTTAAGTTTTCGTCTAATTGGAGTAATGAAAAGATTTGGGTCATGTACTAGTTTTTCTTTGCCCCAAATGAGGTCGGAAATCCAACTAAGAATGTAACCGGCTATAAATACGGACAACAAGCCAAAAACGCCGTTATATAAATAGGAAATTCTATAGAGCCAAAGATAATTTATTTCCTCATCTTCTTGTTGAATATTAAAAGATGTTTGATTCAAAAATGATCCTCCATTTAATTCCAACCCACAACCATCAGTAGAAACAGGCAGTTTTGGTAGAGGTGGTCTCGGCGTACCAAAACCTGCCCATAAAGCCAACGATAATCCGAGTAATAAAGCCGTTAAACTTCCCTAAAAAATTCAAATTAAATAAATTTGATTGTTGACAAAAATTGAGTATAAACGAACTTTTTGGTTAGCTCTCGTTGTAAACATGCCCAAAGAAAAAAATCCCAATAATGGTCCACCGACGACTCCGAAAATCGTTAAAGATGATTGTAAAACGCCGCCGAAATTTTCCGCCAAAAAAGCGACTCCCAAACAAATAAAACCGTAACATAAAGCGGCTATTTTTGAGAAAATCGCTAATTTTGTTTCTTTTAAATCGTTTTTGTAAATTTTTTTATAAATTGGCTAAAAAGATTGAAATTAATTTGCTAGTCTAGAGTATTGAGAATGCATTATCACTTTATATTGTTATATATAAAATATCAATAATTGACTTTATACTAAGTGATACATTTTTCATCGACTATTTTTTTTAATCAAATATATGATTAAGTTTTAATCAAAAAATCGTAACTTTAAGATTTAAGGATTCGAAATAATCATCTTTGGGGATCTAAATACTGAATAAATTTGCTTCAAATTGCTTTTTATTTCATTGCGGTATCTCAATTTGACCTTGAAATACAATTTGTTTAAATCGATTATTTTTTTTAATCAAATAGATGATTAAGTTTTAATCAAAAAATCGTAACTTTGAGATTTAACGATTCGAAATAGCCATCTTTGGGGATCTAAATAATGAATAAATTTGCTTCAAATTGCTTTTTATTTCATTGCGATATCTCAATTAGCTCTTGAGATACAATTTTTTTAAGTTGATTATTCTTTTTAATAAAATATATGATTAAGTTTTAATCAAAAATTCGTAACTTTTTGGGGATCTAAATTTAGAATAAATTTGCATCTAATTGCTTTTTGTTTCAATGCGATATCTCAATTAGATCTTGAGATACAATTTTTTTAAATCGATTATTTTATTTAATCAAATATATGATTAAGTTTTAATCAAAAATCGTAGCTTTGAGATTTAAGGATTCGAAATAACCATCTTTGGGGATCTAAATAATGAATAAATTTGCGTCAAATTGCTTTTTATTTCATAGCGATATCTCAATTAGATCTTGAGATACAATTTTTTTAAATCGATTATTTTTTTTAATCAAATATATGATTAAGTTTTAATCAAAAATTCGTAACTTTGAGATTTAAGGATTCGAAATAACCATCTTTGTGGATCTAAATTCAGAATAAATTTGCTTCAAATTGCTTTTTATTTCAATGCGATATCTCAATTAGATCTCGAGATACAATTTTTTTAAATCGATTATTTTATTTAATCAAATATATGATTAAGTTTTAATATAAAATCGTAGCTTTGAGATATAAGGATTCGAAATAACCATCTTTGGGGATCTAAATTTAGAATAAATTTGCTTCAAATTGCTTTTTATTTCAATGCGATATCTCAATTAGATCTTGAGATACAATTTCTTTAAGTTGATTATTCTTCTTAATCAAATATATGATTAAGTTTTAATCAAAAATTCGTAGCTTTGAGATTTAAGGATTCGAAATAACCATCTTCGGGGATCTAAATAATGAATAAATTTGCTTCAAATTGCTTTTTATTTCAATGCGATATCTCAATTAGATCTTGAGATACAATTTTTTTAAATCGATTATTTTATTTAATCAAATATATGATTAAGTTTTAATCAAAAATTGTAGCTTTGAGATTTAAGGATTCGAAATATCCATCTTCGGGGATCTAAATTTAGAATAAATTTGCTTCAAATTGCTTTTTATTTCAATGCGATATCTCAATTAGATCTTGAGATACAATTTCTTTAAGTTGATTATTCTTTTTAATCAAATATATGATTAAGTTTTAATCAAAAAATCGTAACTTTGAGATTTAACGATTCGAAATAGCCATCTTTGGGAATCTAAATTTAGAATAAATTTGTTCCAAATTGCTTTTTATTTCAATGCGATATCTCAATTAGACCTTAAGATACAATTTTTTTAAATCGATTATTTTTTTAATCAAGTATATGATTAAGTTTTAATCAAAAAATCGTAGCTTTGAGATTTAAGGATTCGAAATAATCATCTTTGGGGATCTAAATACTGAATAAATTTGCTTCAAATTGCTTTTTATTTCATTGCGATATCTCAATTTGATCTTGAAATACAATTTGTTTAAATCGATTATTTTTTTTAATCAAATATATGATTAAGTTTTAATCAAAAAATCGTAACTTTGAGATTTAACGATTCGAAATAGCCACCTTTGGGGATCTAAGTAATGAATAAATTTGCTTCAATTTTTTCAAATTTTATTTCATTGCGATATCTCAACTAGATCTTGAGATACGATTTTTTTAAATCGATTATTTTATTTAATCAAATATATGATTAAGTTTTAATATAAAATCGTAGCTTTGAGATATAAGGATTCGAAATAACCATCTTTGGGGATCTAAATTTAGAATAAATTTGCTTCAAATTGCTTTTTATTTCAATGCGATATCTCAATTAGATCTTGAGATACAATTTCTTTAAGTTGATTATTCTTCTTAATCAAATATATGATTAAGTTTTAATCAAAAATTCGTAGCTTTGAGATTTAAGGATTCGAAATAACCATCTTCGGGGATCTAAATAATGAATAAATTTGCTTCAAATTGCTTTTTATTTCAATGCGATATCTCAATTAGATCTTGAGATACAATTTTTTTAAATCGATTATTTTATTTAATCAAATATATGATTAAGTTTTAATCAAAAATTGTAGCTTTGAGATTTAAGGATTCGAAATATCCATCTTCGGGGATCTAAATTTAGAATAAATTTGCTTCAAATTGCTTTTTATTTCAATGCGATATCTCAATTAGATCTTGAGATACAATTTCTTTAAGTTGATTATTCTTTTTAATCAAATATATGATTAAGTTTTAATCAAAAAATCGTAACTTTGAGATTTAACGATTCGAAATAGCCATCTTTGGGAATCTAAATTTAGAATAAATTTGTTCCAAATTGCTTTTTATTTCAATGCGATATCTCAATTAGACCTTAAGATACAATTTTTTTAAATCGATTATTTTTTTAATCAAGTATATGATTAAGTTTTAATCAAAAAATCGTAGCTTTGAGATTTAAGGATTCGAAATAATCATCTTTGGGGATCTAAATACTGAATAAATTTGCTTCAAATTGCTTTTTATTTCATTGCGATATCTCAATTTGATCTTGAAATACAATTTGTTTAAATCGATTATTTTTTTTAATCAAATATATGATTAAGTTTTAATCAAAAAATCGTAACTTTGAGATTTAACGATTCGAAATAGCCACCTTTGGGGATCTAAGTAATGAATAAATTTGCTTCAATTTTTTCAAATTTTATTTCATTGCGATATCTCAACTAGATCTTGAGATACGATTTTTTTAAATCGATTATTTTATTTAATCAAATATATGATTAAGTTTTAATCAAAAATCGTTGCTTTGAGATTTAAGGATTCGAAATATCCATCTTTGAGGATCTAAATTTAGAATAAATTTGCTTCAAATTGCTTTTTATTTCAATGCGATATCTCAATTAGATCTTGAGATACAATTTCTTTAAGTTGATTATTCTTTTTAATCAAATATATGATTAAGTTTTAATCAAAAAATCGTAACTTTAAGATTTAACGATTCGAAATAGCCATCTTTGGGAATCTAAATTTAGAATAAATTTGCTTCAAATTGCTTTTTATTTCATTGCGATATCTCAACTAGATCTTGAGATAGGATTTTTTTAAATCGATTATTTTTTTAATCAAATATATGATTAAGTTTTAATCAAAAAATCGCAACATTAAGATGTAAGGATTCGAAATTGCCGTCTTTGGGGATCTAAATACAGAATAAATTTGCTTCAAATTGTTTTTTATTTCAATGCGATATCTCAATTAGGTCTTGAGATACGATTTTTTAAATCGATTATTTTTTTTTAATCAAATATATGATTAAGTTTTAATAAAAAAATTGTAACTTTGAGATTTAAGGATTCGAAATAATCATCCTTGGGGATCTAAATAATGAATAAATTTGCTTCAAATTGCTTTTTATTTCATTGCGATATCTCAATTAGCTCTTGAGATACAATTTTTTTAAGTTGATTATTCTTTTTAATAAAATATATGATTAAGTTTTAATAAAAAATTCGTAACTTTTAGATTTAAGGATTCGAAATAACCATCTTTGGGGTTCTAAATTTAGAATAAATTTGCTCCAAATTGCTTTTTATTTCAATGCGATATCTCAATTAGATCTTAAGATACAATTTTTTTAAATCGATTATTTTATTTAATCAAATATATGATTAAGTTTTAATCAAAAATCGTAGCTTTGAGATTTAAGGATTCGAAATATCCCTCTTTGAGGATCTAAATTTAGAATAAATTTGCTTCAAATTGCTTTTTATTTCAATGCGATATCTCAATTAGATCTTGAGATACAATTTCTTTAAGTTGATTATTCTTTTTAATAAAATATATGATTAAGTTTTAATCAAAAAATCGTAACTTTGAGATTTAACGATTCGAAATAGCCATCTTTGGGATCTAAGTAATGAATAAATTTGCTTCAATTTTCTTCAAATTTTATTTCATTGCGATATCTCAACTAGATCTTGAGATACGATTTTTTTAAATCGATTATTTTTTTTAATCAAATATATGATTAAGTTTTAATCAAAAATTCGTAACTTTGAGATTTAAGGATTCGAAATAACCATCTTTGGGGATCTAAATTTAGAATAAATTTGCTTCAAATTGCTTTTTATTTCATTGCGATATCTCAATTTGATCTTGAAATACAATTTGTTTAAATTGATTATTTTTTTTAATCAAATATATGATTAAGTTTTAATCAAAAATTCGTAACTTTTAGATTTAAGGATTCGAAATAACCATCTTTGGGGTTCTAAATTTAGAATAAATTTGCTCCAAATTGCTTTTTATTTCAATGCGATATCTCAATTAGATCTTGAGATACAATTTTTTTAAGTTGATTATTCTTTTTAATAAAATATATGATTAAGTTTTAATAAAAAATTCGTAACTTTGAGATTTAAGGATTCGAAATAACCATCTTTGGGGATTTAAATTTAGAATAAATTTGCTTCAAATTGCTTTTTATTTCAATGCGATATCTCAATTAGATCTTGAGATACAATTTCTTTAAATTGATTATTCTTTTTAATCAAATATATGATTAAGTTTTAATCAAAAAATCGTAACTTTGAGATTTAACGATTCGAAATAGCCATCTTTGGGGTTCTAAATTTAGAATAAATTTGCTCCAAATTGCTTTTTATTTCAATGCGATATCTCAATTAGATCTTAAGATACAATTTTTTTAAATCGATTATTTTTTTTAATCAAATATATGATTAAGTTTTAATAAAAAATTCGTAACTTTTAGATTTAAGGATTCGAAATAACCATCTTTGGGGATTTAAATAATGAATAAATTTGCTTCAAATCGTTTTTTATTTCAATGCGATATCTCAATTAGATCTTGAGATACAATTTTTTTAAATCGATTATTTTATTTAATCAAATATATGATTAAGTTTTAATCAAAAATCGTAGCTTTGAGATTTAAGGATTCGAAATAACCATCTTTGGGGATCTAAATAATGAATAAATTTGCGTCAAATTGCTTTTTATTTCATAGCGATATCTCAATTAGATCTTGAGATACAATTTTTTTAAATCGATTATTTTTTTAATCAAATATATGATTAAATTTTAATCAAAAATTCGTAACTTTGAGATTTAAGGATTCGAAATAACCATCTTTGTGGATCTAAATTTAGAATAAATTTGCTTCAAATTGCTTTTTATTTCAATGCGATATCTCAATTAGATCTCGAGATACAATTTATTTAAATCGATTATTTTATTTAATCAAATATATGATTAAGTTTTAATATAAAATCGTAGCTTTGAGATATAAGGATTCGAAATAACCATCTTTGGGGATCTAAATTTAGAATAAATTTGCTTCAAATTGCTTTTTATTTCAATGCGATATCTCAATTAGATCTTGAGATACAATTTCTTTAAGTTGATTATTCTTCTTAATCAAATATATGATTAACTTTTAATCAAAAATTCGTAACTTTGAGATTTAAGGATTCGAAATAACCATCTTCGGGGATCTAAATAATGAATAAATTTGCTTCAAATTGCTTTTTATTTCAATGCGATATCTCAATTAGATCTTGAGATACAATTTTTTTAAGTTGATTATTCTTTTTAATCAAATATATGATTAAGTTTTAATCAAAAATTCGTAACTTTGAGATTTAAGGATTCGAAATAACCATCTTCGGGGATCTAAATTTAGAATAAATTTGCTTCAAATTGCTTTTTATTTCAATGCGATATCTCAATTAGATCTTGAGATACAACTTTTATAAATCGATTATTTTATTTAATCAAATATATGATTAAGTTTTAATCAAAAAATCGTATCTTTGAGATTTAAGGATTCGAAATAACCATCTTCGGGGATCTAAATTTAGAATAAATTTACTTCAAATTGCTTTTTATTTCAATGCGATATCTCAATTAGATCTTGAGATACAATTTTTTTAAATCGATTATTTTATTTAATCAAATATATGATTAAGTTTTAATCAAAAATCGTAGCTTTGAGATTTAAGGATTCGAAATATCCATCTTTGGGGATTTAAATAATAAATAAATTTGCTTCAAATTGCTCTTTATTTCATTGCGATATCTCAATTAGATCTTGAGATACAATTTTTTAAGTTGATTATTCTTTTTAATCAAATATATGATTAAGTTTTAATCAAAAATTCGTAACTTTGAGATTTAAGGATTCGAAATAACCATCTTCGGGGATCTAAATAATGAATAAATTTGCTTCAAATTGCTTTTTATTTCAATGCGATATCTCAATTAGATCTTGAGATACAATTTTTTTAAGTTGATTATTCTTTTTAATCAAATATATGATTAAGTTTTAATCAAAAATTCGTAACTTTGAGATTTAAGGATTCGAAATAACCATCTTCGGGGATCTAAATTTAGAATAAATTTGCTTCAAATTGCTTTTTATTTCAATGCAATATCTCAAGTAGATCTTGAGATACAATTTTTTTAAATCGATTATTTTATTTAATCAAATATATGATTAAGTTTTAATCAAAAATCGTAGCTTTGAGATTTAAGGATTCGAAATATCCATCTTTGGGGATTTAAATAATAAATCAATTTGCTTCAAATTGCTCTTTATTTCATTGCGATATCTCAATTAGATCTTGAGATACAATTTTTTTAAGTTGATTATTCTTTTTAATCAAATATATGATTAAGTTTTAATCAAAAATTCGTAACTTTGAGATTTAAGGATTCGAAATAACCATCTTCGGGGATCTAAATAATGAATAAATTTGCTTCAAATTGCTTTTTATTTCAATGCGATATCTCAATTAGATCTTGAGATACAATTTTTTTAAGTTGATTATTCTTTTTAATCAAATATATGATTAAGTTTTAATCAAAAAATCGTAACTTTGAGATTTAAGGATTCGAAATAACCATCTTCGGGGATCTAAATTTAGAATAAATTTGCTTCAAATTGCTTTTTATTTCAATGCAATATCTCAATTAGATCTTGAGATACAATTTTTTTAAATCGATTATTTTATTTAATCAAATATATGATTAAGTTTTAATCAAAAATCGTAGCTTTGAGATTTAAGGATTCGAAATATCCATCTTTGGGGATTTAAATAATAAATAAATTTGCTTCAAATTGCTCTTTATTTCATTGCGATATCTCAATTAGATCTTGAGATACAATTTTTTTAAGTTGATTATTCTTTTTAATCAAATATATGATTAAGTTTTAATCAAAAATTCGTAACTTTGAGATTTAAGGATTCGAAATAACCATCTTCGGGGATCTAAATAATGAATAAATTTGCTTCAAATTGCTTTTTATTTCAATGCGATATCTCAATTAGATCTTGAGATACAATTTTTTTAAGTTGATTATTCTTTTTAATCAAATATATGATTAAGTTCTAATCAAAAATTCGTAACTATTAGATTTAAGGATTCGAAATAACCATCTTCGGGGATCTAAATAATGAATAAATTTGCTTCAAATTGCTTTTTATTTCATTGCGATATCTCAATTTGATCTTGAAATACAATTTTTTTAAATCGATTATTTTATTTGATCAAATATATGATTAAGTTTTAATCAAAAATCGTAGCTTTGAGATTTAAGGATTCGAAATATCCATCTTTGGGGTTCTAAATTTAGAATAAATTTGCTCCAAATTGCTTTTTATTTCATTGCGATATCTCAACTAGATCTTGAGATACGATTTTTTTAAATCGATTATTTTTTTTAATCAAATATATGATTAAGTTTTAATCAAAAAATCGCAACATTAAGATGTAAGGATTCGAAATTGCCGTATTTGGGGATCTAAATACAGAATAAATTTGTTTCAAATTGTTTTTTATTTCAATGCGATATCTCAATTAGGTCTTGAGATACGATTTTTTAAATCGATTATTTTTTTTTAATCAAATATATGATTAAGTTTTAATAAAAAAATTGTAACTTTGAGATTTAAGGATTCGAAACAATCATCCTTGGGGATCTAAATAATGAATAAATTTGCTTCAAATTGCTTTTTATTTCATTGCGATATCTCAATTAGCTCTTGAGATACAATTTTTTTAAGTTGATTATTCTTTTTAATAAAATATATGATTAAGTTTTAATCAAAAATTCGTAACTTTTAGATTTAAGGATTCGAAATAACCATTTTTGGGGTTCTAAATTTAGAATAAATTTGCTCCAAATTGCTTTTTATTTCAATGAGATATCTCAATTAGATCTTAAGATACAATTTTTTTAAATCGATTATCTTTTTTAATCAAATATATGATTAAGTTTTAATCAAAAATTCGTAACTTTTAGATTTAAGGATTCGAAATAACCATCTTTGGGGTTCTAAATTTAGAATAAATTTGCTCCAAATTGCTTTTTATTTCAATGCGATATCTCAATTAGACCTTAAGATACAATTTTTTTAAATCGATTATTTTTTTAATCAAGTATATGATTAAGTTTTAATCAAAAAATCGTAGCTTTGAGATTTAAGGATTCGAAATAATCATCTTTGGGGATCTAAATACTGAATAAATTTGCTTCAAATTGCTTTTTATTTCATTGCGATATCTCAATTTGATCTTGAAATACAATTTGTTTAAATCGATTATTTTTTTTAATCAAATATATGATTAAGTTTTAATCAAAAAATCGTAACTTTGAGATTTAACGATTCGAAATAGCCACTTTTGGGGATCTAAATAATGAATAAATTTGCTTCAAATTGCTTTTTAGTTCAATGCGATATCTCAATTAGATCTTCTGATACAATTTTCTTAAATCGATTATTTTTTCAATTTCTTCAAATCAAATATATGATTAAGTTTTAATCAAAAAATCGTAGCTTTGAAATTTAAGGATTCGAAATAACCATCTTTGGGGATTTAAATAATGAATAAATTTTTGAAGCAAATTTAATCGCTTTCTATTTGAGAGCGATATCTCAATTAGATCTTGAGATACGATTCTTTTATGTCGATTATTTTTTTTTATCAAATATATGACGAAGTTTTAACCAATACCATAATACCAACACCTAAACCCGCAAATTTATTCATTATTTAGATCTCCAATGATGATTATTTCGAATCTTTACATTTCAAAGCTACGATTTTTTGATTAAAACTCAATCATATATTTGATTAAAAAAAATAATCGATTTAAAAAATCGAATCTCAAAATCTAATTGAGATATCGCAACGAAATAAAAAGCAATTTGAAGCAAATTTATTCTAAATTTAGATCCCCAAAGATGGTTATTTCGAATCCTTAAATCTCAAAGCTACGATTTTTTGATTAAAACTTAATCATATATTTGATTAAAAAAATAATCGATTTAAACAAATTGTATTTCAAGATCAAATTGAGATATCGCAATGAAATAAAAAGCAATTTGAAGCAGTTTGAACAAGTCATACATAATATTGCATTGTAAAATTTTATAGGTGCTTTCTCCTGAAGATGATTTGTAAAATTGAAATCGATTTAGAGTAAAAAATTTTTATCGTTTAATATAAATTAATTATTGATATTTTATATATAATTAATTTGTTAGATCAAAAAAAAATATATAGCAGAGCGTGGTTTCGATCCACGGACCTCTGGGTTATGGGCCCAGCACGCTTCCACTGCGCCACTCTGCTCTACATAAAACGTTTTTTTTAAAATATGGTTTTGAATTTATAAAATTATTTTACAATGCTATACATAAAATAAACATGTATAGCGTGACAAATCAATTTTGGCCGATTATTATTATTACCTTAAAATAATCTTCCATTGTAACAGCAGCTAACGAATTAATCGTTGCCGAAACTGTGGACAAAGCGGCGCTAGCTAATCCCGCTACAAATAATCCAGTTAATCCACTAAGATGACCCATACTGTCAATTACGAAATAAGGCATTAACTAAAAGTTAAAAAAAATTATCAAAAAATTTAATGAGATAAATTAAATTAAATTTACTTGATCGTTTAATTCTATTTTTCCCGCTGTAACTGGATCGCAATTGTAAAATCTTGAGTAAATGGCTAATCCGGAGAATGAAGTGCTTAAACTTAGCGCGCTTAAAATTGGCCATTGTACCCATAAAGCTTTTTGGGCGGATTTTAAGTCTTTTAAGGTGAGATATCGTTGAACTTGAGTTTGATTGACACCGTATAGGGTTAAAAATGTTACTCCTCCACCGATTATTAAGGTAAACCAAGTGTGTCTTACTGTTGGATCGGGATTAAAACTAAAATTTTATTTAGATTAGATATATAATGAAAATACAAAAATTGTTGTATATACAAATTATTGTATGCATATATGGATAAAATAATCATGGTTTGTGGCAGATTCATATAGATTGAGATATTATCGAAAAAGTGATGTATTTATTTATAGTTATACATAGTTATTCAACTAAAGTTAGTTTGTGTTTGTGATATCTAGATATGTGCCTAAAGTCCCTAGATTACTACTTAGGAGAGTTCATCGCCGAACTTGTCGAATTTCCGATTTGAATGAAAAAATGATAAAATATCTTGAAACAGTGATCATAGCAGATCCAAGAATTAATGTGGAGTGCCAAAAAGTGTAAAAGAATTCATCCAAAAAGAGATGTAACGTTTGAAGTGAAAGAAAAAAAATGTCCAAGTCCAGTAGATGCTAGATGTGATAACATAGAGATGCTGGCCATTCAAAGTATTATGATATATAATAATAATAATATTTATTGGAAAAAACACAATTACAGAACATTATAATACAAAACTTCGATTACTATTACCAGCAAAGAAAACAACCAATATTGTATCTTTCCAAAGGGGATTGAGTCAGCGCACCAGGTCAAACCAGGAATAACTGTTTTTCATCAACCCCAAAATAACAAAATTAAGAATTAATTTATAATAATAATAACAATGACAATGATCTAAGAAGACTTACGAGACGAAAGAGAAGAGAAAAGAAAGAGAAAAACAACAAAAAGGAAGGAAAGCAACATAAGAGAAACATGTACAAGAAAAGAAGGAAAGAGAAAGAAAGAAAACAAAAAAGAACAGAAAAAAGGATAAGAGTCTGTAAGCCGATCTAAAGGATTGCTCACTCCGCTGCTTAATTTGCTCTAGGATGCTGTTGAAAACTTTGCAAACACAATACGAAAAGGACCTTTTAAAAAGTTCAATATGGTGAGCTGGTATCGTAAGCGTGAAACGATGACGAATGTTCAAATTATGAACATCACAGCGAAAGCAAATTTTATTCCATAAATAAGGGGTTTTATATAAAATGACTTGGTGAAAGAGACAAGCAGCGTGTAGAGACCTCCGATTCGCCATATTAAGCCAGTTGACCCGACCTTGAGCACTCGAGAGATGATCCCTCCCTCTCAAACCAAAAATGAAACGCAAGCAAGCGTTTTGAACAGGTTGAATACGAGTGGAAGTAAAGTTATCTATACAAGAGCCGTATAAGACATCACCGAAATTAAAGAGAGACAAACCAAAGATTCACACAACTGTATTTTTAAACGTAAATTAAGTAAACAACGTTTACTGTAAAGGAGTCGAAGGGTAGAGTAAGTGCTACGAATAAGGTTTGAAACATGAGATCGAAATCTAAAAGAAGAATCTATAACAATACCTAAATTCCTAGCCTCTTCAGTAATGTTAAGTGAAACATCACCAATCTTAATAGATAGAGACTCTCGCATAGAATCACGGAAGGATGGACACCCAAACAGCATAACGGAAGATTTCTTAGCATTAATATTTAAACATAGCTGAGACGCACGAAAGCAACGCAAAGTTGATCTGGAGTAAAAGAAAAATACAGTTACGTGTCGTCGGCGTACATATGCACAGAGCAGTGCCTCAGAACATCGGTTAGATTAAAAGTATAAATTAAATAAAGTAAAGGACCAAGAACCGATCCCTGAGGCACCCCAGACGTAACGGATGCTTTCACTGATTGCAGGCCATTGAGTGTGACAATCTGCTTGCGATTACATAAATAGTGCTTAAAGAAAGAACACACATTGTGAGAACATCCAATGTAATAAAGAATGGCAAGAAGTATCTCATGATACACAGTGCCAAAAGCTTTTGAAAAGTCAAGTAGAACAAGAACAGAAGCAGATTTGCGATCAATTTTCCGGATAATGTTATCGCAAACGTGCTGTGAAAAAGTAAAAAAGTGCTGTGCTACAACTGAAACCGGATCTGAAACCAGATTGAGTGCATGGTAGAATCTTAAACGTATCTAAATGACTGCGTAGACGTAAACTGATGGTTTTCTCCAGAACTTTGGAGAGAACCGAGAGAATGCTAATAGGTCTAAGAGGCATAACAAGGGCAGTTTTCCAAGCGGAAGGAAACACAGCATACTCCAAGCAAACATTGATAATGTGACACAAGTGGGGTAGAATAAAAGGGCAGCGAAGAGAAATGAGAGATGACATCGAAGAGAAAATGAGAAATGACATCAGGATCACCGGAAGAATCAACTTGTGAAGACAAAAAAGAAATATTAATAGCTTCAACTGGTACTAACCGCTGTTTAGATTTAATGATTCCCATCCTATTAAAAGACTTCCACAGTTCACGACTATTATTAGAGTTCAAAACGGACTCTATATATGCCCTTTTTTCTCTGAATACAAGAATTTGTAAAATTACGTAACTCTTTATAGTACGAAAAGTCCGCAAGAAGTTTGGACTTTTTAAATTTTAGATATGCCTCATCCCTATATTTCATCAGGAATTTAAGATTATCAGTCACCCAAGGACGGTATCCTCGCCTGGATGAAATAACTTTAACAGGTGCATGTAAATCGAAAAGAAGTAACATGTAGTAGTTGAAGAGTGAGACCTTATCATCAATATCATTCAGAGATAAGATATCAGCCCACGGAGTAGTAGCCAAGTCTCGCTCAAAATCAGCAAGACAAAAATGATTAAAATCTCTATAACGAATAGAACGAGGTGGTTGATCTTGAGACTTAGAAAAATCAAATTTATTGTTTATTTTACATGGGAGAGCCGACATCCTGTTTTCCTGGATTGTTCAGTATCTCATTCAGACAAGATTCAAGGCCTTGTAGAGTTGCATGAGAAGAATATCTTGTAACGGTTATCATAGCAGATCTAAGAATTAAAATGGAGTGCCAAAAAGTGTAAAAGAATTCATCCAAAAAGAGATGTAACGTTTGAAATGAAAGAAAATAAATGTTCAAGCCCAGAAGATGCTAGATGTGATAACATAGGATAAGGTTGAAGCACGTGCTATTCCAAGTATTGTTCATTTTAAATGGGAAAGTGGACATCTTCGAAGTCGATTAAGTTTATTTCTTCGTTAAAATTGGTAACGATATAGAAGAGGTAATCCGAAATAGCTATCCAGCATAAAATATTGTAATTATATATTGTTGGGTTGGGTTGAGCCATCAATCTTAACCCAGCTCAGCCAACTCAACCCATCTAGTTAACAGCAGTTATTGTTTGACGAAGAAGTATCAAAGTACTGTTTCATCAATTTCAATGAAATTTTGTTGATGAATCGTAGATTATTATTACCTTTGCTTTTAATACCAATGTTGATAGATTGCAAACAGTTTGTTATCGTTTAATAGTCCATTATTTTTTTATTGGCTATGGTGGTTTTGAAAAGGTTGATAAAATTATCTGTAATTATTGCACCCGTTATCACCTTTCTTGTATGTAGATGTTATTTTCGTCAGCTTAAGCACTTGATATACGCTAGATATTTGTTTATGACAAAACAAAGATGTTTGCTAAGTATAACTTCAACTTCTTTTATTACCTTTGTGGAGGGTTCATCAACGAACTTGTCGAATTTTCGATTTGAATGAAAAAAGGATTAAATTTTCGACATTTAATGCTGGATCTTTTGCTGGTGTTTTCCTGGATTGTTCAGTATCTCATTCAGACAAGTGTCAAAGCCTTGTGGAGTTGCATGAGAAGAATATCTTGAAACAGTTATCATAGCAGATCTAAGAATTAAAATGGAGTGCCAAAAAGTGTAAAAGAATTCATCCAAAAAGAGATGTAACGTTTGAAATGAAAGAAAACAAATGTTCAAGCCCAGAAGATGCTAGATGTGATAACATAGGATAAGGTTGAAGCACGTGCTATTCAAAGTATTGTTCATTTTAAATGGAAAAGTGGACATCTTTGAAGTCGATTAAGTTTATTTCTTCGTTAAAATTGGTAACGATATAGAAGAGGTAATCCGAAATAGCTATCCAGCATAAAATATTGTAATTATATATTGTTGGGTTGGGTTGAGCCATCAATCTTAACCCAGCTCAGCCAACTCAACCCATCTAGTTAACAGCAGTTATTGTTTGACGAAGAAGTATCAAAGTACTGTTTCATCAATTTCAATGAAATTTTGTTGATGAATCGTAGATTATTATTACCTTTGCTTTTAATACCAATGTTGATAGATTGCAAACAGTTTGTTATCGTTTAATAGTCCATTATTTTTTTATTGGCTATGGTGGTTTTGAAAAGGTTGATAAAATTATCTGTAATTATTGCACCCGTTATCACCTTTCTTGTATGTAGATGTTATTTTCGTCAGCTTAAGCACTTGATATACGCTAGATATTTGTTTATGACAAAACAAAGATGTTTGCTAAGTATAACTTCAACTTCTTTTATTACCTTTGTGGAGGGTTCATCAACGAACTTGTCGAATTTTCGATTTGAATGAAAAAAGGATTAAATTTTCGACATTTAATGCTGGATCTTTTGCTGGTGTTTTCCTGGATTGTTCAGTATCTCATTCAGACAAGTGTCAAAGCCTTGTGGAGTTGCATGAGAAGAATATCTTGAAACAGTTATCATAGCAGATCTAAGAATTAAAATGGAGTGCCAAAAAGTGTAAAAGAATTCATCCAAAAAGAGATGTAACGTTTGAAATGAAAGAAAATAAATGTTCAAGCCCAGAAGATGCTAGATGTAATAACATAGGATAAGGTTGAAGCACGTGCTATTCCAAGTATTGTTCATCTTAAATGGGAAAGTGGACATCTTCGAAGTCGATTAAGTTTATTTCTTCGTTAAAATTGGTAACGATATAGAAGAGGTAATCCTAAATAGATATCCAGCATAAAATATTGTAATTATATATTGTTGGGTTGGGTTGAGCCATAAATCTTAACCCAGCTCAGCCAACTCAACTCATCTAGTTAACAGCAGTTATTGTTTGACGAAGAAGTATCAAAGTACTGTTTCATCAATTTCAATGAAATTTTGTTGATGAATCGTAGATTATTATTACCTTTGCTTTTAATACCAATGTTGATAGATTGCAAACAGTTTGTTATCGTTTAATAGTCCATTATTTTTTTATTGGCTATGGTGGTTTTGAAAAGGTTGATAAAATTATCTGTAATTATTGCACCCGTTATCACCTTTCTTGTATGTAGATGTTATTTTCGTCAGCTTAAGCACTTGATATACGCTAGATATTTGTTTATGACAAAACAAAGATGTTTGCTAAGTATAACTTCAACTTCTTTTATTACCTTTGTGGAGGGTTCATCAACGAACTTGTCGAATTTTCGATTTGAATGAAAAAAGGATTAAATTTTCGACATTTAATGCTGGATCTTTTGCTGGTGTTTTCCTGGATTGTTCAGTATCTCATTCAGACAAGTGTCAAAGCCTTGTGGAGTTGCATGAGAAGAATATCTTGAAACAGTTATCATAGCAGATCTAAGAATTAAAATGGAGTGCCAAAAAGTGTAAAAGAATTCATCCAAAAAGAGATGTAACGTTTGAAATGAAAGAAAACAAATGTTCAAGCCCAGAAGATGCTAGATGTGATAACATAGGATAAGGTTGAAGCACGTGCTATTCAAAGTATTGTTCATTTTAAATGGAAAAGTGGACATCTTTGAAGTCGATTAAGTTTATTTCTTCGTTAAAATTGGTAACGATATAGAAGAGGTAATCCTAAATAGCTATCCAGCATAAAATATTGTAATTATATATTGTTGGGTTGGGTTGAGCCATCAATCTTAACCCAGCTCAGCCAACCCAACTCATCTAGTTAACAGCAGTTATTCTTTGACGAAGAAGTATCAAAGTACTATTTCATCAATTTCAATGAACTTTTGTTGAAGAATAGTAGATTATTATTACCTTTGCTTTTAATACCCATGTTGAGAGATTGCAAAAAGTTTGTTATCAAACGATAACAAACTTTAAAGATAGTTAAACAATAGCCTATTATTTTTTATTGGCTATGGTTGTTTTGATTAGGTTGATAAAATTATCTGTAATTATTGTATCTCTTATCACTTTTCTTGTATGTAGGTGTTATTTTCGCCAGCTTGAGCACTTGATATACACTAGATATTTGTTTATGACAAAACAAAGATGTTTGCTAAGTATAACTTCAACTTCTTTTATTACCTTTGTGGAGAGTTCATCGCCGAACTTGCCGAATTTCAGATTTGAATGATATTTTCGACATTTAATGCTGGATCTTTTGCTGGTATTTTCCTGGATTGTTCAGTTTCTCATTCAAACAAGTTTCAAGGTCCTTCAGATAAGGCCCAAGAGATAAGCATTCATCTTTCTTTCATTCATAACTATGTATATCTATAAACAAGGGTGATATAGTTCGCAAATATTGAGCTGCTCATAAAGCTTTTGCTGTGATGTGTTCAATTTTTGTTGTTATTAAAAAAAAAAGAATTCAAATTATGGGGTTATTATTTAGTTGAATTACAAAATTTGTTTAAATGCGAGTTCGAAATTGTAGATTATAAATTCGATCGTTCCTCAAAGGATTTTTGTCAGATCAAACAAGAATCATTTCTAGTTCTAGAACTTTGATTAGGTTAGGGATAAATTCCTTACTTTAACAAATCCGTTCGTCCACCTCTTTCAGCAATATTCCAAATTTCTTGTAAACCTCCAACATCGATTCCGGCATAAATAATTATGCAAAAAACGGAAGCAAACATTAATAATGATTGGAAAACATCCGTCATAAGAACAGCTTTCATTCCGCCAATTGTGGAATAAAAAGTGCAAACCAAACCTAAAATTGATAATAATTAAAAAAATTGAATTAAAATCTTACGTTAAGAGGGATTTGAATACAAACAATCTTACCAACCGTCAAAATTGCAGCATACTTTGTAATACCGGTTAAAGCTCCCAAAGCTAAAGCTGGGGCGTACAAAACAATCCCCATATACAAAATCATTTGGAAACTATAACATAACGAAGCTGTTAAACGAGATAATTTCCCAAAACGTTTTTCAAGGTACTACAAAAAATGTTTTAGTATAAATAATTAATTTGAATTGATTTGAACCTCATAAGCACTCGTTGCTTGCAATTTAAAGAATACCGGTAAATAGATGTATGCGGCAATCGGGGTAAATAAGCCGTACGATAAATTAATTACGATAAATTGGAAACCGTAAACGTAATTTTCGCTGGAAACCCCCAATAATGTTATCGCTGACATAAAAGAAGCCATTAACGAAAAAGCTACCGGCGTTATCGACATATTTTTATCCGCCAAAAGATATTCCTAAAATAAAATTGATTTATTTAATAAAAAAAAGGATGAAATTATGTTTGTACCTTTGTGGTTTTTTGTTTTCCTCCTGTAAATCGGTAATAGATCCCAATTCCGGCGGAAATCATCAAAACGACGCCTAAAATTACATAATCCCAAACCCCCAAACTAATTACATCAACCATCTTTTAATATTAAAAGATCTCTAGACTCAGATGAGACTAAACGTGATAATTATAATTAATAATAAAGATAAAAAGTTATTCTATCACTATAATCTTACCTCAGTAAACAAGGTGATCATTTAGATTAGAAATAATTAAATAAGATACGTTTTAAAGTAAGAATAGGATTTTTTTTGGCAATAAAAACTTAATCCCGTTTTATTAGGGTAATTTAAATTAATATATTTTTTAAACATTAAATTTAATTAGAAATTTAGCGACATCTAATTATTAAAATCAATTTTGTCCAGATGCTGCATTTCGTGTCAAACTGATAAATTAAAAAACTTTAATCCTTATTTATAGATATACATATATACTGAAGTTTGTTTGTGTTTGTGATACCTAGAAGGCCTTATATGTACCCATTAATAACTTAAAAAAAACATTAAAGGAAAAAATTAGGTGTTATTTTAGTTTTCAAAACAGAACTTTGTTTGAATTTTGAAATTTTCCATATAATTTTTAGGAAAAATTAGTATAAAGTAAAATGGTTTGATAAAATAAATGATAACATAATTTGTAGTAAAAGGAAGAACTATTGTTATAAAAAGTCACTTTAGAAAGTCTCTTCAGCGTCTTTATTTTGGCTTATCATTCATATCATTTCCAAAAATCGACCATATCTTTATAAACAAGAGTTGCAGAAAATCCTATTAAACGAATATTGTTGATGTGACAAAATTGCAGGAATAAAGAGAACATTTTCGAAATAAACACCAAAAATCCAGAACGCATTAGAATTTGGTTATTACAGTTTGACATCAAAATCTCTAAAACATCATAATTGATGATTTTTATTACAAAACTTTTTCATAATTCAAAAATCAAAATGGATGATCAAAGACCTAATTCGTGAAAATTGTTCATAATGGTGTGGAAAATTCATAACCAGTTACAACCTGAAAATAAGGAATTTGCAAAAATACAGCAAAATATCATCTTCAAAATATCATAATTTCGGATTTTCAGTACAAAAATTAATCACAATTCATAATCTAAAATAGATAGAAAAATACTTTTTGCATAAATATTGTTGATAATTAACTATAAAAACTTAATTCATAACTATTCATAAATAATTTTTTTTTTTTTTAACGAGGTCGGGGAAAATCTGCGAACAGACATCTGGCCTATGGTATTGGACGGCCAGATAGTGTGGGGTTGGGGTCCAAGACCCCGACCCACTAAAAACCCCTTTCCTCGTCTTCTTTCTCCGGAAACCGCTAGAGTTGCGCTTCTTCGGAGTGTTTCGCAATCGTCGTTGTTCGATTCATTTACGTTTTCATTAAGTTGTCTCGCTCATTATATCATTATAGTATATCCAGTACATAAACATGAAGAAACATGCAACGTTAATTTTTTTAATAATTATTAGTTTTATACATACCCGTGTGGGGGGGTTTCTTGATAACCCCCCCTCTCTTCTTCATCACTGGCGTCGTCTGTATCCCATGTATATCGTATATGATTGTCATTTGCTTCGTCTGTCACCTGTCTTCGTTTTTCTTCGGTCTCCTTCATTTGCATTATCTCTCGCAGAAATTCAGCTATAGCATGCCATTTCTGTTCAGATACTAGCATTATTGCAACCATAGACTGTTTTTGAAGCTTGCAATGGCATATTTTTTCTGTTTCTGTTCTAATGTTTGCAAACTCCTGACATGAAAAGATGGTATGTTCAGGCGTATCTTGCAGTCCGCAGTACCAGCATAAGTCTGTATTACTTTTTTTAATGGTTTTGAGGTAAGTTCCGAACACGCCATGACCTGTAAAGGCCTGTGTCAAATAATAGTCCATATTTCCCCATTTTCTGCCAGTCCATAATCTTACAGAAGGTATAAGCTGACCTGCCCAACCGGTGTATGTGCCCCATCTTTCTTGCCATTCAGTCAATAATTTCTCTCTTGCCTCTGTTTTAAACTCTTTACCCCGTTTTGTGATTTCATGCCTTTCCTCCACCAGTAGGTCCAGAGGGGGCAATCCTGCCAACACCTCCGCGCTCGCTCCGGAGATTGTTCGATAAGCTGCAATACATCCTATTGCTAACTTCCTGTTAAGGGTGTTTAGTTTACTTCTGTATAGTTGGTATTTCAGTGCTTCCTTCCATACGGGTGCCGCGTATAACACTACAGAGACCACTACCTGACAGATGAGTTTTCTTTTGTAATGTGACGGACCTTTTGTTTTCGGCATTATCTTATTTAATGCTGTCCTAACCCTGTCTGCTTTATTTACTACCTCTCTGACATGTGCCGTCAATCTCAAATCTCTGTCCAAAGTCACACCTAGGTGTTTTATTGTCTGGCTGGAGTTAATTATGACGCCGCCCAAATTCAGTTCCAGTTTTGGCACCCTTTTCCTCCCTTTTAAGACAATGGCCTCGGTTTTATTTGGAGCCAATTCTAATCCCTGCCCTTCCATCCATCTTGCAATGCGTACATATGCGTCTATAATATTATTTTTAAGCTGCTCTTCACTTTTTCCGGTTGCTAGTATGGCTAAGTCGTCTGCATAAGCAATCAGCGTAACATTATGAGTCCCCAATTGCAAGACCTCATCGTAAGCGATATTCCATAATATCGGACCAAGTACCGAACCCTGTGGAACTCCCCTTGTTATGTCATATGTTCTTCCCTCGTACTCAATTTGTCTTTGTGAAAAATAACTTTTAATAATATTTATTAAGTATTTCGGGATGTATTTTTCTTTTGCTGCTAAAATTATTTTCTTCCATCGGAGAGAATTGAAAGCATTTTTTACATCCAGTGAAATCATGGCAACAAGATCTCTTTTACCCTTTCTGTATTTACTGGCGCTATCAACCACCTCCTGAACCTAGATATACAACTGGGGAATTGTTAAAAAATCTGCAAAAAATCTGTTTTTTTAATTATCCACATATTTTTGATTCATTTTTAATATTTTACTGGTTTCAAACTTACGTAATTTGTTTAATTAAATAATAAAAATCAAAACACGTATCTTTCACAATTAACATTAAGAAAGCAGTACATAATAGAAGATAAATTAAGTTGATTCAACTTCTAAGGTTCGTTTACTACCATCTTCTGCTTAGTAATTGAAAGTAATTTTATAACAATTTTTCAAAAAATCGAGTTTTCAGGAATTCTTAAAATTATACAAAGTACTGGAAAAATTTCAATTAAGCTCAGCAGCTTATATCTCAAGAATTACGTGAGATATTTTCAAATTGACTTCACTTTTAGAAATTAGATGCTCCAATTAGTAATTGAATGTAATTTCATAACAATTTTTCAAAAAATCGATTTTTCAAGAATTTCTAAATTTATACAAAATATCGGAAAAATCCCAATTAAGCTCAGCAGCTTATATCTCAGGAACTAAGTGAGACATTTTTAAATTGACTTCACATTTAGAAAGTAGATACTCCAATTAGTAACACCATAAAAACATAAAATTTACGTTGGAAATGGAAAAAGACAACAAGCTAAACTTTTTAGATTTTACTCTAATCAGAAAAGAAAATAGGATTGAATTCGACATATACCGGAAACCGACACAGCACAACAAAATCATTCCGTATGATTCATACCACGATTATACTCAAAAGTTAGCAGCATTAAGATCATATATACACCGAGCTTTTAATTCAGAACTAAGCCAAAATAATTTTGAAAAGGAAATATCAATAATACAAACAATAGCAAAAGATAATAATTTCCCCGAAAATACAGTGCAAAAATTAATAGACAAAAAACATAATAAAATAAATTCAAAACAAATCTCATCCTTAGAAAAGACTATCGATAATAGCAAGTTAGATAAATTTAAAACAATAAGTTATCCAGGTACGATATCACACAAATTGAAAAAACTTTTCAAAAAATATAACATAAATCTAACGTTTAAAACTACTCACACTATTCAAAATATTCTTGATAATAGTAAAGACAAATTTGATATCTTACAAGAAAGCGGTGTATACCAAATAGAATGCAATAGTTGTCAAGCTACATATATCGGAGAGACCGGACGTAATTACAAAACAAGGATCAAAGAACATTTAACGAAAGAAAATTCGGCATTTGGAAAACATTTACTTTTTAACAACCACGAATTTTATATAGAGAAAAATACAAAAATATTACACAAGAAAAATAAAGGCTATTTACTAGAAATACTCGAAATGTATGAAATAACTAAATTTAAAAAACAAAATCCGGATAAAATAGCACTAAATGAACAAATAAACCATATTACCCCTCCATTATATAATAATTTAAAAAATCCTTAGAAAAATCTTTAAAAACCACCTTCCATTTCTATATTCTTTAGAAAACGAGTTTTATTTGTCCTCGTGATACCATTGTGTTGTTGTATTTTAAGAAATGTATGTTTGTGTGCGCTTAAGAATGTATAGTGATTGTTTTAACTTTTTAAATTATTAATTGACGTAAGTTTTAAAGTAGATATAAAATTATTTATTTTAATATGTAAACCTCTTTAATGTAGATGTTCTTCTGAAGATGGTAATATAATTATCGAAACCGGTCAAGACGTAAATAAATTTATATATCACTTAATACAAGATAATATTTTATATTTATAAATCCTAATTAAGTTCAGCAGTTAATATCTCAAGAACTAAGTGAGACATTTTTAAATTGACTTCACTTTTAGAAAGTAGATGCTCCAATTAGTAATTGAAAGTAATTTTGTAATAATTTTTCAAAGAATCGATTTTTCAGGAATATTTAAATTTATACAAAATATCGGAAGAATCCCAATTAAGTTCAGCAGTTAATATCTCAAGAACTAAGTGAGACATTTTTAAATTGACTGCACTTTTAGAAAGTAGATGCTCCAATTAGTAATTGAATGTAATTTCATAACAATTTTTCAAAAAATCGATTTTTCAAGAATTTCTAAATTTATATAAAATATCGGAAAAATCCCAATTAAGCTCAGCAGCTTATATCTCAAGAACTAAGTGAGACATTTTTAAATTGACTTCACTTTTAGAAAGTAGATGATCCAATTAGTAACTGAAAGTAATTTCATAACAATTTTTCAAAAAATCAATTTTTCAGGAATTTTTAAATTTATACAAAATATCGGAAGAATCCCAATTAAGTTCAGCAGTTAATATGTCAAGAACTAAGTGAGACATTTTCAAATTGACTTCACTTTTAGAAATTAGATGCTCCAATTAGTAATTGAATGTAATTTCATAACAATTTTTCAAAAAATCGATTTTTCAAGAATTTCTAAATTTATACAAAATATCGGAAAAATCCCAATTAAGCTCAGCAGCTTATATCTCAAGAACTAAGTGAGACGTTTTTAAATTGACTTCACTTTTAGAAAGTAGATGCTCCAATTAGTAATTGAAAGTAATTTCGTAATAATTTTTCAAAAAATCGATTTTTCAGGAATTTATACAAAACAACGGAAGAATCCCTAATTAAGTTCAGCAGTTTATATCTCAAGAACTAAGTGAGATATTTTCAAATTGACTTCACTTTTAGAAATTAGATGCTCCAATTAGTAATTGAATGTAATTTCATAACAATTTTTCAAAAAATCGATTTTTCAAGAATTTCTAAATTTATACAAAATATCGGAACAATCCCAATTAAGTTCAGCAGTTTATATCTCAAGAACTAAGTGAGATATTTTCAAATTGACTTCACTTTTAGAAATTAGATGCTCCAATTAGTAATTGAATGTAATTTCATAACAATTTTTCAAAAAATCGATTTTTCAAGAATTTCTAAATTTATACAAAATATCGGAAAAATCCCAATTAAGCTCAGCAGCTTATATCTCAAGAACTAAGTGAGACATTTTTAAATTGACTTCACTTTTAGAAAGTAGATGATCCAATTAGTAATTGACAGTAATTTCATAACAATTTTTCAAAAAATCAATTTTTCAGGAATTTTTAAATTTATACAAAATATCGGAACAATCCCAATTAAGTTCAGCAGTTTATATCTCAAGAACTAAGTGAGATATTTTCAAATTGACTTCACTTTTAGAAAGTAGATGCTTCAGTTAGTAATTGAAAGTAATTTCATAACAATTTTTCAAAAAATTGAGTTTTCAGGAATTTTTAAATTTATACAAAATACTGGAAAAATTCCAATCAAGCTCAGCAGTTATTATCTCAAGAACTAAGTGAGACATTTTTAAATTGACTTCACTTTTAGAAATTAGATTCTCCAATTAGTAATTGAAAGTAATTTCATAACAATTTTCCAAAAAATCGATTTTTCAAGAATTTTTAAATTTATTCAGTATATTGGAAAACTCCCAATTAAGTTCAGCAGCTAATATCTCAAGAATTAAGTGAGATATCTTCAAATTGACTTCACTTTTAGAAAGCAGATGCTTCAGTTAGTAATTGAAAGTAATTTCATAACAATTTTTCAAAAAATCGATTTTTCAGGAATATTTAAATTTATACAAAATAAAAAAAATTCCAATTAAACTCAGCAACTTATAATTCAAGAACTAAATGAGATATTTTCAAATTGACTTCACTTTTAGAAAGTAGATGCTTCAGTTAGTAATTGAAAGTAATTTCATAACAATTTTTCAAAAAATTGAGTTTTCAGGAATTTTTAAATTTATACAAAATACTGGAAAAATTCCAATCAAGCTCAGCAGTTATTATCTCAAGAACTAAGTGAGACATTTTTAAATTGACTTCACTTTTAGAAATTAGATTCTCCAATTAGTAATTGAAAGTAATTTTGTAACAATTTTCCAAAAAATCGATTTTTCAAGAATTTTTAAATTTATTAAATATAATGGAAAAATCCTAATCAAGTTCAGAAGATTACATCTCAAGAACTAAGTGAGATATCTCAAAATTTACTTCACATTTGGAAAGTAGATACTTCAATTAGTAATTGGAACTAATTTCGTAACAATTTTCCAAAAAATCAATTTTCCAAGAATTTTAAAATTTATTCAAAATATTGGAAAAATCCCAATTAAGTTCAGCAATTTATATCTCAAGAATTAAATGAGATGTTTTTAAATTGACTTCACTTTTTGAAAGTAGATGCTCTAATTAGTAATTGAAAGTAATTTCATAACAATTTTTCAAAAAATCGTTTTTACAAGAATATTTAAATTTATACAAAATATTGGAAGAATCCTAATCAAGTTCCAGAAGATTACAGCTCAAGAGCTAAGTAAGATATCTCAAAATTTACTTCACTTTTGGAAAGTAGATACTTCAATTAGTAATTGAAACTAATTTCCTAACAATTTTCCGAAGAATCAATTTTCCAAGAATTTTTAAATTTATTCAAAATATTGGAAAAATCCCAATTAAGTTCAGCAGTTTATATCTCAATAACTAAGTGAGATATTTTCAAATTGACTTCACTTTTAGAAAGTAGATGCTCCAATTAGTAATTGAAAGTAATTTCATAACAAATTTTTCAAAAAATCGATTTTTCAGGAATTTATACAAAACAACGGAAGAATCCCCAATTAAGTTCAGCAGTTTACACCTCAAGAACTAAGTGAGATATTTTCAAATTGACTTCACTTTTAGAAATTAGATACTCCAATTAGTAATTAAAACTAGTTTAAGAACATACGTAAGGTGTTCTGCGAAGATCGTTGTTTTCTCTTCATCAGTAAAATAAGATTTGTTTTTTTCCTTAATTATTGAAATCTCATTCGGTTTCCGTAAAATTCTACGTGTGATTTTCCACATCTCTTGTTCACCTGGATTAGTATTGGATATGTATTATTGGTATGACTCAAGGCGGTATATTTCTAATTCTCTTTTTACTCGATGAGACAATCGATTAAACAATGTTCTGGCTTCTGGATATCTGTAGCGTTGCCATTCTCGACGAGCGTTGTGCTTTTGTTTAATTAATGCCAGAATTTCATTTGAGGTTGTGTATCATTTCAGGTTGTACTGGTTGCTTGTACTAAACTCTTAGTGATAGCTATTGTAATTTCGGATACTCGTGCATTAATTTGTTCTTCTGTGGTCAGGAGGGCATTATTATTTAAATTTATTGTACATCTGTCTTGAAATGGCTTCCAGTCTATTTTACCATTAATAAGTGAATTTTGTCTTGGGATTATTGTGGGTGTTGTATCATACTTAATTATTACCGGGAGATGGTCTGAGTCTAATTCTGGTATAACGCATTGTTGAGTCGTTTTATAAAAGTGTTTAGTTAGTTGAATATACGGATAATACGTGTAATCAGTTGGAGCTGATATTTGAAAATTATATATGTTAGACAAGTTCCATAGTTTTTCTCCAGCAGGGTTTGAAGCTCTGCATCCCCATGTTTGGTGCTTGCTATTTAAGTCACCGATAATTATTATACTTTCATTGGTATTGAACATCTTTCCAATATCACTTTCCAGAATTACTTTATTTGGTTGTCTATATACTGCTGTCATTTTAATTGTTGTTTCAATTTTTATTGATATTGTTTCAAGATTTTTATAATTACAAGGTGTCGTTTCCCAGTGTTTTAGGTGTTTTTTTAACAAATATAGCTACTCCCCCTGAAGCGATTCTGTGTTGCCTGTCATTGCGATAGGTTTTGAAACCTGGTATATTGAATTTCTCTGATTGACTTAAATGTGTTTCGGTTACGCATGCTATATCTATGTTATGCCTTACTAAAAAGGCGATAAGGATGGCTCGCTGTTTATTGATACCGTTTGCATTCCAATTAAGAAGTGTTAGATTACGTATAGTTGGTTGATTAAACATTGAATATTTTGGTAATTATGTGTGATAAAATTTTTAATTTGTACTAAATAAGGAGATATTAAATTAATTAGGGATTTTAGTATGTTTGCTATAATTGATTCAGTGTTGGTATCGTTAGAGGGGTGATTTGGGTTTGTTGCTTGCGCCTAGGATTGGGAAGGATATGTGGGATTGGAAGTTTTGGTAGATGTTCTTGAATTACTTGTTGTTGATTGATTGGGAGTATGTGTTACATTGGGTTTTTTTTTTTTTTTTATTTTATTTTAACTGACTCCAAAACAGTGAATGTCACTGGTATCGAAGCCTTAATACACAAAAAATATATGTAAACAAAAAAAAATCACAATAGGTTATGTATAAAAAACGAAAATAAAAATCATCAAAAATGCAAACCCACCAGAAACAGATCAACACTCATTCACTTCAAAAACATTTTCAGATTATAAACTAATTTTTTCATTGTCCTTGCCTCCACTATTATTATCGGAACACTGTTGTATGCTTTAATACCAAGATATAATGGTGATCTCTGTGCTGTCGTTGTTCTACAACATTTATTTCTAAAATCATTTGCATTCCGGGTGCTGTATTCATGCCAGTTCTTAACTTGTTTTGTATTTATATTAGTCTTTATTAGTTTGTTTTTTATAGAATATATATAATTTATTTGCTCATAGGTCCGAATTTTCTGCAAGTTCCATATATTTTCCATTTCATACACAAGATCAGTTGACATACAATAGTTCAACTGAAAGATAGATTTTACTGCTTTATTCTGCGTTCTTTGTAATTTATTTAACTGGTAAAGCGGAAGACCTCCCCAGCAGAGAATTAAATATCTAATTTGTGGCAGTATAAAGCTATTATAGAGTAAACGCCTAGAGTTTTTATTTAAGCAATCCGTACACCTTTTTATTACACTAACCATTGGCACAATTTTTTTAATGATAGCATTCACATGTACATTCCAATTGAGATCATTTGTCAAATTTAAACCTAAGTATTTGTACGTTTGCACTTCTTTTAGTTTTTCTCCATTGAGAAACACATTAATATCACTTTTTTGTTTATTTTTTTGTTTAATAATCATATATACCGTTTTATTAACGTTCACCGATAATTTATTATAGCACAGCCATGTATAATACAGATTTAAGTCGTCGTTCGCCACCTTTTCAAGTTCCTTTATATTACTTGATGATATAACCAAGACGGTGTCATCAGCAAACACAAAATATCTCGCTTGAAGTTGTAGATACTTTAAGTTTTGAATGTATAATAAATATTGCAAAGGACCAAGTACTGATCCCTGAGCTACTCCAATACTTAGGCTTTTTTTTTACTCTTGGTTTTATTGATTTGAGTATAATGCTTACGGTCCTTAGAATATGACTGGAAGAGGTCTTTTGCAATGCCTCGCATTCCCATTTTTTCTAATTTATTGAGTAAAATATCTATGTCCACAGTATCAAATGCCTTTTGTAAGTCAATAAACACTGTCAAAACATACCTCTTCTTATCGAGTTCTTCTGTAATATATTCTAGTAAATCCCCTGTCGCCCCCAAGGTACTACTCTTCTTTTGAAATCCATATTGATATGGATCGATGTTAAAGAATTTCTGTATAAAGTTAATTAACCTGTGTTTGATAACTTTTTCTGTTATTTTAGAAAATATATTTAAGATTGAAATTGGTCTATAGTTACCAAGTTCTGTTTTTGCTCCTTTTTTATGAATAGGTGATATTTTCGCCGTTTTTAATTCATTCGGAAACAGGCCAGTAACCAGGATATCATTAATGATATTCACTATTTTGTCTCCCAAAACTTCAAAAAGCAGCACTATATCAGATTTAGTAATACCATCTTCTCCCGGCGAACTATTATTATTTAAATCCCTTATGATAGAATTAATTTCTGTTAAATCAGTTGGTTCCAAGTAGATGGATTCTTTTGTTTCTTCTTCTCTAAACTGGTGATTAAGAACCGGTTTAATTTTTGAGGCTAAATTCTTACCTATTTCAGAAAAATAAGTATTAAATTCCTCAGCTATTTGTTGCTCATCTTCAATGACTGCACCTGTCATACTTTTCATTTGTCCCATTTTGTCCTTTTTTTTTTGTTCGTTTCAAACATTTATCGTTCAGGACCCTCCACATTTTTTTACTGTTTGTTCCAGCCTCATTAAGTGTTTTTTCCACATACTCCTTCTTTAATTTTCTTCTCATATTATTTACCACATTCTTTAAATTTTTAAAATGTCTTTCGGTTTCTGAGTTTCTTATTAATTTCCATCGCTTATATGAATTATCTCTCTGTTTTATTTTCTCAATAAACTCAGCATTTATCCAATAGTTGTTGTTGGATACTTTTATTCTACTTTCCTTTGTGCACTCAATTTTTGTTTTTGTTATTATTTCTGCTAATTTTCCAAAGGAAGTTATTTCTTCCTGTTGCAATTTCACTTGAATTAGTTCTTTCCATTTTCCTTTCAGCAATTTAGTTTTATTGTTAACTACTTTAGTTTTTTTTTTCAATTACTTTGTTTAATTTAATATACATAACTTTATGATCTGATATCACATGATCCGTAAGGGTTATATCACAGTAGAGGTTTTTATTCATTAAAACATGATCTAAAATAGTAGCTGTTTTTTCCGTTTGTCTTGTAGCATTCTCAGTAGTAAGAATATCTAATCGTATCAGTTTCACTGAGTAAATTTAAATTCATATCTCCCAAAATAATACAAGGAGACTTCTGAGTTTCCATAATTTTATCTATTTGTGCTAAAAAAACGTCAGCTTTGTTTCTGGGCGCTCTATAGATATTTATAATTACGCAATTAACTTTAGTAAGACAAACACAAAGTATGTTACAGTCCTCAATTTCCATTTCTCGAATATGTCTCTGATCATACTCCAAATTGTCTTTTATAAACAGATTCACCCCTCCTCCCCTTGAATCTCTACAATGATGTACAACGTTATAATTTGGTATATTAAAATATTCCACCTCATTAGGATAAATCCATGTTTCAGTAAGTGCAATTATGTGAATTTCAAAATCATGCTTATTTACAATCTCCATCAAGTCATCAACTTTATTTCTTAGACTTCTTATATTTATATACAAGATATTAAATATTTCATCCATTTCTGTTACGATCTAGACATATATACATTAATTCTAATTTTCGTACTTAATATTTTAATTTTATGAAGTAAGTTTATATAGTAAGATCTTGTTCAGATCTTATTCTGATAGACTGATCCTTAAATGTTTTGCGAAGGTAAATCTTACCATATCTACAGAACGCTGCTGCAAAGTTATTTTCTTTTCTAAAATCACGTGTACTTTTAAAAAGTCTCTGATTCGCAATAGTAAGATCTTCATTAAAGAATATATTTCCATTTTTTCCATTCAGTCCATACTCACCAACTTTGATACCTTTAAGTTCTTTAACCTTTTTGAAAACCTGCAATTTCAGGCTTTATTTTTGGCATTTAAGTTTTTGTAATATGTGCAAGCCTTGTAATTAGCTGGGTGATCCCCTTGGCAGTTTATACATTGTGGTGATGCTTTTCTTTCTTGATTTAGTGCCATTTTTAGTTAGATGGTTTTCTTGACATTTAACGCATCTCGGAGACAATGTACAATAATTTTTGGTGTGTCCGTATCTTTGGCATCTATGACATTGTGGTAAACCTGGCTGTTTTCTTCTGTATTCTACCTCTATAATTGCATGTTGTATTACCTTTGTCATTTGCAGTGAGGTCTATGGCACAAATGGGTATGGGAAGTTTATTTTTGTTTAACAATTTTACCACTTTTTTTATGGGTAGCTTTAGTCGAGTAAGTTTATCTTCTACTTCCTGTACAGTGATTGAAACAGGTAAATTTTTAATCACCACTGAAATAATTTTTTCATTTGGGTCTTTATATGTAAAATATTCAACTCCGGTTTCATCATAAAATTTGGCAAGTTTTCTGTAGTCGTCTATGTTTGTCAAGTTAATTTTGAGTGAGTTGTAAGTTGTATTAGTAGTAAACTTTGTAATGTTTAATTTCGATAAATCTCCTACTATTTCTTTGTAATTGTTTATACCTGGAAAGTGAATCGGTGGTATTTTAATTGATTCATTTTGGGGTGAATGTTGTGATGTTTCCCCGGTTTCTTCCAGGTTTTGTAGAGGGAGAAATCTGTTAGAAGTTGTTAGTTGGTTAGGATTCCAGTTGTATTTCTTTTGGTTGTCTTCAATTGGGGGAGATAGTCATCAGCTTTTCTTTTGGATGATGATGCCATTGTTTGTATTTGTCTACAAGTTTGATTTATTTAATCGAAAATATCGGTTGTGGGGTATTAAATTAAAGGATTTTTTGTGGTTATCACGATTTTGATAATTTCAAAACAAAAATATTAATAAAAAAAATCAAAATGGCGGATTTTTATTAATTTTTTTTGTTTTTTATTGTTTTTTTTTCGAAAGTATTGGTTGTTGGGTATCAAATTAAGAGATTTTTAGTACTCATTGCGATTTTAATGAACAGAAAACCCTCCGAGTTATACATCATTTCAAAGAGGAAGAATCAACCTTTAATTTGAGATAATCTTCATTTCTTAATTTTCTTTGAAGTTTTTTCATTTTTCAGAGTTGTATTCTTATGTTACAACAATCAATATTTAAATAAAAGTTTTAATTACAGAACATACGACGAATAATTGTCTTAAAATTAATAAAAAATATTTAAATGTGCATTGAAAATTGAATTTGGCGGTATTTTATAATATTTAGGAACCGCTCCGTTCGAGGGCGCTAGTACAGGTTATCTATGGATATGAATGTCAGATAATGTAATGACAGATTGTTAACCTCAAACAAAATAATTAATTATTATTTAGTTAATATTGCTATATAAACTATATTTTTTATAAATAATAATTTAAATAAATACAAAAAATGTATAATTAAAACTTTATTATATTTAAACAATATGTATTAATTTTGAGCGCCACCTTTTGAAGAAGCCATAAAACAATTTAAACGTCAAATGTCAAAACAAACCATAAATTCATTCCTTACAAAAAAATCGTTTTTATTACTCAATAATAAACAATAATGTCGGAGCAAACGCAACAATACGTGCAAGAATCGCCGGAAGCAACATCAGTCTCAAATCCGGAAGGAAAAGTAACCCAAGTGAACCAGTCGCAACATCATAAGCCGAACTCCCAGTCGAGACAATCCAATCTCCAAAGGATACACGAAAAGAAGCAATTGGTCCTAAATTTACCCCCCGTTAAAAAGTTAATTAAGCTAGCGGTTCATTCAAAATGCCAAGAGGAAAATTGCGATTGTTCCGGTTGGAAGCGAGTCGATTCGACGCCCCAAGTCGTTTCGTTTACCGATCCTTGCAAATGCGAGCATTCTTTAGAGTCGCACATTTCACATTTACGAACTAAGAATGAGAATGATATAAATAAGTTGTTGGGGATGATGGTGGATGTTGAGAATGTTTATACCGCTATGAGTCAAGAGGAAGATACCGATATTAAAAAGATTTATGGATACTTATTTAGGGTGAGATAAAAAACTGGAATCAAGGAAAATTGATTTAACTAATTGTTTTGTAGTTATTAAGAAAGTGTATATTATCATTTGAAACTCCCGTAATCGAGGGGCCTTTAGGGCAACCTCCGTTCGAAAAACCATCGATAAATAAAGCTGTAAATAATTTATTAATGTATAAATTTCCTCATTTAACTCAACAAGAATGGAAGACAATGTGCGAATTGGCTAAAATATTTTTGCATTGTATGAATAATTGGGATTTTCCACCTCCAAATAGTTATAAATTGGTCGTTAGCCAAGAAGAGGCTACGATTTATAAAATAGCACATACAAGGTATTAATCTGTTATATCAAAATTATATTTATAAAAGATTTTATTATAATATAATTGAAATTTTAGGTGGTTAGTTTTCTGCCATGTCCCCCTTTTTTGCGACTCATTCCGCCACTACGATACAGCAATGATTTTTGGTAAAACCCTTTTTCGTGCAGTTTTCAAACACGTAAAAAAACAAATTTTGGATCAATTTCACGAAGAAAGAGATTGGATGCCGGTCGAACGAAGGGTTATGCTTTTAACTCATTTCCCCCCGTTTTTAAACCTCCTCGATGAAGAGATTTACTCCTCAAACTCCCCAATTTGGGACCCCGATTTTAAACCGCCCCCTTGCATCCCACTCCAATCGCTTCTTGATTCATCAAAAGCAAAGAGTACGTAAATTTTATCAAATTCATTTTAATTAATTAATTAATTTTTAATTTCAGGAGCTGGTGTTAATGTGAAAAATGATAAAACTGATTTTTGTTTGACAGCTTCCGCAGGGCCATCATCGTCGGCGAAAGTTCGCGCTGAATTTGAAACTCCTACTCGGGAAGTGAAGAGACGCCGGGTGGTTCAAGATGAGCATTTTGAGGATTTAACGAAGGAGACTGTTGCGGAAATTATAGCGACTATTGATGATCCGAAGTATATGACCGGGCCGGATATGGTTTTTTCTGAAAATACGCCCCCGAGGGATAAAGAACCGAAACAAGAGGAGAAACAAGGGATTATCGAGTTGCATGTTGTTGGGAATAGTTTAACGGAACCTGTTAGTAAGCAGACGATGTTGTGGTTAATTGGGCTCCAAAATGTGTTTTCTTTGCAATTACCGAGGATGCCCAAAGAATATATAAGTCAATTATTATTTGATCCGTAAGTTATTATTTATTACTTTACTGCCTGGTTTCTCGTATGTTATGGTATTGAGTATAAATTGGAGTGAACTTGAATTAGCTATAAATGTTCATATTGAATTTAATGATTTATATCTCAAAAACGAATGAATATTTTCAACATCCGGTTTTATCACAAGAAAATAGACACTTTCCTCTATAAATCATGAACAATTTATTAAGCTATCTTAAGAATTCGATTTTTCGTAATTTTTTAAAACAAGATTATTAATTCCAAAAAATCATAAAAAATTAGATTAACTTAAGTAATCTTTATCTCAAAAACGAATAAAGATTTTCTGATTTGGTTCTCAGCATGATAAAATAGACACTTGCCTCTATAAATTTTGAATGTATCATTAAAATATCTCAAAAATTCGAGTTTTGGTGATTTTAAATTAACTTGAGATAGCCCTAAATGTTCGCGTTGAATTTAATGATTTATATCCCAAAAACGAATAAATATTTTCAAGATCCGCTTTCATCACGAGAACGTAGACACTGTTCTCTATAAATCATGAATAATTCATTAAGATATCTTAAGAGTTCGATTTTTCGTGATTTTTTAAACAAGATTATTAATTTCAAAAAGTCATAAAAAATTAAATTAACTTGAATAATCCTTATATCAAAAATGAATAAAGATTTTCTAATTTGGTTCTCAGCATGTCAAAATAGTCACTTGCCTCTATAAATTTTGAATGTATCATTAAAATATCTCAAGAATTCGATTTTTGGTGATCTTTAATTAACTTGAGATAGCCATAAATGTTTACGTTGAATTTAATGATTTATATCTCAAAAACGAATAAATATTTTGAAGATCCGCTTTCATCACGAGAAAGTAGACGCTTTCCTCTATAGATCATGAATAATTCATTAAGATATCTTAAGAGTTCGATTTTTCGTGATTTTTTAAAACAAGATTATTAATTTCAAAAAAACATAAAAAAATTGGGTAACTTAAATAATCTTTATCTCAAAAACGAATAAAGATTTTCTAATTCGGTTCTCACCATGACAAAATAGACACTTTCCTCTATAAATCCTAAATGTTTCATTAAAATATCTCAAGAATTCGATTTTTGGTGATTTTTAATTAACTTGAGATAGCCGTAAATGTTCACTTTGAGTTTAATGATTTATATCTCAAAAACGAATAAATATTTTCAAGATCCGGTTTCATCATGAAAAAGTAGACACTTTCCTCTATAAATCATAAATAATTCATTAAGATATCTTAAGAATTCGATTTTTCGTGATTTTTTAAAACAATATTATTAATTTCAAAAAAACATAAAAAAATTGGGTAATTTAAATAATCTTTATCTCAAAAACGAATAAAGATTTTCTAATTCGGTTCTCACCATGACAATATAGACACTTTCCTCTATAAATCCTAAATGTTTCATTAAAATATCTCAAGAATTCGATTTTTGGTGATTTTTAATTAACTTGAGATAGCCGTAAATGTTCACTTTGAGTTTAATGATTTATATCTCAAAAACGAATAAATATTTTCAAAATCCGGTTTCATCATGAAAAAGTAGACACTTTCCTCTATAAATCCTAAACGTTTCATTAAAATATCTCAAGAATTCGATTTTTGGCGATTTTTAATTAACTTGAGATAGCCGTAAATGTTCACTTTGAGTTTAATGATTTATATCTCAAAAACGAATAAATATTTTCAAAATCCGGTTTCATCATGAAAAAGTAGACACTTTCCTCTATAAATCCTAAACGTTTCATTAAAATATCTCAAGAATTCGATTTTTGGTGATTTTTAATTAACTTGAGATAGTCGTAAATGTTCACTTTGAGTTTAATGATTTATATCTCAAAAACGAATGAATATTTTTAAGATCCGGTTTCATCACGAAAAAGCAGACACTTTCCTCTATAAATCATAAATAATTCATTAAGATATCTTAAGAATTCGATTTTTCGTGATTTTCTAAAACAAGATTATTAATTTCAAAAAATCATAAAAAATTAGGTTAACTTAAATAATCTTTATCTCAAAAACGAATACAAATTTTGTAATTTGGTTCTCACCATACCAAAATAGACACTTATCTCTATAAATTTTGAATGCATCATTAAAATATATCAAGAATTCGATTTTTGGTGATTTTTAATTAACTTGAGATACCCATAAACGTTCACGTTGAATTTAATGATTTATATCTCAAAAACGAATAAATATTTTCAAGATCCGATTTCATCACGACAAAATAGACACTTTCGTCTATAAATCATGAATTATTCATTACGATATCTTAAGAATTCGAATTTTCGTGATTTTCTAAAACGAGATTATTAATTTCAAAAAATCATAAAAATTAGGTTAACTTAAATGATCTTTATCTCAAAAACGAATAAAGATTTTCTAATTTGGTTCTCACCATAACAAAATAAACACTTGCCTCTATAAATTTTGAATGTATCATTAAAATATCTCAAGAATTCGATTTTTGGTGATTTTTAATTAATTTGAGATAGCCATAAATGTTCACGCTGAATTTAATGATTTATATCCCAAAAACGGATAAATATTTTCAAGATCTGGTTTCATTCGCTGGAAAGTAGACACTTTCCTCTATAAATCATGAATAATTCATTGAGATATCTTAAGAGTTCGATTTTTCGTGATTTTTTAAAACAAGATTATTAATTTCAAAAAATCATAAAAAAATAGGTTAGCTTAAATAATCCTTATCTCAAAAACGAATAAAGATTTTCTAATTTGGTTCTCACCATGACAAAATAGACACTTACCTCTATAAATTTTGAATGTATCATTAAAATATCTCAAGAATTCGATTTTTGGTGACTTTTAATTAATTTGAGATAGCCATAAATGTTCACTTTGAATTTAATGATTTATATCTCAAAAACGGATTAATATTTTCAAGATCCGGTTTCATCACTAGAAAGTAGAATAAATCATAAATAATTCATTAAGATACCTTAAGAATTCAATTTTAAACAAACAAGATTACTAATTTAAAAAAATCATAAAAAATTAGGTTAACTTCAATAATCTTTCTCTCAAAAACGAATAAAGATTTTCTAATTTGGTTCTCACCATAACAAAATAAACACTTGCCTCTATAAATTTTGAATGTATCATTAAAATATCTCAAGAATTCGATTTTTAGTGATTTTTAATTAATTTGAGATAGCCATAAATGTTCACTTTGAATTTAATGATTTATATCTCAAAAACGGATTAATATTTTCAAGATCCGGTTTCATCACTAGAAAGTAGAATAAATCATAAATAATTCATTAAGATACCTTAAGAGTTCGAGAGAGAGAGACAGACTTTATTTGGACCAACACAGAAAAATTAAACATAATACAGAATAAATAAAAAAAGTATATACATAAAGACAATAAATAATGTTTAATTTTGGTCCAAAAGGACTAAGATGTTGATGACTCAGATGTTTGCTCTTGGGACTAGCCTCGATACAAACGGTGGAATAGTTGAAGAGAGTTGTGGTGATGCAGCGTGGGTACAAAAAGATTTCTTAATGTTTCCAGCGGGATGTTATCCGCAATGGTTTGGGCTAGCTGTTGTAGACGGGGGTGGATTGGCGGCACTTCGGTAAGGTGGTAAAGCAATTGGTTGCTCGGATTAAAGAGCGGATTTTGCGGGTGGCGAATGCGTGTGATACATCTCAAAGCAGCCCGTTCAGCAACTTCTAGATGATACTTGGTTCCACCAGGTAATATCAGGTGGGCATATTCAATAAAATCAGTCTACAGATCGTTTTGTATATATGCGAGGCGCATTTCGTAGATATGCCACGACCCTGATAAGTTAAAGATCGAAAGGGTTTCGCTCGATTTGTCGCTTTCATATTTACCTTGATGGCGTGGTCGGTAAATTTCAGTCTTCTGTCCATTCATACTCCCAGGTATTTGCATGATGTAGTAGCAGATAGCACCGTTGATAGGATAGTTATCGTAGGTGGGGGAGCATGAATGGGAAAAAAAGGGATAAAAAATTGCGTCTTCGAGGGGTTGACTTGAATTCGCCATCTTAGCAGCCAACTCTCAGTTGAACGAACCAATATCTGTAACTTCTGAACTGCGGATCTGATGGTTGGGTCACCAAGGTTGTGTCGTCTGCATACAGAAGGGCGTATGACTCCTAATCCACTACATCTGGGTTGTAGTGATAGATGTTGCAACAGAAGAGATTGTAGAACGTCGGGGATAATGGAGATCGATCCCTGGGGCAGGCCTTGCTAAGGGGAGAATTTACGAGAGAAAAATTTTTTCAGCCTTACGACTGAGGAACGGTTGGAAAGGAATTCCTTGAGAAGATTGAGGAGGTAAGGCGGGACATTTAACACATTGAGTTTATATAATAGTCCGCGATGCCATACTGAATCAAATGCTTTGCGGATATCCAAGAAAAAAGCCGTAGAATGGCGTTTCTGAGAGCGCGTTACTTGGAAGTTGGATAGCAGTACACCCAGGGCGTGTGACGTCGATCTTCCAGGTTGGAAACCAAATTGATAATTTGGTATTTTATTTGAGACGGCTTCTAGTAATTTGTTTTTAATATGGGTCCCCATAATCTTACCATGACAGGAAGTAGCGAAAGAGGGCGGTAATTGGAAGGATCTGATATCGAAGATTCCTTTTTGGCCACACAAATTATAACCGAAGCCTTCCAAACTTCAGGGAAATGTTGATTGGATAGGCAGAAATTTAATATTTGGATAATATAGGCGTGAATGAGAGGATCTAGCTTTCTCAGGATGTTTTTTGTGAGATGATCGTGCCCGGGGGCGGCGCTTGTACGCTTGCCTATGATTGAAAAGTATTCGTCCTCTTGGATAAGAGCATCTTCAGGAGTATCGGCCTGGGTGATAAAAGCGGATTTATACCAGTCATCAATCCTAATTTTGTTGGCGGTGCAGAAAGAAGCATCCTCCGAAAATGTAAACACACGCTGGAGGTAATCACCATGGACGTTGACCATTTCTTGGGGTCTGCATGAAATGTGTCATCCAAGGGGTTAATAAGTTCACAGGCTTCAGCAGTCTTTTGGTACCTTGACAATTTCCGGACTTCCTGCCAGTATCTGTTACCATTTGAATTTTTGATATTATTGCAAGCTTCGATGTACTTTTCGCTTTTAAATTGCTTAATTAGGGTTTGAATGTCTTTGTTTAATTGATTAAATTTTCTTTTTAATTCCGGAATCTCCGATATTCTACAGTCCTGATATAAACGTCTCTTCTCCTTAATCAGCCTTACTATGAACTTAGGTAGCGGGAAATTGTAATATTTTTCTTGTTTATTTGGACTGGCTTGGTCATTCGACTCCCTGAGATGTTCATTGAATTGGGATATCGTCTCGGTAGTAATTATGGGGTTGCTGTTGATGAATGCTGAGATGGTTGAGTTCACAACTTCCATATTGCAGAGTTTATAATTTATGACGATGTTTCGGGTTGGTCTTGGGATGGGGGCAGATAACTGAATATGGACCAAAATACGTAAGTGGTCAGAGCATAGGTAACCGCAACTAATGTTTCTTGAGCAAAAAATCATGTCCGGAGTGGTACTTAGATTGTTTTCCATTACGAACGTGGGAGCGGTTCTAATGCGGACAAAATTGGACGATGAAATGAACCGGTTAATATATTTAGTTTTCGTAGGGTTCGGGTTGAAATCTCCAATGAGTAAGCAATTGTGATACAAAGACGCTATGGTAAAAATTGACTTCGATATTACTGTGCGGGTGGATGTAAACCAAGAATATGTGCAGTGCTTCTGAGCCAAGCGTGATTATAAAGTGAAGAGCATTGTTTAGGACGCAGTTAATTCTTGGGGCGTTGGACTTTCCCATTTGCAGTACAGGATCACATATGACGACAGCTCCACCTCTCACACCTCTGTTGACAACGTTACCAGTTTTCTCAATCACTCTCCAGTCCATGAACTTCATTGGGTTTTTCGATTTTGTCTCAACAAACATAGCGCATATTTAAATAAAACCAAAAAATAAACGATGATAAAATATTTTAATAAATTATTTCGGTGCTACAATTGTTTCGGATATTGTATATCCTTCTTCCGGCACGACTAAAAATTAAACAAGTTTAAGAAAGATCGACTACTTAAAATTATAGTTAAAAACACAATATTTACCGTCAATTATATAACGATGATTAGTACATGTGTAAAATTCATAACCTTGTTATGTGTTCCAATAATTCATCGGAAGGATGATCCCAGAATTATATATAACTTACGTACATTTAACTTATAAATTTAAAACATTAAAATGTTTGCTTCGAAAGAAATGTCGTTACAGTTAAAAGAACAGATTTATACTAGCGATAAAACAAGATTTATGACATGCGAATTTTTAAAAATTAAAGAAAACAGGTTCTGAATAAGTATGACAAGGATGTAAAATATTTGAAGATATTATTAAATGTATGATAGGAAATATCGATTTTTGTTTTCAATATTGGTCAGATCATTTAGTAGCAGGTTGTTGTCTTTCGAACATAAGATGATGTGAAGTTCTTCATATAGATCCAATTCGAGCGATTTTTTAAGGTTTTTAATGAGCTTAACATTTTGAAGTTGCATGTTATGGCCACTGTTTTGTATGTGTTTGAAAACTGAAGAATTTTCTCTCGTCATGTGTTCTTTAAATCTCGTACAAAGATTTCTACCCGTTTGGCCTATGTAAACCTTATTACACTCGGGACATTCGATTCGATATACTCCACTTCGCAGCTCATACCTCATTTTTGGTTTATTATTAATCAGTCTATTGTAAACTTTATTGTTAGAGATAAATGCTATATTCAAATTGTACTTATGTAGGTTCCTTTTCATCTTAAATTCAATTATTGGTGAGAAAGGCAAAGATATATATTTATTTTTTATTTTATAATGTGGGTATATGAGATTAATGATTTTTGAATTGTGCACCAAATTGTAAACATGTTGAATTTCATGAACATTGTAACCATTATCTATGCCGATTTTAATTATTGTTTTTATTTGTTTAGATATACATTCTGGTTGTAGAGGTATATTGTAGAGTCTATTGAATAAATATCTAAAGTTTGCGTATTTATGTTGCATACAACTAAATGAGTTGTTGGGAATAATATTATCAGTAAAGGTCGGCTTTCTGAAGATATCAAAATCCAGCGAATTTCTATTTAAGTTTTTCCGAATAGTGAGGTCTAAGAAGTTGATACTGTTATTTATCTTCATTTCCGTGGTGAACTCCAATTGGCTTAGATTGTTAATTACATTAAGTAGAGCTTTAAGTTTTGCAGGATTGCCTTTATAAACAATCAGAATATCGTCAACGTAGCGTGCGTAAAAAGTGATGTCTTTAACAAATAGTTTATATTTGTCATCAAATAATTCATTTTCGATGTGATTAACGTATATGTCTGAAAGGATACCTGAAATGGACGATCCCATAGGTAGACCATTCTGCATTTTGTATTGTTTGTTATTAAAGCCGAAAAAGTTTTGTTTACACACGTGATTGAGTACCCTTAGAAAACTATCAATCTCCAGCAGATCAATATGTAAGTCTGTGGCATTTTTTATAAGAAAACTTTTAATTAGTTCCATTGTAGTGGTAACTGGTATATTAGGGTATAGGTTTTTAATATCAAGCGAAATGAGTTTGTGGTTTTTATCAATTTTTATATTAGAAAGTTTTTTGACTAGTTCAGCGGAATTTTTAATTGTATATTGAAATGTGTTATTGAAAGCACTGTATAAAAATTTTTGGATTGTTTTTGAAATTTTATGTGTGGGCGTATTAATATTTCCTATAATTGGTCTAATGCTCTTATTTTCTTTGTGTAACTTAATACGACACTTCATTTGCGGTGTTATTGGGTTCATTTCTATAGAATTAAAGCTAGTAATATTAAATGTCTTTAAAAAGGCTAGATTTTCTTTTATGATTTTCTTTAATTTATTGTTATATGTAATGGTCGGATTATTTTTAATCTCTATGATGTTGTTTTGGCTAAAAAATTCCATGGCTTTTGAAATGTAATCCTCCTTATCTAAAATCACCATTCCTGCACCCTTGTCCCCTGTTGTTACAATTAAGTTATTATCTTTGATAGTTTGATTAAGTTTTTTTATTTTTTCATTCAGATTTAATAAGCTATTAAGTGAATTTGATTGTGATTTGTTGACATTTTTAATTATGTTATTGTTTTCGTTGAATATTCCGTTAATATCTTTATTATAAAGTAATTGGGATTCTAATTTTATGGCCAGGTCAACTGGTTTTAATTTATTAGGCAGGGACATTTTTGTGCCCAAAGTGAGAACATCAATGTCATCATTTGTTAGTGTTATATTACTAAGGTTAGAGAATCTCGGAGCAAACTTAATATTTTCTAAATTGTCAAGATTGACAGTCATATGTGGTTTAGAAACATCGAATCGCTTAATGTAGAATTCATTGTTATGTGATTTTTCATGGTTTTTTATGTTCTTTTTATTTGAAATTGAATATGAAGTTTTTTGAGCAATACTATTTGATTTTTCTAGAACCAGTCTTCTCAGTTTATTTTTCTTAGATTCTTTATTTTTTAATGTTGAATAAAAAATTTCTTTTTCAAACCTGTTTATAAGTTCTTCATATTCCAAGAAATGAACTTAATGAACTTAATGTAATTAACAATCTAAGCCAATTGGAGTTCACCACGGAAATGGAGATAAATAACAGTATCAACTTCTTAGACCTCACTATTCGGAAAAACTTAAATAGAAATTCGCTGGATTTTGATATCTTCAGAAAGCCGACCTTTACTGATAATATTATTCCCAACAATTCATTTAGTTGTATGCAACATAAATACGCAAACTTTAGATATTTATTCAATAGACTCTACAATATACCTCTACAACCAGAATGTATATCTAAAGAAATAAAAACAATAATTAAAATCGGCATAGATAATGGTTACAATGTTCATGAAATTCAACATGTTTACAATTTGGTGCACAATTCAAAAATCATTAATCTCATATACCCACATTATAAAATAAAAAATAAATATATATCTTTGCCTTTCTCACCAATAATTGAATTTAAGATGAAAAGGAACATACATAAGTACAATTTGAATATAGCATTTATCTCTAACAATAAAGTTTACAATAGACTGATTAATAATAAACCAAAAATGAGGTATGAGCTGCGAAGTGGAGTATATCGAATCGAATGTCCCGAGTGTAATAAGGTTTACATAGGCCAAACGGGTAGAAATCTTTGTACGAGATTTAAAGAACACATGACGAGAGAAAATTCTTCAGTTTTCAAACACATACAAAACAGTGGCCATAACATGCAACTTCAAAATGTTAAGCTCATTAAAAACCTTAAAAAATCGCACGAATTGGATCTATATGAAGAACTTCACATCAACTTATGTTCGAAAGACAACAACCTGCTACTAAATGATCTGACCAATATTGAAAACAAAAATCGATATTTCCTATCATACATTTAATAATATCTTCAAATATTTTACATCCTTGTCATACTTATTCAGAACCTGTTTTCTTTAATTTTTAAAAATTCGCATGTCATAAATCTTGTTTTATCGCTAGTATAAATCTGTTCTTTTAACTGTAACGACATTTCTTTCGAAGCAAACATTTTAATGTTTTAAATTTATAAGTTAAATGTACGTAAGTTATATATAATTCTGGGATCATCCTTCCGATGAATTATTGGAACACATAACAAGGTTATGAATTTTACACATGTACTAATCATCGTTATATAATTGACGGTAAATATTGTGTTTTTAACTATAATTTTAAGTAATCGATCTTTCTTAAACTTGTTTAATTTTTAGTCGTGCCGGAAGAAGGATATACAATATCCGAAACAATTGTAGCACCGAAATAATTTATTAAAATATTTTGTCATCGTTTATTTTTTGGTTTTATTTAAATATTAATTTTACGATGAGTTTAGAATCGTTATTGACTAAAAAAAAAAAAACATAGCGCAGTTGATGCGATTAATATTTATAAAACTTCCAATCAGGTGGGATTTTGGGTGGTAACTGTATATATTTGCATACAACAAATATCACAAGAATTCGATTTTTGGTGATTTTTAATTAATTCGATAAAAATTAATTGTAGTAAAAAAAGAAAAAGTTATTTTTAAAAAATTAAAAAATCACATTTGCTTCACACATTAAAATCAATGTAGAGGACAATAAAATGACAAGGTTAAAAATAGAAAGAATTTTTTTTTTCAAAAACAAGAACATGCCTGGTAAATTTTGTTTGGGGCCCAACCCAAACACTGAAGTTTTGGGGAACACTGGAGATAGTTATAAATATTCACGCTGAATTTAATGATTTATATCTCAAAAACGAATAAATATTTTCAAGATCCGGTTTCATCACGAGAAAGTAGATACTTTCCTCTATAAATCATGAATAATTCATTAAGATATCTTAAGAATTCGATTTTCCGTGATTTTTTAAAACAAGATTATTAATTTCAAAAAATCATAAAGTTTTTCTAATTCGGTTCTCACCATGATAAGATGACAAAATAGCTAACATCTAGAATTTTTAAAATATAATAAAACATATTCTTTTGATATACAATTCTTTGATGTGATTATATTTTTGCCAAATTTTATCTTCCTTCCAGGATTTTTTCTTTCTTCCCGTGTTAGAAAGCAATCAAAACGCAGAAAGAAGTCATAAAATGACTATGAATTTATCAAGAAACATTTCCTTCCACAGATAGTTCTTGTTTTCAAATAATACTCGGAAACGTCCAGTAATTAGTAAAGTCCCAAAAAATTTCGTCTATTTTAAAAGAATCAAAGGGATTCATTAATATTATCCTCAAGTAAGAGATTATCCTCAAGTAGATATTGTATAAAACTACACATGCAGAAATTGTCACAATATCGTTTCGATATCGACATGTGAATATGTACAAGAAACCGGCCATTAGTATGATTATAATAAAATGACAAAATGAATTTTTTGTTGCAGAAAACATCGTACCTTAGCATTAATAAGACATAATAAACCAATCGGAGGAATTTGTTTTCGCCCATTTCCTACTCAAGGTTTCACAGAAATCGTCTTTTTAGCAATGACATCGAGCGAGCAAGTGAAGGGTTATGGAACTCATCTTATGAATCATTTAAAAGATTATCATATTCGAAAGAATATCTTACACTTTTTAACGTTTGCCGATCAATTCGCTATTGGTAAAATTTCAAATTCGATTATTAAAGCATTTAACTCATTATATAATAATTTTTTTTTAGAATACTTTGAAAAACAGGGTTTTTCTAAAGACATAAAAATGGCGAGAGCAATGTATCAAGGGTACATTAAAGATTACGAAGGGGCCACTTTAATGCATTGCGAATTAAATCCAAGAATTATTTATACTGAATTTACTTCCGTTATTAGAAAACAAAAGGAGATTGTTAAACAGTTAATTTATCAACAGCAGCGTACCTTATCGAAAGTTCATCCTGGTTTAACATTCTTTAAAGAAGGTTTTTATTAATTATTATTAATTGAAAGAATTTTTGTTTATATGTTTATTTTTTAGGTGTAACTTCTTTGCCAATAGAATCCATTCCTGGAATACAAGAAACCGGTTGGAGGCCCACTTTAAGGACCACTAGAGGGGGGCAACTGGAAGAATCTCAAGATATAGATGTGTTGGCTGGAATGTTGAAGACTGTGTTGATTTCGGTTAAGAATCACGAAGATTCTTGGCCGTTTAGGGAGCCGGTTGATAAAAATGATGTTCCGGATTATTATGATCACATTAAATATCCAATGGGTAAGAATTTTTGGCGAAAATTTTTGAAGATTCTTTTCAAAGATATACTGAACGCGAATGTATTTTTGACTTATTTTTATGAAGCCGTTAATTTGCTGCTTTTATTTTCAAAAATAAACGAAACTTGAGCATATTTTGTAATGGTGAAAGTTTTACTTTTTAACTGTAACTTAAAAACAAAAGGAGATAGAAGTTTGCTTTTTATATTTCCTCTGAAAGACTTGAAATGCTCTCAGAAGGTTTGATATTGCTTCTGGAAGGCTTGGAATGGTTCTAAAAGTCTTGATACTGCTTCTAAACGATTTGAATTGTTTCAAGAAGATTTGATATTGCCCCTGGAAGTCTTCATACAGAGATGAACTCCTCAGCAAAGGATCTACAAGAAATCCACTTACAAAATATTAAGAGTACAAATAAAAGTAGTACAACAATATAATTCTATAATCAAAAAAGTAAACATAAAAAGAAACAAATTAAAAGCAATACTCAAAAAAAAGAGGAAAAAACAAATACGTATAATGTTTGTTATTGTGGTAAATTTAGTAACAATGATCTCTCCACTCCCCATATTTGTACAGTAAGAGTCATGAGCATTCATTATTCTAACAAGAGGAGAGTAAAGATGCACCGAAGATAAAGATCTACCGATTCGGAACTAACAGCGATCCTCCTGAAGATTTTCAGAATCACGCCCGTTTTCGATATTGGAAAATATCTTGCAATCATCCGCATAGAGCAGGAATTTAGCATGTTTGAAACAAGAGGAAATGTCATTAACATATGCCACAAAGAGGATAGAACCAAGGTGGCTACATATTGCTGCCAAAAGACTTGAAATATTTCCAGAACACTTGATATTGCCTTTGAAAGACTTGAAATGCTTTCAGAAGACTTGATACTGCCCCTGGAAGACTTGAAATGCTTCCAGAAAACTTTATATTTCCTCTGGAAGACTTAAAATGTTTCCAGAAGACTTGACGTTGCCTCTGGAAGACATGGAATGATTCCAGAAGACTTGGACTGCATCCAGAAGATTCGACACTGCCTTTGGAAGCCTTGATACTGCACCTAGAAGACGGGAAATATTTCCAGAAGACTTTATATTTCCTGTGGAAAACTTGAAATGCTTCCAGAAGACTCGATATTGCCTTTGGAAAACATGGAATAATTCCATAAGATTTGATATTGCCTCTGAAAGGCTTGGAATGGTTCCAAAAGACTCAATATTGCCTCTAAAACACTTGGAATACTTCCAGAAGACTTGATACTGCTTTTAAAAGATTTGAAATGCTTCCAGAATATTTAATATTACTTCTGGAAGACTTGATACTATTTCCAAAACACTTGAAATCGTTCCAGAACACTTGAAAGCCTTCAGGAAAACTTGGACTGTCTCCAGATGATTCGACACTGCCTCTGGAAGTCTGGATACTGCACCTAGAAGACTTGAAATGTTTCAAGAAGAGCTGAATTACTTTCAAAAGATCCAATACTGTCTCTGGAAGCTTTGATACTGCATCTAGACGACTTAAAATGCTTCCAGAACACTTTATTTATACTTCTTCTGGAAAAGTTGAAATGCTTCCAGAAGACTTGATAATGCTTTTAAAAGATTTGAAATGCTTCCAGAATGCTTAATATTGCCTCTGGAAGACTTGATACTGTTTCCAAAACACTAGAAATCGTTTCAGAACATTTGAAAGCCTTCCAGAAGATTTGGACTACCTCCAGATGATTCGACACTGCCTCTGGAAGTCTGGATACTGCACCTAGAAGACTTGAAATGTTTCAAGAAGAGCTGAATTACCTTCAAAAGATGAAATTACTGTCTCTGGAAGCTTTGATACTTCATCTAGAAGACTTGAAATGCTTCCAAAAGACTTGAAATGTTACCAGAAAACTTGATATTGCCTTTGGAAGACACGGAATGATTCAAGAAGACCTGATACTTCTTCGGAAACATTTGATATGTTTCCAAAAGACTTGACATGTTTTCAAAATAATATTCAAAAACATTACTTTGGAATGCTTTTAGAAGACTTGAAATGCTTCCAAAAGACTTGATATTACCTCTGGAAGACTTGAAATGTTTCCAGAACACTTGGACTGCTGTTAAAAGACTTGAAATGCTACCAAAAGACTTGATATTGTCTCTGGAAGATTTGGAATGGTTCTAAAAGACTTAATATTACTTCTGGAAGACTTGGAATGCTTCCAGAAGACTTGATACTACTTTTAAAAGATTTGAAATACTTCCAGAATAGTTAATATTGCTTCTAGAAGACTTGATACTGTTTCCAAAACACTAGAAATCGTTTCAGAACATTTGAAAGCCTTCCAGAAGATTTGGACTACCTCCAGATGATTCGACACTGCTTCTGGAAGTCTGGATACTGCACCTAAAAGACTTGAAATGTTTCAAGAAGAGCTGAATTACCTTCAAAAGATCCAATTACTGTCTCTGGAAGCTTTGGTACTTCATCTAGAAGACTTGAAATGCTTCCAGAAGACTTGAAATGTTATCAGAAAACTTGATATTGCCTTTGGAAGACACTGAATTGAATCTGCCTCTAGAAAATTTGGAATAGTTACAGAAGACTTAATATTGCTTCTAGAAGACTTGGAATGCTTCTAGAAAACTTGACATTACCTCTGAAAGACTTGAGATGGTTCAAAAGACTTGATACTGCTTATAAAACATTTGAAATGTCTCCAGAAGATTTGATATTGCCCCTAGAACACTTAATACTCCTTGCAAAAGCCTTGATATGTTTCCAGAACACTTGGACTGTTTTCAAAAGAATTGATATTGCCTCTGGAAGACTTGGAATAGTTCCAGAAGGCTTAATATTACCTCTGGAAGACTTGGAATGTTTCCAGAAGACTTGATATTGCCACTGGAAGACTTGATACTGTTTCTAAAACATTTGAAATACCTCCAGAAGATTCGATATTGCCTTTGGAAAACTTGACACTGCTTCCAAAAGACATGAAATGTTTCCAGAACACTTCGAATTCTTCCAGAACACTTGGATTGCTTCCAAGAGATTTGAGTCTCTGGACTTGGAATAGTTCCAGAAGACATGATACTACTTTCAAAAGATTTGATATTGTCGCTGGAACTTTTGAAACGCTTTCAGAAGACTTGATGCTACTTGCAAAAGACTTTAAATGTTTCCAAAACACTTGATATTCTTCCTGAACATTTGGACTGCTTTCAGAAAACTTGAAATGCTTCCAAAAGACTCGATGTGCTTCGAGAAATGCTTCCAGAAAATTTGATATTACGTCTGAAAGACTTAAAATGGTTCAGAAGTCTTGATACTGCTTGCAAAAGATTTGATATTGCCTCTGGAAGACTTGATACTCTTTGCAAAAGACTTGAAATGTTTCCAGAACACTTGAAATAATTCTAGAACACTTGGATTGCTTTTAGAAGACTTAATATTACTTTTGGAAGACTTCAAATGGTTCTAGAAGACTTAATATTGCCTCTGGAAGGTATGGAATGATTCCAGAAGACTTGCTATCGTCTCTGGAAGACTTGAAATAGTTCCAGAAAACATGATACAGCTTTCAGAAGACTTGATATTGCCTCTGGAAGGCTTGAAATACTTTCAAAAGACTTGATTCTGTATCTAGAAGACTTCATATTTCCTCTGGAAAAGTTAAAAAAACTTGAAATTTTTCCAAGACACTTGAAAGTTTTCTAGAAGATTTGGACTGCCTCCAAGAGAGTTGATACTGCCTTTGGAAGATTTGATACTGTATGTAGAAGATTTGAAATGCTTCCAGAAAATTTGATATTGCCTTTGGAACACTTCATACTCCATCCAAAAGATTTGAAGTGTTTCCAGAAGACTTGATACTGCCTCTGGAAGATTTGGAATACTATACTTTGAATGTTTCTAGAAAACTAAATCTTACCTCTGAAAGATTTGAAATGGTACAAAAGACTTGATACTGCTTCTAAAACATTTGAAATGCCTCCAGAAGATTTGATATTGCCTTTGGAAAACTTAACATTGCTTCCAAAAGACTTAAAATGTTTCCAGAACACTTTGAGTCTTTTCAGAATACTTGGATTGCTTTCAAAAAACTTGATGTTGTCGCTGGAGGGCTTGAAATACTTTCAAAAGACTTGATACTGTATCTAGAAGACTTTATATTTCTTCTGGAGGAGTTAATATGCTTCCAGAAGATTAGTTATTGCTTCTGGAAGACTTGGAATTGTTCTAGAAAACTTGATACTGCTTCTAAATCATTTAAAATGCTTCCAGAACACTTGATATTGCCTCTAGAAGATTTGATACTGCTTCCAAAAGACTTGAAACGTTTCCATAAAACTTGGACTTCCACCGGGAGACTCAATACTGCCTCTAGAAGACTTGATACTGCATCTAAAAGACTTGAAATGCTTCCAAAAGACTTTATATTTTTTCTGGAAGACATGAAAAGTTATCAGATGATTCGATACTGTTTCAAAAAGAATTAAAATCCTTAACACTTGAAATCCTTCCAAAAAACTTGATGTTGCCTTTGGAAGACTTGGAATAGTTCCATACTTGATACTGCTTCTAAATCATTTGAAATGTTTAAAGATGATGCAAAATCTTTACGTTAATAGTCCTAAAACTGTTAAAACTGCCGAAAATAGACAAAAAGCAAGAAACTGTTAATAAAATCTGATAAACACTGTTTGCAGAAGACATTTTTCCATTGCAAAGCTACCATAGATTCAAGATATAACATCTTTAATGTCTCATATACGCACATTCAAATTTGTAATGTTCTCTAATCTGGATTTAAGTTACCATTCCCAATAATTTTTTAATTCAATCAATTCCAGCTTTTGCTGCGAGCGCTTTTGAGTCTTTTTTTTTTAAGAATTCCAATGCTGCAATCCAAATCTCTTTTTTCAATCAAGCTTTTCTCAATATTCAGCACCCATATACGTGCTTTCAAATGATTTAAAAAAAATGAAATGTTTGTGAAGAGAAGATTTAAAACAAAATTTTACGAATTTGGTTTGAATTTCCGGAATGTTCCTTTTCCGAATATAAACCCTGTAATCCCGCGTCCAGGCAAACTTGTAGCCCTTCTCTTTGCCAGCCTTTCTCCGGTACTCAATCACGACTTGAAGTGATAACGTCGATTTTGAGACTTAAAATCCCAGAACTTTTTTCAGAACCATTTTTTTCATGAAATCCCTGAAGCTGAACGCTCTAACTTGAATAAATGGTAGTGTATCTTACAATTTTTAAGATTCGCTACAAAAACATCAAAATTTGCTCATCTGTACTATAATTGTATGGTTGTTATATCTAGTTATGGAGCTACTATTAATAAATTACCTTTCCTCACTGATTTAGTCTATACAGTAGGGCCCCGACATTCGCGGCTTCAAATTACACGGATTCGCATATTCGCGTTTTAAATTTTGCTGCCTTTTTCAACATTCACGACTCGATTATTCGCGAATACATAGCAAGTATGTATGTCATTTTTTAAAAATTTAAAACGAAGTTTACCGTAGGTTTACTGTACAAGCAACCAGCTTCACATATGCGTTTCTCTGGGAATCCCTCATTTATGATCGATTTTAATGTTTGTGTTAGGTGCTTATTTTTGTGTTCTGTATTTCGTTCAGGTTAGTGTTTCGCCCGTTTTTTTACTATAATTTTATAAACAATAAATTAATCTCACAACAGTACTCAAAATGGGTACAAAAAGGCCTGCGATGGAAATAAATTTAATTGCCAAACGTGCAAAGTCAGTTATGACTCTAGAAAGAAAAATTCAAGTTCTTGATATGCTCCGGGAAGGGAAAAGAGCTACCGAAGTAGGCCGGGTCTTCGGTGTCAATGAATCTACGATAAGATCTATAAAGAAACAAGAAGAGGTAATTAGAAATAGCGTAAAAAGTGGCATACCGTCATCATTAAAGGTAACGTCACAAGTTCGTGATGTTAATATTGAAAAAATGGAGAAGTCTCTTTATCTTTGGATTGAGGACCATGGTCGCAAAAATATACCATTAACTAGGGCTAGATTAATGGATAAAGCCAAGGAACTTTATCAACATTTTTCGTGTGGAATGGACTGTGCTGAAGACTATTATTAAGACGATTTAAAGCCAGCAGAGGATGGTTCGAAAGATTCAAAACTCGTTTTAATCTCCATAACATTAAGTTGTGTGGAGAATCAGCTTCAGCAGATCATCAAGAGGCTGCAAAATTTCCTGATGAAATAATAAAATTAATAGAAGAAAAAGGTTACCGTCCTGAACAAATATTTAATGCGGACGAAACCGGGCTTTATTGGAAACAAATGCCCACACGAACATACATTTCAAAAAATGAAAAGACAGCACCTGGTTTTAAATCGGCTAAGGATAGAGTTACAGTTTTATTTTGTGCAAATGCACGCGGAGACTTTATTACAAAACCAATGTTAATATATCGAGCAGCTAATCCACGAGCTTTAAAGAACAAGGACAAAGAAGCTCTTCCGGTCTATTGGCGAGCTAATTCAAAAGCTTGGATGACTTCTCAGCTATTTATAGAGTGGTTTAAAGAGTGCTTTGTTAAAGAAGTGGAGCGTTACCTAAAATCTAAAAATTTAGCATTTCACGTTTTATTGATATTGGATAACGCCTCATCTCATCCAGTAGATGCTCTCAAATTAGCTCATCCATGTGTCGAGGTGGTATTTCTTCCGCCCAACACAACATCCTTATTACAACCTTTAGATCAAGGTGTTATAAAAGCTTTTAAAAGTCATTATGCCGGATGGCACATGTTCGATTTTGTACATGAGAAAATACAAAATGATAGTGTTTTCTCAATAAAAGATGTGTGGAAATTATACAATATTGACCATGCGATTACATCTATAAAACTTGCTTTAAATGACATTAAAGTATCAACCGTAAGTAATGCATGGAAAAAACTGTTGAAAAAAGACAAAGTGTGCGCAAAGTGTAAGCGAAATTGATGAGGCAATAGAGAGAGCTGTTCTTTCTGCACGGTTGCTACCGGGAGATGATTTTCATACCATTGTACCAGCTGATATCGAATCTCTCGTCCTCTCGGACAATCAAGAGGAAGAGTTGTCCAGTGCAGACTTAGAAGCGCTACTAATAGGCTTCAAAATGTTTCAGGAACGGATGAAGAAGATAATAGTAATTCCCTATGTAATAAATTAACGTTGAAGGAACTTAATTTATTTATACAAGAAGCAAATAATCTTGCTGAAAAAATAGTAGAATATGATCCATCAACGGAACGAAGCACAAAATTTAAAAATGGTCTGAATACTCTTCTTGCTCCTTACAAAGATCAAAAAGATCAAAAGGATATGCAACACAAAGCATTGCAACCTACTATCCTTTCATTTTTTAAACCATCGTGTTCTAAAGCAATTATTATTGATGAGTAGAAATGTTAACTTTTATTTCTTTTTTTAGTTTATTTTGTTGCAGTTTGTTATTGCTATCGAGTTTAGGTTTTTTTATATTTTAAACAATTGTAATTATTTTAATATCTGTATTAGTTCCGAATACAAAAGTTTTAAGACCAGTCGTTTTATTTTGCAATTTTAAGCGTTTTATTTAGTATGTATAATTTATTAATTTTTGAAATTTTTAATTTTTAAAATTAAATTAAATGAAACTTTTGGCGTCGGTGACCATTTGGCGGTTAACGTGTTAAAAGAACATAGAAGTAGTAGTTTATCCTTCATAATATCTAGTGCTTCAATATTCGCGGATTCAACATTCGCGGCGTATTTTTAGAACCTAACCCTCGCGAATGTTGGGGCCTTACTGTACTTATAAAGATATGATTATAAATGCAATTTTTAAACAATTTTATTTACTTACAGATTTGAAAAAAATGGGTGAAAGATTAAAAGCGAGATATTACTCAACAAGGCGCCTTTTCATAGCGGATATGATGCGAATTTTTACCAATTGTAAAATATACAATTCCCCCGAAACCGAATATTACCAATGCGCTATTAATCTACAGCAGTACTTCCAAACGAAAATGAAGGAGTTAGGATTATGGGATAAGTAAGACCTTTTTAACTTTTTTAGACAATAAAACACGACATATACAAGAAAAACCTTTATAATAAACAACTTTATACACATGTTACTGTAATATATGATAATAATATAGATAGTAATAATAAAAATGACTAGTAAACTTCAATAATATTAGACAACTTAAAGTTTTTTTTTAAGAAAAAACTATCAAATAAACTACTATACAAATACAATGTGTATAACAGATCTATAAATTATTAATAACCTGCGTTGCATTTATTAATTTTTACATAAAAAGAAAACGTTATTTGAAAAGCGAGTTTGAAAGAAAAACTCGAAAAACATCTAATAATTTCACTACCCTGTTTTTTTTTTGTTTACGTTAATAATTTTCGAATAATTCATTAATTAATTAATACAATAATTTAATAATTTTTAAGTAGCAGCAAAAATTTAATGTAGTTTTTGGTTAATTATGATAAAAAGTAATTGTTATATATAAATAGGGGAGCTTACATAGAAAAAATTTAATTAATCATTAAAAAAAAAGTATTAATTTCAATTCCCATTAGATATTTTTAATTATCATCAAGTTCTATCACGTAATAAGAATATTTTGAAAATACTACCAAGATTCACAATACTTATTAATAATTATGTTTTTTTTTATCATTAATATTAAGTCGGTACCCCAAAAAAATTGAGCACCAAAACTCACAAAAAATACAAAAAAAAATATTATAAAAAAAAACCTAACAATCATCTTCTTGCAAAGTTAACTTTTAATGCGTTTTTTACAAAAAGATCTACAAAAGCTTTTTGTTACTATGAATATTAACTTTTTTTCAAAAAGCTTAATCGACGAGAATTTTCTTATAATAACTTTTAATACACGAAAAATTAAATTAAAAAGAAAAGTAAAAAAAATACAAAAGATAATATTAATTAATTATGAATTAGAAAAAAAAAATAGAATTAGAAAACAAAATTGAATAAATATTAATTTGTGGACGAACGGAGTCAACAAACGCGACTAGAATGGTTTTTAAAAATCTTAAAAAAACCTTATTTGACTTTTTTAAATAATTTTTACCGCGATGAGGTAAAAATCGTAATCAAATTTGTCAATTTTAATTGAACAGGTTTTTTCTCTATAAAAGTAATTATTTATTTTTTTTATTTATCCATGCTAAATACTACACTCATCGCTTTCATCAGAAAGGCCACCACAATTCGCGTCAACATCCAAGACGATATCCAAATTTTGTGATAACGGATCTTCGTCTGGGTTACCTTCATCGAACGAGCTGGGGAAAAAATTCATTAAAAGCGTTTTATAAAAAAAAAAAGAATTTTTTTTGGGTGTTAGAAAATTTTATCATAAAAAAAATCATTCGTTTTAATAAAAGCGGATTTTTTGGTCAATTTCTATGTTAGTGCCATTTTTTTGGAATTTAAGTTAGTTTTTTTTCAACAAGTAATTCTTACCCGATCAAAACCACAATCGTATTCCCTAAACACAAGCAAAATAGTCAATATGATCCAGTTAAATCTCAAAATATTTTTAATTTTAGTTTTCCACCTCTTTCCAAAGTTAATTTTTAAATATCATTTTTTTTTAATACTTACAAGCTATTAGGGTCATCATTTCCGCCTTCTTCGGCCACTAGAAGTTCGTATTCCTCAGCGGCGTATCGATCCCAATCGGAAAGCTACAAAAATTATCTAATTAATATCTTTTTGAAATTAATCATTTAAGAAATTTACTTCTTGTCCATCTAAATCGTGATCTCTTTGGGAAGCGAACGGATCTCTTTGTTCGTGATCCAAGTATTTTTCTAAGTTAAAGAAGGTGTCGAAGAAAATTGGAGTCATTTTGCACTTTTTCAGGTCGCTCAATGTGATTTTTCCGGTTATTTTTGGTTTTACCATATCTAACATTTGACATAAACAGTCCTAAAAAAATTATTTTTTAATTTTTATTTTAGATTGCATTAATTTAATAGATAAGATTACATAATTTGGATATGATCAAGAATCTGAATAGTAACACAAATAATTAGAATTAAGATAATAACAATTAGAGTGCATTGGAGCCAAAAATTGTATAAAAAGCTTGCACAGATCAGATCATCGATTCCGATAATCAGCCGAACTCCAAGTCTGATCTATGCACGGTCTCGGTTTCGTTAAGAATGGTAGGAAACAAACAGAGTCTTGCATTTTCTTCAAGTTTTTGTGTTTATGTCTATGGTTGGAGCCATCGATATAAGAAATGAAGTAAAGAAAAGGATGATGGATATAAGAAACCCTACATAATGCGAAGAATGAAGAGTTGTATGCGGGAACATAGAGGAAATTGATGGCTGATAGAAATATGGCAGATGAATGATAAAATAAAGGAGAAAAAGAGACGGTTGGGTCAACATAGAGATGATTGAGAGCAAAGACGACAAGTTCAATGACGATTCTTCGAAAATATTGAACTGCTGGGCAGAATGCTTCATTTTGTTCTTGCATGAACAAAATGCTTCCAAAAGACTTGATCTCGCCTCTGAAAGACTTTATATTGCCTCTGGAAGACTTGATACTGCTTCTAAAAGATTTGAAATGTTTCCAAAACACTTGAAATAATTCCAGAATACTTAGACTTCTGTCAGAAGACTTGAAATGCTTCCAAAAGACTTGATATCGCGTCTGAAATAGTTCTAGAAGACTTAGTATTGCCTTTGGAAGACTTGGAATGCTTCCAGAAGATCTTATATTGCCTCTTGAAGACTTGATACTGCTTTCAAAAGATTTGAAATGTTTCCAAAACACTTGAAATAATTGCAGAACACTTGGACTTCTGTCAGAAGACTTGAAATGCCTCCAAAAGACTTGATATCGCCTCTGGAATGGTTCTAGAAGACTTAATATTGCCTTTGAAAGACTTGGAATGCTTCCAGAAGATTTTATATTGCCTCTAGAAGACTTGATACTGCTTTCAAAAGATTTGAAATGTTTCCAAAACACTTGAAATAATTCCAGAACACTTAGACTTCTGTCAGAAGACTTGAAATGCTTCCAAAAGACTTGATATCGCCTCTGGAATAGTTCTAGAAGACTTAATATTGCCTTTGGAAGACTTGGAATGCTTCCAGAAGATCTTATATTGCCTCTGGAAGACTTGATACTGCTTTCAAAAGATTTGAAATGTTTCCAAAACACTTGTACTAATTCCAGAACACTTGGACTTCTGTCAGAAAACTTGAAATGCCTCCAAAAGACTTGATATCGCCTCTGGAATAGTTCTAGAAGACTTAATATTGCCTTTGGAAGACTTGGAATGCTTCCAGAAGATCTTGTATTGCCTTTGGAAAATTTGATACTGCTTCCAAAAGATTTGAAGTGTTTCCAAATCACTTGAAATAATTCCAGAACACTTGGGCTTCTGTCAGAAGACTTGAAATGCTTCCAAAAGACTTGATATCGCCTCTGGAATAGTTCTAGAAGACTTAATATTGCCTTTGGAAGACTTGGAATGTTTCCAGAAGATCTTATATTGCCTCTGGAAGACTTGACACTGCTTCCAAAAGATTTGAAATGTTTCCAGAACACTTGGACTTCTGTCAGAAGAGTTGAAATGCTTCCAAAAGAGTTGATATCGCATCTGGAATAGTTCTAGAAGACTTAATATTGCCTTTGGAAGATTTGGAATGCTTCCAGAAGATCTTATATTGCCTCTAAAAGACTTGATACTGCTTCCAAAAGATTTAAAATGTTTCCAAAACACTTGAAATAATTCCAGAACACTTAGACTTCTGTCAGAAGACTTGAAATGCTTCCAAAAGGCTTAATATCGCCTCCGGAATAGTTCTAGAAGACTTAATATTGCCTTTGGAAGACTTGGAATGCTTCCGAAAGATCTTATATTGCCTCTAGAAGACTTGATACTGCTTCCAAAAGATTTGAAATGTTTCGAAAACACTTGAAATAATTGCAGAACACTTGGACTTCTGTCAGAAGACTTGAAATGCTTCCAAAAGACTTGATATCGCCTCTGGAATAGTTCTAGAAGACTTAATATTGCCTTTGGAAGACTTGGAATGCTTCCAGAAGATCTTATATTGCCTCTGGAAAACTTGATACTGCTTTCAAAAGATTTGAAATGTTTCCAAAACACTTGTACTAATTCCAAACCACTCGGACTTCTGTCAGAAGACTTGAAATGCTTCCAAAAGACTTGATATCGCCTCTGGAATAGTTTTAGAAGACTTAAGAAACGTTTCCAAAACACTTGAAATAATTCCAGAACACTTGGATTTGTGTCAGAAGACTTGAAATGCTTCCAAAAGACTTGATATCGCCTCTGGAATGGTTCTAGAAGACTTAATATTGCCTTTGGAAGATTTGGAATGCTTCCAGAAGATCTTATATTGCCTTTGGAAAACTTGATACTGCTTCCAAAAAATTTGAAATGTTTCTAAAACACTTGAAATAATTGCAGAACACTTGGACTTCTGTCAGAAGACTTGAAATGCTTCCAAAAGACTTAATATCGCCTCTGGAATAGTTCTAGAAGACTTAATATTACTTTTGGAAGCCTTTGAATGCTTCCAGAAGATCTTGTATTGCCTCTGGAAGACTTGCCACTGCTTACAAACGATTTGAAATGTTTCCAAAACACTTGAATTAATTCCAGAACACTTGTACTTCTGTCAGAAGACTTGAAATGCTTCCAAAAGACTTGATATCGCCTCTGGAATAGTTCTAGAAGACGTAATATTACTTTTGGAAGCCTTGGAATGCTTCCAGAAGATCTTGTATTGCCTCTAGAAGACTTGATACTGCTTTCAAAAGATTTGAAATGTTTCCAAAACACTTGAAATAATTCCAGAACACTTGGACTTCTGTCAGAAGACTTGAAATGCTTCCAAAAGACTTGATATCGCCTCTGGAATGGTTCTAGAAGACTTAATATTGCTTTTGTAAGACTTGGAATGCTTCCAGAATATCTTAGGTTAGAGTTAAGTTAAGCTATTAATCTTAATACAACAAACTAGTTAGGTTGTATTGAATTAAAGTTGATGGTTCTAAAATAAATTTATACTTCAAATTTTGTACTTTTTTTATAAAGGCGAAATTTCAAAGCCATCTTCAGGAACTTTCGAGTACTGTTGATCTTAGATTTTTTAGATTTTTTGTAAAAAAAAGATTTTAAATAATCTAAGATCAACAGTACTCGAAAGTTTCTGAAGATGGCCTAAACAGGGCCGAAACCGGTAGAACTATAGTAAATAAAATTCGTCTTTATAAAAAAAGTACAAAATTAAATAAAAATACCTTTAATTTGTTCAAGACGAAAAACATTCCTTTAACAATATCAAATAGTTGAATTGGGTTGAAAATGTAAGAGAATGGCAAAACGATGGCGAATCAAAGAGAAGTATCGGGATAAACAAAAATGAAGAAAGTCTGTATACGAGGAGGAAGGGGGAAGGGTTTTGCCCCCTTGTCCAAATATGTTAACAAATAGTAATAACAAAAAATTAATCAGATATTTTTTCGTGGTTTCTGATAATTCATCTGAAAAAAGAAGGAAAAGTATAGAAGAAAAGAGAGAATGGTCTTCTGTTATGGATAATAAGAGGAAGCGACGAAGTGGTAGAAGAGATCAATAAAAAGCGCCAATGCAATCTGTAGAAATCCATAAGATAATTCGGACTGTTAAAATTTACTACGACTGGAGTTAATAAATAAAGCATTTATTTCCTCCCTAGCGCAGAAAAAAGTTGATGTTGATGACTCAACTCAACGCCTAATTAGGCTAGGTTAGGAACTAGCTAGTTAAGACTAAATATACGTTGAGTTGGGTTGAATTGAGCCACTAACATTACACAAACCCAACCGAATTAATTAATTAGCATAAGATCAAGGCCTCTCACTTTAGAGATCGATATCTTCGAAATTGCTCGAGGAAAAAAATTGCGGTAAGACTTATTATAATCAGTGAACACTTCGGTGTATCATAGGTTAATTTGGAAATGTTTGGATCCGCGATTTTTTTTCTCAAACATTTAACAAACATATTTCAAATTTGAACTGATGGTAATCCAATGTGTCCGTAACGCGGGGGATGTATAAAACATGATATTTCCTATAGTTTCGCGGAAAATCGCAGTTTAGTAACATGCAGTTATTTCGAAAGCGACCAGGCGGATTTCAACGCGATTTGTATGTGATTAATAATGTTGTATGTGGGATTCCGTTACCAGTTTTTCAAAATAAGGACTCCCTAATTTTTCAAGAGCGATTTAATGGGAATACAAGTTAAAGAAAAACAGAAATAACACTCTGGGCAGAGGTTCTCAATAGGGAGAGCTGATATTGAAAAACTGATTACGGAATCCGACATACATCATACATTATTCCGGAATACATTATTCATTCATAACATTATTCCATCATACTTTTTCGGAATCCGACATCCATTATTAAACACATTTTGGTAAAAATCGCATTTTAATCCGTCCGGACGTTTTCGAAATAACCGCATGTCCCACATTAAAAAATTAAAAATTCGCAAAGCAGAGTAAGTTGCCTGCACTCTCAAAAATCGGGTATTTTTTTCAATCAACTCGCGATAGAAAAAAAAACGCAATTTTTTTCATCGAGCGATTTCGAGGATATTGACCTCTAAAGTAAGGAGCCTTGACTTTTGGCACGGATAATAGATATTAGTTAGTCTTCATATTAGGCGTTGCTTGTGTATCTGCATCTATGGACATCTTTTTTGACTTTTCATATTTATTTCTTTCTAGCCATGTTTGTATGGACTGTCTATTGATGGTTTCCACATATGTCGTCAGTTTAATAGTTACATTCATCATTTTTGTCTTAGTATTTTGTTTATTATCCTTTTGTATTTTTTCATCGCCAGTTTTGCCACTACCTCCATGGATTTCTTTATAATAAACAATTTCAAACGTTCTTTTTGCATATACACTCCCCTTACATACTAGAGATGTACGCGTGAGTGACTTTATGTCCGCTCACGATCTAGATCCACGCGGGTCACGCATGCCACTCACGTGCATATGACTTTACAGGCTTTCTCTCGAAAGCTTTCAATAGATTCAGAAGACCCGATGCTGGTTATAGAAGTTTTGAAATGCTTCCAAAAGACATTACATTGTTTCTGGAAGACTTGAACTACTTCTAGAAGAGCTGAAATGCTTCCAGAGCACTTAATACTCCCTTTGGAAGACTTGATACTGCTTCTAGAAGGCTTAAAAGGTTTCCAGGAGACTTGCAATGCGTTCAGAAGATTTGATGCTAGTTGTAGAAGCCTTGAAATGCTTTCTAAAAGCGAAGTCAATTTGAAAATATCTCACTTAGTTCTTCAGATATTAGCTGCTGAACTTAATTAGGATTTTTCCAATACTTTGAATAAATTTAAAAATTCTTGAAAAATTAATTTTTTGGAAAATTGTTACGAAATTTGTTTCAATTACTAATTGAAGCATCTACTTTCTGAAAGTGAAGTCAATTTGAAAATAGCTCACTTAGTTCTTGAGATATAATCTTCTGAACTTAATTGGGATTTTTCCATTATTTTGAATAAATTTAAAAATTTTTGAAAAAATTATTTTTTAAGAAAATTGTTACGAAATTAGTTTCAATTACTAATTGAAATATCTACTTTCTAAAAGTGAAGTCAATTTGAAAATATCTCACTTAGTTCTTGAGATATTAGCTGTTGAACTTAATTGGGATTTTTCCAATATTTTGAATAAATTTAAAAATTCCTCAAAAATCGATATTTTGGAAAATTGTCACGAAATTAGTTTCAATTACTAATTGAAGTATCTACTTTCTAAAAGTGAAGTCAATTTGAAAATATCTCACTTAGCTCTTGAGATATAAGGTGCTGACGTAATTGGAATTTTTGCAGTAATTTGTATAAATTTAAAAATTCCTGAAAACTCGAGTTTCTGAAAAATTGTTGTAAAATTACTTTCAATTAAAAGTGAAGTCAATTTGAAAATATCTCACTTGGTTCTTAAGATATTAGCTGTTGAACTTAATTGGGATTTTTCCAATATTTTGTGTAAATTTAAAAATTCCTGAAAAATCGATTTTTTGAAGGAAGTTACATATATGGAAGGAAGTTACATATATGTTATCATGATAGATCTCCAAGATACCTCTAAGCCATCCCCTACCGAACCTATCCACGGCTACCAATCCTCCACTCCGCGAGATCAACAATGACCTGTATAAAATTACTGTACGCAAACATAAATAGCTACCACCCGAAATCACATTTAATCGGAAATTACATCACTGAAAATCACATCCGCTGCGCCATGTTTGTTGAAACAAAGTCAAAATCTTCCATTACGTTTAGAAACTGGACGTCAATCCAAAAGCATGGCAATATTATAAATAGGGGCGTCAGAGGAGGAGCGTTGGCTATGGGCCACCCTATGATACAATTGGGAAAATCCAACCCCCCCGCAATCAACTCGCCATCAAATAACGCTCTACACTTTTGTATTACTATTGGGTCAAACTTAATACATGTCTTCTTAATTTATATTCACCCCTTCAGCAAAATCGAGGAATCCATATTCAACATGGCCTCTCTGCACGACAACTGCCTAATAATTGGTGACTTCAATCCAAATCCAACCAAAAAGAAACATATTAGACAATTCTTGAACCTGTCCAATTTCGTTCAAATCACGACCTCTCCCACATATGTTATGGAACGCAATCCAAATTCTACTCCCGATCTCCTGTTCTGTACAAGAAACATACGCAATCTAATAACACAAGTAGAAGTCGTCCCGGATTTATGCTCCGACCACTTAAGCATTTTAATTCATATCAACTCAACTTCCAAGGTACCGAAACCTATTCCGATGGTAACTAAAAACTACAACCTTTGTAACGTGAAGACAGTCAATTCAGCAATGAAAGATTACATAGAAAAAAACCCGACAATTACAGTCGATACGATTTCCACCTTTAACAAACGCCTTAAGGAGTCGATAGACAAAGCGAGCCCATCCATAACCGCAAAACATTACAATTTTCCGTTACCTCCATTTATTATCAGACTCATTAAGGAGAAAAGACGCCTATATCGTGACTTTGGAGTATATGAGGTTCCTGAGCTAAAAAAACAGTTCAATGAGCTTAACAAAAAGATACAAAAGCTAGTTAAGCAGTACAGAACAGAGAAATACATGGAGGCATGTGACACAATAAATCTATGCAAGGGGAAAAACTACTGGCACGAAGTTAGAAAACTATCCAGATACCAAAAGACACCTGGTACGGAAGAACTCGTTGATCCTACCGATGGCAGGGTGCATTCTAATCCTGAAAAAATCGTTAACATCCATGCGGATTACTTAGAAGGTCTCTAAAAACTCTAAAAACATTATAGACAACTGGTATGAATCTGCATTTTTGAAACCGTTCGTGACACCCGAGGATGCTCTCATGTCGGAAGAGGAATACTTTAGTCTCCTTGGTCAGGGAAGTAATACCGTCCCCGGTTATGACAATGTTACCAGGAAACTACTGAGAAGTCTGGATCTCTACATTCACAACTTCATTAGAGAAATAATTAACTTTTGCCTCACATCTCAGCATTTCCCGCACGACTGGAAAACGTCAATCATCATTTGCATCCCTAAGAAGGATTCGTCGCTTTCTGATCCGGCAAATTATCGCCCCATCTCGTTGCTTCCCGTTATTGGAAAAATTTTCGAAACGCACCTAAAGAACAAACTAATGTCTGCGGTATCAGAGAAAATTCCACCTTATCAATTTGGCTTCCAATCCGGCAAATCAACGTCCCATCCATTAACGATTCTGGTTTCCAACTTCCAGGCAGCACGTCACGAAAAACTAAAATCCGCAGCTGTATTTCTGGACGTCCGAAAAGCTTTTGACTCAGTGTGGCACAAAGGATTGCTATTTAAACTGCATAAGCTTAAAACGCCATACTACCTCTTAAACCTCCTGAAGCAATTCCTTTCGAATCGCTCCTCCATGGTAAAGTTCAAAAACCATTTCTCCCACTGCTTCTCCGCTCAGCAAGGCCTTCCTCAGGGATCTCCTATCTCTCCCTCTCTTTACAACTTATTCTGCCATGACGTTTACAATGACCACCCAGATGCTTTTAACCTGACCGCATACGCATTACTTTATGCCGACGACACAGCATTGGTATCGCACAGCAGGGACGTCGCTTCTTCGATCCGCAAGCTGCAGACACTCGTAAACGAAACGGAAAGTTGGTTCAGAAAATGGCGCATACTAATCAACCCCACAAAAACACAATTTTTTATACCATTTCTTCCGCTTAGCGCTCCCTTTCCCACAATTATCATCCAATCTACGGCAATCTCCGTCACGCCAACCTGCAACTATCTTGGCATAACACTGGATAGAACGCTAAAATTTTTCACCCATGCGACCAAGGTGAAGATGAAAGTCAACATACGCGCTAAACACTTCAAATCCCTGTCGTTCGGAGGTCGTGGAATCTCTACGTCATGTGCCTCGCACATCTACAAGACCATATGCAGGCCTATCATAGAATATGGTGCAATATTACTGAACGACGCACCTAGAAAAACCAAATACCACCTGGAAGTAGCGGAAAGATCGGCTCTGAGATCCATCACCCGAATTAGAAACCCCTGTAACCCCCTCTTTAACCCAAGCAATCAGCTTCTATATCAGCTTACAGATATCCTCCCCATCGATACTCGCCTCCAACGTTTGTCAGACAAATATTTCATTAATTTACCTATCAAAGCTCTCATATGCTAATATCGCCTCCAATACTCCACCCCATCAACAATCCAACGTTTCTCTTTCAAAAACTCCTTGCAGTCAGAGAAGACTAAATCAAGCCGTCAACTAGAAGAATCACGGGCAGAAAGACCCAGGGTCGATAGCCCTATTCTCGCCCCATTCATTTTATTTTTATTTTTATTTATTTATTTTTATTATATATTTATTGTACACATATTATATTGTTGCATGGGGGTTTAGAATAAAATTTGTTTTCTCTCTCTCAATTTTTTGGAAAATTCTTATGAAATTACTTTCAATTATTAATTGAAGCATCTACTTTCTAAAAGTGAAGTCAATTTAAAAATGTCTCACTTAGTTCTTAAGATATAAACTGCTGAACTTAATTGGGATTCTTCCGATATTTTGTATAAATTTAAAAATTCCTGAAAAATTGATTTTTTGAAAAATTGTTATGAAATTACTTTCAATTACTAATTGGAGCATCTACTTTCTAAAAGTGAAGTCAATTTAAAAATGTCTCACTTAGTTCTTGAGATATAAGCTGCTGAGCTTAATTGGGATTTTTCCGATATTTTGTATAAATTTAGAATTTCTTGAAAAATCGATTTTTTGAAAAATTGTTATGAAATTACATTCAATTACTAATTGGAGCATCTAATTTCTAAAAGTGAAGTCAATTTGAAAATATCTCACTTAATTCTTGAGATATAAGCTGCTGAGCTTAATTGAAATTTTTCCAATATTTTGAATAAATTTAAAAATTCTTGAAAAATCGTTTTTTTGAAAAATTGTTATAAAATTACTTTCAATTACTAAACAGAAGATGATGGTAAACGAACCTTAGAAGTTGAACCAACTTAATTTATCTTCTATTATGTACTGCTTTCTTAATGTTGATTATGAAAGAAACGTGTTTTGATTTTTATTATTTGATTAAACAAATTACGTAAGTTTGAAACCAGTAAAATATTAAAAATAAATCAAAAATATGTGGATAATTAAAAAAACAGATTTTTTGCAGATTTTTTAACAATTCCCCAGTTGTATATTTAGGTTGCATCTGATTATGAATTAAGTGTTTATAGTTAATTATCAACAATATTTATGCAAAAAGTATTTTTCTATCTATTTTAGGTTTTGAATTGTGATTAATTTTTGTACAGAAAATCCGAAATTATGATATTTTGAAGATGATATTTTGCTGTATTTTTGCAAATTCCTTATTTTCAGGTTGTAACTGGTTATGAATTATGCTTTTCCACACCATTATGAACAATTTTCACGAATTAGGTCTTTGATCATCCATTTTGATTTTTGAATTATGAAAAAGTTTTGTGATAAAAATGATCAATTATCATGTTTTAGAGATTTTGACGTTAAAACCAAATTCTAATCCGTTCTGGATTTTTAGTGTGTATTTCGAAAATTTTCTCTTTATTCCCGCAATCTTATCATATCTAGGTTGTAATTGATTACGGATTATGCGTTTCTGGTTCACTAACTATTAAAAAACGATAAAAAAACCTATTAAACAATACAAGGACCTTGGCTGAATCCTCCATTAATATCATTATTAATCTTTATTTACCCATCAAGACATCAGATTTACATACGTATTATCGCCCTTGGGTCGCGGATGGCATTAAACTTCTTTTGAGATTGAGATATACAGCTCATAAGAAGTTTATCGGTGTCTTAGCGCAGGCGCATTAAATTTTTAGGATGGATGTGGCAAAAATATCTTATTTTATTCCGTTTAAGAACTGAATAAAAAGCTATATAATGTATGGAATGGTAAATTAGGTACTGGATGTTGTTGCTGGGGTATACTAGATATACAAGATTTAACCAGAATCGCCATTGGATAACATTAAATAGTTGAAAATATTTCAAACAATTTCTATTATAATAGGATAATGCTCTGATAAAGATATACAAGGAGTTTAGGTGTGATAACGAAAAGGTGACTCTCGTTTTTCAGAATAAATGTTGAGAGTGTGATGAGGGAGAAGGAAATTGAATGATACCTAAATGACGAGTTAACGAAATGAAGAAATTTGAAAATATTGGATTAAAATTCACAAATAATAATTACCTCAAATGGTAAAGTTTCAATTCCAATCAATTCCATTCGGTGCATTTGCTCTTCATAAAAATATTCCAACTCATACATCGATAAGAAACCATCCCCATCCAAATCCATACATCTAAACCAATATTCAATAGCCGTTGGATGTCTTTTATCTTCCTCGCTAAGCAAAAACCAAACAAACTCACAATACGATAACTTTTCATCATGTTGGGATTTCCTTTGACCCCTCGTAACGCAACCACTAAAAATGCGATCAACGATCCTTTTTGAAAGCGCTTTAAAATAATTAAAATTAATCATATTAATTAAAAAAATATATTTGGTTATTTTTACCATGATCATTATGTCGAGTTAAATCTTGCTTATCAATAAACAAATCGTGATCTCGATCCAATTCCCAAAATTTACAATAAATAACATAGAAATGTTCGTAGCTAAAATACTGGGTGATTTGATTGATGTCTTCTTCGTCCTCTAACATTTGAATAACATTCAAAAGATTTGATCGTCTTATTTCCGGTATTGTTATTTTTCCCGACCACGATCTGTTTACGTTATAAAAAATCCTCGCAATCACGGTGTGAACATATCTCGAATGAAACTCGGTTGCTTCTTTTAAAAATGTTAAACCGGGATGAGTTTCAACAACATCTTGAACTAAGGGTATAAAATCTTCCGGGCTCAAAAAGTTTCTTCTTCCCCTCGTTAAAATGTATACGAATCTCGAGGCTGAATCATGACAAGTATTTGCCATACTAAAAAAATAATAATTATAAAGTAAATTAAAAAAAAAAAATATTTACTTTGTCCACATGGTTAGAAATTGTTCTAAAGTGCATGTTCCTTTATCGGCACAAGCGGCGAGATATAAAGGTGTTTTCCAATATAACGGAAGTTGACAAGCTGTTGTTATCGTTCCGAAATTTTCTCTCGAAGCCCTGCTTTCGTTTCCGGAAATTGTGGAAAATGCCGCGGATACTTTTGCTTTAATCGTTTCGATTTGGCTCGGGGGGCCAGGTTTTCCCAATGGAAAGTAAAATCTTGGTATGTGCACGTTTCTGTTGGCTTTTACATGCCTTTGAAGAGTTGTGTGTGGAAGAATCAACTGCTGTTTTGGTAAAGGCTAAAAATATCGAGAAAATGATTTATTTGGGTTTAGTTTGACATTTTTTTGTTTACAGTTTAAAATTAAATTATTACCCTTGTTTATAGATATACATAGTTAGGACTTAGTTTGGATCTTTTTAAAAAATTTGTAAAAAATATTGTATGTACATTTCTAAGAACAAAGCATCAATATCTCAATCCGTTTTTGATATATCAAGTATTTCACGAAATTAACGACATTTTGAAAAAATCGTAAAAAATAAATTTTTAAGACATCTTGAAGAAATATTGTGAGGAACATATTTGCTTTTCAGAAACTAAACCATATTTAAATATCTCAATCAATTTTTATCTCGCTTATTATAAGAATTTGCAAAAATACAGCAAATATCATCAAAATATCATAATTTCGGATTTTCAGTACAAAAATTAATCACAACTGAAAACCTAAAATAGATTGAAAGATACTTTTTGCATAAATATTGTTGATAAAGAACTATAAACACTTAATTCATAACCAGATGCAACCTAGATATACAACTGGGGAATTGTTAAAAATCTGCAAAAGTGCCATTATTTAAGAGTTTTTAAAAGAAAATTGTCTAATATTACACAATTGTGTTTTTTTAATTATCCACATATTTTTGATTCATTTATATGATTCATTAATATTTTACTGGTTTCAAATTTACGTATTTTGTTTGATTAAATAATAAAAATAAAAACACGTATCTTTCACAATCAACGTTAAGAAAGCAGTACATAGTAGAAGATAAATTAAATTGATTCAACTGAAAGCAATTTTATAACAATTTTTCAAAAAATCGATTTTTCATGAATTTTTAAATTTATTCAAAATATTGGAAATATCCTAATTAAATTGAACAGCTGATATCTCAAGTTCTAAGTGAGATATCTATAAATTGACTTCATCTTCCGAAAATAAATTCTCCAATTAATAATTGAAAGTAATTTCATAATAATTTTCCAAAAAATTGATTTTTCAAGAATTTTTAAATTTATACAATATATTGGAAAAATCCCAATTAAATTCAGAAGATTATATCTTAAGAACTAAGTGACATATTTTAAAATTGACTTCACATTTAGAAATCAGATTCTCCAATTAATAATTTAAAGTAATTTAATCATAATTTTCCAAAAAATCGATTTTCAAGAATTTTCAAATTTATTCAAAATATTGGAAAAATCCCAATTAAGTTCAGCAGCTTATATCTCAAGTTCTGAGCGAGATATTTCTAAATTGACTTCATCTTTCGAAAATAGATTCTCCAATTAATAATTTAAAGTAATTACATAATAATTTTCCAAAAAATTGATTTTTCAAAAATTTTTAAATTTATTCAAAATACTGGAAAAATCCCAATTAAGTACAGCAGCTAATATCTCAAGAACCAAGTGAGATATTTTCAAATTGATTTTACTTTTAGAAAGTAGATATTCCAATTAGTAATTGAAAGTAATTTCATAATACTTTTCCAAAAAATCGATTTTTTAGGAATTTTTAAATTTATACAAAATATTGGAAATATGCCAATTAAGTTCAACAGCTAATATCCCAAGAACTTAGTGAGATATTTTCAAATTGACTTCACTTTTAGAAATTAGATTCTCCAATTACTAATTGAAAGTAATTTCATAACAATTTAAAAAAAATCAATTTTTCAGGAATTTTTAAATTTATACAAAATATCAGAAGAATCCCAATTAAGTTCAGCAGTTTATATCTCGAGAATTAAGTGAGATATTTTCAAATTGACTTCACTTTTAGAAAGTAGATATTCCAATTAGCAATTGAAAGTAATTTCATAATACTTTTCCAAAAAATCGATTTTTCAAGAATTTTTAAGTTTATTCAAAATATTGGAAAAATCCCAATTAAGTTCAGCAGCTAACATCTCCAGAACTAAGTGAGATATTTTTAAATTGACTTCACTTTTAGAAATTAGATACTCCAATTAATAATTGAAAGTAATTTCGTAACAATTTTCCAAAAATTCAATTTTTTAAGAATTTTTAAATTTATTCAAAATACTGGAAAAATCCCAATTAAGTTCAGCATCTAATATTTCAAGAACTAAGTGAGATATTTTCAAATTAACATCACTTTTAGAAATTAGATGCTCCAATTAGTAATTGAAAGTAATTTTATAACAATTTTTCAAAAACTCGAGTTTCCAGGAATTTTTAAATTTATACAAATTACCGCAAAAATTCCAATTAAGCTCAGCACCTTATATCTCAAGAACTAAGTGAGATATTTTCAAATTGACTGCATTTTTAGAAATTAGATTCCCCAATTAGTAATTGAAAGTAATTTCATAACAAATTTCCAAAAAATCAATTTTTCTAGAATTTTTAAATTTATTCAAAATATTGGAAAAATCTCAATTAAGTTCAGCATCTAATATTTCAAGAACTAAGTGAGATATTTTCAAATTAACTTCACTTTTACAAAGTAGATGCTTCAATTAGTAATTGAAAGTAATTTCGTAACAATTTTTCAAAAAATCGATTTTTTAAGAATTTTTAAATTTATTCAAAATATTGGAAAAATCCCACTTAAGTTCAACAGCTAATATCTCAAGAACTAAGTGAGATATTTTCAAATTGACTTCACTTTTAGAAATTAGATTCTCCAATTAGTAATAGAAAGTAATTTCGTGACAATTTTTCTAAAAATCGAGTTTTCAGGAATTTTTAAATTTATACAAAATATTGGAAAAATCCCAATTAAAGTCAGAAGATTATATCTTAAGAACTAAGTGACATATTTTAAAATTGACTTCACTTTTAGAAATTAGATTCTCCAATTAGTAATTGAAAGGAATTTCATAACAATTTTTCAAAAAATCGATTTTTCAAGAATTTTTAAAAATATTGGAAAAATCCCAATTAAGTTCAACAGCTAATATCTCAAGAACTAAGTGAGACATTTTCAAATTGACTTCGCTTTTACAAAGTAGATGCTTCAATTAGTAATTGAAAGTAATTTCGTAACAATTTTCCAAAAAATCGATTTTTCATGAATTTTTAAATTCATTCAAAATATTGGAGATATCCCAATTAAATTGAACAGCTGATATCTCAAGTTCTAAGTGAGATATTTATAAATTGACTTCATCTTCCGAAAATAAATTCTCCAATTAATAATTGAAAATAATTTCATAATAATTTTCCAAAAAATCGATTTTTCAAGAATTTTTAAATTTATACAATATATTGGAAAAATCCCAATTAAATTCAGAAGATTATATCTCAAGAACTAAGTGACATGTTTTAAAATTGACTTCACATTTAGAAATTAGATTCTCCAATTAATAATTTAAAGTAATTTAATCATAATTTTCCAAAAAATCGATTTTCAAGAATTTTCAAATTTATTCAAAATATTGGAAAAATCCCAATTAAGTTCAGCAGCTTATATCTCAAGTTCTGAGCGAGATATCTCTAAATTGACTTCATCTTTCGAAAATAGATTCTCCAATTAATAATTTAAAGTAATTTCATAATAATTTTCCAAAAAATTGATTTTTCAAAAATTTTTAAATTTATTCAAAATACTGGAAAAATCCCAATTAAGTACAGCAGCTAATATCTCAAGAACCAAGTGAGATATTTTCAAATTGACTTTACTTTTAGAAATTAGATATTCCAATTAGTAATTGAAAGTAATTTCATAATACTTTTTCAAAAAATCGATTTTTCAAGAATTTTTAAATTTATTCAAAATATTGGAAAAATCCCAATTAAGTTCAACAGCTAATATCTCAAGAACTAAGTGAGATATTTTCAAATTGACTTCACTTTTAGAAATTAGATTCTCCAATTAGTAATAGAAAGTAATTTCGTGACAATTTTTCAAAAAATCGAGTTTTCAGGAATTTTTAAATTTATATAAAATATTGAAAAAATCCCAATTAAAATCACAAGATTATATCTTAAGAACCAAGTGACATATTTTAAAATTGACTTCACTTTTAGAAATTAGACTCTCCAATTAGTAATTGAAAGGAATTTCATAACAATTTTTCAAAAAATCGATTTTTCAAGAATTTTTAAAAATATTGGAAAAATCCCAATTAAGTTCAACAGCTAATATCTCAAGAACTAAGTGAGATATTTTCAAATTGACTTCACTTTTAGAAATTAGATTCTCCAATTAGTAATAGAAAGTAATTTCGTGACGATTTTTCAAAAAATCGAGTTTTCAGGAATTTTTAAATTTATACAAAATATTGGAAAAATCCCAATTAAAATCAGAAGATTAGATCTTAAGAACTAAGTGACATATTTTAAAATTGACTTCACTTTTAGAAATTAGACTCTCCAATTAGTAATTGAAAGGAATTTCATAACAATTTTTCAAAAAATCGATTTTTCAAGAATTTTTAAATTTATTCAAAATATTGGAAAAATCCCAATTAAGTTCAACAGCTAATATCTCAAGAACTAAGTGAGATATTTTCAAATTGACTTCACTTTTAGAAATTAGATTCTCCAATTAGTAATAGAAAGTAATTTCGTGACAATTTTTCAAAAAATCGAGTTTTCAGGAATTTTTAAATTTATATAAAATATTGAAAAAATCCCAATTAAAATCACAAGATTATATCTTAAGAACCAAGTGACATATTTTAAAATTGACTTCACTTTTAGAAATTAGACTCTCCAATTAGTAATTGAAAGGAATTTCATAACAATTTTTCAAAAAATCGATTTTTCAAGAATTTTTAAAAATATTGGAAAAATCCCAATTAAGTTCAACAGCTAATATCTCAAGAACTAAGTGAGATATTTTCAAATTGACTTCACTTTTAGAAATTAGACTCTCCAATTAGTAATTGAAAGGAATTTCATAACAATTTTTCAAAAAATCGATTTTTCAAGAATTTTTAAAAATATTGGAAAAATCCCAATTAAGTTCAACAGCTAATATCTCAAGAACTAAGTGAGATATTTTCAAATTGACTTCACTTTTAGAAATTAGATTCTCCAATTAGTAATAGAAAGTAATTTCGTGACGATTTTTCAAAAAATCGAGTTTTCAGGAATTTTTAAATTTATACAAAATATTGGAAAAATCCCAATTAAAATCAGAAGATTAGATCTTAAGAACTAAGTGACATATTTTAAAATTGACTTCACTTTTAGAAATTAGACTCTCCAATTAGTAATTGAAAGGAATTTCATAACAATTTTTCAAAAAATCGATTTTTCAAGAATTTTTAAAAATATTGGAAAAATCCCAATTAAGTTCAACAGCTAATATCTCAAGAACTAAGTGAGATATTTTCAAATTGACTTCACTTTTAGAAATTAGATTCTCCAATTAGTAATAGAAAGTAATTTCGTGACAATTTTTCAAAAAATCGAGTTTTCAGGAATTTTTAAATTTATATAAAATATTGAAAAAATCCCAATTAAAATCACAAGATTATATCTTAAGAACCAAGTGACATATTTTAAAATTGACTTCACTTTTAGAAATTAGACTCTCCAATTAGTAATTGAAAGGAATTTCATAACAATTTTTCAAAAAATCGATTTTTCAAGAATTTTTAAAAATATTGGAAAAATCCCAATTAAGTTCAACAGCTAATATCTCAAGAACTAAGTGAGATATTTTCAAATTGACTTCACTTTTAGAAATTAGATTCTCCAATTAGTAATAGAAAGTAATTTCGTGACGATTTTTCAAAAAATCGAGTTTTCAGGAATTTTTAAATTTCTACAAAATATTGGAAAAATCCCAATTAAAATCAGAAGATTAGATCTTAAGAACTAAGTGACATATTTTAAAATTGACTTCACTTTTAGAAATTAGATTCTCCAATTAGTAATTGAAAGGAATTTCATAACAATTTTTCAAAAAATCGATTTTTCAAGAATTTTTAAATTTATTCAAAATATTGGAAAAATCCCAATTAAGTTCAACAGCTAATATCTCAAGAACTAAGTGAGATATTTTCAAATTGACTTCACTTTTAGAAATTAGATTCTCCAATTAGTAATAGAAAGTAATTTCGTGACAATTTTTCAAAAAATCGAGTTTTCAGGAATTTTTAAATTTATATAAAATATTGAAAAAATCCCAATTAAAATCACAAGATTATATCTTAAGAACCAAGTGACATATTTTAAAATTGACTTCACTTTTAGAAATTAGACTCTCCAATTAGTAATTGAAAGGAATTTCATAACAATTTTTCAAAAAATCGATTTTTCAAGAATTTTTAAAAATATTGGAAAAATCCCAATTAAGTTCAACAGCTAATATCTCAAGAACTAAGTGAGATATTTTCAAATTGACTTCACTTTTAGAAATTAGACTCTCCAATTAGTAATTGAAAGGAATTTCATAACAATTTTTCAAAAAATCGATTTTTCAAGAATTTTTAAAAATATTGGAAAAATCCCAATTAAGTTCAACAGCTAATATCTCAAGAACTAAGTGAGATATTTTCAAATTGACTTCACTTTTAGAAATTAGATTCTCCAATTAGTAATAGAAAGTAATTTCGTGACGATTTTTCAAAAAATCGAGTTTTCAGGAATTTTTAAATTTATACAAAATATTGGAAAAATCCCAATTAAAATCAGAAGATTAGATCTTAAGAACTAAGTGACATATTTTAAAATTGACTTCACTTTTAGAAATTAGACTCTCCAATTAGTAATTGAAAGGAATTTCATAACAATTTTTCAAAAAATCGATTTTTCAAGAATTTTTAAAAATATTGGAAAAATCCCAATTAAGTTCAACAGCTAATATCTCAAGAACTAAGTGAGATATTTTCAAATTGACTTCACTTTTAGAAATTAGATTCTCCAATTAGTAATAGAAAGTAATTTCGTGACAATTTTTCAAAAAATCGAGTTTTCAGGAATTTTTAAATTTATATAAAATATTGAAAAAATCCCAATTAAAATCACAAGATTATATCTTAAGAACCAAGTGACATATTTTAAAATTGACTTCACTTTTAGAAATTAGACTCTCCAATTAGTAATTGAAAGGAATTTCATAACAATTTTTCAAAAAATCGATTTTTCAAGAATTTTTAAAAATATTGGAAAAATCCCAATTAAGTTCAACAGCTAATATCTCAAGAACTAAGTGAGATATTTTCAAATTGACTTCACTTTTAGAAATTAGATTCTCCAATTAGTAATAGAAAGTAATTTCGTGACAATTTTTCAAAAAATCGAGTTTTCAGGAATTTTTAAATTTATATAAAATATTGAAAAAATCCCAATTAAAATCACAAGATTATATCTTAAGAACCAAGTGACATATTTTAAAATTGACTTCACTTTTAGAAATTAGACTCTCCAATTAGTAATTGAAAGGAATTTCATAACAATTTTTCAAAAAATCGATTTTTCAAGAATTTTTAAAAATATTGGAAAAATCCCAATTAAGTTCAACAGCTAATATCTCAAGAACTAAGTGAGATATTTTCAAATTGACTTCACTTTTAGAAATTAGATTCTCCAATTAGTAATAGAAAGTAATTTCGTGACGATTTTTCAAAAAATCGAGTTTTCAGGAATTTTTAAATTTATACAAAATATTGGAAAAATCCCAATTAAAATCAGAAGATTAGATCTTAAGAACTAAGTGACATATTTTAAAATTGACTTCACTTTTAGAAATTAGATTCTCCAATTAGTAATTGAAAGGAATTTCATAACAATTTTTCAAAAAATCGATTTTTCAAGAATTTTTAAAAATATTGGAAAAATCCCAATTAAGTTCAACAGCTAATATCTCAAGAACTAAGTGAGATATTTTCAAATTGACTTCACTTTTAAAAATTAGATTCTCCAACTAGTAATAGAAAGTAATTTCGTGACAATTTTTCAAAAAATCGAGTTTTCAGGAATTTTTAAATTTATACAAAATATTGGAAAAATCCCAATTGAATTCAACAGCTTATATCTCAAGTTCTGAGTGAGATATCTCTAAATTGACTTGATCTTTCAAAAATATAATTCTCCAATTAATAATTGAAAGTAATTTCATAAAAATTTTCCAAAAAATCGATTTTTCAAGAATTTTTAAATTTATACAAAATATTGGAAAAATCCTAATCAAGTTTAGCAGCTAATATCTCAAGAACTAAGTGAGATATTTTCAAATTAGCTTCACTTTTAGAAATTAGATGCTCCAATTAGTAATTGAAAGTAATTTTATAATAATTTTTCAAAAACTCGAGTTTTCAGGAATTTTTAAATTTATACAAAATACTGGAAAAAACCCAATTAAGCTCAGCAGCTAATATCTCAAGAACTAAGTGAGATATTTTCAAATTGACCACTTTTAGAAATTAGATTCTCCAATTAGTAATTGAAAGTAATTTCGTAACAAGTTTTCAAAAAATCGAGTTTTCAGGAATTTTTAAATTTATATAAAATATTGGAAAAATCCCAACTAAATTCAACAGCTTATTAATTGAGTTCGTCTTTCAAAAATAGATTCTTCAATTAATAATTGAAAGTAATTTTATAAAAATTTTCCAAAAAATCGATTTTTCAAGAATTTTTAAACTTATACAAAATATTGGAAAAATGTTAATTAAGCTCAGCAGCTTATATCTCAAAAACCAAGTGAGATATTTTCAAATTGACTTCACTTTTAGAAATTAGATTTTCCAATTACTAATTCAAAGTAATTTCATAATAATTTTAAAAAAATCAATTTTTCAGGAATTTTTAAATTTATTCAAAATATCAGAAGAATCCCAATTAAGTTTAGCAGTTTATATCTCGAGAATTAAGTGAGATATTTTCAAATTGACTTCACTTTTAGAAAGTAGATGCTACAATTGGTAACTGAAACGAATTTTGTAACAATTTTCCAAAAAATCGATTTTTCAAGAATTTTTAAGTTTATTCAAAATATTGGAAAAATCCCAATTAAGTTCAGCAGCTAATATCTCCAGAACTAAGTGAGATATTTTTAAATTGACTTCACTTTTAGAAATTAGATTCTCCAATTAATAATTGAAAGTAATTTCGTAACAATTTTCCAAAAATTCAATTTTTCAAGAATTTTTAAATTTATTCAAAATATTGGAAAAGTCTCAATTAAGTTTAGCAACTAATATCTCAAGAACTAAATGAGATATTTTTAAATTGACTTCAGTTTTAGAAATTAGATGCTCCAATTAGTAATTGAAAGTAATTTTATAACAATTTTTCAAAAACTCGAGTTTCCAGGAATTTTTAAATTTATACAAATTACTGCAAAAATTCCAATTAAGCTCAGCACCTTATACCTCAAGAACTAAGTGAGATATTTTCAAATTGACTTCGCTTTTAGAAATTAGATTCTCCAATTATTAATTGAAAGTAATTTCGTAACAATTTTCCTAAAAAATCGTTTTTTCAAGGATATTTAAATTTATACAAAATATTGGAAAAATCCCAATTAATTTCAGAAGATTGCATCTCAAGAACTAAGTGAGATATTTCAAAATTGCCTTCACTTTTGGAAAATAGATGCTTCAATTAGTAATTGAAGCTAATTTCGTAACAATTTTCGAAAAAATCGATTTTTCAAGAATTTTTAAATTTATTCAAAATATTGCAAAAATCCCAATTAAGTTCAGAGCTTAACTTCTACTTCACTTTAGAAAGTAGATGCTATTGTTAGTAATTGAAAGTAATTTCTTAAAAATTTTCCAAAAAACCGATTTTTAAAGAATTTTTAAATTTATACAAAATATTAGAAAAATCTCAATTAAGTTCAGCGATGTCATTTGTGCTTAAAATTAGTTAAAATGCAAAATATTAGTCCTTTTGGACTATATGGTTCCAAATTTAAAAATTGAACCCAAATATCATTGTGAGATAACTTGAGTATCACTTGGTAACATCTTCTGATTAAAATAATAGGAATTATTACGAATTATTGCCGTTATATTATTACGGGTTACATATGTATATCTATAAACAAGGTTATTTCTTATTATTAATCAATTAATTAATTTTAAATGTTGAAGAATTTAAATCGAAATTAATTATTAACATTTATTATTTCAGTATTAAATAATAAATGTTAAAAAAGCAACCTCTTAAATCTAAACCAACTAAAATTAAAAACGTTTATTAAAAATTTTGGTAAGTGGTTAAATAAACGTTTTTTACGTTTCTAATTAAATCTCGTGCGACTTGAACACGTTAATTTCGAGGGCAGTATTGTTCCGCATGCGAACAATGCTTCGAATTGATTGTTTGGGTTACGTAAGAGCCGGGAAATGATTTTGCGGGTGGCAAATTGTTTTGCAAACGGCGGCATTCGTAAATTTGAAATGTAAATGACACTTTATTGTGCGGAATTCGAGAGAAAATGTAAATACGTTTTTAAACGGCGCGCATTGTACATTTTAATATCGATAATGGACTTTAAATTTATCAATAAATTAAATTACTCGTTAAGAGAATTAAGTTTTCTACTTTATCGACATTACGGGGAATTTCATATTTTCAATTATTAAATTAAATTTAATTTTAAAACAATAAATAAAACGTTGATTCAGAAATTGCGTATGATTATGTAAGAGACAATACACAATGCGCAATCCGTTGAAGGCCGCATGAAAAGAGATGAAAAGGCGTGATGTAACTTGACGAGCCTTGTACCAGATTGCGCACCCGAGCCCGAGGAGGGAACCCTGTCATAACACTCCCGAGGCGCGTTTTGACTTAATTGTAAACAAACCCGGGTGCATTCCACGCGTGCCTACAACGCGGCCTCACCGATTTAATTTGTTTTCGTTATAAAATCAGATATTTCAAACAAAAAGAATTTTTACCTGCGGTTTTGGTATTTGCGGCGTAACAGGCGTCGTTCTCACTCTTTTATCCAGCAATAAATCACTCGGGCATCTTTCAAAAATAAGAACTCTCTCCGCCACGGAACCTCTAGTTAAGAAAGGCCGAACCGGATTTCCCGCAGTTTGCCGAAGATGTTGTCGTTGGGTGCTGGTCAATTCCGGATGTGGGACTTGCTGTTCCGGTCTTCGAGTGCTTCTGACACCCCATTTGGTGGCCACCTCGTGCTGCTGTTGATTGTTCTCCTTCTGTTTAGAATGTTGAGGAAGTTCAATATCATTCAAGACATCCCCGTTTTTTAATGCGTTTATTAATCTTTTTTCTTCTAAATCGACCTGATCGATGTACGATTTAGAATTGACCGAAACGTTATTGTAACCAATCGGTTTGGTATCGGAAACGGTTTTTTTGACCGTTTCCGTTGTGATAATGCGATTTTTTAAGGGCCACGTTGATTGAGGCGATCTATCTGGCGGTAATGTCATTTCTATTGTATCGGCAAAGCGTGGTTTTGGTGATATTTGGGGTTTTTGGCCTATGGCTGGTTTTGTTACCTGAGGCTACAAAAAGAGAAAATATGATAAGTTTAGAAAATTTTATTACTTAATCAATTTCTAGCTTAAAATTAATACATTTTAATTAGAAATTTAAACCCATTGAAACATTGCAAGAAAATTGAAATGATGAGACCCCAAATTATAATCCTACTTTTTCACCAACCATTTAGATTTAGAGAGATATGCCTATGGGGATGTAACTGCGCTAGTATGATATCATGGATATGATAAAGAGTATAAGTGGAGATATCATCGTTCATTATAATAAAAAAATTAAATAAAAATGGTGTCTATAGACAACGAGGTACTTGATTTTCTCAAATTATTGAGTCTGGGACCTCTTAGATTATTGATGAAAACCGCATTTCTATATCTCTTACAGTTTTAGAGATACACGCTGTTTTAGATATGATATGTTTTTGATGTTTTAGTAGAATCAAGATAAAATTTGAAAGATCGTGGAGATCTTATTTTTGAAAATGAAGAAATGGCTTGTATATCAAATTGAAAGTTGAAGCTGTCTCTTTCAAGTGATGTATAACTCATTGTTACAGTTTGAAGTCGATCATACAAGAAATGTTAAACCTGTAGGTCACGACCTATCGGTCCGAGCAAAATTTTATTGACCCTATCAAAAGTTATGCGACATTGTGCTTCTGGGGTGCATTTTTTCCGCGGTTTTAATGATCGCAGGATCTACCGGACAGATTAAAAAACTGAAGAAACCGAAGGATACCCTGATAACCCATGAGGTCCGTAGGAGTATTCTCGTTTTCGAACGGCTTCCCATGTCGAAGCTGTGCACATCCAAAGTTAATGTTTTTTAAAGCTTAATTTTTTCAGAACAGAGAAAACGACATTGCGGCGCATCCATTGGATATAGAGATACGGAAACTCCTGGAGGTCACCACATACCGGTCCCATCAAAATTTTATCGAGGTGATCAAAAGTTATTCGACATGGAAATTTTACGGTGCATTTTTTCCGTGGTTTGAATGATCTCAGGATCACCGACGGATACCCTAATAACCCTTACGGACCTCATCCGTAAGGGTATTTTCATTTTCGTTACGAATCTCTACACTTCGGCCACCTCGACGACCTCTATCGGACCCCCAACGGACGTAGTAGCGACGTATTTCCTTCACCATTTTTTTTCAACACGAAAAACAACATTTTTCCAACTTTGTGCGCATGCTCCCGCTCGGAATACGCATGCGCGCGTTCGGAGTACTGTCATACCAGAGTCCTCTATTAGTACAGTTTCTTTTTTTGAAGAATGGTTTGGTCATCCCTATTTTTTACCGCTCAAACCTAGGAAAAATCAATGTCATCCCAGCAACGTCAGATGCTGAGATAATGTGATTGAAAAAGTAATCTATCTTGCCAAAAAGTTAAATTTAGATATTGAATGGCGATAATATTCAAGAACTACTGGGTTGCGCAATATTCTTCTTATAAATTACTGTTTTCTCTAAAAAACAGTTTGTTTCCTTGGTTCCAAATGAATATAATTTGTATGTATTTACATTCGCAATTGAACACCGACTTGCGCGAATTCAACTTATACAATTAAAGCCCGTTTGTTTTGTAAATAATATAGATAACTCAACTAGAAAGATGAAGTGGTTTTTCGATAAACCTTTAAATTTTGCTATTCGTTTGCCATTGGTGTTGTTTTGAATATTGAAGATATACATTAAAGGGGCTTTTGAAGCATAACTTTCAAATGTTTGTTATGTATTTATAAGAAACAGTAGGACCTGATGGTATTATACCAGTCCTTTTACAATGGGATTTGGAGGATCTGCACCTATTATCGGATTCAAAAGATTTTACCCCCCACTTTGACGGCCAATAACAAAGAAACTACTCCATAAAAAAAAATTGGGGCTAGTTTTGTTTGACGTGTAATTTAATTCTTTATAATGTGTAGTAATTTCATTTTCTTTCACTCACTCGTGTAATAAAGTGTAATGAAAAAATGTACCCGATTTCGGTCGATCTGAGAAGGAGCTCGACTTTACGATTTTTTTTCTAAAAAACTGTTTGGCGAAAAAATTTCAAATTTGAACTAGTATTAGCTTGATGTGTTCTTAATAAAGGGCATATTTTATTTTTTCAATATTTCATATAGTTTCGCGGAAATTCGCGGTTAAATTGGTTACGGTTATTTCAAAAACGGATATTAAGGCGATTTTAACCAAAGTATGTAAAATAATGTTGGTAATCGGATTCCGTTATTATATTTTCAAAATTATGTGTCCTTAATTTTTTATGAGCGATTTAGTGAAATTATAAATTAAAGAAAAGCAGAAATAAGCAATACGGGAAACAATAATAATTAGGAAAACATAATTTTGAAGAACTAATAAGAGGACCTGAAAACCGAAATTATTGGACATATTTCAGATAAAACCGCGTTGAAATCGGCCTGGTCGTTTATGAAATAACCATAATCTGTTTAACCGCGATTTTCCGCAAAACTGTATGAAATATTGATAAAATAAAATATACTCCTCATTAAAAACACATCAAATTATTACTACTTCAAATTTGAAATTTTTTCGTCCAACAGTTTTTGAGAAAAAAATCGCAAAGTTGAGCTTGTTCGCAGACCGACCGAAATGTACCCGATTTCGGTACATTTTTTCATTATACCTACGATAAGAATTACACGAGTGGGTAAAAAAAATTGAAACTGCTACACATTATAAAGAATCTAGTCCCAATTTTTTCTATGAAGTAGTTTCTTTGTTATTCGCGTTCAAAGTGAGGGGTAAAATCTTTTGAATCCGATAATAGTAGGAATTTAAAAACTTTGGAAAGACTGTGTGATCGGTATATTAGGGATTTATGTCTCTTCCAAATACACCAGTAAATCCTGATCTCTCGGTGACCAGCTTTGCTGGTGGGGCGCCCAAAGGAGTCCGCCCTGGGTGTTTTCATAGATATAGCGGAAGCTTTTGATAAAACAACTTTCTCTGGTATTAACGATACCATGCTAGAGCATAAAGTTTCACCGACTCTTTGTGGTTAGATTGCGAATGCTCTCAAAAACACAGGATAGTTAAGCTTTGCCTTGACGATGTCAATCTTCAAGGAGGAGTTACTCGAGGCTGACCACAAGGGAGTGTACTTTCCCCATTGTTGTGGAATCTCACCTTAGACAGCCTCTTGAAATGCCTCGCTAAAGCCAACTTTATAACAGTTGGTTATGCAGATGATCTAAGCATCCTTGTCAAAAGTAAGGACATAAATATACTTTTTGATAGGATGCAAGTGGATCTCAAGTTGGTGTGACCGACAAGGACTCTCTGTGAATCCTAGGAAGACAGAATTATACTTGACAACAAAATGACATGGAAAACTCACTTAGACAATAGAGTACAAAAAGCGTACGTTGCATTCCGATAGTGCCGGAGGACTATGGGATCCCTCTGGATCTACACAGCTGTAATCCAAAAGGATCCCAGACTGCAGTATGTCACACTGCAGCCATGGAAAATATGTTGAACCTAACGCCACTTTGTTCATTCAAGAAGTGGGACTGGTGATCATATTTCGACTGCGTACAGCAAGAATTCTAATGGGTGAGAGAAACAGAATAAATGCCGTACTCTGGTATGAAATGATGGGTTACTCGCCAATTCTGGAACGTAAGAAACTGACTTCATACCCCTACAACACATTTTTACTGAGAGTTATCTCACCCATCGAAGTTCCACAGAAGTAGAAGTAAAGAACAGTAAAAAAATCTACACTGATGTTTCTGGTTCTTCAACTACACATATCTACAATCGCCATTTTACTTGCCGCTGACTTTATTGTCAGCTCTAAATTGGAAGGTAAGAGTTTCACAATTTATACTGACAGTAGAGAATCTATTTCAGTCCTGAGTTGAATAATTGTTATCTCAGGACTTATTATGGATTGTCACCTTATATTGGAAAAAACTGCAGAACACAACTGTGTTTTACTTCAATGGATAAAAGGACACTCGACATGTTCAGGTAATAAGCACGCTGCAAAAAGAGCTGTCAAGCAAGCTATCTGTTCATCTGAACCGTTAATCGTTCCGTCCGTATCAACCCAAATTGAGCTTATTAAAAATTCACGGAATGGACGACAAGCGCATCTTGAATTTCCTGGACTTTAAGATAAAAAGAAATAACATCACAAACTCTCTCGAATTCGACATCTAAGGAAAGGCAATCTTCACGGATGAAATTATTCTAAAAATCTTTTATAACTGTGTTCAATACAAACAGGCCAACTTCCGTTTCCTTTTCGACCGTATATATGACGTCCCACTCACTACATACAAGCTTAAGAGGGAAATCAAAAATATAGGAAAAATCGGCCTTAAGAAACGGTTTCAATTTGGAAGAAATGCAACACCACATCGGTATACCTTTCCATCCTTTTCTTGGACAGAAACTAAAGAAAAATCTACTGAAATTCAACATCATTCAGCAGCATTTTCTTCTGGCAAAAAATCAGCAATCTACTTCTGAATAACAAACAAAAACTAAAACCAAATCACCTGCTCAAATTGCTCAAAAACATATATAGGTCAAACCGGTAGAAACCAATTAAACCACTACAAAGAGCACACAAGGAGAGAGAATTCAGCCATTTTCAAACACAAAATAGAAACATCTTATAATATCGCCTCAAAAAGCATAAAAATTAAGAGAAATGGGCCTATATGGAGAGATGCACATCAACATTAACAATAAAAAAAAACCTGCTAATGAACGATATCGTTGAAACCAATAATAATTATAACCAATAAAAGGAATTTTGCATCGTCTCTTTTCTAATTTATTATTAATAAGAATACTTGGAGATTAAATTTGAAGATTACAATGTAGATCTACACTTGTGATAAGATCCATGATAACTCACGAAGCCACAGTTTAGTACTCAACACTGAAACATGAAGCTAAAATGTTACATTAGATACAACGAATGGCCTTCATGTTAATTACGGGCTCCACGAGAATAGTAAGGAGTAGTAATATCCCACCTACAGTTTTAAGGAAGCCACTTTAGCATTGAAATGATACCTAAACTCAGGCAAAACGCTCACCATTTATACTGATGAATCAAAGAAAGCTGAAGGTTCTGGAGCGGGAATTTTCTCCCACATTCTCCAGCTTCACCTCTCCACTTTGCTAGAGTCGCATTGCACGACTGCTTAAGTCGAAATAACTGTTATAAACGTAGTAGACATGTGATCAGCGTATCTAAAAAAGTTGTCAGGAATATTGTAGTACAAACGTATACAACAATAACAGAATAAAGTAGGACACATCGAAATTAAGGGACATGATTATGCGAACAGATAAAACGGGCGGCTAACCAGTTACCGATCTCTTCTGAAGATAAATCATGATAGATGGAATGAGACGAGAGTAGGTGTTTGTAAAAAAACTGCTCTATTGTAACCGGAAGTCTCACCCATTTCCTGATCAAACATTGCAGGTTATGTAAGCACATAATCTACATGGAACGATCAAAACAACAAAACATTGAAAAGAAAGATGATAACAGCGTTGGGATATGCGAGAATTTCCAAAAGAAAGTTCAAATTTTTATGAAAATCATTTTTGTAACCATCTTTTACGATGATTCAAATTTTGAGAAACATTTGGCAAATTTCATTTCACTTAAACCATACATTTCTAGGATAATAGTATCCGAGGAAAGACAAACATTGTTCTGCTATTTAGCCAAACGGATTCTATTCGTCCAGGAAAAAGTTATATTCTTAAAATAAACATTCAGACAGAACTTCATCTTCTACCTTCTCTTTTAGTACATTTTAAATGTTGCTATAATGCCTATAATGATCGAGTGGCTGAATCAGCGACGTAGTATTAAAAATAGCAATTGAATATTTGGGTGATCCAACACTGGGTGGCTGGACGTATTATCAACGAGCAAAAGTATTTTCAATTCCAAACCATTTTCTTCCATATATTATTGGACTTCAGGAATAAAGCAGTTGTTGACTCAATTTGTAAACGGATCAGCCGCCATCCATGCCTTTTTATTTACCATGAAATGGACTGGAAGTTGCTTAATGTTCTTACCTCTTAATGGTCGTGGCATAAGAGATTTGTTGATTAATAAAGGCTTTAACATTTTATCACCAGATACGTTACTACATAACAAGAACGTCACTCGATCTTTGGCCGCTTTAAAACCACCAACTGATTTTTCAGATTTTGCTATATAAGTCCTTTCGGGCGTTTTCTTCCAAAACAATCCCGTTTCGTCGGCATTAAATATTTGTTTTGGAGTATAAAAGCCCTCTTCAACGATTTTTGCTAGTTTACCCGTAAAGATTTTTGCAGCATTTTCGACTGCTGATATACTTCTCCCTTTATTTTTACATTGTGAAATGCGTGTCTTTTTATAAAACCTGAACTAAAATTAGAACTAACACTAGCACTAACACTAAAACTATCACTAGGATTAAAACTAGAAACTTTCGGGTTTTGCCGTGCGTCTTTCTAGAAGACTCGCAGTCTACCAGTAGAAACAATCGTCATCAACAGATCGAGTGTCCCACTAACAAAGGAAGAAACCATGGTATTGGCCAAAGGACTAAATTACTGAATCGCCCCAATGAAGCTCTCGAAGCTTCACCTCTCCACTTTGCTAGAGTCGCATTGCACGACTGCTTAAGTCGAAATAACTGAATATTGTAGTACAAACGTATACAACAATAACAGAATAAAGTAGGACACATCGAAATTAAGGGACATGATTATGCGAACAGATAAAACGGGCGGCTAACCAGTTACCGATCTCTTCTGAAGATAAATCATGATAGATGGAATGAGACGAGAGTAGGTGTTTGTAAAAAAACTGCTCTATTGTAACCGGAAGTCTCACCCATTTCTTGATCAAACATTGCAGGTTATGTAAGCACATGATCTACATGGAACGATCAAAACAACAAAACATTGAAAAGAAAGATGATAACAGCACTGGGATATGCGGGAATTTCCAAAAGAAAGTTCAAATTTTTATGAAAATCATTTTTGTAACCATCTTTTACGATCATTCAAATTTTGAGAAACATTTGGCAAATTTCATTTCACTTAAACCATACATTTCTAGGATAATAGTATCCGACGAAAGACAAACATTGTTCTGCTATTTAGCCAAACGGATTCTATTCGTCCAGGAAAAAGTTATATTCCTAAAATAAACATTCAGACAGAACTTCATCTTCTACCTTCTCTTTTAGTACATTTTAAATGTTGCTATAATGCCTATAATGATCGAGTGGCTGAATCAGCGACGTAGTATTAAAAATAGCAATTGAATATTTGGGTGATCCAACATTGGGTGGCTGGGCGTATTATCAACGAGCAAAAGTATTTTCAATTCCAAACCATTTTCTTCCATATATTATTGGACTTCAGGAATAAAGCAGTTGTTGACTCAATTTGTAAACGGATCAGCCGCCATCCATGCCTTTTTATTTACCATGAAATGGACTGGAAGTTGCTTAATGTTCTTACCTCTTAATGGTCGTGGCATAAGAGATTTGTTGATTAATAAAGGCTTTAACATTTTATCACCAGATGCGTTACTACATAACAAGAACGTCACTCGATCTTTGGCCGCTTTAAAACAACCAACTGATTTTTCAGATTTTGCTATATAAGTCCTTTCGGGCGTTTTCTTCCCGTTTCGTATAACCGCCCTCTTCAACGATTTTTGCTAGTTTACCCGTAAAGATTTTTGCAGCATTTTCGTCTGCTGATATACTTCCCCCTTTATTTTTACATTGTGAAATGCGTGTCTTCTTATAAAACCTGAACTAAAATTAGAACTAACACTAGCACTAACACTAAAACTATCACTAGGATTAAAACTAGAAACTTTCGGGTTTTGCCGTGCGTCTTTCTAGAAGACTCGCAGTCTACCAGTAGAAACAATCGTCATCAACAGATCGAGTGTCCCACTAACAAAGGAAGAAACCATGGTATTGGCCAAAGGACTAAATTACTGAATCGCCCCAATGAAGCTCTCGAAGCTTCACCTCTCCACTTTGCTAGAGTCGCATTGCACGACTGCTTAAGTCGAAATAACTGAATATTGTAGTACAAACGTATACAACAATAACAGAATAAAGTAGGACACATCGAAATTAAGGGACATGATTATGCGAACAGATAAAACGGGCGGCTAACCAGTTACCGATCTCTTCTGAAGATAAATCATGATAGATGGAATGAGACGAGAGTAGGTGTTTGTAAAAAAACTGCTCTATTGTAACCGGAAGTCTCACCCATTTCTTGATCAAACATTGCAGGTTATGTAAGCACATGATCTACATGGAACGATCAAAACAACAAAACATTGAAAAGAAAGATGATAACAGCGCTGGGATATGCGGGAATTTCCAAAAGAAAGTTCAAATTTTTATGAAAATCATTTTTGTAACCATCTTTTACGATCATTCAAATTTTGAGAAACATTTGGCAAATTTCATTTCACTTAAACCATACATTTCTAGGATAATAGTATCCGACGAAAGACAAACATTGTTCTGCTATTTAGCCAAACGGATTCTATTCGTCCAGGAAAAAGTTATATTCCTAAAATAAACATTTGGCTTGAAGCCCCAGAGTAAACTACAACATTGACTCGCTCGCTACTCTATTGCATTATTTGATGAAACGCGATTTTCATTTTCAACAAATTGAGAATGTTTTGAAATTAAGTGACGTTTCAACATCGATTTCATCATATAATTTTTTTTAAGTTATTCAATCAAAATAATTGTGTTATTTTTGGTTCATTTTTCGTTATTAACACCTCTTCAAAGGCCTCACATCCAATTAAGGGCCTCGAAAACCGAACCCAACCCAACCCACATTCCGTATCGACATGTATCCATCATCGTTAACGGGCGCAATAGATCGTGTAATTAGGACAACGGAGAAAACCTTCAAAATCGAAGAAGATTATCGATTTGCATGTCGACCTAATTTTTAAAACAACCTCAAGACCCATTTCTAAAGATAATCTCGTTTCGTTTTAATTTTTTTTTCTTTTTTTTCATTGAAAGTGTTTATAAAAAAAAATCTTACCTGAATTGTTGGGGTCGTTGTAGTAGGAGACGTAAAGTTGTTAACTTTTAGTGGAGTTCTCTTGATCACAGCCGTTGAGGAGGAGTCTGATTGCGTCGAATTCTTTTCGAACTTTTGCAGGGCGAATTTAATACTGGAAGGCATCGGTTTATTCCTCGCCGCTAATCGAGCTTTGTCTTCGACCACGAAATTTTTTACTAGCTTCTCTAAACGATTGTTATCCATCGTTGGTGCTTGAGCTAAAATTTCTATTGAAGGTTTCGCTGATGGTTGAGGTTTTAACATTGATCTAAAAAAATTAAATCATGAAATAATTTCTTTTAAGTTAATACTAATATTAAGTGTTAACCCTAATTTCGTAGTATCCCCTGCAGCATGACAAGAAATTAATTCCGCGGGGGCCAACCCCCTCGATTTCCAATTTTGATAAATCGCCTCCGCTTGATCGGAAATTTGTTTAGCGATTGCCGCAATATCCTCGTCAGGATCTCTTCTTCTCGCCGTCGTTGCCATTTTCTTATTCCAAGATCCGTCCCTATCCAGAGTATCCCGTGCTTCACATGAAGGTGAAGACTTCTTCAGCCTACCCGAGATTCCTTCTTGTCCAGTTTCATCCACATCCATTCCATCATTTTCATTATGACTTTATTACAAAAGACTTCTGCAAAAAATGACAATGACGGAGTTAGTTGACAATATTAAAAATTGATGCATTTTTAAATAAGAACATCATATAATCAATCATAGTTATGCCAACACCTTTTTGGGTGCTTTTGGGCGAGGGAGAGTTTTTAGAGGGGTCGTAAATTACAATATCCGGTTTAGTTCTTCCCCTTTTACGATCGATATAGTTCGGTTGGATTGAAAATGGATTGCTTGTTTGAGATAAAATCTTTTTGAGTAAACCTGTAAATGAGAAGCTTTGTAGATCGCCCTCAATAAATAAGGCGTGATGGTTTTTTGGCAACCTCATACAAAATTATAAATAGAGCTTGCACCGAGTCTAAACTAAACTAAATCCCGCTTTAAACCGGTCACCAAATCATCATTATCCTCTTTAAAATCAAAATTTTCCCTCCAATAAACAATCATTTCGATAATTGATTAAATTTCTTTCCCCAAGTTATTATGAAAATGAGTACGAAGCCATAAATGGTTACGGGTTACGGTCACGCGCGCGAATTAATCGAAAAATAGTGGGTTATGGAAATGAATCTATGGCCTTGATTCGTTGGGAGTATGGTTTTTATAATGTGGGTGGAAGTAAGTTGTAGTAACAGTTAAAAAAACATTCTTTGAAATCGTGTGCAGGAAGAATTAATGTTGGTATATTTAAAACAGATTCGATTAAAAATTCTAAAGCGTCGTGCGGATACCGTTTTACAGTTTTAAAGGCTACCGTAGAATAAATTAAGGCGGAAGAAGAAAAAATTACGAAGAAGAATGTTGCAAACGTGGAATAGATCGCTATAAACGATTTAAATCGAAAAGAGGTTCGTTTTATTTTTATGTTAGAAAGTTATTCGGGTTTAAAATAAACACCAATTTACCATTAAAGTTGCGAATTTAAATAACGACCACAACCTATTTCGTTTCACGGTTAATATGAAAGTTTTTTTCTTTTACGAGGTTGAACTTTTACTTAAAAGAAAATTCTATAAACCATCGATTTACGTTTTGTATATATCAACAATTATTTATTTAACAAGACGATTTAAAAGGATCAACAAGTTTCATCCTTATTCTTCTTTAAATGCTATATATATGTTAATAAACAAAATGTATATGTTATTAACCGTTTAGTAAAAATTTTTGAAAATTTATGTAGTTACTTAAAATAGATTTCACAATTTGTGATAATCATAGAAGAAATCCTCAGTATTTCAATTATAGAAGTCGCAATTCAATTTATCATTTACATGTTGAGATAAAAATTCTTAAACAAAATCGTAGTTTTTAAGAAAAAAATTGATGTGGTCGTATTCAAGAAATCGTATCTCAAGAATTAATTGAGATATCACTTTAAAATAAGAAGCAATTTGAAGCAAATTCAATTAGTATTTAATGTGGTTTAGATCGTTTCTTTATATCTATAAATCTCCTAGTTATGATTTTTTTATTAAATCATTGCAAAAACATAATCATATATGTTTGATAAAAATCAAGAAATTTTCAAAGAATCGTATCTCAAGAACTAAATGAGATACCGCTGTGAAATAAAGAGCAAATTGAAGAAAATTTTGTTACTATTTAAGTTGTTTAAGATCGTTTTTCCAAATCATCAAATCTCTGAATTATGATTTTTTGATTAAAGCTTTGCAAAAACGTAATTATATATATTTGTTAAAGATCAAGAAATTTTCAAAAATTCGTATCTCAAGAACTAATTGAGATATCACTTTGAAATAAGGAGCGATTTGGAGCAAATTGAATTAGTATATAATATGCTTGAGATCCTTTCTTCAAATCTTTGAATCTCCGATTTTTGATATTTTTATTAAATCTTTGCAAAAACGTAATCATATATGTTTGATAAAAATCAAGAAGTTTTCAAAGAATCGTATCTCAAGAACTAAATGAGATATCGCTCTGAAATAAAGAGCAATTCGAAGCAAATTTTGTTGTTAGTTAAGGAACCTAAGATCTTTGCTTCAAATATTTAAATCTCCGAGTTATGATTTTTTGATTAAAACTCTGCAAAATTTAATTATATGTGTTTAATAAAAAATCAAGAAATTTTCAAAGAATCGTACCTCAAGAACTAATTGAGATATAGTTCTGAAATAAGGAGCGATTTGGAGCAAATTGAATTAGTATTTAATATGCTTGAGATCCTTTCTTCAAATCTTTGAATCTCCGATTTTTTGATATTTTTATTAAATCTTTGCAAAAACGTAATCATATATCTTTGATAAAAATCAAGAAATTTTCAAAGAATCGTATCTCAAGAACTAAATGAGATATCGTTCTGAAATAAAGAGCAATTCGAAGCAAATTTTGTTGTTAGTTAAGGAACCTAAGATCTTTGCTTCAAATATTTAAATCTCCGAGTTATGATTTTTTGATTAAAACTCTGGAAAATTTAATTATATGTGTTTTATAAAAAATCAAGAAATTTTCAAAAAATCATACCTCAAGAACTAATTGAGATATAGTTCTGAAATAAAGAGCAAATTGAAGAAAATTTTGTTACTATTTAAGTTGCTTAAGATCGTTTTTCCAAATCATTAAATTTCTGAATTATGATTTTTTGATTAAAGCTTTGCAAAAACGTAATTATATATATTTGTTAATGATTAAGAAATTTTCAAAAATTCGTATCTCAAGAACTAATTGAGATATCACTTTGAAATAAGGAGCGATTTGGAGCAAATTGAATTAGTATTTAATATGCTTGAGATCCTTTCTTCAAATCTTTGAATCGACGAGTTATAATTTTTTGATTAAACCTCTGCAAAATTTAATTATGTGTTTAATAAAAAATCTAGGAATTTTCACAGAATCGTATCTCAAGAACTAAATGAGATATCGTTCTGAAATAAAGAGCAATTCGAAGCATATTTTGTTGTTAGTTAAGGAACCTAAGATCTTTGCTTCAAATATTTAAATTTCCGACTTATGATTTTTTGATTAAAACTCTGCAAAATTTAATTATATGTGTTTAATAAAAAATCAAGAAATTTTCAAAGAATCGTATCTCAAGAACTAAATGAGATATCGCTCTGAAATAAAGAGCAATTCGAAGCAAATTTTGTTGTTAGTTAAGGAACCTAAGATCTTTGCTTCAAATATTTAAATCTCCGAGTTATGATTTTTTGATTAAAACTCTGCAAAATTTAATTATATGTGTTTAATAAAAAATCAAGAAATTTTCAAAGAATCGTACCTCAAGAACTAATTGAGATATAGTTCTGAAATAAAGAGCAAATTGAAGAAAATTTTGTTACTATTTAAGTTGCTTAAGATCGTTTTTCCAAATCATTAAATCTCTGAATTATGATTTTTTGATAAAAGCTTTGCAAAAACGTAATTATATATATTTGTTAAAGATCAAGAAATTTTCAAAAATTCGTATCTCAAGAACTAATTGAGATATCACTTTGAAATAAGGAGCGATTTGGAGCAAATTGAATTAGTATTTAATATGCTTGAGATCCTTTCTTCAAATCTTTGAATCTCCGATTTTTGATATTTTTATTAAATCTTTGGAAAAACGTAATCATATATGTTTGATAAAATCAAGAAATTTTCAAAGAATCGTATCTCAAGAACTAAATGAGATATCGCTCTGAAATAAAGAGCAATTCGAAGCAAATTTTGTTGTTAGTTAAGGAACTTAAGATCTTTGCTTCAAATATTTAAATCTCCGAGTTATGATTTTTTGATTAAAACTCTGCAAAATTTAATTATATGTGTTTAATAAAAAAATCAAGAAATTTTCAAAGAATCGTATCTCAAGAACTAAATGAGATATCGTTCTGAAATAAAGAGCAATTCGAAGCAAATTTTTTTGTTAGTTAAGTTGCTTAAGATCGTTTTTCCAAATCATTAAATTTCTGAGTTATGATTTTTTGATTAAAGCTTTGCAAAAACGTAATTATATATATTTGTTAAAGATCAAGAAATTTTCAAAAATTCGTATCTCAAGAACTAATTGAGATATCACTTTGAAATAAGGAGCGATTTGGAGCAAATTGAATTAGTATTTAATATGCTTGAGATCCTTTGTTCAAATCTTTGAATCTCCGAGTTATAATTTTTTGATTAAAACTCTGCAAAATTTAATTATGTGTTTAATAAAAAATCAAGGAATTTTCAAAGAATCGTATCTCAAGAACTAAATGAGATATCGTTCTGAAATAAAGAGCAATTCGAAGCAAATTTTGTTGTTAGTTAAGGAACCTAAGATCTTTGCTTCAAATATTTAAATCTCCGAGTTATGATTTTTTGATTAAAACTCTGCAAAATTTAATTATATGTGTTTAATAAAAAATGAAGAAATTTTCAAAGAATCGTACCTCAAGAACTAATTGAGATATAGTTCTGAAATAAAGAGCAAATTGAAGAAAATTTTGTTACTATTTAAGTTGCTTAAGATCGTTTTTCCAAATCATTAAATTTCTGAGTTATGATTTTTTGATTAAAACTCTACAAAATGCAATTATATATGTTCAATAAAAATCAAGAAATTTTCAAAGAATCGTATCTCAAGAACTAATTGAGATATCGCTCTGAAATAAAGAGCAATTTGAAGCAAATTTTGTTGCTATTTAACGTGCTTAAGATTGTTTTTCCAAATCATTAAATCTCTGAGTTATGATTTTTTGATTAAAGCTTTGCAACAACGTAATTATATAAATTTGTTAAAAATCCTAACTTTTTTAACAATTCCTAACTTAATTGCTATAGGAGCTGTAATTGGCATATATACAAGCATACAGTATGTCTAAACTGCCAATTCTGTACACATATTGTATATATAAATAACCAATTGCCACATCAATTTTTAATTATAAATAGCCACATCAATTTTTTCATCCACGAGTACAGCGAATGAGTAATCGCTTTTTGTTATTATTATTTTCCGATTACAATACAAATATTATTCCATGTTGACGTAATTAAAATGAAATGGCTCTAAATGAATACATTTGCAACATAAATGAAACCGAGTACGCTTTTACACCGAGTAAAGTTGATGAAAATAAAATTAACCTTTAAAATCTAAGACATGTGCAACAAGTTGTTTCCTTCAAGATGTTTTCTTGAAAAGATAAGTGCTATAATTGAGAAAATTGCAGACAAAGAGATAAACGAGGGGGTATTATTGGAGTAGTTATGGAGTAAAACACGAAAGAAGGATGACAGACACGAAACGAGGGATAGAAACTGTGGGGAATACCAGATAGCGGCGGAATTTGCGAAGAGAAGTATTAATTATGAGGAGCTGAAAATGGTGTTCTGGAATGTAGCGGGGATCACAAATAAGGGTAGGCAGTTCTGGGAATATTTGAAGGGATTTGAGGGGTGGGCAAAGATTGAGAGAAAGTTACCAGAAAGCTATAGATGGGATTACGTGCTTGCAGAGAGGAGAAGTAAGAGATGAAGAGCGTGCGGATGTATTATAACAGGAATAGCGAGCGGAGTGATGGAGTACAGTAGGACGGAGGGGCGAAAAAAAAAAGAGAAGGTGCAGGTAGTCACAGTATATATAGCAACGTAATGAAAGAGACAATCAGGCAATGGAAAGATATGACAGAGGAGAGAAGAGAGGACTTTAATGCAAGAATATGGTAAGAAGGAGGAAGAGGGGTGATGGAGGACGAGGGAGAGGGGTCAAAGGATAAGATTTTGAATGGAAAAGGAAGGGAGATGCGGAGATGGGTAGAGGAGAGGGGATAGGAGATATTGAATGGGAATATGGAGGAAGGAGATGAAGGGGATATACCTATACGGGTGCAAGAGAGGCGTCCGTGATAAATTATGTGGTAGTACCAAGTAACCAAGTAATGTGGGAGAGGATAGAAAATTTTAGGGTTGGGGCGATGGTAGAGTCGGATCATCAGCCGCTAGAAGTGCGCATAAAGGGAGCGTGATGAAGAAGGAACAGAAAGATAATGGAGGATGGTGAAAAACACATTAGGGTAGATTGGTCGAAAGAGGGGATAGAACATTATAGGGGAAAGTTGGCAAGCTGGGGTCAAAGGGTGGAGGTGGTCGACGAGTTGAATAAACTAATTGAGGCGGTTGAAGAAAGAGAGTGGGCGACGGAGGATCAGATTGGGAAGAAATGAATGGTGGGATAGGGAATGCAGAGAGGCTAAGAGAGAAGCTAGAGGGAAACTGAGATAGTGGCAGAGAGGGGAGGTAGAGATAGGTAGATATATAGAAACCACGAGAAACTACTGGCTAAACTACGAGCTGAAGGAAAGGGCGGCCGAGAAGATTAAGGAGTTAAAAGAGGACAATGAGGTATGGAGATACTTAAAGATGATGAGGAAGGGAAGAGAGGATGTCAGCAGAAATATACAAATGAGTGAATGGAGAACCTACTTTATGAGATTGTTGGGAGGAGTGGAAGAGAGAACTTGGAAAAGAGTCTTACAAAGGGGCAAATGGGTGGTGTGGTGATAGGAGGAACAAAGGTGTACGCCTTGGCGTATGCGGACGATTTGGTGGTCGTGGCTAAAGAGGCGGTGGAGATGAAGGAGATGATGAGGTTCCTGGAAAGATATTTTAAAGCGAAGGGGTTGGAGGTAAACGTCGAGAAAACAAAGATAATGAAGTTCTGCAAAGGAGGGAGAATAAGAAAGGAGGAGTGAAGGTGGTAGGGAAGTGAGAGTGAGGGAAGTGATATGGTTTCACGGAAAGCAATATCGGTGCGCATGTGAGAGCAATGGCAAAAAGGGCGAACAAAGTGACGAGACAGGTTTGGGGATTGTTCTACATACGGTCCCGATCCAACCAAGAACAGATTCATTGATGCGACTATATTTTCACAGCTCCTCTATGCTTGTCGAGCATGGAAAGATGTATGCAGCATAAAGAGAAACACCGAAGGCTTGCACAAAGTACCACCTCTTTGTACGTATTTTAATCCGAACGTGCAGTGTTTACCGGACTTGTACAACGGAAGCACTCCAAATCATTGCAAATTCCATGCCTATGGATTTGAAAATTAACTGTACTTAACTTAAACGAAACTATGGCAAAGTGGGAAGAAGGTCAGAGAACTGGTGCAGAAAGGGAGGAGGCTGTGGCGAATCGGGAAAGCAGAGGGCATAGATCCACTAGAAAGGCTGAGTGAATCAAGAGGTTAATAAGAGACTTGAAATGCTGGGTGGAGAGGAAGATGGATTACCATCTGTGTCAGTCTTTCATTCGCCACGGATGTTTTAAAGCCTACCTCTATAAATATAAGAGAAGTTCCACCAAGACGTGTGCATATTGTGAGGGAAGAGACGATGTAGAGTACACCATCTACTACTGTACAAGATGGGCAAATAAAAGATGCCAAATAACGACAAATAGGAGACATAACACCGGAGAACATAGTCAACCATATGCTAGAGACAGAGGAAAAGTGGAAACTCGTAGCTGAGTACATTAAAAGTATATTGGCGGAGAAAGAGACGGAAGAGAGGCACACACAGAGGGAAGCTCGTCAAGAAGACATATATGAAGCAGAGGAAGAATGAAGCTTTGAGATGAGGCTGCGGAAAGAAGATCCAGCTTTCCCAGTACGTACCATTGAGACTGCAAAGCAAAAAGCTTGTGGGTGTTTTCTTTGTTTAGCACCAGCAGGGGAAGAATCGAAGCAGTAACTCAAGGAGGCGAATCTGACCGAGGAAATGGGCGATTTGACTGAAGGGGGAGACTATTCCCCCCTTCCCGGTATGAATTTTTAATAAATATAAACAAAAAGAGGGTAGATGACTTGGAGATGTATATGTACTACATATTAGAACGTAAAGAGAAAAATTGTATATTAAATAAACAATAAAATGCTTTAATTATAAGTTGAGATTAATTCTTGATTAAATACGATTTTAAACTAAGTATAGTTTATGTAATTACGTTATTAAAGAAATTAGGCTGAAAGAAAGATAATTAAGATGTTATCGTAACCTCAAAGTTGGTTTTGTTCATAACATTAATACGATTATATTTTTAAACGAAATAAAGTTCTTAAAAACAAATTTAACTTACGTTTTGTTATCTTTTTAATAAAATCGGTTTGATTTTGATTATTTCGAACAAAAAACGCATTTACATCTTTTAAATAATCTTTGACATTTATGTGTTGACGTTGAATCTTTTTTACTGCCAACATCGAAAAATTAAAATTACTGTGTAAGAAAATTTTAGTAATTAATCGAATTATTTTATGTTTTTAATTAATTAATTTCGATTTTAGGTAAATATTTGAAATAAGAAAATCAAATTTGATACATCTATTAATAAATTTGATTTTAAATCGTAAAATTTTATTCTTACCTTTTGAAATGTCACCAAATCTTGAAATATTTTTTTTATTTTAAACAAATTATTATAAAATAAGGTCCATTCTTGTTTAAATACGATTTCAAACTGAGTATATCTTATGTAATTACGTTATTAAAGAGTTTAGACTGAAAGAAAAAACATTAAGATGTAATCGTAACCTCAAATTTGGTTTTGTTCATAACATTAATAGGATTATATTTTAAACGAAATAAAGTTCTTAAATACATAAATTTAACTTACGTTTTGTTATTTTTTTAATAAAATCGGTTTGATTTTGATTATTTCGAACAAAAAACGCATTTACATCTTTTAAATAATCTTTGACATTTATGTGTTGACGTTGAATCTTTTTTACTGCCAACATCGAAAAATTAAAATTACTGTGTAAGAAAATTTTAGTAATTAATCGAATTATTTTATGTTTTTAATTAATTAATTTCGATTTTAGGTAAATATTTGAAATAAGAAAATCAAATTTGATACATCTATTAATAAATTTGATTTTAAATCGTAAAATTTTATTCTTACCTTTTGAAATGTCACCAAATCTTGAAATATTTTTTTTATTTTAAACAAATTATTATAAATTCAGGTCCATTCTTGTTTAAATACGATTTCAAACTGAGTATATCTTATGTAATTACGTTATTAAAGAGTTTAGACTGAAAGAAAAAACATTAAGATGTAATCGTAACCTCAAATTTGGTTTTGTTCATAACATTAATAGGATTATATTTTAAACGAAATAAAGTTCTTAAATACATAAATTTAACTTACGTTTTGTTATTTTTTTAATAAAATCGGTTTGATTTTGATTATTTCGAACAAAAAACGCATTTACATCTTTTAAATAATCTTTGACATTTATGTGTTGACGTTGAATCTTTTTTACTGCCAACATCGAAAAATTAAAATTACTGTGTAAGAAAATTTTAGTAATTAACCGAATTATTTTATGTTTTTAATTAATTAATTTCGATTTTAGGTAAATATTTGAAATAAGAAAATCAAATTTGATACATCTATTAATAAATTTGATTTTAAATCGTAAAATTTTATTCTTACCTTTTGAAATGTCACCAAATCTTGAAATATTTTTTTTATTTTAAACAAATTATTATAAATTCAGGTCCATTCTTGTTTAAATACGATTTCAAACTGAGTATATCTTATGTAATTACGTTATTAAAGAGTTTAGACTGAAAGAAAAAACATTAAGATGTAATCGTAACCTCAAATTTGGTTTTGTTCATAACATTAATAGGATTATATTTTAAACGAAATAAAGTTCTTAAATACATAAATTTAACTTACGTTTTGTTATTTTTTTAATAAAATCGGTTTGATTTTGATTATTTCGAACAAAAAACGCATTTACATCTTTTAAATAATCTTTGACATTTATGTGTTGACGTTGAATCTTTTTTACTGCCAACATCGAAAAATTAAAATTACTGTGTAAGAAAATTTTAGTAATTAATCGAATTATTTTATGTTTTTAATTAATTAATTTCGATTTTAGGTAAATATTTGAAATAAGAAAATCAAATTTGATACATCTATTAATAAATTTGATTTTAAATCGTAAAATTTTATTCTTACCTTTTGAAATGTCACCAAATCTTGAAATATTTTTTTTATTTTAAACAAATTATTATAAATTCAGGTCCATTCTTGTTTAAATACGATTTCAAACTGAGTATATCTTATGTAATTACGTTATTAAAGAGTTTAGACTGAAAGAAAAAACATTAAGATGTAATCGTAACCTCAAATTTGGTTTTGTTCATAACATTAATAGGATTATATTTTAAACGAAATAAAGTTCTTAAATACATAAATTTAACTTACGTTTTGTTATTTTTTTAATAAAATCGGTTTGATTTTGATTATTTCGAGCAAAAAACGCATTTACAACTTTTAAATAATCTTTGACATTTATGCGTTGACGTTGAATCTTTTTTACTGCCAACATCGAAAAATTAAAATTACAGTGTAAGAAAATTTTAGTAATTAATCGAATTATTTTATGTTTTTAATTAATTAATTTCGATTTTAGGTAAATATTTGAAATAAGAAAATCAAATTTGATACATCTATTAATAAATTTGATTTTAAATCGTAAAATTTTATTCTTACCTTTTGAAATGTCACCAAATCTTGAAATATTTTTTTTATTTTAAACAAATTATTATAAATTCAGGTCCATTCTTGTTTAAATACGATTTCAAACTGAGTATATCTTATGTAATTACGTTATTAAAGAGTTTAGACTGAAAGAAAAAACATTAAGATGTAATCGTAACCTCAAATTTGGTTTTGTTCATAACATTAATAGGATTATATTTTAAACGAAATAAAGTTCTTAAATACATAAATTTAACTTACGTTTTGTTATTTTTTTAATAAAATCGGTTTGATTTTGATTATTTCGAGCAAAAAACGCATTTACAACTTTTAAATAATCTTTGACATTTATGCGTTGACGTTGAATCTTTTTTACTGCCAACATCGAAAAATTAAAATTACAGTGTAAGAAAATTTTAGTAATTAATCGAATTATTTTATGTTTTTAATTAATTAATTTCGATTTTAGGTAAATATTTGAAATAAGAAAATCAAATTTGATACATCTATTAATAAATTTGATTTTAAATCGTAAAATTTTATTCTTACCTTTTGAAATGTCACCAAATCTTGAAATATTTTTTTTATTTTAAACAAATTATTATAAATTCAGGTCCATTCTTGTTTAAATACGATTTCAAATTGAGTATATCTTATGTAATTACCTTGTTAAAGAGTTTAGACTGAAAGAAAAAAAAATAAGATGTAATCGTAACCTCAAATTTGGTTTTGTTCATAACATTAATAGGATTATATTTTAAACGAAATAAAGTTCTTAAATACATAAATTTAACTTACGTTTTGTTATTTTTTTAATAAAATCGGTTTGATTTTGATTATTTCGAGCAAAAAACGCATTTACAACTTTTAAATAATCTTTGACATTTATGTGTTGAAATTGAATCTTTTTTATTGCCAACTTCGAAAAAACTTAAAATTACTAGGTAATGAAATTTAACTTACTTTACTTATTTTTTTTTTAGTAAAATCGTTTAAAAGCATATTAAATTTATATATTTTTTTAATATTAATGTTTGAATCGAAATTAATTAATTGAAAACATGAAATAAATCAAATAATGACTTCACTAGTAATTTAATTTTTCGAAGTTGGCAGTTAAGAAAAGTCAACGTCAATACATAAATGTCGAAGATTATTTAATTTTTTTTCTTTTATTAGAAGTTAAATTTATTAACTTAATTCTTGTGGTTAGTGATAATTAGTTATGAATATGGGTCGAAAAGAGGTCATATCGATATTCTCCGATGGTGGTGATAGAAATCAGGAAGCTAAGTGGAGGTATGAAGGTAATGTGCATCATTGTTCTTTAATAATATTCATTTAAATGAATAATTAAACTTTATGTATCCTGTAATGTATATTGATTAATACCTAAAATTCAAAATCATAAAACTTGAAGTTCTTGAAGAATACTTCTGTGCTTTAGATGTGCCATAACTTTGAACGAAACGATAGAAGCACCTATTACTCCTTTTTCATTTGAAAATTTATGAGAGAAACTTTTTCTGACACAAATGAATTGATAATCTTTGCAAGAGAGTTGCTAAAAAAGAAAATTAGTTTGTGTATTTAGATTTGGGCGATGTTTAAGAAACCTGTAAAGACTTTAAAGACTTCTAAAGGGAGAATAATGAGAGGAGTGGATCTTAAAATATTTCAAGAAAAAAGCACTCCTTTAAAGGCATTAAAAACAATTCATATTGTTATTTAATCTTTTTTTTTGATATTTTTATACATTAGATCTTATTAATTTGCTTCAAATGTAGATTAAATAGATTTACTAAATTTCTATCAGTATTTTGACAATTTATGGTTCTAAAATCATACTTATTGATCTATTTCACTGTTTTATAAGTTTAGAGTCGCTTTCTATTAAAAATAACCGTTGATCCACTATATACTGGAAGTTAGGGTGAAACTTATGAAGAAACAACTCTTTAATCTTTGCATTCTAATAATTTGTGAATTTATATCTCTAAAAGAAGTGTCTAATACCTGAAATTTTGATCGTATTCACCCCATGTTACAGTATTTTAGCACAATCAAAACTAGTAAAGAATAAAATTTTGAGATCAGACTGAACTTGAACGTAAAACGAAATCAACGTTATGCGTTATATCCTAGTTTCGGGATTAGTTATTCGAGTAGGAGTTATCAGCATGATTAATATCGACAATAAATATCGAGAATAATTTGTCATAGTCTCATTATTATGGTAATAAATAGAACTAAGTATCATGTCATGAATTTCTGAATAAAAATTGTCACTACTTGTAAACATCTACTCGATTTTCGCTGTAAGCTATCTTCATAAATTTTTGTGCATTTTAAAATTGTGCATTCTTTTGCTAAAGCTAAAACCATTCTCTTTGGTTAGCTTTGGAGTAGCTTTAGAAAACTTCGATTTATGTGAGCCTTAAAAGTTTTTCTACAATCTTAGAATTGGTCTTACTTAATTTCATCAAGTCTTCATAATCTCTAAGTCTTCATAATGCTTGCTATTATTAGTACATCACTGCATTAATGATTTTGTTAGATTTAACTCACAATTTTGAGTTATAAACAGAAAAAAATTCGTTTCCATGTTTTGTAGGTATATTTAGAATTCCATAATTATTTTTAGAATTATTCTTTGCATACTTCAGTACAGTGAAAACTGGGAACGAAATCTGAAGATAAAGAGATCAACTTTATGCGTTATATCCTTAGTTATTCGGGTAGGGGTTAGCTCTAGAATGCATGATTATTCTTTACCGAGATAATACCGATATGATGAGTTTTAAATTACTACATAAAGATAAAAATGAACCTATCGAGCATAATTCAGCTTAATTTTATTAGTAAAATAGTGGTAATAAATTGCTAAAACCGAAAAAAAAATTTTCACTACTTAAAAACATCTAAAGTCTGTGCAAAAAGTCAAGGTCCTTCACTTTATAGTTTGATATCTTCGTAACCGCTCAATAAAAAAAAATGTGGTAAAGTCATTTTAACAACCTGAAAATTTCTGTATATTTTATGTTAATTTGGAAATTAGAATTTAGTTTTTCTTTTATCGCGAGTTAAATGAAAAAAGTACTCGGTTTTCGCGCGTGCTAAATTTGTCTACTTTGCGAATTTTTTTCTCAAAAACTAGTTGACGAAAATTTTTCAAATTTGAATTGGTGGTAAACTGATGCCTTCTTAATGTGATTTATATTTTATTTTATTGATGTTCCGTACAGTTTCGCGGAAAATCGCGGTTTAGTAGGATTTGAGCGCGATCTTTACTAAAATATGATAAATAATGTCGTTGTCGTTGTAATTTTGTAAAAAGATTTAATGGAATTAGAAACTAAAGAGAAACAGAAATAAGTAAACTCTTTTGTAGGTATATTTAGAATTCCATAATTATTTTTAGAATTATTCTATGCATAGTTCAGCACAGTGAAAACTGGGATCGAAATCTGAAGATAAAGAGATCAACTTTATGCGTTATATCCTTAGTTATTCAGGTAGGGGTTAGCTCTAGAATGCATGATTATTCTTTACCGAGATAATAGCGATATGATGAGTTTTAAATTACTATATAAAGATAAAAATGAACCTATCGAGCATGATTCAGCTTAATTTTATTACTAAAATAGTGGTAATAAATTGCTAAAACCGAAAAAAAATTTTCACTACTTAAAAACGTCTAAAGTCTGTGCAAAAAGTCAAGGCCCTTCACTTTATAGTTTGATATCTTCGTAACCGCTCAATAAAAAAAATTGTGGTAAAGTCATTTTAACAAACTGAAAATTGCTGTATATCATATGTTAATTTGGAAATTAGAATTTAGTTTTTCTTTTATCGCGAGTTAAATGAAAAAAGTACTCGGTTTTCGCGTGTGCTAAATTTGTCTACTTTGCGAATTTTTTTTCTCAAAAACTAGTTGACAAAAATTTTTCAAATTTGAATTGGTGGTAAACTGATGCCTTCTTAATGTGATTTATATTTTATTTTATTGATGTTCCGTACAGTTTCGCGGAAAATCGCGGTTTAGTAGGATTTGAGCGCGATTTTTACTAAAATATGATAAATAATGTCGTTGTCGTTGTAACTTTGTGAAAAGATTTAATGGAATTAGAAACTAAAGAGAAACAGAAATAAGTAAACTCTTTTGCAGGTATATTTAGAATTCCATAATTATTTTTAGAATTATTCTATGCATAGTTCAGCACAGTGAAAACTGGGAACGAAATCTGAAGATAAAGAGATCAACTTTATGCGTTATATCCTTAGTTATTCGGGTAGGGGTTAGCTCTAGAATGCATGATTATTCTTTACCGAGATAATAGCGATATGATGAGTTTTAAATTACTATATAAAGATAAAAATGAACCTATCAAGCATGATTCAGCTTAATTTTATTAGTAAAATAGTGGTAATAAATTGCTAAAACCGAAAAAAAAATTTTCACTACTTAAAAACATCTAAAGTCTGTGCAAAAAGTCAAGGTCCTTCACTTTATAGTTTGATATCTTCGTAACCGCTCAATAAAAAAAAATGTGGTAAAGTCATTTTAACAACCTGAAAATTTCTGTATATTTTATGTTAATTTGGAAATTAGAATTTAGTTTTTCTTTTATCGCGAGTTAAATGAAAAAAGTACTCGGTTTTCGCGCGTGCTAAATTTGTCTACTTTGCGAATTTTTTTCTCAAAAACTAGTTGACGAAAATTTTTCAAATTTGAATTGGTGGTAAACTGATGCCTTCTTAATGTGATTTATATTTTATTTTATTGATGTTCCGTACAGTTTCGCGGAAAATCGCGGTTTAGTAGGATTTGAGCGCGATTTTTACTAAAATATTATAAATAATGTCGTTGTCGTTGTAACTTTGTGAAAAGATTTAATGGAATTAGAAACTAAAGAGAAACAGAAATAAGTAAACTCTTTTGCAGGTATATTTAGAATTCCATAATTATTTTTAGAATTATTCTATGCATACTTCAGTACAGTGAAAACTGGGAACGAAATCTGAAGATAAAGAGATCAACTTTATGCGTTATATCCTTAGTTATTCGGGTAGGGGTTAGCTCTAGAATGCATGATTATTCTTTACCGAGATAATAGCGATATGATGAGTTTTAAATTACTATATAAAGATAAAAATGAACCTATCGAGCATGATTCAGCTTAATTTTATTACTAAAATAGTGGTAATAAATTGCTAAAACCGAAAAAAAATTTTCACTACTTAAAAACGTCTAAAGTCTGTGCAAAAAGTCAAGGCCCTTCACTTTATAGTTTGATATCTTCGTAACCGCTCAATAAAAAAAATTGTGGTAAAGTCATTTTAACAAACTGAAAATTTCTGTATATTTTATGTTAATTTGGAAATTAGAATTTAGTTTTTCTTTTATCGCGAGTTAAATGAAAAAAGTACTCGGTTTTCGCGCGTGCTAACAACTTTGTCTATTTTGCGAATTTTTTTCTCAAAAACTAGTTGACGAAAATTTTTCAAATTTGAATTGGTGGTAAACTGATGCCTTCTTAATGTGATTTATATTTTATTTTATTGATGTTCCGTACAGTTTCGCGGAAAATCGCGGTTTAGTAGGATTTGAGCGCGATTTTTACTAAAATATTATAAATAATGTCGTTGTCGTTGTAACTTTGTGAAAAGATTTAATGGAATTAGAAACTAAAGAGAAACAGAAATAAGTAAACTCTTTTGCAGGTATATTTAGAATTCCATAATTATTTTTAGAATTATTCTATGCATACTTCAGTACAGTGAAAACTGGGAACGAAATCTGAAGATAAAGAGATCAACTTTATGCGTTATATCCTTAGTTATTCGGGTAGGGGTTAGCTCTAGAATGCATGATTATTCTTTACCGAGATAATAGCGATATGATGAGTTTTAAATTACTATATAAAGATAAAAATGAACCTATCGAGCATGATTCAGCTTAATTTTATTACTAAAATAGTGGTAATAAATTGCTAAAACCGAAAAAAAATTTTCACTACTTAAAAACGTCTAAAGTCTGTGCAAAAAGTCAAGGCCCTTCACTTTATAGTTTGATATCTTCGTAACCGCTCAATAAAAAAAATTGTGGTAAAGTCATTTTAACAAACTGAAAATTTCTGTATATTTTATGTTAATTTGGAAATTAGAATTTAGTTTTTCTTTTATCGCGAGTTAAATGAAAAAAGTACTCGGTTTTCGCGCGTGCTAACAACTTTGTCTATTTTGCGAATTTTTTTCTCAAAAACTAGTTGACGAAAATTTTTCAAATTTGAATTGGTGGTAAACTGATGCCTTCTTAATGTGATTTATATTTTATTTTATTGATGTTCCGTACAGTTTCGCGGAAAATCGCGGTTTAGGAGCATTTGAGCGCGATTTTTACCAAAATATGATAAATAATGTCGTTGTCGTTATAACTTTGTAAAAAGATTTCGATAAAAATGAACCTATCGAGCATGATTCAGCTTAATTTTATTAGTAAAATAGTGGTAATAAATTGCTAAAACCGAAAAAAAAATGTTCACTACTTAAAAACATCTAAAGTCTATGCAAAAAGTCAAGGCCCTTCACTTTATAGTTTGATATCTTCGTAACCGCTCAATGAAAAGAATTGTGGTAAAGTAATTTTAACAAACTGAAAATTTCTGTATATTTTATGTTAATTTGGAAATTAGAATTTAGTTTTTCTTTTATCGCGAGTTAAATGAAAAAGGTACTCGGTTTTCGCGCGTGCTAACAACTTTGTCTATTTTGCGAATTTTTTTCTCAAAAACTAGTTGACGAAAATTTTTCAAATTTGAATTGGTGGTAAACTGATGCCTTCTTAATGTGATTCATATTTTATTTTATTGATGTTATTTAATATGATAAATAATGTCGTTGTCGAATTCCGTTATCACTTTTTCAAACTTTTGACTTTCTAATTTTGTAAAAAGATTTTATGGAATTAGAAACTAAAGAGAAATAGAAATGAACAATGTGGGAGAGGTTATGGAGACGTGGTTTTGAAAAACTGATAGACTGATAGGAATCTGATAAACTACATTACTTGACAAATTTTTGTAAAAATCTAATATTAAAAAAAAATGTTATTATTAATGTGTTATTAAATGTTATTGTTATTAAATTTTTTAATATGTGGTGTAACAACGTGGTCTATTTCACATCTTTTAATTTGGACGTAATACATACGTATTTAAATTTGTTGGTTAGCTTCATAACAATCTAAGATTTGTCCTCTGAAAAAGGTACAATATAGAACTGAAATATTAAGATCTATGAATTGATTGTCGTTTAATTAATCCACTATCCTATCCTGGAACAATTAATTAACGTGTTACTAACGGGATAGAACAAATATTTCCTACTATGTTTCAATTAAACGGTTTTTGAGAAAAAAATCGCAAAGTAGACAAAGTTACCGGCACTCACAAAATTGGGTCCTTTTTCACTTAACTCGTGATAAAAGAAAAATCAAAGATCCGATAATTTCCAAATTAAGACATCATATGCAAAAATGTTCACTGATTACAAAAAACTTTACCGCAACTTTTTTCATTGAGCGATTACAAAGAAATCTATCTCTAAAGTGAGGGGCCTTGACTTTTTGCACGAACTTTAGTCTCCATAATCAGAATAATTTCGTTGTAAGCAAGCTTCCTTCAAAAGTCCTTTTTTTATGTTTAATAGTCTATGCATTTCATAATTATTTTTTGAATTACTTTATACAAAAGGCAATATCACAATTTAGTAATTGTTCTTTAGATAATAACCATATACTTGAATTTATTTACAACCCAACATTTTCTCCCTCTAATTGTTTTTACCATTCTAATAATTGAACATATTTTTAGGCACTTTAAAACGTACATGGTTTGGCATAGAGATCTCAATCTTAGGTTTCTGTAGTGCCGTCCTAAGATATTTGGAGTCCCAGGGCAGTGTGTCCCTTTTTCATACAAAATAAATAAAGGATTCTGGTTATGGATGTGGTGTTAATTTTAGTTTTATCTCAATTCAAATATACAAAATCAGTTTGTAAAGTACTCTATTTCAAAAACTATTTAAACCAACCCAACCCAATCCTGCATACTTGAAGTAAAGTAAACTACTACTAGCACTAAATCTAGAACTTAGAATCATCCGGGTTTAGCAGTCTAAAGAGACGTACGGCTAAACCCGGATGATTCTCGTTCTAGAGCCCGAGTTAGATCTATCTAATGATATAAATCTAGAACTAACACTAGATCTAGAAGTGGAAAGATTCGGGTCTAAGTCTAGTGTTAGTTCTAGTTTTATTTTAACAGAAATATACAGGGTTGTCAAATTAGTTTGTAAAGTACTCTATTTCAGAAATTATTCTAGTTCTAAGCCAACCCAACCCAATTTTAAAATGTGGAACTTAAAATCCGCTGACTTAAATATAAGATCATTTATGCTGAATGTTTCTAGCTTACGTGATTTTCTGTCTGACTCGAGCATGGACATAGTTGCTCTTTCTGAGTATAGGCTTTCTGATTTGGATGTCGATCATTTGGTTACTGCTCCATTTACGTGATGGTGATGTGGCGGTTGACGTATAGACCATCACATACATATTACTCATTATTTTTGAGTAATTCTACTGCAAACTGTTTGTTGTTGACAGATCGAATTATTTTCTTGCCAATGTTCTTAAATCTGGGAGTCCTGATTCACTTCTTTTATCCTCTTTTCTGAAGGATGCAATTGACCAAAGTAGGACAACTGCTTCAACCGCCATCCTTTTGGATCTAATTATCACATTCGATCTTTCCTTAATTCGTGCTTCGGGAGTGAATGATTGTCCTTTTTTTGATCATGATGTTGTCTTGCTTGAGAGTAAATTTGCTTTGAGATCCGAAACCAAAATTTAATTGCGACTTATCTCAAATTCCCTTCGATCATATTTTGAGATTGAATCTATCAATGATAAGGTGAACTATTTACTCTGTGTTCTTTCTGAGGCCAGTCCTCCATGGTTAACTCAGAATTTTAGATGACTGGCAACTTAACACAACAGCAATTTAACCTCTAGTGCAGAATAATGCTAATAATAAAAACACGTGTCATCATTGCTGTGGAAGTATACCGGATCATCTTAAAACGGCTGATAAGCTAAATGAAGCTCCAAAATGAAGTTCAATGAATAAGCTGATAAGCTCAATGAAGCTCTAAAAGAAGCTCTAAATGACTTTTTCATTGGTGGGGACGTGTGATGTTAGAGATAATGTGGATTTGTACAGTGATACTTCTCTTTCTAATAGAAACTTTGAATCCTCTACGATTGAGGAGAGTACTCTGGGTGATGTTATCAATGCCTTTAAGTCCTCTTCAGCAGGTGCAGATGGTATTAGTTCTTATATGTTAAAATTATGCTATTCCCCTACGCTACGCATATTATCAACACTTGTTTAATTGAAGGTACGGTGCCAGATTGTTAGAAGCATGCTATTATAAAACCTATTCCAAAAAAATCTGTACCTTCTTCGTTTCGTGATTTGCGACCTATCAGTATCCTCCTATTTCTTTCTAAGGTGTTTCATTTTGCTAACTCATACGATATTTTTCCTCCTACGCAGTCTGGCTTCAGAAAGGGATATAGCTGCACAACTACAATGTTGGCAGTCACAGACGACATCAGAACGGCTACTGATAGAGGTGATATTACAAAGGTGACGTTGCTAGATTACAGTAGGGCATTTGATACGGTAAATCATTGTACTTTTTTTTGCCTCATTTGTGATTATTTATCTAATCGTTTCCAAAAAGTTGAAATTGATAATGTGTTGTCTTTTGCCAGGAAAGTTGTACATGGTGTAACCCTGTTGGTGGTTGCACGCTTCCTTTTGTAGATGCATTTAAAAGTCTAGGCCTTTCCCTTCCAAATGATTTCTGATATGCAGCTCAAGTGAGTCGGTATATACAAAACATTTACTCGAGTTTGCATATGCTGTATCCTCACCGTTCATACCTTCCTCTTCATTTGAAGAAAAGATTATGCAAAATAATGGTACCAGTACTGGGGCAATGAAAGATCAAGAATGTTCTCGAATTACCTCCTCGGGTTTGTTTTCCAGAGGCAATATCAAGTCTTCTGGAAACATTTCAAGTCTTCTGGAAGCATTTCAAGGTTTCTGGAAGCATTTCAAGGTTTCTGGAAGCATTTCAAGTCTTTTGGAAGCAATATCAAGCTTTTCAGAGGCAGTATCGCGTCTTCTGGAAACGGTTACAATCTTTTGGACGCATTTTAAGCCTTTTGGAAGCAGTATCAAGTCATCAAGAAACAGTATCAAGTCTTTTGAAAGTATACCAAGGTCCCTTGTGTCAAGTCATCTTGAAGCAATATTATGTTATCTAGTAGTACATCAAGTCTGCTAGATCCAGTATCCAGTTCCAGATGAAACCATTAGCAATTTTCACTATTTCAAAAGCTATTCATTATAGAGGCCCTCAATAAAAAAATTCTTCAGATGCACGGCTAAACCCAACCCAACCCAAGCTTGTATATTTGCACTAAAGTAAATCTAGAACTAAGACTAGATCTAGAACTAGAATCGTTCGGGTTTAGCCATGCGTTTGAAGACACCCCAGGGCTGTGGCTCTATTACCCCTTAGGTTTAGGACGATGCTGAGTTTATGGCTTTTATTTTTAGATTTCAAAATATTTTCGTCATCCACAACATGGTGTTCAGCAGAAAGAAAATACTCCATCTCTCTCTAACACATAAAAAGGTTCAACGTTCGCGTCATCTAATAACCGGCACCTCTTTTCTTTGCATCTAATATCAGTTATCGAGTTTAATATCTAAACACTAAATTGCATCGAGGAATGCGATACTTCATCGACGTCTTTACGGTTCCTCATGAAGAAAAGTGATCTCTCAAGGTCATAAGCGATATTGTTTTACATAACGATGTCTTCTCTTTAATACATTAATATTGAAGTAAGATAGAACAATGAATAAGGTGGATTTAGGTTATAATTGGTCACATTCAACATCAAATGAATCCCCCCTCTTTCGCGGAGCAAAAATTAGCGTTAATAAACAACATCGTCCTACGCGAAAACTTTCAAGAGAACTTAATCGCCCCATTTAACCTCGTAAACTAAAGCGAGCAGTATTAAAAAAGAAAATAATCTTATCTTAAATTTAAAAGTTACGCTGTTTGCTTTTTTAACTGCGCGATAAAATTTTAACCGGCCGTTTTTGTTAAATTTCACGATTACGATGAAATTTCGTGGTTCAATTTTAAACGGGTCGTTGACATTTATCCTTAGAGAACACCGCCTTCGACTATTCTTCGTCGTTGAACCGACGAGAGGGACGAGAGTCAGTGTATGGTGGGTATAGGTACCTGCACTTATTCTTATTTTTAGGCCTCCTCTTTGGTTTATTGCATTCCGAAGGAGCGGCAGTGATGTTAACGATACCATTAGGTTCGGTAAATCGAACCGGGAAACGTGTATATTTAGTCTTGGCGGTTGTACACTGTCCAAGATACAAGAAAAAATGCCTTCATAATTCTTTAAAATTTTTTTTCGTTTATTTTCATGTTTCGATTAGTTTTGTAGTCTTGGTTTGGATTGAGTTGGAGGTCTTAAATTTCTAAAATTGAAACGAAACGTTTTTATTGCTTCTCAAATTTGGGTCAGACTTTAATGCCCGGTTTCTTGTATGTTATAAGTATTGAGTAGATGTCGGAGCGACAGTTATTGGATCGATATCTTTTATCGAGTCGATATTGCCTATTTCTTTTTTAATAGGAAACAAATAATGTCTTAACAAAAATAAAAAATTGCCGAACAAGAAATTAACAATAATGAAAATTAACGAAAGAAAATCAAATAATAACGAAAATGATTTGTAAAAGAACATAATTAACTGATACGAAAACATTTTAAAGGCTCAATTATACAGAGAACAGTTTAGGTAAATTATAATTATTATTAATTTCAAAAAAATCATAAAAAATCAGGTCAACTTCAATAATCTTTATCTCAAAAACGAATAAAAATTTTCTAATTTGTTTCTCACCGTGACAAAACAGACATTTACCTCTACAAATTTTGAATGTATCATTAAAATATCTGAAGAATTCGATTTTTGGTTATTTTTATTTAACTTGAGATAGCCATAAATGTTCACGTTGAATTTAATGATTTATATCTCAAAAACGAATAAAGATTTTCTAATTTGGTTCTTACCATGACAAAATCGACATTTGCCTCTATAAATTTTGAATGTATCATTAAAATATCTCAAGAATTCGATTTTTGGTGATTTTTAATTAACTTGAGATAGCCATAAATATTCACGTTAAATTTAATGATTTATATCTCAAAAACGAATAAATATTTTTAATATCCGATTTCATCTCCAGAAAATAGACGTTTTCCTCTATAAATCATGAATAGTTCATTAAGTTATCTTAAGAATTCGATTCTTCGTGATTTTTTAAAACAAGATTATTAATTTCAAAAAATCATAAAAAATTAGGTTAACTTAAATAATCTTTATCTCAAAAACGAATAAAGATTTTCTAATTTGGCTCTCACCATGACAAAATAGACACTTGTCTCTATAAATATTGAATGTATCATTAAAATATCTCAAGAATTCGATTTTTGGTGATTTTTAATTAACTTGAGATAGCCGTAAATGTTCACGTTAAATTTAATGATTTATATCTCAAAAACGAATAAAGATTTTCTAATTTGGCTCTCACCATGACAAAATAGACACTTGTCTCTATAAATATTGAATGTATCATTAAAATATCTCAAGAATTCGATTTTTGGTGATTTTTAATTAACTTGAGATAGCCGTAAATGTTCACGTTAAATTTAATGATTTATATCTCAAAAACGAATAAAGATTTTCTAATTTGGTTCTCACCATGACAAAATAGACATTTGCTTCTATAAATTTTGAATGTATCAATAAAATATCTCAAGATATCGATTTTTGGCGATTTTTAATTAACTTGAGATAGCCATAAATGTTCACGTTAAATTTAATGATTTATATCCCAAAAACGAATAATTATTTTCAAGATTCGGTTTCATCACGAGAAAGTAGACACTTTCCTCTATAAATCATGATTAATTCATTAAGATATCTTAAGAATTCGATTTTTCGTGATATTTTAAAGCAAGATTATTAATTTAAAAAAAAAATCATAAAAAATAGGTTAACATAAATAATCTTTATCTCAAAAATGAATAACGATTTTCTAATTTGGTTCTCATCATGACAAAATAGACACTTACCTCTATAACTTTTGGATGTTTCATTAAATTATCTCAAGAATTCGATTTTTGGTGATTTTTAATTAACTTGAGATAGCCATAAATGTTCATGTTGAATTTAATGATTTATATCTCAGAAACGAATAAATATTTTCAAGATCCGGTTTCATCACAAGAAAATAGACACTTTCCTCTATAAATTATGAATAGTTCATTAAGATATCTTAAGAATTCGATTTTTAGTGAGTTTTTAAAACAAGATTATTAATTTCAAAAAATCATAAAAATAGGTTAATTAAATAATCTTTATCTCAAAAACGAATAAACATTTTCTAATTTGGTTCTCACCATGACAAAATAGACGCTTGCCTCTATAAATTTTGAATATATCATTAAAATATCTTAAGAATTTGATTTTTGGTGACTTTTAATTAACTTGAGATAGCCATAAATGTTCACGTTGAAGTTAATGATTTATATCTCAAAATCGAATAAATATTTTCAAGATGCGGTTTCATTACGAGAAAGTAGACACTTTTCTCTATAAATCATGATTAATTCATTAAGATATCTTAAGAATTCGATTTTTCGTGATTTTTTTAAAACAAGATTATTAATTTCAAAAAATCATAAAAAATTAGGTTAATTTAAATAATTTTTATCTCAAAAACGAATAAACATTTTTTAATTTGGTTCTCACCATGATAAAATAGACACTTGCCTCTATAAATTTTCAATGTATCATTAAAATATCTCAAGAATGCGATTTTTGGTGATTTTTAATCAACTTGAGATAGCCACAAATGTTCACATTGAATTTAATGATTTATATCTCAAAAACGAATAAATATTTTCAAGATTCGGTTTGATCACCAGAAAATAGACACTTTCCTCTATAAATCATGAATAGTTCATTAAGATATCTTAAGAATTCGATTTTTCTTAATTTTTTAAAACAAGATTACTAATTTCAAAAAATCATAAAAAATAGGTTAACTTAAATAATCTTTATCTCAAAAACGAATAAAGATTTTCTAATTTGGTTCTCAGCATGACAAAACAGACACTTGCCTCTATAAATTTTGAATGTATCATTAAAATATCTCAAGAATTCGATTCTTGGTGATTTTTAATTAACTTGAGATAGCCGTAAATGTTCACGTTGAATTTAATGATTTATATCTTAAAAACGAATAAATATTTTCAAGATCCGGTTTCATCATGAGAAAGTAGACACTTTCCTTTATAAATCATGATTAGTTCATTAAGATATCTTAAGAATTCGATTTTTCATGATTTTTTTAAAACAAGATTATTAATTTCAAAAAAATCATAAAAAATAGGTTAACTTAAATAATCTTTATCTCAAAAACGAATAAAGATTTTCTAATTTGGTTCTCAGCATGACAAAACAGACACTTGCCTCTATAAATTTTGAATGTATCATTAAAATATCTCAAGAATTCGATTCTTGGTGATTTTTAATTAACTTGAGATAGCCGTAAATGTTCACGTTGAATTTAATGATTTATATCTCAAGAGCGAATAAATATTTTCAAGATCCGGTTTCATCACGAGAAAGTAGACACTTTCCTTTATAAATCATGATTAATTCATTAAGATATCTTAAGAATTAGATTTTTCATGATTTTTTTAAAACAAGATTATTAATTTCAAAAAAATCATAAAAAAATAGGTTAACTTAAATAATCTTTATCTCAAAAACGAATAAAGATTTTCTAATTTGGTTCTCAGCATGACAAAACAGATACTTGCCTCTATAAATTTTGAATGTATCATTAAAATATCTCAAGAATTCGATTCTTGGTGATTTTTAATTAACTTGAGATAGCCGTAAATGTTCACGTTGAATTTAATGATTTATATCTTAAAAACGAATAAATATTTTCAAGATCCGGTTTCATCATGAGAAAGTAGACACTTTCCTTTATAAATCATGATTAATTCATTAAGATATCTTAAGAATTCGATTTTTCATGATTTTTTTAAAACAAGATTATTAATTTCAAAAAAATCATAAAAAATAGGTTAACTTAAATAATCTTTATCTCAAAAACGAATAAAGATTTTCTAATTTGGTTCTCAACATGACAAAACAGATACTTGCCTCTATAAATTTTGAATGTATCATTAAAATATCTCAAGAATTCGATTCTTGGTGATTTTTAATTAACTTGAGATAGCCGTAAATGTTCACGTTGAATTTAATGATTTATATCTTAAAAACGAATAAATATTTTCAAGATCCGGTTTCATCATGAGAAAGTAGACACTTTCCTTTATAAATCATGATTAGTTCATTAAGATATCTTAAGAATTCGATTTTTCATGATTTTTTTAAAACAAGATTATTAATTTCAAAAAAATCATAAAAAATAGGTTAACTTAAATAATCTTTATCTCAAAAACGAATAAAGATTTTCTAATTTGGTTCTCAGCATGACAAAACAGATACTTGCCTCTATAAATTTTGAATGTATCATTAAAATATCTCAAGAATTCGATTTTTGGTGATTTTTAATCAACCTGAGATAGCCATAAATGTTCACGTTGAATTTAATGATTTATATCTCAAGAGCGAATAAATATTTTCAAGATCCGGTTTCATCACGAGAAAGTAGACACTTTCCTTTATAAATCATGATTAATTCATTAAGATATCTTAAGAATTCGATTTTTCATGATTTTTTTAAAACAAGATTATTAATTTCAAAAAAATCATAAAAAATAGGTTAACTTAAATAATCTTTATCTCAAAAACGAATAAAGATTTTCTAATTTGGTTCTCAGCATGACAAAACAGATACTTGCCTCTATAAATTTTGAATGTATCATTAAAATATCTCAAGAATTCGATTCTTGGTGATTTTTAATTAACTTGAGATAGCCGTAAATGTTCACGTTGAATTTAATGATTTATATCTCAAAAACGAATAAATGTTTTCAAGATCCGGTTTCATCACGAGAAAGTAGACACTTTCCTTTATAAATCATGATTAATTCATTAAGATATCTTAAGAATTCGATTTTTCATGATTTTTTTAAAACAAGATTATTAATTTCAAAAAAATCATAAAAAAATAGGTTAACTTAAATAATCTTTATCTCAAAAACGAATAAAGATTTTCTAATTTGGTTCTCAGCATGACAAAACAGACACTTGCCTCTATAAATTTTGAATGTATCATTAAAATATCTCAAGAATTCGATTCTTGGTGATTTTTAATTAACTTGAGATAGCCGTAAATGTTCACGTTGAATTTAATGATTTATATCTTAAAAACGAATAAATATTTTCAAGATCCGGTTTCATCACGAGAAAGTAGACACTTTCCTTTATAAATCATGATTAATTCATTAAGATATCTTAAGAATTAGATTTTTCATGATTTTTTTAAAACAAGATTATTAATTTCAAAAAAATCATAAAAAAATAGGTTAACTTAAATAATCTTTATCTCAAAAACGAATAAAGATTTTCTAATTTGGTTCTCAGCATGACAAAACAGATACTTGCCTCTATAAATTTTGAATGTATCATTAAAATATCTCAAGAATTCGATTCTTGGTGATTTTTAATTAACTTGAGATAGCCGTAAATGTTCACGTTGAATTTAATGATTTATATCTTAAAAACGAATAAATATTTTCAAGATCCGGTTTCATCATGAGAAAGTAGACACTTTCCTTTATAAATCATGATTAGTTCATTAAGATATCTTAAGAATTCGATTTTTCATGATTTTTTTAAAACAAGATTATTAATTTCAAAAAAATCATAAAAAATAGGTTAACTTAAATAATCTTTATCTCAAAAACGAATAAAGATTTTCTAATTTGGTTCTCAGCATGACAAAACAGATACTTGCCTCTATAAATTTTGAATGTATCATTAAAATATCTCAAGAATTCGATTTTTGGTGATTTTTAATCAACCTGAGATAGCCATAAATGTTCACGTTGAATTTAATGATTTATATCTCAAGAGCGAATAAATATTTTCAAGATCCGGTTTCATCACGAGAAAGTAGACACTTTCTTTTATAAATCATGAATAGTTGATTAAGATATCTTAAGAATTCGATTTTTCGTGATTTTTTAAAACAAGATTATTAATTTCAAAAAATCATAAAAAAATAGGGTAACTTAAATAATCTTTATCTCAAAAACGAATAAAGATTTTCTAATTTGGTTCTCACCATGACAAAACAGATACTTGCCTCTATAAATTTTGAATGTATCATTAAAATATCTCAAGAATTCGATTTTTGGTGATTTTTAATCAACCTGAGATAGCCATAAATGTTCACGTTGAATTTAATGATTTATATCTCAAGAGCGAATAAATATTTTCAAGATCCGGTTTCATCACGAGAAAGTAGACACTTTCTTTTATAAATCATGAATAGTTGATTAAGATATCTTAAGAATTCGATTTTTCGTGATTTTTTAAAACAAGATTATTAATTTCAAAAAATCATAAAAAAATAGGGTAACTTAAATAATCTTTATCTCAAAAACGAATAAAGATTTTCTAATTTGGTTCTCACCATGACAAAACAGATACTTGCCTCTATAAATTTTGAATGTATCATTAAAATATCTCAAGAATTCGATTTTTGGTGATTTTTAATCAACCTGAGATAGCCATAAATGTTCACGTTGAATTTAATGATTTATATCTCAAAAACGAATAAAGATTTTCTAATTTGGTTCTCAGCATGTCAAAATAGAGACTTGCTTCTATAAATTTTGAATGTACCTATCATTAAAATATCTCAAGATTTGGGTTTTTGGTGATTTTTAATTAACTTTAGATAGCCATAAATGTTCACGTTGAATTTAATAATTTATATCTCAAATACGAATAAATATTTTCAAGATTCGGTTTCATCACGAGAAAATAGACACTTTCTTCTTTATATCATGAATAGTTCATTAAGATATCTTAAGAATTCGATTTTTCGTGGTTATATTTTTGTGATTATATTTTTGCCAAATTTTATCTTCCTTTTAAGCGATAATGTAGAAAGTGCAAATCTCATTTCTTTTCTATTGTTAAATCTAAGCAAATCTATTCGAATATTTCAAATGAAAGTGTAACCTGAGGGCTTAATTTTGAGTTTCTCTCATCCCAAAGATGACATTAACTTTCGCTCGTCAAATGAAAATTGGATTGAAACATATTTTTAATTAATTGATGATAAATCGTAATCAGTTCCTGTGCACCTGCAGTGCCCAGTACGTTGCCCTTTAACACAAATTTTTGGCAGTATATTTGGCATTGAGATCCAGAAATAATTCTCCGGCACTGTTCTAAAAACGGACACAGACTAGAGTCTCTCTGAGCAGTTTAAGGAGAGACTCCCCATTTTAATGGAAAGTTGAGTTGACAAATTTTCAAATTTAAATCTACAATTTTATCTTATTTATTTACAACGCCAAAAAGATAAAAATAACTTCGTCTTTGTTTAGTTTTAACAAAGAAAAACAAAAAAAAAACTTAGTTTGCACTCGGAGGTCACAAACCACGTAAGAATTTCAATTTTCCTTAGGTGCAGTTTCCGTATAAGTCTCTAAAACCGTATCGGCTTACTCTCGGTTTTGTTCTTTCATTACAACTTGTTCAACCTGTTCCGCATGTTAATTCAATAAAAACGATTCTGTTTGTACAAGTAATTTTTTCTCATTCAATTAAATTTGTTTAAAAATCACCCTCCAAACACTTAAAAGAGATGTGCCAAAACATGCATTTATAACTCGTCACGATCTTCCTTGACATTGTCAGCTGTAAATACATTCGACGTTAAATAAACGTTTTTAAATTCATCGATGATCTTAATCGAAAGAAATTTTTAAATTATTCCTATTTATATTTCATAAAAATTCATTAGAAATCGTTTGACGAATAACAAATTAAAATTAATGGTGTGTGTGATTGATATTGCTAAAGTTATCAGGAACAATATTAATTTAAAGTTTAATTTTTGTATTTTTATTTTTTAAAAGCCACTAAAATCTTTTGCTACAATTTCTTGGATTGAAGAGTAAACAAAAACATGAAATGTATACAAAAAGGAGAAACCGCAAATTAATAAACTGATATATCTTTAATCTAATTTTAGACTTGAATATGTGTAAATTTAATCAAGAAAAGCATTATTAAAGAATAGGCGATATAAAACACAATAAAAAGCGGAATCCCAAAAGATTTTATAAACAAGATTTAATTTTAACTTTATGTAAATATGAGAAGAGCGTGTTATAATTGTTGTTATATCACGATCGGGTTGAAAATGTTGAAATTTTTATGTGAGTTAAATTTCTGAGTTTCCATTAATTCCATTTTGTACCCAACTTTTATATTTATCTATTATTCTCTCAAAATCAAATCGGTTGATGTTTAATTTGTACGTTTTTTAAAAATTTTAATTAAGTAGATGCGGTTGATGATGATGTTATAGCCCGAAAGTAGTACAGTTTATTTAAACATTCATAAAAAAGAAGTTTATTTTACTTCTATCTTTTATATTTGAATGGAACAAAACTCCGCTTGCAGTCGTGTCTTGATGGATTAGAAACCATTGTTGAATTCAAGCCCGAAGAGGGTTACACCCTACATCTACTTCAGAACATAGGACGAATTTTTCGAACACAATTCATGTAAAGAAGTCAGATCACATTCGAAATTTGGAATATTTGAACACTAAGTAAACCAGGTGCGCAAACCAATTATTGAATATAACAGGATATGAAGATATCCTGAAAATCTAGTCTGAAAATATTTAAAATATCATATGTGTTCTCCAAGAACGTCCGCTACAGATGCTGGTACTGCATTGAAAAAAATAAGCTCAATAGTAAAGAAACTTAAATTCTAACAAAAAACTAACCCATAGACTTTTCATATTTTCACATATAGGCTTTTTTTATATACCATCATTTACGCCACGAGTAAATTATCCTCAAAATTAAACCACCGCCATCCAGAGAAATTAAGAGCTAAGGAATCTGAAATCCTTCGACTTGCAGAAGTCCGCATCAAAGGTCAGATCAACCCAAAAATAAATATTTTTTTGTAAGAACCTGTTAAAAGAAACTGAGCACCTCATTCTTGAATTAAACCCAAGCTTGAATTCAAAAATTCTTCAAAAATAATTTTCTAATTTTATTATTAAATCATTTTCCTGATGTAATAATAATAATCAGACCTTATTCGCCTGGTTGTTCATTCTAGATAAAACACTTTTGGAAGATTTCTATGCATTTCAAGTCCTCCAGCAGCACTATCAAATTTTCGGACTCATTTCAGATTTTCTATAATCAGTATCAAGTCTTCTGGAAGCAGTATTGAGTCTTCTTGAGAACTTCAAGTTTTCCAGATATCAAGTCTTTTAGATGCAGTATCAAATTTTCTGAAAGCATTTTAAGCCTTTTGGCAGTATCAAGTCTTTCAGAGGTAGTATCGAGTCTTTTGGAAGCTGTTGAAGTCTTTTGGAAGCATTTTAAGTCTTTTGGAAGCAGTATCAAGTCATCTAGAAACAATGTCAAGTCTTCTGGAAACATTTCTGGTCTTTTGGAAGCAATATCATGTCATCTAGAAGTAGTATTAAGTGTTATGGAAATAGATAAAATCTTTTAGAAATAGTATCAAATCTTCTTGAAGCTTATCAAGTCCTTAGAAAACAGTATCAAGGCATCTAGAAACAGTATCAAGTCTTCTGGAGGCATTTTAAGCCTTTTGGCAGTAGCAAGTCTTTCAGAGATAGTATCGAATCTTTTGGAAGCTGTTGAAGTCTTTTGGAAGCATTTCAAGTGTTTTGGAAGCAGTATCAAGTCATCTAGAAACAGTGTCAAGTCTTCTGGAAGCATTTCTGGTCTTTTGGAAGCAATATCACGTCATCTAGAAGCAGTATTAAGTCTTATGGAAACAGATAAAATCTTTTATAAATAACATCAAATCTTCTTAAAGCTTATCACCTCCTTAAAAAGCAGTACCAAGGCATCTAGAAGCAGTATTAAGTTTTCTGGAAGCAAATCATCTCTGATAGATCCAGTTTTAAGTCTTCTGGAAGTATTTCAAATCTTTTGAAAGCATTTCAAGTCTTCTGGAAACATTTCAAGTCTTTGAGATGCAGTATCGAGTTTTAGGGAAGCATTTTAAGCCTTTTGGCAATATCAAGTCTTTCAGAGGTAGTATCGAGTCTTTTGGAAGCTGTTGAAGTCTTTTGGAAGCATTTTAAGTCTTTTGGAAGCAGTATCAAGTGATCTAGAAACAATGTCAAGTCTTCTGGAAACATTTCTGGTCTTTTGGAAGCAATATCATGTCATCTAGAAGCAGTATTAAGTGTTATGGAAATAGATAAAATCTTTTAGAAATAGTATCAAATCTTCTTGAAGCTTATCAAGTCCTTAGAAAACAGTATCAAGGCATCTAGAAACAGTATCAAGTCTTCTGGAGGCATTTTAAGCCTTTTGGCAGTAGCAAGTCTTTCAGAGATAGTATCGAATCTTTTGGAAGCTGTTGAAGTCTTTTGGAAGCATTTCAAGTGTTTTGGAAGCAGTATCAAGTCATCTAGAAACAGTGTCAAGTCTTCTGGAAGCATTTCTGGTCTTTTGGAAGCAATATCACGTCATCTAGAAGCAGTATTAAGTCTTATGGAAACAGATAAAATCTTTTATAAATAACATCAAATCTTCTTAAAGCTTATCACCTCCTTAAAAAGCAGTACCAAGGCATCTAGAAGCAGTATTAAGTTTTCTGGAAGCAAATCATCTCTGATAGATCCAGTTTTAAGTCTTCTGGAAGTATTTCAAATCTTTTGAAAGCATTTCAAGTCTTCTGGAAACATTTCAAGTCTTTGAGATGCAGTATCGAGTTTTAGGGAAGCATTTTAAGCCTTTTGGCAATATCAAGTCTTTCAGAGGTAGTATCGAGTCTTTTGAAAGCTGTTGAAGTCCTTTGGAAGCATATCAAGTCTTTTGGAAGCAGTATCAAGTCATCTAGAAACAATGTCAAGTCTTCTGGAAACATTTCTGGTCTTTTGGAAGCAATATCATGTCATCTAGAAGTAGTATTAAGTGTTATGGAAATAGATAAAATCTTTTAGAAATAGTATCAAATCTTCTTGAAGCTTATCAAGTCCTTAGAAAACAGTATCAAGGCATCTAGAAACAGTATCAAGTCTTCTGGAGGCATTTTAAGCCTTTTGGCAGTAGCAAGTCTTTCAGAGATAGTATCGAATCTTTTGGAAGCTGTTGAAGTCTTTTGGAAGCATTTCAAGTGTTTTGGAAGCAGTATCAAGTCATCTAGAAACAGTGTCAAGTCTTCTGGAAGCATTTCTGGTCTTTTGGAAGCAATATCACGTCATCTAGAAGCAGTATTAAGTCTTATGGAAACAGATAAAATCTTTTATAAATAACATCAAATCTTCTTAAAGCTTATCACCTCCTTAAAAAGCAGTACCAAGGCATCTAGAAGCAGTATTAAGTTTTCTGGAAGCAAATCATCTCTGATAGATCCAGTTTTAAGTCTTCTGGAAGTATTTCAAATCTTTTGAAAGCATTTCAAGTCTTCTGGAAACATTTCAAGTCTTTGAGATGCAGTATCGAGTTTTAGGGAAGCATTTTAAGCCTTTTGGCAATATCAAGTCTTTCAGAGGTAGTATCGAGTCTTTTGAAAGCTGTTGAAGTCCTTTGGAAGCATATCAAGTCTTTTGGAAGCAGTATCAAGTCATCTAGAAACAATGTCAAGTCTTCTGGAAACATTTCTGGTCTTTTGGAAGCAATATCATGTCATCTAGAAGTAGTATTAAGTGTTATGGAAATAGATAAAATCTTTTAGAAATAGTATCAAATCTTCTTGAAGCTTATCAAGTCCTTAGAAAACAGTATCAAGGCATCTAGAAACAGTATCAAGTCTTCTGGAGGCATTTTAAGCCTTTTGGCAGTAGCAAGTCTTTCAGAGATAGTATCGAATCTTTTGGAAGCTGTTGAAGTCTTTTGGAAGCATTTCAAGTGTTTTGGAAGCAGTATCAAGTCATCTAGAAACAGTGTCAAGTCTTCTGGAAGCATTTCTGGTCTTTTGGAAGCAATATCACGTCATCTAGAAGCAGTATTAAGTCTTATGGAAACAGATAAAATCTTTTATAAATAACATCAAATCTTCTTAAAGCTTATCACCTCCTTAAAAAGCAGTACCAAGGCATCTAGAAGCAGTATTAAGTTTTCTGGAAGCAAATCATCTCTGATAGATCCAGTTTTAAGTCTTCTGGAAGTATTTCAAATCTTTTGAAAGCATTTCAAGTCTTCTGGAAACATTTCAAGTCTTTGAGATGCAGTATCGAGTTTTAGGGAAGCATTTTAAGCCTTTTGGCAATATCAAGTCTTTCAGAGGTAGTATCGAGTCTTTTGGAAGCTGTTGAAGTCTTTTGGAAGCATTTTAAGTCTTTTGGAAGCAGTATCAAGTGATCTAGAAACAATGTCAAGTCTTCTGGAAACATTTCTGGTCTTTTGGAAGCAATATCATGTCATCTAGAAGCAGTATTAAGTGTTATGGAAATAGATAAAATCTTTTAGAAATAGTATCAAATCTTCTTGAAGCTTATCAAGTCCTTAGAAAACAGTATCAAGGCATCTAGAAACAGTATCAAGTCTTCTGGAGGCATTTTAAGCCTTTTGGCAGTAGCAAGTCTTTCAGAGATAGTATCGAATCTTTTGGAAGCTGTTGAAGTCTTTTGGAAGCTGTTAAAGTCTTTTGAAAGCAGTATCAAGTCGTCTAGAAACAGTATCAAGTCTTCTGTAAGCATTTCTGGTCTTTTGGAAGCAATATTACGTCATCTAGAAGCAGTGTTAAGTTTTATAGATACAAATAAAATCTTTTAGAAATAGTATCAAATCTTCTTGAAGCTTATCAGTTCCTTAAGAAGCAGCATCAAAGCATCTAAAAGCAGTGTTAAGTTTTCTGGAAGCACATTATCTCTGCTAGATACAGTTTCATGTCTTCTGGAAGTATTTCAAATCTTTTGAAAGCATTTCAAGTCTTCTGGAAGAATTTTAAATATTCTAGAATCAGTATTAAATCTGCTGGAAGCACATCATCTCTGCTAGATCCAGTATCAAGTCTTCTGCAAGTATTTTAAGTCTTCTGAAATAATTTCAAATCTTTTAGAATCAGTATCAAGGCTTCTGGGGATCTTCAAGTCTTCCAGAGGTAATTTTAAGTTTTCTGAAAGCATTTCAAGTTTTCTAGAAGAAGTATCAAACACTTCAGAGTATTCTGGAAGCAGTTGAAGGCTTTTGGAAGCATCTCAAATCTTCTGGAAGCAGTATCATATCTTCTGTAAACATTTCAGGTCTTCTGCTAACAGATGAAGTTTTGTGGAAACAGTATCAAGTCATCTAGAAGCAGTATCAAGTCTTTTGGAAGCAGATATATCTTCTAAATGCAGTGTCAAGAGGTCTTCTTCTAGAGGTCTTAAAATCTTTCAGAGGCATTATGAAATTTTCTGAGAGCATTTTAAAATGTTCTGGAACCATTTAAAATCCTCTAGAACTATTACAAAGTCTTCTGGAGGTCTTAAAGTCTTCCGGATGCATTATGAAGTTTTCTGGCAGCATTTTAAGTCTTCTAGAAGCAGTATCAAGTCTTCCAGAGGCAGTATCAAGTCATCTAGAAGCAGTGTCAAGTTTTCTAGAAGCAGACCAAGACTTCTAGATGCAGTATCAAGTCTTTCAGAGACAGTATCAAGTCATCTAGAAGCAGTATTAAGTCATCTAAAAACAGTATCAAGTCTTCTACAAACAGACCAAGTCCTCTAGATGCAGACCAAGTCTTCTAAATGCAGACCAAGTCTTCTAAATGCAGACCAAGTCTTCTATATGCACTAACAAGTCTTCTATATGCACTAACAAGTCTTCTACATGCAGTAGCAAGCCTTCCAGAGGCAATATCAAGTCATCTAAAAGCAGTATCAAATCATCTAGAAGCAGTCCAAGTCTTCTAAAAGCAGACCAAGTCTTCTAGATGTAATACCAACTCTTCTAAATGCACTATCAAGTCTTCCAGAAGCAGTATCAAATCTTCTAGAAGCAGACCAAGTCTTGTGGATGTAGTGTCAAGTCTGCTGAAAGCATTTCAAGTCTTTTAGGAGCAGTGTCAAGTCTATCAGAAGTAATATTAAGTCATCTAGAATCAGTATCAAGTCATCTAAAAGCAGTATCAAGTCTTTTAGAAACAGACCAAGTCTTTTAGATGCAGACCAAGTCTTCCAGATGCAGACCAAGTCTTCCAGATGCAGACCAAGTCTTCTAGATGCAGTAACAAGTCCTCTAAATGCAGTAGCAAACCTTCCAGAGACAGTATCAAGTCATCTAGAAGCAGTATCAAATCATTTAGGAGCAGTCCAAGTCTGCCAGATGATTTTTTTCAAGTCTTCTGGAAGCATTTTAAGTCTCTTAGAAGCACTATCAAGTCTTCTAGAAGCAGACCAAGTCTTCTAGATGTAGTACCAACTCTTCTAAATGCTGTATCAAGTCTTCCAGGAGCAGTATCAAATAATCTAGAATCAGTATCAGATCTTCTAGAAGCAGACCAAGTCTTCTAGATGCAGTGTCAAGTTTTCTGAAAACATTTCAAGTCTTTTGGAAGCAGTATCAAGCATTTCAGAGGCGGTGTTGGTAACTCAGTGTACGTTTTAAACGTTTTTTGCAAACGTATTTTGATTTCAAGACTATCTTCGAAAATTTCGGGGCCTTTAGCCCAACTACCGGGATTTAAAAGTTTGTCTGGAATTCCGAAAATATTTTTGGTACCGGAAATCAGATACCCTAATTGTAGTCATAGTAATTCAGGAAATGAGCGAATTGGAAAAGAGGACAAGTTACATAAAATTAGACATCAAAAAACAAAGCCTACCGGAAGGACTCCTTTTGGATGTGAAATGCAAAAATGAGTATATGAATGTTAATTTCATCAACCGGTAGAAACCCGTTGAAGAACAATTAAAACAATAATTAATAATTAAAGATAGCAATAGACACAGAAACCTGAATTTTGAAAAATCCTTGAATTTTTTTTAAATCGACGTCTTTAAGTTATCTTTAGGATTTGATATCTCAAGATCAAATTGAGGTATCAAAAAAGTGAACAAACTTTTATTTCTTCGTCTTTAATAGTAACCGAATTTTTTTTTAGCAAGACGTTATCATAGCTCGATTCTTTAGGTTATCTTCAGGAACTAATATCTCAAGATCAAATTGAGATATCAAAACTCGGTTAAATTCCTTATTTAATATTCGCATTTTTTTATACAAGACGTTACCTTAAAAATTTCTCACATGTCGTCATCGTAACAACGATTATATTACGTAACTTAACAAAAACATAAACATAAATAAACCATACATATTTATAAATTTACTTACTATATTTATATGTTAAATAAAAAAACATAAATGAAAGCAGACTTTATTCCAATAATTTAAAAAATAAACAATGCAAAAAAGTTTTTATTGAAATTCTAAAGAATTATGGTACTCTAATGAATAAAATGCTTATTTATTTGCTATATTTATTTATAAGGAATAATTAATAATAATAAGTTAGTTCGTGGTAATATTTAAGCATTAATTATAATTATTTAACACTTACATATAAATGAGGCATCAAATTAAAGCGTAAAAAAATTCGATTCAATCTTTTTCATTTTAAAACTTATTTCTGAAGAACGAATGATGTCGAATGACGTCGAATGAAATCAGAACACTCAAACAGTGGTTCAAACAGTCGGCATAATCCGGATATTTCTAATTTTATTTTTAGATTTTATAGTTTGATAGAAATAGAAGGATTTTGTTATTTTCAAACATATATATCTCGCCGACAATGACTATGGGTCCTTGGGAGCTTTATTCCTGACTATTTACTTAACAGCTACATAAAGTAGTTGCTTTAACAATCTTTTAAATTGTCTTAAGATCTCAATATCTTAACACCACAATATTTTTTTTTTATTTTTAGTTATTGAACAATTTAATTTCTTGCATATTCTGATAAAGTTTATGATTGTATCAGTCAAGGTAGTTGCTGCTTAAAAATGATTGAAGTATATATGAGAAAACTAGATACTAGATAATACTTTTACGGTCTTAAAAAGAAGCATTTTGGTATCTTGCTTCGTAATTCTTAAAATAAGCAGAATTTTTTCAGGAATAGATACTTTATGTGAAGAATTGAGATAACGTTTCCAACTTACGAAGGAAGCAAAAGTTTTCTACTTTGCAATCTCATATTCTAAAAGACACCAGTTTATTTTTATAAGATATTGTAAAAGTTTTTGATTTTGCACTTAAATACAGTCTGTCCATAAAGTTATAGTGCACTTTTGCTGTCTTAAGAAGAAGCATTTTGGTATCTTGCTTCGAATTATTAAAATAAGCAGGATTTCTCGTGAATAGATACTTTAGGTGAAGAAATAAAATAACGTTTCCAGCTTAGGAAGGATGCAAAAGATTTCTACTTCGCAATCTCCTATTCTAAAAGACACCAGTTTTTTTTTATAAGATTATGTAAAAGTTTTTGATTTTGCACTTAAATACAGTCTGTCCATAAAGTTATAGTGCACTTTTGCTGTCTTAAGAAGAAGCATTTTGGTATCTTGCTTCGAATTATTAAAATAAGCAGGATTTCTCGTGAATAGATACTTTAGGTGAAGAAATAAAATAACGTTTCCAGCTTAGGAAGGATGCAAAAGATTTCTACTTCGCAATCTCCTATTCTAAAAGACACCAGTTTTTTTTTTATAAGATTATGTAAAAGTTTTTGATTTTGCACTTAAATACAGTCTGTCCATAAAGTTATAGTGCACTTTTGCTGTCTTAAGAAGAAGCATTTCAGTATCTTGCTTCGAATTGTTAAAATAAGCAGGATTTTTTTCAGGAATAGATACTTTTGGTGAAAAAATGAGATAGCGTTTCCAGCTTAGGAGTGATGCAAAAGTTTTCTAATTTGCAATCTCATATTCTAAAAGACACCAGTTTATTTTTATAAGATATTGTAAAAGTTTTTGATTTTGCACTTAAATACAGTCTGTCCATAAATTTAAAGTGCACTTTTGCTGACTTAAGAAGAAGCATTTTGGTATCTTGCTTCGAATTATTAAAATAAGCAGGATTTCTCGTGAATAGATACTTTAGGTGAAGAAATAAAATAACGTTTCCAGCTTAGGAAGGATGCAAAAGATTTCTACTTCGCAATCTCCTATTCTAAAAGACACCAGTTTTTTTTTATAAGATGTTGTAAAAGTTTTTGATTTTGCACTTAAATACAGTCTGTCCATAAAGTTATAGTGCACTTTTGCTGACTTAAGAAGAAGCATTTTGGTATCTTGCTTCGAATTATTAAAATAAGCAGGATTTCTCGTGAATAGATACTTTAGGTGAAGAAATAAAATAACGTTTCCAGCTTAGGAAGGATGCAAAAGATTTCTACTTCGCAATCTCCTATTCTAAAAGACACCAGTTTTTTTTTATAAGATGTTGTAAAAGTTTTTGATTTTGCACTTAAATACAGTCTGTCCATAAAGTTATAGTGCACTTTTGCTGTCTTAAGAAGAAGCATTTTGGCATCTTGCTTCGTAATTGTTAAAATAAGCAGGATTTTTCAGGAATAGATACTTTATGTGAAGAATTGAGATAACGTTTCCAACTTAGGAAGATTGCGAAAGTTTTCTACTTTGCAATCTCCTATTTTCAAAGACACCAGTTTATTTTTATAATATGTTGTAAAAGTTTTTGAATTTGCACTTAAATACAGTCTGTCCATAAAGTTATAGTACACTTTTGCTGTCTTAAGAAAAAGCATTTTGGTATCTTGCTTCGAATTCTTAAAATAAGCAGGATTTTTCAGGAATAGATACTTTAGGTGAAGAAGTGAGATAACGTTCCCAGCTCAGAAAGGATGAAAAAGTTGTCTACTTTGCAATCTCCTATTCTAAAAGACACCAGTTTATTTTTATAAGATGTTGTAAAAGTTTTTGATTTTGCACTTAAATACAGTCTGTCCATAAAGTTATAGTGCACTTTTGCTGTCTTAAGAAGAAGCATTTCAGTATCTTGCTTCGAATTGTTAAAATAAGTAGGATTTTTTCAGGAATAGATACTTTAGGTGAAGAAATGAGATAGCGTTTCCAGCTTAGGAGTGATGCAAAAGTTTTTTAATTTGCAATCTCCTATTCTAAAAGACACCAGTTTATTTTTATAAGATATTGTAAAAGTTTTTGATTTTGCACTTAAATACAGTCTGTCCATAATGTTATAGTGCACTTTCCCTGTCTTAAGAAGAAGCATTTCAGTATCTTGCTTCGAATTGTTAAAATAAGCAGGATTTTTTTCAGGAATAAATACTTTTGGTGAAAAAATGAGATAGCGTTTCCAGCTTAGGAGTGATGCAAAAGTTTTCTAATTTGCAATCTCATATTCTAAAAGACACCAGTTTATTTTTATAAGATATTGTAAAAGTTTTTGATTTTGCACTTAAATACAGTCTGTCCATAAAGTTATAGTGCACTTTTGTTGTCTTAAGAAGAAGTATTTTGGTATCTTGCTTTGAATTGTTAAAATAAGCAGGATTTTTCAGGAATTGATACTTTAGGTGAAGAAATGAGATAACGTTTCCAGCTTAGGAAGGATGCAAAAGTTTTCTACTTTGCAATCTCCTATTCTAAAAGACACCAGTTTATTTTTATAAGATATTGTAAAAGTTTTTGATTTTGCACTTAAATACAGTCTGTCCATAAAGTTATAGTGCACTTTTGCTGTCTTAAGAAGAAACATTTTGGTATCTTGTTTCGAATTGTTAAAATAAGCAAGATTTTTCAGGAATAGATACTTTAGGTGAAGAAATGAGATAACGTTTCCAGGTTAGAAAGGATGCAAAAGTTTTCTACTTTGCAATCTCCTATTCTAAAAGACACCAGTTTATTTTTATAAGATATTGTAAAAGTTTTTGATTTTACACTTAAATACAGTCTGTCCATAAAGTTATAGTGCACCTTTGCAGTCTTAAGAAGAAGCATTTTGGCATCTTGCTTCGTAATTGTTAAAATAAGCAGGATTTTTCAGGAATAGATACTTTAGGTGAAGAAATGAGATAACGTTTCCAGCTTAGGAAAGATGCAAAAGATTTCTACTTCGCAATCTCCTATTCTAAAAGACACCAGTTTATTTTTATAAGATGTTGTAAAAGTTTTTGATTTTGCATTTAATTACAGTCTGTCCATAAAGTTATAACTTATATATTATAACTTATATATATTACTATAGTGCACTTTTGCTGTCTTAAGAAGAAGCATTTTGGTATCTTGCTTCGAATTGTTAAAATAAGCAGGATTTTTTCAGGAATAGATACTTTAGGTGAAGAAATGAAATAACGTTTCCAGGTTAGGAAGGATGCAAAAGATTTCTACTTTGCAATCTCATATTCTAAAAGACACCAGTTTATTTTTATAAGATGTTGTAAAAGTTTTTGATTTTGCACTTAAATACAGTCTGTCCATAAAGTTATAGTGCACTTTTGCTGTCTTAAGAAGAAGCATTTCAGTATCTTGCTTCGAATTGTTAAAATAAGCAGGATTTTTTCAGGAATAGATACTTTAGGTGAAGAAATGAGATAGCGTTTCCAGCTTAGGAGTGATGCAAAAGTTTTCTAATTTGCAATCTCCTATTCTAAAAGACACCAGTTTATTTTTATAAGATATTGTAAAAGTTTTTGATTTTGCACTTAAATACAGTCTGTCCATAAAGTTATAGTGCACTTTCCCTGTCTTAAGAAGAAGCATTTTGGTATCTTGCTTCGAATTGTTAAAATAAGCAGGATTTTTTCAGGAATAGATACATTAGGTGAAGAAATGAGATAACGTTTCCAGCTTAGGAAGGATGCAAAAGTTTTCTACTTTGCAATCTCATATTCTAAAAGACACCATTTTATTTTTATAAGATATTGTAAAAGTTTTTGATTTTGCACTTAAATACAGTCTGTCCATAAAGTTATAGTGCACTTTTGCTGTCTTAAGAAGAAGATTTTGGTATCTTGCTTCGAATTGTTAAGATAAGCAGAATTTTTTTCAAGAATTGATACTTTAAGTGAAGAAATGAGATAACGTTTCCAGCTTAGGAAGGATGCAAAAGTTTTCTACTTTGCAATCTCCTATTTTAAAAGACACCAGTTTATTTTTATAAGATATTGTAAAAGTTTTTGATTTTACACTTAAATACAGTCTGTCCATAAAGTTATAGTGCACTTTTGCAGTCTTAAGAAGAAGCATTTTGGCATCTTGCTTCGTAATTGTTAAACTAAGCAGGATTTTTCAGGAATGGATACTTAGGTGAAGAAATGAGATAACGTTTCCAGCTTAGGAAGGATGCAAAAGTTTCCTACTTTGCAATCTCCTATTCTAAAAGACACCAGTTTATTTTTATAAGATATTGCAAAAGTTTTTGATTTTGCACCTAAATACAGTCTGTCCATAAAGTTATAGTGCACTTTTGCTCTCTTAAGAAGAAACATTTTTGGTATCTTGCTTCGTAATTGTTAAAATAAGCAGGATACTTTCAGGAATAGATAATGAGATAACGTTTGCAGCTTAGTATACAGTTTAATATAAAGCCTTAGTGTACAAATTACTATTATTTACTTATCAAAGATGAATAATATCACTATATATAGAAATAAGACTTGTATATTTCTGTGGAAGCGAGTACAACATTTATTGAGATCAACTTTAATTTTTATCAAGTTAATTCGTTATTTATTAACCGCAAAAGCAATTCCAAGAATCAAATAAGACCAAAATCGTCCACTTAGTGAATTTTAAAAATCAACTTCACCAAAAACCAACCGCAACTTTCTAGTGAAACTTACGTAAACAATAAACAATGAAACGAATTGTTTTTGTTGTGTCTCAGGTCAGAAACGAAGCGTGAAAAAGCTTCTTAAAAACGATTTTTCGTTTTACACTCATTTTTAGTGGTAACTCCGACTAGGTTGATGACTTATAAACGTTATGACGCCTCTAAGCTTTTATGATTTTACTCTAAAACTATTTCTGTTTCAGATCTAGGTTGGAATGTTCAATAAAGAAAAAAATGAGACAAAAAAATGGTTTTACTACGTCCGTAAACGATGAGTGTACACTAAATTTAAAGCAGAAAGAGGGTAAAAAATAGATTTAAGTTTTTTTTGGAAAATTGTTTTTATAATGTTATTTGTATTTTGAAACGACCAGAACTGTATAAATGAGTTGGGAGACTACGATAATGCTGCTTTTCTCGGAACAAATTGGCAAAGTATCAAGAACATACAAGCCTCGTATAAAGATAAATTAAAGCACCATCCTCAAATTCGAACGGAAATTTTTAAAAAAAGATTTTTAAATCGAAAAAAATCTAACTTTTATTCACTTAAATTATTAATTAAATTATAATTTTTTGGTCAACCCTTTCTAAGGAACTGACTGAACCTAACACACATATTTTAAAGTCGCCTTTATAATTAGAGGGGAAGAAATAGACGGAGAAATAAGACGTAAAAGAGTGTAGCTCACGACGGCGATGAGAAGACGAAGAGGGGCTGCTAAAATGATAAAGAACGCATCTATCTTGTCTTTAATGTTGCTATTTTTGAAACTGCCGCCTCTCTAGAGTTTCTAGTATTATCGTTCCTCTTCTTCTTCTTGGTTTAAATTTGAACCGAGCCATATGGTATTCTTATAATGTTGCGGAAGCTAAATTATTATTGTTAATATTACAATTTCGTTTTATTTTTAAGTTTTTTTTCTTCAGATCCTTTTAAATCGTCAATCACGTGCACCTCTTTATTTTTTCTCCTTCTTGAAACATGTAATAGCCGCACGTGTCGATTCACGCGCCTTTAAAAGAGGGTGGATTTATAAAAAGTGTTTCCTTGATGAGCGAAGAATAATTTAGTGTTTAGTCGATATAACACTACAACACCTAGAGTTAAGTTTAACGTGACCTATGCGTTTAATTTCTTTTATTGAAATCCAATGTGTTAAATACACATTAGAAAACCGTTATTTGCATTGAAATTTTTGCACTTATATGACCTTTAAAGGATTTACACGTGATTATAATTAATTATAAGAAGTAAAGAGTCACTTACACGACAATGGCATTGTATGCTAACGAATTATGTCTTTTTTTTAAGAATTTTGCAAAAAGAGACAATTTTGAAAAGAAAATTATAAATTTAATTCGTAAGTGAGATTTAGATAAGAATAAAGTTTTAGAATTTAAAATCAATTTTATCAAAAATATAGCAAATTTGGTTTTCTTATTTTTTAAATATTTACGTAAAATCGAAATTAATTAATTAAAAATATAAAATAATTCGATTAATTATTTAAATTTTATTACATAGTAATTTTAATTTTTCGAGGTTGGTATTAAAAAGTTTCAACATCAACGCATAAATGTCAAAAATTACTTAAACGTTATAAATACGTTTTTTTACTCAAAGTAATCAAAAATGAACCGATTTTACTACAAAAATGAGTTAATGTAAGTTTAATTTACTTATTTTAAAACTTTGTTTCGTTTAAAATATAATCGTATTAATGTTATGAACAAAACCAAATTTGAGGTTATAATTACATCTTAATTTTTTTCTTTCAGTCTAAATTCTTTAATAACGCAATTACATAAAGTAGACTCGATTTAAAATCGTACTTAAACAAGAATGGACCTTATTTTATAATAATTTGTTTAAAACAAAAAAAATATTTCAAGATTTGGTGACATTTCAAAAGGTAAGAATAAAATTTTACAATTTAAAATCAAATTTATTAATAGATGTATCAAATTTGATTTTCTTATTTCAAATATTTACGTAAAATCGTAATTAATTAATTAAAAACGTAAAATAATTCGATTAATTACTTAAATTTTCTTACGTAGTAATTTTAATTTTTCGATGTTGGCAGTAAAAAAGATTCAACGTCAATACATAAATGTCAAAGATTATTTAAAAGTTTAAATACGTTTTTTTGCTCGAAATAATCAAAATCAAACCGATTTTACCAAAAAAATAACAAAACGTAAGTTAAATTTACTTATTTAAGAAGTTTATTTCGTTTAAAATATATTCGTATTAATGTTATGAACAAAACCAAGTTTGAGGTTACGATTACATCTAAATTTTTTCTTCTTTCAGTCTAAATTCTTTAATAACGCAATTACATAAAGTAGACTCGATTTAAAATCGTACTTAAACAAGAATGGACTTTATTTTATAATAATTTGTTTAAAATAAAAAAAATATTTCAAGATTTGGTGACATTTCAAAAGGTAAGAATAAAATTTTACGATTTAGAATCAAATTTATTAATAGATGTATCAAATTTGATTTTCTTATTTCAAATATTTACTTAAAATTGTAATTAATTAATTAAAAACGTAAAATAATTCGATTAATTACTTAAATTTTCTTACGTAGTAATTTTAATTTTTCGATGTTGGCAGTAAAAAAGATTCAACGTCAATACATAAATGTCAAAGATTATTTAAAAGTTTAAATACGTTTTTTTGCTCGAAATAATCAAAATCAAACCGATTTTACCAAAAAAATAACAAAACGTAAGTTAAATTTACTTATTTAAGAAGTTTATTTCGTTTAAAATATATTCGTATTAATGTTATGAACAAAACCAAGTTTGAGGTTACGATTACATCTAAATTTTTTCTTCTTTCAGTCTAAATTCTTTAATAACGCAATTACATAAAGTAGACTCGATTTAAAATCGTACTTAAACAAGAATGGACTTTATTTTATAATAATTTGTTTAAAATAAAAAAAATATTTCAAGATTTGGTGACATTTCAAAAGGTAAGAATAAAATTTTACGATTTAGAATCAAATTTATTAATAGATGTATCAAATTTGATTTTCTTATTTCAAATATTTACTTAAAATTGTAATTAATTAATTAAAAACGTAAAATAATTCGATTAATTACTTAAATTTTCTTACGTAGTAATTTTAATTTTTCGATGTTGGCAGTAAAAAAGATTCAACGTCAATACATAAATGTCAAAGATTATTTAAAAGTTTAAATACGTTTTTTTGCTCGAAATAATCAAAATCAAACCGATTTTACCAAAAAAATAACAAAACGTAAGTTAAATTTACTTATTTAAGAAGTTTATTTCGTTTAAAATATATTCGTATTAATGTTATGAACAAAACCAAGTTTGAGGTTACGATTACATCTAAATTTTTTCTTCTTTCAGTCTAAATTCTTTAATAACGCAATTACATAAAGTAGACTCGATTTAAAATCGTACTTAAACAAGAATGGACTTTATTTTATAATAATTTGTTTAAAATAAAAAAAATATTTCAAGATTTGGTGACATTTCAAAAGGTAAGAATAAAATTTTACGATTTAGAATCAAATTTATTAATAGATGTATCAAATTTGATTTTCTTATTTCAAATATTTACTTAAAATTGTAATTAATTAATTAAAAACGTAAAATAATTCGATTAATTACTTAAATTTTCTTACGTAGTAATTTTAATTTTTCGATGTTGGCAATAAAAAAAGATTCAACGTCAACGCATAAATGTCAAAGATTATTTAAAAGTTGTAAATGCGTTTTTTGCTCGAAATAATCAAAATCAAACCGATCTTACTAAAAATATAACAAAACGTAAGTTAAATTTACTTATTTAAGAACTTTATTTCGTTTAAAATATTAATGTTATGAACAAAACCAAGTTTGAGGTTACGATTACATCTCAATTTTTTCTTCTTTCAGTCTAAATTCTTTAATAACGCAATTACATAAAGTAGACTCGATTTAAAATCGTACTTAAACAAGAATGGACCTTATTTTATAATAATTGGTTTAAAATAAAAAAAATATTTCAAGATTTGGTGACATTTCAAAAGGTAAGAATAAAATTTTACGATTTAGAATCAAATTTATTAATAGATGTATCAAATTTGATTTTCTTATTTCAAATATTTACGTAAAATTGTAATTAATTAATTAAAAACGTAAAATAATTCGATTAATTACTTAAATTTTCTTACGTAGTAATTTTAATTTTTCGATGTTGGCAGTAAAAAAAGATTCAACGTCAACGCATAAATGTCAAAGATTATTTAAAAGTTGTAAATGCGTTTCTTGCTCGAAATAATCAAAATCAAACCGATTTTACTAAAAATATAACAAAACGTAAGTTAAATTTACTTATTTAAGAACTTTATTTCGTTTAAAATATAATCGTATTAATGTTATGAACAAAACCAAGTTTGAGGTTACGATTACATCTCAATTTTTTTTTCTTTCAGTCTAAATTCTTTAATAACGTAATTACATAAAGTAGACTCGATTTAAAATCGTACTTAAACAAGAATGGACCTTATTTTATAATAATTTGTTTAAAATAAAAAAAATATTTCAAGATTTGGTGACATTTCAAAAGGTAAGAATAAAATTTTACGATTTGGAATCAAATTTATTAATAGATGTATCAAATTTGATTTTCTTATTTCAAATATTTACGTAAAATCGAAGTTAATTAATTAAAAACAAAAAATAATTCGATTAATTAGTTAAATTTTCTTACGTAGTAATTTTAATTTTTCGATGTTGGCAGTAAAAAAAGATTCAACGTCAACGCATAAATGTCAAAGATTATTTAAAAGTTGTAAATGCGTTTTTTGCTCGAAATAATCAAAATCAAACCGATCTTACTAAAAATATAACAAAACGTAAGTTAAATTTACTTATTTAAGAACTTTGTTTCGTTTAAAATATTAATGTTATGAACAAAACCAAGTTTGAGGTTACGATTACATCTCAATTTTTTCTTTTTTCAGTCTAAATTCTTTAATAACGCAATTACATAAAGTAGGCTCGATTTGAAATCGTATTTAAACAAGAATGGACCTTATTTTATAATAATTGGTTTAAAATAAAAAAAATATTTCAAGATTTGGTGACATTTCAAAAGGTGAGAATAAAATTTTACGATTTAGAATCAAATTTATTAATAGATGTATCAAATTTGATTTTCTTATTTCAAATATTTACGTAAAATTGTAATTAATTAATTAAAAACGTAAAATAATTCGATTAATTACTTAAATTTTCTTACGTAGTAATTTTAATTTTTCGATGTTGGCAGTAAAAAAGATTCAACGTCGACGCATAAATGTCAAAGATTATTTAAAAGTTGTAAATGCGTTTTTTGCTCGAAATAATCAAAATCAAACCGATTTTACTAAAAAAATAACAAAATGTAAGTCAAATTTACTTATTTAAAAACTTTGTTTCGTTTAAAATATAATCGTATTAATGTTATGAACAAAATCAATTTTGAGGTTACACCTTAATTTTTTTTCTTTCAGTGTAAATTCTTTAATAACGCAATTACATAAAGTATACTGGATTTGAAATCGTATTTAAACAAGAATGGACCTTATTTTATAATCATTTATTTAAAATAAAAAAATATTTCAAGATTTGGTGACATTTCAAGTGGTAAGAATAAAATTTTACAATTTAAAATCAAATTTATTAATAGATGTATCAAATTTGATTTTCTTATTTCAAATATTTACGTAAAATCGTATTTAATTAATTAAAAACGTAAAATAATTCGATTAATTACTTACATTTTATTACATAGTAATTTTATTTTTTCGAAGTTGGTATTAAATATGGTTCAACAACAATGCATAAATGTCAAAAATTACTTAAACGTTATAAATACGTTTTTTTACTCAAAATAATCAAAAATGAACCGATTTTGCTACAAAAATAAGTTGAAGTAAGTTAAATTTACTTATTTAATAACTTTTTTAGTCCAAAATATAACCGTATTAATGTCATAAAAAAACCTATCGAAACCAATTTAAATCTTAATTTTTTTTTCTTTCAGTTCAAATTCTTTAATACATCCAATTACATAAAGTGTACTTGGTTTAAAATCGTATTTAAGCAGGAATTAATCTCAATTTATAATTTTTTGAATTGACCTTCAAATACCCGGGAATCTACACAATCAAAAGAAAGATATGGATCATCTAAGCTTAAATCAGAATATGCAAAACATATTCTGCTTCAAAACTCATTCTGAAAGAATGGTCCAGTATAATTCGGCAAAAAAATGCAAAAGAAGACATTAAAAATGGGCCAAATCTTCTAAATTGAGAAGAACAGTGGGAAAAGATGCTTTGTGAGAAAATCGTCACAATCATTCCTGACTCAAAGTGAGTACCATTTTCATTTTCTTGTTTAGTATATTAATGATCTAAATATACGGTATAGCTTGCTTATGTCTCTCCTCAATATGTGTGCAAATGGGTGGATAACTTTTATTTTTTTATTTGTTCGTTCACATCACTGAATTATTATTTTCGATAGCTCATCCTATGAATTAACTTCTGGAATAATATTTGTAGTTTGTCTCGTAGGTACTTTATTAACACCTTTTTTCAAGAGATGATAGCTTCAAATGTGATTGGGTTAAAGGAACTAACCTAATCTTTCCACTCCTAGGTCTAGTGTCAGTCTATATCTATATAGAGTATTTTACAAATTGACTTGGCAACTTTGTATATTTAAACTGAGATGAAACTAGAACTAACACTAGACCACTAGATCACTTTTTTTAAATTTTGTATGAAAAAGATTGAACTCGTTTCGTTTGTTCAACCCAGCCCTGGAACGCTTAATATCTTAAGACGGTACTAACCATTTGAATAAAATGTCCATATAAAATTTTGCCCTTCATTACCAAGAAAAGATTGGTAAGCATTGGCAATTTAGAATACTTAATTGTCAAACGCTTAAGTCTGTTGGAAGCAGATTCAAGTCTTCCAGAGGCAGTATTAAGTCTTCTGGAAGCAGTATGAAGTCTTTTTGAAATATTTCAAGTCTTTTTGAAATATTTCATGTCTTTTGGAAGGACTATCAAGTCTTCCAGAGACAGTATCGACTCTTCTGGAAGCAGTATCGAGTCTTCTGGAAATAGTTCAATTCTTATGAAAGCATTTCGAGCTTGTTGAAAGCAGTTTCAAATCTTCCCGAGGTATTATCGAGTTTTTTGGAAATATTTTAAGTTTCTTAGAAGCAGTTCAAGTCTTGCAGAAGCATTGTTAAGTCTTGCAGAGTCAGTATCAAGTCTTCTGGAAGAATTTCAAGTCTATTGGAAGCAGTCTCAAGTCTTCCAGAGGCAGTATCGGGTCTTCTGGAAATAGTTCAATTCTTCTGAAAGCATTTCGAGCTTGTTGGAAGCAGTTTCAAATCTTCCCGAGGTATTATCGAGTTTTTTGGAAATATTTTAAGTTTCTTAGAAGCAGTTCAAGTCTTGCAGAAGCATTGTTAAGTCTTGCAGAGTCAGTATCAAGTCTTCTGGAAGAATTTCAAGTCTATTGGAAGCAGTCTCATGTCTTCCAGAGGCAGTATCGGGTCTTCTGGAAATAGTTCAATTCTTCTGAAAGCATTTCGAGCTTGTTGGAAGCAGTTTCAAATCTTCCCGAGGTATTATCGAGTTTTTTGGAAATATTTTAAGTTTCTTAGAAGCAGTTCAAATCTTGCAGAAGCATTGTTAAGTCTTGCAGAGTCAGTATCAAGTCTTCTGGAAGAATTTTAAGTCTATTGGAAGCAGTCTCAAGTCTTCCAGAGGTAGTATCGAGTCTTCTGGAAGCAGTATCGAATCTTCTGGAAATAGTTCAATTCTTCTGAAAGCATTTCGAGCTTGTTGGAAGCAGTTTCAAATTTTCCCGAGGTATTATCGAATTTTTTGGAGGCATTTTATGTCTCTTAGAAGCATTTCAAATCTTTTGGAACCAGTGTTATTTTTCAGAGGCAAAGTCATTTTTGCAGAGGCAGTATCGAGTCTTCTCGAAACAGTTCAATCGTTCTGGAAGCACTTCAAGCCTGATGGAAGCAGTTTCAAATATCCCAGATTTTTCTTCTGAATCATGTATTATCGAGTTTTTTTTGGGCATTTTATGTCTCTTAGAAGCATTTCAAATCTTGCAGACATTTCAAATCTTTTGGAAGCAGTATTGCAGAGGCAGTATCAAGTCTTCTGGAAGCATTTCAAGTCTATTGGAAGCAATCTCAAGTCATCCAGAGGCAGTTCCAGAGTCTTCTGGAAACAGTTCAATCCTTCTGGAAGCATTTCAAGCCTGATAGAAGTAGTTGAAATCTTCCAGATTTCTTCCAAATCTTGTATTATCGAGTTTTTTGGGAGCATTTTATGTCTCTTAGAAGCATTTCAAGTCTTGAAGAAGCACTTCAAATCTTTTGGAAGCAGTGTTAAGTCTTGCAATGTCAGTATCAAGTCCTCTGGAAGAATTTCAAGTCTAATGGAAGCAGTCTTAAGTCTTCCAGAGGCAGTATCGAGTCTTCTGGAAACAGTTCAATCCTTCTGGAAGCATTTCAAGCCTGATAGAAGTAGTTGAAATGTTCCAGATTTCTTCCAAATCTTGTATTATCGAGTTTTTTTGGGGGCATTTTATGTCTCTTAGAAGCATTTCAAGTCTTGAAGAAGCACTTCAAATCTTTTGGAAGCAGTGTTAAGTCTTGCAAACTCAGTATCAAGTCCTCTGGAAGAATTTCAAGTCTAATGGAAACAGTCTTAAGTCTTCCAGAGGCAGTATCGAGTCTTCTGGAAACAGTTCAATTCTTCTGGAAGTATTTCAAGCCTGATAGAAGTAGTTGAAATCTTCCAGATTTCTTCCAAATCTTGTATTATCGAATTTTTTTGGGGGCATTTTATATCTCTTAGAAGCATTTCAAGTCTTGAAGAAGCACTTCAAATCTTTTGTAAGCAGTGTTAAGTCTTGCAAAGTCAGTATAAAGTCCTCTGGAAGAATTTCAAGTCTAATGGAAGCAGTCTTAAGTCTTCCAGAGGCAGTATCGAGTCTTCTGGAAACAGTTCAATTCTTCTGGAAGCATTTCAAGCCTGATAGAAGTAGTTGAAATCTTCCAGATTTCTTCCAAATTTTGTATTATCGAATTTTGTTGGGGGCATTTTATGTCTCTTAGAAGCATTTCAAGTCTTGAAGAAGCACTTCAAATCTTTTGGAGGCAGTGTTAAGTCTTGCAAAGTCAGTATCAAGTCCTCTGAAAGAATTTCAAGTCTAATGGAAGCAGTCTCAAGTCTTCCAGAGGCAGTATCGAGTTTTCTGGAAACAGTTCAATCATTCTGGAAGCATTTCAAGCCTGATGGAAGCAGTTTCAAATCTTCCATGTTTTTTTCCAAATCTTGTATTATCGAGTTTTTTTGAGGGTATCTTATGTCTCTTAGAAGCATTTTAAGTCTTGCAGAGAAGTACTTCAAATCTTTTGGAAGCAGTGTTACCTCTTGCAGAGGCAGTATCAAGTCTTCTGAAAGCATTTCAAGTCTATTGGAAGCAATCTCAAGTCATCCGGAGGCAGTATCGAGTCTTCTAGAAACAGTTCAATCCTTCTGGAAGCATTTTAGCCCAATAGAAGCAGTTTCAAATCTTCCATATTTTTTTCCAAATCTTGTATTATCGAGTTTTTTTGGGGGCACTGTATGTTTCTTAGAAGCATTTCAAGTCTTGCAGAAGCACTTCAAATCTTTTGGAAGCAGTGTTAAGTTTTGCAAAGTCAGTATCAAGTCCTCTGGAAGAATTTCAATTCTAATGGAAGCAGTCTGAAGTCCTCCAAAGGTAGTATCGAGTCTTCTGGAAGAATCTTAAGTCTATTGGAAGCAGTCTCAAGTCTTCTAGAGACAGTATCGAGTCTTCTGGAAGCAGTATCGAGTCTTCTGGAAATAGTTCAATTCTTCTGAAAGCATTTCGAGCTTGTTGGAAACAGTTTCAAATATTCCCGAGGTATTATCGAGTTTTTTGGAAATATTTTAAATTTCTTAGAAGCAGTTCAAGCCTTGCAGGACCATTGTTAAGTCTTGCAGAGTCAGGATCAAGTCTTCTGGAAAAATTTTAAGTCTATTAGAAGTAGTCTTAAGTCTTCCAGAGGCAGTATCGAGTCTTCTGGAAGCAGTGTCGAGTCTTCTGGAAATAGTTCAATTCTTCTGAAAGCATTTCGATCTTGTTGGAAGCAGTTTCAAATCTTCCCCAGGTATTATCAAGGCCTCCAGAGGCAGTATCGAGTCTTCTGGAAACAGTTCAATTCTTCTGGAAGTATTTCAAGCCTGATGGAAGCAGTTTCAAATCTTCCACGTTTTTTTCCAAATCTTGTATTATCGAGTTTTTTTGAGGGTATCTTATGTCTCTTAGAAGCATTTTAAGTCTTGCAGAGAAGTACTTCAAATCTTTTGGAAGCAGTGTTACCTCTTGCAGAGGCAGTATCAAGTCTTCTGGAGGCATTTCAAGTCTATTGGAAGTAGTCTCAAGTCTTCCAAAGGCAGTGTCGAATCTTCTGGAAACAGTTCAATCCTTCTGGAAGCATCTCAAGCCTGATGGAAGCAGTTTCAAATCTTCCCGATTTTTTCCAAATCTTGTATCATCGAGTTTTTTTGAGGGCATTTTATGTCTCTTAGAAGCATTTCAAGTCTTGTAGAAGCATTTCAAATCTTTTGGAAGCAGTGTTATCTCTTGCAGAAGCAGTATCAAGACTTCTGGAAGCAACATCGACTCTTCTGGAAACAGTTAAATAGGACAAGCATTTCAAGTCCATCAGAAGCAATTAAAACTCATCCAGAGATAGTACCAAGGCTTCTAGAAGCAGTATCAAGTCTTTTGGAAGTATTTCAAGTCTTTTGGAAGCAGTTTCAAGTCTTCCAGAGGTACTATTGAGTTCTGAAAAGGCATATCAAGTCTTGAAGAAGCATTTTAAGTTTTTTTGAAGCAGTATCAATTCATCTAGAAGCAATATTAACTCTTCTGGAAGCAGATTAACTCTAAACATCCTCTCTAAACTCTGGAATTAAGTCCTAGAACCACATAAAACCATCAACAATTTCTTCAGCAAAGATGGCTAATGCAAAAGGAAAAGAGGTGAGTTAATTTATATGATGAATTGAAAATATCTCAATAATGTAAGCGAACAAAAATACAGCAAAAGTAATCCACCCATTTGTACATACATTGGGGAGAGACCTAAGTAAGCACTCTTACAAATAACTGAATTCTTCTGGACTCACTTGAGTAAAATGTTCATACAAAATTTTGCACTTAATTACCAATTGGCAATTTAGACAAATTTTTTGAAACATTTTTTGTTTAGATATAGTCAAACCATTTTAAACTGAAAGTATAAATATTAATGGAAACATTTTTTTATTGAATCCATTCAGATTTCCATCCCACCTGGTTTCATTGAAGAATCATTTTAAAATTAAAAGCGCTAGTAAAAGTTGAGAATGAAACCGAGGTCAGCTAAATAATATTAATTTCATTTTTCAATTAAACCGTCAGCGAACCTCGTTATTTGACGAAAAGAAAAAATCCCGGCGTCGACCCGTAAAAGGTAATTCTCCGTCCTTCTCCATTTCGGTTCAGCCACCAAAACAAAAACATTGTCGCGCACATGTTAACAAAAAAAAAATAACAGAATCAAATCGAATTTTCCGAAAAATCCTCGTAATTTTATTAAAAGCCCCACATCGTCCTTCGAGAGAGAAGAATTTCCACTCTTTTCTTAAAATACATACTCACCGGCGTTGCGATAAACTCCTGCTGGTAATCCGATACGGTAAACACTCAAAAGAAATTGTACAAAAAGTCCAACCACTTACTACCCTTTTAAATGAACTAATTCAGGTTTGATCTTTTTCAAATTGGTGATTATTAACGCGTTGAGAACTCGCGATTTAAAGGGAAATTTTTTAATATTCCTTGAGGAGGTTTATATTCCTGCTGTTGCGGTTCTGCCTCCGGGGACAGAAAAATCTATAATGCGAGCGAAAGGAGGTCTCGCAGGTCTCTTTACACCGTCAAGTTCCTGCTAATACTAGAGTCGTTTCGCGTTGGAAATGAGAAAAACCGAGAATATACTAGGAAGGAGGGAGAATTGAGAGGATTAATCGAAATTTTCCGACAACTCCGACATCTATTAATGAGTTACTAAAGTTTCAACAACGATTATTATATTTTGTATAGAAACCTTTTATAGGCAACCAAATTAACACCCACAATCTTTCTTTATATAAAAAGGAAAACTTAATTTTTCCTTAAACTTAACATTTTTATGCAAAATCATTTAAATAAACTTTTTCTTCTTATTTTCTTTTATACATCATCAAAGAATGTTATAAAGTTTTCTTAGAAATTCCTTGTTAAGGAGTGTTTACAAGTTGTACTGGTGACATAAAAATTCTTGCACGCAACGCTGAATGGATTACGTCATTTCGATAAACAATCATCAACGTAGTTTTTTTTTGTAATTTAAATAGGGGTCCGAGGTCCGTTGGATCATTTGTATGCGAGGCTTCGGTAGTTTTTTTTTTTTGAATGACGAGGCATTTTCATCGATACAATCAATTCGCGTCTCATAGAACCGTCCGTTTCCCAGTATTGTGGTCAGCACTCGACGTTTGCATCATTGATTGCATCGTTCTGGGAAAACTTTAAACGGCATCACACCCAAATATGGAATCCTATATGAATATCGATACTAAAATCTTTTATATTATGTGTTTTTGTTGAATAATTAACGAAATAAAAACGTCAATAAGTTTTCAATAAGATTGAAACCTTAATCATTAAATCATTAAGTAAAGTGTTTTTTTAATGTTAAAAGAGATTTAAAGATGATAAAAATAACTTGAGATCATAATAAAGATCATAAAACAAAAGGATATAGGATTGCCAAAAGAAACACATTAAAAGTAAATAATTTCGATTACCTCATAAATTTGAATGAGTGTGCGAATTGTACGTCTTCATTTATATTGTGGATCTGGTAATATATTATCATCTAGAATATGTTTTTACCATTGATTTAAAAATTAAAATTTGTAAAATAATATTTCCTGATACTGCTTCTAAAAGACTTGAAATGCTTCCAAAAGTCTGGTTACTATATTTAAAAGGTTTGCAACTGCTTCCCACAAACTTGTAATGTTTCCAGAGGACTTGAACTGTTTCCAGAAGACTTGCAAAATTTCCAGAACATTTGATACAGATTCTATATGACTTAAAGTGCTTCCAGAAAACTCGATATTGCCACTGGAACACTTGACACTGCTTCTAAAAGAATAGAAGTGCTTCCAGAAGACTTGATATTTCCTCTTGAAAACTTAATACTACTGCTAGAAGAATTAAAATGGTTTCAGAACACTTGATATTGCTTCTGGAGTACTTGAAATCCTTCTAGATGAGTTGGTACTACATTTAACTTGATATTGCTTTGAGAAAAATTGAAATGTTTCCAGAAGACTTGATTCTGCTTCCATAAGACTTGATATTGATCCTAGAATACTTGAAATGCTTCAAAAAGACTGGATACTGCCTCTGGAAGACTTGCAACTGCTTTCCACAAACTTAAAATACTTGCAGAAGGTTTAAACTATTTCCAGAAGACTTGCAATATTTCCAGAAGATTTGATATCGGTTATATAAGACTTAAAGTGCTTCCAGAAAACTTGATATTGCCTCTGGAACACTTGACACTGCTTCTAAAAGAATAGAAGTGCTTCCAGAAGACTTGATATTTCCTCTTCAAAACTTAATACTACTGCTAGAAGAATTAAAATGGTTTCAGAACACTTGATATTGCTTCTGGAGTACTTGAAATCCTTCTAGATGAGTTGGTACTACATTTAGCTTGATATTGCTTTCAGAAGAATTGAAATGTTTCCAGAAGACTTGATTCTGCTTCCAAAAGACTTGATATTGATCCTAGAATACTTGAAATGCTTCAAAAAGACTGGATACTGCCTCTGGAAGACTTGCAACTGCTTTCCACAAACTTAAAATACTTGCAGAAGGTTTAAACTATTTCCAGAAGACTTGCAATATTTCCAGAAGATTTGATATCGGTTATATAAGACTTAAAGTGCTTCCAGAAAACTTGATATTGCCTCTGGAAGACTTAATACTGCTTCTAGAAGAATTAAAATGCTTTCAGAACACTTGACATTGCTTCTGGAATACTTGAAATCCTTCCAGATGAGTTGGTACTGCTTCTTACCTAATATTGTTTCGAGAAGACTTGAAATGTATCTGGAAGACTTGATTCTGCTTCCATAGGAGTTGATACTGATCTGTATCAACTCTCCAACATACTGATCTGTAAATACTGCCTCTGGAAGACTTGCAACTGCTTCCCACAAATTTAAAATGCTTGCAGAAAGCTTGAACTGTTTTCAAAAGACTTGTAATACTTCCAGAGGATTTGATACCGGTTCTATAAGATTTAAAGTGCTTGCAGAAGACTTGATATTGCTTCTGGAAGACTTAACACTGCTTCTAGAAGAATGGAAATGCTTCCAGAAGACTTGATATTGCCTCTAGAAGACTTGAAATGCTTCCAGAAAGTTGTTTCTGCTTCTAACTTGATATTGCGTCGAAATGAGTTGCTAGAGAGAGCTTCTAGAACACTTGATACAGTTTGTAGAAGACTTGATACAGCTTCTACAAGACTTGGTATTGTTTCAGAAAGATTTGAAGTGCTTCCAAAAAGCTGGACACTGCCTCTGGAAGACTTGTAAGTGCTTTCCACAAACTTGAAATGCTTCCAGAAGGCTTGAACTGTTTGCAGAAGACTTACAATACTTCCGGTAGATTTGATACCGTTTCTATAACAGTACCAAGTCTTTTGGAAACAGTTCAAGTCCTCTCGAAGCAATATCAAGTAAGAAGCAGTACTAATTCATCTGGAAAATTTTCAAGTTTTCCAGAGGCAATATCAAGTGTTATGAAAGCATTTCAATTCTTCTAGAAGCTGTATTAAGTCTTCTAGAGGTGATACTAATTGTTCTAGAAGCATTTTCATTCTTCTAGAAGTAGTGTCAAGTCTTCCAGGAGCAATATTAAGTCTTCTGGAAGTGCTTTAAGTCTTATAGAAGCTATGTTGTGGTGTGAAACTAAAAGACCTCTTCTTCAGTTTTCTACCCGGTAGGATTCTGCTTGTCTTAGGGTAGGATTCTGCTACCCTAAGACTTGATACTGATTCTGGAAGTCTTGCAACTACTTCCCACAAATTTAAAATACTTGCAGAAGGATTGAATTATTTCCACAAGACTTCCAATACTTCCAGAAGATTTGATACCGGTTCTATAAGACTTAAAGTGCTTCTAGGAGACTTGATATTACCTCTGGAAGATTTAATACTGCTTCTAGAAAAATCAAAATACTTTCGGGACACTTGGAATTGTTTCTAGAAGACCTGAAATCCTTCCAAATAAGTTGATACTGCATCTAACTTGATATGGTGTCGAAATGACTTGAAATGTTTGCGGAAAATTTAATACTGCTTCTAGAAGACTTGGTACTACTTTTGGAAGATTCAAAGTGCTTCCAAAAGGCTGCATACTGCCTTTGGAAGACTTGAAACCGCTTCCCATAAACTTGAAATGCTTCCAGAAGGCTTCAATTGTTTTCAGAAGACTTTTAATACTTCCAGAAGATTTGATACCGGTTCTATAAGATTGTAATAAATCCATAATTACTGAAGTGTATGTAATATATTCTGGTGTGAAATTAATAGACCTCTTCTTCAGTTTTAAAATAATTGTACTTAGTACCGGTATCGATTAGTAAATATCATTATTAGCTAAATAGTCAAATTGTCAGACAATTGACCAAATATTCGACTATTTAGCAGATGATGATATTTACTTATCGAAACTGGTAAAACTGAAGAAAAGATCTTTTCATTTCACACCACAATATTGCCCCTGAAAGTCTTGACACTGCTTCAAAAAAAATGAAATTGCTTCGAGAACAATTAATATCACCTCTGGAAGACGTAATACAGCTTCTAGAAGAATTGAAACACTTGATATTGCCTTTGGAAAAGTTGAAATTCTTCCAGATGAGTTGGTACAGCTTCTAACTTGATATTGCTTCGAGAGGACTTGAAATGTTTGCAGAAGACTTGGTATTGGTTCTAGAAGACTTGAAACTGCTTCTGACAAACTTGTAATGCTTCCAGAAGGCTTGAACTGTTTCCAGAACACTTGCAATACTTCCAGAAGATTTGATACCGGTTCTATAAAACTTAAAGTGCTTGCAGAGGACTTAATATTGCCTCTGAAAGACTTGACACTGCTTCTATAAGAATTGTAATGCTTCCATATCACCTGATATTGCCTCTGGAAAACTGAAATTCTTCCAGATGAGTTGGTACTGCTTCTAACTTGATATTGCTTCGAGAGGACTTGAAATGTTTCCAGAAGACTTAAAACTTTCTTCTGAAAGACTTGAAGTGCTTCCAAAAGGCTAGATACTGCCTCTGGAAGACTTGGAACTGCTTCCCACAAACTTGATATGCTTCCAGAAAGCTTGAACTGTTTTCAAAAAACTTGCAATACTTCCAAAAGATTTGATACCGGTTCTATAAGACTTGAAGTGTTTCCAGAGGACTTAATATTGCCTCTGAAAGACTTGACACTGCTTCTAACAGAATGATAGTGTTTCTGGACTACTTAATCATCTCTAGAACTTAATATTGCCTCTGGAATACTTAACACAGCTTCTAGAGACTTGAAATTTTTCCAGATGGGTTGGTACGGCCTCTTCCTTGATATTGCTTCAAAAGGTTTTGAAATGTTTCCAGAAGGCTCGAACTGCTTCCAGAAAGCTTGAATTATTTCTAAAAGTCTTGCAATACTTCCAGAAGATACCAACTCGTTTGTAGAATACTTCGATTGCTTCCCGATGACTTGATGTTACCTCTGAAAGACTTTATATTACTTCTAGAAGAATTAAAATGCTTAGAATACTTGATATTGCCTCTGGAAAACTGGAAATTCTTCAAGATAAGTTGGTACTACTTCTAACATGATATTGCTTCAAGAAAACTTGAAATGTTTCCTGATACTGTCTCTAGAAGACTTGAAACTGCCTCACACAAATTTGAAATGCTTCCAGAATGCTTGAACGGTTTCCAGAAGATATGCAATAAAATTTCTGAAAGTATTCTATAAGACAAAATGCCTTTGGAAGATTTAAAAACCTTCCGGATGACATGGTACTGCTTCTAACTTGATAATGCGTCGAGAAGATTTCCAATAGACTCGATATTGTGTGTGGAAAACTTGATACTGCTTCTAGAAGAATTGAAGTGCCTCCAAAACATTTGATATTTCCTGAAATGCTTTCCAGACAACTTAATACTTTTTCTAGAAGACTTGAAATGTTTCCAAAAGGCTGGAAAGTATTTCCAAAAATCGCGAAATGCTTGCTAAAAACTTAATTACTGAGAGAAAACATTTCCACTGCAAAAAAAAACGAGATGCTGTTGATAAACCATTTGAGTTTTCTTCAAAAATATTAAATATTGTTGGGCAAACTGCAAAATCTTGACGTAAGTTGTCTTGATTCTTAATGAAAGACTAAATAGTAGTGGAAAAAACTTCTTATTGTGCAAAAGGCAAGAAACTATTAATAAAATTTGATTTTCCTTCCTCAATATTAAAAACTGTTGGCAAAATACAAAATCGTCCTGTTAGAAATTCAAAAACTGCCAATTTTAGACTTGGTATGGCTTTGAAACACTTTTCGCAAAATTTTTGTAAATTTACCATCTGGGTGCGCAAGCAATAATACAAAATTAAGACCCGTTATCCATCGTATGAGTTTCTTCTTACAGTTTCTTCCAGCATGATTATCAAATTGTTTCTGTTGTTGAATAAAAATGATATGATCCAAATAAATCATCATTTTTCCTGAGACACGCAGCATCAAATCTGCCTCGTTACACCTAAAACATAAAGAGGATATACAAAAAAATTGTAATTTCTAGGATTCTTAATTATTTCGATAAAAATGTTGAAATTTTATATTTGTTTACTTATTATGCACTTTCTAGCTTTTTGGCGCAAACCAATAATATCATTCCTAGACAGGCATCGAATATTAAATTTAGAAAATGTCGGTTTTTATTCATTTACTTCATATCCTTTGCTAGATTAGCAATCTAGTTTTGCTAGATTATGGTTGGGTTAGGAGGAGTCCGAAGAAAAGTGGATAGGTAATTCTGGTCGTATTAGATAATAATTTTTTTTATGGCCTTTTTTTATTTTTTTAATTCTATTTAGGGGTATGAAGAGCTACTGAAATAAGTAATACAATTACATAAGATGTATTTACTAACATCCGGGAAAATTTTTATAGCTGGTTGGATTACTGTTCACCTCAAGAAGGAGGTTTATTTGATCATTTATTATGAATAGATGAGCAGAATTTAAAAATTAAAAACTACTTGTACTGTGTAAGACGGATTTATTTCTTTTTGATTTTAACGAAATCCTTCTTTTTTACATAATTTTACAAATTTCGTAAATCGTACTTTTTAAAATATCGATATATTATATTTTTAATATATCTCTTAAAAATCTTGTTTGCTAAAAAAAAATTGAATAATTGAACTGTTCTGTTATGGGTGATGGTGACACGAAGCGTTCAGTTCGATATTTCACGATGCTTTCACATTTTTTATTGCCATCATGTGTAGTGGTTTCTTTTCTCTCTTGTGCAGCATAAAATAGTAATTAAATATAACGCATTTTAGACCCAGATAATAAAATATAGAAGCAATATAAGAATTCGTTCAATATAGCTTGAAAATAAAGGCCCTTTTCGCCAGACTCATCTACGTAGAAATTTCTTATTTCCGATGAAGATAATAACCATCCATCCGTTCATTTCACAATCTCTTCTGATTTCTTTTAATTCTATTAAAATTATTGAGTCCACCTCTTTTTAACTTCTGCCTTATTTAAACCATGATTCTCTTTTTCATCACGATTAATCTCACGATTTTCTATAATACTTTGTATAAAGCAGGTCGTTTTCCAATTATAAAAAAGGTGTTACTGCAGACTTTGACTATAATTCCTGCAAGATTACGAATTAGTTGGCTTATAATTATTCTTAGCATTATACATCGTCGATTTCAATTCACATTCGACCTCCATATATAGAATAATAATCTCGAAATACCACCGGTTCGGTCAAAAGTGATGACGAATAATGTCACTACATATTGTACCATGTCTGATAAATTACAATCGGATTTTATTGTACTGAACGAGACGACGACCGAACGAGCCGAATATATAGATACGACCCAAAAAAAATCTTTTTTTTTCCAATTAAGCGGAAATTTGAATGATAATTTGAACTCATTTCCTTGAAATTTGTCTATTTTACACATTCTTTCAAAATATCATTTTTTACTTATAAAAATTTTTTTTTAATGATTCATTTTCCATGAAGTACTATATCGACAAAAAAAGTAATAAAATAGTCGTTAAAACTGAAAATTGAAAGAATGTTATAGCACATTGTACTCTAGAAAACCGGTAGTGAAATAAAAACCTTATAAACCGTATAGATTCAATCCCGTTACGACCCATGTTTGTTTATTTCAAGCAATAAACATCACACTTTACGGCCTTTAGCGTCTCTATAACACTTCTTTCGCCGCTCTGCGTCGCGAGTAATGCAGGATGTGTTTCTTTGAAATCGTCTTTCCCCAACATAATATCACATTATCAACTTGCGTCGTTCCAACTTTTACAGTTACACACACATCTTTCATGTTCGCGCAAAATTTATTTTTTCTCAATTCCTTGAAATTAATCGATAAAAATTCAAAAATTTCCTCATCATTGTATGGGATATCTCAAGAACGAAATAAGATTTGTCAAAACGGATAAAATTTCTGAAAAGGGGATGTTTTGATTAATAAATTTTGATAATTTCATAATAATTTTCCAAAAAAAAATTTTCTCAATTTTTTTGAAATTAATCAAAAAATATTAAAAATATCCTCATCATTGTATAGAATATCTCAAGAACGAAATAAGATTTTTCAAAACGGATAAAATTTCTAAAAAGGGGGTGCTTTGATTATTAAATTTTGATAATTTCAAAATAATTTTTCAAAAAAATCGGTTTTTCTCAATTTTTTGAAATTAATCGAAAAAAATTAAAAATATCCTCATCATTGTATGGGATATCTCAAGAACGAAATAAGATTTTTCAAAACGGATAAAATTTCTAAAAAGGGGGTGCTTTGATTAATAAATTTTGATAATTTCAAAATAATTTTTCAAAAAAATCGATTTTTCTCAATTTTTTGAAATTATTCGAAAAAAATTTGAAAATATCCTCATCATTGTATGGGATATCTCAAGAACGAAATAAGATTTTTCAAAACGGATAAAATTTCTAAAAACGGGGTGCTTTGATTAATAAATTTTGATAATTTCAAAATAATTTTTCAAAAAAATCGATTTTTCTCAATTTTTTGAAATTAATCGAAAAAAATTAAAAATATCCTCATCATTGTATGGGATATCTCAAGAACGAAATAAGATTTTTCAAAACGGATAAAATTTCTAAAAAGGGGAAGTTTTGATTAATAAATTTTGATAATTTCAAAATAATTTTCCAAAAAATCGATTTTTCTCAATTTTTTGAAATTAATCGAAAAAAATTAAAAATATCCTCATCATTGTATGGGATATCTCAAGAACGAAATAAGATTTTTCAAAACGGATAAAATTTCTGAAAAGGGGATGTATTGATTAATAAATTTTGATAATTTCAAAATAATTTTCTAAAAAAATCGATTTTTCTCAATTTTTTTAAATTAATCGAAAAAAATTAAAAATATCCTCATCATTGTATGGGATATCTCAAGAACGAAATAAGATTTTTCAAAACGGATAAAATTTCTAAAAAGGGGGTGCTTTGATTAATAAATTTTGATAGTTTCAAAATAATTTTTCAAAAAAATCGATTTTTCTCAATTTTTTGAAATTATTCGAAAAAAATTTGAAAATATCCTCATCATTGTATGGGATATCTCAAGAACGAAATAAGATTTTTCAAAACGGATAAAATTTCTAAAAACGGGGTGCTTTGATTAATAAATTTTGATAATTTCAAAATAATTTTTCAAAAAAATCGATTTTTCTCAATTTTTTGAAATTAATCGAAAAAAATTTAAAATATCCTCATCATTGTATGGGATATCTCAAGAACGAAATAAGATTTTTCAAAACGGATAAAATTTCTAAAAAGGGGAAGTTTTGATTAATAAATTTTGATAATTTCAAAATAATTTTCCAAAAAATCGATTTTTCTCAATTTTTTGAAATTAATCGAAAAAAATTAAAAATATCCTCATCATTGTATGGGATATCTCAAGAACGAAATAAGATTTTTCAAAACGGATAAAATTTCTGAAAAGGGGATGTATTGATTAATAAATTTTGATAATTTCAAAATAATTTTCCAAAAAAAATCAATTTTTCTCAATTTTTTTTTAAATTAATCGACAAAAATTTAAAAATATCCTCATCATTGTATGGGATATCTCAAGAACGAAATAAGATTTTTCAAAATGGATAAAATTTCTGAAAAGGGGATGTATTGATTAATAAATTTTGATAATTTCAAAATAATTTTCCAAAAAAATCGATTTTTCTCAATTTTTTTAAATTAATCGAAAAAAATTTAAAAATTTCCTCATCATTGTATGGGATATCTCAAGAGCGAAATAAGATTTTTCAAAACGGATAACATTTCTGAAAAGGGGATGTTTTGATTGATAAATTTTGATAATTTCAAAATAATTTTCCAAAAAAATCAATTTTTCTCAATTTTTTTTTAAATTAATCGACAAAAATTTAAAAATATCCTCATCATTGTATGGGATATCTCAAGAACGAAATAAGATTTTTCAAAATGGATAAAATTTCTGAAAAGGGGATGTTTTGATTAATAAATTTTGATAATTTCAAAATAATTTTCTCAAAAAATCGATTTTTCTCAATTTTTTTAAATTAATCGAAAAAAATTTGAAAATATCCTCATCATTGTATGGGATATCTAAAGAACGAAATAAGATTTTTCAAAACGGATAAAATTTCTAAAAAGGGGGTATTTTGATTAATGAATTCGGATAATTTCAAAATAATTTTCCAAGAAAATCGATTTTTCTAAATTTTTGAAATTAATCGAAAAAAATTTTAAAATGTCCTAATTATTGTATGGAGTATGTCAAGAACGAAATAAGGTTTTTCAAAACGGTCTTGATTTTTAAAAAGAGGGTGCTTTGATTAATAAATTCTGATAATTTCAAAATAATTTTCCAAGAAAATCGATTTTTCTCAATATTTTGAAATTAATCGACAAAAATTTAAAAATATTCTCATCATTGTATGGGATATCGCAATAACGAAATAAGATTTTTCAAAATGGATAAAATTTCTAAAAACGGGGTGCTTTGATTAATAAATTCTGATAATTTTAAAATAATTTTCCAAAAAAATCAATTTTTCTCAATTTTTTTGAAATTAATCGAAAAAAAATTAAAAATATCATCACCATTGTTTGGCATATCTCAATAACGAAATAAGATTTTTCAAAATGGATAAAATTTCTGAAAAGGGGAAGTTTTGATTAATAAATTTTGATAATTTCAAAATAATTTTCCAAAAAAATCGATTTTTCTCAATTTTTTGAAATTAATCGAAAAAAATTAAAAATATCCTCACCATTGTATGGGATATCTCAAGAACGAAATAAGATTTTTCAAAACGGATAAAATTTCTGAAAAGGGGATGTATTGATTAATAAATTTTGATAATTTCAAAATAATTTTCTAAAAAAATCGATTTTTCTCAATTTTTTGAAATTAATCGAAAAAAATTAACAATATCCTCATCATTGTATGGGATATCTCAAGAACGAAATAAGATTTTTCAAAACGGATAAAATTTCTAAAAACGGGATGCTTTGATTAATAAATTTTGATAATTTCAAAATAATTTTCCAAAAAAATCAATTTTTTTAAATTAATCGATAAAAGTTTAAAAATATCTTCATCATTGTATGCGATATCTCAAGAACGAAATAAGGTTTTTCAAAACGGTCTTGATTTGTAAAAAGGGGGTACTTTGATTAATAAATTTTGGTAATTTCAAAATAATTTTCCGAGAAAATCAATTTATCTCAATTTTTTTGAAATTAATCGAAAAAAAATTGAAAATATCCTCATCATTGTATGGAATATCTCAAGAACGAAATAAGATTTTTCAAAACGGATAAAATTTCTAAAACGGGGATGTTTTGATTAATAAATTTTGATAATTTCAAAATAATTTTCCAAAAAAAACAATTTTTTTCATTTTTTTAAAATTAATCGATAAAAGTTTAAAAATATCTTCATCATTATATGCGATATCTCAAGAACGAAATAAGGTTTTTCAAAACGGTCTTGATTTATAAAAAGGGGGTGCTTTGATTAATAATTTTCCAAGAAAATCAATTTATCTCAATTTTTTTAAATTAATCCACAAAAATTTAAAAATTTCCTCATCATTGTATGGGATATCTCAAGAACGAAATAAGATTTTTCAAAACGGATAAAATTTCAAAAGAGGGGGTGCTTTGATTAATAAATTTTGATAATTTCAAAATAATTTTCCAAAAAAATCGATTTTTCTCAATTTTTTTAAATTAATCGACAAAAATTTAAAAATATCGTCATCATTGTATGGGATATCTCAAGAACGAAATAAGATTTTTCAAAACGGATAAAATTTCTAAAAAGGGGGTATTTTGATTAATAAATTCTGATAATTTCAAAATAATTTTCCAAGAAAATCGATTTTTCTAAATTTTTGAAATTAATCGAAAAAAATTTAAAAATGTCCTAATTATTGTATGGAGTATCTCAAGAACGAAATAAGGTTTTTCAAAACGGTCTTGATTTTTAAAAAGGGGGTGCTTTGATTAATAAATTCCGATAATTTCAAAATAATTTTCCAAGAAAATCGATTTTTCTCAATATTTTGAAATTAATCGCCAAAAATTTTAAAATATTCTCATCATTGTATGGGATATTGCAATAACGAAATAAGATTTTTCAAAATGGATAAAATTTCTAAAAACGGGGTGCTTTGATTAATAAATTCTGATAATTTTAAAATAATTTTCCAAAAAAATCAATTCTTTTTGAAATTAATCGAAAAAAAATTAAAAATATCATCACCATTGTATGGGATATCTCAAGAATGAAATAAGATTTTTCAAAACGGATAAAATTTCTGAAAAGGGGATGTTTTGATTAATAAATTTTGATAATTTCAAAATAATTTTCTAAAAAATCGATTTTTCTCAATTATTTGAATTTAATCGAAAAAAATTTGAAAATATCGTCATCATTGTATGGAATATCTCAAGAACGAAATAAGATTTTTCAGAACGGATAAAATTTCTAAAAAGGGGGTGTTTTGATTAATAAATTTTGATAGTTTCAAAATAATTTTCCAAAAAAATCAATTTTTCTCAATTTTTTTGAAATTAATCGAAAAAAAATTAAAAATATCCTCATCATTGTATGGGATATCTCAAGAACGAAATAAGATTTTTCAAAACGGATAAAATTTCAAAAGAGGGGGTGCTTTGATTAATAAATTTTGATAATTTCAAAATAATTTTCCAAAAAAATCGATTTTTCTCAATTTTTTTAAATTAATCGACAAAAATTTAAAAATATCGTCATCATTGTATGGGATATCTCAAGAACGAAATAAGATTTTTCAAAACGGATAAAATTTCTAAAAAGGGGGTATTTTGATTAATAAATTCTGATAATTTCAAAATAATTTTCCAAGAAAATCGATTTTTCTAAATTTTTGAAATTAATCGAAAAAAATTTAAATATGTCCTAATTATTGTATGGAGTATCTCAAGAACGAAATAAGGTTTTTCAAAACGGTCTTGATTTTTAAAAAGGGGGTGCTTTGATTAATAAATTCCGATAATTTCAAAATAATTTTCCAAGAAAATCGATTTTTCTCAATATTTTGAAATTAATCGCCAAAAATTTTAAAATATTCTCATCATTGTATGGGATATTGCAATAACGAAATAAGATTTTTCAAAATGGATAAAATTTCTAAAAACGGGGTGCTTTGATTAATAAATTCTGATAATTTTAAAATAATTTTCCAAAAAAATCAATTCTTTTTGAAATTAATCGAAAAAAAATTAAAAATATCATCACCATTGTATGGGATATCTCAAGAATGAAATAAGATTTTTCAAAACGGATAAAATTTCTGAAAAGGGGATGTTTTGATTAATAAATTTTGATAATTTCAAAATAATTTTCTAAAAAATCGATTTTTCTCAATTATTTGAATTTAATCGAAAAAAATTTGAAAATATCGTCATCATTGTATGGAATATCTCAAGAACGAAATAAGATTTTTCAGAACGGATAAAATTTCTAAAAAGGGGGTGCTTTGATTAATAAATTTTGATAGTTTCAAAATAATTTTCCAAAAAAATCAATTTTTCTCAATTTTTTTGAAATTAATCGAAAAAAAATTAAAAATATCCTCATCATTGTATGGGATATCTCAAGAACGAAATAAGATTTTTCAAAACGGATAAAATTTCTAAGAAGGGGATGTTTTGATTAATAAATGATAATTTTAAAATAATTTTCCAAAAAAAATCGGTTTTTTCAATTTTTCTAAACTAATCGATAAAAATTTAAAAATATCGTCATAATCGGATTGTATATATCAAGAATGAATTAATATTTTTAAAAAGGGACTTAATTTTTTAAAAAGGGGATGCAACAAATCATTTATTGACAAAGCATTAACCTAATTCCAAATATCATTAATTAATTTGGTTATTTTATTAATTTTTAATGTTTAAAACATTCAGTTTTCAAAAAAATCTTGTTTATATAATACACGATAGCAAAATTCTTTTTTGCTAGAATCAAAAATAACTATTTAATCATTTTTATTTTAATCACAAAATATGATTTTTTAACATGTACGTTTCGGTCAGCTCAAAGTATTTAAAGAATTTCTTTCTACAACGCACCCAAACCGAAAAACTGGTTTCCTTAACTTCATAACTCATTAATTTCACCTCACCATCCACTCGATCACACACCCAATAAACCGTGATGAATATCACTGGACGTTTTCGAATTGATTCGTCAAGTCATAATTACCCAATTAACCATACTTTAAAATCCCATTTAAAATGATCGTTTTTTAACTTTAAACTTTATGATTAACTTCGACCTCAATAATCTTCAAGTTCAGACGCATAAAAATAGCGCGATTTTATTTATTTTTTATTCGTTTCTTTTGTGGTTTGAATAAAAAATGAAACGATGAAATGCGAGAGTTGAATGGGGAGGGAAGGGAGTGAAAAATAACACCTTCGGAAAGTACTTACCATAATTATCCGTTGTCGAGGTGTGCCCAATGACTTATGGAAACGTGCCCGAGCTCATTTTAAAATATATCTTTCTTTTCTCCTCTTTTTTTTTCGAACTGGTTCATGTTATGGAGAACATGGTATGACCTACGTAATTATGTCTCATGGGCTGGTCGTTTTGGTTTACCGAGCATACTCTAAAAGGGTAATTTGAAGGCGGTTTTGTTCTTTGTTATGTGTTCGACGTTCTTTGAGTACAAAAAATGATTCATAGATTGTATATACAGAGTGATTTCTCTTTGAATCTTGTTTATTTGATACTTTTTCTTAATCATTTTAAGAAGGAATGCTGTGTAATTCTTGTGGATTTCTATGTAACGGTGATTTAACAATTTATTAATTTGCGGTTGTAAAAATATGTGTGGTAAAACCGCGATGTTTGTAAATAAAAACGGCGGACCAAAATATTTTTCAGTCATATATTAATATTGTATAAATTGGACGCCTTTTCTTAATAAAATCAACAATAACTTAAGTACTAAATATGGCGGAGACTTAATACCGCCGCAAAAGCTTCCAAAAGACTTAATGTTGCATCTAGAAGGCTTGCTATTGCTTCTTGAAGACTTAATATTGCTTCTGGAAGATTTGATACTGCTTCCAAAAGAATGGAAATTATTCCAGAAAACTTAAGTTGCTATCAGAAGACTTTATACTGCCCCTGGAAGACTTCTAGAAAAACTGAAATGCTTCCCGAAGCCTTGATATTGCTTCTGGAAGACTTGACACTGCTTCCAAAAGATTTAAAATGCTTCCAGAAGAGTTGAAATGGTTCTAGAAGACGTGGCTTGTTATCAAAAGATTTGATACTGCCCCTAGAAAACTTGATGTTGCTTCCAGAAGACCTAAATTGCTTCCAGAAGATTTAATACCACATCTAGAAGTCTTGATCTGTCCCCAGAAGACTTGATACTGCTTCCAAAGGTCTAAAATGTTTCCAGAAGAGTTGAAATAATTCCAGAAGACTTGACCTGCTATCAGAAGACTTGATACTGCTCTTGGAAGATTTAAAGTTGCTTTTATTGTTTCTGGAAGACTTGAAATGCTTCCATAAGACTTCATACTGTTTCTGAATGATTTGATCCTGCTTCCAAAAGACTTAACATGCTTTCAGAATAGTTGAAATGATTTCTGAAGACTTGACCTGCTATCAGAAGACATGATTCTACATCCGGAAGACTTGATTTTACTTCTAAAAAAAACGTGTTATTGCTTTTAAAAGACTTGATACTCCTTCTAGAAGAGTTGAAATGCATTCTTCAAAAGACCTGATGCCTATTCATTTCAAAAACCAAGATCTTGTTGATAAACTATTTGAAGTTGTACCCATACGTCTTTGTTTATATGCACAACACTAAGATCTTAAAAACTGCCAGCAACAGAAGGGTTAGATATTGTTGCAAAAAGTATTTAAGCAAAACACAACATCTTGACGTAAATATTAAATCATTAAAAATTTAATATTGGTGACAGAAAATATTTTTATTGCAAGAAGCAAAAAAATTTTTCAATTTGATTTTGCTTCCAAAATACCCAACTATTGGCAGAATACCAAATCTTCACGACAGAAAATCAAAAACTGTCAAAACTTGAAATGTATAACTTGACTATAAGACTTGATATTGTTTCTGAAAGACTTGGAACGCTTCCAAAAGACTTGATACTGCTTTTGGAAGATTTGATACTGGTTCTAAAAGACTTTTGAACATTTCCTTTAGAAGACATGATGCTGCATCTAGAAAGATTTGAAATGATTCCAGAAAATTTGAAATGATTCAAGCAGACTTGATAGTGCTTGTGGAAGACTTGAAGTGCTTCCAGAAGACTCGAAATTGCTTCTGGAAGACTTAAAACACGTCCAGAATAGTTGATACTGCTTCTACAAGACTTGATACTCTAAAGAAAGTGTCAAGTCTTCTAGAAACAGTATCAAGTCTTCTAAAAGCAATATGAAGTTGCCTGAAAGTATTTTAAGTTTTTAAGAAGTAATATTTAGTTTCTGGATGCATTTTAAGTCTTCTATCAAGTCATCTAGAAGTTGTTCAACTGTACCAGAAGCAATATTGAGTTTTTTAGAAGCATTTCAAGTCTTCTAGAAGCAGTATCAAATCTTCCAGGTACAGTGCCCCTGGAGTCCTAGATGCCCTCAAGTCTTTTGGGATCATATCAAGTCTTTTAGCAGTATCACGTCTTCTAGAAGTACTTTAAATGATCTAAATGCAATATCAAGTCTTGTAGAAGCAGTATCAAGTGTTTTGGAGGTATTTCAACTCTTCCAGAAGCAATTTTGAGTCTTCTGGAAATACTTCAAGTCTTCTACAAGCATTTTCAAGTCTTCTGGGATCATTTTAAATCTTTTGAAACCATTTCAAGCCTTTCTAGAAACAGTATCATGTCTTCTAGAAGAAGTGTTAAGTCTTTTAGAAACAATATCAAGTCTTTTAGAAGCAATATGAAGTCGTCTGAAAGTATTTTAAATTTTCCAGAAGAAATATTTACTTTCTGAAAGCATTTTAACTCTTCTAGAAGCAGTATCAAATCTTCCAGGGATAATGCTTCTGGGATCATATCAAGTCTTCTAGCAGTATCATGTCTTCTGGAAGCACTTTAAATAATATAAATGCAGTATCAATTTTTGTAGAAAGTATCAAGTATTCTGGAGGTGTTTCAAGTCTTCCAGAAGCAATTTCGAGTCTTCTGGAAGCACTTTAAGTGTTCTACAAATACTATCAAGTCTTCTGGGATCATTTCAAATCTTCTAGAACTATTTCAAGTCTTTCTAAAAGCAGTATCATGTCTTCTGGAAGCACTTTACATAATCTAAATGCAGTATTAAGTCTTCTAGAAGCAGTATTAAATCTTCCGGGGATATCTGGAATCATATGAAGTATCTAGCAGTATCATATCTTCTAGAAGCAGTATCATGTCTTCTGGAAGCACTTTAAATAATCTAAATGCAGTATCAAGTGTTGTAAAAGCAGTATCAAGTATTCTGGAGGTGTTTTAAGTCTTCCAGAAGCAATTTCGAGTCTTCTGGAAGCACTTCAAGTCATCTACAAACACTATCAAGTCTTCTGGAATCATTTCAAATTTTCTGGAATCATTTCAAATCTTTCTAGAAGCAGTATCATGTCTTCTAGAGGAAGTGTCAAGTCTTTTAGAACCAGTATCAAACCTTCCAGAGGCAATGTCAAGTCTTCTCAAAGCACTCCAAGTCTTGTAGAAGTAATATAAAGTCTTATAATCAAGTTATACATTTCAAATCTTGACACTTTTTAATCTTCTGTCATGATTTGGTATTCTGCCAATAGTTGGGTACTTTAGAAGCAAAATCAAATTTTCTTTACGCAAGTTTTTGCTTTTTGTAATAAAAATAGCTTTTGACTTGATACTGTTTCTAGAAGTCTTAAAATGCTTCCAGAAAGTAGATATTTCTTCTGGAATATTTAAAAGACTTCCAGACGACTTCATATTGCTTCTAGAAGACTTGATACTGCTTTTAGAAGACTTGAAATGATTCCAGAAGATTTAAAATGATTCCAGAAGACTTGATAGTGCTTGTAGAATGCTTGAACTGTTTCCAGAAGACTCGAAATTGCTTCTGGAAGACTTGAAATACCTCCAGAATACTTGATACTGCTTCTACAAGACTTGATACTGCATTTAGATCATTTAAAGTACTTCCAGAAGACTTGATACTGCTAAAAGACTTGATATGATCCCAAAAGACTTGAGGGCATCAAGGATTCCAGGGGCACTATCCCTGGAAGATTTGATATTGCTTCTAGAAGACTTGAAATTCTTCAAAAAACTCGATATTGCCTCTGGAAAACTTGAACTACTTCTAGATCACTTGATACTGCTTCTAGGAGTCTTAAAATGCTTCCAGAAAGTAGATATTTCTTTTGGAATATTTAAAAGGCTTCCAGACGACTTCATATTGCTTCTAGAAGACTTGATACTGCTTTTAGAAGACTTGAAATGATTCCAGAAGATTTAAAATGATTCCAGAAGACTTGATAGTGCTTGTAGAATGCTTGAACTGTTTCCAGAAGACTCTAAATTGCTTCTGGAAGACTTGAAATACCTCCAGAATACTTGATACTGCTTCTACAAGACTTGATACTGCATTTAGATCATTTAAAGTACTTCCAGAAGACTTGATACTGCTTTTAGAAGACTTGAAATGATTCCAGAAGATTTAAAATGATTCCAGAAGACTTGATAGTGCTTGTAGAATGCTTGAACTGTTTCCAGAAGACTCGAAATTGCTTCTGGAAGACTTGAAATACCTCCAGAATACTTGATACTGCTTCTACAAGACTTGATACTGCATTTAGATCATTTAAAGTACTTCCAGAAGACTTGATACTGCTAAAAGACTTGATATGATCCCAAAAGACTTGAGGGCATCAAGGATTCCAGGGGCACTATCCCTGGAAGATTTGATATTGCTTCTAGAAGACTTGAAATTCTTCAAAAAACTCGATATTGCCTCTGGAAAACTTGAACTACTTCTAGATCACTTGATACTGCTTCTAGGAGTCTTAAAATGCTTCCAGAAAGTAGATATTTCTTTTGGAATATTTAAAAGGCTTCCAGACGACTTCATGTTGCTTCTAGAACACTTGATACTGCTTCTAGAAAGACTTGAAATGATTCCAGAAGACTTGATAGTGCTTGTAGAAGACTTGAACTGTTTCCAGAAGACTCGAAATTGCTTCTGGAAGACTTGAAATACGTCCAGAATACTTGATATTGTTTCTAGAAGGCTTAATACTGCATTTAGATCATTTAAAGTGCTTCTAGAAGACTTGATACTGCTTCTAGATAGACTCGAAATGATTCCAGAAGATTTAAAATGATTCCAGAAGACTTGATAGTGCTTGTAGAAGACTTGAACTGTTTCCGGAAGACTCGAAATTGCTTCTGGAAGACTTAAAATACCTCCAGTATACTTGATATTGCTTGTACAAGACTTGATACTATATCTAGATTAAAAGTGCTTCCAGAAAACAAGATACTATTTCTAGAAGACATAATACTGCTAGAAGCCTCGATCTGATCGTAGAAGACTTGGAGCATCTAGGACTCCAGGGGCACTATCCTTGGAGGATTTGATACTATTTCTAGAAAACTTGAAATACTTCTAAAAAATTCGATATTGCTTCTGGAAGACTTGAACTACTTTTAGATGACTTGACACTGCTTCTAGAAGTGTTAAAATTCTTCCAGAAACTATACATTACTTCTAGAAGACTTGATGCTGTTTCTAGAAGACTTGACACTTCTTCTAGAAGACATGATACTGCTTCTAGAAAGACTTGAAATGATTCCAGAAGATTTGAAATGCTTCTAGAAGACTTGATACTGCTTCTAGAAGACATGATACTGCTTCTAGAAAGACTTGGAATGATTCCAGAAGATTTGAAATGCTTCTAGAAGACTTGATACTGCTTCTAGAAGACATGATACTGCTTCTAGAAAGACTTGAAATGATTCCAGAAGATTTGAATTGCTTCTAGAAGACTTGATACTGCTTCTAGAAGACATGATACTGCTTCTAGAAAGACTTGAAATGATTCCAGAAAATTTAAAATGATTCCAGAAGACTTGATAGTGCTTGTAGAAGACTTGAACTGTTTCCAGAAGACTCGAAATTGCTTCTGGAAGACTTAAAATACCTCCAGTATACTTGATATTGCTTCTACAACACTTGATACTATATCTAGATTAAAAGTGCTTCCAGAAAACAAGATACTATTTCTAGAAGACATAATACTGCTAGAAGCCTCGATCTGATCGCAGAAGACTTGGGGCATCTAGGACTCCAGGGACACTATCCTTGGAGGATTTGATACTATTTCTAGAAGACTTGAAATACTTCTAAAAAATTCGACATTGCTTCTGGAAGACTTGAACTACTTTTAGATGACTTGATACTGCTTCTAGAAGTGTTAAAATTCTTCCAGAAACTATATATTATTTCTAGAAGACTTGATTCTGTTTCTAGAAGACTCGACACTTCTTCTAGAAGACATGATACTGCTTCTAGAAAGACTTGAAATGATTACAGAAGATTTGATATGCTTCTAGAAGACTCGATATTGATTCTAGATGATTTGATGTTGCTTGTAAAGCTGTTGGCAAAAAATCTTTTTATCACTGGAAATAAGATATTGTTTATAAAGTTTATAAAGTTTAAATTGGACAAAATTCAAAATTTTGACGTAAGTAGTCTATATGTGACCTGATATACGAATTTTTCTACTTTTTTTGCGATTTGGATAAAGTAAAATATGCTCTTTCGAATGGCGCAAACCGGAAGTTTCAAACTGGAAGAGAAGTAGTGGGTGAGCAGAAATGATTGAAAATGAAAAAAGTTAGTTTTCTCGATGCTACCTTTTTCTTTGATAATGAAGTCACAGAATCTTCTTTCGTTGTTTCTTCGGCCTTAGTTGCTTTTTTTTCGATGCTAACTTCTTTTTTGGGAATAGAGCCGCAGAATCTTCCTCGTCATTACCTTTTGCGTTTCGTTTCTTCGATACCGAATTTTTATTTGGCAAGGGAACCGCAGAATTATCCTCTCCATCAACTTCGGGCTTTTGTTTCTTTGATACATGAAAGCTAAGATGTTGGTAAGATACAAAATCTTCATGTTGAAACCAACTTTTTCAATTCAGTTTTTTCAGCCCATACGTATTTTCAAAAACAGACATCTTTATCAATATTCTCATCAATATCTCATTAAAATTTCTATATTTTCCATTAAATTGAGATATAAAATGAATCAATCATCATCAAAAAAAGAGATCAAAAATATTTTTATTGCGTTGAAGTTTAAATAAAACGGTACTAAAATCAAATCCTTGAGGTTTATGGATGTGATATACGAGCTGGATTAGGAGACGAATCCGGGTATATATAGGGGGATAGGGACGTATGTACACTCCGGATTTGATCGAGTACAAGAGTCGTGTAAATTCATTGCTGCTCGTTTAACCGCGACCAAAAACCGCTCGACATTTATCAATTTTCCATAACACATTTCATACATTCGCAGTTCCGGCAGAAATGAATAAATATAATCCTTCAATATCAAAGGACACCTTTAGAATTTAATAAATATGATAATTCGAGTTATTTAAAATGACCGAATCGTTTTCAATAAAATCATTTAAAAAATTTTAAGACGTTTTAAACACGTAGTAGAAGAAACATCTGGTGGCAATATTTCGCCTTGAGTCTGGTTTTCTTTTGACACAAAGTGTGTTAGCCGGTTGCTTCCTGGTGGTGTATTTCACGCTCGAATGCACCGATGATTTACAACCCGATGTAAAATACCCACAGTTTAAACAACTACCGTAACGACAAATAATAGGTTGTAAATTAATCGCTGAAAACAATTTTCAATTTATCGATTTATCAATAAACGCACCAAACAAAACATATTTCTTAATTAATAACTAATAAGTAATTAATTAAACAAAAATTAATTATCGAAGTCAAGGTTGATCTATCCGCGAATAATTATTTTTTGGCACGCCCCAGTTATACTAGGTAGTTGAAATTTGGCTCATCGCCAAATATTTTCGAAGAGGAAACCTCGATTCTAAACGATTCTAAAACAAACCTTGTGAAACGAACGAAAAGAAAATGTACGAAACCAAAAATAAAGTTTCTAATTTAAATATTGGTGTCATCCAACTTGCGTTTATATTTAAAACCGATTAGTTCGATTTAAAAGACTTTAAACGACAACAATGATAACAACAGAATTTTAACATGAAACGTGATTCGATGTTTTTCTTATTTGGGATGTGTAAACAGCGCGTGAATTGAATTGTAACGCCGTGTCATTACTTAGTTGCTCAGCAATTTTATTGTGTGAAATGACCTTAAAAATAATTCCACGTTCATTGTAATATGTAAATATATAATTTTAGTTAATTAGAATTAGATCATTTTAAAATGTTGGTTAATAATTTAGTGAAATTTTGATTGATTTTGATGTTTCTAATAAGAAATTGAGTTATTTTTGTGATGATCGACTCAATGAAAAAACACGGTCCATTAACAATGAGATGAGATTAATTTTAATTGGTATGATACATAGTAAGGTGGGATTACCCAGAGCACGTCTTTATTTTTCTTGTAACTACTAATTGAGTAGAATTTGTTAAACTTTATTATTCAGCATTCAAAAATTAGGTCAACGTAAAAGTAGTACGTTTTATGGTAGGCAAATATAGATAAATTTTGAGATTCATAATTACGTTCTATATTTAGAACATTTAAAGCTTAAAAGGATTTCAATTTAAGATAATTTTAAATAATATTTTCACTTAAATATATCTTGTTGATTGAATAAAGATTAAAAAATCCAGACTTGGTCTTAAGTCGCCTAGCTGGTTAAGGTTGATATTAGGCCATATCTAAAAATCAGTTTATCTTTTCAACTTTAACTTGCATTAACACCTCAACAACATTTAGGAAATGTAAAAGTAGTTTCACTCAGTGAAGGAGGTTATGATGCTGATTAAAAATGAAATGTGTCGAATTACATCTCAATCGATCAGCAACTTATAAAAATATCATTGCGAGTCAAAACAATGTCCAAGCAATCCATTCTTAGTCCTAAGTATCCTAACTGGTTAAGATTGATATCAGGACATTCCTAAGAATGAGTAAAGCAGGAGTATCAAAATATGCATACCAATCTTATAAAATTATACATGAAAGTCAGGCTTGAAGAGAGAGGTATTGGTTACATGTAGACCTTTGAGTCTACTTTGAGAACTTAAACTTGCATTAACTACTCAGCAATATTTACGAAATAAGGATATGAAGAGCTGATGAAACTAATTTCAGGATGGAAATGAACCTAATCGAATATAATTTCATCCAGTTCGATCAGCAACTGATAAGAAAAAAACCTGCGAGTCTTGCTGCCTGAACCAAGCACCAAAAATCCAAACTAGGTGCTAAGTCGTCTAAGGTTGATATCGAAACATTCATATTGGAATCGAATACGATTTCATCCTGATCGATCAGCTACTTATAAAAAAATTCCTGCGAGTCCTGTTGCCTGAACCAAGCACATAAGATCCAATCTAGGTCCTAAGTCACCTAAGATCCATATCAAGACATTCATATTGGAATCCAATACAATTCTATCCAGATCAATCAGCAACTTATAAAAAAAATCCTGCGAGTCTTGCTGTCTGAACCAAGCACATAAGATCCAACCTAGGTCCTAAGTCGTCTAAGGTTAATATCAAGACATTCGTTAACATATCACGATATCATATAAATTTAAGAGCTCTTTACTAAGTTGATGCAAGAAGTTTCCCATCAACTCCCTCATCCATCTTTTACCCTCGCCCCTCTCTTCCAAAACCTGCTTCCTTTTCATTGCCTCCTCCCTTGGCTCACTACACCCTCTCAGCATGTGTTTTAACGTCTCCCAATCTTCACCACCTTTCAACATCGTCCGCCCAGTATCTACTTCCCCTCTCCTCATTGCCACAGCGGAATCTAGATACCAATCTCTTCCCTTCATAATCCCTCTCCATCAACAAATACTTTGGCTGCTCCTCTGTCACTATCTCCCCATACATTTCATTGTATCTCCCTTCTCGTATCTGTAACCTTCTTTCCTGTTTCTGTATATCCCTGTGTCTACCTCTCAGTTCCCTCCACATTTCGCCTCTTTCCGCTCTTCTGTTTTTGATGCCATTTAGTGAGTATCCCACCCTTCTAGATCAGTCTCCTCCCCTTAATTTCCCTCCAATACTCTCCCAGGATCTTGTTTCCATCATTTCCTCATACTTCACCGCTCTCCTTCCCGCCTCCAAGGAAGACCCTTCCTGGGGTCTCCCTTGCCAACCGCAGTACCCATCTCCACTGTCGTGTTTGTATATCCCCCAGCAGACCTTGTTTTCTCCATCTCCATACTTCTGCGCCATACATCATTGTACTCCTTACCAAGCCATCAACCATCACCTTTCTTTTTCCCACGTCCCTTCCAAAAGTTCTTTCTCCCCATCCCCAATCCTGTCCCATCACCTTGTTCGCCCTTTTTTGCCATCGCCCTCACATGCGCCCCGACCTTATTACTTTCCGTGAAACCATATCCCAGGTACGTGTACTCTTTCACTTGCTCTATCTCACTTCTCTGCCACCTCCACTCCTCCTTCCTTCTTTCCCCCCCTTTGCAGAACTTCATTATTTTTTTCTTCTCGACGTTTACCTTTAACCCCTTCGTTTTAAAATATCTTTCCACCAACCTCATCATCTCCTTTATCTCCTTCATCTCCACCGTCTCTCTAGTCACGACCACCAAATCGTCCGCATACGCCAAGGCGTGCACCTTTGTTTCTCCTATCACCACATCACCCATTTACCTCTTCGCAAGTCTCTTTTCCAAGTCCGCCGTATATATTGCAAATAGTGTGGGATCAAGCGGGCACCCTTGTCTCAATCCTTTTGTCGTCCAGAATACCTCACTTAACTCTTCCCCCAGTTTAACTTTGACCATCGTCTCTCTGTACATTTCGCTTACCCTCCCTATCTGTTGTTCTCTGATACCTCCCCTTCTCATTTCCTCCCAGAGCTTCTCTCTATCCACGTTATCAAATGCAGCCTTCAGGTCAATAAAAAAATTTTCAATTGCCCCTTTTCCCTTCCTGAATCCCGCCTGCCCATCCGGCAACAATCCCCCCACTCCATTTCCTCTTCCAACCTCCCCAGCAGTTGTGTCCAACAAAAAGGGAATAAACAAGTTGTGTGTTTATTCCCTTTTTTATACAGTGGGCATATTATCCCCATCCTCCACCTGTTCGGAAACCTCTCCCCCATCCATACGTCGTTTACTATCTTCTATAGCTTCCTCTTCACTGTCTCCGTCGCTTCCAATCACGCTTCATTCTGGATCTCATCCTCCCATCTTCAGACCCCTCAACACTATCTCTATTTCCTCCATTGTTATCTCTTCTTCTCATTGCACACCTCGCTCTCCCTTTCCCATTGTTCTCTCTTCCACCCCTCCCAACAATCCTATGAAGTAGGTTCTCCATTCACTCATTTCTATATTTCTGCCGACTTTCTCTCTTCCCTTCCTCATCCCCTTTAAGTATCTTCATACCTCATTGACCTCTTTCAACTCGTTAATCTTCTCGGCCTCCCTTTCATTCAGCTTCCTCTTTTTTTTCTTGCATACTTCTTTGTAGTTTCTTCTGGCCTCTATATATCTATCTATCTCTACCTCCCCTCTCTGCCACTGTCTTAGTTTCGTTCTAGCTTTTATGTTAGCCTCTCTGCATTCCCTATAACACCATTCGTTCCCTAATGTGTTTTCCATCATCCTCCATTTTCTCCCTGTTCCTTCTTCCCCTCGCTTCCTTTATGGACACTTCTAGCGGCTGATGATCCGACTCTACAATCGCCCCAACCCTAAAATTTTCTATCCTCTCCCACATTCCTTGGTCCATTACCACATCACGGATGCCCCTCTTGCACCCACAAGAATAGGAATTCTTCCTCCATATTCCCATTTAGTATGGAGATACCCATCCCCTCTCCTCTACTCACCTCAGCATCTCCCTTCAATCTCCATTCAAAATCTTATCCTTGGACTGAAGCCCTTCTCCCTCGTCCCTCATCTTCCCTCTTCTTCCTTTTCTCCCTATTCTTGTTAAATTAAAGTCCCCTCCAATAATCAGGTAGCCCTCCCTTCTCTCTTCTGTCATATCTTCCCATCGCCTCATTGTCTCTTTACATATTCTGGTAATCCCTCAAACACCCTGATTTGACGAGAATGAAACTTTTATCGTTATTTTGATAAATTGTCAAAGTAGCCAGAAATTTATGATAAACGCAACTCAATAAATTTGACAACTTCCGATGTATAAATAAAATCAGTGATTAAAATTAGTTAATAGCTAAATATAGTATGAGAAATGTGAAGTTCACACACTCATATAAATAGTAAAACACATTCAAGCACGTTGTGCTCGGCGCAGAATAATTACTTGACTATAATTGTAGAATAGTGTAAATGTAGCTCAAATTTATCATGCCGTAAATCACCACTATGGCCATTAGAAAACTGATTAACAAAGCTTCAATGTTTATTTTGCTTAAAACGTTCATTTAACTAACCGTAATTTTTATGAATGTAAGAAACAATTCTACATTTTTTTGTTCAAATTTTCATATGCACAACTTTACTAATAATGCAATGTGATTCATCTAGTTTAATAAATCATTTTTGCCAAATATTTTCTAAAAAATCGATTAAAATATATACATATATAGTACAGAATATAAAAACATTCAGTTATTCTAACAATTTTTTTCTGAGGAAACAAGATAGTAATTTTAAGTTCAGTTAATTTTGCTGTTTTATTACAAACTGTTTACTCTATCAATTCACAAGGAATAAATTCTTTTGAAATATAGTGAATTCCTAGAAAACTGTTCGTCATAACAACAAAGTCATTGTGCTAATGTTAGAAATAAATCTTACACATGCTCGTATTTAATTTATGCATTATTTTTAAACTAACTACGTCACTCTCAAATGTACTTAATTCATGAAAATATAGAGGTAATATTTTTGCTAAATTGATTTGGTCTCCATTACCAATTCGAATTTATTTGTGTAAAAATGAAATAATGCTTCCTACATCCTTAGATATTCCAAAACAGTTTAGAATGAATTCAATACTTTCGGAAAATAAATGGTCTATTTTGGTATCTTATACAATAAGATTGTTTAATAAAACTTCGAATTGGAATAATTTTATATTATTACCTTGCATTAATTATCTCGAAATATTAATTTCAGTAAATATGACCAATTTCGTTTTAGTAAGTGAAAGTTTTGCTATGCAGATTTTGATGTGTTTACAACACGAACCAACTCCTCTGGATGATTTACATAAATGCATCAAACACGAACGGCAAATTGTGACTAGAAGCATTCGGAGTTTCAATTTGCGAGTAGTTCTAATATTAAGTTGAGAAGTAGAGAAAATTCCTAAGTTATTTAAATAACAAAAACTAGAAATGTTTAAAAAAGAATTTGTGTTATATTGAAATATTTAATTATACACCATATTATCATATTTTTGATCTCGTGTAGCTTCAATATCAATAATTTCAATAATTTCTTTACTGGTTTCAACCATTTCTTTTCTAGAAATATTCTATTATCACAATTAAAGATTAAAAGATTATTTGATATCGCCTTTTAAGTCAGTTTATAATTTGTACCCTCTATAATGTTGTACGTTCTTTAGGACATTATTATACATATTTAGAAATTTCATGTTTTAATTGGGGTATCTTAAAATCTTCACAATATAAACAATATTTGTAAACAAAACTGACCTACGTAACATTCTTTCGTGGGATGATTGACTGGTCAAAAGAAAACTTCACGCTTTAATTGGGGTATAAACAAATCTACCTACTTTAACCCTTTTTTCTATTACAATGGAGGTTGCTTCACGCTCTAATTCTAATAATTGGGGTACAAAAGAAATCTTCATGGTATAATTAATGTTTGTAAACAAAACTGACCTACTCAACATTCTTTCGGAGGATGATTGACAGCTCAAAAGAAAAATCTTAGGCTTTAATTGATGTACAAAGAAAGATGAAAGATTTTGCCTATTCTGGACCAGTTCTACTGGAATGAGATATGCTAACTTATTTCGTGACAATGCTGCTATCAAATCTAATATTTTAGGACTTACTCGTAGCAACATTAATGTTCTTTTGGGTGTCTTCACTGGGCACTATCAATTAAAGACACACCTCAACTTGTTTAGCATTTAACATTAATGTATAACGATGGAAAATATTGATTTTATTGCGTAACAAGACATCTTAACGTTATGTTGGAATGTTTGTTTTAATAAATGGTTTTAAAGTTGTTGGAATGAAGTATATTTCAAGTGAATGCGAAATAATCATGCTAAAAAACCATGAAAGATTCATGTTTGCTTGAATGTAGTGGGTACTTAGTAAATTATGTCATTTTGTTGAAGAAAATTTATAAACAAATCAATGGATTTTCAAATCCCAATTTATAAAGTAAGATAATGATGGAAAATACTGATGGTAATCTCGTAAATAAGACATCCTAACTAGCAATTTCTCATTTTATTAAAGCTGTGTAAACGTTTCCGTGATGAATTTTATACAACATATTTAGTCTCAGCAACGTAATAATAGCTTATAACTATATGAGCATATAACGAGGGCTATTATTCATGAATTAAATTAAAGTATTAAAGAATTAGGAATGAAAGAAAAAAAATTAAGATATAAACGTAACCTTAAAGTTGATTTTTTACATAACATTAATACGATTACGTTTTGAACTAAAAAAAAGTTATTAAATAAGTAAATTTAACTTACATTTCCTGTTTTTTTAATTAATTAATTACGATTTTACGTAAATTTTTGAAATAAGAAAATCAAATTTGATACATCTATTAATAAATTTGATTTTAAATTTTAAAATTTTATTCTTACCTTTTGAAATGTCACTAAATTTTAAAAAGAATTCTTTTTATTTGCTGTATTATACAGCAATTTCAGAACAACAGTTAATAATAACAAGATTTGAGAAACAATTTGCTTTAATGTACGTTACAATAATGGCAATAATGTCTATTATCTACTTTTATCATCATAACAATTTGATAAGTTTTTAACAAAGTTTTGGGATCTTCAGGAAGTTCTGAGTAGTGCTGAGTGAGATGTATGATGTATTTTTTTATATTACATCTAAATATTACCGTATTATTAAACTCGAATGCTTCTAAATCACAGTTTTCGTTAGATTCTAGTTCAACTAATCAATATTTCGTTGCTTTTTCATTATATCCTTTTAGATTTCATTACATCAATTGTGCTAATAATACTTTTAGTGTAGTTCATTTCACTTCTCTTCATTTTCTTCCATCGGCTTATTAAATCTGTCATCTTAATGATTCAAGTGTGTACTTAAATTGGTAACTTAGTTAATTATATCATTTTGTTGATGAAAATTTTATGAAGAAATTAATCCCGAGTTTTGGCAATCCAATGTGGAAATTCGAAGATTTGACTTTAAACGACATTCTACTTTTATGAACACACAAGGCGCACATTTTTTATAAATCAGAATTCAACTGTTCGAATACTAAATGTAAATATACAAGGCCTATCAGCAAAAATCAATCGTCAGCAGTATATTTTGAAAAAACCAAATGATTATGACATACTATGCATTACAAAACACTGGTTAAAGGAGTCGGAAGTTCAATCAGTACACATAAAAAATTATTCAGTTGCTGCTTTTAGTTGTAGATAAGCAACAATTAATGCACATGGAGGTGTCATAATAATCGTAAAAGACTCCATCACTTCCCAAAATATTGATATCTCTACTTATAACAAAGAAACTATATAAAACATCTATATATAAAACAGCTGATCTAAAAAATCATGAGAGCTGCAGAATTCACTTCAAAAAACTAAAAATACTCACCTTAGTGGTAAAATCACAAAAAACACCATTATATAGCCGCTATTAAAAGTTATGCGTGATATATTTAAAGCAGTAGTAATAAACCTTTTATTAACGTCTACCTTTTACAGATTATCAATTAAAAAAAAAAAATTATTATATTTGTTTACCTTAACAACATTCAAAAAATGAACAGCTACCTTGATTGGTATTGAAGTCTATAAATAAATTAATATTTCAACACTCCCCCTCAAGACCAATCATAGTTATAAACTTTTGTAATTTTGGTTTTGTTAATGGTTTTGTTAACATGTCCGCAATCATTTCTTCTGTTTGACAATATTTCAAATTTATAATATTGTCCTCCAGAGCTTTTCTTATAAAATGATATTTTATGTCTATGTGTTTAGTTCTACTATGATACATTGTTTTTTGCTAACTTTTGACAACTTTGATTGTCGTTGTATATGATAATTGGTTTTTCTGAATCAAATTTTAATTCCGATAAGAATTTTTTTTCATATAGTGCCTCTTTGGCCGCTTCTGTGAGGCTCATGTATTCTGCTTCTGTGCTTGATAAAGCAACGGTTCTTTGTTTTTTGGTTTCCCACGAAGTTGCTGCATTTGCCATTTTAAAAAGATATCCAGTATACGAACGCCGATCATCTATAGATGATCCCCAATCAGCATCCGTATAACATTCTATTTCTTTTCCTGAAGTTCTATATGTTAATTCCAAATTTATTGTTCCTTTTAAATACCTTAACACTCTTTTTGCAGCAATCCAATGGCTTTCATTGTAATTTGTGTTAAATTGGCTTAAGAAGTTAACGCTAAAAGTAATATCCGGTCTTGTACCAATTGATACATACATTAAACTTCCGATTAAATTTTGATATGGATACTTTTTCATTATTTCTTCATTTTTTACTTTGGGTTTTTCTAAATTTGAATTTGGGTCCATTGGTGTACTAACTGGTTTTGAGTCTTCCATACCAAATCGCTGTAGAATTTCTTTTATATTTTTTTTGTGAAATTTTAACCGTATTCTCCCCCTCGATTTGGACATGTGAAAATTCTAAACCAATACAGTAATGTATTTTTCCCAAGTCTTTCATTTCAAAGTTTTGAAATAATTTGTTTTTAAAATTTTCAATTTTTTTTAAATTTTTACAAGCTATTATTATATCGTCCACGTAGATTGCAACGAGAAGTGGCTCCTCTTCATTTGATGTGTAAATACATTGATCCGCATTGATTGGTTTTATTCCAATTTCTTTTAATTTGTTATCTAATTTTTTATACCATTGTAATCCGGCTTGTTTTAAACCATATAACGCCTTTTTTAATTTACATACTTTATTTCCATTTTCCATTTCTTTTAACATTTTGGTACTCTCTCTTAAAATTTCTTCTTTCACTTCTTTATTTTTTATAATTTCTTCTAGTGTTTCTTTAAATAAATCTGGTGTTTTCATATAAATCTCTTCATTAATTTCACCGTTCAAATATGCTGTGATAACATCCATTTGATGTATGTGCATATTATGTTCTACAGCTATAGCAATTAATTTTCTTATAGAGCTTAACCTTGTTACTGGTGAATAGGTTTCATGGAAATCAATTCTGTGTGAAGCCTTTTGCTACTATTCTAGCTTTCCATTTTTCCAAAGAACCGTCTTGTTTAAATTTTTTTTTTAGTATTAATTTGCATCCGATTATGTTTTTATTTCTTGGTTTTTCAACCAATTCCCACGTCTTGTTTTTGATCAGGGCTGTTATTTCATTTCTTATTGCTTTTTTCCAATCTTTTTCATCTTCTTTTAAAGCTTCCTTTAAAGAAATTTCTCCAATATTTGCTTCCAAATTTGTATCGTCGTCTTCATCTGGTTCATTTTCTATCTTCATTTTGTAAATTTTTCTTGGTCTACCCTTTTTACCTGTTTTTTCTAATTTAGGTCTGCCTCTGCCTCTTTTCAATTCAACTTCTTTTTCTGTAGTTTCTTTTTCACATTTTTCATTTTGATTTAAGTTTATTGAATCTTCTGGGTTTAATTCCAAATGTAACGGAGTATTTTCTATTTTCTCTTGATTCATATTTTCACTAATGATTGGGAATTCTACCAATATTTCTTGTGTTTGTTTCTTTTCTTGTTTTAACAAAAAATCTTCAATATTTACATTTTCTCTTTTTAGGAATTTTACATCTCTACTGAATATTACGTTCCTTTTATTTGGAATATAAATTCTATATGCTTTCGCTGTATCGGAGTATCCGACAAATATTCCTCGTATGGATCTAGGTTCAAACTTGTTTTTATTTGGAGTTTTGTTTAGAACATATACAGGACTTCCAAAAATTTCTAAATGTTTTAAATTTAGTTTTGAATTAGTCCACTTTTCATAAGGAATTTCTCCATTAATTCCATTTGAAGGACATCGATTTCTTATGTAATTTGCTGTATTAATTGCTTCTGCCCAAAATGATGGTGGTAAGTTTGATTGAAGCAAATTACACCTGGCAGTTTCTACTAACGATCTAATTTTTCTTTCTGCTATTCCGTTTTGTTGGGGAGTATACGGAACTGTGAATCTTCGTTTTATACCATGTTTCCATAGGAATTCATCGAATTTTTTATTACAATACTCAGTTCCGTTATCAGATTGTAAATTTTTAATTTTATAACCTGTATTATTTTCGACTTGAGCTTTATACATTTTGAAAATATCTATAACTTCGTTTTTATTTCGAATAAAATAAACTTCAGTATATCGCGTGTAATCATCTACAAAAATGACAAAATACTTTTTACCTCCGTTTGATTCTGTTCTCATTGGACCACATACATCGGTATGAATAATTTGTAGAGGTTGATTTGTTCTTACTTTTGTAGATGAAGGAAATTTTGTTTGCACATGTTTTCCAACGATACACCATTCACAGGGTTCCAGCTTACTCTTCTCGTTAAAATTCAGGATTTTTGTTTTCTTTAAGACTTCTTGAAGGGATTTTTGATTTAAATGTCCTAATTTATAATGCCAATCTTGAATTTTACTTCCATCTTTTATTAAATTTGTTTCTTCTTCCTTTTCAATAAAGTATAAGTCTCCTTTTCTGTCTGCTATTCAAAGTACTTTTCTGTTTCTTTTATTAATTATAAATGCTTTGTTCTTTGTAAATTTAACATTATATCCATGATCTGTAATTTTAGCTACGGATAATAAATTCGTGCGCAAATTGGGTACATATAATGTGTTTTCTAGTCGAACTTGGTCTATTGAAAAATTATTCTTAACATTTATTTTTATTTTGCCAATTCCTTCAACGGACGTTTTTTGGTTATTAGCTAATTTTAATTCTTTTGACGTTTTATATATCTTGTCAAAACTTTCTTTTTCACCACTCATATGAGATGTACATCCGCTGTCGAGACACCAAATTTGCTTTTTCTTTTCTTCTTCATTTATCATTGCTTCTGATTCTTTAATATATAAGGTTGAATTATTAGACTGTTTGAAGACTTTCTTCTTTTGATTAAAATAACAATCAATTGATTTATGTCCTATTTTTCCACAAATTTATTTTCATTTGGCTTTTGAAAATATCCCTTCTTAAATGTTTTCGGTTTATTAACATATAATACATTTCCTTCGATTTGTTTATTTTCTCTTTCTTCTCTTGCTTCATATTCTTCCAGTATCTTAATTCGCAGTACTTCAGGTTTTGGCAGATCGTCTCTAGTTTCAATAGCAATACGGAAATTTTCGAATTTTTCTGGCAGACTATATAACATGATTATTGTAAGTAGGTCTTCGTTAATTTCTAAATTCATTTCTTTTAGTTTATCTACAGTTTCAAAAAAATTATTTAAATATTCGATTATATTTTCTCCGTCCTTCATTTTTGACAACATCAATTTTTTTAATAGAAATGCCTTTTTAGCAGGTCCGCTTGATTGATGTATTGTTTCTAATTTTTTCCATACTTCATGCGATGATAAACAATATTTTATCTGTTTTAATTCTGTTGGGTCTATTGACAGTATTAAGTCTGATCGTGCTTTACTGTCTTTTATTTCCCATGCCTTTATTTCTTTGATTGATTCATCGTTATCTGGTATTAAACTTGGTTTTTTTAATGTTCCACTTACATACTCCCATGCGTCATTTTTAATTAGTATTGCTTCCATTTGCAACTTCCATGTTTCCCAATTATCCTTTTTAAGAGGATCAATTTTAAAACTTGCAGACATCTTTTCTTTTTAAAAGTTTATTATTATTACTATTACTGTTTTATATCTGGGCCCATAACCTATTAAAAGTTATGCGTGATATATTTAAAGCAGTAGTAATAAACCTTTTATTAACGTCTACCTTTTACAGATTATCAATTAAAAAAAAATATTATTATATTTGTTTACCTTAACAACATTCAAAAAATGAACAGCTACCTTGATTGGTATTGAAGTTTATAAATAAATTAATATTTCAACAGCCGCAAAATTCTATAATGATTTACCACTAGAAATGAGAAGTCTGGAAGTAAAGGAATTTCGAATTGCTGTGAATAATAGGTTACTCGAGTCCAAGAATATATGATTTCCGATCATTTATAATTGAAGGGCACAGGGAATAAATAAGCTAAGTCAAAAATCCAAATAATCTAGAAAATCGTGTTAAAAGTTTCAGACTGTATAAGTTCGCCTGTAAAAGTAATTTTAATGTTTGAGTTTCATTAAAGGAAATGCAGCTCTTGATACTACGGTAAAATATAACGGGAAATTTGATTGCAGTTGCATAACGTTGATAATACTCAAAATTACTCAGTAACATCCCCAAAAGCTGAGAATGAAACAAGAAAATATTCATTTAAAACATTCACTTATGGGGTATTGACGAATAAAAGTTTGCTGCCTCAGGTCCACAAAACTGGGCAAAATGCTGTAAATCTTGGAATATCTCTTTGAAAATCTGTATAGCAACACTTCGGAAGCTCAAATTCGTTGTTATTTAGCTTTATTTTTCGAGACTTGGGGCTGGTAATAACAAAATTTTTCCATGCTCCGTGAAGTTTCCACCTTTATTTCCTTAATAGGACGGGACAGATTGGGGCATTTCTTTTTGTTTATTGTATCGAAATAGTTCGTCCACCCTCGAAAATAATCCTGTGTAACATCCAAAACGATAAACGGGTTTGGTTTGGATCTAGCATTTTCAAAAGCTGCAATCCATTCCCTCGAATGTTCTACTTTGGTTTTTTGATTTACCAAGCCGAAATTCTTGTCGCATTCCAAATATGAATGTCCCCGATTTGGAAATATAACTTTAATAAAATCTAGAAGTTTTTCTATGTTAACCAGATGTTAACCAGATTGCATTGTAAAATTTTTATTCTAACCCGGACACGAATCGCAGAATAAGTATAAGAACTTAATTTTCTCGTCGAGGAAGTTGTACACAAAGTGGTGAATTAATTTTACCTTTTTTTCCACAAACTCAGTATAAACATAAAACACGCTTTGAGAATTTCCCAAAATGTCTATGTTGAAGGCATATATTGATAGTTGTCTCTTATAGTAAACATCGTTGGTTGATAAGTTTGGGGCAGGTAAATTTTTTGAAAAGTCTTCAATTTCTTTTGACTTTTTGGATTATAACTTAAAAGCTTTTTTCTGAATATAAAACTGTTCTGCTTGGCTTTTGTGAACAGTATTTTCCAGCTCAATCTTCTCAATTAATCTTTCTATCTTTTCCGTTTCATTGTCTCGTTTATTTAGTTTCTCAGCGTGGAGTATCCTTTTCTTCGCCATAAATTAATCGCAAGTACTACATGTATCTGTTCTTGGATATCCAAACGAGATGTTAAACCCCCTTTCTAGAACTGTTCTGTAAGTTTCATACGATATTTTTACTTGTGGATGCACTTCCTCAAATAACTTATGCATTTTTTTGATATTCAAGTCTTCAAATAGATAAATTTTTGAAGAATCCCGTAAGCCATAGTGAGATGACCTATTCGGAACTTCTTATGTGATCATGAATGATATTTAGAACTTCCGGACTTAATATATTATGCTTTCCTCTTTTATTCTTTGGACCTATTCCAGTCATTTTTAAACTACGAATGAGATGTTCGATTTTTGACTTAGTAATTCCGTGAATTGACATAAAAGCGGTCCATACAGAATTCGGGCAAAAATAATTTATTTTTGCACGAATTCTGTATAAATATGTAGCATCAGGAAGTTTCGCGGACTCTTCAGGTTGACGTGGTCGTCGCGTTGCTACTGGTACGAAGGAAATTAAACTGCATAAATATAAATTCTGTTCATCTTCTGTTAGTAGCAAGTTAAATTGGCGTAGAATTTCTTTCCTTCAAGGTTACGAAACACTTTTTACGATATTTACAGTCCGGACACATTTCGTAGCTTTGCAGCCCAAGTTTTTTGCGAACTTCGTGTAGCCGTCCAAACTTTTTCTGTTTTTTGGTACTCTGACCATTCGTTGATTCTTTAATTTCGTCTTGCATTATTTGCACAACACTTTACTGATAGAAATCAACAGAAACAAACTGCGACTCACACTAGGAATTCGAAGCTTCTTTGATATAGTTAGCGCTAAAAAACCAATTTTCACCAACTCCCCTGAGTTAGCAAAAATAGGTCTGGTAATTGATTCTGCGACTTAGCCGATTTATTCCTTATTTTAAGGACTTAGCCTGTATATTCCCTCTTTACCAAATTTAAGTTCTGTTTTCTCTTGACCTAACCGTCTTTTCCCCTTTCTATGAACATTGACGAAAAGATTCGCTTTAATTTTACCAGATTGTGTTGTTAACACGATTTCAACAAAAATTGACTTATCCTGTTTATTCCCTGTACCCTTCAATTATATTCAATATTTTTTTTGACGTAATAATGTATTATCGTATACTTTGCATATGAATATGAATCTAAAATCGATGGATTTTCAAATGCCATTTGAGAAAGATGTAAAGATGTGAAGTTACGCATAGATTCCAGCCATAGATTTTGAAATTGAAAAATGACCAATTTCTGCAACTCGAAACTCCAATTAAAATTCATGTTTGAGTTTAGCACTTTTAGAAGAACCCCTAAATAAAAATTTAGTTATGAATTTTGCTTCCCCCAAAGCATTCCTTACCTCTCTCCACGGAACAGAATTGAACGCGTTTTTGACATCAATCAATATCATCGCACTAAAGCCTCTATTCGTGAGTGATACATTTCTCATCGTTCTAACTCTATTTATTACTGTCATTATCGTGTCTACAGTTCCCCTTCCTGATCCATCAATCTTTTGTTGATCAGCCTCTCTAGCAGTTTTTCTACAACGCTTAAAAGGCATAAGGGTCGGTAGGATTGCGTTTGTCCAGGTTTCAATGGTTTTTCAATTAATAGTAGCTTAGATTCTTTCCAAATCTCTGGGAAGCAGATTGAGACACACTTTACGGACTTCGTTAGTTATGTTGTCATTTCCTGGGACTTTCTTTGGTTTTAATTGTCCAAGGGTCATCTTTAATTCATCATCGCTGAATGGTTTATCCCTTTGTTCTATCGTTAATGGTAATTCTACTCTGTTTATCTCTTCAAACACTACAGGAAAGAGTTTGCTATAGTGGTAGTGCTATACGTTTATTATGTCCTCATCCATTTTTCCGGTTCCCATTGTGCCTAGCCTTTTTATCAGAATCTTATATGCAGTGCTGCAGACATTCTGTTCTAGTTCATTGCATAGGTCCTTCCACTTCTGCTCCTTCGATCTCTTGTTCATAATTAAAAATTCTTTCCTGGTTTCTCTATATAGTTGCTTTTTTCGCTGTTACCATTTCTGTCCGTTCCCCTCCTGTTTTCTCTTTGCATTTCTCTTCGCTTTCTGATACATTTTTTCCTAGCTTCCGCTATCTGCTGTGTCCACCAGTATTTCGGTTGTCTGTCCTTTTTGCCAGTTGATCTACTTTTAAACGTTTTATTACATGCGTTGGTTATTCTTTCTATAAGAGATTCTGGGGTTAAGTCTTTTTCAGGGTTTTTCTTAAAATTTTCCTGTAGTGGACTTAATTTCTCCTCTGTAGCCCTCCAATCTCTTCTTTATTCCGTCTTCTTTATTCTTTCCGTGGTCTTTAAGGTTACTGTAATTGATAAGGATATGGGAAGATGATCACTCAGCATTTCAGCATCTTCTTTCACCTCCCACCAATGTCGAGTCTATCATTGAGGAGCCTCTGTAAGTTGTTATTCCATACGTATTTATTAAAATTAGTCTATTTTTGGCCATCCATTCCTGCAACAATTGACCTCTTCGGTTACATCTCCTTACATTTCTGGCCTCACTTTAAAATCACCGCATATGACAGCCGGTCTATAACTCGCCATTATTTTTTCTTCCAACGCATCGAGCAGCTCTTTCAAAATCTGTATCCACCCTATTTGGAGAGAAGTAGACCGACCACAAAGTAAGGTTTTGTAAGCATACACCAAGAAAACCATCCCCGACATCCCAGCTTTTTGGTGATATGCAGCTTGAACATATTTGGATAAAAGCATCTCTCTTATTATCTGATTATAAGTTATGAATATCACGTGCGTCATATACCGTTCCGTTAACATCGAAAAATGACCAAATTTTTGCAACTCGAAACTAAAATTAAAATACATATTTGAGTTTAGCACTCTTAGAAGAACCCCTACACAAAAATTTTTCGATTTTAACGGAACAGTATATGACGTACGTGATATTCATAACTTTGGGAATTTTTTTCTCCCTTAAATGAAAACACCCCCTCGCAAATTTTTGTGAGGGGTTCTTCTAAGAGTGCTAAACTAAAATCTGAATTTTAGTTTTTAACACTGAACGAACACTTTTTTTTCTAAACCTTAACACTTTGTACGATCTTGAAGAGCACACAGTTGCATTTGACACTGTAATATGACTTCGAGTCGATAATCAATCGACAGACAAATAAATTATTCCTCGAATATCACACCTTAGATCTTCGGGGAATACCTCAACTAGTCTTATATTACCTAAAGAACAAAAAAATTCGTGTTCGCAATAATTCGAATAACAAAAAAATTCGCAATAACGACCATTTCGTTAAATCGATGTTCGCTATATAGGGGGTTTACTGTAATATGAATTTAAAATCGATGGATTTTCAAATGCCAATTGAGAAAGATATAATAACCCACTCAAGTAATATCGTTAGAAAATCATTTATATGTTCTCGCCAATAATTTAAGTTACCACTACGAGTTTGAAGAGATTAAGCCCACTCAACATACTATCAAGATCTTGGCGTAAAGCGCAAAAGGAAGAGCACGAAACGAATAAAAAAATACAACACATAATAAATAATACTATTTATTAGTAGTTTCACTTTCTTCAATATCATAGAATATCTCAAAAATTTTCATACACGACTTTTACTAATCTAATACCTTATCTTATTGATTTACATTCTAAAGATAACATATTTAGCTTTATTTTATAACTTATAATTTACATAAATCAGGTTTTCGAAATTAGTCGTTTTATAATCTAACCTCAATTTCATTAATAATATCCTGTTTTCAATATTCCGAGAAAATCTGGCATGTTTTTCGAATTAATGAACATAATAACTCCTTTATTTTATTATAAATATTAGTGATTTATGCTCAATAATATAAAAACGCAGTTCTACGAATTTTTTGAATATGATAAAGAGGAAGGTTTTAAATTTTTTAATAATGATTTCGAGAAATCGAGGAAGTCCCGGTAAAGAACAAAGAGAGAGAAAGAGAGAGTGAAAAAGACGTTCTTTTCCATCATAAGAAAACTAAACGTCTTCGAGTCGAACAAATCGACAACGTCAGAACCGCGTGTTAGTTGGAAATCTGCACTCTCCTGGTGGAGCAGGAGCAGCAGACACAGCACAGCAGTAGATTTGAGCCGGTCGAGGCGATCGGACGCGTTTTAAATTGCCCGCGACTTGTTCTGGTTGTACTTTATACATATTTATTAATTTACGTGTGTGTGAATGTTACTTGACTTTGTGGTACATTTCTGTGAGTTATTAAAAAATGATTAAGTTTTGCGTGCCAAGTTTTTTCTAGTTTCTCTTATTAAACTTTATCCTTCAAAACAAGCAGGTAAAAATAATTTTATTTTAATTTTTTTGGGGGATTTTTGTGAATCAATTTTAAATTTCTTAGAAAGATACAACTCAACTCGCTTAAAATTCAAGGATTTTCATCATTTTTTATTTAAATTTTATTTTTTAAGATAAAATTTAAAATATTATTTTTTTTTATATCAAAAAAAATAACCACAAAATTGCGTTCTAAAATTAAAATTTAATCGGAAGCTGCGATTACTTTATTCAAGTTCCGTTTAAAGTTCAAGGCCCAAATTGTAATCAATTAAAATTTTCATTCATAAAAATAATAGAATGAAATCGGGGTGAAATGGGAGGAAAAATCAATAAAAGAAAACCCCTCTTTCTCACTCTATTTCCCAAGAATAAGTTTCTCTCGTTCCAATCTGATTTGGAGATGCGTAAAAAGACGGGAAATGATTCCGACGTGTCGCGGGAACCTTTTTATATATTCCAATTTAAATTGAAACGACGCGTTTCGAGTCACGCTCTTTCCTTTACGTTAATTTGCTCAACGAAGCCTCGTTAAAGACTCGATTATTGTCGCACGCCCATAAAACTACGCTATACATATGAATTAGACTTTCTTCTCCTTCTTCTTTTATTACCAATCAGGACGTTTTATTAGTGACAAAGTTTTTTTTAACGACCCATTAAAAAAAAATCAATGAAACTGTTTACAAAATAAAATAGGAATTGTTATTTCAAATGTATTAAGTATAATTACACATCATTTCATAATTTACATAAATAAACTCGTAATATTTTTTTCTTAAATTTAATAATTTGTAAATAATCTAATCTACTAAAGCTAACAAGTTGAAGATATTACGTTTAGTTATTATCTAAATTCGCTGTTTAAACATTCTTAATGAAATTTAAATTTTTTAATTTACACATATTCGGACCACTATCATATTTACAATGTTACTTTCAGTACACGTTTCATATTTATCTAATTTTGAATTACAAAAATTGTTAGCTCAGCTGTTGCAATTGACGATTTTAAAGTAATAGCAGCTGAGGTCGCTTGCGACCGAGGCATTAGTAAAATTACACTATAAAGAAAATATTGTCTGAACTACTATAAATAACGCTTTGACAGAAATAATAGCCGAGGTCGCTTGCGGCAATTCGTTGAAAATATGTTATTCATACTACCCCAATCGATGGTATTAAAGTAATAGAAGCCGAGGCATTAGTAGCTATTTGATAGATGAAATATTATCTGAACTACTATAAACAACGATTTGAAAGAAATAGTAGCCGAGGTTGCTTGCGGCCGAGGCATTAGTGTTTAAAACGACGAAGATCTATTATTCGAGCCACTACAACGTACACCGTTAAGGAAATAGTAGCCGAGGGCGTATACGACCGAGACAAGAAATCAATTCGTTGAAAATATGTTATTTATATTATCTCAATCTATTGAGATAGAGTAATAAAGTAATAGAAGCCGAGGTCGCTTGCGGCCGAGGCATCAGTTTTTAAAACGACGAACATCTACTCTCCGAGCCACTGCAACGTACACCGTTAAAGAAATAGTAGCCGAGGTCGTATACGAGCGAGGCAAGAAATCAATTCGTTGAAAATATGTTATTTATATTACCTCAATCTATGGAGATAGAGTAATAAAGTAATAGAAGCCGAGGTCGCTTGCGGCCGAGGCATCAGTTTTTAAAACGACGAAGATCTACTCTCCGAGCCACTGCAACGTACACCGTTAAAGAAATAGTAGCCGAGGTCGTATACGAGCGAGGCAAGAAATCAATTCGTTGAAAATATGTTATTTATATTACCTCAATCTATGGAGATAGAGTAATAAAGTAATAGAAGCCGAGGTCGCTTGCGGCCGAGGCATCAGTTTTTAAAACGACGAAGATCTACTCTCCGAGCCACTGCAACGTACACCGTTAAAGAAATAGTAGCCGAGGTCGTATACGAGCGAGGCAAGAAATCAATTCGTTGAAAATATGTTATTTATATTATCTCAATCTATTGAGATAGAGTAATAAAGTAATAGAAGCCGAGGTCGCTTGCGGCCGAGGCATCAGTTTTTAAAACGACGAACATCTACTCTCCGAGCCACTGCAACGTACACCGTTAAAGAAATAGTAGCCGAGGTCGTATACGAGCGAGGCAAGAAATCAATTCGTTGAAAATATGTTATTTATATTACCTCAATCTATGGAGATAGAGTAATAAAGTAATAGAAGCCGAGGTCGCTTGCGGCCGAGGCATCAGTTTTTAAAACGACGAAGATCTACTCTCCGAGCCACTGCAACGTACACCGTTAAAGAAATAGTAGCCGAGGTCGTATACGAGCGAGGCAAGAAATCAATTCGTTGAAAATATGTTATTTATATTACCTCAATGTATGGAGATAGAGTAATAAAGTAATAGAAGCCGAGGTCGCTTGCGGCCGAGGCATCAGTTTTTAAAACGACGAACATCTACTATCCGAGCCACTGCAACGTACACCGTTAAAGAAATAGTAGCCGAGGTCGTATACGAGCGAGGCAAGAAATCAATTCGTTGAAAATATGTTATTTATATTACCTCAATCTATGGAGATAGAGTAATAAAGTAATAGAAGCCGAGGTCGCTTGCGGCCGAGGCATCAGTTTTTAAAACGACGAGGATCTACTATCCGAGCCACTGCAACGTACACCATTAAAGAAATAGTAGCCGAGGTCGTATACGAGCGAGGCAAGAAATCAATTCGTTGAAAATATGTTATTTATATTACCTCAATCTATGGAGATAGAGTAATAAAGTAATAGAAGCCGAGGTCGCTTGCGGCCGAGGCATCAGTTTTTAAAACGACGAACATCTACTATCCGAGCCACTGCAACGTACACCGTTAAAGAAATAGTAGCCGAGGTCGTATACGAGCGGGGCAAGAAATCAATTCGTTGAAAATATGTTATTTATATTACCTCAATCTATGGAGATAGAGTAATAAAGTAATAGAAGCCGAGGTCGCTTGCGGCCGAGGCATCAGTTTTTAAAACGACGAACATCTACTATCCGAGCCACTGCAACGTACACCGTTAAAGAAATATTAGCCGAGGTCGTATACGAGCGAGGCAAGAAATCAATTCGTTGAAAATATGTTATTTATATTACCTCAATCTATGGAGATAGAGTAATAAAGTAATAGAAGCCGAGGTCGCTTGCGGCCGAGGCATCAGTTTTTAAAACGACGAAGATCTACTATCCGAGCCACTGCAACGTACACCGTTAAAGAAATAGTAGCCGAGGTCATATACGAGCGAGGCAAGAAATCAATTCGTTGAAAATATGTTATTTATATTACCTCAAACTATGGAGATAGAGTAATAAAGTAATAGAAGCCGAGGTCGCTTGCGGCCGAGGCATCAGTTTTTAAAACGACGAAGATCTACTCTCCGAGCCACTGCAACGTACACCGTTAAAGAAATAGTAGCCGAGGTCATATACGAGCGAGGCAAGAAATCAATTCGTTGAAAATATGTTATTTATATTACCTCAAACTATGGAGATAGAGTAATAAAGTAATAGAAGCCGAGGTCGCTTGCGGCCGAGGCATCAGTTTTTAAAACGACGAAGATCTACTCTCCGAGCCACTGCAACGTACACCGTTAAAGAAATAGTAGCCGAGGTCATATACGAGCGAGGCAAGAAATCAATTCGTTGAAAATATGTTATTTATATTACCTCAAACTATGGAGATAGAGTAATAAAGTAATAGAAGCCGAGGTCGCTTGCGGCCGAGGCATCAGTTTTTAAAACGACGAAGATCTACTCTCCGAGCCACTGCAACGTACACCGTTAAAGAAATAGTAGCCGAGGTCTTATACGAGCGAGGCAAGAAATCAATTCGTTGAAAATATGTTATTTATATTACCTCAAACTATGGAGATAGAGTAATAAAGTAATAGAAGCCGAGGTCGCTTGCGGCCGAGGCATCAGTTTTTAAAACGACGAAGATCTACTCTCCGAGCCACTGCAACGTACACCGTTAAAGAAATAGTAGCCGAGGTCATATACGAGCGAGGCAAGAAATCAATTCGTTGAAAATATGTTATTTATATTACCTCAAACTATGGAGATAGAGTAATAAAGTAATAGAAGCCGAGGTCGCTTGCGGCCGAGGCATCAGTTTTTAAAACGACGAAGATCTACTCTCCGAGCCACTGCAACGTACACCGTTAAAGAAATAGTAGCCGAGGTCGTATACGAGCGAGGCAAGAAATCAATTCGTTGAAAATATGTTATTTATATTACCTCAATGTATGGAGATAGAGTAATAAAGTAATAGAAGCCGAGGTCGCTTGCGGCCGAGGCATCAGTTTTTAAAACGACGAACATCTACTATCCGAGCCACTGCAACGTACACCGTTAAAGAAATAGTAGCCGAGGTCGTATACGAGCGAGGCAAGAAATCAATTCGTTGAAAATATGTTATTTATATTACCTCAATCTATGGAGATAGAGTAATAAAGTAATAGAAGCCGAGGTCGCTTGCGGCCGAGGCATCAGTTTTTAAAACGACGAGGATCTACTATCCGAGCCACTGCAACGTACACCATTAAAGAAATAGTAGCCGAGGTCGTATACGAGCGAGGCAAGAAATCAATTCGTTGAAAATATGTTATTTATATTACCTCAATCTATGGAGATAGAGTAATAAAGTAATAGAAGCCGAGGTCGCTTGCGGCCGAGGCATCAGTTTTTAAAACGACGAACATCTACTATCCGAGCCACTGCAACGTACACCGTTAAAGAAATAGTAGCCGAGGTCGTATACGAGCGGGGCAAGAAATCAATTCGTTGAAAATATGTTATTTATATTACCTCAATCTATGGAGATAGAGTAATAAAGTAATAGAAGCCGAGGTCGCTTGCGGCCGAGGCATCAGTTTTTAAAACGACGAACATCTACTATCCGAGCCACTGCAACGTACACCGTTAAAGAAATATTAGCCGAGGTCGTATACGAGCGAGGCAAGAAATCAATTCGTTGAAAATATGTTATTTATATTACCTCAATCTATGGAGATAGAGTAATAAAGTAATAGAAGCCGAGGTCGCTTGCGGCCGAGGCATCAGTTTTTAAAACGACGAAGATCTACTATCCGAGCCACTGCAACGTACACCGTTAAAGAAATAGTAGCCGAGGTCATATACGAGCGAGGCAAGAAATCAATTCGTTGAAAATATGTTATTTATATTACCTCAAACTATGGAGATAGAGTAATAAAGTAATAGAAGCCGAGGTCGCTTGCGGCCGAGGCATCAGTTTTTAAAACGACGAAGATCTACTCTCCGAGCCACTGCAACGTACACCGTTAAAGAAATAGTAGCCGAGGTCATATACGAGCGAGGCAAGAAATCAATTCGTTGAAAATATGTTATTTATATTACCTCAAACTATGGAGATAGAGTAATAAAGTAATAGAAGCCGAGGTCGCTTGCGGCCGAGGCATCAGTTTTTAAAACGACGAAGATCTACTATCCGAGCCACTGCAACGTACACCGTTAAAGAAATAGTAGCCGAGGTCATATACGAGCGAGGCAAGAAATCAATTCGTTGAAAATATGTTATTTATATTACCTCAAACTATGGAGATAGAGTAATAAAGTAATAGAAGCCGAGGTCGCTTGCGGCCGAGGCATCAGTTTTTAAAACGACGAAGATCTACTCTCCGAGCCACTGCAACGTACACCGTTAAAGAAATAGTAGCCGAGGTCATATACGAGCGAGGCAAGAAATCAATTCGTTGAAAATATGTTATTTATATTACCTCAAACTATGGAGATAGAGTAATAAAGTAATAGAAGCCGAGGTCGCTTGCGGCCGAGGCATCAGTTTTTAAAACGACGAAGATCTACTCTCCGAGCCACTGCAACGTACACCGTTAAAGAAATAGTAGCCGAGGTCATATACGAGCGAGGCAAGAAATCAATTCGTTGAAAATATGTTATTTATATTACCTCAAACTATGGAGATAGAGTAATAAAGTAATAGAAGCCGAGGTCGCTTGCGGCCGAGGCATCAGTTTTTAAAACGACGAAGATCTACTCTCCGAGCCACTGCAACGTACACCGTTAAAGAAATAGTAGCCGAGGTCTTATACGAGCGAGGCAAGAAATCAATTCGTTGAAAATATGTTATTTATATTACCTCAAACTATGGAGATAGAGTAATAAAGTAATAGAAGCCGAGGTCGCTTGCGGCCAAGGCATCAGTTTTTAAAACGACGAAGATCTACTATCCGAGCCACTGCAACGTACACCGTTAAAGAAGTAGTAGCCGAGGTCGTATACGAGCGAGGCAAGAAATCAATTCGTTGAAAATATGTTATTTATATTACCTCAATCTATGGAGATAGAGTAATAAAGTAATAGAAGCCGAGGTCGCTTGCGGCCGAGGCATTAGTTTTTAAAACGACGAAGATCTAGTATCCGAGCCACTGCAACGTAAACTGTTAAAGAAATAGTAGCCGAGGCCGCTTGCGGCCGAGGCATTAGTTTTTAAAACGACGAAGATCTATTATCCGAACCATTACAACGTACACCGTTATAGAAATAGTAGCCGAGGTCATTTACGACCGAGGCAAAAGACCAATTCGTTGAAAATATATTATTCATACTACCCCAATTGATGGTGTTAAAGTAATAGAAGCCGTGGCCACTTGCGCCCGAGGCACTAGTGTTTAAAGCGACGAAGATTCGAGCCACTACAACGTACATCGTTATAGAAATAGTAGCCAAGTCTACGACCGAGGCAAGAGATCAATTCGTTAAAAATATGTTATTTATACTGCCCCAATCGATGGTGTTAAAGTAATAGAAGCCGAGGTCGCTTGCGGCCAAGGCATTAGTAATTTCTTGATAGAGGAAGTATTATTCGAGCCACTACAACGTGCATCGTTAAAGAAATAGTAGCCGAGGTCCTATACGACCGAAGCAAGAGATCAATTCAATAAAATATATTATTCATACTACTCCAATCGATGGTGATAAAGTAATAGAAGCCGAGGTCGCTTGCGGCCGAGGCATTAGTAACTACTTTGTAAAAGAAATGTTATTTAAACTACTATAAACGACGATTTGAAAAAAATAATATCCGACGTCGCTTGCGGCCGAGGAATTAGTGTTTGTCAAACTGAAAAGATCTACTATCCGAGCTATACAACTTTCACTGTTAAAGAAATTGTAGAAGAGGTCGTATACGGCCGAGGCAAGAGATCAATTCGTTGAAAATATGTTATTTTAGTACCTAATTGATGGTATTAAAGAAGTAGAAATCAGTTACTAAAAAGTGACCAAAAATTAATGCAAGATTTGAATTAAATAGAAAACACAGTTTTTAGTCTTTTGGTTGTATTTTTTTGTTGATTCATAAAGTACATAGGATAGGATTATTTATGGAATAACACTTCGGGCAAATGGTCCCCACGGCTTTGCATACACATACATACTCGTTTGTTGAAATTTTCTATGGCCGTTCTGCATAAATGTGGCTGAATTTTGTTGATGCAACATTAAATCTTCTTCTTTAATGGTTGTTGGTTTGTTAACGTACAGGGTGTCCAAATTTCGATGAATTTGCAAGGTATCTTGGTAAAAATGTGTAGAGTGATGCCGTAAGAGTGAATGATTACTAGAAAGACCTTGTCTGGTTACGCAATCTGAAAACTGACCAAAATGCGAATTTAACTTGCTTTTATCTTAACGAATAACGTTAAATAAATGTTTTGTTTTTCTGACAATTTCTAAAAATATTTCACTTAATTCTGTCAGATTTCCAAGTTTTTAGAAATATTTGTTTAACTCTATTATATTCTGGAAATATTTTGCTTAATTCGATCAGTTTTTGAATGCTCCTTGGTTAATTTTGCAAGCTTTTAGAGGTATATGCTTAATTTAGTCAGATTCTGTGTTTTTCTTAATTCTGTCAGATTTTGAAACTATGTTGCTCAATTTTGCCAATTTTTGAAAAAGCTTAGACGAAATTTCCAAGTTTTTAGAAATATTTGTTTAACTATCAGATTTTGGAAATATTTTGCTTAATTCAATCAGTTCTTGAATATTCTTTTGTTAATTTTGCAAGCTTTTGGAGGTATTTGCTTAATTTAGTCAGATTCTGTAAATGTTTTTCTTAATTCTGTCAGATTTTGAAATTATGTTGCTCAATTTTGCCAATTTTTGAAAAAGCTTAGACGAAATTTCCAAGTTTTTAGAAATATTTGTTTAACTATCATATTCTGGAAATATTTTGCTTAATTCAATCAGTTTTTAAATGTTCGTTGGTTAATTTTGCAAGCTTTTGGAGATATCTGCTTAATTCCATTAGATTCTAAAATTATTTTGCTTAATTTTGCCAATTCTTGAAAAAACCTTGATTAACTCTCCAGCTTTTGGAGGTATTTGTTTAATTCTATCAGATTTTGGAAATATTTTGCTTAATTCAATCAGTTCTTGAATATTCTTTTGTTAATTTTGCAAGCTTTTGGAGGTATTTGCTTAATTTAGTCAGATTCTGTAAATGTTTTTCTTAATTCTGTCAGATTTTGAAATTATGTTGCTCAATTTTGCCAATTTTTGAAAAAGCTTAGACGAAATTTCCAAGTTTTTAGAAATATTTGTTTAACTGTTATATTCTGGAAATATTTTGCTTAATTCAATCAGTTTTTAAATGTTCGTTGGTTAATTTTGCAAGCTTTTGGAGATATCTGCTTAATTCTATTAGATTTTAAAATTATTTTGCTTAATTTTGCCAATTTTTGTAAAAACCTTGATTAACTCTCCATCTTTTGGAGGTATTTGTTTAATTCTATCAGATTTTGGAAATATTTTGCTTAATTCAATCAGTTCTTGAATATTCTTTTGTTAATTTTGCAAGCTTTTGGAGGTATTTGCTTAATTTAGTCAGATTCTGTAAATGTTTTTCTTAATTCTGTCAGATTTTGAAATTATGTTGCTCAATTTTGCCAATTTTTGAAAAAGCTTAGACGAAATTTTCAAGTTTTTAGAAATATTTGTTTAACTCTATCATATTTTGGAAATATTTTGCTTAATTCAATCAGTTTTTAAATGTTCCTTGGTTAATTTTGCAAGCTGTTGGAGATATTTGCTTAATTCCATTAGATTCTAAAATTATTTTGCTTAATTTTGTCAATTCTTGAAAAAACCTTGATTAACTCTCCAGCTTTTGGTGGAGGTATTTGTTTAATTCTATCAGATTTTGGAAATATTTTGATTCATTCAATCAGTTTTTGAATATTCCTTAGTTAATTTTGCAAGCTTTTGGAGGTATTTGCTTAATTTAGCCAGATATTGTAAATGTTTTGCTTAATTCTGTCAGATTTTGAAATTGTTGCTCAACTGTGGCAATTTTTGAAAAAGCTTAGACGAACTTTCCAAGTTTTTAGAAATATTTGTTTAACTCTATCATATTCTGAAAATATTTTGCTTAATTCGATCAGTTTTTGAATGTTCCTTGGTTAATTTTGCAAGCTTTTGAAGGTATTTGCTTAATTCCATTAGTTTCTAAAATTATTTTGCTTAATTTTGCCAATTTTTGAAAAAACTTTGATTAACTCTCCAGCTTTTGGAGCTATTTGCTTAATACTATCAGATTTTGCAAATATTTTGCGTAATTCTGCTCATTTAAATACTCTTCTAGCATATATTTGCTAATTTACTAAAATCTAGAAAATACAGGACATGTGAGAATGGAGAAGTCTTAATAAAGTATTTTTAATACTTGACATGGACGTTTCTTATTAGATCTTCATCAAATAGCCAGAAGTACTCCAATTCCTGATCAAGAAGATAAGATAATTGCTTGATCTCTCCTTCGTGATGGTAAACTTAAAGAAATCGAAGGAAGGCCACCGGAATGAATGGGTTAATTTGCAAGAAAATGTGTAGAGAGATGCCGTAAGAGTGAATGATTACTAGAAAGACCTTGTCTGGTTACGCAATCTGAAGACTGACAAAACTGACCAAAATAATTAAAACTGACCTTAACCTATACCATTACAAGATTTAAATTAACTACTCAATCATTAAGTTGAGGAATGCGATTTTAAGAACAAGTATTTAGTATTAATACAGTTTGTATAAATTATACAAATAATTAGTTGTTTTACTTAACAAGAGTTTAACTTGTTTTTATCTTAACGCATAACATTCGAGTGAATACTCCCTCCTTATCGAAGTTATTTTCTTATTCCTTGTATGTTCGTTATCGGCATTTAAAAATATCTTTTGTACGTAGCTAACACGGAGGTCGAAAGTTGTTATTTCACCCTTTTCTCTATTTTCCGTTGTAGATGTAATGTGGCCTTCGACTCGAATTATTTTTAGATTTCCCAAGCAATTTTAATTATGCATTTTTTCCAATTTTATCACCAAACAACAAAAGATCATTGTTTAAAAATTCAATAAGAAATAAATCAAATTAATAGCACTAAAATTTAAATCGAATCATTTTCAGACAAACTACCGTGTTAACCCCGAAGCACTATTTAAACATACTTCACTATTTGTTTAAACTTGTTTTCCTTATTTCCACAAATAGAAACGTGGATGTGGACGCGACGGTGCCAAAGTACGTTTACAATTTAGAGTCGGCTTCTCACTTTTTTCCACGTTTACAGAGAGACACGTGTCGTCGCGGTGTTACGCGATGTTACGTCTGTAAAATATTTGGTGAGAAATTGTCCAAACAAACACCGGTCCATCTCCGTTACGTAATTAAGGAGAAAAGTTAGTTTCCGGAAGCGATGATATAAATAAACCGACTTAGTTTAACTTACCATAATCATTTATCTAAGTACGACATGAAGCCGTTACGGACTTCTTGTACACCAGACTCTAATGATTATTTAAGAAGCATTCATCAATCTTTACTCTTAACGTTGAGAAAATAATAATGATTAATTTGCTGGATTGAGAAAATCAAACAACAAATTAATCGAAAAATAATTAAAATACATTTTTTATGATTTTTTGAAATTAATTATCTTGTTTTAAAAAATCACGAAAAATCGAATTCTTCAGATATCTTAATGAACTATTCTTGATTTATAGAGGAAAGTATCTATTTTCTCGTGATGAAAGCGGATCTTGAAAATATTTATTCGTATTTGAGATATAAAGCATTAAATATAACATGAACATTTACGGCTATCTCAAGTTAATTAAAAATCACCAAAAATCGAATTCTTGAAATATTTTAATGAAACATTCAAAATGTATACAGGCAAGTGACTACTTTGTCATGTGGGTGAGAACCAAATTAGAAAATTTTTATTTATTTTTGAGATAAAGACTGTTTAAGTTAACCTAATTTGTTATGATTTTTTGAAATTAATGATCCTGTTTTAAAAAATCATGAAAAATCGAATTCTTAAGATATCTTAATGAACTATTCATGGTTTATAGAGGAAAGTGTCTACTTTTTCGTGATGAAACCGGATCTTGAAAATATTTATTCGTTTTTGAGATATAAATCATTAAATTCAACGTGAACATTTACGGCTATCTCAAGTTAATTAAAAATCACCAAAAATCGAATTCTTGAGATATTTTAATGAAACATTCAAAATTTATAGAGGTAAGTATCTATTTTGTCATGGTGAGAACCAAATTAGAAAATCTTTATTCGTTTTTGAGATAAAGATTATTTCAGTTAAACTATTCTTTTATGATTTTTTGAAATTAATGATCTTGTTTTAAAAAATCACGAAAAATCGAATTCTTGAGATATCTTAATGAATTATTCATGATTTATAAAGGAAAGTGTCTATTTTCTCGTGATGAAAGCGGATCTTGAAAATATGTATTCGTTTTTGAGATATAAATCATTAAATTCAACGTGAACATTTATGACTATCTCAAGTTAATTAAAAATCACCAAAAATCGGATTCTTGAGATATTTTAATGAAACATTCAAAATTTATAGAGGCAAGTGTCTATTTTGTAATGGTGAGAACCAAATTAGAAAATCTTTATTCGTTTTTGAGATAAAGATTATTTAAGTTAACCAAATTTTTTATGATTTTTTGAAATTAATGATCTTGTTTTAAAGAATCACGAAAAATCGAATTCTTGAGATATCTTAATGAATTATTCATGATTTATAAAGGAAAGTGTCTATTTTCTCGTGATGAAAGCGAATCTTGAAAATATGTATTCGTTTTTGAGATATAAATCATTAAATTCAACGTGAACATTTATGACTATCTCAAGTTAATTAAAAATCACCAAAAATCGGATTCTTGAGATATTTTAATGAAACATTCAAAATTTATAGAGGCAAGTGTCTATTTTGTAATGGTGAGAACCAAATTAGAAAATCTTTATTCGTTTTTGAGATAAAGATTATTTAAGTTAACCAAATTTTTTATGATTTTTTGAAATTAATGATCTTGTTTTAAAGAATCACGAAAAATCGAATTCTTGAGATATCTTAATGAATTATTCATGATTTATAAAGGAAAGTGTCTATTTTCTCGTGATGAAAGCGAATCTTGAAAATATGTATTCGTTTTTGAGATATAAATCATTAAATTCAACGTGAACATTTATGACTATCTCAAGTTAATTAAAAATCACCAAAAATCGGATTCTTGAGATATTTTAATGAAACATTCAAAATTTATAGAGGCAAGTGTCTATTTTGTAATGGTGAGAACCAAATTAGAAAATCTTTATTCGTTCTTGAGATAAAGACTATTTAAGTTAACCAAATTTTTTATGATTTTTTGAAATTAATAATCTTGCTTTAACAAATCACGAAAAATCTAATTCTTAAGATATCTTAATGAACTATTCTGGATTTATAGAGGAAAGTGTCTGTTTTCTCGCGATGAAATCGGATCTTGAAAATATTTATTCGTTTCTGAGATATAAGCCATTAAATATAACATGAACGTTTATGGCTATCTCAAGTTAATTAAAAATCACCAAAAATCGAATTCTTAAGATATTTTAATGAAACATTCAAAATTTATAGAGGTATGTATCTATTTTGTCATGGTGAGAACCAAATTAGAAAATCTTTATTCGTTTTTGAGATAAAGATTATTTCACTTAAACTATTCTTTTATGATTTTTTGAAATTAATAATCTTGTTTTAAAAAATCATGAAAAATCGAACTTTTAAGATATCTTAATGAATTATTCATGATTAATAGAGGAAAATGTCTATTTTTTCGTGATGAAAGCGGATCTTGAAAATATTTATTCGTTTTTGAGATATAAATCATTAAATTCAAGGTGAACGTTTACGGCTATTTCAATTTAATTAAAAATTACCAAAAATCGAATTCTTGAGCTATTTTAATGATACATTCAAAATTTATAGAAGCAAGTATCTATTTTGTCATGGTGAGAACCGAATTAGAAAATCTTTATTCGTTTTTGAGATAAAGATTATTTAAGTTAACCAAATTTTTTATGATTTTTTGAAATTAATAATATTGTTTTAAAAAATCACGAAAAATCGAATTCTTAAGATATCTTGATGAATTATTCATGATTTATAGACGAAAGTGTCTACTTTCTCGTGATGAAAGCGGATCTTGAAAATATTTATTCGTTTTTGAGATATAAATTATTAAATATAACATGAACATTTATGGCTATCTCAAGTTAATTAAAAATCACCAAATACCGGATTCTTGAGATATTTTAATGAAACATTCAATATTTATAGAGGCAAGTGTCTATTTTGTCATGCTAAGAACCACATTAGAAAATCTTTATTCGTTTTTGAGATAAAGATTATTTAAGTTAACCTCTTCTTTAGGATTTTTTGAAATTAATAATCTTGTTTTAAAAAACCACGAAAAATCAAATTCTTAAGATATCTCAATGAACTATTCATGATTTATAGAGGAAAGTGTTTATTTTCTTGTGATGAAAGCGGATCTTGAAAATATTTATTCATTTTTAAGCTATAAATCATTAAATTCAACGTGAACATTTATGGCTATCTCAAGTTAATTAAAAATCTCCAAAAATCGAATTCTTGAGATATTTTAATGATACATTCAAAATTTATAGAAGTGTTTATTTTATCATGGTGATAACCAAATTAGAAAATCTTTATTCGTTTTTGAGATAAGGATTATTTAAGTTAACCTAATTTTTTATGATTTTTTGAAATTAATAATCTTGTTTTAAAAAATCACGAAAAATCGAATTCTTAAGATATCTTAATGAACTATTCATGGTTTATAGAGGAAAGTGTCTACTTTTTCGTGATGAAACCGGATCTTGAAAATATTTATTCGTTTTTGAGATATAAATCATTAAATTCAACGTGAACATTTATGGCTATCTCAAGTTAATTAAAAATCTCCAAAAATCGAATTCTTGAGATATTTTAATGATACGTTCAAAATTTATAGAAGTAAGTGTTTATTTTATCATGGTGATAACCAAATTAGAAAATCTTTATTCGTTTTTGAGATAAGGATTATTTAAGTTAACCTAATTTGTTATGATTTTTTGAAATTAATAATCTTGTTTTCGAACTCTTAAGAGAATTCTTAAGAATGTGAACTCTTAAGTTCACATTCTTATTGTATTAATATTGGTTATTCATATTTGATTTCCTCGTTTAAAATTTTATTGTCTCTGACTCAATCCTGTCGTCATTTCCATCCACATTCACTTTTCTCATTTTTTAAATTTCTCTTTGATGAGTTTCTGATTGAATAATAATCTGATTGGACTCCATTTCGGTCACGCATCTTCTTTCGTAAGAGAAATCATCCACATTTTAGTAATTTAAACAAAAAAAAAATATTTAGTTTATTAAATTAATAATGCAAGATAAGAAAATGATTAAGTAATGTTAATTAAAAAATATTTTGCATTAGTTATAGTAACAAGTCGATCATTGCATAATATTGACCTTTAAAAGTGCAAAGATCACGTTAATTCTTTTAAACTAACTTAGTTGAGTCACGTTTGCATTAATTAATGCTAATTCATCAATTAATTAAGTTTATTTCGAATCGAAAGGATACTTTATTACAATTCTTTTAATCTTTTTATTCAAAATTAAGTATTTATGTTAGCTAAATAATCTTGATAAAATAAAAAAATTATTTACAAATTGTTTGAATAGAATCACGTCTTAATCCCCAACCTCTCTCATAAATAATTCACGAGAACGACCAGCGAAAGGACAAAAGGTCTCGAATATTTCATAAATCTCTACCCTAACATTACTCCTAAAACCCTCAAAAACTAATAGGCTTATACCACACATGTTACCATATATTTTCATCTGTACCCTGTCGGCTTAAAAACTTTAAAATAACGGCGGTCATTGTCCTTTTTTTTCTCGTTTTAGGTGCCAAGGAGGAAACCACCCTCTTCAAAACTCAAGTGGCCCCGTCAATGTGGCTTCGGACACCAAAAATACCGAGACGAACGGAACAGTTTTAATTATTAATTTTTAATAAATTAAATAATTAATTTTAATCTGTGATTTTGTCGATGTGTGTATTAAGCAGGATTGAAATTGTTGGTCAAAATGGACATTACGAAGGAAAATTACAACCCCAATCCGAGGGAGAAAGCGAATTGCCTCTCGGTGTTACTCTTTACGTAAGTATTTTTTTTTTTTAATAATAATAATAAATTAATAATATAAATTTGACATAACGACTAAAATGAAAGGGCATCAGTTTTATTAAAATGTGTCAAATTTTTTACTGGATTATTACGTTTATGTGATTTATGAATTCATTAGAAATATTTGTATTATATTTTCTTAAGTCATAGAAGAATTTATGAAGAAAAATCGTTCAACTTAAACTTTTTATGATTTATTTAGGCCCCATAGATTAGAAATCGATATTTCTCTATCTTATATTTCTGTGTATCACAGTTTAATTTGGAAATATTCGGATCTGCGATTTTTCTTTTATCGCGAGGTAATTAAAAAAAGTATCCGATTTTTGAGAGAACTTTGCGTTTTTTTCAAAAACTATTAAACTAAAAAATTTTCAAAATTTAACTGATGGTAACCCTCATGGGGTTAATATGAGGCATATTTTATTTTATCGATATTTCTTAGAGTTTTGAGGAAAATCGCGGTTTAGTAAGATGTGGTTATTTCGAAAATGACCAAAATGATGATTTTTACCAAAATCTGTTTTATAATGTTGTAAGTCGGATTACGTTACCAGTTTTTTTCAAAATAAGGGCTCCTTATTTTTTTAAGAGCAATTGAATGGGAATACAGGTTAAAGAGAAACACAAATAACACTTCGAGGAGAGGTGCTCATGAAGGAGAAAACTGATTACCCAATCCGACAAACGACATTCTTTAGCATATTTTGGTAAAAATCGCATTGAAATCTGTTCGATCGAAGAAAAGCCGCGGATCCGAAAATTTCCAAATTAACTTATGATACACAGAAATGTTCTTTTTCATCGAGCGATTTCGACGATATCGATCTCTAAAGTGAGGGTCCTTGACTTTTGGCACGGATAATAGAAACTGGTGATAGATATAACGAAATACGTATGGATTATGATTTCTTAATGCATTAGGAACATTTTTGATGCCTAACATCTTTCTCGATCACGTTTAGTACTTATGTCATAGATGAATTTATAAAGAAAAATCATTCAATTTTTCCATTTTGTGATTTATACTAAATCACTAGAAATTGGGGATAGATAATAACGAAATAAGTTTGGATTATGATTTCTTTATGTATTAGAAATATTGTTATGCATAACATCTTTCTCCATCATATTAAGTATTTAATTTATAGATGATTTGGTTAATAAAATCCTCGGTTTTTGACATTTTGTGATTTATATTAAATCACTAGAAACTGATGATTGATAATGATCAAATAAGTATGGATTATGGCTTATTGGTGGATTAGATATATTTTTATGCATAACATCCTTCTCCATCACATTTGGTGCTTCGGTTATAGTTGATTTTATTAAAAAAAATCGTCCAATTTTGACATTTTGTGATTTATACCATATCACTAGAAACTGATGATAGATAATGATCGAATAAGTATGGATTATGGCTTATTGGTGGATTAGATATATTTTTATGCATGGCATCCTTCTCCATCACATTTGGTGCTTCCGTTATAGTTGATTTTATTTAAAAAAATCGTCCAATTTTGAGATTTTGTGATTTATATTATATCACTAGAAACTGATGATTGATAATGATCAAATAAGTATGGATTATGGCTTATTGGTGGATTAGATATATTTTTATGCATAGCATCCTTCTCCATCACATTTGGTGCTTCGGTTATAGTTGATTTTATTTTAAAAAATCGTCCAATTTTAACATTTTGTGATTTATACCATATCACTAGAAACTGATGATAGATAATGATCGAATAAGTATGGATTATGGCTTATTGGTGGATTAGAAATATTTTTATGCACAATATCCTTCTCCATCATGTTTAGTGCTTCGGTTATAGTTGATTTTATTAAAAAAATCGTCCAATTTTGACATTTTGTGATTTATACCGTATCACTAAAAACTGATGATAGATAATGATCGAATAAGTATGGATTATGGCTTATTGGTGGATTAGATATATTTTTATGCATAGCATCCTTCTCCATCACATTTGGTGCTTCGGTTATAGTTGATTTTATTTTAAAAAATCGTCCAATTTTGACATTTTGTGATTTATACCATATCACTAGAAACTGATGATAGATAATGATCGAATAAGTATGGATTATGGCTTATTGGTGGATTAGATATATTTTTATGCATAGCATCCTTCTCCATCACATTTGGTGCTTCGGTTATAGTTGATTTTATTTAAAAAAATCGTCCAATTTTGACATTTTGTGATTTATACCATATCACTAGAAACTGATGATTGATAATGATCGAATAAGTATGGATTATGGCTTATTGGTGGATTAGATATATTTTTATGCATAGCATCCTTCTCCATCACATTTGGTGCTTCGGTTATAGTTGATTTTATTAAAAAAAATCGTCCAATTTTAACATTTTGTGATTTATACCATATCACTAGAAACTGATGATAGATAATGATCGAATAAGTATGGATTATGGCTTATTGGTGGATTAGATATATTTTTATGCATAGCATCCTTCTCCATCACATTTGGTGCTTCGGTTATAGTTGATTTTATTTAAAAAAATCGTCCAATTTTGACATTTTGTGATTTATACCATATCACTAGAAACTGATGATTGATAATGATCGAATAAGTATGGATTATGGCTTATTGGTGGATTAGATATATTTTTATGCATAGCATCCTTCTCCATCACATTTGGTGCTTCGGTTATAGTTGATTTTATTTAAAAAAATCGTCCAATTTTAACATTTTGTGATTTATACCATATCACTAGAAACTGATGATAGATAATGATCGAATAAGTATGGATTATGGCTTATTGGTGGATTAGATATATTTTTATGCATGGCATCCTTCTCCATCACATTTGGTGCTTCCGTTATAGTTGATTTTATTTAAAAAAATCGTCCAATTTTGAGATTTTGTGATTTATATTATATCACTAGAAACTGATGATTGATAATGATCAAATAAGTATGGATTATGGCTTATTGGTGGATTAGATATATTTTTATGCATAGCATCCTTCTCCATCACATTTGGTGCTTCGGTTATAGTTGATTTTATTTTAAAAAATCGTCCAATTTTAACATTTTGTGATTTATACCATATCACTAGAAACTGATGATAGATAATGATCGAATAAGTATGGATTATGGCTTATTGGTGGATTAGAAATATTTTTATGCACAATATCCTTCTCCATCATGTTTAGTGCTTCGGTTATAGTTGATTTTATTAAAAAAATCGTCCAATTTTGACATTTTGTGATTTATACCGTATCACTAAAAACTGATGATAGATAATGATCGAATAAGTATGGATTATGGCTTATTGGTGGATTAGATATATTTTTATGCATAGCATCCTTCTCCATCACATTTGGTGCTTCGGTTATAGTTGATTTTATTTTAAAAAATCGTCCAATTTTGACATTTTGTGATTTATACCATATCACTAGAAACTGATGATTGATAATGATCGAATAAGTATGGATTATGGCTTATTGGTGGATTAGATATATTTTTATGCATAGCATCCTTCTCCATCACATTTGGTGCTTCGGTTATAGTTGATTTTATTTAAAAAAATCGTCCAATTTTGACATTTTGTGATTTATACCATATCACTAGAAACTGATGATTGATAATGATCGAATAAGTATGGATTATGGCTTATTGGTGGATTAGATATATTTTTATGCATAGCATCCTTCTCCATCACATTTGGTGCTTCGGTTATAGTTGATTTTATTTAAAAAAATCGTCCAATTTTGACATTTTGTGATTTATACCATATCACTAGAAACTGATGATTGATAATGATCGAATAAGTATGGATTATGGCTTATTGGTGGATTAGATATATTTTTATGCATAGCATCCTTCTCCATCACATTTGGTGCTTCGGTTATAGTTGATTTTATTTAAAAAAATCGTCCAATTTTGACATTTTGTGATTTATACCATATCACTAGAAACTGATGATTGATAATGATCGAATAAGTATGGATTATGGCTTATTGGTGGATTAGATATATTTTTATGCATAGCATCCTTCTCCATCACATTTGGTGCTTCGGTTATAGTTGATTTTATTTAAAAAAATCGTCCAATTTTAACATTTTGTGATTTATACCATATCACTAGAAACTGATGATAGATAATGATCGAATAAGTATGGATTATGGCTTATTGGTGGATTAGATATATTTTTATGCATGGCATCCTTCTCCATCACATTTGGTGCTTCCGTTATAGTTGATTTTATTTAAAAAAATCGTCCAATTTTGAGATTTTGTGATTTATATTATATCACTAGAAACTGATGATTGATAATGATCAAATAAGTATGGATTATGGCTTATTGGTGGATTAGATATATTTTTATGCATAGCATCCTTCTCCATCACATTTGGTGCTTCGGTTATAGTTGATTTTATTTTAAAAAATCGTCCAATTTTAACATTTTGTGATTTATACCATATCACTAGAAACTGATGATAGATAATGATCGAATAAGTATGGATTATGGCTTATTGGTGGATTAGAAATATTTTTATGCACAATATCCTTCTCCATCATGTTTAGTGCTTCGGTTATAGTTGATTTTATTAAAAAAATCGTCCAATTTTGACATTTTGTGATTTATACCGTATCACTAAAAACTGATGATAGATAATGATCGAATAAGTATGGATTATGGCTTATTGGTGGATTAGATATATTTTTATGCATAGCATCCTTCTCCATCACATTTGGTGCTTCGGTTATAGTTGATTTTATTTTAAAAAATCGTCCAATTTTGACATTTTGTGATTTATACCATATCACTAGAAACTGATGATAGATAATGATCGAATAAGTATGGATTATGGCTTATTGGTGGATTAGATATATTTTTATGCATAGCATCCTTCTCCATCACATTTGGTGCTTCGGTTATAGTTGATTTTATTTAAAAAAATCGTCCAATTTTGACATTTTGTGATTTATACCATATCACTAGAAACTGATGATTGATAATGATCGAATAAGTATGGATTATGGCTTATTGGTGGATTAGATATATTTTTATGCATAGCATCCTTCTCCATCACATTTGGTGCTTCGGTTATAGTTGATTTTATTAAAAAAAATCGTCCAATTTTAACATTTTGTGATTTATACCATATCACTAGAAACTGATGATAGATAATGATCGAATAAGTATGGATTATGGCTTATTGGTGGATTAGATATATTTTTATGCATAGCATCCTTCTCCATCACATTTGGTGCTTCGGTTATAGTTGATTTTATTTAAAAAAATCGTCCAATTTTGACATTTTGTGATTTATACCATATCACTAGAAACTGATGATTGATAATGATCGAATAAGTATGGATTATGGCTTATTGGTGGATTAGATATATTTTTATGCATAGCATCCTTCTCCATCACATTTGGTGCTTCGGTTATAGTTGATTTTATTAAAAAAAATCGTCCAATTTTAACATTTTGTGATTTATACCATATCACTAGAAACTGATGATAGATAATGATCGAATAAGTATGGATTATGGCTTATTGGTGGATTAGATATATTTTTATGCATAGCATCCTTCTCCATCATATTTAGTACTTCGGTTATAGTTGATTTTATGAAGAAAAAATAGTCCAATTTTGACATTATATGATATATAACATTTTATCACAATATTTATCTATTTATCTAATATTTTATATATCACTAGAAACTGATGATAGATAATGACGGTTGTGAGGTTAGCCATAGATTCCAGCCATAGTTTAAAATCGAAACATGACCAATTTTGCAACTCGAAAATAAAATTAAAATTCAGATTTGCGTTTAGCACTCTTAGAACAACCCCTACATAAAAATTTGTGTCAACTATCTGTGTTTATAATAAAGACATAACGTTTGCCTAAATTTACTTGTATGGCTTTTTATAGTACTTTAAAAAAGATTAAAAATGTATGATACTACCCCATATTTGGGGCAATTACATACAATGAGGGTACAGATATGACGAGGAATTCTGTGCCATGTTTTTGCAATTTGTTTTCGATTTATAACCTGTTTGTGGATAAATATCTTCTTAGGATAAATTGTGTTTCTTCCAAAATATATCAAATATGATAACAATATGATAATAGGTGATTTTATTAAGAAAAACATCAAAATTTTATTGAATTAACGAATCTAAACACTCAAATTTGATTTCTTTTCAAATTATTTCTTTCCTTTACAACTGCATTTTTAAAAAATTCAAAAAAAAATTACCTTTGTATTAATGCGTCCAAATTTAAACTCGACTCGATTGAATCAAAATCAATTTCATGGTAATTTTCGATACCAAACAATAAAATCGCAAATTAAATCGACAAAATTCTCCCAATCCAAAATTGAATGAATTAACCGAATCGAATTTAAATGAAATTTGACCGATTTATCGTACAGCGACTACAATGTTTGTTATCGTATTCAAATGCATTGTTACGTTATCTTCCCCTCGTTTTTTAATAAAAGCTTTATGATAAAACGTGCGGCTTTAATAAACACAGTTCGGGTTTCAATCGAAATTTGCGATAAATAAACGAAATTTAATTTTATTTAAAATTTTCTTGTAGTTATCGTAATAAATTTACGATTTTTCTTCGGAAACGTGATTTTATTTCCGATTGTTGGGAAGGTTTTCCCCACTTCGAGGTCGCCTTTAATTCATCGTTTACACTCGAGAATATAAATAAGGAACTTACGATAATTTATGGCTTCGTTTTAAAACATATAATGAGATTTTGAAAAAAAATTTTATAAGAATCTTTGTTTTAAAATTCCATAAGGACGTTTTAAATTCCTTTTATTTTTGTTTTGAGATTAAAAGTATTATTAATAAATGTTTAGTAAACAATTTTTTGATAATGAAAGGAACGCTTTGATTGTTTCTTATTTTTTTAAACAATTTTAATTCTTAATTTAAACTGGGAGAGATAAGCAATGATGACTTCATTCTATGATAATGTTTTTGTGTGCGCGAAGCAAATTGTGTCCGAATTTTAGCCAGGAGACTATTATTGGCTACAATCACGATATTGTGCAATATAAACACTAATTTTAACTTAAACTAAATGGAGTAGAGTAGGTAGAGAGGAATCACTTACAAGCAGACCTCTGTATAGGATAAAAATAATCTTTGGCCATATGCTCTGTGACAAACCGGAACAAGAATTTATTTACCTTCATAAATTCGATACAGTTTCATTTTTTATATGCAAGAAGGATGTTTTATGATATTATCTTATTAAAAAATGTTCTGGCCTTGAATGTGTTTGAGATATTTCTGAGTTAATTTATAAAGTTAGCTTTGTATTTAAATAGGAATTAATTAATAAATTAATAATAATAATAAACAATTTTCTGATTCAGTGACACATTTTAAAAGGTAAAAATAAAATTTTACAATTTAAGATTAATTTTGTTAATGATGCATCAAATTTGCCCTTCTTATTTCAAATATTTACGTAAAATCGTAATTAATTAATTAAAAACATGAAATAATTAAATTATTTAAATTTTATTATGTAGTAATTTAATTTTTTCGAGGTTGGCAATAAAAAAGATTCAATGTCAAACGTAAATGTCAAAGATTATTTATTTAAACGTTATTTTTTGGTTAAAATAATCAAAAATAAAGCGATTTTACTAAAAAAATAAGAAAATGTAAGTTAAATTTACTTATTTAAGAACTTTATTTTGTTTAAAATATAATCGTATTAATGTTATGAACAAACCAAATTTGAGGTTACGATTACATCTTAATTTTTTTTCTTTCAGTCTAAATTCTTTAATAACGTAATTACATAAAGTAGACTAGATTTAAAATCGTATTTAAACAAGAATGGACCTTATTTTATACTAATTTGTTTAAAATAAAAAAAATATTTCAAGATTTGGTGACATTTCAAAAGGTGAGAATAAAATTTTACGATTTAAAATCAAATTTATTAATAGATGTATCAAATTTGATTTTCTTATTTCGAATATTTACGTAAAATCGTAATTAATTAATTAAAAACATAAAATGATTCGATTAATTACTTAAATTTTCTTTCGTAGTAATTTTAATTTTTCGATGTTGGCAATAGAAAAAGATTCAACGTCAACGCATAAATGTCAAAGATTATTTATTTAAACGTTATCTTTTGGTTAAAATAATCAAAAATAAAGCGATTTTACTACAAAAATAAGAAAATGTAAGTTAAATTTACTTATTTAAGAACATTGTTTCTTGTAAAATGTAATTATATTAAAGTTATGAACAAAACCAAATTTGAGGTTACGATTACATCTTAATTTTTTTTCTTTCAGTCTAAATTCTTTAATAACGCAATTACATAAAGTATACTCGATTTAAAATCGTATTTAAACAAGAATGGACCTTATTTTATAATAATTTGTTTAAAATAAAATAAAATATTTCAAGATTTGGTGACATTTCAAAAGATGAGAATAAAATTTTACGATTTAAAATCAAATTTATTAATAGATGTATCAAATTTGATTTTCTTATTTCGAATATTTACGTAAAATCGAAATTAATTAATTAAAAACATAAAATAATTCGATTAATTACTTACATTTTCTTACGTAGTAATTTTAATTTTTCGATGTTGGCAATAGAAAAAGATTCAACGTCAACGCATAAATGTCAAAGATTATTTATTTAAACGTTATCTTTTGGTTAAAATAATCAAAAATAAAGCGATTTTACTACAAAAATAAGAAAATGTAAGTTAAATTTACTTATTTAAGAACTTTGTTTCTTGTAAAATGTAATTATATTAATGTTATGAACAAAACCAAATTTGAGGTTACGATTACATCTTAATTTTTTTTCTTTCAGTCTAAATTCTTTAATAACGGAATTACATAAAATATACTCGATTTGAAATGGCATTTAAACAAGAATGGACCTTATTTTTTAATAATTTGTTTAAAATAAAAAAAAATATTTCAAGATTTGGTGACATTTCAAAAGGTGAGAATAAAATTTTATGATTTAAAATCAAATTTATTAATAGATGTATCAAAATTGATTTTCTTATTTCGAATATTTACGTAAAATCGTAATTAATTAATTAAAAATATAAAATGATTCGATTAATTACTTAAATTTTCTTACGTAGTAATTTTAATTTTTCGATGTTGGCAATAGAAAAAGATTCAACGTCAACGCATAAATGTCAAAGATTATTTATTTAAACGTTATTTTTTGGTTAAAATAATCAAAAACAAACTGATTTTACTAAAAAAATAAGAAAATGTAAGTTAAATTTACTTATTTAAGAACTTTATTTCGTTTAAAATATAATCGTATTAATGTTATGAACAAAACCAACTTTGAGGTTAGGATTACATCTTATTTTTTTTTCTTTCAGTCTAAATTCTTTAATAACGTAATTACATAAAGTATATTCGATTTAAAATCGTATTTAAACAAGAATGGACCTTATTTTATAAGAATTTGTTTAAAATAAAAAAAATATTTCAAGATTTGGTGACATTTCAAAAGGTGAGAATAAAATTTTGCGATTTAAAATCAAATTTATTAATAGATGTATCAAATTTGATTTTCTTATTTCAAATATTTACGTAAAATCGTAATTAATTAATTAAAAATATAAAATAATTCGATTAATTACTTAAATTTTCTTACGTAGTAATTTTAATTTTTCGATGTTGGCAGTAAAAGAAGATTCAACGTCAACGCATAAATGTCAAAGATTATTTATTTAAACGTTATTTTTTGGTTAAAATAATCAAAAACAAACCGATTTTACTAAAAAAATTAGAAAATGTAAGTTAAATTTACTTATTTAAGAACTTTATTTCGTTTAAAATATAATCGTATTAATGTTATGAACAAAACCAACTTTGAGGTTAGGATTACATCTTATTTTTTTTTCTTTCAGTCTAAATTCTTTAATAACGTAATTACATAAAGTATATTCGATTTAAAATCGTATTTAAACAAGAATGGACCTTATTTTATAAGAATTTGTTTAAAATAAAAAAAATATTTCAAGATTTGATGACATTTCAAAAGGTGAGAATAAAATTTTGCGATTTAAAATCAAATTTATTAATAGATGTATCAAATTTGATTTTCTTATTTCAAATATTTACGTAAAATCGTAATTAATTAATTAAAAATATAAAATAATTCGATTAATTACTTAAATTTTCTTACGTAGTAATTTTAATTTTTCGATGTTGGCAGTAAAAGAAGATTCAACGTCAACGCATAAATGTCAAAGATTATTTATTTAAACGTTATTTTTTGGTTAAAATAATCAAAAACAAACCGATTTTACTAAAAAAATTAGAAAATGTAAGTTAAATTTACTTATTTAAGAACTTTATTTCGTTTAAAATATAATCGTATTAATGTTATGAACAAAACCAACTTTGAGGTTAGGATTACATCTTATTTTTTTTTCTTTCAGTCTAAATTCTTTAATAACGTAATTACATAAAGTATATTCGATTTAAAATCGTATTTAAACAAGAATGGACCTTATTTTATAAGAATTTGTTTAAAATAAAAAAAATATTTCAAGATTTGGTGACATTTCAAAAGGTGAGAATACAATTTTGCGATTTAAAATCAAATTTATTAATAGATGTATCAAATTTGATTTTCTTATTTCAAATATTTACGTAAAATCGTAATTAATTAATTAAGAACATAAAATGATTCGATTAATTACTTAAATTTTCTTACATAGTAATTTTAATTTTTCGATGTTGGCAGTAAAAAAGATTCAACGTCAACGCATAAATGTCAAAGTGTTATAAATACGTTTTTTTACTTAAAATAATCAAAAAAAAACTGATTTTACTACAAAAATGAGAAAACGTAAGTTTAATTTACTTATTTAAAAACTTTGTTTCGTCTAAAATATAATCGTATTAATGTTATGAACAAAACTAACTTTGAGGTTGCGTTTAACATTAAGGCAGTTTTGAATGAAAATCCGATATTTATTTATAATTGGGTGTTGCGCTATTTATAAATCGTCTAAATATACATACAATTGACGATGGTGATTCGTTATAATCGTGATAGAAGATGCTTTCTGGTCGGCAAAGGAATTTGCTTCGATTGTTAGCACGAATAGGCAAGAACAAATCGATGTGATGACTAGTAAGCTAAAGAAAATTAAAAAAGCTTTATCCATCTTGTTTATACTCTATTTTAATTTTTTCTTCTTTTCTGAAAGGTGATAATTTCTAAAAAACCCAAGTGCCAAGTGTTAATTTATCTATTTCTAAAATAAGCAATTCATAGAACTTGAAAATGGCTAGATTTAATAATAGAAAGATAAATCACATCATGTTTAAAACCGCCATCAACCGTCTCTCTAAAAATATAAAGAAATTAATCGAGGAATTAAATCAAACAAATTCAATTTCAAGTGTTAGTACCGAATGAAATGGAAATCTAATTAAACAAGAAGCCTTCGAGGGCTTCTGGTTCTGGAACTGTTCAAACAAAGTTGATTGGGTGGTGAACGAACACGAAAACAGTGAGCTTTACTGAAAGAGGAAGTTAAAATAAGAAGTCGACGTCGCAAGAGTCGTTCGGTTTCACTTAAAACCCAATCAAAACATCCCATGGGTAACGGATAAAACATCGCCTCGTGTTTATAGCCGTTTCGTTCATCGATATCCGAGTTATTAAAGTTTTCCAGGAGTCCAAACGAAAGCTTGCAAATCCCATAAATTTACAATATACATACATATCGTCGAAAATAATTTGACCTTCGACGCTTAGAGGGGTTTGTTCGCAGCTCTCTTTCGAGGAAAAACACTTTTGAACCGGTTGTAAACAAACATACGTCTAAAAATAATTTTTAATACTACAGACAGATTGATTGTTTTATTTTATTTCTATTGTTATTTTCAATATTATTAATTGAAACGTTTATGAAAAATATTTTGAGACAAACACAAATTTGATTGATTTTTATATTTATATCATCAAAACTGGTACTTTCGATGTAATTCAAAGAACTGCTGTACCAATTGAAACCACCACAACACAAAAGGACTTTAATTATAGAGACAGTACACTGTTATAATTACTAAGCTAATCATCTCACGTTTTTGAGGGTATGTTAATAAAATCACATGATCGAAGATCGAGGTTTAAATAAGCGATCATAACAGAGAGATTATAAATTTAAATCTCAAATTTGTGTAACTTGAGATGAAAATTCTTAGTCAACAAGCTCAGTTAGCGGTTTAACCTTGATGTTGCAAAATCAAAAGAAGATACTTTTTATCCCATCTAAAGGAGCAAGGTTGAAGAATGATCTGAGCGAGTTATACTGAATATCACCAAGAATGCTCTGTATTGTGCAATTTAGGTTTCTAAAGATAGCAAAAGAGTTCAATTCTATCCATTTGACAGAAACTCCTGCCTAAAAAGCTTTACAACACATATATGAGAGCATTCGATACTTGACACAAATCTACTTTCATTAAAAGGTTACGGTACTATCTAAAGATGCATTATAGAAAATATAGAATTCCTAGTTAAAGATAGATTTTCTGATTCGTAATACAGTTGTGAACATTATATTTAGTCATACTTCTCAAGAACTTGGGCAAATAAGAGAACATGATGGCACAGTGAAGAAGTCTTGAAAACAATAAAACTTGTGTTCAGAGAATGCATTATTACACTTGGAGATGATAATATTTAACATTCCAAGTCAAAAAGATGGATATTACTTAAGAATATAAACGTAATACTAGACACTAACATCTTCATTCTTAATTCAATCCAATTAGAGAAGACGAAGTTGGTCACCGCTTTAGGGAAGGATTAACTAACTTTTTGTTCAGAATGTTTTGCGTTTTTCAATGAAATCCTTTTTCTGATAATTAAGAGTCATCTGATTGAATACTTTTGTCCAAAAGAAATTATTCTGAAACTCAAATACTTTCCACTGTTGTCAAATTAGTTTGTATAGTACTCTATTTCAGAAACTATTAACTGTAAATGCCTTCGTTAAAAAAATGCCTTCAGATTAGAGATATGCAAATTACGTGAGTCACGCCGTGTCACGATGGATCATGCGTGGCATCAATTGTTGTACCGCTCACGTGAACGTGCGTGATCGATCGTGAGCATCTTTGATTTCGACGGGACCCGGCGTAACCCGGTTGAAAGAATTTTTGAATATATTTTTAATAATAATATTGAATTTGTTGAGGTCCGCATTAACGAAAAATACAATATTTATAGTCTGTACCACGAGAAGTGGTAGTGATTCATCGATTTCCGTAATTATTTTCGTTATACCGTACAAAAATTATGCTCATAAGTTGATGTGTGTTAGAGAGAAACGGTTTCTAGGAAGTACATCTGTTACCTCTACTTTTATGCAATGAATCACTATCAAATACCCAACCTACCTTTAGAATTAATACTAGACTTAAAACTAGAAACATTAGGGTTTAGCCATCTAAAGAGACGTACGGCTAAATCCTGGTGTTTCTAGTTCTAGGTTTAATGTCAATACTATGGATAGGTTGTGGATCTATCGTTGATTTTTAGTCATAGTTGGTTAACGACGTCGTATGTAAAATAATATATGTTATAATTGCGAAAATCCGGACTAGGATCTCAAATCGGCCGGATAATAAAAAGTTCGGATCGCACCACGATTCCCAACAACCTTCTTCTTGCGTATCTTGGACCTCCTTTCTTGGATATTAAGCATGTCAAGTTCTTAAATTTTAGGCTCGCTTTTTCCGAAATGTTCCTGACATGTTGTGTCATACGCAGATCCTTATCCACGTATACGCCTAGGTATTTGACTTCTGAGCTTTTTATTGTTTCTTTTCCAGCCCTTATCTCAATTTTCGGCATTTTGTTTCTTTCCTTCAATATAGCATTTCCGTCTTCTCCTCTGCCATCTCCAATCCCAAATTCTGATCTTTTTCGCTATTCTTTGTATATACTACTCCGCCTTATTTTTTATCATCTTAAGCCAAGTCATATGTATACACGATCGTAGAGTTGCCCTCTACTATCGTAAAAAATGTTAATAAAATATGACGTCGTATGTAAAATAATATACGTTATAATTGCGAAAATCCGGACTAGGATCTCAAATCGACCGGATAATAAAAAGTTACGGATCGCACCACGATTCCCAACAACCTTCTTCTTGCGTATCTTGGACCTCCTTTCTTGGATATTAAGCATGTCAAGTTCTTAAATTTTAGGCTCGCTTTTTCCGAAATGTTCCTGACATGTTGTGTCATACGCAGATCCTTATCCACGTATACGCCTAGGTATTTGACTTCTGAGCTTTTTATTGTGTCTTTTCCAGCCCTTATCTCAATTTTCGGCATTTTGTTTCTTCCCTTCAATATAGCATTTCCGTCTTCTCCTCTGCCATCTCCAATCCCAAATTCTGATCTTTTTCGCTATTCTTTGTATATACTACTCCGCCTTATTTTTTATCATCTTAAGCCAAGTCATATGTATACACGATCGTAGAGTTGCCTTCTACTATCGTAAAAAATGTTAATAAAATATGACGTCGTATGTAAAATAATATACGTTATAATTGCGAAAATCCGGACTAGGATCTCAAATCGGCCGGGTAGTAAAAAGTTATGGATCGCACCACGATTCCCAACAACCTTCTTCTTGCGTATCTTGGACCTCCTTTCTTGGATATTAAGCATGTCAAGTTCTTAAATTTTAGGCTCGCTTTTTCCGAAATGTTCCTGACATGTTGTGTCATACGCAGATCCTTATCCACGTATACGCCTAGGTATTTGACTTCTGAGCTTTTTATTGTGTCTTTTCCAGCCCTTATCTCAATTTTCGGCATTTTGTTTCTTCCCTTCAATATAGCATTTCCGTCTTCTCCTCTGCCATCTCCAATCCCAAATTCTGATCTTTTTCGCTATTCTTTGTATATACTACTCCGCCTTATTTTTTATCATCTTAAGCCAAGTCATATGTATACACGATCGTAGAGTTGCCTTCTACTATCGTAAAAAATGTTAATAAAATATGACGTCGTATGTAAAATAATATACGTTATAATTGCGAAAATCCGGACTAGGATCTCAAATCGGCCGGGTAGTAAAAAGTTATGGATCGCACCACGATTCCCAACAACCTTCTTCTTGCGTATCTTGGACCTCCTTTCTTGGATATTAAGCATGTCAAGTTCTTAAATTTTAGGCTCGCTTTTTCCGAAATGTTCCTGACATGTTGTGTCATACGCAGATCCTTATCCACGTATACGCCTAGGTATTTGACTTCTGAGCTTTTTATTGTTTCTTTTCCAGCCCTTATCTCAATTTTCGGCATTTTGTTTCTTTCCTTCAATATAGCATTTCCGTCTTCTCCTCTGCCATCTCCAATCCCAAATTCTGATCTTTTTCGCTATTCTTTGTATATACTACTCCGCCTTATTTTTTATCATCTTAAGCCAAGTCATATGTATACACGATCGTAGAGTTGCCCTCTACTATCGTAAAAAATGTTAATAAAATATGACGTCGTATGTAAAATAATATACGTTATAATTGCGAAAATCCGGACTAGGATCTCAAATCGACCGGATAATAAAAAGTTACGGATCGCACCACGATTCCCAACAACCTTCTTCTTGCGTATCTTGGACCTCCTTTCTTGGATATTAAGCATGTCAAGTTCTTAAATTTTAGGCTCGCTTTTTCCGAAATGTTCCTGACATGTTGTGTCATACGCAGATCCTTATCCACGTATACGCCTAGGTATTTGACTTCTGAGCTTTTTATTGTTTCTTTTCCAGCCCTTATCTCAATTTTCGGCATTTTGTTTCTTTCCTTCAATATAGCATTTCCGTCTTCTCCTCTGCCATCTCCAATCCCAAATTCTGATCTTTTTCGCTATTCTTTGTATATACTACTCCGCCTTATTTTTTATCATCTTAAGCCAAGTCATATGTATACACGATCGTAGAGTTGCCCTCTTCTAACTCTACTATCGTAAAAAATGTTAATAAAATATGACTTCCGTATACCGCACGTCATATTTTCTTCCCTTCCCTTCAGAAGTATTATATTCCTTTCTGATAGGCGCGATCTAACTAATTTTATTATTTCTAATGAGAATCCTCGCTTTTCTATCGCTTCCATTATCTTTCCTTATGGCGCTGAGTTGAAAGTATTTTTTTTATGTTTTCTTGGCCTTTTTTTGCTGTGTGACAGTCATTACAAAATCCACAACTCTTTCCAACAAGACCAATTTTGATGTATTCGGATGAACAATTCCAATGTTAGGGCTACTTTTATAATAGGAAATGTAACACCCCGTACCTCACTTATTTAAACAGTATGCAAAAAAAATGACTAACGAAAGTTGTCAGAAATTATCTAAAGATTCTGAAAATGTTATAGCCGAATGAAGTTTATTATCAAAATTTTACGAAAATCTACATTTTAAATGTTGTCGTTGGCATTATGCCACCTGGCGGTAGTTTTACAAACTTGAAAATAATTTCTAGCAGTTTCTATGGATCACTTTGTATAAAAATTTTTTTATCTGAAAACTATGCGATCAACGGTTTCTGAGATATAGCCGGCGTCCCTTCTTAGTGGCCCACCCGGTACATGTATGAAAAAGCTAATAAATGTATTATTATTATTATTATATATTCCAAGTGCTTTTTCTTTTATATGTTTCCCATCAATAGGCATTCTTGTTGACTGTAAATCTTCTATTTAAAACACCCTGTGTTTTTCCGCTTTCTCTAACATAGGATTTCGATTATAAGATGATGTTTTGGGGCTTACTTCCGATCCAGAAATTATGGATTTCTCGAATGGAATTCTCATTTTTTCTAATTGTTCTTATTAGTCGCTTCGTTTAAACCAAAAGCTTTGCCAATAGATGTGGTATCTTCGCTTTTCTTTAGGCAATCTAAGATTTTTATTTTAGTTTCTAAGGAAATTTTTTCTTGTCTCTTTGGAAGTTGTTGTTTAGGCATTTTGTTAATCAATAAGTGTACCATAAAAAGAATCCAAAATAATATTGCTTATAGAATTTGTCTAAAGCGACAATCTAATACAATATTACCTTTTTTTAGTAGTAAAGAATTATCATCATTACAAATAACACAAAATAAATAGTGAATAACGAAATCATGTGTTCAAGTTGAAGCACAACGAAATAAAAAAAAAATAGTGATCATAAAATTCTGGTATTCCCCGTAGTAGACCAAGTTATAAACATGTGGGCATAAACCGACCGACTTCTAAGTTTCTGTAAGACGCTATCAAAATCAGAATTAAGAATTTTTTTTGGGATTCGTGCTATAAGAAAAAATTCGTGTAAAAAAATTTATTGGTGAACCGTGTTATTTCAAAATCGTGTTAATAGAGACCGTGTAAAAAATGAGTTGGGTGTATACAACAATTTAAGACTGAAGAATAACTAGAAATAAGGTTTTTGTTCTCTTTCAACTTCCATTCTCGAAAGCAAAAGTGCTTCACTATCTAGAATCAAAAATAGCGATTAATTAATAATCAAATTAACAAGTAATCAAACTTGATTCATACATTTGATCACCTGATCTAGCGTGAGTCACGTGAATTGACGTGACTCACGTGCGTATAAATCGTGAGCAGGCATAAAAAGTCACTCACGCGTACATCTCTACTTCAGATGCACATCTAAACCCAATCCAACCCAACCCTGTATATTTGAACTAAAGTACAACGAACCAAAATTAGTTCTTGTTTAATTACATTTGCATATAACACATAAAATTGACTTTGTTGATTTAATTCCTCAATTAATTTCATTGCACGGTATTTCCAAACATAATATGATTCATCTCTCTATTACTAAGTCCAAAAATTTCCAACTTCCATAAATCGCTTACTTTAGAAATCAATAAATTAACACTTAACACTTGGGTTCACTTCATAAATTTCAAAAAAAAAAAAACCCTTAGTTAGGAAATAACGAACACGCCTTCGTCTTTTATCTCTTTCGATACCGAGAAGTTATAGCCGAACAGATGGCGCGAGTTGGAGGACTTTAAAAGAAAAACGGGGACACAGATACAATAGATCAAGTTTCCGCTGACGACGACAGAGGTCGCTTGATATACAAAAGAAAGAAGAAGGTGTGACTTATCCGGTCGAAATCTGTCCGCAATTATCGCATAACTGTCACACGTTACGTTCTTACATGTGTTGGTCACGAGCCAAATATTTCTTCTTTGAATTCGAATCTGAAAACAACAAACGGTTACGAACACGGTACAGCTATAAAGCCGCACGTGTACGGGCACGTGAAAAGCGGTTTTACCTCTATGATTTAATTTTAAAATGAAATTAATAAAGAAATTTAATTTTTTTATGTTAATTTTCTTTCCCTACTATAATTTAGTAGATAGCTCTTATTAAAACTTTCAACGTGGAAATAAATAACTCTCGATTCGAGTCGAGATAAGAAAAGGTATAAGAAGTTGAAGAATTTCAAGATCCCGGTGTTCCCCCGAAACAAATTACCCCTCATTATCGGCGCGGAGATGATTACGATGTAAACGATATGTAAATCGAAAACCCATTTAAATGCAAATCAATCGTGCCACCTACACTTTCTTAATTATTTTTCTTTATCCATTTTCAGATACACCATCGGTATGTTCAAGAAAGGTTACAGCAAAACGTTAGAAACGGAAGATCTTTACAGCCCTCTTAGCAGCGATAAAAGTCAAACTTTAGGTGACAGGCTCGAGCGGTAAGTCATCATTTTAAAAATAAAAACGTCTTAATCCATCTCTAAAATAAAGGGGTTTTATTTGCTTTTTTCGACGTTTCGTAATAAAGTAAAGTAGGAACTGTAGTTTGTATAGTCTTTATGGTGCGAGACATCCGGCATAAAGACGCTGTTCGCTTTTATTTATAGTCAGCATTAACATAGTAATGTTAGCACGTCTACTGGACAAGGATATATTTATAACCGACGATAATCGTAACAATCGGAGAGATCGAGAATGCGAATTGCCGCACAGGAAATTATTATTGTGTATGTGAGTGTAGGAATCAATGTTTTCTTGTAGATATGTTTGCTTACTTAATATCCAATTTTCTTCTTACATTGTTGCTACATCCGAACGAATTAGATATTCAAAAAAGGTTACAATGTCAATGGGGCAAAGAAAAAATTTAACAAGAATCTATTTAATTATTTAAATTGTGGTGTTTTGGTTTTCAATTTACATATCGGGAAATCTCTAATTAGAAAAGGTCCGAAAGAGTAAACTGAGTTAGTTTTAATTGGATTCGATTAGGATCTTAATGTTAATTTTGGTTTTCTTTGAAATAAAATTTTTTCTATCTCTTTCATCGGTCTCATTATTTATCGGTCAGAAAATTCCAACTGCTTTTAACACTATTTTAATCACCTCACCATTCGTTCCGTCATACTTACAACAAAAGAAAAGTTGAAACCAACAGATTTAGTAGTATTACTGTATCTGTTGTTTCTTGCTTTCTCTTTGATTTTTTTTTTTGTTGATTATTGTCCCTCTACGAATAACTGTTCATTTGAAGTAAATTATTCATCTTTTTGTGAAATTTTCTCGTTGCATAAACCTTTTTTTGTATTTCAACTTATAGATAACGTTTTCTAAAGTGATATTATTCTTTATATTATTCTTTTTTAAACTGTTTGAAACAAAAAAAGATGGCTCATAGCTAAACTTATATGTAAATTTGTATATCATCCTCCGAAAGCCAAACAGGATTCAAGAAGAATCCTTCGAAAATTTCTCCACGTTAAACAATATTTTAATCGTACAGCTTTCCTGCCACCAGAGAATGGTCTTATTATTTGTAGACTTTGGGAAAATGTTTGGCAATGTAAGAACAGAAACAATCTCAAAACTAAACATCGAAATGAGCAATAATGGAACGATAATAACACTAAGAAATTGATTGAAGCAAGGCAATGTGACTTCTGCAAAGTTATTCAATGTACTATTGGAAACAATGTTTGTAGAAGAAGAAGGAAAAACCTGGAAATAAGAAGTTTAACAGGTTAAAGTTTGCTGATGAAAAATGCAGAAATAAGAAAAATGCTGGAAAGAATACCGAGAAGAAAGAAACAAACTGACCTGGAGATAAATATGAACAAATTGAAGGAAATATGAACAAGACAAAAGCAATATAAAACAGAAAAGTAAATTGTGAACTGAAAAATAAAATAATTGTTAATGGAAAAAAAATCGAGAAAATAGATAATTTGTATATCTCGAAGAAAAGATTATAACTAAAAACACAGGAGAAGAAATAACACGGAGAATGGCAATGGGATGGCAAAATGTTTAATAAATACAGAAATATTTTGAAGTCAAACATAAAAATTGAGAAAAAGAGGAAATTGTGGTAAATGGGTATTCTCCCTGTCATAATTTATGAATGAGAGGCATGGATATTAACGAAATGACTAAAAAGATTGAGGCAATACGAAGAAAGATAAAAGAGACAAGAATGGGTAAGGAGAAAGTCAAACATTGAGAAAAAGATAAGAGATGGATCAAGGAAATTTTGGAATGGTACGCAATGAAGAAAAAGAGAAGAATGGGAGGAGTTGCGTAGGAATAATATGGCACAGGGTACCTTGGGACAAGAATGAAGGAGATATACAAGGAAATATGGCTTTACAGGATATGGGAATACGGAAGAATCTTTCATTCACCATAATTAAGCCAAAGTAGATTCTGAGTTTCATTTCTAGATTAAATTGGAACATTTATTCTTCATTAACTAACTTTCCACCGACTTCAACTTTTGATTAAGAATCAGCTTTAACGTTAAAATCGTCAAATTAAGAATATTGCGACTTATCGGCTTTTAAATTAGGAACCATCACTGATGGAGGAAATCCAGATATATCATTCGCTTTCTAGATTAAATTGGAACATTTATTCTTCATTAAGTAACTTTCCACCGACTTCAACTTTTGATTAAGAATCAGCTTTAACGTTAAAATCGTCAAATTAAGAGTATTGCAACTTATCGGCTTATAAATTAGGAACCATCACTGATGGAAGAAATCCATATATATCATTCGCTTTCTAGATTAAATTGAAACATTAGTCTTCATGAAGTAATGTTCCATCAACTTCAACTTTTGATTAAGAATTAGCTTTAACATTAAAATCGTCAAATTAAAAGTATTGCAACTTATCGGCTTATAAATTAGGAACCATCACTGATGGAGGAAATCCAGATATATCATTCGCTTTCTAGATTAAATTGGAACATTTATTCTTCATTAAGTAACTTTCCACCTACTTCAACTTTTGATTAAGAATCAGTTTTAAAACATTAAAATCGTCAAATTAAGAGTATTGCAACTTATCGGCTTATAAATTAGGAACCATCACTGATGGAAGAAATCCAAATATATCATTCGCTTTCTAGATTAAATTGGAACATTTATTCTTCATTAAGTAACTTTCCACCTACTTCAACTTTTGATTAAGAATCAGTTTTAAAACATTAAAATCGTCAAATTAAGAGTATTGCAACTTATCGGCTTATAAATTAGGAACCATCACTGATGGAAGCAATCCAAATATATCATTCGCTTTCTAGATTAAATTGAAACATTTAGTCTTCATAAAGTAATGTTCCATCAACTTCAACTTTTGATTAAGAATTAGCTTTAACATTAAAATCGTCAAATTAAGAGTATTGCAACTTATCGGCTTATAAATTAGGAACCATCACTGATGGAAGAAATCCAGATATATCATGCGCTTTCTAGATTAAATTGGAACGTTTATTTTTCATTAAGTAACTTTCCATCGACTTCAACTTTTGATTAAGAATCACTTTTAACATTAAAATCGTCAAATTAAGAATATTGATATTTATTGCCTTATAAATTAGGAACCATCACTGATGGAAGAAATCCAAATATATCATTCGCTTTCTAGATTAAATTAAAACATTTATTCTTCATAAAGTAAATTCCATCAACTTCAGCTTTGTGCTCAGAATCAAATTTCTTAACGTTAAAATCGACAAATTAAAAATGTTACGATTTATAGATTATAAGTTAGGAACCTTCACTGATGGAAGTAATGAGAATACACCATTCACTTTGTAGATTAATTTGGAACATTTTAATAATAATAATTTTATTTTTGATTTGTTAAAGTGTGATTTTGGATTGTTAAATTGTATCATAAATGGAAGGTTAAGTCTACAATATTAACATTAATTTAATGTTAAATGTACAAAAGTTTGTATAAGTTATTCCTTTTGTTGGTGAGTAATCTATCTATTATTCTTTTATCTGTTTTTTGATACTTCTTTTATTTGCCCCTCAGAAAACTCCAACTGCTTTTAATACTATTTTAGTCACCTGGCTATTCGTTTCGTCACACTTACATTAAAAGGAAGATTGTTAAAACCAACAGATTTACTAGTAGTTAAAGTATATGCTGTTTCTTGTTTTCTCTGTGATTAATTTGAGCTAAATAATTCATCTTTTTGGCAAATTTTTCTCATCGCATAAGTACACGACTTTCTAAAATGTTTCCATTATTGATTTTGGCTGATTATATCGTAACAACTTATTGGTTCCAATTCTTTTATTTAGTCTCTATATGGTTCCGCGATTTAAAAATTCCACATTAATTAAGTACTAGCTTTTAATGGCACCGGATCAAGTCAGAAAACAAATTCAAACCAGATCAAACACGTTTCTCACACTTATCTGATATCTTTCTTTATCTGGTTCGATCTAGTCCTAACCGGTGTCATTAAAAAAGTAGCTAAACCAGTCTCAACTTAGCTGATTTTTTTCATCTTTATCGAATCTTTCATGAATGTGTATACAATATATAATTAACATGTTAATTGTAATTCTTGGTATTAAATATTCAGAGCAGTTTATGTATGCAGTGAGCGTAAATGAGCAGCACAGGATTTGCGCATAATTTCAAATAAAAAATAAAGATTAATATTATCTAATATTTACGTGATGAGTTCATATAACTTTTAATTTCATAGAAATACTGTAGATTTAGCCTGGTAATCTTAATGGTTTTATACTGAGGATCAATCAGAAAGAAAAGATTGTTAAAATGGATTAATATCGAGAAAATACGATTTTCTTCGATTTTAAAAGTTAATGAAAAATACATTAAATTAAAATGGAAATCAACTTGATAAGTAAAACCACCAAAGGGGGTTTCTTGCATAAAACGAATAATAAACTTCTATAAATCTATTTGTACCATTGTCAGGCGTGTTTACCAACTACCCACAGTGATTTATTATAAGTGCATATCGACATGATTTGTTAGCTAAACAGGAATCTGATAAAAATGGCCCTAAATCAATTTAGTTTCATGCCGATACATTTTGATACTCAACATAATTATGATTAAATATGTCATCTCGCTAAAATTAATTAAACCGTTACATATTCTAGTTTTTTTTTCTTTTCAGAAAATGGTTAAAACATTTAGACGTGATAAAAAAAGTATCAAAAAATCCGAGCTTGCTGAAAGTTTTAGTTGCAACATTTTGGCCGGAATACCTTTATTTAGGCGTCCTGTTGGTAGTTATGGATCTCGGATTGCGATTGGCCCAGCCGATGCTTCTCGGGAATTTACTGGATTATTTCCGGCCGGATACGACGACGACGAAAAACGAAGCCCTTATTTACGCCGGTGCCGTAGTCCTTTCAAACGCCGGTAGCGCCCTTCTCATCAATCAGTATATCATGGGAGCTTTTCATTACGGAATGAAAGTTCGAGCTGCTTGTTGCGCATTGATTTATAGAAAAGTAAGTTTTTTTTTTGATTAATTTCTCTTTTAATAATGATGTCTAGTTTTAATTCAATTAAAAATTTATAAGAATCGAGATTGATGCCCGGTTTCTCGTACGTTATAGTATTTATGCCTCTAAAAATTTTGAATATATCATTAAAATATCTCAAGAATTCGATTTTTGGTGATTTTTAATTAACTTGAAATAACCAATTCTCAAAAACGAATAATCAAACTCTATAAATCATGAATAGTTCATTAAGATATCTTAAGAATTCGATTTTTCGTGATTTTTTAAAACAAGATTATTAATTTCAAAAAATAATAAAAAATTAGGTTAACTTAAATAATCTTTATCTCAAAAACGAATAAAGATTTTCTAATTTGGTTCTCACCATGACAAAATAGACACTTGCCTCTATAAATTTTGAATGTTTCATTAAAATATCTCAAGAATTCGATTTTTGTTGATTTTTAATTAACTTGAGATAGCCGTAAATGTTCACGTTGAATTTCATGATTTATATCTCAAAAGCAAATAAATATTTTCAAGAGCCGCTTTCATCACGAGAAAATAGACACTTTCCTCTATAAATCATGAATAGTTCATTAAGATATCTTAAGAATTCGATTTTTCGTGATTTTTTAAAACAAGATTATTAATTTCAAAAAATCATAAAAAAATTAGGTTAACTTAAATAATCTTTATTTCAAAAACGAATAAAAATTTTCTAATTTGGTTCTCACAATGACAAAATAGTCACTTGCCTCTATACATTTTCAATGTTTCATTAAAATATCTCAAGAATTCGATTTTTGTTGATTTTTAATTAACTTGAGATAGCCGTAAATGTTCACGTTGAATTTAATGATTTATATCTCAAAAACGAATAAATATTTTCAAGATCCGCTTTCATCACGAGAAAATAGACACTTTCCTCTATAAATCATGAATAGTTCATTAAGATATCTTAAGAATTCGATTTTTCGTGATTTTTTAAAACAAGATTATTAATTTCAAAAAATAATAAAAAATTAGGTTAACTTAAATAATCTTTATCTCAAAAACGAATAAAGATTTTCTAATTTGGTTCTCACAATGACAAAATAGTCACTTGCCTCTATACATTTTCAATGTTTCATTAAAATATCTCAAGAATTCGATTTTTGTTGATTTTTAATTAACTTGAGATAGCCGTAAATGTTCACGTTGAATTTAATGATTTATATCTCAAAAACGAATAAATATTTTCAAGATCCGCTTTCATCACGAGAAAATAGTCACTTTCCTTTATAAATCATGAATAGTTCATTAAGATATCTTAAGAATTCGATTTTTCGTGATTTTTTAAAACAAGATTATTAATTTCAAAAAATAATAAAAAATTAGGTTAACTTAAATAATCTTTATCTCAAAAACGAATAAAGATTTTCTAATTTGGTTCTCACAATGACAAAATAGTCACTTGCCTCTATACATTTTCAATGTTTCATTAAAATATCTCAAGAATTCGATTTTTGTTGATTTTTAATTAACTTGAGATAGCCGTAAATGTTCACGTTGAATTTAATGATTTATATCTCAAAAACGAATAAATATTTTCAAGATCCGCTTTCATCACGAGAAAATAGACACTTTCCTCTATAAATCATGAATAGTTCATTAAGATATCTTAAGAATTCGATTTTTCGTGATTTTTTAAAACAAGATTATTAATTTCAAAAAATCATAAAAAAATTAGGTTAACTTAAATAATCTTTATTTCAAAAACGAATAAAGATTTTCTAATTTGGTTCTCACAATGACAAAATAGACACTTGCCTCTATAAATCTTGAATGCTTCATTAAAATATCTCAAGAATTCGATTTTTGTTGATTTTTAATTAACTTGAGATAGCCGTAAATGTTCACGTTGAATTTAATGATTTATATCTCAAAAACGAATAAATATTTTCAAGATCCGCTTTCATCACGAGAAAATAGTCACTTTCCTTTATAAATCATGAATAGTTCATTAAGATATCTTAAGAATTCGATTTTTCGTGATTTTTTTAAAACAAGATTATTAATTTCAAAAAATAATAAAAAATTAGGTTAACTTAAATAATCTTTATTTCAAAAACGAATAAAGATTTTCTAATTTGGTTCTCACAATGACAAAATAGACACTTGCCTCTATAAATCTTGAATGCTTCATTAAAATATCTCAAGAATTCGATTTTTGTTGATTTTTAATTAACTTGAGATAGCCGTAAATGTTCACGTTGAATTTAATGATTTATATCTCAAAAACGAATAAATATTTTCAAGATCCGCTTTCATCACGAGAAAATAGACACTTTCCTCTATAAATCATGAATAGTTCATTAAGATATCTTAAGAATTCGATTTTTCGTGATTTTTTAAAACAAGATTATTAATTTCAAAAAATCATAAAAAAATTAGGTTAACTTAAATAATCTTTATTTCAAAAACGAATAAAGATTTTCTAATTTGGTTCTCACAATGACAAAATAGACACTTGCCTCTATAAATCTTGAATGCTTCATTAAAATATCTCAAGAATTCGATTTTTGTTGATTTTTAATTAACTTGAGATAGCCGTAAATGTTCACGTTGAATTTAATGATTTATATCTCAAAAACGAATAAATATTTTCAAGATCCGCTTTCATCACGAGAAAATAGACACTTTCCTCTATAAATCATGAATAGTTCATTAAGATATCTTAAGAATTCGATTTTTCGTGATTTTTTAAAACAAGATTATTAATTTCAAAAAATCATAAAAAAATTAGGTTAACTTAAATAATCTTTATCTCAAAAACGAATAAAGATTTTCTAATTTGTTTCTCACCATGACAAAATGGACACTTACCTCTATAAATTTTGAATGTATCATTAAAATATCTCAAGAATTCGATTTTTGGTGATTTTTAATTAACTTGAGATAGCCGTAAATGTCCACGTTGAATTTAATGATTTATATCTCAAAAACGAATAAATATTTTCAAGATCCGCTTTCATCACGAGAAAATAGTCACTTTCCTCTATAAATCATGAATAGTTCATTAAGATATCTTAAGAATTCGATTTTTCGTGATTTTTTTAAAACAAGATTATTAATTTCAAAAAATAATAAAAAATTAGGTTAACTTAAATAATCTTTATTTCAAAAACGAATAAAGATTTTCTAATTTGGTTCTCACAATGACAAAATAGACACTTGCCTCTATAAATCTTGAATGCTTCATTAAAATATCTCAAGAATTCGATTTTTTGTTGATTTTTAATTAACTTGAGATAGCCGTAAATGTTCACGTTGAATTTAATGATTTATATCTCAAAAACGAATAAATATTTTCAAGATCCGCTTTCATCACGAGAAAATAGACACTTTCCTCTATAAATCATGAATAGTTCATTAAGATATCTTAAGAATTCGATTTTTCGTGATTTTTTTAAAACAAGATTATTAATTTCAAAAAATAATAAAAAATTAGGTTAACTTAAATAATCTTTATTTCAAAAACGAATAAAGATTTTCTAATTTGGTTCTCACAATGACAAAATAGACACTTGCCTCTATAAATCTTGAATGCTTCATTAAAATATCTCAAGAATTCGATTTTTGTTGATTTTTAATTAACTTGAGATAGCCGTAAATGTTCACGTTGAATTTAATGATTTATATCTCAAAAACGAATAAATATTTTCAAGATCCGCTTTCATCACGAGAAAATAGACACTTTCCTCTATAAATCATGAATAGTTCATTAAGATATCTTAAGAATTCGATTTTTCGTGATTTTTTAAAACAAGATTATTAATTTCAAAAAATCATAAAAAAATTAGGTTAACTTAAATAATCTTTATTTCAAAAACGAATAAAGATTTTCTAATTTGGTTCTCACAATGACAAAATAGTCACTTGCCTCTATACATTTTCAATGTTTCATTAAAATATCTCAAGAATTCGATTTTTGTTGATTTTTAATTAACTTGAGATAGCCGTAAATGTTCACGTTGAATTTAATGATTTATATCTCAAAAACGAATAAATATTTTCAAGATCCGCTTTCATCACGAGAAAATAGACACTTTCCTCTATAAATCATGAATAGTTCATTAAGATATCTTAAGAATTCGATTTTTCGTGATTTTTTTAAAACAAGATTATTAATTTCAAAAAATAATAAAAAATTAGGTTAACTTAAATAATCTTTATTTCAAAAACGAATAAAGATTTTCTAATTTGGTTCTCACAATGACAAAATAGACACTTGCCTCTATAAATCTTGAATGCTTCATTAAAATATCTCAAGAATTCGATTTTTGTTGATTTTTAATTAACTTGAGATAGCCGTAAATGTTCACGTTGAATTTAATGATTTATATCTCAAAAACGAATAAATATTTTCAAGATCCGCTTTCATCACGAGAAAATAGACACTTTCCTCTATAAATCATGAATAGTTCATTAAGATATCTTAAGAATTCGATTTTTCGTGATTTTTTAAAACAAGATTATTAATTTCAAAAAATCATAAAAAAATTAGGTTAACTTAAATAATCTTTATTTCAAAAACGAATAAAGATTTTCTAATTTGGTTCTCACAATGACAAAATAGACACTTGCCTCTATAAATCTTGAATGCTTCATTAAAATATCTCAAGAATTCGATTTTTGTTGATTTTTAATTAACTTGAGATAGCCGTAAATGTTCACGTTGAATTTAATGATTTATATCTCAAAAACGAATAAATATTTTCAAGATCCGCTTTCATCACGAGAAAATAGACACTTTCCTCTATAAATCATGAATAGTTCATTAAGATATCTTAAGAATTCGATTTTTCGTGATTTTTTTAAAACAAGATTATTAATTTCAAAAAATAATAAAAAATTAGGTTAACTTAAATAATCTTTATCTCAAAAACGAATAAAGATTTTCTAATTTGTTTCTCACCATGACAAAATGGACACTTACCTCTATAAATCATGAATAGTTCATTAAGATATCTTAAGAATTCGATTTTTCGTGATTTTTTAAAACAAGATTATTAATTTCAAAAAATCATAAAAAAATTAGGTTAACTTAAATAATCTTTATCTCAAAAACGAATAAAGATTTTCTAATTTGTTTCTCACCATGACAAAATAGACACTTTCCTCTATAAATCATGAATAGTTCATTAAGATATCTTAAGAATTCGATTTTTCGTGATTTTTTAAAACAAGATTATTAATTTCAAAAAATCATAAAAAAATTAGGTTAACTTAAATAATCTTTATTTCAAAAACGAATAAAGATTTTCTAATTTGGTTCTCACAATGACAAAATAGTCACTTGCCTCTATACATTTTCAATGTTTCATTAAAATATCTCAAGAATTCGATTTTTGTTGATTTTTAATTAACTTGAGATAGCCGTAAATGTTCACGTTGAATTTAATGATTTATATCTCAAAAACGAATAAATATTTTCAAGATCCGCTTTCATCACGAGAAAATAGACACTTTCCTCTATAAATCATGAATAGTTCATTAAGATATCTTAAGAATTCGATTTTTCGTGATTTTTTAAAACAAGATTATTAATTTCAAAAAATCATAAAAAAATTAGGTTAACTTAAATAATCTTTATCTCAAAAACGAATAAAGATTTTCTAATTTGGTTCTCACAATGACAAAATAGGCACTTGCCTCTATAAATCTTGAATGCTTCATTAAAATATCTCAAGAATTCGATTTTTGTTGATTTTTAATTAACTTGAGATAGCCGTAAATGTTCACGTTGAATTTAATGATTTATATCTCAAAAACGAATAAATATTTTCAAGATCCGCTTTCATCACGAGAAAATAGTCACTTTCCTTTATAAATCATGAATAGTTCATTAAGATATCTTAAGAATTCGATTTTTCGTAATTTTTTTAAAACAAGATTATTAATTTCAAAAAATAATAAAAAATTAGGTTAACTTAAATAATCTTTATTTCAAAAACGAATAAAGATTTTCTAATTTGGTTCTCACAATGACAAAATAGACACTTGCCTCTATAAATCTTGAATGCTTCATTAAAATATCTCAAGAATTCGATTTTTGTTGATTTTTAATTAACTTGAGATAGCCGTAAATGTTCACGTTGAATTTAATGATTTATATCTCAAAAACGAATAAATATTTTCAAGATCCGCTTTCATCACGAGAAAATAGACACTTTCCTCTATAAATCATGAATAGTTCATTAAGATATCTTAAGAATTCGATTTTTCGTGATTTTTTAAAACAAGATTATTAATTTCAAAAAATCATAAAAAAATTAGGTTAACTTAAATAATCTTTATTTCAAAAACGAATAAAGATTTTCTAATTTGGTTCTCACAATGACAAAATAGTCACTTGCCTCTATACATTTTCAATGTTTCATTAAAATATCTCAAGAATTCGATTTTTGTTGATTTTTAATTAACTTGAGATAGCCGTAAATGTTCACGTTGAATTTAATGATTTATATCTCAAAAACGAATAAATATTTTCAAGATCCGCTTTCATCACGAGAAAATAGACACTTTCCTCTATAAATCATGAATAGTTCATTAAGATATCTTAAGAATTCGATTTTTCGTGATTTTTTAAAACAAGATTATTAATTTCAAAAAATCATAAAAAAATTAGGTTAACTTAAATAATCTTTATTTCAAAAACGAATAAAGATTTTCTAATTTGGTTCTCACAATGACAAAATAGACACTTGCCTCTATAAATCTTGAATGCTTCATTAAAATATCTCAAGAATTCGATTTTTGTTGATTTTTAATTAACTTGAGATAGCCGTAAATGTTCACGTTGAATTTAATGATTTATATCTCAAAAACGAATAAATATTTTCAAGATCCGCTTTCATCACGAGAAAATAGACACTTTCCTCTATAAATCATGAATAGTTCATTAAGATATCTTAAGAATTCGATTTTTCGTGATTTTTTAAAACAAGATTATTAATTTCAAAAAATCATAAAAAAATTAGGTTAACTTAAATAATCTTTATTTCAAAAACGAATAAAGATTTTCTAATTTGGTTCTCACAATGACAAAATAGTCACTTGCCTCTATACATTTTCAATGTTTCATTAAAATATCTCAAGAATTCGATTTTTGTTGATTTTTAATTAACTTGAGATAGCCGTAAATGTTCACGTTGAATTTAATGATTTATATCTCAAAAACGAATAAATATTTTCAAGATCCGCTTTCATCACGAGAAAATAGACACTTTCCTCTATAAATCATGAATAGTTCATTAAGATATCTTAAGAATTCGATTTTTCGTGATTTTTTTAAAACAAGATTATTAATTTCAAAAAATAATAAAAAATTAGGTTAACTTAAATAATCTTTATTTCAAAAACGAATAAAGATTTTCTAATTTGGTTCTCACAATGACAAAATAGACACTTGCCTCTATAAATCTTGAATGCTTCATTAAAATATCTCAAGAATTCGATTTTTGTTGATTTTTAATTAACTTGAGATAGCCGTAAATGTTCACGTTGAATTTAATGATTTATATCTCAAAAACGAATAAATATTTTCAAGATCCGCTTTCATCACGAGAAAATAGACACTTTCCTCTATAAATCATGAATAGTTCATTAAGATATCTTAAGAATTCGATTTTTCGTGATTTTTTAAAACAAGATTATTAATTTCAAAAAATCATAAAAAAATTAGGTTAACTTAAATAATCTTTATTTCAAAAACGAATAAAGATTTTCTAATTTGGTTCTCACAATGACAAAATAGACACTTGCCTCTATAAATCTTGAATGCTTCATTAAAATATCTCAAGAATTCGATTTTTGTTGATTTTTAATTAACTTGAGATAGCCGTAAATGTTCACGTTGAATTTAATGATTTATATCTCAAAAACGAATAAATATTTTCAAGATCCGCTTTCATCACGAGAAAATAGACACTTTCCTCTATAAATCATGAATAGTTCATTAAGATATCTTAAGAATTCGATTTTTCGTGATTTTTTTAAAACAAGATTATTAATTTCAAAAAATAATAAAAAATTAGGTTAACTTAAATAATCTTTATCTCAAAAACGAATAAAGATTTTCTAATTTGTTTCTCACCATGACAAAATGGACACTTACCTCTATAAATCATGAATAGTTCATTAAGATATCTTAAGAATTCGATTTTTCGTGATTTTTTAAAACAAGATTATTAATTTCAAAAAATCATAAAAAAATTAGGTTAACTTAAATAATCTTTATCTCAAAAACGAATAAAGATTTTCTAATTTGTTTCTCACCATGACAAAATAGACACTTTCCTCTATAAATCATGAATAGTTCATTAAGATATCTTAAGAATTCGATTTTTCGTGATTTTTTAAAACAAGATTATTAATTTCAAAAAATCATAAAAAAATTAGGTTAACTTAAATAATCTTTATTTCAAAAACGAATAAAGATTTTCTAATTTGGTTCTCACAATGACAAAATAGTCACTTGCCTCTATACATTTTCAATGTTTCATTAAAATATCTCAAGAATTCGATTTTTGTTGATTTTTAATTAACTTGAGATAGCCGTAAATGTTCACGTTGAATTTAATGATTTATATCTCAAAAACGAATAAATATTTTCAAGATCCGCTTTCATCACGAGAAAATAGACACTTTCCTCTATAAATCATGAATAGTTCATTAAGATATCTTAAGAATTCGATTTTTCGTGATTTTTTAAAACAAGATTATTAATTTCAAAAAATCATAAAAAAATTAGGTTAACTTAAATAATCTTTATCTCAAAAACGAATAAAGATTTTCTAATTTGGTTCTCACAATGACAAAATAGGCACTTGCCTCTATAAATCTTGAATGCTTCATTAAAATATCTCAAGAATTCGATTTTTGTTGATTTTTAATTAACTTGAGATAGCCGTAAATGTTCACGTTGAATTTAATGATTTATATCTCAAAAACGAATAAATATTTTCAAGATCCGCTTTCATCACGAGAAAATAGTCACTTTCCTTTATAAATCATGAATAGTTCATTAAGATATCTTAAGAATTCGATTTTTCGTAATTTTTTTAAAACAAGATTATTAATTTCAAAAAATAATAAAAAATTAGGTTAACTTAAATAATCTTTATTTCAAAAACGAATAAAGATTTTCTAATTTGGTTCTCACAATGACAAAATAGACACTTGCCTCTATAAATCTTGAATGCTTCATTAAAATATCTCAAGAATTCGATTTTTGTTGATTTTTAATTAACTTGAGATAGCCGTAAATGTTCACGTTGAATTTAATGATTTATATCTCAAAAACGAATAAATATTTTCAAGATCCGCTTTCATCACGAGAAAATAGACACTTTCCTCTATAAATCATGAATAGTTCATTAAGATATCTTAAGAATTCGATTTTTCGTGATTTTTTAAAACAAGATTATTAATTTCAAAAAATCATAAAAAAATTAGGTTAACTTAAATAATCTTTATTTCAAAAACGAATAAAGATTTTCTAATTTGGTTCTCACAATGACAAAATAGACACTTGCCTCTATAAATCTTGAATGCTTCATTAAAATATCTCAAGAATTCGATTTTTGTTGATTTTTAATTAACTTGAGATAGCCGTAAATGTTCACGTTGAATTTAATGATTTATATCTCAAAAACGAATAAATATTTTCAAGATCCGCTTTCATCACGAGAAAATAGACACTTTCCTCTATAAATCATGAATAGTTCATTAAGATATCTTAAGAATTCGATTTTTCGTGATTTTTTTAAAACAAGATTATTAATTTCAAAAAATAATAAAAAATTAGGTTAACTTAAATAATCTTTATCTCAAAAACGAATAAAGATTTTCTAATTTGTTTCTCACCATGACAAAATGGACACTTACCTCTATAAATCATGAATAGTTCATTAAGATATCTTAAGAATTCGATTTTTCGTGATTTTTTAAAACAAGATTATTAATTTCAAAAAATCATAAAAAAATTAGGTTAACTTAAATAATCTTTATCTCAAAAACGAATAAAGATTTTCTAATTTGTTTCTCACCATGACAAAATAGACACTTTCCTCTATAAATCATGAATAGTTCATTAAGATATCTTAAGAATTCGATTTTTCGTGATTTTTTAAAACAAGATTATTAATTTCAAAAAATCATAAAAAAATTAGGTTAACTTAAATAATCTTTATTTCAAAAACGAATAAAGATTTTCTAATTTGGTTCTCACAATGACAAAATAGTCACTTGCCTCTATACATTTTCAATGTTTCATTAAAATATCTCAAGAATTCGATTTTTGTTGATTTTTAATTAACTTGAGATAGCCGTAAATGTTCACGTTGAATTTAATGATTTATATCTCAAAAACGAATAAATATTTTCAAGATCCGCTTTCATCACGAGAAAATAGACACTTTCCTCTATAAATCATGAATAGTTCATTAAGATATCTTAAGAATTCGATTTTTCGTGATTTTTTAAAACAAGATTATTAATTTCAAAAAATCATAAAAAAATTAGGTTAACTTAAATAATCTTTATTTCAAAAACGAATAAAGATTTTCTAATTTGGTTCTCACAATGACAAAATAGACACTTGCCTCTATAAATCTTGAATGCTTCATTAAAATATCTCAAGAATTCGATTTTTGTTGATTTTTAATTAACTTGAGATAGCCGTAAATGTTCACGTTGAATTTAATGATTTATATCTCAAAAACGAATAAATATTTTCAAGATCCGCTTTCATCACGAGAAAATAGACACTTTCCTCTATAAATCATGAATAGTTCATTAAGATATCTTAAGAATTCGATTTTTCGTGATTTTTTAAAACAAGATTATTAATTTCAAAAAATCATAAAAAAATTAGGTTAACTTAAATAATCTTTATTTCAAAAACGAATAAAGATTTTCTAATTTGGTTCTCACAATGACAAAATAGACACTTGCCTCTATAAATCTTGAATGCTTCATTAAAATATCTCAAGAATTCGATTTTTGTTGATTTTTAATTAACTTGAGATAGCCGTAAATGTTCACGTTGAATTTAATGATTTATATCTCAAAAACGAATAAATATTTTCAAGATCCGCTTTCATCACGAGAAAATAGACACTTTCCTCTATAAATCATGAATAGTTCATTAAGATATCTTAAGAATTCGATTTTTCGTGATTTTTTAAAACAAGATTATTAATTTCAAAAAATCATAAAAAAATTAGGTTAACTTAAATAATCTTTATTTCAAAAACGAATAAAGATTTTCTAATTTGGTTCTCACAATGACAAAATAGACACTTGCCTCTATAAATCTTGAATGCTTCATTAAAATATCTCAAAAATTCGATTTTTGTTGATTTTTAATTAACTTGAGATAGCCGTAAATGTTCACGTTGAATTTAATGATTTATATCTCAAAAACGAATAAATATTTTCAAGATCCGCTTTCATCACGAGAAAATAGACACTTTCCTCTATAAATCATGAATAGTTCATTAAGATATCTTAAGAATTCGATTTTTCGTGATTTTTTAAAACAAGATTATTAATTTCAAAAAATCATAAAAAAATTAGGTTAACTTAAATAATCTTTATTTCAAAAACGAATAAAGATTTTCTAATTTGGTTCTCACAATGACAAAATAGACACTTGCCTCTATAAATCTTGAATGCTTCATTAAAATATCTCAAGAATTCGATTTTTGTTGATTTTTAATTAACTTGAGATAGCCGTAAATGTTCACGTTGAATTTAATGATTTATATCTCAAAAACGAATAAATATTTTCAAGATCCGCTTTCATCACGAGAAAATAGACACTTTCCTCTATAAATCATGAATAGTTCATTAAGATATCTTAAGAATTCGATTTTTCGTGATTTTTTAAAACAAGATTATTAATTTCAAAAAATCATAAAAAAATTAGGTTAACTTAAATAATCTTTATTTCAAAAACGAATAAAGATTTTCTAATTTGGTTCTCACAATGACAAAATAGACACTTGCCTCTATAAATCTTGAATGCTTCATTAAAATATCTCAAGAATTCGATTTTTGTTGATTTTTAATTAACTTGAGATAGCCGTAAATGTTCACGTTGAATTTAATGATTTATATCTCAAAAACGAATAAATATTTTCAAGATCCGCTTTCATCACGAGAAAATAGACACTTTCCTCTATAAATCATGAATAGTTCATTAAGATATCTTAAGAATTCGATTTTTCGTGATTTTTTAAAACAAGATTATTAATTTCAAAAAATCATAAAAAAATTAGGTTAACTTAAATAATCTTTATCTCAAAAACGAATAAAGATTTTCTAATTTGTTTCTCACCATGACAAAATGGACACTTACCTCTATAAATTTTGAATGTATCATTAAAATATCTCAAGAATTCGATTTTTGGTGATTTTTAATTAACTTGAGATAGCCGTAAATGTCCACGTTGAATTTAATGATTTATATCTCAAAAACGAATAAATATTTTCAAGATCCGCTTTCATCACGAGAAAATAGACACTTTCCTCTATAAATCATGAATAGTTCATTAAGATATCTTAAGAATTCGATTTTTCGTGATTTTTTAAAACAAGATTATTAATTTCAAAAAATAATAAAAAATTAGGTTAACTTAAATAATCTTTATCTCAAAAACGAATAAAGATTTTCTAATTTGTTTCTCACCATGACAAAATGGACACTTACCTCTATAAATTTTGAATGTATCATTAAAATATCTCAAGAATTTGGTTTTGGTGATTTTTAATTAACCTAAGATAGCCATAAATGTTCACGTTGAATTTCATGATTTATATCTCAAAAATGATTAAACATTTTCAAAATCCGCTTTCATCACGAGAAAATGGACACTTTTCTCTATAAATCATGAATAGTTCATTAAGATATCTTAAGAATTCGATTTTTCGTGATTTTTTAAAACAAGATCATTAATTTCAAAAAATCATAAAAAATAGGTTAACTTAAATAATCTTTATCTCAAAAACGAATAAAGATTTTCTAATTTGGTTCTCAGCATGACAAAATAGACACTTGCCTCTATACATTTTCAATGTTTCATTAAAATATCTCAAGAATTCGATTTTTGTTGATTTTTAATTAACTTGAGATAGATGTAAATGTTCACGTTGAATTTAATGATTTATATCTCAAAAACGAATAAATATTTTCAAGATCCGCTTTCATCACGAGAAAATAGACACTTTCCTCTATAAATCATGAATAGTTCATTAAGATATCTTAAGAATTCGATTTTTCGTGATTTTTTAAAACAAGATCATTAATTTCAAAAAATCATAAAAAATAGGTTAACTTAAATAATCTTTATCTCAAAAACGAATAAAGATTTTCTAATTTGGTTCTCAGCATGACAAAATAGACACTTGCCTCTATACATTTTCAATGTTTCATTAAAATATCTCAAGAATTCGATTTTTGTTGATTTTTAATTAACTTGAGATAGATGTAAATGTTCACGTTGAATTTAATGATTTATATCTCAAAAACGAATAAATATTTTCAAGATCCGCTTTCATCACGAGAAAATAGACACTTTCCTCTATAAATCATGAATAGTTCATTAAGATATCTTAAGAATTCGATTTTTCGTGATTTTTTAAAACAAGATTTTTAATTTCAAAAAATCATAAAAAATTAGGTTAACTTAAATAATCTTTATCTCAAAAACGAACAAAGATTTTCTAATTTGGTTCTCACCATGACAAAATAGACACTTGCCTCTATAAATCTTGAATGCTTCATTAAAATATCTCAAGAATTCGATTTTTGTTGATTTTTAATTAACTTGAGATAATCATAAATGTTCACGTTGAATTTAATAATTTATATCTCAAAAACGAATAAATATTTTCAAGATCGGCTTTCATCACGAGAAAATAGACACTTTCCTCTATAAATCATGAATACTTCATTAAGATATCTTAAGATATCCTAAGCACAATATCGAAATGTGAATACGTACGAGAAACCGGCCGTGAGTTTAACGAGATCCTGAGCCTGAATTAAAAACCAATTTTATTTTTTTCGTAGGCTTTAAGATTAAGTAATAGCGCTTTAGGACAAACAGCATCCGGGCAAATCGTAAATCTCCTTTCAAACGATGTCAGCAGGTTTGATATAGTCTCAGTTTTCATCCACCATATGTGGGTTGCACCAACAAGCGCCATCATCATTACTTATTTCTTGTGGGTAGAGGCTGGAGTCGCCGGGATAATTGGCATAATACCTGTCTTCCTGGTCGTTCCATTGCAAAGTCTGTTTGCTTTAAAGCCTCCATCTATTAAATCTCGTCCACTAACGATTATTTAATTTTTAGGCTATACCGGTAAATTATCGTCGATATTCCGCCGTCAAACGGCTTACAAAACGGACGAGCGGGTTCGTTTGATGGACGAAATTATTTCCGGCGTCCAAGTGATTAAAATGTACGCCTGGGAATTACCGTTTGCGAATTTAATCAGACACGCGAGAAAAATGGAGTTGAAAATTATCACGAAATTATCGTACGTTCGAGGCCTTTTTATGACTTTTAATTTGTTTACGACGAGAGTGGCTCTTTTTTGCACTTTGATTACGATGGTTTTGCTTTACGATCAAAAAATTACAGCAGCAAAAGTAAGAAAAATAAAAAACATAACTAAAATTAATAAATCATAATTAATAACTTAGGTTTTCGTCGTTATGTCTTATTACAACATCATGTCTCAAACAATGTCGGCGATGTTTGTGAGGGGAATCTCCGAAATGGCGGAACTTTTCGTTTCGATAAAACGCCTCCAAAATTTCCTATTAAACCCCGAATTTATCGACGCAACCAAATCGACCAACACCGCTTCTTCAACCAACAACAACGTAGCGATTGATTTAAAAAATTTAACAGCATCTTGGTCACCGGAATCTTCAAAACACGCACTTTCAAATTTGAATTTATGCGTTGAAAAAGGGAGCTTAATCGGAGTGATTGGCCCGGTTGGAAGTGGGAAAAGTTCTTTATTAAACTCGATGTTAGGCGAACTCCACGTCGTTTCCGGTACCATCGTAAAAAACGGAACGATATCCTACGCGTCTCAAGAACCGTGGGTTTTCGCCGCAACGATCCGTCAAAACATCATCTTTGGCCAAAAATACGATAGACACCGTTATAACGATGTTGTGAGAGTTTGCGCTTTAGAGAAAGACTTCAAACAGTTTCCCGACGGCGATTTGACCATTGTCGGTGATCGTGGCGCTTCTTTGAGCGGGGGCCAAAAAGCCAGAATAAATCTAGCGAGGGCCATCTACAGAGACGCGGATATATATTTATTAGATGATCCGTTATCGGCCGTTGACGTCCATGTCGCTAAACATTTATATCAAGATTGCATTAATGGATATTTAAAGAATAAAACGAGAATTTTGGTTACTCATCAAGTTAATCGGCTTAAAGATGTCACCATTGTTATTTTGGATGATGTAAGTTATTTTGGTGATTTAAGTCAAATTTATTTATTTTTAATTTATTTTACTTTTTTAGGGTAATATCGTAGCTCAAGGAAGTTTCCAAGAATTGGCAAACACCGATCTTCATTATGCGAAAATTTTGACTCAAGATCCCGAAAGTGTTCTTTCTGATGAAGAAAAGTTGAAAGAAAAAGATAAATTGGTTGAAAGTGTTAATATTCATAGGAAAACTTCAACAAGAGTAAGTATTTTCTTTTTTATCATCTAACTTAATTTTTTTTTTGTTGCGGCCTTCTAATTAATTTTTTGAATTGTTAACTTTCTTGAAAAATTGGTAAACTTTCCATACATCTCTTAAAACTTCTAAACCCTAATGTTTCTACTTCTAAGTTTAGTGTTAGTTCTAAAGCTAGGTTGGGTTGAGTTCCATCTTGAAAGAGGTACGGTTAAACCCAAATGTTTTACGTTCTAGGTCCAGTATTATCTCTACCATTAGTGTTGGCTCTATTTTTAGTTATTATTGAGTCTGAATTGTATACTTGTATCGAACTAACACTAGTTTTAGTTCTAGTTTTAATTCTTAATTAGCTCTAAATTGTTGTAAATTCTTCTGGAAGTAAAAGTATAACTAATATTAGACCTAAAAACTAGGTTTAGTACTAACACTAGAACTAGAACTAGAAACATTAGGATTTAGCCTTTCGTCTTTTAAGACGACTAAACTCGAATGTTTCTAGTTCTAAGTCTAGTGTTAGTTCTAGAGTAAGGTTTGGTTGAGTTGAATTGGGTCCCGTCTTAAGAGTTGTAGGCCTAAACTCGAATTATTGTAGTTCTAGATCTGGTGTTAGTTCTAGTTTTAGTATTAGCTCTACTTCTCGTTGTTATTCAGTCTTAGATTGTTATATACTTGTATGGAACTAACCTTAGATCTAGAATTTGCGTTTTCAGCTAAAGGTTCGTTTGTATCTACAGACATCGAATGTGTCCGACACGTAACGTAACAGACAAAATAATATTATATGTAGTTTATATGACCGTATTTATATCTATGGTGACACGACCGCGCAGACACGGACAGATACAGACCGTGCCTGGCCAGTATTCCCAGATAGAATATTTTGTCTGTGCACTTCCTGTCTGTATGTGTCTGTGACTGTCTGACAGGAAATATGAAAGAACATCAGAACCGTGCACACATATTTTGTATTCTTTACGAAATAGATAAAGAAAATCTAACAAAGATCCAAACAATGATGATGCAAAACTTAAACATGTTTACATGCAAGCAAATTTGAAACGAAGATGATAGAATACAAATTACGAATATTAATTAAAAATTAAAAAAATAGAATGAACTATCTTTACACCTCTTATCGTGCAATGTCTAAATCAGTGGTGGGCAACTCGCGGTTCGCGAGATATATTGCGAGATTTATCATCTTGTTACAATTAGCTTGTTAGGGGTGATTTTTAGGTTTACGGGTTAAAAAAGGTCGCTTGTGACTATTTTGGGAATCAAAATCAAAACAAAAAAAATTTTGCTGCCCATGGAGTTACACAATATTTTCAAAGTGGCCTACAAGATAGTTTGAGTTAGCCACCTGTGGTTTAAATCTAAAAACGGCTTTAGTTCTTCATTAGGTCTGTTTTGAAAGTGATATTGATTCATATCAAAATATTTGATTGTCATTAAGTTCTTTAGGCTGTGCCTAATATAATACTCTGCTTCTAATTTTCTTTAAGTATAGAATCTACAGCTACATATTAGTATAGGACCACATGCGTCATGATCTTTTTTAAGTTTATCCTGGTCTGCCATCTCTACGTAAAATTATAATTGTGATGCTGAATATTTCTAATTCTAGGTCTAGTGTTAGTTCAAGTTTTAATTTTTATTGAGCTCACTTTGTTGTGAATTTTTTTGCAACTAAAAGTATACTTTTAGTGGTTTAGGTTATAACCTAAACCACTTCAGAAATCAATATTGACCCAAGAATGACTTTAGAAAGAAATTTTCAAAATCGAGCAACTTCTTTTTTTCGCTTTTTTTCGCCAAAAATAGATTATATGTACTTATCGTGTTTAATAGACATTGAATAACTTTAACACTGATAAATCATCAATCTGAACTCTTTGATTGTGCATCTTTACCATCTAAGCCAAAGGTTTTCTAAATAATTGGAATTTTTTAAAATGTTACCTATGTATACGCTGTTACAATTAATTTTGTTCATTCCTGAACCTCTTTCAGCTACATCTTGTGGTATTTTAGACATCATCGTCACCACCATTGATTCTACAACCCTAGGGAAAGCCTTGATTTGCTTAAGGATTATCATCTATCCCTTTCTATTTCGCACAGGTGCTCTTCAGTTTCTTAGTTTGATCCAACCCAACCCAAATCGTTCTTTTTTCCTAAGCAGTGTCTTATCTTTGAAGTCCATCCTTCTATTTTCCCTCTAGCATTCATAACAATAGATTTTTATAGAGTTTGAGTTGGTTTGAATTGGGTTGGATTGGGTTTTGTTGAATTTAGTTAGGTTGGGTTGGGTTTCCAAAGGCTCCCTAAATAAACGAAATTTTTTAAAATAATTATCATTTATATTTAACGTTTCTAAATCATAATCATTTATGTATACGCTGTTACAATTAATTTTGTTCATTTCTGAACCTCTTTCAGCTACATCTTATGGTATTTTAGACATCATCGTCACCACCATTGATTCTACAACCCTAGGGAAAGCCTTGATTTGCTTAAGGATTATCATCTATCCCTTTCTATTTCGCACAGGTGCTCTTCAGTTTCTTAGTTTGATCCAACCCAACCCAAATCGTTCTTTTTTCCTAAGCAGTGTTTTATCTTTAAAGTCCATCCTTCTATTTTCCCTCTAGCATTCATAACAATAGATTTTTATAGAGTTTGAGTTGGTTTGAATTGGGTTGGATTGGGTTTTGTTGAATTTAGTTAGGTTGGGTTGGGTTTCCAAAGGCTCCCTAAATAAACGAAATTTTTTAAAATAATTATCATTTATATTTAACGTTTCTAAATCATAATCATTTATGTATACGCTGTTACAATTAATTTTGTTCATTCCTGAACCTCTTTCAGCTACATCTTGTGGTATTTTAGACATCATCGTCACCACCATTGATTCTCCAACCCTAGGGAAAGCCTTGATTTGCTTAAGGATTATCATCTATCCCTTTCTATTTCGCACAGGTGCTCTTCAGTTTCTTAGTTTGATCCAACCCAACCCAAATCGTTCTTTTTTCCTAAGCAGTGTTTTATCTTTGAAGTCCATCCTTCTAGTTTTCCTCTAGCATTCATGACAATAGATTTTTATAGAGTTTGAGTTGGGTTGGATTGGGTTTTGTTGAATTTAGTTAGGTTGGGTTGGGTTTCCAAAGGCCCCCTAAATGAACAAATTTTTTTTTTAAATAATTATCATTTATATTTAACGTTTCTAAATCATAATCATTTATGTATACGCTGTTACAATTAATTTTGTTCATTCCTGAACCTCTTTCAGCTACATCTTGTGGTATTTCAGACATCATCGTCACCACCATTGATTCTAGAACACTAGGGAAAGCCTTGATTTACTTAAGGATTATCATCTATTCCTTTCTATTTCGCACAGGTGCTCTTCAGTTTCTTAGTTTGATCCAACCCAACCCAAATCGTTCTTTTTTCCTAAGCAGTGTCTTATCTTTGAAGTCCACCCTTCTATTTTCCCTCTAGCATTCATGACAATAGATTTTTATAGAGTTTGAGTTGGGTTGGATTGGGTTTTGTTGAATTTAGTTAGGTTGGGTTGGGTTTCCAAAGGCTCCCTAAATAAACGAAATTTTTTAAAATAATTATCATTTATATTTAACGTTTCTAAATCATAATCATTTATGTATACGCTGTTACAATTAATTTTGTTCATTTCTGAACCTCTTTCAGCTACATCTTGTGGTATTTTAGACATCATCGTCACCACCATTGATTCTACAACCCTAGGGAAAGCCTTGATTTGCTTAAGGATTATCATCTATCCCTTTCTATTTCGCACAGGTGCTCTTCAATTTCTTAGTTTGATCCAACCCAACCCAAATCGTTCTTTTTTCCTAAGCAGTGTCTTATCTTTGAAGTCCATCCTTCTAGTTTTCCTCTAGCATTCATAACAATAGATTTTTATAGAGTTTGAGTTGGTTTGAATTGGGTTGGATTGGGTTTTGTTGAATTTAGTTAGGTTGGGTTGGGTTTCTAAAGGCTCCCTAAATAAACGAAATTTTTTAAAATAATTATCATTTATATTTAACGTTTCTAAATCATAATCATTTATGTATACGCTGTTACAATTAATTTTGTTCATTCCTGAACCTCTTTCAGCTACATCTTGTGGTATTTTAGACATCATCGTCACCTCCATTGATTCTACAACCCTAGGGAAAGCCTTGATTTGCTTAAGGATTATCATCTATCCCTTTCTATTTCGCACAGGTGCTCTTCAATTTCTTAGTTTGATCCAACCCAACCCAAATCGTTCTTTTTTCCTAAACAGTGTCTTATCATTGAAGTCCATCCTTCTAGTTTTCCTCTAGCATTTATAACAATAGATTTTTATAGAGTTTGAGTTATGTTGGATTGGGTTTTGTTGAATTTAGTTAGGTTGGTTTGGGTTTCCAAAGGCTCCCTAAATGAACGAAATTTTTTTTAAATAATTATCATTTATATTTAACGTTTCTAAATCATAATCATTTATGTATACGCTGTTACAATTAATTTTGTTCATTCCTGAACCTCTTTCAGCTACATCTTGTGGTATTTCAGACATCATCGTCACCACCATTGATTCTACAACCCTAGGGAAAGCCTTGATTTGCTTAAGGATTATCATCTATTCCTTTCTATTTCGCACAGGTGCTCTTCAATTTCTTAGTTTGATCCAACCCAACCCAAATCGTTCTTTTTTCCTAAGCAGTGTCTTATCTTTGAAGTCCATCCTTCTATTTTCCCTCTAGCATTCATAACAATAGATTTTTATAGAGTTTGAGTTGGTTTGAATTGGGTTGGATTGGGTTTTGTTGAATTTAGTTAGGTTGGGTTGGGTTTCCAAAGGCTTCCTAAATAAACGAAATTTTTTAAAATAATTATCATTTATATTTAACGTTTCTAAATCATAATCATTTATGTATACGCTGTTACAATTAATTTTGTTCATTCCTGAACCTCTTTCAGCTACATCTTGTGGTATTTTAGACATCATCGTCACCACCGTTGATTCTACAACCCTAGGGAAAGCCTTGATTTGCTTAAGTATTATCATCTATTCCTTTCTATTTCGCACAGGTGCTCTTCAATTTCTTAGTTTGTTTCAACCCAACCCAAATCGTTCTTTTTTCCTAATCAGTATCTTTTCTTTGAAGTTCATCCTTCTATTTTCCCTCTAGCATTCATAACAATAGATTTTTATAGAGTTTGAGTTGGGTTGGATTGGGTTTTGTTGAATTTAGTTAGGTTGGTTTGGGTTTCCAAAGGCTCCCTAAATGAACGAAATTTTTTAAAATAATTAACATTTATATTTTACGTTTCTAAGACATAATCATTTATATGTACGCTGTTACAATTAATTTTGTTCATTCCTGAACCTCTTTCAGCTACATCTTGTGGTATTTTAGACATCATCGTCACCACCGTTGATTCTACAACCCTAGGGAAAGCCTTGATTTGCTTAAGTATTATCATCTATTCCTTTCTATTTCGCACAGGTGCTCTTCAATTTCTTAGTTTGTTTCAACCCAACCCAAATCGTTCTTTTTTCCTAATCAGTATCTTTTCTTTGAAGTTCATCCTTCTATTTTCCCTCTAGCATTCATAACAATAGATTTTTATAGAGTTTGAGTTGGGTTGGATTGGGTTTTGTTGAATTTAGTTAGGTTGGTTTGGGTTTCCAAAGGCTCCCTAAATGAACGAAATTTTTTAAAATAATTAACATTTATATTTTACGTTTCTAAGACATAATCATTTATATGTACGCTGTTACAATTAATTTTGTTCATTCCTGAACCTCTTTCAGCTACATCTTGTGGTATTTTAGACATCATCGTCACCTCCATTGATTCTACAACCCTAGGGAAAGCCTTGATTTGCTTAAGGATTATCATCTATCCCTTTCTATTTCGCACAGGTGCTCTTCAATTTCTTAGTTTGATCCAACCCAACCCAAATCGTTCTTTTTTCCTAAGCAGTGTCTTATCTTTGAAGTCCATCCTTCTAGTTTTCCTCTAGCATTCATAACAATAGATTTTTATAGAGTTTGAGTTATGTTGGATTGGGTATTGTTGTATTTAGTTAGGTTGGGTTGGGTTTCCAAAGGCTCCCTAAATAAACGAAATTTTTTAAAATAATTATCATTTATATTTAACGTTTCTAAATCATAATCATTTATGTATACGCTGTTACAATTAATTTTGTTCATTCCTGAACCTCTTTCAGCTACATCTTGTGTTATTTTAGACATCATCGTCACCACCATTGATTCTACAACCCTAGGGAAAGCCTTGATTTGCTTAAGGATTATCATCTATTCCTTTCTATTTCGCACAGGTGCTCTTCAATTTCTTAGTTTGATCCAACCCAACCCAAATCGTTCTTTTTTCCTAAGCAGTGTCTTATCTTTGAAGTCCACCCTTCTATTTTCCCTCTAGCATTCATGACAATAGATTTTTATAGAGTTTGAGTTGGGTTGGATTGGGTTTTGTTGAATTTAGTTAGGTTGGGTTGGGTTTCCAAAGGCTCCCTAAATGAACGAATTTTTTTTTTAAATAATTATCATTTATATTTAACGTTTCTAAATCATAATCATTTATGTATACGCTGTTACAATTAATTTTGTTCATTCCTGAACCTCTTTCAGCTACATCTTGTGGTATTTTAGACATCATCGTCACCACCATTGATTCTACAACCCTAGGGAAAGCCTTGATTTGCTTAAGGATTATCATCTATTCCTTTCTATTTCGCACAGGTGCTCTTCAATTTCTTAGTTTGTTTCAACCCAACCCAAATCGTTCTTTTTTCCTAATCAGTATCTTTTCTTTGAAGTCCACCCTTTTATTTTCCCTCTAGCATTCATAACAATAGATTTTTATAGAGTTTGAGTTGGGTTGGATTGGGTTTTGTTGAATTTAGTTAGGTTGGTTTGGGTTTCCAAAGGCTCCCTAAATGACCGAAATTTTTTAAAATAATTAACATTTATATTTAACGTTTCGACATAATCATTTATATGTACGCTGTTACAATTAATTTTGTTCATTCCTGAACCTCTTTCAGCTACATCTTGTGGTATTTTAGACATCGCCATTATAACCATTTTACAACCTTGGGAAAGCCTTGATATGCTTAAAGGTGCCGTTACACGGCGTGTGGAGTGGCACGCCCGGCGCGTGAATTGTCACTTTCCGCGCCGTGTGAGTGAACTGATCGACGTTTTTCACGCCGCGTGTTTAAGCATGTGGATAACCGACAGTTTTCAACAATCGCGCGCGGACGGAGTTTTTAAATTTACCGTGATCGACTTTTATTGTGCGACGACATCCACCACCGTTTCTTTTTTTTCCTTTTTTTGGAAATCATCATCACTATTTAATAAAATGTAGCAAGCCGCAGCACAACCGACCATTCGCTCCTGACGCCGCATTATTAAATCTGAAAATGTTTAGATGCGTGACAAGCCTGGACGCGCGGCGTGAAACTCGTCATTCGTCACAGGCCGTGAGAACGCGATCGTTCAGACGAACCTACGACCGTCACTCGTCACTCTACACCACTCCACACCCCACGCGCCAGGACTGCCACTCCACGCGCCGTGTAATGGCACCTTAAGGATTTTCATGTATTCCTTCTTATTTCGCACAGGTACTGTTCAATTTCCCAGTTTGATCAAACTCAACCTAAATTGTTCGTTTTTCCTTATCAGTCTCTTCTCTTTGAGGACCATCCTGCCAATTTCCTTCATTTTTTCATAAAAATAGATTTTTATTTCCAAAATAACAGATTAAATATTATTAAATTAATTCAATTACAAAATTTATAATTATTAAACGATATATTATATATTAATAATAATAAAACGAGGAACATAGATCTTTTCTATGTTAGGTCTTTCAGCCTACCAGAAATAACTATAGAGATATAATTCTCGGGGTGTTAATATTATTATTCAACAATCTATGTAGAAAACAAAGCGATATAACTTTCCTTCGGACTTATAACCTCGTGATCTCAAACAATTCACGCGCAAACTCATACGATCTGTATCAGAGGAAAACATGATATTTTTTATAGTAAATATACCTGATAAATTTATTTTCTACGGTTCTCTTACCGCTTATTCTAACTTAGATCACACCAGAGATTTAAATAAAAGTTTCAGCGTTGACAATCCCTAAGAGACATAAAGCCGAGGCTGTAACGGCTTAAATATGTTCAACAAAACTTAAACTAGACAAAAATAATACTCCTAGATCTCAATACTCCCAGGGTTGGATTGAGTTTGATTAGCTTCGGTTGGAAGCTTCAACATTGATAAATCATCGTTCTTTCTCCTTAATCAGTGTTTTCTCTTTGACATCCATTCTGCTATTTTCCCTTTCTTTTTCATAGCAATAAATTTTCATATGGTTTGGGTTGGCTTAAGTTGGGTTGGGGTATCCAATCATCATCATTCTAAAGATCTACATGAAAAAATGTCTTAACTTGCTTAAGAATTTCCTTTCATGCATCTTTATTTTGCATCAGCACCCTCCAAATTCCTAGTTTGATATAACCCAGCCTCTCCTAATCGGCGAGCTTTTTCTGCATCATTTCTTTACAGTCGTCGTATACAGAGTTTGTAATGAAACATAAATATCAATCCATACACCAAACATAACCTAAATATGAGTACTTTGGGGGAATGGCCAAAAATCTCCAAAATGTCCTTATTAATTTATATTTTAATAAAATTAAATTCCATGATGAAGTCTTATGTATGAAAATTATTCGTTATGGTGTCTGGATTCATAATTCCTACGTCGCTAGAACTTTTTGAGTTCCATTCTGCTATTTTCCCTTTAGCCTTTATAACAATAGATTTTTTTAGAATTTGGTTGGTTTACGTTGGGTTGGGTTGTTTGGTTAGGTTGGATTGGGTTAGCCAATCATCGCCATTCTCAAGGTTTATAATCTTGAAAAAGTCTTGACTTTCTTAAGAATTTCTTTCCATCCATCATTATTTTACACCAGTACCCTTCAAGTTCATACTGTGATGTTACCCAACCCAAATCGTCGAACTTTTTTCTGCATTATCTCTTTAAAGTCGTGAGGCTATTTGTCCATTAACTTTTGCCATAATCGATTAGAGATATTTTTGCATGAAAGTAAAAAGTTTGTAATAAATCATAAGCCGCTAATCCAGAATCAAACACAACCTAGATACGGGGGACTTTGAAGGAATGATCAAAAATCTCCAAAATGTCCTCATTTAGGAGACTTATTATAAATTATTAAGTAAAACTCTATAATTGAAATCCATGGAGAAGTCTTATGTATGAAAATTATTCGCTATGGTGTCACGATTCATAATCCATAAGTCGTTAAAATTTAGCACATTTTTGTAATAATAGCGCCAAAATCTCTAAAATATCAGAATTAATTATTTTTATTGCAAAATTCTTTCATAATTCGAAGATTTCATCCACTAAGATTGTTCACAATGATGTAATCCTTAACTAGTTACAACCTAAACATAAAGAATTTGAAGGAATACAGCAAATATTACTGAAAATTTCATCATTTCGGGTTATCAACATGAAAATCAACGATGACTCAAAAACTAAAACAGACAGAGAGCTTCTTTTTATGAATATTGTTGCTGTTTGCTATAAAAATTGGATTTCCAGAAACTTTTTTGTCTATAAAGATTTGATATTATTTTTTTTGACTTTTGTCCAACTAGAATCAGGATTCAGCCCAACATAAGCTTAAAGGCTTCTTGTACCAGCCATAAATAACAACAAAATTCCCTCAATTATCAAGCTTTCAATAAATTATCCTGCTTTTTGCAATCTTAGTTCTTGATGTTGTACTCTTAATCTTGATTTTTGAAAAATTCATAATTTTGACCCCAATTTCGTAATTAGCATCCCACCACCTCCAAGTTTTATCAAAAAATCAAATTCTTGTTGCTATTTAACGTGCTTAAGATCGTTTTTCCAAATCATTAAATCTCTGAGTTATGATTTTTTGATGAAAGCTTTGCAAAAACGTAATTCTATATATTTGTTAAAAATCAAGAAATCAAAAATTCGTATCTCAAGAACTAATTGAGATATCACTTTGAAATACAGAGTGATTTGAAGCAAATTTAATTAGTATTCAACTTGCTTGAGCTGCTTTCTTCAAATCTTTGAATCTCCAAGTTATAATTTTTTTATTAAAACTATATGTTTTTGATAAAAATCAAGAAATTTTCAAAGAATCGTATCTTAAGAACTAATTGAGATATCACACTGAAATAAAGAGCAACTTAAAGCAAATTTTATTGCTATTTAAGGTGCCTAAGATTCTTGCTTCAAATATTTAAATCTCTGAGTTATGATTTTTTAAATAAAACTTTGCAAAAACGTAATTATATGTATTTGTTAAAAAATCAAGAAATTTTCAAAAATTTATATCTCAAGAACCAATTGAGATATCACTTTGAAGTAAGGAGCGATTTGAAGCAAATTTAATTAGTATTTAATGTGCTTGAGATCCTTTCTTCAAATCTTTGAATCTCCAAGTTATGATCTTTTTATTAAAACTTTGCAAAAACATAATCATATATTATTCATAAAAATGAAGAAATTTCCAAACAATCGTATTTCAAGAACTAATTGAGATATCGCTCTGAAATAAAGAGCAACTTGAAGCAAATTTTGTTGCTATTTAAGGTGCCTAAGATTCTTGCTTTAAATATTTAAATCTCCGAGTTATGATTTTTTGATTGAAATTCTGCAAAATGTAATTATAAATGTTTGATAAAAATCAAGACATTTTCAAAGAATCGTATCTCAAGAACTAATTGAGATATCACTCTGAAATAAAGAGCAACTTGAAGCAAATTTTGTTGCTATTTAAGGTGCCTAAGATTCTTGCTTTAAATATTTAAATCTCCGAGTTATGATTTTTTGATTGAAATTCTGCAAAATGTAATTATAAATGTTTGATAAAAATCAAAACATTTTCAAAGAATCGTAGCTCAAGAACGAATTGAGATATCACTCTGAAATAAAGAGCAGATTGAAGCAAATTTTGTTCCTATTTAAGGTGCCTAAGATTTTTGCTTCAAATATTTACATCTTCGAGTTATGATTTTTTGATTGTAACTCTGCAAAATACAATTATATGTGTTTGATAAAAATCAAGAAATTTTCAAAGAATCGTATCTTAAGAACTAATTGAGATATCACTCTGAAATAAAGAGCAACTTAAAGCAAATTTTGTTGCTATTTAAGGTGCCTAAGATTCTTGCTTCAAATATTTAAATCTCTGAGTTTTGATTTTTTGATTGAAATTCTGCAAAATGTAATTATAAATGTTTGATAAAAATCAAAACATTTTCAAAGAATCGTAGCTCAAGAACTAATTGAGATATCACTCTGAAATAAAGAGCAACTTAAAGCAAATTTTGTTGCTATTTAAGGTGCCTAAGATTCTTGCTTCAAATATTTAAATCTCTGAGTTATGATTTTTTGATTGAAATTCTGCAAAATGTAATTATAAATGTTTGATAAAAATCAAAACATTTTCAAAGAATCGTAGCTCAAGAACTAATTGAGATATCACTCTGAAATAAAGAGCAACTTGAAGCAAATTTTGTTGCTGTTTAAAGTGCCTAAGATTCTTGCTTTAAATATTTAAATCTCCGAGTTATGATTTTTTGATTGAAATTCTGCAAAATGTAATTATAAATGTTTGATAAAAATCAAGACATTTTCAAAGAATCGTATCTCAAGAACTAGTTGAGATATCACTCTGAAATAAAGAGCAACTTGAAGCAAATTTTGTTGCTATTTAAGGTGCCTAAGATTCTTGCTTTAAATATTTAAATCTCCGAGTTATGATTTTTTGATTGAAATTCTGCAAAATGTAATTATAAATGTTTGATAAAAATCAAAACATTTTCAAAGAATCGTAGTTCAAGAACTAATTGAGATATCACTCTGAAATAAAGAGCAACTTGAAGCAAATTTTGTTGCTGTTTAAAGTGCCTAAGATTCTTGCTTTAAATATTTAAATCTCCGAGTTATGTTTTTTTGATTGAAATTCTGCAAAATGTAATTATAAATGTTTGATAAAAATCAAAACATTTTCAAAGAATCGTAGTTCAAGAACTAATTGAGATATCACTCTGAAATAAAGAGCAACTTGAAGCAAATTTTGTTGCTGTTTAAAGTGCCTAAGATTCTTGCTTTAAATATTTAAATCTCCGAGTTATGATTTTTTGATTGAAATTCTGCAAAATGTAATTATAAATGTTTGATAAAAATCAAGAGATTTTCAAAGAATCGTATCTCAAGAACTAATTGAGATATCACTCTGAAATAAAGAGCAACTTGAAGCAAATTTTGTTGCTATTTAAAGTGCCTAAGATTTTTGCTTTAAATATTTAAATCTCCGAGTTATGATTTTTTGATTGAAATTCTGCAAAATGTAATTATAAATGTTTGATAAAAATCAAGACATTTTCAAAGAATCGTATCTCAAGAACTAATTGAGATATCACTCTGAAATAAAGAGCAACTTGAAGCAAATTTTGTTGCTATTTAAGGTGCCTAAGATTCTTGCTTTAAATATTTAAATCTTCGAGTTATGATTTTTTGATTGAAATTCTGCAAAATGTAATTATAAATGTTTGATAAAAATCAAAACATTTTCAAAGAATCGTAGCTCAAGAAGGAATTGAGATATCGCTCTGAAATAAAGAGCAACTTGAAGCAAATTTTGTTGCTATTTAAGGTGCCAAGATTCTTGCTTTAAATATTTAAATCTCCGAGTTATGATTTTTTGATTGAAATTCTGCAAAATATAATTATAAATGTTTGATAAAATTCAAGACATTTTCAAAGAATCGTATCTCAAGAACTAATTAAGATATCACTCTGAAATAAAGAGCAACTTGAAGCAAATTTTGTTGCTGTTTAAAGTGCCTAAGATTCTTGCTTTAAATATTTAAATCTCCGAGTTATGATTTTTTGATTGAAATTCAGCAAAATGTAATTATAAATGTTTGATAAAAATCAAGACATTTTCAAAGAATCGTATCTCAAGAACTAATTGAGATATCGCTCTGAAATAAAGAGCAACTTGAAGCAAATTTTGTTGCTGTTTAAAGTGCCTAAGATTCTTGCTTTAAATATTTAAATCTCCGAGTTATGATTTTTTGATTGAAATTCTGCAAAATGTAATTATAAATGCTTGATAAAAATCAAAACATTTTCAAAGAATCGTAGCTCAAGAAGGAATTGAGATATCGCTCTGAAATAAAGAGCTACTTGAAGCAAATTTTGTTGCTATTTAAGGTGCCAAGATTCTTGCTTTAAATATTTAAATCTCCGAGTTATGATTTTTTGATTGAAATTCTGCAAAATATAATTATAAATGTTTGATAAAATTCAAGACATTTTCAAAGAATCGTATCTCAAGAACTAATTAAGATATCACTCTGAAATAAAGAGCAACTTGAAGCAAATTTTGTTGCTGTTTAAAGTGCCTAAGATTCTTGCTTTAAATATTTAAATCTCCGAGTTATGATTTTTTGATTGAAATTCTGCAAAATGTAATTATAAATGTTTGATAAAAATCAAAACATTTTCAAAGAATCGTCGCTCAAGAACGAATTGAGATATCGCTCTGAAATAAAGAGCAACTTGAAGCAAATTTTGTTGCTATTTAAGATGCCTAAGATTCTTGCTTCAAATATTTAAATCTCCGAGTTATGATTTTTTGATTGAAACTCTGCGAAATATAATTATGTGTGTTTGATAAAAATCAAAAAATTTTCAAAGAATCGTATCTCAAGAACCAATTGAGATATCGCTCTGAAATAAAGAACAACTTAAAGCAAATTTTGTTGTTATGTAACGTGCTTAAGATCGTTTTTTCAAATCATTAAATTTCTGAGTTGTGATTTTTTAATTAAAACTTTGTAAAAATATAATCATATATTTTTCATAAAAATGAAGAAATTTTCAGAGAAACGTATCTCAAGAACTAATTGAGATATCACTCTGAAATAAAGAGCAACTTGAAGCAAATCTTATTGCTATTTAACATGCTTAAGATCGTTTTTCCAAATCAATAAATCTCTGAGTTATGATTTTTTTATAAAAGCTTTGCAAAAACGTAATTATATATATTTGTTAAAAATCAAGAAATTTTCAAAAATTCGTATCTCAAGAACTAATTGAGATATCACTTTGAAGTAAGGAGCAATTTGAAGCAAATTTAATTAGATTCAGATCATTTCTTCAAATCTTTAATTTTTTTATTAAAACTCTGCAAAAACGTAATATGATTTTTTTGCAAGAAATGAGTTATTTCCCAAAAAAAAATAGGGAGCCGCAGCTTACAATTTGTGAATTAGTGATTCAAATGATTTATTTTAAAATTTTTATTTTTAGAGTAAAACCTTATCATTATCAAGCGCCGCCAGCGAATCAAGCATCGTCGACAGTTTAATGCAAGAAGAAGAGGACAAAATCAACGCAAAAGATTACCAAGAAGACACATCGAAAGGAAAAGTAAAAGGATCTTTAGGTCTCCATTATTTATTAGCCGGAGGAAACATTTGTTTCGTAACATTCGTAGCCATCTTATACATCCTCGCCCAAGCAGCAGCGAGCGGAGTCGACTTCTTCGTCGGCTATTGGGTCAACATCGAAGAAATCCGAAGCGAGAAACAATTAAATCTAACAACAACAAACGTCGAAGCCAGCAACATGTTAATATCGACGTATATGTGCATTTACATCTACGCCGGATTAGTAATCGGGTTATTCGTTATAGCATTAACCAGATCGATGTTATTTTACAAACTGGCGATGTTGGCGTCGCAAAAATTGCACGATAACATGTTTATGAGCGTGATTTATACGAGTATGAGATTTTTCGATTTAAATCCGAGCGGGAGGATTTTAAATCGATTTTCGAAAGATATTGGGTCAGTGGATGAGTTATTGCCGAAAGTTATTTTGGATGCGGCGCAAATTATTTTGTTGATGTTTGGTTCTTTGGTGTTGGTGGCTATCGTTAATTATATGTTTTTGGTGCCGGTTGCTGTGATAGCCGTGGTGTTCATGTTTCTGAGGGTGGTTTTTTTGAGATCGTCGAAGAATATTAAGAGATTAGAAGGAATGAGTGAGTATATTAAAAAATTAATTAAAAGTGATTATTTTTTTATTTTTTTTTTAAGTGAGGAGTCCAGTTTTTACTCATCTTAACGCAACTTTGCAAGGTTTAACAACTATCCGGTCTAATGGTGCCCAAGAAACGCTTCGTTACGAATTCGATAAACACCAAGATTTACACACAAGCGCTTGGTTCATGTACATTTCGGCCAGCTCAGCATTCGGTTTTTATTTGGATTGTCTTTGTTTTATATTCACGGCTTTGGTTACATTTAGCTTCTTAACTATAGCAGACGGTAAGTGAAGTTACCCTTTTATGTGCCCTTAATTATGAAAGTGGTCTATGTCAAAAATAATTATGAAGGTGTTCTAAGTCTATGCTTTTCTGGTTCACTAACTATTAAAGAATGAAAAAAAAACCTATTAAACAATATTCGTTTAGTAGGGCTTTCTGCAACTTGTTTTTTAGATATAGTTTTCGCCTTTCTCTTTCTTCAAATGGCACATCAAATCTCTTTCTTTTACGCACAAGTCTTTTCTAAGATTTTCTGATTTCTTAACTACATTTTATTAGTTCATCTAGAATATTGGCATTAAATGCAGAAACAGTGAACTTTTCCAAAGGAGTAATTATTATTTGTTGAATAATATTAATTTTATTGCTTACATTCTGATTAATTGGTGAAATTTCTTGTGGTACTTTCTCATAATTCACGTTAATATTTTTAACTCCGAATAGGACTCGGTGTTTTCAGATGACTATGAAATTGATTTTCTTCACGGGTTGGGGAACTGTTATCATTTTCTGCAGAAGAGGCAACAACACATGAGATGTTGGAACTTGCAACTGCAGAATAATCCAAAATTGAAAAATCTGGATCAGACTCGCTTTCAATCCCTTTTCTGGAAACTTTAGGTTTTTCGGCAGTTGCGGTTCTCATGTATGTATGTATGTAGGAAAGCGGAGGGTACGCTAAAGCATACGGCACCTAGGCCCCAACGGGCCCCTTGTACATCCTCCTACACTCTCTCTGGCTACATCAACCAGCCTAAGGATTTTCCGAAGGCTAGGATACAGCTCAGAGGTGTGTTCCTGATGTCATCTGTGCTCGGCCATTCCTCTCCAAAGTCTCTCATTCTGAGGTCTTGTAGAGTGGGGCATTCACACAAGATGTGTCGAACAGTCTCCTCGCTCTCTTGACAAAAGCGACGGAGGGGATTAGTAGCAAGCTTAAGGTTGTAGAGATGCTTGTTTACCTTACAGTGACCCGTGATGAGTCCCGTTAAAATACGTAGGGCGCTTCTACCGAGTCTTACGAAAGACAAGGCTGTCTTAGCTGAAGGATAACACAACAGTTCTTTAGACAGATGGCAGCCCTTTGTCCTATCCCACCAGTCTGTGAATTTCCTGTGGGTGAAATCTTTAATAAGCTCAATTTGAGTTGATTAACGGTTCAGGTGAACAGATAGCTCGCTTGGCAGCTCTTTTGGCAAGCCTATCAGCGTGCTTATTACCTGAACAAATCGAGTGTCCTTTTATCCATTGAAGTGAAACACAGTTGTGTGCTGCGGCCTTCTCCAATGTTAGGTGACAGTCCATGACAAGTCCTGAGGTAATAGTTATTCTACTCAGGGCTGAAATGGATTCTCTACTGTCAGTATAAATTGTGAAAGACTTACCTTGCAAGTTGGATCTGACAATAAAGTCAGCGGCAAGTAGAATGGCGATTAATTCTGCCTGTATGACGGTGGTACCTTTACCTAAAGGAGTAGATATGTGGAGTTGGAGATCGTACGAGAAAACTCCAGCTCCAGCTCCTTTCCGAATAACCGAACCATCAGTGTAGATTTTGTTACTTTTATTTACTTCTACTTCTGTGGAACTTGGGTAGGTGAGATAACTTTTAGTAAAAATGTGTTGTAGGGGTATGAAGTACGTCTTACGTTCCAAAATTGGCGAGTAACCGACCATTTCATTCCAGAGTACGGCATTTTTACTGTTTCTCTCACCCATAAAGATTCCTGCTGTACGCAGTCGAAACATGGCCACCAGTGCCACTTCTTGTATGAATAAATGAAGAGGCGGTAGGTTCAACATGTTTTCCATGGCTGCGGTGGGGGTAGATCGGAGCGCACCTGTAACATACAAACACGCAAGTCTCTGTACTTTATTTAGTGCAGCAGTGGAAATAAATTTTAAGGTTTTTGACCACCAGACTACTGCACCATATGTAAGCATAGGTCGAATTACAGCTGTGTAGATCCAGAGGGCAGTTTTAGGTGACAGCCCCCATGTCTTACCTATAGTCCTCCGACACTAGCTGAATGCAACATACGCTTTCTTTACTCTATTGTCTAGGTGAGCCTTCCATGTCATTTTCTTGTCAAGTATAATGCCCAGATATTTAACTTCTTTTGACAAAACTAATGGAGTATTAGCAAGGGATGGCAAACTGGGCTTGCCAACCTTCCTCAATCGTGTGAAAAGAATCAACTCTGTCTTCCGAGGATTCGGTCACACCAAGACTCAATCAATTTGAGAGCCACCTGCATCCTATCAAAAAGTACATTTATGTGCTTACTGTTGTGAAGTTGGCTTTAGCGAGGGATTTCAAGAGGCTATCCAGGGTGAGATTCCACAACAATGGGGAAAGTACACCTCCTTGTGGACAGCCTCGAGTAACTCCTCCATGAAGACTGACATCGCCAGCCCTAATCTTAACTATCCTATGTTTGAGAGCGTTCCCAATCCAACCGCAAAGAGTCGGTGGAACTTTATGCTCAAGCAAGGCATCGTTAATACCAGAGAAAGTTGTATTATCAAAAGCTCCCTCTATATCTATGAACACACCAAGGGCGGACTTCTTTGAGCCCAGCGCCCCACCAACAAAGCTGGTCACCGAGTGAAGAGCTGTTTGTGTGGACTTGCCCTGACTGTAGGCATGCTGATTAGGATTTACTGGTGCATTTGGAAGACAGAAATCCCTAATATAGCGATCACACAGCCTCTCCAAGGTTGTCAAAAGAAAAGAGGAGAGGCTGATAGGTCTAAACGATTTTGGTGTGAAATAATCTAACTTACCCGGTTTAGGTATGAAGTTCACCGTAACCTCACGCCACCGCTTGGGTAAATAGTGTTGCGCCAGGCAGACCTGGAAAATTTTCACCAGGTGAGGTACAAGATCTTCCAAGCCCCATTGTAGAAGGGCTGGTATAATACCATCTGGTCCTGGTGTTTTGAACGGTAAAAAACTATTAATTGCCCACCGTAAGTTTTCCTCCCTGCAAATTTCTTCGGCTAAGATCCAATCATCTGCAGTAGGTTCATGGTTGGTGCCCTGAACTGAACACATGGGACTTCTGGAACCTGAAAAATGCACCTCCATTAATAGATGAAGACTCTCTAAAAGGTTTTCGCTAAAAGAACCGTCAGCCTTTTTTAATAAGCCAATTCGTCGTTCAGGGTCAGATAAAAGTACCCGATTTAGGCGAGACATTTCGCTGCAGGAAGAAACTTCTTCACAGAATTTCCTCCACGTTTCTCGCTTCCTATGACGAACGCTTTTTTTAAATTCCTTACTAAACTTACCTCTGTAAAGTTTCCAGCCGGAATCTAATTTTGAGTTTTTAGCTCTATTAAAGGCTATCCTTGCTTCATGTTTGAGCTTGCCGAGTTCGGGGCACCACCAAACGGTAGCACGCCCCGAAACGGCCTCAGGTCGAAGAGGACAGGCCTTTCTGTAAGCTTTAATTAAGGAGTCGCAAATGGTATTTAAGTACTCGTCAACCTCAAAGCTTTCAGTTATCTTACGCAAACCGATTTCGTTCAAACTCCCAGTTAGTATAGATCTGAACTCGTCCACATCCGTCTTTCTGGGGTTACGCTCTAGGTTCTTTCCAATCTTTAACTGACATTGCGGTTCTCATTTTCTTCTGCTAAATGGTAGAGAAACAGAAGGTATAAAATCGAAATATACTTACTCTTGTAAGAGCTAAACAACTTGTTGCTAACAAATTTGTCTGTAATCAACTGCGTTTTAAACTGAGAAAAACGGACAAATAGCAATAAAACGCGAACGTACATTAACAACAAAACTTATTTTTAAGGTTACGTTACACATGCTTTGTCAAAGGCAAAACGTCGTATCTTCATTCAATGTTAAGGCACACTGTCGTATCAACAGAATTTCCAGCAAATACGATATTTTAACTTAATATAATACAGATACGACAAAATCCCTTAACAAAACAGTCTCAGTTGTAGATACGACTTTTTTATGACTATTTGTTAGCCTTTAAGGTGAGATATGACTATCTAACTTGCCATAGAGATGGGAAATGATGAGACCTATGTATTGGTGCCACTAACTCAGTTACGACAATTTTTGCAGATACGACCTTTATCCTTAGCACGGCAGTATAGTAACACCAAGGTCCGTAAAGCGTATTGTACCAGGTTGGCCAGAGACTGATGGTGGGTTCATGCAACGTGTTTTAGATTTAGTCATAGTCGTAAGAGTGAAAAGTTAAAGTATTGCGTTATAGTACTGTTCATGCAACATCTTACAACTAAAACGGTTTTTGTTGTAGCCCTAGAGTTGCCTAACTTTTAACTTCTTAAAGCTAAAACCTTCCGTTGCAACTTGACGCATGCGTACAAATTGATCCAAAATTAATAGAATTGGTACAAGGGTACCAATATCTTTATGATCCAGGTTGTAAAGATCATATAAATAATGTGTGAAAATAACTTTACAGAAATTGAGGGTAAATTAGAAATGAATGATTGGTAAATTTATTAACAAAAAATTTTAAAAAGTATATAATAGTAAATATAACATAAAAATACAATAATATAAATATTTTAGCAAGTTTATGCCAGGAACAATAGAGTAATTTAAGGCGGTATTATACCCGCTGTACAGCACCATACGTAATGCTTTTAGGCTTTTTAAACTCATTTGTAAAAAGGAGACAGAAAGTACTTTTCTGCAGATAAATCGGGTGTTATATGATCCTTATTGAAGAAATAGCTTATTCCTCACAGAAAATGAAGAAAAGATAATTAAGAAATGAAGTGAGTGCAGAATTTATTTTAGGAATAACTTCTTCCCTCAATTATAAAACATTTTAACATTTTTGACCTTTTGAGTCTTATTAAAAGAGAATGACATTTTTAGGAGTAAGAATACCTTGGGTTGTACATCAGATGCACCATCTAAAATTTTTGAGATTTTGGATGTAACAAGTAATAGCGAAACATCATGTTCAATCACACCTTCAGTATTAAAACCTTCAGTATCGTACCATGGTTATACATACATAGAAACAACACTTCAATACCTTCCAGTAGCGTTGTTGCACTGACCATTTATAATATACCCTGACCCGTACTGTTTGGTATTACCATATCCTAGAGGACAGTACCTTTGGTTTTGTCGTTCAATGTTGAAAAAGCTTTGTAAGACTACTGTGGCTTTTACAATACCATCTGCTATGTCTACATTAGCTATGAATGGCTTCCGTAGAATTCGCTACCGCTGACAGAGTATACCAAAGACATTTTCTACGGTCCTCCTTGCCCTGGATAAACGATGACTGAAAATGTTTTTTTCTAGCCTTATGTACTGTCTGGGATATGGTCTCATTATATTTTCCAGTAGAGGAAATGCAGCATCACCCACAACAAAATGTGGAAGTGTAATGTTACTTTCAGGTAGTTTTTTGAGAATAGGGATATCTATGTTTCTTCCACTAGCTCCAATATCTGTTACATTGAAATTATAATCCGCATCTACACATGCCATTAGAACAAAGCTGAAGGTTTGCTTGTAAATAAAGAACTCACTTCACGATACTTTTGACGCTTGTATGTGGATGTGTTTCCCTTCAACAGCCCCGATAAAATTGCGTATGTTTTTTGTAAAACATATCTTCAACAGAGATTAATATGTCTCTTGTTAAGTCTGGTAGTTCCACAAAACAGTTATTGTTTTTTTTAATAATATAATGAACAGTAGATTCTCCCATTCCAAAATTGCAAGGTAGCTCTTGCATAGTACTTTTTTCTGACAAGTAACAATAATAATTTTAAAGATAAGGTTTAATAAGATCCATTATGACCAGTTTTTAATAATCTGATTAAATATAAGAACTCTGTACCTTTACTAGTTTTATTTTTTAAACAAATTCACATCTTACATGTTTCGACACTGCAGTGTCATCATCAGAGACGCTATAAAAGATATAATGTATTAATATTAAAAGAAAATTACATATTTTTATATGGTTAAATGAATAATGTAACATATCAAGCATTTAAATTAATTTTCACTTACTTTGTCAATATTAACTAACAACAAAACACTTAAAATGGTAAATTTTCTTTTTTTTTTGTAGGATGAAACACAAAATCGAGCGTTATTATATAAATTATCAGATGGCTGACAAAACCTGTTCTTTTTGGCGAATTTTAAGAAAGAGAAAAACATATATATATATATATATATATATATATATACACAATCTTATTATTCCATAAAATTACTCCCTTATGAATTGTTAATTCATTACGAAAATTAAAGAACCTTAATAATTCTTTATTTATTACCTTGTTAGGCCAACCAAATCTAATATACTTGCTTAATTCATTAAAAATTTTATCCTGAAGAGTTTCTTTTTTTATATATTCATATGAATGGTTATGAATCGGTGCTGAGTCGCGTGTTTCTCAACCTCTCCAACTTTTGGTTGGTTTTTCCGTGTTTTTTATCGTTTTTAATTGGATTTTCTGCTGTAGTGTGGTGCCTGTTGGTTCTCCGTGGGTGCCTATGGTATTGGAAAGGCCTTATATCGTGTTTATTTGAAGATATTTAATTTTATATTTGCTTTGTCTGTGCGAAATACCGAAAAGAACCAGTTTTTCTTCGCTTTCCAACGACCCGTTGTAAGGCTCGTTCAGAATCACCATGTCTCGTGACTGTACGAAGTGTAACAAGAGTATTTCTCCGAGATCTCCGGGTTTACAATGTTCGGGGGGATGCGACAAATTTTTTCATGCTAGTTGCGTTGGAATCCCTAAGTCAGATCTGGCTCATTATAAAACTGATGGGGTATTTTGGAAGTGCCGGGATTGTAGGGAAAGTGCAAATTGTTCAATTATTGTTGACAGTGATCCTGCCCCGCCGTCCTGCTCATCCGCTTCGTCAGTTACTGAATTGCATCAGGTTCTGAAATCGATTCAAACAGACATTAGGGATATGAATAAAAAATACGATGAATTGTTGAAGTCTATTACTTTTTATGGTGGAAAGATTGATGATTTTGAGACCACTTTGAAGGGCCTCGGGGATAAGATGAAGCGGCTCGAGTCAGTGGCTGCTGAGAACGTTAAATTGAAGAGCGTTGTATCCGATCTTACATCTCGCGTTGAGCACTTGGAGCAGTACTCTAGGCTGAATAATCTGATTTTATCGGGTATTCCAGAAAAAAAGGACGAAGATCTTAAGTTTGTTGTTTCTCAAATCGGTGTGGCTATCAACTGTCCTGTCACCGAAAATAATATTGACGCTATACACCGACTCCCTTCTCGGAATCCTTTGGGGGAGAACGGTGTCGACGGCAACAAAAGAAGTAGAGGTATCGTAATCAAGTTCCTATCTCGAAACTTGCGAGATCAATTTTTATCTGCTGCGAAGATGTATCGTAAACACAACAATATTGAGTCCCCGGGAATCAACATTAACGATCTGACGGAGAAGTTATTTATAAACGAACATCTTACACCTCTCAATGCAACACTCTTCAGAAATGCGAAGGAAAAATGTCGAGAGAAGGGATATAAGTATTGCTGGCTGAGGAACTGCGTAATTCACGTTCGTCGTGAGGACAGGGCGAGGGTAATGGTCATTAAGTCGGATGCTGATCTAAAGAAACTTTAGATCTGCCGTCTTTTCCTGTAATTTCAAATAGTTTCTGTTTGTTCTATGCTCTCTTTTACGATCTATTACCAGAATGTGCGAGGCTTACGAACGAAAACCGAAACTTGTTACATAAATTCTATGAACCTTGCGCATGACTTCATCTGCCTTACTGAAACAAATTTGAATGATTCGATCTTCGACACTGAGATCCTTTGTGACAACTACGTTATTTTTCGCCGTGATAGAAGTTCTTCTGATTGTGAAAAGTCTGATGGTGGTGGTGTTCTCGTGGCTGTTCGTAAGGATATTCCGGTTACCCCGATGCCAATGCTTGCGACGGGTGCTGAAGATTTGTGGCTATCTGTGCGCTGTGAAAATACGCGAGTGCTGGTTTGTTGCGTTTACCTGCCACCGAATGACCCGGCTCCTTTTAGTGTTTTTCTGCATAAACTTCAAGATGTGCGCGATCACTTTCCGGACACTTCGATATTGGTCGTCGGGGATTTCAACATTCCGTGTGTCTCCTGGACCGTCTCCTCTGGATGTGGTCTCATTCCTGTGGGTGACTTGGATGCCAGAGCGAAAGAGTTCCTTCTTATGATTTCCTATTGTGATTTTTTTCAGTTCAACAACATTGTAAATTGTAATGGTAGAACACTAGATTTAATCTTATGTAATTCAGATTTAATTAACTCTGTTTTTTCCTGCGATGACCCGCTAGTCAATTTGGATGCTCATCATCCTGCCGTAGAATTTATTTTTTGCTTAAGCCGGACTAGTTGTCTGAGAAGTTGTCACCAGATTGGTTGGCGGTTTGATCGCGCAGATTATGATGGTCTTAAAAGTGCATTATCGGCCGTGGATTGGTGTTCTGTCTTGAATAACTTGAATGTTGATCAATGCGTTATGGCATTTTATTCGGTTCTAAATCGGTGCATGGGCGACTTTATCCCGCGTAGTTCCACACATAGTGGTCATTTTCCTCATTGGTATTCCCAATCAACCATAAAGGCTATCAAAGAAAAACTGAAATTTCACAAAAAATGGAAGAAATGGGGCTATTCTGACGACTTTCTGTCTTTTAAATTATTGCGTAAACGAACTAAGGCGTTAATTGCATCTGACTACAGCTCCTACCTTAAACGCATACAAGATTTTCTAACCGATTCACCTTCTCATCTATGGTCGTTTGTCAAGAGCAAGAAGCGTGGTGGAGCTTGCATTCCGGCCGAGATGGAATATGCTGGCAATGTTGCTGATAACGGGCAACAAATCTGTGAACTATTCTCCGAGTACTTCTCTTCTGTATATATTGATGGGAAACTTGATAATCGTCATTTCTCTGATACCTTGGTTGGTGAAACTTGTCCCTGGTTTTCACAGCAAGATGTAGCATCCCTTTTGGGTCGTGTTAATCCCAAATTGGGTCCTGGTCCGGACGGTCTACCGGGTAAGCTTATCGTCCGCTGCGCGGAGGAACTTGCTGCACCTTTATTTCATATTTTTTCTCATTCTGTGAAACTTTCCATATTTCCAACGGAATGGAAAAAAGCGCATATAATACCGATCTTTAAATCCGGTAAGAAACACCTTGTCAATAACTACCGTCCTATTTCGCTTCTATCTATTATTTCAAAAGTTTTTGAAAAATTAATATACAATAAATTATACTTAAATCTTCAACCTCAACTTATCCATCAACAACATGGTTTTCTGCGTGGACGGTCAGTTGAAACGAATCTTGTTGAGTTTGTAAACTATATCCAGAGATCCATGAATGATGGTCTTCAGGTTGACACCATTTACATGGACTTTAGTAAGGCATTCGATAAGATACATCATCGTATTCTCTTGGAAAAACTCGCTAAGTTCAACTTGTCGAATGGCTTGATTTCATGGATTGCTTCTTACATTTCGAACAGACGTCAAGCAGTTAAGGTGGACAGTTTTGTTTCTAATTTTAAGTCCGTTACGTCAGGCGTACCGCAAGGCAGTCACCTTGGGCCGATTTTGTTTTTGGTTTATATTAATGATATTAACGAATGCTTTCGTCATTCCAATTTTTTGCTGTACGCCGATGATTGTAAGATCTTTTCCGGAATTGGATCCATGTCTGATTGTTTAACAGTGCAGCAGGATCTGGTACGTCTTGAAGAGTATTGCTTAAAAAATTACTTGTTTTTGAATTATGATAAGTGCTACAGTATCATATTCAGCAGAAAGAGATATCATATAAATTTTGATTATCATTTGGGAACACATCCAGTAAATGTTACATCCCAAATTAGGGACCTGGGCGTTGCTCTTGACTCAAAATTGCTTTTTTGTGGTCATGTTGATATGGTTATGTCTGAAGCCTCTAAAAGATTGGGATTTATTATTCGAGTATCACGTCATTTTACCAATATCCAGACCATCATGTCCTTGTATACAGCGTTTGTTGGTAGTATTTTGAATTTCGCTTCGGTGGTTTGGAACCCTTCATACGCTGTATATATTGATCGCATAGAGAGTCTACAAAAAAAGTTTGTTAGATTCTTGGCCCACAAATTTAACCTTCCGTATTGCTCTTATGCCCAGCGTTGTTTGGTTTTTGGAATCACATCTTTAAGGAGTCAGCGAGATGTTGCTGATATGATGTTTCTTTACAGATTGGTTCGTGGTTTGATTGACTCTATAGAACTCGTGCGGGAGATTCGCTTTAATGCACCGTCTTATGTAACCCGAATACAGCCACTTTTCTATCTACCAGCCTCTAGGTCCTTAGCCTATGCATACTCACCATTACTACGTTTAATGCACTTTTTCAATACCCATTGTAACAATATTGATTTATTCATTGTCTCGCCTATTGTTTTCAAAACATTTTTACGGAATTTGAGCGTTTATTGTTGATTTTTGTTATTGTTTATTTTTGTAATTTGCTCTGATATGTCAATAACATTGTTTTGTTAGAGGATACTTAATTGGGGTTCCTCCCTGTATGTATCCCGAATAATAATAAATAAATAATAAATAAATATACCAATAATTTATTGGCATTTCATTACCCTCAAAAAAATTCATATAATCAACCGAACATTCATCTATGAATTCTGTGTTATCTCTAATTGGTATTTGTGACAATGAATCTGCTATGTTTTCCTCTGACTTAACATATTTAATATGATAATTATAATTACTAAGAATAACAGCCCAACGTCTAAGGCGATTTGCAGAAAATGCCGGAATTCCCTTTGTTGGGTTAAAAATTGTTACCAACGGTTTGTGGTCAGTAACCAATGTAAATTTTTGGCATGTTTGGCAACGTTTGGCATGTAAAATATTGATTAAATTTACTGACACCAAATATAATACCCAAAGCTTCTTTTTCTATTTGAGAATAGCTCATTTCTGCTTTACTTAACTTTTTCGAAGCATATACACCATAATTACTTGCGTCACAGGTTAATTGCAGTGGCATATCTGGATTAAAATGCACCAGAACTGACGCAGATGTCAAAATATCTTTTACTTGATTAAAAGAATGAGTACATGCATCAGACCACACCCATTGACAGTTCTTTTGTAACAATTGATATAAGGGATACAAAATCGTAGACAAATTAGGAACAAACTTTGCGTAATAGTTTATTAATCCCAAAAATGACAAATGAAAAAAATATGTGGATAATTTAAAAAACACAATTGTGTAATATTAGACAATTTTCTTTTAAAAACTTTTAAATGATGGGACCTTTGCAGATTTTTTAACAATTCCCCAGTTGTATATCTAGGTTGCATCTGGTAATGAATTAAGTGTTTATAGTTCATTATCAACAACATTGTTGCAAAAAGTATCTTTTTATCTATTTTAGGTTTTGAGTTGTGATTAATTTTTGTACTGAAAATCCGAAATGATGATATTTTGAAGATATTTGCTGTATTTCTGCAAATTCTTTATATTCATATCATGAACAATTTTCACGAATGAGGTTTTTGATCATCCATTTTTATTTTTGAATTATGAAAAAGTTTTGTGATAAAAATCATCAATTATGATGTTTTAGAGATTTTGACGTGAAACTGTAATAACCAAATTCTAATGCGTTCTGGATTTTTAATGTGTATTTCGAAAATTTTCTCTTTATTTCCGCAATCTTGTCATATCTAGGTTGTTGACTGATTACGAATCATACTTTTCTGGTTCACTAACTATTAAAGAACGAAAAGAAAAACCTATTAAACAATATTCGTTTAATAGGATTTTCTGCAACTCTTGTTTTTAATGATATGGTCGATTTTTGGGAAATGATATGAGTGAAAAGCCAAAATAAAGACGGGGAAGAGATTTTCTAAAGAAACTTTTTATAACAATAGTTCTTCCTTTTACTACAAATTATATTATTAGTTATTAATAATAATATTAAATTATATGGAAAATTTCAAAATTCAAACAAAATTCTGTTTTGAAAACGAAAATAACACCTAATTTTTTTCTTCGTATGTCTTTTTTTAAATTATTCTAGCTTCTAACGCCTGTAAAAAATACCGCAAACGAATCTGTCTCTTTGCTACAAAATCAGTGGATGAGGTTCTTAAATTAAAAAGCGAACCTTATAAAATGTTTTATAAAACATCTTTAGTTAGTTCTCAATTTCACGTTTTGGATCTTGTACCTAAAAGATTCATATCAAAAATATGAAAATATTAACTTCCGTTATATGAACGGATGAAAAACATTTTAAGAATCTTAGAAAGTCGAAATAATAAAAATGGATTGCTTTTTAAAAATAAATGTTGATCATTTAATTTACGTTATAACTTGTCGTTTCAAATCAAATTCATAGTTTTCTTGAATTTTGAAGACTTTAAGAAGAAGAACTTGAAGGCTTTATTTCTTAAACAATTGATTTATCTCGAAATAAAAAACCACTTTCATAATTATGGGCACAAATGTTTCAAATCTAATTACATTTTTTTTTGATTATTTTTAGGATTATACGGTGGAGATGTTGGTTTAGCAATAACACAAGCAACAGCATTAACAGGTTTGGTACAATGGGGGATGCGCCAATCGGCCGAAGTCGCGAATCAATTAATGTCCGTTGAAAGACTTTTAGAATATAGCTCATTACCGGAAGAACAACAACCCATGGTTCCAAGAAAACCACCTTTAGAATGGCCCGATGATGGAAAAATCGTTTTTAACGATATGGGGTTAAGATATTCCGATGATTCTCCTTTGGTTTTAAGAAATTTGGACATCGTCGTTGAGCCAAAAGAAAAAGTAATGACTCAAATTTAAATTTTTTCACAAAATAATTATAATTGTTGTAATTCAGGTTGGAATTGTTGGAAGAACGGGTGCTGGAAAATCGTCGTTAATCGCGGCTTTATTCCGATTGGCTTCGATTGAAGGGGAAATCCATATCGATAATATAAACACGGCCGAGTTAAATCTACAACTTTTAAGATCAAAAATTTCTATCATCCCTCAAGATCCCGTTTTATTCTCGGGAACTTTGCGTTATAATTTAGATCCGTTCGAGGAATACAGCGATCAAATCCTGTATAAAGCCCTAAACGAAGTCGAACTTAAAGACCCGGAGAATATAATAAATAAGTTAGAAAATCGAGTCATGGATCGTGGAAAAAATTACAGCGTGGGACAGCGGCAATTAATTTGTTTGGCCCGGGCGATTGTCCGAAAAAATAAGATATTAATGTTGGATGAAGCAACAGCGAACGTTGACCCACAGTAAATAAAAAAATAAAATTAAATTAAATCATTATTTAATTAATTTATTAATTTTTATTTTTAGAACTGACGCGGTTATTCAAAAAACGATTCGACAAAAATTCGCCGATTGCACAGTATTAACTGTAGCTCATCGATTAGATACGATTATGGATTCTGATAAAGTATTGGTTATGGAAGGGGGGAAAATGGTCGAATACGACCATCCATATAAATTATTACAAATCCCCGATGGGAAATTTCATAAAATGGTCGCTCAGGCGGGGAAAGCTCAAAAATCAAAACTCGAAAAAGTCGCGAGAAATAGTTTTGATAGAAAATATGGTCTTCCCGAATAATCAAAAAAAAGAGATTAAATAATGAGATTTTTTTAAGCAAATATTTTTTTTATCGTTATTATCTGTGATTGAGAAAATTCTGTACTTTATTATGTACTTTATTATGTACTTTTTATTATAAGATGCACCTCAAAGTGTATTTTTTGAAGTACTTATATAGAGAGAAGATGATGAGGTTCCTATGAGAGGATTATCCGAAGAGGTACACTATTTTTTTAAAAGTAAATTGATCTGTAATTGTAGTGCCTTTTTAAAATTCGTCAAGAAAAAGCCAAAGGGATCGAGATTTTTTTTTTAATTAGTTCTTAATGTTTTTAGATTATGTATTTTTTAACTAAGGAAAAACATATTTTAGATAGTATTATTTTTTAGATTTATTAAGGAAGAAAGGAAGCGTATTTTTGTGAACGTATTTTGAAAATAAAACTATCAAATGACGTTTAATTTTTTGATATTAAAAAATTAAACTTTCCAACTAACCGATTCCGTCCAATTTAGTTAAAAACAAAATCTCAGATATCCAAATTGGTATTACTTTTATAATATTATAAAAAATAACGTTAATCAGTTAGATATAGTTAATTTTAGCGATCCCCCCATGCCAGACAATGAACAAGATTCAAAAAGGAAGTGAAAATAAGAAAGGAATGGCTGGAAATATGAGGCTATAAAACGAGGGTAATGAAGGAACTGATGATATATCCTAAAACTCCTTAAAAAAAATATCTTAAATCTTAACAGCAAAATGGAGTTAACATTTCCACAATTAAAGTTTCCAGCACATTTCAAACCTCACAAGCAATTTCCGGTACCAGCCAGCTGTTCATTAAATAGGTGAACTCTCAACTTCGTCCTAAAACCTCGCACATTCTCCAACCTCAAAGAATCCTGAATAGCGTTATCTTTAACTGTTACATAATACGAAAAAGATCTCTTAAAAATCTCTGTGATGTTGCGAGATTGTGAATGCATTCTTGCGCCTGATATTAATGTTATGAACGTCAGTCAGGAAAGATATCTTATTATATAAATATGGAGAAGTCGACGCATGGGCATATTTAGCCAACCCACCTTAAACTTTGTATGAGAAATCCTGTTATGCTTTTTAAAGCAAAAAATCGAGTTTTCAGGAATATTTAAATTTATTCAAAATATTGGAAAAATTCCAATTAAGTTGCTGAACTTTGAAAAATTGTTATAAAATTACTATATTAGTATCTTCTTTCCAAAAACGAAGTCAATTTTGAGATATCTCACCTAGTTCTTGAGATATAAGCTACTGAACTTGATCGGGATTATTCAATATCTTGAATAACTTTAAAAATTCTTTAAAAATTGATTTTTTGGTAAATTGTTACCAAATTACTTTCAATCAATAATTGAAGCATCTACTTTCCAAAAATGAAGTCAATTTTGAGATATCTCACTTAGTTCTTGAGATATAAGCTGCCGAACTTAATTGGGATTTTTCCAATATTTTGTATAAATTTAAATATTCTTGAAAAATCGATTTTTTAGGGAAATTGTTATGAAATTACTTTCAATTATTAATTGGAGAAAGCAAGTATGGGAAGCAAGGCCGTGTGGTAGAAGAGGAAGAGGGAGACCAAGACAGGAGTGGAATGGTGTAATAGCTAAAATATTGGACAGTAGAGGGTTGCAGATACAACAAGCTAGAACTCCTTCCAAAAATAAAAAAGAATGGTCCAAATTTGTACATAGACAACAATGAATAGTTTTATTTTATTTTGTTTTATACGGAAATGGTATTTTTGTTTTTGTTTTTAATTTCTATGTATAACCTACACCCAATGGGTAATGTGGCATTTTCTTGATTAATATATATTAATTGGAGAATCAATTTGAATTTGAAGATGAATTTAATGAACTCAATTTAGAGATATCTCACTCAGAACTTGAGATATAAGTTGTTGAATTTAATTCGGATTTTTCCAATATTTTGTATGAATTTAAAAATTGCTGAAAACACGACTTTTTGAAAAATTGTTATGAAATTACTTTCAATTACTAATTGGAGCATCTTATTTCTAAAAGTGAAGTCAATTTGAAAATATCTCACTTAGTTCTTGTAATATAAACTGCTGAACTTAATTGGGATTTTTCCAATATTTTGAATAAATTTAAAAATACTTGAAAAATTGATTTTTTGGAAAATTATTACGAAATTACTTTCAATTACTAATTGGAGCATCTACTTTCTAAAAGTGAAGTCAATTTGAAAATATCTCACTTCGTTCTTGAAATATAAACTGCTGAATTTAACTGGGATTCTTCCGATATTTTGTATAAATTTAAAAATTCCTGAAAAATCGATTTTTTTAAAAATTGTTATGAAATTATTTTCAATTATTAATTGGAGAATCTACTTTCTAAAAGTGAAGTCAATTTGAAAATATGTCACTTAGTTCTTGAGATATAAGCTGCTGAGCTTAATTGCGATTTTTCCCATATTTTGTATAAATTTAAAAATTCCTGAAAACTCGATTTTTTGAAAAATTGTTATCAAATTACTTTCAATTACTAACTGGAGAATCTAACTTCTAAAAGTGAAGTCAACCTGAAAATATCTCACTTAGTTCTTGAGATATTAGCTGCTGAACTTAATTAGAATTTTTCTGAATAAAAATTGACTTTCAAATTGACTTCACTTATACAAAATTGAAACTTCAGTTAGTAATTGCAGGTAATTTCATAACAATTTTTCAAAAAATCGATTTTTCAGGAATTTTTAAATTTATACAAAATACCGGAAAATCCCAATTAAATTTAACAGCTTATATCTCAAGAACTAAGTGAAATATTTTCAAATTGACTTCACTTTTAGAAAGTAGATGCTCCAATTAGTAATTGAAAGTAATTTCATAACAATTTTTCAAAAAATCAAGTTTTCAGTAATTTTTAAAGTTATTCAAGATATTAAAAAATCCCGATCAAGTTCAGTAGCTTATATCTCAAGAACTAGGTGAGATATCTCAAAATTGACTTCATTTTTGGAAAGTAGATACTTCAATTAGTAGTAAAGTAGTAAAGTAATTTTATAACAATTTTTCATTAAAATCGATTTTGCAAGAATTTTTAAATTCCACCACGCTATACGCAGTCATTGAAAATCGATTTTCCTTGCGACATATACAATGAACTTTAAACCTGTTGAAACTTAAAAAATAAATTACGTCTCTTAGAAGGGGTATTGGATCATAAGCTCTGGCAAAAGTGATACATATTCAATATAGATTCACCACAAAAAAATTCATCAAAATTGGTGAAGAGTCAGTTGCAATGACTGCTTGTAAGTGAGATATTTTCAAATTGAGTTCACTTTTAGAAAGTAGATGCTTCAATTAATAATTGAAAGTGATTTTATAACAATTTTTCATTAAAATCGATTTTGCAAGAATTTTTAAATTTATACAAAATACTGGGAAAATCTCAATTCAGCTCAGCAGCTTATATCTCAAGGACTAAGTGAGATATTTTTAAATTGACTTCACTTTTAGAATGTAGATTCTCCAATTAGTAATTGAAAGTAATTTCATAACAATTTTTAAAAAAATCAAGTTTTCAGGAATTTTTAAATTTATACCAAATATCGGAAAAATTCGCAATTAAGCTCAGCGGCTTATATCTCAAGAATTAAGTGAGATATTTTCAAATTGACTTCATTTTTAGAAAGTAGATGCTCCAATTAGTAATTGAAGGTAATTTCATAACAATTTTTCAAAAAATCGAGTTTTCAGGAATTTTTAAATTCATACAAAATATCGGAAAAATTGCAATTAAGCTCAGCGGCTTATATCTCAAGAATTAAGTGAGATATTTTCAAATTGACTTCATTTTTAGAAAGTAGATGTTCCAATTAGTAATTGAAAGTAATTTCATAACAATTTTTCAAAAAATCGATTTTTCAGGAATTTTTAAATTTATACAAAATATCGGAAAAATCCTAATTAAGCTCAGCAGCTTATATCTCAAGAAATTGTTATGAAATTACCTGCAATTATTAACTGAAGTATCTACTTTCTATAAGTGAAGTCAATTTGAAAATATCTCACTTAGTTCTTGAGATATAAGCTGCTGAGCTTAATTAGGATTTTTCCGATATTTTGTATAAATTTAAAAATTCCTGAAAAATCGATTTTTTGAAAAATTGTAATGAAATTGCTTTCAATTACTAATTGGAGAATCTACTTTCTAAAAGTGGAGTCAATTTGAAAATATCTCAATTCTTGAGACATAAGCTGCTGAGCTTAATTGCGATTTTTCCGATATTTTGTATAAATTTAAAAATTCCTGAAAACTCGATTTTTTGAAAAATTGTTATGAAATTACTTTCAATTACTAATTGGAGCATCTACTTTCTAAAAGTGAAGTCAATTTGAAAATATGTCACTTAGTTCTTGAGATATAAGCTGCTGAGCTTAATTGCGATTTTTTCCGATATTTTGTATAAATTTAAAAATTCCTGAAAACTCGATTTTTTGAAAAATTGTTATGAAATTACTTTCAATTACTAATTGGAGCATTTACTTTCTAAAAGTGAAGTCAATTTGAAAATATGTCACTTAGTTCTTGAGATATAAGCTGCTGAGCTTAATTGCGATTTTTTCCGATATTTTGTATAAATTTAAAAATTCCTGAAAACTCGATTTTTTGAAAAATTGTTATGAAATTACTTTCAATTACTAATTGGAGCATCTAATTTCTAAAAGTGAAGTCAATTTGAAAATATCTCACTTAATTCTTGAGATATAAGCCGCTGAGCTTAATTGCGAAGGAAGAAGAAAACAAAATTTATTCAAGCCATAAAAAAAATAAAAAATAACAACAGAGGAAAAAAAATAACAATAATAAATACATATATAACAAAAACGCCGGCTTAAAAGGGCTATCGACCGTGGTCTTTCTGCCCGGGATAGAAATTCTTGATATTTGGTGCTTGAAACTAGTTTCGTAGTTTGCGTAGGATATGAAGGGAGTGGTGGGAAGATTGGAAAGCGATGAATAGGTTTTTTAAGGGGTCAATGGGGAAGTTGATGGCAGCATTATGGGATAAAATTTGTAGACGGATATGAATTGGAGGGATTTCGGTAAGGTTGTAAAGGAGTTCGTTGCTGGGATTGAAAAGTGGATTTTCGGGGTGTCGGATTCGCGAGACGCATCTAAGTGCAGATCTCTCCGCTACTTCGAGATGGTACCTTGCTCCTCTGGATGCTTCGAAGAGGATTAGCGATGAGTACTCAATGACCGGTCTACAGATGGTCTTGTAGATGTGGGCAGCGCATTTAGTTGATATACCGCGTCCTTGGTATGTAAAGGATCTAAAGTGCTTCGCCCGATTCGTCACTTTCATTTTAACCTTTATGGCATGGTCTGAAAATTTTAGTTTCCGGTCTATCGAGATTCCTAGGTATTTGGATATTGTAACGGAAGATATTATCGTGGATTGGATAGTTACGGTAGGGGAAGGAGCATGGATGGGAAGAAATGGAATGAAGAATTGGGTTTTAGAAGGATTAATTTGAATTCTCCATTTTTGTAGCCAACTCTCAGTGGATTGTATCAGCGACTGTAACCTTTGGACTACGGATGAGATGGTTTTGCCGTGTGTTACCAAGGTAGTGTCGTCAGCGTAGAGTAGAGCGTATGAGTCTGAGTCGAAGGTATCTGGATTGGGATCGTAGATGTCACAGGAAAACAAGTTATAAAGTGTTGGAGAGAGGGGCGACCCTTGCGGGAGGCCTTGCTGAGGGGAGAATTTGCGGGAGAAGTAGTTTTTTAATCTGACTACTGAGGAGCGGTTGGAAAGGAATTGGTTGAGTAGATTAAGGAGGTAAGGCGGGATATCCAGTTTGCTAAGTTTGTATAGGAGTCCCCGATGCCATACTGAATCGAACGCTTTACGTATATCCAAGAAGACTGCCGCAGAGTGGCGTTTTTGGAGGCGTGTCACTTGAAAGTTGGAGATTAGCACTGCCAGAGCATGGGACGTAGATCTACCAGATTGAAAGCCAACCTGGTAATTCGGTATTTTATGAGACATTACTTCCAATAGTTTGTTCTTAATGTGTGTTTCGAGGATCTTGCCAATGACGGGAAGAAGGGAGATAGGACGACAGTTGCTTCTTTTTTGGGAACGCAAATTATTATGGATGACTTCCAATCTTCGGGGGCTTAATTCAAAAAATCGCTTAATTGCGATTTTTCCGATATTTTGTATGAATTTAAAAATTCCTGAAAACTCGATTTTTTGAAAAATTGTTATGAAATTACCTTCAATTACTAATTGGAACATCTACTTTCTAAAAATGAAGTCAATTTGAAAATATCTCACTTAATTCTTGAGATATAAACCGCTGAGCTTAATTGCGATTTTTCCGATATTTTGTATAAATTTAAAAATTCCTGAAATATCGATTTTTTGAAAAATTGTTATGAAATTACTTTCACTTACTAATTGGAGAATCTACTTTCTAAAAGTGAAGTCAATTTGAAAATATCTTATTTAGTTCTTGAGATATAAACTGCTGAACTTAATTGGGATTCTTCCGATATTTTGAATAAATTTAAAAATTCTTGAAAAATTGATTTTTTGGAAAATTGTTACGAAATTAGTTTCAATTACTAATTAGAGAATCTAATTTCTAAAAATGAAGTTAATTTGAAAATATCTCACTTAGTTCTTGAGATATAAACTGCTGAACTTAATTGGGATTCTTCCGATATTTTGTATAAATTTAGAAATTCTTGAAAAATCGATTTTTTTGAAAAATTGTTATGAAATTACTTCAATTACTAATTGGAGCATCTACTTTCTAAAAGTGAAGTCAATTTGAAAATATCTCACTTAATTCTTGAGATATAAGCCGCTGAGCTTAATTGCGATTTTTCCGATATTTTGTATAAATTTAAAAATTCCTGAAAAATCGATTTTTTGAAAAATTGTTATGAAATTTCTTTCAGTTACTAATTAGAGCATCTACTTTCTAAAAGTGAAGTGAATTTGAAAATATCTCACTTAGTTCTTGAGATATAAACTACTGAACTTAATTGGGATTATTCTGATATTTTGTATAAATTTAAAAATTCCTGAAATATCGATTTTTTGAAAAATTGTTATGAAATTACTTTCAATTACTAATTGGAGAATCTACTTTCTAAAAGTGAAGTCAATTTGAAAATATCTCATTTAGTTCTTGAGATATAAACTGCTGAACTTAATTGGGATTCTTCCGATATTTTGTATAAATTTAAAAATTCCTGAAAAATCGATTTTTTGAAAAATTGTTATGAAATTGCTTTCAATTACTAACTGAACAATCTACCTTCTAAAAGTGAAGTCAATTTGAAAATATCTCATTTAATTCTTGAGATATAAGCCGCTGAGCTTAATTGCGATTTTTCCGATATTTTGTATAAATTTAAAAATTCCTGAAATATCGATTTTTTGAAAAATTGTTATGAAATTACTTCAATTACTAATTGGAGAATCTACTTTCTAAAAGTGAAGTCAATTTGAAAATATCTTATTTAGTTCTTGAGATATAAACTGCTGAACTTAATTGGGATTCTTCCGATATTTTGAATAAATTTAAAAATTCTTGAAAAATTGATTTTTTGGAAAATTGTTACGAAATTAGTTTCAATTACTAATTAGAGAATCTAATTTCTAAAAATGAAGTTAATTTGAAAATATCTCACTTAGTTCTTGAGATATAAACTGCTGAACTTAATTGGGATTCTTCCGATATTTTGTATAAATTTAGAAATTCTTGAAAAATCGATTTTTTTGAAAAATTGTTATGAAATTACTTCAATTACTAATTGGAGCATCTACTTTCTAAAAGTGAAGTCAATTTGAAAATATCTCACTTAATTCTTGAGATATAAGCCGCTGAGCTTAATTGCGATTTTTCCGATATTTTGTATAAATTTAAAAATTCCTGAAAAATCGATTTTTTGAAAAATTGTTATGAAATTTCTTTCAGTTACTAATTAGAGCATCTACTTTCTAAAAGTGAAGTGAATTTGAAAATATCTCACTTAGTTCTTGAGATATAAACTACTGAACTTAATTGGGATTATTCTGATATTTTGTATAAATTTAAAAATTCCTGAAATATCGATTTTTTGAAAAATTGTTATGAAATTACTTTCAATTACTAATTGGAGAATCTACTTTCTAAAAGTGAAGTCAATTTGAAAATATCTCATTTAGTTCTTGAGATATAAACTGCTGAACTTAATTGGGATTCTTCCGATATTTTGTATAAATTTAAAAATTCCTGAAAAATCGATTTTTTGAAAAATTGTTATGAAATTGCTTTCAATTACTAACTGAACAATCTACCTTCTAAAAGTGAAGTCAATTTGAAAATATCTCATTTAATTCTTGAGATATAAGCCGCTGAGCTTAATTGCGATTTTTCCGATATTTTGTATAAATTTAAAAATTCCTGAAATATCGATTTTTTGAAAAATTGTTATGAAATTACTTTCAATTACTAATTGGAGCATCTAATTTCTAAAAGTGAAGTCAATTTGAAAATATCTCACTTAATTCTTGAGATATAAGCCGCTGAGCTTAATTGCGAAGGAAGAAGAAAACAAAATTTATTCAAGCCATAAAAAAAATAAAAAATAACAACAGAGGAAAAAAAATAACAATAATAAATACATATATAACAAAAACGCCGGCTTAAAAGGGCTATCGACCGTGGTCTTTCTGTCTGGGATAGAAATTCTTGATACTTGGTGCTTGAAACTAGTTTCGTAGTTTGCGTAGGATATGAAGGGAGTGGTGGGAAGATTGGGAAGCGATGAATAGGTTTTTTAAGGGGTCAATGCGGAAGTTGATGGCAGCATTATGGGATAAAATTTGTAGACGGATATGAATTGGAGGGATTTCGGTAAGGTTGTAAAGGAGTTCGTTGCTGGGATTGAAAAGTGGATTTTCGGGGTGTCGGATTCGCGAGACGCATCTAAGTGCAGATCTCTCCGCTACTTCGAGGTGGTACCTTGCTCCTCTGGATGCTTCGAAGAGGATTAGCGATGAGTACTCAATGACCGGTCTACAGATGGTCTTGTAGATGTGGGCAGCGCATTTAGTTGATATGCCGCGTCCTTGGTATGTAAGGGATCTAAAGTGCTTCGCCCGATTCGTCACTTTCATTTTTACCTTTATGGCATGGTCTGAAAATTTTAGTTTCCAGTCTATCGAGATTCCTAGGTATTTGGATATTGTAACGGAAGATATTATCGTGGATTGGATAGTTACGGTAGGGGAAGGAGCATGGATGGGAAGAAATGGAATGAAGAATTGGGTTTTAGAAGGATTAATTTGAATTCTCCATTTTTGCAGCCAACTCTCAGTGGATTGTATCAGCGACTGTAACCTTTGGACTGCGGATGAGATGGTTTTGCCGTGTGTTACCAAGGTAGTGTCGTCAGCGTAGAGTAGAGCGTATGAGTCTGAGTCGAAGGTATCTGGATTGGGATCGTAGATGTCACAGGAAAACAAGTTATAAAGTGTTGGAGAGAGGGGCGACCCTTGCGGGAGGCCTTGCTGAGGGGAGAATTTGCGGGAGAAGTAGTTTTTTAATCTGACTACTGAGGAGCGGTTGGAAAGGAATTGGTTGAGTAGATTAAGGAGGTAAGGCGGGATATCCAGTTTGCTAAGTTTGTGTAGGAGTCCCCGATGCCATACTGAATCGAACGCTTTACGTATATCCAAGAAGACTGCCGCAGAGTGGCGTTTTTGGAGGCGTGTCACTTGAAAGTTGGAGATTAGCACTGCCAGAGCATGGGACGTAGATCTACCAGATTGAAAGCCAAACTGGTAATTCGGTATTTTATGAGACATTACTTCCAATAGTTTGTTCTTAATGTGTGTTTCGAGGATCTTGCCAATGACGGGAAGAAGGGAGATAGGACGATAGTTGCTTCTTTTTTGGGAACGCAAATTATTATGGATGACTTCCAATCTTCGGGGGCTTAATTAAAAAAATCGCTTAATTGCGATTTTTCCGATATTTTGTATGAATTTAAAAATTCCTGAAAACTCGATTTTTTGAAAAATTGTTATGAAATTACCTTCAATTACTAATTGGAACATCTACTTTCTAAAAGTGAAGTCAATTTGAAAATATCTCACTTAATTCTTGAGATATAAGCCGCTGAGCTTAATTGCGATTTTTCCGATATTTTGTATAAATTTAAAAATTCCTGAAATATCGATTTTTTGAAAAATTGTTATGAAATTACTTTCAATTACTAATTGGAGAATCTACTTTCTAAAAGTGAAGTCAATTTGAAAATATCTCATTTAGTTCTTGAGATATAAACTGCTGAACTTAATTGGGATTCTTCCGATATTTTGAATAAATTTAAAAATTCTTGAAAAATTGATTTTTTGGAAAATTGTTACGAAATTAGTTTCAATTACTAATTAGAGAATCTAATTTCTAAAAGTGAAGTTAATTTGAAAATATCTCACTTAGTTCTTGAGATATAAACTGCTGAACTTAATTGGGATTCTTCCGATATTTTGTATAAATTTAGAAATTCTTGAAAAATCGATTTTTTTGAAAAATTTTTATGAAATTACTTCAATTACTAATTTGAGCAACTACTTTCTAAAAGTGATGTCAATTTGAAAATATCTCATTTAGTTCTTGAGATATAAACTGCTGAACTTAATTGGGATTCTTCCGATATTTTGAATAAATTTAAAAATTCTTGAAAAATTGATTTTTTGGGAAATTGTTACGAAATTAGTTTCAATTACTAATTAGAGAATCTAATTTCTAAAAGTGAAATTAATTTGAAAATATCTCACTTAGTTCTTGAGATATAAACTGCTGAACTTAATTGGGATTCTTCCGATATTTTGTATAAATTTAGAAATTCTTGAAAAATCGATTTTTTTGAAAAATTTTTATGAAATTACTTCAATTACTAATTTGAGCAACTACTTTCTAAAAGTGATGTCAATTTGAAAATATCTCATTTAGTTCTTGAGATATAAACTGCTGAACTTAATTGGGATTCTTCCGATATTTTGAATAAATTTAAAAATTCTTGAAAAATTGATTTTTTGGAAAATTGTTACGAAATTAGTTTCAATTACTAATTAGAGAATCTAATTTCTAAAAGTGAAGTTAATTTGAAAATATCTCACTTAGTTCTTGAGATATAAACTGCTGAACTTAATTGGGATTCTTCCGATATTTTGTATAAATTTAGAAATTCTTGAAAAATCGATTTTTTTGAAAAATTTTTATGAAATTACTTCAATTACTAATTTGAGCAACTACTTTCTAAAAGTGATGTCAATTTGAAAATATCTCATTTAGTTCTTGAGATATAAACTGCTGAACTTAATTGGGATTCTTCCGATATTTTGAATAAATTTAAAAATTCTTGAAAAATTGATTTTTTGGGAAATTGTTACGAAATTAGTTTCAATTACTAATTAGAGAATCTAATTTCTAAAAGTGAAATTAATTTGAAAATATCTCACTTAGTTCTTGAGATATAAACTGCTGAACTTAATTGGGATTCTTCCGATATTTTGTATAAATTTAGAAATTCTTGAAAAATCGATTTTTTTGAAAAATTTTTATGAAATTACTTCAATTACTAATTTGAGCAACTACTTTCTAAAAGTGATGTCAATTTGAAAATATCTCATTTAGTTCTTGAGATATAAACTGCTGAACTTAATTGGGATTCTTCCGATATTTTGAATAAATTTAAAAATTCTTGAAAAATTGATTTTTTGGGAAATTGTTACGAAATTAGTTTCAATTACTAATTAGAGAATCTAATTTCTAAAAGTGAAATTAATTTGAAAATATCTCACTTAGTTCTTGAGATATAAACTGCTGAACTTAATTGGGATTCTTCCGATATTTTGTATAAATTTAGAAATTCTTGAAAAATCGATTTTTTTGAAAAATTTTTATGAAATTACTTCAATTACTAATTGGAGCATCTACTTTCTAAAAGTGAAGTCAATTTGAAAATATCTCATTTAGTTCTTGAGATATAAACTGCTGAACTTAATTGGGATTCTTTCGATATTTTGTATAAATTTAGAAATTCTTGAAAAATCGATTTTTTGAAAAATTGTTATGAAATTACTTTCAATTACTAATTGGAGAATCTACTTTCTAAAAGTGAAGTCAATTTGAAAATATCTCATTTAGTTCTTGAGATATAAACTGCTGAACTTAATTGGGATTCTTCCGATATTTTGTATAAATTTAGAAATTCTTGAAAAATCGATTTTTTGAAAAATTGTTATGAAATTGCTTTCAATTACTAACTGAACAATCTACCTTCTAAAAGTGAAGTCAATTTGAAAATATCTCACTTAATTCTTGAGATATAAGCCGCTAAGCTTAATTGCGATTTTTCCGATATTTTGTATAAATTTAAAAATTTCTGAAAAATCGATTTTTTGAAAAATTTTTATGAAATTACTTTTAATTACTAATTGGAGCATTTACTTTCTAAAAGTGAAGTCAATTTGAAAATATCTCACTTAGTTCTTGAGATATAAGCTGTTAAATTTAATTGGGATTTATCCAGTATTTTGTATAAATTTAAAAATTCCTGAAAAATTGTTATGAAATTTCTTTCAGTTACTAATTAGAGCATCTACTTTCTAAAAGTGAAGTCAATTTGAAAATATCTCACTTAATTCTTGAAATATATAATGCTGAACTTAATTGGGATTTTTCCAGTATTTTGTGTAAATTTAAAAATTCTTGATAAATTTTTCGATTTTTTGAAAAATTGTTATAAAATCACTTTCAATTACTAAGCAGAAGATGGTGGTAGTAAACGAGCCTTAGAAGTTGAATCAATTTAATTTATCTTCTATTATGTATTGCTTTCCTAATGTTGATTGTGAAAGATACGTGTTTTGACTTTTATTATTTAATCAAACAAAATACGTAAATTTGAAACCAGTAAAATATTAGAAATGAATCAAAAATATGTGGATAATTAAAAAAACACAATTGTGTAATATTAGACAATTTTCTTTTAAAAACTCTTAAATGATGGCGCTTTTGCAGATTTTTTAACAATTCCCCAGTTGTATACCTAAGTTGCATCTGGTTATGAATTAAGTGTGTATAGTTCATTATCAACAATATTTATGCAAAAAGTATCTTTCTATCTATTTTAAGTTTTAAATTGTAATTAATTTTTGTACTGAAAATCCGAAATGATGATATTTTGAAGATATTTGCTGAATTTTTGTATTTTTTAATTTTCCACACCATTATGAACAATTTTCACGAATGAGGTCTTTGATCATCCACTTTGATTTATGAATTATGAAAAATTTTTGCAATAAAAATCATCAACTATGATGTTTTAGAGATTTTAACGTTAAACTGTAATAACCAAATTCTAATGCGTTCTGGATTTTTTGTGTGTATTTCGAAAATTTTCTTTTTATTCCCGCAATCTTGTCATATCTTGTCATATCATCTATACTGCACTATAATGTGCGGAGTTTGCGCAGTAAGATTTATGAGCTCGATGCCTTTCTTGTAGATAAAAATTACAATGTCTTGTGCCTGAACGAGCATTGGTTGAAGGAAAATGAATCTAACACTGTTAAGATAGGTAATTTTAAATTGGTTTCCGGTTTTTGTAGATCAATGCATTCACATGGTGGAGTCGCTATTTATGCTAATGAAACAGTATCCCTCAAGCCCTTGTCGTTTGATATTGTGGGATATTCCAGCGAGTTGGACTTCGAAGTTGCAGGGATTATTTGTAATGACGTACAGATCGTGACTGTATATCGCTCTCCTCTGGGTAATTTTGACTCTTTTATGATTAAATTGGATATGGTATTGAGCAAACTGTTGTTGAATAGGAATATTGTTCTGACCGGCGATTTTAATGTTCACTTTCATAGGGTATGTAGAGAGGTTGAGCTGCTCTGTTCCTTGTGCAGATCTTATGGCTTGGTCAGGACAAATTATGCAAATACTAGAAACGATGCATGTTTGGACAACGTTTTCACGAATATTCAGGAGTCTTTTTGTCTGTGCAGTGTTGTTGATCCATGCTTGTCCGATCACATGGCTATTTGTTTTAAATGTATTGTTCCGGAAAATCCCTCAGTTGTAAAAATGATGACAACCTTTAGACCTGTTACGAAACTTGGTTTATTTACTTTCTATAATAATGTTGCAAAGATTGACTTTAAATTTGTAGATTGCGTTGAAATTGAAATTGGTGACAAGTTTTCCATGTTTATACAGAAAATCACAGCTGCCTTTAATGACAGTTTTCCTGTTAAAGCGAAGTTGGCTAATACTCATTCTGAACTCAATTTGCATTGGTCCAATGAAGATATTAAATCTCTTAGAGAGAAGCTGCACGCTCTAAATGATTTTCATAGGCGTTACCCTGAATTAGTTGGGCGGCATGATATACAAAGGCATAGGGGCCTGTATCGTGAAGCAATAAAAATAAATAAAAAGAATGCGAATATCGATTATATAAAAAATGCTAATAATACTCAAGCAGCCATGTGGAAGGTAATTAATAATAATAAAATAACAAATAAATCTCCCATCGATGAAAATGTTAATGCTGATGATTTTAACAGGTTTTTTAGCAACATTGCTGAGAGTATCATTTCAGCAAGTGCGAATGACATTAATACACGTCGCTACGACAGCCTACCTGAGGATGCCGCCAGGGTTAAGTTTAGGTTTAGAGAGGTGAGTTTTGTCCAGCTACGTGATGTTCTTTGTTCTTTAAAAAAATCATCTAGTAGAGATGCCTATTCATTGAACGCAACTTTACTAAGGACAGTTATTGATCTCGTTTGTGTTCCTTTGTGCAAGTTGATTAATCAATGCATTGTTTCCAAAACTTTTCCGTCCTGTCTCAAGATCGCGAGAGTTGTACCGGTGCACAAAAAGGGGCCTACTGATGATGTTGCGAACTATAGGCCTATTTCTATTATACCAATCTTCGGTAAAATTTTTGAGATTGTGCTTAAAAATCAAATTGTGTGTTTCCTAGAAGAAAACAATTTATTGCACTGCGCCCAGTTTGGGTTTAGGATGGGCAAATCGACGACTGCTGCTGTCAATAAACTTTTGGAATTTGTGTCGCGTTGCTTCGATGATAGGCTATATGCTCAGGTATCTTTTTACGACCTGACTAAAGCATTTGACTGCGTGTCCCATGACCTTCTTCTTAGTAAACTCCGTCTTCTTCATTTTGATACTAATAGTGTTAGTTTAATGAAGTCATACCTGGAGGATCGCGTTCAGTATGTTACTTATAACAATCAATCATCCGGTGGTCTGCCTATCAAGTACGGAGTCCCTCAGGGATCTGTGCTTGGCCCTATATTGTTCATTATATTCATGAACGATCTGTTATGCCTTAATAGTCATAATAATACTAAGAGCGAAATTATACTTTTTGCCGATGACACTAGTGCGTTGCATAGATCTGATAAGCTATGTAATTTGGAACAACTAGTTGATGAATCCCAAAAAAATATTTTTAATTGGTTTGCTGAAAATCGTCTTAGTGTGAATGAACACAAAACACAGTCCCTAATTTTCTCATTGAAAGCGCAATCCCTAAATGACAATAGTTCCGTTAAATATCTAGGTATTCATCTTGATGCCGGACTTACATGGGAGGAGCACGTTCTTCATTTAATTAAAAAGTTAAATACTGGTATCTATTTGATTCGCAACTTAATCAATGTGGTGTCGCTGAAGATGGCACTTGCTGCCTACTTTGCGCACTTTTATTCTCATATGACATATGGTATTATATGTTGGGGGCATTCCGCTCACGCTTCGCTTGTCTTCCGTACTCAGCGAAGATGTGTAAGAATTTTGGCAGGCATCGGTTTTATGGAGTGCTGCAGGGCTAAGTTTTTCGAATTGGGAATTCTGACATTTCCCTGTGCGTATATCTTTAACTGTTTACTGCTCATAAAGAATAACTTAAATAGTTACAGCGAAAGCCAGGATTATCATTCTTATAATACTCGAAATAAAAGAAATCTTGTTTCAAATTTCACTCGAACGACAAGGGCTAGATATGGGGCAAATTTTTATGGTTTGAAATTTTACAACGCTTTACCAGAACATGTGAGAAAGTTAGATGCGTTGAAATTTAAAATCGTATTAAAAAAATATTTGCTTCAAAGAGCCTTTTATAGTGTGGATGAATTTTTAACCGACAGTTTTACTGGGTTGATGTGACCATCTCGCCATTTTCCTTGCAACCCACCAAATTGTATTTGCTAACCGTTCGTTATTTAACTAGTGCATGTATGTGTTATTTACTGTGTTTCTATTATAACAAACAACTATTGTGTTCGCCTTAAAATATATGACTTGTGAAATAGCTTCGGCTGACGTATCATCAATAAAGATTATTATTATTATTATTATATTATTATTATTATCTAGGTTGTAACTGACTACGGATTATACTTTTCTGGTTCACTAACTATTAAAGAATGAAAATAAACAATATTCGTTTAATAGGGCTTTCTGCAACTTGTTTTTTGAGGTATGGTCGATTTTTGGGAAATGATATGAATGAAAAAGAGGAATCTTCATATCAGATATATAGCAGTTATTACATGATCTCTAATTCCCTTACGATACTATCAAATCTTCTCATTTTTCATTCTGCTTTAACTTCAACATTAACAATTTCTTCTTTAATGTTAACTTTGAAAATACACTTTTTCTTTGAAAAACATCTTTTAATGCTTCCAACATCTCCTTTGCCGTTTTTTAATCATTAATTAGATCCAAAAGTCTGTCCGTTATGCATTTTATTATTATTGATTTAGCTCGGGCATTTTTCTCTTAAATTCTTCCTTTTCTTCATTTATTTTAATTTGACTCTCTTCATTTTTTAACGTGACATCTATTAAGAGATGGCGTTACTATTATATTTTCACATTAAATTTGTTATTTATTTATGCCATTTCATGTCATCAATTTTAATTTTTTAAAATAATTTCTTGATATTGCAGGATGAGTAATAAGGGTCGTTTTAAGGATCGATCACCAACTATATGTGCTGTACATTTTTTGATCAATTTTGAATGAAAAGGATTTGTTTATTTTCGTTGTAATTTTAGGCCGGAAAGGTTGTGGAAAGTAATGGAACGGTTAAGGAATCTTTTGAGGAATATACAACTGAAGAACATGTCGATGCTATTAAGCACGAATTGAAAACGCCAGTAAAGCCGTGTTTTCCTTATGTACCAAGACGAGCTATTAATTTTAGAAATGCAGGAATTTTTTGCGAAGTAAATTTTTTTTAATTAAAATGGGACGTATACGAGACAACTTAATTTTTAGTCTCGAGATATGTTTTGTACCACAATTACAAGAAGATATGAAACTCTCATTGGAGATCTTCGCGAAACAACTTATCGTTCATTGTGGGATAAAACCGTGGGTAGAGTAAGAGATCCTACGGGATATCTCCCGAATTGTATGGATCCATTAAAAACTACATTTGGGAAACCATCTAAAAAAGGTTTATTTTAATTAATTAAATTTGATTATAATCCTCATTTTTCTCTTACAATTAGATATTTCCGCTAAAGAACTCGTCAATCCAGATAAAGGATATTTCGAGGTTCTCCTTGATAGTCAAGAAGGGCACGAATTATATAGAAAAAGTCATAATGATTATAATTTAAATGAACAAGTAAATCGAGGGTAATTATAATTAATTTTTCCTATTATTTAATTCAATTAATTCAATTTAAGATATCTCCAACCCGCTTATAATCCAAATAAACGCTATGGAATGCGTACTCATGCCGATCCAAAAGGAACCGCGGCGAAATGTTGCGTAACTTGGTTTATACAAGATCAAATTGGAGTTGCCCGGGATATTCAAGCGGATGTTAATGAGAAATTGAAGAGTAAATTGGGAAAAGGATTAGCACCGTATTAAAACAATTAAATATATAGGGTGTCTCTGAAATGCGTGTATAATGGAAGCAAAAAAAAATTCTTTAAACCATTTTAAGAACAAATTTAAACCATTTTGAGAAATGGGTTCTTAGGTTTAATTAAAGTCTTTTAATTTAAGACGATTTAAGTTCAGCGCCGTCCTAAATCTAAGATCTCCGTCCTAAATCTTAATTTTGTTGGGTTGAGTTGGGTTTAGCCATAGGCATTATATTAAGCACTGAACATAAAAATGATAGCAATTGATTCTATACATCCTCAGGTTGCTTAATCATTGCAAATCAATTAAAAAATACTAAAAAGAAGAAAAACTCTTAATTATGAGATTTTTGAAAAAATTTTTAAAAATGCCAAAAGCTAGAATTCAATGTAATTTATCTTATATATACGAAGCGGCTCTATTTTGACAAAAGTAAATGTTTGGAAGAATGTCTTATTTAGGCCCAGTTTACTAACCTTTGGTTTTTGGTCAAATCACCAATCACAGCAAGTAAAATTATAATAATTATCTAGAGGATAGTGTAAAGCGGTTTTTAATTGTTAGGTAAATTTATCAACAGTTAAAAAAAAGGTAAAAGTGGCCCTTACTAAGACATCATTTTGATTTCCTCAAAATTGGTGGTAAACGATAGTAAATTTATTGTTTTGTTTACAATGAATGCTTTGCTGTTATAAAAATGAAATTAATTAAAAGAAAAGAAACAAAAACAAAAAAATATGTAAGAATACATAATATATTCTTAAATGAAAAAATGACTTCATTTTTGGACAGTAGATGCTCGAATTAGTAATTGAAAGTAATTTGACAACAGTTTTCCAAAAAAATCAATTTTTCACATTTTCAATTTATTCAAAATATTGAAAAATCCTAATTCAGTTTAGCAGCATATATCTCAAGAACTACGTAAAATATCTCAAAATTGACTTCACTCTTGAAAAGTATATACTCCAATTAGTAATTGAAAGTAATTTCGTAACAATTTTCTAAAAAAATTGATTCTTCAAGAATTTATAAATTTATTCAAAATATTGGAAAAATCCTAATTAAGTTCGGCAGCTTATATCTCAAGAACTAAGTGAGATATTTTCAAATTGACTTCACTTTTAGAAAGTAGATACTCCAATTAGTAATTGAAAGTAACTTCGTAACAATTTTCCAAAAAAATCGATTTTTCAAGAATTTTTAAATTTATTCAAAATATTGAAAAATCCTAATTAAGTTCGGCAGCTTATATCTCAAGAACTAAGTGAGATATTTCAAAATTGACTTAATTTTTGGAAAGTAGATACTCCAATTAGTAATTGAAAGTAACTTCGTAACAATTTTCCAAAAAAATCGATTTTTCAAGAATTTTTAAAGTTATTCAAAATATTGAAAAACCCTAATTAAGTTCGGCAGCTTATATCTCAAGAACTAAGTGAGATATTTCAAAAATGACTTCATTTTTGGAAAGTAGATGCTCGAATTAATAATTGAAAGTAATTTGACAACAGTTTTCCAAAAAATCGATTTTTCACAAATTTTTAAATTTATTCAAAATATTGAAAAATCCTAATTAAGTTTAGCAGCATATATCTCAAGAACTAAGTAAAATATCTCAAAATTGACTTCACTCTTGAAAAGTATATACTCCAATTAGTAATTGAAAGTAATTTCGTAACAATTTTCTAAAAAAATTGATTCTTCAAGAATTTATAAATTTATTCAAAATATTGGAAAAATCCTAATTAAGTTCGGCAGCTTATATCTCAAGAACTAAGTGAGATATTTTCAAATTGACTTCACTTTTAGAAAGTAGATACTCCAATTAGTAATTGAAAGTAACTTCGTAACAATTTTCCAAAAAAATCGATTTTTCAAGAATTTTTAAATTTATTCAAAATATTGAAAAATCCTAATTAAGTTCGGCAGCTTATATCTCAAGAACTAAGTGAGATATTTCAAAATTGACTTAATTTTTGGAAAGTAGATACTCCAATTAGTAATTGAAAGTAACTTCGTAACAATTTTCCAAAAAAATCGATTTTTCAAGAATTTTTAAATTTATTCAAAATATTGAAAAATCCTAATTAAGTTCGGCAGCTTATATCTCAAGAACTAAGTGAGATATTTCAAAATTGACTTAATTTTTGGAAAGTAGATACTCCAATTAGTAATTGAAAGTAACTTCGTAACAATTTTCCAAAAAAATCGATTTTTCAAGAATTTTTAAATTTATTCAAAATATTGAAAAATCCTAATTAAGTTCGGCAGCTTATATCTCAAGAACTAAGTGAGATATTTCAAAAATGACTTCATTTTTGGAAAGTAGATGCTCGAATTAATAATTGAAAGTAATTTGACAACAGTTTTCCAAAAAATCGATTTTTCACAAATTTTTAAATTTATTCAAAATATTGAAAAATCCTAATTAAGTTTAGCAGCATATATCTCAAGAACTAAGTAAAATATCTCAAAATTGACTTCACTCTTGAAAAGTATATACTCCAATTAGTAATTGAAAGTAATTTCGTAACAATTTTCTAAAAAAATTGATTCTTCAAGAATTTATAAATTTATTCAAAATATTGGAAAAATCCTAATTAAGTTCGGCAGCTTATATCTCAAGAACTAAGTGAGATATTTTCAAATTGACTTCACTTTTAGAAAGTAGATACTCCAATTAGTAATTGAAAGTAACTTCGTAACAATTTTCCAAAAAAATCGATTTTTCAAGAATTTTTAAATTTATTCAAAATATTGAAAAATCCTAATTAAGTTCGGCAGCTTATATCTCAAGAACTAAGTGAGATATTTCAAAATTGACTTAATTTTTGGAAAGTAGATACTCCAATTAGTAATTGAAAGTAACTTCGTAACAATTTTCCAAAAAAATCGATTTTTCAAGAATTTTTAAAGTTATTCAAAATATTGAAAAACCCTAATTAAGTTCGGCAGCTTATATCTCAAGAACTAAGTGAGATATTTTCAAATTGACTTCACTTTTAGAAAGTAGATACTCCAATTAGTAATTGAAAGTAACTTCGTAACAATTTTCCAAAAAAATCGATTTTTCAAGAATTTTTAAATTTATTCAAAATATTGAAAAATCCTAATTAAGTTCGGCAGCTTATATCTCAAGAACTAAGTGAGATATTTCAAAATTGACTTAATTTTTGGAAAGTAGATACTCCAATTAGTAATTGAAAGTAACTTCGTAACAATTTTCCAAAAAAATCGATTTTTCAAGAATTTTTAAAGTTATTCAAAATATTGAAAAACCCTAATTAAGTTCGGCAGCTTATATCTCAAGAACTAAGTGAGATATTTCAAAAATGACTTCATTTTTGGAAAGTAGATGCTCGAATTAATAATTGAAAGTAATTTGACAACAGTTTTCCAAAAAATCGATTTTTCACAAATTTTTAAATTTATTCAAAATATTGAAAAATCCTAATTAAGTTTAGCAGCATATATCTCAAGAACTAAGTAAAATATCTCAAAATTGACTTCACTCTTGAAAAGTATATACTCCAATTAGTAATTGAAAGTAATTTCGTAACAATTTTCTAAAAAAATTGATTCTTCAAGAATTTATAAATTTATTCAAAATATTGGAAAAATCCTAATTAAGTTCGGCAGCTTATATCTCAAGAACTAAGTGAGATATTTTCAAATTGACTTCACTTTTAGAAAGTAGATACTCCAATTAGTAATTGAAAGTAACTTCGTAACAATTTTCCAAAAAAATCGATTTTTCAAGAATTTTTAAATTTATTCAAAATATTGAAAAATCCTAATTAAGTTCGGCAGCTTATATCTCAAGAACTAAGTGAGATATTTCAAAATTGACTTAATTTTTGGAAAGTAGATACTCCAATTAGTAATTGAAAGTAACTTCGTAACAATTTTCCAAAAAAATCGATTTTTCAAGAATTTTTAAAGTTATTCAAAATATTGAAAAACCCTAATTAAGTTCGGCAGCTTATATCTCAAGAACTAAGTGAGATATTTTCAAATTGACTTCACTTTTAGAAAGTAGATACTCCAATTAGTAATTGAAAGTAACTTCGTAACAATTTTCCAAAAAAATCGATTTTTCAAGAATTTTTAAATTTATTCAAAATATTGAAAAATCCTAATTAAGTTCGGCAGCTTATATCTCAAGAACTAAGTGAGATATTTTCAAATTGACTTCACTTTTAGAAAGTAGATACTCCAATTAGTAATTGAAAGTAACTTCGTAACAATTTTCCAAAAAAATCGATTTTTCAAGAATTTTTAAATTTATTCAAAATATTGAAAAATCCTAATTAAGTTCGGCAGCTTATATCTCAAGAACTAAGTGAGATATTTCAAAAATGACTTAATTTTTGGAAAGTAGATGCTCGAATTAGTAATTGAAAGTAATTTGACAACAGTTTTCCAAAAAATCGATTTTTCACAAATTTTTAAATTTATTCAAAATATTGAAAAATCCTAATTAAGTTTAGCAGCATATATCTCAAGAACTAAGTAAAATATCTCAAAATTGACTTTACTCTTGAAAAGTAGACACTCCAATTAGCAATTGAAAGCAAGTTCGTAACAATTTTCCAAAAAAATCGATTTTTCAAGAATTTTTAAATTTATTCAAAATATTGGAAAAATCCTAATTAAGTTCGGCAGCTTATATCTCAAGAACTAAGTGAGATATTTTCAAATTGACTTCACTTTTAGAAATTAGATGCTCGAATTAGTAATTGAAAGTAATTTGACAACACTTTTCCGAAAAATCGATTTTTCACACATTTTTCAATTTATTCAAAATATTGAAAAATCCTAATTAAGTTTAGCAGCATATGTCTTAAGAACTAAGTGAAATATCTCAAAATTGACTTCACTCTTGAAAAGTAGATACTCCAATTGGTAATTGAAAGTATCTTCGTAACAATTTTCTAAAAAAATCGATTTTTCAAGAATTTTTAAATTTATTAATAATATTGGAAAAATCCTAATTAAGTTTGGCAGCTTACATCTCAAGAACTAAGTGAGATATTTTCAAATTGACTTCACTTTTAGAAAGTAGATGCTCGAACTAGTAATTGAAAGTAATTTGACAACAGTTTTCCAAAAAAAATCAATTTTTCAAGAATTTTTAAATTTATTCAAAATGTTGAAAAAGTCCTAATTAAGTTCGGCAGCTTATATCTCAAGAACTAAGTGAGATATTTCAAAAATGACTTCATTTTTGGAAAGTAGATGCTCGAATTAGTAATTGAAAGTAATTTGACAACAGTTTTCCAAAAAATCGATTTTTCACAAATTTTTAAATTTGATCAAAATGTTGAAAAATCCTAATTAAGTTTAGCAGCATATATCTCAAGAACTAAGTAAAATATCTCAAAATTGACTTTACTCTTGAAAAGTAGACACTCCAATTAGCAATTGAAAGTAAGTTCGTAACAATTTTCCAAAAAAATCGATTTTTCAAGAATTTTTAAATTTATTCAAAATGTTTGAAAAATCCTAATTAAGTTCGGAAGCTTATATCTCAAGAACTAAGTAAGATATTTAAAAAAAGACTTCATTTTTGGAAAGTAGATGCTCGAATTAGTAATTGAAAGTAATTTGACAACAGTTTTCCAAAAGAATCAATTTTTCAAGAATTTTTAAATTTATTCAAAATATTGAAAAATCCTAATTAAGTTTAGCAGCATATATCTCAAGAACAAAGTGAGATATTTCAAAATTGACTTCATTTTTGAAAAGTAGATACTCCAATTAGTAATTGACAGTAACTTCCTAAGAATTTTCTAAAAAAATCGATTTTTCAAGAATTTTTAAATTTATTCAAAATGTTAGAAAAATTCTAATTAAGTTCGACAGCATATATCTCAAGAACTAAGTGAGATATTTCAAAATTGACTTAATTTTTGGAAAGTAGATACTCCAATTAGTAATTGAAAGTAATTTCGTAACAATTTTCCAAAAAAATCGATTTTTCAAGAATTTTAAATTTATCCAAAATATTGAAAAAATCCTAATTAAGTTCGGCAGCTTATATCTCAAGAACTAAGTGAGATATTTCAAATATGACTTAATTTTTGGAAAGTAGATACTCCAATTAGTAATTGAAAGTAACTTCGTGACAATTTTCCAAAAAAAAATGATTTTTCAAGAATTTTTAAATTTATTCAAAATATTGGAAAAATCCTAATTAAGTTCGGCAGCTTACATCTCAAGAACTAAGTGAGATATTTTCAAATTGACTTCACTTTTAGAAAGTAGATACTCCAATTAGTAATTGAAAGTAACTTCGTAACAATTTTCCAAAAAAATCGATTTTTCAAGAATTTTTAAATTTATTCAAAATATTGAAAAATCCTAATTAAGTTCGGCAGCTTACATCTCAAGAACTAAGTGAGATATTTTCAAATTGACTTCACTTTTAGAAAGTAGATACTCCAATTAGTAATTGAAAGTAACTTCGTAACAATTTTCCAAAAAAAATCGATTTTTCAAGAATTTTTAAATTTATTCAAAATATTGAAAAATCCTAATTAAGTTCGGCAGCTTATATCTCAAGAACTAAGTGAGATATTTCAAAAATGACTTCATTTTTGAAAAGTAAATGCTCCAATTAGTAATTGAAAGTAATTTCGTAACAATTTTCTAAAAAATTCGATTTTTCAAGAATTTTAAATTTATCCAAAATATTGAAAAAATCCTAATTAAGTTCGGCTGCTTATATCTCAAGAACTAAGTGAGATATTTCAAATATGACTTAATTTTTGGAAAGTAGATACTCCAATTAGTAATTGAAAGTAACTTCGTGACAATTTTCCAAAAAAATCGATTTTTCAAGAATTTTTAAATTTATTCAAAATATTGAAAAATCCTAATTAAGTTCGGCAGCTTATATCTCAAGAACTAAGTGAGATATTTCAAAGTTGACTTAATTTTTGGAAAGTAAATACTCCAATTAGCAATTGAGAGTAACTTCGTGACAATTTTCCAAAAAAAATTGATTTTTCAAGAATTTTTAATTTTATTCAAAATATTGAAAAAATCCTAATTAAGTTCGGCAGCTTACATCTCAAGAACTAAGTGAGATATTTTCAAATTGACTTCACTTTTAGAAAGTAGATACTCCAATTAGTAATTGAAAGTAACTTCGTAACAATTTTCCAAAAAAATCGATTTTTCAAGAATTTTTAAATTTATTCAAAATATTGAAAAATTCTAATTAAGTTCGGCAGCTTATATCTCAAGAACTAAGTGAGATATTTCAAAATTGACTTCATTTTTGGAAAGTAGATACTCCAATTAGTAATTGAGAGTAACTTCGTGACAATTTTCCAAGAAAAATTGATTTTTCAAGAATTTTTAAATTTATTCAAAATATTGAAAAAATCCTAATTAAGTTCGGCAGCTTACATCTCAAGAACTAAGTGAGATATTTTCAAATTGACTTCACTTTTAGAAAGTAGATACTCCAATTAGTAATTGAAAGTAACTTCGTAACAATTTTCCAAAAAAATCGATTTTTCAAGAATTTTTAAATTTATTCAAAATATTGAAAAATTCTAATTAAGTTCGGCAGCTTATATCTCAAGAACTAAGTGATATATTTCAAAGTTGACTTAATTTTTGGAAAGTAGATACTCCAATTAGTAATTGAGAGTAACTTCGTGACAATTTTCCAAGAAAAATTGATTTTTCAAGAATTTTTAATTTTATTCAAAATATTGAAAAAATCCTAATTAAGTTCGGCAGCTTACATCTCAAGAACTAAGTGAGATATTTTCAAATTGACTTCACTTTTAGAAAGTAGATACTCCAATTAGTTGTGTTGAATTGAAAGTAACTTCGTAACAATTTTCCAAAAAAATCGATTTTTCAAGAATTTTTAAATTTATTCAAAATATTGAAAAATCCCAATTAAGTTCGGCAGCTTATATCTCAAGAACTAAGTGAGATATTTCAAAATTGACTTCATTTTTGGAAAGTAGATGCTCGAATTAGCAATTGAAAGTAATTTGACAAAAGTTTTACAAAAAAATCAATTTTTCAAGAATTTTTAAATCTATTCAAAATATTGAAAAATCCTAATTAAGTTTAGCAGCATATATCTCAAGAACTAAGTAAAATATCTCAAAATTGACTTTACTCTTGAAAAGTAGATACTCCAATTAGCAATCGAAAGTAAGTTCGTAACAATTTTCCAAAAAAAACGATTTTTCAAGAATTTTTGAAATTATTCAAAATATTGGAAAAATCCTAATTAAATTCGGCAGCTTTTATCTCAAGAACTAAGTGAGATATTTCAAAAATGACTTCATTTTTGGAAAGTAGATGCTCGAATTAGCAATTGAAAGTAATTTGACAACAGTTTTCAAAAAAAATCAATTTTTCAAGAATTTTTAAATTTATTCAAAATGTTGGAAAAGTCCTAATTAAGTTCGGCAGCTTATATCTCAAGAACTAAGTGAGATATTTCAGAATTGACTTCATTTTAGAAAAGTAGATACTCCAATTAGTAATGGAAAGTAATTTCGTAACAACTTTCCAAAAAATCGATTTTTCACAAATTTTTAAATTTATTCAAAATGTTGGAAAAGTCCTAATTAAGTTCGGCAGCTTATATCTCAAGAACTAAGTGAGATATTTCAAAATTGACTTCATTTTTGGAAAGTAGATGCTCGAATTATCAATTGAAAGTAATTTGACAACAGTTTTACAAAAAAATCAATTTTTCAAGAATTTTTAAATCTATTCAAAATATTGAAAAATCCTAATTAAGTTTAGCAGCATATATCTCAAGAACTAAGTAAAATATCTCAAAATTGACTTTACTCTTGAAAAGTAGATACTCCAATTAACAATCGAAAGTAAGTTCGTAACAATTTTCCAAAAAAAACGATTTTTCAAGAATTTTTGAAATTATTCAAAATATTGGAAAAATCCTAATTAAATTCGGCAGCTTTTATCTCAAGAACTAAGTGAGATATTTCAAAAATGACTTCATTTTTGGAAAGTAGATGCTCGAATTAGCAATTGAAAGTAATTTGACAACAGTTTTCAAAAAAAATCAATTTTTCAAGAATTTTTAAATTTATTCAAAATGTTGGAAAAGTCCTAATTAAGTTCGGCAGCTTATATCTCAAGAACTAAGTGAGATATTTCAAAATTGACTTCATTTTAGAAAAGTAGATACTCCAATTAGTAATGGAAAGTAATTTCGTAACAACTTTCCAAAAAATCGATTTTTCACAAATTTTTAAATTTATTCAAAATGTTGGAAAAGTCCTAATAAAGTTCGGCAGCTTATATCTCAAGAACTAAGTGAGATATTTCAAAATTGACTTCATTTTTGAAAAGTAGATACTCCAATTAGTAATGGAAAGTAATTTCGTAACAACTTTCCAAAAAATCGATTTTTCACAAATTTTTAAATTTATTCAAAATATTGAAAAATCCTAATTAAGTTTAGCAGCATATATCTCAAGAACTAAGTGAGATATTTCAAAATTGACTTCACTTTTCAAAAGTAGGTACTCCAATTAGTCATTGAAAGTAACTTCGTAACAATTTTCTAAAAAAATCGATTTTTCAAGAAATCGAATTTATTCAAAATATTGAAAAACTCTAATTAAGTTCGGCAGCTTATATCTCAAAAACTAAGTGGGATATTTTCAAATTGACTTCATTTTTGGAAAGTAGATGCTGAATTAGTAATTGAAAGTAATTTCGTAACAGTTTTCCAAACAATTGATTTTTCACAAATTATTAAACTTATTCAAAATATTGAAAAATCCTAATTAAGTTTAGCAGCATATATCTCAACAATTAAGTAAAATATCTCAAAATTGACTTCACTCTTGAAAAGTAGATATTCCAATTAGTAATTGAAAGTAACTTCGTAACAATTTTCCAAAAAAATCCATTTTTCAACAATTTTTTAATTTATTCAAAATATTGGAAAAATCCTAATTAAGTTCGGCAGGTTATATCTCAAGAACTAAGTGAGATATTTCAAAATTGACTTCATTTTTGGAAAGTAGATAATTTTTTTATATTTATCTAATTTTAGACCATTTTCTTTTAGAGCCCTTTAAGACTCTTAAATTAATAATTAAAAGAAACTTTCTGGGTTGTATCTGGTTATGGATTAAGTGTTTATAGTTCATCATCAACAATGTTTATGCAAAAAGTATTTTTCTATCTAGTTTAGTTTTTGAGTTGTGGTTGATATTTGTGCTGATAATCCGAAGTTATCATATTTTAAGGATTTGTTGTTTTCTTCCAAAAATCTTTATGTTCAGGTTTTAACTGATGATGAATTATACTTTTCCACATCATTATACTCGTACGAATATAATAATGTGGAAAAGTATAAATACGAATTGTTTTAAGTGCTCTTCCCGTTTCTCTAATGTAGGTGGCCATACAAAAAAAACAGAAAAATATCTGCTATTAAATTACTTAATGGTGATCCCATCGGTCTCGTAATTAAGTTACTCTGATTTTTTGTGTAGAGTAGTTTCTTTGTTGGGTAAAATCTTTGAATCCGATAACAGTTTTCTAAAAATGTAATAAAGATAGCTATTATTTTTCCATAGCTTCATCCATTAGATCGGATCTTCCGTTTAATCGATTAGGTTTCATCATTTAGATCGAATCATTTCTGAAATAGAGTTGAATTGAAGTAATACTAGATCTTTTTTTAAATTTTGTATGATAAGGGGCAAACTCCAGATGTCTTAGGACGGCACTGTTTAAGTTAAATAATTAAAATCGACCTATTTCGGGCCAAGGAATCTGGCCTTACACGCATTTCGGAAATATGCTGTATAAGTGAAAAAATCGGATTTAAATTAATTTGTTTTTATTTTCCATTTTAGAAATCACAATATCGATAGAGCCCCGAAAGGTTTTCGATTTGGAAAGAGAAGTGAAAGACCACTTTACAGCGTTCCGGAGTTATTAAGAGATAAAGAAGTCGTGCCGAGCGATTTTCGCCGACAATTGTTGAGATGGTTGGAAAAAATTAATAAATTAAGGAATAATTTGCAAAAACAAAAAGGAAATATTAATTTGGATGAATTAAGAAGAAGGTTTTTGTATTTTGATAAGGTTTAAATTTACATTCTTCCCCCAATCAACTCTCACATCCAGACACAAAAAGTTATCTTTAAAACTATCTTTATCTAGGTATCTTTAGCAATAGACATTTTAAATCTTTACTTTACTGAATTGGATGCAATAAAAAAACCTTCACAGCAGATGCTAAGACTGAATTGGGAAGAAAAAAACTTTATATTAAAATTTGATGAAGAAAATTTTTTTTAGGAAAAAACTGGATGGCTTCCAGTTGACATTCTTTACAAATTATGTTTATGCCAACATATTACTTTTGATCAAGAATCTGTATATAACCTTTTAAAATATTTTGGAATTATGCAAGAAGATAATGTCGATTATAACGCCTTTGTTAAGTTAATCGATGTTAACGTAGAATTTCCTAGGCTCAGAAAAATCGATGGTTTCACTTTAATAATATTGAAAATAAAAATATGATTAATTTTATCTTTTTTAGATATTCCACAAAGAAATATTAATTTCGTTTCGACTTATATGGCGTCGTCATGTGATTATTTAGAAATTGATAACTCTGGTAAAAGAATGAATCATTTTAATTAATTATAACAAAAATTTTAATTACTTTAGTTATGCCTCCCGCTGGAATTGCAACTATAAGAATGGATTTAGATCACCCTACCGTTCCTCCTGGTCGTTCTAAAGCCGATTTAGATAATTTAGGTGACGAAACGATTGCGGGATCTATTATAAATCCGAGTATTTATACGAATTATGGATTGAGTCATCGAGATTTCTTTCTTGTATGTTAAAAAATACTTAAAATATTAATCTCTTGGTCTTTATGCTATCCCCATAGGGTTAAGTTTTCCTTGCCATGAGTCTAACTTGTGCAGAGCCGTCCTAAGATATTAAGGTTGGGTTGGACGAACGAAACGAGTACCATTTTCATACAAAATTTAAAAAAAAATTATTTACAAATTAGTTTGTAACGTACTCTATTTCAGAAACTATTCAACCCAACCCAAACCTGTATATTTGAATTAAAATAAATCTAGAACTAATATTAGGCCTAGGACTAGAATCATTCGGGTTTAACCATGTAAAAAGGTGTACAGCTAAACTTGAATGTTTCTAGTTGTAAATCTAGAGTTTATCAACAGGGAGGACATCCCCAGCAATGCATCCACTTACATAATTCATGAATACAATATAATTAATACAATATAGTATTAGGACAAGTAATATGAACAAATATCATCAATACAAAATAATAATGCTTAAAAAGTATGATTAACACGATGCCATTAACAAGTTTGAAAAGTAAAATCTGATCAGATAAAAGACGACAAATCGATAAATCGACGTTGAACTGATTCGAACTGCGTACAAGGGATTCCACACTACAGGACCATAGCTCAAAGCACTGTTAACAAATACCATATAAAGAGATTTAATACACTTAAAGTTGATGAAGTTCTTGCTCAATCTGATAACAAACCCCAGATTGCGTAGAACTTTCTTCGTTATGCAGGTGGTAACTCGTTAGTGCAAGATATTAATTTTGTTGGGTTTAGTCATTAATCTTATTGTGGATTCATGCAACGTGTTTTAGTTTTGGTCGTAGTCATAGTCATAAGAGTGAAAAGTTAAGGTAATAATAATACTCCAAGAAATAGCGAACTGCGTAGCCAAAGGAAGAAAGTTGCAGAGTTTGAGACGAAAGCATATCAGGTTGGAGGAGGATGTGAAAACAAGGGTCGAGTATAGACTTGCAAGAAAGAAATTGACAAAAGCAATAAAGAATAATAAAGGAGAGCAAGTGGAAAAGTTTGTGTGATGAATTAAAAAACAACATCTGGAAAACGGCGTATCGAATTGTAACGAAACTAATGCGAATGAGAGCGACAGAGAAGTTAGATGAAGAAACAGTGGTAAACTAATTCAAATGTTATTTCCAGTATTGCGAGAGAATTACAAGGAGAAAGGTAACGATCAAAGAACTTCATAACAGTCTGAGTCAGCTTAAGAGAAAAAAAGGAGCATATATAGACGGCATAACTAATGAAGAAAAGATGGAAGAAGAAGTCTCAATGATGAGAAGATAAGAGATAGAGCAGAATATTATAGAGGTGAAGTGGCAGAGAATATGGGAGAGCTAAGCGTACAACTAGTGGAAGCAAAACCGAGGGAGTGATTATAGAAAGAAGAAGAAAACTACAAACTATAATGCTTAGAGTAGGCCAACAAATCATTAAAAGCTTTGCCCTACGGGGATAGCATAAAGCAATTTGTGTTGTTAAGTTTTCCTTGCCATGAGTCTAACTTGTGCAGAGCCGTCATAAGATATTAAGGTTGGGTTGGACGAACGAAACGAGTTCCATTTTCATACAAAATTAAAAAAAAAAATAGTTACAAATTAGTTTGTAACGTACTCTATTTCAGAAACTATCCAACCCTACCCAAACCTGTATATTTGAATTAAAATAATTCTAGAACTAATATTAGGCCTAGGACTAGAATCATTCGGATTTAGCCATCTAAAAAGGTGTACAGCTAAACTTGAATGTTTCTAGTTGTAAATCTAAAGTTTATCAACAGGGAGGACATCCCCAGCAATGCATCCACTTATATAATTCATGAATACAATATAATTAATACAATATAATATTAGGACAAGTAATATGAACAAATATCATCAATACAAAATAATAATGTAAATAATAACAAGTTTGAAAAGTAAAATCTCATCAGATAAAAGACGACAAATCGATAAATCGACGTTGAACTGATTCGAACTGCGTACGAGGGATTCCACACTACAGGACCATAGCTCAAAACACTGTTAACAAATACCATATAAAGAGATTTAATACACTTAACCCGGGAGGACGCGCGCGTGGGTAGAAAATACCCGGCGCTTATTAAATGATGTGTATATTCTCCAAATGTCGATTAAATCGGGGAATCCCCTGTATACCTCTCGAGTAGAGTGTAACAGAAGTACCTATGCTCAGACGATATTATTATACCGTTCTCGATCAGTGCTAGGGTCTGATTTATGCGAAGTGGACATTTCTTACCCGGCGCGCGTCGATACGTGACTAAATTGTTACCATTTTATTTCTGTGTTTTGTGTATTGTATTAGTTTTTGGTGAATTGTGGTTATTATTGAACAGTTGTCGCATTATTTCATATTTATCAGTTTGAGTTCCAGTAAGTTAAAATTATAATAAATGAAGTAACTATAGTTTATTAGCATATCAGCATTTCAGTAGATAATGGATTCTCAGCCAGGGCCATCAAATATCAGTAAATGGGTGGATAGAAGGCCTTTAACTAAAAAAGATCAAGAAGAGGAAATAAGGAAAATAATGGAGGAGGAGAGTGATGACAATGAAATTCCCCAACTGAATCAGATAGTGAAGTTGACCACATTTCAGTAAGCGACCATCTTACCGACACTGACGCAGATGAACCATCAGAAGATGAAGGCAATTTTTACAAATCAAGCTCGGCAGGTACACCATCTTCTCACTTTTATCTGGGGAAAGATGGTACAAGTTGGTCCAAACAACATCCACCAATAAATGTAAGGACTAGAGCCCATAATTTAGTGACCCAACTACCGGGACCGAAAGGAAAAGCAAAGGATGCAACTACTCCTTTTGAATGTTGGAATTGTATGATTTCTGATAATATGATAAACCATATTGTCAGATGTACCAATATATACATAGATTTGTCGCGAGGAAAATTTGTTAGGGAGAGAGATGCCGCACAGTGAGCTGGATTAGGATGTTAGATGGACAAAATTATTTTATGTGTTCAACGGATATATTTGACATCTGAGAACATCAAAAAAGTGCTAACAAAATTCAACGTTAATTTTTTCGGTATTTAAATTGTTTCTTTTGATCTATTTCTTGATGTAGAAAAATGAGTGCATACATATTGAGTAATTGATATTAATATTACAATTAAATGCATTTTATCACAGTTAGTGTTAAAAATAATACAGATCTATGTCTCAAAATTCCGTCGCACTAAATCTGTTGAGTTCAAAAGAAGATTCAACATTAACTTTATACATTATTGGTCGTTTTGTTTTTAAACCGACGGAAATTCAAAATCGGAATCATCTTCCGATGATTCTGTGTTGCTACTCGAAATTGTCGGGCTTTTATTGGTATAAACCCGTGCTTTTTCTTCTTTTTGAAGCAGTTGTTGCGCTTCAGGATCAAGTTCTTTAGGGGGTATACCAGAAAATGATCTGAGGTTGGTTATTACAGGATCCGACGAAATAAGGAGCATGTGCAACAAATCTTCAGATGTGGTACTACGTGCTGTTTTTCTTGTGTGGTGCAGACGATATCTTTTAAAATCTTTATTTCTTGCTTCTTGAGCTTCTTCAGATAATTGCCCAATAGGCACAAGCGCGTGTTTTATAGCAAGAGACCCATGCACTAATATTTTATGTACAGTAGGTGGCATTCTGTACCAACCATACAAATCGACAAATAGTCGGGCGGTGTTAAAAGCAAATTCGTTATATTTCTTTTCATCTATGGGATATCCGCTGGAAATAACCTACCTCCGAAAAAAAGCAAAAGTTATTTTAAACGTTTTTTTTTTTTCAGACAAAATATACCTGAAGAATCGTCGAAAATTTTGAAATCAATTGTTTGTCAATACCCGTAGCCACATTCCCGGTATTTGACGTGCCACTTCCTTGCACCACTTTATCCACTTTGATGCCTATGGATTTCCACAAGGTTTCTTGTATTTCTTTTTTTCTTAAATCACACATTTTTTTTTCTTCTTCAGAAGTACCCCTCAAACTATATTTTTTAATTTCTAATTTATAGGCTATATGGAGAATACACTCCAAGAATTTTATCCAAGCATGTAAAGTACTTAGTCCATATTCGAGGTTATCCGTGTTAACATTTCGGTTCCTTACTTGGTCTAAATTATTCATTTCTGTGGGTTTACAGCCACACAGATAACAAGTTTGGCTTGAGGTATCCGTAAGGACATTTATGACTTTAGTGTCAAGCATTGTTAAGACTAATTTAAAATGAATTTTAATTGGTATTCCTGCAAAAAAATATAATGAAACAAGAGGACCAAAAATAATTTTTATCCGTGTTACCGTTAACGAGATATTCTAATGGTTGAAGGGCGGCGATTTCTTCTTTCATTTTGTTTATCTCTTGTTTTGTTAAATTTTTGGTTTCTTTTGCAAAGAGAAACTTTATGGGACGACAATATCTAGTCGAGGAAGGATGTGGGTTTTCCCATTGAATCACTTTTTCTTGGGTACCATTTGCAATTGCAAGAAATTGAAGAGGCACTGCAGAAAACATAAAAATACTATTGTTGGAGTAAACTATTGCTTCCTCTTCATTTTCTTCCGAAACATTTGAGTCTTCTCTGTGAAACAATTGCATGTATTCATTAACACCAGAAGTTCCATCACATCCCCATTTAAATAAAAATTCGAACTTTTCAAATTGTTGAGCATATACTTCATCCACTGGAAAAATTAATGTTTCGAATAGGCGCTGGCACGTTAAATTTAATAGGCTTTGTAATTTTATTGAAGCGCCTAAAAGCCATATAGATTAAAATTATACATAAGTATTTAATTCGAATATGTTAATTGTAAAAATTACTGTTTTTCATATTTACTTTACCTAAGTTTGTAATATTTATGTCGTCGTTTGAAGGGTAACATCGTCGCTTAGCTGCCCGAATTTTGTCATACGAAGGAAAAACATCAGCTTTTCGTTCCTTTGCTAATCTTGTAATTTTGTATGATTCTTTCGTAAGTCGACATTTAATCATATGTGCCAGAGCTTCATCTTCAGTAAAACGCACTACTTTATCTGTACCTTTTAAAGATTTTCGATAAACATTCAAAATCTTAATAGGGGTATCATTTGAAGCTGTAGTAGCTTCCCCCAACAATTTTGCAGCAGCACGTTTTCCTTCTTTTTGCAGTGCCACTTTTGCCGCGAAATAAATTTGATTTGAAGGAGTTGTAGCACGCAGTTCTTCTGTTTTACGCCTTTTGGTGCGATCGGACGCTTCTGAGAAACTATGAGAAAGTTGAATAAAAGCAAGTAGAGTAAACAAACTACGGATTAAGGAAATCATTACTGATTCTTTTACTTTGTTAACGGTCTACCGCTAGAAGACTTTATTTCGATATCTCCTCTTGTAGTGTTAAAGGCTCGGTCTAACCAACTTTGATGTTTAGCTTCGAAATAATCCAATCTATGTCTACATAGTATCAATTTAGATTTTAAATTTACCACAAAACTATGAATTCGACTATCCATCACAGGTCGAAGATTATTGTCCATTTTTAAGAGACTGTCTATATGTCCCAGTAAAAAATGTTCATTTTCTATTACTGATTTGGTCCAAAAAGATGATCTGTTGTCTTTCAAAACATTGTATAACATACGATTCGTAATTATAACTTCAGCAGTCATACTGAACTTGAATTATTTTTTTTACTCGTTACTACTCGTTATTACTCGTAGAGTGGTTAATTGTGGCTCTCAATTTTTTAGTATAGTAATTAATACTCTATATAAAAACGCTGTACAAAATTTGAAAGCGAACTTCGTCGAACTTTAAAAGTTATATTCTACAAAAATGTCACATTCATTTATTTTTAGAAAAAAACTGAGTGCACGAAATACGGGTGGTGTTCACTTACTTTTGGATATATTTTGATGAAACTGGATGAAATTTGTTCTTGACAGTTGTAAAAACACACAGCACAAACTAATTGCAACGAAAAATTAACTACTTACTGAAAATAACACCTGTAAATATGACGCGTTACCGGTCTTAATGAGAGTGTACGACTTAAGTTAATTATTTTGTTTTGAAGGCAGCCTCACGGCAAAACAGTTTACTTGATCGGTTTAGGATATGTGCTGTTTAGGTAAATGGACTTTTCAGAAAGAGTTTATGTACTTGGAATTTCCAAATTTAAACTTTTGTTTTTTTGGTTTTGTCCAGCTAGAATCGTAATTCAGCCTACTGTGTGCCGCTCCTACAGACCAACGAGAGATGAAAGCACTTTTCGGTTTGCTGTACTACGCTGGGGTACTGAAGTCTGGAAGACTCAATACAATGGAATTGTGGGAACAAGATGGATCTGGTGTGGACATATTTCCAGCCGTCATGTCTCGAAAACGCTTTTTATTTTTACTCACTTCTTTACGTTTTGACGACATACGTGATAGGCACACCAGACGACAAAGTGACAAACTGGCTCCCATACGTGATCTCTCCGAATTATTTAAAAACAACATTCAAAGCTCCTATGTTATTAGTGAGTATGCCACAATAGACGAAAAATTGGAACCTTTTAGGGGAAGATGCTCGTTTAGGCAGTACATAAAGAGTAAGCCAGCAAGATATGGCATAAAAATTTTTCTTTTGACTGACAGTCGTACATACTATACGAACAACTTTGAAATATATGCTGGTAAGCAACCGGAAGGTGAGTACAAGTTACAAAATGATCCTTACTCAGTCGTATGCCGTCTCATCAAACCAATTGAAAAAACTGGCCGAAACATAACAATGGACAATTGGTTTACGAGTATAAAGCTAATGAATGATCTTTTGAAAAATCATCACTTCACCTGTGTTGGAACCATCCGAAAAAATAAAAGGGAAGTACCAACTGCATTTGTCACTCCAAAAAATCGGTCTCGATATTCTAGCTTATTTGCGTTCTCGGAAAATAAAACAGTAGTTTCATATTGCCCTAAGAAAGGTAAAGTAGTTTTGGTGGGTTCAACTATACATCACGATGACTGTATCAACAGTGAATCTGAAAAGCAAAAACCTGAAATAATAGAGTTCTACAATTTGACTAAGGGTGGAGTCGATACTGTCGATGAATTATGTGGATTATATTCTGTATCCAGGAGGTCGCAAAAGTGGCCGCTAACTAAATTTTTTGGTTTTCTGAATATTGCGGCGATAAACGCTTACATTGTTTATAAAAGCAACAAGCAGGAACAAATTGCCCGAAGAGTATTCTTGAAAAACATGGCAAAAGAACTAGTAAGAGAACATTTACAGTTTAGGTCCACTATTGTCTCGCTACCCAGTTATATAAAAACAAGGATAATGCTTTTAATAATTTTACTAATTTTAATAAGTATTGTCGGGAAGGTGTCATGTTTGCCCAGGCCGCAAAGACAGAAAAACTAAAACCTGCTGTAGTGCGTGTAATAAACTCATATGCCGAGAACATTCTATACCAATTTGCCAAGGCTGTTTCGCAAATAAGGTTGTCCCCGTTCTGAAAGAAGATGAAGAACTGGAAGAAGAGGATGTCTAGGTCATTTTATCATTTTTTTATTATTTTTTTTTTGTTCAGTCTCATCATGTGTTGATTTGGTTTTATTGAGTACAATTTTATGTTCATTTATTTTAAATATGTTACAAATAGAGTTTATAAGTTCAGTTACACAATCCATTGTTTTATTTCCCGAAAGAATGCTCAAATAACCATACTTATACCCAAAATATTTATAAAGATCAAATATCGGGTAAAAATTACCCGGCGCGCGTTTTAACGTGAGAGCCAGAGACGCGCGTCCTCCCGGGTTAAGATGGAACCCAACCCAACCCGACTTAGCTTCAGAACTAACACTACACTTAGCATTAGATTTTTAATTAAAACCAAATGGAAGCCATGAAAAGTATTATTATTTTATTGTGTAAGTGCGAAATAAAAGTGATATTAAATAATACTAATAGTTAATAAAGATAATAAATATATAACATTTCGTTAATTAGCACTTGCCACTGATTTTTTGAAGGATTACTTTGAACGTTTTTAAGTAATTCTTTGTAATTGAATAAAGTTTAGATTTGATAATTTTGTAGTCCTGCTGTTGATGGAAATTTATCTACTTTTGACTGTGATGTGTTTCTGATGCGTATTGTCTCCGTATTTAAATAGTTGACGATAAATTGTTTTAAATTTAATTAATTGATAATTTTTAATGTTTTCTTTTCTGTAAAATGTAATGTGTTTTAACTTTCAATCGTGCCGGAAGAAGGACGGTCTACATTCGAAACAGCTGGCACTTATATAATAGAATAAAAATATTTTTCGTCGTTTCCATTTGGTTTTAATTTAAAATTTAATTAGCGATGAATTTAGAATCGATTTTGACTAAAATTAGAATTTGGGTTTAGCCTTCTAAAAAACGTACGACTAAATCCGAATGTTTCTAGTTCTAAGTCTTAGTGTTAATACTAAAACTAGGATGTAGGTCTAGTATTAGTCATACTTTTTGGTCTAGAAGAATTTAGAACAATCAAGATCTGAATGGCATTTAAAACTGGAACTAAACTTAGTCGAGTGTTCGTTCTAGTTTTACTTTGATACAACAATGTAAAACTAGAAATAACACTAGATAGTTAGAATACAACAATTTAGGACTGAATAACAAATAAAAATAAAGCCAACACTAACGATAGAGCTAACACTAGACCTAGAACGAAAAACTTTTAAGATTAGTTGTGCCTTTCTTAAGGCGGAAAGAACTTGAAACATTAAGGTTTAGAATTTATAACAATCAAGCACTTAATGGAAATTAAAACTAGAACTAATACTAGACCTAGTACAGAAAGTGATGATTTTCTCTGAAGATGCATAGTTCCGGTTTAACTCACCAGTCGATGTTTTTTTCCACGAGAGTTTTATTAAAATACATTAATGATACTACTAATAACAGAACAAGTAAGAGATTTATTCGGGTGTAATTTGTCCATTGTAACGTCAATCGTTTTCCACATACAAAGTGTTTGTTTCAGTTCATCTCTTTCATCTTCCTCGCCCTTGCTATCAGCAATTATTATTTTGCCCCTTTCAGCACGTTGCTGTTCGTTTTCCAAGATGAGATTTTCACGATGTGAATCCATTATCAGAATACATCATCAGCATTGACCATACATAAATATTTCATACATTCCATACATAAATTATTGCAGAAATTAAATATTTCTTATCACACTTTTTTCCTCCCGTTCTTATTCCGTCTCGAAACCTTCAATTGCACTCAGTAATAAGGTAATGGTAGTACTTTCTTCTATGAAGAGTTTAATGTTTTTTTCGTAATTTGGGACCAAGCCTTATCAATCAACAAAACTGCCTGATAAACGTTAGTAGTTTTTCCAAAAATTCTTTAATGGTAAATTAGCGAACTGGTGGCATCAAAACATTTCTAAAACATGTACTTCACATAGAGTTTACTATTCATTAGGCAATTCATCAATGGTAAAATGAAGGTGCTGTGAGATGGCAGATATTTCACCGTAATCCATCACCTCCTCATCATTAGCATTGGCTTTTTTTTATCACTCATGCTTCCTTTCGTTTTTATATATTGATATCTTTGATCGCACTCAATCCCCAGATTGACAACTCTTCACAAAGAGTTTAGTGCTCTCTTAATAACCTCGATCCAAGCCTTATCGAGCAACCGATCAGTCTGAAAAAGTTTATAACAGTTTTTTCAAAAATCTTTTGAATGTTAAGTTGGTCGAATTGGTGATATTAAAACATTTTCAAAACATGTGCTTCACATAGAGTTTCTTGAAATTTACACCAATTCATCAATTCCCTAGATAATCATATCTGATGGTAATAGTTTTGTCTACGAAAAGTTTAGTGTTCTTCTCGTAACCTTGGTCCAAACATTGCTCAGCTTAATAAAGATTAACAGTTTTTTTCAAAAATTTGAAGTGTTGAAAACGTCCATTTTTATATACACCGAAAAGGTTACGTAGATATACATTTACAATTTAATGTTACATATTTATAAAAAGTAAATATGTAGGTTTGAAGTACACATGTTAGTCTGCAGAATGACATATTTAGTATTCTAAAATAATCCTGACGCTAACAGTAATAAATTATGAAAGTTACCCTTGATAAGGGCTTAATACAAATCGTTCTCTAGAAGAGATTAGAGACTTAAACGAGTTGGCAAATATGTCATTTAATGCTTATATATCTTAGGAAGAGATTCCGTATTAAGAGTAATAGATGTATTATTCTCTCACGAATGTATTTTTTCTAAAAAACGATTTTTTAGTCATCATGAAAGGTGTAAAATGAATTGCCTAAAATCAATTGGCAATTGGCAACTGCTATGTAGATGGCGATAGATCCCGATTAAAAATTCAAAAGAAATGATTGTCAATAAATTGTTATAAACAAATTGCAAACACAACATAACTAATAATTAATTATTTACTTCAATTCAAATATACAGGGTTGCTAAATCAGTTTGCAAAGCACTCTATTTCAGAAATTATTCATTGTAGAGGCCTTTGTTAAAAAAATGTCTTCAAATGTACAGCTAAACCCAACCCAACTCTGTATATTTGAACCAGAGGCATCCTAAAAATATTCAGAGCTGGGTAGGATACTTTACTTTTCATACAAAATTCAATGCCAAAAAAAAAAGTCCACAACTCAAAGGGGACTTGTATGCCTATAGCCTATTACCCCTTAGGTTTAGAACACCACTGCACTTGTAATTTAATCCAAAGCTTCAACAAAAATATGACCAATCCTTTTATAAAAATTCCATTATTTTTGTTTTAGCCAAGACAACCTGAGTATCTGAAAGATCTTTTCGAAAAAGTCGGTTATCAATTCCCCGACGACACTTTTGAACAGCTTTGGAATCACGGCGTAAATCTCGACAGAACCGGCTTGGTTTGTATCGATACTTTTGATAAATTATTGGCGGCCACGATTCCGCCACCAACTTTTAAAAAAGACGAAGAAAACGTCTGTTGAAAACAAGGAATCGCAAAATCAGGACAAATTCACCAAAATACAAAGTGCTTAAAAAATTTATTTACACAAATTAATTCTTAAATAAAAGAAAATACTTACAATCGATATTTTTTTTCCTTTATGTTTTATTAATGTCGGGTTTTTCTCGATTCTTGACGACGATTTTCTTCTCTATATCTTTTATCGTCCTTTTTATCGTCTCGATGTTTTTGTTTGTCTTTTTCATCTCGGTATTTTTTGTCGTAATTTTCATCTCGGTATTTTTTGTCGTAATTCTCATCTCGGTATTTTTTGTCGTAATTTTCATCTTTTCTTGGATTTCTTTCGTTTCTAGTTGTGTTTCGTTCATCTTGTTCACCTTTTTTATATCTTTCTTCTTTCCTGTTACGTTCATCTCGTCTCCTATCATCATAACCCCTCTCCTTTTCATTCCAAGAAATTTGTTTTTGTTTAAAATCGTTTCTTTCAACATTCCTATCCCGATCATAATCTTCGCGAGTTGATCGTTTCGATTCAACTCTTTCAGTTTTCATTTTTCTTTTATCCTCAGTTTTATCACCAATCTTTTTCTCATTTAACACTTTTGATGCTACCTCTTTATTATTATCTTTCGATTTCTTACTTATGACATTTTCTTTCACGTTTAGTTTCGATATCTTTTTATTTTTTCGTTTTTCGTCCTCAGAAGATGATGAATCACTATCATCGGAGTCGCTTGATGAAGAACTTGAACTTGAATCGGAAGAACTCGAACTAGAAGACGAGTTAGAACTACTTTCTTCTTCTTCTTCTTCTTTAATCGGTAAGTCAATCGTTTTAGGTGCATTTTTTAAGTGCTCTCTTAATTCGTCTGTAAGCCCACCCAAACCAATTGATGTAAAAAAATTGATCGAAAACCGGGTGTTTTTTGGGTTATCTCTTGGGAATAACCCACAAAAATGTTCCTGCATTGTACTAAAATAAAAAAAATTTATTAAATAAATTAAATAAAAAAAAATTAAAAAAAAACTTACGCATCTTTTAACCTCCCATTTAATTTCCCCAACCCCATATACTCAGCAAGTTCTTGAAATAAGATTTTAATAAAAATCCTGCTTGAACTATTTGTGTCAACTTCGTTCAATTTCATAATTTCCAACACTTCCCATCCGATGGCGTCCGTAAAAAGTAAATGGGCGAAAAATTTGCTCACGTTTCGTAATTTATTTGCGTCCAATCGGTGAGTTGTTGCGTAAGTATCCTTAAAAATTTGCTCGAATGGGGGTACATAAACTTTATTGATTTGGCAGAAACGTTGGGCGAGTAATCCGTAAAATTTTTCATAAGTTCGCTGTTCGGCACAACAGTCTAAAAGAAAAAATAAAATTCTGATTGAAACTTATTCATTAAAATAATATGAGGATTTTAAATGAATCTAGAAGATTATTAATTTCAGAAAATCATAAAAAAATAGGTTAACTTAAATAATCTTTATCTCAAAAACGAATAAAGATTTTCCAATTTGGTTCTCACCATGACAAAATAGACACATACCTCTATAAATTTTGAATGTATCATTAAAATATCTCAAAAATTCAATTTTTGGTGATTTTTAATTAATTGAGACAGCCGTAAATGTTCACTTTGAATTTAATGATTTATACAGTAAGGCCCCAACATTCGCGAGGGTTAGGTTCTAAAAATACGCCGCGAATGTTGAATCCGCGAATATTGAAGCACTAGATATTATGAAGGATAAACTACTACTTCTATGTTCTTTTAACACGTTAACCGCCAAATGGTCACCGACGCCAAAAGTTTCATTTAATTTAATTTTAAAAATTAAAAATTTCAAAAATTAATAAATTATACATACTAAATAAAAAGCTTAAAATTGCAAAATAAAACGACTGGTCTTAAAACTTTTGTATTCGGAACTAATACAGATATTAAAATAATTACAATTGTTTAAAATATAAAAAAACCTAAACTCGATAGCAATAACAAACTGCAACAAAATAAACTAAAAAAAGAAATAAAAGTTAACATTTCTACTCATCAATAATAATTGCTTTAGAACACGATGGTTTAAAAAATGAAAGGATAGTAGGTTGCAATGCTTTGTGTTGCATATCCTTTTGAAGCTCTTTGTAAGGAGCAAGAAGAGTATTCAGACCATTTTAAAATTTTGTGCTTCGTTCCGTTGATGGATCATATTCTACTATTTTTTCAGCAAGATTATTTGCTTCTTGTATAAATAAATTAAGTTCCTTCAACGTTAATTTATTACATAGGGAATTACTATTATCTTCTTCATCCGTTCCTGAAACATTTTCTATTAGTAGCGCTTCTAAGTCTGCACTGGACAACTCTTCCTCTTGATTGTCCGAGAGGACGAGAGATTCGATATCAGCTGGTACAATGGTATGAAAATCATCTCCCGGTAGCAACCGTGCAGAAAGAACAGCTCTCTCTATTGCCTCATCAATTTCGCTTACACTTTGCGCAGTGTCTTTTTTCAACAGTTTTTTCCATGCATTACTTACGGTTGATACTTACTTTAATGTCATTTAAAGCAAGTTTTATAGATGTAATCGCATGGTCAATATTGTATAATTTCCACACATCTTTTATTGAGAAAACACTATCATTTTGTATTTTCTCATGTACAAAATCGAACATGTGCCGGATATAATGACTTTTAAAAGCTTTTATAACACCTTGATCTAAAGGTTGTAATAAGGATGTTGTGTTGGGCGGAAGAAATACCACCTCGACACATGGATGAACTAATTTGAGAGCATCTACTGGATGAGATGGGGCGTTATCCAATATCAATAAAACGTGAAATGCTAAATTTTTAGATTTTAGGTAACGCTCCACTTCTTTAACAAAGCACTCTTTAAACCACTCTATAAATAGCTGAGAAGTCATCCAAGCTTTTGAATTAGCTCGCCAATAGACCGGAAGAGCTTCTTTATCCTTGTTCTTTAAAGCTCGTGGATTAGCTGCTCGATATATTAACATTGGTTTTGTAATAAAGTCTCCGCGTGCATTTGCATAAAATAAAACTGTAACTCTATCCTTAGCCGATTTAAAACCAGGTGCTGTCTTTTCATTTTTTGAAATGTATGTTCGTGTGGGCATTTGTTTCCAATAAAGCCCGGTTTCGTCCGCATTAAATATTTGTTCAGGACGGTAACCTTTTTCTTCTATTAATTTTATTATTTCATCAGGAAATTTTGCAGCCTGTTGATGATCTGCTGAAGCTGATTCTCCACACAACTTAATGTTATGGAGATTAAAACGAGTTTTGAATCTTTCGAACCATCCTCTGCTGGCTTTAAATTTACAATCGTCCTCAGCACAGTCCATTCCACACGAAAAATGTTGATAAAGTTCCTTGGCTTTATCCATTAATCTAGCCCTAGTTAATGGTATATTTTTGCGACCATGGTCCTCAATCCAAAGATAAAGAGACTTCTCCATTTTTTCAATATTAACATCACGAACTTGTGACGTTACCTTTAATGATGACGGTATGCCACTTTTTACGCTATTTCTAATTACCTCTTCTTGTTTCTTTATAGATCGTATCGTAGATTCATTGACACCGAAGACCCGGCCTACTTCGGTAGCTCTTTTCCCTTCCCGGAGCATATCAAGAACTTGAATTTTTCTTTCTAGAGTCATAACTGACTTTGCATGTTTGGCAATTAAATTTATTTCCATCGCAGGCCTTTTTGTACCCATTTTGAGTACTGTTGTGAGATTAATTTATTGTTTATAAAATTATAGTAAAAAAACGGGCGAAACACTAACCTGAACGAAATACAGAACACAAAAATAAGCACCTAACACAAACATTAAAATCGATCACAAATGAGGGATTCCCAGAGAAACGCATATGTGAAGCTGGTTGCTTGTACAGTAAACCTACGGTAAACTTCGTTTTAAATTTTTAAAAAATGACATACATACTTGCTATGATTTCGCGAATAATCGAGTCGTGAATGTTGAAAAAGGCAGCAAAATTTAAAACGCGAATATGCGAATCCGTGTAATTTGAAGCCGCGAATGTCGGGGCCCTACTGTATCTCAAAAACGAATAAATATTTTCAAGATCCGCTTTCATCACGAAAAAATAAACACTTTCCTCTATAAACCATTAATAGTTCATTAAGATATCTTAAGAATTCGATTTTTCGTGGCTTTTAAAACAAGATTACTAATTTCAAAAAATCATAAAAAATTGGGTTAACTTAAATAAACTTTATCTCAAAAACGAATAAAGATTTTCTAATTTGGTTCTCACCACGGTAAAATAGACACTTACCTCTATAAATTTTGAAAGGATCATTAAAGTATCTTAAGAATACGATTTTTGGTGATTTTTAATTAACTTGTGATGGCCGTAAATGTTCACGTTGAATTTAATGATTTATATCTCAAAAACGAATAAATATTTTCAAGATCCGCTTTCATCACGAGAAAATAGACACTTTCCTCTATAAATCGTGAAAAATTCATTAAGATATCTTGAGAATTCGAATTTTCGTGATTTTTTAAAATAAAATTATTAATTTCAAAAAATAACAAAAACTTAGGTTGGCTTAAATAATCTTTATCTCAAAAACGAATAAAGTTTTTCTAATTTGGTTTTCAGCATGACAAAACAGACACTTGCCTCTATCAATTTTGAATGTTTCATTAAAATATCTCCAGGATTCGATTTTTGGTGATTTTTAATTAACTTGAGATAGGAATAAATGTTCACATTGATTTTAATGATTTATATCTCAAAAACGAATTAATATTTTCAAGATCCGCTTTCATCACGAAAAAATAGACACTTTCATCTATAAATCGTGAATAATTCATTAGGATATCTTAAGAATTCGATTTTTCGTGATTTTTTAAAACAAGATTATTAATTTCAAAAAATCATAAAAAATTAGGTTGACTTAAATAATCTTTATCTCAAAAACGAATAAAGATTTTCTAATTTGGTTCTCACCACGGTAAAATAGACACTTGCCTCTATAAATTCTGAATGTTTCATTAAAATATCTCAAGAATTCGATTTTTGGTGATTTTTAATTAACTTGAGATAGCCATAAATGTTCACGTTGAATTTAATGATTTATATCTCAAAAACGAATTAATATTTTCAAGATTCACTTTCATCACGAGAAAATAGACACTTTCTTCTATAAATCGTGAATAATTCATTAAGATATCTTAAGAATTCAATTTTTCGTGATTTTTTAAAACAAGATTATTAATTTCAAAAAATCATAAAAAATTAGGTTAACTTAAATAATTTTTATCTCAAAAACGAATAAAGCTTTTCTAATTTGGTTTTCAGCATGACAAAATAGACACTTGCCTCTATAAATTTTGAATGTTTCATTAAAATATCTCAAGAATTCAATTTTTGGTGTTTTTTAATTAACTTGAGATAGCCATTAATGTTCACGTTGATTTTAATGATTTATATCTCAAAAACGAATAAATATTTTCAAGATCCGGTTTCATAGCGAGAAAGTAGACACTTTTCTCTATAAATCGTGAATAATTCATTAAGATATCTTAAGAATTCGATTTTTCGTGATCTTTTAAAGCAAGACTATTTCAAAAAATCATACAAAATTAGGTTAACTTAAATAATCTTTATCTCAAAAACGAATAAACTTTTGTAATTTGGTTTTCAGCATGACAAAATAGACACTTGCCTCTATCAATTTTGAATGTTTCATTAAAATATCTTAAGGATTCGATTTTTGGTGATTTTTAATTAACTTGAGATAGCCATAAATGTTCACGTTGAATTTAATGATTTATATCTCAAAAACGAATAAATATTTTCAAGATCCGGTTTCATCACGAGAAAGTAGACACTTTCCTCTATAAAACGTGAATAATTCGTTAAGATATCTTAAGAATTCGATTTTTCGTTATTTTTTAAAACAAGATTATTAATTTCAAAAAATCACAAAAAATTAGGTTAACTTAAATAATCTTTATCTCAAAAACGAATAAAGATTTTCTAATTTGGTTCTCACCATGACAAAATAGACACTTGCCTTTATAAATTTTGAGTATGTTTCATTAAATTATCTGAAGAATTCGATTTTTGGTGATTTTTAATTAACTTAAGATAGCCATAAATGTTCACGTTGAATTTAATGATTTATATTTCAAAAACGAATAAGTATTTTCAAAATCTGCTATCATCACCAGAAAATAGACACTTTTCTCTATAAATCATAAATAGTTCATTAAGATATCTTAAGAATTCGATTTTTCGTAATTTTTTAAAGCAAGACTATTAATTTCAAAAGATCATAAAAATTAAGTTTTTCTAATTTGAATTCGATTTTTGGTGATTTTTAATTGAGATAGGAATAAATGTTCACTTCAGGAACTGGTCACTTCGAACCAGTTTCTTAAGAAGGTTGCAACATGGCATCCGAATTCCTACAATTTTAGCAAATTACAAACTATTCCTATATTACTAAAAATCCCAAAATTTTTCATTTGAAAAATATTACTATTTTCAAGTCTACCATCATGGAAAATAAAGAAGAAACGACAAAATTTTGTAATATATAAGAAAAAAGGTTTTTCTTTGAAAAATTAAAAAACTTTCCACCATCTGTTATGTAGAATTATTAGAAAAAGCTATTTACAAAATTTCATTGAATTATTTTAATAAATAATGAATGTTTTTTGTAATTTGCCGAATCGCATGGTAAAGTAGCCTCTTAAAATAATATGAAAACGATTTGAAATGAATTTAATAAAAATTACCTAAAAACATATGACATAATTCAATTTCTTGTCCAGGTTTTAGCTCCATTTTCATCAATTTATGGGCGCACTCCTCAAAATCCAAACTCGATTGAATCGTCAAATAAATCGTCCTTCTCAATGTAATTAAATTCGTCTCTGTATTATCAATAATATTCCCATCTTTATTTTCATCATCTTCCCCATCTTCCTCGCCATCTTCATCACTCCCTTCTTCACCATCACTCCCTGATCCCGAAGACTCACTATCACTATCCAATATCTCTTTACTCAATGTCTTATATTTCCCCTCATTTTCTTCGTATTTATCATCAAATTTAAATACGTTTAAAACATCCTCAGCATTCGTAGCCTTTACATCATCCAAAGTAATTAAGTGAGTAAATTGTTCTTCCTCATCAACAATATCAAGTTCTTCAATAATCGCGGCGTGATCTTTAAAACCGTCTTTTCTGATTTGAAACATAACCTCAATCATGTATTGGATTCGTTTTTCTAATTTTCCTTCGTGAAGGATGTTTCGCAACATCTCAAAAATTGCGTTTATCCCTTTACTTGAGACTTCGCTCAATTTTTGTCCAGATTCTTTAAGGAATGAAATTGCAACCTCTACGGAATCATCCGTTGGGGACTCAACGAGTAAAGTTAAAATTTCTAATGCTAAGATTTCGTGTGCAACTCGTTGGTTAACTAGATGGGCTATAAATGTGGCCCCTGAGATACATCCGATTTTATTGTTTTGTTTAAAACCTCGTTTAAATTGGAGTACAAGCCGTTTTAAAAGTAATTCCCCAATGCTTGGAAATTTTGAGTTAATTACAGCTACTAAGGCGGCGTAAACGTTTGTAAATGTTGGCGAGGCTGCTTGAGCTTGAATTAATGATTTACATAATAAACCACGGCCTCTTACAATGTTCTCGTGTAGTAATTCCCTTGCAATTATACCGATATTTGAGGTGTTTATTTTGTTGATATAACCGTGAATACTTTTTTTTAAAGCTTCCCAAGCGATGCGTTGATATGCAGCAGATGATTTATCGGTTATTTCAGCTTGCATCATTCGTAATTTAGCTGGAGGAATGTAAGCCCCTCCGGTTTTTGAAGTTAATAAGTCCACGGTTTTTCTTTGACGCGGTGTAATGATCGATTTATCTTCTTCAACTTTATCATCTTTTTTATCATCGTAATATCGTTTACCCACAACATTCGCATCTCGATATTCTTCCTCACCGTAATAACGTTGCGGATACTCTTCATCAGGTCTATCTAAATCAACGTAACGTTTTCTTGGGGGCCTCTCCCTTGATCTCGACCTTCTATCTCTTCTCGAACGCTTACTTTTATAATCTTTATTACGTGAATCTGATGAGGGGTGCTCTTTGCGTTTATTTGATTTATTCTCGGGCGATTTCGATGTAGAACGTTTACGTTCAGGAGAATTTGTTACGCTCGTCATTATTTAATCAAAAAGGATCACAAATCGAGATTAAAACGTTGACGCGTAAACATAACCTCACAATATAGTTTGTTGTTTCTTTAATAGATGGCGCTTTAAGGAATAATAATATATCTTTAAGGAATAATAATATATCTTTAAGGAATAATAATATATCTTAAAGGAATAATAATAATATTAAGGTCCGTAAAGCGTATGGTCAGCCAGGTTGGCCAGAGACTGAAAAACGCGCTTTGAAGGATATTGAGGGGATTGGGTCCATTACTATCATCTTTCAGTTAAATTTATCTTATAGATAAATCCATCCAGTAGCCAATCAGAATGCGTAAAATAGCCGTAACCATGGTAATAATTCCTTAGATATCTTAATCAGAAGATGTTACCATCTCAAGTTATCTCACAGATAAAAAATCCCTGAGATATCCAAAGACTCTAATGATATTTGGGTAAAATTTTTAAATTGGTAACCTTATAGTCAAAAGGCCTAATATTTCGACATTTTAACTAATTTTAACCACAAATGACATCGCTGAACTTAATTGAGATTTTTCCAATATTTTGTATAAATTTAAGCATTCCTGAAAAATCGATTTTTTGAAAAATTGTTATGAAACTGTTTTCAATTACTAATTGGAGTATCTACTTTCTAAAAGTGAAGTCAATTTTAAAATTTCTCACTTAGTTCTTAAGATATAAGATGTTGAACTTAATTTGGATTTTTCCAATATTTTGTATAAATTTAAAAATTCTTGAAAAATCGATTTCTTGGAAAATTATTATGAAATTACTATCAATTATTAATTGGAGAATCTATTTTCGAAAGATGAAGTCAATTTAGAGATATCTCACTCAGAACTTGAGATATAAGCGGTTGAATTTAATTGGGATTTTTCCAATATTTTGTATAAATTTATAAATTCCTGAAAAATCGATCTTTTGACAAATTGCTATGAAATTAGTTTCAATTACTAATTGGAGCATCTACTTTCTAAAAGTGAAGTCAATTTGAAAATATCTCATTTAGTTCTTGAGATATAAACTGCTGAACTTAATTGGGATTCTTCCGATATTTTGTATAAATTTAGAAATTCTTGAAAAATAGATTTTTGGAAAAATTGTTATGACATTACTTTCTATTACTAATTGGAGCGCCTACTTTCTAAAAGTGAAGTCAATTTGAAAATATCTCACTTAGTACTTGAGATATATGCTGCTAAACTGAATTAGGATTTTTCAATATTTTGAATAAATTTAAAAATTTGTGAAAATTCGATTTTTTGGAAAACTGTTGTCAAAAAGCATCTACTTTCCAAAAGTGAAGTAAATTTTATGATGTCTCACTTAGTTCTTGAGATATGAACTGCTGAACTTATTTAGGATATTTTCAATATTTTGTATAAATTTAAAAGTTCATGATAAATCGATTTTTTGAAGAATTGTTATGAAATTACTTTCTATTACTAATTGGAGCACCTACTTTCTAAAAATGAAGTCAATTTGAAAATATCTCACTTAGTTCTTGAGATATATGCTGCTAAACTGAATTAGGATTTTTCAATATTTTGAATAAATTTAAAAATTTGTGAAAAATCGATTTTTTGGAAAACTGTTGTTAAAAAGCATCTACTTTCCAAAAGTGAAGTAAATTTTATGATGTCTCACTTAATTCTTGAGATATGAACTGCTGAAGTTAATTGGGATTTTTCCAATATTTTGAATAAATTTAAAAATTTTCAAAAAATCGATTTTTTGGAAAATTGTTACGAAATTACTTTCTATTACTAATTGGAGCACCTACTTTCTAAAAGTGAAGTCAATTTGAAAATATCTCACTTAGTTCTTGAGATATATGCTGCTAAACTGAATTAGGATTTTTCAATATTTTGAATAAATTTAAAAATTTGTGAAAAATCGATTTTTTGGAAAACTGTTGTTAAAAAGCATCTACTTTCCAAAAGTGAAGTAAATTTTATGATGTCTCACTTAATTCTTGAGATATGAACTGCTGAAGTTAATTGGGATTTTTCCAATATTTTGAATAAATTTAAAAATTTTCAAAAAATCGATTTTTTGGAAAATTGTTACGAAATTACTTTCTATTACTAATTGGAGCACCTACTTTCTAAAAGTGAAGTCAATTTGAAAATATCTCACTTAGTTCTTGAGATATATGCTGCTAAACTGAATTAGGATTTTTCAATATTTTGAATAAATTTAAAAATTTGTGAAAAATCGATTTTTTGGAAAACTGTTGTTAAAAAGCATCTACTTTCCAAAAGTGAAGTAAATTTTATGATGTCTCACTTAATTCTTGAGATATGAACTGCTGAACTTAATTGGGATTTTTCCAATATTTTGAATAAATTTAAAAATTTTCAAAAAATCGATTTTTTGGAAAATTGTTACGAAATTACTTTCTATTACTAATTGGAGCACCTACTTTCTAAAAGTGAAGTCAATTTGAAAATATCTCACTTAGTTCTTGAGATATATGCTGCTAAACTGAATTAGGATTTTTCAATATTTTGAATAAATTTAAAAATTTGTGAAAAATCGATTTTTTGGAAAACTGTTGTCAAAAAGCATCTACTTTCCAAAAGTGAAGTAAATTTTATGATGTCTCACTTAGTTCTTGAGATATGAACTGCTGAACTTAATTGGGATTTTTCCAATATTTTGAATAAATTTAAAAATGTTCAAAAGATCGATTTCTTGGAAAATTGTTACGAAATTAGTTTCAATTACTAATTGAAGCATCTACTTTCCAAAAGTGAAGTAAATTTTGAGATATCTCACTTATTTCTTGAGATGTAATCTTCTGAACTTGATTAGGATTTTTCCAATATTTTGTATAAATTTAAATATACTTGAAAAAATGATTTTTTTGGAAAATTGTTACGAAATTAGTTTCAATTACTAATTGAAGCATCTACTTTCCAAAGTGAAGTAAATTTTGAGATATCTCACTTATTTCTTGAGATGTAATCTTCTGAACTTGATTAGGATTTTTCCAATATTTTGTATAAATTTAAATATACTTGAACAAATGATTTTTTTGGAAAATTGTTACGAAATTAGTTTCAATTACTAATTGAAGCATCTACTTTCCAAAGTGAAGTAAATTTTGAGATATCTCACTTATTTCTTGAGATGTAATCTTCTGAACTTGATTAGGATTTTTCCAATATTTTGTATAAATTTAAATATACTTGAACAAATGATTTTTTTGGAAAATTGTTACGAAATTAGTTTCAATTACTAATTGAAGCATCTACTTTCCAAAAAGGAAGTAAATTTTGAGATATCTCACTTATTTCTTGAGATGTAATCTTCTGAACTTGATTAGGATTTTTCCAATATTTTGTATAAATTTAAATATTCTTGAAAAAATGATTTTTGGAAAAATTGTTATGAAACTACTTTCTATTATTAATTGGAGCACCTACTTTCTAAAAGTGAAGTCAATTTGAAAATATCTCACTTAGTTCTTGAGATATAATCTTTTGAACTTAATTGGGATATTTTCAATATTTTGTATAAATTTAAAAGTTCATGATAAATCGATTTTTTGAAGAATTGTTATGAAATTACTTTCTATTACTAATTGGAGCACCTACTTTCTAAAAGTGAAGTCAATTTGAAAATATCTCACTTAGTTCTTGAGATATATGCTGCTAAACTGAATTAGGATTTTTCAATATTTTGAATAAATTTAAAAATTTGTGAAAAATCAATTTTTTGGAAAACTGTTGTCAAAAAGCATCTACTTTCCAAAAGTGAAGTAAATTTTATGATGTCTCGCTTAGTTCTTGAGATATAAACTGCTGAACTTAATTGGGATTTTTCCAATATTTTGAATAAATTTAAAAATTTTCAAAAAATCGATTTTTTAGAAAATTGTTACGAAATTAGTTTCAATTACTAATTGAAGCATCTACTTTCCAAAAGTGAAGTAAATTTTGAGATATCTCACTTATTTCTTGAGATGTAATCTTCTGAACTTGATTAGGATTTTTCCAATATTTTATATAAATTTAAATATTCTTGAAAAAATGATTTTTGGAAAAATTGTTATGAAATTACTTTCTATTACTAATTGGAGCACCTACTTTCTAAAAGTGAAGTCAATTTGAAAATATCTCACTTAGTTCTTGAGATATATGGTGCTAAACTGAATTAGGATTTTTCAATATTTTGAATAAAATTAATTTAAAATTTGTGAAAAATCGATTTTTTGGAAAACTGTTGTCAAAAAGCATCTACTTTCCAAAAGTGAAGTAAATTTTATGATATCTCACTTAGTTCTTGAGATATGAACTGCTGAACTTAATTGGGATTTTTCCAATATTTTGAATAAATTTAAAAATTTTCAAAAAATCGATTTTTTGGAAAATTGTTACGAAATTAGTTTCAATTACTAATTGAAGCATCTACTTTCCAAAAGTGAAGTAAATTTTGAGATATCTCACTTATTTCTTGAGATGTAATCTTCTGAACTTGATTAGGATTTTTCCAATATTTTGTATAAATTTAAATATACTTGAAAAAATGATTTTTTTGGAAAATTGTTACGAAATTAGTTTCAATTACTAATTGAAGCATCTACTTTCCAAAGTGAAGTAAATTTTGAGATATCTCACTTATTTCTTGAGATGTAATCTTCTGAACTTGATTAGGATTTTTCCAATATTTTGTATAAATTTAAATATACTTGAAAAAATGATTTTTTTGGAAAATTGTTACGAAATTAGTTTCAATTACTAATTGAAGCATCTACTTTCCAAAAGGGAAGTAAATTTTGAGATATCTCACTTATTTCTTGAGATGTAATCTTCTGAACTTGATTAGGATTTTTCCAATATTTTGTATAAATTTAAATATCCTTGAAAAAATGATTTTTGGAAAAATTGTTATGAAATTACTTTCTATTACTAATTGGAGCACCTACTTTCTAAAAGTGAAGTCAATTTGAAAATATCTCACTTAGTTCTTGAGATATATGGTGCTAAACTGAATTAGGATTTTTCAATATTTTGAATAAAATTAATTTAAAATTTGTGAAAAATCGATTTTTTGGAAAACTGTTGTCAAAAAGCATCTACTTTCCAAAAGTGAAGTAAATTTTATGATATCTCACTTAGTTCTTGAGATATGAACTGCTGAACTTAATTGGGATTTTTCCAATATTTTGAATAAATTTAAAAATTTTCAAAAAATCGATTTTTTGGAAAATTGTTACGAAATTAGTTTCAATTACTAATTGAAGCATCTACTTTCCAAAAGTGAAGTAAATTTTGAGATATCTCACTTATTTCTTGAGATGTAATCTTCTGAACTTGATTAGGATTTTTCCAATATTTTGTATAAATTTAAATATACTTGAAAAAATGATTTTTTTGGAAAATTGTTACGAAATTAGTTTCAATTACTAATTGAAGCATCTACTTTCCAAAGTGAAGTAAATTTTGAGATATCTCACTTATTTCTTGAGATGTAATCTTCTGAACTTGATTAGGATTTTTCCAATATTTTGTATAAATTTAAATATACTTGAAAAAATGATTTTTTTGGAAAATTGTTACGAAATTAGTTTCAATTACTAATTGAAGCATCTACTTTCCAAAAGGGAAGTAAATTTTGAGATATCTCACTTATTTCTTGAGATGTAATCTTCTGAACTTGATTAGGATTTTTCCAATATTTTGTATAAATTTAAATATTCTTGAAAAAATGATTTTTGGAAAAATTGTTATGAAATTACTTTCTATTACTAATTGGAGCACCTACTTTCTAAAAGTGAAGTCAATTTGAAAATATCTCACTTAGTTCTTGAGATATATGCTGCTAAACTGAATTAGGATTTTTCAATATTTTGAATAAATTTAAAAATTTGTGAAAAATCGATTTTTTGGAAAACTGTTGTCAAAAAGCATCTACTTTCCAAAGGTGAAGTAAATTTTATTATGTCTCACTTAGTTCTTGAGATATGAACTGCTGAACTTAATTGGGATTTTTCCAATATTTTGAATAAATTTAAAAATTTTCAAAAAATCGATTTTTTGGAACATTGTTACGAAATTAGTTTCAATTACTAATTGAAGCATCTACTTTCTAAAAGTGAAGTCAATTTGAAAATATCTCACTTAGTTCTTGAGATATGAACTGGTAAACTTAATTGAGATTCTTCCGATATTTTGTATAAATTTAAAAATTCCTGAAAAATCGATTTTTTGAAAAATTGTTATAAAATCACTTTCAATTAGTAAGCAGATGATGGTAGTAAACGAGCCTTAGAAGTTGAATCAATTTAATTTATCTTCTATTATGTACTGCTTTCTTAATGTTGATTGTGAAAAATACATGGTTTGATTTTTATTATTTAATCAAACTAAATACATATGTTTGAAACTAGTAAAATATTAGAAATGAACCAAAAATATGTGGATAATTTAAAAAACACAATTGTGTAATATTACACAATTTTATTTAACAATTCCCCAGTTGTATATTTAGGTTGCACCTGCTTATGAATTAAGTGTTTATAGTTCATTATCAACAATATTTATGCAAAAACTATCTTTCTATCTATTTTAGGTTTTGAATTGTGATTAATTTTTGTACTGAAAATCCGAAATTATGATATTTTGAAGATATTTGCTGTATTTTTGCAAAATCTTTATTTTCAGATTGTAACTAGTTATGAATTATGCTTTTCCACACCATTATGAACAATTTTCACGAATGAGGTTTTTGATCATCCATTTTGATTTTTGAATTATGAAAAAGTTTTGCAATAAAACTCATCAATTATGATGTTTTAGAGATTTTGACGTTAAACTGTAATAACCAAATTCTAATGCGTTCTGGATTTTTAGTGTGTATTTCGAAAATTTCCTCTTTATTCCCGCAATCTTGTCATATCTAGGTTGTAACTGATTACGGATTATGCTTTTCTGGTTCACTAACTATTAAAGAATGAAAAAAAACCTATTAAACAATATTCGGTTTTTTGAGATATGGTCGATTTTTGGGAAATGATATGAATGAAAAAGAGGAATCTTCAAAATAAATCTCCAAAACTGACAAAATATTAAAAAATCTTTAAAATAATAAAACTAAAATTAAAAATCTTCTAAATTCTTGTCCATTCAAAGCATTTTCTTGACCAAAGGGTTAAAAGAAAAATCCAAAAAGCCAAAATAAAGAGGGGGCAGAGCATTTGCATTCATTAAGCAAATAGAAAGATGATTCGGGTTCTGACTTTTTATAACAGTAGTTACAAAAAGTTTTCTTTTTCTTTTAATAGAAATTATATTATCATTTATTCTATCATGCCATTTTACTTTATACTAATCTTTTTCTTAAAATTATATGGAAAATTTCAAGTTTGTTCACCTAAAATCGATGTTGGGGGGGTTTACTTTTCATACGTTGAAAGCCTTCGTCTGGCCAACCTGGTACAATACCCTTTACAGACCTTGAATAAAATAAAAATTTAAAATATTTATTTAAAATCGAAATTATTTAAGAAATAACGGTTTTTATAAAAATAATTAAGATAACGCGTTTTGAATCCTTCTTGCGTGCCTACTTTTCGAAGCAACAAGCGCTTTTTCTAATTCCTCAGTAACGTGCAATAAATTAGTTAAATTACTTTGTAAGTATACATTTTCTTTTATCGTTTCATTTATGGGGCTTTTTTCCGTTGTTAAAGTAAGATTCATCGCAACAAGGGGTTGGCATTGATGTAATGAGGATCTCGATGCAACTTGAACTTCAAATCTCCAATCCAAATTATTATAATGCGGCTCGTGAAAAGACGTCTTTTTTAGGGCTTCCAAAATCTCGGCGTTTTTCGTTTCGTAAAAGGAGCTTAAAACAGCTTCTTGTTCTTCCGTGAATCCGATTGTGAGGATGCAATCGCGAAAATCCGACTCGTTCAACTAAAACTCAATAAATGAGGAAATTTTCAATTAAATAGTATACAAATTTTGTGTTTACTTTGTGTTTGCAACTAATTACGAGCAAATACACCAAGGAATAAACACAATTTTGGACATCCTCCGTTTCCCAATTTAACTTTTTTGCCGCTGTGTTATAAAGCTTGGGGTTTGGGCCATTTTGAAGGAAATCGATTGCGATTTTACAAAAATCAGTTATGACTAAAAAAAATTAATTAATTTAGAGGAATTTTATGGGATTTATAAAAGGGAGTTAAATAAGCATACCTTGAGTTGATTCATTTGACAACTGCTTTAAATGCTGGCGATGATCGTTTCTTAACGAAATTAACATCTTTATTATCGAAATAACGTGTTTTAACACGAATAATCAAAATAATAGCAAAAATTAGCAAAAATGTAAAAAACAGGGATATGATGACAGATTGTTAACCTCAAAATTGTCAAACAATATTATTATATGTTAATATTATTATATAAACTATATTTTCTATAAATAATAATTTAAATAAATACAAAAATGTATTTATTGTATTTATTTAATGTTTTGTATAATTAAAACTTTATTATATTTAAATAATTTGTATTTTGTATTAATTTTAAGCGCCACCTTTTGAAGAAGCCACAAAATAATTTAAAAGTCAAATCCTTGTTAAAAGATGATAGTAGACCTTGGTGAAAATATAATATAAATACAAATAATATAAATAAAATAAATATAATATAAATAATAATATATAATATAGCGCCATCTCTTAATAATATGAAGAAGTATTAGGTTAGATATAGATTAAGGGTTATGTTAAAAAAATAAAGTAGTAGTAAGAGATATATTATAAATAACGTGTATGCTATATTTGTAGTTAGAATAAATAATAAGTTAGAAAGGAATGTGTAATTATTAACGTAAAGGAAGTTAAAACGCTCTGCATTCCAACATTTAAATATACCGCCATCACAAACATCTTTTGTTATATTTTTGACAACTGTCAAAAACAACAAGTGCGTAAGTGTGTGTCAGTGTCACCGATGTTTTCTCATAATTCCCGTTGTTTAAGGCTTAAAAATTAATGCAAACGGATCCCAGGTAAGCGACATCACCTCGCATTCAACAAATTAGCAAGTTAAAATCGAAAAACGCCCGTAAAAACCGGTTAAAATCGTGATGTGGCGTCGATCGTAGCTGGGGAAAAACGGCGTTTCTAATTTGGCAACACTGACGTAAAATCTAACTGTCATTTTGTGTCTATCCGTGTAATTATATGCATTTCGCGTTTTTCATTTTCGGTCTCCTCTAAAGTGTAAAGTAATTTGTAAGTTGTAAATTTTCGGGGGTGGTTTTTTGAATGTGCGCCGGTTTTTTTTGGGTTGCACGTCGAATTAACTGAATAGTGTTAGAGGCCGATCAATCCGCGTCAAAAAGGTAGGTTAGGCTTTCTATCCTCCTCCGTTTTTTGATGAGGAGAACCTTGTTTTTTTATTTTATTCTCGCCGAATGCGTCATAAGCGCGGTATAAGGCATAAATTCTCCTTTAATTTATCAATTCGCTATTGACCTGTTGATTATCGATCTCTCTTTGTGTCGTTTTCTCCTTTGAGTTGATTTTCATCGAGGCCGTACCCTTGCAATATGGTCAGCTGATTTCCTTGCTCGTTTTGTGATTTTTCATTCTTTTTTAACTCGCCCTTGAAGATGGATTTACGCCCCCCAAAAAAAAATGATTTCTTTGTCATTAATTTTTTCATTTTATAAAATCTGATAAAGGTTTTTTGATAAGATTATGTGGAGTGAAAAGGGGAGATATTTTTTGTGTTTTTAGTGAAAGTTTATTAATAATCTTAATTTTGTATTTTTCTAACAACGTTTATTTTATTCCTCGAAGTGTTTTTTAAGTGTTTAATGTTTACCAAAGAAAAGCAATTAAATATTTCTCATTTCTTTTTGTTTTGGTAATAAATCTCGGCAAAGAATGTTCAAAAACAACATAACCTCGTTTATTGCTGATGTTAACCTCCTTATACAAATTGATTCCAAAATATTACATAAATAAATACATATTTATTAAAGCGAAAACAACGTTTCAATGCCACAGATATATTTGAACGTTGATCGAATAGTTTCATGCTGATAAGAGAGCCTTTTTCATTTATTAATTCAGTTATACATCACATTTAAATATGATTCAACTGGGAAATGTAAAAAATGGAAAGTTGAAGATGTGTTATTATTTTATTGCGCAAATCCGGTTTTAATTAATACATTTTATTACATCAATAACAAAAGGAAAAGTAATACAGAAATATCTCTTTTTAATTGCTTAGAAATGGTTAAAATTTATTGCTTTTAAATAAAATTGTTGCTTTAAAAACATTTTTAGACCACATAAATAGAGTGCTCTATAGTTGATATCTATGATCTAATGGCGGTGTATACTGCTCTCTAAATCTTTCATGTTTATTCTTTCATACAAGGTTTAACTTGTTATTAGGGCTTAACAGGTGTTAGAAGCTAGAATAACCTAAAAGAATATTTAAAAAAGATATATGAAGAAAAAAGTAGTATGTTATTTTAGTTTTCAAATGAGAATTTTGTTTAAATTTTGAAATTTTCCATATAATTTTTATAAAAAAATTAGTATAAAGTAAAATTTCATGATAAAATAAACGATAATATAATTTCTATTAAAAGAATAAGAAAAACTACCGTTAAAAAAGTCAAAACCCGAATCATCTTTCTATTTGCTTAAAGAATCCTCCGCCCCGTCGATTTTCAGGAATTTTAAAATTTATACAAAATACTAGAAAAATTCCATTTAAGCTCAGCAGCTTATATCTCAAGAACTAAGTGAGATATTTTCAAATTGACTTCACTTTTAGAAAGTAGATTCTCCAATTAGTAATGGAAAGTAATTTCATAACAATTTTCCTAAAAAATCGTTTTTTCAAGAATATTTAATTTTATACAAAATATTGGAAAAATCCCAATTAAGTTCAGCAGCTTATATCTCAAGAACTAAGTGAAATATATCAAAATTGACTTCATTTTTGGAAAGTAGACACTTCAATTAGTAATTGAAACAAATTTCGTAACAATTTTCCAAAAAAAAATCGATTTTTCAAGAATTTTTAAATTTATTCAAAATATTGGAAAAATCCCAATTAAGTTCAGCAGCTTATATCTCAAGAACTAAGTGAAATATATCAAAATTGACTTCATTTCTGGAAAGTAGACACTTAAATTAGTAATTGAAACTAATTTCGTAACAATTTTCCAAAAAAAATCGATTTTTCAAGAATTTTTAAATTTATTCAAAATATTGGAAAAATCCCAATTAAGTTCAGCAGCTTATATCTCAAGAACTAAGTGAGATATCTCAAAATTGACTTCATTTCTGGAAAGTAGACACTTAAATTAGTAATTGAAACTAATTTCGTAACAATTTTCCAAAAAATCAATTTTTCAAGAATATTTAAATTTATACAATATATTGGAAAAATCCCAATTAAGTTCAGTAGCTTATATTTCAAGAATTAAGTGAGATATTTTCAAATTGACTTCACTTTTAAAAAGTAGATTCTCCAATTAGTAATTGAAAGTAATTTCATAACAATTTTCCTAAAAAGTCGTTTTTTCAAGAATATTTAACTTTATACAAAATATTGGAAAAATCCCAATTAAGTTCAGCAGCTTATATCTCAAGAACTAAGTGAAATATATCAAAATTGACTTCATTTCTGGAAAGTAGACACTTAAATTAGTAATTGAAACTAATTTCGTAACAATTTTCCAAAAAAAATCGATTTTTCAAGAATTTTTAAATTTATTCAAAATATTGGAAAAATCCCAATTAAGTTCAGCAGCTTATATCTCAAGAACTAAGTGAGATATCTCAAAATTGACTTCATTTCTGGAAAGTAGACACTTAAATTAGTAATTGAAACTAATTTCGTAACAATTTTCCAAAAAATCAATTTTTCAAGAATTTTTAAAGTTATACAAAATACTAGAAAAATCCCAACTAAGTTCAGCAGCTAATATCTCAAGAACTAAGTGAAATATTTCAAAATTTACTTCATTTTTGGAAAGTAGATGCTTCAATTATTAATTGAAAGTAATTTGGTAACAATTTTCAAAAAAATCAATTTTTCAAGAATTTTTAAAGTTTTTCAAAATATTGAAAAATCCCGATCAAGTTCAGTAGCTTATATCTCAGGAACTAGGTAAGATATCTCAAAATTGACTTCATTTTTTGGAAAGTAGATGCTTCAATTAGTAATTGAAAGTAATTTTATAACAATTTTTCAAAAAATCAATTTTGCAAGAATTATTAAATTTACAAAGTACTGGAAAAATCTCAATTAAGTTCAGCAACTTATATCTCAAGAACTAAGTAAGATATTTTCAAATTGACTTCACTTTTATAAAATAGATGCTCCAATTAGTAATTGAGAGTAATTTCACAACAATTTTTCAAAAAATCGAGTTTTCAGGAATTTTTAAATTTATACAAAATACTAGAAAAATCTCAATTAAGCTCAGCAGCTTATATCTCAAGAACTAAATAAGATATTTTCAAATTGACTTCACTTTTAGAAATTAGATTCTCCAATTAGTAATTGAATGTAATTTCATAACAATTTTTCAAAAAATCGATTTTTCAGGAACTTTTAAATTTATACAAAATATCGGAAGAATCCCAATTAAGTTCAGCAGTTTATATCTTAAAAACTAAGTGAGATATTTTCAAATTGACGTCACTTTTAGAAAGTAGATGCTCTAATTGGTAATTGAAAATAATTTCATAACAGTTTGCCTAAAAAATCGTTTTTTCAAGAATATTTAAATTTATACAAAATATTGGAAAAATCCTAATCAAGTTCAGAAGATTACATCTCAAGAACTAAGTGAGATATCTCAAAATTTACTTCACTTTTGGAAAGTAGATGCTTCAATTAGTAATAGAAACTAATTTCCAAAGAATCGCTTTTTCAAGAATTTTTAAATTTATACAAAATATTGGAAAAAACCCAATTAAGTTCAGCAGCTTATATTTCAAGAACTAAGTTAAATATCTCAAAATTGACTTCATTTTCGGAAAGTAGATGCTTCAATTATTAATTTAAAGCAATTTGGTAACAATTTTCCAAAAAATCAATTTTTCATTTTTTTAAGTTATTCAAAATATTGAAAAATCCCGATCAAGTTCAGTAGCTTATATCTCAAGAACTAAGTGAGATATTTTCAAATTGACTTCATTTTTGGAAAGTAGACACTTCAATTAATAATTGAAAGTAATTTCATAATAATTTTCCAAAAAATCGATTTTTCAAGAATTTAATACAAAATATAAATTTATACAAAATATTGGAAAAATCCTAATCAAGTTCAGAAGATTACATCTCAAGAACTAAGTGAGATATCTCAAAATTTACTTCACTTTTGGAAAGTAGATGCTTCAATTAGTAATAGAAACTAATTTCCAAAGAATCGCTTTTTCAAGAATTTTTAAATTTATACAAAATATTGGAAAAAACCCAATTAAGTTCAGCAGCTTATATTTCAAGAACTAAGTTAAATATCTCAAAATTGACTTCATTTTCGGAAAGTAGATGCTTCAATTATTAATTTAAAGCAATTTGGTAACAATTTTCCAAAAAATCAATTTTTCATTTTTTTAAGTTATTCAAAATATTGAAAAATCCCGATCAAGTTCAGTAGCTTATATCTCAAGAACTAAGTGAGATATTTTCAAATTGACTTCATTTTTGGAAAGTAGACACTTCAATTAATAATTGAAAGTAATTTCATAATAATTTTCCAAAAAATCGATTTTTCAAGAATTTAATACAAAATATAAATTTATACAAAATATTGGAAAAATCCAAATTAAGTTGAACATCTTATATCTTACGAACTAAGTGAGAAATTTTTAAATTTTCTTCATTTTCGGAAGGTAACCCATCCTATATCACACTGATAACAACGTTATTTTTTATCTGCTAACCCACCCCAACTCATGTTAGACTGATAACAATCCTTTTTTTATGGCCAATTCTGTTCAGACTGATGGTATACGCAAAAATTAGATACTTTTTCATTTCTGAGCAAAGGGCTATTTATGAAAATGAATTTATTTTGTTGCTTTTAAAATCATAAGTTCTTCAAATAACTTATCGCTTTTCATTTTCCTTTTCACTTAATATTTTTTTGTGTAGAAACGCCGAGGTTGGTATCGATACCAATGATAAGTATTGATACTTTGCCCAACAGTGGAAAGAGGTTTTCTGGAAGCATTTCAAGTTTTCCAGAGGCAATATCAAGTTCTTTGGCAACATTTTAACTCTTTCCAGAGGCAATATCGAAACTTAAGACTAGAAATAATTAAAATTTTCTGAAAGCAGTCTTCTCGAAACATTTCAAGTCTTCTGGAAGCATTTTAAGTCTTAAGTATTTCAAATATTCCAGAACAAATATCAAATCTGAATCAAAGCATTTCAAGTCTTTTGGACGAAATCTACCAGACGCAACAACACGCCGTTTACAAGCATTTTAGTCTTCTAGAAGCAGTATCAAGTCTTCTGGAAACATTTTGAATGCTCTTAAAGCATTTCAAGTATTCTAGAAATGTTTCACGTCTTTTGGAATCATTTTAAGTATTTTACACGCAGTATCAAGATATGGAAGTATTTCAAATCTTCAAATGACAATATCAAAAGTTCTAGAAACAGTGGCAATATCAAGTCTTCTGAAAGTAGATCAAGTATTCTAGAAACATTTCAAGTCATCTGGAATTAGTACCAAGTCTTCTGGAAGCAATATCAAGTCTTCTCGAAGCATTTCAAGTCTTCCAATGACAATATCAAATAGAATGGATGCATTTCAAAACTTCTTGAAGGGGTGTCAAGTCTTCTGGAAGCATTTTAATTCTACCAGAAGCAATATTATGTCTTTTGGAAGCATTTTAGTCCTTTAGAAGCAGTATCAAGTCTTCTGGAAATAGATCAAGTGTTCTGGAACCATTTCAAATCTTCTGGAAATAGTATCAAGTTTTCAAGAAACAATATTAAGTATTCTGGAAGAATTTTAAGTATTCTGTAAGCATTTCAAGTATCCTGGAAGCATTTCAGGTATTCTGGAAGCATTTCAAGTCGTCTAAAATCATTTTAAATCTTCTAGAACAAGCACCAAGAATGTAGAAGTGTTTCAAGTCTTCCAATGATAATATCAAGTCTTCTAGAACTATATCAAAACTTCTAGAAGCAGTATCAAGTCTTCTGGAAGTAGATCAAGTATTCTGGAAACATTCAAAAAAAAAAACGTGGTGCTGAAAATTTTAAATTTATATATGTTATGTAGAAATATTCAGGAATTTTACCACAATTTATTTCATGAGTGGTTACGAGAATATTGACATAGAAGCAGCTTAAAGGACTTCAAATACTTCCAGCTAAAAGTATACAAGACTAATACATCTTTTCCTTAGAATCGCATCACTTGTCATCTGCCAAAGTTTGTTATAGTGCTAATGAATCGTCTTGTATAATTTGAAACTTACCATAGAGAAATATCTTTTCCCAACTCCAAAGCAAACTACTAAAGTAATATTTATACCAAAGGCCAGGACATAGCCCAAAGGTGTGTAATGTCACTATCTAATAAGTGGATGGGCAAACCACCCCGAGAGTCCTCAATCAGAGGTCGGTTGTTGATAGGGTAGCCCCAAGGGGGCTACCCCCTTGGTCATTAGCCCCCTTTTCCGGCGTGCTCTTTAACCTATCAGATAGTGACTTAATTATATTTCGTGATCTTCTCCAGTGCTAGGTGACAATACATGATAAATGCATACGGTATCTTGACGTTGTTGCACTTACCTTGGTACTTTTTCCTAAGGCTTTCGGGAGGTATTATGCAAAAAAAATAGTATACAAAAAATCTGTGTAGATCTTCAAGATTTTGTGCATATCTGCTACTGTGAGAGTGGTGTAGGTAAGGTATTTCTTTGAGAAAATGTATTTAGTCTCACACTCGTGTAAGGGTGAGTCCAACACAGCCTTACTTCATAGTAGCTCCAAGTTGTAGTCTTTTCATGGTCATCAGCGTCACCATACCACATAACGCTATCTTAATGCGACACAAGCTTTTTTGGCTCTTTCATCTACTTGTGATTTCCACGTTAACTTGCTGTCTATTTTTAAGCCCAAGTACTTAACCTCTTGGCAGATTGAACATTGGCAGTTTAGGATTGATAAGTAAAAATAATCATCTCAGTGTTCTTGGGATTGACGGAAAGAGTTTGTTTATTATACCATTTCTCAATAATATAGAGTGCTTCCTGCATCACTTCAAGGAGTACGTTAACATGCTAGCCTCTAATAAGGATTGTCAGGTTATCAGCGTAGCACACAGTTGCAAAGCGGACTAGTTTTAGGCGTTTCATTAGGCTATGGAGGGTGAGATTCTGCAGGGTGGTCTGGCCAGCTCTTAGTTTGACGATTCTATGCCTCAGAGTGCTCCGACGATACAGGGTCGTAGGAATTGTATTCTTTCGTTAATTCCGGAGAAGGTGGTTTTATTGAAAGTGCGGGGTGGGCTCCTTGTGGTCTAATGCATCAGCGACAAAGCTGATCACTGACTTTCATCCCATATCAATTCTTTCTGTTTTGCCAAAAGGTCTAGAACGTGCAGTGTACACACAAGTATACAATTATCTTGACAAGCATCATTTGGTAGATGAGATGCAATCTGGTTTCCGCCCTGGCCATAGCACCACAACCAGTTTGATCAAGATTACTGATGACATAAGGCATACCTGTGATCATCAACGACTGATTGGTCTCGTACTGCTTAAATTCAGTAAAGACTTTGATTCGGTTGATCATGATATTCTGTTGGCAATTCTCTCATCTATTGGTTGTTCTCCTTCTTGAACTTTCTTGAAGTGTTCTGGGTCCGCTGCTTTTCTCCATTTTTATTAATAGTGTAACCAAGGTTATAACTTCCAATTATCACCTATATGCAGGCGATCACCAAATCTATACTAGTAGTACAACTGTAGATAAGTTTCCCTCAACTATTAACCATCTTTATCGTGAACTTGGTATCGTACTTGATTGGGCTAAGCGTTTTGGATTAAAATTAAATGCTGCTAAAACTCAGGCCATTTTATTTGGTATAAAACTCATGAAATAGATTGCCCACTGGTGCTACATCGCAACTTGTCCTTGATGGCGTCAATATCAAATTCTGGGACGTAGTTAAAATTGAGAATAATGAGGGACTCAACACTGTCTTGGGGCCTCAAATTCTACATATTCTCGGCCCATCGTACTTTATCCTCCTCATATATGAATTTGGCCAATCTTCATTGGAGGACAGTATTGAAAGTAATTTTGATTCTCAATTCAGTGTGAATTTACAAGTTAATTTTTTTTGACTTTAGCCAAAACTAAGCCCATTTAAGACAACCCATTTCAATCTTGCCAAGTTCATATACTTCGACTTCGTTCTCATTCAAATCACTTGCCCATTCTTCCTTTTCTAGTGTAGAAACGATGCAATATATTAATTATAATTTTGATTCTCATTATCAGTGCGAATTTACAAATGTAGACCTTTCAGTTAATTAACTGGAACAGTGAGTTTTATGATTTTGGCCAAAACTGAGCCTATCTAAGCCAACCCAAGTCAATCTTACCAAGTTCATCTACTTTAACCTCACTCAAATCAATTGCCCATTCTTCCTTTCTAGTGTAGAAACACTACAGTTACACTCACTAGAAAGACTGTCATAAAACAAATTTTGATTCTTTGATCAGTGCGAACTTATAAGTGTGGACCTGTTAATTTTTTTTTGACCTTGTTGTAGCCAAAACTTAACTCAACCTATGTCAATCTTCCCAAGTCTAGTCTAGACTATTCTTCATTTCTAGTGTAGAAACGATGTTACGCAGCTATGTTCACTAGGAAGACAGTAGTAAAACTAATTTTGATTCTCTGATCAGTGCGAATTTACAAGTGTAGACCTACTCACTGTTCTAGTTCATTTTTTTTACTTTGACCAAAACTAAGCTCATCTAACCCAACCCAAGTTAATCTTGCCAAGTTAATCTATTTCAACTTCGTCCTCATTCAAATCACTTTCCCATTTTTCCTTTCCTAGTGTAGAAATGATGTAACATAGCTACATCCACTAGGAAGACAGCAATAAAAGTAATTTTGATTCTCTGATCGATGCGAATTTACAAGTGTAGACCTGCTAACTGTTCAAGTTCACGTTTTTTAACTTTGTTGTAGCCAAAACTTAGCCCATCTAACCCATCCCAAGTCAATCATGCCAAGTTCTTCTACTTCGGCTTCGTCCTCATTCAATTTACATGCCCATTCTTCTTCTTCAAGAATTTACAAGTGTGGACCTACTCACTGTTTCAGTTAATTTTGTTTTGATTTTGGGCAAGACTGAGCCCATCTAAGCCAACCCAAGTCAATTTTGCCAAGTTCATCTAGTTCAACTTCTTCCTTATTCAAACCACTTTCCCATTTTTCTTTTCCTAGTGTAGAAACAATGCAACATACCTGCATCTACTAGAAAGGCAGTAGTAAAACTAATTTTGATTCTCTGATCAGTGCGAATATACAAGCGTAGACCTGCTCATTGTTCCAGTACACATTTTTTGACTTTGTTATAGCCAAAACTTAGCCCATCTAAGCCAACCCAAGTCAATCTTGCGCCAAGTTCATATACTTCGACTTCGTTCTCATTCAAATCACTTGCTCATTCTTTCTTTTCTAGTGTAGAAACAATGCAACATACCTGCATCCGCTAGAAAGGCAGTAGTAAAACTTATTTTAATTCTCTGATCAGTGCGAATATACAAGTGTGGACCTACTCACTGTTCCAGTAAATTTTTTCCATTTTGGCCAAAACTGAGCCCATCTAAGCCAACCCAAGTTAATTTTGCCAAGTTCATCTAGTTTATCTTCTTCCTCTTTCAAATCACTTTCCCATTTTTTCTTTCTTAGTGTAAAAATGATGTAATACAGCTGCATCCACTAGAAAGGCAATAGTAAAACAAGTTTTGATTCTCTGGTCAGCGCGAATATATAAGTGTAGAACTACTCATTGTTCCAGTTCACATTTTTTGACTTTGTTATAGCCAAAAGTTAGGCCATCTAAGCTAACCCAAGTTCATCTAATTCGACTTCGTCCTCATTCAAATCACTTGCCCATTCTACATTTCTAGTATAGAAATAATGCAATATAGCTTCATTCACTAGGAAGACATAGTAAAACTAATTTTGATTCTTTGATCAGTGTGAATTTACAAGTGTAGGAAACAGGCCTACTTGTGTAGACCTATTCACTGTTTTTGACTTTGTTGTAGCCAAAACTTAACCCAACCCAAGTCAATTTTCCCAAGTCTACTTAGTTCGACTTTTTCGTCATTCATATCACTCACTAGAAAGACTGTCGTAAAACAAATTTTGATTCTTTGATCAGTGCGAATTTATAAGTGTGGACCTGTTAACTTTTTTTTGACTTTGTTGTAGCCAAAACTTAACCCAACCTATGTCAATCTTCCCAAGTCTAGTCTAGACTATTCTTCATTTCTAGTGTAGAAACGGTAACATCGTTGCCATTTCAGTGCCAATTAACAAGTGTGGATCTGTTAACTCTTTTTGACTTTGTTATAGCCAGAACCGTTCAACCCAACCCTAGGTAATCTTGCCAAGTCCGTTTAATTCGACTTGCTCCTCATTCAAACCACTTATTATCCGTGCCAGAGGTCAAGGCCCCTCACTTTAGAGATGGATATCTTCGAAATCGCTGGATGAAAAAAATTTCGGTAAAGTTTATTGTAATCAGTGAACATTTCTGTTTATCACAGTTTAATTTTTGGAAATGTTCGGATCCGCGGTTTTTCTTTTATCGCGAGTTAATTGAAAAAAGTACCCGATTTTTGAGAGTGGCGACAACTTTGTCTACTTTGCGATTCTTTTTTCTCACAAACTATTTCACGAAAAACTTTCAAAGTTAAACTGATGGTAACCCGATGAAGAATACATTGGGTTACATGCTGGTGACATACTTTAACATATTATGGTAAAAATCGGATTGAAATCCCTTCGGCCGTTTTCGAAATAACCGTATCTTACTAAACCGCGATTTTCCACGAAACTGTATGGAATATGGTTAAAATAAAATATGCTCCACATTAAGAACACATTGGGTTACCACCAATTCGAATTTGAATTGTATTCGTCAAATAATTTTTGACAAAAAAAAATCGTAACGTAGATAAAGTTGTCGCCACTCTAAAAAATCGGTACTTTTTTTAATTAACTAAGTATAGAAGAAAAACCGTTCATGTTCATTGATTACAATAACCTTTACCGCAATTTTTTTCATCGAGCGATTTAGAAGATATCGATGTCTAAAGTGAGGGGCCTTGACTTTTGGCACGGATAATGGGAATGTATTACATATCCATAATACATATTTACTAGTAAGAGAGGAATAAAACTAATTTTAAGATATTTCTAAGGCGTAGATCATAAAAAGCACAAACAGGTTGCTTCTAACAAAAAAAATACCTCCAGATATTTGGGATTCTAATGGAAAATCCTCTCAGTCCCATTTTGGTTACATTTTTGTAATCAGGGCGATGATATACATGATGCTTAGCATGATTATTGTGCATATCTATTTTATTGTGTAGAGTAACACTTTTTGTGATGTTATAGACGGTAAAGCCATTATAAATTATGACCACACTAATATTTTTGACTGGTACACTAAACTATGTATTATTTATTTAACTAACGATAGAACAAAAACCGTTCATGTTCATTGATTACAATAACCTTTACCGCAATTTTTTTCATCGAGCGATTTCGAAGATATCGATGTCTAAAGTGAGGGGCCTTGACTTTTGGCACGGATAATGGGAATGTATTACATATCCATAATACATATTTACTAGTAAGAGAGGAATAAAACTAATTTTAAGATATTTCTAAGGCGTAGATCATAAAAAGCACAAACAGGTTGCTTCTAACAAAAAAAATACCTCCAGATATTTGGGATTCTAATGGAAAATCCTCTCAGTCCCATTTTGGTTACATTTTTGTAATCAGGGCGATGATATACATGATGCTTAGCATGATTATTGTGCATATCTATTTTATTGTGTAGAGTAACACTTTTGTGATGTTATAGACGGTAAAGCCATTGTAAATTATGACCACACTAATATTTTTGACTGGTACATTAAACTATGTATTATTTATTTAACTAACGATAGAACAAAAACCGTTCATGTTCATTGATTACAATAACCTTTACCGCAATTTTTTCATCGAGATTTCGAAGATATCGATGTCTAAAGTGAGGGGCCTTGACTTTTGGCACGGATAATGGGAATGTATTACATATCCATAATACATATTTACTAGTAAGAGAGGAATAAAACTAATTTTAAGATATTTCTAAGGCGTAGATCATAAAAAGCACAAACAGGTTGCTTCTAACAAAAAAAATACCTCCAGATATTTGGGATTCTAATGGAAAATCCTCTCAGTCCCATTTTGGTTACATTTTTGTAATCAGGGCGATGATATACATGATGCTTAGCATGATTATTGTGCATATCTATTTTATTGTGTAGAGTAACACTTTTGTGATGTTATAGACGGTAAAGCCATTATAAATTATGACCACACTAATATTTTTGACTGGTACACTAAACTATGTATTATTTATTTAACTAACGATAGAACAAAAACCGTTCATGTTCATTGATTACAATAACCTTTACCGCAATTTTTTTCATCGAGCGATTTCGAAGATATCGATGTCTAAAGTGAGGGGCCTTGACTTTTGGCACGGATAATGGGAATGTATTACATATCCATAATACATATTTACTAGTAAGAGAGGAATAAAACTAATTTTAAGATATTTCTAAGGCGTAGATCATAAAAAGCACAAACAGGTTGCTTCTAACAAAAAAAATACCTCCAGATATTTGGGATTCTAATGGAAAATCCTCTCAGTCCCATTTTGGTTACATTTTTGTAATCAGGGCGATGATATACATGATGCTTAGCATGATTATTGTGCATATCTATTTTATTGTGTAGAGTAACACTTTTTGTGATGTTATAGACGGTAAAGCCATTATAAATTATGACCACACTAATATTTTTGACTGGTACACTAAACTATGTATTATTTATTTAACTAACGATAGAACAAAAACCGTTCATGTTCATTGATTACAATAACCTTTACCGCAATTTTTTTCATCGAGCGATTTCGAAGATATCGATGTCTAAAGTGAGGGGCCTTGACTTTTGGCACGGATAATGGGAATGTATTACATATCCATAATACATATTTACTAGTAAGAGAGGAATAAAACTAATTTTAAGATATTTCTAAGGCGTAGATCATAAAAAGCACAAACAGGTTGCTTCTAACAAAAAAAATACCTCCAGATATTTGGGATTCTAATGGAAAATCCTCTCAGTCCCATTTTGGTTACATTTTTGTAATCAGGGCGATGATATACATGATGCTTAGCATGATTATTGTGCATATCTATTTTATTGTGTAGAGTAACACTTTTTGTGATGTTATAGACGGTAAAGCCATTATAAATTATGACCACACTAATATTTTTGACTGGTACATTAAACTATGTATTATTTATTTAACTAACGATAGAACAAAAACCGTTCATGTTCATTGATTACAATAACCTTTACCGCAATTTTTTTCATCGAGATTTCGAAGATATCGATGTCTAAAGTGAGGGGCCTTGACTTTTGGCACGGATAATGGGAATGTATTACATATTCATAATACATATTTACTAGTAAGAGAGGAATAAAACTAATTTTAAGATATTTCTAAGGCGTAGATCATAAAAAGCACAAACAGGTTGCTTCTAACAAAAAAAAAAATACCTCCAGATATTTGGGATTCTAATGGAAAATCCTCTCAGTCCCATTTTGGTTACATTTTAGTAATCAGGGCGATGATATACATGATGCTTAGCATGATTATTGTGCATATCTATTTTATTGTGTAGAGTAACACTTTTTGTGATGTTATAGACGGTAAAGCCATTATAAATTATGACCACACTAATATTTTTGACTGGTACACTAAACTATGTATTATTTATTCCATTATTGCCTTTAGAGCGACTTGACTATGAAAATGTTCATCGATACACCTTTCTGCCCCTTATCCAAGTTCAAAACGAAGCAAAATACGAATTAATGAGCAACTTAATGCAGCAATTTGATAATGGACGCCTTTAAAATTTGATGATTTAGAAGAATTATATTTTGAAGCAAAATCTGTAATGAAATAGACCTTTAGATCGAGAAATTTTACCCATCCCATTTTTTTTTTTTGATATTTCATCGATAACAATAATTGATTTTCGGAACTAATCTTTTTTCGCTAATTGAATTGTTGTTACTCCCATTTTATCATCTATTTACATTCGAAATTATCGCATCGATTAAAGTGTGAAATAAAATAAAATGGGGCGTTGTTTATTCCCTTTAAAAATGACGCAAGACGACGTCACGTTTCACGTTTAACTACTAAATTTGAATCTCATTATATCTCGTTTAATATAATACCTAGTTGCCGTTGTATTTTATTTCTCGATTTAAGGACAAGTTATTTTATTAAATAATCATTCTTGTATGATAGAAAAAAATTTATTATGTTAATTAGACCCAGAATAAGTAAATGATTAAATAATGATAACGTTCGTTTTAAGGTTATGATTTTTTTTTGTTGTAATTTTAGTTATCTTATCAGTTTGAGTGCCCCTTTGCCCTTTCCACCATCAAAATAATTAAATAACGGAAAAATAATTTAATTCAATTTTTTTAACGTCTTTATTGTCTTTACGAATTAAGAAAAGGTAATAATAATAATTAACTTTTAACCTTTCGTTAGATGTTTCGAAATGACCTTGTGCTTACGTGATAAAATAATCCCAAGATTATGATTACCAAAAATAGCTCTTTGTGTTATTGTTGAATTGGTTTTAACCGATTTTATTTTGCAATAAAAAAGAGTTATGCAAAAATTGTTGATATAAAAAAAATCAACACTTTTTTCCCAATTCGTTCAAATTATAACCACTTTAATTAATTTTAAAAAATAACAGAAAATTCTAGAAATAATTTTTTTATTGCTTATTTATTTATTTGTCATTGTTATTTATTTATTTATTTATGTATTTATACAGACCAAATAATCACAAGATAACCATATCTTTTTAAAAATTATGACGCAATTTGAACGTTACTTTTTAATAATGAGTCAGGTATGCTAAGAATGTTGTTAATTTAAAACGATTCTAACGGAAATTGGTTGTATAAGAAATTTGTTCTCTGTTACATAAACAATTTTAAAATTGGTTGTCCAAAATATTAAGCACATAACTTATTGTTATAATTAGAGATGCTATAGGAGAATAATATTTATAAACGAGCAATGCAAGTAATAAAGGAAGTGAATCAAAATGTTGTAATTACTAAATTCCTTCTTGTAATAGTGCTGTGAGCAATTCTGTTTAAAATTCTAATAATTATAAATCATACATTTCTGGTATTTGTTTCATTTTAGAAACAAATAAAGTTAATAAATAGAAATTTTTGAATATGATGAGCCATTGAGGTCCACTTCGTTGCCCAAAGCAATGAGATATCAATGGAATGATGAATTTGCTATAAAGAACAATTTAACACATAACGTTTTGACTCATATCGATTTTTAAAATATTAAAAATTTAATTTTATAAAATAATTGGTGAGGATGTTGTTGGCAAGTATTGATTTAGAGATTATTATGGGTTAACATAGATTCATTAATTAATTATTACGCTGTCATTCATTTCTATGATTATTCATTATTAAAGTTATATTTTTAGGTTTTCTGTTAAAATCACTTAAAGTCCTTACAAAATGGCTTTTCAATTCTTTTAATTTTTTTAATAAGTTAAGGTAAAAACCTTTATTTTATTCCAATTATTCGCCTACAAATAAAAATCAAAATCTGTTTGGTTTTTTTGAATAACAAAATTTAAATCGATTTCATGATATAACAAAATTCTTTGCTTTTTAATAATTGAAGAGTTGGGTGAAAAAACGAGGTAGTTCGATTTTAGACAATTATAGGCTATTACAGACATGTTTTAGACAGTTTTTAATAATTTTAGACAATCAGAAGCTCTTATAGACAAATTTAAGACAGTTTTCGATGATTTTGGATATCTTTAGACAATGATTAGCTATTAGAAATACACTGCCGATAATTTTTGAATGATTTTAGACAACTTGTGGATTATTTTAGACAATTATGGGCTATTAGAGACATGTTTTAGACAGTTTTTGAATAATTTTAGACAACTTGTGGATGATTTTAGAAAACTTTAGACAATTATGGGCTATTAAAGACATATTTTAGACAGTTAGATTTTAGACATCTTTAGACAATCATAAGCTATTAGAGACATATTTTAGACAGTTTCTGATGATTTTAGACATCCTTAAACAATTATTAACTATTAGAAATATACTGCAGATAAATTTTGAATAATTTTAGACAACTTTAGACAATTATAGGCTATTAGATACATATTTTAGACTGTTTTTGATGATTTCGAACAGCTTTAGACAAGTTTAGACAACTGAATTAAATTTAGATAACGTTGGACGATTTTAGACAACTTGTGGATGATTCTGAACTATTGTAGGATGATTTTAGGCGGTCACTTTACAAACTGGTAGATGATTTTAGATATCTTTAGACAGTTATGGGCTATTGTAACTGTCTAAAGACTTGAAACTTCTAATTGCTTCTACAAGACTTGAAATGCTTAGAAAAAAATGCTTCGAGAAGACTTGATATTGCTTTCAGATTTGCAATGCTTCTAAAAAACTTAATTCTGCTTCTAGAAGCATTGAAATGCTTTCAGAAGACATGATACTGCCTCTAGAATATTTGAAATGTTTCCAAAAAAACTCAATACTAAAAGCCTTGAAATGCTTCCGGATGATTTAATATTGCTTCTGGAAGACTTGAAATGCTTCTAGAAGACTTGCTATTGTTTCCAAGAAACTTGACGTTGCTTCCAGAAGACTTGAAATATTTCCAGAGAACCTGGTATTGCTTCTAGAAGACTTGAAGTACTTCCAGAAGATTTACAATGCTTCTAGAAGTTTTAATACGGCTTCTAGAAGCCTTGATATTATCTCTAGAATATTTGAGATCCTTTCCAGAATACTTGGTAGTGTTTCCAGAAGATTTTGTATTGCCTCTGGAACATTTGAAATGCTTCCAGAAGACTATGTTGCCTCTAGAATACTTGAAATACTTCCAGAAGACTTGATACTACTTCTAGAAGCTTTGCTATTGTTTCCAGAAAACTTGATGTTGCTTCCAGAAGACTTGAAATATTTCCAAAAGACCTGGTATTGCTTCTAAAAGACTTGAAGTAATCCAGAAGATTTGCAATGCTTCTAGAAGTTTTAATACTGCCTCTAGAGGCCTTGATACTACCTCTAGAATATTTGAGATCCATTCCAGAATACTTGGTACTGCTTCCAGAAGATTTGATATTGCCTCTGGAAGAATTAAAATGCTTCCAGAACACTTGATATTATTTCCAGAATATTTTGAATATTTACAGAAGACCTGATATTGTTTCCAGAAGACCTGAAGTGCTTCCAGAAGATCTGCAATGCCTCTAGAAGCCTTGAAATACTTCCAGAAGATTTGATACTGCTTCTGGAAGCCCTGATATTGCTTCCAGAAGACTTGATATTGTTTCCAGAAGGTTTGAAAAACTTACCGAAAACCTGATATTGTTACCAGAAGAACTGAAGTGCTTCTAGAAGACTTGCAATGCTTTTAGAAGCCTTGAAATACTTCCACAAGACTTAATACTGCTTCTAGAAGTCCTGATATTGCTTCCAGAAGACTTGATATTGCCTGTAGAAGCCTTGAAATACTTCTAGAATACTTGATACTGCTGCTAGAAGCCCTGATATTGCTTCCAGAAGAAAGAAATAAATATATGGAGAGCAAATAATGTTACTGGTAAAACAGGAGATGATCAATACAATAAAAAAATAATGTTTTTCAGTTTGAGAAAGACTCAAAACCTGTGTATACCTTAAATTGATGACCATAAAATCATCAAAATTTTCATAACATTATCAAAATTTTCATAAAATCATCAAAATTTTCCTAAAATCATAAAAAATTGTTTAAAATCATTCAAAATACAAAACCATCAAAAACTGTCTAAAATTCATCTCTAATAGCCTATAATTGCATAAAGATGTCTAAAATCATCTTGTATCTAGTACTCTAGTTTGTAAAACGATCCAGAATTTGCCTAACTATCCCATAATTGTCTAAAGATATCTAAAATGATCAAAAACTGAATAAAATATGCCTTTAATCAAATTTTCTGGAAGCATTTCAAATATTCTAGGATTAATATTAAATTTTCTGGAAGCATTTCAAGACTTCTGAAGCAGTATTAAGTCTTCTAGAAGCATTGCAAATCTTCTGGAAACACTTCAAGTGTTCTGGTGCAATATCACGTCTTCTATGAATATTTCAAGTCTTTTGAAAGCAACATCAAGTCTTCTGAAAACAATATCAGGGCTTCTAGAAGCAGTATTAAGTCTTCTGGAAGTATTTCAAGGCTTCTAGAAGCATTGCAACTCTTCTGGAAACACTTCAGGTCTTCTGTAAGTATTTCAAATATTCTGGAAGCAATATTGGGGATTCTAGAATTAATATCAAGTCTTCTGGAAGCGTTGCAACTCTTCTGGAAGCACTTCAGGTCTGATGGTAACAGTATCAGGTCTTCTGTAAGTATTTCAAATCTTCTGGAAATAATATCAAGTCTTCTGAAAGCAATATCAGGGCTTTTAGAAGCAGTTATCAAGTCTTCTGGAAGTATTTCAAGGTTTCTAGAAACATTGCAAATCTTTTGGAAGCACTGCAGGCCTTCTGGAAATAATATCAGGTCTTTGTAAGTATTTCAAACATTCTGGAAGTAATATCAGGGTTTCTAGAATTAATATCAAGTCTTCTGGAAGCAATGGCAGGGCTTCTAGAAGCAATATCAGGTCTTCTGAAAGTATTTCAAGTATTCTAGAGGCAATATCAAGTCTCCTGGAAGTATTTGAAGGCTTGTAGAGGCATTGCAAATCTTCTGGAAGCACTTCAGGTCTTCTGAAAACAATATTAGGTATTCTGTAAGTATTTCAAGTGTTCTTGAAACAATATCAAGTGTTCTGGAAGCAATATCAAGTCTTCTGAAAGCAATATCAGGGCTTCTAGAAGCAGTATCAAGTCTTCTGAAAGTATTTCAAATATTCTAGAGGCAATATCAAGTCTTCTGGAAGTAATGTCAGAGCTTCTGGAAGCAGTATTAAGTCTTGTGGAAGTATTTCAAGGCTTCTAAAAGCATTGCAACTCTTTTGGAAGCACTTCAGGTCTTCTGGTAACAATATTAGATCTTCTGTAAGTATTTCAAATCTTCTGGAAACAATATCAAGTCTTCTGAAAGCAATATCAGGGCTTTTAGAAGCAGTATCAAGTCTTCTGGAAGTATTTTAAGGTTTTTAGAAGCATTGCAAATCTTTTGGAAGTACTTCAGGTCTTCTGGAAACAATATCAGGTCTTCTGTAAGTATTTCAAACATTTTGGAAGCAATTTTCAAGGCTTCTAGAATTAATATCAAGTCTTCTGGAAGCAATGTTATGGCTTTTAGAAGCAATATCAACTCTTCTGGAAGCAATATCAGGGCTTCTAGAAGCAGTATCAAATCTTCTAGAAGTATTTCAAGGCTTCTAGACGCAATATCAAGTCTTCTGGAAGCAATTATAGGGCTTCTAGAAGCAGTATTAAGTCTTGCGGAAGTATTTCAAGGCTTCTAAAAGCATTGCAACTCTTCTGGAAGCACTTCAGGTCTTTTGAAAACAATATTAGGTATTCTGTAAGTATTTCAAGTATTCTTGAAACAATATCAAGTGTTCTGGACGCAATATCAAGTCTTCTGAAAGCAATATCAGGGCTTCTAGAAGCAGTATCAAGTCTTCTGAAAGTATTTCAAATATTCTAGAGACAATATCAAGTCTTCTGGAAGTAATGTCAGAGCTTCTGGAAGCAGTATTAAGTCTTGTGGAAGTATTTCAAGGCTTCTAAAAGCATTGCAACTCTTCTGGAAGCACTTCAGGTCTTCTGGTAACAATATTAGATCTTCTGTAAGTATTTCAAATCTTCTGGAAACAATATCAAGTCTTCTGAAAGCAATATCAGGGCTTTTAGAAGCAGTATCAAGTCTTCTGGAAACAATATCAGGTCTTCTGTAAGTATTTCAAACATTTTGGAAGCAATTTTCAAGGCTTCTAGAATTAATATCAAGTCTTCTGGAAGCAATGTTAGGGCTTTTAGAAGCAATATCAACTCTTCTGGAAGCAATATCAGGGCTTCTAGAAGCAGTATCAAATCTTCTAGAAGTATTTCAAGGCTTCTAGACGTAATATCAAGTGTTCTGGAAGCAATTATAGGGCTTCTAGAAGCAGTATTAAGTCTTGCGGAAGTATTTCAAGGCTTCTAAAAGCATTGCAACTCTTCTGGAAGCACTTCAGATCTTCTGGTAACAATATCAGGTCTTCTGTAGGTATTTCAAATCTTCTGGAAACACTATCAAGTCTTTTGGAAACAATATCAAGTCTTCTGGAAGCAATATCAAGTCTTCTGGAAGTAATAATAGGGCTTCTAGAAGCAGTATTAAGTCTTGCGGAAGTATTTCAAGGCTTCTAAAAGTATTCCAACTTTTCTGGAAACACTTCAGGTCTTCTGGTGGCAATATCAGGTCTTCTGTAAGTATTTCAAATATTCTGGAAGCAATATCAGGGCTTCTATCAAGGCCTCTAAAAGCCTTGAAATATTTTTAGAATCTTTGCAATGCTTCTAGAAGACTCGATATTAATTCTAGAAGCCCTGATATTGCTTTCTGAATATTTGAAATACTTATAAAAGATTTGATATCGTTTCCAGAAAGCTGGCAATGAAGCCTTGAAATACTTCCAGAAGACTTAATACTGTTTCTAGAAGCCCTGATATTGTTTCCAGAAGACTTGATGTTGTTTCCAAAAGACTTGAAGTATTCATAGAAGACGTGATATTGCACCAGAACACTTGAAGCGTTTGCAGAAGATTTGCAATGCTTCTAGAAGACTTAATACTGCTTTAATATTGATTTTAGAATATTTGAAATGCTTCCAGAAAATTTGATATTCTCTCTAGAAGATATGAAATGCTTCCAGAACACTTGTAGGCTATTAAAGGCATATTTTATTCAGTTTTTGATCATTTTAGATATCTTTAGATAATTATGGGATATTAGGGATAATATAATTTTTTTGTTAAATTTTAGACAGTTTTTGATGATTTTAAGCAACTTTAGACAATTGGATTAATTTACATAACACAGGATGATTCTAAACTAGTTTTGAATGATTTTAAACAATTTTTTTAGGATTTTAGGAAAATTTTGATTATTTTATGAAAATTTTGATTATTTTATGGTCATCAATTTATGGTACACACAGTTTTTGACTCTTTTTCAAACTGAAAGACTCTATTTTTTTATTGTTTTGATCATCTCCTGTTTTACCCGTAACATTATTTTCTCTCTTTATATTTATTTTTTTATTGGTTGTATTTCGGCTTTAACTAATTCAAGTATTTAGTACCAAATTCTTCGGCGCAGTCTTGCCATAATACATGGTCAACTAATTATCGGAAATTGCCATTTATTTATTATTGAATTCGCACTAAAATTATTCGAATACTTCTCATGCATTTCTATCTATTAAATTTTGATCTTTTCTTATATTGCTTCGATAACAAATTAACGTAGTTATTTTTTTGATTTCCAGTGCTTTTATAAAGAACAAATAAAAAATGGCAAACAGATCGGGAACATCTCAAAGAGCGAACGGCCCGGCGCAAGGAAAAATCTGTCAATTCAAGCTGGTTTTACTCGGGGAATCGGCTGTCGGAAAATCGAGTCTCGTGTTGCGTTTCGTAAAGGGGCAATTTCACGAGTACCAGGAGAGTACGATCGGGGCCGCCTTCCTCACACAAACCGTTTGCCTCGACGACACGACCGTCAAATTCGAGATATGGGACACCGCGGGCCAAGAACGATATCACAGCCTCGCCCCCATGTATTATAGGGGGGCGCAGGCGGCGATCGTCGTTTACGACATCACTAATCAGGACACGTTTGGACGCGCGAAAACTTGGGTCAAAGAACTTCAACGCCAAGCAAGTCCGACCATCGTGATCGCTTTAGCCGGAAACAAACAAGATTTGGCCAATAAACGTATGGTGGAGTTTGAGGAGGCTCAAACTTACGCCGACGAAAACGGTTTGCTTTTTATGGAGACGTCCGCGAAAACTGCTATGAATGTTAGCGATATTTTTCTTGCGATAGGTAAATTTTAAAAAAAATTTAGTATTAAATTAAATTATATTAATTAATTTTTAGCGAAAAAATTACCTAAAAACGAACAAGTAACAGGTCCAGGTGGTAACAATCAAGGGCGAAGATTGGCGGAGGGAGACTCGGGGGCGAAAGCCGCCGGAAATTGTTGCAAGTGATGGGGCTCCGGTTGTTGCACCTCAACCACATTGAACTGAACTCGCGTTCTCCGTCAATTCGGGGGCGCATTAGTGATAAATCAGTGTAATAACGTAAGCCCATTTAAATTTAAACGATTTTACGAACTGTGTCCATCTTCTGAGAGATTAAAAACATCAAAAAAAAAAAATCACGAAAATATGATAAAGTGGTCTCACGTAGATTGGCTAAGTTTGGACCCGTTTTGGAGGTGAGTTATTTTTCTCCTTTTCTTTTAAATTAATTATTAACCCCTTTTTTGTTTAATCCAATTTTAAAACGATGTTAATCTTAAATAAGTTATAAAAATTAATTTAAAAAGATAAAATTTTTGTACATACGAAACTTTTTTTGCCCTACATTTTTTATTAAATTGTAAATAATATAAGTGATGTTTAAAAAAAGCATTTATTTTAAGAGAAGCCCCCCAAATTTAGACAATCTACCTTTTAAATCAACAATTTTAATATTTTTTTTTGTTAAATATAATCGGGAATGTTTCGACTTATTTCAAATCGTTATCAAAATCTCTTAAATTAATTAAATTAAATTAAATTAACCGAAAATCAACCTAAATTAATTTAAAAAAAAGGAATTTTGTAACCCAAAAAAAAGGAATGTTTTAAATAAAAAAAATGATGACGTTTTGAAAAAGTCTTGTAACGAAAATGAGAAATAGTGAAATAAACGACTGTTACTTAAGACAAACTAAAAAATCAAGAAAAAATAAATATATTTTTATGTTCCAATTTGTCCTCTTAAACTTTTGTAATTAATTAATTAATTAAAAAAAAGATTAGCTGTTTTGTTCCATAACACCGTTTATGAGTTTCTTTTTGTAGGCGTACGTACAATGTAGTAGGGTGGTTGTACAGTAAATTTAACTGAATAAAAAAGGAAAATACAAGTAAAAAAAAAATAAAATAAAATAAAACGAGAGTTCTAATATTATATTATATCGTATGGATTTTGTCCATATTTAAATAAATAATTAATTGTATTATAATATATTTGAATATATCTGAAAAGAAATCATTATAATTATTATTATTAATATTCTATTATTATTTTTAATTACGCTTGCTTACCTATGGTTATTTATCATTATTCTGTAAGCACGGAATCAGATTGTACAGGATTTAAAAGATCATACTCAAATAAAGTTATTACAATGTAATTTTTTTTAATTATTTTTAAGTACATTACCTGAATCCTTATAATTCAATAAATAATTCGTAACGGTACTATATATATATACAAAAACTTGTTACGTTACCACGAATTCATTCAAATTTGGAATTTTTGAAAAACGCAAATTTTTGTCAAATCGTCCGAAATCAGGTGCATTTTTTCTGGGTATCTCGAAATTGAGATCGAAATAGAGACAAAATAAGACAGGCTGCAAAATGTGTGACAACATTAGGTTCTAAAACGATGACCCATATATGAAGTGCTTTGATGATCAAAATGGAAAGCAATTTCTATTTGGATTGAAAATCAAATTGCGCAGAGGGTACCATTAAGTAAAATGGAAATTCAGACGAAAGTAAAAAGCTCGACCTAACAAAACTTTTATATCTAAATTTTTCTGTTTTAGATCTGCGCCAAGATTTAAAGCTAGCAAGGATAGAATGACTTTTCTTTTTGTTGGTAAAGCAAATGGTGATTTTAAATTTAAACCGTTTCTCATTTATCAATCAAAAAATCAAAGAGCTATTAAGGTTGTTCGAAGAATCTACTTCCTGTCCACTGGCAAGCAATCAAAAAAGCATGAAAAATGTTTTCAGAAGACTTGCAATGTTTCTATAAGACATATTGCCTCTAGTACACTCAAAATGATTCTAGAAGACTTGATGTTGCTTCTAGAAGACTTGATACTGCTTCTAGAAGGCTTGATATTGCTTCTAGAAGACTTGATACTGCTTTTAGAAGCTTTGAAATAGCTCCAAAAAACTTGATACTGCTTTCAGATGGTTTGATATTGCTTTTAGAAGACTCAAAATGCTTCCAGAAGGCTTGATTCTGCCTCTAGAAGCCATGAAATGATTCCAGAAGACTTCATACTGCGTCCAGATGATTTGATATTGCTTCTGGAGTTTTTTTGGAAAATCGTCCGAAATCCAGTGCATTTTTTTTGTGCATCTCGAAATGGGGATAAAATAAGAGAGACTGCAAAATCTGTGACATCATTAGGTTCTAAAATGATGACCGATATATGAAGTGTTTTGATGATCAAAATGGAAAGCAATTTCTATTTGGATTGAAAATCAAATTGCGCAGAGGGTACCATTAAGTAAAATGAAAATTCAGGCGAAAGTAAAAAGCTCGACCTAAAAACTTTTATATCTAAGTTTTTCTGTTTTAGATCTGCGCCAAGATTTAAAGTTAGTAAGGATAGAATGACTTTTCTTTTTGTTGGTAAAGCAAATGGTGATTTTAAATTTAAACCATTTCGCATTTACCAATCAAAAAATTAAAGAGCTATTAAGGTTGGTCAAAGAATCTACTTCCTGTCCACTGGCAAGCAATCAAAAAAGCATGAAAAATGCTTTCAGAAGACTTGCAATGTTTCTATAAGACATGATATTACTTCTAGAAGACTTGGTACCGCTCCTAGCCTAATAAGACTGGATATTGCTTTTGGAAGATCTCAAATGTATCCAGAAAACTTGATGTTGCTTCTAGAAGACTTGATACTGCTTTTAGAAGCTTTGAAATAGCTCCAAAAAACTTGATACTGCTTTCAGATGGTTTGATATTGCTTTTAGAAGACTCAAAATGCTTCCAGAAGACTTGATTCTGCCTCTAGAAGCCATGAAATAATTCCAGAAGACTTGATACTGCTTCTAGAAGTTTTGAAATAGCTCCAGAAAACTTGATACTGCTTCCAGATGGTTTGATATTGCTTTTAGATAACTCAAAATGATTCCAGAAGACTTTATATTGCTTCTAGAAATCTTAATACTGCTTCCAGATGATTTGATATTACTTCTGGAGGGCTTGAAATGCTTCTAGAAGACTTGATACTGCTTCTAGCAGACTTGATATTGCTTTTGGAAGATCTCAAATGTATCCAAAAAACTTGATATTACCTCTAGACTATTTGAAATGCTTTCAAAACAGATGATACTGCTTCTAAAAGCCTTGAAATGCTTCCAGAAGAATTGATACTACATCTACCGTCCTTTTCCAAAAATAAGGTACCGTCTTACTTTCGGTTTTGGCCTAGAATACGCGCTAGGGCTTATTTTCGGAAGAGAGCAAAAATAAAGGTATATTTACATAAACAGTTAAGGCATAAATTTCGAAAAGGTTTAAAATCTCAGTAATGGATTAAGTTAGAAAAACCAAATTTGGTATATGTTATGAGTGTACCAAGGGCATTAATCGGTAGAAAGTAGGGATCATTTCAAGTTAAGGATAATGGTACCCTAAAATTTGAAAGACTATTTTAACCTGTTAGTGGATTTAAAAAATTCTATAACATTTTAAGGCAGATTTAATTTTAAAACTATTTATGGGGACATAAATGCGATACTTTTCAACACTTTTTCTGCAGTTTTGTTCACATAAAATGAAATAAAGTTCTAAAAAAAAGTTCTTTTAAATAAAAAAAGTCTTGAAAAGAAAAGGAAATTATGATATAAAAATTGAAGTAGAAAGGTTCAAAAATAAAGGATATATTCATATTAATTTAATGTTTCTTAAGAATTTCTTATCTGTATTCATTAAGATATGGTAAAAAACATAATCATTAATGATTAAATAACAATCCATTCCTTTATTCACTTTTACACAATTCTAATTTTAATTTTTCCTTATCAGTTAAATTAACTTAAAAAAAGAAAAGGTATAATAAAAGAATCACCAGATCTTTACCAATTTCCAACCCCTCTCTCCTTTAAATCATAAATGATAACCAAGCTATAATTAAAAGAGATCCTCCAACAGGGGCAAGTTTATTAAACTTATTCTCTCCTGTAAAAGCCTTATAATAACATGGCCCGGAAAATAATGTAATTCCGACAACGAATAAAGTTGCACTCTAAAAATATAGACTCAATTAAAAACATTATATACATTAAAGAACTTAAATACTCACCACTTTGGGTTGTTTAGAAAACGGTACCCCTAATAAAGCAAGCGTATGGAAAAAATGAATCTTATTTGCACTTTCATAAGTTGATTTTAACTCATCTATTCGATCTTTGGGATATTTTTTATGCGCACCATAGGCTCCGAGCGCGACCGCAAGGGCGCCCATACCACCGGCAATCTTTAAAATCGGACCGTGTTGAGCCATTTGTTCGTATAATGATACTTTTTCGGTGATGACTTTGATTGTAGAAGTGGCTGGTTCTCTGCTGTTGGTCAATATCTAAAAGGATCAATACAAATTTATTATTATAAGTTGATTTAAAGTGAGATTTTTTAACCGAATATGTGCTCTTCGCTGCCAATGTCACCCCTTTCGATAATGGATTATCAAAGGCAATGTAATTAAATGCTTCTCCCAACATTTCGCGGTTGTTGTTTGCGCGGCTTTTAACACAAAAATCGATTAAAAAACTACATGTAATTCGGGATTTGACGGGAATTTGACAGACGAAACGTTACCAACAGAAAAAAATTAAAATAACTACCACTAAATCTTAATTTAAATGGGAATTTTTCGTTTTAAATTATTATTGATTAATTTTTTAATGATTTAATTTTATCTTAAACTAAATTAGTTTAATTTAAATTATTAGATATAATCGTTATTAATTAAAATTTAAGTTATTTTATAATACCAACCTTACAATTAAAAAATCACTTATATTTTAAATATTTGTTATCACCTTAAATAACATATTTAATTTTTTTAACTTTAATTTTGTTAATATCGCACCTTTACACAAAAGCAATCACTTAAATAGCGCATTGATTCGATTAAATTGTGCAACATACCTCATTTATCAGTTTGAGAGTTAATGTTCTTATCTGGATAGATAACGATGTTCTTAAGTTGATCCATGAAAACATTACTATTCGAAAAGTGTTTTAAATTTATTACTTGTCTGATTACATAAGTCAAAAAATGAATAAAAATACATCATGATTCACATAACAAATAATAAAGGATAGGGACCTGTAGAGATTATAACTCATCAGAGTTACAGTTTAATGATCTTAATATATTATCCCTCCTCTGTGTCAGTTTTTATGTGGATCCTCTCGTATAATTTTTATAAAATTTTAAGTCAATTACTTCTATCACGATCATCAAAAGCTTCATTAAAACTTCTCTTCCTATAATTGCTACGTTCCCTGCTTCTATGGTCATTCCAATTATGATTTGAATGCGATTTAGCCCCATCGCTTTGGTGCCTTCTGCCTCCTCTTCTATTAATAGTCCATGGGCACACAATCGGAGGAGGTGGAATACCAGAATCAAAAATCTTCTTGAATTCAAGGTCTCTTTCTGTGAATCTATCAGCAAATTCTTTTTCGCACTCTTCCAAGAACATTTTTTGCTCCTTTGTTAACGTTTCGGGCATTTTTCAATCAAAATTAAAACTTCTTTTAACACACAACTTTGTTTACGTCAATTATTTTGAGGTTATATCAAAATATGGTTAGATTGGATGACTCGATTTTAAACGACTCCAAGATAAGAGTGAGATGGATTAATCGGAAATTTTTGGTGTTGGAAAGAGATAGATTTTGATTTATACAGCATTAAAATTGATGTGAAGTCATTGATTAAAGTTAATCGTAAGATTTGAGGTTAAGTTGAAATTACATTCGGCGTTGGAACGCGTGTGAGTTAGGTTGTGGTTACGTAGTGTTCTAACAATCGAATAAATTTAATTTACCCTGTGGTAAGTTATAGAGTTGTATACATATATAGAGTTACAATCAAACATATATTGGTTAGAAAAAAGACATGATTTCGCAAGGCGGAGGCGGGATACCGCCTCCAGCCACGTTAGAAGGTAAAAATAAATTATCAGACATACATGCAAATACTAGTATTTACGAATTAATAAATATTATAACTAACAACTATAATCAGATAGATATAAATAATTTCATTGATATTGAATTCACTGAAGAATATTTGAGAGAATTATTCAATTGCACGGAAAAAGGTTATACTCTTGATGTCTCCGGTAATAAACATTGGATTCATCTCAAGGTCATCAAATTCTTGTACCAGGTAATGAAAACACATGGGTTTGACATAAAAAATAGGGACAAAATAGTAAATTTATACACTAAATATAATAATTACGACGCCCCACCTTACATTATTAATCTAGAATCGCAAGCGGGAAATATTACCGGACTTCGTGACATTCAAGTGGGAAAAATTTTTTACGAGAATGAAGTGGAAGGAATTAAGAAAATTGAAAAAAGAGGAAGGAATAAATTGGAGATAGAATTTACGAATAAACAGAGCGCTAATGAGTTTCTGCTATCCGATATTTTGATTGAAAGGAGGTGGAAAGCATATATACCTAATCATAAGATAACATGTAAAGGTTTAATTAGACAAATAGATATTAATCTGTCAGAAGAAGAGATTTTGGAATTTATGGAGACAGAAAATGGTAGAGAGGTTTTAGAGGTGCGAAGAATAAAAAGGAGACAAATAGATGAAAACAATCAAGTAAAATATATTAATACTGCTTCGGTGGTTGTTACATTTAGAGGGTCAGCAAGACCTAGGTACATATCCTTATTTTTTTCTATTAGAATTCCAGAAGTGTATGTGTCATCTGTGGTGCAATGCTTTCAATGCTGTAGATATGGACACACCAAAAAAATTTGCAATTCTAAAGTCAGATGTCCTGCATGTAGTGAACAACATGAACTGCAAGATTGCACTACCAGAAATAAGCCCACATGCTGTTTTTGCAAAGGGGAACATATGTCAATAGAAAAAGGAATCTCTCCCAAAGATAGAAAATGTCCTGAGTTTAACAAACAAATGCGAATAAGGGAAGCAATGGCGAGATATAATTACTCGGCGTATGAAGCAACAAAAATGATACTACATAATGCAAGTAGAGAAAATATGGAAGTGGTGACTGTTGATGACACTCGATTTCCCAAATTACCAAAAGACACAATGAGCTCCACAGTAATTAGTCACCCAAATGAAACCTACAAAAAGTACAAAACACACACATATACAAGTAATAATTCACCAAAGCAACAAAACACTTCACATTATAAAACTAGTTATAAAAAAAGAACCAAAGAACCCTTATCCCAAAAAAGACAAAACGAAGTACCATCTGATTTACTCTATTTTAACAGTGGAAGCATCCCTAGTAGCACTCCTAAAAAATTATGCTATTTGGAAAGAAGAGAATCTAGTAATACTTCTGATGAAAGAAGAAACAGTGTCGTGAACTACATTATGGAACCAATATACGACAATGAACAGATGGAAGATATAGAAATCAACACCGAAGATGAAGTGAAAATATCTACAACCTTAGGTCAAATCAAAAGAATGCTAAAAACACACAATATAGAAGTAGAAGAAGAAAGCTTGGATTTCATCGAGGATGATCCCTACGGTGACTTCCCTTCAACCTCTTAATAAAATTCAATTCAATCAAAATAATGAACTGGAATGCTAGAAGTTTATGTAAGAATAAACCTAGCTTATTAACTTTTTTAAAACACAATATGTATGATATTATTATAATTACAGAAACATGGTTAACAAAAGATACACATATTACTACACCTAATTATTTTCATATAAAAAGGACGAGGGAAGATGGATATGGAGGTCTCTCTGTATTAATTAGGAAAAATATTCCTTTTAATACCGACGATAGTGTAGATTCGCATCTAGAAAACGTACATTTTATTAAGATCATAGTCTTAGGCCTATCTATTATAGCAGGATATATTCCACCTAATGCAGACTTTAGTATTAATGATTGGAGAGACACCCTAAGGAACACTAATTCCAAATATATTATTTTAGGAGATTTCAACGGAAATCATATTAGCTGGGGAAGTTCAAGAAACAACCCCAGAGGTAACGACATTTTTAGATTGGCAGAAGAGCGAAATTTAAATATTATGAATGACGGAAGGAGCACACTGTTTAGTTACCACAACGAGAATATTAGTGTTATAGACATTGTTCTCTGCTCCAATGATATGTCAGGTAATATGATTTGTTTTACTGGATGTGATACTTTGGGAAGTGATCACTTCCCGGTTTTCTGTGAATTGAACAACTGGAATAATAACGGTGACATTTTTCCAGGTATTAATAGGAAAAAAAGGAAAATTATATCATGGAAGCACTACAACCAAGATATACATAACAAACTTACAGGAGGACACCTGGAGTATGACCAATTAATTACAGTAATAAGACAAGTAGCTGATAGTTCACAAGCAAGACAAACATACATACGAAAGGATGTAGATGTGTGCCCTTGGTGGGACAGGGAATGTGATAGAATCATCAAGTTAAGAAGATACGTTATCAGACTATATAATGAGAATCAAACTTTAGTTAATTATATTATAGCTAAAAGACATATAGCCCTGTCTAAGAAATTATTACTCAACAAGAAGAGACAACATTTTAGAAATTTTTGCCAATCAATAAACAGACTGACGCCTATGACTAAAGTATGGAGAACAATTAGAGTGTATAATAATGCAGTTTTTAGATCTACAAATGAACAACATAATGATCACTCATGGACAGAGGAATTTATTGACAATTTATACCCTATGTATGTTCCTGAAAGGAAAGAGATTATTGTACCAGAATATATCCTTGACAAGCAAACAGATGTAACCAGACAAATCAGCTACGAAGAACTAAATAAAATCATATATGCGAGAAAAGACACATCATTTGGATGTGATGAAATTTCTTATTCAATGATTAAACATTTACCAACAAACGCCAAAATGAACTTGATCGAATTATTTAACAACGTATTACAAGATGGTGATTTACCTAGGGAGTGGGACTTGTCTATGATAGTACCAATACCTAAACCGGGAAAGAAACCGAATAGATCAGAAAGTTACAGACCCATAGCCTTGATGTCATGTATTAGAAAGACCTTCGAGAAAATTGTTACTAACAGACTGGAGTGGTGGATGGAACATCATAGATTATACGATGAAACGCAGTTTGGTTTTAGAAAGAACAAAGGAGTGATGCATGCAGTCACACTGCTTACAACAAATATTCAGTCGGCTTTTTCGAAGGGTCATTCAGTGGGGGCTATTTTTTTGGATTTGAGAGATGCATATGGAAGCGTTTTTATACCAAAATTAATGGATATATTAGAAGAAATAATGGTACCAAAACAACTTATAAAGGTAATACACAAATTAACAGCAGTTAAAATTTTAGAAATGAAGAACGACAGGATGAAGATAGGTAGGAGAATTAAATACAGAGGTTTACCTCAGGGAGCTCCTATTAGTACGGTATTGTTTAATATCTATATTAAAGGTCTTAATAAAATCTTAAAGAACTGTGGTACAAATGTCATATGTTACGCCGACGATATAGTGATATATTCAAGTGCAAGGGGCATAGAAACGTGTATTTATCAACTTAATAAAGCATCACAGGCTTTGGCTTCATTCTTTCAGGACAGACTCCTAACAGTATCTACAGAAAAAACTAAGGCAATGATTTTCTCTCGAAAAAGAAATATTGCATATCATCCTATCTATTTTGACGGAAAAGTTATTGATTACACAGATAATATAAAGTATTTAGGTATACATTTTAATAGAAAGCTGTCATGGAAGAATCAAATTAATGAAACTGTTAAAGCTACGTGCAATGGTGTAAACATGCTTAAATCACTTGCTTCCACAAAATGGGGCAGTGACCCCAAAATATTAAAGTTGCTCTACCAAAACATAATCAGATCACGATTAGAATATGGGCTTTGGCTGACTATTCCAACTGCAAAATATCAAACTTTGAAATTGGAGAGAGTAACCTATGCTGCGTATCGACTGATTTTGGGTGTGCTAAAAACTACTCCTGTAAATGCGTTAACAATAGAAATGGGAGAAATACCTTTGTCATATAGGGCAGAAATATTGGCGACCAAATTTATCTTAAATAACATGAAACAGCAAAATAACATTATTATCGAAACAATTGAAAAACTAACAGATTCTTATGTTATAGGGAGAAAGTCTAAGAAAACAATACCGTTGATAGTTAGCATATTTAGTAAAGTTAAAGACAAAATTAAAGAAATGAATACTTATTATATACATGACGCTTTTAGGGTAGATTACGCCATCAAACATTTTAAACCTAATACAGCAAGATACCTACATACACCGATACCTGAAGAAATTGTACATAAGTACAGACAGGTGATAAATGGCGAATTTGAGGAGTACATACATAAAAGTTGGTCTGGGACTTCATTTATATATACTGATGGTTCATTGAGGGATAATCCCAGAAGCGTTGCTTGTGGCATTTTTTCGGAGGATTTGAGTGTCGATTTTTCTTGTCGTCTACCCGACCTAACTTCTATTTATGGGGCGGAGTTGTTTGGAATTTTAACAGCCATCAGAATCGCTAAATTATTTAACGTGGACAAAACTGTAATTTTTACTGATTCATTGAGTGCGGTGCTTGCTTTGGAGGAGTATAGGTCGAATCTTGAGGGACATCACTTCTTTCTAGAAATTGTGGAAGAATTATATAAGACATATCTACAGAAAAGATATATATGTGTGTGCTGGATTAAGGGACACCATGGTTTGAAGGGAAATGAGAGAGCTGATGAATTGGCCATGTGTGGACACGGAAAGCAAGCGTTAAATACTAAGCTGGATGTGGGGGAGATCTTTACTCATGAAAAAGGGGACATTTGGGAGAGATGGAAACGGGAAGCAGGAAACTCATTAGAATCTAAAGGAATATCTTACAGAGCGGTTCAAGAGGTAGTCAATCACAAAGCATGGTTCGAGGTATTCCCATTCATATCGAGGAATTTCTTTTCACTTTTTACAAGACTTCGTATGGGACATGCTATGTTCCCGGCTCATTTATATAGAATCAAATTGAGAGAAAACCCAGATTGTGATTGTGGTCAATATGGCGATTTGAACCATATATTCTTTGCATGTAAAAGATATGAACTTTCCAGAAATATCTTAATGGAAAAATTAATATCAAAAAAATATTACCCACCTTATAACTTGACTTCATTGCTTGCTAGTAACGATTTGAAAATATATCTTATTCTATACAACTTTATAAACAGTAACAGATTATATTTTTAAATTGCATATATAAATAGAAAAACAAATAGTTTATATACAACTCTATAATACTCCATGATCCTGCTTTCTGTTCTTTCCAGATTCATACCTGTCATTTTTTTTTTTTTTTTTCTCATGTTGAGCTGTGTTTCATTGTAGATTCTGTAGTTCCTATCATTATGCCACAGGGTAAAATAAAGTATAGTGATTTCTAATAATTTTTAAGAGCTAATAAAGAAGGAAAAGGGAAGGTGAAATAAAGTGAATCTAATGGAATGGTAATGGAGAATTGATATCAACATCGAGACTGGAGAAGAAGAGCTAATGCTCAGACTCCATCACCTTGCCTAGAAGCTATAATCAATCAATCAATCAAGTTGAAATTAAGCTTTAATAAGTTAAATTAAACGATTTAAATGGAAAGAAACTGCAAAATTTGTGATTTCATCTGCGAAAATGAAAATTCGTTTAAAATATCTTCAACGTACACAAAATATTCCAAGATAACGTTAAAAGATTTTATTGGAATTGTGACCGAGAATGCATTCAACTTGGGGGAAGGTTGTGTGTGCTCGATTTGTTATAATTTATTAAATGAATTGGATAAATTTAGGGAGAATTACCGAATTGGGTGCGAAAGAATTAAATTGTACATAGAAAAATCCTCAAATAACCAATCTAATATCTCTAAAATCGATCAAATTGGTTCTTCGGAAAAAACACAAGAAATTAAACTTGACTTAGAAAATGAGCCACAAAAACCTTTAAATAACATAAAAATAGTTTCAAATATCTCCATCCCACCTCCAGTTATTAATAATAAAGAGTTAAAAAAATTTATTTGCAAAATATGCGGAGTTTCGCATAAAACAAAAAAATTGTTAAAAGTTCATGTAGACAAACATAACGGAATAAACCCATTTAAATGTAAATTTTGCAACAAATCGTTTACACAAAAGATTAATTTAACACGACATATGCCGATGCATACGGGAAAACCTCCGTTTCAATGCGATTTGTGTGGAAAAGCTTTTTTTCACGATTCATCGTTTCGACAACACAAAATGCGACATGAAGGTATTAAAAGTGTATCGTGCGAATTATGCGATTTAAAATTTTATACAACGAGTCACTTAAAGAGGCACAAAAAGGTTCATAGCGGTGAAAAATCGTTTTTTTGCCAGATTTGTGGGAAAAGTTTTGCGGAAAAATATAATTTGATCACTCATCAGAGGATTCATAATAATTCTAAAGATAATAAAAAGTATTAAATAATATGAGGTAATGAAAAAGATTTGATTAATTTTATTTGTTTTAGGTTAAAAGTTTTTAATGAGACGGTGGAAAGGAAAAATTTGAACGAAGGGCAAGGAAAAGTTCAAGAAATTAACCTGTTTTTTGATATTTAAAGGTAATGAATATTATTATTTATTAGCTTTTTAATATTTTTATAAAAATATTGGAATTTAAATACAAAGAAATAATTAAATTGTGGTAAAAAATGTGATTAAGTTTAATGATTTGAGGTTATCTTTTTTCCATCAAAATATATTTATATTGAAATAAAAGTGCACACCAAAAAAATTAAGTTTTGGAATGGTTTTAGAAGACCTTTATAAAGTTTGAAATGCTTCAAGAAGACTTGACGTTGCTTTCAGAAGATTTGAAATACTCCAAAAGACCCGATATTGCTTTCAAAAGACTTGAAATAGTTCCAAAAAACTTCTAAATGACTCGAACTGCTTTTAGAAAACGTGATATTACCTCTGAAAGATCTAAAATGTTTCCAGAAGACGAAGGAATTAAGATTCTGTCGATAAAAGACAAAGAATGAGTTCCTAGCGACATGTTTCCAATGAAAAATATATAAAGAGTACAATTTAGAGCTAATAAATAACAAAATATTAAATATTTTTAATAATTATTAAAATATAAATAATGTCCTCATGATCGCCAAAGTATTAATTTATAATACATAATATTTGAGGTTAAATTGAGAAATTAAACTTTAATAAGTTAAATTAAATGATTTAAATGGAAGAAAAGTGTAAAATCTGCGATTTCAGCTGCGAAAATGAAAATTCTTTTAAAATATCTTCAACATACACAAAATATTCCAAGATAATGTTAAAAGATTTTATTGGAATTGTAACCAAGAATGCATTCGAATTGGGGGAAAGTTGTGTGTGCTCGATTTGTTATAATTTATTAAATGAATTGGATAAATTTAGGGAGAATTACCGAATTGGGTGCGAAAGAATTAAATTGTACATAGAAAAATCCTCAAATAACCAATCTAATATCTCTAAAATCGATCAAATTCATTCTTCGAAAAAAACACAAGAAATTAAAATTGACTTAGAAAATGAGCCACAAAAACCTTTAAATAACATAAAAATAGTTTCAAATATCTCCATCCCACCTCCAGTTATTAATAATAAAGAGTTAAAAAAATTTATTTGCAAAATATGCGGAGTTTCGCATAAAACAAAAAAATTGTTAAAAGTTCATGTAGACAAACATAACGGAATAAACCCATTTAAATGTAAATTTTGCAACAAATCGTTTACACAAAAGATTAATTTAACACGACATATGCCGATGCATACGGGAAAACCTCCGTTTCAATGCGATTTGTGTGGAAAAACTTTTTTTCACAATTCATCGTTTCGACTACACAAAATTCGACATGAAGGTATTAAAAGTGTATCGTGCGAATTGTGCGATTTAAAATTTTACACAACGAGTCACTTAAAGAGGCACAAAAAGGTTCATAGCGGTGAAAAATCGTTTTTTTGCCAGATTTGTGGGAAAAGTTTTGCGGAAAAATATAATTTGATCACTCATCAGAGGATTCATAATAATTCTAAAGATAATAAAAAGTATTAAATAATATGAGGTAATGAAAAAGATTTGATTAATTTTATTTGTTTTAGGTTAAAAATTTTTAATGAGACGGTGGAAAGGAAAAATTTGAACGAAGGGCAAGGAAAAGTTCAAGAAATTAACCTGTTTTTTGATATTTAAAAGTAATTAGTATTATTATTTATTAACTTTTTAATATTTTTATGAAAATATTGGAATTTAAATACAAAGAAATAATTAAATTGTGGTAGAAAATGTGATTAAGTTTTACAATTTGAGGTTATCCTTTTTCCATCAAAATATATTTATATTGAAATAAAAGTGCACACCAAAAAAATTAAGTTCTGAAATGGTTTTAGAACACCTCTGGAATGTTTGAAATGCTTCAAGAAGTCTTGACGTTGCTTTCAGAAGATTTGATATACTCCAGAAGACCCCACTTTGCTTCCAGAAGACTTGATATTACATCTAGATGACTTGAACTGCTTCTAGAAGACGTGATATTGGCTCTGAAAGATCTAAAATGTTTCCAGAAGACGAGAGAATTAAGATTCTGTTAACCAAAAGCAAAAAATGAGTTCCTAGCAACCTTGAAATGCCATATTAAAAACTTGAAATTTCTTTAGAAGGCTTGACAGTGCTTTCAGACGACTTGATACTGATCCCAGAAGACATAATACTGCTTTTGAGAGAGTTGACATTTAAAATGCTTACAGAAGATGTGATATTGCCTTTGAAACACTTGAAATGCTTCCAGAAAACATGATACTGCTTCTTGAAGACTTGGAAAACTTGCAGACGACTGGACACTGCTTCCAGAAGATATGAAATATTTTAAGAACACATGATATTGCCTCTGAGAGACTTCAAATGCATCCAGATGACTCAATACTGCTTCCAGACGACTTGGAACGCTTGTAGAAGACTTGGATTGCCTCCAAAAGACTTGACTGTGCTTCCAGAAGACTTGATACTGTTTCAAGAGGCTTAACACTACTTTTAGAAGACTTGAAATATTTCCAGAAAATGTAATGTTGCCTCTGGAACACTTGAAATGCTTCCAGAAGACTTGATGCTGTTTCCAGAAGACTTGGAAAGCTTTTAGAAGAATGGGAACTGCTTCCAGAAGACCTGAAATACTTCCAGAAGACGTGGTATTGCTTCTGGGAGACTTCAAATGCACCCAGATGACTCAATACTGCTTCCAGAAGACTTGGAATGCTTCCAGAAGACTTGGATTGCTTCCAAAGGACTTAACTGTGCTTCCAGAAGACTTGATATTGCTTCCAGAAGACTTGATACTGCTTTCAAGAGACTTGACACTGCATCTAGAAGACTTGAAATATTTCCAGAAGATGTGATATTGCCTCTGGAACACTTGAAATGTTTCCAGAAGGTTTGATACTGTTTCCAGAAGACTTGGCAAGCTTGCAGAAGAATGGAAACTACTTCCAGAAGACCTGAAATACTTCCAGAAGATGTGATATTGCTTCTAGGAGACTTCAAATGCACCCAGATGATTCAATACTGCTTCCAGAAGACTTGGATTGCTTCCAAAAAACTTGTCTGTGCTTCCAGAAGACATGATTCTGCTTTCAAGAGACTTGACACTACATCTAGAAGACTTGAAATATTTACAGAAGATGTGATATTGCCTCTGAAACACTTAAAATGCTTCCAGATGACTCAATACTGCTTCCAGAAGACTTGGAACGCTTGTAGAAGACTTGGATTGCATCCAAAAGACTTGTCAATGCTTCCAGAAGACTTGATATTGCTTCCAGAAGACATGGTACTGCTTTCAAGAGACTTGATACTACATCTAGAAGACTTGAAATATTTCCAGAAGATGTGGTATTGTCTATGGAACACTTGAAATGCTTCCAGAAGACTTGATACTGTTTCCAGAAGATTTGGAAAGTTTCCAGAAGAGTGGAAACTGCTGCCAGAAGACCTGAAATACTTCCAGAAGACGTGATATTGCTTCTGGGAGATGACTCAATACTGCATCCAGAAGACTTGGGACGCTTGTAAAAGACTTGGATTGTTTCCAAAAGACTTGACTGTGCTTCCAGAAGACTTGATACTGCTTTCAACAGACTTGACACTGCATCTAGAAGACTTGAAATATTTCCAGAAAATGTAGTGTTGCTTCTGGAACACTCGAAATGCTTCCAGACGACTTGATGCTGTTTTTAAAAGAATTGGAAAACTTGCAGAAGAATGCAAACTGCTCTCAGACCTGAAATACTTCCAGAATACGTGATATTGCTTCTGAGAGAGTTTAAATGCACCCAGATCACTCAATACTGCTTCTAGAAGACTTGGAACGCTTATAGAAAACTTGGATTGCTTCCAAATGACTTGACTGTGCTTCCAGAAGACTTGATATTGCTTCCAGAAAACCTTATACTGCTTTCAAGAGACTTGACACTGTATCTAGAAGACTTGAATTATTTCTAGAAGATGTGATATTGCCTCTGGAACACTTGAAATACTTCCAGAACAGTTGATACTGTTCCTAGAAGACTTGGCAAGCTTGCAGAAGAGTAGAAGCTGCTTCCAGAAGACCTGAAATACTTCCAGAAGACGTGATATTGTTTCTCGGAGATTTCAAATGCACCCAGATGACTCAATACTGCTTCCAGAAGACTTGGAACGCTTGTAGAAGACATGGATTGCTTCCAAAAGACTTGACTGTGCTTCCAGAAGACTTGATACTGCTTTCAACAGACTTGACACTGTATCTAGAAGACTTGAAATATTTCCAAAAAATGTAGTGTTGCTTCTGGAACACTTGAAATGCTTCCAGAAGACTTGATGCTGTTTTTAGAAGAATTGGAAAGCTTGCAGAAGAATGCAAACTGCTTTCAGACCTGAAATACTTCCAGAATACGTGATATTGCTTCTGAGAGAGTTTAAATGCACCCAGATCACTCAATACTGCTTCTAGAAGACTTGGAATGCTTATAGAAAATTTGGATTGCTTCCAAATGACTTGACTGTGCTTCCAGAAGACTTGATATTGCTTCCAGAAAACCTTATACTGCTTTCAAGAGACTTGACACTGCATCTAGAAGACTTGAAATATTTCCAGAAGATGTGATATTGCCTATGGAACACTTGAAATGCTTCCAGAAGACTTGATACTGTTTCCAGAAGATTTGGAAAGTTTCCAGAAGAGTGGAAACTGCTGCCAGAAGACCTGAAATACTTCCAGAAGACGTGATATTGCTTCTGGGAGACTTCAAATGCACCCAGATGACTCAATACTGCATCCAGAAGACTTGGGACGCTTGTAGAAGACTTGGATTGTTTCCAAAAGACTTGACTGTGCTTCCAGAAGACTTGATACTGCTTTCAACAGACTTGACACTGTATCTAGAAGACTTGAAATATTTCCAAAAAATGTAGTGTTGCTTCTGGAACACTTGAAATGCTTCCAGAAGACTTGATGCTGTTTTTAGAAGAATTGGAAAGCTTGCAGAAGAATGCAAACTGCTTTCAGACCTGAAATACTTCCAGAATACGTGATATTGCTTCTGAGAGAGTTTAAATGCACCCAGATCACTCAATACTGCTTCTAGAAGACTTGGAATGCTTATAGAAAATTTGGATTGCTTCCAAATGACTTGACTGTGCTTCCAGAAGACTTGATATTGCTTCCAGAAAACCTTATACTGCTTTCAAGAGACTTGACACTGCATCTAGAAGACTTGAAATATTTCCAGAAGATGTGATATTGCCTATGGAACACTTGAAATGCTTCCAGAAGACTTGATACTGTTTCTAGAAGACTTGGCAAGCTTGCAGAAGAGTAGAAACTGCTTCCAGAAGACGTGATATTGTTTCTCGGAGATTTCAAATGCACCCAGATGACTCAATACTGCTTCCAGAAGACTTAGAACGCTTGTAGAAGACTTAGATTGCTTCCAAAAGACTTGACTGTGCATCTAGAAGACTTGAAATATTTCCAGAAGATGTGACATTGCCTTTGGAACACTTGAAATGCTTCCAGAAGACTTGATACTGTTTCCAGAAGACTTGGAAAGCTTGCAGAAGTTAGAAACTGCTTCCAGAAGACATGAAATAGTTCCAGAAGACGTGATATTGCTTCTGGGAGACATCAAATGCACCTAGATGACTCAATACTGCTTCCAGAATACTTGGAACGCTTATAGAAGACTTGGATTGCTTGCAAAAGACATGTTAGTGCGTCCAGAAGACCTGATATTGCTTCGAGAAGACTTGGTACTGTTTTTAAGAAACTTGACACTGCATCTAGAAGCTTGAAGTAATTCCAGAAGATGTGATATTGCCTCTGGAACACTTGAAATGCTTCCCGAAGACTTAATACTGTTTCCAGAAGACTTGGAAAGTTTGCAGAAGTTGGAAACTGCTTCCAGAAGACATGAAATACTTCCAGAAGACGTGATATTGCTTCTGGGAGACTTCAAATGCACCTAGATGACTCAATACTGCTTCCAGAATACTTGGAACGCTTATAGAAGACTTGGATTGCTTCCAAAAGACTTGATAGTGCTTCCAGAAGACTTGATATTGCTTCGAGAAGACTCTGAAAGACCTCTGAAAGATTTAAAATGTTTCCAAAAGACGAGAGAATTAAGATTCTGTCGACCAAAGACAAAGAATGAGTTCCTAGCAACATGTTTCGAATCAAAAATACATAAAAAGGACAATTTAGAACTAATAAATAATAAAATTTTAAATATTTTTAATAACTATTAAATTATAAATAATGTCCTCATGATCGTCAAAGAATTAATTTATAGAAATTGCCAAAATAGACATCTTTCAAATTTTTAAACATCAAAATTTATTGTTATCAAAAAAAGAATGGAAGATACAAATTCAACAACATTAAATAGCATCGATTTAGAAGACACAGAAGAAGATTCATTCTTTTGCGACATTTGTAACGCAAAATACAACCTTCAAGAATTATTCGGTTGCTATCAAGGTCATTTTTTCTGCCAAAATTGTTATCAACAAGAATATTATAAAGGCAAAGAATCCCGATGCCCTCATTTCACTTGCAACGCATGGATAGACCGTGCCAAAGACAAAAAGAAACCCAAACCGTTAGATACTGTATCCACCGCAATAACAACAAAAATGTTTCCGCAGCCGGGTTTTTATGTAACCGGAAGAGTGTCTTCAGCGAATTTCTCAAAAATCGATAATAATCATTCATTAACTTCATTGTTATCGAACACATCGCGACCTTTGTATTGTCCCCTAAAAAGTTGCAATAAAGCGATTGCGATAAAATCGGTTGATTATCACTTTGAATGTGAGCACAAACACGTCGCTTTAATTACAACCCATTTAGAAGCTAGAAATGGAATGGAATTTCACGCAGAAGATATAAAAATCGACGATATTATGTGCATTTGCTTGTTGAGGATTAAAAAACCAGAATTAACAATGTGTGATAATATAAACAATTTAAATTTGGGGCCACAAACTGTCTCGAAAAATCCCGTCGTTTTGATTATGGCCACTAAATTATTGTTCGGATCTAATCCTACGAGTTATAAAAATTATTGTGATTGTGTTGAAAAATATTTCGTTTGGGTTGCTTCGAATTTGGTTACAAATTTTAATTACACCCTCGCTTTGTCGAGTCAATGTAATCGATTGAGGGTGAAATATTTCGGGCCGTTGACGAGTTTAAATGAGAATTTTAAGACAATGTCTTTACAGAATAAAGGGTTGATTTTAACTGAGGAGAGAATTAAGGGGATGACTGGAGGGTTTCAAAAACCTTTGGTTTTGGATATATTGATACATGGACCGCTTTAATGTATACATTTTTTTTTGTTTTAATAAATAAAAATGTGTTGTGTTGTTAAAGTTTTTATGGACTCAATCTGACTTTGGTTTCGTCTTTCTTTGATGTCATAAAGATGAGCTCTTATAAAGCAAAATTTTTATAATTTTTCGATTTTTTGGTTTTCATCTATCAAAGACTTATTAGAAATCAAAGATTTATTGACAATTTCTTAGATATTTCATGTTGAGTAGACGAAGACTGATGACCTTTAAGACTAAAAATTTGACCACATAAACGTAGATGTTATTAAGGAGGAGGAGAAGGACTGAAAGCGGATCTTAAGTAAGGGGGGAGAAGGATAATAATACGGTTTTGCTATGGCTGGGCGGACAAAAAGCGGATTCTGGGAGAGGGAGATGGATGAGGTTTGGATTGGGCCGAGGAGTGGAGGGTGTGAAAATGAAGGAAGAGGGTGGAGGGGGTAAATAATAACTCAATGAAGGAAATTTTGAAAAAATATTTTGTGCCTTTTCCATTTTTTTATATAGATGATGTAAAATGAAAGATGAAACTGTATTTTTTTTTGACTACACATTGAAGATATTGCATTTTCACACAAAGTGTAAAGGTCCGCTCTGTTACTTTCTTTTTTGTTGTCCAAAAGGGAAGAGACTTTTTTAAATTGTGAGTTAAAATACTTGATGTTAAAAAAAGACTTAATATTGGTTCCAAAAAGCTTGAACTACTTCCAAAAGATATGATGTTACCTCTAGAAGACTTGATACTGCTTTCAAAAGACTTGACACTGCTTCCAGAAGATTTGCTATTATTTCTAGAAGACTTGAAACTGCTTTTAAATGATTTAGCTATGTTTCTAAACGACTTGAAATACATCCAGAAGACATGATTTTGCCTCTGGCAAACTTGGAATGCTTCTAAAAGACTGCTTTCAAGAGATTTGACACTGTTTCTAGAAGATTTCAAATGCTTCTAGAAGATGTGATATTGTGTCTGGAACACTTGAGATACTGCCAGAAAACTTGATACTGCTTCCAACAGACTTGGAATGCTTCCAGAAGACTTGCAATGTCTTTAGAAGACTTGACAGTGCTTTCAGACGATTTTTTACTGATCCCAGAAGACTTGATGCTGTTTTCGATACAATTGGCATTGCTTTTAGTAGACTTGAAATGCTTCCAGAAGTTGTGATATTGCCCCTGAAACAGTTTAAATGCTTCCAGAAGACTTGATACTGCTTCCTGAAGACTTAGAAAGCTTGCAGACGACTGGATACTGCTTCCAGAAGACATGAAATATTTTCAGAAGACGTGATATTGTCTCTGGGAGACTTCAAATGTACCCAGATGACTCAATACTGTTTCCAGAAGACTTGGAACGTTTGTAGAAGACTTGGATTGCTTCCAAAAGACTTGACTGTGCTTCCAGAAGACTTGATACTGCTTTCAAGACACTTGACACTGTATTTAGAAGACTTGAAATATTTGACAAAAAAGACTTGACAGAAGACTTGATACTGCTTTCAAGAGACTTGATATCACATCTAGAAGGCTTAAAATATTTCCAGAAGATGTGACATTGCCTCTGGAACACTTGAAATGCTTCCAGAACAGTTGATACTGTTTTCAGAAGACTTGGAAAGCTTGCAGACGACTGGACTGTGCTTCCAGAAGACTTGATATTGCTTCCAGAAGACTTGATGCTGCTTTTAAGAGACTTGACACTGCATCTAGAAGACTTGAAACATTTCCAGAAGATGTGATATTGCCTCTGGAACACTTGAAATGCTTCCAGAAGATTTGATGCTGTTTCCAGAATACTTGGAAAGCTTGTGGAAGAATGGAAACTGCCTCCAGATAACCTGAAATACTTTCAGAAGACGGGATATTGTTTTTGGGAGACTTCAAATGCACCCAGATGACTCAATACTGCTTCCAGAAGACTTGGTACACTTGTAGAAGACACGGATTGCTGCCAAAAGACTTGACTGTGCTTCCAGAAGACTTGATACTGCTTTCAAGACACTTGACACTATATTTAGAAGACTTGAAATATTTCCAGAAGATGTGATATTGCCTCTGGAACACTTGAAATGCTTCCAGAACAGTTGATGCTGTTTCCAGAAGACTTGGAAAGTTTGCAGACGACTGGACACTGCTTCCAGAAGACATGAAATATTTTCAGAAGACGTGATATTGTCTCTGGGAGACTTCAAATGTACCCAGATGACTCAATACTGTTTCCAGAAGACTTGGAACGTTTAAGACTTGACTGTGCTTCCAGAAGACTTGATACTGCTTTCAAGAGACTTGATATCACATCTAGAAGACTTAAAATATTTCCAGAAGATGTGATATTGCCTCTGGAACACTTGAAATGCTTCCAGAACAGTTGATACTGTTTCCAGAAGACTTGGAAAGCTTGCAGACGACTGGACTGTGCTTCCAGAAGACTTGATATTGCTTCCAGAAGACTTGATGCTGCTTTTAAGAGACTTGACACTGCATCTAGAAGACTTGAAACATTTCCAGAAGATGTGATATTGCCTCTGGAATACTTGAAATGCTTCCAGAAGACTTGATGCTGTTTCCAGAAGACTTGGAAAGCTTGTGGAAGAATGGAAACTGCCTCCAGATGACCTGAAATACTTTCAGAAGACGGGATATTATTTCTGGGAGACTTCAAATGCAGCCAGATGACTCAATACTGCTTCCAGAAGACTTGGTACGCTTGTAGAAGACACGGATTGCTGCCAAAAGACTTGACTGTGCTTCCAGAAGACTTGATACTACTTTCAAGACACTTGACACTGCATTTAGAAGACTTGAAATATTTCCAGAAGATGTGATATTGCCTCTAGAACACTTGCAATGCTTCCAGAAGACTTGATACTGTTCCCAGAAGACTTGGAAAGGTTGTAGAAGAATGGAAACGAGACGACCTGAAATACTTCCAGAAGACGTAATAGTGCTTCCTGGAGACTTCAAATGCGCCCAGATAATTCAATACTGCTTCCAGAAGACTTGGAACGGTTATAGAAGAGTTGGTTTGCTTGCAAAAGACTTGACAGTGCTTCCAGAAGTCTTGAAATGCTTCTCGAAGATGTGATATTGTCTCTGGAACACTTGAAATGTTTTTAGAAGACTTGATACTGTTTCAAGAAGACTTGGAAAGCTTGCAGACGAACGGAAACGACGAGTAGACGAGTTGGTTTGCTTGCAAAAGACTAGATACTGCTTTCAGAAGACTTACAATGCTTCTAGAAGACTTGGAATGTTTTCAGAAGACTTCGAATGCTTCCAAAAGACTTGACAGTGCTTTCAGAAGACTTGATACTTATTTCCATAGACTTGGCACTACTTCTAGAAGACATGAAATGCTTCTCGAAGATGTGATATTGTCTCTGGAACACTTAAAATGCTTCTAGAAGACTCGATACTGCGTCCAGAAGACTTGAGATTGTTTTCAAAAGACTTAAAACTACTTCTAGTTGACTTAAAATGCTTCTAGAAGACTTGAACTGCTTCTAAAAGACGTGATATTGCCTCCGTGTTTAGAATTATTCTAGTTACAATTATTAATTTCAACAATAGTTGACAAATTACCATCCGTCCAGTTCAATTTTAGCAGCAATCATTTTCAATTTTTTAATTTCTTTAAGAATGCCGGTGACCTTCAAAAACTGATCTTATGTAAAAATTCTGTTCGTTTTCGAAGGCTGCTTTCCTCAACAAAATTAAGCACGCGTTCTTTGTAATGTGGCGGTTTTTCGATCAAACAATTTAAAGTTATAGTGTTCTTTCTTTTCTTTCCACGTTTAATAATTATCATTCATTAAAGAAAAACTTCATTTTGATGCTTAATTTTGATTTGCATAAAACACTCTGGAAGACTTGAAATACTTCCATAACTTCACCTGATACTGTTTCCAAAAGATTTGGAATACATGCAGAAGATTCTGCTTGATTGATACTGCTTCTAGAAGATTTGAAAAGACGTAATATTGCCTCTGGGAGACTTGAAATGCTTCCAGAAGACTCCATACTACTGCTAAAAGAGTTGGATTGCTTCTAGAAGACTTGGAATGCGTCCAGAAAGCTTGACACTGCTTTCAGTCGACTTGATATTGCTTCTTGAAAGCTTGATATTGTTTTCAAAAAACGTGACACTGCTTCTAGAAGACTTAAAATGCTTCCAGAAGAAGTGGTATTGCTTGTGGAAGACTGGAAATGCTTCCAGAAGACTTAATTCTGCTTCCAGAAAACTTGATAGAATTAGAATTAGTGGCCTTTAGTTTAGAATTAGGCAGAATTATCTCACTATTTAGTACGAATTATACGATTTAAAGTAACTACCAAATCTGGGCGGTACCTTCATGGTATCAATACTATTCAAAGAATCGAATTATTGGAGGTCATGTTTTCATAATTAGTAAATTTTATTACATATTTTTTTTTATGCTGTAAATGATGGTGTAGTAAAAATAGCTCTATCATTTTTAAACTTACACAAAAAAGATTTATTTCAAAGGAATAACATAATAATTCTTAAATAATTTCTTATACAAATCTAATTCCCGTTGTTTTTCCGGAAAATACGGCACAAATCCCCTTTCCATGCGATACTTAGGTCTCTCAACAACATTTCTGCTGATATAATTCGGCACATTATAAGGAAATGATTCTTTCGAAATCCCATGGCTTTCGTAATATTCATTGAAATTCAATTGATTCGCATTTTTTGAATCTCCATATTTAAAATTTCCTCGAATCCTGTTTTGTTCGTAACTCGGATTAGGTTGTTTTCGAAATTCCGGTTTATTAGAACCTAATAATTTCGCTGGAGGCAAATTTGAAGAAAAATCGAATAATTGCGTTTCAGGCCGATTAATATGAATCGGTTTTAAAACCCCGCGGGGTTTAATTTCTACCGAAGCCCTACAAATAACTACCATAATTTATTTTGAATTAAATAAAAAAAATAAAAACCTGTATCCGTATTGATCCGCTATATAAGTAACTTTATGTAAGTTCCCATCTGGTTGTAAATACCCATAACTTCCGGTTACAGAACCATTTTCGTGTCTCTCTTCGTTGCGAAATTGAACATTTTTGGTTGGATCATCTTCGATATCGTAACCGAACGAATAAGAGGTTGATAATTTTGGGACAAAATTTGATTCTGAATTTTTTAAATCGTACGATTTAGAAATTGTTGATATTAATGTGATAATCTAAGATTAAAAGAAATAGAAACGAATTTTTTTATAAAAAATAAAAATACTTACGAAAATTTTAACGAATATTTCAAACATTTTTTTTAGTTTAAATAAAAATAAATTAACGAAGTGATCTCTTCAGATAATGATGGGTAAATGAGGAGGTTGCGTGTAATTTTTAGGTTTTATAGTCGACCCATCGTGATGAGAAGAGTTCATCGAGTTCACGACCAAGTTTACGAATAATACAGGAAAAAAATTTCTTTCTTTATTCTTTTAATATTTTATATTCTCATTCAATTCTTTATTAGTGGGTTAATTAGATTCTTTGATATTATTATTTACCTCCCAAGAAGATTAAGTCAATAATTAAATATGAGTACAATTAAAGGAAAGATTTTTAGATAATTGATTTTATTTTTAAATTAAATTGAATTTAAAATGATTTACAAAAAAAAACTAAATATTTGCCAAAGTAAGTTTGTTTAATTTAATTTTTAACGAAAATGTGTTAAGATTTTTTGTGCGAATTAAAATTTTGATTTGGGTTGAGTAAATTTACAGTTTGAAGCTTTTAACAGCTCGAGGTAATCGTTCGAATAACGATTGTGGGAGTTTTTTCTTGGAGCGTAGGTGATTTATGTAATTATTCACGTTTTTTTCTTTGTCTGAAAATTCTTGAAAACACGAAAAAAAATCTCGTTTTCTCATTGATTAATAGTTTTTTATCTTTTAAAATAAATTAAATTTATTATATTTTTTTAAACAAAAAAAATTGTGAATAAATTTAAATCTATTTGATAAAAAAATAATTAATATTCTTTATTTAAATTTAAATTTCTTTCATTTATCACCTGTCAAAAAAATTGACACATTTATTTAAATTCGTTGCCAACAAAATAAAATTTATTGTCAATCAATACAACCTTAGAAACATAAATTATTGATTAAACAAAAAGGGTAAAAACTGAAAAGTCTCAAAACATTGTGTGAAGACGACGAAAAGATAATGGATGTTCGAAATATTTTAGAAAAAATCGGCTGGACGAATGGGTTTCATGTTCCGATAGCAAACGCCGAAAATCAAGCTCTTGAACAAGAACTGTTACGGTTAAGTGATAGGAAAGTTAGGGCGAAAATCAATTTCGACGATGCGAACGCTAAGTGTGAATCGATGGAAAAACATTTAAAATATGTTAAACAGGAATCCGAGCAAAATCAGGTAAAAAAATCGAATTAAATGATGTTTATGAAATTAAATTTTATGACTTTTGACAATTAAACAACTTTTTTGGTTAATTTAGTGATTCGATGTTGGTATAAGTTAAAAACTAACTTGAAATGTCATTAAAATGTCATTTTAATTTATTTAAGTATAATTATGGTCAATATTATTTGTTTATTTAATAATTTTTTGTACTTTTATTAACAAGACGATAATATATAGTATTTTACAATGTTACTACCGGTTTCGGTTACGTTTAAACCATCTTCAGGAATATATTTTTAAAGAAAATTGTTGAGAATTGTGATACCAAGTCTTCTTGAAGTAATGCTAAGTTTTCTGAAAACATTTTAAGACTTCCGAATGCAGCATCAAGTCTTTTAAAAGCAGTATCAAGTCTTCTGGAAGCAGTATCAAGTCTTCTGGAAGCATTTTAAGTGTTCTAGAGGCAATATCCCGTCTGTTAGATGCATCTTAAGTGTTAATAGCAACAATATTAATACTTTTGGAAATATTTCAAGTTTTCTGGAAACAAAATCAACTCTTCCAGAAGAAGTGTCACCTCTTCTAGAGAATATCAAGACGCAATAGCCATATTGGTCTTCTGGAAGCATTTCAAGTCTTTTAGAAATATAATCAAGTCTTCTGGATATGACACCAAGTCTTCTTGAAGCAATAGCAAGTCTTCTGGAACCACTTCAAGATTTCTGAAAACAGTATCAAGTCTTCTGCAAGCATTTTAAGTGTTCTAGAGGCAATATCCCGTCTGTTAGATGCATCTTAAGTGTTAATAGAAACAATATTAATACTTTTGGAAATATTTCAAGTTTTCTGGAAACAAAATCAACTCTCCCAGAAAAAGTGTCACCTCTTCTAGAGAATATCAAGACGCAATAGCCATATTGGTCTTCTGGAAGCATTTCAAATCTTTTAGAAACAGAATCAAGTCTTCTGGAAGTGATACCAAGTCTTCTTGGAGCAATACCAAGTCTTCTGCAACCACTTCAAGATTTCTGAAAATAGTATTAAATTTTCTAGTAGCAGTATCAAGTCTTCTGAAAGCCATTTAAAGTGTTCTAGAGGCAATATCCCGTCTGTTAGATGCATCTTAAGTATTAATAGAAACAATATTAATACTTTTGGAAATATTTCAAGTTTTCTGGAAACAAAATCAACTCTTCCAGAAGAAGTGTCACCTCTTTTAGAGAATATCAGGACGCAATAGCCATATTGGTCTTCTGGAAGCATTTCAAGTCTTTTAGAAACAGAATCAAGTCTTCTGGATATGATACCAAGTCTTCTTGAAGCAATAGCAAATCTTCTGGAACCACTTCAAGATTTCTGAAAACAGTATCAAGTCTTCTGGAAGCATTTTAAGTGTTCTAAAGGCAATATCCCGTCTGTTAGATGCATCTTAAGTGTTAATAGCAACAATATTAATACTTTTGGAAATATTTCAAGTTTTCTGGAAACAAAATCAACTCTTCCAGAAGAAGTGTCACCTCTTCTAGAGAATATCAAGACGCAATAGTCATATTGGTCTTCTGGAAGTATTTCAAGTCTTTTAGAAACAGAATCAAGTCTTCTGGAAGTGATACCAAGTCTTCTTGAAGCAATGCCAAGTCTTCTGGAACCACTTCCAGATTTCTGAGAACAGTATCAAGTCTTCTAGAAGCAGTATCAAGTCTTCTGGAAGCATTTTAAGTGTTCTAGAGGCAATATCCCGTCTGTTAGATGCATCTTAAGTATTAATAGCAACAATATTAATACTTTTGGAAATATTTCAAGTTTTCTGGAAACAAAATCAACTCTTCCAGAAGAAGTGTCACCTCTTCTAGAGAATATCAAGACGCAATAGTCATATTGGTCTTCTGGAAGTATTTCAAGTCTTTTAGAAACAGAATCAAGTCTTCTGGAAGTGATACCAAGTCTTCTTGAAGCAATGCCAAGTCTTCTGGAACCACTTCCAGATTTCTGAGAACAGTATCAAGTCTTCTAGAAGCAGTATCAAGTCTTCTGGAAGCATTTTAAGTGTTCTAGAGGCAATATCCCGTCTGTTAGATGCATCTTAAGTGTTAATAGCAACAATATTAATACTTTTGGAAATATTTCAAGTTTTCTGGAAACAAAATCAACTCTTCCAGAAGAAGTGTCACTTCTTCTAGAGAATATCAAGACGCAATAGCCATATTGGTCTTCTGGAAGCATTTCAAGTCTTTTAGAAACAGAATCAAGTCTTCTGGATATGACACCAAGTCTTCTTGAAGCAATAGCAAGTCTTCTAGAAGCAGTATCAAGTCTTCTGGAAGCATTTTAAGTGTTCTAGAGGCAATATCCCGTCTGTTAGATGCATCTTAAGTGTTAATAGCAACAATATTAATACTTTTGGAAATATTTCAAGTTTTCTGGAAACAAAATCAACTCTTCCAGAAGAAGTGCCACCTCTTCTAGAGAATATCAAGACGCAATAGTCATATTGGTCTTCTGGAAGTATTTCAAGTCTTTTAGAAACAGAATCAAGTCTTCTGGAAGTGATACCAAGTCTTCTTGAAGCAATGCCAAGTCTTCTGGAACCACTTCCAGATTTCTGAGAACAGTATCAAGTCTTCTAGAAGCAGTATCAAGTCTTCTGGAAGCATTTTAAGTGTTCTAGAGGCAATATCCCGTCTGTTAGATGCATCTTAAGTGTTAATAGCAACAATATTAATACTTTTGGAAATATTTCAAGTTTTCTGGAAACAAAATCAACTCTTCCAGAAGAAGTGTCACTTCTTCTAGAGAATATCAAGACGCAATAGCCATATTGGTCTTCTGGAAGCATTTCAAGTCTTTTAGAAACAGAATCAAGTCTTCTGGATATGACACCAAGTCTTCTTGAAGCAATAGCAAGTCTTCTAGAAGCAGTATCAAGTCTTCTGGAAGCATTTTAAGTGTTCTAGAGGCAATATCCCGTCTGTTAGATGCATCTTAAGTGTTAATAGCAACAATATTAATACTTTTGGAAATATTTCAAGTTTTCTGGAAACAAAATCAACTCTTCCAGAAGAAGTGTCACCTCTTCTAGAGAATATCAAGACGCAATAGTCATATTGGTCTTCTGGAAGTATTTCAAGTCTTTTAGAAACAGAATCAAGTCTTCTGGAAGTGATACCAAGTCTTCTTGAAGCAATGCCAAGTCTTCTGGAACCACTTCCAGATTTCTGAGAACAGTATCAAGTCTTCTAGAAGCAGTATCAAGTCTTCTGGAAGCATTTTAAGTGTTCTAGAGGCAATATCCCGTCTGTTAGATGCATCTTAAGTGTTAATAGCAACAATATTAATACTTTTGGAAATATTTCAAGTTTTCTGGAAACAAAATCAACTCTTCCAGAAGAAGTGTCACTTCTTCTAGAGAATATCAAGACGCAATAGCCATATTGGTCTTCTGGAAGCATTTCAAGTCTTTTAGAAACAGAATCAAGTCTTCTGGATATGACACCAAGTCTTCTTGAAGCAATAGCAAGTCTTCTAGAAGCAGTATCAAGTCTTCTGGAAGCATTTTAAGTGTTCTAGAGGCAATATCCCGTCTGTTAGATGCATCTTAAGTGTTAATAGCAACAATATTAATACTTTTGGAAATATTTCAAGTTTTCTGGAAACAAAATCAACTCTTCCAGAAGAAGTGTCACCTCTTCTAGAGAATATCAAGACGCAATAGTCATATTGGTCTTCTGGAAGTATTTCAAGTCTTTTAGAAACAGAATCAAGTCTTCTGGAAGTGATACCAAGTCTTCTTGAAGCAATGCCAAGTCTTCTGGAACCACTTCCAGATTTCTGAGAACAGTATCAAGTCTTCTAGAAGCAGTATCAAGTCTTCTGGAAGCATTTTAAGTGTTCTAGAGGCAATATCCCGTCTGTTAGATGCATCTTAAGTGTTAATAGCAACAATATTAATACTTTTGGAAATATTTCAAGTTTTCTGGAAACAAAATCAACTCTTCCAGAAGAAGTGTCACTTCTTCTAGAGAATATCAAGACGCAATAGCCATATTGGTCTTCTGGAAGCATTTCAAGTCTTTTAGAAACAGAATCAAGTCTTCTGGATATGACACCAAGTCTTCTTGAAGCAATAGCAAGTCTTCTAGAAGCAGTATCAAGTCTTCTGGAAGCATTTTAAGTGTTCTAGAGGCAATATCCCGTCTGTTAGATGCATCTTAAGTGTTAATAGCAACAATATTAATACTTTTGGAAATATTTCAAGTTTTCTGGAAACAAAATCAACTCTTCCAGAAGAAGTGTCACCTCTTCTAGAGAATATCAAGACGCAATAGTCATATTGGTCTTCTGGAAGTATTTCAAGTCTTTTAGAAACAGAATCAAGTCTTCTGGAAGTGATACCAAGTCTTCTTGAAGCAATGCCAAGTCTTCTGGAACCACTTCCAGATTTCTGAGAACAGTATCAAGTCTTCTAGAAGCAGTATCAAGTCTTCTGGAAGCATTTTAAGTGTTCTAGAGGCAATATCCCGTCTGTTAGATGCATCTTAAGTATTAATAGCAACAATATTAATACTTTTGGAAATATTTCAAGTTTTCTGGAAACAAAATCAATTCTTCCAGAAGAAGTGTCACCTCTTCTAGAGAATATCAAGACGCAATAGTCATATTGGTCTTCTGGAAGTATTTCAAGTCTTTTAGAAACAGAATCAAGTCTTCTGGAAGTGATACCAAGTCTTCTTGAAGCAATGCCAAGTCTTCTGGAACCACTTCCAGATTTCTGAGAACAGTATCAAGTCTTCTAGAAGCAGTATCAAGTCTTCTGGAAGCATTTTAAGTGTTCTAGAGGCAATATCCCGTCTGTTAGATGCATCTTAAGTATTAATAGCAACAATATTAATACTTTTGGAAATATTTCAAGTTTTCTGGAAACAAAATCAATTCTTCCAGAAGAAGTGTCACCTCTTCTAGAGAATATCAAGACGCAATAGTCATATTGGTCTTCTGGAAGTATTTCAAGTCTTTTAGAAACAGAATCAAGTCTTCTGGAAGTGATACCAAGTCTTCTTGAAGCAATGCCAAGTCTTCTGGAACCACTTCCAGATTTCTGAGAACAGTATCAAGTCTTCTAGAAGCAGTATCAAGTCTTCTGGAAGCATTTTAAGTGTTCTAGAGGCAATATCCCGTCTGTTAGATGCATCTTAAGTATTAATAGCAACAATATTAATACTTTTGGAAATATTTCAAGTTTTCTGGAAACAAAATCAACTCTTCCAGAAGAAGTGTCACCTCTTCTAGAGAATATCAAGACGCAATAGTCATATTGGTCTTCTGGAAGTATTTCAAGTCTTTTAGAAACAGAATCAAGTCTTCTGGAAGTGATACCAAGTCTTCTTGAAGCAATGCCAAGTCTTCTGGAACCACTTCCAGATTTCTGAGAACAGTATCAAGTCTTCTAGAAGCAGTATCAAGTCTTCTGGAAGCATTTTAAGTGTTCTAGAGGCAATATCCCGTCTGTTAGATGCATCTTAAGTATTAATAGCAACAATATTAATACTTTTGGAAATATTTCAAGTTTTCTGGAAACAAAATCAACTCTTCCAGAAGAAGTGTCACTTCTTCTAGAGAATATCAAGACGCAATAGCCATATTGGTCTTCTGGAAGCATTTCAAGTCTTTTAGAAACAGAATCAAGTCTTCTGGATATGACACCAAGTCTTCTTGAAGCAATAGCAAGTCTTCTAGAAGCAGTATCAAGTCTTCTGGAAGCATTTTAAGTGTTCTAGAGGCAATATCCCGTCTGTTAGATGCATCTTAAGTGTTAATAGCAACAATATTAATACTTTTGGAAATATTTCAAGTTTTCTGGAAACAAAATCAACTCTTCCAGAAGAAGTGTCACCTCTTCTAGAGAATATCAAGACGCAATAGTCATATTGGTCTTCTGGAAGTATTTCAAGTCTTTTAGAAACAGAATCAAGTCTTCTGGAAGTGATACCAAGTCTTCTTGAAGCAATGCCAAGTCTTCTGGAACCACTTCCAGATTTCTGAGAACAGTATCAAGTCTTCTAGAAGCAGTATCAAGTCTTCTGGAAGCATTTTAAGTGTTCTAGAGGCAATATCCCGTCTGTTAGATGCATCTTAAGTATTAATAGCAACAATATTAATACTTTTGGAAATATTTCAAGTTTTCTGGAAACAAAATCAATTCTTCCAGAAGAAGTGTCACCTCTTCTAGAGAATATCAAGACGCAATAGTCATATTGGTCTTCTGGAAGTATTTCAAGTCTTTTAGAAACAGAATCAAGTCTTCTGGAAGTGATACCAAGTCTTCTTGAAGCAATGCCAAGTCTTCTGGAACCACTTCCAGATTTCTGAGAACAGTATCAAGTCTTCTAGAAGCAGTATCAAGTCTTCTGGAAGCATTTTAAGTGTTCTAGAGGCAATATCCCGTCTGTTAGATGCATCTTAAGTATTAATAGCAACAATATTAATACTTTTGGAAATATTTCAAGTTTTCTGGAAACAAAATCAACTCTTCCAGAAGAAGTGTCACCTCTTCTAGAGAATATCAAGACGCAATAGTCATATTGGTCTTCTGGAAGTATTTCAAGTCTTTTAGAAACAGAATCAAGTCTTCTGGAAGTGATACCAAGTCTTCTTGAAGCAATGCCAAGTCTTCTGGAACCACTTCCAGATTTCTGAGAACAGTATCAAGTCTTCTAGAAGCAGTATCAAGTCTTCTGGAAGCATTTTAAGTGTTCTAGAGGCAATATCCCGTCTGTTAGATGCATCTTAAGTATTAATAGCAACAATATTAATACTTTTGGAAATATTTCAAGTTTTCTGGAAACAAAATCAATTCTTCCAGAAGAAGTGTCACCTCTTCTAGAGAATATCAAGACGCAATAGTCATATTGGTCTTCTGGAAGTATTTCAAGTCTTTTAGAAACAGAATCAAGTCTTCTGGAAGTGATACCAAGTCTTCTTGAAGCAATGCCAAGTCTTCTGGAACCACTTCCAGATTTCTGAGAACAGTATCAAGTCTTCTAGAAGCAGTATCAAGTCTTCTGGAAGCATTTTAAGTGTTCTAGAGGCAATATCCCGTCTGTTAGATGCATCTTAAGTATTAATAGCAACAATATTAATACTTTTGGAAATATTTCAAGTTTTCTGGAAACAAAATCAACTCTTCCAGAAGAAGTGTCACCTCTTCTAGAGAATATCAAGACGCAATAGTCATATTGGTCTTCTGGAAGTATTTCAAGTCTTTTAGAAACAGAATCAAGTCTTCTGGAAGTGATACCAAGTCTTCTTGAAGCAATGCCAAGTCTTCTGGAACCACTTCCAGATTTCTGAGAACAGTATCAAGTCTTCTAGAAGCAGTATCAAGTCTTCTGGAAGCATTTTAAGTGTTCTAGAGGCAATATCCCGTCTGTTAGATGCATCTTAAGTGTTAATAGCAACAATATTAATACTTTTGGAAATATTTCAAGTTTTCTGGAAACAAAATCAACTCTTCCAGAAGAAGTGTCACTTCTTCTAGAGAATATCAAGACGCAATAGCCATATTGGTCTTCTGGAAGCATTTCAAGTCTTTTAGAAACAGAATCAAGTCTTCTGGATATGACACCAAGTCTTCTTGAAGCAATAGCAAGTCTTCTAGAAGCAGTATCAAGTCTTCTGGAAGCATTTTAAGTGTTCTAGAGGCAATATCCCGTCTGTTAGATGCATCTTAAGTGTTAATAGCAACAATATTAATACTTTTGGAAATATTTCAAGTTTTCTGGAAACAAAATCAACTCTTCCAGAAGAAGTGTCACCTCTTCTAGAGAATATCAAGACGCAATAGTCATATTGGTCTTCTGGAAGTATTTCAAGTCTTTTAGAAACAGAATCAAGTCTTCTGGAAGTGATACCAAGTCTTCTTGAAGCAATGCCAAGTCTTCTGGAACCACTTCCAGATTTCTGAGAACAGTATCAAGTCTTCTAGAAGCAGTATCAAGTCTTCTGGAAGCATTTTAAGTGTTCTAGAGGCAATATCCCGTCTGTTAGATGCATCTTAAGTGTTAATAGCAACAATATTAATACTTTTGGAAATATTTCAAGTTTTCTGGAAACAAAATCAACTCTTCCAGAAGAAGTGTCACTTCTTCTAGAGAATATCAAGACGCAATAGCCATATTGGTCTTCTGGAAGCATTTCAAGTCTTTTAGAAACAGAATCAAGTCTTCTGGATATGACACCAAGTCTTCTTGAAGCAATAGCAAGTCTTCTAGAAGCAGTATCAAGTCTTCTGGAAGCATTTTAAGTGTTCTAGAGGCAATATCCCGTCTGTTAGATGCATCTTAAGTGTTAATAGCAACAATATTAATACTTTTGGAAATATTTCAAGTTTTCTGGAAACAAAATCAACTCTTCCAGAAGAAGTGTCACCTCTTCTAGAGAATATCAAGACGCAATAGTCATATTGGTCTTCTGGAAGTATTTCAAGTCTTTTAGAAACAGAATCAAGTCTTCTGGAAGTGATACCAAGTCTTCTTGAAGCAATGCCAAGTCTTCTGGAACCACTTCCAGATTTCTGAGAACAGTATCAAGTCTTCTAGAAGCAGTATCAAGTCTTCTGGAAGCATTTTAAGTGTTCTAGAGGCAATATCCCGTCTGTTAGATGCATCTTAAGTATTAATAGCAACAATATTAATACTTTTGGAAATATTTCAAGTTTTCTGGAAACAAAATCAATTCTTCCAGAAGAAGTGTCACCTCTTCTAGAGAATATCAAGACGCAATAGTCATATTGGTCTTCTGGAAGTATTTCAAGTCTTTTAGAAACAGAATCAAGTCTTCTGGAAGTGATACCAAGTCTTCTTGAAGCAATGCCAAGTCTTCTGGAACCACTTCCAGATTTCTGAGAACAGTATCAAGTCTTCTAGAAGCAGTATCAAGTCTTCTGGAAGCATTTTAAGTGTTCTAGAGGCAATATCCCGTCTGTTAGATGCATCTTAAGTATTAATAGCAACAATATTAATACTTTTGGAAATATTTCAAGTTTTCTGGAAACAAAATCAATTCTTCCAGAAGAAGTGTCACCTCTTCTAGAGAATATCAAGACGCAATAGTCATATTGGTCTTCTGGAAGTATTTCAAGTCTTTTAGAAACAGAATCAAGTCTTCTGGAAGTGATACCAAGTCTTCTTGAAGCAATGCCAAGTCTTCTGGAACCACTTCCAGATTTCTGAGAACAGTATCAAGTCTTCTAGAAGCAGTATCAAGTCTTCTGGAAGCATTTTAAGTGTTCTAGAGGCAATATCCCGTCTGTTAGATGCATCTTAAGTATTAATAGCAACAATATTAATACTTTTGGAAATATTTCAAGTTTTCTGGAAACAAAATCAATTCTTCCAGAAGAAGTGTCACCTCTTCTAGAGAATATCAAGACGCAATAGTCATATTGGTCTTCTGGAAGTATTTCAAGTCTTTTAGAAACAGAATCAAGTCTTCTGGAAGTGATACCAAGTCTTCTTGAAGCAATGCCAAGTCTTCTGGAACCACTTCCAGATTTCTGAGAACAGTATCAAGTCTTCTAGAAGCAGTATCAAGTCTTCTGGAAGCATTTTAAGTGTTCTAGAGGCAATATCCCGTCTGTTAGATGCATCTTAAGTATTAATAGCAACAATATTAATACTTTTGGAAATATTTCAAGTTTTCTGGAAACAAAATCAACTCTTCCAGAAGAAGTGTCACCTCTTCTAGAGAATATCAAGACGCAATAGTCATATTGGTCTTCTGGAAGTATTTCAAGTCTTTTAGAAACAGAATCAAGTCTTCTGGATATGACACCAAGTCTTCTTGAAGCAATAGCAAGTCTTCTAGAAGCAGTATCAAGTCTTCTGGAAGCATTTTAAGTGTTCTAGAGGCAATATCCCGTCTGTTAGATGCATCTTAAGTGTTAATAGCAACAATATTAATACTTTTGGAAATATTTCAAGTTTTCTGGAAACAAAATCAACTCTTCCAGAAGAAGTGTCACCTCTTCTAGAGAATATCAAGACGCAATAGTCATATTGGTCTTCTGGAAGTATTTCAAGTCTTTTAGAAACAGAATCAAGTCTTCTGGAAGTGATACCAAGTCTTCTTGAAGCAATGCCAAGTCTTCTGGAACCACTTCCAGATTTCTGAGAACAGTATCAAGTCTTCTAGAAGCAGTATCAAGTCTTCTGGAAGCATTTTAAGTGTTCTAGAGGCAATATCCCGTCTGTTAGATGCATCTTAAGTGTTAATAGCAACAATATTAATACTTTTGGAAATATTTCAAGTTTTCTGGAAACAAAATCAACTCTTCCAGAAGAAGTGTCACCTCTTCTAGAGAATATCAAGACGCAATAGTCATATTGGTCTTCTGGAAGTATTTCAAGTCTTTTAGAAACAGAATCAAGTCTTCTGGAAGTGATACCAAGTCTTCTTGAAGCAATGCCAAGTCTTCTGGAACCACTTCCAGATTTCTGAGAACAGTATCAAGTCTTCTAGAAGCAGTATCAAGTCTTCTGGAAGCATTTTAAGTGTTCTAGAGGCAATATCCCGTCTGTTAGATGCATCTTAAGTATTAATAGCAACAATATTAATACTTTTGGAAATATTTCAAGTTTTCTGGAAACAAAATCAACTCTTCCAGAAGAAGTGTCACCTCTTCTAGAGAATATCAAGACGCAATAGTCATATTGGTCTTCTGGAAGTATTTCAAGTCTTTTAGAAACAGAATCAAGTCTTCTGGAAGTGATACCAAGTCTTCTTGAAGCAATGCCAAGTCTTCTGGAACCACTTCCAGATTTCTGAGAACAGTATCAAGTCTTCTAGAAGCAGTATCAAGTCTTCTGGAAGCATTTTAAGTGTTCTAGAGGCAATATCCCGTCTGTTAGATGCATCTTAAGTGTTAATAGCAACAATATTAATACTTTTGGAAATATTTCAAGTTTTCTGGAAACAAAATCAACTCTTCCAGAAGAAGTGTCACTTCTTCTAGAGAATATCAAGACGCAATAGCCATATTGGTCTTCTGGAAGCATTTCAAGTCTTTTAGAAACATAATCAAGTCTTCTGGATATGACACCAAGTCTTCTTGAAGCAATAGCAAGCAAGTCTTCTGGAACCACTTCAAGATTTCTGAAAACAGTATCAAGTCTTCTAGAAGCAATATCAAGTCTTCTGGAAGCATTTTAAGTGTTCTAGAGGCAATATCCCGTCTGTTAGATGCATCTTAAGTATTAATAGCAACAATATTAATACTTTTGGAAATATTTCAAGTTTTCTGGAAACAAAATCAACTCTTCCAGAAGAAGTGTCACCTCTTCTAGAGAATATCAGGACGCAATAGCCATATTGGTCTTCTGGAAGCATTTCAAGTCTTTTAGAAACAGAATCAAGTCTTCTGGATATGATACCAAGTCGTCTTGAAACAATACCAAGTCTTCTGGAACCACTTCCAGATTTCTGAGAACAGTATCAAGTCTTCTAGAAGCAGTATCAAGTCTTCTAGAAGCAGTATCATGTCTTCTGGAAGCATTTTAAGTGTTCTAGAGGCAATATCCCGTCTGTTAGATGCATCTTAAGTATTAATAGCAACAATATTAATACTTTTGGAAATATTTCAAGTTTTCTGGAAACAAAATCAACTCTTCCAGAAGAAGTGTCACCTCTTCTAGAGAATATCAAGACGCAATAGCCATATTGGTCTTCTGGAAGCATTTCAAGTCTTTTAGAAACAGAATCAAGTCTTCTGGATATGACACCAAGTCTTCTTGAAGCAATACCAAGTCTTCTGGAACCACTTCAAGATTTCTGAAAACAGTATCAAGTCTTCTGGAAGCATTTTAAGTGTTCTAGAGACAATATCCCGTCTGTTAGATGCATCTTAAGTGTTAATAGAAACAATATTAATACTTTTGGAAATATTTCAAGTTTTCTGGAAACAAAATCAACTCTTCCAGAAGAAGTGTCACCTCTTCTAGAGAATATCAAGACGCAATAGTCATATTGGTCTTCTGGAAGCATTTCAAGTCTTTTACAAACAGAATCAAGTCTTCTGGAAGTGATACGAAGTTTTCTTGAAGCAATGCCAAGTCTTCTGGAACCACTTCCAGATTTCTGAAAACAGTATCAAGTCTTCTAGAAGCAGTATCAAGTCTTCTGGAAGCATTTTAAGTGTTCTAGAGGCAATATCCCGTCTGTTAGATGCATCTTAAGTGTTAATAGCAACAATATTAATACTTTTGGAAATATTTCAAGTTTTCTGAAAACAAAATCAACTCTTCTTCCAGAAGAAGTGTTACCTCTTCTAGAGAATATCAAGACGCAATAGCCTTATTGGTCTTCTAGAAGCATTTCAAGTCTTCTAAAAACAGAATCAAGTCTTCTGGAAGTGATACCAAGTCTTCTTGAAGCAATACCAAGTCTTCTGGAACCACTTCCAGATTTCTGAAAACAGTATCAAGTCTTCTAGAAGCAGTATCAAGTCTTCTGGAAGCATTTTAAGTGTTCTAGAGGCAATATCCCGTCTGTTAGATGCATCTTAAGTGTTAATAGCAACAATATTAATACTTTTGGAAATATTTCAAGTTTTCTGAAAACAAAATCAACTCTTCTTCCAGAAGAAGTGTTACCTCTTCTAGAGAATATCAAGACGCAATAGCCTTATTGGTCTTCTAGAAGCATTTCAAGTCTTCTAAAAACAGAATCAAGTCTTCTGGAAGTGATACCAAGTCTTCTTGAAGCAATACCAAGTCTTCTGGAACCACTTCCAGATTTCTGAAAACAGTATCAAGTCTTCTAGAAGCAGTATCAAGTCTTCTGGAAGCATTTTAAGTGTTCTAGATGCAATATCCCGTCTGTTAGATGCATCTTAAGTGTTAATAGCAACAATATCAATACTTTTGGAAATATTTCAAGTTCTCTGGAAACAAAATCAACTCTTCCAGAAGAAGTGTCACCTCTTCTAGAGAATATCAAGACGCAATAGCCATATTGGTCTTCTGGAAGACTTTCAAGTCTTTTAGAAACAGAATCAAGTCTTCTGGAAGTGATACCAAGTCTTCTTGAAGCAATACCAAGTCTTCTGGAACCACTTCCAGATTTCTGAAAACAGTATCAAGTCTTCTGGAAGCATTTTAAGTGTACTAGAGGCAATATCCCGTCTGTTAGATGCATCTTAAGTGTTAATAGAAACAATATTAATACTCTTGGAAATATTTCAAGTTTTCTGGAAACAAAATCAGCTCTTCCAGAAGAAGTGTCACCTCTTCTAGAGAATATCAAGACGCAATAGCCATATGGGTCTTCTGGAAGCATTTCAAATCTTTTAGAAACAGAATCAAGTCTTCTGGAAGTGATACCAAGTCTTCTGCAACCACTTCAAGATTTCTGAAAATAGTATTAAGTTTTCTAGAAGCAGTATCAAGTCTTCTGAAAGCCATTTAAAGTGTTCTAGAGGCAATATCCCGTCTGTTAGATGCATTTTAAGTATTAATAGAAACAATATTAATACTTTTGGAAATATTTCAAGTTTTCTGGAAACAGAATCAAGTCTTCTGGAAGTGATACCAAGTCTTCTTGAAGCAATACCAAGTCTTCTGGAACCACTTCAAGATTTCTGAAAACAGTATCAAGTCTTCTAGAAGCAGTACCAAGTCTTCTGCAAGCATTTTAAGTGTTCTAGAGGCAATATCCCGTCTGTTAGATGCATCTTAAGTGTTAATAGAAACAATATTAATACTTTTGGAAATATTTCAAGTTTTCTGGAAACAAAATCAGCTCTTCCAGAAGAAGTGTCACCTCTTCTAGAGAATATCAAGACGCAATAGTCATATTGGTCTTCTGGAAGCATTTCAAGTCTTTTAGAAACAGAATCAAGTCTTCTGGAAGTGATACCAAGTCTTCTTGAAGCAATACCAAGTCTTCTGCAACCACTTCAAGATTTCTGAAACCAGTATTAAGTTTTCTAGAAGCAGTATCAAGTCTTCTGAAAGCCATTTTAAGTGTTCTAGAGGCAATATTCCGTCTGTTAGATGCATCTTAAGTATTAATAGAAACAATATTAATATTTTTGGAAATATTTCAAGTTTTCTGGAAGTAATATCAACTCTTCCAAATGAAGTATCACCTCTTCTAGAGAATATCAAGACGCAATAGCCATATTGGTCTTCTGGAAGCATTTTAAGTGTACTAGATGCAATATCCCGTCTGTTAGATGCATTTTAAGTGTTAATAGAAACAAGTTCAAGTTTTCTGGAAGTAATATCAACTCTTCCAGAAGAAGTATCACCTCTTCTGGAGGATATCAAGACGCAATAACCTTATTGGTCTTCTGGAAGAATTTTAAGTGTTCTAGAGGTAATATCCTGTCTGTTGGATGCATCCTCAGTGTTAATAGAAGCAATATTAATTCTTTTGGTAATATTTCAAGTTTTCTGGATGTAATATCAATTCTTCCAGAAGAAATATCACTTCACCTAAAGGTTATCAAAACGTAATAGCTTTATTGGTTTTCTGGAAGCATTTCAATTCTTCTAGAAGCAGAATCAAGTCCTCTGAAAGTATTTCAAGTTTTCTGGAAACAACACCAAGCTTTCCAGAAACGGTATCTACTTTTCTGGATACATTTCAAGTCTTCCGGAAGTGATATCAAGTCATTTCAAGTTTTCTGAATGTAGTATCAGGTTTTCTAGAAGCAGTATCAATTTTTTGAAGAGTTTCTTCACCCTACTTGACAAGTAATGCGCTTCTTATGTCATCTATATTGAGTTACTCAACATTAGTTTAACTTTGAAATGTAGTTTCCGTTGTTCTCTTTTCCATTCTGAAAGTTCCGAATAATGTTGGACCAATTTAAGAATTATATTATCTTACCTCTTTTGATTTAAACGAATATTGGAGAAATTTGGATTCAGCATATGTTTTTTTTTTGTTTTTTCAGGTTTTCTGTATACTTCGTCAGTTTTTCTCGATCTATGTTGTTTAAATATACTTTAAGACTTAACGTTGACCTGAATTTCACGTTCTTGTCGTATGTGGCTTTGCATTTTCTTATATTAAGATGAAATTTTGACTGATGCCGTATGCAGTAGGCACGAGATTTTTTCGGTGTAATTCGCATTTAAGAATAACAAAAAGATCAGTTATGTTGCCTATACTTTAAGTTTTCCAGAGACAATACCACGTCTTTTGGAACCATTTCAGGTTTTTTGGGAGCAGTATCAAATCTCAATTTATCTTCACTCACTTTTCACTTTTGACTACGACATTGACCAAATATTAAATAGACCAAACAATTAATAATTAATTAATAATTAATAATTAAATAGACAATTCATGATTTTTTCTTGATTTCTTGTCAACAAGGCAAGCAAAAAAATTCAAAATGTAAGCACAGATTTTTTGAATAAAATTTATGAATTGTTTTAGAAACTTATGACAGCATACACTCAACAAATTGCAAGTGAGAGACAACGTTTAATAGAATCAAAAGGGCAAAATGAACGGATCAACCAAGAAATACGACAAATTAATAAGCACATTGAAGACATCGAACACAGACAATCGGGAAAACGGGCGGATCTCGCGAAATCTTTGGCAAAAATCGATAAATTAAAATCGGAAACAATGTGGGATGTGGAAGCTTTAAAAGCATGGGAGGAATCGTTGAAGAAACGCGACGACGATGTTGATTTGTTGAAAAAATTTTCGCAAGAAGATACCCGAAGAGTTAACGAGTTGGACACAAAACGGCAACTTTTAGAGATAGAGGTGTGCCAAAAAAGGGATACAGTCGAAAGAATGGTTGCGGAAGTTAGAAATTATGAACAGATGCAAGATAGAACAAGTATGTTAAAAAATTGATTAATTAAAATTTTTATTTTGTTTTTTTTAGATAAGTTATTTAAGCAATTAGAGGAGGAAAGAAAAGCTTTGGTGATTCAATGGCAAGATGCTGTTAAAAATTTGAGACAAAGAGATGAGGAGATCGCAAAAATGAATGAAGATATTATGCAGACCCAGGCTATTATTGATGAAAGAAATGCGGAGTTGAGGGAGCAAGAGAAATTTTTGGAAAATGAAAAAGCGAATAATAGAAAGCTTGAACTTGAAATTGACGAATTAAACATGTTTAATTCAAGGTTGCGGTTGCAACTAAATGAAGTCATTCAAAGCATTTTAACGTTAGGAAATGATGTTTGTATTAAATTTTTGTTTTAATTTTTTTCTAATTGATTTAATTTTAGATAGCAACAATAAAACGGACTTTAACAGCGAGTTCTTTAAAACTCGAACAAGAGCGCCAATTAGTTAAAGACCAAGAAAAAAAGCTCGCCGCGAACGAAGCAAAAATAAGCGGAGCTGCCATAATAAACCAAGAATTAAACGATAAACTCACCGAAGTCTTATCAAAAACTTTATCCTCAACGGAACGTACGAAACGTTTAGACGAAATGATCAAAGTCGACCAAATGATTATGAAAAATCTAACAACGGACATAGAAAAAATGTTGGGGATCGTTTGTCGTAGCCAAATAGTTCTCGAAGATTTAAAAGAATTCGCGAAACATTTCGACACGGATATAACAGGGGCGATTGTTACCAAAAAGAAAATGCAAAAACAAATCAAATTAAAAATGAACGAGGTCGCCGCGCAAAAAGAGATGCTCTATCACGTCGAGTATCGCAAAAACGAGATGGAAGTTAAAATCGGAAACATCGAAAATATGAATAAAGACGACGAAAAAACGGACATTTTAAACGAGAAAATCGCCGAATTGGAGGGGATTTTCGCCCAGCATAACGAGGTTAAAACGTTCTTAACGGGGCAAGTTAATCGGTTGGATGACGAGATGAGACGGTTAAATACGGCGATTTCTAATGATAAAGCTAAGTTGGATTCGTTGAGGAATAAATTGGAAGATGAAATGTTGTGTTTTGATGGAGGGATTAAGCAAGCCGCAGCTGCGAAATTACGGGCTCAACAAAGGCAGGTTGAAGAGAATATGATACGATTAAAAGTTAATCAATTAGAAAAGGCGATTACGAAGGAGGAACATCATATTTATGATTTGCAAAAGTTTAAATTAGAATTGGATACGGTAAGATATAAATATATCATTTTAAATTTTAAACTTGCCCGCTCACGATTTAGACCCACTCACGTGAATATCATAACTTAATCACGTGACTCACGCTCGATCAAGTGATCAAATGTATGAATCATGTTTGATTATTTGTTAATTTGATTATTAATTACTCGTTTCTAACACAATTCATAAATTTTACAAAAAAAATTACCAACATTTCGAATTTTTCTGCTTGAATTTTTGACAAGAAATCAAGAAAAATTCTGGGATCTATTTAGTCCATTTAATATTTGGTCAACGTTGTAGTCAAAATTGGAGAAGTAAGTGAATCTAAGATTTAAATAGTAGATTAAGGAAAGTATACGGAAAACCTGCGAAAACAAAAAAGCATATCCTGAATCAAATTTCTCCAATGTTTAAATCAAAAGTGGTGAGACGATATACTCTTAGATTGGTCCAACATTATTCGGAACTTTTAGAATGAGAAAGAGAAAAACCAAAACTACATATCAAATTAAAACTAATGTTGAGTAACTCAATATAGATGATATAAGAAGCGGATTACTTGTCAAGTAGTGTGAAGAATGTCTTCAAAAAATTGATACTGCTTCTAAAAGACTTGATACTGCATTCGGAAGTCTTGAAATGTTTCCAGAAGACTTGGCATTGCTTCAAGAAGACTTGGTGTCACTTCCAGAAGACTTGATTCTGTTTCTGGAAGATTTGAAATGCTTCCAGAAGACTTAATACTGCTTCTAGAAGACTTGATACTGCTTTCAGAAGATTTGAAATATTTCCAGAAGACTGGGCATTACTTCAAAAAGACTTCGTATCACTTCCAGAAAAGTTGATACTGCTTTTAGAAGACTTGATACTGGTTTTAGAAGACTTGATACACCTTTCAGAAGTCTTGAAATGGTACCAGAAACCTTGGCATTGCTTCAAGAAGACTTGATTACACTTCCAAAAGACTTGATTCTGTTTCTGAAGGACTTGAAATGCTTCCAGAAGACTTGATACTGCTTCTAGAAGACATGATACTGCGTCTAGAAGACTTGATACTGCTTTCATAAATCTTGAAATGGCTCCAGAAACCTCGGCATTGCTTCATGAAGACTTAGTATCACTTCCAAAAGAATTGATTCTGTTTCTGGAGGACTTGAAATGCTTCTAGAAGACTTGATTCTGTTTCTGAAAGACTTGAAATGCTTTCAGAAGGCTTGATACTGCTTTCAGAAGATTTGAAATAGTTCTAGAAGACTGGGCATTGCTTCAAGAAGACTTGGTATCACATCCAAAGAAGTTGTCTCTGTTTCTAGAAGACTGGAAATGCTTCCAGAAGACTTGATGCTTGCAGAAGTCTTGAAATGGTACCAGAAGACTTGGCATTGCTTCAAAAAGAGTTGACATTGCTTCAAGAAGACTTGGTATCACTTCCAGAAGACTTGATTTTGTCTCTAGAAGACTTGAAATACTTTCAGAAGACCTATTGCGTCTTGTTATCATCTGGAAGAGGTGATACTTCTTCTGGAAGAATTGATATTGCTTCCAGAAAACTTGAAATATTTTCAAAAGTTGTTGCTTCTATTAATAGTTAAGATGTGTCCAAAAGATAGGATATTGCCTCTAGAACACTTAACATGCTTCCAAAAGACTTGATACTGCTTCTAGAAGACATGATACTGCGTCTAGAAGACTTGATACTGCTTTCATAAATCTTGAAATGGCTCCAGAAACCTCGGCATTGCTTCATGAAGACTTAGTATCACTTCCAAAAGAATTGATTCTGTTTCTGGAGGACTTGAAATGCTTCTAGAAGACTTGATTCTGTTTCTGAAAGACTTGAAATGCTTTCAGAAGGCTTGATACTGCTTTCAGAAGATTTGAAATAGTTCTAGAAGACTGGGCATTGCTTCAAGAAGACTTGGTATCACATCCAAAGAAGTTGTCTCTGTTTCTAGAAGACTGGAAATGCTTCCAGAAGACTTGATGCTTGCAGAAGTCTTGAAATGGTACCAGAAGACTTGGCATTGCTTCAAAAAGAGTTGACATTGCTTCAAGAAGACTTGGTATCACTTCCAGAAGACTTGATTTTGTCTCTAGAAGACTTGAAATACTTTCAGAAGACCTATTGCGTCTTGTTATCATCTGGAAGAGGTGATACTTCTTCTGGAAGAATTGATATTGCTTCCAGAAAACTTGAAATATTTTCAAAAGTTGTTGCTTCTATTAATAGTTAAGATGTGTCCAAAAGATAGGATATTGCCTCTAGAACACTTAACATGCTTCCAAAAGACTTGATACTGCTTCCAGAAGACTTGATACTGCTTTTAAAAGACTTGATGCTGCATTCGGAAGTCTTAAAATGTTTTCAGAAAACTTAGCATTACTTCAAGAAGACTTGGTATCACTTCCAGAAAAGTTGATTCTGATTCTAGAAAATTGGAAATGCTTCCAGAAGACTTGATGCTGCTTCTAGAAGATTTCATACTGCTTTCAGAAGTTTTGAAATGGTTCCAGAAGCCTTGGCATTGCTTCAAGAAGACTTGGTATTACTTCCAGAAGACTTTATTCTGTTTCTGGAAAACATGAAATGCTTCCAGAAGACTTGATACTGCTTCTAGAAGACTTGATACTGCTTTCAGAAGACTTGAAATAGTTCCAGAAGACTGGATATTGCTTCAAGAAGACTTGGTATCACTTCCAGAAAAGTTGATTCTGTTTCTAGAAAACTGGAAATGCTTCCAGAAGACTTGATACTGCTTCTAGAAGACTTGAAATGGTACCGGAAGACTTGGCATTGCTTCAAAAAGGATTGGCATTGCTTCAAGAAGACTTGGTATCACTTCCAGAAAAGTTGATTCTGTTTCTAGAAGACTGGAAATGCTTCCAGAAGACTAAATACTGCTTCTAAAAGACTTGATACTGCTTTCAGAAATCTTGAAATGGTTCCAGAAGCCTCGGCATTGCTTCATGAAGACTTGGTATCACTTCTAGAAGAATTGATTCTGTTTCTGGAAGATTTGAAATGCTTTCAGAAGGCTTGATACTGCTTTCAGAAGATTTGAAATAGTTCTAGAAGACTGGGCATTGCTCCAAGAAGACTTGGTATCACATCCAAAAAAGTTGATTCTGTTTCTAGAAGACTGGAAATGCTTCCAAAAGACTTGATACTGCTTCTAGAAGACTTGAAATGGTACCGGAAGACTTGGCATTGCTTCAAAAAGAATTGGCATTGCTTCAAAAAGAATTGGCATTGCTTCAAGAAAACTTGGTATCACTTCCAGAAGACTTGATTTTGTCTCTAGAAGACTTGAAATGCTTCCAGAAGATCAATGAGACTATTGCGTCTTGATATTCTCTGAAAAAGGTGATACTTCATCTGGAAGAGTTGATGTTGCTTCCAGTAAACTTGAAATATTTTCAAAAGATTTAATGTTGCTGCTATTAACACTTAAGATGGGTCCAAAAGATAGGATATTGCGTCTAGAACACTTAAAATGTTTCCAGAAGACTTAATATTGCTTCTGGAAAAGTTGATATAAGTTCCAGAAGACTTGAAATACTTCCAAAAGACTTGTTATTGCTCTTAGAAGATTAGGGGTGGTTCAAAAGATTTTATACTGCTTCTGGAAGAGTTGACATTGCTTCCAGAAAACTTGGCAAACTTGCAGACTTGATACTGCTTCAAGAACACTTGGGATGCGTCCAACAAACTGGATATTGCCTCTAAAACACTTAAAATGTTTCCAAAAGACTTGTTACTGCTTTTAAAAGATTTGATACTGCATTCAGAAGTCTTAAAATATTTCAGAAAACTTGCCGTTGCTTCAAGAAAACTTGGTATCACTTCTAGAAGACTTGATTCTGTTTCTGGATGATTTGAAATGCTTCCAGAAGACTTGATACTGCTTCTAGAAGACTTGATAGTGCTTTCAGCAGTTTGGAAATAGTTCCAGAAGACTTGGCATGGCTTCAAGCATACTTGGTATCACTTCCAGAAAACTTGATTCTATCTCTAGAAGACTTGAAATACTTCCGGAAGACCAATAAGGCTATTGCGTCTTGATATCCTCTGGAAGAGGTGATACTTCTTCTGGAAGAGTTGTTATTGCTTCCTGTTAACTTGAAATATTTTCAAAAGAATTAATGTTGCTTCTATTAATATTTAAGATGCGTCCACCAGATAGGATATTGCCTCTAGAACACTTAAAATGCTTCCGGAAGACTTTATACTGCTTCTAGAAAATTTGATATAGGTTCCAGAAGACTTGAAATACTTTCAAAAGACTTGTTATTGCTCTTAGAAGACTAGAGGTGCTTCTAAAAGACTTTATACAGCTTCTGGAAGAGTTGACAATGTTTCCAGAAGACTTGGAATACTTGCAGACTTGATACTGCTTCAAGAACACTTGAGATGCGTCCAACAGACTGGATATTGCCTCCAAAACACTTAAAATACCTCCAAAAGACTTGTTACTGCTTGTAGAAGTCTTGATAATACATTCAGAAGTCTTGAAATGTTTCAGAAAACTAGGCATTGCTTTAAGAAAACTTGGTATCACTCAAGATTCTGTTTCTGGATGATTTGAAATGCTTCCAGAAAGCTTGATACTGCTTCTAGAAGACTTGATCCTGCTTTCAGAAATCTTGAAATGGTTCCAGAAGACTTGGCATTGTTTTAAGAAGACCTTGGTATCACTTCCAGAAGATTTGATTCTGTTTCTGGAAGATTTGAAATGCTTCCAGAAGACTTGATACTGCTTCTAGAAGACTTGCTACTGCTTTCAGAAGTCTTGAAATGGTTCCAGAAGACTTGGCATTGTTTCAAGAAGACTTGGTATCACTTCCAGAAGACTTGAAATGCTTCCAGAAGACCAATAAAGCTATTGCGTCTTGGTATCCTCCGGAAGAGTTGATATTGCTTCCAGTAAACTTGAAATATTTTCAAAAGAATTAGTGTTGCTTCTATTAACTCTTAAAATATGTCCAAAAGATAGGATATTGCCTCTAGAACACTTAAAATGCTTCCAGAAGACTTGATACTGCTTTTAGAAGACTTGCTATTGCTTTCAGAAGTTTTGAAATGGTTCCAGAAGACTTGCCATTGCTTCAAGAAGACTTGGTATCACCTCCAGAAGATTTGATTCTGTCTCTAGAAGATGTCAAATGCTTCCGGAAGACCAATGAGGCTATTGCGTCTTGATATCCTCTGGAAGAGGTGATACTTCTTCTGGAAGAGTTCATATTGCTTCCAATAAACTTGAAATATTTTCAAAAGAATTAATGTTGCTTCTATTAACACTTAAGATGTGTCGAAAAGATAGGATATTACCTCTAGAACAATTAAAATGCTTCCAAAAGACTTGATACTGCTTCTAGAAAATTTGTTATAGGTTCCAGAAGACTTGAAATACTTCCAAAAGACTTGTTATTGCTCTTAGAAGATTAGAGGTGCTTCTAAAAGACTTTATACAGCTTCTGGAAGAGTTGACATTGCTTCCAGAAGACTTGGAATACTTGCAGACTTGATACTGCTTCAAGAACACTTGAGATGCATCTAACAGACTGGATATTGCCTCGAAAACACTTAAAATGCTTCCAAAAGACTTGACTTGATACTGCTTCTAAAAGACTTGATACTGCATTCGGAAGTCTTGAAATGTTTCCAGAAGAATTGGAATTGCTTCAAGAAGACTTGGTATCACTTTCAGAAGACTTGATTCTCTTTTTGGAAGACTTGAAATGCTTCTAGAAGACTTGATACTGTTTTCAGGAGAGTTGAATTAGTTCCAGAAGACTGGGCATTGCTTCAAGAAGACTTGGTATCACTTCCAGAAAAGTTGATTCTGTTTGTAGAAGATTGTAAATGCTTCCAGAAGACTTGATACTGCATTCAGAAGTCTTGAAATATTTCAGAAAACTAGGCATTGCTTCAAGAAAACTTGGTATCACTTCCAAAAGACTTGATTCTGTTTTTGTTCTAGAAGACTTGAAATTTTTCCCGATGACTTGAGAGAACAGCTGGTGCGCTTCTTAGCTGTCGCTATAATGTTTAACTTCAGCCTTACTAATTCGTTTCTCATCTCATGTTTTGCACATTTGAACGCAACCTGCTCCAATGCTTAAATACATGAGCTGCATCATTGGAAGGATACTTTTATAGCCATCATTAAACATATTAAATTATGAACCAAATAATTGAATTAAAACTTTCACTTTTCATTATTGTTTTGCGTGAAACCACCTTCACATCTTTTCTTATAAATCTTATATCTTATAAATCATGACATATCGGCCGAATTGCGTTTTTTTACAATTTTAAGTAATAGGTCCCATTAAAACCAAAGATGTTCACGATCACGCACATTCACGTGAGTGGTGCAGTAATTGACGTCCGCTCACGGTCGGTCACGCATGACCCATCGTGACTCACGTAATTTGCACACCATTCTAGTTTTCTGTCAACAATATGTAGACTTCTGCTCTTAGTTATAATTTTATAGAAACAGTATCCAAAGTTTTTTCAGAAGTATTTAGTTATCAATATTTATGCTTTTCATAGAAGTAACTTCTATAACCAGAATCAGGGTTTCTGCCAACAGTAACTAGACATCTGTTAGAAGTTACAATCTTCTGCAAGCTGTACTAAGCATGTATTTAGATTTATTTAGCAATCAATATTTAGTCTTGTAATAGCAGACAGTCTGTAAAAAGAATCTACACTTTCACCTCCAGTTTTTTAAACCTGAAATAATTTTTAAAACAAAATCAATAATTTAAAAAACATAATTGTTGTAGTCTTTGAAAGAGAGACAAATCGAAATTGAAACGCACCAAGACATTTTACAAGCGGAAAGACGAAATCTAGAAGAATCCCGAAGTCGCTTAAAAGCGGATTTGTCACTAAGAAAAATCCGTATTGAACAATTTCAAAAGAAACATCATTTAGCTTTGATGGCTTTGGGTAAAGACGAGGACGGCCAACCTTTATCGATTACTCACATTAAAATAAGAGAGGCCCAAGAACGATATGAATTGCAACAAGAAGGTGACGAATTGGATAATAAAGTTAAAAGAACTGAAAAGGAAATTCTCGCTATGGAAAATACATTAAAAGTTGTTAACATGACGAATAACGTTTATAGAAAAAGTTTAGAGCCGTTCGAAGAAGATAGTAATTTAAATTATATTTTTTTAATGATTTAATTTTTAATGTTATTTTTAAGATAAGGATCGTTTAGAAACGACACGTCTCGAACAGGAAATATGTAATAACGCGACTGTTGTTAAGCAATTAAAAAAAGCTTTAAATGGAAAACGAAGAGATTTGGCGAGTAAATTAAATTGTTATTAAAAAATTGTTTGGATTAATTATAATTATGATTTTGTAGGAATTCAAAATGCATTGAGCGATATTCAAGAGACCCACAAAAAACGGTTGGAGAGTTTCAAAAATGTTCAAACTGTGTTTACACGATTAAGAAATGAGAGGGCTTCGCGCGAAGAAAGATTGCACAACGCCCATCATAACGCTAAAAAATATAAAAAGCAAGTTTCGAAGGAGGATTTGGAGAAACCTGAAGTAATTTCTATTTTTTTTTGTTATAAAGGGATTGCTATATTTTTTCATCATCGTGATGTTAAGTTTAGAATAAGAAATAATTTTTTTTTCTGTTATACTTAAACGATGAAACTTTATTATTATCTTTTTGGTTTCAAAAAAAATTAATTGTTTGTCAAAAATGTTGGCAAGATAATTTATTATTCTGTGATAAATTGTCCAATTTTCATAGTTTTGAACTGATTTTTTTAAAAAAGTAAAGTAACTGAACCTCGATGATATTAAGTAGTAGTTTGAAATTTTTTTAACATGGTTTCCTGATGATGGCTTGTAGCCAAAACCAGTTCAAACAAAAAAAAATAAATCTTTCCTTGAAGTATAACAAAAAAAAATTATTTCCTATTCTAAAAATTTTTTATATTTCTTTAAATTATGTCGGTATTCAGCCTGTCATGTTCTGGGTATTATGCTAAACTAATTAACAAAAAAAATGAAATGGTTACCTCAATCTAGATAAAATTATTCACAATTTTATATGGGTGCAAATATATCAAGTCTTCTGAAAGCATTTTAAGTGTTCCAGAGGCAAAATCACGTCTGTTAGAAAGATTTCAATTCTTCTGGAAGCAATGTCAATAATAAATATTATGCTAAACTAATTAACAAAAAAATGGGAATGGTTACTTCAATCCAAAGTCCCTAGATTTCTAAAGTACCGCTATTTTGGCTTGAAATGTGACTGTATTTTGGCTAATTCAAAATTCCAAAAAAAGGTTATTTAATTTAACAACATAAAAACCTCAATCAAGTAAATTCCCTAGATTCTTTTCTGGAAGTAATATTAAATTCTCTTGAAGGCGTATCAAGTCCTCTGGAAACATTCAAGTCATCCAGAGGTAATATTACGTCTTCTGGAAATGTTTCAACTCTCCTGGAAGTAATATCAATTCTTCTGGAAGCAATATCAAGTCTTCCAGGAGCAATATCATGTCTTCTGGGAGTATTTCAAGTCTTCTGGAAGTAATATTAACTCTTCCGGAAGCATTTCAAGTTTTCCAGAGACAATATTACATCTTCTTGAAATGTTTCAAGTCTTCTGAAAGCAGCAGTATCAAGTCTTCTGGAAGCATTTCAAATCTTCCAGAGACAATATCACGTCTTCTAGAAGTATTTCAACTTTTCTAGAGGCAGTATCAAGTCTTTTGAAAACAGTATCAAGTCTTCTGGAAGCAGTATTGAGTCTCCTGGAAACATTTCAAGTCTCCCAAAGACAATATCACGTCTCCTGTAAGCAGTATCAAGTCTTCCAGAAGCAATATCACATCTTCTAGAAGTATTTCAAGTCTACTAGAAGTAGTATCAAGTCTTCTGAAAGCAGTATGAAGTCTTCTAGAAGCATTTCAAGTCTTCCATAGGCAATATCATATCTTCTGGGAGTATGTCAAGTCTTCTGGAAGCAACATTAACATTTCTAGAAGTATTTTAAGTCTTCCAGAGACAATATTACATCTTCTAGAAGTACTTCAAGTCTTATGGAAACAATATCAAGTCTTTTGAAAGCAGTATCAAGTCTTCTGGAAGCATTTCAAGTCTTCCAGAGACAATATCACGTTTTCTGGAAGTATTTCAAGTTCTTTGGAAGTAATATTAAGTCTTCTGAAAGCATTTCAAGTTTTCCAGAGGCAATATCACGTCTTCAGTACCAGTCTTCCAGAAGCAGTACCAAGACTTCTGGAATCATTTCAAAACTTCCAGAAATAATATCATATCTTTTGGAAGTATTTCAAGTCTTCTGGAAGCATTTCAAATTTTCCAGAGACAATATCATATCTTTTGGAAGCATTTCAAATTTTTCAGAGACAATATCATATCTTCTAGAAGTATTTCAAGTCTTATGGAAATAATATCAAGTCTTCTGAAAGCAGTATCAAGTCTTCTGGAAGCATTTCAAGTCTTCCAGAGACAATATCACATCTTCTGGAAGAATTTCAAGTCTTCTGGAAGTAGTATCAAATCTTCTGAAAGCACTATCTAGTTTTCTGGAAGCATTTCAAGTCTTCCAGAGATAATAATACATTTTCTAGAAGTATTTCAAATCTTTTGAAAGCAATATCAAGGCTTCTGAAAACAGTATTAACTCTTCTGGAAGTATTTCAAGTCTTCTGAAAGCAGTACTAAATTTTCTGGAAGCATTTCAAGTCTTCTAGAGACAATATCACGTTTTCTGGAAGTATTTCAAGTTGTTTGGAAGTAATATTAAGTCTTCTGGAAGCATTTCAAGTTTTCCAGAGGCAATATCACGTCTTCAGTACCAAGACTTCTGGAATCATTTGAAAACTTCCAGAAATAATATCATATCTTTTGGAAGTATTTCAAGTCTTCTGGAAGCATTTCAAATTTTCCAGAGACAATATCATATGTTTTGGAAGCATTTCAAATTTTTCAGAGACAATATTACATCTTCTAGAAGTATTTCAAGTCTTATGGAAACAATATCAAGTCTTCTGAAAGCAGTATCAAGTCTTCTGGAAGCATTTCAAGTCTTCCAGAGACAATATCACATCTTCTGGAAGAATTTCAAGTCTTCTGGAAGTAGTATCAAGTCTTCTGAAAGCACTATCTAGTTTTCTGGAAGCATTTCAAGTCTTCCAGAGATAATAATACATTTTCTAGAAGTATTTCAAATCTTTTGGAAGCAATATCAAGTCTTCTGAAAACAGTACTAATCCTTCTGGAAGTATTTCAAGTCTTCTGGAAGCATTTCAAGTGTTCCAAAAACAATATTATATCTTTTGGAAGTATTTGAAGTCTTCTGGAAGCAGTACCAAGTCTTCCAGAAGTAATATCACATCTTCTGGAAGTATTTCAAGTCTTCTGGAGGTAGTATCAAGTGTTCTGAAAGCAGTATCAAGTCTTCTGGAAGTATTTCAAGTCTTCCAGAGGCAATATTATGTCTTCTGGGAGTATGTCAAGTCTTCTGGAAGCAATATTAACAATTCTGGAAACATTTTAAGTCTTCCAGAGACAATATTACATCTTTTAGAAGTATTTCAAATCTTTTGAAAGCAATATCAAGGCTTCTGAAAACAGTATTAACTCTTCTGGAAGTATTTCAAGTCTTCTGAAAGCAGTACTAAATTTTCTGGAAGCATTTCAAGTCTTCTAGAGACAATATCACGTTTTCTGGAAGTATTTCAAGTTCTTTGGAAGTAATATTAAGTCTTCTGGAAGCATTTCAAGTTTTCCAGAGGCAATATCACGTCTTCAGTACCAAGACTTCTGGAATCATTTGAAAACTTCCAGAAATAATATCATATCTTTTGGAAGTATTTCAAGTCTTCTGGAAGCATTTCAAATTTTCCAGAGACAATATCATATGTTTTGGAAGCATTTCAAATTTTTCAGAGACAATATTACATCTTCTAGAAGTATTTCAAGTCTTATGGAAACAATATCAAGTCTTCTGAAAGCAGTATCAAGTCTTCTGGAAGCATTTCAAGTCTTCCAGAGACAATATCACATCTTCTGGAAGAATTTCAAGTCTTCTGGAAGTAGTATCAAGTCTTCTGAAAGCACTATCTAGTTTTCTGGAAGCATTTCAAGTCTTCCAGAGATAATAATACATTTTCTAGAAGTATTTCAAATCTTTTGGAAGCAATATCAAGTCTTCTGAAAACAGTACTAATCCTTCTGGAAGTATTTCAAGTCTTCTGGAAGCATTTCAAGTGTTCCAAAAACAATATTATATCTTTTGGAAGTATTTGAAGTCTTCTGGAAGCAGTACCAAGTCTTCCAGAAGTAATATCACATCTTCTAGAAGTATTTCAAGTCTTCTGGAGGTAGTATCAACTGTTCTGAAAGCAGCATCAAGTCTTCTGGAAGTATTTCAAGTCTTCCAGAGGCAATATTATGTCTTCTGGGAGTATGTCAAGTCTTCTGGAAGCAATATTAACAATTCTGGAAACATTTTAAGTCTTCCAGAGACAATATTATATCTTTTAGTATTTCAAATCTTTTGAAAGTAATATCAAGGCTTCTGAAGACAGTATTAATTCTTCTGGAAGTATTTCAAGTCTTCTGAAAGCAGTACTAAATCTTCTGGAAGCATTTCAAGTGTTCCAAAAACAATATCATATCTTTTGGAAGTATTTCAAGTCTTCTGGAGGTAGTATCAAGTGTTCTGAAAGCAGTATCAAGTCTTCTGGAAGTATTTCAAGTCTTCCAGAGGCAATATTATGTCTTCTGGGAGTATATCAAGTCTTCTGGAAACAATATTAACAATTCTAGAAACATTTTAAGTCTTCTAGAAACAATATTACATCTTTTAGAAGTATTTCAAATCTTTTGAAAGCAAAATCAAGGCTTCTGAAAACAGTATTAACTCTTCTGGAAGCATTTCAAATTTTCCAGAGACAATATCATATCTTTTGAAAGCATTTCAAATTTTTCAGAGACAATATCATATCTTTTGGAAGTATTTGAAGTCTTCTGAAAGCAGTACCAAGTCTTCTGGAAGAATTTTGACAGTAGCTACTGAATTCTTATAACAGCGAATTTATAAGAATGCGTGACCAAAATGATGCTAGTGAAGAGGTCAGTTCTGATCCAACCCAAGTGGAAAAACTAATGACAATTGTAAGTTTAACCAAAGGTTTGGACTCAATCGAAAATGGTTTGAAAATTTTGGAAAATATAGACTCTAATGAAGACCGAGTTATTATTACAACGCAAGGGATTAAAAACTTCTTGGCTTGTTATGAAGAAATTCTATGTATTTATCGAATTTCGACTTACACGATTTTCGATTTACGCGATTACTGTCAATCTCATCTATCGCGTAACTACGAGGTATTACGAGGTATTATTATTTGAAATCTTCTGGAGTAGTACCAAGCCTTTTGGAAGCAGTACCAAGTCTTCTAGAAGCAGTACCAAGTTTTCAGGAAGAATTTCATGTCTTCCAGAGAATGGAAGTATTTGAAGTCTTCTGGAAGCAATACAAAGTCTTCTGGAAGCACTTCAAGTTCTCTGGAAGTAATATCAAGTCTTCTGGAAATAGTATCAAGTCTTCAGAGGCAATATCATGTCTTCTGCAAGTATTTCTATTTCAAGTCATCTCGAAGTAGTAGCAAGTCCTTTGGAAGAATTTCAAGTCTGCCAGAGGCAATTTCATGTCTTCTGGAAGTATTTAAATTCTTCTGGAAGCAATATAAACTCTTCTGGAAGTATTTCAAGTCTTCCAGAAGCAATATCACATCTTCTGGAAGTATTTCAAGTCTTCTGGAAGCAACATCAGGTCTTCTGGAAGCAACATCAGGTCTTCTGGAAGCAACATCAGGTCTTCTGGAAACAATATCCAGTCTTCCAGAGGCAATATCATGTCTTTTAGAAGCATTTCAAGCCTTCCAGAGGCAATATCACATCCTCTGGAAGTATTTCAAGTCTTCTGGAAGTAATATTAACTCTTTTGGAAATATTTCAAGTCTTCCAGAGATAACATCGCATTTTTTGGAAGTATTTCAAGTCTTCCAAAGGCAATATTATGTCTTCTGGCAGTATTTGAAGTGTTCTGGAAGCAGTTCAAGTTTTCCAGAAGCAATATTATGTCTTCTGGGAGTGTTTTAAGTCGTCTGGAAGCTTAAAATTTGTTTGAATATCCATTTTACCAGAATGAAATATAAAAAATCTTTGCAATCACAGATTTTATTTAACTCACGTTTGTCAACTTTGAAATTTGTGTTCCACGTCTTTATTACATTTAAACCGGCTTACATATTACAAATTAATTTCTTATATTGACTTGTCTCAGAAGATGGCGATTAGCCGAAACTAGTAAGACGTTATTTTTAAAATAAAGGAACAGTTAAAGTACAAAGCTAAGATTTTTTATATTCGATTCATCTTCTGGAAGTAGTATCAAGTCTTCCAGAGGCTATATCACATCTTTTGGAAGTATTGCAAGTTCTCTGGAAGTAATATTACGTCTTCTGGAAGCACTTCAAGTCTTCCAGAGGCAATATCATGTCTGCTGAAGAGATCACCAAGTACTTTTAACATCCTTATTTCAATATTATTATGCAAACTGCAATATTATTTGTATTATTTGTCATGTTACGAACCGATTATAGCCAAGCTTTCCGATAATCAGCCGAATCGATAATCTGATCTGTGCACGTTCTCAGTTTCGTTATCAAACTAGATCTTGAGCTAAATCTGAAAATAACAACATTATAAATAATAAAAATAATTAAAATCACGAAATGTAGCATTCCTCAGATTCTACCATTCTCATTTTTCCCAATTAATTTTTTTTAAATATTTTTCAGAGGAATTTAGAAATACGTCAACTACAAGATGCAAACAAAGAATGTTTTCGTCAATTATCAAATCAATTAAGTGATTACGAACAGATTTTGATATACGTCACCGATTTATTGGGTAAACACAATCTGCAATTTCCTTCCGGGACAAAAACTGGATGGAGCTCAAGTTCAAGTTCGGTCGCGTTAAGCCATACGACCCGAAGTTCATCTTCCACGTCGAGCATCGAGTCCCTTTCCGCTATAACCCCCGTCTTATTAACATTCAACGATCAGCCGCAAAAAGTGGGGAAAAAGAGGCGATAAAGCTAGATGAATTATAAAATAAAACGAGATTTTTTTAATAAAAAAATACTTCGTAATAATACTTAAAAACAAATTCAATTCTTATTATTTAATTAATTAAATCTCTAATTATTTTTAAATTAATTTTAATTTTAATTATTCCATCCCGGGTGGTAAAGGTTCGGTAAGCATCGTTGTTGGATCCGGGTGTTTCTCCTAAATCAAAATTTTTTGATTAAATTAATTTTATTTTGATCAATTTTTTACCGTTGGTGGTAGAATTGTTGGTAGAATTGTCGGTGAAATCGGTGGGGGTTGTTCTGGTCCTAAAATAGCGTCTTGAACCGCGATGGGAATGTGAGTTCTTTGGCTTTCCGAGAACGTCATTAAGTGCTCTTTTAATGAAACTTTCAATTCAACGCACATTTCTAAAGCTTCGATTAATTGGGGAACGGGGAGTTGCATTAAAACCGAGAAACTTTGGGGTTTTGTTCGTTGGCAACACTTCACGAATCCCTCCCAAACGACGCGATTTTTCCAAACTTGCTTTAAAATTAATCTTTGTAAAATATTCATAACGAAACCTGAAAGTCTTGGATAAGAAGTCAACGCTTGAATTACGGTTCGCATTAATAAAGTGGGCAAAGTGGGTTGATCCATTAATTGTTGGAGTACAACGGCTAAAACTTCTTGAGTGAATATCTAAAAAAATTAATTAATTAATTAAAATAATTAATTTATGATTAAATTAACCTGTTTTTCGGATAAACACATAGATGTAGCCTTTAAAATCGTTTTTAAATCGACTTTAGTTTGATCGAGGACGTGCAATGCAACTAAAAGTTCTGTTGCGGTTATATTACTCTCACCGTGAGCCCCTAATAATCGATTAAAAACCTCACGCACCACAACCGGGGTTAATTTAATCAACTTAGGTAACGCTGCAATAACCTCCTTTTTGCTTAACCCATTCAAAACTGGGATCAAAAATCGCACATCTGAGACTCGGGTATTGTACAAATCCCTTACGATTTGTACCAATTGAGGACTTGGGGGTCCTTTATCGGTTAAAATTTGAATAACTCTCGTTACTAAAGTTTCAGCTCCCTTTGGGCACTCCTCAACCAATTTTAACAACTCCACAGAATCAATCCCCATCAATCGAATCGGACTTTCAAGCAACCTCAAGATGATTCGTTTAATATCGGCGTTTGCTTGAACGTAAATTTTGGCCAATTTATGAATTAATTGATCGTTTTGAGGAAGTAACGTTATATAAGGTTGAAGACAAGCTTTTGCAATATCATCAGTCCACACTTCCAAACCCTCCAATCGGCCTTGATTCATCCCAAACAATTTTGGAGTCGGTTGCGGTTCTTGTAAATACTCCAACATTTTCGTTGTATACTTCTCAATACTCGATCTTAAATTTAAATCTTTATAAAGATCGATCATGTGCCCGGCGGCGCAATCGCGAATGATTTGATTTTCGTGAGTGCAATGACACAATAAAGCGTTTAAATACATCGTTTGGCGCGGTGGTCTTCTTATGATCAAATCGCGGAGGAGCCCCATCGCCCAATTACATCGAGTTTCATCCCTACACACTTGGCAAAGTTGATCGAGAACTTGTTCCGTTACCGAAGGGGCTTCTAATAATAATCTTGATAAAATTATTGGATCGTGAGATGATGCGTTCACGAAAGAATGGAGTAAAGTTGTGTAACTTTGGTCCAAACGACTATTTCTGCGTAAATCTGGTAAACGAGTGAATCCCTACAAAAAAAATCGATTTAAAAAAATTATTAAACATTCAATGAAACTATTTTGTCATGGTGAGAACCAAATTAGAAAATCTTTATCCCTTTTTGAGATAAAGATTATTTAAGTTAATCTAATTTTTTTATGATTTTTTGAAACTAACAATCTTGTTTTAAAAAATCACGAAAAATCGAATTCTTAAGATATCTTAATGAATTATTCATGATTTATAGAGGAATGTGTCTATTTTCTCGTGATCAACGCGGATTTTGAAAATATTTATTCGTTTTTGAGATATAAATCAAATTCAACGTGAACATTTAGGGCTATCTCAAGTTAATTAAAAATCACCAAAAATCGAATTCTTGAGATATTTTAATGAAACATTCAAAATTTATAGAGGTAAATGTCTATTTGGTCATGGTGAGAACCAAATTAGAAATTTTTGAGATAAAGATTATTTAAGTTAATCTAATTTTTTATGACTTTTTGAAATTAATAATTTTGTTTTAAAAAAACACGAAAAATCGAATTCTTAAGATATCTTAATGAATTATTCATGATTTATAGAGGAAAGTGTCTACTTTCTCGCGATGAAACCGGATTTTGAAAATATTTATTCGTTTTTGAGATATAAATCATTAAATTCAACGTGAACATTTATGGCTATCTCAAGTTAATTAAAAATCACCAAAAATCGAATTCTTGAGATATTTTAATGAAACATTCAAAATTTATAGAGGTAAATGTCTATTTGGTCATGGTGAGAACCAAATTAGAAATTTTTGAGATAAAGATTATTTAAGTTAATCTAATTTTTTATGACTTTTTGAAATTAATAATTTTGTTTTAAAAAAACACGAAAAATCGAATTCTTAAGATATCTTAATGAATTATTCATGATTTATAAAGGAAAGTGTCTATTTTCTCGGATTTTGAAAATATTTATTCGTTTTTGAGATATAAATCATTAAGTTCAACGTGAACATTTATGGCTATCTCAAGTTGCTTAAAAATCACCAAAAATCGAATTCTTGAGATATTTTAATGAAACATTAAAAAAAAGTGTCTATTTGGTCATGGTGAGAACCAAATTAGAAAATCTTTATTTTTTTTTGGTAAAGATTATTTAAGTTAATCTAATTTTTTATGATTTTTTGAAATTAATAATTTTGTTGTAAAAAAACACGAAAAATCGAATTCTTAAGATATCTAAATGAATTATTCATGATTTATAGAGGAAAGTGTCCACTTTCTCGTTATGAAATGTTTATTCGTTTTTGAGATATAAATCATTAAATTCAACGTTACATTTCCGGCCATCTCAAGTTAATTAAAAATCTCCAAAAATGGAACTCTTGAGATATTTCAATGAAACATTGAAAATTTATAGAGGAAAGTGTCTATTTGGTCATGATGAGAACCGAATTAGAAAATCTTTATCCGTTTTTGAGATAAACATTATTTAAGTTAACCTAATTTTTTATGATTTTTTGAAATTAATAATCTTATTTTAAAAAATCACGAAAAATCGAATTCTTAAGATATCTTAATGATTTATAGAGGAAAGTGTCTACTTTCTCGCGATGAAACCGGATTTTGAAAATATTTATTCGCTTTTGAGATATAAATCATTAAATTCAACGTGAACATTTATGGCTATCTCAAGTTAATTAAAAATCACCAAAAATCGAATTCTTGAGATATTTTAATGATACATTCAAAATCTATAGAGACATGTGTCTATTTTGTCGTGGTGAGAACCAAATTAGAAAATCTTTATTCGTTTTTGAGATAAAGATTATTTAAGTTAATCTATTTTTTTATGATTTTTGAAATTAATAATCTTGTTTTAAAAAATCACGAAAAATCGAATTCTTAAGATATCTTAACGATTTATTCATGATTTATAGAGGAAAGTGTCTACTTTCTCGCGATGAAACCGGATTTTGAAAATATTTATTCGTTTTTGAGATATAAATCATTAAATTCAACGTGAACATTTACGGCTATCTCAAGTTAATTAAAAATCACCAAAAATCGAATTCTTGAAATATTTCAATGAAACATTGAAAATTTATAGAGGAAAGTGTCTATTTGGTCATGATGAGAACCGAATTGGAAAATCTTTATTCGTTTTTGAGATAAAGATTATTTAAATTAATCTATTTTTTTATGATTTTTGAAATTAATAATCTTGTTTTAAAAAATCACGAAAAATCGAATTCTTAAGATATCTTAACGATTTATTCATGATTTATAGAGGAAAGTGTCTACTTTCTCGCGATGAAACCGGATTTTGAAAATATTTATTCGCTTTTGAGATATAAATCATTAAATTCAACGTGAACATTTCCGGCCATCTCAAGTTAATTAAAAATCACCAAAAATCGAATTCTTGAGATATTTCAATGAAACATTGAAAATTTATAGAGGAAAGTGTCTATTTGGTCATGATGAGAACCGAATTAGAAAATCTTTATTCGTTTTTGAGATAAAGATTATTTAAGTTAATCTATTTTTTTATGATTTTTGAAATTAATAATCTTGTTTTAAAAAATCACGAAAAATCGAATTCTTAAGATATCTTAACGATTTATTCATGATTTATAGAGGAAAGTGTCTACTTTCTCGCGATGAAACCGGATTTTGAAAATATTTATTTGTTTTTGAGATATAAATCATTAAATTCAACGTGAACATTTCCGGCCATCTCAAGTTAATTAAAAATCACCAAAAATCGAATTCTTGATAGAAGAAACAATATTTAACATGGCTGCAAGGTATGACAATTGTATATTTATTGGCGACTTCAACCCAGATCCAGCCAAAAATAGTCACATCAATCAATTCGTGAGTTTATCAAACTTTGTGCGCATCTCAACACCCCCGACTTTCGTCATGGCAAATAATCCCAACTCCAAGCCTGATTTAATTTTCTGCACAAACAACATAAGGCCGCTCATCTCGTCTGTTGATGTCGTTCCAGAACTTTGCTCCGACCACCTGGGCCTAGAGATTTGCATTAACACAACCATTCGAATACCCAAAGTAGTCCCTATTCTGACCAAAAACTATAGACTTTGTAATATGGAAAGAGTGAACGCAGGAATAAAGGAGTATACAAGATCTAACCCCGTTATTACACCCGAATCCATCACAACCTTTAACAAACGATTGCAAAATCTGCTAGACGAAGCGAGCCCATCCAACATCAAAAAATACTATAATTTCCCTCTGCCACCATTTATTCTCCGCTTAATTAAGGAAAAGAGACGACTCTATCGTGACTTTAAGTTCTATGAGGATCCTGCGCTTAAGAGGAGGTTCAATGAGCTGAATAAAAGTATCCAGAATCTTCTACAACAGTTCAAAAGCGAAAAATATATCGAGGCCTGTGATAAAATCAACAGAAGCAAGGGTAAAAACTACTGGCAAGAAGTCCGAAAACTTTCGAAATATCAAAAGTCACCAGAAACCCAAGAGCTTATTGATCCAGCTGATGGCTGCTCACAGTCTAGCCCAGAAAAAATCGCCAAGATCCATGCTGAATACCTGGAGAGGGTATTTTCCTTCAGTAATGAGGCCTCCTTTTGCCCCCACAACAAAACTACAGTGGACAATTGGTACCACCACGCTTTTCTTAAATCGTCCGAAACGCCACAGGATGCGCTTATGCAGGAGGAAGAATACTTCGCATTACTTAATAAGGGAAGGAACACAGCACCTGGTTACGACAACATCTCTAGAGATATCCTGAGGAGGTTGGATTTAGATATCCACGTCTATATAAGGGAAATATATAACTATTGCCTTACTAACCAGCATTTCCCACAAGATTGGAAGACCTCCATTATTATATGCATCCCTAAGAAAGATTCTTCCCTATCCGACCCTGCGAATTACCGCCCCATCTCATTGCTGCCCGTTATGGGCAAGCTGCGCGAGGGTCACTTGAAGAACAAGCTGTTCGATGTTGTTGGAAAGAGGGTCCCACCATACCAGTTCGGGTTCCAACAAGGCAGATCTACTTCCCATCCGCTGGCAGTGCTGGTCTCAAACTTCCAAGCTGTGCATTATCAAAAACAACATTCCGCCGCAGTGTTGCTGGATGTTCGGAAAGCGTTTGATTCCGTTTGGCACAGAGGACTACTGTACAAACTAGCTTTGTTGAAAACCCCGTTCTATCTTTTAAACCTGCTTAAACAATTTCTTACAGATCGCTCCTCACTGGTTAGAGTAAAAAAATGCTATTCACACAGCTTCACCATTCAACAAGGCCTCCCACAGGGCTCTCCCATCTCGCCAGCATTGTACAATGTCTACTGCCACGACATCTACAACGTTAACCCCGACGTCTTCGATTTGAAGTCCTACGCCCTACTTTACGCGGATGACACTACGCTCGTCGCTCATGATGTGGACCTTCCATCATCAGTCCAAAGGCTACAGACGCTTATCCATAATGTAGAGGAATGGTACCGAAAATGGCGCATCCTAATAAATCCGTCAAAAACGCAGTTCTTTGTCCCTTTTCTCTCTACTCGCATTGCTCCTCCCATAATAACAATCCAATCTTCTGTTATCACAGCTTCACCAACTTGTAACTACCTCGGCGTTACCCTAGATAGAACCCTTAAATTTTCTGCCCACGCCATTAAAGTCAAGATGAAGGTCAAAAATCGCGCCAAGCACTTTCGGTCATTAACATATAGAGGCCGAGGAATATCCACGAAATGCGCCACTCACATATACACTTCGATATGCCGACCTATCATCGAATATGCCTCACTAATTATGTCCGAAGCGCCGAGGGGATCTCAGTACCATCTGGAGGTAGCAGAGAGAGCAGCCTTAAGAATTATAACCCGCATCAGACACCCTCACAACCCACTTTTTAACCCTTCCAACGCACTCTTATACAATCTTACAAAGATATCTCCTATAAACTCCCGCCTACTATCCTTATCTGTCAAGGCAATTATAAACTTTCCCATAAACGCCCTAAAAAATTTCATCATAACTCCCTCCTCCTTAAGCCACTGTCCCACCACACGGCTCACATTACTCAAAAAAATAAAACAAAACTGAGAAGACGGAAAAGAAAACCAATCCTATTTAATCACGGGCAGGAAGACCCAGGTCGATAGCCCTTTTGGCCATGTCATATATAGTATATATTTAAGGTTTTTTTTTTTTCTTTTATTTATTTATTTATGTTATTATTTTTTTTTCTTGTAATAGTATGACAGGACAAATAAATATTATTCTCTCTCTCTCGAATTCTTGAGATATTTTAATGATACTTTCAAAATTTATAGAGGTAAATGTCTATTTTGTCGTGGTGAGAACCAAATTAGAAAATCTTTATTCGTTTTTGAGATAAAGATTATTTAAGTTAATCTATTTTTTTATGATTTTTTGAAATTAATAATCTTGTTTTAAAAAATCACGAAAAATCGAATTCTTAAGATATCTTAATGAATTATTCATGATTTATAGAGGAAAGTGACTACTTTCTCGTGATGAAACCGGAACTTGAAAATATTTATTCGTTTTTGAGATATAAATCATTAAATTCATCTTGAACATTTACGACCATCTCAAGTTAATTAAAAATCACCAAAAATCGAATTCTTGAGATATTTTAATGAAACATTCAAAATCTATAGAGGTAAGTGTCTATTTTATCATGGTGAAAACTAAATTAGAATATCTTTATTCGTTTTTGAGATAAAGATTATTTAAGTTAATTCAATTTTTTATGATTTTTTGAAATTAATAATCTTGTTTTAAAAAATCACGAAAAATCGAAATCTTAAGATGTCTTAATGAATTATTCATGATTTATAGAGGAAAGTGTCTATTTTCTCGCGATGAAACCGGATTTTGAAAATATTTATTCGTTTTTAAGATATAAATCATTAAATTCAACGTGAACATTTATGACTATCTCAAGTTAATTAAAAATCACCAAAAATCGAATTCCTGAGATATTTTAATGATACATTCAAAATTTATAGAGGTAAGTATCTATTTTGTCATGGTGAGAACCAAATTAGAAAATCTTTATTCGTTTTTGACATAAAGATTATTTAAGTTAACCTAATTTTTTATGATTGATAAAAGATATTTATATATAAATCTATCTCAACAATGGTAAAATCTAAATTCTAAGTTTACTAAAATACTAACCTGCATAATACTATACTCTTCGTACAACCACCCCAACGCCAAATCAATTTGATTCCGTAAATCGGACAACAAATATGTTAAAACTTGATCTCGAACAACCTCATTAAACGTCGAAGCGACCGTAACAATAATTTTTTGCCCCAACGGATCGACCCTTTTAGAATTACTACTTAAAATTCGTTTAATCGCCCCCGAAAGCAAATTTTCCTTCACCTCTTTCTCCAAAGGTTTCGTTATTTCCGCCAATTTTAAAGTTTTTATTCGCGGCACTTTTATTCGTTCTTTTTTAGCAGCCGGAACGTTTTGAGTTTGTTGCTTTTCTTTATCTTTATCATTCTTATCTTTATCATCTTTTTTCTCTTCTTCAGGAATCTTCCAGGGTAATTTAACGAGTAACGTTGATTTCCCAATTATTTTTGACCCAGGTCCAACTCCAACCTCGACAAATTGATGCGCCAATATTTTAGCAATCATTTTTATATCACCCGAAGGACAAGATTTTAACATATCGGTGTAATCGGTTTTAAATTGTATCGGCATTGAGTCGGGGAGGTTTACAAAACCGGTTAAAACCATTTGAACGGCTGCTGTAATCGGGAGGTTATCGATTATGTAATGAGTGTTTAATTCGATTGCGGAAATTTGTTTTTCTTTGATTGTTAGATCAGATTCGATTTCTAAACGGGGCTTTTTAAGGAGTTGGTCCCCCTCGTTCGTTTGTAAAGATCTTTTGGGTAAACGTTTTTTGTCTATTAAATCTTTTGGGGTCATTTTTGTTATTTCCGATTGGGAGCACCCCAATTCGGTTAACATTGTTGTTAATTTTTCGTGATAATCACTTCCTGTGTTGTGTTTTAATAACCCGGAGACTTCAGATTTTAATTTTTTACGAACGGAATTGACTTGGGTGGTGCTTAAGGTTGGGGGTAAATTAAATAGGAGCTTTTCGATTGAGTTTATGACCTGTTCCAAGAAAACTGGTCGATTTTTCCCAATATTCGTTAAAGCGCCAATGCACGCAAACAAATTTGCGCTACTTACATGTTGGGAACCAATAAATTTTATTAATAGAGCGAAAATGTTACTAAAAAAAAATTTTTTTTAATTATTGATGATTAAAATTAATTTTTAATAATCTTACTTAGCCTCTTCTTCTAATTTCCTCCTCCGAGCCACTTTTAAAGTTAATGGGACATCATCCAAAGAAAAATCGTTAATTGGACGATTTTCGTTTGGGTCAGGATATGATTGTAAAAGAACAACACATTCCAAAAATTTAACAGAACTCGTCCTAATCCCATCGTTATCACTATCGATCATATTCATAATCTCAACTTTAATCGTATTCAATCGAGCCCAACATTCCTCCATATCTTTAGTGATAACATTAACTTTACACAACCAATTCAACGCCCGACGATAAATTGTAATCGTAGCTTGAATAACCCTTTTTTGAACGGGAACGCTTTCATTATAAAGCAACATATACAAAGTTTCCATTACTTTAATCAACATAGTCTCATCTTGTTTACAAATATCTTCGATAAACCCAACCAACGCTTTCCTAACATCACTATTTCGATCGGTTGTGAAACTTAATACGTTCCCCAAGAATTCGTTAAGTAAATAAGGGTTTTTTCGGGTGAGTACTTCTTGGATTTTGTGGAATATTTCGAGTCTTTCCGCCGAGGATTGAGATACAGCGGCGGTGTTTAGCCATTGAGCCACCTAAAATTGCATTTAATGAGCCCCTGATGAAAATAAACCGTGACGTTTGAGGTTAAGTTACCAAATCGGAATCAGATAGATCGTCGGATCCAAAGAAATCATCCATTTCGTATTATCCTAATTAGAGTAATAAACATAAATCTATGCAATTAAATTAATTATATGCTCTTAAAATATGTTTAAATTAATAATGTTTTGGACATAACCGCATTTTATGACGTTTTAATGGTGAATTAACGCGATGCGACGAAAATTATGGCCAACCTTCTAAAAACAAAAATCACTAAAAAATTTTTTGTATGTTATCATAAGATTTAAAGTATAAATTAACATTATTAAGATTTATTTAAATATTTTAAATCTGTGTCTATCTAAATGTAACGCCTCATATTTTTATAAATATTTATTTACAAATTCTTACAAATATCTGTCCATATTTGGAAAATTTTCGAAATTTTGGGACACTGCTGGGTGCTCAAAGAAAAACTGAAAAGAGAAAAGACTCAAATATCGAATTGGGATTTATTAAATTATTAATTCATTCTTTTATATGGATTTCAAAATTTGCAGAAGCAATACCAAACCATCTAGAAGCAGTAATAATTCTTCTGTAAAATTTAAAGTCTTCTAGAGGTCTTTTGGAATCATTTCGAGACTTCTAGAAGAAGTATCAAGCTTCCTGGATTTGTATTTCAAGTATTTTAGATTTCTTTCAAGTCTTTTGGAAGCATATCAAGTTTTCTAGAAGCTGAATCAAGTCTTCTATAAACATTGTAGGTACTCTGGAATCGTTTCAAGTCTTCTAGAAGCAATATCAAGTCTTTTGGATGCAATCAAGGCTTCTAGAATGAGTATCAATTCTTTTGGAAGCATTTTATGTCTTCTAGAGGTAACATCGAATATTCTGGAAGCAGTATCAAGTCTTCTAGAGGCAACATCTCTAATGTATCTTGTGGTGGAGGCGTTATCACCTTTGCATTGTCGATTTCGTGTTGACACATCATCCCCAGCGCCTCGCCCGCAAGCGACATTTGAGGCGAAATCGTTCATTACATATCTTAGTTGAGATACTAAGTCTTTCATAAGATGACATTTAACCCAAAATCGCCAAGATTGCTTGCTGAGGAAGCGTTACCAGCTTTGCATTGTCGACTTCGTGTTGACAGATCAACTCTAATGCCTTGGCCGCAAGCGACCTCGGCTATTTGAGGCGAAATCGCTCATTACATATCTTAATTGAAATACCAAGTCTTTCATAAGATGACATTTATACCAAAATCATCAAGATCGTTTGTTGAGGAAGTGCTGCCACATTTGCATGTCGATTTCGTGTTGATACATCAACTCTAATGCCTCGCCCGCAAGCAACCTCGGCTATCTGAAGCGAAATCGTTCATTACATATCTTAGTTAAGATACCAAGTCTTTCATAAGATGACATTTATACCAAAATTGCCAAGATCGCTTGCTGAGGAAACGCTACCACCTTTACATTGTCGATTTCGTGTTGAAACATCAACTCTAATGCCTCGGCAGCAGGCGACCTCGGTTATTTAAGGCGAAGTTGTTCATTACATGACAAAATTAAAATAACAAGTCTTTCATAAGATAACATTTATACTAAAATTGCCAAAATCGCTTGCTAAGGAAGCGCTACCTACCACCATTACATTGTCGATTTCGTGTTAATACATCAACACTAATGCCTCGGCCGCAAGCGACCTCGGCTATTTGAGGCGAAATCGTTCATTACATATCTTAGTTGAGATACCAAGTCTTTCATAAGATGACATTTATACCAAAATCGCCAAGATCGCTTGCTGAGGAAGCGCTACCACCTTTACATTGTCGATTTCGTGTTGAAACATCAACTCTAATGCCTCGGCCGCAAGCGACCTCGGCTATTTAAGGCGAAGTTGTTCATTACATGACTTAGTTAAAATACCAAGTCTGTCATAAGATGACATTTATCCCAAAATTACTAAGATCGCTTGCTAAGAAAGCGCTACCACCTTTACATTGTCGATTTCATGTTGATACATCAACACTAATGCCTCGGCCGCAAGCGACCTCGGTTATTTGAGGCGAAATCGTTCATTACATATCTTAGTTGAGATACCTAGTCTTTCATAAGATGACATTTATACCAAAATCGCCAAGATCGCTTGCTGAGGAAGCGCTACCACCTTTACATTGTCGATTTCGTGTTGAAACATCAACTCTAATGCCTCGGCCGCAAGCGACCTCGGTGATTTGAGCCGAAATCGTTCATTACATATCTTAATTGAGATACTAAATCTTTCATAAGATGACATTTATACCAAAATCACCAAGATCGCTTATTGAGGAAGCTTTACCACCTTTGCATGTCCATTTCGTGTTGAAACATCAACTCTAATGCCTCGCACGCAAGCGATCTCGGCGATTTGAGCCGAAATCGTTCATTACATATCTTTATTGAGATACCAAGTCTTTCATAAGATGAAAAGATTAAAAAATCATAAAAAAACTTAAATGAGATGATAAAATGACTACTTATATTATCATACTTTCTTTATTAAATTAAATACAATCATTCACAATAAATAAGTTAAAAACACTTCCTATGTACAATAACGGGCCCGCATTCTTCATACTCTTGTTTTGAAATCCACATTTGTTGAAACGTCGTTAAACTAGCCAAAATACTTCCTCCAATCCAAACGGAATATTTCCTTTCGGGCGGAGCAATAATTTTTATTTTCATACTAGCAGGAGCTAAAGCCCCAATTTCCTTTTGAATACGATCCGCAATACCCACAAACATCGTACTTCCCCCCGACAAAACCGTATTGGCATACAAATCCTTCCTAATATCAACATCGCATCTCATAATCGAATTATATGTGGTCTCATGAATTCCGGCAGTTTCCATTCCGATTAAAGCGGGTTGGAACATCGCCTCGGGACATCGGAATCGTTCGTTTCCTATGGTTATGGTTTGCCCATCGGGGAGTTCGTACGATTTTTCGAAACAATTCGTTTGGGCCGATTTCGTTAAATCCCCTTCAAAATCTTGCGAAACGATGCAGATTTTTTCTTTTAAATCGCGGATTATCTCGCGTTCCGCCGTCGTTGTAAAACTGTAACCGCGTTCCGTTAAGATTTTCATTAAATAATCGGTTAAATCTCGACCTGCTAAGTCTAATCGCAAAATTGCGTGTGGTAAAGCATAACCTTTAAAAAAAATGATTATGTAGAAAAATTTAAATTGAATTTTTAATAAATAAGTACCTTCGTAAATAGGAACTGTGTGGGATACACCATCCCCTGAATCCATAACAATTCCGGTTGTTCTTCCAGAAGCGTATAAAGATAAAACAGCTTGGATTGCAACGTACATTGCTGGGGTTCCAAAAGTTTCAAACATGATTTGGGTCATTTTTTCTCGGTTAATTTTTGGGTTTAAAGGGGCTTCGGTTAATAAAACGGGGTGTTCTTCGGGGGCTATTCTTAATTCGTTGTAAAAAGTGTGGTGCCAAATTTTCTCCATATCGTCCCAATTACTAACGATGCCGTGTTCTATGGGGTATTTAACCGTTAAAACTCCCCTTTTTGTTTGGGCCTCATCCCCCACGTAAGAATCTTTTTGCCCCATCCCAACCATAATCCCCTTAAAACAAAAAAGATCATAACAAATCTTGATAAAGAAAATTTTAATATTAAATTAATATTTTTTTACTTGATATCTCGGCCTTCCGACTAAACTTGGAAAAACGGCCCGGGGGGCATCATCCCCTGCGAATCCAGCTTTACACATTCCTGACCCATTATCGACTACCAAAGCAACTAAATCTTCGTCGCACATTTTTTTTTAATTATTGCAATTTCTTGTGTAAAATCTAAACGAGAACTGATCGAGAACTAAGCAATTTTACCCATATATACTTTTACGCCGGCTTTCTTTCTTTTCTCAAGAAAGAAGAAAACGTTAGATACGCGTGTTAAACTCTCGTTTTAATCGGCTTTAAAACGGAATTTCGGATGTATTATGTATTATTCAAACGCATCCGTTACGGACTAAATAACAAAAATAAACACTTTCAAAGTGTTAATTTTTATTCCTCAAAATTATTTTTTGGCTAAATTTAATTCAATTTTATTAATTAATTTAAATATTTTTTTAAACCAATTTAATTATTCAAATAACATATTAATTTTATTAATAATACAATTTAAAATCGCTTTTTTTGTTTCGCTCTAATTCTTAAAATAACATCATTTCGGGTTCATTGAGATATGAACGAATAAACGAGCAAAGTACATTCTCTTCACACCTTGCGGAAACGAAATTTAACCCAGATTAAAAAAATAAAACGTTCGTGTGCACTTTTAAGCGATTAATTAGTTGATTATATGTGTTTTATTACTCGATTTTACGCTCAAAAGATTTTTATTTAAATTGCTATGATTTGGTTTAATTGCGAAAAGATTCGTTTTGAAAAATTTGTGTATTTTTTTAAAATAGATGGATTGAAAGTTCGGTTTATAGTTTTCACCTAGTTAACAGATGTGGGATGAAAGATGCGTAATTTAAAAATTTATCGGTTCATTTTCTATCTTCCATCTGGTGTTGCTAGAAAAGGGAATGAGTTTGAATGGGATATTTAGAACATTTCTTGAGAAAAACTTTATTATTGGTGTATAGGATGATTGGCACATAAACATATTTATTTTAATACATTATTATAAAGCACATTAATTTCGTCAAATATGCCTTAACAAAGTTGAATAATTTAGGAATTATTTTATTACCTTTTAACAGTTCTTGGGGTTTATTAACCAGGAAAAGCAGATTTGCATTAAATATCTTTCAAGGAGACATCGTAGTTGACATCGTAGTTTAAAGGTGTTTGAAATTGATTTCAAATACCACAAAGAAAAATCAATTCTCAAGAACCGCATATAGTTCGGTGAATAGCTGCCAAAAGACTTGAAACGCTTCCATAAACCTTGATATTGCTTTGGAAGACTCAATTCTGCAAAATTCTTGGTATTAACCTTTGGACTTGCAGAAGACTTGAAATGCCGACAGAAATACTACTGACTTGAAATACTACCAGAAACCTCAAAATGCTGCCAGAAGACTTGAAATGCTTCCAAAATACTTGATATTGCCTGTGGAAAACATGAGATGCTTCCTGATATGATACTGCGCCTAAAAGAAATGAAGTTACTTGAAATTAAAATTGAATTGAAATTACTCCAGAGAACTTGAAATGCTTCCAGATAACTTGATACTGCGTCTAAAAGATTCGAAATGACTCCAGAAAACTTGAAAGGCTGCTAAAAGATTTATAACTGCCCTGAAAAATTTAATACTGTTTCTAAAAGATTTGAAATGTTCCGGAATACTTGATATTGCCACCTGAAGACTTGAAATACTTCCAGAAGACTCGAAGATTCTCGAAGACTCCTCTGGAAGATTATATACTGAATCTAAAAGACTTGAAACGACTTGATACGGCTCCTAAAAACTTTGAGGTAACTTCAGAATACTGGAAAAGCTGCCAGAAGACTTGAAATACTGCCAGAAGACTTAAAATACTGCCAGACAGCTTGAAATGCAGCCAGAATACTTAATATTGCTTCTGAAAGGCTTGAAATATTTCCACATGACTTGATATTGCTCAAAAAAAATTTTTTTATAGTTTATACATATATATTTTTTTTTGTAAATCAGTAATAAATTCAAAGCTATAGTTTATTTTTGTAATACAACATTATCTTTAATGGTTATTAATCAATTTACGTAAATTGGATGTTTCTTACATACATCACATGTTGTAAATCTGCACGTGTACAATCATTTATTTCCTTCGAAATAAAGAACGAAAATCCTTTGTGTTTAATAAATTAAAAAATAAATAATGCATACAATTAGAATAGAAAAATAAAGTCCGAATTTGAGAATCAATCCTAGGAATTCTACTAAACGTGATTTTGAAAATCGATTTTTCTTTACGGTATACGAAATTAATTTTAAAAACCTTTGAATTTTAAAAATAAATAGCATCTCTTAGAAGGGGCATTGGATCAAAAGTTTTGGGAAAATTGTTACGTATTCAATACAGATTCACCACAAAAATCACTAAAGTAGCTTGTGGTGGAGACACTACCACCTTTGCATTTTCAATTTCGTCTTGACACATTAACTCCAGCGCCTCGGCCGCAAGCGACCTCTGCGATATGAGGCGAAATCGTTCATTACATATCTTAGTTGAGATACCAAGTCTTTCATAAGATGACATTTATACCAAAATCGCCAAGATCGCTTGTTGAGGAAGTGCTACCACATTGCATGTTGATTTCGTGTTGACACATCAAGCCTAATGCCTCGGCCGCAAGCGACCTCGGCTATTTGAAGTGAAATCGTTCATTACATATCTTAGTTGAGATACCAAGTCTTTCATAAGATGACATTTATGCCAAAATCGCTTGTTAAGGAAGAGCTACCACCATTGTATGTCGATTTCGTGTTGACACATCAACTCTAATGCCTCGGCCGCAAGCGACCTCGGCTATTTGAGATAAAATCGTTCATTACATATCTTATTTGAGATACCAGGTCTTTCATAAGATGACATTTATACCAAAATCGCCAAGGTCGCTTACTGAGGAAGCGTTACCACCTTTGCATGTCGATTTCGTGTCGATACATCAACTCTAATGCCTCGCCCGCAAGCGACCTCAGCGATTTGAGGCGAAATCGTTCATTACATATCTTAGTTGAAATACCAAGTCTATCATAAGATGACATTTATACCAAAATCGCTTGTTGAGGAAGTGCTACCACCATTGCATGTTGATTTCGTGTTGACACATCAAGCCTAATGCCTCGGCCGCGAGCGACCTCGGCTATTTGAGATAAAATCGTTGATTACATATCTTATTTGAGATACCAGGTCTTTCATAAGATGACATTTATACCAAAATCGCCAAGGTCGCTTACTAAGGAAGCGTTACCACATTTGCATGTCGATTTCGTGTTGATACATCAACTCTAATGCCTCGCCCGCAAGCGACCTCGGCTATTTGAAGTGAAATCGTTCATTACATATCTTAGTTGAGATACCAAGTCTTTCATAAGATGACATTTATACCAAAATCGCCAAGATCGCTTGTTGAGGAAGTGCTACCACATTGCATGTTGATTTCGTGTTGACACATCAAGCCTAATGCCTCGGCCGCAAGCGACCTCGGCTATTTGAAGTGAAATCGTTCATTACATATCTTAGTTGAGATACCAAGTCTTTCATAAGATGACATTTATGCCAAAATCGCTTGTTAAGGAAGAGCTACCACCATTGTATGTCGATTTCGTGTTGACACATCAACTCTAATGCCTCGGCCGCAAGCGACCTCGGCTATTTGAGATAAAATCGTTCATTACATATCTTATTTGAGATACCAGGTCTTTCATAAGATGACATTTATACCAAAATCGCCAAGGTCGCTTACTGAGGAAGCGTTACCACCTTTGCATGTCGATTTCGTGTCGATACATCAACTCTAATGCCTCGCCCGCAAGCGACCTCAGCGATTTGAGGCGAAATCGTTCATTACATATCTTAGTTGAAATACCAAGTCTATCATAAGATGACATTTATACCAAAATCGCTTGTTGAGGAAGTGCTACCACCATTGCATGTTGATTTCGTGTTGACACATCAAGCCTAATGCCTCGGCCGCGAGCGACCTCGGCTATTTGAGATAAAATCGTTGATTACATATCTTATTTGAGATACCAGGTCTTTCATAAGATGACATTTATACCAAAATCGCCAAGGTCGCTTACTAAGGAAGCGTTACCACATTTGCATGTCGATTTCGTGTTGATACATCAACTCTAATGCCTCGCCCGCAAGCGACCTCGGCTATTTGAAGTGAAATCGTTCATTACATATCTTAGTTGAGATACCAAGTCTTTCATAAGATGACATTTATACGAAAATCGCCAAGATCGTTTGTTGAGGAAGTGCTACCACCATTGCATGTCGATTTCGTGTTGACACATCAACTCTAATGCCTCGGCCGCAAACGACCTTGGCTATTTGAAGTGAAATCGTTCATTACATATCTTAATTGAGATACCAAGTCTTTCATAAGATGATATTTATACCAAAATCGCCAAGATCGCTTGCTAAGGAAGCGCTACCACCTTTGCATGTCGATTTTGTGTTGAAACATCAACTCTAATGCCTCGCCCGCAAGCGACCTCGGCGATTTGAGACGAAATCGTTCATTACATATCTCAGTTGAAATACCAAGTCTATCATAAGATGACATTTATATCAAAATCGCCAAAATCGCTTGTTGAGGAACGATGGTGGTAGCTCCACCATTGTATGTCGATTTCGTGTTGACACATCAACTCTAATGCCTCGGTCGCAAGCGACCTCGGCTATTTGAGGCGAAGTCGTTCATTACATATCTTAGTAGAGATACCAAGTCTTTCATAAGATGACATTTATACGAAAATCGCCAAGATCGTTTGTTGAGGAAGTGCTACCACCATTGCATGTCGATTTCGTGTTGACACATCAACTCTAATGCCTCGCCCGCAAGCGACCTCGGCGATTTGAGGCGAAATCGTTCATTACATATCTTAGATGAAATACCAAGTCTATTATAAGATGACATTTATACCAAAATCGCTTGTTGAGGAAGTGCTACCACCATTGTATGTCGATTTCGTGTTGACACATCAACTCTAATGCCTCGGTCGCAAGCGACCTCGGCTATTTGAGGCGAAATCGTTCATTACATATCTTAGCTGAGATACCAAGTCTTTCATAAAATGACATTTATACCAAAATCGCCAAGATCGCTTGTTGAAGAAGTGCTACCACCATTGCATGTTGATTTCGTGTTGACACATCAAGCCTAATGCCTCGGCCGCAAGCGACCTCGGCTATTGTAGATAAAATCTCTCATTACATATTTTATTCGAGATACCAGGTCTTTCATAAGATGACATTTATACCAAAATCGCCAAGGTCGCTTACTGAGGAAGCGTTACCACCTTTACATGTCGATTTCGTGTTGATACATCAACTCTAATGCCTCGCCCGCAAGCGACCTCTGCGATTTGAGGCGAAATCGTTCATTACATATCTTCGTTAAAATACCAAGTCTATCATAAGATGACATTTATACCAAAATCGCCAAGATCGCTTGTTGAGGAAGTGCTACCACCATTGCATGTCGATTTCGTGTTGACACATCGACTGTAATGCCTCGGTCGCAAGCGACCTCGGCTATTTGAGGTGAAGTCGTTCATTACATATCTTAGTAGAGATACCAAGTCTTTCATAAGATGACATTTATACGAAAATCGCCAAGATGGCTTGTTGAGGAAGTGCTACCACCATTGCATGTCGATTTCGTGTTGACACATCGACTGTAATGCCTCGGTCGCAAGCGACCTCGGCTATTTGAGGTGAAGTCGTTCATTACATATCTTAGTAGAGATACCAAGTCTTTCATAAGATGACATTTATACGAAAATCGCCAAGATCGCTTGTTGAGGAAGTGCTACCACCATTGCATGTCGATTTCGTGTTGACACATCAACTGTAATGCCTCGGTCGCAAGCGACCTCGGCTATTTGAGGCGAAGTCGTTCATTACATATCTTAGTTGAGATACCAAGTCTTTCATAAAATGACATTTATACCAAAATCGCCAAGGTCGCTTACTGAGGAAGCGTTACCACTTTTGCATGTCGATTTCGTGTTGATACATCAACTTTAATGCCTCGCCCGCAAGCGACCTCGGCGATTTGAGGCGAAATCGTTCATTGCATATCTTAGTTGAAATACCAAGTCTTTCATAAGATTACATTTATACCAAAATCGCCAAGATTACGTGTTGAAGAAGCGCTACCACCTTTGCATGTCGATTTCGTGTGGACACATCAACTCTATTGCCTCGGTCGCAAGCGATCTCTGCGATTTGAGCCAACATCGTTCATTATATATCTTATTTGAGATACCAGGTCTTTCATAAGATGACATTTATACCAAAATCGCCAAGATCGCTTGTTGAGGAAGCGCTACCACCTTTGCATTGTCGATTTTGTGTTGATAAATCAACTCTAATGCTTCGGCCGCAAGCGACCTCGGCTATTTGAGGTGAAATCATTCATTACATATCTTAGTTGAGATACCAAGTTTTTTATAAGAAGACTTTTATACCACAATCGCCAAGATCGCTTGTTGAGGAAGTGTTACCACCATTGCATGTCGATTTCGTGTTGACACATCAACTCTAATGCCTAAAATCGCAGGGGGTGACGTCACGAATTACGAAGGAGTGGAAGCCACCAAGTGAATCAATCTGATATCTCTCCCTCAGACAGGAAGCAAACCATTGCAATAATTTTCCTTGTACACCAAACTTTGTGAGTTTAACCCTTTCGTCCCGGATGGTACATATGTGTACCACAAATGTGTGAAAACCCCTGGAACCTAAAATGATCGCTCGTTTTCAGTGGAAACTGTAGTTTCTCAACACTTTCCCAAATGCTGGCAAAATAGATATAGGGTGGTAATGAGAAATATCACCACGATTCCCAGATTTAAAAATGGGTAGAATAAAGGGTTGCTTCCACAATGAAGGAAGACATCCGCAGTTAACGAGACATTAAAGAAAATAGCTTAAGGAAGAGACAAGGAGTGAGAATATTGCTTAATTAACGTAGATGGTATACCATCAGTATATGATACATGAATCTTATATACATGAATCACGTGACTCACGCGTAGTCACGCCAATTCACGTGACTCACGATCATGTGATCAAAGTTGATCATATATGTATATAATAATATACATACAGTAATCAAATGTATATATAACATATATGTATAAATATATATTATATATCCATAATTTTTTATGTAAATAAAGATTATTTATATAAATTGGTATGAGACTAACTTCAGTTCATTTGAATCAATTGGAATCCAACTTCACGTCGATAAAATTAAGGTTATGTTTTGAAATTTAACTTATTTTTAAATAAATATAATAATTAAAAAGAATGTGTATGGATAAAAAAGTTTGTTTAATTCTTTGCATTGGTTTGCCTGGAGTAGGAAAAACAACATTTTGTAACAAATTAAAAAAAATATGGTCAGAAGATTACGAAATTATTCATATAAACTACGATGAAATAACAGAAAGTAACTATTCCTCGGATAAGAGAAAAGAAATCTTAAACGATGTAAATCAATTAATCAACAACTTACAAAGCAATAAACACTTAATCTTAATCGATGATAACATGTATTATAAAAGCATGAGATACGAATACTTACAATTAGCAAAAAAACTCGACATTTCTTTTCTCCAACTTTACTTTGAAATAACTTTAAGCGTAGCGTTAAAAAGGAATAAAACCCGAACTAATCCAATCCCTGATGAGATTATTAAAGAAATGAGCCATAAAATGGAACCACCCCATCAAGATTTTTATCCAATTTTTGAAAGTTTTCAATTCACCACAAAAGAATTATCCGATTTAAGGGATGTTATAGAGAAATGTATTGATAATCCAAAATCGAACATAAAAAGTACCCAAAAAATTCAACCCAACATAAATGAAAATAAATTTCATACCATCGATTTAATTTTAAGAAAAATTGTTTCGATTAAAATTAATCAAGACAAGAAAAATTCGTTAAATTATGTAACAAAACGAAAAGAAATATTGAGAAGGGTTAAAAATGGGGAATTTTTTGAATTAGAGAATTTAAACGAAGAAAACTTTATGGAAGTTTTAGAAAAATTATTTTAAACGAAACATCCCACCACATCTAATTTTATCAAGTAAAAGTAATTTGATTCACGTTTGACCTGTCTTATCTACTAAGTCGACTTAAAACCTATTTAGTTTCTTAACAAATCGAGTTAAGTAATAATCAAAATGGATAATTTGGTGTGCGTCGGAGATTTCGAACAAGAAGCCTCCAAAATTTTATCAAGAAACGCTTTAGATTATTATAGAAGCGGAGCTGGGCAACAAACAACCCTCCAAAATAATAAAACAGCATTTACTAAGTAATTTAAATCATTTCCTAAATAATTATATAACCAAATTAATCAATTTTTTTAACAGATTAAGAATTCGCCCGAGATTTTTAACAAATGTCTCAAACCGAGATTTATCAACAACCATTTTGGGCGAAAAAATTTCCATTCCAATCGGAATTTCCCCAACGGCAATGCAAAGAATGGCTCACCCCGGCGGGGAATGTTCCAATGCAAAAGCAGCCCAATCTTTTAACACAATTTTTACACTCAGCACGATAGCTACAAGTAGTATTGAAGAAATTGCGGAAGCTGCACCGAATGGGTTAAAATGGTTTCAATTATACATCTATGTGGATCGAAATGTAACGTTAAATCTTATTAGACGAGCCGAAAAGGCGGGTTTTAAAGCAATTGCCCTAACGGTTGATACACCCATGTTTGGATTACGTTTAGCCGATGTTAGAAATAAATTTACTTTACCCCAACATTTAAAATTCGCAAATTTCGAAGGGGAAAAATCAACTAAGATTAACACAACGAAAGATGGTTCTGGTTTAAATAATTATGTGGAAAAATTGTTTGATACTTCGTTAACTTGGGATGATGTGAAGTGGTTAAAATCGGTTACAAATCTTCCGATTGTTGTTAAAGGGGTTTTAACAGGGGAAGATGCGAAAATTGCTGTTGATGTTGGGGTTGATGGGATTTGGGTTTCAAATCATGGGGCTAGACAAGTTGATGGTGTCCCAGCTTCGGTAAATTTTTAAATATTTTCGTTTTTTATTTATTAATAAATAAAAGTAATTTTTTTGTTATAGATAGAGGCTCTGCCGGAGATTGTTAAAGCTGTTGGGGGAAAAGTGGAGGTTTATCTCGATGGGGGAGTTACCGATGGGACCGATGTTTTTAAAGCTTTAGCTTTAGGAGCTAAAATGGTAGTACAATTATTAATTTATAAGAAATTTTTTTTGTAAATGTGGGTTTTTAGGTTTTTATTGGGAGACCGGCTTTGTGGGGATTGGCTTGTAATGGGGAAGATGGGGTGAAAAAGATTCTTGAGATATTGCGTAAAGAATTTGATTTTGCTTTAGCTTTAACAGGTACTGTAAGTTTAAAATTTTGTTGTCATGTTAATTTTTTCTCTTTATTAGGGTGCTCTTCTGTTGTGGATATTAAAAAAGAAATGGTTGTCCATGAGAGCTATTATGCGAAAATTTAATTCGTGTCATGAATTATTTTATTAACTTTTACGTTATATTGTGATTTTTTTATAATTAATACACAATACTTAGAATACATAATATACACAATGATGTCCCCTCCTCCATCCGGAACACGTTTTCACTCACAATAGCTTCCAATTGTCTCCCAATCATCTATATTTAGAAATAATATTTTATAATACCATCTCTTCAATATTATCCCTGATATTCCTAAGGGTAGCCTTCCTTCATAGGACTCACAACAAAATTTAGGTTGAGTTCAAAAGTTAATATCTCAAAAACGAATTGAGATACTAATGTTTGTCTTTCTTCTGAAGAAAGTACATACTTTTCTTTACAAATGTTAAAAAAATCATTAAGATATCTGAAGAATTCGATTTTTTACGATTTTTTGTAAATGATTAAGAAAATCAATGTTTTTATGAAATGCTACAAATTTAGGTTGCCTTCAAAAGTTAATATCTCAAAAATGAATTGAGATACTCAAGTTGGTCTTCCTTCGGAAGAAAGTACATACTTTTCTTTATAAATGGTAAAAAAAACATCATTAAGATATCTTAAGAATTCGATTTATTACGGTTTTTTCAAAATGATTAAGAAAATCAATATTTTTATGAAATGCTACAAGTTTAGGTTGAGTTTAAAAGTTAATATCTCAAAAACGAATTGAGATACTCAGGTTTGTCTTTCATCTGAAGAAAGTACATACTTTTCTTTATAAATGGTAAAAAATTCATTAAGATAACTTAAGGTTTCAATTTTTTACGATTTTTTGAAAATGATTAAGAAAATCAATGTTTTTATGAAATGCTACAAATTTAGGTTGAGTTCAGAAGTTAATATCTCAAAAACGAATTGAGATACTCAAGTTTGTCTTTCATCTGAAGAAAGTACATACTTTTCTTTATAAATGGTAAAAAAATCATTAAGATATCTTAAGATTTCGATTTTTTACGACTTTTTCAAAATGATTAAGAAAATCAACATTTATATGAAATGCTACAAATTTAGGTTGAGTTCAATAGTTAATATCTCAACAACGAATTGAGATACTCAAGTTGGTCTTTCTTCTGAAGAAAGTACATACTTTTCTTTACAAATGATAAACAACATCGTTAAGATATCTTAAGAATTCGATTTTTTACGGTTTTTTCAAAATGATTAAGAAAATCAATATTTTTATGAAACGCTACAAATTTAGGTTGAGTTCAAAAGTTAATATCTCAACAACGAATTGAGATACTCAAGTTGGTCTTCCTTCTGAAGAAAGTACATACTTTTCTTTACAAATGATAAACAACATCGTTAAGATATCTTAAGAATTCGATTTTTTACGGTTTTTTCAAAATGATTAAGAAAATCAACATTTTTATGAAACGCTACAAATTTAGGTTGAGTTCAAAAGTTAATATCTCCATAACGAATTGAGATACTCAAGTTGGTCTTCCTTCTGAAGAAAGTACATACTTTTCTTTATAAATGGTAAAAAACATCATTAAGATATCTTAAGAATTCGATTTATTACGATTTTTTGAAAATGATTAAGAAAATCAATGTTTTTATGAAATGCTACAAATTTAGGTTGCCTTCAGAAGTTAATATCTCAAAAACGAATTGAGATACTCAGGTTTGTCTTTCATCTGAAGAAAGTACATACTTTTCTTTATAAATGGTAAAAAATTCATTAAGATAACTTAAGGTTTCGATTTTTTACGATTTTTTGAAAATGATTAAGAAAATCAATGTTTTTATGAAATGCTACAAATTTAGGTTGAGTTCAGAAGTTAATATCTCAAAAACGAATTGAGATACTCAAGTTTGTCTTTCATCTGAAGAAAGTACATACTTTTCTTTATAAATGGTAAAAAAATCATTAAGATATCTTAAGATTTCGATTTTTTACGACTTTTTCAAAATGATTAAGAAAATCAACATTTATATGAAATGCTACAAATTTAGATTGAGTTCAAAAGTTAATATCTCAACAACGAATTGAGATACTCAAGTTGGTCTTTCTTCTGAAGAAAGTACATACTTTTCTTTATAAATGGTAAAAAACATCGTTAAGATATCTTAAGAATTCGATTTTTTACGGTTTTTTCAAAATGATTAAGAAAATCAATATTTTTATGAAACGCTACAAATTTAGGTTGAGTTCAAAAGTTAATATCTCAACAACGAATTGAGATACTCAAGTTGGTCTTCCTTCTGAAGAAAGTACATACTTTTCTTTATAAATGGTAAAAAACATCATTAAGATATCTTAAGAATTCGATTTTTTACGATTTTTTCAAAATGATAAGAAAATCAATATTTTTATGAAATGCTACAAATTTAGGTTGAGTTCAAAAGTTAATATCTCAACAATGAATTGAGATACTCAAGTTTATCTTTCATCTGAAGAAAGTACATACTTTTATTTATAAATGGTAAACAACATCATTAAGATATCTTAAGAATTCGATTTTTTACGATTTTTTGTAAATGATTAAGAAAATCAATGTTTTTATGAAATGCTACAAATTTAGGTTGCCTCCAAAGTTAATATCTCAAAAACGAATTGAGATACTCAAGTTGGTCTTCCTTCACAAGAAAGTACATACTTTTCTTTATAAATGGTAAAAAAACATCATTAAGATATCTTAAGAATTCGATTTTTTACGGTTTTTTCAAAATGATTAAGAAAATCTATATTTTTATGAAATGCTACAAGTTTAGGTTGAGTTTAAAAGTTAATATCTCAACAATGAATTGAGATACTCAAGTTGGTCTTCCTTCTGAAGAAAGTACATACTCTTTTTTATAAATGGTAAAAAACATCATTAAGATATCTTAAGATTTCGATTTTTTACGACTTTTTCAAAATGATTAAGAAAATCAACATTTTTATGAAATGCTACAAATTTAGGTTGAGTTCAAAAGTTAATATCTCCATAACGAATTGAGATACTCAAGTTGGTCTTCCTTCTGAAGAAAGTACATACTTTTCTTTATAAATGGTAAAAAACATCATTAAGATATCTTAAGAATTCGATTTTTTACGATTTTTTGAAAACGATTAAGAAAATCAATGTTTTTATGAAATGCTACAAATTTAGGTTGCCTTCAGAAGTTAATATCTCAAAAACGAATTGAGATACTCAGGTTTGTCTTTCATCTGAAGAAAGTACATACTTTTCTTTATAAATGGTAAAAAATTCATTAAGATAACTTAAGGTTTCGATTTTTTAAGATTTTTTGAAAATGATTAAGAAAATCAATGTTTTTATGAAATGCTACAAATTTAGGTTGAGTTCAGAAGTTAATATCTCAAAAACGAATTGAGATACTCAAGTTTGTCTTTCATCTGAAGAAAGTACATACTTTTCTTTATAAATGGTAAAAAAATCATTAAGATATCTTAAGATTTCGATTTTTTACGACTTTTTCAAAATGATTAAGAAAATCAACATTTATATGAAATGCTACAAATTTAGATTGAGTTCAAAAGTTAATATCTCAACAACGAATTGAGATACTCAAGTTGGTCTTTCTTCTGAAGAAAGTACATACTTTTCTTTATAAATGGTAAAAAACATCATTAAGATATCTTAAGAATTCGATTTTTTACGGTTTTTTCAAAATGATTAAGAAAATCAATATTTTTATGAAATGCTACAAGTTTAGGTTGAGTTTAAAAGTTAATATCTCAAAAACGAATTGAGATACTCAGGTTTGTCTTTCATCTGAAGAAAGTACATACTTTTCTTTATAAATGGTAAAAAATTCATTAAGATAACTTAAGGTTTCAATTTTTTACGATTTTTTGAAAATGATTAAGAAAATCAATGTTTTTATGAAATGCTACAAATTTAGGTTGAGTTCAAAAGTTAATATCTCAACAATGAATTGAGATACTCAAGTTTATCTTTCATCTGAAGAAAGTACATACTTTTATTTATAAATGGTAAACAACATCATTAAGATATCTTAAGAATTCGATTTTTTACGATTTTTTGTAAATGATTAAGAAAATCAATGTTTTTATGAAATGCTACAAATTTAGGTTGCCTCCAAAGTTAATATCTCAAAAACGAATTGAGATACTCAAGTTGGTCTTCCTTCACAAGAAAGTACATACTTTTCTTTATAAATGGTAAAAAAACATCAAGATATCTTAAGAATTCGATTTTTTACGGTTTTTTCAAAATGATTAAGAAAATCAATATTTTTATGAAATGCTACAAGTTTAGGTTGAGTTTAAAAGTTAATATCTCAACAATGAATTGAGATACTCAAGTTGGTCTTCCTTCTGAAGAAAGTACATACTCTTTTTTATAAATGGTAAAAAACATCATTAAGATATCTTAAGATTTCGATTTTTTACGACTTTTTCAAAATGATTAAGAAAATCAACATTTTTATGAAATGCTACAAATTTAGGTTGAGTTCAAAAGTTAATATCTCCATAACGAATTGAGATACTCAAGTTGGTCTTCCTTCTGAAGAAAGTACATACTTTTCTTTATAAATGGTAAAAAAATCATTAAGATATCTTAAGATTTCGATTTTTTACGACTTTTTCAAAATGATTAAGAAAATCAACATTTATATGAAATGCTACAAATTTAGGTTGAGTTCAATAGTTAATATCTCAACAACGAATTGAGATACTCAAGTTGGTCTTTCTTCTGAAGAAAGTACATACTTTTCTTTACAAATGATAAACAACATCGTTAAGATATCTTAAGAATTCGATTTTTTACGGTTTTTTCAAAATGATTAAGAAAATCAATATTTTTATGAAACGCTACAAATTTAGGTTGAGTTCAAAAGTTAATATCTCAACAACGAATTGAGATACTCAAGTTGGTCTTCCTTCTGAAGAAAGTACATACTTTTCTTTATAAATGGTAAAAAACATCATTAAGATATCTTAAGAATTCGATTTTTTACGATTTTTTCAAAATGATAAGAAAATCAATATTTTTATGAAATGCTACAAATTTAGGTTGAGTTCAAAAGTTAATATCTCAACAATGAATTGAGATACTCAAGTTTATCTTTCATCTGAAGAAAGTACATACTTTTCTTTATAAATGGTAAAAAAATCATTAAGATATCTTAAGATTTCGATTTTTTACGACTTTTTCAAAATGATTAAGAAAATCAACATTTATATGAAATGCTACAAATTTAGGTTGAGTTCAATAGTTAATATCTCAACAACGAATTGAGATACTCAAGTTGGTCTTTCTTCTGAAGAAAGTACATACTTTTCTTTACAAATGATAAACAACATCGTTAAGATATCTTAAGAATTCGATTTTTTACGGTTTTTTCAAAATGATTAAGAAAATCAATATTTTTATGAAACGCTACAAATTTAGGTTGAGTTCAAAAGTTAATATCTCAACAACGAATTGAGATACTCAAGTTGGTCTTCCTTCTGAAGAAAGTACATACTTTTCTTTATAAATGGTAAAAAACATCATTAAGATATCTTAAGAATTCGATTTTTTACGATTTTTTCAAAATGATAAGAAGATCAATATTTTTATGAAATGCTACAAATTTAGGTTGAGTTCAAAAGTTAATATCTCAACAATGAATTGAGATACTCAAGTTTATCTTTCATCTGAAGAAAGTACATACTTTTATTTATAAATGGTAAACAACATCATTAAGATATCTTAAGAATTCGATTTTTTACGATTTTTTGTAAATGATTAAGAAAATCAATGTTTTTATGAAATGCTACAAATTTAGGTTGCCTCCAAAGTTAATATCTCAAAAACGAATTGAGATACTCAAGTTGGTCTTCCTTCACAAGAAAGTACATACTTTTCTTTATAAATGGTAAAAAAACATCATTAAGATATCTTAAGAATTCGATTTTTTACGGTTTTTTCAAAATGATTAAGAAAATCAATATTTTTATGAAACGCTACAAATTTAGGTTGAGTTCAAAAGTTAATATCTCAACAACGAATTGAGATACTCAAGTTGGTCTTCCTTCTGAAGAAAGTACATACTTTTCTTTATAAATGGTAAAAAACATCATTAAGATATCTTAAGAATTCGATTTTTTACGATTTTTTCAAAATGATAAGAAAATCAATATTTTTATGAAATGCTACAAATTTAGGTTGAGTTCAAAAGTTAATATCTCAACAATGAATTGAGATACTCAAGTTTATCTTTCATCTGAAGAAAGTACATACTTTTATTTATAAATGGTAAACAACATCATTAAGATATCTTAAGAATTCGATTTTTTACGATTTTTTGTAAATGATTAAGAAAATCAATGTTTTTATGAAATGCTACAAATTTAGGTTGCCTCCAAAGTTAATATCTCAAAAACGAATTGAGATACTCAAGTTGGTCTTCCTTCACAAGAAAGTACATACTTTTCTTTATAAATGGTAAAAAAACATCATTAAGATATCTTAAGAATTCGATTTTTTACGGTTTTTTCAAAATGATTAAGAAAATCAATATTTTTATGAAATGCTACAAGTTTAGGTTGAGTTTAAAAGTTAATATCTCAACAATGAATTGAGATACTCAAGTTGGTCTTCCTTCTGAAGAAAGTACATACTCTTTTTTATAAATGGTAAAAAACATCATTAAGATATCTTAAGATTTCGATTTTTTACGACTTTTTCAAAATGATTAAGAAAATCAACATTTTTATGAAATGCTACAAATTTAGGTTGAGTTCAAAAGTTAATATCTCCATAACGAATTGAGATACTCAAGTTGGTCTTCCTTCTGAAGAAAGTACATACTTTTCTTTATAAATGGTAAAAAACATCATTAAGATATCTTAAGAATTCGATTTTTTACGATTTTTTGAAAATGATTAAGAAAATCAATGTTTTTATGAAATGCTACAAATTTAGGTTGCCTTCAGAAGTTAATATCTCAAAAACGAATTGAGATACTCAGGTTTGTCTTTCATCTGAAGAAAGTACATACTTTTCTTTATAAATGGTAAAAAATTCATTAAGATAACTTAAGGTTTCGATTTTTTACGATTTTTTGAAAATGATTAAGAAAATCAATGTTTTTATGAAATGCTACAAATTTAGGTTGAGTTCAGAAGTTAATATCTCAAAAACGAATTGAGATACTCAAGTTTGTCTTTCATCTGAAGAAAGTACATACTTTTCTTTATAAATGGTAAAAAAATCATTAAGATATCTTAAGATTTCGATTTTTTACGACTTTTTCAAAATGATTAAGAAAATCAACATTTATATGAAATGCTACAAATTTAGATTGAGTTCAAAAGTTAATATCTCAACAACGAATTGAGATACTCAAGTTGGTCTTTCTTCTGAAGAAAGTACATACTTTTCTTTATAAATGGTAAAAAACATCATTAAGATATCTTAAGAATTCGATTTTTTACGGTTTTTTCAAAATGATTAAGAAAATCAATATTTTTATGAAACGCTACAAATTTAGGTTGAGTTCAAAAGTTAATATCTCAACAAGGAATTGAGATACTCAAGTTGGTCTTTCTTCTGAAGAAAGTACATACTTTTATTTACAAATGATAAACAACATCATTAAGATATCTTAAGAATTCGATTTTTTACGATTTTTTCAAAATGATTAAGAAAATTAATATTTTTATGAAATGCTACAAATTTAGGTCGAGTTCAAAAGTTAATATCTCCATAACGAATTGAGATACTCAAGTTTATCTTTCATCTGAAGAAAGTACATACTTTTATTTATAAATGGTAAACAACATCATTAAGATATCTTAAGAATTCGATTTTTTACGATTTTTTCAAAATGATTAAGAAAATTAATATTTTTATGAAATGCTACAAATTTAGGTCGAGTTCAAAAGTTAATATCTCCATAACGAATTGAGATACTCAGGTTGGTCTTCCTTCTGAAGAAAGTACATACTTTTCTTTACAAATGATAAACAACATCATTAAGATATCTTAAGAATTCGATTTTTTACGATTTTTTCAAAATGATTAAGAAAATTAATATTTTTATGAAATACTACAAATTTAGGTTGAGTTCAAAAGTTAATATCTCCATAACGAATTGAGATACTCAAGTTTATCTTTCATCTGAAGAAAGTACATACTTTTATTTATAAATGGTAAACAACATCATTAATATATCTTAAGAATTCGATTTTTTACGATTTTTTCAAAATGATTAAGAAAATTAATATTTTTATGAAATGCTACAAATTTAGGTCGAGTTCAAAAGTTAATATCTCCATAACGAATTGAGATACTCAGGTTGGTCTTCCTTCTGAAGAAAGTACATACTTTTCTTTACAAATGATAAACAACATCATTAAGATATCTTAAGAATTCGATTTTTTACGGTTTTTTCAAAATGATTAAGAAAATTAATATTTTTATGAAATGCTACAAATTTAGGTTGAGTTCAAAAGTTAATATCTCAACAACGAATTTTGATACTGATGTTTATCTTTCTTCTGGAGAATGTACATACTTTTCTTTATAAATGATAAACAACATCATTAAGATATCTTAAGAATTCGATTTTTTACGATTTTTTCAAAATGATTAAGAAAATCAATATTTTTATGAAACGCTACAAATTTAGGTTGAGTTCAAAAGTTAATATCTCAACACCGAATTGAGATACTCAAGTTGGTCTTTCTTCTGAAGAAAGTACATACTTTTCTTTACAAATGGTAAAAAACATCATTAAGATATCTTAAGAATTCGATTTTTTACGGTTTTTTCAAAATGATTAAGAAAATCAATATTTTTATGAAACGCTACAAATTTAGGTTGAGTTCAAAAGTTAATATCTCAACAATGAATTGGGATACTCATGTTGGTCTTTCTTCTGAAGAAAGTACATACTTTTCTTTGTAAATGGTAAAAGAATTCTTAGAATACATAATATACAACTTACACAATGATGTCCCCTCCTCCATCCAGTACACGTTTTAGCTCTCAATGATTTCTCTCACGTTTTAACTCTCCAATATTATCCTTGATATTCCCGGTGGCAGTCTTCTTTTATAGGATTGAAGCAAAGAAATGTAAATGCAGAAGCTGCATCACCTATCTTCACCCATATATAACAGATAATGGCTAATCTTTAGTGATGTAAGGTAGTTACAGTTACTTGATATCTCTCCAGAAGACGTAACATTGGCTCTGGAAACATTTCAAGTAGTCCAGAGGCAATATCATGTCAGTTAGAAGCGTTTCAAATCTTGTAGAATCATTATCAAGTCTTCTGGAAGAAATATAGAAGAAGTATGTTGGAATAGGTAGAAAAAAGTGTTAAAAACGTTGATAAATGAGAGCAAGTAGGTGAAATGAAATTAATTTTATGAAGAGCTGAATGAGGATATCTGGGGAAAGGCCTATCTAATAGTTATGAACAAGCTGAAACTTCGGAAGAGAAAAACTATAAGCAATGAGGTAGTTCAGCAACAGATGATTAAGTTGTTCTCACAGCCAGTGTTGCCGCAAGAAAGAAAGGTGTGCCGAAAATGCGTACTGAAAATGAAAGAAATGTACTGAATTTAGCGAGAAACTTAGATGTCTTTTTTTTGACACAGAAATTAACTATTATAACCTATGAAGGGTGAACAGATAGACAGTTTGTTTAATCATGTGAATTATGTATTTTCGTTTCCGAGTAATATAGCTAGGGAAACCCCCTACTTGTAACTGCTATGTAATAATGAAATATTTTAGCTACGCTCCAAGAGATGGTAGCAGCGGATGAACTGAAACTAATAAAATAAAAAAACTTTTAAAATTTTGTTGCGTTTCTTAAAAATGGTACTGTATTCCCTAAAAATGTAATGATTTCAATACAATTGTACCGATTAAGAATTTTGTACTGAATTGCTGCTTTCATGTACTATATCCATGAAATGAAGGACGTTGGAGATCCCCCTCTTCACGATAAATGAACTTGAAAGAGCAATCACCAAGATAAGAATGAAAAAAACGCCCGAGCCAGATAACGTAACACCTGAAATAATGATAGCCAGTGTTACGGGAAATAAGAAAACTTTACGTCTTGTAATGCCTGTTACAGAGCGTCTTTCCAAAAGTATGGAAAATGGGTAATCTGGTTCTGATACAGAAGCTTAAAAAAGATATAGAGGGGAACCCCACATATAGAGAGATATGTTTGGAAAATGTCATGGCCAAACTTTCTAGAAGTTCTTATTCGGAACAGGCTAAATGAGGAAATAGAGGATAAAAAACTGTTGAATGAGAATCAATATGGGTTCAGGGAAGGAAGATCGATGGTGGACGCGATTAGGAGGGTCCAGGCAATGATGGACAGCGTGAATCGCGTGATGAAGGTAGACGTTGAAAATGTGTTTAATTCTGTGAATAATACGAGCTCTGAAGAGAGGAGGACTTTGTGAGAATGATCCAAGCCTACTTGTCGGAGAGGGAAAAGTATGAGAGACCAACAGCGGGGTTCCACAAGGATCGATACTGGACGGTGTTTCACTGCATTTTTCATCGATTTCGCACCGATGACTTCTGCCGCCATAAAAATATTGCTGCTGATTTTTTCGTATATTGAATGGGACATTGAATTAGGATTGAAATTTTTCCAATCCTAATAATCTGAAGATAAAGGTGATTCTTCTTCAATTTTGAATCCGAGACCTCTGACACTTTTTTGGGAAAATACTACTTCACCAACCATCTATTAATCTTCAAAATGGAGAATAGATGGTTGACATAGAAGATGCAAAGAAGAGTGAAGACGATTCTGAAGAAATGCCCGGAAGGGCAGAGCCGGAGGAAAAACGGCGAAAGGGGTTTTAGTGGGTCGGAGATCCGTAGATGGGCTTCATTCCCACACTCAAGACTGAGCTGTGCAGATTCTCTCCGACCTCGATAAAAAAAAGATCTTTTGAAAGCATTTCAAGTCCTCTGGGAGTAACATCAAGCCTTTCAGAAGCAGTATCAAGTCTTCTGGAAGTTTTGCAAGTCTTCAAGAGGAAATATCAAGTCTTCTGGACGCATTTCAAGTCTTCTAGAAGAAGTACCAATTCTTTTGAAGCATTATCAGTTTCAAGTCTTATAGACGTAGTATCAAGTTTTCTGGAAATATTTCAAGTTTTTAAGACGCGATATCAAATCTCTGGAAGCAATGTCCAGTTTTCTAAAAGCATTTTATGTCTTCTGGAAATAGTATCAAGTCTTTTGGAAAGATTTCACGTTTTGTAAAAGTAGTATCAAGTCTACTATGGGCAGTAGCAAATCTTCTAGACTTCATTACCAAGTATTCTGGAAGCTTTTCATGTCTTGTACAAGCAGTATCAAGTTTGCCACTGGCAGCACCCAATCTTCTGGTATCTTCTAGTGCAAAGTTTTCTGTTCAGATCTTTTGGAAGCATTTCAAGTCATCTGGAAGTAACATTAAGTCTTCTAGAAGCAGTGTCAAGTCTTCTGGAAGTTATTCAAGTCTTCAAGAAGAAATATCATGTCTCCTGGAAGAAGTATTGAGTCTTCTGGAAGCAGTTCAGGTCTTCTGGAAGTATTTTAATTTTTGGAAGCAATGTCAAGTCCTCTATATTTTAATTTTAAGTCTTCTGGAAGCAATATGAAGACTTTTGGAAGCAGTATCAAGACTTCTGGAAGCAGTATCTAGTCTTCTGGAAGTAGTTCAGGTCTTCTGGAAGTATTTCAAGTATCTGGAAGCAATGTCAACTCTTCTACATCATAAATTTAAGTTTTCTGGAAGCAGTATGAAAACTTTTGGAAGCAGTATCAAGACTTCTGGAAGTAGTTCAGGTCTTCTGGAAGTATTTCAAGTCTCTGGAAGCAATGTCAACTCCTCTATATCATAATTTTAAGTCTTCTGGAAGCAGTATGAAAACTTTTGGAAGCAGTATCAGAGCTTCTGGAAGAATTTTATGTCTTGTAGAAGCAATATGAAGTCTTCTGGAAGCATTAAACGTCTTCTAGAAGCAATATCAACGCTGCCACAGACAGTAACAAATCTTTTAAAAGCATTATCAAGTCTTCTGAAGAGATACCAAGTAGTCTTAACTTCCTTATTTCACTAGAGATTCGCCATTAACAGTTACATTTTAGCATTTTTTTAAAATTAAGTCAATATGCAGCCAATACTAACGCCCAATATGATTTTCTTTCCTTTTTTATCCAAATTATGCTCATCAATTCTCACTGTCAGTTTTAATATAAATATTATTGATCGTTAACTAATCCCCTTTTGAAATATAACCATCCATTCCGACAGAAGTGAGATTTAAGATTTAAGTTAATTAAGATCTCAATATCGATTAATCTTTACGCTTTATTAGATACACATTAATCTAGAAAATACAAAAAAATCCTTAACTTTTAAGCAAATTTTGCTTAGACGCTAGTTATTATTGAAACAAAAAAAAGTTGACTTAAAAAAAGATTTTTTAAAACACGTATCATTTCACAGTTTGTTTAAATCGTTCTAACCGTTGTTGTAACTTATCATTTTGAGACGATCCATTCGCAGCCGAACCAAACCGCTCCTGACGCCTCTTTTTCCTCTCTTCGTTATTCAGATTTTGTATGGTAGCCGTCGGCGCCAAACCAAACCTTTCAGCCCGTTGTTTTAACACATCCGTAGTCAAATTTGCGGGTGTCGAAACTTTTTCTGATCCCCCAAAACGTTCAGCTCGAGCTAATTTTTTCGCATTATCGGATAATTCAACTCCAAATTTTTTAGCACGCATTTCAAGCCTCTATAATAACAAAATAATAATAAATTAATTAAAAATAAAATGATTTAAAAAAATCATTTTTATCAACATACATCTTTTGCACTTAACTCCGAAAGTTTCACAACTTTTTTTTCATCCTCCTTTTCTTTACTTTCTAGTGACTTAGAATCTTCTTGGACAGCTTCGGAGACTGAAGATGTTCGGTTTAAAATAACCTTTTTTGCCGGTTTTGAGATTTCATCGGATTTGCGTTTAGCTTTTTGGTTCATTGAAATATCCATTCCTCCGTCGATATCTGTTATACCCGATTCAGACCCGTCTAAATGACCAATTGAAGCATCATCATCATCCTAAAAACGATTCAAATTGAGGGTTTGAGTATAAAAGTGGTTTAAATCGTACGTTTAAGAGGTCCTCTTCAAGGTCATCAACGGATTCCCCAACTGTATCATCCAACTTGGATTTCATCGAGTTTTTTAATCGCTCAATAAGCTCGGTTTTATTTCCGGTGGCGCTTAATCCTCGCAGTTTTAATTCGCGCTTTAAATCCGGTACCTGTGACAACATAACCTCAATGTTTTTATACTTCAATCTTGAAAGCAAATTAATATAAATTTTGTGGTAAAATTGCGAGTGCTCACCTTCATTTTGCTTATATCAACGATTGGGTCTAATTCTGTGTCCATATTTAAGAATAATGAGTAAATACGATGGGATTAACAACAACAACAATTAGGTTAAGTACTTTTTTTTGAAGGTTATGTTAAGACTTTCAAAGTTGCTTAAAAGTTTAAATAGAAATGAAGAAAATGTGCTTTTTTTTGAAATTATTTGTGCTTTCTTTTTAATTTTGATTAAATTAATTTGAAATATAAATCAAAATTAAGAAATTTGCAAAAATTGTTTTAGTTCTGAGATTTCAATCATAGATGGCGCGCTAAAATAATACACATTTTGAAATTGTGTATTAACTAATTTATTTAGCTAATTTCTAATTAACTAATTTAAATAATAATTCCTCAAATTAATCGTAATATTGACGTTATCGATTTTATTCAACTTCTTCACGCGATTTATCTCTTCTTAGGCCTAGTTTATTCACCTTTAGTTAAATTTAACTATCAGATATTTATCATAGTTACTGGTCAAATAACCAATCTACAACTAACAATAATCTACAAAGTAGTTAAATTTAACCAAAGGTGAATAAACCGGCCCTTAAACTTGGTTTCCAAATTTTCAGCTCCGTTTTTATTCCCGTGGTAAAGAGCCTAATATCAGAAGTCGAAGACCCAACCCAACTTGGTACCATGATACCAGACTGATTTCTTTCAATTTCTTCCCGAATTGCTTAACGTTTTGCTTAGAGGATGTTCTTGTTCTGAGAGATGTCATAAACCTGCGAATACATTCGTAATAGAATACTTTTAAGTTCTTATATGTTTATTCTTATCCAGGTATACGCCTAGGTATTTAACTTGTGAACTCTTTAATTTCTTTTCCAACCTTTATCTCAATTATCATAATTTTTCTGCTTCCCTTGAACATAACAGCCTTCGTCAAATCTCTCATCATTTCGTTATATTTTGTATGTAGTGCTCCGCCTTATCTTTTATTCTCTTCAGTATTTTGGTCTTGACTATCACTGAGAATTCGTTTGTATATGGGATCGTAGAGACGCCCTCTTCTCACTCTACTCTCGGTAAAAAACATTAAGAAAGTATGATTTCCGCATACCTCACGTCATATTTTCTTTTCTTCCTTTAGTAAGTATTATATTCTTCTCTGATTGGTATGATCTAACTATTTTTCTTATTTCTAATGAGAATTTCTATTGTTTCCATTATCTTTCCCTATAGCGATGAGTTGAAACATTTTTTTTATGTCGAGCATTACCATTATAATAATATTTAATAATAATTTAATTTATTTTATTTAAAATTGTTATAAAATTAGTTTCAATTACTAATTGAAGCATCTACTTTCTAAAAGTGAAGTCCATTTGAAAATATTTCACTTAGTTCTTGAGATATAATTTTCTGAATTTAATTGGGACTTTTCCAATATTTTGTATAAATTTAAATATTCTTGAAAAAACGATTTTTTAGGAAAATTGTTATGAAATTACTTTCAATTACTAATTAGAGCATCTACTTTCTAAAAGTGAACTCAATTTGAAAATATCTCACTTAGTTCTTGAGATATAAACTGCTGAACTTAACTGGGATTCTTCCGATATTTTGTATAAATTTAAAAAGTCCTGAAAATTCGATTTTTTGAAAAAGTGTTATGAAATTACTTTCAATTACTAATTGGAGCATCTACTTTCTAAAAGTGAAGTCAATTTGATAATATCTCACTTAGTTCTTGAGATATAAACTGCTGAACTTAACTGGGATTCTTCCGATATTTTGTATAAATTTAAAAAGTCCTGAAAACTCGATTTTTTGAAAAGGTGTTATAAAATTACTTTCAATTACTAACTGGAACATCTAATTTCTAAAAGTGAAGTCAATTTGAAAATATCTCACTTAGTTCTTGAGATATTAGCTGCTGAGCTTAATTATAATTTTTCCAATATTTTGAATAAATTTGAAAATTCTTGAAAAATCGATTCCTTGAAAAATTGTTATGAAATTACTTTCAATTACTAATTGGAGCATCTAATTTCTAAAAGTGAAGTCAATTTGAAAATATCTCACTTAGTTCTTGAGATATTAGCTGCTGAGCTTAATTATAATTTTTCCAATATTTTGAATAAATTTGAAAATTCTTGAAAAATCGATTCCTTGAAAAATTGTTATGAAATTAGTTTCAATTACTAATTGGAGCATCTACTTTCTAAAAGTGAAGTAAATTTTGAGATATCTGACTTAGTTCTTGAGATGTAATCTTCTGAACTTGATTGGGATTTTTCCGATATTTTGTATAAATTTAAAAAGTCCTGAAAATTCGATTTTTTGAAAAGGTGTTATAAAATTACATTCAATTACTAATTGGAGCATCTACTTTCTAAAAGTGAACTCAATTTGAAAATATCTCACTTAGTTCTTGAGATATAAACTGCTGAACTTAACTGGGATTCTTCCTATATTTTGTATAAATTTAAAAAGTCCTGAAAATTCGATTTTTTGAAAAAGTGTTATAAAAATTACTTTCAATTACTAATTGGAGCATCTACTTTCTAAAAGTGAACTCAATTTGAAAATATCTCACTTAGTTCTTGAGATATAAACTGCTGAACTTAACTGGGATTCTTCCGATATTTTGTATAAATTTAAAAAGTCCTGAAAATTCGACTTTTTGAAAAGGTGTTATAAAATTACTTTCAATTACTAACTGGAACATCTAATTTCTAAAAGTGAAGTCAATTTGAAAATATCTCACTTAGTTCTTGAGATATTAGCTGCTAAACTTAATTGGGATTTTTCTGTTATATTGAATAAATTTAAAAATTCTTGAAAAATTGACTTTTTGGAAAATTGTTACGAAATTAGTTTCAATTATCAATTGAAGCATCTACTTTCTAAAAGTGAAGTCCATTTGAAAATATTTCACTTAGTTCTTGAGATATAATTTTCTGAATTTAATTAGGACTTTTCCAATATTTTGTACAAATTTAAATATTCTTGAAAAAACGATTTTTCAGGAAAATTGTTATGAAATTACTTTCAATTACTAATTAGAGCATCTACTTTCTAAAAGTGAACTCAATTTGGAAATATTTCACTTAGTTCTTGAGATATAATTTTCTGAATTTAATTAGGACTTTTCCAATATTTTGTACAAATTTAAATATTCTTGAAAAAACGATTTTTTAGGAAAATTGTTATGAAATTACTTTCAATTACTAATTAGAGCATCTACTTTCTAAAAGTGAACTCAATTTGAAAATATCTCACTTAGTTCTTGAGATATAAACTGCTGAACTTAACTGGGATTCTTCCGATATTTTGTATAAATTTAAAAAGTCCTGAAAATTCGATTTTTTGAAAAAGTGTTATGAAATTACTTTCAATTACTAATTGGAGCATCTACTTTCTAAAAGTGAAGTCAATTTGACAATATCTCACTTAGTTCTTGAGATATAAACTGCTGAACTTAACTGGGATTCTTCCGATATTTTGTATAAATTTAAAAAGTCCTGAAAACTCGATTTTTTGAAAAGGTGTTATAAAATTACTTTCAATTACTAACTGGAACATCTAATTTCTAAAAGTGAAGTCAATTTGAAAATATCTCACTTAGTTCTTGAGATATTAGCTGCTGAGCTTAATTATAATTTTTCCAATATTTTGAATAAATTTGAAAATTCTTGAAAAATCGATTCCTTGAAAAATTGTTATGAAATTACTTTCAATTACTAATTGGAGCATCTAATTTCTAAAAGTGAAGTCAATTTGAAAATATCTCACTTAGTTCTTGAGATATTAGCTGCTGAGCTTAATTATAATTTTTCCAATATTTTGAATAAATTTGAAAATTCTTGAAAAATCGATTCCTTGAAAAATTGTTATGAAATTAGTTTCAATTACTAATTGGAGCATCTACTTTCTAAAAGTGAAGTAAATTTTGAGATATCTGACTTAGTTCTTGAGATGTAATCTTCTGAACTTGATTGGGATTTTTCCGATATTTTGTATAAATTTAAAAAGTCCTGAAAATTCGATTTTTTGAAAAGGTGTTATAAAATTACTTTCAATTACTAATTGGAGCATCTACTTTCTAAAAGTGAACTCAATTTGAAAATATCTCACTTAGTTCTTGAGATATAAACTGCTGAACTTAACTGGGATTCTTCCTATATTTTGTATAAATTTAAAAAGTCCTGAAAATTCGATTTTTTGAAAAAGTGTTATAAAAATTACTTTCAATTACTAATTGGAGCATCTACTTTCTAAAAGTGAACTCAATTTGAAAATATCTCACTTAGTTCTTGAGATATAAACTGCTGAACTTAACTGGGATTCTTCCGATATTTTGTATAAATTTAAAAAGTCCTGAAAATTCGACTTTTTGAAAAGGTGTTATAAAATTACTTTCAATTACTAACTGGAACATCTAATTTCTAAAAGTGAAGTCAATTTGAAAATATCTCACTTAGTTCTTGAGATATTAGCTGCTAAACTTAATTGGGATTTTTCTGTTATATTGAATAAATTTAAAAATTCTTGAAAAATTGACTTTTTGGAAAATTGTTACGAAATTAGTTTCAATTATCAATTGAAGCATCTACTTTCTAAAAGTGAAGTCCATTTGAAAATATTTCACTTAGTTCTTGAGATATAATTTTCTGAATTTAATTAGGACTTTTCCAATATTTTGTACAAATTTAAATATTCTTGAAAAAACGATTTTTCAGGAAAATTGTTATGAAATTACTTTCAATTACTAATTAGAGCATCTACTTTCTAAAAGTGAACTCAATTTGGAAATATTTCACTTAGTTCTTGAGATATAATTTTCTGAATTTAATTAGGACTTTTCCAATATTTTGTACAAATTTAAATATTCTTGAAAAAACGATTTTTCAGGAAAATTGTTATGAAATTACTTTCAATTACTAATTAGAGCATGTACTTTCTAAAAGTGAACTCAATTTGAAAATATCTCACTTAGTTCTTGAGATATAAACTGCTGAACTTAATTGGGATTCTTCCGATATTTTGTATAAATTTAAAAAGTCCTGAAAATTCGATTTTTTGAAAAAGTGTTATAAAATTACTTTCAATTACTAATTGGAGCATCTAATTTCTAAAAGTGAAGTCAATTTGAAAATATCTCACATAGTTCTTGAGATATAAACTGCTGAACTTAATTGGGATTTTTCCGTTATATTGAATAAATTTAAAAATTCTTGAAAAATTGACTTTTTGGAAAATTGTTACGAAATTAGTTTCAATTACCAATTGAAGCATCTACTTTCTAAAAGTGAAGTCCATTTGAAAATATTTCACTTAGTTCTTGAGATATAATTTTCTGAATTTAATTAGGACTTTTCCAATATTTTGTACAAATTTAAATATTCTTGAAAAAACGATTTTTCAGGAAAATTGTTATGAAATTACTTTCAATTACTAATTAGAGCATCTACCTTCTAAAAGTGAACTCAATTTGAAAATATCTCACTTAGTTCTTGAGATATAAACTGCTGAACTTAACTGGGATTCTTCCGATATTTTGTATAAATTTAAAAATGCCTGAAAAATCGATTTTTTGAAAAATGTTTATAAAATTACTTTCAATTACTAATTCAAAAAGTGAAGTCAATTTGAAAATATCTCACTTAGTTCTTGAGATATTAGTTGCTGAGCTTAATTGGAATTTTTCCAATATTTTGAATAAATTTGAAAATTCTTGAAAAATCGATTCCTTGAAAAATTGTTATGAAATTAGTTTCAATTACTAATTGGAGCATCTACTTTCTAAAAGTGAAGTAAATTTTGAGATATCTGACTTAGTTCTTGAGATGTAATCTTCTGAACTTGATTGGGATTTTTCCGATATTTTGTATAAATTTATTGAAGCATCTACTTTCTAAAAGTGAAGTCGATTTGAAAATATTTCACTTAGCTCTTGAGATATAATTTTCTGAATTTAATTGGGACTTTTCCAATATTTTGTACAAATTTAAATATTCTTAAAAAAACGATTTTTTAGGAAAATTGTTATGAAATTACTTTCAATTACTAATTAGAGCATCTACTTTCTAAAAGTGAACTCAATTTGAAAATATCTCACTTAGTTCTTGAGATATAAACAGCTGAACTTAATTGGGATTCTTCCGATATTTTGTATAAATTTAAAAAGTCCTGAAAATTCGATTTTTTGGAAAAGTGTTATGAAATTACTTTCAATTACTAATTGGGGCATCTAATTTCTAAAAGTGAAGTCAATTTGAAAATATCTCACTTAGTTCTTGAGATATTAGCTGCTGAGCTTAATTGGAACTTTTCCAATATTTTGAATAAATTTGAAAATTCTTGAAAAATCGATTCCTTGAAAAATTGTTATGAAATTAGTTTCAATTACTAATTGGAGCATCTACTTTCTAAAAGTGAAGTAAATTTTGAGATATCTGACTTAGTTCTTGAGATGTAATCTTCTGAACTTGATTGGGATTTTTCCGATATTTTGTATAAATTTAAAAAGTCCTGAAAATTCGATTTTTTGAAAAGGTGTTATAAAATTACTTTCAATTACTAATTGGAGCATCTACTTTCTAAAAGTGAAGTCAATTTGAAAATATCTCACTTAGTTCTTGAGATATTAGCTGCTAAACTTAACTGGGATTTTTGCAATATTTTGAATAAATTTAAAAATTCTTGAGAAATTGACTTTTTGGAAAATTATTACGAAATTAGTTTCAATTACCAATTGAAGCATCTACTTTCTAAAAGTGAAGACCATTTGAAAATATTTCACTTAGTTCTTGAGATATAATCTTCTGAATTTAATTGGGACTTTTCCAATATTTTGTACAAATTTAAATATTCTTGAAAAAACGATTTTTTAGGAAAATTGTTATGAAATTACTTTCAATTACTAATTGGAGCATCTACTTTCTAAAAGTGAACTCAATTTGAAAATATCTCACTTAGTTCTTGAGATATAAACTGCTGAACTTAATTGGGATTCTTCCAATATTTTGTATAAATTTAAAAATGCCTGAAAAATCGATTTTTTGAAAAATTTTTATAAAATTACTTTCAATTACTAATTGGAGCATCTAATTTCTAAAAGTAAAATCAATTTGAAAATATCTCACTTAGTTCTTGAGATGTTAGCTGCTGAGCTTAATTGGAATTTTTCTAATATTTTAAATAAATTTGAAAATTTTTGAAAAATCGATTCCTTGAAAAATTGTTATGAAATTAGTTTCAATTACTAATTGGAGTATCTACTTTCCAAAAGTGAAGTAAATTTTGAGATATCTGACTTAGTTCTTGAGATGTAGTCTTCTGAACTTGATTGGGATTTTTCCGATATTTTGTATAAATTTAAAAAGTCCTGAAAATTCGATTTTTTGAAAAGGTGTTATAAAATTACTTTCAATTACTAATTGGAGCATCTAATTTCTAAAAGCGAAGTCAATTTGAAAATATCTCACTTAGTTCTTGAGATATTAGCTGCTAAACTTAACTGGGATTTTTGCAATATTTTGAATAAATTTAAAAATTCTTGAGAAATTGACTTTTTGGAAAATTATTACGAAATTAGTTTCAATTACCAATTGAAGCATCTACTTTCTAAAAGTGAAGACCATTTGAAAATATTTCACTTAGTTCTTGAGATATAATCTTCTGAATTTAATTGGGACTTTTCCAATATTTTGTACAAATTTAAATATTCTTGAAAAAACGATTTTTTAGGAAAATTGTTATGAAATTACTTTCAATTACTAATTAGAGCATCTACTTTCTAAAAGTGAACTCAATTTGAAAATATCTCACTTAGTTCTTGAGATATAAACAGCTGAACTTAATTGGGATTCTTCCGATATTTTGTATAAATTTAAAAAGTCCTGAAAATTCGATTTTTTGAAAAAGTGTTATGAAATTACTTTCAATTACTAATTGGGGCATCTAATTTCTAAAAGTGAAGTCAATTTGAAAATATCTCACTTAGTTCTTGAGATATTAGCTGCTGAGCTTAATTGGAACTTTTCCAATATTTTGAATAAATTTGAAAATTCTTGAAAAATCGATTCCTTAAAAAATTGTTATGAAATTAGTTTCAATTACTAATTGGAGCATCTACTTTCTAAAAGTGAAGTAAATTTTGAGATATCTGACTTAGTTCTTGAGATGTAATCTTCTGAACTTGATTGGGATTTTTCCGATGTTTTGTATAAATTTAAAAAGTCCTGAAAATTCGATTTTTTGAAAAGGTGTTATAAAATTACTTTCAATTACTAATTGGAGCATCTACTTTCTAAAAGTGAAGTCAATTTGAAAATATCTCACTTAGTTCTTGAGATATTAGCTGCTAAACTTAACTGGGATTTTTGCAATATTTTGAATAAATTTAAAAATTCTTGAGAAATTGACTTTTTGGAAAATTATTACGAAATTAGTTTCAATTACCAATTGAAGCATCTACTTTCTAAAAGTGAAGACCATTTGAAAATATTTCACTTAGTTCTTGAGATATAATCTTCTGAATTTAATTGGGACTTTTCCAATATTTTGTACAAATTTAAATATTCTTGAAAAAACGATTTTTTAGGAAAATTGTTATGAAATTACTTTCAATTACTAATTAGAGCATCTACTTTCTAAAAGTGAACTCAATTTGAAAATATCTCACTTAGTTCTTGAGATATAAACAGCTGAACTTAATTGGGATTCTTCCGATATTTTGTATAAATTTAAAAAGTCCTGAAAATTCGATTTTTTGAAAAAGTGTTATGAAATTACTTTCAATTACTAATTGGGGCATCTAATTTCTAAAAGTGAAGTCAATTTGAAAATATCTCACTTAGTTCTTGAGATATTAGCTGCTGAGCTTAATTGGAACTTTTCCAATATTTTGAATAAATTTGAAAATTCTTGAAAAATCGATTCCTTAAAAAATTGTTATGAAATTAGTTTCAATTACTAATTGGAGCATCTACTTTCTAAAAGTGAAGTAAATTTTGAGATATCTGACTTAGTTCTTGAGATGTAATCTTCTGAACTTGATTGGGATTTTTCCGATGTTTTGTATAAATTTAAAAAGTCCTGAAAATTCGATTTTTTGAAAAGGTGTTATAAAATTACTTTCAATTACTAATTGGAGCATCTACTTTCTAAAAGTGAAGTCAATTTGAAAATATCTCACTTAGTTCTTGAGATATTAGCTGCTAAACTTAACTGGGATTTTTGCAATATTTTGAATAAATTTAAAAATTCTTGAGAAATTGACTTTTTGGAAAATTATTACGAAATTAGTTTCAATTACCAATTGAAGCATCTACTTTCTAAAAGTGAAGACCATTTGAAAATATTTCACTTAGTTCTTGAGATATAATCTTCTGAATTTAATTGGGACTTTTCCAATATTTTGTACAAATTTAAATATTCTTGAAAAAACGATTTTTTAGGAAAATTGTTATGAAATTACTTTCAATTACTAATTAGAGCATCTACTTTCTAAAAGTGAACTCAATTTGAAAATATCTCACTTAGTTCTTGAGATATAAACTGCTGAACTTAATTGGGATTCTTCCAATATTTTGTATAAATTTAAAAATGCCTGAAAAATCGATTTTTTGAAAAATTTTTATAAAATTACTTTCAATTACTAATTGGAGCATCTAATTTCTAAAAGTAAAATCAATTTGAAAATATCTCACTTAGTTCTTGAGATGTTAGCTGCTGAGCTTAATTGGAATTTTTCTAATATTTTAAATAAATTTGAAAATTTTTGAAAAATCGATTCCTTGAAAAATTGTTATGAAATTAGTTTCAATTACTAATTGGAGTATCTACTTTCCAAAAGTGAAGTAAATTTTGAGATATCTCACTTAGTTCTTGAGATGTAATCTTCTGAACTTGATTGGGATTTTTCCGATATTTTGTATAAATTTAAAAAGTCCTGAAAATTCGATTTTTTGAAAAGGTGTTATGAAATTACTTTCAACTACTAATTGGAGCATCTATTTTCTAAAAGTGGAGTCAATTTGAAAATATCTCACTTAGTTCTTGAGATATTAGCTGCTGAACTTAATTGGGATTTTTCCGTTATATTGAATAAATTTAAAAATTCTTGAAGAATCGATTTTTTGGAAAATTGTTGCGAAATTAGTTTCAATTACTAATTGAAGCATCTACTTTCCAATAGTGAGGTAAATTTTGAGATGTCTCACTTAGTTCTTGAGATGTAATCTTCTGAACTTGATTGGGATTTTTCCGATATTTTGTATAAATTTAAAAATGCCTGAAGAATCGATTTTTTGAGAAGAGTGTTATGAAATTACTTTCAATTACTAAGCAGAAGATGGTAGTAAACGAGCCTTAGAAGTTGAATCAATTTAATTTATCTTCTATTATGTACTGCTTTCTTAATGTTGATTGTGAAAGATACGTGTTTTGATTTTTATTATTTAATTAAACAAAATACGTAAGTTTGAAACTAGTAAAATATTAGAAATGAATCAAAAATATGTGGATAATTTAAAAAACACAATTGAGTAATATTAGACAATTTTCTTTTAAACACTCTTAAATGATGGCACTTTTGCAGATTTTTTAACAATCTCTGGTTATGAATTAAGTGTTTATAGTTCATTATCAACAATATTTATGCAAAAAGTCTCTTTCTATCTATTTTAGGTTTTGAATCGTGATTAATTTTTGTATTGAAAACCCAAAATTTTGATATTTTGAAAATATTTGCTGTATTTTTGCAAATTCTTTATTTTCAGGTTGTAACTGGTTATGAATTAGGTTTTTCCACACCATCACGAACAATCTTCACGAATGAAGTCTTTGATCATCCATTTTGATTTTTGAATTATGAAAAAGTTTTGTAATAAAAATCATCAATTATGATGTTTCAGAGATTTTGACGTTAAACTGTAATAACCAAATTCTAATGCGTTCTGGATTTTTGGTGTGTATTTCGAAAATTTTCTCTTTATTCCCGCAATCTTGTCATATCTAGGTTGTAACTGATTACGGATTATGCTTTTCTGGTTCACTAACTATTAAAGAATGAAAATAAACAATATTCGTTGAATAGGGCTTTCTGCAACTTGTTTTTTGAGATATAGTCGATTTGAAAAATCGAACGAAAAAGAGGAATCTTCAAAATAAATCTTCAAAACTACCTAAATATTAAATAATCTTTAAAATAATAAAACCAAAATTAAAAATTTTCTAAATTCTGGTCCATTCAAAGCTAATTCTTAACCAAAGGGTTAAAAGAAAAATCCAAAAGGCCAAAATAAAGGATTCTTTAAGCAAATAGAAAGATGATTCGGGTTTTGACTTTTTATAACGATAGTTCTTTTTCTTTTAATAGAAATTATATTATCATTTATTTTATCATGCCATTTTACTTTATACTAATTTTTTTCTAAAAATTATATGAAAAATTACAAGTTTATTTCTTCATATCCTCCGCCTCGCCAACTTTTGTGCTTCTTTTTAATTTTGATTAAATTAATTCGAAATATAAATCGAAATTAAGAAATTTGCAAAAATTGTTTTAGTTCTAACATTTCAATCATAAATGGCGCGCTAAAATAACACAAATTTTGAATTTGCATATTAACTAATTTATTTAGCTAATTCCTAATTAACTAATTTAAATAATAACTCCTCAAATTACTTATAATATTACTGATGTATATTTTTATTTAAAAAAACGATTATTTCATTTTTTGGTTTAATTTAAGTTAAACTAAGAAGTAAACCTGAAACAAAATTCTTTTAATTTTTGTAAATTTAGATTGATATAAATAACTTACATCTTTGTTCGTTTCGTAATAACATTTGTGCGTTTGATACACGGTATCACAAGGGCTCGATCCCACTAAAATACAAAATTGTTAATATAATAAATTAAAAGATAAAAAAATATTACTTTTAACACCACATTTTCTCATGATTGGAGCAGCATCATCGGCCATTTCTTCAGGCAAAACAGCCACAGCAGCTTCTACATCGATAACACCTTCATCATCAATCTAAATCACTCATATGAAAGAAATTATACTAAAAAATTAAGTTAATAATAATCGTGTTGACTCACGATGGCCATTTCGTCCATAATACATTTAATGTAGCATTTTAATAAATCATTATCAGGAAATCCCTCTTTCTTTTGAACAGTAGTAATTAAAGCTACAAAAAATTAATTAAATTTGAATAAAATTAATCAAAAATTTTACCTTCCACTGCATTATCACCGATTTGTTCGACACAATCACTGTGTAATTGTCTGGCTAATTCTTCCAATTCTTCCGATATCGCCTAAATACTTACTATTAAATATAACTTACATTTTTGAGTCAAAAACTTACTTGAATGTTTGAAAAAAGTAAACAAAAAATTAACGAAAAGCACAATTTAATCATTTTCTTGTATTTTAATGTTTTGTTCACGGTGAAAAATCGCGCAATTATTAATCCAATGTTGTTTTATCCTATTTATACTTGGACATGGTAAATTCCGCCCACACAACTTGTCCGAGAACGAAATAAGTATATTTTATTCAAATCCGGATGCATAACGTTTCATTATAAATTGGCACGAAACTACAATTAAGTATGTGATGATACTTTGTAAATACAAAAAAAAGTTTTTAACTATTATTTTTCATAGACTGTAATCGGAAATCGATGGGGGAATAATAAAGTAAGACAAGGCCAAGAATATATTTTTTCAATAAAAATAATTATCGTACTTAATTACTGTTTTGGTTTTATCTAAAATTATCTTAAAAAAAGAAAGATTACAGACCAAAACGAACAGTAATTTCTTAATTTCTAATTTAATTTACCAGTTTTTGTCTCCTTGAATTGGTCGAAAAGCATTTCGGCTTTTCATTCATTATTAAAATTAAAGGGTGATCACGTTTTACATGAACCTTCAAATTAAACTTGGACGATTATTAGAACCCGCTTCCGAATACATAATTCAAATCGTACAGCAATAAACTGATTTATAGGCGACGTAAGTCGTATTTGTCAAAACGTTCTGCGCGTAGCAAAATGTTAATGATTTATTGAGTATGATTTCATATTAGATTACATCGTTTGATACGAATTTGATTCCTTTTTGTAATAATATAAATTTGTAATATATTCTTTATTTTATAAAAATGGATGAGTGACTACTGCAGAATTAGAAACTTCGGTACTACCAAGGTCCGTAAAGCTGTACCAGGTTGGCCAGAGAAAGAAGGCAAAAGGAAAATAATTAAAATAAAATATGATGGATCAAAAAATGATTTACATAAAAAATTGGTTGCCCTAAAATATGAACTAAAAGAGGGAGAAAAAGCAGCAATACATTCAATAGACAAAATGAGCATAGACCACTACAGAAAAATGCTAGAATGTATCTTTCACGCATCCAAAAAAAGAATTGATATTTATATATCAAAGGCTAATGATCAGGCAAGGGAAGATATCAAAAGACGAAATACATACGCATTAGTAGTAGAAAATGGGAAAAAATCGTATAGAGACTGTTTAAAATATGTAAAGGAGGTACTAAGTGATAAACAAATAAAAGAAACAATAAAAAGCATAAGAAGTACAAGAGATGGCAATGTTTTGATAACAACAGATAGGAATCAAGACGCAATTAGCAAGGCGCAAATAGCTATCCAGAGAGGATCAAGAAACAAAGTAACTGTAAGGAAACTAGGAAATGAGAAGGAAACACTGCACATAAGAGGGATGGATGCAGTAACGGAAAAGGAAGAAATAGAAGAAGCGATTAAAAATGAACTTGGAGAACAAAATATTATTTTAGAAATGAGTAATTTGAGACCGATGCGAGGAGACACACGAGCAATAACAGTGAAGATGGAAAGAAACCTTGCGGAAAAATTGTTAAAGGGAAAATCACTTAAAGTAGGATTTACAAGATGTAGTGTAGAGAGAAGGTTAATAGTTGAAAAATGCTATAAATGCTGGGAGTACGGACATGCACCAAAGGAATGCAAAGGACCAGATCGGACAAGACTGTGTTATAAATGCGGAGAGGAAGATCATAATCTGAAAAATTGCGAAAAAGAGGAAGCGTGCCCAATATGCAAAGAAGATGGACTCAAAGCGGGCACAGGAAAATGTAAAGCCTTTGCGGCAGCACTTTCCTTAGTGCGGAAGGAACAACGCAACCGCAATGCCTAACAAAAAAATCATAAAAGTATTACAGCTAAATTTTAACCGAACAAAAGCGGCGCATGATCTGATGGAAAAAACGGTACGGGAGAGTGAGGTAGATATATTGATAGGATGTGAACCAAATATGAAACATGAAGGAAAACAATATTGTGATAAAGACTGCGACAGTTTTATAAATATATATAATGATCTAAATGTGATCAGTTATTTTGAAGGAAAATGTTTTGTGATTGTAGAATTGAAAAATTTTGTTGTTATGTCGTGTTACTTCTCGCCAAATCGTCCATTAAATGAATTTGAAGATCTATTAAATAACATGCAGCTAACGATAAAGCAATACAAAAAAGAAATATTAATGGGGGGAGATCTAAATGTGAAAACAGTATTAATTGGCTCTAATAAATCGAATAAAAGAGGAGAAGTATTAGAAAATTGGTTAGTTAGTAATGGTTTAATTACATTAAATGAGGGAAATATTCTAAGTTACTGCGGATCTACAGGAGATTCTATCATAGACTTCACTGCAGCAACTATGAACCTAAGTAAAAAGGTGGAAGGATGGCGTGTGGAGGATGAACATGACAATTTAAGTGATCATCAAACTATCACGTTTAATATAAATAAAGAACAAAATGGCTGACATTAGAGAAAATTTTTAAAAAAATAATGGAAGATGAAGCACCACTGTTTAAAGACAAAGAACCGAAAACACCAGAGAATTTGGTAAAAAACATCAAAGAAATCTGCGAAAAACAATGTTTAAAACTGGATGGAAATGTGTTATATCGAAAACCAGTATACTGGTGGAACAAAGAGATAGCAGAAAAACGAAGAGAATGTAATGCATCAAGAAGAAGAGTAACAAGAAGTAGACGTAACAGTACAGGTAGCACGGAAGAAATAGAAAATTTAAAAGCACAACATAAAAAAGATAGAAACGAATTAAAGAAGTTAATTGCAAAAAGTAAGAAGCAAAAATGGAACGATCTCTGTGCAGAATTGGAAAATGATGTATGGGGCAAAGCATATCAGATAGTGACTAAAAGATTAAAACTAAAAAATAGAGCGACTATAGATGACGAAATGGTAGAAGAACAAGTAGAAAAATTATTTCCGAAACATAAAGAGCTGGAATGGCCAATTAGCCCGGAACCTATGGACATCCAGAATTTCAATGAGGATGAGTTGCAGGAAGCAGCATCAAAAATAAGAAAAAAGAAAGCAGCTGGACCGGATGGAATCCCGCCTGAAATATTGCGACTTCTAACAACAAAGTTTCCAAACGAATTCCTGGAAACATACAATAACTGTTTATCTAGAGGAGAATTCCCAGACATCTGGAAAAACGCAAGGTTGGTGTTAATTGAAAAATCAAAAAAGACAGGACAAAGATCGACGTACCGACCACTCTGCCTATTAGATACGACAGGAAAACTTCTGGAGGGCTTAATAAGAGATAAAATACAAATTGAAATTGATAAAAATAAACTCTTAAATGAAAACCAATACGGATATAGAAAAGGAAGGTCAACAATACAAGCTATTTTGAAAGTGCAAGAAATTAGAGATAGAATAAAGGAGAAAGCGCTAAAAAATCAAGAATTAAGTGTTTTAATTCTATTAGACATAGAAAATGCTTTCAATTCAGTTCCTTGGAACGGAATAATAACAGCGCTAAAAGAAGGAAAGATTAGTACGTATTTGGTAAGAATGGTTAAAAGCTATCTCTCCAACAGAAGTGTAACTGCTATAAATGGTAAAAAGTACAAAGTCACATGTGGAGTACCGCAGGGTTCTTTATTGGGACCAATGTTATGGAACATATTCTATGACAAAATCCTAAGAACAAATTTTGAATCCGGAGTCAAATTAATAGCATACGCAGACGACCTTGCTCTTGTAATAAAAGCAAAAGACCCCACACAATTAGAGGATAAAGCAACTTACGCCGTACAGAAGGTGATTGACAAACTAAATGAAATGGGACTAAAGACTGCGACCCATAAAACTGAAATGGTTCTCCTACAAGGCCGAAGGAAACTAAAGACCCTCCACTTACAAATAAACGGAGTAGACATTGAAAGTTCAGACAAAGTTAAATATTTAGGAGTGTTTCTGAACAAAGACATGACTATGACGAAACACGTAGTAGAGACAGTAAATAAAGCGACGTATATGTGCAACCTGCTCATGAGGCTGATACCAAATATAGGGGGACCAAGAGCAAGGAAAAGAAGGTTGTTATCAACAGCGGTCACATCAGTAATTCTGTACTACAGTATTATGTCTTCTGGAAAGAGTATCAAATTTTCTGGAAGCATTTCAAGTCTTTTGCAAGCATTTCAAACTTTCTAGAAGCAGTATTAACTCTTTTGGAAGTATTTTAACATTTCAAGAGGTAATATCAAGCCTTCAGGAAGCAATTCAAATTTTTAAGCGGCAATATTTTGTCTTTTGGGTGCATTTCAAGTCTTCTAGAAGCTGTATCAACTCTTCTGAAGTATTACAAGTTTTCTGAAAACATTTCAAGTCTTTTAGAAGCATTTCAAGTCTTCTGGAAGCAGTATTAAGTATTTTGGAAGCAGTATTAAGTCTTTTGGAAGCAGTATTATGTCTTTTGGAAGCAGTACTATGTCTTCTGGAAAGAGTATCAAATCTTCTGGAAGCATTTCAAGTCTCTTTGATGTATTTTAACATTTCAAGAGGTAATATCAAGTTTTCAGGAAGCAATTCAAATTTTTAAGCGGCAAAGTTTTGTCTTTTGGGTGCATTTCAAGTCTTCTAGAAGCAGTATCAACTCTTCTGAAGTATTACAAGTTTCTGGAAACATTTCAAGTCTTTTAGAAGCATTTCAAGTCTTCTGGAAGCAACATTAAGTCTTTTGGAAGCAGTATTATGTCTTCTGGAAAGAGTATCAAATCTTCTGGAAGCATTTCAAGTCTCTTTGAAGTATTTTAACATTTCAAGAGGTAATATCAAGTCTTCAGGAAGCAATTCAAATTTTTAAGCGGCAATATTTTGTCTTTTGGGTGCATTTCAAGTCTTATAGAAGCAGTATCAACTCTTCTGAAGTATTACAAGTTTTCTGTAAACATTTCAAGTCTTTTAGAAGCATTTCAAGTCTTCTGGAAGCAGTATTAAGTATTTTGGAAGCAGTATTAAGTCTTTTGGAAGCAGTATTATGTTTTTTGGAAGCAGTACTATGTCTTCTGGAAAGAGTATCAAATCTTCTGGCAGCATTTCAAGTCTTTTGCAAGCATTTCAAACTTTCTAGAAGCAGTATTAACTCTTTTTGAAGTATTTTAACATTTCAAGAGGTAATATCAAGTCGTCAGGAAGCAATTCAAATTTTTAAGCGGCAATATTTTGTCTTTTGGGTGCATTTCAAGTCTTCTGGAAGCAGTATTAAGTATTTTGGATGCAGTATTAAGTCTTTTGGAAGCAGTATTATGTCTTCTGGAAAGAGTATCAAAGCTTCTGGCAGCATTTCAAGTCTTTTGCAAGCATTTCAAACTTTCTAGAAGCAGTATTAATAATAATAATAATAATCTTTATTGATGATACGTCAGCCGAAGCTATTTCACAAGTCATATATTTTAAGGCGAACACAATAGTTGTTTGTTATAATAGAAACACAGTAAATAACACATACATGCACTAGTTAAATAACGAACGGTTAGCAAATACAATTTGGTGGGTTGCAAGGAAAATGGCGAGATGGTCACATCAACCCAGTAAGACTGTCGGTTAAAAATTCATCCACACTATAAAAGGTTTTTTGAAGCAAATATTTTTTTAATACGATTTTAAATTTCAACGCATCTAACTTTCTCACATGTTCTGGTAAAGCGTTGTAAAATTTCAAACCATAAAAATTTGCCCCATATCTAGCCCTTGTCGTTCGAGTAAAATTTGAAACAAGATTACTTTTATTTCGAGTATTATAAGAATGATAATCCTGGCTTTCGCTGTAACTATTTAAGTTATTCTTTATGAGCAGTAAACAGTTAAAGATATACGCACAGGGAAATGTCAGAATTCCCAATTCGAAAAACTTAGCCCTGCAGCACTCCATAAAACCGATGCCTGCCAAAATTCTTACACATCTTCGCTGAGTACGGATTATTAGTAGTATTTAGGATTATTATAGTATTAACTCTTCTGGAAGTATTTTAACATTTCAAGAGGTAATATCAAGTCTTCAGGAAGCAATTCAAATTTTTAAGCGGCAATGTTTTGTCTTTTGGGTGTATTTCAAGTCTTCTAGAAGCAGTATCAACTCTTCTGAAGTATTACAAGTCTTCTGGAAACATTTCAAGTCTTTTAGAAGCATTTCAAGTTTTCTGGAAACAGTATTAAGTCTTTTGGAAGCAGTATTATATCTTTTCAAAAGAGTATCAAGTCTTCTGGCAGCATTTCAAGTCTTTTGCAAGTTTAAAACTTTCTAGAAGCAGTATTAACTCTTTTGGAAGTATTTTAACATTTCAAGAGGTAATATCAAGACTTCAGGAAGCAATTCAAATTTTTAAGCGGCAATATTTTGTCTTTTGGGTGCATTTCAAGTCTTCTAGAAGCAGTATCAACTCATCTGAAGTATTACAAGTTTTCTGGAAACATTTCAAGTCTTTTAGAAGCATTTCAAGTCTTCTGGAAGCAGTATTAAGTCTTTTGGAAGCAGTATTATGTCTTCTGGAAAGAGTATCAAATCTTCTGGCAGCATTTCAAGTCTTTTGCAAGCATTTCAAACTTTCTAGAAGCAGTATTAACTCTTCTGGAACTATTTTAACATTTCAAGAGGTAATATCAAGTCTTCAGGAAGCAATTCAAATTTTTAAGCGGCAATGTTTTGTCTTTTGGGTGTATTTCAAGTCTTCTAGAAGCAGTATCAACTCTTCTGAAGTATTACAAGTCTTCTGGAAACATTTCAAGTCTTTTAGAAGCATTTCAAGTTTTCTAGAAACAGTATCAAGTCTTTTGGAAGCAGTATTATATCTTTTCAAAAGAGTATCAAGTCTTCTGGCAGCATTTCAAGTCTTTTGCAAGCTTAAAACTTTCTAGAAGCAGTATTAACTCTTTTGGAAGTATTTTAACATTTCAAGAGGCAATATCAAGACTTCAGGAAGCAATTCAAATTTTTAAGCGGCAATATTTTGTCTTTTGGGTGCATTTCAAGTCTTCTAGAAGCAGTATCAACTTTTCTGAAGTATTACGAGTCTTCTGGAAACATTTCAAGTCTTTTAGAAGCATTTCAAGTCTTCTGGAAACAGTATTAAGTCTTTTGGAAGCAGTATTATTATGTCTTTTGAAAAAAGTATCAAGTCTTCTGGAAGCATTTCAAGTCTTTTAGAAGCATTTCAAGTCTTTTGGAAGCAGTATTATGTCTTCTGGAAAGAGTATCAAGTCTTCTGGAAGCATTTCAAGTCTTTTACAAGCATTTCCAATTTTCTAGAAGCAGTATTAACTCTTTTGGATGTACTTTAACTTTTCAAGAGGTATTATCAAGTTTTCAGAAAGCATTTCAAATTTTTAAGCGGCAATATTTTGCCTTTTGGGTGCATTTCAAGTCTTCTAGAAGCTGTATCAACTTTTCTGAAGTATTACAAGTCTTCTGGAAATATTTCAAGTCTTTTAGAAGCATTTCAAGTCTTCTGGAAACAGTATTATGTCTTTTGGAAGCAGTATTATTATGTCTTCTGAAAAAAGTATCAAGTCTTCTGGAAGCATTTCAAGTCTTTTAGAAGCATTTCAAGTCTTTTGGAAGCAGTATTATGTCTTCTGGAAAGAGCATCAAGTCTTCTGGAAGCATTTCAAGTCTTTTACAAGCATTTCCAATTTTCTAGAAGCAGTATTAACTCTTTTGGATGTACTTTAACTTTTCAAGAGGTAATATCAAGTTTTCAGAAAGCATTTCAAATTTTTAAGCGGCAATATTTTGACATTTGGGTGCATTTCAAGTCTTCTAGAAGCAGCATCAACTTTTCTGAAGTATTACGAGTCTTCTGGAAACATTTCAAGTCTTTTAGAAGCATTTCAAGTCTTCTGGAAGCAGTATTAAGTCTTTTGGAAGCAGTATTATGTCTTTTGGAAGCAGTATTATGTCTTCTGGAAAGAGTATCAAATCTTCTGGAAGCATTTCAAGTTTTTTGCAAGCATTTCAAACTTTCTAGAAGCAGTATTAACTCTTTTGGAAGTATTTTAACATTTCAAGAGGTAATATCAAGTTTTCAGGAAGCAATTCAAATTTTTAAGCGGCAATATTTTGTCTTTTGGGTGTATTTCAAGTCTTCTAGAAGCAGTATCAACTCTTCTGAAGTATTACAAGTCTTCTGGAAACATTTCAAGTCTTTTAGAAGCATTTCAAGTCTTCTGGAAGCAGTATTATGTCTTTTGGAAGCAGTATTATGTCTTTTGGAAGCAGTATTATGTCTTTTGGAAGCAGTATTATGTCTTCTGGAATGAGTATCAAATCTTCTGGAAGCATTTCAAGTTTTTTGCAAGCATTTCAAACTTTCTAGAAGCAGTATTAACTCTTTTGGAAGTATTTTAACATTTCAAGAGGTAATATCAAGTCTTCAGGAAGCAATTCAAATTTTTAATCGGCAATATTTTGTCTTTTGGGTACATTTCAGGTCTTCTAGAAGCAGCATCAACTTTTCTGAAGTTTTACGAGTCTTCTGGAAACATTTCAATTCTTTTAGAAGCATTTCAAGTCTTCTGGAAACAGTATTAAGTCTTTTGGAAGCAGTATTATGTCTTCTGAAAATAGTATCAAGTCTTCTGGAAGCATTTCAAGTCTTTTAGAAGCATTTCATGTCTTCTGGAAGCAGTATTAAGTCGTTTGGAAGCAGTATTATGTCTTCTGAAAAAAGTATCAAGTCTTCTGGAAAGAGTATCAAATCTTCTGGAAGCATTTCAAGTTTTTTGCAAGCATTTCAAACTTTCTAGAAGCAGTATTAACTCTTTTGGAAGTATTTTAACATTTCAAGAGGTAATGTCAAGTCTTCAGGAAGCAATTCAAATTTTTAAGCGGCAATGTTTTGTCTTTTGGGTGTATTTCAAGTCTTCTAGAAGCAGTATCAACTCTTCTGAAGTATTACAAGTCTTCTGAAAACATTTCAAGTCTTTTAGAAGCATTTCAAGTCTTCTGGAAGCAGTATTAAGTATTTTGGAAGCAGTATTATGTCTTTTGGAAGCAGTATTATGTCTTCTGGAAAGAATATCAAATCTTCTGGCAGTATTTCAAGTCTTTTGCAAGCATTTCAAACTTTCTAGAAGCAGTATTAACTCTTCTGGAAGTATTTTAACTTTTTAAGAGGTAATATCATGTCTTCAGGAAGCAATTCAAATTTTTAAGCGGCAATATTTTGTCTTTTGGGTACATTTCAAGTCTTGTAGAAGCAGTATCAACTCTTCTGAGGTATTACAAGTCTTCTGGAAACATTTCAAGTCTTTCAGAAGCATATCAAGTCTTCTGGAAACAGTATTAAGTCTTTTGGAAGCAGTAGTATGTCTTCTGAAAAAGAGTATCAAGTCTTCTGGAAGCATTTCAAGTTTTTTGAAAGCATTTCAAACTTTCTAGAAGCAATATTAACTCTTTTGGAAATATTTTAACTTTTTAAGAGGTAATATCAAGTCTTCAGGAGGCAATTCAAATTTTTAAGCGGCAATATTTTGTCTTCTGGGTGCATTTCAAGTCTTCTAGAAGCAGTATCAACTGTTCTGAATTATTGCAAGTCTTCTGGAAACTTTTCAAGTCTTCTGGAAGTAATATCAAGTTCTCTGAAAGCATTTTAAAATCTGCTAGGAGTAGTATAATGTCTCCTAGAAGCAGTGTCAAGTCTGCTAGAAGTAGTATCAAGTCTTCTGGAAGCAGCATCAAGTAATCTAGAAGCATTTCAAGTCTTGTGGAAGCATTATAAGTCTTCTGGCGGCAGTCCAAGCCATCAGAAAATATTCTTTTAAAAGCAGTATCAAGTCTTTCAGAGATAGCATCGAGTTTTCTGAAGGCAGTTCAGCTCTTCTGGAGGCATTTCAACTCCTTTTGAAGTAATGTTAAATCTTCTGAAAGCAGTATTAACTTTTCTAGAAACATTCTAAGGCTTTTGGAAGCATTTTAGGTTTTCCGTAAGCCTTTTAAGTTTTTTTAAAGAATATATTAGGGTCTGTCTATAAAGATTGTATGGAGATTTCAATTAGACATTTGTAACTATTTCTGTGAGAAGATGGAATTTGATGCCTTTCTTGTTACTTTTTAACAAATTTTTAGAAAATTTTTAATTTCTCATTTAAAAAACATTTATAGTTCACCATAAAGCTACGAAACAACAATACTAAATTCAACAATTTCACAAATTCCCCTGTAATTCGAAAGTTAGAGAAAAAGTAGGCGGTCGTAAAGGATCTTACAAGCTTTTCGCAACCGTAAACTTTACTTTTTGATGTGTCGTATACATTTGAACAGTCGTCGGGATTACGTCGTTTTCTGTGAAGCGAAAATGTTTCCTCTCGGAAAACTACGCTAATTTTCTTTTATTTCTAATTCTTTCTGAATGAAAGAGTCAAAAGAGTTCAAATTAAAAGTGAAGAAGAAATTTTCATTAAAAAATTCGTTTCAACTCAAATTAAAGGATTTAGATTTTTTTTCTTAGATAAATTTAAATTTATTCTTATCACCGTCGTAAAATTGGCGAAACGTTCATGTTCGTTTTATTTGGGGCCCTTTTTATGGGACTGGCATGAGATTGTAAAAGGTATTATTTCCATTATCTGAGGTGAAAGATGAAAATTCACGTGAATTTATTTAGTTTTTAAAAAATAGTGGATTTAATTAAATTAAAAAAAGAGAAATATTTCCGCTTAGACACATAATATTAGATTGCACCTAATAAAACTCAATTTTGAGTTCGTCACGGAACCTTCATAAAAGATGTGTTATTCATTCTTCGTGCAACGTTCCGACGATATTTCACAAAGTGACTTTTAATATTCCCCTTTACAACCCCGCCGAGCAATGTATCACCCCCATCTAATATTATTATTATTATTTGTTGGAGTTGTGAGCAATTGAATTGTCTTTTTTTGATATACTTTTTACGTAATCGTTATACGCTATTTTTCTTGACAATCAATACTGTTTTTGTGACATTTTTTTGTGCTTTCAGAGTATCCGGATTATTTTTTTGTTGGATAACAGCATTGACGTTGGATTTGAAACAATTTTCCTGGAAAAAACCCTATTTTATCCAAAACGACAAAATCATATCGATGTCGCTCGAAATCACGTGATTCACGTGGCTATTATTTTCTAGGTATGTGACACTCGCGTTTGAGTTACAAACAAAGGCGATGAAATACTAAATTTTAACGATCATTTTTGGTTTAACAATTTTATACGAGATTAATTATCAACGTCGTTTGTCTTTGTTCAGGTGCGATTTAACCGATTTAAGTGATTTATTTATTTTAGAAAGTTTTTTTTTTTTTCTTTATTAAAAACCAGCCTTATATCTAAGCCTATTTCATGGCTTAGATCTTATTGGATTACACTTAATTAACACATCACAGGAGGAAACACTTCACCATCTGTTATTCCGACTCATCAGGCAGTTTTCTTTTTATTCTGGAGTGAATGTTACGTTGCCCAATGTGCAGTCTGGTCGCGCTAGGACACTTGTTGAGGTTACTGTAGAAGTTTTTGGTCAACATTTTTATAAAGTTTGCTATATATTCTATACATAATTCATCATGCAATTGCTCGTTTCTTATAAACCAAGGGGCATCCACTGCGATCCTTAATATTTTATTTTGTAATGTTTGAATTTGTTTAATGTTAGTAGTGGAAGCGTTACTCCAAACTGGACAGGCATAAGTGACCAAGGATCTGATTAGTGCTTTGTATAGTAGAAGTGTGCATTCCATCCTTAGGGAAGTTTTTCTGTTAATCAGGGAATATAGTTGTTTTAATCGATCATATGCCTGATTTACTCGTGTGTTGATATGGATACCCCAAGTTAAACGTTGGTCAAGATGAACTCCCAAATACTTCACCGCTTTGTCTTTTTGATTCCAAACTATAGGCTTGTTGTTTATTATTATGCACGGTGGATCAATCACTCGTTTCAAAGTAAAAATTTTTGTTTCACACTTATTTGCATTTAAATGAATACACCACTTTGAAAGCCACTTCTGTAATATATTGATTGAATTTTGGAGTTTTTCAATGGCGTCTTTTAAATCATAACTTTGTGTTATAATGATCATATCATCTGCGTACATAGCCTTATCGTTGCCGGTTTGTAATGGAATGTCGTGCATGTAGATATTGAATAACGTAGGTGATAGTATACCTCCTTGTGGCACTCCAGCTCGGATGGGTTTAGTAGAAGAATAGCAGCCATTTATTCTAACACTAAATGTTCTCTCTTCAAGGTAGGATATCAGAATAGCGCAGAGATACCTGCTTAAACCCACGTGGTGCAGTTTGTATTTAAGACCTTGTAGCCAAACGGTGTCAAATGCTCTTGCAACGTCTCAGAAACCAGCTGCGGTGTATTTTTTATCTTCAAATCCCTTTTCTATGATTTCTGCGACTCTTGCAAGTTGGTGTGTCGCAGAATGGTTTGCTCTAAATCCAAATTGTACATCGGGGATAACATCAAGATTCATTATTTCATCTTGCAGACGAGTGAATATTATTTTTTCAAATAGTTTTGACAGAGTTGGAAGAAGACTAATGGGACGATAATTTTGAATTTCGGATTTGCATTTACCGGGCTTTGGGAACAGTAAGATTTCAGCTTTCTTCCATGCAATGGGAAAGTAGCCTATTTGTAAACAACTGTTGAAGATGCTTTTAATGTGATCAATGATATTATCGGGAAGATATTTCAATAAAATGTTTGGTATCAAATCATGTCCTGGAGCTTTGCGATTGGGTAGACGTTTAATTTGCGCCTTAACCTCTTCTGCTGTTATTGTCTCGGTATAGTTTCCTTTGCTTAGTAGGTGTGATTCATTATATCGTTGAACTATAGCCGCAAAATCCGTATTTTTGTCCGTAATAATTGGACTAAAAGAATTTTCTAGGTAATCAGCAAAAGCATGGGATTTATCATGATCTGTATTAATATGTATGCCGTCAACTATTAACGTTGGGAGTTCTTCATATTTTTTTAATATTCGTCTAGTGGCTTTCCACATTCCAGGGTCTGATGTATCTAAATTATTTAACATGTCATTGTATTTTTGAATTCGATGAGCATCGAGTTGCAGAGTTATTGTATGAGTCAGTTTATTTAATTTCTTCTTAGTAAAAGGATTTCGAGTACGTTGCCATTCTCGTCTAACTATACGTTTTTCTTTAATGATTTCAAGAATTCGTGTTGGTGGAATATTATAATTTACAACGGGTTTTTTGGTTGTTGGTATTGTAGCATGCCTGATTGCCTCTGTCATATTTGTGGTAAGTTGCCGAATTGAAATGTTTATTGATTCCCGGATTGGAGGCAGTTCACTTATATGGTAGGATCTCATAAGGTCTTGAAATTCATTCCAGTTGACAAATCCATTTATAAGTTTTGGTGCAGTTGGAACGTACAATATCTGTCTTGATAAGTTGATTAAGACTGGCAGGTGATCTGAGTTTAATTCAGTTATGACTGTTTGAGTTAATGGAAGATGAAAGTTTTTAGTAATAACAATATCTAGGATGTCTGGTAGATGATCATTACGGAATGGGTGATACGTATAATCAGTTGGACAATGAATTTGAAGCTGATGAATGTTTGCCAGATTTTCTAATTGAGATCCAGAAGGATTGTCTGCACGGCATCTCCAATGTTTTAATTTACTGTTGAGATCTCCAATTAACATCACAGGTCCTACTATTTGAAATATTTTTTTAAAATCATCATTAATCAACGATTTGTTTGGCTGTTTATAGGCACATATTAAAGTTATCGGGGCGTGTCCTTTTATCTCATATTGGATAGCAACAGTTTCTATTGATGAGGTGGTAATACTATATAAGTAATGTTTAATTTGGCGTCTAATTATGATTGCGACGCCACCAGCTGCTGTTTGAGAGTTTCTATCATACCTGTATATGTTATAACCACCAATTCGGAGATTTTCTCCTGGCGCAAGATGTGTCTCCGAGATACATGCTATGTCTATGTTATATCTCGCAAGAAAAGCAATGATAAGAGCTTTTTGCTTTTTTAACCCATTTGCATTATAGTTTAAAATTGTGATATTTTCTAAACGTTGTAGATTTGTATTATTTGACATGAATAAGGGAAGGTAAGATCTCGTTGATTAGGTGTGATTTGATTTCATTGATAATTGGGATGAGGACCTGTTTCAGGAGATTTATAATGACTGTCACCAAAGGAGAGGAGGTTTGAGTTTCATTTTGGGATGTGAAGGAAGGAATATTATTGGATTTATTAGCTTTACCTTGAACTGCGTTAGCGAAAGAAATTTCAGGACTAAGAGTGCGGAAACTAGGTTGTGAATCTTTTCTTTGGGAATTAATATAACTGCGGTCTTGATGTCGGGGATTTTTGTTTTGTAGATCAGTGTGACTCTTACATCCCCTATAATTAGATGGATGAGGTCCATCACAGTTCGCACACTTAGGAGGGTCAGCTTTGTTTTTTGTACATTGAGTATCGTTGTGTTGCTCTCCACATTTGACACACCTCGGCTTTAATGAACAATAATTCTTTGTATGTCCAAATCTTTGACAATTATAGCACTGAGGAACATTATTTGGCTTTCTTCTCATCTCAACTGTAACTATTGCCTTAGAAATTTCTTTGATTTTAAATATCTCCTTCGCTTTTTCGCATGGAGTAAGATCAATCGCACACAGAGGTATAGGATATTTTTCTTTGTTAACTAATCTAGTTATTTTTGTTATTGGAAGGTTATATGGTAATAATTCAGAATTTATTTCATCTTCCGAAAGTGATATGGGAACATGACGAATTACTACCGATAATGCTTTAACAGAAGGATCTTGAAATGTATAAAATTGCGCATTATTTTCTTTGTAATATTTAGTGACCGTTCTATAGTCGTTGCTATCTGTCAAATTAATTTTTAAGTTTTTATTATTATACGTGGTGGTGAAATCATGAACGGTTAAGGCCTTGAGATCATTGATGGTTTGTTGATGATTAAGAGCATTTTGTAGGAATATAGGCGGAATTTTTATTTTTTGCTGAGATGAAATATTTTGTTGTGATGTATCTTGTTTGGATGATGCTTTGGAATGTGAGGCTTGTTGCTGTGAGCTTTCGCCATATTCATCACAAATATTTTCTAAAATTTGAAAACGGTTTTGACTTAATATATTTGGAGGATCCCAAGAATATTTTTTCGATAAATCATCTGTGGGAGGTGTTAAATGATCTGCAGATCGTTTTGCGTTGGACATAACGTTTTAATTTTACTTTGCTCACCCTAAGGCGGCTTTATTTCCCGTATTACAACAGAATAAAATCGTCAATGTATTCTCGAATTTTGCAGAAGAACGTGTTTTTATACGAACGCACAGCTGTAAAACTCGCTAGGCTACACACGTCCGACGCGGTTGAGCGCTGTCTTCGAACTAGAAAGTTTTAAATTGTTAAACATTTAAATAACTTTAAAGTTCTTATCATCCTAATGGCCGGTTTTTCGTACGTTATAGCATTGAGTACACATCGGAGCGAAAGTTATTGGATCGATATCTTTTATCGAGTTGATATCGCCTATTAGTGTTCTAGTAGGAACTGATCAACAGATATTGCACACAATAGTTATCGAACGGTTTTTGATAGTTTTGTCAAAAAAATGATTACTTGTTTATTCCCGTCTTATTAATTTCAAAAAATCATAAATATCAGGTCAACTTCATTAATCTTTATCTCAAAAACGAATAAAATTTTCTAATTTGGTTCTCATCATGACAAAATAAATACATACCAATATACATTTTGAATGTATCATTAAAATATCTCAAGAATTCGATTTTTGGTGATCTTTAATTAACTTGAGATAGCCGTAAATGTTCACGTTGAATTTTATGATTTATATCTCAAAAACCGACAAATATTTTTAAGATCTGGTTTCATCGCGAGAAAATAGACACTTTCCTCTATAAATCACAAAAAATTCATTAAGATATCTTAAGAATTCGATTTTTCGTGATCTCTTAAAATAAGATTATTGATTTCAAAAAATCATAAATAATCCTTATCTCAAAAACGAATAGATTTTCTAATTCGGTTCTCACCACGACAAAATAGACTCGTTCCTCAATAAATTTTGAATGTTTCATTAAAATATCTCAAGAATTCGATTTTTGGTGATTTTTAATTAACTTGAGATAGCCGTAAATGTTCACGTTGAATTTAATGATTTATATCTCAAAAACGTATAAATATTTTCAAGATCCAGTTTCATCACGAGAAAGTAAACACTTTCCTCTATAAATCACGAATAATTCGTTAAGATATCTTAAGAATTCGATTTTTCGTGATTTTTTAAAACAAGTCTATTGATTTCAAAAAATCATAAAAAAGTAGGTTAACTTAAATAATCTTTATTTCAAAAACGAATAAAGATTTTCTAATTTAGTTCTCACCATGACAAAATAGAAACTTATCTCTATAAATTTTGAATGTTTCATTAAAATATCTCAAGAATTTAATTTTTGGTGATCTTTTAATTAACCTGAGATAGCCGTAAATGTTCACGTTGAGTGTAATGATTTATATCTCAAAAACGAATAATGATTTTCTAATTTGTTTCTCACCATGACAAAATAGAAACTTATCTCTATAAATTTTGAATGTTTTATTAAAATATCTCAAGAACTCGATTTTTGGTGATTTTTAATTAACCTGAGATAGCCATAAATGTCCACCTTGAATTTAATGATTTATACCTCAAAAACGAATAAATATTTTCAAGATCCGGTTTCATCACGAGAAAGTAAACACTTTCCTCTATAAATCATGAATAATTTATTAAGATATCTTTAGAATTCGATTTTTCGGGATTTTTTAAAACAAGATTATTGATTTCAAAAAATCATAAAAAAAGGTTAACTTAAATTACCTTTATCTCAAAAACGAATAAAGATTTTCTAATTTGTTTCTCACCATGACAAAATAGATACTTACGTCTATAAATTTTGAATAATTCATTAAGATATCTTGAGAATTCGAAGAAGAAGAAAACAAAATTTATTCAAGCCATAAAACAATAAAAAATAACAATAATAAATACATATATAACAAAAACGCCGGCTTAAAAGGGCTATCGACCGTGGTCTTTCTGCCCGGGATAGAAATTCTTGATACTTGGTGCTTGAAACTAGTTTCGTAGTTTGCGTAGGATATGAAGGGAGTGGTGGGAAGATTGGGAAGCGATGAATAGGTTTTTTAAGGGGCCAATGGGGAAGTTGATGGCAGCATTATGGGATAAAATTTGTAGACGGATATGAATTGGAGGGATTTCGGTAAGGTTGTAAAGGAGTTCGTTGCTGGGATTGAAAAGTGGATTTTCGGGGTGTCGGATTCGCGAGACGCATCTAAGTGCAGATCTCTCCGCTACTTCGAGGTGGTACCTTGCTCCTCTGGATGCTTCGAAGAGGATTAGCGATGAGTACTCAATGACCGGTCTACAGATGGTCTTGTAGATGTGGGCAGCGCATTTAGTTGATATGCCGCGTCCTTGGTATGTAAGGGATCTAAAGTGCTTCGCCCGATTCGTCACTTTCATTTTTACCTTTATGGCATGGTCTGAAAATTTTAGTTTCCAGTCTATCGAGATTCCTAGGTATTTGGATATTGTAACGGAAGATATTATCGTGGATTGGATAGTTACGGTAGGGGAAGGAGCATGGATGGGAAGAAATGGAATGAAGAATTGGGTTTTAGAAGGATTAATTTGAATTCTCCATTTTTGTAGCCAACTCTCAGTGGATTGTATCAGCGACTGTAACCTTTGGACTACGGATGAGATGGTTTTGCCGTGTGTTACCAAGGTAGTGTCGTCAGCGTAGAGTAGAGCGTATGAGTCTGAGTCGAAGGTATCTGGATTGGGATCGTAGATGTCACAGGAAAACAAGTTATAAAGTGTTGGAGAGAGGGGCGACCCTTGCGGGAGGCCTTGCTGAGGGGAGAATTTGCGGGAGAAGTAGTTTTTTAATCTGACTACTGAGGAGCGGTTGGAAAGGAATTGGTTGAGTAGATTAAGGAGGTAAGGCGGGATATCCAGTTTGCTAAGTTTGTATAGGAGTCCCCGATGCCATACTGAATCGAACGCTTTACCTTTTTGGAGGCGTGTCACTTGAAAGTTGGAGATTAGCACTGCCAGAGCATGGGACGTAGATCTACCAGATCGAAAGCCAAACTGGTAATTCGGTATTTTATGAGACATTACTTCCAATAGTTTGTTCTTAATGTGTGTTTCGAGGATCTTGCCAATGACGGGAAGAAGGGAGATAGGACGATAGTTGGATGGGTCAGATAGAGATGCTTCTTTTTTGGGAACGCAAATTATTATGGATGACTTCCAATCTTCGGGGAAATATTGGTTCATGAGGCAGTAGTTGAGGATTTTTATGATGTATTCATGAGAGGGAGGATTTAGCTTTCTCAGGATGTTTTTTGTGACATGGTCGTATCCAGGGGCGGAGCTTGTTCCTTTACTTAGAATTAAGTAGTATTCGTCCTCGTGGATGCGAGCATCTTCGGGAGTGTCGGCCTAGGTGGTGAAAGCAGATTTATACCAGTCATCTATTCCTGCTTTGTTGACGGAGCAGAAGGAAGCATCCTCGGAGAATGAGAACACACGCTGGAGGTAATCCCCGTGGATGTTAACAATTTCCTCAGGATCGGTGTGTGATGTGCTATCTGAGGGGTCAATGAGTTGATTGGTTTCAGGGGACTTTTGATACCTGGATAATTTCCGAACTTCTTGCCAGTATTTTTTGCCTTTTGATTTGTTGATTTTATCACAGGCTTCGATGTACTTTTCGCTTTTGAATTGTTTTATTAAGGCTTGAATATGTTTATTAAGTTCATTAAATTTCCTTTTTAGGTCGGGGATCTCAGACATTCTAAAGTCGCGGTATAATCGTCTCTTTTCTTTAATTAACCTTACGATGAATTTTGGTAATGGAAAATTGTAGTATTTTTCGACTTTATTTGGGCTGGCTTCGTCAATCAGTTTCCTGAGATTTTCATTAAAATCTGAAATCGTATCTTCGGTAATTATAGGATTGGTGCTGATGAATCCTGAGATGCCTGAGTTAACCACTTCCATATTGCATAGGTTGTAGTTTTTTATGATTTTTGGAATCGGTCTTGAGATGGGAGTCGTCAACTTCAGGTGAATCAGAATACCAAGGTGGTCGGAACACAGGTCGGGAATGACTGCAACGTGAGTTATCAAGGATCTTATATTTCTGGAGCAGAAGATCATGTCCGGAGTGGTACTTTGATTGTTTACCATGACAAACGTTGGAGCAGTTCTAATGCGGCTAAAATTGGTCGAAGATACGAATCGGTTGATTTGTCTTGTTTTGGTAGGGTTAGGATTAAAATGTCCATTGATTAAGCAATTGTGATGCAGAGAAGCCATGTTGAAAATTGATTCTTCGATTTGGCTATGAGGATGAACGTAGATCAAGAATATGTGAAGAGCTTCTATGCCGATCATAATGGTGAAGTGAAGAGCATTGTTTAACTCAGAGTTAATTCTTGGGGGGTTGGACTTTCCCATTTGCAGCACCGGATCGCACATGGCCACTGTTCCACCTCTCACGCCTCTGTTAATGATGTTGCCTGGTTTTTCAGTCACTCTCCAGTTTTTAAACTTGATTGCAGTCTTAGATTTTGTCTCAACAAACATTGCACAGTTGATGTGGTTGAAATTTATGAAGTTCCCAATGATATGGGATTTTGGATGGTAGCTGTTAATGTTTGCGTACAATACTCGTAGCTCCGTCATTGCTGCTTCTGTAAGATTGTGGATTGAGAACCGTGGCTTGGCTCTGTGGGAGACGGTTTGGAGACATCTTCAAGATCAATCATTATTACGTACATGAAGCTGCCCGAGAAAGCAACAATTGTGTCGATTTGATACTGTTCAATAAATCTACGCTTTATTGAGTTAATGAGCTCTTGTCGGTCTAAGCATTTCGGCGAGTTAATTTTTGTCACGTAAGTATCAATTATGTGGTCGTGGATAGTGATAGGTTTGTGTATGCGCGTGTCTTTCGTTAGGTTATTATCAAGCTGGCCCCTTTAATAGGCGCTGTAGGTCTGTTTTTACATTTAAATGACCACGCACTGTGACCTTCTTGGCCACATGATTTGCATTTTTCGGGAAGTTGCGATGTGCATTTGGAGGTGTTGTGGGGACCCAAACATTTTGTGCATTGGATTTTTGCCGTACATTTATCGGAAGAATGAGAAAACTCATTGCATTTATTGCATGGTATTGGAAGAGGCGGAGGGGGCCGGCTCTCGAAGACTGGAAAGTGGCTGTTTTTGTAAAATACGCCTGCTTGTAGAAGTCTCTGATATGAATCAACGGACGCTGTGATGATTCGTATTTTGTAGGTGGGGTTGTTGGTGGCCTTTGAAATAATTCGTTTGCAGAATCTGTGCGTGATGTTGTCGGAGATTAGGTGGTCGCTTATTTCTTGGTCTAAATCATGAATGATTCATTAAGATATCTTAAGAATTCGATTTTTCGTGATTTTTTAAAACAAATTATAAATTTTATAAATCATAAAAAAAAAGATTAACTTAAATAATCTTTATCTCAAAAACGAATAAAGTTTTTCTAATTCGGTTCTCACCATGACACCATGGTTAATTTAATTAATTAATTTATCGCCATTTATATTTTTCATCACCCTTAATTTATTACCATTTAATGTATTCATAACCACGTTCCTAGTAATGATATCCCAACCTTATTTACCTGTACGTGCCATTTTCGCTATATCTCAACCGAATCTAATTTGAAAAATTCAATGTTTATTCACAACATGACATTTTAAAAATTAATACTTTTCAATTAACTTTTTAAGCTTTAATTAGAACTCTAAACAGTTTTAATTTGTAATCCTCGTTAAATTTCCATGTTTAACAATTTCACTCTATTTTAATAAAGCATAAACTCGCTTTAACTAAATAGTTAATTAACGCTACGTTGTAAATCGCGTTTAAAAAGTTTTAAAAGAATTAAGTCGATGTGGTGCGCCTCGTTAAAAGAGATTAAAACCGTACTCTTTAAAGCTATTCATCACGGTTAATGGGATTATATAATTTTAGCTTTGATTAAAAAGCAAGCATTAATGTTTGTGATATGAGTTATTGGGTATGGAATAAAATGATTTTTCTCTATAAACGGTGATGAAAGATGGAAAAAGAATGAAGGCGTTTATTAAGTTTCTGTTGGTAGAAAATCCTTTCAACTCACGGTATACGGAGGGACAATGTGTAGAAAGAGCTTTTAAAGTTACGAAGCTTTCCGGTGCGACAAAAGACTGTTCTAGTTCTAGACGGTATTTAGATGAAACTTCCGGTGCTCGAGCGTAAAAGGATAAAAAATTTCGATGAAAGAGTTTTCTTCAACTTTTTGTAATCCGTTTAAAAGTAAAATTGAATTGGTTCTTTTTAAAGATGAGGAATCTTATTTTTTAAATTGATTAAATTTAAAAACGTTTATAACGTTTAATACGTTATGGAAAGATTATTTCGTTTATAGCAGTGGGGATGTAGCTCAGTGGTAGAGCGTTCGCTTTGCATGTGAAAGGCCCCGGGTTCGATCCCCGGCATCTCCAATTTTTTTCTTTTCTAACTAAAATTTTCAATTGAATTCGCTGTTGTGAAGTAATATAAATGTAAAACTTGTGAAAAAGGTTCTTGGAAAGTATGTTTTTCTCTTTCATTGCAACTTTTAACCCCCTATGTGTTATCATCACTTTTATAGCATTAACTTTAAACATTTCTTAGACGAAGATTATGGTTAAAATCTCCTGTATGCTTAATATTACACAGAGGTGCTATCCCTCTGAAAATGTCCATTTCATAAAAAGAATTTATATACATATGTATAATAATCGCGAAAAAAATCATAAAATTAATGTGGAGAAATTGCGAAAAAATTTTGAAAATGAAGAAATGTCTTGTATATCAAATTGAAGGTTGAACTTTCATCTTTCAAATGATGTATAACTCGTTGTTTCAATTTGAAATCGATTTCTCCTAAGAAATGTTAAAAGATGATGTGTTTTTGACGTTTTAGTAATATCACGAAAAAAGTGATGAAGTTTGAAAGATCGTGAGCGTCTCCTTTTTGAAAATGAAGAAATGACTTGCATACGAAATTGAAGGTTGAATCTTCTTCTTCAAAGTATTGTATAACGAAATGTTTCAATTTGAAATTTATTCCAGCTAAGAAACGTTAAAGGATAATGTGTTTTTGACGTTTTAGTAGAATTAGGGTCTATATAAAAATTTACTTTTGGTGATAATTAAAATTTATTTTTCTAAACTAGTTTCGAGCCTTGCTCTTCTTCAGTAGGTACCTTCAAGTTTACAATATACGAAAATGAACATATTAATATAAAAATAAAATAGTAAAATCTTACGTTATTACTAACACATTAGAAAAATTAATTACAATTTTTCAAAATTTACGTCAAAAGTTGTTGTGTGACGTTAGGTTTTTTTGTTTTTGTTTTTATATTTGTGTTTTAGGTACGGATCTCGCAGGCAACTATAGATTGGTTTTTGGGTCGGGATAATTTGTTCATTAAGGCTTATAATATTACTGTTAATTTCAATAACCTTGTTGATTTCGTACATTTCCATTATTTCCATAAGGTTGCTTTTATTAAATTGGTGTAGTAATTTAATATTTTTATTTTCGTCAAATTCGTGCTTGTTGAAAATTAGATGTTTTCCGAATGCCGATTTTGAACTCTTTTTATGTTCTTTAAGCCTTGTTTGGATACTTCTTCCCGTTTCACCTATGTATGTGGCTGAACAGGTCCCACATTGCAATTGGTATAGCCACTTTTAGCGAGAGTTGTAGTCTTGTTTTTGCTATTAACTAATAATGCCTTCAGATTGTTTTTGTTTTTAAATGTCATTGTTATGTTGAACTTATGGAACATTTTCTTGATTTTATGGGATATTTCTCCTGGGTAAGTTATGGATCTGTACGTTGTTGGTTTATCAGGTTTTCGGTCGGATAGGGAAGTTGTTTCTTGAAGATTATATTTGTTTTGTATTTTCGAAAATATTCGTTGGATAAATGTCGGTGGGAAACTGTTTTCGCTTGCAATTTGGTGGATAATTTCGATCTCTTTTTCTAGGTCTTGTTGTTCCAATTTTGAATGGAAAGCTCTGTGTATATAAGCCCGGTATGCTGTCATTTTATGAGTTTCATCATGCTGAGAATCGAATGGGATGGTAGTACTAGTTTGTGTAGGTTTTCTGTAGATGTTATATTTAATTTTGTTGTTTGAATGTCGTAGTGTATAGTCTAAGAAATTTAATTTTTGATTGTTTTCAGTCTCGATAGTGAAGTTAATATTGGGGTGTATACTGTTAATATATTTATGAAGATTATTAATATGTTGGTCGTCTTTAATCAGTACTAAAATGTCGTCCACGTATCTTGTCCATAGGATAATATCGTCTCTATAAGGGTTTTTGTCACACATAATTTGATTTTTCTCTAGGTTGTCCATGAAAATATCTGCCATCACACTACTCAATGGTGATCCCATTGGTAATCCATCTAGATATTGATAGTATTTATCGTTAAAGATACAAACATTTTGTTCTAAGCATAGTTTTAATAGCGTTAAGATGGAGCGAGTTTTGTCTTTGTTTTTGAGGTCAGTCTTTAATATTTCTTCTAATATCGTTATCGTGTCGGTTATGGGTATGTTTGTATATAGGTTGTTGACATCAAATGAGATCATTTTGGAACCTTCTGGTAGCTGTATTTTGTCAATTAAATCAGGAAGTTGGTAACGATTAATTATGGTATGTTTTGGTTTAAAATTGATGTCATTTATTATAAATTTTTGTAAAAGTTTTGCGAGTTTGTATGTGCTGGATTCAATGGAGGTTATAATGGGTCTTATTGGTAATCCATTTTTGTGAACTTTAGGTAGTGCATACAATTTAGGGGTTTGCGGATTCATAGGCAACAGGCTGGTCAAGGTACCTCCAATTTCTGTTATTGTCGTTTTGTTTTCTTTAGTTATTGATTTTACTTTTTTGTGAAAATTGTTTGTGGGGTTTTTATTGATAGTTTTAAAGTTATTGTCTTTCATAAAGCTTTCAGTCTTATTTATATAGAAATCTTTGGTTAAAATTATCATTCCTGCGTTTTTGTCTGCAGGAGTAACTATTAATTCGTTTTCCTTAATTTTCCGCTTGATGTTTTTAATAATTTTTTGTTCCTTTTCTTCTTCTCCATTTCTTATTGTTTGTTTGTTTGTTTGTCTCTTTTCTTCTTTAGTTAGGATTTGTTGAATCTCCTTATTCATAATGTTTTCCTTTTCGTGTCCTTTGATAGCTGCCTGAAGTTCTATTGCTAGTATTGGGAGGTTAATTTCTCTTTTTGGAGCATATTTCAGACCTTTTTCCATGAATCTTCTTTCTTGTTCTGTGAAGATCACGTTTGAAGTATTTGTTACTTTGGGAAAAAATTTATGAATTTCTCCTAGTTTGTTTGTTTGATGTTTATTCTTTTCTCTTTCTTTCTCTGTTCTCAACTTGTTTAGTTTTTTCAGTTTCTTTTTGTGAATTTCATTAAGAATTATTGTATCATGTAATTTAGCTTCTTTGATAATTTCTTCGATTTCAATGTAATGATATTGATTATTTAAATCCTGGTAGAATTTATAAAGTTTAATGTTGAGTTCGTTAAGTGTCTTATAATGGTTATTTAGGGTTATACGTGTATATGTTGAATTTTCATTTTATTAACCATATCATATTATATATTTTTTTTAGTAGAATCACGAAAAAAATTATAAAATTTGAAAGACCATAGATATCTTAATTTTGGAAATGAAGAAATAACATGTATACCAAATTGAAGGCTGAATCTTCTTCTTTAAAATGGTGTTTAGCTCATTGTTCCAATTTGAAATCGATTGCACCTAAGAAATGTTAAAAGATGATGTGTTTTTGACGTTTTAGTAGAATCATGAAAAAGTGATGATAATGTTTAAAAGATCGTGGACTTCTTATTTTTGAAGATGAAAAAATAACTTGTATACCAAAATGAAAGTTGAATCTTTTTCTATATAAAATGATGTGTTCTTGACGTTTTAGTAAAATATATAAAGAAAATGATAAAATTTGAAAGATCGTGGAGGTTTTATTTTTAAAATTGTAGAAATGACTTGTAGACCAAATTAAAGCTTAAATCTTCTTCTTTAAAATGATGTATAACTCGTTTCAATTTGAAATTGATTCCATCTAAGAAACGTTAAAGGACGATGTGTTTTAGTAGAATCACGATAGAAGTGATACAATTTGAAAGATCGTGGACGTCTTTTTTTTTGAAAATGAAGTAATGACTTGTATACCAAAATGAAAGCTGAATCTTCTTCTATGTAATGATGTATAGCTCGTTGTTACAATTTGAAATCAGTTTAGTAGTAAACTTATCAAAAATGTTTGAAGTTCGAGTGTCTTGGTATTTTTAAAGTCATTAAAAAAAAATCAAGAGTTTCTTTCAAATTTTTTTTCTCAAAATTTTTATAATCTTTCATAATCTTTATTATATACCATCTTAAAGAAAAAGCTTTGAACTCTACTTTGGTATAAAACTCGTTTCTTAATATTCACAAATAAGCTCATCAAAAATGTTTGAATTTCGAGTATTTTGGTATTTTTAAAGTCATTAAAAAAATCAAGAGTTTCTTTCAAATTTTTTTTTCTCAAAATTTTTATAATCTTTCATAATCTTTATTATACACCATATTAAAGACAAAGTTTTGAGCTTTACTTTGGTATAAAACTCGTTGCTTAATATTCACAAATAAACTCATCAAGAATGTTTGAATTGTGACTTAATTTACCATTTTTAGTGTTATTCAAAAAATCAAGAGTTTCTTTTCAACTTATTTTCTCAAAATATGTACGATCTATCATAATCTTTATTACACGCCATTAAAAAGAGGAAGCTTTGAGCTTTACGTTGGTATAAAAATCGTTTCTTAATATTAACAAATAAGCTCATCAAAAATGTTTGAAGTTCGAGTATTTTGGTATTTTTAAAGTCATTAGAAAAAATCAAGAGTTTCTTTCAAATTTTTTTTCTCAAAATTTTTATAATCTTTCATAATCTTTATTATACACCATTTTAAAGAAAAAGCTTTGAACTTTACTTTGGTATAAAACTCGTTGCTTAATATTCACAAATAAACTCATCAAGAATGTTTGAATTGTGACTTATTTTATCATTTTTAGTGTTATTCAAAAAATCGAGAGTTTCTTTCCAACTTTTTATCTCAAAATATTTTCGATCTATCATAATCTTTATTACACGCCATTAGAAAGAGGAAGCTTTGAGCTTTACGTTGGTATAAAAATCGTTTCTTAATATTAACAAATAAGCTCATCAAAAATGTTTGAATTTCGAGTATTTTGGTATTTTTAAAGTCATTAAAAAAATCAAGAGTTTCTTTCAAATTTTTTTTCTCAAAATTTTTATAATCTTTCATAATCTTTATTAAACACCATTTTAAAGAAAAAGCTTTGAACTTTACTTTGGTATAAAACTCGTTGCTTAATATTCACAAATAAACTCATCAAGAATGTTTGAATTGTGACTTATTTTATCATTTTTAGTGTTATTCAAAAAATCGAGAGTTTCTTTCCAACTTTTTATCTCAAAATATTTTCGATCTATCATAATCTTTATTACACGCCATTAGAAAGAGGAAGCTTTGAGCTTTACGTTGGTATAAAAATCGTTTCTTAATATTAACAAATAAGCTCATCAAAAATGTTTGAATTTCGAGTATTTTGGTATTTTTAAAGTCATTAAAAAAATCAAGAGTTTCTTTCAAATTTTTTTTCTCAAAATTTTTATAATCTTTCATAATCTTTATTAAACACCATTTTAAAGAAAAAGCTTTGAACTTTACTTTGGTATAAAACTCGTTGCTTTATATTCACAAATAAACTCATCAAGAATGTTTGAATTGTGACTTATTTTATCATTTTTAGTGTTATTCAAAAAATCGAGAGTTTCTTTCCAGCTTTTTATCTCAAAATATGTACGATCTATCATAATCTTTTTTACACGCCATTAGAAAGAGGAAGCTTTGAGCTTTACGTTGGTATAAAAATCGTTTCTTAATATTAACAAATAAGCTCATCAAAAATGTTTGAATTTCGAGTATTTTGGTATTTTTAAAGTCATTAAAAAAAATCAAGAGTTTCTTTCAAATTTTTTTTCTCAAAATTTTTATAATCTTTCATAATCTTTATTATACACCATTTTAAAGAAAAAGCTTTGAGCTTTACTTTGTTACAAAACTCATTGCATAATATTCTCAAATAAACTCATCAAGAATGTTTGAATTGTGACTTATTTTATCATTTTTAGTATTATTCAAAAAATCGAGAGTTTTTTCCAACTTTTTATCTCAAAATATGTACGATCTATCATAATCTTTATTACACGCCATTAGAAAGAGGAAGCTTTGAGCTTTACGTTGGTATAAAAATCGTTTCTTAATATTCACAAATAAGCTCATCAAAAATGTTTGAATTTCGAGTATTTTGGTATTTTTAAAGTCATTAAAAAAAATCAAGAGTTTCTTTCAAATTTGTTTTCTCAAAATTTTTATAATCTTTCATAATCTTTATTATACACCATTTTAAAGAAAAAGCTTTGAGCTTTACTTTGGTATAAGACTCGTTGCTTAATATTCACAAATAAACTCATCAAGAATGCTTGAATTGTGACTTATTTTACCATTTTTAGTGTTATTCAAAAAATCGAGAGTTTCTTTCCAAGTTTTTGTCTCAAAATATGTACGATCTATCATAATCTTTATTACACGCCATTAGAAAGAGGAAGCTTTGAGCTTTACGTTGGTATAAAAATCGTTTCTTAATATTCACAAATAAGCTCATCAAAAATGTTTGAAGTTCGAGTATTTTGATATTTTTAAAGTCATTAGAAAAAATCAAGAGTTTCTTTCAAATTTTTTTTCTCAAAATTTTTATAATCTTTCATAATCTTTATTATACACCATTTTAAAGAAAAAGCTTTGAGCTTTACTTTGGTATAAGACTCGTTGCTTAATATTCACAAATAAACTCATCAAGAATGTTTGAATTGTGACTTATTTTATCATCTTTAGTGTTATTCAAAAAATCAAGAGTTTCTTTCCAACTCTTTATCTCAAAATATTTTCGATCTATTATAATCTTTATTACACGCCATTAGAAAGAGGAAGCTTTGAGCTTTACGTTGGTATAAAAATCGTTTCTTAATATTCCCAAATAAACTTATCAAAAATGTTTGAAGTTCGAGTATTTTGGTATTTTTAAAATCATTAAAAAAATCAAGAGTTTCTTTCAAATTTGTTTTCTCAAAATTTTTATAATCTTTCATAATCTTTATTATACACCATTTTAAAGAAAAAGCTTTGAGCTTTATTTTGGTATAAAACTCGTTGCTTAATATTCACAAGTAAATTTATCAAGAATGTTTGAATTGTGACTTATTTTGTCATTTTTTGTGTTATTCAAAAAGTCAAAAGTTTCTTTCCAACTGTTTATCTCAAAATATTTTCGATCTATTATAATCTTTATTATACGCCATTAGAAAGAGGAAGCTTTGAGCTTTACGTTGGTATAAAAATCGTTTCTTAATATGCACAAATAAGCTCATCAAAAATGTTTGAAGTTCGAGTATTTTGGTATTTTTAAAGTCATTAAAAAAAATCAAGAGATTCTTTCAAATTTGTTTTCTCAAAATTTTTATAATCTTTCATAATCTTTATTATACACCATTTTAAAGAAAAAGCTTTGAACTTTACTTTGGTATAAAACTCGTTGCTTAATATTCACAAATAAACTCATCAAGAATGTTTGAATTGTGACTTATTTTATCATTTTTAGTGTTATTCAAAAAATCGAGAGTTTCTTTCCAACTTTCTATCTCAAAATATTTACGATCTATCATAATCTTTATTACACGCCATTAGAAAGAGGAAGCTTTAAGCTTTACGTTGGTATAAAAATCGTTTCTTAATATTAACAGATAAGCTCATCAAGAATGTTTGAATTTCGGATATTTTAGCATTTTTAGAGTCATTTAAAAAATCAACGGTTTCTTTCAAAATTTTTTTCTCAAAATTTTTATAACCTTACATAATCTTTATTATACACTATTTTAAGGAGAAAGCTTTGAGCTTTATTTTGGTACAAAACTCATTGCTTAATATTCTCAAATAAACTCATCAAGAATGTTTGAATTGTGACTTATTTTGTCATTTTTTGTGTTATTCAAAAAGTCAAAAGTTTCTTTCAAACTTTTTATTTCAAAATCTTTAATACACGCCATTTGAAAGAGGAAGCTTTATTAGAGATTTATTTTAATACAAAATTCGTTTTATAATATTCATAAATAACCTCACTAGGAATTTTTAAAATTTTTAATATTTTATTAAAAAGTTCAAATTTCCTTGTAAATTCGAGTATACCTAACAAAATATTACAGATCATTATATTAATTAATGTTAAAATTTAGAAATATTCGATGAATAGTATTTTTATCTTCGAAATAGGTCATATGAATTAGGTCAAGCTTTAAAATCTTTATTTGAAAAATAGCTTTTTGAAACTCTTGCAACTTCTTGTGAATGGAATCAATAACTACATTTTATCATGAACTTGCTATAAAGACAGAACTTACGTTGTATCATATTTGTTCTTTACTTCTCGATTATAGACTGTTCGTTTAGATGTACCAAATATTTCGAACCAAAAATCAAAAAAATTCTATAGAAAGGTTGTACTCTAGTTACTTGTATGATACTGCACTTTGAAATATTTCAATAAATATGTCCGAATAGATGTAAGTATGTTCGAACCAGCGGTACAGATCTTTAAGCCACGAGATTTTACCTTCAATGAAAACTTGGAGGATTCCGATTTAGCCGAGCGTCTAAGCAAAATGTAGCTAAATTTCATTCTACTTTTAATTCAACAAAATCATTAATGCATTTCTTTATTTAAGATGCTTTAAAACGAGATTTCTACTCATTGAAATAAAAAGAAAATTTGGGTTGGAAATTCAATCATAACGTTTATCTTCTAATTATTGTCATAATATAAAATCTTTGAACAAACATTTACAAAGTTCAAGTTATTGATGTAGATATATAATTTTTTTGTGATTAAAATTTTTATTACGTTAACGACCTTACGCAACATAAACATCAAATAATCTTAATCAATCACCTTTAACATCTCAATCTCAATAGTTTTAATTTTAATCTCCCCCTATCACTTATCCAATCGGATTGTTTTCGATCCTCTCAAATCGTTCGGATTATCTTAACGCCTTAATCTAATTTATTGCCTTTATCGTGCGGTTTGATTCAAAAAAATTATTTTTCCAATAAAACAAAATGTAAATAATTTTCCTTTTCCTCCAATAAATTTTTGGTGGTTTCCATTAAATCTTTAGTAATGGTTGTCGGTAATTCCCCGGTGCTATTACCCCGTCCAGACTGAAAACGATGTTCGACAGTAAACGAGCCGTTTTGCACAAACAAATGGATACCGTCCTAAATTGTAGTCCTTTTACGTCGATTGTCCATCGAATAAATAACGCTTAAATAGAGCCATTAAAAAATATGCCAAAACGATGAGTTTCAAAGTTATAATATGAGACATTTCGAGAATAGCTTTGAATAAATCTTTAGGTTAACACGCCCTAATAAATCACCCAAGAGATTTCTAAAGCTTATACAATGTATAGCGTACATTAAAGTGAATTATATAAGGGTGTAATCTGCAAGTCTCCAACACTGTTTTCTTAAGTCTAAACCATCTTTTTTGGTACACGTTGTGAGAAATTACACTTAAGACTCTAAATATGAACATATTTTATAACAAGTAGTAAAATTAAGATTAAAAAATATTAAGTAATATGATTTATTTGGAGGGGTTAATTGCTCGCTTGTTACTTGATATTGGTTATAGAACCTGTTGAATAGATGTTATTTCGTATGTGAAGTAGGTTTGTAGCAAATTCAAGCAAATTGGAATTTAATCCATCCTTGAATTCGATATTTAGCGTGGAATTCAAATTTGGATTTAATGTTAAAATAATTTAGTTAAGATAATTCCTTTTTAAAACTCAATCATTAAAGATTTTTTATTTATAATCGTAAGTTATATTAAGAGATAGAGCTGCTGGTGTTAGATAAATTAACATAAATCCTATGATATTTTAAATTATATATTTTAATTTATATTAAAATTTTTCAAGAGGCTTTAACGTCCTAGTTTTATGGCTATAAATATTTGAATATACATTTTGGAGATTTTTCTCTACATTAAATTAAACCAACGTTAAATTAAATTCATTTTACGTTGAATGTGTTATGTCAGTGATGCATCAAAATTTCAACAGGCAAATTGTAAATTCAATGGCAGCTGCTATTCAACGAACCCATTTTTCTATTTAGGGATATCGATGAAGCTCCAACTGCAGAGTATGCATTGAAAGGTCAGCAAACAATGCAAACTGTACAATTTGAAATTTGGTGTTCTAGGTAAACAGTTAAATAACAATTATGTAGTAAAGTTTAAATGTTTTGTTTATATAGATGTTGGTATTGCATAAAAAAAATTTAAATTATTGATTGATTGAATATGAATGTGATGGAGTCCTTCTCCCGTCTCTTTGTTGACACTATAGCACTCTACTTTAGAATTCTAGCTCATCATTTTTTTGGAAACTGACGCAATGATATTTTACCATGAGGAACCTAACTTTGCTAAAGCTCGTTTTAAAGATATTAATTCTTATTTTGATTAAATTGACTCATCAATTTAAAAATCAATCATTTTAATTTTAATTTATTAAAAGCCGCAATTATGTTGCGAAAATCTCCTAAGAGTTATCCTCGATGGTTTTCTCGTGGTACTATTAGAGTTCTTCGAGAGAAGATGAGAGCAAACAATCGTTGGAAGTTTTGAGTTTTTCAGTTTTGAGAGGTAGGGCCAAATTTATGATTGATTTGGATCATGCCCACTCTATCAGAAGTGTTGAGAACGATATTATTTTAAACCCTAAGCTTTTTTGGTCTTTTCTACGAGATAAGAAGGGCGTTAATGTGAATTTGCTCGCTATTCTCCAGATTTTTATCAATGATACACTTTGCCTCTTGGGTTCTTTGGAGTTTGGAGTGATCAAGGTGAAGGACTTTAGTAAGGCCTTTGATCGTGTTGATCATAGCATATTGTTACTTAAGATACTTTTCCTTAGGAATTAATTTTCTATCATGTTTTCTTTACTTAATTCAATTCTATGTCATCCAAAAATTAAAGATTTGGGTCTCTATATTGTCCACATTACGGAGTGGGGTTTTAATCCAATTCTATACATATTGAAGGAAACATAGCAATGTAGCCTACTGAATAAGGTAAAAAAAATCCTTGATATAAATGGACAAGTCTGAAATAATCCTTCCCCTTCCCATCCTTTTCCCCTCTCTTCCAGAAACAACTCTATATTAATATTAATTTTTCCTTTATTATGACCTTCTCTTGTTAACGTATCAGCACGTTCGTTTCCCAATATGCCATAATGATCTCAGTGAGCGGCACCGAATCGAACGTGCGCATGCGCGTTTCGATCGGGCGCATGCGCGCAAAGTTGGTAAAAATGCTGTAAATATGTCACAAACACGCCCGTTAGGAGTCCGATAAGGAGGTAGTACAGTTGATATCATATTAACACAAGGATGATATCAAACAACTCACTGCCTCGGCCGCGAACCACCTCGGCTTAATATAGTGATATTGTGTATTAATTCGAAAAACCCTCCGCCTCGGCCGCAAGCGACCTCGGCTTAATATAGTGATATTGTGTTAAGTCAAGGTCGCCTGCGAACGAGATAGTACAATTGATATCATATTAACACCGAGATCATGCTTAGAAGTATAGAAAGAAAATACGCAATTTCTATCACAGCAGCGTACCGAACTGTATCAACCGAAGCAGTGGGCGCTCTAGCAGGCTGTCCACCTTTGGACTTGCTGGTGTGGGAAAGAACGGAAAATTATAGTGATAAAGGTAGTAACAGGGAAGAAGTTTGACAGAGAATGCTTCAGAAATGGCAGCAGAGATGGACAAACTACAACGGATGGGCTAGCGTATTTATAAAGAACGTGCAAACCTGGCAAGAAAGAGGACCTCCAACAGATAGAGGACACCACGGCTAACTATTGTCATTTAGTTATATAAAAAAAAATACTTTTTTCGTTTGTTTATAAAAAACAACAACATAATAAATAATCAAACTGCTGACAAGTAAAAATCTCTATATATTGGTGACCCCGACGTGATGGTTTGGTTGCTGAAAATTGCTTATCGAGTAGATGTGTTAAATCAGTGTCATTGAATTGTTCATTTCTAATAATTTGAGCGTCAGGATATTGAGTATCGAGAAGTTCGACATTCAATCTTGACAGGGTGTCGGCAACTATGTTGAAATCACCTTTTATATAACGGATACCGGATGTGAACTGTGTTATATAGTTCAGATATCGTGTTTGACGAGGTGATTTGTCAATGGCCGAGAAAATTGAGGAAGTAATTGGTTTGTGGTCTGTGTAGACTGTAAACTCATTTCCATGCAAGAAATGTTTAAAAAATTTGATTGAAGTGTAAATTGCCAATAACTCTCTGTCATAGGTTGAGTATTTTTGTTGGGTTGAAGTTAATTTTTGAGAAAAGAACGCTAAAGGTTGATTTTTCTCATTTGTTGATTGTGACAAGACGGCTCCTATGCCATTGCTGGAAGCGTCAGTTGTCAGACTAAGGGTTGAATTTTGAGAGGGATGGGCAAGAAGACTGCAATTTGCAAGAATGTCTTTCGAGGTCGAAAAAGAATTTTCATGTTCTTTTGACCAAGAAGTGATTGTTTTCTGTTTTTGTGAGTTTAATGATTTGGCAATGTCATGTAAGGGTGCTAAGACTGAAGAAATGTTAGGCATTTCTTCAGTCTTAGCACTTCAATTAGGTTTGATTATTTATTATGTTGTTGTTTTTTATAAACAAACGAAAAAAGTATTTTTTTTATATAACTAAATGACAATAGTTAGCCGAGGGGTCTTGCAGAGCACGCTACAGCCAGCTACCTAAAAAATATAAAGAAAATCGATAGTGATGTGTGCTGGTATGGATGTGAGGTGCCGGATACACCCGAACACACTTTGTTTGACTGCCTAAGATTCGAAGTAAAAAAGAAAACAGCAGAGACGAAAATAGGTTTATTAATAAACAAGAACACGATGGCGAATATACTAACGATCGGTGGAAGAAAAACAGGAGTACTGGTAGGTTACCTTAGAGAAATAATGATAATAAAGACCAAATAAGAAACTACCGTTAAAGGAAGAAATGAGGAGACGACTCCTGGGTAGATGAAAGAATGAAGGAAGAAAGTAGAAAATTGAGAATTTGAAGGAAGAAGAAAACGGCGCGAGAAATGGGATTACTCGCGCACCCGGTATGTATAGAATTAACATTATTTCAAAAAGTAACGATCAATATGTTTCACGTAATGGCGGGACGTAAGAGACAGGAAAGAAGAATTTGGACAGTCACCCCCAGCTCGTAGGAGGAAATCATCGGAATAATAAACGAAGAAGTTTGAACAACACGAGGAGCGAGGTCGCTCCTCGCCTCGGTATGTATTGAAACAATATGATTTCAAAAAATAACGATCTATATTTGTATGTACCACAATGACGAGATGCGAATGCACCAAGAAGATGGATAAAATGATGGAACACGAAATGATGTTTGGATCTCCGATGCAATACCGAATAGGTGATTCCGGAGAAGACGAGGAATGGGGTTTTTAGTGGGTCGGGGTTAAGATATAACACTATCTAGCCGCCCATCACCCTGGCCAGATGTCTGTTCGCAGATTTTCCCCGACCTCGTAAAAAAAAAAGTTAATATCATATTAATATAGATATGATGTCCAACAACACACTGCCTCGGCCGCAAGCGACCGCGGCTGAACAGAGTGTTATTGTGGATTAAGTTAATGTTACTTATGGACGAGGTAATACAGTTGATATCATATTAACATAAGGATGATATCAAACAACTCACTGCCTCGGCCGGGAGCCACCTCGGCTTAATATAGTGATATTGTGTATTAAATCAAAAACCCTCTGCCTCGGCCGCAAGCGACCCCGGCTTAATATAGAGATATTGTGTTAAGTCGAGGTCGCCTGCGAACGAGATAGTACAGTTGATATCATATTAACACAGAGATGATGTCCAACAACCCACTGCCTCGGCCGCAAGCGACCTCGGCTTAATATTGTGATATTGTGTTAAGTCGAGGTCACCTGCGAATGAGATAGTACAATTGATATCATATTAACACATAGATGGTGTCCAGCAATCCATTGCCTCGGCCGCAAGCGACCTCGGCTGAACAGAGTGATATTTTGGATTAAGTTAATGTTACTTATGGGCGAGGTAGTACAGTTGATATCATATTAACACAAGGTTATAAAAAATTATAGCTTTAAGCACAAACTTTCAACTGTACGTTGCATGAAGCACAGAGTCTCCAACATTTGTGATAAAGAATTTCTTCGTGAAAACTTTGAATTTCTACAAAAAACTTTTGTTAATAATGGTTACCCAAGTAAATTAATTAATAAAATTTTATTTTCAACACCGTTAATTGATAATAACATAAACCAGGTCAGTTTAACTAACCCATCTTTACTTACAACTGAACCTATCATTTATAAAAAACTACCTTATATCGAGAAGCTAAGTGATTCTTTGAAAAAAACATTATCAGTGATTGACAATTTAAAAGTAGTTGAGCGCTACGATAACCATTTCACAAAACTTAAAGACGCTACAGAAAACAAATTTAAATCCAATTTAATTTACTGCATTTCATGCAACGATTGTAGTGGAAAATATGTTGGTCAGACTTCTCAATGGCTTAAAAGTAGAATTTCTAAACATAAAAGTAACTGCCGGTTGAATAAGACCGTTTGTGCATTAGCCCAACATGTTCAGGATTGCAAACACACCTTCGATTTTGATAACGTTAAAATTTTGGTTGTTGAATCTAATTACTACAATAGAATTTTCTTAGAGATGGTCCATATAAATTACACTAGTAATACTGTTAACTATAGAACGGATACTCAGAATTTAAGTAACATATATGCTTATTTGTTTACTAGGGACAAGACTAACCATAACTATAATCCACCAACCCAACATAATCATGATATTAATAATGTTTCTACATTCTCTAATAAGAAAATTACCAAAATAAGAAAATTACCATACTTTGGATCTTATTATTGCAAATTTTTGTTCTATCTCTGACATAGCGCTCAGCGATAGCCCTTTAATTCCTGAAGACATATCTCACACTACTCTTGAGTTTTCCTGTCAGGTAATCGCACCTCCAAATCTTAAATATAACTCTCCCGCTTGCTATAACTACAGAAAAGCAAAATTTGATTTACTCAATTCACATTTTAATGGGGTTAACTGGGAAAGAGAGTTGGAGTGCGATGATGTTAATGATTCTGTGGATGCATTTTATGCTCACTTGCATCGCGGTATTGAGAAACATGTTCCCAAAATGCATAAGAGAGAGAGTGGTTTTCCCGTGTGGTTTTCGTTCAGTGCTGTGCGGACGATTAATGAAAAGAGGAAGGCGCATAGGAGATGGAAGCGTTATGGAAATCACGTTGATTATCTTACCTTTTCTCTGCTGAGAGGGCGAGCAAAATTCCTTATTGATCGGGATTATAAAAATTATGTTAGCCAGGCAGAAATAAATATAACGCACAATCCCAAACATTTCTGGACATTCTTAAAACGAAGAAAGGGCAGTAATAATATACCGACTGCGGTACACCTGGATGATTGCACAGCTTCCGATCCTTCGTCCATCTGCTTATTGTTCGCAGATTTTTTTCATTCTGTGTACTCAATCCACCAGACTGATGCGGTGTCTGGTGTCACGTCCGACATCAGTGGTACAGTTGCAACTTGCTTCGATCAGATTGAGGTTGAGGAGGTACTGGCAGGAATTGATGCTTCAAAGGGCCCGGGTCCGGATGGTATACCATCAATTTTTATTAAAGAATGTTACGCGTCTTTGTCGCTACCTGTAACCATTATACTGAACAAATCCATTGAATCTGGAGTTTTTCCACGTCTTTGGAAGCAGGCACATATAGTTCCTATCTTTAAGTCTGGTAATAGAAGTGATGTATCCAATTATAGACCAATATCTTTATTATCGGTGTTAAGCAAAATCTTTGAAAAGCTAATTTATAAACGGCTATTTTTTTTTACTAAAAATAAAATTGATACAAGACAGCATGGCTTTTTTGCGGGTCGCTCGGTCGAGAGTAACTTGCTTGAGTACAGTAATTATATTTTTACTTCTCTTGATCAAGTAACTCAAGTGGATGCCGTTTATACTGACTTCAGTAAGGTTTTCGATCTTGTTGATCACAATTTTCTGTTGTCAAAGCTTCGGTTTATGGGAATTGATAACTATTTGTTGCGATTGATTGCTTCTTATATACGTGGAAGAACTCAGGTAGTATCTATTAATGGATACTATTCTGATGTAATGTCCGTCCCGTCAGGTGTACCTCAAGGTAGCCATCTTGGCCCTCTCCTTTTCAATATTTACATCAATGACATTTTCACAGTCATAAAACACTCCCAGTGCTTAATGTATGCTGATGATTTGAAGTTGTTTGCACGTATTTCCTCTCCACTCGACTGCTCGAGGATGCAGCGTGACATTGACGCACTGCAAGTCTATTGCAATGACAATTTTATGACACTCAATCCTATTAAATGTAATGTTATATCTTTTTCAAGAAGTTCGAATGCCATCAGATATGAGTACAAATTGGAAAACTATGTCTTACCTAGAGCATCTCAAATTAAAGATCTTGGTGTTACGTTTGACAACAAGCTTACATTTTATGGTCACGTTGATGGAGTGGTTGGAAAGGCGCTGCGAATGTTGGGCTTTGTCATAAGATCCACAGAATGTTTCAAAAGCGTAGAAGCAGTAAAAGTTTTATATTTTGCTTACGTATACAGTGTACTAAATTTTTGCACTACCATTTGGAATCCGCAGTATCACACTTATATAAACAGAATTGAAAGAATTCAAAAGAAGTTTCTAAAGCACTTAGCCTATAAATTTAATTTAAGCTATAAAGATTATAATTCTGCGTGCAGCTCTTTCCAACTTCTTCCACTTCACCAGCGCCGCTTTTGTAACGATGCTCTTACATTTCATAAGATTGTCAACAATAGATGTGCCTCCTCGGTATTATTGGGATGTGTGAATATACGTATACCTTCCCGATCTTTAAGGCATGAGTTAATTTTTTATACTCCCATTCCGAGAACAAATTTATTTCAAAATTCTCCTATAATTCGGATGGCGATTGCTTGTGATCGGTTCCATACTACTGGCAACGGTATAGATGTGTTTAGTATAACTGCCGTTGAGTTACAGAAAGCATTGATCAACATTACTGTAGCGTAAACAAATGTATGTTTTATTTTTCTTAATTTTATTTTCTGCTTTATAGAATAATTATTGTTTTTAGTTAATTTATTCGTAATTAACCGCACAATGTATTTGTAATATAGTAGTTTTTGTCAATGTAGTGACACAATCTTTTGGGTTTGTCCCGTTTTGTGTCCACTGGCAGCAATAAATAAATAAATAAATAAATAGATATGGTTTTCTAGTTTTTAAGTTAGTAGGTTCATTTCTGATTGTTAATTGCATTTTCTTATTTACATAGTCTGTATTAATTATTCTGAATACGTTTTATTGTTTTTATTTGATAAATCGTTTCTTTGATTTGAATTTTTGAAATTTAAATTTTTAAAGTTTCCGCTTTGTTTTTGGTAAATTTCGGTTTATGCGCAGTTTCGTTTTTCGGTGTTGTGTTTGCGATCGAAAACAGGTTTTTTTTTCATATCAATTTTTACATTTTAACGTTCTCATCGAGTCCATTTTGTATTGTTAAATTTTACACGTTCTTGTTGAACTTTTAATTTGTTATTTTAATTTACCGATTCTCAGTTTTAATGTGTTTTCTACTATGACCAAGACGATTTTTTATATTTCATGCTTTTTAAAACAAGTAAGTTTAATTTCATCTTATTTTGTTCTTTGGCGTCTTCAACATATGTTGGATGCTCATGTTAAAAAACGTTTTCATTAATTGTAAAAAAATCTCCATTTTAGCAACATAAATGCTCTGAAGAAGAATGAAAAATACATTCGAAATATATTAGTAATTTTAAAAAATTGTTTCATTAATTACTTTGTGGACCGTTTATCCTGAATAAATCATTTTTATACTTATTGCCCACGTACGGTCGTTGGATACTTCTTGCCATTATAACTTATGTACTTTTTCCTCAGGTTCCAAGAAAGATCCATTGTATGCTCCTCTTTATATAACATATTGTTGATTCATATTAAATCTCAAACAAAGCGTACTTTTTTTTTGGTTCTTGCTTGGTACTTATACAATTGATTAGTTTAATTAGTTAATTAGTTTAATTAGTGCATTTAGTTTGCTGTTTACTCTTTGTTATATTTATTGCCTTCCTTAAGTGTTCTGCTTTGTCTCATGATTAAGTTTGCCAGTGTAAACATCAGATCATTACTGTCAGGGTTTTCTACATTTTTGGACTTTGTTTTGGAACATGATTTTGATGTTGTATTGGTGTCTGAAACTTGGATATCAGATGATTTTATGCTGACAGCGTGTCACATTCCTAATTATTATTTTATTCACCAACGTAGAATCACAAGCAAACGTGGCGGTGGTGTTGGTATATACATTAAAACTGGTTATAAGTTTCATAGACTTGGTGTTACCAGTTTTGAGCATTTGGAACAGTTGTGGATTTCAGTCATTTTTAAGAATATCAGGCATTGTATTGGTGCATTGTATAGGCCTTCTATCTCGACTTGTAGTGAATTTTTTGATTCGTTTGAGGAAACTTTATCTTTTCTCATACTGCAGTGTGATGAGTTTATATGTGCTGGAGATATTAATGTTGACTTGATGAATTCCAGTCATAGTCAAGCCATTGCTTTTTCAGAGATACTTGAAGGTAATGGCTTGCTACAGCTTGTTAATGAACCAACTCGCATTACACCGGCTACTGAGACGCTCATTGATGTTGTGGTTACATCTTGTGTTAATGTTTCTGTCTTATCACTTAAGTCTCTTCATGACCTTACTGATCATGAACTGATATATTTTTGAATTAGTATTCCGGATGAAATTTAACCTGAATCTTTTTACGTTGGATCTTCAATCGCAGCCGTTTGACCTGGTGTATGGAATTGATGATGTTGAAGTGAAATTACAGTACTTTAACCATTTAATTTTAGCATTATTCGATGTTCATGCACCAGTAAAGACGGTGAGGCTTAGCAAGAGATCTGCCCCCTGGCTTACTCCCCTGCTTAGAGACATGATTAGACTTAGAGATGGTCTTTACAACAAATACAAAAGGTCTAAAACTGAATTAGCACTAAATGAATATAAATCTTTTAGAAAACATGTTGCACGTGCAATACAGACTGAGCAGAAGGCGTACTATGAATCATCTTTTAAAAATAAAAATTCCGGGGATCTCTGGAAATCACTAAGGCATCTGAATGTTACCAAATCGAAGGAGCGGGCACTGTAATGTGCTAATTTGACATTAACAAAGGAACAAAGTTATAGTAACAAAGGAATATTCATTGACAGGACAACACCTTTAAAATCCCACCGGAGTCATCATTTTAAGTTACAGGATAAACTTTTAGAAATATAACTTAATAAAAATTTTAAAAAGAATTTTTATTCTCCCAAGTGTCGCTTGTAATATATTATACTAAAATATCAAACATTAAACCAAGTACTCTTTTTCTTCTTAAGTATTCTTTTTAATGAGACATCATTGAATTTTAGATTAATTATACGCAAATTTGTAACTTTCCAATCTATAATATAATCTTTTTAAATTTCTATTATAGGTATTTTTAATATTTATTTTTTCAAAAATTTCATTTTTCCCCAGTTTGCGTTTGACGTAGATTGATGTGATTTTGGTACGTTAACACGAAAAGTGGTTAAGGGTCGTTTAATAACGTCAATGTTATATTTAATGGAAAGCCATTTGATACTATTCCTTCGGTTTTCACGCTTCGTCATCGCGTAAATAACTTCGTTTCGATGTTAACGTAAGAGGTTTCTTTTAATAAATTTATACATGTCGTCTCCGTACGATGGGATTCAACCAACGCTTCATTTTCATAATTTTAGTACGGCGTTGCATTAAATCTAACCGAATTATTTCCCAGAGGACGTGTTCTGCATTAAAAACTATCTAAATTTAGTTTGGAGGCAATTTCTTTTCCCCTTTTCCCTCAATACACTTTAATAAATTAAAATTAACAAAAAAATAATCGAACGTTGGATTAAGTGATTGTTGAGTTAATCGAATCGGAGATTTAAAAAGGTTTTAAGAACCTTCTCTTCTCAACAAGTTTCGTGTTTTATGGGCTCTCCAAACTTTAGGAATTAATGGCTTGTAGAATGACGATTAAGAACAATGGAAAAGGTTTATATTCCCGCAAGAAACCGTTTATTTTTTTTTGTCAAAAACGTGCTTCACCTTTATTACATCGGATCCGGTGTTTTATTAAAAATTGATAAAAACACTAATAAAAGTGATTTATGGTTACGATTCCGACGTGAACGGGTAAGTTAAATAATCACGGAAGTCGTTTTAATCACGTTTAATTCTCTCTATAAAGAAAAACAATTTGGCATAAAGGTCCTTTTAGAAACTTTGTAAAATACCGACATTTCAAATAATAACGTATTACTACTTGAAAGTTAGAGGACGAGAGGGCAAAGGAGGATAATTCATTTTGATAACCCATTTTGATAAAACTGGTGACATTCTAACGACGATTTCACTTGATTTAAATCAAGAATTTTGCCAAATCAAGAACAGAGAGAAGTGATTAATTTTCCAAACAATTTCCTTAACAATAAACTAGATATATTAGAGGGTGAAAATATCGAGTTAGAAAATGCGATTTTTAAAGGGAGAGCTCAGATATTTAGGTCACCGATAAGAAGTGAAGACGTAAATCCAGACCCAACCGAAATCGAGGTATTGAAGGTATTAAATATTGAAACCAACAACGGAAATTAAAGCCTTTATCGTATTCATCCGAAATAATCCAAAATGTCAACAAGTTATAATTACAAGATTATAATCGAAGAGAAATTCAATCCTTTCATAATCTTTACAAATACAAAATATTTCATAATACGAGTATAAAAAGCTTCGACAAAGCTCCAAAAAAGCACCAAAAGACTAACATTTATTTTACGTGCGTTGCCGTTAAAAACACCCCACATATCATCCATATCGTTGCTTAAACAGGATATTGCAAAGAACACAGAAATCTGGCAAAATTTTTTTTACATTCAAATTGCTAATTTAAATGGACAAATTTTCGAACGGAATTATAAGTGCTGTAAGTAAGCGATTATAGAGAATTGATAAAGGATAGAAATAATTTTTTTTAATATCTTTCGTTCTCGTTATATCGAGGAAAGTAATGGACAATGAGTGGCAAAGAAATACTAGATATCTGGGTGGTAAGTGGAGTATCTGGGTATAATGATGACTAATTATGATTCAAATGAGTATTGTATAAAATAGTGGCAAAAAGTGTGCAGATGATGGCACCTCAACTAAGATGGAATATGATGGCATCAATAAATTTCTAAACTATATCCAAATACATCGATTTTTTTTCTATACACCAATGTAAACTTTAATAATACGAAGCTGATTTTGTTTTTTAATTATCAGATTTGGCCTCGTATCACGAACACCTTTTATTCGTCACGTTTCGTTTTCATTACATTTAGAAATCTAATGGAAAATGTGTAGCAAAGAAGTATTAAATATCTGTTTGGCATCAGTACTGGTTCTGGGGAAACGGATTCGTACCTGGTTCTGATATCAGGTACGATGAATGATTAATTATAATTTAATTGAGTGCTATGGTTACTGATATTTTATGTTAGAAGTCGATGACTGTGCAAAATCAAATAAAAAGTTGCAAAAAGTGTGCAGATGATGGCACCTCAACTAAGATGGAATATAATGGCATCAATAAATTTCTAAACTATATCCAAATACATCGATTTTTTTTGTATACTCCAATGTAAACTTTAATAATACGAAGCTGATTTTGTTTTTTAATTATCAGATTTGGCCTCGTATCACGAACACCTTTTATTCGTCACGTTTCGTTTTCATTACATTTAGAAATCTAATGGAAAATGTGTAGCAAAGAAGTATTAAATATCTGTTTGGCATCAGTACTGGTTCTGGGGAAACGGATTCGTACCTGGTTCTGATATCAGGTACGATGAATGATTAATTATAATTTAATTGAGTGCTATGGTTACTGATATTTTATGTTAGAAGTCGATGACTGTGCAAAATCAAATAAAAAGTTGCAAAAAGTGTGCAGATGATGGCACCTCAACTAAGATGGAATATAATGGCATCAATAAATTTCTAAACTATATCCAAATACATCGATTTTTTTTGTATACTCCAATGTAAACTTTAATAATACGAAGCTGATTTTGTTTTTTAATTATCAGATTTGGCCTCGTATCACGAACACCTTTTATTCGTCACGTTTCGTTTTCATTACATTTAGAAATCTAATGGAAAATGTGTAGCAAAGAAGTATTAAATATCTGTTTGGCATCAGTACTGGTTCTGGGGAAACGGATTCGTACCTGGTTCTGATATCAGGTACGATGAATGATTAATTATAATTTAATTGAGTGCTATGGTTACTGATATTTTATGTTAGAAGTCGATGACTGTGCAAAATCAAATAAAAAGTTGCAAAAAGTGTGCAGATGATGGCACCTCAACTAAGATGGAATATAATGGCATCAATAAATTTCTAAACTATATCCAAATACATCGATTTTTTTTGTATACTCCAATGTAAACTTTAATAATACGAAGCTGATTTTGTTTTTTAATTATCAGATTTGGCCTCGTATCACGAACATCTTTTATTCGTCACGTTTCGTTTTCATTACATCTAGAAATCTAATGGAAAATGTGTAGCAAAGAAATATTAAATATCTATTTGGTATCAGTCCTGGTTCTGGGGAAACGAATTCGTACCTTGTTCTGATATCAGATACGATGAATGATTAATTATAATTTAATTGAGTGCTATGGTTACTGATATTTTCTGTTAGAAGTCGATGACTGTGCAAAATCAAATAAAAAGTTGCAAAAAGTGTGCAGATGATGGCACCTCAACTAAGATGGAATATGATGGCATCAATAAATTTCTAAACTATATCCAAATACATCGATTTTTTTTGTATACTCCAATGTAAACTTTACTAATACGAAGCTGATTTTGTTTTTTAATTATCAGATTTGGCCTCGTATCACGAACATCTTTTATTCGTCACGTTTCATTTTCATTATATCTAGAAATCTAATGGAAAATGAGTAGCAAAGATATATTAAATATCTGTTTGGTATCAGTCCTGGTTCTGGGAAAACGGATTCGTACCTGGTTCTGATATCAGATACGATGAATGATTAATTATAATTTAATTGAGTGCTATGGTTACTGATATTTTCTGTTAGAAGTCGATGACTGTGCAAAATCAAATAAATAGTTGCAAAAAGTGTGCAGATGATGGCACCTCAACTAAGATGGAATATGATGGCATCAATAAATTTCTAAACTATATCCAAATACATCGATTTTTTTTGTATACTCCAATGTAAACTTTAATAATACGAAGCTGATTTTGTTTTTTAATTATCAGATTTGGCCTCGTATCACGAACATCTTTTATTCGTCACGTTTCATTTTCATTATATCTAGAAATCTAATGGAAAATGAGTAGCAAAGATATATTAAATATCTGTTTGGTATCAGTCCTGGTTCTGGGAAAACGGATTCGTACCTGGTTCTGATATCAGATACGATGAATGATTAATTATAATTTAATTGAGTGCTGTGGTTACTGATATTTTGTGTTAGAAGTCGATGACTGTGCAAAATCAAATAAAAAGTTGCAAAAAGTGTGCAGATGATGGCACCTCAACTAAAATGGAATATGATGGCATCAATAAATTTCTAAACTATATCCATATACATCGATCTTTTCTGTATACACTAATGTGGAACTTAATAATACGAAGCTGATTTTGTTTTTCAATTATCAGATTTGGCCTCGTATCACGAACATCTTTTATTCGTCACGTTTCGTTTTCATTACATCTAGAAATCTAATGGAAAATGTGTAGCAAAGAAATATTAAATATCTATTTGGTATCAGTCCTGGTTCTGGGGAAACGAATTCGTACCTTGTTCTGATATCAGATACGATGAATGATTAATTATAATTTAATTGAGTGCTATGGTTACTGATATTTTCTGTTAGAAGTCGATGACTGTGCAAAATCAAATAAAAAGTTGCAAAAAGTGTGCAGATGATGGCACCTCAACTAAGATGGAATATAATGGCATCAATAAATTTCTAAACTATATCCAAATACATCGATTTTTTTTGTATACACCAATGTAAACTTTAATAATACGAAGCTGATTTTGTTTTTTAATTATCAGATTTGGCCTCGTATCACGAACATCTTTTATTCGTCACGTTTCGTTTTCATTACATCTAGAAATCTAATGGAAAATGTGTAGCAAAGAAATATTAAATATCTATTTGGTATCAGTCCTGGTTCTGGGGAAACGAATTCGTACCTTGTTCTGATATCAGATACGATGAATGATTAATTATAATTTAATTGAGTGCTATGGTTACTGATATTTTCTGTTAGAAGTCGATGACTGTGCAAAATCAAATAAAAAGTTGCAAAAAGTGTGCAGATGATGGCACCTCAACTAAGATGGAATATGATGGCATCAATAAATTTCTAAACTATATCCAAATACATCGATTTTTTTTTGTATACACCAATGTAAACTTTAATAATATGAAGCTGATTTTGTTTTTTAATTATCAGATTTGGTCTCGTATCACGAACATCTTTTATTCGTCACGTTTCGTTTTCGTTATATCTAGAAATCTAATGGAAAATGAGTAGCAAAGAAATATTAAATATCTGTTTGGTATCAGTCCTGGTTCTTGGGAAACGGATTCGTACCTGGTTCTGATATCAGGTACGATGAATGATTAATTATAATTTAATTGAGTGCTATGGTTACTGATATTTTGTGTTAGAAGTCGATGACTGTGCAAAATCAAATAAAAAGTTGCAAAAAGTGTGCAGATGATGGCACCTCAACTAAGATGGAATATGATGGCATCAATAAATTTCTAAACTATATCCAAATACATCGATTTTTTTTCTATACACCAATGTAAACTTTAATAATACGAAGCTGATTTTGTTTTTTAATTATCAGATTTGGCCTCGTATCACGAACACCTTTTATTCGTCACGTTTCGTTTTCATTACATTTAGAAATCTAATGGAAAATGTGTAGCAAAGAAGTATTAAATATCTGTTTGGTATCAGTACTGGTTCTGGGGAAACGGATTCGTACCTGGTTCTGATATCAGGTACGATGAATGATTAATTATAATTTAATTGAGTGCTATGGTTACTGATATTTTATGTTAGAAGTCGATGACTGTGCAAAATCAAATAAAAAGTTGCAAAAAGTGTGCAGATGATGGCACCTCAACTAAGATGGAATATAATGGCATCAATAAATTTCTAAACTATATCCAAATACATCGATTTTTTTTGTATACTCCAATGTAAACTTTAATAATACGAAGCTGATTTTGTTTTTTAATTATCAGATTTGGCCTCGTATCACGAACATCTTTTATTCGTCACGTTTCGTTTTCATTACATCTAGAAATCTAATGGAAAATGTGTAGCAAAGAAATATTAAATATCTATTTGGTATCAGTCCTGGTTCTGGGGAAACGAATTCGTACCTTGTTCTGATATCAGATACGATGAATGATTAATTATAATTTAATTGAGTGCTATGGTTACTGATATTTTCTGTTAGAAGTCGATGACTGTGCAAAATCAAATAAAAAGTTGCAAAAAGTGTGCAGATGATGGCACCTCAACTAAGATGGAATATGATGGCATCAATAAATTTCTAAACTATATCCAAATACATCGATTTTTTTTGTATACTCCAATGTAAACTTTAATAATACGAAGCTGATTTTGTTTTTTAATTATCAGATTTGGCCTCGTATCACGAACATCTTTTATTCGTCACGTTTCATTTTCATTATATCTAGAAATCTAATGGAAAATGAGTAGCAAAGATATATTAAATATCTGTTTGGTATCAGTCCTGGTTCTGGGAAAACGGATTCGTACCTGGTTCTGATATCAGATACGATGAATGATTAATTATAATTTAATTGAGTGCTGTGGTTACTGATATTTTGTGTTAGAAGTCGATGACTGTGCAAAATCAAATAAAAAGTTGCAAAAAGTGTGCAGATGATGGCACCTCAACTAAAATGGAATATGATGGCATCAATAAATTTCTAAACTATATCCATATACATCGATCTTTTCTGTATACACTAATGTGGAACTTAATAATACGAAGCTGATTTTGTTTTTCAATTATCAGATTTGGTCTCGTATCACGAACATCTTTTATTCGTCACGTTTCGTTTTCGTTATATCTAGAAATCTAATGGAAAATGAGTAGCAAAGAAATATTAAATATCTGTTTGGTATCAGTCCTGGTTCTGGGGAAACGGATTCGTACCAAGTTCTGATATCAGATACGATGAATGATTAATTATAATTTAATTGAGTGCTATGGTTACTGATATTTTGTGTTAGAAGTCAATAACAGTGCAAAATCAAATAAAAAGTTGCAAAAAGTGTGCAGATGATGGCACCTCAACTAAGATGGAATATGATGGCATCAATAAATTTCTAAACTATATCCAAATACATCGATTTTTTTTGTATACACCAATATAAACTTTAATAATACGAAGCTGATTTTGTTTTTTAATTATCAGATTTGGCCTCGTATCACGAACACCTTTTATTCGTCACGTTTCGTTTTCATTACATCTAGAAATTTAATGGAAAATGTGTAGCAAAGAAGTATTAAATATCTGTTTGGTATCAGTACTGGTTCTGGGGAAATGGATTCGTACCTGGTTCTGATATCAGGTACGATGAATGATTAATTATAATTTAAATGAGTGCTATGGTTACTGATATTTTGTGTTAGAAGTCGATGACTGTGCAAAATCAAATAAAAAGTTGCAAAAAGTGTGCAGATGATGGCACCTCAACTAAGATGGAATATGATGGCATCAATAAATTTCTAAACTATATCCAAATACATCGATTTTTTTTCTATACACCAATGTAAACTTTAATAATACGAAGCTGATTTTGTTTTTTAATTATCAGATTTGGCCTCGTATCACGAACACCTTTTATTCGTCACGTTTCGTTTTCATTACATTTAGAAATCTAATGGAAAATGTGTAGCAAAGAAGTATTAAATATCTGTTTGGTATCAGTACTGGTTCTGGGGAAACGGATTCGTACCTGGTTCTGATATCAGGTACGATGAATGATTAATTATAATTTAATTGAGTGCTATGGTTACTGATATTTTATGTTAGAAGTCGATGACTGTGCAAAATCAAATAAAAAGTTGCAAAAAGTGTGCAGATGATGGCACCTCAACTAAGATGGAATATAATGGCATCAATAAATTTCTAAACTATATCCAAATACATCGATTTTTTTTGTATACTCCAATGTAAACTTTAATAATACGAAGCTGATTTTGTTTTTTAATTATCAGATTTGGCCTCGTATCACGAACATCTTTTATTCGTCACGTTTCGTTTTCGTTATATCTAGAAATCTAATGGAAAATGAGTAGCAAAGAAATATTAAATATCTGTTTGGTATCAGTCCTGGTTCTTGGGAAACGGATTCGTACCTGGTTCTGATATCAGGTACGATGAATGATTAATTATAATTTAATTGAGTGCTATGGTTACTGATATTTTGTGTTAGAAGTCGATGACTGTGCAAAATCAAATAAAAAGTTGCAAAAAGTGTGCAGATGATGGCACCTCAACTAAGATGGAATATGATGGCATCAATAAATTTCTAAACTATATCCAAATACATCGATTTTTTTTCTATACACCAATGTAAACTTTAATAATACGAAGCTGATTTTGTTTTTTAATTATCAGATTTGGCCTCGTATCACGAACACCTTTTATTCGTCACGTTTCGTTTTCATTACATATAGAAATCTAATGGAAAATGTGTAGCAAAGAAGTATTAAATATCTGTTTGGTATCAGTACTGGTTCTGGGGAAACGGATTCGTACCTGGTTCTGATATCAGGTACGATGAATGATTAATTATAATTTAATTGAGTGCTATGGTTACTGATATTTTATGTTAGAAGTCGATGACTGTGCAAAATCAAATAAAAAGTTGCAAAAAGTGTGCAGATGATGGCACCTCAACTAAGATGGAATATGATGGCATCAATAAATTTCTAAACTATATCCAAATACATCGATTTTTTTTCTATACACCAATGTAAACTTTAATAATACGAAGCTGATTTTGTTTTTTAATTATCAGATTTGGCCTCGTATCACGAACACCTTTTATTCGTCACGTTTCGTTTTCATTACATTTAGAAATCTAATGGAAAATGTGTAGCAAAGAAGTATTAAATATCTGTTTGGTATCAGTACTGGTTCTGGGGAAACGGATTCGTACCTGGTTCTGATATCAGGTACGATGAATGATTAATTATAATTTAATTGAGTGCTATGGTTACTGATATTTTATGTTAGAAGTCGATGACTGTGCAAAATCAAATAAAAAGTTGCAAAAAGTGTGCAGATGATGGCACCTCAACTAAGATGGAATATAATGGCATCAATAAATTTCTAAACTATATCCAAATACATCGATTTTTTTTGTATACTCCAATGTAAACTTTAATAATACGAAGCTGATTTTGTTTTTTAATTATCAGATTTGGCCTCGTATCACGAACATCTTTTATTCGTCACGTTTCGTTTTCATTACATCTAGAAATCTAATGGAAAATGTGTAGCAAAGAAATATTAAATATCTATTTGGTATCAGTCCTGGTTCTGGGGAAACGAATTCGTACCTTGTTCTGATATCAGATACGATGAATGATTAATTATAATTTAATTGAGTGCTATGGTTACTGATATTTTCTGTTAGAAGTCGATGACTGTGCAAAATCAAATAAAAAGTTGCAAAAAGTGTGCAGATGATGGCACCTCAACTAAAATGGAATATGATGGCATCAATAAATTTCTAAACTATATCCATATACATCGATCTTTTCTGTATACACTAATGTGGAACTTAATAATACGAAGCTGATTTTGTTTTTCAATTATCAGATTTGGCCTCGTATCACGAACATCTTTTATTCGTCACGTTTCGTTTTCGTTATATCTAGAAATCTAATGGAAAATGAGTAGCAAAGAAATATTAAATATCTGTTTGGTATCAGTCCTGGTTCTGGGGAAACGGATTCGTACCAAGTTCTGATATCAGATACGATGAATGATTAATTATAATTTAATTGAGTGCTATGGTTACTGATATTTTGTGTTAGAAGTCAATAACAGTGCAAAATCAAATAAAAAGTTGCAAAAAGTGTGCAGATGATGGCACCTCAACTAAGATGGAATATGATGGCATCAATAAATTTCTAAACTATATCCAAATACATCGATTTTTTTTGTATACACCAATGTAAACTTTAATAATACGAAGCTGATTTTGTTTTTTAATTATCAGATTTGGCCTCGTATCACGAACATCTTTTATTCGTCACGTTTCGTTTTCATTACATCTAGAAATCTAATGGAAAATGTGTAGCAAAGAAGTATTAAATATCTGTTTGGTATCAGTCCTGGTTCTTGGGAAACGGATTCGTACCTGGTTCTGATATCAGGTACGATGAATGATTAATTATAATTTAATTGAGTGCTATGGTTACTGATATTTTGTGTTAGAAGTCGATGACTGTGCAAAATCAAATAAAAAGTTGCAAAAAGTGTGCAGATGATGGCACCTCAACTAAGATGGAATATGATGGCATCAATAAATTTCTAAACTATATCCAAATACATCGATTTTTTTTCTATACACCAATGTAAACTTTAATAATACGAAGCTGATTTTGTTTTTTAATTATCAGATTTGGCCTCGTATCACGAACACCTTTTATTCGTCACGTTTCGTTTTCATTACATTTAGAAATCTAATGGAAAATGTGTAGCAAAGAAGTATTAAATATCTGTTTGGTATCAGTACTGGTTCTGGGGAAACGGATTCGTACCTGGTTCTGATATCAGGTACGATGAATGATTAATTATAATTTAATTGAGTGCTATGGTTACTGATATTTTATGTTAGAAGTCGATGACTGTGCAAAATCAAATAAAAAGTTGCAAAAAGTGTGCAGATGATGGCACCTCAACTAAGATGGAATATAATGGCATCAATAAATTTCTAAACTATATCCAAATACATCGATTTTTTTTGTATACTCCAATGTAAACTTTAATAATACGAAGCTGATTTTGTTTTTTAATTATCATATTTGGCCTCGTATCACGAACATCTTTTATTCGTCACGTTTCGTTTTCGTTATATCTAGAAATCTAATGGAAAATGAGTAGCAAAGAAATATTAAATATCTGTTTGGTATCAGTCCTGGTTCTGGGGAAACGGATTCGTACCAAGTTCTGATATCAGATACGATGAATGATTAATTATAATTTAATTGAGTGCTATGGTTACTGATATTTTGTGTTAGAAGTCAATAACAGTGCAAAATCAAATAAAAAGTTGCAAAAAGTGTGCAGATGATGGCACCTCAACTAAGATGGAATATGATGGCATCAATAAATTTCTAAACTATATCCAAATACATCGATTTTTTTTGTATACACCAATGTAAACTTTAATAATACGAAGCTGATTTTGTTTTTTAATTATCAGATTTGGCCTCGTATCACGAACATCTTTTATTCGTCACGTTTCGTTTTCGTTATATCTAGAAATCTAATGGAAAATGAGTAGCAAAGAAATATTAAATATCTGTTTGGTATCAGTCCTGGTTCTTGGGAAACGGATTCGTACCTGGTTCTGATATCAGATACGATGAATGATTAATTATAATTTAATTGAGTGCTATGGTTACTGATATTTTGTGTTAGAAGTCAATGACTGTGCAAAATCAAATAAAAAGTTGCAAAAAGTGTGCAGATGATGGCACCTCAACTAAGATGGAATATGATGGCATCAATAAATTTCTAAACTATATCCAAATACATCAATTTTTTTTCTATACACCAATGTAAACTTTAATAATACGAAGCTGATTTTGTTTTTTAATTATCAGATTTGGCCTCGTATCACGAACATCTTTTATTCGTCACGTTTCGTTTTCATTACATCTAGAAATCTAATGGAAAATGTGTAGCAAAGAAATATTAAATATCTATTTGGTATCAGTCCTGGTTCTGGGGAAACGAATTCGTACCTTGTTCTGATATCAGATACGATGAATGATTAATTATAATTTAATTGAGTGCTATGGTTACTGATATTTTCTGTTAGAAGTCGATGACTGTGCAAAATCAAATAAAAAGTTGCAAAAAGTGTGCAGATGATGGCACCTCAACTAAGATGGAATATGATGGCATCAATAAATTTCTAAACTATATCCAAATACATCGATTTTTTTTGTATACTCCAATGTAAACTTTACTAATACGAAGCTGATTTTGTTTTTTAATTATCAGATTTGGCCTCGTATCACGAACATCTTTTATTCGTCACGTTTCATTTTCATTATATCTAGAAATCTAATGGAAAATGAGTAGCAAAGATATATTAAATATCTGTTTGGTATCAGTCCTGGTTCTGGGAAAACGGATTCGTACCTGGTTCTGATATCAGATACGATGAATGATTAATTATAATTTAATTGAGTGCTATGGTTACTGATATTTTCTGTTAGAAGTCGATGACTGTGCAAAATCAAATAAATAGTTGCAAAAAGTGTGCAGATGATGGCACCTCAACTAAGATGGAATATGATGGCATCAATAAATTTTTTTTGATTATTTATTGATAGTAAACTATTTATTTACTATATTTAAGACTAACATTACAAAGGCAGGAAAAAAGGAATTCATTGCGTATTCGTATGTTATTACAATTTCGGACTATTCTAATTCTGCATCTTGTGCATCTTCTTCCTGCGGTTCTTGCAGTAAATCCTGAACTAAATCATTGTCCGTGCATTCTTCTGTGGTTATCAAATTTTCATCAAACCTTATGTATTCATTAAACTGGTTTAAAGCCATTATGTTATTGATTTCGACTAGTTCACTCAAAGGTACATCATCATCCGGGTCAAAATCTATTTCTTCATATTTATTTTCTACTAGGCCAGGATGGCGGAAATAGTTGCTAATTGTGTCTGGCAAAACACTTTCCCATGCAACATTTAACATATTAACAGCACCTAAAAGGGTTACAGATTTTGTTAGATTGGTTTCTTCTGGAAGTTCCATAATTTGCATCAACATTTGTTTTCTATAAACTTGTATCATACTCCAAATGACATCATGGTCTGAAGGTTGCAAGACTGATGTGGCATTGGGTGGAAAGAAATGTAGCTTAATGTTATGAAGTTCAACGTTTGGATGGGCAGGACAATTATCGACTAATAACAATATTTTACGCTTTTTCGTAATAAGCTCTCTGTCCCATTTTTTTAAGTAATCAACACATATCTGTGAGGTCATCCATGCTTTGAGTTACTTTGAGTATATCCTTCTAAACTGCGTTCCCATATACCTTGAACGACTAGGAAGTAATTCGCTATGTGATTGTTGCTTAATCATTGTGGCAAAAGTGACTTCGAAAACGGGATAGATCTCTATAAGTTCGGAGAGCTTCAATTAACTTTAAACTGCATTTGTGAGTCCCTGTCAGTTAAACTGAGACGCGAACAAAAATAATCAATTCACATTCAAAATCATTTAATCATTTTTAGTTTTTTCAATTTTGTTTATTACTTCATAATTTTTAATTTGATTTTATTTCGGTTGGCAATGAATTTTCGCGTGACGTATCAACTCGGCCGGTTTCGAGTTTTTTTATGGACGAGCAGGTATAAATCGACAAGAAATTTTCCTCTTTGATTTTTGATCTTACTCGAGTAAAGATGTGCTACGTTCCGAAGACGTTTAACCATCAGAAATACGTTCAACCACGATTTAATTTTATTTCATTTTCATTTATCATAAAGCCGCTCAACATCGAAGGTAGTTTAATATTTCTTTTAATTTTTACACGAATTTCTTTTAACGCATTTCCTTTTAATTGTTTCAGGTTCACGTGAATGGAGATGAAATAATTTATTAAAGAAGAAGGGGGAAGAGGAGTTTTTACTTTCATCAATTCTCTTTATTATACTTTCGCAACGAATTTTCGCGTGACGTATCAAATCGGCCGGTTTTGAGTTTTTTGGTGAACCAGCAGGTATAAAGAGAGAGAGTGCCAAGAAATTTTCCTCTTTGATTTTTGATCTTACTCGAGTAAACATGTGTTGTGTTCCGAAGACGTTCAACCATCAAAAATACGTTCAACCACGATTTAATTTTCATTTCATTCGTCGTAAAGCCGTTCAATATCCATGGTAATTTAATTTTTCTTTTAACTTTTACACAAATCTCACGTATTTTCTTTTAATAGTTTCATGTTGACGTGAGTGGAGATGAAATAATTTATTAAAAAAGAAGAGGAGAAGAGGGGTTTGCTGCCTATCAAATCTATCTAATCACTCAAGCAATATCGTTCAGTTGGACATCACCTTCTACTAAATAATATGTAAGTACGGAACATTTTCGTTAATTACGTTTGTTATCTAAATGCTCAAGGTCTCATGTGTTATTGTTGAAATGTGCAAGTAACGTGAGTCACGACGTGAGTGCGCGTGATCGTTATGACATGACTCAACTTGATTTTCTTACAAATAATGTAATAAATAAATAGTTCATTTTCTTTCTATAACACCTTTCGACGTAAAGTTTTTACGGTTTTGTTGACCGTGACGTCCTTCAGTAACTAAATAAATCAATCTTCCATATTCTTCTAAGTTTATGATGAATACAGGAAGATCTTTCAAGCTTTAAAGGGAGTATTACCCATATAAATAATCCAGTTGTTATCATTTATTTTAATTTAATTACCTTTAACTATTTAAATAATACGAGATCAAACAAACATGAGTGTTATATTTATTTGAAAACATAATAAAACTAAATTTGCAGCTAATTTTGTTAACTTTACAACAATTTGACATAGTTACATATATGCATCCATTGGCATTTTTTCCAATTCAATTATTACTCAAGTTTATGTTTAAAATTTTAATAAAATTTAAAGTACATACATCTTTTGAAATAATTATAATAAACAGTTTATATAGCTAGTTTTTCTTCAGATTTGATACTTTTCCTCAAATTTGTATCTTTTTTCCTTAAATTCTTTTCTAATCTTTTGAGAATATCATCAACAGTAGACATCGACATAGTCTGATCCTCTATATACGGAACCGTTGTAATATGCGAACATCACATCCAGTATTGACGGATCGTAGAAAAAATGTTCTTATAAATTTTGTTGTAAAACTACTATTTATATTTGAACATCACATATTTACAAATGTTACAATAGTGTATTAAAAAGCTTGAAATGCACAATGTCAAAAAGTGTCATAATTTAATACAACTGGTGTTAAATTATGTGTGAAATCCTTAGTTTCCTCTCTTGTATTGTAATATTCTATTACATCCTTCGAAACAAAAAGATATCATTTCTACGGTTGTTAAGTACTACGCAAAAGTTAACTTTTAGTAGCAGTTTTGAGCAGCATGAATGAAACGAATGATTCCACAATTCCAGAATTCTAACTTATTCACTTATGCTTTTTCTAGAATGTCCCAATTGGAACCTAAGGAAATGTCGACTATCCATAGATTCGCGTCTGATAGATTAATCGTAAATTATTATTAACATAATTTAACATTAAAATATCTTTTATTTTTTTTTATATGGAGTCTTACACGTGGTAAATAAGCATGGTGTTAGACGCTCGTGAGTATTAACCACGAAGACCTTGTCGCCACCGAAAATTAACGCCTGCCAGCAGTGGGTATGATCGCATGTTGGTTATTTATCCACAAATTTTTTTCTCCCTTCCATATCTTAATTGCTTACCTATCTATTTACCTATCCTATACATTGATATGGGGTCCCTCCACTGATAGAATGAGAGTCGTTCGGCTTCAAACTCAAAATAGTTTTTAATTTCTGATTTTGTGTGCAAAGTACCCTTTTTTGTGGTCGTAGAAAGCTTATTTTTAAGTTTCGTCTTCATAATATTATCTATCTTCCATAGACACAAAAGTTCTTCCGTCAAAATTCAATTTGGTATTGCGAACAGTTCGCCATTCCCTCTCCAATTCCGTTATATTTTTCGAGGAAATACTTGGGAAATAATATAATCGTTCAGCAATTATAGTTATTTGCTTTTGTTCAAAGTATGGTCTAAAATCAATTGTGGGTTCAACATTTTGTGTGCAAAGTACCCTTTATTGTGGTCGTAGAAAGCTTATTTTTAAATTTCGTCTTCATAATATTATCTATCTTCCATAGAGACAAAAGTTCTTCCGTCAAAATTCAATTTGGTATTGCGAAGAGTTCGCCATTCCCTATCCAATTCCGTTATATTTTTCGAGGAAATACTTGGGAAATAATATAATAGTTCAGCAATTATAGTTATTTGCTTTTGTTCAAAGTATGGTCTAAAATTAATTGTGGGTTCAACATCTTTATCATCTTTGTCATCGAAAGGAAATCTGCGTCTGATTTGGGTTGCTGCCTCAATGTAAAACTCTGTATATATTCTATAAAAATTTATTAGTTTATCGTTATCCAACTCTTTAGTGTCATTTTTTAACCGAATCAAATTTAGTATTATTCCGCCTACATATGTTTCAAATAACGTTAAATGGGCCCTAACGTTTACATCAATATTTTCTGTTCTTTGGCAGTTGAAATATTTTTGGCATTGTTTTTCTCTTTTTCTATTAATTCCAAATAAATTGGTTGTATAAAACAGTGTAATTTTGATTATATAGTAAGTACTAATTTCAGTTTCTCTGCTTGCATTTCTTTCTTTAAATCAACGCGCAAAACGAGTAACTATCGAGTTATTGCCTCCAAACGTTACATTGGCGCCATCAAACGCAAACCCTAACATATTTTTCTTGTACGAGATTTGTTTCTTAATAAAATATTCGACAGCTTTATTGTGTAAACCATCAGCTGAACCGTTTCGTAACTGGTATTAACGTTAGAAATTTATCTTGTCCTTCATAATTTGGGTTGACTAATCTCGCAATCAAAGCTAAATGCTTGATGATCGACTTATCAGTACTCTCATCTACCAAAAATGAGAAATGGTTTTGTCTTAAATTTTCTATCAAGTTTTCTTTAGTTGTTTTTCCTGGTATATTTACTACAATAGCACGAGCTTCTGTTCTACTCATAGACAATTTTTCAGCAATTTTTGAATCTGGACAGATTTTACTAAATTAGTGAGATGTGAGGTAACATTAAATGCAGTAAAACAAGCCAGCTTAATTTGCAATTACTTAAAATTACCTTTATGCTTAGATGAATTGTTATGCCGCATTTCCTATCACTGTCGTATGCAGAACAATAAAAATACATATTACCTTTTTTTACTTTTTGGAAGCCATCCACTAAATTTTTCATCTTTGAGCCAAAATTAAATACATTTTTGCTCATATCTGACTAGTTCTTCTTTTTAGGTGGTGATTTATCAAAATCTGACTCACTATGACTGCTACTAACCATAGTCCTAGTTTTTAGTCCTAACAAATGTCGGTTCTGGCAAGATAGGGGATTTCTGCGTCACAAACAATAGAAAACAGGAAATCTGTTTTGTCTCCGTTTTCAATCGACTAACGTTATCTATTAAATCGATTAACAGTTACATAGTTTCGTCTCCTAGATTTTAGCTGGCAAGTTTATCTGAAGTAGAATTAGTGTATCAATATCAGCATACCCCATATCAACTATTATTCCACGTAAGAAGTAACCATGGTGATTGCATATTCCATGCATGGGGTATTATTTTCAAGACATTGTCGGTAGTGGGTGCTATACCAATAGTCAGCCGATATGCAAGTTGCTATTTACCACTAATGTGTAAATACTTTATCGGTAATGTCCGTTACCGTGTAAAGTATATTGATTCCTTCCATATCTCAAGTTGCTAGGTTTTCATATAATAGATTGTATAAATAGGATATTCCTTCGAAATAAGTTTATATTAAATTAGTATTAATTGTTTGTCCAACCTATTTTTGATATGAGGTTCTTGTACTGATAGAATGAGGATCGTTCTATTACTACATACCACATATCAACCCTATTATTCCACGTGGGGAATAATCATTGTGTTGGTTAAACTCGCATGGAGACATTCTGTTAGCGAGGCTTACAACCCCTCCTGTGTGTTTACGAAGTGTGGGGATAGTCGCATGGTGGTTATTTATCCGCAAATACCTAAGTATACTTTATCGGTAATGTCCGTTACTGTGTAAAGTATACAGATCCCTTCCATACCTCATCTTGCTAGGTTTCCATATTAATAGATATGTATACATAGGATATTCGTTCGAAATAATTTTATATTAAAATAATGTTAATTGTTTGTCCAACCTACTTTTGATATGGGGTCTATTCACTGATAGAATGAGAATCGTTCTGTCAGTGGACACCACATATCAACCCTGTTATTCCACGTGGGAGATAATCATGATGTTGGTTATGCTTTCATGGAGACACTTTGTTAGCGAGGCTTACAACCCCTCCGGGGTGTCTGCGAAGTGCGGGAATAGCCGCATGTTGGTTATTTATCCACAAATACCTAAGTATATACTTTATCGGTAATTCCGTTACCGTGTAAAGTATATACATTCCTTCCATACCTCAAATTGCTAGGTTTTCATGTTAATAGATAATTTTTTTTCATTTATTCATTCGAAATAATTTTATATTAAAGTAGTATTAATTGCTTGTCCAACCTATTTTTGATATGGGGTCTATTCACTGATAGAATGAGAATCGTTCTATTAGTGCATACCATATATCAACCTTATTACTCCACGTGGGATATAATCATGGTGCTGATTATAATCGCATGGAGACACTTTGTTAGCGAGGCTTACAACCCCTCCTGGGTGTTTACGAAGTGTGAGAATAATCACATGGTGGTTATTTATCCACAACTACCTAAGTATACTTTATCGGTAATGTCCGTTACCGTGTAAAGTATGCAAATCCTTTCCATACCTCAACTTGCTAGGTTTCCATATTAATAGATATGTATACATAGGATATTCGTTCGAAATAATTTATATTAAAATAGTATTAGTTGTTTGTCCTATCTATTTTTGATATGGGGTCTATTCACTGGTAGAATGAGAATCGTTTTATTAGTGCATACCATATATCAACCTTGTTACTCCACGTGGGAAATAATCATGGTGCTGATTATAATCGCATGGAGACACTTTGTTAGCGAGGCTTACAACCCCTCCTGGGTGTTTACGAAGTGTGAGAATAATCACATGGTGGTTATTTATCCACAAATACCTAAGTTTACTTTATCGGTAATGTCCGTTACTGTGTAAAGTATACAGATCCCTTCTATACCTCATCTTGCTAGTGTAGTGTATCGATTTAATAATTATTTAAATAAAGTATAAAACGTTTAAATTATAAAATGTATGCTCAGCAAATTACTTAACAAGTATTAGGTCGTCCGTTGAACCGTATTACAGAATTGTACAAACCTTTGAGTAAAATACATTCACATGTAGTTGGGAAGAATTTCAGTCTTTTATTAAAAAACCTAAGAACCTTCAACGATACCACATGGCGACCCTGCCAATTGTGTTCATAGTGAAACACAAAACGGCGTAAAAGAAAATAAATAAATAAATAAGAAGAAATAAATATGGGAAAGCAACAATCCAAAGAAATTAAAGAAGAGATAATTATAGCTCAATCCGGAAATAGTGGAGGTCAAACATCTGATGTTTCGATGGGTCATATGTCCGAAAGTCTTGGTATAATCGCATTTATTGGTATTGTTTTAATAATTACGTGCAGCTGCTGTGGAGCGGTGATCTATTTGGTTCGAGCAAGAGAAAGAGCTATCGAAGGAAGATTGAAGCGTCATCTTAGCCGAAGCCAAGACTTATAAATGATTTTGACGAGTTTTCGGCATCTTCTTGAAGAGCTGCGTGTAATACAGAGAAACCTAACCAAGGACAATGAAGGACAATGAAGGACATTTCAGTGATTAATCGTAAGGTAATTAAATTAGAAAGCTTAGAATCATTTATTTATTTAATGTTTTCTTATATAGAATAAATGTTTATTTTAATATTTTCACTTTTTATTTTCAACAATAAATACTTTTTATCGTGTAGATAAAAATACGTAGTTAAACTGGTTCTAACTGTTAGAAGTTAGAACCAGTTTCTGAAAAAGGTTGCAACATGGCATCCGAAACGTTAAATATTTTTTCAAAAAACGCACAGCAAAACCCGAAAGTTTCTAGTTTTAGATCTAGTGTTAGTCCTAGTGATAGTTCTAGTGTTAGTGCTAGTGTTAGTTCTAATTTTAGTTCAATTAACACCGGTCGTGAAAGCCTTCGTACTTATATATTCTATATTGTTTTCTATAACCGTTTTTTTACTATGGGATAATTGGGACAACCGTTTAAGCAGGAACCTCAATTTATCGTATTTTGATTAAAATACCAAAAATACTTTAAGATTTTGTGACGTTTCAAGAGGTAAGAATAAAATTTTACAATTTAATATCAATTTTATTAAGAAATATATCAAACTTGAGTTTCTCATTTTAAATATTTATGTAAAATCGTAATTAGTAATTAATTATTCACAATAACAGCTTTTTGAAACTGTTGGTTAGATTTTGATTGAAATAAAATTTATTTCCATCGAGAGTTTTTGCAAATTCTCCGCTTTCAACACAAAGTAATACCATACGCTTAAAATAACGGGGAAACACCCATTGAATATTCAATGTAAACGCGAAGAGACACGTTTTTCCATATTACAAAGACGGCGTCACGACGACGTTACGACGTAAAAATCAATATTTTCGGTTTGCATACCGATATTTTACGCCCCCAATGCCCGTTATTAAACCACGTTGTACATTATAGTATTGAGTAGATATCGGAGCAACAGTTATTGGATATTGGTGTTCTGGTAGGAACTGATCGACAGATTTTGCATACAATTGTTATCGAACAATTCGTAAAATTATTTATTTATTATATTTGAGATAAAAACTGGACAAGCCCAGCGAAGCAGTCAGCAATAAATCACAATAGATAACATAAGCAAATAATTTCCCAACAATAATAAAAAATTGCTGAACAAGAAATCAATAATAATGAAAATTAACAAAAAAATCAAATAATAACGAAAATAATTAGTAAAAGAACTTAATTAACAAATAAGAAAACATTTTAAAGGCTCAATTACACAGAGAACAGTTTAGGTAAATTATATTTATTATTAATTTCAAAAAATCATAAAAAATCAGGTCAACTTCAATAATTTTTATCTCAAAAACAAATAAAAATATTCTAATTTGGTTCTCACCATGACAAAACGGACACTTAGCTCTATAAATTTTGAATGTATCATTAAAATATCGCAAGAATTCGATTTTTGGTGATTTTTAATTAACTTAAGATAGCCGTAAATGTTCACGTTGAATTTCATGAATTATATCTCAAAAATGAATAAATATTTTCAAGATCCGCTTTCATCACGAGAAAATAGACACTTTCCTCTATAAATCATGAAAAGTTCATTAAGATATCTTAAGAATTCGATTTTTTGTGATTTTTTAAAACAAGATTATTAATTTTAAAAAATCATAAAAAATTAGGTTAACTTAAATAATCTTTATCTCAAAACCAATAAAGATTTTCTAATTTGGTTCTCACCATGATAAAATAGACACTTTCCTCTATAAATTTTGTATATATCCTTAAAATATCTCAAGAATTCGATTTTTGGTGATTTTTAATGAACTTGAGATAGCCGTAAATGTTCACGTTGAATTTCATGATTTATATCTCAAAAATGAATAAATATTTTCAAGATCCGCTTTCATCACGAGAAAATAGACACTTTCTTCTATAAATCATGAAAAGTTCATTAAGATATCTTAATAATTCGATTTTTCGTGATTTTTTTAAAACAAGATTATTAATTTTAAAAAATCATAAAAAATTAGGTTAACTTAAATAATCTTTATCTCAAAAAGCAATAAAGATTTTCTAATTTGGTTCTTACCATGACAAAATAGACACATTCCTCTATAAATTTTGCATATATCATTAAAATATCTCAAGAATTCGATTTTTGGCGATTTTTAATGAACTTGAGATAGCCATAAATGTTCACGTTGAATTTCATGATTTATATCTCAAAAATGAATTAATATTTTCAAGATCCGCTTTCATCACGAGAAAATAGACACTTTCCTCTATAAATCATGAAAATTTCATTAAGATATCTTAAGAATTCGATTTTTCGTGATTTTGTAAAACAAGATTATTAATTTCAAAAATCATAAAAAATTAGGTTAACTTAAATAGTCTTTATCTCAAAAACGAATAAAGATTTTCTAATTTGGTTCTCACCATGACAAAATAGAAACTTATCTCTATAAATTTTGAATGTATTATTAAAATATCTCAAGAATTCGATTTTTGGCGATTTTTAATGAACTTGAGATAGCCATAAATGTTCACGTTGAATTTCATGAATTATGTCTCAAAAATGAATAAATATTTTCAAGGTCCGCTTTCATTACGAGAAATAGACACTTTCCTGTATAAATCATGAAAAGTTCATTAAGATATCTTCAGAATTCGATTTTTCGTAATTTTTTAAAGCAAGATTATTAATTTCAAAAAATCATAAAAAAATTAGGTTAACTTAAATAATCTTTATCTCAAAAACCAATAAAGATTTTCTAATTTGGTTCTCACCATGACAAAATAGACACTTTCCTCTATAAATTTTGCATATATTATTAAAATATCTCAAGAATTCGATTTTTGGTGATTTTTAATGAATTTGATATAGTCGTAAATGTTCACGTTGAATTTCATGATTTATATCTCAAAAATGAATTAATATTTTCAAGATCCGCTTTCATGACGAGAAAATAGACACTTTCCTCTATAAATCATGAAAATTTCATTAAGATATCTTAAGAATTCGATTTTTCGTGATTTTGTAAAACAAGATTATTAATTTCAAAAATCATAAAAAGTTAGGTTAACTTAAATAGTCTTTATCTCAAAAACGAATAAAGATTTTCTAATTTGGTCCTCAGCATGACAAAATAGATACTTGCGATTAAAAATTTTGAATGTTTCATTAAAATATCTCAAGATTTCGATTTTTGGTGATTTTTAATTAACTTAAGATAGCCGTAAATGATCACGTATAATTTCATGAATTATATCTCAAAAATGAATAAATATTTTCAGGATCCGCTTTCATCACGAGAAATAGACACTTTCCTGTATAAATCATGAAAAGTTCATTAAGATATCTTAAGAATTCGATTTTTCGTGATTTTTTAAAGCAAGATTATTAATTTCAAAAAATCATAAAAAATTAGGTTAACTTAAATAATCTTTTTCTCAAAAACTAATAAAGATTTTCTAATTTGGTTTTTAGCATGACAAAATAGATACTTGCCATTAAAAATTTTGAATGTTTCATTAAAATATCTCAAGATTTCGATTTTTGGTGATTTTTATTTAACTTAAGAATTGAACGAATTGAATTATTTATTATAAATAATTATTTATCGTGAGTACGATTAGATTCGAGTTAAGTAGCATATTTTGAGTTTATTTTAGTGGTTTAAATTGAAAAGGAATTTAACTGGGTCGTATCAACAAGTTTAGCTTTAAACTTCGTCCCTTGAATGTAAAATAACGAACGGAATACGTAGCTTGGGTCTCTGAATTTATTTCCTCATTAACAATTCTGAATGATTTTCACTAAATCATTCTTATTAAATCAAATTACTTTAGAATTACTTTGAGAATATTTATTTTAAACCTCGCCGAAAATAAACACGACATTAGTTTATTGAAGATAATTTAATCAGATTACGTTCAAATCAATTCGAATTCGACAACTCTATTAAATTAAACCGGCGATAATCAATTGACTTAATTGATTTTAGTTAAGTACTTACCTTAAATGGTTCAATATGTCTTTATTCCCATCGTAAAAAAAACAACAAATTTATTCTCTTAAATATATATATATATATATATTTTATTTCAATTCACATAGATAGTTAAATTCTTTTACAATGAAACATCGAACACTTTAAACACATTTACTTAATTAATTAATTAATTAATTCTTAACTAAAACATCATTCGAGACATTAATATCACCCGTATCATATACGCAATCAGATAAAGTTAATCACTTAATCTTCTTATAAACACTTTATTCGAGTCTTTCTCGAGTTTCTTTTAAAATTAATTTAAGGGTTTGATTTTAAACTAATTCGCTGACTTCTTCGCTGAGTTTATTAAGGTTTTTCATTTGGATCTCGGTGGTTCGAATCGACTGGGTCGAACGTCTCTTGTGTCATATAAGAGCGAAATTATTACTCTGGGTGTGATTGTTGATTACGTAAACCCCGGCGCTGTCCGCTCCTCCTGAATAATAATAGTAACTCCATCGGGACGAATGGAGCTGGCGATGGATGAAAGATGTTATCGCTTGGTGTACGTCATGGTTTGCAAAACAGAATAAACAGCATACGCAAAATCCCTTGAAAAAGATAAGACACATAATTAAGACATGTTTAATTTTTTAGTCAAAGAGATTTGATTTACTTTAGTAGGGTTAACCATGGTTGTAGAGGGAATGAAAATAATGATGTTGAGTAATCAGACATAGTTGTGGGTGGTGGCATGGAAGAAGATAAAAAGGTGGTCTAGATTCGCGAGTGACGTGATATACATAATTTTTCAAGATTTAAGTTGGGTTTGCTAAGGGTTATTAGGGCTACAGTTCTTGGACGCCAACTCTGAGGTGCGGATTTTTTTTTTGGCACTGAATTTTACTTGAAAAGTGTCGCACTCTTTTCATTCCTTCAATCCAGCTCTGGGGTGCAGAATATCTTAGTACAGTCAAATATACTGAGTTTGGTTGGATTAGGTTTTGCCGTGCATTTGAAGTTTTTTTTTAACGAAGGCATTTACAATAAACAGTTTCTGAAACAGAGTACCTTAAAAACTGATATGACAACCCTAAATTCTTGAATCGATGTAAAACTAGAACTAACACTAGACCTAGAAGTGGAAAGATATTCTAGTTCCACGTCTAGTGTTAGGCCTAGTTTTACTTCAATTCAAATGTACAAAGTTGGGTTGGGTTAGCTTGGGTTTAGCCATGAATCTGAAGACATTTTTTACGAAGGCACTTTACAAACTGATTTGGTAACTCTCTATATTTAAGTTGAAGTAAAACTAGAACTAATACTAGGTCTAGAAGTGTAAAGTTAGAGGAAGGATTTTTATCAAATTTTACCATTTATTTCCCAATTCTACAAAAACATCAAAAACATATCATTGATTAACATTTCTTAACCCTCGTACAACCAAAATGATTGACCGAACACTAACGACCATAACGGGTCGTCAATGTTCTGTGAAAGCATTTCTTGACTATTATTACTATATACTTGATATTGCTTCTAGAAGAGTTCAAATCCTTCCACCAGACTTGATACGGTTTCTATAAGACTTGAAAGACTTTAAGGAGAGTTGGTATTGCTTCTGGAAGACTTGATATTGCTTGCAAAAAACTTGAAATGCTTCCAGAAGACTTGCTATTACTTCTTGAGGACTTTGAATCCTTCCACTAGACTTGATACTGCTTCTATAAGACATGAAATGCTTCCATAAAAACTGTTATTGCTTCTCGTAAGATAGATATCGGTACAAGAGTACATATTTTGAATTGGGACTTGATACTGTTTCCAGAAGACTTAATACTACTGCTAGAAGGCTTGATATTACTTCTAGAAGATTTGATCTGCTTCCAAAAGACTTGATACTGCTACTATAAGACATGAAATGCTTCCATAGAAACTGATAATGCCTCTTGTAAGATAGGCACCGGTACAGGAGTAGATATTTTGGATTGAGAGTTGATACTGCTTCCAGAAAACTTGATAGTACTGCTAGAAGGCTTGATATTGCTTCTAGAAAATTTGATCTGCTTTCAGAAGACTTGATACTACATCTAAATGTCTTGATGCTGCTTCCAAAAATCTTGAAACGTTTCGAAAAGACTTGAAATGCTTCCAGAAATTTGATACTTCTTCTAGAAAACTTCAAATCTTTCCATAAGACTTGACACCGCTCCTAGAAGAGTTGAAATACTTCCTCTGCAAGCATTTCTTGACTATTACTACTACATACTTGATATTGCTTCTAGAAGAGTTCAAATCCTTCCACCAGACTTGATACCGTTTCTATAAGATTTGAAAGACTTTAAAGAGAGTTAGTATTGTTTCTGAAAGACTTGATATTACTTGCAAAAAACTTGAAATGCTTCCAGAAGACTTGCTATTGCTTCTGGAAGACTTTGAATCCTTCCACAAGACTTGATACCGCTTCTATAAGACATGCAATGCTTCCATAAAAACTGATAATCTCGTAAGATAGACAGCGGTACAAGAGCAGATATTTTGGATTGAGACTTGATACTGCTTCCAGAAAACTTGATACTACTGCTAGAAGGCTTGATATTACTTCTAGAAGATTTGATCTGCTTCCAGAAGACTTGATACTGCTACTATAAGACATGAAATGCTTCCATAGAAACTGATAATGCCTCTCGTAAGATAGGTACCGGTACAAGAGTACATATTTTGAATTGAGACTTGATACTGCTTCCAGAAAACTTGATACTACTGCTAGAAGGCTTGATATTACTTCTAGAAGATTTGATCTGCTTCCAGAAGACTTGATACTACTACTATAAGACATGAAATGCTTCCATAGAAACTGATAATGCCTCTCGTAAGATAGGCACCGGTACAAAAGTAGATATTTTGGATTGAGACTTGATACTGCTTCCAGAAAACTTGATACTACTGCTAGAAGGCTTGATATTACTTCTAGAAGATTTGATCTGCTTCCAAAAGACTTGATACTGCTACTATAAGACATGAAATGCTTCCATAGAAACTGATAATGCCTCCCGTGAGATAGGTACCGGTACAAGAGTACATATTTTGAATTGAGACTTGATACTGCTTCCAGAAAACTTGATACTACTGCTAGAAGGCTTGATATTACTTCTAGAAGATTTGGTCTGCTTCCGGAAGACTTGATACTGCTACTATAAGACATGAAATGCTTCCATAGAAACTGATAATGCTTCTCGTAAGATAGGTACCGGTACAAGAGTACATATTTTGAATTGAGACTTGATACTGCTTCCAGAAAATTTGATACTACTGCTAGAAGTCTTGATCTGCTTCTAATTGTTTTGATACTGCTTCCAAAATCTTGAATCGTTTCGAAAAGACTTGAAATGCTTCCAGAAATTTGATAGTTCTTCTAGAAAACTTCAAATCTTTCCATAAGACTTGACACCGCTCCTAGAAGAGTTGAAATACTTCCTCTGGAAGTATTTCTTGATTATTACTACTACATACTTGATATTGCTTCTAGAAGAGTTCAAATCCTTCCACAAGACTGGATACTGTTTCTATAAGATTTCAAATGTACTTCATTTTTCTCAACATTCTCAACTCCTAGAGACTTGATGCACTATTCTGATTCCAGAGCAATCTGATGATCACAATATTTATTATACGAACTTGCATATCGCATGAGAAAATGTAATAAATGCTGGAGAATATGTGGAAGGACAACAACATCCAATTTGTATTTCGAATACTATTTAAACAATTATTGTTTTCGGGTCATTATTGACACAGTTTTGGTCGTGCAAGGGTTAAGTGAAATCTGTTTCAAATTGAAACAATGAATTAGACATCATTTGAAAGAGGAAGGTTCAACCTTCAATTTTGTATACAATTCATTTCTTCATTCCCAAAAATACGACTTCCACGATTTTGACGATTCAAACTCAGACCAAAACGTTTAGACCACAAGTATGCTGGACAGATCGTCATTAAGCCGCGTCTTGGATACTGAGAGTTCATTCACAGTTGTTGATGTGTAAATTTGAAGATCATTTTTTGTCACTTAATGTACTTATAGTGCTATGTCATCTTTTCTTTTCTTACATAGTTCTTATGGCAATAAATCTTCTTGTACATTTTTCAGAACTTCGTGAATAAAAAAGTAGTTCCGTCTGGAGTACATTTCCAGACCTTTAGACAGTCAAAGGTTTGATAGCGAAATTCCACGAAATCCGCTTTAAGTTTAATATAAAAGTACATACTCTTCTTAATAATGCCAAAAAAAGTTTATGGAGATATCTTAAGAATTTGATTTTACATGATTTTTCAAAAATGATTAAGGAAATTTTCAATTTTATAAAATGCTATAAATTTATCTCAAAAAATACTTCAAAAACGAATTAAGATGTCAACCGGATGTAGTACAATTATACAAATTGGTCAGATGGGTATGCCAAACAACCGGATATCCAGCAGAAAATGCTATATTATAGTTCCAACTAAACTTCTTCTGGCAAATTTAGAGTTATTGTATCAACATTGCCTGAAGAGAAACTAACTTGAGGTAATTATTTATTTCTTGAAAGTAATCGTTTTACCTTCCACACCATAAGAAGTGTCGATTGATTCTATCGAGCGGATTTAACTTTTATTTATATCAATTAGTTTTAAAACGACTTAATATGTTCCAGAAAATTGTGATTCATTGTCCTTCTTATTTCGTCTTATTACTTCCTGCAAGCTGCTTTATCACAATCGTAAAATCATGTTCCGAACAGATCTTTATAACTTCAATTTCCGACACAAATTTTATTTAAACAATCCTCTTTCAAGATGCTCCTCTTTGGAATGCAATTTCCGATTCTGCGAAGTGTGCAAGCTCGGCTCGTGCGTTTAAACGTGTTGTTTTACACAAAAGGGTGTAAACGGGTGTTCGATATATCATTATTTTTTTGTCTTTAATATCAAAATCCCGATACAAATTTTTGTTTAAACCTTTTATGTACTTTTAAATTGTTTCTTAATTAAACAAGAACTTAAATCTTACTAGTTTCGGCTAAAAGCTGTCATCAGAGATTAGTTTCTTAGTTATGTAAAGTAGATTAAAATATCAGTATCAAGCTTATAGTTTCAAACTCGATTTGTATGCGTAAGTTAATATAAACTAGGGCCTATAAAACTAAATAGTCATCTTATAATTGGTTTTAATGGAAGATTTACAAAAAAAAATAGATTTCAATTAAACATGATATTGATTGAAATCCCATACTAAACATGATAGCACATATAGACCCCATTTGAAGCACTTTATTGTGGCGTAATGGAACGAATTTCGAGAAATTTGGTTTTGATACGTTACGCTTGGTTTTGTATGAATCTAACGGCGTGTAAATGTGAACACTCGTCGTAATTAACTTACAGAAGCGTCTGTTTACTGTTGCCGAACCAATTCACAAATAGTTGTTACTCGAATGTGAATCGAGAATAGATAATTGAGATTGATGATTATTCCACGTTATTAAAATAATATCATTCAATTATATCTTATATTATTGCAGAGTACCATCTAAGACTTTTAAAATCAGCTTCCTTAAAGCTCTTTGAAATTATCAAAATCGAGATGTAACATTATTTCGTTGATAGCATCAAAGTGAATCAAAATATTTTGATTATTTACTTCATAAAAGAAATACCAAAAAATAAAAAGTCAATTTTAGCACAATACACCATAATGCATATCTCAGAAGTTTTTAAATCTGGTTCTAAAATCGTCTTATAACGATCAAAGTTAGTATGTTAATTTTTCTTGGATGACATTTGAAAGAATCAAAATATTTTGATGGTTCATGTTTTAAAATATGGCTTGAATAATCACAATTCTTTGGTAAAATGCTATGTTACAGGGTACTGTCTAAGATATTCAAATTAGGTTCCTTAAAGCACCTTGAAATTGTCAAAATCGAGATGTAGGATTATTTCGTTGATAGCATCAAAATGAGTCAAAATATTTTGATTATTTACTTCATAAAAGAAAGCCAAGGTAATAAAAAGTCAACTTTAGCATAATACACCATAATTGATATCCCAGAAGTTTTTAAATGTGGTTCTAAAGTCATCTTATAACGGTCAAAGTTAGTATGTTAATTTTTCTTGGATGACATTTGAAAGAATCAAAATATTTTGATGGTTCATGTCTTAAAATATGGCTTGAATAATCATAATTCTTTGGTAAAATGCTATATTACAGGGTACCGTCTAAGATTTTTCAAATTAGGTTCCTTAAAGCATCTTGAAATTGTCAAAATCGAGATGTAGCATTATTTCGTTGATAGCATCAAAATGAGTCAAAATATTTTGATTATCTACTTCATAAAAGAAAGCCAAGGTAATAAAAAGTCAACTTTAGCATAATACACCATAATTGATATCCCAGAAGTTTTTAAATCTGGTTCTAAAGTCATCTTATAACGGTCAAAGTTACTATGTTAATTTTTCTTGGATGATATTTGAAAGAATCAAAATATTTTGATGGTTCATGTCTTAAAATATGGCTTGAATAATCATAATTCTTTGGTAAAATGCTATATTACAGGGTACCGTCTAAGATTTTTCAAATCAGGTTCCTTAAAGCACCTTGAAATTGTCAAAATCGAGATGTAGCATTATTTCGTTATAGCATCAAAGTGAATCAAAATATTTTGATTATTTACTTCATAAAAAAAAGACAAGGTAATAAAAAGTCAATTTTAGCATAATACACCATAATTGATATCCCAGAAGTTTTTAAATCTGGTTCTAAAATCATCTTATAATTGTCAAAGTTACTATGTTAATTTTGCTTGGATGACGTTTGTAAGAATCAAAATATTTTGATGGTTCATGTCTTAAAATATAACTTGAATAATCACAATTCTTTTGTAAAATGTTATATTACAGGGTACCGTATAAGATTTTTAAAATTAGGTTCCTCAAAGCACCTTGAAATTGTCAAAATCGAGATGTAGCATTATTTCGTTGATAGCATCAAAATGAGTCAAAATATTTTGATTATTTACTTCATAAAAGAAAGCCAAGGTAATAAAAAGTCAATTTTAGCATAATACACCATAATTGATATCCCAAAAGTTTTTAAATCTGGTTCTAAAGTCAGCTTATAACGGTCAAAGTTACTATGTTAATTTTTCTTGGATGACATTTGAAAGAATCAAAATATTTTGATGGTTCATGTCTTAAAATATGGCTTGAATAATCATAATTCTTTAGTAAAATGCTATATTACAGGGTACCGTATAAGATTTTTAAAATTAGGTTCCTCAAAGCACCTTGAAATTGTCAAAATCGAGATGTAGCATTATTTCGTTGATAGCATCAAAATGAGTCAAAATATTTTGATTATTTACTTCATAAAAGAAAGCCAAGGTAATAAAAAGTCAATTTTAGCATAATACACCATAATTCATATCTCAGAACTTTTTAAATCTGGTTCTAAAATCGTCTTATAACGGTCAAAGTTAGTATGTTAACTTTTCTTGGATGACATTTGAAAGAATCAAAATATTTTGATGGTTCATGTCTTAAAATATGGCTTGAATAATAACAATTTTTTGGTAAAATGCTATATTACAGGGTACCGTATAAGATTTTTAAAATTAGGTTCCTCAAAGCACCTTGAAATTGTCAAAATCGAGATGTAGCATTATTTCGTTGATAGCATCAAAATGAGTCAAAATATTTTGATTATTTACTTCATAAAAGAAAGCCAAGGTAATAAAAAGTCAATTTTAGCATAATACACCATAATTCATATCTCAGAACTTTTTAAATCTGGTTCTAAAATCGTCTTATAACGGTCAAAGTTAGTATGTTAACTTTTCTTGGATGACATTTGAAAGAATCAAAATATTTTGATGGTTCATGTCTTAAAATATGGCTTGAATAATAACAATTTTTTGGTAAAATGCTATATTACAGGGTACCATCTAAGATTTTTAAAATTAGATTCCTTAAGGCACCTTGAAATTGTCAAAATCAAGATGTAGCATTATTTCGTTGACAGCATCAAAGTGAATCAAAATATTTTGATTATTTACTTTATAAAAAAAATACTAGGTAACAAAAAGTCAATTTCAACATAATACACTATAATACTTATCTCAGATGATTTTAAATCTGGTTATAAAATCATCTTATAACGTTTATGTAGAATCACGAAAAAAATGATAATATTTGAAAGATTGTGACCGTCGTATTTTTGAAACGGAAGAAATAGCTTGTATATCAAATTAAAGGTTTAACCTTCTTCTTTAAATTAATGTATAAGTCATTGTTTCAATTTGCAATCGATTCCATTTAAGAAATGTTAAATAATGACGTGTTTTCGCCGTTTTAGTGGAACTACGAAAATAAATGATAAAATTTGAAAGATCGTGAAGGTCTTATTTTGAGAATGAAGAAATTATCTGTATATCAAATTGAAGGTTGAACCTTCCTCTTTCAAATGATGTATAACTGTTTGTTTCAATTTGAGATCAATTTCACTTAAGAAATGTTAAAAGATGATGCGTGCTTGACGTTTTAGTAGAATCACGAAAAAAATGATCAAAATTTGAAGAAAATCGTGGAGGTCGTATTTTTGAGAATGAAGAAATAATTTGTACATCAAATTGAATCAAGGACAAAATTATCAAAATTTTAAAAAGATCGTGGAGGTTTTATTTTTCAGAATCAAGGAATGATTTGTATATCAAATTAAAGCTTCAACCACTCCCTTACAAACAGTAAATAATTCCTTTTTGAAAAATTTTTTGAGATAACAAAAAAAAAATATAAATCATGTAAAATTTAATTCTTAAAATATCTTGATGAATTTTGTTGTCATCTTTTATAAAAAAAAATACGTACTTTTGTGTTCATAAAACCGTATTTGAATGAGATATTCTTCTATTTGTTCTTGAGATATCATCTGAACTCAACCTAAGTTTGCAGCATTTTATAAAAATAAAGTAACATTTGAAAGATTGTGGAGGTTTTAATTTTGAAAATGAAGGAATGACCTATATATTAGATGAAAGGTTGAACCTTCCCCTTCCAAATGATGTATAGCTTGTTGTATCAATTTGTGAAATGTTAAAGGGATGATGTGTTTTTGACGTTTTTGTAGAATCATGAAATAAATGGTGAAATTTGATAAAGGTCGTAGAGGTCTTATTTTTGAAAATGAAGAAATAACTTCTATATGAAAGTGAAGGTTAAACCTTCCTCTTTCAAATGATGCATATCTCGTTGTTTCAATTTGAAATCGATTTCGTTTAAGAAATATTAAATGATGTGTTTTTGATGTTTAAGCAGAATAACGAAACAATATAATAATTTTTGAAAGATTGTGAACGTCGTATTTTTGAAAATGAAGAAATCACTTGTATATCCAATTAAAGATTGAACATTCGTCTTTCAAATTATGTATAACTCGTTGTTTCAGTTTGAAATCGATTTCACTTTCGATGTTTCATCAAAACATTTATATTCTCGAAAGCAAAATAAAATAAACTTTCAAATGATGTTGAAAATGAAGGTATCGTAACATTTTGAAAAGTTTTTCACCTTAATTCGACGACTATTTTAGGATATATTTAATCTAATGAGTACTTGTGGAAGGAAAATCTTGCAGGACCTATCCGGTATCTGGAAAATTTCCATTCCATTCCTCAGTTCTATTAAAATTAATCTTTATCCAGGTGTTGAATATATCATATCATCAACAATCATCTAAGAAGTATTTGAATAAACACTTTATATGATAAATGCCTTTAATAATTCTAAGAAATAATTTATTTATTACGTTAAGTTTACGATAGACAATATTTGAAGTTTAGTTCGATTTATGATGTATTAAAAGATGTAAAAAATACGCTTTATACTTTGCTTTTAATTTATCGACACAATATTCTTAGAAAAATCAAAGTTCCAATCTATCATATTATTAAAAAATTAAAATATTCTTACCTGAGGTGCTATTAATAAAACAGAGATGTACTCGTAAATGTAGACATAAGGCGGTGTACTCGGTCTGAAAGGGATTAATAAAAAGTGAAGACCAAAAAGTGGTACTAAAATAATAGCGGCTCTTGCAGCCCTTTTAATTCCAGCCATAGCGGGATCAGACGACCGAGGGTGCATAACGTTCAAAATCACTTTCAAAACGTTGATTAAAAATACTAAAAATAAAAAAATATTTAATTAATTAATTAAATATAAATTTGATAATTTACTAAATGATGCAATAAGTGATAATCCAACCGGAACAATCAAAATCCATTCACTCCAAGAATTGTTATAATACATCCAACATCTACAACAACCAAAATAAATATAGAAAAATAATTTTTATTATTAAAAATAATTTTTTACTGTTCCGTGTTGTTATGAACGAAAATTCTAACACACGCATAAGACGTTGTTATAATTAAAGGAAGACCCCAGCCGATCGCTATAAAATATCTCATTGCAACTTCGTCTCGTACGAAAACGACGACTAAGGATAAATGCAAATAAAGCGCCTCACAAAACATCCAGGTATAATTTGTGAGCATCGTGTACGTTTTGGCTAAAAATAAAAGTTGGCACCAAATCTAAAAAATTAAACAAATATTAATTTATTTTTTATTAAAAATTAATAATTTAATTTTTTTTATATAACCTACAGGATTTCTTAACGTTACACCTTCATCAGCTTTCCAAATCACTTCGGTGTACCAAAGAATCCAAATAACATTATTAAGAACGAATGAAATAAATAAATGGATGTGAAGTCTTATTCTAGTACATCTTAATGATCTGAAAAGAAATTTTTTTTAGATTTTTTTGTTATTATTATTAAAATAACCGTTCTCATATCAAGAGATGATTCATTATAAATTCATATAAAGAATCAGGGAATTTTAAGATCTCTAAATGATGATTAACTCGACCAAATCTAATAACGTATAACGCCATGATGCACCATTACAATGCTTTATGTAGAGATATTATCATTTAGATTCGCTTTAAGCGAATTTCGAAATCCGAATTAGTTTGATTGTATCTTTTAAATTATTAATACAATGATGTTTTGTTTGAATGAACTACACCAAAATAATCTTCAATTTGAGACCAATTATTTCTTGTAACTCCGAGTTGTAGGAAAGCGGGGATTTTCGTTATAAAACACTTAAAATTGTTTCGCGTCATTTGAGATTATTTCAAATCAACTTAAAACTTGGGCAGAATAAGATAAGAGAGAAAATAAGAGAGGAATATACAAATACTTTGTTTGCCATCTTTCCTTATTTAAGGAATGTTAAAATGGGATGTAACTCTTCAAATGTAGGTAGTCAATCATAATGAAATGAAAACGTTAGGACGAATGGTTCAAACAAGTACAGCCATAATTCCTAATGTTGGATCTTAAGTCAAGATAGCACATTTTGCGATAACTCTCGATAAGATTAAAGCAATTAGAATTGCTAAGTTTCCTTGATTTTAGAGTTAAACTTCTTCTATTTAACAAGCTATCTCCTCACTTCTTTAATATTCTTTAATCCTCCTCTATTTCGTCTGCCATTAAGGTGTGGTTACCGAAACTTTCCTTTAGAAAACTTCAGAAACTCTTCTTGTGATCTGAACATGACTATCTAGTGGTTCAAATACATTTGTGCATCTATTAAAGTTTATGTAAAGTATAAGAAGATCTAGATGAAGAAGAATAAGAAAATGGTATAAATATAGACGAGAACCAGAACATTAAAATAACGCCCATAAGAAAGCTGAAATATAAATCTACTTATTGAAACGATTGGTTTACCACGTACAATGCACACTATGCACACCAAGTCATTCACCAGAAGCAGACAATGTGGTTACAAATGAATAAGTTTTTCAAATAACAGTTTTAACTGTGGCATAACAAAATTAATACTTGATACTGCTTCTAAGAGACTAGATACTGTTTCTGGAACACATAATATTGCTTCCAAAAGAGTTGATATGCTTCCTGAAGACTTGCAATGCTGCTAGACCAGAAATTCTCAACCGCTGCTCCGGTAGATCTTCGCCGGCAGAGGTCAAAAGTTTTTGGGAATTCAATCAAGAATGGGGTAAGAATTAAGAACCTCCTTTAATAGAGGTCTCCAACTTTCTTCCACTAGATCCTAAATTCAGCTTACCTGTTACACTGAATTCAACTTTGATTCTTCAACTTGAAAACGGAACTCTTGTTAAAACAAAGCACCAACCATATCTCCTAATTGAGGTTCCTGCTGATAAGGGATAAGTGAGAATGAATCTTAACCAATCCCAGTATTTTGATGGGTTCCTGATTTCGTTAGATGACTTGACGATGTGTAATTTTTAACGTCACGTTACCTTCTGATTTTGTTCTGAAAATTCTGAAATATCGTTACATATTGTGCCTCTTTTACCATTATCCCCTTGTAATTGGTGATGGAAAGGCTATCAGTAGACTGAAACGTGATATAACCTGTCATAAATATTCCTAAAGGTTTGTTTCTTAAGGCTATCGAGTTTTTGTTCAATTCTTCTGTGTTCTTCTTCCAAAATAGTGTTCTTAGTTTAATTATGGCCATCATAGTCATTGATTGGATCTTAGACATGTACAAGTATGTCGATGACTCTACTAAGTAATATATACTACTTTCTGCAGGAGTTCACCTCTACTGATATCAGAATCTATTACAGGATTTCTTAATATTTGCCAACAACTTGATTCAACTTAATTTTTCCTTGACGCGTCCTCCTAATGATGAGGAACCACCAATACCCTCCAATTTTGTCAAAATCCTTTACATTCCTCAGATTATTAATAACCTGGTCAAAATTTTTAGTGATTGTTCCTTAAAGTTTGTAATATACATCTCCAAACCGTTGAAAAGTTATTTCATTGGGTTAAAGCCACTTCTCTTCTCCGCCAATCTAAGCTATTTTATAAGATCAAATGTATAGGTTGTGGTAGTTGCTATAGGTATCACTTCTCAGTACTTCAAATCCAGAGTTGGACATCATTGCCACGGCTTTAGTTGATTATCTTGTGTCAACAGCTACAAATTTGATTTCGATCTGACTAAAATTCTTTGTAGGGGCACATTTTTATGTGTACACCCCATAGAGGGAAATCTTCATGGAGATGTTCCATATTTCCTCCATTTTCAATACAGATTTGATCTGCATACATAAGTAATCATTCAGAAGACTAGATACTACCTCGAGATGACTTAATATTGCTTCCAAAAGACTCTAAATACTTCCAGAAGATTTGACACTACCTTTTGAAGACGAGATCTTCTTCTAGCAAATTTGATATTGCTTAACCAATACTGAAATGTTTCGGGAAGATGTGCAGTACTTCTTAAATACTGGTCACCGCATCTAGAAAACTTGAGATGTTACCAGAAAACTTGATACTGCTTCTAAACGATTTAAAATGATTCCAGAAGCCCTGGTATCACCTCTGGAAGTCTTAATACTGCTTCTAGAAGATTTGATATTGCCTCTACAAAATTTGAAATGCTGCCAGAAAACTTAAAAGCATTTAGAAGTCGCTGTATCTGGACGACTTGAAATGCTTCCAAGAAACTTTATACTTTATCTAGAAGACTTGAAATGCTTTCAGAAGACTTGATATTGCTTGCAGAGGACTTGATACTGGATCTAGAAGACTTAACATGCTTTTAGAAGACTTGATACTGTATCTAGAAGTATTGTAACGCTTCCAGAAGACTTAGTACTACATTCAGACTACTTGAAATGCTTTCAGAAGACTTGATATTGCTTCCAGCGGACTTGATACTGGATCTAGAAGACTTGACATGCTTTTAGAAGGCTTAATGCTTCATCCAAATGACTTGAAAAGCTTCCAGAAGACTTGATTCTTCCTCTAGAAGATTTGAAATACTTCTGGAAGACTTGATGCTGGATCTAGAAGATTTGACATACTGCCAGAAGACTTGATACTTCATCTAGAAGATTTGAAATGCTTCCGGAAGAGTTGATACTACATCTAGATGACTTGAAATACTTTCAGAAGATTTGAAATGCTTACAGATGACAAAAAATGCTTATAGATGACAAGAAATGCTTCTAGATGACTTGCAAAGCTTCCAAAAGATTTGCAATGTTTCCAGAAAACTTGATACTTTATCTAGAAGACTTGATACTGCATCCAGAACAATTGAAATGCTTCCAGAAGACTTGATACTGCATCTAGAATAATTGTAATGCTTCCAGAAGACTTGATACTTCCTCTAGAATACTTAAAATACTTCTGGAAGACTTAATACTGGTTCTAGAAGATTTGACATGCTTTTAGAAAACTTGATACTGCCTCTAGAAGAATTGTAATGCTTTCAGAAGACTTGATACTTCCTCTAGAGTACTTGAAATACTTCTGGAAGACTTGACGCTGGATCTAGAAAAATTGAAATGCTTTCAGAAGACTTAAGTCTTCATCTAGAAGATTGTAATGCTTCCGGAAGACTTGATATTGCATCTGCTTAACTTGAATACTTTCAAAAGATTTGAAATGCTTGCAAATGATTGGAAATGTTTCTAGACTACTTGCAAAGTTTTCAAAAGTTTTGAAATGTTTCCAGAAAACTTGATAGTTCATCTAGAAGACTTGAAATGTTACTGGACGACTTGATAGTGCATCTACAAGAATTAAAATGCTTTCAGAAGGCTTGATATTGGATCTAGAAGTATTGTAATGCTTCCAGAAGACTTAATACTACATCCAGACTACTTGAAATGCTTTCAGAAGACTTGATATTGCTTCCAGCGGACTTGATACTGGATCTAGAAGACTTGACATGCTTTTAGAAGGCTTAATGCTTCATCCAAATGACTTGAAATGCTTCCAGAAGACTTGATACTTCCTCTAGAAGATTTGAAATACTTCTGAAAGACTTGATGCTGGATCTAGAAGATTTGACATGCTGCCAGAAGACTTGATACTTCATCTAGAAGATTTGAAATGCTTCCGGAAGAGTTGATACTACATCTAGATGACTTGAAATACCTTCAGAAAATTTGAAATGCTTACAGATGACAAAAAATACTTATAGATGACAAGAAATGCTTCCAGATGACTTGCAAAGCTTCCAAAAGATTTGCAATGTTTCCAGAAGACTTGATACTTTATCTAGAAGACTTGATACTGCATCCAGAACAATTGAAATGCTTCCAGAAGACTTGATACTGCATCTAGAATACTTAAAATACTTCTGGAAGACTTAATACTGGTTCTAGAAGATTTGACATGCTTTTAGAAAACTTGATACTGCCTCTAGAAGAATTGTAATGCTTTCAGAAGACTTGATACTTCCTCTAGAGTACTTGAAATACTTCTGGAAGACTTGACGCTGGATCTAGAAAAATTGAAATGCTTTCAGAAGACTTAAGTCTTCATCTAGAAGATTTGTAATGCTTCCGGAAGACTTGATATTGCATCTGCTTAACTTGAATACTTTCAAAAGATTTGAAATGCATGCAAATGACTAGAAATGCTTCTAAACTACTTGCAAAGCATCCAAAAGATTTGCAATGTTTCGAGAAGACTTGATAGTTCATCTAGAAGACTTGAAATGTTATTGGAAGACTTGATACTGCATCCAGAAGAATTGTAATTCTCCAGAAGACTTGATACTGCATCCAGACAACTTGAAATGCTTCCAAAAGACTTGATACTTTCTCTAGAAGACTTGATATACTTCTGGAAGACTTGATGCTGGATCTAGAAGAATTGAAATGCTCCCAGAAGACTTGATACTTCCTCTAGAAGACTTGAAATATTTCCAGAAGACTTGATACTTTATCTAGACTGCTTGAAATGCTTCCAGAAGACTTGATTCTTCATCTAGAAGATTTGTGATGCTTCCAGAAGACTTGGTACTGCATCTAGATAACTTAAATACTTTTAGAAGATTTGAAATGCTTGCAAATGACTGGAAATGTTTCTAGACTACTTGCAAAGTTTCCAAAAGTTTTGAAATGTTTCCAGAAAACTTGATAGTTTATCTAGAAGACTTGAAATGTTACTGGACGACTTGATAGTGCATCTACAAGAATTAAAATGCTTTCAGAAGGCTTGATATTGGATCTAAAATATTTGACATGCTTCCAGAAGACTTGATACTGCATCTAGAATAATTGTAATGCAGCCAGAAGACTTGATACTTCCTCTAGAATACTTAAAATACTTCTGAAAGACTTGACGCTGGATCTAGAAAAATTGAAATGCTTTCAGAAGACTTAAATCTTCATCTAGAAGATTTGTAATGCTTCCGGAAGACTTGATATTGCATCTGCTTAACTTGAATACTTTCAAAAGATTTGAAATGCATGCAAATGACTAGAAATGCTTCTAAACTACTTGCAAAGCATCCAAAAGATTTGCAATGTTTCGAGAAGACTTGATAGTTCATCTAGAAGACTTGAAATGTTATTGGAAGACTTGATACTTCTTGATACTGCATCCAGACAACTTGAAATGCTTCCAAAAGACTTGATACTTTCTCTAGAAGACTTGATATACTTCTGGAAGACTTGATGCTGGATCTAGAAGAATTGAAATGCTCCCAGAAGACTTAATACTTCCTCTAGAAGACTTGAAATATTTCCAAAAGACTTGATACTTTATCTAGACTGCTTGAAATGCTTCCAGAAGACTTGATTCTTCATCTAGAAGACTTGGGATGCTTCCAGAAGACTTGGTACTGCATCTAGATAACTTAAATACTTTTAGAAGATTTGAAATGCTTGCAAATGACTGGAAATGTTTCTAGACTACTTGCAAAGTTTCCAAAAGTTTTGAAATGTTTCCAGAAAACTTGATAGTTCATCTAGAAGACTTGAAATGTTACTGGACGACTTGATAGTGCATCTACAAGAATTAAAATGCTTTCAGAAGGCTTGATATTGGATCTAAAATATTTGACATGCTTCCAGAAGACTTGATACTGCATCTAGAAGACTTAAAATGGTTCTGGAAGACTTGATACTGCATCTAGAAAAATTGAAATGCTTCCAGAGGACTTGATACTGGATCTAGCAGAATTGACATGCTTCCAGAAGACATGATACTTCATCTAAAAGATTTGAAATGCTACTGGAAGATTTGATTCTGCATCTAAAAAAATTGAAATGCTTCCAGAAGAGTTGATACTGGATCTAGAAGGTTTGACATGCTTACAGAAGACTTGATACTGCATCTAGATGACTTAAAATACTTTCAGGATATTTGAAATGCTTGCAGATGACTAGAAATGCTTCCAGACGTGTTGTAAGCTTTTCAAAAGATTTGCGATGTTTCCAGAATACATGAAACTTCATCTAGAGGACGATACATTCTAAAACTATGCATAAAAATGTTACATTATGCATCATAGTTCCTTTAGTTCTTAATACACTTTGAAAAATCAGTTATACAAACGAAACTTAGAATGGGGCATATCATATAACTCCTAAAATTACTCATAAAATGTTGGTAATGTTAAGGAAATTACATATTGATTTCCATAAAAATGTCGAAATTTATTGAACGACTTTATTAAAATTTCTTCAACGATGTCTTTAGTAATGCATTTAAACGAAGTGGCATAGTATCAATCCAATGATCAAATGATATGGCTGCCTTTGGTTTATCAATCCAAGCTTCTTGAATCCATAGTCGGATATCGTGTAAGTTATCTAGAGGGTGAGATAAATCCGTAATCCCATATATGTTCAATACAGGCAGTGACAGGATGGCAATGTTAGCTTCCTGTTAGAAATCCTGTTAAAAATAGAATATGGATACATAACAAGCGATGTTTATGTTGCCATAACATTTCTGCTACCATAACATATTACACCCCATATCAACACTCCTTGTATGAGGGCCGTGTAACGTTCCACAAGAAATATTGGATTTTTTCGTTCTGCACACATTCATTTGAAATTGATCATAGCGATCATGGTAGCAAAGTTCTATGCCATTCTTGCACCTAAGTCGCTCCTGCAATACTCCATTCTAGCTTAGACAACAGAGACAAACTATATGAACAACAGATTATATGAATGCAGCCCATAAGATCTTATCCTGTATTGAAATTCTGAGTTCTATACCTTTCATCCAATCATTTGCAATCGATTAAGTTGTTGAAAATCTATCTCTTGTTGTTAAAAGTCTTATGCGACGAATAAGCACCAAATATTCTTCCTGCTATTTCCAGAAGATTTAAGATATTTCCAGAAGATTTTGTACAATCCTTTGAAGAGTAGGTACTGCTTCTAGAAAACTTGATATTGCTTGAAAAATAGTGTAACAGTTCGAATCTTGCATTACTTCTGAAAGATTTGATTGTACTGCTTCTAAAAGATTTAAAATGATTCCAGAAGGCTTGATACTACCTCTGGAAGACTTGATACTGCTTCTAAAAGACTTGATATTGCTTCTAGAATATTTGAAATGCTTCTAAGAAACTTGGCACTGCTTCTAGAAGATTAAATACTCTCCCTAGGACTAATACTGAATCCGAAACTAAAAACTTTCGAGTTTTGCTATGCACCTTTGGAAAAAAGTTTGATGGCTCAGATGCCATGTTGCAACCTTCTTCAAGAACTGGTTCAAAAATACGTATGACCCAATTTAGGTTTGTTTTAGCACCCAGCACCTATATGTATTTCTAAAATCCAGCAAATATTATCCTGCTTGGACATCCAGATCTTTGTTGCACCCCTTCCTCGGATCATTTGGACCAACATCTCAAAACTGTTGTAACATTCGGCTAATCCTCTTAACTTCTTTCATGACAATAATTCGGCCACGTTCAAAATCAGTCAATTGGGAAAGAAATGTTGATGCTGACGTACTCTTGGCATTGTTCCCAAGTTTAGAACGAAATTGCGAATAAACAATTTGCAAAATTGGGAGTTAATTATACAGTGATTTGTTTACTAGGAAAATCTCGTTAAAATCGTTCAACAAATTCTAGGTATTGCAATTTTTATTGGAGTCAGTATACTTTATTGTTGAGAAATCCTGAAATCAACAATACATGTTTACGATACTTTTCTTACACATTCAGTGGTGCTTAATAGAAATTATTGATTAATTATAAAAAAATCTGCTTGTTGAAACTTTCACGTTACGACTCGTCTCCAAAGCTGGACAACGTCGTTAGATCCCTGTAAGTAGTTTAGCTAAAAGCTTCCAATCTTATCTTCGAAGTACTGAAAGCCAATTTCACGTAACGAAGCTTTCACTAGGTAATTACTTTCCAAGAAGAGTCGACACCGATTCAAAAGCTCGTTATCCAAATAAAAGAATGTAAAATCGAAGGAAGGAAAAAACGATAAATTCGAAGTCATTTCCGTAAGTTAAACAGATTTATGTGAAATTTTCATGCTTTTTGTGTATGAATTGGGGTGGTGGGTAATTGGTGCTGTCACGAACAAATAAATAATCAAGAAACGAACAATAAAGCTAAAGCGTACTTTAATTAAACGCAAAAAATGAAAAAAATCAATAAATGAAAAGTATAATTTAGAAATTATTTTGTGAAATTGTGTCGTATTAATTTCTGAAGAGTAATAGAAAAAGAAACATTTATAAAAATAAACACAATCAAGAAATAATAAAAATATTGCGTTTTTTGATATGTACCTTTTGTGTTCTACAAGAGGGTGTGCATTTTCTATCCTATCAATAAGCAGTCTGCAAATTTATATCAATTCCGGTTTAGTTTCTTTTTTAGTTTAGAAATTTTTATGAATAAACGAAAGTAATTTAATTTTTTTTATTTTATTTTTATTTTTTTTTATTTTATATTTTAAATTGCTTTCGTTTTAATCTTTTTTTTAAATTTAACAATTAATATTTAAAATTTATTCTGGAATATTAATTAATTTAATGGTAAAAAAAATTTCTTACCTGAAAACGAGAAATATGGCCAAGGATATAATAAGCGAGACCAACGAGATTGAGTATCCAATTACGTAGAGTTTGTTGATGAGATTGTAAAACTGTAAATTATGATCTTATTAATAAAAGGTAAATCAATAAAGATTTTAGGTTCAACTTTTATAGTAACATTTTAGTTTTTAATATAAAATTTTTGTAGATTTTTTAATAATTAAAAAATCATTATTAAGCTAATTTTAAGATTCTAACAAAAGACGCATCCCATTATTAATTTATAGTCCTAGATCTAGTGTTAGTTATAGTTTTAGTTCAACGAAATATTACTTCAACGGAACTAGAATTAACATTAAAATTACCTAAGGAGTTATGGGGAGAAGGATACGAAGGATACTGCGCGGAATGGAGAAAGAACAGAAATGTTGAGATTGGTGGAGGAGAAGGGATAGGAGATACCGAATGGGAATAAAGAGTAGGGAGAGGAAGGAGAGTATATGTACATTGGGGCGAGATCATCTGTGATTGACCATGTATTGGTGGATCAAGAAATATGGGAGAGGGTGGAAAGGTTGAAAGTGGGAGAAGAGGCTTGGAAACAGAGGGTACAAGAAATGAAAGGGTTGGAAGAGATATGAGAGATATGATGACAAACCATCTAAAAACAACCAAACAAGACTAACACCAAAAATTGTCAAAACTCAACAAAACAGCAATCAACTGTAAAATCAACTCAATCTAAAAAGATCCTAATCCGAAAGTAAACCATCCCAAAATTTATCTTAATGGCAACTCAACCCAATCACGCATTCCAAATAGAAAGCAAAATTATTAACAAAGTAATCGATCAAGGACCATCAATCAACTCATGAACTGTCTCTAAAACCAACTGATCCTGAGAAAATCTCAATATAAAAGTAAGGCAACCTAAAACTGAACTTTTTAGCATTTCGTCATGACTTTTAGTGTTTGGGTTGGGTTGCTATACCTAGCCCAAATACACTAAAACTAGAAAACAATAAAAAATGGTGGCGATAACTTAACATCATAATGGAAAGTAAGCCATCTCCAAACTTGACTTAATAGTAACCCAACCCAAACGCACTCCAACTCGAAAGCAACCGATTAAGAAAGTAATCGATCAAGGACCACCAATCAACTCATGAACTGCCTCTAAAACTAACTGAATCTGAAAAAATCTCAATATAAAAGTAAGCTAACCCAAAACTGAACTTTTTAGCATTTCATCATAACTTTTAACATTTGGGTTGGGTTGCTATACCTAGCCCAAATACACTAAAACTAGAAAACAATCAAAAATGGTGGCGATAACTTAGCGTCATAATGGAAAGTAAGCCATTTCCAAACTTGACTTAATAGCAACCAAACTCAAACGCACTCCAACTCAAAAGAAGCCGATTAAGAAAGTAATCGATCAAGGACCACCAATCAACTCATGGACTGCCTCTAAAACTAACTGAATCTGAGAAAATCATAATATAAAAGTAAGCTAACCCAAAACTGAACTTTTTAACATTTCATCATAACTTTTAGCATTTGGGTTGGGTTGCTATACTTAGCCCAAATACATTAAAACTAGAAAGCAATCAAAAATGGTGGCAATAACTTAACATCATAATGGAAAGTAAGCCATCTCCAAACTTGACTTAATAGTAACCCAACCCAAACGCACTCCAACTCGAAAGCAACCGATTAAGAAAGTAATCGATCAAGGACCACCAATCAACTCATGGACTGCCTCTAAAACTAACTGAATCTGAGAAAATCTCAATATAAAAGTAAGCTAACCCAAAACTGAACTTTTTAGCATTTCATCATAACTTTTAGCATTTGGGTTGGGTTGCTATACTTAACCCAAATGCATTAAAACTAGAAAACAATCAAAAATGGTGGCGATAACTTAACATCATAATGGAAAGTAAGCCATCTCCAAACTTGACTTAATAGTAACCCAACCCAAATGTACTCCAACTCGAAAGCAACCGATTAAGAAAGTAATCGATCAAGGACCACCAATCAACTCATGGACTGCCTCTAAAACTAACTGAACCTGAAAAAATCTCAATATAAAAGTAAGCCAACCCAAAACTGAACTTTTTAGCATTTCATCATAACTTTTAGCATTTGGGTTGCTATAGCCCAAATACATTAAAACTAGAAAGCAATCAAAAATGGTGGCGATAACTTAACGTCATAATGGAAAGTGACGCACTGAAGACGCACTGCTAAACCTAAATCTTTCTAGTACTAGGTCTAGTGTTAGTTCTAGTTTTAATTGCCGTTTAATGCTTGATTGTTGTAAATTTGTCTGAAACTAAAAGTATAACTAATACTAGACTTAGGAAGTTTTGGTATTTCTATACTTTAACTATTCAAATTATTCCAACTGGGTCAATCCCGTTGAAACCAAAAATGCTCATGATCACGTACGTTCACGTGAGTGATACAACAATTGATGTCCGCTCACGGTGGGTCACGCATGACCCATCGTGACCCGGAGGGACTCACGTAATTTGCACATCTCTACTTTGAATCCCCGTGATTACGAACATGTGTCATGGTGTTTTTCTTATGGGGAAATATGGGCATCTCTGTATGTAAAATCTAAGCGGTAATCATATCGTATAAAATTACGATGATTGAGAAAAAATAGCCACTGATCACTACATTCAATCCCTCATCTTTAGCTTGTAGTGAATCATAAGTAAAACTAGAATTAACACTAGATCTAGAATTGTAAACGGTATATTTTGAATTTATTTATTAAATTGGACTAGGATGTGTCACATATGTACCATTAGCCTTGATTGTTAGCTAATAAATCAAGAAATTAATGGGAAATGAAACAAGGGTATAAATTTCAGGATGTCATGCGATTAATTAATTATAAAGTAAATACCATAATACTTCGATATAACGGATATAACGCAAAAAATATATTATATTATTTAATTCATTATAATTATTTCTATCATTAAAGTAACTTACCTCTAAAGTATCTATATCAGTACAATTAGCCCTATTAAATAACCATGTTCCATTCGATTGGCAAATTCCTAAAGCGTACGTTTGCTGGGTCGTATTTTTGCTGTGACAAGGTAATTCAATGGTGCTATTTATTTCTAGAGGTGGCCAACAAAAGCCCATTGTGTCCAATTTAAGTGGACAATACCCTTGATCCGTCGTATTAACTAAAACCAAAACATCCGTTTCAACCACTTTTATTACATATTCAACATATCCGCTCAATTAACATTAACTAATTTAAATAACTTACCATTCGTTCGGTTCAAACTCGCACATATCGATTTTATTTGTTCGAAAATACTCTCAGAGTTGGTCATCTGAAACGAAAAAACAAAAATATTCTTAGAATCCGCTAAAAAATTGCAAACGATATCGTTTACTTCGTACATTAGTTACCGTGAAGATTTAGAATGGCTAAAGCTAAATTGTGAGAATCGATAAATTCCGAATTAAACCTCGGTATATTACATTCAAACGATTCCTACGCGTTCCGGGGATTTTTGATCTTCCACCGTTAAATTTACTAAACTGGAACAATTCCAATTTCCCATTTACCGTGACAATAAATCATGGAAATAATGTCAAAGAATTAAAACATGAATAATTACGAAGGTTTGAATCATTTCCCCGATCACGTTATTACCAAATACCGGAACGGTAATTCTTGATTATTGAATTGAACATCAAAAGCCTTTAAACCTTTCAATTCGTGCTTTTGTACGAGTATCTGCAGTAAATTTGTTTGGGTATTTATCCCGTAATAAATGAAGTGCTAGAAACTGAAAGCTTTTTGGGTTCCGTTGCAGTTTTTTGGTAGTAATTAAGGTTAGAAATTTGGAATGCATAAATATTTTAGCACATACATTTATTTTTGTGTGTTAAATAAGAATATTTAATAGTAGGATTAAGAAAATAAATAAAGTTAATGGTGAAGTTTGAGAGGAAAATTCGCGAAATATACTTTTGAAGGAACGTAGTGACCGATTCGAATAAATTTGTTTGCCACCGTTGTGGAAGCTCCGTTACACTTTCAAGGATTAAAAAGTTTAATATTGCAGAAGTTACCACAATTCCTGTTATGCGGCAAGTTTACTTTCTTATTGCAGCCTTCATTGTTTGAATAATAACTCATTTTAACTTCAGTGTGGGAATGAAAAAAAAAATTTGAAAAATAAGACATTATTGTGTCAGCTAAGAAGAGGAAGTTTTTTAGACTCAATGAAACATAAAAAATGGTGGATATAAAGAGAATATTAAATGAAATATGATGAAGGCTCAATTTAGAATAAATGAGTATATGAGTTTGAGGAGAAACTCAACAATAACTAAGAGATTTGGAACATTCTTTTTTGAAAATGCTCCTTAAATAAATAGAATGCTTCTACAAGACTTAATACTGATACATCAACAATTGTTGCATCGTCATCCGCCAAAATTAAAAGGCATTATTTAAATAAAATATTTAAAAATCTTTAACAATATTTAAAAATATTAAAAGCAATATTCTCTCATCACATTTAACGACCAAAACATAACAATTTTAATAAATGCAAACATATTTGCACAAAAAAGGGTACATAGTGTTTGTAAATATTGACCCGCGAACGAGTTTCAACATGTACTGCCATTAACATTTTCATTTAGACGATATCGAATAGCTACACTTTAATGTGCTGTAAAATGCTACCCGCCAATAAAGTTGTTTGTTATTCAACAAATCCATTTCAATTCCGATTTCTAATTTACAAACAGTTTTACATAAAACAGTATCATATACAACCATATAATTCTTAAATGTTTTGTTGAATTTAATCATCAAATTCGACCTTTAAATGTTACAAAAAGGATGATGTCCACATCGCTAATGTAACCATTCAAGCCATCCACTGCGAGTACAGCCGAGGGGATTCTTCCATTACAAAAGCCGCTGATTACTTTCCAAGTAAGTTTTGGAATATTGTTGGAGTTCTCTAGTTCTACTATTTGCGTTTTCGCTTTGCACCGTGCATTTGGGAATGAATAATCGGCTATAAATAAGGTTATCAAATTCCTAATTTCAATATTGAACCAACTGAATCCATTAAAGGGATGAACTACTGGACAATGAAACTTTGTTTGGCAGAAATATTAAATAGATGTTTATAAAATAAAGTTGGTTATTACCCACGATCAATAATAACGTCTTCTTTAATTATAACATTTCTGTTATACAGTGTTAAGTGGTTAGCATCAGAGTGATGGTAAAGATTGTAGAGGAAATAGTCAGGTGCTAATTTTCAAATCCATCTTGAGATATTCAAGTACGGTTTCGACAAATTAAAAGCACATACTTTTCTTTATACATATGAAATATTTCATTAAAATATCTTAAGATCTCAATTTTTCCCGACTTTTTTTAAAATTGCATACATTCATAAATCAACAAAAGATCTAATCGAATTCAAATATATTTATCTCAAGAACGAATTGAGATGTTCAAGTACGGTTTCGACCACATGAAAGCACATAATTTTCTTTATACACATCCAATATTTCATTAAAATATCTTAAGAACTCGATTTTTCCCGATTTTTTTTTAAATCATGCATACGTTCATAAATCAACAAAGGATCTAATTGAATTCAAATATATTTATCTCAAGAGCGAATTGAGATATTCAAGTACGGTTTCGAGCATATAAAAGTAGACACTTTTCTTTATTTATAGTCAACATCTCATTAAAATATCTTAAGAATCCCATTTTTCCCGATTTTTTAAAAATCATTTATACATTCATAAATTAACAAAAATCAAATTGACTTTAGACATATTTATCTCAAGAATGAATTGAGATATTTAGGTACGGTTTCGAGCACATAAAAGCACATACTTTTCTTTATAAACATCCAATAATTCATTAAAATATCTTAAGAACTCGATTTTTTCCGATTTTTCTTTAATCATGCATACATTCATAAATCACCAAAGGATCTAATGGAATTCAAATATATTTATCTCAAGAGCGAATTGAGATATTCAAGTACGGTTTCGAGCATATAAAAGTAGACACTTTTCTTTATTTATAGTCAACATCTCATTAAAATATCTTAAGAATCCCATTTTTCCCGATTTTTTAAAAATCATTTATACATTTATAAATTAACAAAAATCAAATTGACTTTAAACATATTTATCTCAAGAATGAATTGAGATATTTAGGTACGGTATCGAGCACATAAAAGCACATACTTTTCTTTATAAACATCCAATAATTCATTAAAATATCTTAAGAACCCGATTTTTTCCGATTTTTCTTTAATCATGCATACATTCACAAATCACCAAAGGATCTTATGGAATTCAAATATGTTTATCTCAAGAACGATTTGAGATATTCAAGTACGGTTTCGACCACATGAAAGCACATAATTTTCTTTATACACATCCAATATTTCATTAAAATATCTTAAGAACTCGATTTTTCCCGATTTTTTTTTTAAATCATGCATACGTTCATAAATCAACAAAGGGTCTAATTGAATTCAAATATATTTATCTCAAGAGCGAATTGTGATATTCAAGTACGGTTTCGAGCATATAAAAGTAGACACTTTCTTCATTTATAGTCAACATCTCATTAAAATATCTTAAGAATCCCATTTTTTCCGATTTTTTAAAAATCATTTATACACTCATAAATTAACAAAAATCAAATTGACTTTAGACATATTTATCTCAAGAATGAATTGAGATATTTAGGTACGGTTTCGAGCACATAAAAGCACATACTTTTCTTTATAAACATCCAATAATTCATTAAAATATCTTAAGAATTCGATTTTTTCCGATTTTTCTTTAATCATGCGTACATTCATAAATCACCAAAGGATCTAATGGAATTCAAATATATTTATCTCAAGAACGAATTGAGATATTTAAGTACGATTTCGACCACATGAAAGCACATAATTTTCTTTATACACATCCAATATTTCATTAAAATATCTTAAGAACTCGATTTTTCCCGATTTTTTTTTTAAATCATGCATACGTTCATAAATCAACAAAGGATCTAATTGAATTCAAATATATTTATCTCAAGAGCGAATTATGATATTCAAGTACGGTTTCGAGCATATAAAAGTAGACACTTTTCTTCATTTATAGTCAACATCTCATTAAAATATCTTAAGAATCCCATTTTTCCCGATTTTTTAAATATCATTTATACATTCATAAATTAACAAAAATCAAATAGATTTTAGACATATTTATCTCAAGAATGAATTGAGATATTTAGGTACGGTTTCGAGCACATAAAAGCACATACTTTTCATTATAAACATCCAATAATTCATTAAAATATCTTAAGAACTCGATTTTTTTTCGATTTTTCTTTAATCATGCATACATTCATAAATCACCAAAGGATCTAATGGAATTCAAATATATTTATCTCAAGAACGAATTGAGATATTCAAGTACGCTTTCGACCACATGAAAGCACATAATTTTCTTTATACACATCCAATATTTCATTAAAATATCTTAAGAACTCGATTTTTCCCGATTTTTTTTAAATCATGCATACGTTCATAAATCAACAAAGGATCTAATTGAATTCAAATATATTTATCTCAAGAGCGAATTGTGATATTCAAGTACGGTTTCGAGCATATAAAAGTAGACACTTTTCTTTATTTATAGTCAACATCTCATTAAAATATCTTAAGAATCCCATTTTTCCGATTTTTTAAAAATCATTTATACATTCATAAATTAACAAAAATCAAATTGACTTTAGACATATTCATCTCAAGAATGAATTGAGATATTTAGGTACGGTATCGAGCACATAAAAGCACATACTTTTCTTTATAAACATCCAATAATTCATTAAAATATCTTAAGAACTCGATTTTTTCCGATTTTTCTTTAATCATGCATACATTCACAAATCACCAAAGGATCTAATTGAATTCAAATATATTTATCTCAAGAGCGAATTATGGTATTCAAGTACGGTTTCGAGCATATAAAAGTAGACACTTTTCTTCATTTATAGTCAACATCTCATTAAAATATCTTAAGAATCCCATTTTTCCCGATTTTTTAAATATCATTTATACATTCATAAATTAACAAAAATCAAATTGACTTTAGACATATTTATCTCAAAAACGAATTGAGATATTCAAGTACGGTTTCGAGCATATGAAAGTAGACACTTTTCTTTATTTATATTCAACATCTCATTAAAATATCTTAAGAATCCCATTTTTCCCGATTTTTTAAAAATCATTTATACATTCATAAATTAACAAAAATCAAATTGACTTCAGACATATTCATCTCAAGAATGAATTGAGATATTTAGGTACGGTATCGAGCACATAAAAGCACATACTTTTCTTTATAAACATCCAATAATTCATTAAAATATCTTAAGAACTCGATTTTTTCCGATTTTTCTTTAATCATGCATACATTCATAAATCACCAAAGGATCTAATGGAATTCAAATATATTTATCTCAAGAACGAATTGAGATATTCAAGTACGGTTTCGACCACATGAAAGCACATAATTTTCTTTATACACATCCAATATTTCATTAAAATATCTTAAGAACTCGATTTTTCCCGATTTTTTTTTTTAAATCATGCATACGTTCATAAATCAACAAAGGATCTAATTGAATTCAAATATATTTATCTCAAAAGCGAATTGAGATATTCAAGTACGGTTTCGAGCATATAAAAGTAGACACTTTTCTTTATTTATAGTCAACATCTTATTAAAATATCTTAAGAATCCCATTTTTTCCGATTTTTTAAAAATCATTTATACATTCATAAATTAACAAAAATCAAATTGACTTTAGACATATTTGTCTCAAGAATGAAATGAGATATTTAGGTACGGTTTCGAGCACATAAAAGCACATACTTTTCTTTATAAACATCCAATAATTCATTAAAATATCTTAAGAACTCGATTTTTTCCGATTTTTCTTTAATCATGCATACATTCATAAATCACCAAAGGATCTAATGGAATTCAAATATATTTATTTCAAGAACGAATTGAGATATTCAAGTACGGTTTCGACCACATGAAAGCACATAATTTTCTTTATACACATCCAATATTTCATTAAAATATCTTAAGTACTCGATTTTTTCCGATTTTTCCTTAATCATGCATACATTCATAAATCACCAAAGGATCTAATGGAATTCAAATATATTTATCTCAAGAACGAATTGAGATATTCAAGTACGGTTTCGACCACATGAAAGCACATAATTTTCTTTATACACATCCAATATTTCATTAAAATATCTTAAGAACTCGATTTTTCCCGATTTTTTTTTAAATCATGCATACGTCCATAAATCAACAAAGGATCTAATTGAATTCAAATATATTTATCTCAAGAGCGAATTGAGATATTCAAGTACGGTTTCGAGCATATAAAAGTAGACACTTTTCTTTATTTATAGTCAACATTTCATTAAAATATCTTAAGAATCCCATTTTTTCCGATTTTTTAAAAATCATTTATACATTCATAAATTAACAAAAATCAAATTGACTTTAGACATATTTGTCTCAAGAATGAAATGAGATATTTAGGTACGGTTTCGAGCACATAAAAGCACATACTTTTCTTTATAAACATCCAATAATTCATTAAAATATCTTAAGAACTCGATTTTTTCCGATTTTTCTTTAATCATGCATACGTTCATAAATCACCAAAGGATCTAATGGAATTCAAATATATTTATCTCAAGAACGAATTGAGATATTCAAGTACGGTTTCGACCACATGAAAGCACATAATTTTCTTTATACACATCCAATATTTCATTAAAATATCGTAAGAACTCGATTTTTCCCGATTTTTTTTTTAAATCATGCATACGTTCATAAATCAACAAAGGATCTAATTGAATTAAAATATATTTATCTCAAGAGCGAATTGAGATATTCAAGTACGGTTTCGAGCATATAAAAGTAGACACTTTTCTTTATTTATAGTCAACATCTCATTAAAATATCTTAAGAATCCCATTTTTTCCGATTTTTTAAAAATCATTTATACATTCATAAATTAACAAAAATCAAATTGACTTTAGACATATTTATCTCAAGAATGAATTGAGATATTTAGGTACGGTTTCGAGCACATAAAAGCACATACTTTTCTTTATAAACATCCAATAATTCATTAAAATATCTTAAGAACTCGATTTTTTCCGATTTTTCTTTAATCATGCATACATTCATAAATCACCAAAGGATCTAATGGAATTCAAATATATTTATCTCAAGAACGAATTGAGATATTCAAGTACGGTTTCGAGCATATGAAAGCACATAATTTTCTTTATACACATCCAATATTTCATTAAAATATCTTAAGAACTCGATTTTTTCCGATTTTTCTTTAATCATGCATACATTCATAAATCACCAAAGGATCTAATTGAATTCAAATATATTTATCTAAAGAGCAAATTGAGATATTCAAGTACGGTTTCGAGCATATGAAAGTAGACACTTTTCTTCATTTATAGTCAACATCTCATTAAAATATCTTAAGAATCCCATTTTTCCCGATTTTTTAAATATCATTTATACATTCATAAATTAACAAAAATCAAATTGACTTTAGACATATTTATCTCAAGAATGAATTGAGATATTTAGGTACGGTTTCGAGCACATCCAATAATTCGTTAAAATATCTTAAGAACTCGATTTTTCCCGATTTTTTTTTAAATCATGCATACGTTCATAAATCAACAAAGGATCTAATTGAATTAAAATATATTTATCTCAAGGGCGAATTGAGATATTCAAGTACGGTTTCGAGCATATAAAAGTAGACGCTTTTCTTTATTTATAGTTAACATCTCATTAAAATATCTTAAGAATCCCATTTTTCCCGATTTTTTAAATATCATTTATACATTCATAAATTAACAAAAATCAAATTGACTTTAAACATATTTATCTCAAGAATGAATTGAGATATTTAGGTACGGTTTCGAGCACATAAAAGCACATACTTTTCTTCATAAACATCCAATAATTCATTAAAATATCTTAAGAACTCGATTTTTTCCGATTTTTCTTTAATCATGCATACATTCATAAATCACCAAAGGATCTAATGGAATTCAAATATATTTATATTAAGAACGAATTGAGATATTTAAGTACGGTTTCGACCACATGAAAGCACATAATTTTCTTTATACACATCCAATATTTCATTAAAATATCTTAAGAACTCGATTTTTCCCGATTTTTTTTTTAAATCATGCATACGTTCATAAATCAACAAAGGATCTAATTGAATTCAAATATATTTATCTCAAGAGCGAATTATGATATTCAAGTACGGTCTCGAGCATATAAAAGTAGACACTTTTCTTCATTTATACTCAACATCTCATTAAAATATCTTAAGAATCCCATTTTTCCCGATTTTTTAAATATCATTTATACATTCATAAATTAACAAAAATCAAATTGACTTTAGACATATTTATCTCAAGAATGAATTGAGATATTTAGGTACGGTTTCGAGCACATAAAAGCACATACTTTTCTTTATAAACATCCAATAATTCATTAAAATATCTTAAGGGCTCGATTTTTCCCGATTTTTCTTTAATCATGCATATATTCATAAATCACCAAAGGATCTAATGGAATTCAAATATATTTATCTCAAGAACGAATTGAGATATTTAAGTACGGTTTCGAGCATATGAAAGCACATAATTTTTTTTATACACATCCAATATTTCATTAAAATATCTTAAGAACTCGATTTTTCCCGATTTTTCTTTAATCATGCACACATTCATAAATCAACAAAAGATCTAATTGAATTCAAATATATTTATCTCAAGAGCGAATTGAGATATTCAAGTACGGTTTCGACCATATGAAAGTAGACACCTTTCTTTATTTACAATCAACATCTCATTAAAATATCTTAAGAATCCCATTTTTCCCGATTTTTTTAAAATCATTTATACATTCATAAATTAACAAAAATTCAAATCGGCTTTAGGCATATTTATCTCAAGAACGAATTGAGATATTTAGGTACGGTTTCGAGCACATAAAAGCACATACTTTTCTTTATAAACATCCAATAATTCATTAAAATATCTTAAGAACTCGATTTTCCCGATTTTATTTTAATCATGCATACATTCATAAATCAACAAAAAATCTAATGGAATTCAAATATATTTATCTCAAGAATGAATTGAGATATTCAAGTACGGTTTCGAGCACATGAAAGTAGACACCTTTCTTTATCTACAACCAATATCTCATTAAAATATCTTAAGAATTCGATTTTTCCCGACTTTTTCAAATAATGCATAAATTCCTAAATCAACAAAAAATCTAATTAAGTTCCAACATTTTTATCTCAAGAATGAATTGAAATATTTAGGTACGGCTTGAATATCATAAAAGCATATACTTTGCTTTATATATAACTAATATTACATTAAAATATCTTAAGAATTCAATTCTCCCGATTTTAGTTTTTTGTTGAGCAGTTGAAATTTAACTTCTGTAACTTGCAACACAAAAATAATTATTGATAATACTGAATTAAGTGTGACACGAGCGAATATCTTCAAAAGACTTAAAATAAATGATTTTTTAAACAATTTTAATTTCATAGGTACGAAAAGAAGTGGATCTTTTTATGAAGAATAAACGTAAATATTTCGATGGTTTCTGTTCTCGTGTTTGTTTTCAAACATCATTTCTCAAATGTTAGTCTTTGTCTAAAATCTATTCCTCGAATTTGTAAATATTTATAACGGCGATGACGACGGTTTTGATGATGGTTATGTTTGGAATGTATTCGTGGAAGTTTAAAAAAATAAAATACGATTTTTTTGGGAGACAGCATGAAAACAAGAAATAATTTGCTATAAAAAATGATCGATGTACCAAAAAAAAAAAAAAAAGACGTGATAGTTATAATATAATATAAATATTTAGACTACGGTTATAAAACGTTTTGGAAAAAAATATATTAAAATATTCCAAATATTTAGTGAAAAGCAAATTTTCATTTTCTTTAACAATAAAAGTAATAATAATAAAATATTTTAAAATAAAATGATATCCGGAAAAATGTATTATTTCGAATAGATATGGAATTATGCCAAAAAAAATTTATACTTGTAAATTACGATATAAAATTTCCCGCACATCCCAATAACAAACGTTTATGATTTTATAAATTATTATTCTAACGTAAACGGAACTAGGCCGTTAAATCTAAATTTTCGAAATTTAACGATGTTGTAGAAATGCGCGAATTACCCGGATTGATACATGCACCCATTTGAATAGATAAATTTAGATATACAAAATTTACTCGATACGTTTACATTTTGCATCACCACTTCTTACTTAACACAGCTCAAGTCATATTTTTTCCAACAAAAGATTTATTTGAATCGTTTAAAGAAGAATTATTGATCCTTTAACTATAACAAATAATAATTTCCTGTACCATAAAATTTATAGACATCAAAGGATGTTTGAAATTAGCGAAAGCATTACAACAGTATATGCAAATAATATATCAATTTGATGCAAATTGGCTGAAAAACGTCGTTTGCAGATGAAGATCCAACCTTCAATTTGATATGCAAGTCATTTCTTCATTGATAAAAATAAGACATACATCTTTCAAATTTTATCATTTTTTTTGTCAAATTTCTTAAATATAAATAACTTTTGGAATCCTTTTTTTTACCAATTATTGATTAGAGATTTAAAAAATTTACTTTTCGTGATATTATATTTATTTATTCCAAACTAATTTCGAGCCTTCCTCTTCTTCAGTAGAAGCGTAATTATTTGGTTCTTTCTTGTCCAATAATTACATTTCTACTGAAGAAGAGCAAGGCTCGAAACTATTGGACAAGAAAGAACCAAATAATTACGTTTCTACTGAAGAAGAGGAAGGCTCGAAACTAGTTTGGAATAAATAAATATAACTAATATCACCAAAAGTAAATTTTTTAAACCTCTACATTTCTTAAACATTAAAAACACATCATCCTTTAACATTTCTTAGGTGGAATTAATTCCAATTTGAAACAACGATTTATACAGCATTTGAAAGAAGAAGCTTCAACCTTCAATTTGATACACAACTCATATCTTCATTTTCAAAAATAAGAAATCAACGATCTTTCAAATTTTATCATATTTTTTATCATTCTACTACAACGTCAAAATTACATCATCCTTTAACATATCTTAAGCGAAATCGATTTCTAAACTGAAACAACGAGTTATACATCATTTGAAAGATGAAAGTTCAACCTTCAATTTGATATACAAGTCATTTCTTCATTTTCAAAAATACGACATACAAGATCTTTCTAATTTTGTTTGATTTTATTAAAACGTCGAAAACACGTCATCTTTTAACATTTCTTAGGTGCAATCAATTTCAATTCGAAAAAACGAGTTATACATCATTTGAAAGATGAAAGTTCAACCTTCAATCTGATATACAAGTCATTTCTGCATTTTCAAAAACAAAACGTACAAGATTTTTCTAATTCTATCTGATTTTATTAAAATGTCGACAATACATCATCCTTTAACATTTCTTAGGTGCAATCAATTTCAATTCGAAAAAACGAGTTATACATCATTTGAAAGATGAAAGTTCAACCTTCAATCTGATATACAAGTCATTTCTTCATTTTCATAAATAAGTCATCCAAGATCTATCGAATTTCACCTGATTCTATTAAAACTTTAAAAACACATTATCCTTAAACATTTCTTAAGCTAAATCGATTTCAAATTGAAATAACGAGTCATACATCATTTAAAAGATGAAAGTTCAACCTTCAATCTGATATACAAGTCATTTCTTCATTTTCATAAATAAGACATCCAAGATCTATCGAATTTCACCTGATTCTATTAAAACTTCAAAAACACTTTATCCTTAAACATTTCTTAAGCTAAATCGATTTCAAATTGAAATAACGAGTCATACATCATTTGAAAGATGAAAGTTCAACCTTCAATTTGATATACAAGTCATTTCTTCATTTTCAAAAACAAAACGTACAAGATTTTTCTAATTCTATCTGATTTTATTAAAATGTCGAAAATACATCATCTTTTAACATTTCTTAGGTGCAATCAATTTCAATTCGAAAAAACGAGTTATACATCATTTGAAAGATGAAAGTTCAACTTTCAATTTGATATACAAGTCATTTCTTCATTTTCATAAATAAGTCATCCAAGATCTATCGAATTTCACCTGATTCTATTAAAACTTCAAAAACACATTATCCTTAAACATTTCTTAAGCTAAATCGATTTCAAATTGAAATAACGAGTCATACATCATTTAAAAGATGAAAGTTCAACCTTCAATCTGATATACAAGTCATTTCTTCATTTTCATAAATAAGACATCCAAGATCTATCGAATTTCACCTGATTCTATTAAAACTTCAAAAACACTTTATCCTTAAACATTTCTTAAGCTAAATCGATTTCAAATTGAAATAACGAGTCATACATCATTTGAAAGATGAAAGTTCAATCTTCAATTTGATATACAAGTCATTTCTTCATTTTCAAAAACAAAACGTACAAGATTTTTCTAATTCTATCTGATTTTATTAAAATGTCAAAAACACATCATCCTTTAACATTTCTTCGGTGCAATCGATTTTAAATTGAAACAATGAGTTATATATCATTTGAAAGATGAAAAGTCAATCTTCAATTTGGTATATAAGTCATTTCGTCATTTTCAAAAATAAGACATCCAAGATTTATCGAATTTCATCTGATTCTATTAAAACTTCAAAAACACTTTATCCTTAAACATTTCTTAAGCTAAATCGATTTCAAATTGAAATTACGAGTTATATATCATTTGAAAGATGAAAGTTCAACCTTCAATCTGTTATACAAGTCATTTCTTCATTTTCAAAAACAAAACGTACAAGATTTTTCTAATTCTATCTGATTTTATTAAAATGTCGAAAATACATAATCCTTTAACATTTCTTAGGTGCAATCAATTTCAATTCGAAAAAACGAGTTATACATCATTTGAAAGATGAAAGTTCAACCTTCAATCTGATATACAAGTCATTTCTTCATTTTCATAAATAAGGCATCCAAGATCTTTTTAAGTTCATCTGATTCTATTAAAATGTCAAAAACACATCATCCTTTAACATTTCTTCGGTGCAATCGATTTTAAATTGAAACAATGAGTTATATATCATTTGAAAGATGAAAGGTCAATCTTCAATTTGGTATATAAGTCATTTCGTCATTTTCAAAAATAAGACATCCAAGATTTATCGAATTTCATCTAATTCTATTAAAACTTCAAAAACACTTTATCCTTAAACATTTCTTAAGCTAAATCGATTTCAAATTGAAATAACGAGTTATACATCATTTGAAAGATGAAAGTTCAACCTTCAATTTAATATACAACTTATTTCTTCATTTTCATAGATAAGACATCCAAAATCTTTCCAATTTTATCTGATTCTATTAAAAAGCCAAAAACACCTCATACTTTAACATTTCTTAGGTGAAACGGATTTCAAATTGAAACAACAAGTTATACATCATTTTAAAGATGAAAGTTTAACCTTCAGTTTGCTATACAAATAATTTCTTCATTTTCAAAAATAAGACATCCAAGACCTTTCCAATTTTATCTAATATTAAATCGTTAGAAATCAAAAAAATGACCCAAACAATCGAATTGATCTTTTCGTCTTAATAGATAATTTCTTCATAAGATTTATTTGAATCGTTTAAAGTAGAATTATTGATCCTCAAACTATAACAAATAATAATTTCCGGCACCATAAAATTTATAGACATCAAAGGATGTTTGAAATTAGCGAAAGCATAACAATATATCAATTGGGGGTAGATCCTTTTAAAAATACATCGTAACTCGATATCATCTTAAGAAATTGAAATATTATTGTTTTTAAAAAGTAATTCTTTGTATATAATTGCGATCTACATATTTAACAAAACCAATTCTGAGAATATACCATTAAATGGATAATGTATTTGTATAGTAGGGGAACTGAGGAGAGATTATTTTTAAACCTATATCCTACAAGCGTATTCGAAGGTGATGTAATCGAACTGTAAGATTAAATCATTCCCTTAATTTAATTTAAAGTCAAAATATCCAGTTAAACGCACACTTTTGTATCCTCTTCTAATTAGCGTTATATTGAATGATTTTATTGTCGCTATAATTTGTTGAAGCTCAAAGCAATTTTAAATAATTTTGTGTATTGCAAAGTATTTTTATTTTTATTACGAACCAACTTCGTTGTTGATTGTTTCGGCCAATTTCAAGGTCCTAATCCGGTGATTGAATTTCACAATTGTGAAAAGCGTGAAATCCCATGGTCGACTCTGCCTTGTCAGCTTTACAAGTTTTCGTCGACCCATTTTAACCTAGCTTACCACTCACTATCTGGTATTGATTGTTTCTTCACTAAAAAAGTTCGTTCATGGCGTGAAATGATTGAAAAAGTTTCTATACCTTAAATAGACTTTGGCAAAATAATTCTGAGACAATCATATCGACTTGTGTTTATTGGTTCAATCCATTTTTTCAGCCCGTAAATTTTGTTAGTTATCTACAATTTCATTGATTTGTTGATAGTTTTGGAAATGTTTTTCAATTCAGGTAGATTATACCATAAATTGTCATAGTATGAAGATAATTAGTTGCAAAAAAAAGTATAAATAGATACAAGGAAAGTTTCAAGATTGAAAGATATGATGCTGAATTTATTTATTGTGATTCTTACAAGGAATTGAAAAAATTATCAATTAAATGCGATAAGATCAGGTCGATCGTTTGGGTCATTCTTGTCTTATCGTATGAAATATAGTCGAGAAATTTGATGTTTTAGAAATATAATGTTAAGCATTTCTAACAAGAAAATATGAACCATCACAAATATTTAAATCAAATATTGTACTACCTCCCTATTAGAAAAACTGACGAGGGTTGGATCTCATCTTATTTGACGAACTGCGGATGATCGTCTGAAAATACATTCTACCTTCGACGAGATTTTAGAATATATTCCCCTGCTTATATAAAGCAGAAAGTGACCTTCCAAAGATAATATCAGTGTCAACTTCATATTTAAGAAGACAATCGCAAATTTATTAATTACTGTAAACAATACTAAGGGTCGGTTTATTCACCTTTGGCTAAATTTAACAATCGGATATTTACCATGGTTACAGTAACCATGGAAAGTGTCCAGTAGTTAAATTTAACCAAAGGTGGATAAACCGGCACTAAATAAATTAAAACATGGGTAAACAAACATTTTAAATAAAGCTAAGTTTTTTGGGGACGAAAGAGATGATACAATTTAAAAGATCGTGGATGTGTGCTGAACTGGTTGCTTCAATTTGAAATCGATTTCACCTAAGAAATGTTAAAGGATAATGTGTTTTTGACGTTTTAGTAGATTCATGAAAAGATGAAAAAATTTGAAAGATCGTGGATATGTTATACTTGAAAATGAAGAAATGACTTTTATGTCAAATCGAAGCTAAAAGTTTCCTTTTTTAAGTGATGTATAACTCGTTATTTCAATTTGAAATCAAATCCACCTAAGAAATGTTAAATGATGATGTGTTTTCGACATTTTAGTAGAATGTCGAAAAGAATGATCAAATTTGAAAGATCGAGTAGGGTTTATTTTTAAAAATAAAGAAATGTATATCAAATTGAAGATTGAACCTTCCTCTTTCAAATGATGTATAACTTGTTATTCCAATTTGAAGTCAATTCCGCTTAAGAAATGTTAAAAGATGATGTGTCTTTTATTTTTATTTGAATTCGATTAGATCTTTTGTTGATTTATGAATGTATGCTTGATTTAAAAATATCGGGAAAAATCGAATTCTTAAGATATTTTAATGAGATGTTGGTTATAGATAAAGAAAGGTATCTACTTTCATGTGATCGAAATCGTATTTCAATATCTCAATTCGTTCTTGAGATAAATATATTTGAATTCGATTAGATCTTTTGTTGATTTATAAATGTATGCATGATTTAAAAAAATCGGGAAAAATCGAATTTTTAAGATATTTTAATGAGATGTTGGTTATAGATAAAGAAAGGTATCTACTTTCATGTGATCGAAATCGTATTTCAATATCTCAATTCGTTCTTGAGATAAATATATTTGAATTCGATTAGATCTTTTGTTGATTTATAAATGTATGCATGATTTAAAAAAATCGGGAAAAATCGAATTCTTAAGATATTTTAATGAGATGTTGGTTATATAGATAAAGAAAGGTATCTACTTTCATGCGATCGAAATTGTATTTCAATATCTCAATTCGTTCTTGAGATAAATATATTTGAATTCGATTAGATCTTTTGTTGATTTATAAATGTATGCATCATTTAAAAAAATCGGGAAAAATCGAATTCTTAAGATATTTTAATGAGATGTTGGTTATATAGATAAAGAAAGGTATCTACTTTCATGCGATCGAAATTGTATTTCAATATCTCAATTCGTTCTTGAGATAAATATATTTGAATTCGATTAGATCTTTTGTTGATTTATGAATGTATGCTTGATTTAAAAATATCGAGAAAAATCGAATTCTTAAGATATTTTAATGAGATGTTGGTTATATAGATAAAGAAAGGTATCTACTTTCATGCGATCGAAATTGTATTTCAATATCTCAATTCGTTCTTGAGATAAATATATTTGAATTCGATTAGATCTTTTGTTGATTTATGAATGTATGCATGATTTAAAAAAATCGGGAAAAATCGAATTCTTAAGATATTTTAATGAGATGTTGGTTATATAGATAAAGAAAGGTATCTACTTTCATGCGATCGAAATTGTATTTCAATATCTCAATTCGTTCTTGAGATAAATATATTTGAATTCGATTACATCTTTTGTTGATTTATGAATGTATGCTTGATTTAAAAATATCGAGAAAAATCGAATTCTTAAGATATTTTAATGAGATCTTGGTTATAGATAAAGAAAGGTGTCTACTTTCATGTGATCGAAATCGTATTTCAATATCTCAATTCGTTCTTGAGATAAATATATTTGAATTCGATTAGATCTTTTGTTGATTTATGAATGTATGCATGATTTAAAAAAATCGGGAAAAATCGAATTCTTAAGATATTTTAATGAGATGTTGGTTATATAGATAAAGAAAGGTATCTACTTTCATGCGATCGAAATTGTATTTCAATATCTCAATTCGTTCTTGAGATAAATATATTTGAATTCGATTAGATCTTTTGTTGATTTATAAATGTATGCATGATTTAAAAAAATCGGGAAAAATCGAATTCTTAAGATATTTTAATGAGATGTTGGTTATAGATAAAGAAAGGTGTCTACTTTCATGTGATCGAAATCGTATTTCAATATCTCAATTCGTTCTTGAGATAAATATATTTGAATTCGATTAGATCTTTTGTTGATTTATAAATGTATGCATGATTCAAAAAAAATCGGGAAAAATCGAATTCTTAAGATATTTTAATGAGATGTTGGTTATAGATAAAGAAAGGTGTCTACTTTCATGTGATCGAAATCGTATTTCAATATCTCAATTAGTTCTTGAGATAAATATATTTGAATTCGATTAGATCTTTTGTTGATTTATGAATGTATGCTTGATTTATAAATATCGAGAAAAATCGAATTCTTAAGATATTTTAATGAGATGTTGGTTATAGATAAAGAAAGGTGTCTACTTTCATGTGATCGAAATCGTATTTCAATATCTCAATTAGTTCTTGAGGTAAATATATTTGAATTCGATTAGATCTTTTGTTGATTTATAAATGTATGCATGATTTAAAAAAATCGGGAAAAATCGAATTCTTAAGATATTTTAATGAGATGTTGGTTATAGATAAAGAAAGGTGTCTACTTTCATGTGATCGAAATCGTATTTCAATATCTCAATTCGTTCTTGAGGTAAATATATTTGAATTCGATTAGGTCTTTTGTTGATTTATAAATGTATGCATGATTTAAAAAAATCGGGAAAAATCGAATTCTTAAGATATTTTAATGAGATGTTGGTTATAGATAAAGAAAGGTGTCTACTTTCATGTGATCGAAATCGTATTTCAATATCTCAATTCGTTCTTGAGGTAAATATATTTGAATTCGATTAGGTCTTTTGTTGATTTATAAATGTATGCATGATTTAAAAAAATCGGGAAAAATCGAATTCTTAAGATATTTTAATGAGATGTTGGTTATAGATAAAGAAAGGTGTCTACTTTCATGTGATCGAAATCGTATTTCAATATCTCAATTCGTTCTTGAGGTAAATATATTTGAATTCGATTAGGTCTTTTGTTGATTTATAAATGTATGCATGATTTAAAAAAATCGGGAAAAATCGAATTCTTAAGATATTTTAATGAGATGTTGGTTATAGATAAAGAAAGGTGTCTACTTTCATGTGATCGAAATCGTATTTCAATATCTCAATTCGTTCTTGAGGTAAATATATTTGAATTCGATTAGGTCTTTTGTTGATTTATAAATGTATGCATGATTTAAAAAAATCGGGAAAAATCGAATTCTTAAGATATTTTAATGAGATGTTGTTTATAGATAAAGAAAGGTGTCTACTTTCATGTGATCGAAATCGTATTTCAATATCTCAATTCGTTCTTGAGATAAATATATTTGAATTCGATTAGATCTTTTGTTGATTTATGAATGTATGCATGATTTAAAAAAATCGGGAAAAATCGAATTCTTAAGATATTTTAATGAGATGTTGGTTATAGATAAAGAAAGGTGTCTACTTTCATGCGATCGAAATTGTATTTCAATATCTCAATTCGTTCTTGAGATAAATATATTTGAATTCGATTAGATCTTTTGTTGATTTATGAATGTATGCTTGATTTAAAAATATCGAGAAAAATCGAATTCTTAAGATATTTTAATGAGATCTTGGTTATAGATAAAGAAAGGTGTCTACTTTCATGTGATCGAAATCGTATTTCAATATCTCAATTCGTTCTTGAGGTAAATATATTTGAATTCGATTAGGTCTTTTGTTGATTTATAAATGTATGCATGATTTAAAAAAATCGGGAAAAATCGAATTCTTAAGATATTTTAATGAGATGTTGGTTATAGATAAAGAAAGGTGTCTACTTTCATGTGATCGAAATCGTATTTCAATATCTCAATTCGTTCTTGAGGTAAATATATTTGAATTCGATTAGGTCTTTTGTTGATTTATAAATGTATGCATGATTTAAAAAAATCGGGAAAAATCGAATTCTTAAGATATTTTAATGAGATGTTGGTTATAGATAAAGAAAGGTGTCTACTTTCATGTGATCGAAATCGTATTTCAATATCTCAATTCGTTCTTGAGGTAAATATATTTGAATTCGATTAGGTCTTTTGTTGATTTATAAATGTATGCATGATTTAAAAAAATCGGGAAAAATCGAATTCTTAAGATATTTTAATGAGATGTTGTTTATAGATAAAGAAAGGTGTCTACTTTCATGTGATCGAAATCGTATTTCAATATCTCAATTCGTTCTTGAGATAAATATATTTGAATTCGATTAGATCTTTTGTTGATTTATGAATGTATGCATGATTTAAAAAAATCGGGAAAAATCGAATTCTTAAGATATTTTAATGAGATGTTGGTTATAGATAAAGAAAGGTGTCTACTTTCATGCGATCGAAATTGTATTTCAATATCTCAATTCGTTCTTGAGATAAATATATTTGAATTCGATTAGATCTTTTGTTGATTTATGAATGTATGCTTGATTTAAAAATATCGAGAAAAATCGAATTCTTAAGATATTTTAATGAGATCTTGGTTATAGATAAAGAAAGGTGTCTACTTTCATGTGATCGAAATCGTATTTCAATATCTCAATTTGTTCTTGAGATAAATATATTTGAATTCGATTAGATCTTTTGTTGATTCATGAATGTATGCATGGTTTAAAAAAATCGGGAAAAATCGAATTCTTAAGATATTTTAATGAGATGTTGGTTATATAGATAAAGAAAGGTATCTACTTTCATGCGATCGAAATCGTATTTCAATATCTCAATTCGTTCTTGAGGTAAATATATTTGAATTCGATTAGATCTTTTGTTGATTTATAAATGTATGCATCATTTAAAAAAATCGGGAAAAATCGAATTCTTAAGATTTTTTAATGAGATGTTGGTTATAGATAAAGAAAGGTATCTACTTTCATGTGATCGAAATCGTATTTCAATATCTCAATTCGTTCTTGAGATAAATATATTTGAATTCGATTGGATCTTTTGTTGATTTATGAATGTATGCTTGATTTATAAATATCGAGAAAAATCGAATTCTTAAGATATTTTAATGAGATGTTGATTATAGATAAAGAAAGGTGTCTACTTTCATGTGATCGAAATCGTATTTCAATATCTCAATTCGTTCTTGAGATGAATATATTTGAATTCGATTAGATCTTTTGTTGATTTATAAATGTATGCATGATTCAAAAAAAATCGGGAAAAATCGAATTCTTAAGATATTTGAATGAGATGTTGGTTATAGATAAAGAAAGGTGTCTACTTTCATGTGATCGAAATCGTATTTCAATATCTCAATTCGTTCTTGAGATAAATATATTGAATTCGAATAGATCTTTTGTTGATTTATGAATGTATGCATGATTTAAAAAAATCGGGAAAAATCGAATTCTTAAGATATTTTAATGAGATGTTGGTTATAGATAAAGAAAGGTGTCTACTTTCATGTGATCGAAATCGTATTTCAATATCTCAATTCGTTCTTGAGGTAAATATATTTGAATTCGATTAGGTCTTTTGTTGATTTATAAATGTATGCATGATTTAAAAAAATCGGGAAAAATCGAATTCTTAAGATATTTTAATGAGATGTTGTTTATAGATAAAGAAAGGTGTCTACTTTCATGTGATCGAAATCGTATTTCAATATCTCAATTCGTTCTTGAGATAAATATATTTGAATTCGATTAGATCTTTTGTTGATTTATGAATGTATGCATGATTTAAAAAAATCGGGAAAAATCGAATTCTTAAGATATTTTAATGAGATGTTGGTTATATAGATAAAGAAAGGTATCTACTTTCATGCGATCGAAATTGTATTTCAATATCTCAATTCGTTCTTGAGATAAATATATTTGAATTCGATTAGATCTTTTGTTGATTTATGAATGTATGCTTGATTTAAAAATATCGAGAAAAATCGAATTCTTAAGATATTTTAATGAGATCTTGGTTATAGATAAAGAAAGGTGTCTACTTTCATGTGATCGAAATCGTATTTCAATATCTCAATTTGTTCTTGAGATAAATATATTTGAATTCGATTAGATCTTTTGTTGATTCATGAATGTATGCATGGTTTAAAAAAATCGGGAAAAATCGAATTCTTAAGATATTTTAATGAGATGTTGGTTATATAGATAAAGAAAGGTATCTACTTTCATGCGATCGAAATCGTATTTCAATATCTCAATTCGTTCTTGAGGTAAATATATTTGAATTCGATTAGATCTTTTGTTGATTTATAAATGTATGCATCATTTAAAAAAATCGGGAAAAATCGAATTCTTAAGATTTTTTAATGAGATGTTGGTTATAGATAAAGAAAGGTATCTACTTTCATGTGATCGAAATCGTATTTCAATATCTCAATTCGTTCTTGAGATAAATATATTTGAATTCGATTGGATCTTTTGTTGATTTATGAATGTATGCTTGATTTATAAATATCGAGAAAAATCGAATTCTTAAGATATTTTAATGAGATGTTGGTTATAGATAAAGAAAGGTGTCTACTTTCATGTGATCGAAATCGTATTTCAATATCTCAATTCGTTCTTGAGATGAATATATTTGAATTCGATTAGATCTTTTGTTGATTTATAAATGTATGCATGATTCAAAAAAAATCGGGAAAAATCGAATTCTTAAGATATTTTAATGAGATGTTGGTTATAGATAAAGAAAGGTGTCTACTTTCATGTGATCGAAATCGTATTTCAATATCTCAATTCGTTCTTGAGGTAAATATATTTGAATTCGATTAGGTCTTTTGTTGATTTATAAATGTATGCATGATTTAAAAAAATCGGGAAAAATCGAATTCTTAAGATATTTTAATGAGATGTTGTTTATAGATAAAGAAAGGTGTCTACTTTCATGTGATCGAAATCGTATTTCAATATCTCAATTCGTTCTTGAGATAAATATATTTGAATTCGATTAGATCTTTTGTTGATTTATGAATGTATGCATGATTTAAAAAAATCGGGAAAAATCGAATTCTTAAGATATTTTAATGAGATGTTGGTTATATAGATAAAGAAAGGTATCTACTTTCATGCGATCGAAATTGTATTTCAATATCTCAATTCGTTCTTGAGATAAATATATTTGAATTCGATTAGATCTTTTGTTGATTTATGAATGTATGCTTGATTTAAAAATATCGAGAAAAATCGAATTCTTAAGATATTTTAATGAGATGTTGGTTATAGATAAAGAAAGGTATCTACTTTCATGTGATCGAAATCGTATTTCAATATCTCAATTCGTTCTTGAGATGAATATATTTGAATTCGATTAGATCTTTTGTTGATTTATAAATGTATGCATGATTCAAAAAAAATCGGGAAAAATCGAATTCTTAAGATATTTTAATGAGATGTTGGTTATAGATAAAGAAAGGTGTCTACTTTCATGTGATCGAAATCGTATTTCAATATCTCAATTCGTTCTTGAGATAAATATATTGAATTCGATTAGATCTTTTGTTGATTTATGAATGTATGCATGATTTAAAAAAATCGGGAAAAATCGAATTCTTAAGATATTTTAATGAGATGTTGGTTATAGATAAAGAAAGGTATCCATTTTCATGTGATCGAAATCGTATTTCAATATCTCAATTCGTTCTTGAGATAAATATATTTGAATTCGATTAGATCTTTTGTTGATTTATGAATGTATGCTTGATTTAAAAATATCGAGAAAAATCGAATTCTTAAGATATTTTAATGAGATGTTGGTTATAGATAAAGAAAGGTATCCATTTTCATGTGATCGAAATCGTATTTCAATATCTCAATTCGTTCTTGAGATAAATATATTTGAATTCGATTAGATCTTTTGTTGATTTATGAATGTATGCTTGATTTATAAATATCGAGAAAAATCGAATTCTTAAGATATTTTAATGAGATGTTGGTTATAGATAAAGAAAGGTGTCTACTTTCATGTGATCGAAATCGTATTTCAATATCTCAATTCATTCTTGAGATGAATATATATGAATTCGATTAGATCTTTTGTTGATTTATGAATGTATGCATAATTAAAAAAAGTCGGGAAAAATCGAATTCTTAAGATATTTTAATGAGATGTTGGTTATAGATAAAGAAAGGTGTCTACTTTCAAAGAAAGGTGTCTTTTTGTGATCGAAATCGTATTTCAATATCTCAATTCGTTCTTGAGATAAATATATTTGAATTCGATTAGATCTTTTGTTGATTTATGAATGTATGCTTGATTTAAAAATATCGAGCAAAATCGAATTCTTAAGATATTTTAATGAGATGTTGGTTATAGACAAAGAAAGGTGTCTACTTTCATGTGTTCAAAACCGTATTTGAATATCTCAATTCGTTCTTGAGATAAATATGTTTGAATTCGATTTCGAAATCGCAAAATAAATGTTGTTGCCATTTATTTTGCGATTTCGAGTGATTTGCAAGATCGTGGAGGTCTTATTTTTGAAAATGAAGAAATGATTTATATATCATAAACTCGTTGTTTCAATTTGAAATCGATTGCACATAAGAAATGTTAAATGATGATGTATATTAGACGTTTTAATAAAATTAGATAAAATTGGAAAGATCTTGCATGTCTTATATTTGAAAATGAAGAAATGACTTATATATCAAATTGAAGATTGAATTTTCATCTTTCAAATGATGTATAACTCGTTGTTTCGATTTGAAATCGATTTCATCTAAGAAATATTAAAAGATGATGTGTTTTTAAAGTTTTAATAGAATCAGATAAAATTAGGAAGATCTTGGATGTGTTACTTTTGAAAATGGAAAAGCTTGGACATTTAGACCCAAATTCTGATAACATTTTTGACCCCTCATTCTTATATTAAACGTCAAAATGGACATTGAAATGAAAATCACTACCTATTGTGCATATATACAGTTATTCCGTTACAAATGTGCGTTTCAGATTAAAACGAAAGTCTAAATTTAAACAATTCATTTTAAATTATTTATCTGGACCATGACTGAAACTCAAAAATCAATAATGCCGTTTCCAAAGTTTAAGTACACACTTAATTGCGGTAAATTCGAAACTTTATCTACCGGTAATTAGTGCGTTTAAACAATTATAATTATCAGGTAATTTTTCCAAACCATTCCGGTTCTAATTGAAATAAAAATCGATTACAAATTGTCGATGATAAAAGTCGCATTAAAATCCGTTCGGTGTCAAAGTAATCGTGCAATCCAACCGAGATGCGACAGCTCATTTTTTTTCATCATTCAAGTTTCGATAGAGATGCAAATTTCGTTTTTTTGCCTTGTTTTATTTATCTGTCTCGTTCTCATTTGCATCCCGAATATATTACAGATTCAAAGCTACCTTAAAATAGATCCCCAAAAAAAAATTTATTTTTAGTTTTCGTTCTTTTAGAAGTCGAAATTTCGGGATTTGAAAATGGGAAAATTGCTTTTCATTTTAATAACTCACAAATTCGCTAAAACATCGAATAAATTCGACGGAGACAGGCGTGAAAAATAGCTTTTACACGCAAATGCTTATTTTTTTTCGTCTATAAACATTGTAAAAGTTATAAACGGTAAACTGTTCCCTCCAAGTTTCTCTTTTATAAATATTTGCAAAACCCCCTTTTATCGTCAAAGGGAATTCACAATAACAAAATACCTATCATATTCCAATCGAAGAATTTCGATCTAACTCGACCGGAGGTGAAAAAAATTCGAGTCCAAACAAAGAAGACATTGATGTATGAGTATGACCCAGCCTCGATAAATTTAAATCGGAAGTGTGTCTATTAGAGAGAATTTTAGGAGAAAATTTTCGGCCGGATTAATTACAGGGTGTGACACACTCTAATTAATGAGTTTCTAGTTCCCACCCCAACTCGGTTTCTTCGCCTTAATTTTCCCACTTTTACAAGGACACGCATTGCGTCACAAATCAATTTTAATTATTCTATTTTTAAATGTTAATTTTCAATCGAATAAAAACGGTTATTAAATTTATGAAAATGTCTAATTAATTATCCATTATAATTAACTAAGTTGAGAAACTCAATTTTCAAGTTGCAATGGAAATTTCAAGCATATTCTCTTATTAAAATTTATTTAATCTAACAAAAATAATTTATTAATTTTAAACTAACTTATAAAAATGGTGTTTTACGATCGAATAAAGAGCAAATAATTTAAGGTTGCCAAAATGTTAATGAGGGATATTAATAGAAGAGATTATTGTTAATACATACAGGTAATGTACACTAAATTTCATCAAAATCTGTGAGTTATAGTTATAAACGACCTTGTACTTCATATTGTGTATCAAAACGTTTAGAAAGATTATGGCTGTTATAAATTTTGTGGGTTAATTTTAAATTTTGTATCAGCATTGCCCTAATCTTCGTTGCCTCAATAAAATCTCCATATATATTTAATTTTATAACTTTTAGAGAAAAATTTTGTATAAAACTAGTTGAAGGTGATTTAGTCTACTTATCTATAACAAAACTTGTACAAAAAAAAACCAAATAGATTCTGATATTCCATATTTTGATAAATTTCCTAATATGAAGGAAACTACAACAAATAAAATTAAATTGTATATCTGGTAGATTAGAAAAAATATGGGGAGTTATATTTAAAATTACCGACATTCTTGCCATCGAATCTGGAGAAACTGTTATTCAATTTTTGTCCAACTTACATAAGGTACTCTGATACAACCAATAAAAATTTATTTCTGATGAGCAATCTCGCAAAAGAAAAGCTACATCATTTAGAAGATGAAGGTTCAGCCTTCACTTTGATGTATAAGTCGTTTCTTCATTTTTAAAAATAAGGCCCCACGATCCTTCAATTTTTTAAAATTTTTTTCGTAATTTTAATAAAACGTCGAAAACACATCATCATTTAACATTTCTTAGGTGCAATCGATTTCAAATTGAAACAACGAGTTATACATCATTCTAAAGAAGAGGGATTAACCTTCAATTTGATATACAAATCAATTCTTCATTTTCAAAAATAAGACATCCAAGATGTTTTTAATTTTATCTGATTCTATTAAAACGTCAAAAACACATCATTCTTTAACATTTCTTAGGTGTAATCGATTTAAAATTGAAACAACGAGTTATACATCATTTGAACGATGAAAGTTCAACCTTCAATTTGATATACAAGTCATTTCCTCATTTTCAAAAATAAGACATCCAAGATCTTTCTAATTTTATCTGATTCTAATAAAACGTCAAAAACACATCATCCTTTAACATTTCTTAGATGAAATCGATTTCAAATTGAAACAACGAGTTATACATCATTTGAAGAATGAAAGTTCAACCTTCAGTTTGATATACAAGTCATTTCTTCATTTTCAAAAATAAGACATCCAAGATCTTTCCAATTTTATCTGATTATATTAAAATGGCAAAAACACAGCATCTTTTAACATTTCTTAGGTAAAATTGGTTTCAAATTGAAACAACGAGTTATACATCATTTCAAAGATGAAAGTTCAACCTTCAATTTGATATACAAGTCATTTCTTCATTTTCAAAAATAAGATATCCAAGATATTTCCAATTCTATCTGATTCTATTAAAACGTTAAAAACACATCATCTTTTAACATTTCTTGGATGAAATCGATTTCAAATTGAAACAACGAGTTATACATCATTTGAAAGATGAAAGTTCAACCTTCAATTTGATATACAAGTCATTTCTTCATTTTCAAAAATAAGGCATCCAAGATCTTTCCAATTTTATCTGATTCTATTAAAATGGCAAAAACACAGCATCTTTTAACATTTCTTAGGTAAAATTGGTTTCAAATTGAAACAACGAGTTATACATCATTTGAAAGATGAAAGTTCAACCTTCAATTTGATATACAAGTCATTTCTTCATTTTCAAAAATAAGGCATCCAAGATCTTTCCAATTTTATCTGATTATATTAAAATGGCCAAAACACAGCATCTTTTAACATTTCTTAGGTAAAATTGGTTTCAAATTGAAACAACGAGTTATACATCATTTCGAAGGTGAAAGTTCAACCTTCAATTTGATATACAAGTCATTTCTTCATTTTCAAAAATAAGGCATCCAAGATCTTTCCAATTTTATCTGATTATATTAAAATGGCAAAAACACAGCATCTTTTAACATTTCTTAGGTAAAATTGGTTTCAAATTGAAACAACGAGTTATACATCATTTCAAAGATGAAAGTTCAACCTTCAATTTGATATACAAGTCATTTCTTCATTTTCAAAAATAAGGCATCCAAGATCTTTCCAATTTTATCTGATTATATTAAAATGGCAAAAACACAGCATCTTTTAACATTTCTTAGGTAAAATTGGTTTCAAATTGAAACAACGAGTTATACATCATTTCAAAGATGAAAGTTCAACCTTCAATTTGATATACAAGTCATTTCTTCATTTTCAAAAATAAGATATCCAAGATATTTCCAATTTTATCTGATTCTATTAAAACGTTAAAAACACATCATCTTTTAACATTTCTTGGATGAAATCGATTTCAAATTGAAACAACGAGTTATACATCATTTGAAAGATGAAAGTTCAACCTTCAATTTGATATACAAGTCATTTCTTCATTTTCAAAAATAAGGCATCCAAGATCTTTCCAATTTTATCTGATTCTATTAAAATGGCAAAAACACAGTATCTTTTAACATTTCTTAGGTAAAATTGGTTTCAAATTGAAAGAACGAGTTATACATCATTTGAAAGATGAAAGTTCAACCTTCAATTTGATATACAAGTCATTTCTTCATTTTCAAAAATAAGGCCTCCAAGATCTTTCCAATTTTATCTGATTATATTAAAATGGCAAAAACACAGCATCTTTTAACATTTCTTAGGTAAAATTGGTTTCAAATTGAAACAACGAGTTATACATCATTTCAAAGATGAAAGTTCAACCTTCAATTTGATATACAAGTCATTTCTTCATTTTCAAAAATAAGGCATCCAAGATCTTTCCAATTTTATCTGATTATATTAAAATGGCAAAAACACAGCATCTTTTAACATTTCTTAGGTAAAATTGGTTTCAAATTGAAACAACGAGTTATACATCATTTCAAAGATGAAAGTTCAACCTTCAATTTGATATACAAGTCATTTCTTCATTTTCAAAAATAAGGCATCCAAGATCTTTCCAATTTTATCTGATTATATTAAAATGGCAAAAACACAGCATCTTTTAACATTTCTTAGGTAAAATTGGTTTCAAATTGAAACAACGAGTTATACATCATTTCAAAGATGAAAGTTCAACCTTCAATTTGATATACAAGTCATTTCTTCATTTTCAAAAATAAGGCCTCCAAGATCTTTCCAATTTTATCTGATTATATTAAAATGGCAAAAACACAGCATCTTTTAACATTTCTTAGGTAAAATTGGTTTCAAATTGAAACAACGAGTTATACATCATTTGAAAGATGAAAGTTCAACCTTCAATTTGATATACAAGTCATTTCTTCATTTTCAAAAATAAGGCATCCAAGATCTTTCCAATTTTATCTGATTATATTAAAATGGCAAAAACACAGCATCTTTTAACATTTCTTAGGTAAAATTGGTTTCAAATTGAAACAACGAGTTATACATCATTTCAAAGATGAAAGTTCAACCTTCAATTTGATATACAAGTCATTTCTTCATTTTCAAAAATAAGGCCTCCAAGATCTTTCCAATTTTATCTGATTATATTAAAATGGCAAAAACACAGCATCTTTTAACATTTCTTAGGTAAAATTGGTTTCAAATTGAAACAACGAGTTATACATCATTTCAAAGATGAAAGTTCAACCTTCAATTTGATATACAAGTCATTTCTTCATTTTCAAAAATAAGATATCCAAGATATTTCCAATTTTATCTGATTCTATTAAAACGTTAAAAACACATCATCTTTTAACATTTCTTGGATGAAATCGATTTCAAATTGAAACAACGAGTTATACATCATTTGAAAGATGAAAGTTCAACCTTCAATTTGATAGACAAGTCATTTCTTCATTTTCAAAAATAAGGCATCCAAGATCTTTCCAATTTTATCTGATTCTATTAAAACGGCAAAAACACAGTATCTTTTAACATTTCTTAGGTAAAATTGGTTTCAAATTGAAACAACGAGTTATACATCATTTCGAAGGTGAAAGTTCAACCTTCAATTTGATATACAAGTCATTTCTTCATTTTCAAAAATAAGGCATCCAAGATCTTTCCAATTTTATCTGATTATATTAAAATGACAAAAACACAGCATCTTTTAACATTTCTTAGGTAAAATTGGTTTCAAATTGAAACAACGAGTTATACATCATTTCAAAGATGAAAGTTCAACCTTCAATTTGATATACAAGTCATTTCTTCATTTTCAAAAATAAGGCATCCAAGATCTTTCCAATTTTATCTGATTATATTAAAATGGCAAAAACACAGCATCTTTTAACATTTCTTAGGTAAAATTGGTTTCAAATTGAAACAACGAGTTATACATCATTTCAAAGATGAAAGTTCAACCTTCACTTTGATATGCAAGTCATTTCTTCATTTTCAAAAATAAGGCATCCAAGATCTTTCCAATTTTATCTGATTATATTAAAATGGCAGAAACACAGCATCTTTTAACATTTTTTAGGTAAAATTGGTTTCAAATTGAAACAACGAGTTATACATCATTTCGAAGGTGAAAGTTCAACCTTCAATTTGATATACAAGTCATTTCTTCATTTTCAAAAATAAGATATCCAAGATATTTCCAATTTTATCTGATTCTATTAAAACGTTAAAAACACATCATCTTTTAACATTTCTTGGATGAAATCGATTTCAAATTGAAACAACGAGTTATACATCATTTGAAAGATGAAAGTTCAACCTTCAATTTGATATACAAGTCATTTCTTCATTTTCAAAAATAAGGCATCCAAGATCTTTCCAATTTTATCTGATTCTATTAAAATGGCAAAAACACAGTATCTTTTAACATTTCTTAGGTAAAATTGGTTTCAAATTGAAAGAACGAGTTATACATCATTTGAAAGATGAAAGTTCAACCTTCAATTTGATATACAAGTCATTTCTTCATTTTCAAAAATAAGGCCTCCAAGATCTTTCCAATTTTATCTGATTATATTAAAATGGCAAAAACACAGCATCTTTTAACATTTCTTAGGTAAAATTGGTTTCAAATTGAAACAACGAGTTATACATCATTTCGAAGGTGAAAGTTCAACCTTCAATTTGATATACAAGTCATTTCTTCATTTTCAAAAATAAGGCATCCAAGATCTTTCCAATTTTATCTGATTATATTAAAATGGCAAAAACACAGCATCTTTTAACATTTCTTAGGTAAAATTGGTTTCAAATTGAAACAACGAGTTATACATCATTTCGAAGGTGAAAGTTCAACCTTCAATTTGATATACAAGTCATTTCTTCATTTTCAAAAATAAGGCATCCAAGATCTTTCCAATTTTATCTGATTATATTAAAATGGCAAAAACACAGCATCTTTTAACATTTCTTAGGTAAAATTGGTTTCAAATTGAAACAACGAGTTATACATCATTTCGAAGGTGAAAGTTCAACCTTCAATTTGATATACAAGTCATTTCTTCATTTTCAAAAATAAGGCATCCAAGATCTTTCCAATTTTATCTGATTATATTAAAATGACAAAAACACAGCATCTTTTAACATTTCTTAGGTAAAATTGGTTTCAAATTGAAACAACGAGTTATACATCATTTCAAAGATGAAAGTTCAACCTTCAATTTGATATACAAGTCATTTCTTCATTTTCAAAAATAAGGCATCCAAGATCTTTCCAATTTTATCTGATTATATTAAAATGGCAAAAACACAGCATCTTTTAACATTTCTTAGGTAAAATTGGTTTCAAATTGGAACAACGAGTTATACATCATTTCAAAGATGAAAGTTCAACCTTCACTTTGATATGCAAGTCATTTCTTCATTTTCAAAAATAAGGCATCCAAGATCTTTCCAATTTTATCTGATTATATTAAAATGGCAGAAACACAGCATCTTTTAACATTTTTTAGGTAAAATTGGTTTCAAATTGAAACAACGAGTTATACATCATTTCAAAGGTGAAAGTTCAACCTTTAATTTGATATCTGACTTTGTTACTGTAGGTCATATCCATAAGCATCAAATACATGGGTGCTCTAGGTGTGCAACCATCCATGCAAAATATGTAATAATTTCATCTGACTTGATACTGCTTCTTAAAATGCTTCTAGACCACTTGATCTGCTTCCTGAAGCATTGATATTGCTTCAAGATGACTTAATACTACTTCCAGAAGACTTGATATTACATTTAGAAGTCTGTAAATGCTTCCAAAAGACTTCATGCTTCTAGGCGACTTTGTATTACTTCTAGAAAACGTGAAATTGCTTGCAGGAGACTTTTAAAGATCTTAATATCACTTCAAAATAACTATGCTGTTTCTAGAAGGCTTAAAACTCTACCAGAAGAGTTCCTACTACTTCTAAATGACTTGAAATACTTCTAGAAAACTTGATCTATTCCAGCAGATTTGAAACTTTTTTTAAAGAGGAGATTAGGAAATCTCTTAGCACAGACACCTGGCCTAAAGTATCAATAGGCCGGATAGTGTCGAGTTGGTTGCCTTCCTAGGTTACCGACCGACTAAAACACTGCCCCCTCTCTTCTCCAGAATCGCCCATAGGTATAAATTCAAAGTAGCAACATCGCAATGAAAAAAATATAACGTTCTATATCTTGACCCATCTACTCAAATTTCAACTAACTTTTTTGCCCTTCTCTCTCTTTGAATTTTTCGTCATGATTTGGCCTCAGCCAATTAACTGTCTTTCCTGTTTTTCCAAAAATCTCTCGTACTCTTCTTTCATTTTCATGATACGGTATATCAACCCTTTCACAATTTCTCACTTTTCCCTGCTTTGCAGTTTCCCACTGCTTCTAGAAGATTTAAAATGCTTCTAGAAGACTCGATATTGCCTTTGGAAGACATTTAGAATGCTTTCAGAAGACTTGATGTTGCTTCTACAAAACTAGAAATGCTTCCAGAAGATTTGATATTGCTTCCAGAAGACTTAATTCTACTTTTAGTAAACTTTATACTGCTTCTAGGAAACTTGATACTTCTTCTAGATGACTTGACATTACTTCTATCTGACTTAAAATGTTTCCAGAAGACTTGAACTGTTTCCAGAAAATTTACTACTGCCCCTGGAAGACTTAAATGCTTCCAGAAGACTTAATATTTCGTCTCAAAGACTTAACACTCCATTTAGAAGAGTTGATATTTCCTCTGAAGTATTTGAATTGCTTCCAGATGACTTGATATAGTCTTTGAAAGAACTTGACTTATATACTGCTTCTAGAAGATTTACGATTCTTTTAGAAGACTTATTATTGCCTTTAGAAGGCTTAAAATGGAGTGGCCAGCATCCTTTGTGAACGTTTTTCGTTAGAGCACATCCTCAATTAATTTTTCTTTCAGCACACATACATATTTTGAAAAACCGGTGTTTATGAACATATCCTTCAACTGAATAAAATATTGAAAGAGCAAATGAATGAAACTAAACAGAGCAAATTGAAAAATTCTTTAAATATTAACGCGCAACGTTTTTCCTTAAGTGACTTCAAATTTTGAGATTTTTTTATTATGGTGTATTTAATACTAAATTTCAAGAAAGAGAATCGTAATGAACCATAAATTGAGATATAAGTAACAATTTTCAGTTAACCTTGAACAAACTTAACAATTCTTTTGATTTCTTGGAAATTGTGAGATCTTTTGAGGCGATGATTACGAATATGGGATTAGAATTAAGCATTTTTAAAAAATCAAGATGGTGAATATCATATAGGGTACTAAAATTACAAGAAATCTACAAAAAATTATTAATATAGCAAATAGTATCATGTAACAAGTTAGTGTGCAGCTTTCACAGGGGCATAGGAGACAAGGAACAAGAACATGAGGGATTCAAATACTAGGATAACTAAATAAGGACTTATAGAAATAAAAGATATAAAAAGTTTCAATTAATTTCTGTAATAGGACTCTTAAATTTGTTGAGATTTTTGGCAATTCCTCCAGAGTATTCATATCTTAGTTGAATCTGATTATGGACTAAGCGTTTATCGTTCATTACCAACATTGAGTTATGGTTGATGTTTATGCTGAAAACCCAAAATTATGATATTTTCAAGATTGTTGCTGATTTCCTGCAATCTTCTCATATCTAAGTTATAACTGATTATGGATTATGCTTTTCCACATCGTTATGAACAATCTTAGTGAATGAGGTCTTCAATTATTCATTTTGATTTTGCAGTTATGAATGAGAGAATCATCTTTACAGATATTGACATCATTATATCTTGAAAACATGAAGTATGAATCCTTAAACCATAACGAATAATGTTTATGTATAAGACTCGTAACTGATGCTATTTTTGAGAATTTTGTGTCCTCGTATCTACGTATTGTCTGTTTGAAGTTTTTTTCTACAATTTTCTTAGAAAACGACAGAGCAAGAGAGGCGAAAATCAACTTGAGATTGTAAAAGCAAACAAAAGTGGTAGAAGATATACCTAATTATATAATGACATATTCCTTTCCACGTAAGGTTTTAAGTCAACTAAATGTAGATATCATGTTAATGAATGAATTTTATTACGATATTATTTCTCACTAATATATTCAATGCGAAATAAAGTCAATACTAAAAAAACTTTCAAAACGATTAATTAACTCAACTCCTCGGCGTTATTACACGTTATGTATCTGACAGCGAAGCTGTTTCATTGCTCAACAATTCGTTATCAATAGATCATAAGCGGTTACGGTATTTGACGCGTTATCAATAATGTTTTCATACCTTACTATGTTTAAAAGAGGTTTTGTATCAATACCGAAATAACGACAATCTATAAATACTTATAAAAAATTACATCTAAAAAAATAAATCGATTTTTATTAACTTTACAAAGATATTTGAGTAAATTTGTAATTGAGAGCATAGTGCATCCTCTTGTGAGCTATTATTAAATATCGTTTTACTTACCATGTTCGCATCGGCGATACAAAACGTAATAAATGAAGTCGGTAATAAAATTTCCGATATAGTAAATAAAATCGATATTATAGCGACATTCTTTTCGGCGTTTGTACCAATTTGTAACACATAAAGAATATGAATATCAGAGAATAATAAAAATGATTTTTAAATTAAATTAAAAGTGATTATAATCAAGTTCGATGTTTGTTTGATTTTTGAAAAAATTTTGAACAATAGGTGCAGAGTTTTGAGTATAAATGTCATGAAAGATTTGGTATCTTAGAATGACCTGTAATGAACTATTTCGTCTCAAATCAGCGAGGTCGCACATGGGTACATGAGTGATCTGAGTGTGCAAGTATACATACAAAATTTTAATGGGTGCAGAGCACCATACGCATAACCGCCTAATACGTAGCTTATCTAGGTACTCAGGCATCCAAACAATTTTTTAATTTTAATTCTTCCATTCGAGCTACTTCTTCCCACTACTGGGAGACTACCCGTCGAAGACTTGGTACTGGATAATTTCATATTGCTTCCACAACTCTAGATATTGCTTCTAGAAGACTTGATACTGCTTCCAGAAGATTTAATACTTTCAAAACTTATGCTACCAGAAGATTAGATATTGCCACTGGAAGACTTAATACTGGTTTTAAAGCACTTAAAACGCTTTCCAAAGAGTTAAAATGCTTCGGAGAACTTAACCTGCTTCTAGAACACTTGATATTGTTTCCACAAGTCTTGATACTGCTTCTAGGAGACTTAATACTGTGTGCAGAAGTTAAAATGTTTTCAGTAGACTTAAACTGATTCCAGAATACTCGATATTGCTTCTGGCAGACTTGATACTGGTTTTAAAATACTTGAAATGCTTTTAGAAGATTTGAAATGCTTCCAAAAGGCTTGAACTGCTTTCAGAAGACTTGATACTGCTTCTAGAAAACTTGATATTGCTTACACAAGTGTTAATACTTCTTCCAGAATACTTGAAATGTTTTCAAAAGACTTAAACTGCTTGCAGAAGACTCGACTCTACTTGGAAAACGTGATACTGGTTTTAGAAGACTTGAAACGCTTTGAGAAGACTTGATACTGCCCCTAGAAGACGTGACACTATTTCTAGAACACTTGATACTGCTTCTAGAAAACTTGACATGCTTTCAGAAGGCTTGAAAAACATAGATTTGATACTGTTTTTGAAATGCTTTTAGAAGATTTTAAATGCTTCGAAAAGGCTTGAACTGCTTTCAGAAAACTTGATACTGCTTCTAGAAAGCTTGATATTGCTGTCACAAATGTTAATACTGTTTCCAGAATACTTGAAATGCTTTCAAAAGACTTAAACTGCTTGCAGAAGACTCGACACTACTTGGAAGACGCGATACTGGTTTTAGAAGACTTGACACTGCCCCTAGAAGACGTGACACTATTTCTAGAACACTTGATACTGCTTCTAGAAAACTTGACATTGCTTTCACAAGTTTTAATACATCTTCCAGAATACTTGAAATGCTTTCAAAAGACTTAAACTGCTTGGAGAAGAATCGAAACTACCTGGAAGACGTGACACTGGTTTTAGAAGACTTGAAATGCTTTCAGAAGACTTGATACTGCTCCTAGAACACTTGACACTGCTTCTAGAACACTTGATACTGCTTCTAGAAAACTTGAAATGCTTCCAGAAGACTTGAAAAACATAGATTTGATACTGTTTTTGAAATGCTTTTAGAAGATTTTAAATGCTTCGAAAAGGCTTGAATTGCTTTCAGAAGACTTGATACTGCTTCTAGAAAACTTGATATTGCTTACACAAGTGTTAATACTGCTTCCAGAATACTTGAAACTGCTTGCAGAAGACTCGATACTACCTGGAAGACGTGATACTGGTTTTAGAAAACTTGAAATACGTTCAGAAGACTTGGTACTGCCCCTAGCAGACTTAACACTGCTTCTAGAACACTTGATACTGCATCTAGAAAACTTGAAATGCTTCCAAAAGACTTTAAAAACATCGGGTAGATTTGATATTGGTTCTAAAAGACATGACATATCTTGTGACATATACAGGGTCTCCAGAAATTGCATCTATATGTTAAAAGTGATGATTCTATATCTAAAATCATGAAAAATGTTTATATACAGCCCGGTCCGAAAATGTTTCCTAAGGGCGCTTTAAAGATGGTACCCAGAAAGTACTTTTTTAGGGATATCTCAAAAACGGGAAAGTTTAGAATACTCAAACTTGGTATGCAGGCATATATTTATGTGACAAATAAGATAATCAAATGAAAAAGAATAAATAATTTATAGGTTCCAAGATAACAGGTAGGGGCGTATTTAAAGTACCATAACTTTTTTTATCTATATTTTCTTTGTCATTTTCTTACATCAATCTATTCAGCGGAAAAAACTACATAAAGAAGATGCTATTTCAAAAATTACCTAAAACTTTCCGAAAAATTGCATTAAACGGTTCATGTTTACTACAATAGTAAATTTAATTAAAAAATTATTGATAAATATTATATTTTGATCGTCTAATTGCTGAAATTTTAATGTGATAGAAACCTATTAGGATATTAATATAATCTTTCTTGGAAACTATTGGGTTTAGGCAATTTTTTAAGTAGTACCTATTTTATGTATTTTTTCCGCAAAAATGATTGATGCAATTAAAATTGCAAAAAACCTAAAGATAAAAAGGATATGGTGCTTTAAACACGTCCCTTACCTGTTATCTTGAAATCTATAAATTATCTATTTTTTCCTTTTGATCATATAATTTATCACGTAAAAGTAAGCAGGAAATACGAAATTGGTGTGCAGGAATTTCCAAATTTCACTGGTTTAAACCCCCCCATTTTTGAGAAATCGCTAAAAAAGTACTTTCTGAGTGCCATCTTTAACGAATTCTAGCATGCTTAGGAAGCATTTTCGAACCAGGCTTTATGTACACTTTTCTTCGTGATTTTAGATGTGGAATCACCTTTTTCGGTATATAGACGCAATTTCCGGACATATATGTGCCTATACATGACACATCTTGTGATTTAAATAATTTCACGTTTTCATTATTAAATGATAACCTCTGAACTTTACTTTATTATAAACAATTTTTTTTCAAAATTTTTTTCAATCCATCCAATCTGCCTCCTTTTTGAACAATTCCTATGAAAAATTGTCGATCTTCATCGTCTTTCCTCTCTTCATCTGTTGCTGATGAAGCCACTTTATGAACGCTTTTATTTTTTTCCATTTTCTACTTACAAACATTTGCGAAATGGTTCTACTTTTTTACTTCTTTTATTCTTTGCCATAAGCAAGACACCTTATTTTAGTATGTTATAATCAGTATTAGCATTCTTTGACATCTACTCTACTTCTTGCCTATTTTTGCTACTTTATCTCATACAAAATCACCTTAGTTTGTAGTACTTTTGATTGACTTTTAGTTATTTTTAGATCTACAAAGCTGCATATACTAATCCAATGTTAAATCATCCACATAAAATAATCTTTCGTGAATATCTTTGTTACAAATTCCCATTATGATGATTGCCCTCCTTTTTTTGGTCATACTGTTAAACACAAATCTTTCAAAGATTATTCTTTTTTTGTTGTACAATATTTATCAAACTTCTTTATTAAAAAAGAAACAATTCCATTTCGTCATCACCAACCAAGTTTAAGAAAACGGCAATTTGTTTTTTTTTTCATACTTTTCCTTAAACATTTTTGATAATTTTTTGAAGATATGTCTCTGAACACCGTGCAGAAACACCCTGTATTTAAGAATAAGCTACAATTTTATGAAAGAGTGAATTATAAAAACATCGATGATCAATACTCAAATAATTAATTTAATGCAAACTTTTTATTTTGGAGAGACCAAATAAAGCTTAATTAAGACCTTACGTTATTCGATTTGATATATTGGCTAATAGTAAATAACGCTAAGCACATAAATTTCCGGTAAACTAGAGTGGGAGTAATACTGAAATTGACATTACCCTGCACACCGTAAAATATAACTGTTGAACGTGCATTGGCGAGTTCAAACACGTCCATACAACCATTTCCCCCTTTTGCTGTATAATCCAGAAAGAAATTGCAAAAGATAAAGCTATAAATCCCCCGATATTTATTACAACATGTCTGGACCGTAAAATGCACGGTGTGCGATTGGTGACTCATTCCGCTTGAACTCACAAAAACATTTTTGGTTTCGTTACAATAAAAAAATTAACAAACCCTCATATTTCCTCTGAAAATCCGAGCGTACTTTTTGGTCTGAAAACAGATGTTCATGCCGTTCATAATTTATACGCGGTTCAAAACGTTGGAAATTTGAAAGAGAGTTCCTTTTCATTTGAAAACGGGGTGCAGAACGAAACGTTCCAAGCTTTGATATGACTTTGCGAACTACCTAAATAGCGCAAGAAACGTCTCTTTGCAAAACCACTTGAAATTAAACTTGAAAGTTTTACATCTGCTTTGAATTATATCATATACCTCACAAAGTGACGCTTTCTACGTTAACATATATTTATGTACTAATTCGGTTGACTTAGTTTTAAGGGAGAATTCGTTTAGATTTTCTCAAGTCAAAATTGATCGAATTACATGATCGTAAAATGTAAAATATGTTCAGGATACACGCCCGCGACCATTAACGTTTTCGGTTTTATTGGATAAACATTTCAGTACTTTTCGAGGTGTTTGTTTTGAGCAGTATAAAGGGTTTATATTTACGCGAATATCCACTGTATATTGATGTCAGTCCTTTGAGATTCCTTTGAATCCCAACGTTTACAATCAGCACATCATTTTCGAATCTCACATAAAGTCAAAAAAAGGCGGTGTTAAAATAGTAAATCTATACAAACTAAGATCATTTTAGTCAAGCGAATTTAATTTGATTCAGATTTTGAACCGTAAATCGTTCCCCATTCTTTTCAAAGAGTGCATATAGCACCGGCTGTGAGAGATCGATTTAACCTTTATAGTTGAGGGAAAAAAGGCAAATGAAACGACCGGAAAAAGATATTGGAAAAATGTCATTACGAATTTACGAATGTTATCTTCGGTTCTACGAAATTGTGTGTTTGTAAATCGATTATTTCCGTGATGATGATGGAAGAAGGAGTAAGTGGGAGGTGCGGTCAATCAATCAAAAAGTTGCAGGTCACCTAAGAAGTTCAATAAAAGGGAAATTGATGAATGACGTTAATTTTGGGGATAAATTTTTTCCCTATTATAAAAGAATAATGAATTTATTTTGTGTGAATAAGCAACTCGCTTTTGAATTCTTGTTATTTTCGTTGAATGAGATTTCGCGTTTCATCTAGATTGATCGCAACCAACTTCTCTTGTTAAAATAAAGTATGTAAGGAAGAAAATTTGTTCGCATTTTCAACAAAGCTCTATCGTTTCATGTTTATGATAATATAAACATAATAATTTAGGTGAATAGTTTAGAATGATCGAACATTTTATCGGATACTTAGAAATGTATTTTGTTTTGAAATTATTGAAACAAATACTGATAAATATGTTTAAGCGAAAAGACGGGATTTATAAAAAAATGACAATTTTATCGGAGCTAGGAAGCGAAATTAATCCAAAAATCGTTATTTCTACTCTTACGAAAAGAGGAACTGAATCGAAAAGAAATATTGGTTCAAGGATTTCCCTTTCAAATATGTTTTGTATGTTAGTTTTCGTAGATTTACTTGCAACGGATAACACACCTGCTCATCCTCCAGGCCTACAAAACGAGCTCTTTGAAGAGTTTAATTTCATCAAAATCTTTTTTCTGCCTCCCAATACTATTCCGTTACATCAACCTCTGCCCCAGCAGGTTCTTTCCAATTTCAAAAAACTTTACACTAAAATACTCTTCGAACGTTGTTTTGAGGTCACTGAAGAAACCAACTTGACTCTCAGAGAGTTCTGAAAACATCACTTCCATATCATTGCTTGTCTCAAAATGATTGATAAGACGTAGGAAGGGGTCACTGCAAGGACCCTAATTTCAGCCTGGACAAAACATTGGGCGGAAAGCGTTGTTGAATGTCATTCTGAGAAGTTTGGCACACAAAATGTAGAGCTTCTAATGAACGAAATTGTATCTTTAGCCAATACAATTGCACTGGAGGTAAATAGCAATGATGTTGATGAACTTGTGGAAGAACATAATCGAGAGGTGACCACCTAAGAACTTACAGAATTGCGCCTTCTATCATAGTAAGATGATATGGAGCAAAGTGTTTCAGACAAGAAAGCACTAAATGAACCATCATCTGATGCAATCGAAGAAATGTTAGAAGCATTCGTTGAAAATCATTACTCTGATGAAGTTGTGATATTTAGAAATGTATTTTGTTTTGAAATTATTGAAACAAATACTGATAAATATGTTTAAGCGAAAAGACGGGATTTATAAAAAAATGACAATTTTATCGGAGCTAGGAAGCGAAATTAATCCAAAATTCGTTATTTCTACTCTTACGAAAAGAGGAACTGAATCGAAAAGAAATATTGGTTCAAGGATTTCCCTTTCAAATATGTTTTATATGTTAGTTTTCGTAGATTTATTTCGGTTTTAATATGGCTCAGAATAGAACGCATTTGTATTACAAAAATTTTTGTTTGGTCATATTTTATTATAACAATACCAAAAAATAACTTGTTTTTGATATGAAACATGGATGTAACGTTAAAGGTACATAAAACATGAAATTTGATGGATTAATACACAACAGCTCTTGTTCTAGAGCCGAAACTAACGAGGCTACTTGTTAATAAATTAATAAATCTTTAAATAAATTAATATTTTTTCCTTGTAATAAAGATAACATAGGTACCAACAACAAAGGGAACGATGCTTAAAATATAATATAAAAAGTTTCTAGCTAATTACATTTTTGATACCAACAAGAAACAGTTTAAAAAAGGTGCATCAATTTTTCCTAACACGTTAAGAGGGAATATTGCGCACGTGCCAAACTTAATATTGATGACACACAACTTTTCTGGATGAAAATATATATATATAACTTTCATATATGACTCATATAACTTTCATTGAAACTCGAACCTGAACTTTCAACTGATTGTGAGGTTCGATAAAAGCGATTTTGGATTAAATTATTTGCATATCCAACGAAGAATAAAGATACGTGTCCACATAATTAATAGCTGCAATATTATTTTAACTGAAATGCTCTAGAAACTAGAAGACACTTTTTCACTGAAAAATATTTTTGAGGGTCAATCATCGTTTATTTAAAATAAGCTTCAGCTATCATTAAGTTATATCAACTTTTTATTTAAGAATAACGTTCTTTAGTCTGCCGACCCGATATTTATTAGCTCTGTAAGACTTACGCGTTACAAATGCAAGAGCCATCTGAAAAGAAAGATGCAATTCATCATACTTCAAATGTTGCAAGACGAAGGACATATCAGCAAGATGAAAATGTGAAGAGAAGTCTCAACAGTTCAAATTATTTGCCATTTGTTTCGTAATGCTGATTATATTTCAAAATTATATTACACAATTCGTAGGTGAGATGTTTTCTGCGTGCTCAAGAGTTACCTTAGAAAGCAATTTTCCTTCTGGATAACGCGACCTCCTATCCATCAGCAACAAAACTGGGGACTAAGGATAGGATGATCATTGTAAAATGCTTATCTCCTTAATACAACCCATGGATCAAAATATTGTAAGGCTCACCAAACTATGCTATAGAAATGGTTTGCTCAGTTCTGTTGTATCAACAGAAGAAGGAATAGCTGCAGCATTCAATAAGATTTCATTAAAAAATGCAATCATACATTTGTCTGCGGCATGGGAGAAAGTTAGCTCAATAATAATCGAGAAGAGTTGGAGAAACGCTCTCAAATTATAATCAAGGTAATGAGGGAAACATTAAGATGCGAAGAAAATTTGGGATACAATAAATTTACTACAAGAAATAGTTCCTGTAAGTTAATGCATAAGTGGTTTTAGAAGTCAATAACAAAATCATAAACTGCACATTTTAGCTGTAGATATAGAACATTTGGACAAGGATGAAGCAACAGATGCAATTAAAGCATTTAACGGCAAGATGGGACTGAATTGGTCTGAAAAAATACATGTTCTAAAAAATATTCGTAACAGTTGCTAGAACTGAATTGGAAAAAAAAACTCAATAGTAGATCAAAATTCGAAAATTAATTTAAAATAATAACTTTGGTAATATTAAGTCTTCTAGAAGCAGTATAAGACTTCCAGGAGTAGCAGCACATCTTTTGGAAGCAATCCAAGCTTTCTTGAGACATTATAAGTCTTTTGGAAGCAGTATAAAGTAATTTGGTAACAGTATCAAGATTCAATTCTAAATAAGGCCACAATTTTACAGCAGATGGCTTAATTGGTAAGAAAAAGCTCAAAAGATTATTAAAATTAAAAAGTTGTTTGAAAATGACAACTTCAATTCAGATAAAACGTCTTATAGAAGACTTTATGAAGTTACGAAGGTATACAAGGAACGATTTAGCTTCAAATAGCCGAGGTCGCTTGTGGCCGAGGCGCTGGATATGAAATATTAGCACGATATCGTTCATTTTTGAAGATTATAGTGCCTCGCCCGCAAGCGATCTCGGCGTAGTAAGAATAAAATCATCTTATATGGGACTTTGTATATTTATTAAGGTATATAAGGAACGATATCGTCTCAAATAGCTAATGACTATAGCTATTAGATGCAATAAAGCATTTGGTCCTTCTGTGAAAAAATATCTGTTAGAGATAAATTTGCCACTCAAGTCTTACTTGCAACGGATAACACACCTACTCATCCTCCAGGCCTACAAAACGAGCTCTTTGAAGAATTTAATTTCATCAAAATCTTTTTTCTGCCTCCCAATACTACTCCGTTACTTCAACCTCTGCCCCAGCAGGTTCTTTCCAAATTCAAAAAACTTTACACTAAAATACTCTTCGAACGTTGTTTTGAGGTCACTGAAGAAACCAACTTGACTCTCAGAGAGTTCTGGAAACATCACTTCCATATTATTGCTTGTCTCAAAATGATTGATAAGACGTAGGAAGGGGTCACTGCAAGGACCCTAATTTCAGCCTGGACAAAACTTTGGGCGGAAAGCGTTGTTGAATGTCATTCTGAGAAGTATGGCACACAAAATGTAGAGCTTCTAATGAACGAAATTGTATCTTTAGCAAATACAATTGAACTGGAGGTAAATAGTAATGATGTTGATGAACTTGTGGAAGAACATAATCGAGAGGTGACCACCTAAGAACTTACAGAATTGCGCCTTCTATCATAGTAAGATGATATGGAGCAAAGTGTTTCAGACAAGAAAGCACTAAATGAACCATCATCTGATGCAATCGAAGAAATGTTAGAAGCATTCGTTGAAAATCATTACTCTGATGAAGTTGTGATATTTAGAAATGTATTTTGTTTTGAAATTATTGAAACAAATACTGATAAATATGTTTAAGCGAAAAGACGGGATTTATAAAAAAATGACAATTTTATCGGAGCTAGGAAGCGAAATTAATCCAAAAATCGTTATTTCTACTCTTACGAAAAGAGGAACTGAATCGAAAAGAAATATTGGTTCAAGGATTTCCCTTTCAAATATGTTTTGTATGTTAGTTTTCGTAGATTTATTTCGGTTTTAATATGGCTCAGAATAGAACGCATTTGTATTACAAAAATATTTGTTTGATCACATTCTATTATAACAAAAAAAAAATAACTTGTTTTTGATAAATAAGTAGTCATCATTGTATGAAACATAGATGTAACATTAAAAGTACATAAAACATGAAATGTGATGAATTAGCACATATCAGTTCTTGTTTCAAACCCGAAACTAGCACGGCTACTTGTTAATAAATTAATAAATCTCTAAATAAATTAATCTTTTTTCCTTGCAATAAAGATAACAAAAGTACCAACAATAAAGGTAACGAAGCTCAAAATATAATATAAATAGTTTCAAGCTAATTACATTTTTGGTACTAACAAGAACCAGTTTAAAAAAAGGTGCATCAAGTTTTCCTAACACGTTAAGAGGGATAACTGCTTATGGATATTGCGCACGTGCCAAACATAATATTGATGACACACAACTTTTCTGGATGAAAATACTTCATACAACTTTTATTGAAACACGATTTTGAACTTTTAACTGATTGTGAGATTCGATAAAAGCGATTTCGTATAATTTGGACTAAATTCTTTGCATATACAACGAGAATAAAGATACGTGTCCACATAATCAATAGCTGCAATATTTTTTCAACTCAAATATAATACTCTAGAAACTGGGAGATGGATTGATTTTCACTGGAAAATATTTTTGGGGCTTAATCATCGTTTATTTAAGATAAGCATCAGCTATGATTAAGTTATATCAACTTTTTATTTATGAATTACGTTCTTTAGTCTGCCGACCAGATATTTATTAGCTCTATAAGATTAACTCGTTACAAATGCAAGAACCATTTGAGAGGAAAGATATAACAGCGAATTCATCAGAAAAGTCACCTCGTACAGTTTATCATACTTTAAATGTTGCAATAGAAAGAACTTATATGCATATATAAGTATGTTTGAGAAGAAAAGGAAGGAGGCTAAGGTCAATTTAGACTGTAATGCCATAGGAATACTAATGTATAACGAATTCCTATATAAGAAAATTCTACACTTCATTATAGAACAAAATTTGGTTTTTATATCCAGAACTGTAAGAGGAATCTCAAGAAAATGACTAAGATATTAATTAACCTTTGTTTAGGGCTTCCTAGCATCAAGATGCAAACATACTTACTCTTTGATGAAACATATAAAGGACACTTTTCTTCAGAGATCCCAAACTTCGAAAAGTACTAGATTTTTTTATTGTCCGAATTGAAATGATTACTTGAAAATAAATACTTCATATTATTAAGTATAAAAAGGAGAGTGATATAAAATCTTATTTATTTCATTCATAAACTTTACAACTCAAAATTTTGCGGGTGTTATGGTAACTTCGCAATCTGAAGAACCAGACACAATAAAACAAACAGCAGAGTTGGCCGCACCACCCTTTGTTTTTTTTTAGTTGGTAAATCGTCAAGTGTCTGGATTTGAAATGTTTATGTGAGTCGCAAAATTCGAATTCGGGCATTGCACGAAATTTTTACCCACAACACGTTCTATGTAAGTTTAAATCATTGCAAATTCTAAGTAATTTCTGTGCTAGTTGAGTGACGGAAAATACTCACAACACGTAAAGGGAATTTAGCTTTACTCAATAGCCGAAATTAACCAATTTTTTGCATAGAGGACACAAAAAATACCTAGTATGCATTGTGAGTATTTAATGTTTATTCGCAACTCGTTGTAGACGATAGAAAGTAATAATATTTATATTTTTCTACACATAATTTAAATATACATAAAAAATACCAACATTGGCTTCCCACGAATTTATCCACGAAAATCAAAATAATAGCTCATCGTTTAACTTTCCGAAATAATGGGAATTCTATGTTTCTCTATGGCAATTCTCAACTTCAAAATAATTTCCAGATATTTCTCTTGGCCACTTTGCTCATGATGATTTTTTCCCAAACTTTTAGGCATTATTATATGTTCTTATGTAATCAATTTTAACATTTATTATACATAGTTTAGAAAAAAAATCCTCTTTCATAGTCCGATATAAAAATGTGGTGTTCTATTTAAAGAAACTTCGATGACGTCATAACTGGTTTGAAAACGGCAACCTAACTCTCAGAGAGTTCTGGAAACATCACTTCCATATCATTGCCTGTCTCAAAATGATTGATAAAGCGTGGAAAGGAGTCACTGAAAGGACCCTAATTTCGGCGTGGACAAAACTTTGGCAGGAAAGCGTTGTTGAATGTCGTTTAGAGAAGTTTAACAAGATGTAGAGCTTCTAGTGAACGAGACTGATCGATGAACTTGGAACTTGGAACGTAGAAGAGCATAATCAAGAGTTGAACACCGAAGAACTTACAGAATTGCCCCGCTTATCATGGCAAGCAGATATGGAGAAAAGTGTTTCAGACAAGAAGGACTAAATGAACCATCATCTGATGTAATCAAAGAAATGTTAAAAGCATTCGTTGAAAATCATTACTCTGATGAAGTTGTGGCTGAAGATGGCTTTCTTGTAAAAAAGGATGAGGTATGTGTCATAAATTTATAAGAAATAAACTACTACATGATTGAATCACATTCCAAGTATTTTCGATACGGTACAGAAGAAAACATAAAGATTATTTTGTTCCTTAACCATTTGCGAATAAGTATGTAGATATTTCTCTAAATAAACGTTATATCAAAAGATGTTGAAATCTATTTGCAATGGAATGCATTATTAGGTTTTATATTAATTTACATATATGTGTATGAGACATTGTTTCACTTTTACTGTATTTACTAAGTTATGCAAGAAACGATTTCACCTCAAATAGCCGAGGTCTCTTGCGGGCGAGATGTTGGATGTAAAATATTAACACGAAATCGTTCATTTTGGAAGATTGTAGCGCCTCGCCCGCAAGCGACCTCGGCGAGTGGAACTAAAATCGTCTTATAGAAGACTTTATATATTTACAAAGATATACAAAGAACAATTTTGCCTCAAATAACCGAGGTCGCTTGCGGGCGAGGCGTTGGATGTAAAATATTAACACGAAATCGTTCGTTTTGGAAGATTGTAGCGCCTCGCCCGCAAGCGACCTCGGCAAAGTGAGAATAAAATCGTCTTATTGGAGACTTTGTATATTTATTAAGATATACAAGGAACGATTTTGTCTCAAGTAGCCGAGGTCGCTTGCGAGCGAGGCATTGGATGTAAAATATTAACACGAAATCGTTCATTTTGGAAGATTGTAGCGCCTCGCCCGCAAGCGACCTCGGCGAAGTGGGACTAAAATCGCCTTATAGAAGACTTTATATATTTACAAAGATATACAAAGAACAATTTCGCCTCAAATAACCGAGGTCGCTTGCGGGCGAGGCATTGGATGTAAAATATTAACACGAAATCGTTCGTTTTGGAAGATTGTAGCGCCTCGCCCGCAAGCGACCTCGGCGAAGTGAGAATAAAATCATCTTATTGGAGACTTTGTATATTTATTAAGATATACAAGGAACGATTTCGTCTCAGGTAGCCGAGGTCGCTTGCGGGCGAGGCGCTGGATATAAAATATTAACACAAAATCATTCATTTTGGTAAATTGTAGCGCCTCGCCTGCAAGCGACCTCGGCGAAGTGGGACTAAAATCGTCTTTTAGAAGAATTTATATATTGATAAAGTTATACAAAGAACGAGTTCGCCACAAATAGCCGAGATCGCTTACGGGCAAGGCATTGGAAGTAAAATATTAACACGAAATCGTTCATTTTGCAAGATTGTAGCGCCTCGCCCACAAGCCACCTCGGCGGAGTGAGAATAAAATTATCTTATTGGAATCTTTATATATTTGTTACGATGTATAAGGAACAATTTCGACTCAAATAGCCGAGGTCGCTTGCGGGCGAGGCATTGGATGTAAAATATTAACACGAAATCGTTCGTTTTGGAAGATTGTAGCGCCTCGCCCGCAAGCGACCTCGGCAAAGTGAGAATAAAATCGTCTTATTGGAGACTTTGTATATTTATTAAGATATACAAGGAACGATTTTGTCTCAAGTAGCCGAGGTCGCTTGCGAGCGAGGCATTGGATGTAAAATATTAACACGAAATCGTTCATTTTGGAAGATTGTAGCGCCTCGCCCGCAAGCGACCTCGGCGAAGTGGGACTAAAATCGTCTTTTAGAAGAATTTATATATTTATAAAGATATACAAAGAACGATTTCGCCTCAAATAGCCGAGGTCGCTTACGGGCGAGGCATTGGAAGTAAAATATTAACACGAAATCGTTCATTTTGCAAGATTGTAGCGCCTCGCCCGCAAGCCACCTCGGCGGAGTGAGAATAAAATCATCTTATTGGAATCTTTATATATTTGTTACGATGTACAAGGAACGATTTCGCCTCAAATAGCCGAGGTCGCTTGCGGACGAGGTGTTGGAAGTAAAATATTAACATGAAATCATTCATTTTGGAAGATTGTAGAGCCTCGCCCGTAAGCGACCTCGATGAAGTGGGACTAAAATCGTCTTATAGAAGACTTTATATATTTACAAAGATATGCAAAGAACAATTTCACCTCAAATAATCGAGGTCGCTTGCGGGCGAGGCGCTGGATATAAAATATTAACTCAAAATCGTTCATTTTGGTAAATTGTAGCGCCTCGTCCGCAAGCGACCTCGGCGGAATAAGAATAAGATCGTCTTATAGCTTTATATATTTACCAAGGTATACAAGAAACTATTTCGTTTCGAATAACCGAGGTCGTTTGCGTACGAGGCACCGGTTATGAAATATTAACACGAAATTGTTAATTTTGGAAGATGTAGCGCCTCGCCTGCAAGCGACCTTGGCGAACTGAGGATAAAATCGTTTTATTGGAGACTTTTTATATTTCCTACGATATATCGTTTCTTATATATCGTATATTTCGCTTCAAATCACCATAATCGAGCAAGGTGAAATTTGATAATCCTATCTATCGAGTTATAATAGATCCTTACTTATGATCCTTAATTCATTTAATGTAATGAATTTGTGCCAATTTGGACCAATTTCCCAACTTTTTGTGTTGACAGCAAATTTATTATTTTTTATGTTTATAATAACACAAAGAAAAATATGAACTTAAATATAGACTCAAATTCCTTTAGTAAACATCAAAGCTCAACATGAAGCGCACTTTTCCGTTTATTTTTGTTTAATTTTTTACGGCTTTCTGGCGATATAAATAACTATATTCTCACCTCCACTTAATTAAGTATTTTTATTATTTCTCTTTCTTCCCTTTTCAGTTTTACTTTTCTTTTGGAACCATAAAAACGACCGCACTCACTTGACGACGTTGTGATTTCGACGACCGGATGCCGCTGTTTGTTTGAAAAGTGATACTTAAACGGATGCTTTATTTTTAGATACTCCTGACCAGGTTTGTTCAATTGAAGGTTCTTTTTCGTTTCTTATACCGTTTACGCAAATTAGTGATGGGTTTTAAAATCGTTTAGAAAAAAAAAGTTGTGTTGATACAACCACCTGAATCTAAAGCGTCTTTGTGCTGTCTAAAACGAACAAAAAAATTTTTTTTATTCGATATTTTTTTTAGAGTTTTATATATGTTTATAGATTTTATCGGTTGAAAGTATGTAGGATAAGACGTAAATCCCCACTTTTATTGCTTTGAAAGTTTACACAAACCCCGATCCTTTATTAATAACACTATCCGCATTCAACGGGTTTTTTCGGAGGTCTCGAGGAGATAATAAATTTTACTACTTCGAATATCAACGAAATTGGAAACTTGAAATCTCCACCGAATTGAGTAATAAAGTTAATTTTATACTCGAAAAATCAAATCGAAAAGTTTTAGTTTCAAAATTTTATAAAAATCCCTCAAAATTACAAAAACTTTTCCCAGAATGAGAACATTTAAATTAATGGAGTTGAGATAATTGTTTTTAAATGCTAATGTTACGGGCTGTTAAAGTCTCCCTTAAAATATACGATATGGCTTAATTTACAGAGAATTAGCCGTTGCTCTTGCAAACGACAACACCACAACCCCATTTCCCGGCGTGATCTGATTACGTTTGGCGATATGGTTTCGTTACTAAAAGCTCTTGCACAAGTTATTTGTCAGCGGGAGTATATTTTCTCTAAGCCGAGTTAAACTCAACTCAGAAGGGCAAGTTTGTAGTTTATGAAACGGAAACATAACGTTTCAACGTCCCAAGAGATTAATTTTCGCAATGTTGTGGGGGCATTATTTTTCGAAGGGTTCGAAAAATCAACAGAATTCTTGTTAAATGGGGAACATTTCAAGGGTTCCCCAGAGGGAAGTGTTTAATTAAAGTTATTTTGTTGAGTTTGCTTAAAAATAAAGTTGGGTTGCTAATGCAGTTGTTGCGGGGGTTGGTAAAACGAGTTATGACATCGGTTTTCCAATTTCCTTCCTGCTAACATTAATTAACTGTTAACGTTCAATTGAACTTGTTATTGGTAATGATTCTGTATTGAATTTTATTATTCTTTCTTATTGATTTTCACATTTTTTTTTGTGATTAATTATTTCTTGATGTTATATGTACAAATTGAACACTTTAAATTGGGTCATGAAGGTGTTAATTTTGAAAATGAAGAATGAGTTGTATATCAAATTGAAGGTTGAACTATAATCTTTCAAATGATATATAACTCATTGTTTCAATTTGAAATCCATTGCACCTAAGAAATGTTAAAGAATGATGTGTTTTTGACATTTTAATAGAATCAAATAAGATTAGAAAGATCTTGGATGTCTTATTTTTGAAAATGAAGCAATGACTTGTATATGAAATTGAAGGTTGAACTATAAACTTTCAAATGATATATAACTCGTTGTTTCAATTTGAAATCGATTGCACCTAAGAAATGTTAAAGGATAATATGTTTCTGACGATTTAATAGAATCAGACAAAATTAGAAAGATCTTGGATGTCTTATTTTTGAAAATGAAGAAATCATTTGTATATCTAATTGAAGGTTGAACTTTCATCTTTCAAATGATGTATATCTCGTTGTTTCAGTTTGAAATCAAATTCATTCAATTTCAACTACGAATCGTTAAAGGATCATGTGTTTTTGATGTTTTAGTAGAATACTGTATGTTTAAGTACTGTAGTTACATAAAATAGATATCGCAATACAATTTTTGATAATTATAGAGAAAATCTTCAACATTTCAATGATAGAAGTCGCAATTCAATGTGTCATTTAATTGTTGAGATAAAAATTATTAAATAAAATCGTTATTTTTAAGAAAAAAATTGATACGATCGTATTCAAAAAATCGTATCTCAAGAATTAATTGTGATATCACTTTAGAACAAGAAGTAATTTTAATTAGTATTCAATGTGCTTGAGATCATGTCTTCAAATTTTTGAATCTCGAAGTTATGATCTTTTTATTAAAACTTTGCAAAAACATAATCATATGTGTTTGATAAAAATCAAGACATTTTCAAAGAATCGTATCTCAAGAACTAATTGAGATATCACTTTAAAAGAAGAAGCAATTTAAAGCAAATTTAATTAGTATTTAATGTGCTTGAGATCTTGTCTTCAAATCTTTGAATCTCGGAGTTTTGATTTTTTTATTAAAACTTTGCAAAAACAAAAATAATATGTGTTTGATGAAAATCAAAACATTTTCAAAGAATCGTATCTCAAAAACTAATTGAGATATCGCTCTGAAATAAAGAGCAATTTGAAGCAAATTTTGTTGTTATTTAAGATGCCTAAGATCTTTGCTTCAAATATATAAATCTCCGAGTTATGATTTTTTGATTAAAACTCTACAAAATGCAATTATATATGTTCAATAAAAATCAAGAAATTTTCAAAGAATCGTATCTCAAGAACTAATTGAGATATCACTCTGAAATAAAGAGCAATTTGAAGCAAATTTTGTTGTTATTTAAAATGCCTAAGATCTTTGCTTCAAATATATAAATCTCCGAGTTATGATTTTTTGATTGAAACTCTACAAAATGCAATCATATATGTTCGGTGAAAATCAAGAAATTTTCAAAGATTCGTATCTCAAGAACTAATTCAGATATCACTCTGAAATAAAGAGCAATTTAAAGCAAATTTAATTAGTATTTAATGTGCTTGAGATCTTGTCTTCAAATCTTTGAATCTCGGAGTTTTGATTTTTTTATTAAAACTTTGCAAAAACAGAAATAATATGTGTTTGATGAAAATCAAGACATTTTCAAAGAATCGTATCTCAAAAACTAATTGAGATATCGCTCTGAAATAAAGAGCAATTTGAAGCAAATTTTGTTGTTATTTAAGATGCCTAAGATCTTTGCTTCAAATATATAAATCTCCGAGTTATGATTTTTTGATTGAAACTCTACAAAATGCAATCATATATGTTCGGTGAAAATCAAGAAATTTTCAAAGAATCTTATCTCAAGAACTAATTCAGATATCACTCTGAAATAAAGAGCAATTTAAAGCAAATTTAATTAGTATTTAATGTGCTTGAGATCTTGTCTTCAAATCTTTGAATCTCGGAGTTTTGATTTTTTTATTAAAACTTTGCAAAAACAAAAATAATATGTGTTTGATGAAAATCAAAACATTTTCAAAGAATCGTATCTCAAAAACTAATTGAGATATCGCTCTGAAATAAAGAGCAATTTGAAGCAAATTTTGTTGTTATTTAAGATGCCTAAGATCTTTGCTTCAAATATATAAATCTCCGAGTTATGATTTTTTGATTGAAACTCTACAAAATGCAATCATATATGTTCGGTGAAAATCAAGAAATTTTCAAAGAATCGTATCTCAAGAACTAATTCAGATATCACTCTGAAATAAAGAGCAATTTAAAGCAAATTTAATTAGTATTTAATGTGCTTGAGATCTTGTCTTCAAATCTTTGAATCTCGGAGTTTTGATTTTTTTATTAAAACTTTGCAAAAACAGAAATAATATGTGTTTGATGAAAATCAAAACATTTTCAAAGAATCGTATCTCAAAAACTAATTGAGATATCGCTCTGAAATAAAGAGCAATTTGAAGCAAATTTTGTCGCGATTTAATGTGCTTAAGATCGTTTTTCAAAATCATTAAATCTCTGAGTTATGATTTTTTGGTTAAAGCTTTGCAGAAACGTAATTATATATATTTGTTAAAAAACAAGAAATTTTTGGAGTCGTATCTCAAGAACTAATTGAGATATCACTTTGAAATAAGGAGCGATTTGAAGCAAATTTAATTAGTATTTAATATGCTTGAGATCGTTTCTTCAAATCTTTGAATCTCCGAGTTATAATTTTTTTATTAAGACTTTGCAAAAACATAATCATAGGTGTTTGATAAAAATCAAGACATTCTCAAAGAATCGTATCTCAAGAACTAATTGAGATATCGCTCTGAAATAAAGAGCAGTTTGTAGCAAATTTTGTCGCGATTTAATGTGCTTAAGATCGTTTTTCCAAATCATTAAATCTCTGTGTTATGATTTTTTGGTTAAAGCTTTGCAGAAACGTAATTATATATATTTGTTAAAAAACAAGAAATTTTCAGAGTCGTATCTCAAGAACTAATTGAGATATCACTTTGAAATAAGGAGCGATTTGAAGCAAATTTAATTAGTATTTAATGTGCTTGAGATCGTTTCTTCAAATCTTTGAATCTCCGAGTTATAATTTTTTTATTAAGACTTTGCAAAAACATAATCATAGGTGTTTGATAAAAATCAAGACATTCTCAAAGAATCGTATCTCAAGAACTAATTGAGATATCGCTCTGAAATAAAGAGCAGTTTGAAGCAAATTTTGTCGCGATTTAATGTGCTTAAGATCGTTTTTCCAAATCATTAAATCTCTGTGTTATGATTTTTTGGTTAAAGCTTTGCAGAAACGTAATTATATATATTTGTTAAAAAACAAGAAATTTTCAGAGTCGTATCTCAAGAACTAATTGAGATATCACTTTGAAATAAGGAGCGATTTGAAGCAAATTTAATTAGTATTTAATGTGCTTGAGATCGTTTCTTTAAATCTTTGAATCTCCGAGTTATAATTTTTTTATTAAGACTTTGCAAAAACATAATCATAGGTGTTTGATAAAAATCAAGACATTCTCAAAGAATCGTATCTCAAGAACTAATTGAGATATCGCTCTGAAATAAAAAGCAGTTTGAAGCAAATTTTGTCGCGATTTAATGTGCTTAAGATCGTTTTTCTAAATCATTAAATCTCTGAGTTATGGTTAAAGCTTTGCAGAAACGTAATTATATATATTTGTTAAAAACAAGAAATTTTCAAAAAGTCGTACCTCAAGAACTAATTGAGATATCGCTCTGAAATAAAGAGTAATTTGAAGCAAATTTTGTTGTTATTTAAAATGCTTAGGATTTTTGCTTCAAGTATATAAATCTCCGAGTTATGATTTTTTGATTGAAACTCTGCAAAATGTAATTATATGTGGTTGATAAAAATCAAGGAATTTTTAAAGAATCGTATCTCAAGAACTAATTGAGACATCGCTATGAAATAAAGAGCAATTTGAAGCAAATTTTGTTGTTATTTAAGGTGCCTAAGATCCTTGCTTCAAATTTTCAAATCTCTGAGTTATGATTTTTTGATTGAAATTTTGCAAAAACGTAATTATATATACTTGTTAAAAATCAAGAAATTTTCAAAGATTCGTATCTTAGAACTAATTGAGATATCGCTTTGAAACAAAGAGCAACTTGAAACAAATTTAATTAGTATTTAATGTGCTTGAGATCGTTTCTTCAAATCTTTAAATGTCCGAGTTATAATTTTTTTATTAAAACTTTGCAAAAACATAATCATATGTGTTTGATAAAAATCAACAATTTTTCAAAGAATCTTATCTCAAGAACTAATTGAGATATCGCTTTGAAGTAAAGAGCAGTTTGAAGCAAATTTTGTTGCTATTTAACGTGCTTAAGACCGTTTTTCCAAATCATTAAATCTCTGAGTTATGTTTTTTTGGTTAAAGCGTTGCAAAAACGTAATTATACATATTGGTTAAAAAACAAGAAATTTTCAGAGTCGTATCTCAAGAACTAATTGAGATATCACTTTGACATAAGGAGCGATTTAAAGCAAATTTAATTAGTATTTAATGTGCTTTAGATCGTTTCTTCAAATCTTTGAATCTCCGAGTTATGATTTTTTTTATTAAAACTTTGCAAAAACATAATCATAGGTGTTTGATAAAAATCAAGACATTCTCAAAAAATCGTATCTCAAGAACTAATTGAGATATCGCTCTGAAATAAAGGGCAGTTTGAAGCACATTTTGTTGCGATTTAATGTGCTTAAGATCGTTTTTCTAAATCATTAAATCTCTGAGTTATGGTTAAAGCTTTGCAGAAACGTAATTATATATATTTGTTAAAAACAAGACATTTTCAAAAAGTCGTATCTCAAGAACTAATTGAGATATCGCTCTGAAATAAAGAGCAATTTGAAGCAAATTTTGTTGTTATTTAAAATGCTTAAGATTTTTGCTTCAAATATATAAATCTCCGAGTTATGATTTTTTGATTGAAACTCTGCAAAATGTAATTATATGTGGTTGATAAAAATCAAGGAATTTTTAAAGAATCGTATCTCAAGAACTAATTGAGACATCGCTGTGAAATAAAGAGCAATTTGAAGCAAATTTTGTTGTTATTTAAGGTGCCTAAGATCATTGCTTCAAATTTTCAAATCTCTGAGTTATGACTTTTTGATTGAAATTTTGCAAAAACGTAATTATATATACTTGTTAAAAATCAAGAAATTTTCAAAGATTCGTATCTTAGAACTAATTGAGATATCACTTTGAAACAAAGAGCAACTTGAAGCAAATTTAATTAGTATTTAATGTGCTTGAGATCGTTTCTTCAAATCTTTAAATGTCCGAGTTATAATTTTTTTATTAAAACTTTGCAAAAACATAATCATATGTGTTTGATAAAAATCAACAATTTTTCAAAGAATCTTATCTCAAGAACTAATTGAGATATCGCTCTGAAGTAAAGAGCAGATTGAAGCAAATTTTGTCACTATTTAATGTGCTTAAGATCATTTTTCCAAATCATTAAATCTCTGAATTATGATTTTTTGATTAAAGTTTTGCAAAAACGTAATTTTACATATTTGTTAAAAATCAAAAAATTTTCAAAGAACCGTATCTCAAGAACTAATTGAGATATCACTTTAAAATTTGAGGCAATTTAAAGCAAATTTAATTAGTATTTAATGTGCTTGAGATCATTTCTTCAAATCTTTAAATCTCCGAGTTATGATTTTTGAAAGAATCTTTCAGAATTTCTTAGAAAATCAATTCAAATCAAAAGAATTTTTGAAAAATTGTTTTTTAATGCTATTGTCTGTACACAGATGTATACTTTTTCATCTTTTACGAACTAAATTTACATGCATTTGTTTAAAATTGCCTTTTTCATACCTCATTTCTTGTGAAAAAATCAGATTTTTGCTGATATTTTTGAAATAGTCTAATTATCTCAAAAAGTACACGTCTCAGATGTACCATATGTTTACAAAACTAAAAGGTATTGCTGAAATTGGTATATATACAAGTATACAGTATGTCTAAACAGCCAATTGTGTATACATACACTGTATGTATAAATAGTAGTGTAAATAAATAACTCGTTCTTTCAATATAAAATCGATTCCATTTGCGTGAAATTATTAAGCGAGATTGAAAATATGGTTTATGTTAATTTCAGTGAGGATAAGACCGAAGTGAAAGGAAATTGCATCTTAATTTTGACAGCAAATTTGTCTTGAGGGTAAGCGCATTGCAATTATTCATAACTTAATTAGCGTATCAATGGAGACATCAGTGTAATTGAAATTTGCTTTGATTAGAAATAGTAGTTTTAGTTTATTCAATTCTAATAGATCTATAATCTTTACGTTTTTTTTACAAGTCGTTTCAGCAATAATTAAGAATAACAAAATCATCTTAATGTTATTATAAGGACCTAAAAAATGATTTTATGAATTAAATTGGCTGGATGGCAACAAAAAAGTGATAATAAAAATGAAGACTTTGTAAATTTTTACGTGTTACGAAATTAATTATAAGTTGAAACTAAAAATCTGTATTGTGATTGATGACATAATGAATTATATACAAAAAACTTCAAAAACAAAAAAGTATTCATTTAGAGCACGTGTTATATATACAAATTATCTCTTGGCTTATTCAAAATATACAGAAGCGCATAAATTAGTAAATTCTGGATCAGATTAGATACTGACTCTCCTGTATACAATGCGACTTCGAGCTTCTAATAGATATCGATCGATTTACTTTCCAAGTAACTCGGTGATGAAACAAGTGATACAAATAAAATTACTCTGCAAATAACGATTTGTGTGTATTGGAGCAATAACAATATTTAAACCATTCAAGCCACATGCAGAAAAATGTTTATGTTAATGTTTGGTTTATTTTCAGAACTTTCCTTTAAAACAGTTTTGGCATGGTAATAAATATTTGGATCATTTGCAGCTTAGATCAATCTTTACATAGAAATTAATTATTATTTTATTATAAGATTAAGAGATTTATTATGGATTTTCAAGACAATATAGTTTTTGTCAAAAATTTTTCAAGTATATTTTGCAAGCAGTTTTAAAAAGTGCTTATTTTTAATAGATAAGCTGTAAACGCAGCGATTTGTTTTGTTATTATTAAGAAGATATCAGTTTGTTTTTAGCAACAATGAAGGCGTCCCGAGTGGTCCACCTCTAAATAAAATATGGTATCCACACTCTAACACTTTCCACAGATTTATACATATACTGTTTACAACAAAAAATTTATCTTTGACCCACCTTCGTTTTTTATTTTTAATCTTTTTCGTATGTTTAATCTTTAAACTACTAAAAAGATGTGATTTCGTAACTAGACGTAGATAAAGAAAACAGTTGTAAAAGATGAAATACAATAACATTCAAAATTTAATAGGAAAAGGCAACAACACAATCGAAAGAAAATTCGCGATCGCCACTACTTTAAAATACATAACCATGAGTAACACTTAAAGTTACTTCTTATAATACCTTGTTCTTTGTTCTCATCAACGCAAATTATTGAAAGAAAAATTATTGCTTATAATGGTAACAAGATAGGTTAACGAATCAACCAGAATCAGGGTAGCACTAAGAAAAACCACCTATAGTCGTTTCGGCGAATCCGTGCAGTTATAAATCACCTTGATTCGTCCGGATTCGTCAAAGTGACAATACCCCTTCTGGGGTAGCATACTGGGCACGTTAGTAGCGAAAAGAATACTAAATTATATTCATAACTCCTTTCAGTTTGAAGCGATTACTAAATATTACTAATACTTATTGAATATTTGTCTTTAACTATCTTAATTGGTTTCCTGACACTAACTTAATTAAAATTTTTGATCATTATTAATAATTAATTCAAGATAATACAGTATAGTGTAACTGCGCCTTAAAGATCCTGGTGGAAGTAGACGGAGGAACCGACCAGCCTTTTTTTTTAATACCTGTCACGGTGATTAACATCTGCACGGATTCGCCGGAACAACTATAGAGAAGGAACAATATACCTACCAAGTTCAAAGTATAAGAGCGAGAAGACCCAACAAATCCGAATGGAACAACAATTTTCAGAGTAATTGCTTGAAACAGAAAGCATTTGTGGAAGTGCAGTACGAAAAATGTGACAAGATGAATACGAATTGCATTCTACAAAGTTTCTCTGATATTGAAATGATTGCTAGGATGAGCTCCAAAAAGTTATAAAAGATATTTTAGCTACAGTGATGAAGTTACAAGAAATTTGCATATATGAGGTTTTGTTTTTCTTCTTTCAGTTATTTCTTTTAGTATATAGTTCAACCCAATCAAACTTAATGATGCTTGAACCCCAGGAGCAACCCAAGCTTCGGTCATCCAAAGTGTTATTCATGACACTTGGGGCAGTCGAAATCTTTGAAGCTTTGGGTTGGATTGGAATTTCGGAGCCACCATCTTCCAAGTAACAATACAAATACAAGACGATTATACAAGATGATTAGGAGATTTGAATTTAGGAGAATATTAAGGTTAAGTAAGAATTGTTGTATCAAAGGTAACAATCTTCGAAGACGCCTTACCTATTTCTTCATTTATAATTTCTATTTAGGAGATTGTGAATATGGTTTGGTTCAGATAATCTTATTTCCTTTCAGAGCAATATTCTGTTGAACTAAATTGTTTTTTTCAGGACGATTTGAAAATTATCCAGGAAATTCTCCAATAAAATTTTCAAATCTTTCAAATTATTCTTCTTCTTCCTTTAAATTATCTAATTTTCTTTGCTTGTTGTAAAATTTCTTCTCCCTAAGATGTTATTACATACATTTCAACTATTTTAGGTCTTTCATAATAAGGTTTCAATAAATTTACATATAGGATTTGTTTTCTTCTTCTTCCAGTTAGTTTTTTTAGTATATATTTGGTATCTGATATTTTCTTTATTACTTTCTTTGAACCTCCTAGAGCTTTTAATACCGAAAACCGGCAGTGTTTTAAAAATACCGGTGTCGGTCGAATTATATCTTTTGATACCAAAATTCTTCCTCAACCTTAATATTCTCGTAAATTCAAATCTCCTAATCGTTTTGTATTCGCATCTCGTCCGACTTGGAAGATGGATGAGTTCCCAAATTACACTTACATTATAGCTTCAAAGACTTTCGGTCGCTCTTAAACACATTGTATGAACACAATAACACTTTGGATGACCAAAGTGTTGAGTTGGGTTAAAATTTCCAATACAATCCAAACAAACTTGATGATTTTTTGGACCGCCAAAGACTTCGAAATCGTTCAAGATATGAAAGCAAGACGATTAAGAGCAGAATATTTGCGAGAATATTAAGGTTGTGGAAGAATTTTTGTATTAAATTAAATAATCTCTAATCTACATGAATAACACTTACAATGACCGAAGTGTTAGGTTGGGTTAAAATTTCAACATCCAACCCAACCAAAACAAACTTGATGATATTTTGGACGGCCAAAGTCTTCGAAATCGTTCAAGATATGAAAACAAGACGACTAAGATCTGAATATTCGCAAGAATATTAAGGTTGAGGAAGAATTTTTATATTAAATTAAATAATCTCTAATCTAAATGAACAACACTTACGATGACCGAAGTGTTACGTTGGGTTAAGATATCAACATCCAACCCAACCCAATTAAACTTAATGATGTTTTTGACGGTCGACATCTTCAAAATCGTTCAAGATATAAACATCAGACGGTTATATTCGCGAAAATATTAAAGTTTAGGAAGAATTTTTATCTCAAAGGAAATAATTCTGCCGACTTCGAAGTCGTCGGCCGCCCCAGGTATCATAAATAATACTTTGGATGACCGAAGTGTTAGGTTGGGTTGAAATTTCAACATCCAACCCATCCCAATTAAACTTAATGATGTTTTTGACGGTCAACATCTTCAAAATCGTTCAAAATAAAAACAGAACGGTTATATTCGCGAAAATATTAAAGTACAGGAAGAATTCTTATCTCAAAGGAAATAATTCTGCCGACTTCGAAGACGTCGGCTGCCCCAAGTATCATGAATTACACATTGGATGGCCGAAGTGTTAGGTTGGGTTGAAATTTCAACATCCAACCCAACCCAATCAAACTTAATGATGTTTTTGGCGGTCGACATCTTCAAAATCGTTCAAGATATAAACATAAGACGGTTATATTCGCGAAAATATAAAAGTTTAGGAAGAATTTTTATCTCAAAGGAAATAATTCTGCCGACTTCGAAGTCGTCGGCCGCCCCAAGTATCATGAATTACACTTTGGATGGCCGAAGTGTTAGGTTGGGTTGAAATTTCAACATCCAACCAAACCCAATCAAACTTAATGTTGTTTTGGGCAGCCGATGGCTTCGAAATCGTTCAAGATATAATCACGTATTCAGCATGTCGATTAGGATTAAGGTAGAGGAAGAATTTCTGTATCAGAGGAAATAATCTCGGCAGACTTCGAAAACGTCTTCGAAGTATTATGAGTAACACTTTGGATGACTGAAGTGTTGGAATTTCGTAATTTAACCCAACCCAATCCAATTCAGTGATGCTTTGGGCTGTCGACATCTTCGAAATCTACCAAGACATGAGTGGAAGACGATTATGAGAATTTTTATATCATGTTCCCAAGTATCATGAATACCAATTTGAACAGTAAAAGCATCATTGAATTGGATCCGGTTGGGTTTGATTTCGAAAAGCGATTTCGGGGAAACCATTAATTTCGACCATTCTTTATCATTTCAGCCTTTCGCGCATTCTTCCTAGGATGGCAATTACTTCTTATGAAACTTCTTATTTGTAGAACCCACTAGTTTCCATGATTTTTCTAGATGAGGATGCAAAAGGCGTCGTGCCATTTCTTTTGCTTTATTCTAAGTAACTAAATATAAGTATCTCCTCTTCGAGGCAATCGTTACAGGATAATCTTTTTGAATTTCTTGGAAAATCAATTGCCAGCCCTTTTAGAAGTTGTTTCACCAGATGTTCGATAAAGAATGTGGTTGGAATGTGTTGTTCCATTTAAAATAACAAAGTGTATAATAGTATACAACAGTATTATTAGTGGAGTTTCAAAGACCAAAGCTTTATTTATCGCTATGACAAATTGCAATCTTCAATATTTAATAATAACGTTGATCACGAATTTTAAGTCGTAACATGATCAGGTAAGGATAAGGAGCAGATAAGCTTAATGGCTTAATGCAACTAATATTTAGTGCTAACTAGCTAGTTGGGTTGGGTTGTGTTCAGACAAGGTTGATGGTTAAACCCAACCCAATTAATATTCAAAACTAACCAGCTAGTTGGGTTGAATTAAAGTTAAAAGCTCAACCCAAACCAATTAATACCCAACGCTAACTAAACGAAAACCAGTATTGTCTTTAAAATACCCGTATTTGTTTTCGAACTTGGCCGAATTATTTCTTTTTTCTTTCTTATCCTTAATATTTTCTCAAATTCAAATCTCCTAATTGTCTTGTATTTGTATCTCGGCCGACTTGGAAGACGAAGGACGCCCAAGGTATCACGGGGTTGGATTGGGCTTCGAAATACCCAAAGTTTTAAAAACTTCCGCCGCCCCAAGTATCATGAATAACATTTTGGATGACCGAACTGTTGGGTTGGGTGGGAGTGATTCTTTGGGTGACTGACGTCCTCGAAATCGTTAAAAATTTGAAAGTAAAACTATTAGGATCAGTATATTCGCAAGAATATTAAGGTTGAGGAAGAATTTTTTTAACAAAGGAAATAATTTCGGCCGACTTCGAATACGTAATAATACTTTGGATGACGGAAGTATTTGGTTGGGTTGAAATTTTAACATGCAACCCAACCCAATCAAAGTAAATGATGATTTGGACGACCAACGTCTTCGAAATCGTTCAAGATATAAAAGCAAGACGATTAGGATCACTATATTCGCGAGAATACTAAATTGAAGAAGAATTTTTGTATTTCCTTTTATACAACTCCTTTGACCGAAGTGTTGGGTTCGGTTGGAATATCAAATTTTAACCCCACCCAATTAAATTTACAATTAGTGATGCTTTGGACGGACAAAATCTTTAAAATTGTTCAAGATATGAACACAAGACGATTAGTTGTAAGATATTCGCGAAAATATTTAGATTGAGGAAGAATTTCTGTATCAAAGGAAATAATCTCGGCCAACTTTGAAGACGTCAGTATTATAAGTAACACTTTGGATGACTGAAGTGTAGGAATTTCGAAATTTAACCCAACCCAATCGAATTTAGTGATGCTTTGGGCTGTCGGAATCTTCGAAGTTTACCGAAACATGAATGGAAGACGATTATGAGAATTTTTTTATCATGTCCCCAAGTATCATGAATACAAATTTGGACAGCAAAAGCATCATTGATTTGGATTCGGTTGGCATGGACTTTGAAAGGCGACTTCGGAGAAAACGTCTTACATTTGTATTTAAAATTAAAAGTAAGCTTTCTATAAATAATTGAATAGATATGTTCTAAATTAAACATTTTTAAACATTTTTTTCTAATTGTAGGACAAATGTTAGATTTTAAAATTGAACGCTTCAAATCATACCTAGATCTTGAATAAATATCTCCTTAGAAGATACAGGGAACTTTTAAAACTAAAAGAAAAATTGCGCGAACTGGTTAATTATGTTGAAAAATGTCCTGTTATTTGCAAATTATGTTAAAATGAAATATTAATTTTTGAACAATAATAATACAGTGAGTTATTTATATATGATGAAAGTAATAAATTCTATAAAATTTTGAAAACACATCTGGTCAATTTTTAATTATAATGGCTCAACCCAATCCGACTAATATCTAGTGCTAAACAGATTAGGATCAAATTGATGGCTCAACCCAACTAATATTTCGTGCCAACAAGGTAGTTGGGTTAGGTTGATTTAAGATTAAGAGCATAATCCAGCTCATCTAATAACCAGCACTAACTAGCTGCTTGGGTTGGGTTGGGTTTAGATCAAATTGATGGTTCAAGCCAACGTAATTAATATTTAATGCTAAATAGTAGTTGGGTTAGACTACACGTAATGGCTCATCTCAAACCAATTAATATGTTGCATTAATTGGCTTAATGTAACTAATATTTAGTGCTATCTAAGAAGTTGTGTTGGATAGGGTTATGATTAATGGCTCAACCCAACCCAATTAATATCCAGTGGTAAACAGCTAATTAGGATCAAATTGATGGCTCAACCCAACTAATATTTCGGGTCAACAAGGTAGTTGGGTTGGGTTGACTTAAGAATAATGGCTTAATCCAGCTCATATGTAATAAGTAGCACTAACTAGCTGCTTGAGTTGGGTTGGGTTTAGATCAGATTGATGATTCAAGCCAACGTAATTAATATTAAATGCTAAGCAGCTAGTTGGGTTAGACTAAACGTAATGGCTCATCCCAAACCAATTAATATGTAGCACTAATTGGCTTAATGTAACTAATATTTAGTGCTATCTAATAAATTGTGTTGGATTGGGTTAAGATTAATGACTCAATCCAACCCAATTAATATCTAGTGCTAAACAGCTAATTAGGATCAAGTTTATGGCTCAACCCAATTAATATTTCGGGCCAATAAGGTAGTTGGGTTGGGTTGATTTAAGATTAAGAGCTTAATCCAGCTCATTTAATAAGTAGCACTAATTAGCTGCTTGGGTTGGGTTGGGTTTAGACCAGATTGATGGTTCAAGCCAACGTAATTAATATTTAATGCTAAGTAGCTAGTTGGGTTAAACTAAACGTAATGGCTCATCCCAAACCAATTAATATGTAGCACTAATTGACTTAATATAAGTAATATTTAGTGCTGTCTAATAAATTGTGTTGGATTGGGTGAAGATTAATGACTCAATCCAACCCAATTAATATCTAGTGCTAAACAGCTAATTAGGATCAAGTTTATGGCTCAACCCAACTAATATTTCAGGCTAATAAAGTAGTTGGGTTGGGTTAATTTAAGATTAATGGCTTAATCCAGCTCAATTAATAAGTAGTACTAACTAGCTGCTTAGGTTGGGTTGGGTTTAGATCAAATTGATGGTTCAAGCCAACGTACTTTTTATTTAATGCTAAGTAGCTAGTTGGGTTAGACTAAACGTAATGGCTCATCCCAAACCAATTAATATGTAGCACTAATTTGCTTAATATAACTAATATTTAGTGCTATCTAATAAATTGTGTTGGATTGGGTTAAGATTAATGACTCAACCCAACCCAATTAATATCTAGTGCTAAACAGCTAATTAGGATCAAATTTATGGCTCAACCCTTCTAATATTTCGGGCCAGTAAAGTAGTTGGGTTGGGTTGATTTAAAATTAATGGCTTAATCCAGCTCATTTAATAAGTAGTACTAACTAGCTGCTTAGGTTGGGTTGGGTTTTGATCAGATTGATGGTTCAAGCCAACGTAATTAATATTTAATGCTAAGTAGCTAGTTGGGTTAAACTAAACGTAATGGCTCATCCCAAACCAATTAATATGTAGCACTAATTGACTTAATATAAGTAATATTTAGTGCTATCTAATAAATTGTGTTGGATTGGGTTAAGATTAATGACTCAATCCAACCCAATTAATATCTAGTGCTAAACAGCTAATTAAGGATCAAAATGATGGTTCAACCCAACTAATATTTCGGGCCAACAAGGTTGTTGGGTTGGATTGATTAAAGATTAATGGCTTAATCCAGCTCATTTAATAAGTAGCACTAATTAGCTGCTTGGGTTGGGTTGGGTTTAGACCAGATTGATGGTTCAAGCCAACGTAATTAATATTTAATGCTAAGTAGCTAGTTGGGTTAGACTAAACGTAATGGCTCATCCCAAACCAATTAATATGTAGCACTAATTGGCTTAATGTAAATAATATTTAGTGGTATCTAATAAGTTGTGTTGGATTGGGTTAAGATTGGCTCAACTCAACTCAATTAATATCTAGTGCTAAACATCTAATTAGGATCAAATTTATGGCTCAATCCAACTAATATTTCGGGCCAATAAAGTAGTTGGGTTGGGTTGATTTAAGATTAATGGATTAATCCAGTTCATCTAATAACTAGCACTTACTAGCTGCTTGGGTTGGGTTGGGTTGAGTTGGGTTTCCCGCAGGGGCTTGGGATGATTCCCAGGTACGGGTTTAGCGCACCCGCGGTACCCTAGCCGGAGGAGTATACCTCCTTAAAAAACTGGGGTCCATCTGACCCGGATGGTAGTACCCCATAAGGGTTGAGGAGCATACCTCATTAAAAAAGCTGGAGTTCGCGTGGTCCCGGGCGAAAAAACTTCCAAGAAATGCCCCTGTCTAGTGTTATAGGGAGCACGGGATTAAGTGTTTTAGTGTTTAAGTGTTAGTGTGGTGTTAAGGTGTGTAAGTGTGTAAGTGTATACCTTCCGGCAGGTTAAAACGGAGCGTAAGCTAGGCGCTTGACAACTGCAACTATGGTAATCGTGGATTTTTCAGCGAAAGCCTCGGATGGGTCTGCAGGCCAAGCAGCGCCGCAGACTACGCGCGGAGAAGGGTCGACTCCGCGTGATTATTCAGACCCAACCATACAAGGCCTTGCCAGCCAGGGCAGTGAAGAAAGCGTCTTCAGGCGAAGCACTTTAATAAGGCGTTCACCATCGACAACGCCCAAGATTGACATATCGTCATCAGAAGAGGAAGAAGAATTAAACAGGACAATGATCCAACGGTTTCCAAGCGAAGATGAGAAGGAACTAGAAGGGACACTGGACACAGGTCTAGAGAAGGAAACACCAAAGAAAGTAAGAACATGGTCTTTCGGTAGTAATACATCAACGAAAGAGGTTAAAAAGAGAAAGAGAGCAAACGATAGTGGAGAAGTAGATGTGAGCGAACAGGCAATGATATTAAAAAAAACCAATGAAGAAATGTTAAGGCTGATAGGAATTCTGAGAAAGAACATTGAGCAAAATACGAAGCGAGAAATAAAAGATGTAGCTGGAAAGATGGAGAGATTGGCGAAAATAATGAATTCGGAAGAAATAACGAAATGGTTGAATCGTGCAGAGAGAAAAGAGTCAAAATCACAGGAAACACAAACAAGGGAGGAGGGAAACGAAAGAAAGGATGAGGAGGAAGAGTTGCAAAAAGAACGACACGAAAGAGAAAAAATTGAAAATGCGGAGAAATATGAAGATTGGATAGAGACCGTGAACTTAAAGTGGAAAGAAGGCTATTTTAAAAACACGGCTATAATAGAGGGGAACCCCATACGACATATAACGTCGGAAACAAAAGTCGTAATGGTAGAACCAGATGACGTCGAAATGGAGAAAAGTATCCAGTCACAGTTTAAAAAGACCTATCCGGTGTTGGAAGAATTGGGCGGTGAATACGAAGAGCTCGAATTGACGACTAGATGTAAAACAAAAGAAAGAATAATGGAAAAGACCGAGAAAATAATAAAAATTAATGCGGGAACTACCGAACAAGAAACTTGGAATAACCTTAACAGAATCAAAGAAAATCTGAAGGGAGAAAAAGAGATTGCGTTACACCATCTCAGGGGAATGACGCTACAAAGATTGAGGACGATGATTGAAATCATCTTCAGATCCACGACAACGAAAGCAAACATTTATACGACTCCAACCAAAAGACAAGAGGAAGAAAAAATCATCAACGAGATAGAAAAAGATGAAAGAGACATTAGAAGAAACACTTACGCTCTAATAGTAGAGAACAAAGGCATTACTTATGAGGATGTGGTCAAGAATATAAAGGAAGTCATGGTAGGAAGGAAGGAAGTAGAACTAATAGAAAGCATAAGAAAGACGAGAGATGGAAGGGTCCTAATAACAACTAAAAAAGATAAAAAAGGAATTGAAGAAGTCCAGAAAATACTATCATCACAAGAAGGGCAGAGCGTCACTGAGAGAGGTATAAGAGAAAGAAGGAAAACAATAAACATAAAGGGAATGACGACAGCGACTGAAGTACAAGAGGTAGAGCAAGCAATTAAAAACGAAGTGGGAAGCGACGTAATCATGACACTAAGCAGACTAAGGCCATACGCGGGTAGTATGAGGGCGATCACCGCCAACATGACCAAAGAACAAGCTGACACTCTGCTGAAACGTAAAAGACTGAGGGTAGGCTTGGCTATATGCCAAATAGAGGAAAGAGTGCCCATAAAAAGATGCCTAAGATGCTGGTCGCCGCTACACCTGGCTAAAGATTGTACAGAGGAAGACAAGAGTAATAGATGCTATAATTGCGGAGAGGAAGGTCACCAAACAAGGAAGTGTCCAAATGCAGCAAGATGTCCCGACTGTGACATGGAGGGGCATAGAGCGGCGACAGGGCAATGCCCGATATACGTTAGAAGATTAAGGGAAATGAAAAGCGTAAAGAAAGCAGTGGTAAGTGAAAGAGAAACAAAGAAAGATCATCAGAAACAACAGGAAACCAAGAATGAAGTATCTAGAAATGAAGAGAGTGAAATAGCCAGCGACCAGCAAGGCCGAAAGATTATGCTGGAAAATAAAAACAAAGAGATAAATGAAGCAAATCAAGAGTATATAGTGGTGAAATATAAAAAGAGGGGAAAAGTGAAAGAGAAGGATGCGCGAAGTCCGGACGTACAAAAAGAACTTTCGAAGAAAGAGGAAGGAAAGAAGATACGCGGAGAAACCAGTAGATATGAGGAACCGATGGAGGAAGCGGTATCTGACACCAGAGATGGCGAACCAAACAATGAAAAAAGATCTAAAGGTTGCGCAACTTAACTTTAATAGAGTAAGAGCGGCATATGACCTTATGAGGAAAAAAGTTGTTGACGATAGTATTGATCTCGTAATCGGCTGTGAGCAAAATAAAAGCTTTAAATCTTTTGAGTACTGTGATAGAAACTGTGATAGTTTTATAGATATTTACAATAAGTGTTTAAATGTGATCGGTTTTGTGGCTGGTATGGGTTTTGTTTGTGTGGAGTTGGACTCGGTATGTGTTGTTTCGTGTTATTTCTCACCAAATAAAACAATTCCTGAATTTGAAGACTTTTTATATGATATGCAACAACATATTAGAAAATACAAAGATAAGGAGATGATCATTGCAGGCGATCTAAATGCAAAATCCGTTCTGATGGGAGCAGACAGATCGGATGCCAGAGGGAAGATTCTAGAGGACTGGTTTGCAACGAACAGTCTGGTGGTAATTAACCGAGGAACTGCGCCCACATTTTCGGGACCGGCTGGCGAATCCATAATTGATTTTACTGCCGCTACGGTAAAAATCGGTCAAACCGTTCAAAATTGGATGGTGGATACAGAAAACGAAAATCTGAGTGACCATAATACAATAAGTTTTCAAGTCACAAATGTTATTAAGAAACTCCCAAACAAAGCCGAGGCGAAATGGGTCTTGACACAGATCGGTTTTGAAAAAATCGCAATGGAGGACGCGACGACCCTATTCATGAATGGGGAAGAAAAAACTGCAGAGCTGCTAATAAAAAATGTTCACAGACTTTGCGACAAGTATCTCACCAAAAAGATATGCGGTGCCACACAGCGAAGACCAGTTTATTGGTGGAATGCGGAAATCGCGAAATTACGAAAGAGATGCATAGCCCAAAGAAGGAAGTTAACACGACTTAAAAAAAGAATTTTTATAGAAGATACTGCTCTGATAGCTATGAATGAAGCCTATAAAAATGCTAAAAACGAATTAAAGAGGACAATTAGAAAGAGCAAAAGAGAAAAATGGGAAAGCCTCTGCGAGGAATTAAACGACGATGTGTGGGGAAAAGCGTATAAAATAATAACACAAAGATTTAAACTTAGAAACAGGTCGATAATAAGCGAAGATATAGTAGACCAACAAATTAGAAAGCTTTTTCCACAATATGCCGAAATAGAGTGGACTTATACCTCTTTAGAAGACTTTCAACCCTTCACAAGAGATGAACTAACGGTAGCAGCATCCAACATAAAAAAGAAGAAGGCACCGGGGCCAGACAAGATATTGCCAGAAATCTTAATTGCTATGATCAGCAAATATCCCGAAGACTACCTAGAAATTTATAACAAGTGTGTTAGCAATAGCGAATTCCCGAAGATCTGGAAAACTACCAAATTGGTTCTGATAGAGAAACCAAAGAAAACGGGACAAAGTATATCTTACAGACCGATTTGCCTGTGCGATACATCTGGAAAGCTCCTCGAAGCTCCTCGAAGCTCCCTCAGAAGATGAGGGACAGATTGCAAAAGGAGGCAGACGAAAAGGGTTTACTCCATGATAATCAATACGGCTATAGAAAAGGTAGATCAACGGTCGAAGCGGTAGGTAAAGTGCAAAGTATTGTGGATGGGATCAAGGAGAGAGCTCTGAAAAACAGGGAGTTTTGCACCTTGATTTTGTTAGACATAGAAAATGCCTTTAATTCGACTCCTTGGCGAAATATCATTAGTACTTTGGAAGAAGCTAATATCAGTAACTATCTCGTTCAGATGATAAAATCTTATCTCTCGGAAAGAAGTATAATATCGCAGTACAACAAAGCATATAAAGTTACAAGCGGCGTACCACAGGGTTCGCTGTTGGGTCCGCTCCTCTGGAACTTGTTTTATAACAAAATCCTAAGCACCAACTTAGAACACGGCGTCACACTGATAGCGTATGCGGATGACTTGGCTCTCATCGTCAAGGGCAAAGACAGAGTACAGCTTGAGGACAAAGCTACTTATGCAGTCAAATCGGTTGTCGAAAACTTGGAGTCAATGGGCCTAAGAGTGGCAGCACAGAAAACGGAAATGGTTCTGCTTCAGGGAAGAAGAAAGATTCGAGATATGACATTGTCGGTGAACGGGAAGGAAATTAAAAGCTCAATGGTGGTAAAGTATCTCGGAGTTTATCTGGATAAAGACATGAAAATGACTAGTCACATAAAAGAGGTCACTAATAAGGCAGCCTACATGTCTAACTTGCTCTTAAGGGTAATGCCAAATATGGCGGGTCCAAAGGCGAGGAATAGAAAACTGCTAGCCACCACTGTGATGTCCGTTTTGCTGTACGCTGCTCCAACTTGGTGTAAAACCCTAAAATACAATCGGTATAGGGAGATGCTGACAAAAATAAATCGAAGATTAGCAATAGGCATAACATCAGCCTATAGAACTGTTTCTGCTAAAAGCATCGAGGTTATCGCTGGTATGCCGCCAATTGACATGTTAGTCCAGGAGAGAGCCGAAATTTATGCAGAAGGAAAGCAATTCAAGGAAGAAGCTAGAAATAGGGTTGCAGATGAATGGCAAACGAGATGGGACCAACATGAGGGCTGGACCAGAGAATTGATTCCAACCATACGAACGTGGACAACGAGAACCTGGGGAGAACCGGACTATTACCTGACTCAGTTCCTGACGGGCCATGGAGTTTTTGGTACTTACCTGTTGAGGATAAGGAAGGCGGAGACACACGCATGTTGGTACTGTGGGCTGAAAGACGATCCTCAACATACCTTTTTCGTTTGTGAAGAGTTTAAGATTCAACGAGAAACGTGTGAAAGAGAGTGTAACATTAAGCTCTCCAAAGAAAACATAGTCCTCGCAATGATACAAAACGAAAACAATTGGGCCACCATCGCCAAAATGGTAACGAGTATCCTTAAAATTAAGGAGGACTACGAAAGAAGGAAAGAGAAGGAAGTCGAGCAAAGGAGTCAAAAATGAAAACAAAACCGAGCAAGAGGGGAGGGGAATATTTTCCCTTTCCCTCGTCCCTGTTTTATTTTATGGATCCCACGGCGACGAGGGTGGACGACGAACGTGGACCGGACGGAGGCGCGGAGAAAGGTGCAAAGGAAAATAAGGATGAGCCAGAGGGAAGGGGTTTTTTTTCCTCTTCCCTCGTCCCTGGTACGTGTCGATATGTGTGTGTTTCTGTTTAGTAAAAAAATTTTTATTTTGTGGATTCCACGACGAGGTAAATGTACATGGGAGAGGAGAAGTATGTTGGTGTACTCTGAGGTAATGCCTTCCCGGCGGTTTCCAGAGAAGTGAGGAAAGGGGTTTTTTAGTGGGTCGGGGTTCTAGCCCCAACCCCACACTATCCGGCCGTCCATCACCACAGGCCGGATGTCTGCTTGCAGATTTTTCCCCAACCTCTATAAAAAAAAAAGGGTTGAGTTGGGTTGGGATGGCTCAATCCAACCCAACTAATATTTTATGCAAATATAATCAAAATTTAAATCCCATTCTGTAATCCCATTCTGTATAATGAATAAATATACAAATAAATAAATATATAACAGATCATCCTAAAAATGATAAAGATTCGATCCAAATAGCTAATAATTTGCCGGGTCTTATTTGATTGTGTTAATTTGTCCAATTTCTACTCAATTTCGAGATTTATCATCCGATTCACAACAGATATAGGAAGTCTGTTGCGAATCTGATGATTCGAATTTCTTAATTTGACGTAAGACTTAAACTTTTTTTTAATTATGCATAATATTCGCAAATTTTTTATAATATAATGATGATAATGAAATTGTCTTTTGTGATTTTTTTAAAATTTGTCTAAATCTTATACATTTATAAACAGATGATTACTGAAGATGATCTGAGTGATCGAAACCGATAGAACCGAAAATAAAGATTATATCAATTTAAGTGCAAAATTGAATCAAAACTAATATCTAGTATTAACGTAATATTGGTAAATAAATCGCAAATCAAACGTTTAAATTGATCTGGTGCATCATTTCTGTCCAAAAGCAATTGCTAAAAATTTACCAAATTTATTCCTTCGATCACGAACGCACTCTGTATATTTAAAAAAATGTTAAATATAACTCTCAAAATCGATTCAATCAGATCACGCCGGGTCTCGCCGAAACCAAAATCGTTCACGATCACGCAAGTTCACGTGAATGGTACAAAAATTGAAGCCTACTCACGGTGGGTCACGCACCATCGTAATATGCATATCTCTAGTTCTTATCGCATATAAATCCAAACCTTAATCATTAATAACTATTAGCACGACAAAAGCATCATTGAATTGGATTCTTTTCTTTCGCGCATTCTTTTTTGAACGGCAATCACTTTCCATTATTATCTTCCTTAAATAATCCACAAGAACCCGTGAAGAAGCGAAAAGCGCTTCTCCATTTCTTCTTACTCTGATTGCACTCCACTTTGTAGAGCAGTAAATTAACTTCTTTTTTCTGTTTGTATCCCATTTTCATAAACATAGTAACGATGGCATTCCACTTTGCTTTGATCTTAACATCATCTTTTCAATATTTATTTCCAATCTATATCAAATTTAAAGACACCACATTTATTAATTAACATACCATATTTATTAAATCATTTAATTTTGCAGAGTTAACCAAAAAATTATTAATTTGACTGTAGCTTATTTAAATGGATTCAAAGTTAATACAGAAACATATTTGAGAACTTAATATTGAGATCTTAAAATTCAAAATAATCTTGAATCGTTTTTATTTGATGGTTGATTAAATAACCTCCCAAAATAGTCTATTTTTAATTACTACGAAATTCTTGACCTATATAACAATTTAAAATCTCATTTACAATTAGGCAGGTTGATAAAATTTGATGGATTATAGCCAGATTAGAAAAAATCACATTATTATCGAGTATTATCCGTTATGTAGTTAAACTTTGATTCGAGGGCAATTATTGATTAATATAATCCAACTGAAATGAAGTTCTCAATTTCCTGCATCGATATATGTATATGTATGCATTGTGTATGTACCCAGAATGATAATGTAAGCACGGTTAAGTGGTCGTGTTATTGAATTTCCTATTATCTCAGTTAATTGGATTATAATCAGGAAAATTTAAACTCAAAAAAATTCGGATATTTTAGGATCAAATGGACCGACGTCGGAAGTTACCGTCGTAAAAAATGGATAATATTTACATTGTCGTCTTCCCGTAAAGCCAGCTTGGCGATATCATTATGACTACCATGTTGATATTATAATACATTACGATATTTTGATTGCCCGGGAGTTAGTGTGTAAATATTTGCGATTTAATGTCATCGATTTAACTTCTGTGTGGTGTTTTTATCGGCCTCTTAACTTTTAGAACGATAAAACGTTTTCTGTCCCGATTTTTTCTTTATTTTATTTATTTGATTTAGCGCAACTAAATTTAGTCCGATTTTAAAGTGAGCCATAAAATATTTTTGGTTTGAACGACAAATATTTTTTTAATTTTTTATGAAGAAAAATTTTCCTATTTTATTCTAAGTGGTAAGGAAATTCAAAATTACTTTCTTAAAGTTACTTTCTTTTGGTGTAGGAAAAGGCGCTATAAATCGAAATTTCGCTTCTAGGTCATGAAAAGGAACACCGAGATATTTTTCATTGAAAAAGAAGGAAATTTCTTGGATCTGTTTACGAAAGACATTATTCTCATTTTATTATCCTCTCCCCCAACTTTAATAATAACCACTAAAAAAATACTATCCTTTAAGAAGAAATATCGTTTAAGAAATCGTTCAGTTTTTCAAAAAAGACAAAAATAAAGTTGAGAAACTCACTTTTCCTTCGTTTTCCATGACGATCTTTATTGACACAAAGTTTTTTTCTTAATCAAAAACTTTCAGTCCATCTTAAACCTACACATTTAAAATTTATCACTACGATTATTTTGAAGTACTAAATAGAGACTTATAATCTAAATTTTGAAATCGGCGAAAAGTGTTAATCTAAACGGGTACCGAACTGTTTAACGCGCGCAGGATAACTGAAAACTCCTTCTGAAAACCGTTGCTGGACCCATAGAGTCCTGCGTGGATCTCCTGCGTTTATTCCTGCGATGCCAAACGCTTCCTGCGTGTATTTAGCTTACTGGTAATTTATTGGCGGTTTGTTGAAACAAGGTGGAATAACAATTTTTATCAAGTAAATATCGGATAACTTCCAGAAAATAGTTTGACAACAAAATATTTATTTTTTGAATGAAATATTTTTAAACTGACTAAAATCTTTCCTCATAACGATGTTCCTCTTTGAAATGCTGTCAGATGCATGAATAACGAGGAAAGTTCGAATGTGTGAAAAATTGATGATGTACAAGTATTCGATCCGGTTCTTGTAGAGTACGAGATTTTTAGAAAACTTTTTTTTATAAAAGATGTTGCAAAAATTTTTACTCTGACAATGCATAAATGTTGAAACAAATTCAAATAGGTAAGATATTGATGTCTTAAAATTACAAAAAAACTAAAAAAGTATTATCCGTGCCAAAAGTCAAGGCCCCTCACTTTGGAGATCGATATCTTCGAAATCGCGCGATAAAAGAAATTGCGGTAAATTTTATTGTAATTAATAAACATTTCTGTGTATTATAGGTTAATTTGAAAATTTTTGGATACGCTGTTTTCCTTCTATCGCGAGTTAATTGAAAAAAGTACTCAATTTTTGAGAGTGACAACAACTTGTTTACTTATTATTTTAACTATTTGACGAAAAAGTTTCAAATTTGAATTGGTGGTAACCCAATATGGTCTTAATGTGAGAGAAAATATTATTTGTCGGATTCCGTAATTTAAAAAATTAGGGAGCCCTCATTTTGAAAAAAAAACTGGTAACGGAATCCGAATTACAACATTATTAAACCAATTTTTGATAAAAATCTTCATTTTGGTCATTTTCGAAATAACCACATCTTACTAAACCGCGATTTTCCGCGAAACTCTATGAAATAAATATAAAATACAATATGCCTCATATTAAGAACACATTGAGTTAACATGGGTTCAAATTTGAACATTTTTCGTCAAATAGTTTTTGAAAAAAGAAAATGGGGTAGTTTTTTTAAATAATCTTGCGATAAAAGCAAAAACCACGCATCTAAAAATTAATATATAATACATACAAATGTTCACTGGTTACAAGGAAATTTACCGTAATTTTTTCATAGAGCGATTTCGAAGATATCGATCTCTAAAGTGAGGGGCCTTGACTTTAGGCACGGATAATAGTTATAGTGATAGAAGGAAAACAGCGTATCCGAAAATTTTCAAATGAACCTATAATACACAGAAATGTTTATTAATTACAATAAAATTTACCGCAATTTCTTTTATCGAGCGATTTCGAAGATATCGATCTCTAAAGTGAGGGGCCATGACTTTAGGCACGGATAATAGTTATAGTGATAGAAGGAAAACAGCGTATCCGAAAAATTTCAAATGAACCTATAATACACAGAAATGTTTATTAATTACAATAAAATTTACCGCAATTTCTTTTATCGAGCGATTTCGAAGATATCGATCTCTAAAGTGAGGGGCCTTGACTTTAGGCACGGATAATAGTTATAGTGATAGAAGGAAAACAGCGTATCCGAAAATTTTCAAATGAACCTATAATACACAGAAATGTTTATTAATTACAATAAAATTTACCGCAATTTCTTTTATCGAGCGATTTCGAAGATATCGATCTCTAAAGTGAGGGGTCTTGACTTTAGGCACGGATAATAGTTATAGTGATAGAAGGAAAACAGCGTATCCGAAAATTTTCAAATGAACCTATAATACACAGAAATGTTTATTAATTACAATAAAATTTACCGCAATTTCTTTTATCGAGCGATTTCGAAGATATCGATCTCTAAAGTGAGGGGTCTTGACTTTAGGCACGGATAATAGTTATAGTGATAGAAGGAAAACAGCGTATCCGAAAATTTTCAAATGAACCTATAATACACAGAAATGTTTATTAATTACAATAAAATTTACCGCAATTTCTTTTATCGAGCGATTTCGAAGATATCGATCTCTAAAGTGAGGGGTCTTGACTTTAGGCACGGATAATAGTTATAGTGATAGAAGGAAAACAGCGTATCCGAAAATTTTCAAATGAACCTATAATACACAGAAATGTTTATTAATTACAATAAAATTTACCGCAATTTCTTTTATCGAGCGATTTCGAAGATATCGATCTCTAAAGTGAGGGGCCTTGACTTTAGGCACGGATAATAGTTATAGTGATAGAAGGAAAACAGCGTATCCGAAAATTTTCAAATGAACCTATAATACACAGAAATGTTTATTAATTACAATAAAATTTACCGCAATTTCTTTTATCGAGCGATTTCGAAGATATCGATCTCTAAAGTGAGGGGTCTTGACTTTAGGCACGGATAATAGTTATAGTGATAGAAGGAAAACAGCGTATCCGAAAATTTTCAAATGAACCTATAATACACAGAAATGTTTATTAATTACAATAAAATTTACCGCAATTTCTTTTATCGAGCGATTTCGAAGATATCGATCTCTAAAGTGAGGGGTCTTGACTTTAGGCACGGATAATAGTTATAGTGATAGAAGGAAAACAGCGTATCCGAAAATTTTCAAATGAACCTATAATACACAGAAATGTTTATTAATTACAATAAAATTTACCGCAATTTCTTTTATCGAGCGATTTCGAAGATATCGATCTCTAAAGTGAGGGGCCTTGACTTTAGGCACGGATAATAGTTATAGTGATAGAAGGAAAACAGCGTATCCGAAAATTTTCAAATGAACCTATAATACACAGAAATGTTTATTAATTACAATAAAATTTACCGCAATTTCTTTTATCGAGCGATTTCGAAGATATCGATCTCTAAAGTGAGGGGTCTTGACTTTAGGCACGGATAATAGTTATAGTGATAGAAGGAAAACAGCGTATCCGAAAATTTTCAAATGAACCTATAATACACAGAAATGTTTATTAATTACAATAAAATTTACCGCAATTTCTTTTATCGAGCGATTTCGAAGATATCGATCTCTAAAGTGAGGGGTCTTGACTTTAGGCACGGATAATAGTTATAGTGATAGAAGGAAAACAGCGTATCCGAAAATTTTCAAATGAACCTATAATACACAGAAATGTTTATTAATTACAATAAAATTTACCGCAATTTCTTTTATCGAGCGATTTCGAAGATATCGATCTCTAAAGTGAGGGGCCTTGACTTTAGGCACGGATAATAGTTATAGTGATAGAAGGAAAACAGCGTATCCGAAAATTTTCAAATGAACCTATAATACACAGAAATGTTTATTAATTACAATAAAATTTACCGCAATTTCTTTTATCGAGCGATTTCGAAGATATCGATCTCTAAAGTGAGGGGTCTTGACTTTAGGCACGGATAATAGTTATAGTGATAGAAGGAAAACAGCGTATCCGAAAATTTTCAAATGAACCTATAATACACAGAAATGTTTATTAATTACAATAAAATTTACCGCAATTTCTTTTATCGAGCGATTTCGAAGATATCGATCTCTAAAGTGAGGGGTCTTGACTTTAGGCACGGATAATAGTTATAGTGATAGAAGGAAAACAGCGTATCCGAAAATTTTCAAATGAACCTATAAAACACAGAAATGTTTATTAATTACAATAAAATTTACCGCAATTTCTTTTATCGAGCGATTTCGAAGATATCGATCTCTAAAGTGAGGGGCCTTGACTTTAGGCACGGATAATAGTTATAGTGATAGAAAGAAAACAGCGTATCCGAAAATTTTCAAATGAACCTATAATACACAGAAATGTTTATTAATTACAATAAAATTTACCGCAATTTCTTTTATCGAGCGATTTCGAAAATATCGATCTCTAAAATGAGGGGCCTTGACTTTAGGCACGGATAATAGTTATAGTGAGAAAAAAATATGATAAATTGACAAAAATCGAATCGGCTCGTTGTAATTATATTCACAACAATTTATATTTGCAATAAAATTTTACAGCCAAAACGATAACCTTTGTAACTTATTCTACTTGCAAATTTTCTTCTTATAATTGCGTTATTAGTAGCCTATTTCCAGACAACGATTAAAGATTACTGCGAAGTGAATAAGTATTTCCTCCTGAATGTGTTTTATGGCTAAACTGGGTAACTGATTTAGATCTGTTGCTTTTTGTCGAGTTTTTGTCGGTTTCGGTAGTTACTGGAGTTACTATTATCCGTGCCAAATGTCAAGGTCCCTAACTTTAGAGATCGATATCTTCAAAATCGTTCGATGAAAAAATTGCAAAAAACTTATTATAAACAATGAATAATAATAATGAATCCCATCTATTATCCGTGCCAAATGTCAAGGCCCCTTACTTTAGAGGTCGATATCTTCGAAATCGCTCGATGAAAAAGATTTTGTTAAAATTTATTAAAACCAACTCTTTCTTTCTTTGATATCTTTTGAACGAATAAAGATATTTTCATGGTTGATATCATAAAATAAAGCTTAATTAAGAAGAATTTAACTCCAAATTAGCAGACTTCATTAAAACGTCTAGAATTTTTGGAATATGGCTGCTTCAATGAACTTGAAATTGACAAAATCGACTTGAATTCTTTATATTGCATAACTTTTGAATAAATAAAGATATTTTGGTGATTAATATCTCAAAAGATTCCCCAATTCATCCCAATTTAGAACTAATATCCCGCGCATTAAGCCAATTCTTAGAATATCTCAAATCTGCTGCTTAGTATAGGTTCCATTTGTTACAATCAAAATCTGTCATCACTTTGATAACTTTTGATCAGATAAAGATATTTTCGTGATTGATATCTTAAATTTAAGCTTAATTAAGAACAATTTCACTTCAAACTAGTATACTTCATTAAAATGTCAAAAATTTTTGGAATTTGGATGTCTCGATGAACTTGAAATTGACAAAATCTACTTAAATTCTTTATATTGCATAAATTTTGAATAAATAAAGATATTTTAGTGATTAATACCTCAAAGGATTCCCCAATTCATAACAATTTAAAGCCAATATTGCGCACTTTCATCAAATTCTTAGAATCTTTCAAATCTGCCTCTTAGTATAGGCTCCATTTGTTACAATCAAGACCTATCGTTCACTTTGATAACTTTTGATCAAATAAAGATATTTTTATGATTGATATCTTAAAATGAAGCTTAATTAAGAAGAATTTTACTCCAACCTAATAGACTTTATTAAAACGTCTAGAATTTTTGAAATATGAGTGTTTCAATGAACTTGAAATTGACAAAATTGGCTTGAATTCCTTATATTGCATAATTTTTAAATAAATAAAGATATTTTGATGATTAACATCTCAAAAGATTCCCCAATTCATCGCAATTTAAAGCTGATATTGTGTACATTAATCAAATTCTTAGAATCTCTCAAATCTGCTTCTTAGTACAAGTTCAATTTGTTACAATCAAGACCTATCATGCACTTTGATAACTTTTGATCAAATAAAGATATTTTCATGACTGATATCTTAAAATAAAGCTTAATTAAGAAGAATTTTACTTCAAACTAGTATACTACATTAAAACGTCTAAAATTTCTGGAATTTAGGTGTTTCGATGAACTTGAAATTGACAAGATCGACTTGAATTCCTTATATTGCATAATTTTTGAATAAATAAAGATATTTTGATGATTAATATCTCAAAAGATTCCCCAATTCATAACAATTTAAAGCCAATATTGCGCACTTTCATCAAATTCTTAGAATCTTTCAAATCTGCTTCTTAGTATAGGTTCCATTTGTTACAATCAAGACCTATAATTCCCCTTGATATCTTTTGAGGAAATAAAGATATTTTCATCATTGATATCTTAAAATAAAGCTTGATTAAGAAGAATTTCACTTCAAATTAGTAGACTTCATAACAACATCTAGAATTTTTGGAATATGGTTGTTTCGATGAACTTGAAATTGACAAAATCGACTTGAATTCTTTACATTCCATAACTTTTGACTAACTAAAGATATTTTGATGATTGATATCTTAAAAGATTCCCCAATTCATCACAATTTAGAACCAATATCCCGCGCATTAAGCCAATTCTTAGAATCTCCCAAATCTGCTTCTTAGTATAGGTTCCATTTGTTACAATCAAGACCTATCGTTCACTTTGATAACTTTTGATCAAATAAAGATATTTTTATGATTGATATCTTAAAATACAGCTTAATTAAGAAGAATTTTACTCCAAACTAATAGACTTCAATAAAACATCTAGAATTTTTTAAATATGAGTGTTTCGATGAACTTGAAATTGACAAAATCGACTTGAATTCTTTACATTCCATAACTTTTGACTAATTAAAGATATTTTGATGATTGATATCTTAAAAGATTCCCTACTTCATCACAACTTAGAACCAACATCCCGCGCATTAAGCCAATTCTTAAAATCTCCCAAATCTGCTTCTTAGCATAGGTTCCATTTGTTACAATCAAGACCTATCGTTCACTTTGATAACTTTTGATCAAATAAAGATATTTTTATGATTGATATCTTAAAATGCAGCTTAATTAAGAAGAATTTTACTCCAAACTAATAGACTTTATTAAAACGTCTAGAATTTTTGAAATATGAGTGTTTCGATGAACTTGAAATTGACAAAATCGACTTGAATTCTTTACATTCCATAACTTTTGACTAACTAAAAATATTTTGATGATTGATATCTCAAAAGATTCCCCAATTCATCACAATTTAGAACCAATATCCCGCGCATTAAGCCAATTCTTAGAATCTCCCAAATCTGCTTCTTAGTATAGGTTCCATTTGTTACAATCAAGACCTATCGTTCACTTTGATAACTTTTGATCAAATAAAGATATTTTTATGATTGATATCTTAAAATACAGCTTAATTAAGAAGAATTTTACTCCAAACTAATAGACTTTATTAAAACATCTAGAATTTTTGAAACATGAGTGTTTCGATGAACTTGAAATTGACAAAATCGACTTGAATTCTTTATATTGCATAATTTTTGAATAAATAAAGATATTTTAGTGATTGATATCTCAAAAGATTCCCCAATTTATCACAATTTAAAGCTGATATTGTGTACATTAATCAAATTCTTATAATCTCTCAAATCTGCTCCTTAGTGCAAGTTCCATTTGTTACAGTCAAGACCTATCATTCTCTTTGATAACTTTTGATCAAATAAAGATATTTTCACTACTGATATCTTAAAATAAAGCTTAATTAAGAAGAATTTCACTTCAAACTAGCACACTTTATTAAAACGTCTAGAATTTTTGAAATTAGGGTGTTTCGATGAACTTGAAATTGACGAAATCGACTTGAATTCCTTATATTGCATAATTTTTGAATAAATAAAGATATTTTGATAATTAATATCTCAAAAGATTCCCCAATTCATAACAATTCAAAGCCAATATTGCTCACTTTAATCAAATTCTTATAATCTCTCAAATCTGCTTCTTAGTAAAAGTTCCATTTGTTACAGTCAAGACCTATCATTCTCTTTGATATCTTTTGAGCGAATAAAGATATTTTCATGATTAATATCTTGAAATATAGCTTAATTAAGAAGAATTTCATATCAAACTAGTAGACTTTATTAAATAGTCTAGAATTTTTGGAATTTGGGTGTTTGGATGACCTTGAAATTGACAAAATCGACTTAAATGCTTTATATTGCATAATTTTTGAACAAATTAAGATATTTTGGTGATTAATATCTCAAAAGATTCCCCAATTCATAACAATTCAAAGCCAATATTGCTCACTTTAATCAAATTCTTATAATCTCTCAAATCTGCTTCTTAGTAAAAGTTCCATTTGTTACAGTCAAGACCTATCATTCTCTTTGATATCTTTTGAGCGAATAAAGATATTTTCATGATTAATATCTTAAAGTATAGCTTAATTAAGAAGAATTTCATATCAAACTAGTAGACTTCATTAAATAGTCTAGATTTTTTGGAATTTGGGTGTTTGGATGACCTTGAAATTGACAAAATCGACTTAAATGCTTTATATTGCATAATTTTTGAACAAATAAAGATATTTTGGTGATTAATATCTCAAAAGATTCCCCAATTCATCTCAATTTAAAGCTGATATTGTGTATATTAATAAAATTCTTAGAATCTCTCAAATCTGCTTCCTAGTACTAGTTCCATTTGTTACGATCAAGACCTATCATTTACTTTTATAACTTTTGATCAAATAAAGATATTTTCATGACTGATATCTTAAAATAAAACTTAATTAAGAAGAATTTCACTTCAGACTAGTACATTTCATTAAAACGTCTAAAATTTTTGGAATTTGAATGTTTCGAAAATTGACAAAATCGACTTGAATACTTTATATTACATAACTTTTGAATAAATAAAGATATTTTGATAATTAATATCTCAAAAGATTCCCCAATTCATAACAATTCAAACCCAATATTGCTCACTTTAATCAAATTCTTATAATCTCTCAAATCTGCTTCTTAGTAAAAGTTCCATTTGTTACAGTCAAGACCTATCATTCTCTTTGATATCTTTTGAGCGAATAAAGATATTTTCATGATTAATATCTTGAAATATAGCTTAATTAAGAAGAATTTCATTTCAAACTGGTAGACTTCATTAAATAGTCTAGAATTTTTGGAATTTGGCTGTTTGGATGACCTTGAAATTGACAAAATCGACTTAAATGCTTTATATTGCATAATTTTTGAACAAATAAAGATATTTTGGTGATTAATATCTCAAAAGATTCCCCAATTCATAACAATTCAAAGCCAATAGTGCTCACTTTAATCAAATTCTTATAATCTCTCAAATCTGCTTCTTAGTAAAAGTTCCATTTGTTACAGTCAAGACCTATCATTCTCTTTGATATCTTTTGAGCGAACAAAGATATTTTCATGATTAATATCTTGAGATATAGCTTAATTGAGAAGAATTTCATTTCAAACTGGTAGACTTCATTAAATAGTCTAGAATTTTTGGAATTTGGGTGTTTGGATGACCTTGAAATTGACAAAATCGACTTAAATTCTTTATATTGCATAACTTTTGAACAAATAAAGACATTTTGGTGATTAATATCTCAAAAGATTCCCCAATTCATAACAATTCAAAGCCAATATTGCTCACTTTAATCAAATTCTTATAATCTCTCAAATCTGCTTCTTAGTAAAAGTTCCATTTGTTACAGTCAAGACCTATCATTCTCTTTGATATCTTTTGAGCGAATAAAGATATTTTCATGATTAATATCTTAAAGTATAGCTTAATTAAGAAGAATTTCATATCAAACTAGTAGACTTCATTAAATAGTCTAGAATTTTTGGAATTTGGGTGTTTGGATGACCTTGAAATTGACAAAATCGACTTAAATGCTTTATATTGCATAATTTTTGAACAAATAAAGATATTTTGGTGATTAATATCTCAAAAGATTCCCCAATTCATCTCAATTTAAAGCTGATATTGTGTATATTAATAAAATTCTTAGAATCTCTCAAATCTGCTTCCTAGTACTAGTTCCATTTGTTACGATCAAGACCTATCATTTACTTTTATAACTTTTGATCAAATAAAGATATTTTCATGACTGATATCTTAAAATAAAACTTAATTAAGAAGAATTTCACTTCAGACTAGTACATTTCATTAAAACGTCTAAAATTTTTGGAATTTGAATGTTTCGAAAATTGACAAAATCGACTTTAATACTTTATATTACATAACTTTTGAATAAATAAAGATATTTTGATAATTAATATCTCAAAAGATTCCCCAATTCATAACAATTCAAACCCAATATTGCTCACTTTAATCAAATTCTTATAATCTCTCAAATCTGCTTCTTAGTAAAAGTTCCATTTGTTACAGTCAAGACCTATCATTCTCTTTGATATCTTTTGAGCGAATAAAGATATTTTCATGATTAATATCTTGAAATATAGCTTAATTAAGAAGAATTTCATTTCAAACTGGTAGACTTCATTAAATAGTCTAGAATTTTTGGAATTTGGCTGTTTGGATGACCTTGAAATTGACAAAATCGACTTAAATGCTTTATATTGCATAATTTTTGAACAAATAAAGATATTTTGGTGATTAATATCTCAAAAGATTCCCCAATTCATAACAATTCAAAGCCAATATTGCTCACTTTAATCAAATTCTTATAATCTCTCAAATCTGCTTCTTAGTAAAAGTTCCATTTGTTACAGTCAAGATCTATCATTCTCTTTGATATCTTTTGAGCGAATAAAGATATTTTCATGATTAATATCTTGAAATATAGCTTAATTAAGAAGAATTTCATTTCAAACTAGTAGACTTCATTAAATAGTCTAGAATTTTTGGAATTTGGGTGTTTGGATGACCTTGAAATTGACAAAATCGACTTAAATCCTTTATATTGCATAACTTTTGAACAAATAAAGATATTTTGGTGATTAATATCTCAAAAGATTCCCCAATTTATAGCAATTTAAAGCCAATATTGCGTACTTTAAGCAAATTCTTAACATCTCTCAAATCTGCTTCTTAGTACCGGTTTCTTTTGTTGCAATCAAAATTTACCTATCTTTTTGATAATTTTTGTGGAAATAAAGATTAATATTTAGATTAATGTATATATTTTTAAATCATACATTGCAATTGATTGAAATAAAGAAATAAAACCTAGAACGGAAATCGTGACAAAACAAACAAAATATTCCAATTCATTATCAAAATTCGCATGTTCCTCTTTCTGGGTTGTCACGTTTCAAAGATAACAAACAGCGCCCGACTGTACTCGAAAATCAGAGTTTGCCCATGTGTTCCTTATAGATAACACAGAAAGTTACAACGTGATCTCTCCCCGGCCATATCCATTTTTAGATCAAAGATCCTTTCAGAATCACGTTTCCTTAATTTTATTATCTTTGATTCGACTCTTAAATTTGTTTGCTTGTTAAATTAGGCCGTATAATCGTCGTATTTTCAAAGTACACGAACCGTTCCGATTCGGTAATATAATTCCATTAGCTCTATTCAAATCGGTCCGTTTTCGAAGGTGACACGTCGTCGACGTTCGTTATTATGGAGAAAACAACCCCTCAGAGGAATAGCTAATCGATAAACGTTCACGGTTAATGTTCATGAATTAGCTAGTTTGGTAACGGGATGGTTTAGAGATCCCACTGTGTTTGCTTAAATAATTTACCTTACCCTAATGAACAGATCAATGTGATAATGACCCCGCTGATAAACTTGGTATTTTTTTAATTAAAAGCATTTTCTTATCGACTCATCTAAAATATTTTAGATTTTAGATTAAAAGATTAAAACTATATGAAAGAGAGGATGTATAAAATTCTTTTTCGTAATACGAATTAAATTAAAGCATAAAAGTGAAGATGTCTTTGTTGTAATTCCGTTTTGACCTTGTGTTAAACAATTTATCTAATCTATTGTCTATATCTTACTTTATCTGCAAAATAACATGTCAATTATAAGTTAAGATTACTTTGTTAATCAATTTGTGTAAAATATCAATCGATTCATCAATTTCCGGATTTTTTTCCCTATTTTATTATTTCTTTTGATTTCACCTCAATTTTAATTTTGTTTACAACATTAAAGGATTTTGCAGTCTCATATTGTAGTCTCTTTCAATTCAATGATTTAAATAATAATGATGGAAGATTAAGTAACTTTGGGTACATGTATATGGGGAAGACAAACTGCATCGTTATATACAAGTAAGCCCCAATGGGTAGTTTATGCAGCCTCCCCATACAACCTCCGGTTAAGTCAACCAGACTAACGAGTTAACAAAGACTAGGATACTATTCAGATGCCATCCATTCTCTCCGAAAATTAATCGATCAATAATCCGGAAACAATCGCTTTGTTCAAAAATAAACCAAACTGCTATTCGTATCGATTTTAAGTCTTACTTTTAAAATGGGATTTTATAATAAAAGTTTTAAATTTTATAGCCATTAATTTAGTTGTTAGTCCTTTAACATTCTTAAAGGACTTTATAAAGACCAACCCAAGAAAAGACTTTTCCAAGGAAATAAACTTGGATAAAAGGAAATTGTACGTAATTTTCAAACAGTAATTTAAGTTTGAAAATTTTTAATATTTTTAACATAGTTTAAAATCTTTTAAGATTTAGTGACATTTCTAAAGGTAAGTGTTGAAAGTTTTATGTATAATCGCATTCCAAACAAAAGGTGACAATTATATCCTGGTAGGATATTCTGGAGAATCAAAGGCTTATCAATTATGGAAACCAGGGACCAAAATTGTCATTCGACACATCTTCATACGATGTTCCATTCTATTCCAATGCAGACGAATCAAATGAAGTGAACCAAGACTCATCTAATGATTAAGATGAATGTGAACCAGAAGATAAAAACGAAGTTTTTTCATCCAGGGAAGATCCAAAAACAGACGATGATGTACCAGATAATCAGCAAAGAGGACCTGGACGTCCAAAGATCATTAGAACAGGTAAACGAGGTCGTCCAACGAAAGTTTAAAACATGAAAAGAAGTGGAAACGTAGATCTCAAATCAGCATCACAAATTATAGGAAGAAATGATGAAGAATTATGACTAGCTGCTACGAGAAAAGAATATAATACACTACAAGAAAATGAAACGTGGATTCTTGTTCCTAGACCTAAAAACGCAGAAAATCGAAAAGTACAAGGCAAGATTAGTAGCACGAGGACCCACATAAGAACAAGGAATAAACTATTACGAAGTATTTCCTCCTGTAGCAAGATATGTAACCATCAGAACAATGTTAGCAGCAGCTGCGAATGAAGAGATATACCTTCATCAAATGGATGTAATTTCGGCTTATGTACAAGGGGAACTGAATGATGAAATATATATGGAGCAGCCTGAAATGCTTATTAAGCACGGAGAAGAGAAGAAAGTGTGAAAAATGAAGGTTTTCGTACTGTAGCAGATCCATGTGTTTACATTACGTTACGTTGATGATCTGATTATGATGTCAAAGAAGGTTGAGTCCCTAGAAAATGTGAAACGAATGATGATATCAACATTTAAAATAACAGATCTAGGACCAATCAATAATATTTTGGGAATTAATATTGCCACTGGTAAGATACCTCTATCCTAGAAGAAGTACGTAATGGAGCTTTTAGAAAAATTCAAGATTGAACAGGCCAAACCAGTATCTACCCCAAAAGAATCAAATTTGAAAGTAATCAAAGAAATGGCTCCATCGATGGACGAACAACGACAAGAAATGAAGAATAGGCCTTACTGAGAATTAGTTGCAGGTTTGATATCTTAGCTAATTTGCGGCAAGTACTTTAAGTGGTTTTTGCTCCGATCCTAGAAAAGAACATTGGCTAATTGCTAAACGTGTTTTGAGATATTTGAAAGCAACAATGGACTACGCATTACATGTATTAAAGATAAAGAGTTACTTAAAACCTACACAGACTTGGACGGAGCAGGAGATATCGATGACCGAAGATCCTGTTCAGGTAATGTTTTGATTTGAGCCGGTGCTCCCATCAGTTAGAAATTAGGCTAAGTTCTTAAAATAAGGAATAAACCGGCTAAGTCGCAACGTCAACTACCAGACATGTTTTTGCTAACTCAGGAGAGTTGGTCAAAATTGGCTTTTTTGCGCTAACAATAATATCAAAGAAACTTCGAATTCCTAGTGTGAGTCTCAGTTTATTTGTGTTGGTTTCTGTCAGTAAAGTGTTGTGTGGTGTTGTGCAAATAATGCAAGACGAAACTAAAGAATCAACGAATGGTCAGAGTACAAAAAACGGAAAAGGTTTGGACGCCTATACGAAGTTCGCAAAAAACTTTGGCTACAAAGACACGAAATGGCTCCGGTAAATGTCGTTTCGAAACCTTGAAGGAAAACAATTCTACGCCAATTTAACTTGCTACTAACAGAATTTATAACAGTGTGGTTTAATTTCTCTCGTACCAGTATCAACGAGACGACCACGTCAACCTGAAGAATCTGCGAAACTTCGTGATGCTACATATCTCTACAGAATTCGTGCAAAAATAAATGATCTTATTGAAAAATTATCTGTTTGCAGGACGGCTTTTATGTCAATTCGCGGAATTGCTAAATCAAAAATCAAACATCTCGTTCCTAGTTTAAAAATGACTGGCATAGCTTCAAAGAATAAAAGAGGAAAGCATAACACACGTCCAAGAAAATTAAGCCCGGAAATCCTAAATATCATTCGCGATTACATAAAAAGCTTTCCGAATAGGTCATCTCACTCATATGGCTTACGGGATTCTTCAAAAATTTACCTATCTGAAGACTTGAATATCAAAGAAGAATCAAAGACTTACCAATTATGGAAACCAGGGACCAAAATTGTCATTCGACACATCTTCATACGATGTTTCATTCTATTCCAATGCAGACGAATCAAATAAAATGAACCAAGACTCATCTAATGATTAAGATGAATGTGAACCAGAAGATAAAAACGAAGGCTTTTCACCCAGGGAAGATCCAAAAACAGACGATGATGTACCAGATAATCAGCAAAGAGGACCAGGACGTCCAAAGATCATAAGAACAGGTAAACGAGGTCGTCCAACGAAAGTTTAAAACATGAAAAGAAGTGGAAACGTAGATCTCCAATCAGCATCACAAATTATAGGAAGAAATGATGAAGAATTATGACTAGCTGCTATGAGAAAAGAATATAATACACTACAAGAAAATGAAACGTGGATTCTTGTTTCTAGACCTAAAAACGCAAAAATATTAACAAAAGGGAAGAAATCGAAAAGTACTAGGCAAAATTAGTAACACGAGGACCCACATAAGAACAAGGAATAAACTATTACGAAGTATTTCCTCCTGTAGCAAGATATGTAACCATCAGAACAATGTTAGCAGCAGCTGCGAATGAAGAAATATACCTTCATCAAATGGATGTAATTTCGGCTTATGTACAAGGGGAACTGAATGATGAAATATATATGGAGCAGTCTGAGATGCTTATTAAGCACGGAGAAGAGAAGAAAGTGTGCAAAATGAAGGTTTTCGTACTCTAGCAGATCCATGTGTTTACATATTTGGTGAAGAAGGTGATCGAATAATCATGATTATTTACGTTGATGATCTGATTATGATGTCAAAGAAGGTTGAGTCCCTAGAAAATGTGAAACGAATGATGATATCAACATTTAAATAACAGATCTAGGACCAATCAATAATATTTTGGGAATTAATATTGCCACTGGTAAGATACCTCTAATCTAGAAGAAGTACGTAATGGAGCTTTTAGAAAAATTCAAGATTGAACATGCCAAACCAGTATCTACCCCAATACAATCAAATTTGAAAGTAACCAAAGAAATGGTTCCATCGATGGACGAACAACGACAAGAAATGAAGAATAGGCCTTACTGAGAATTAGTTGCAGGTTTGATATACTTAGCTAATTTGCGGCAAGTACTTTAAGTTGTTTTTGCTCCGATCCTAGAAAAGAACATTGGCTAATTGCTAAACGTGTTTTGAGATATATGAAAGCAACAATGGACTACACATTACATATATTAAAGATAAAGAGTCACTTAAAACCTACACAGACTTGGACCGAGCAGGAGATATCGATGACCGAAGCTCCTGTTCAGGTAATGTTTTGATTTGAGCCGATGCTCCCATCAGTTAGAAATCAGGCTAAGTTCTTAAAATAAGGAATAAACCGGCTAAGTCGCAACGTCAACTACCAGACATGTTTTTGCTAACTCAGGAGAGTTGGTCAAAATTGGTTTTTTTGCGCTAACAATAATATCAAAGAAGCTTCGAATTTCTAGTGTGAGTCGCAGTTTATTTCTGTTGGTTTCTGTCAGTAAAGTGTTGTATGGTGTTGTGCAAATAATGCAAGACGAAACTAAAGAATCAACGAATGGTCAGAGTACAAAAAACGGAAAAGGTTTGGACGCCTATACGAAGTTCGCAAAAAACTTTGGCTACAAAGACACGAAATGGCTCCGGTAAATGTCGTTTCGAAACCTTGAAGGAAAAAAATTCTACGCCAATTTAACTTGCTACTAACAAAAGATGAATAGAATTTATAACAGTGTGGTTTAATTTCGCTCGTACCAGTATCAACGCGACGACCACGTCAACCTGAAGAATCCGCGAAGCTTCGTGATGCTACATATCTCTACAGAATTCGTGCAAAAGTAAATGATCTTATTGAAAAAGTATCTGTTTGCAGGACGGCTTTTATGTCAATTCGCGGAATTACTAAATCAAAAATCAAACATCTCGTTCGTAGTTTAAAAATGACTGGCATAGCTCCAAAGAATAAAAGAGGAAAGCATAACACACGTCCAAGAAGATTAAGCTCGGAAATCCTAAATATCATTCGCGATTACATAAAAAGCTTTCCGAATAGGTCATCTCACTATAGTTTACGGGATTCTTCAAAAATTTACCTATCTGAAGACTTGAATATCAAAGAGGAATCAAAGACTTATCAATTATGGAAACCAGGGACCAAAATTGTCATTCGACACATCTTCATACGATGTTCCATTCTATTCCAATGCAGACGAATCAAATGAAGTGAACCAAGACTCATCCAATGATTAAGATGAACGCGAACCAGAAGATAAAAACGAAGTTTTTTCATCCAGGGAAGATCCAAAAACAGACGATGATGTACCAGATAATCAGCAAAGAGGACCAGGACGTCCAAAGATCATAAGAACAGGTAAACGAGGTCGTCCAACGAAAGTTTACAACATGGAAAGAAATGAAAACGTAGATCTCCAATCAACATCACAAATTATAGGAAGAAATGATGAAGAATTATGACTAGCTGCTATGAGAAAAGAATATAATACACTACAAGAAAATGAAACGTGGATTCTTGTTCCTAGACCTAAAAACGCAGAAAATCGAAAAGTACAAGGCAAGATTAGTAGCACGAGGACCCACATAAGAACAAGGAATAAACTATTACGAAGTATTTCCTCCTGTAGCAAGATATGTAACCATCAGAACAATGTTAGCAGCAGCTGCGAATGAAGAGATATACCTTCATCAAATGGATGTAATTTCGGCTTATGTACAAAGGGAACTGAATGATGAAATATATATGGAGCAGCCTGAAATGTTTATTAAGCACGGAGAAGAGAAGAAAGTGTGCAAAATGAAGGTTTTCGTACTCTAGCAGATCCATGTGTTTACATTACGTTACGTTGATGATCTGATTATGATGTCAAAGAAGGTTGAGTCTCTAGAAAATGTGAAACGAATGATGATATCAACATTTAAAATAACAGATCTAGGACCAATCAATAATATTTTGGGAATTAATATTGCCACTGGTAAGATACCTCTATCCTAGAAGAAGTACGTAATGGAGCTTTTAGAAAAATTCAAGATTGAACAGGCCAAACCAGTATCTACCCCAAAAGAATCAAATTTGAAAGTAATCAATGAAATGGCTCCATCGATGGACGAACAACGACAAGAAATGAAGAATAGACCTTACTGAGAATTAGTTGCAGGTTTGATATCTTAGCTAATTTGCGGCAAGTACTTTAAGTGATTTTTGCTCCGATCCTAGAAAAGAACATTGGCTAATTGCTAAACGTGTTTTGAGATATTTGAAAGCAACAATGGACTACGCATTACATGTATTAAAGATAAAGAGTTACTTAAAACCTACACAGACTTGGACCGAGCAGGAGATATCGATGACCGAAGATCCTGTTCAGGTAATGTTTTGATTTTAGCCGGTGCTCCCATCAGTTAGAAATCAGGCTAAGTTCTTAAAATAAGGAATAAACCGGCTAAGTCGCAACGTCAACTACCAGACATGTTTTTGCTAACTTAGGGGAGTTGGTCATAATTGGCTTTTTTGCGCTAACAATAATATCAAAGAAACTTCGAATTCCTAGTGTGAGTCTCAGTTTATTTGTGTTGGTTTCTGTCAGTAAAGTGTTGTGTGATGTTGTGCAAATAATGCAAGACGAAACTAAAGAATCAACGAATGGTCAGAGTACAAAAAACTGAAAAGGTTTGGACGCCTATACGAAGTTCGCAAAAAACTTTGGCTACAAAGACACGAAATGGCTCCGGTAAATGTCGTTTCGAAACCTTGAAGGAAAACAATTCTACGCCAATTTAACTTGCTACTAACAGAATTTATAACAGTGTAGCTTAATTTCTCTCGTACCAGTATCAACGAGACGACCACGTCAACCTGAAGAATCTGCGAAACTTCGTGAGCTACATATCTCTACAGAATTCGTGCAAAAATAAATTATCTTATTGAAAAAGTATCTGTTTGCAGGACAGCTTTTATGTCAATTCGCGGAATTACTAAATCAAAAATCAAACATCTCGTTCGTAGTTTAAAAATGTCTGGCATAGCTCCAAAGAATAAAAGAGGAAAGCATAACACACGTCCAAGAAAATTAAGCCCGGAAATCCTAAATATCATTCCCGATTACATAAAAAGCTTTCCGAATAGGTCATCTCACTCATATGGCTTACGGGATTCTTCAAAAATTTACCTATCTGAAGACTTGAATATCAAAGAAGAATCAAAGACTTATCAATTATGGAAACCAGAGACCAAAATTGTCATTCGACACATCTTCATACGATGTTCCATTCTATTCCAATGCAGCAAATCAAATGAAATGAACCAAGACTCATCTAATGATTAAGATGAATGCGAACCAGAAGATAAAAACGAAGACTTTTCACCCAGGGAAGATCCAAAAACAGACGATGATGTACCAGATAATCAGCAAAGAGGACCAGAACGTCCAAAGATCATAAGAACAGGTAAACGAGATCGTTCAACGAAAGTTTAAAACATGAAAAGAAGTGGAAACGTAGATCTCCAATTAGCATCACAAATTATAGGAAGAAATGATGAAGAATTATGACTAGCTGCTATGAGAAAAGAATATAATACACTACAAGAAAATGAAACGTGGATTCTTGTTCCTAGACCTAAAAACGCAGAAATATTAACAAATGGGAAGAAATCGAAAAGTACAAGGCAAGATTAGTAGCACGAGGACCCACATAAGAACAAGGAATAAACTATTACGAAGTATTTCCTCCTGTAGCAAGATATGTAACCATCAGAACAATGTTAGCAGCAGCTGCGAATGAAGAGATATACCTTCATCAAATGGATGTAATTTCGGCTTATGTACAAGGGGAACTGAATGATGAAATATATATGGAGCAGCCTGAAATGCTTATTAAGCACGGAGAAGAGAAGAAAGTGTGCAAAATGAAGGTTTTCGTACTCTAGCAGATCCATGTGTTTACATTACGTTACGTTGATGATCTGATTATGATGTCAAAGAAGGTTGAGTCCCTAGAAAATGTGAAACGAATGATGATATCAACATTTAAAATAACAGATCTAGGACCAATCAATAATATTTGGGAATTAATATTGCCACTGTTAAGATACCTCTATCCTAGAAGAAGTACGTAATGGAGCTTTTAGAAAAATTCAAGATTGAACAGGCCAAACCAGTATCTACCCCAATACAATCAAATTTGAAAGTAACCAAAGAAATGGTGCCATCGATGGACGAACAACGAAAAGAAATGAAGAATAGGCCTTACTGAGAATTAGTTGGAGGTTTGATATACTTAGCAAATTTGCGGCAAGTACTTTAAGTCGTTTTTGCTCCGATCCTAGAAAAGAACATTGGCTAATTGCTAAACGTGTTTTGAGGTATTTGAAAGCAACAATGGACTACGCATTACATATATTAAAGATAAAGAGTCACTTAAAACCTACACAGACTTGGACCGAGCAGGAGATATCGATGACCGAAGATCCTGTTCAGGTAATGTTTTGGTTTTAGCCGCTGCTCCCATCAGTTAGAAATCAGGCTAAGTTCTTAAAATAAGGAATAAACCGGCTAAGTCGCAACGTCAACTACCAGACATGTTTTTGCTAACTCAGGGGAGTTGGTCATAATTGGCTTTTTTGCGCTAACAATAACATCAAAGAAGCTTCGAATTCCTAGTGTGAGTCGCAGTTTATTTCTGTTGGTTTCCGTCAGTAAAGTGTTGTGTGGTGTTGTGCAAATAATGCAAGACGAAACTAAAGAATTAACGAATGGTCAGAGTACAAAAAACGAAAAAGGTTTGGACGCCTATACGAAGTTCGCAAAAAAATTTGGCTACAAAGACAGGAAATCGCTCCGGTAAATGTCGTTTCGAAACCTTGAAGAAAAACAATTCTACGCCAATTTAACTTGCTACTAACAGAATTTATAACAGTGTGGTTTAATTTCGCTCGTACCAGTATCAACGCGACGACCACGTCCACCTGAAGAATTCGCGAAACTTCGTGATGCTACATATCTCTACAGAATTCGTGCAAAAATAAATGATCTTATTGAAAAAGTATCTGTTTGCAGGACAGCTTTTATGTCAATTCGCGGAATTACTAAATCAAAAATCAAACATCTCGTTCGTAGTTTAAAAATGACTGGCATAGCTCCAAAGAATAAAAGAGGAAAGCATAACACACGTCCAAGAAAATTAAGCCCGGAAATCCTAAATATCATTCACGATTACATAAAAAGCTTTCCGAATAGGTCATCTCACTCATATGGCTTACGGGATTCTTCAAAAATTTACCTATCTGAAGACTTGAATATCAAAGAGGAATCAAAGACTTATCAATTATGGAAACCAGGGACCAAAATTGTCATTCGACACATCTTCATACGATATTCCATTCTATTCCAATGCAGACGAATCAAATGAAATGAACCAAGACTCATCTAATGATTAAGATGAATGCGAACCAGAAGATAAAAACGAAGTTTTTTCATCCAGGGAAGATCCAAAAACAGACGATGATGTACCAGATAATCAGCAATGAGGACCAGGACGTCCAAAGATCATAAGAACAGGTAAACGAGATCGTCCAACGAAAGTTTAAAACATGAAAAGAAGTGGAAACGTAGATCTCCAATTAGCATCACAAATTATAGGAAGAAATGATGAAGAATTATGACTAGCTGCTATGAGAAAAGAATATAATACACTACAAGAAAATGAAACGTGGATTCTTGTTCCTAGACCTAAAAACGCAGAAATATTAACAAATGGGAAGAAATCGAAAAGTACAAGGCAAGATTAGTAGCACGAGGACCCACATAAGAACAAGGAATAAACTATTACGAAGTATTTCCTCCTGTAGCAAGATATGTAACCATCAGAACAATGTTAGCAGCAGCTGCGAATGAAGAGATATACCTTCATCAAATGGATGTAATTTCGGCTTATGTACAAGGAGAACTGAATGATGAAATATATATGGAGCAGCCTGAAATGCTTATTAAGCACGGAGAAGAGAAGAAAGTGTGCAAAATGAAGGTTTTCGTACTCTAGCAGATCTATGTGTTTACATTACGTTACGTTGATGATCTGATTATGATGTCAAAGAAGGTTGAGTCCCTAGAAAATGTGAAACGAATGATGATATCAACATTTAAAATAACAGATCTAGGACCAATCAATAATATTTGGGAATTAATATTGCCACTGTTAAGATACCTCTATCCTAGAAGAAGTACGTAATGGAGCTTTTAGAAAAATTCAAGATTGAACAGGCCAAACCAGTATCTACCCCAATACAATCAAATTTGAAAGTAACCAAAGAAATGGTGCCATCGATGGACGAACAACGAAAAGAAATGAAGAATAGGCCTTACTGAGAATTAGTTGGAGGTTTGATATACTTAGCAAATTTGCGGCAAGTACTTTAAGTCGTTTTTGCTCCGATCCTAGAAAAGAACATTGGCTAATTGCTAAACGTGTTTTGAGGTATTTGAAAGCAACAATGGACTACGCATTACATATATTAAAGATAAAGAGTCACTTAAAACCTACACAGACTTGGACCGAGCAGGAGATATCGATGACCGAAGATCCTGTTCAGGTAATGTTTTGGTTTTAGCCGGTGCTCCCATCAGTTAGAAATCAGGCTAAGTTCTTAAAATAAGGAATAAACCGGCTAAGTCGCAACGTCAACTACCAGACATGTTTTTGCTAACTCAGGGGAGTTGGTCATAATTGGCTTTTTTGCGCTAACAATAACATCAAAGAAGCTTCGAATTCCTAGTGTGAGTCGCAGTTTATTTCTGTTGGTTTCCGTCAGTAAAGTGTTGTGTGGTGTTGTGCAAATAATGCAAGACGAAACTAAAGAATTAACGAATGGTCAGAGTACAAAAAACGAAAAAGGTTTGGACGCCTATACGAAGTTCGCAAAAAAATTTGGCTACAAAGACAGGAAATCGCTCCGGTAAATGTCGTTTCGAAACCTTGAAGAAAAACAATTCTACGCCAATTTAACTTGCTACTAACAGAATTTATAACAGTGTGGTTTAATTTCGCTCGTACCAGTATCAACGCGACGACCACGTCAACCTGAAGAATTCGCGAAACTTCGTGATGCTACATATCTCTACAGAATTCGTGCAAAAATAAATGATCTTATTGAAAAAGTATCTTTTTGCAGGACGGCTTTTATGTCAATTCGCGGAATTGCTAAATCAAAAATCAAACATCTCGTTCGTAGTTTAAAAATGACTGGCATAGCTCCAAAGAATAAAAGAGGAAAGCATAACACACGTCCAAGAAAATTAAGCCCGGAAATCCTAAATATCATTCGCGATTACATAAAAAGCTTTCCGAATAGGTCATCTCACTCATATGGCTTACGGGATTCTTCAAAAATTTACCTATCTGAAGACTTGAATATCAAAGAAGAATCAAAGACTTATCAATTATGGAAACCAGGGACCAAAATTGTCATTCGACACATCTTCATACGATATTCCATTCTATTCCAATGCAGACGAATCAAATGAAATGAACCAAGACTCATCTAATGATTAAGATGAATGCGAACCAGAAGATAAAAATGAAGACTTTTCACCCAGGGAAGATCCAAAAGCAGACGATGATGTACCAGATAATCAGCAAAGAGGACCAGGACGTCCAAAGATCATAAGAACAGGTAAACGAGATCGTCCAACGAAAGTTTACAACATGAAAAGAAGTGAAAACGTAGATCTCCAATCAGCATCACAAATTTGAATTGATTTTGACTTGGAGTAATCTTGATGTTAGGTCGCTTTGTATGGTTTTTATGAGGTAGGGAGGGTATTGGGATTTATGGATTTTGTGGCCGTCTATCCAGACGGTCTCAAAGGCCTTTTCTATGTCGAGGGAGACTAGGGACAGCGGAACTTATAGTCCTAATTGACACATTAAACGAAAATTAAAACTTACCGTTAAAAATTAAGTCGATTTTCTCGAGTATTATTGGGCATTGCATCGCACTGCTTTAGGAAAATGATGTTCGACTACCGATCTTCATTCATAAATTGATTCCTCCCACATCTCTACCAAAAATTGTATTCTAATATGTGCTCTCTCCTTGTTCTCCTTAAATTTATACCCCAAGTATTTATACTTCCTCGATTACGTTGCCCTTCCATCTCCAATTTTCAGTTTCTCTTCGACCCATCTTACAGAACTTCATCATTTTCGTCTTATCTATGTTCACCCCCAAATCTATTGCCCTCATTTCATCCGTGTCCCTCGCAATCACTACCAAGTCATCAGCGTATGCCAGTATGTCCACCTTCCTCCTTCCGATCACCACCCCTTCGAACAGTCCTTCTAAGTTCATGTTAAGATTTTTAAACTGTATCATAACCTAATACTAAAATTGGTTAATTTCGCATGATCTTATAATATTTTTGCAATATAATTACTTGATAGATGAAAAAGATGACGTGGGCAGAGGGCCGGACTGCGTTGTAAGCATCCTATGATATCAATAATCCTTCAGTTTGGCCTTTATATATAAGTATGTTGACATCACTCGTGCTGTCCTCTTCGACTTGTACCTTTCCTAGATACTCGGGTTATTAGAAATCCTGATCGACGTATCCTATTGGATTGGTATAGGAAGCCCACTTATTCAGGTCGCGTAATTAACTTTTATACTTACCATCTAACAAAGATGAAGATTAAGTTAAGTTCTCTTCTTTCTCTTGTGATGTATACGTGGTGACCTTTTTTTCTGAAAGTTTTTCCCTACAGACAGTTGTCGTACCTTGTTCTTTCACTATGGCTTATCGTAGACCACTATGAGCTATCGCCATGATTTAGTAGGGTGATGACGTAAGGTAACCATAAGTGGTAGATTCTAATAATGATGGTTATGGTAAAACATAGCTTCACACCTTCTTTACTGTGACTTATCATAGACCTCTGCGAGCTATCATTATTGTGTAGGAAATGATGGCCTGAAGTGGCCATAAGTGGTGAATAATGATGATGCAAATGATAAAGGATGGCGTTGGAAGTGGTCGGATACCACACATCAAAGGGTCAAAAGCCATAATTCGCAACTAATTACGCAATGACATGTCCACATAATGAGCCGTCATTGTTTAACTATCCGTCATCAACAGCATCTGTTATCCAAATTAATTTGGAGTATACTACCCAGGCTATACCACTGCATAGAAACTAACACTCTAACTATCATCAATAATGGTCACCCATTATGATGATCTTTCTAATAGACCATCATAAGCCATAGCGAAGAGGGGCCATTAAAGAAATGTATAAGTCACTGATTGACAGCACAATTTCATTACTTTATGATCTTCACTAACTGTATAAAAACAAAGCAATTTGCAGACAACAAGGACGTCCAGTCATTTCAGCTCCTGTTAAAACTTATCGATCGTCAAATGGCAAAATTTTTTCAGCCAAATGGCTTATATTTAGGGCGTCAGTGACATATCTATTACAATCTTCGCAGCTTAGATTCAGATACATTTAGATCAGATATGGTAACATCATTACCGAAGAAAAAATTTACATCGAACATTAATGGAACAGGGTTCGTATTCATCAATACTCACATGTCAAAAGGTAATGACGAATTCGTCCTGCACATTATTCACTATTTCAGCAGAGATGCTTCGAAAGCTTTGCTTATTCTATTCATAACATCTTTTTTCGTCGTTGGAATGTTAGTGTACACTTTGCTTTTGATGTATCCCCATATCTTATTTCATACTCAACCAATGCAAAATGACAACCCAACCCAACTGAATCTGCCATTCATTGCATGATTTTGATTAATTCCGTCATATCTCAATTGTAAAGAATTAAGTCTGATAACCTCTAAGGAGGATAAGGACCTCCTTAGAAGAAGGAGGAAAAGCAAATTTAGAAAACTGTCAGAAAATTTAGCTCATTAGCTCTATCAGTTTCCAAGAAATTCAGATTTAGAGGATACAAACTTAATTGTTAAAAAAAGTTTCTAATGAAAAAAATTCAGAAAGAAAAGGACTGAGTACTATCAGAATATGCAATAAAAATTTTATTATTAACATAACGACGTCTTTACGTACGTCGTTATGGAACAGCCTGTATATATAAAAAAAGAAGAACCATGTATCTCAACTCCTTAATGCCAATTATTAACTTTGCTATTTACGTGGGACATCCTGTATATGCAATAAGATATTCTTTAGTACTTTTGATCAAAAAGTTATATGAAAGACACCTCATAATTTTCGTGAAAAAATCACCATCGAAATCGTCCGCAACAATTCAAAAACAGCCTGTATATAGCGAGTTCCATTTAAAATTTACAACTTTTTTGCAATTGAAAATGGGAAAACAGCAATTACATTTTTAGACATCCTGTATAAGATAGACCGATGATGTCAATGGCGCTCAATTTAAGAAGAAAAGGACTACGTACAATTAGAATATGCAATAAAAACTTTTTTGTTCCTTTTTAATTACGTCGTTATGGAAAAGTCTGTATATATAAAAAGGAAGAACCCTGTATCTCGGCTCCTTAATGCCAATTATTAACTTTGCTATTTACGTGGGACACCTGTATGTGTAATAAGATATTGTTTAGTGCTTTTGATCAAAAAGTTATATGAAAGACACCTCATAATTTTCGAGAAAAATCACCATTGAAATCGTCCCCATCAATTCAAAAACATCCTGTATATAGCGAGTTCCATTTAAAATTTACAACTTTTTTGCAATTGAAAATGGAAAAACAGCAGTTCCATTTTTGGACATCCTGTATAAGATAGACCGATGATGTCAATGACGCTCAATTTAAGAAGAAAAGGACTACGTACAATTAGAATATGCAATAAAAACTTTTTTGTTCCTTTTTAATTACGTCGTTATGGAAAGTCTGTATATATAAAAAAGAAGAACCATGTATCTCAGCTCCTTAATGCCAATTATTAACTTTGCTATTTACATGGGACATCCTGTATATGTAATAAGATATTATTTAGTGCTTTTGATCAAAAAGTTATATGAAAGACACCTCATAATTTTCGTGAAAAATCACCATCGAAATCGTCCGCATCAATTCAAAAACATCCTGTATATAGCGAGTTCCATTTAAAATTTACAACTTTTTTGCAATTGAAAATGAGAAAACAGCAGTTACATTTTTGGACATCCTGTATAAGATAGACCGATGATGTCAATGACGCTCAATTTAAGAAGAAAAGGACTACGTACAATCAGAATATGCAATAAAAACTTTGTTGTTCGTTTTTATGTACGTCGTTATAGAACAGCCTGTATATATAAAAAGGAAGAACCCTGTATCTCGGCTCCTTAATGCCAATTATTAACTTTGCTATTTACGTGGGACATCCTGTATATGTAATAAGATATTGTTTAGTGCTTTTGATCAAAAAGTTATATGAAAGACACCTCATAATTTTCGTGAAAAATCACCATCGAAATCGTCCGCATCAATTCAAAAACATCCTGTATATAGCGAGTTCCATTTAAAATTTACAACTTTTTTGCAATTGAAAATGAGAAAACAGCAGTTACATTTTTGGACATCCTGTATAAGATAGACCGATGATGTCAATGACGCTCAATTTAAGAAGAAAAGGACTACGTACAATCAGAATATGCAATAAAAACTTTGTTGTTCGTTTTTATGTACGTCGTTATAGAACAGCCTGTATATATAAAAAGGAAGAACCCTGTATCTCGGCTCCTTAATGCCAATTATTAACTTTGCTATTTACGTGGGACATCCTGTATATGTAATAAGATATTGTTTAGTGCTTTTGATCAAAAAGTTATATGAAAGACACCTCATAATTTTCGTAAAAAATCACCATCGAAATCGTCCACATCAATTCAAAAACATCCTGTATATAGCGAGTTCCATTTAAAATTTACAACTTTTTTGCAATTGAAAATGAGAAAACAGCAGTTACATTTTTGGACATCCTGTATAAGATAGACCGATGATGTCAATGACGCTCAATTTAAGAAGAAAAGGACTATGTACAATCAGAATATGCAATAAAAACTTTATTGTTCGTTTTTATGTACGTCGTTATGGAAAAGTCTGTATATATAAAAAGGAAGAACCATGTATCTCAGCTCCTTAATGCCAATTATTAACTTTGCTATTTACGTGGGACATCCTGTATATGTAATAAGATATTGTTTAGTGCTTTTGATCAAAAAGTTATATGAAAGACACCTCATAATTTTCGTGAAAAATCACCATCGAAATCGTCCGCATCAATTCAAAAACATCCTGTATATAGCGAGTTCCATTTAAAATTTACATCTTTTTTGCAATTGAAAATGAGAAAACAGCAGTTACATTTTTGGACATCCTGTATAAGATAGACCGATGATGTCAATGACGCTCAATTTAAGAAGAAAAGGACTATGTACAATCAGAATATGCAATAAAAACTTTATTGTTCGTTTTTATGTACGTCGTTATGGAAAAGTCTGTATATATAAAAAGGAAGAACCATGTATCTCAGCTCCTTAATGCCAATTATTAACTTTGCTATTTACGTGGGACATCCTGTATATGTAATAAGATATTGTTTAGTGCTTTTGATCAAAAAGTTATATGAAAGACACCTCATAATTTTCGTGAAAAATCACCATCGAAATCGTCCGCATCAATTCAAAAACATCCTGTATATAGCGAGTTCCATTTAAAATTTACATCTTTTTTGCAATTGAAAATGAGAAAACAGCAGTTACATTTTTGGACATCCTGTATAAGATAGACCGATGATGTCAATGACGCTCAATTTAAGAAGAAAAGGACTACGTACAATTAGAATATGCAATAAAAACTTTTTTGTTCCTTTTTAATTACGTCGTTATGGAAAAGTCTGTATATATAAAAAGAAAGAACCCTGTATCTCGGCTCCTTAATGCCAATTGTTAACTTTGCTATTTACGTGGGACATCCTGTATATGTAATAAGATATTCTTTAGTACTTTTGATCAAAAAGTTATATGAAAGACACCTCATAATTTTCGTGAAAAATCACCATCGAAATCGTCCGCATCAATTCAAAAACATCCTGTATATAGCGAGTTCCATTTAAAATTTACATCTTTTTTGCAATTGAAAATGAGAAAACAGCAGTTACATTTTTGGACATCCTGTATAAGATAGACCGATGATGTCAATGACGCTCAATTTAAGAAGAAAAGGACTATGTACAATCAGAATATGCAATAAAAACTTTATTGTTCGTTTTTATGTACGTCGTTATGGAAAAGTCTGTATATATAAAAAGGAAGAACCATGTATCTCAGCTCCTTAATGCCAATTATTAACTTTGCTATTTACGTGGGACATCCTGTATATGTAATAAGATATTGTTTAGTGCTTTTGATCAAAAAGTTATATGAAAGACACCTCATAATTTTCGTGAAAAATCACCATCGAAATCGTCCGCATCAATTCAAAAACATCCTGTATATAGCGAGTTCCATTTAAAATTTACATCTTTTTTGCAATTGAAAATGAGAAAACAGCAGTTACATTTTTGGACATCCTGTATAAGATAGACCGATGATGTCAATGACGCTCAATTTAAGAAGAAAAGGACTATGTACAATCAGAATATGCAATAAAAACTTTATTGTTCGTTTTTATGTACGTCGTTATGGAAAAGTCTGTATATATAAAAAGGAAGAACCATGTATCTCAGCTCCTTAATGCCAATTATTAACTTTGCTATTTACGTGGGACATCCTGTATATGTAATAAGATATTGTTTAGTGCTTTTGATCAAAAAGTTATATGAAAGACACCTCATAATTTTCGTGAAAAATCACCATCGAAATCGTCCGCATCAATTCAAAAACATCCTGTATATAGCGAGTTCCATTTAAAATTTACATCTTTTTTGCAATTGAAAATGAGAAAACAGCAGTTACATTTTTGGACATCCTGTATAAGATAGACCGATGATGTCAATGACGCTCAATTTAAGAAGAAAAGGACTATGTACAATCAGAATATGCAATAAAAACTTTATTGTTCGTTTTTATGTACGTCGTTATGGAAAAGTCTGTATATATAAAAAGGAAGAACCATGTATCTCAGCTCCTTAATGCCAATTATTAACTTTGCTATTTACGTGGGACATCCTGTATATGTAATAAGATATTGTTTAGTGCTTTTGATCAAAAAGTTATATGAAAGACACCTCATAATTTTCGTGAAAAATCACCATCGAAATCGTCCGCATCAATTCAAAAACATCCTGTATATAGCGAGTTCCATTTAAAATTTACATCTTTTTTGCAATTGAAAATGAGAAAACAGCAGTTACATTTTTGGACATCCTGTATAAGATAGACCGATGATGTCAATGACGCTCAATTTAAGAAGAAAAGGACTACGTACAATTAGAATATGCAATAAAAACTTTTTTGTTCCTTTTTAATTACGTCGTTATGGAAAAGTCTGTATATATAAAAAGAAAGAACCCTGTATCTCGGCTCCTTAATGCCAATTGTTAACTTTGCTATTTACGTGGGACATCCTGTATATGTAATAAGATATTCTTTAGTACTTTTGATCAAAAAGTTATATGAAAGACACCTCATAATTTTCGTGAAAAATCACCATCGAAATCGTCCGCATCAATTCAAAAACATCCTGTATATAGCGAGTTCCATTTAAAATTTACAACTTTTTTGCAATTGAAAATGAGAAAACAGCAGTTACATTTTTGGACATCCTGTATAAGATAAACCGATGATGTCAATGACGCTCAATTTAAGAAGAAAAGGACTACGTACAATTAGAATATGCAATATAAACTTTTTTGTTCCTTTTTAATTACGTCGTTATGGAAAAGTCTGTATATATAAAAAGGAAGAACTCTGTATCTCGGCTCCTTAATGCCAATTGTTAACTTTGCTATTTACGTGGGACATCCTGTATATGTAATAAGATATTCTTTAGTACTTTTGATCAAAAAGTTATATGAAAGACACCTCATAATTTTCGTGAAAAAATCACCATCGAAATCTTCCGCATCAATTTAAAAACACCCTGTATATAGCGAGTTCCATTTAAAATTTACAACTTTTTTGCAATTGAAAATGAGAAAACAGCAGTTTCATTTTTGGACATCCTGTATAAGATAGACCGATGATGTCAATGACTCTCAATTTAAGAAGAAAAGGACTACGTACAATTAGAATATGCAATATAAACTTTTTTGTTCCTTTTTAATTACGTCGTTATGGAAAAGTCTGTATATATAAAAAGGAAGAACTCTGTATCTCGGCTCCTTAATGCCAATTGTTAACTTTGCTATTTACGTGGGACATCCTGTATATGTAATAAGATATTCTTTAGTACTTTTGATCAAAAAGTTATATGAAAGACACCTCATAATTTTCGTGAAAAATCATCATCGAAATCTTCCGCATCAATTTAAAAACATCCTGTATATAGCGAGTTCCATTTAAAATTTACAACTTGTTTGCAATTGAAAATGGGAAAACAGCAGTTACATTTTTGGACATCCTGTATAAGATAGACCGATGATGTCAATGACGCTCAATTTAAGAAGAAAAGGACTATGTACAATCAGAATATGCAATAAAAACTTTATTGTTCGTTTTTATGTACGTCGCTATGGAAAAGTCTGTATATATAAAAAAGAAGAACCATGTATCTCGGCTCCTTAATGCCAATTATTAACTTTGCTATTTACGTGGGACATCCTGTATATGTAATAAGATATTGTTTAGTGCTTTTGATCAAAAAGTTATATGAAAGACACCTCATAATTTTCGTGAAAAATCATCATCGAAATCGTCCGCATCAATTCAAAAGCATCCTGTATATAGCGAGTTCCATTTAAAATTTACAACTTTTTTGCAATTGAAAATGAGAAAACAGCAGTTACATTTTTGGACATCCTGTATAAGATAGACCGATGATGTCAATGACGCTCAATTTAAGAAGAAAAGGACTACGTACAATTAGAATATGCAATAAAAACTTTTTTGTTCCTTTTTAATTACATCGTTATGGAAAAGTCTGTATATATAAAAAGGAAGAACCCTGCATCTCGGCTCCTTAATGCCAATTGTTAACTTTGCTATTTACGTGGGACATCCTGTATATGTAATAAGATATTGTTTGGGCTTTTGATCAAAAAGTTATTTGAAAGACACCTCATAATTTTCGTGAAAAATCACCATCGAAATCGTCCGCATCAATTCAAAAACATCCTGTATATAGCGAGTTCCATTTAAAATTTACAACTTTTTTGCAATTGAAAATGAGAAAACAGCAGTTACATTTTTGGACATCCTGTATAAGATAGACCGATGATGTCAATAACGCTCAATTTAAGAAGAAAAGGACTACGTACAATTAGAATATGCAATAAAAACTTTTTTGTTCCTTTTTAATTACGTCGTTATGGAAAAGTCTGTATATATAAAAAGGAAGAACTCTGTATCTCGGCTCCTTAATGCCAATTGTTAACTTTGCTATTTACGTGGGACATCCTGTATATGTAATAAGATATTCTTTAGTACTTTTGATCAAAAAGTTATATGAAAGACACCTCATAATTTTCGTGAAAAATCACCATCGAAATCGTCCGCATCAATTCAAAAACATCCTGTATATAGCGAGTTCCATTTAAAATTTACAACTTTTTTGCAATTGAAAATGAGAAAACAGCAGTTACATTTTTGGACATCCTGTATAAGATAGACCGATGATGTCAATGACGCTTAATTTAAGAAGAAAAGGACTACGTACAATTAGAATATGCAATAAAAACTTTTTTGTTCCTTTTTAATTACGTCGTTATGGAAAAGTCTGTACATATAAAAAGGAAGAACCTTGTATCTCGGCTCCTTAATGCCAATTGTTAACTTTGCTATTTACGTGGGACATCCTGTATATGTAATAAGATATTGTTTAGTGCTATTGATCAAAAAGTTATATGAAAGACACCTCATAATTTTCGTGAAAAATCACCATCGAAATCGTCCACATCAATTCAAAAACAGCCTGTATATAGCGAGTTCCATTTAAAATTTAGAACTTTTTTGCAATTGAAAATGAGAAAACAGCAGTTACATCTTTGGACACTGTATAAGATAGACCGATGATGTCAATGACGCTCAATTTAAGAAGAAAAGGACTACGTACAATTAGAATATGCAATAAAAACTTTGTTGTTCGTTTTTATGTACGTCGTTATAGAATAGCCTGTATATATAAAAAGGAAGAACCCTGTATCTCGGCTCCTTAATGCCAATTATTAACTTTGCTATTTACGTGGGACATCCTGTATATGTAATAAGATATTGTTTAGTGCTTTTGATCAAAAAGTTATATAAAAGACACCTCATAATTTTCGTGAAAAATCACCATCGAAATCGTCCGCATCAATTCAAAAACATCCTGTATATAGCGAGTTCCATTTAAAATTTACAACTTTTTTGCAATTGAAAATGAGAAAACAGCAGTTACATTTTTGGACATCCTGTATAAGATAGACCGATGATGTCAATGACGCTCAATTTAAGAAGAAAAGGACTACGTACAATTAGAATATGCAATAAAAACTTTATTGTTCGTTTTTATGTACGTCGTTATGGAAAAGTCTGTATATATAAAAAAGAAGAACCATGTATCTCAGCTCCTTAATGCCAATTATTAACTTTGCTATTTACGTGGGACATCCTGTATATGTAATAAGATATTGTTTAGTGTTTTTGATCAAAAAGTTATATGAAAGACACCTCATAATTTTCGTGAAAAATCACCATCGAAATCGTCCGCATCAATTCAAAAACATCCTGTATATAGCGAGTTCCATTTAAAATTTACAACTTTTTTGCAATTGAAAATGAGAAAACAGCAGTTACATTTTTGGACATCCTGTATAAGATAGACCGATGATGTCAATGACGCTCAATTTAAGAAGAAAAGGACTACGTACAATTAGAATATGCAATAAAAACTTTTTTGTTCCTTTTTAATTACGTCGTTATGGAAAAGTCTGTATATATAAAAAAGAAGAACCCTGTATCTCGGCTCCTTAATGTCAATTGTTAACTTTGCTATTTACGTGGGACATCCTGTATATGTAATAAGATATTCTTTAGTACTTTTGATCAAAAAGTTATATGAAAGACACCTCATAATTTTCGTGAAAAAATCACCATCGAAATCGTCCGCATCAATTCAAAAACATCCTGTATATAGCGAGTTCCATTTAAAATTTACAACTTTTTTGCAATTGAAAATGAGAAAACAGCAGTTACATTTTTGGACATCCTGTATAAGATAGACCGATGATGTCAATGACGCTCAATTTAAGAAGAAAAGGACTATGTACAATCAGAATATGCAATAAAAACTTTATTGTTCGTTTTTATGTACGTCGTTATGGAAAAGTCTGTATATATAAAAAAGAAGAACCATGTATCTCAGCTCCTTAATGCCAATTATTAACTTTACTATTTACGTGGGACATCCTGTATATGTAATAAGATATTCTTTAGTGCTTTTGATCAAAAAGTTATATGAAAGACACCTCATAATTTTCGTGAAAAAATCACCATCGAAATCGTCCGCACCAATTCAAAAACATCCTGTATATAGCGAGTTCCATTTAAAATTTACAACTTTTTTGCAATTGAAAATGAGAAAACAGCAGTTACATTTTTGGACATCCTGTATAAGATAGACCGATGATGTCAATGACGCTCAATTTAAGAAGAAAAGGACTATGTACAATCAGAATATGCAATAAAAACTTTATTGTTCGTTTTTATGTACGTCGTTATGGAAAAGTCTGTATATATAAAAAAGAAGAACCATGTATCTCAGCTCCTTAATGCCAATTATTAACTTTGCTATTTACGCGGGACATCCTGTATATGTAATAAGATATTGTTTAGTGCTTTTGATCAAAAAGTTATATGAAAGACACCTCATAATTTTCGTGAAAAATCACCATCGAAATCGTCCGCATCAATTCAAAAACATCCTGTATATAGCGAGTTCCATTTAAAATTTACAACTTTTTTGCAATTGAAAATGAGAAAACAGCAGTTACATTTTTGGACATCCTGTATAAGATAGACCGATGATGTCAATGACGCTCAATTTAAGAAGAAAAGGACTACGTACAATTAGAATATGCAATAAAAACTTTTTTGTTCCTTTTTAATTACGTCGTTATGGAAAAGTCTGTATATATAAAAAAGAAGAACCCTGTATCTCGGCTCCTTAATGTCAATTGTTAACTTTGCTATTTACGTGGGACATCCTGTATATGTAATAAGATATTCTTTAGTACTTTTGATCAAAAAGTTATATGAAAGACACCTCATAATTTTCGTGAAAAAATCACCATCGAAATCGTCCGCATCAATTCAAAAACATCCTGTATATAGCGAGTTCCATTTAAAATTTACAACTTTTTTGCAATTGAAAATGAGAAAACAGCAGTTACATTTTTGGACATCCTGTATAAGATAGACCGATGATGCCAATGACGCTCAATTTAAGAAGAAAAGGACTATGTACAATCAGAATATGCAATAGAGACTTTATTGTTCGTTTTTATGTACCTCGTTATAGAACAGCCTGTATATGTAAAAATGAAAAACCCTGTATCTCGATTTCTTAACGTCATTTATTAATTTTGCTATTTACGTGGGACATCCAGTATATGTAATAAGATATTCTTTAGTGCTTTTGATCAAAAAGTTATTTGAAAGACACCTCATAATTTTCGTGAAAAAATCACCATCGAAATCTTCCGCATCAATTTAAAAACATCCTGTATATAGCGAGTTCCATTTAAAATTTACAACTTTTTTGCAATTGAAAATGGGAAAACAGCAGTTACATTTTTGGACATCCTGTATAAGATAGACCGATGATGTCAATGACGCTCAATTTAAGAAGAAAAGGACTACGTACAAACAGAATATGCAATAAAAACTTTGTTGTTCGTTTTTATGTACGTCGTTATAGAACAGCCTGTATATATAAAAAGGAAGAACCCTGTATCTCGGCTCCTTAATGCCAATTGTTAACTTTGCTATTTACGTGGAACATCCTGTATATGTAATAAGATATTGTTTAGTGCTTTTGATCAAAAAGTTATATGAAAGACACCTCATAATTTTCGTGAAAAATCACCATCGAAATCGTCCGCATCAATTCAAAAACATCCTGTATATAGCGAGTTCCATTTAAAATTTACAACTTTTTTGCAATTGAAAATGGAAAAACAGCAGTTCCATTTTTGGACATCCTGTATAAGATAGACCGATGATGTCAATGACGCTCAATTTAAGAAGAAAAGGACTACGTACAATTAGAATATGCAATAAAAACTTTTTTGTTCCTTTTTAATTACGTCGTTATGGAAAAGTCTGTATATATAAAAATGAAAAGCCCTGTATCTCGATTTCTTAACGTCATTTATTAATTTTGCTATTTACGTGGGACACCTACACATGTAATAAGATAATATAATAAAAGTTATATGAAAGACGCCCCGCAATTTTCGTGAAAAAATCATCATTGAAATGTTCCTCATCACTTTAGAGACATCCTGTACATAGGGTCTTTCACCTCAGCTCCCATTATATGTAGCTCAGTTATTAATGAAGTTAAGAGTTTGATATTGTGCTGGCTTGTACTATTTTTCAGACCGCATTTTAGGAAATTATTTTTGATTATATAGGCTGTCCCAAAAAAAGTGGTAACCCATAATGATATATATTTTTTTTAATTGCACGATATATATTATCTCACATTTTTGGGTTCTCATATTACTCTGTGCCTACAACTCTCTAAAATTTTATTGAAATTGACTGAATGGCAGCAGAACAAAAAAATAAAACCAAAAAAAATCGTATTTGGGTCGCTAGTTTTAAAAATTAATTAAAATTACAAACAGTGACTTATGAACAAAATCTTATGACAAACTTATTAAGTTCTGACTTTACATGATTGACATTAGCTGAGCTATAGAAGACTGAAGGACCCTGTATATAAAAAAGGAAGAACCCTGTATCTCGGCTCCTTAATGCCATTTATTAACTTTGCTATTTACGTGGGACACCTGTATATGCAATAAGATATACTTTACATTGAAATCTTTCGCATCAATTTAAAAACACCCCTGTATATAGCAAATTTTTGCTTTAATGGTTGAACATTGTAAGTACTTAAGAAATGGTGATAATATAGGATATCAACGTGAATCAAGACAGCAAAATTTTTATCGATAATTATCTCATATAATATGTGCTGTAGGAAGGGTCAACAAGATTGAGAGAATTCATGAAATGTCTGAAGTAACTAATAACTAAACTTGCTGAAATAGAATTGGATTAATAGCTATAATATATACTTACATATTGTTCCAAATATTACCACTTTGATATCGTTTCACAACTTCTCCCATTTTCGCAACGAAATCTCGCTTTTAAAAATTATATCGAATAGTTTTCATAAACTGATATGAGAGGAATTATCTTTAGTGGACATTTATTGCTAGCCCTTATCAATCTCAAAAATTTTTTTATCAAATATTTTCTTAAATGTAACTATCTTATTATCGTTCAACGTAATATTATAATAATAATAATAAGAATGTAAACTCAAATTGGATTCATTACGAAATGATATAAAAAAAATTATATAAGAAATTAATATTCATAAATAGAATATATTTTAAGAAATATAAAACATTTCCATTATTAACAAATCTTTTAAAAAGAATCTCCAACATTTTTTTTTTCTAAAAAATTTAATTAATAATTAATCACGACTTTAAGTAACGATGTTATGATGATAAATAAAACAATAAGAATCGATCTAGATTAAAATTGATAAATTATAACGAAATCACAGCCAGTTATTAAAAATTAAAAACAATAAAATCACTTGAATCAAATTGTATCTAAATTTAGATTCATTTACAATCCGTTGGGAAAAGAACCAAATCACTTACAACCGCCAAAGATAGAAAGCATAAATAAAAAAATATCGTTATTGAGCCGGTAATCCGCGACATTTTAAATCGATTACATGCTAAAGTTACAACGAGGGTCATCGCGGCCACTATGAGTCCCATAATTACATATTCCATCGCGCCTGATTCTATATAAATATAAGCATCACTATCAGCACCTAATACTAAAGTTTGAATGAACCATGGGAGTCCGAGAGATAAAAGAACGTTCATGGTGTTGGCTCCTAAGGCGTTTGAGACTCCCATTTTACCCTCACCTAATTATTTAAAAAAATGAGATTGTGATGAAATTATTTGGATTAATTTTACCTTTTCTTGACATGATTGCGATTGAGAAAGTTTCCCCGAGACATCCCACCATTCCCAAAAATGTTAATCCTAAAACTGCGTCGGGTATTCCAAAAGTTACACCTAAAATTTTATTCAATCATTTCAAATTTGATTAAATTGGTAAAAAAATTTACCAATAATTGAGATTAACCAAGAAACAATATAAGAATTACACCCAATCCAAACCATGCACATCACAAAAGTAACCGGAAACAATTTTGGAAATTTTCTCGAATCCGGAATCGTCCAATACAAAACAAACCGTAACGGCCACGTGTACAAAAAATAAATTTTCGTATAAATATTTCCTTTTGGCAGTTTATACAAGTTAGGTTCTTCGCTAATCGTTAAAGTGACGTCATCTTCGTTAATCGACGGAGTTGGAGGATCTCGATATTTCGGACGAGGTTGACGGAGAATATCAATCGATGGTTTATACTCTTTATCCGGAAATTTTCTCGGATCCGGCTCCAATTCAGTTTTAAAACACCTCCCCACCAATTTATGAACAAACGCCGAAATGCGTTGATTTTGAAACATCACCACGAAATAAATGATATAACCGGTGAATAAACATAAAGCTTCGTACCAATAAATCGAACCATCCCATGTTATTACCACCAAAGCCGAAATCGCTGTAATATAGAGGAGACTATCTCGAATAAGTGGAAACCACGCTAATTGGATGGGCTGAAATGTTTTAATTATTCCTCATTAATTTTGAATTTGAATTTGAAGAGGAATTTGAAATTACTTACAGCTGATGCTGCTAATCCGCCGATGGAAACAACTCCGAGAGTGTTAAATAAGGAGGATCCCACAATAGCTCCTATACCCATATCAGATTTTGTGATAAATGTACCGATGATGTTGACGAATAATTCGGGGGCGGATGTTGCGACGGACATGAAAGTGGCTGCGGCGACGTCCTAAAAGGATTTAGATATTTATTCGTTTGAATCTAAGATGCACTATTTTTGGAATGGAGAAGGAAGAGAAATGGTGAGATGAGTGGAGGAGAGAGATAGGAGATACTGAATTTGAATAAAAAAGAGGGAGATGAAGGAAAGTATACTTACATCTGGGTGAGGGAGATATCCGTGATTGATTATATACTGATGGATTAGGAAATGTGGGAGAGAGTGGAAAGGTTGAAAGTGGAAGGAGTGGTAGAGTCGGATCACCAACCGTTTGAGGTGGAGCTAAAGATCGGATCTTAGGAGTAAGTTCATCAGGACAGACTGACCGGAAGAAAGGGTAGCATTTTACAGGGGAAACCTCGACACTTGGCAACAGAGGGTACAAGAGATCAAGGGGTTGGAAGAGCTTAGCCAGATAGTCCAAGAGGCTACACTGAAATGGGAGTGTGTGCATAGGGGGAGGGCAGAATGGGGAGGAACGACTGGTATGATGACGAATGCAAGAAAGCGAAGAGAGAGGCGAGAAGGAGGTTGGTATGGGAAGATAGGGGTGGATAGATATAACGAAGCCAGGAGAAGGTACAGAGAGTTGTGCAGTAGAAAGAAAACAGAACTTAGCAGAGATTAGAGGTATAACACGAGAAGGAGATATCTGGAGACATCTGACAAAGATAAAGAAAGGTAGGGATGGGATCACCAGCGAAATACACATGACAGAATGGAAAGGTAACTTTATGGAATTATTGGAAGGGGTTGAAACCAGGCTAACGGATTTTGGAGGCTGCAGGGGAGATAGGGGAGGTAGGGGAGATAGGGGAGATAGGAGATAGAAGCAGTACTTATGGGATTGAAGAAAGGTAAGGTGCCAGGAGAAGATGGGATCCATAACGAGGCATAGTTCGAAGCATTAAGAGTGATGAGAATGAAGTTATTGGAGAGGATGAAGAGTACATGGAGAAAAGGTGGGATTCCGGAGGGATGGAATGTGGGGGCAATCTGCCCAATATATAGAAAGGGTAATAAAAGAAGTGTAAATAGCTACAGGGGTATTAACTTACTTGACTCGGCATATAAAGCATACATGAAGATACTGTTGGGAAGACTGGAAAAAATGATAGTTTTGGGGGGATGTTTTCCGGATGGGAAACAACATCCGGATGGAATCGACAACATGTATGTGTTGAAGCATCTGGCAAATAGGAATCTGGATAAGAAAGGGAGGAAATTGTATGCCCTGTTTATAGATCTGAAGGCGGCTTTTAATAAGGTGGATAGGGGGAATTTGTGGGAGAATATGTGCAACAGGGGAGTCACGGATCACCTAATAACGAGATGTGGAGGACATGTTGTCTACGGCTAGAATAAAAGTGGTAGATAAACTGAGCGACATATCCTGGACGACGAAGGGACCGAAACAGGAATGCCCACTAAGCCCAAGTCTTTTTAGATTGTATACGGCGGACTTGGAAGATAGATTGAGGAAGGAGCAGATGAGATCGCCTTCCTCAATCCCTTCCTCAATTCCAGATGGAATCGGTGGTGGAAGGTAGAAAGGTGTATATCTTAGCGTACGTGAATGACATCGTGGTGATGTTGAAGTTAATGGTGGAGATGAAGGACACTATAAAGACTTTAGAAAGATATATTTTAACTCTTGGAAGGAGTTGGAAGTGAACGTAGGGAAAACGAAGCTGATGAAGTTTTGTAAGGGCGGGAGATAAAGAGCAGAAAGTTGGAAATGGGAGGAAAAGAAGATCGAGGAGGTTAAACGGAGATTGGTAATGAGAGGTAGAAAGGTGCATATCTTAGTGTACGCGAATGATATCGCGGTCATAGTGAAGGAGACGGTAGAGATGAAGAATATTATAAAGACGTCGAAAAGATATTTTTTAACTCTTGGAAGGAGTGGGAGTGAACATGGGGAAGACGAAGTTGATGAAGTTTTGTAAGGGCGGGAGAAAAAGAGTTGGAGATGGGAGGGACAGGAGATCGAGGAGGTTAGAGGGAGATTGGTGGTGGGAGGTAGAAAAGTGCATATCTCAGCGTACGCGAATGACGTCGTGGTCATAGTGAACGATGAAGATAGAGGATATTATAAAAACCTTGGAAAGATATTTTAAGAGGAAGGGGTTAGAAGTGAATGAGGGAAATAAAATCGAGGAGGTTAGGGAGTATACTTACTTGGAGTAGGTGTTTAGAGAGGATGAAAGGGAGAGTTCACATGTGAAAGCTATGAAGAAAAAAAGAAGAATAAGGTGATGGGGCAAGTATGGGGTTGAGGGGAGAGAGTCTTACGAAGGAATGTAGCAACGAGGAAGATTATCTTTGAAGGTCTGGTTAGCACTGTAATGATATATGATAACGGAGGTTTGGAGATGGAGGGAGCAGGGAATATTGGAGGACGTGCGAGCTAAATATTGAAGACGGGTAGTTGGCATGGCGAGAGAAACACTGGGTTATACAGGGTGTGGCACTTAAGACGCCTCGGACCATAGCTCCTTTACGATAAAAGTTATCGAAAAAAATCTAAAAGCAAAGTGGTGTAATATTTCTAATCATCAGTGGCTTACCAAAAATAATTTCTTTTAAATGGAATGTCCTATTTTTTGTTGCAGATATGGAAAGTGCTCGAAGAGTACTTATTTTTTTTTATCTAACATGTTATATCCCTAACTTTAACGGTTTCGCTGTTCTTTAGAAGGGGCAAGAAGGGCTTATTTTTTCAAAATTATGCTCCATTTTGAGATTTTTTGTAGAGAAACTTTTTGACGCCGGCGCCTAAATTTTGAATTAAGGGACAGGTTAAGACCTCGTATACCTTCACATAATTGTTTTTAAATAAATTTTAAAAAATAACTTTTGATTGATCTTCGTATGTTGTCATTTTTTTTCGAAAATTCCAAATGGCACCTCCCTAAAAAATTGCGGCGTTATACAGCCAAAACTCAAAATTTTCCATTGGTACAAAAAAAATCACACATTCCATAACAAAATTTCAGAAAAAAAAAGATATTTCAACGCAAATGTCGGGAAACGTTTTCAAAAGATAGGAAATTGTCAAAGTAAATTATTAGATGCCAGTAGCAGCCATATCATTTTTGATAAACGTTCTAAAAATGTTGCAAATTCAAGAGGAAATGGTTAACATGATATTTATTCTTGGAGAATGTAACACAAATTGTTTGTTGGCGTCACGGGATGTCCGCACAGGGTACATCTAAATAAACTTGCGCTTAAAAAAGTGTTGGAGAGATCTTTAACAATGGGGGGTTCTTCAAAGCGCTGGAGAGATCTATAACAATGGGGGGTTCTTTATGCCTTAATTGGAGTACAAAAACAAATAACATATTTTTACATTCTTTTGTATAAGAGAGTGTCTTTATGCTTTAAATGTACATAAGTGACTACTATTCACAAATATATATTATATTATCGATGATCTAATTGAAGATATAAGCAACTCTGCCTTAACCAAGCGATCTCAGCTCCAAACTGTAACATTACAGTCTGGATATATAATTAGCTATTATTCTCAAAATATATGTTATATCATCGATGGAAAGATGCAAATTTAATAAAAGACATAATAACGCTTCTGCCTGGGCCGCAAGCGACCACTGCCTCAACTATAGCATTACAGCCTTGATATGTAATTGACTATTATTCTCAATTATATGTGATATCATCGATGAGAGATATAAATCTAATAGAACATATAATAGAACCTCTGCCTTGGTCGCAAGCGACCTCGGATCTTAACTATAACTTTACAGCCTAGATATATAATTACTTATTATTTTCGAATATATATCATATTATCGATGAGAGATACAAGTCTAATAGAAGACATAATAACACCTCTGCTTCGGCCGCAAGCGACCTCGGCCTAACTATAACATTTCAGTCTGGATATGTAATTGACTATTATTCTCAATTATATGTGATATCATCGATGAGAGATATAAATCTAATAGAAAACATAATAGAACCTCTGCCTTGGTCGCAAGCGACCTCGGATCTAAACTATAACTTTACAGCCTAGATATATAATTACTTATTATTTTCGAATATATATCATATCATCGATGAGAGATACAAGTCTAATAGAAGACATAATAACACCTCTGCTTCAGCCGCAAGCGACCTCGGCCTAACTATAACATTTCAGTCTGGATATGTAATTGACTTTTATTCTCAATTATATGTGATATCATCGATGAGAGATATAAATCTAATAGAAAACATAATAGCGCCTCTGCCTCGGTCGCAAGCGACCTCGGCTTAAACTACAACATTGCAGCCTGGATATATAATTAACTATTATTTCTCGAATATATATCATACCATCGATGAGAGATATAAATCTAATAAAAGATATAACAGAACCTCTGCCTCGGTCGCAAGCGACCTCGGCATATACTACAACATTGCAGCCTGGATATATAATTAGCTATTATTTTCGAATATATATATCATATCATCGATGAGAGATACAAATCTAATAGAAGACATAGTAACACCTCTGCTTCGGCCGCAAGCGACGTTGGCCTAAACTATAACATTTCAGCCTGGATATATATGTAAGTGACTATTATTCTCAATTATATGTGATATCATCGATGAGAGATATAAATCTAATAGAAAACATAATAGCGCCTCTGCCTCGGTCGCAAGCGACCTCGGCTTAAACTACAACATTGCAGCCTGGATATATAATTAACTATTATTTCTCGAATATATATCATATCATCGATGAGAGATATAAATCTAATAGAAAACATAATAGCGCCTCTGCCGCGATCGCAAGCGACCTCGGCATAAACTACAACATTGCAGCCTGGATATATAATTAGCTATTATTTTCGAATATATATCATATCATCGATGAGAGATTCAAATCTAATAGAAGACATAGTAACACCTCTGCTTCGGCCGCAAGCAACGTTGGCCTAAACTATAACATTTCAACCTGGATATATATGTAATTGACTATTATTCTCAATTATATGTGATATCATCGATGAGAGATATAAATCTAATAGAAAACGTAATAGCGCCTCTGCCTCGGTCGCAAGCGACCTCGGCTTAAACTACAACATTGCAGCCTGGATATATAATTAACTATTATTTTTTCGAATATATATCATACCATCGATGAGAGATATAAATCTATTAAAAGATATAACAGAACCTCTGCCTCGGTCGCAAGCGACCTCGGCTTAAACTACAACATTACAGTCTTGATATATAATTAACTATCATACTCAAGTATATGTTATATCATCGATGACAAATATAAATCTTATAGATCTCTTATAAAAAAACTCTACCTCGGTCGCAAGCGACCTCGGCCTTGCAGCAACTCATATATAAAAAAATGATCTATAAGACAGCATCCTTGATATCTAAATAATTTTTATCATCAAATAAATATCATATCATGTTAAAAATGACGATCTTTGTACTGGAGGCATAACCGCAACCTCGACTCACAGACTTTAGACACTGCCCTGAGGACTTCTCGTGATATACCACGGAAAGCTGCACGAATTCTCTCCTCCATATCCTCGACAGTAGTTGGTCTTTAATATGGCCTCGTCATTGATACAGCCCCGAAGGAAGAAGTCAAGGGGTGTGAGGTCTGGTGATTTTTTTCGATAGCTTTTATCGTAAAGGAGCTATGGTCCGAGGCATCTTAAGTGCCACACCCTGTATAGGAGGGGAAAGATAAAGGTAGATAAGGTCAGAGTGGAGGGGGGCAGGCAATCAACATACGAAGAAGTTATAGAAAGGAGGACAAACGGCGGGATCTTGAGGGAGTGTTGGAGGAAAAGGTCAAATATGGGAAAGGAGACAGAGAATTATTACAAAAGAGTGGATAATTCGGTGGTAACTGAGATAAATGGTAGATGAAGGGTGGGTGGGAAGATGTGGAGGGAATTGAGAGATAGGGACCGAGATATCCAAAGACAGGAAAGAAGGACACAAGTAAAAGATGAGATGAGGAAGGGAAGAAATTGATGGCTAGGTTCCGATGTGGAAACGAGGGGAGAGTTAATAGATACTGGATAGGGTGATATGGAGAGAGTTGAGAGAGAGGAACCGAGATGTCCAAGGATAGGAAAGAAGGACAAAAAAAAAGACGGAGGGTTTAACGAAGGGTACAGGGACATAATCACGAAGGGGCTGCCTAGATCTTTGTTATTGGATGGAGATGAGGAAGGGAAGAAATTGGTGGCTAGGTTCCAATGTGGAAACGAGGAGAGAGCTAATGGCCGAAGAGGAGAGGTGTAAGTTATGCAGATTGCGTAGACCGAGGGCGGATCTTGGGTGAGGGGGGAAATGAAAAACGATGTTTGAGAAGGGTGGTGGAGGTGAGGAGACAAAACGTTGCTGCGGATGCGAAAGAATAGGATTTGATGTGGATGGTGGTCTTAATTAATTTACTTACCTCAGATAAATTCAAAACGATGGCGATTTGCTCGACGCAAGGAATAAAGTAATTGTCACAAATAATAGCAACCAAAAAAAAACAATACATCGCGGCTACGAAATGAATAATAATAGCCCCATTTTTTCGTTGCTCCGGAGTAAGAAAATTTGGAAAATCGTCCGCGGAAGATCCACACGTTTTATTTCCTTCAACCGATTTAACAATACGAATACCAGGATGTTTCTTTTCGCCAATATTTACCGGTGAAATACTCGGCGATTGATCACTTAATAAAACGCAGTTTTCGCAAATAACATCGTAACCTAATAAATTTTGTTTGGAGGAAGAGATTTCTACAAATCAATTAATTTAATACATAAAATTAATTATAATAAGGAAATAAGTACCTTTTTGATTTGTGTTGATCACGACGAATGAGATTACTAAAATTAATTTAAAAAGACCCATTTTATTTATTTTCGAAATAAATTTTAATTCACAAATTATGAATTTAGTTCTAAAATCTTTGTCAGCTAGTCGGAGAAAATTTTGCCATTATATCTGCAACATTAGAAAAATGATACCATTAAAATCTAATCGGTTATCAAAAAATTAAGATTAGAATCTGAAGATTTACGTTTTTATGTTACGAATAACTAATTGAATGTTTTGTTACGATTATATAATTGAATTTTGATGTTACAAATATCTAATATTCAAAAAATGACTAATTAATTTATTTAATGTTATATCAAAAAAAAATACAGAATAGATATGTAGATACTTAGTCTAATAGTATCTAAAAATAAAAATTGAACCTCTTAAAATTTGATTGCGCGGCAAATAAATCTAAATAGACACCGAGCAAATTACACGTTATCTTATCTTGTATTATGTTGAAGTGATTTTTATTGTTTTGATTTTTTTAGTAAGTTTTGATAGTTAAAGTTTGCGAATAATTTTGAAACTAATGATTCCGAAAATTAAAAGGAGATTGTTTTCTTTCTTCATACGAACGTGATTTGGAGATTTGGGTATCTGATTTAAGAAGGTACTTGAGCAAAGAAGGCTTGATACTGCATCTAGAAGTCTTCATGAAGACTTCCAGAACTCCTCCAGAACACTCGATACTTCTTGTAGAAAATTTGAAACTTTTCCACAAGACTTGAAATGCTATCAGAAGATATGATATTGAAATGCTTCTAAAAAACTTGATGCTGCTTCTAGAATATTTAAAACGCTCCCAAAAGAATTGATACTGCCTCTGGATAACTTGATTCTGCTTCTAGAAAACTTGATATTGTTTCTAGAAGACTTGATATTATTTCCAGAAAACTTGAAATGCTTTCAACAAATTTGATGTTATCTTGGAAGGCTTGAAATTCTTCCAGAAGACTTGACTCTGCTTCTAGAACACTTGATATTATTTCCAAAAAACTTGAAATGTTTCCAGAAGACTTGAAATTCTTCCAACGGACTTGATACTGCTTCTAGGAGATTTAAAATGCTTCTGTTTCTAGAAGTTTTGTAATGCTTCCAGAAGATTTGATTCTGATTCTAGAAGACTTGAAATGTTTATAGAATACTTAAAATGCTTCTAAAAGACTTGAAATGCTTCCAGAAAACTTGATTCTACTTCCAGAAGTCTTGAAATGCATACAGAAGACTTGATTCTACTTCTAGAAAATTTGAAACGTTTCCAGAAGACTTGAAATACTTCCAGAAGACATGAAATGCTTCCAGAAGACTTGATTCTGCTTCCAGAAGACTTAAAATGCTTCCAGAAGATTTGATTCTACTTTTAGCAGCCTAGAAATACTTCCAGAAGGCTTGATTCTGCTTCTAGAAGACTTGAAATATTTCCAGAAGACTTGAAATGTTTCTAGAACACTCGACATGTTTCCAGAAGACTTGATTCTGCTTCTAGATGACTTGAAATGTTTCCTGAAGACTTGATTCTACATCTAGAAGACTTGAAATGTTTCCAGAAGACTTGAAATGTTTCTATAAGACTCCACACCTTTCCAGAAGGCTTGAAATGCTTCTAGAAGACTTGAATTGTTTCCATAAGACTGAAAATGCTTCCAAAAGGCTAGATGCTGCTTCTAGAATGTTTAAAATGCCTTCAAAGGACTCCATGTTACCTCTGGAAGACCTGAACTTCTTCCAGCAGACTTGATTTTGCTTCTAGAAGATTTGAAATATTTTCAGAAGACTTGAAATGGTTCCAGAAGACTTAATTCTGCTTCTAAAAGACTTGAATCTGCTTCTAGATGACTTGAAATGTTTCCTGAAGACTTGAAATTCTTCCAGAAGACTTGATTCTGCTCTGGAAGACTTGAAATGTTTCTAGAAGACTTGAAATGCTTCCAGAAGACTTGAAATGTTTCTAGAAGACTCGACATGTTTCCAGAAGACTTGAAATGCTTCTAGAAGACTTGAAATGTTGCCAGAAGACTGAAAATGCTTCCGAAGGCTAGATGCTGATTCTAGAATGTTTAAAAAGCCTTCAAAAGACTCCATGTTAACTCTCGAAGACTTTAACTTCTTCCGGTAGACTTGATTCTGCTTCTAGAAGACTTGAAATGTTTCCAGAAGACTTGAAATGCTTCTAGATGACTTGAAATGTTTCCTGAAGACTTGAAATTCTTCCAGAAGACTTGATTTTACTTCTAAAAGACTTGAAATGTTTCCAAAAGACTTGAAATGCTTCCAGAAGGCTTTATTCTGCTTTGGAAGACTTGAAATGTTTCTAGAAGACTCGACATGCTTCTAGAAAACTTGAAATGCTTCCAGAAGACTGAAAATACTTCCAGAAGGCTCGATCCTGCTTCTAGAATGTTTAAGATGCCTCCAAAAGACTCCATATTACCTTTGGAAGACTTGAACTTCTTCCAGTACACTTGATTCTGCTTCTAGAAGATTTTAAATATTTCCAGAAAATTTGAAATATTTCCAGAAAATTTGAAATATTTCCAGAAGACATGAAATGCTTCCAGAAGACTTAAAATCCTTCCAAAAGACTTGATCCTGCTTCTAGAAGACTTGAAATGTTTCCAGAAAACTTGAAATGCTTCCATAAGACTTGATTCTGCTTCTAGATGATTTGAAATGTTTCCTGAAGACTTGAAATTCTTCCAGAAGACTTGATTCTACTTCTAGAAGACCTGAAATGTTTCCAGAAGACTTGAAATGTTTCTATTAGACTCGACACGTTTCCAGAAGACTTGAAATGCTTCCAGAAGGTTAGACGCTGTTTCTAGAATGTTTAAAATTCAAAAATCTCCATGTTACCTCTGGAAGGCTTGAACTTCTTCCAGTAGACTTGAAATGCTTCCAAAAGACTTGATTCTGCTTCTAGAAGACTTGATTCTGCTTCTAGATGACTTGAAATGTTTCCTGAAGACTTGAAATTCTTCCAGAAGACTTGATTCTGCTTCTGGAAGACTTGAAATGTTTCTAGAAGGCTCGATATGTTTCTAGAAGACTTGATTCTACTTCTAGAAGACCTGAAATGTTTCCAGAAGACTTGAAATGTTTCTATTAGACTCGACACGTTTCCAGAAGACTTGAAATGCTTCCAGAAGGTTAGACGCTGTTTCTAGAATGTTTAAAATTCAAAAATCTCCATGTTACCTCTGGAAGGCTTGAACTTCTTCCAGTAGACTTGAAATGCTTCCAGAAGACTTGATTCTGCTTCTAGAAGACTTGATTCTGCTTCTAGATGACTTGAAATGTTTCCTGAAGACTTGAAATTCTTCCAGAAGACTTGATTCTGCTTCTGGAAGACTTGAAATGTTTCTAGAAGGCTCGATATGTTTCTAGAAGACTTGAAATGCTTCTATAAGACTTGAAATGTTTCCAGAAGACTGAAAAGGCTTCCAGAAGGCTAGACGCCACTTCTAGAATGTTTAAAATGCCTCCAAAAGACTCCATGTTACCTCTGGAAGACTTGACCTTCTTCCATTAGATTTGATTCTGCTTCTAGAAGACTTGAAATGTTTCCAGAAGACTTGATTTTGCTTCTAGAAGACTTGAAATATTTCCTGAAGATTTGAAATGCTTTCAGAAGACTTGATTCTTCCAGCACACTTGAAATGCTTTCAAAATACTTGATTCTGTTTCCAGAAGACTTGATTCTGTTTCGAGAAGACTTCAAATGCTTCCAGAAGACTTTATTCTGCTTCTAGAAGACTTGAAATTAATTAGGTTGATCGATAATATGATTTTCCTCCTTAAATTCGTTTATTGATTAAAACATCGTCATCATCAACGTTTCGGGTTGTTTTTACGTTTTGAGTTGTTGATGGTTGGTATAGAAAATAATAAGTTTATATTCTGAAGATGGGAAAATTCCCGAAACGTCAATGATGACGCTGTATTAATCAATAAACGAATTTAAGGAGGAAAATCGTGCTATCGATCAACCTAAGTAATAATATAAGAAACCTCCAAAAAATTTTCTGATAATTTAAAGACTTGAAATGTTTCCAGAAAACTTAAAATGCTTCCAGAAGGCTTAATATTGCTTCTAGAATGTTTAAAATGCCTCTAAAAGACTCCATGTTACCTCTGGAAGAATTAAAATTCTTCCAGCGCACTTTCCAGCAGACTAATGCCTCTGGATAAGTAGAAGACTTGAAATGTTTCCAGAAGACTTGAAATGCTTCTAGAATGCTTGATATGTTTTCAGAAGATTTGGAATGGTTCCAGAAGACTTGATACTGTTTCTAGAATGTTTAAAGTTCCTCCAAAAGATTCGATGCTGCCTTTGGAAAACTTGATTCTGCTTCTAGAGAACATGATATTATTTCCAGAAAACTTGAAATGCTTCCACAAGACTTGATTCTGCTTCTTAAAGACTTGAAATGCTTCCAGGAGACCTGAAATGTTTCCAAAAGACTTGATACTGCTTCTGGAAAATTTAAACTACCTCCAAAAGACTCGATGCCAGCTCTGGTAAACTTGATTCTGTTTCTAGAAGACTTCATATTGTTTCTAAAAGACTTGGAATGCTTCCAGAACACTTGACTGTGCTTCTAGAACACTTGACTGTGCTTCTAGAAGACTTGAAATGTTTCTAGAAAACTTAAAATATTTCAAGGTGACTTGAAATGTTTCTAGAAGACTTGAAACTCTTCCAGCAGACTTGAAATGCTCTCAACACACTTGATATTGCATCTGGACGACTTGAGATTCTTACAGCAGACTTGATTCTGCTTCTAGAAGCCTTGAAATGTTTCCAGACGACTTGATTTGCTTCCAGAAAACTTGATACTGCTTCTAATAGGTTTAAAATCCCTTCAAAAGACTATGCTGCCTCTGGAAGACTTGATTTTGTTTCTAGAAGACATAATATTGTTTCCAGAAGACTTGATATTATTTCTAGAAGACTTAAAATGCATCCAAAAGACTTAATATCGAGTTTGGAAGACTTGTATTGCTTCCTTAAGAGTACCCATACTATCGTTTAGGATACTATTGAGTGTATTCTTTTCAATTTTGTGCCAGAATCTGTCGCGAACTTTTTTTGGAGTGCTCATTGAATTTCTTCAAACCTTTTCAAAATCAATTCAAATTTATTTTGGAGAGGTGAACAAGTAATTTGGAATTTGAGGGAAAAGTATCTAATATAAAAAGCTGCCTAGATATAAACTAAATCTAAGCAGAACTCTAATTCTCTCCTTTCAAATTCTCCTTGAACGATCCATTTGATTCATCCCTAATTTTGGGGATGCCGAAGAGGGAAATATTAAAATTTTACCTTTTTTTGGGTAGTTCTGCCTTTCGATTTTTACATTAATATCTTTAATAATTATAATCACATAAGATTTTCATCATATTTAAGCAGGAATTGACCTTAATTAAATACTTTAAGGTTTGGTGACATTTCAAAAGGTAAAAATAAAATTTTACAATTTAAAATCAAATTTATTACTAAATATATAAAATTTGATTTTCCCATTTCGAATATTTACGTAAAATCGTAATTAATTAATTAAAATCATGAAGTAATTCAATTAATTACTTAAATTTTATTATGTAGTAATTTTAATTTTTCCATGTTGGCAGTAAAAAAAGATTCAACGTCAAAGATTATTTAAATGTTGTAAATACGTTTTTTTAATTAAAATAATCAAAAATGAACCGATTTTGCTGAAGAAATAAGTAAATGTAAGTTAAATGTATTTATTTAACAACTTTTTTTGGTTCAAAATATAATGGTATTAATGTTATGAACAAAAATTAGTTTGAGGTTAAGTTAACATCTTAATTCTTTCTTTCTTTCATTCCAAATTCTTTAATACACTTAATTAACTTAATTTTCGTAAATAATACCCCCCATTATATGCTTATATGATAAATATACTATTCTTAGTTAATTAGTAAATGAATTTTTTACGAATTTTTCTTATTTCAAATGTGAACTAGGATTGGTCCAATTTATTACAAAATATGATATTTTATGGCTTCTTGAAACGGTACATTCTTTTTCTGGGCTAATAATTAAAAATATAAAATAATTTGTAGTAATTACTTAAATTTTATTAGGTGGTAATTTAATTTTTTCGAAGTTGGCAGTAAAAGATGGTTCAACGTCAACACAAAAATGTCAAAGGTTATTTAAACGTTGTAAATACGTTTTTTTAATTAAAATAATCAAAAATGAACTGATTTTGCTGAAGAAATAAGTAAATGTAAGTTAAATGTATTTATTTAACAACTTTTTTTGGTTCAAAATATAATGGTATTAATGTTATGAACAAAAATTAGTTTGAGGTTATGTTAACATCTTAATTTTTTCTTTCTCTCATTCCAAATTCTTTAATACACTTAATTAACTTAATTTTCGTAAATAATACCCCTCATTATATGCTTATATAATAAAAATACTATTCTTAGTTAATTAGTAAATGAATTTTTTACAAATTTTCCTTATTTCAAATGTGAACTAGGATCGGTCCAATTTATTACAAAATATGGTATTTTATGGCTTTTTGAAACGGTACATTCTTTTTCTGAGCTAATAATTAAAAATATAAAATAATTCGAGTAATTACTTAAGTTTTATACATGGTAATTTAATTTTTTCGAAGTTGGCAGTAAAAGATGGTTCAACGTCAACACAAAAATGTCAAAGATTATTTAAACGTTGTAAATACGTTTTTTTAATTAAAATAATCAAAAATGAACCGATCTTGCTGAAAAAATAAGTAAATGTAAGTTAAATGTATTTATTTAACAACTTTTTTTGGTTCACAATATAATGGTATTAATGTTATGAACAAAAATTAGTTTGAGGTTATGTTAACATCTTAATTTTTTCTTTCTTTCATTCCAAATTCTTTAATACACTTAATTAACTTAATTTCCGTAAATAATACCCCCCATTATATGCTTATATGATAAAAATACTATTCTTAGTTAATAAGTAAATGAATTTTTTACAAATTTTCCTTATTTCAAATGTGAACTAGGATCGGTCCAATTTATTACAAAATATGATATTTTATGGCTTCTTGAAACGGTACATTCTTTTTCTGGGCTAATAATTAAAAATATAAAATAATTTGTAGTAATTACTTAAATTTTATTACGTGGTAATTTAATTTTTTTGAAGTTGGCAGTAAAAAATGGTTCAACGTCAACACAAAAATGTCAAAGATTATTTAAACGTTGTAAATACATTTTCTTAATTAAAATAATCAAAAATGAACCGATTTTGCTGAAAAAATAAGTAAATGTAAGTTAAATGTATTTATTTAACAACTTTTTTTGGTTCACAATATAATGGTATTAATGTTATGAACAAAAATTAGTTTGAGGTTATGTTAACATCTTAATTTTTTCTTTCTTTCATTCCAAATTCTTTAATACACTTAATTAACTTAATTTCCGTAAATAATACCCCCCATTATATGCTTATATGATAAAAATACTATTCTTAGTTAATAAGTAAATGAATTTTTTACAAATTTTCCTTATTTCAAATGTGAACTAGGATCGGTCCAATTTATTACAAAATATGATATTTTATGGCTTCTTGAAACGGTACATTCTTTTTCTGGGCTAATAATTAAAAATATAAAATAATTTGTAGTAATTACTTAAATTTTATTACGTGGTAATTTAATTTTTTTGAAGTTGGCAGTAAAAAATGGTTCAACGTCAACACAAAAATGTCAAAGATTATTTAAACGTTGTAAATACATTTTCTTAATTAAAATAATCAAAAATGAACCGATTTTGCTGAAGAAATAAGTAAATGTAAGTTAAATGTATTTATTTAACAACTTTTTTTGATTCAAAATATAATCGTATTAATGTTATGAACAAACATTAGTTTGAGGTTATGTTAACATCTTAATTTTTTCTTTCTTTCATTCCAAATTCTTTAATACACTTAATTAACTTAATTATCGTAAATAATACCCCTCATTATATGCTTATATGATAAAAATACTATTCTTAGTTAATTAGTAAATGAATTTTTTACAAATTTTCCTTATTTCAAATGTTAACTAGGATTGGTCCAATTTATTACAAAATATGGTATTTTATGGCTTTTTGAAACGGTACATTCTTTTTCTGAGCTAATAATTAAAAATATAAAATAATTCGAGTAATTACTTAAGTTTTATACATGGTAATTTAATTTTTTCGAAGTTGGCAGTAAAAGATGGTTCAACGTCAACACAAAAATGTCAAAGATTATTTAAACGTTGTAAATTCGTTTTTTTTTAGTTAAAATAATCAAAAAGTAACCGATTTTACTGAAAAAGTAAGTAAATGTAAGCTAAATGCACTTATTTAACGACTTTTTTTAGTTCAAAATATAATCGTATTAATGTTATGAACAAAAATCATCTTTAAGGTTATGTTTACATCTTAAATTTTTTCTCTTTCATTCTAAATTCTTTAATACACTTAATTAACTTAATTTTCGTAAATAATAGCCCTCACTACATGCTCATTCTACTCTTAGTTAATTAATAAATGAACTTATTACAAATTTTCCTTTTTTCAGATGTGATCAAGAGTTAGTCCAAGATTTGGAATTTATCACAAAAGATGGTATTTTGGGGCTTCTTGAGACGGCACATTGCTTTTCTGGGCTAATAATCAGTAAGTAAACTTGTCTTGTATCTGTCTCTGTATTTCATCTTATTTTATTCCTATATGCTTAAAATTATGCTTAACCTTTCGATACACGCACCGGACTCTCACTCCGGGTTCTGCACCCTCTATTGTTTAACAGAAAAGGCAACTTTTTTACCGACATAATTATGTCATTTTAGTGTCAAAAATTTACTGTTTGAAGGTGAAGACTGAAGCTTTTCAAAAAATTTTGCAAACGGTAAGATGTTTTTTTCCGTTCAAAATGGCTTCTTATCTGATTAGAAGAAACGAAGAAGATAATGAAAGCTGTAGAACATAAATGCCCCGAAAAATGTGCAGCGTATTCAACGCGGGCATTTATTTGCCTATCGCAAATTTTATGATAATAAAAAATTTTTTTAAATTATTGTCTTAAAAAGAATACAAATTAAAGTCCCTAGATTTATAAAGTACCGCGGCTTCCAGAAGACTGTTACTGCTTCTAGAGGATTTAAAATACTTCCAGACGACTTACAATGCTTTCAGATAACTTGATATAGCATCTAGAAAACTTAAAATGTTTCCAGAAGACTTGATGTTGTTACCTCTAGATGATTTGATACTGTTTTAAGAAAACTTTATATTGCTTTCAGAAGACTTGAATTTCTACACTGATATTTCTAGAAGACTTAAAATGATGGATTTACAGATGTCTTACAATGCATCCAGACAACTTACAATGCTTACAGATGACTTACAACGCTTTTAGAAGCCTTGATATTGCATCTAGAGGACTTGAAGTGTGTCCAGACGACCTACAATGCCTATAATGCTCCAAAGTATTTTATGTCGCTGTTAGAAGACTGAAGATGCTTCCAGAAGACTTGATATTGTATCTAAGAAACTTGATATGGTTTCCAGAATACTACTTCCAGACGACTTACAATGTTTCCAGAAGACCTTATACTTACTTTTAGAAGACTTGAAATACTTCAAAATTACTTGAAGTGCTTCCAAAAGACTGGATACTACTTCCAGAAGACTTGATACTGCTTCTAGATGTTTTAAAATGCCTCCTAAAGCTTTGATACTGCCCCTATAAGACTTTATACTGCTTCTAGACGATTTCAAATGCTTTCAGAAGACTTGAGAAGTTTCCAAAAGACTTGATACTGCTTCTAGAAAATTTTAATAATTAAGAATCGATACTGCTTCTAGATATTTTAAAATGCTTTCAAAAGATTAGATATATCCCCTGTAAGACTTTATACTATTTCTGGAAGATTTGAAATGCTTTCAGAAGACTCGAGAAGATTCCAGAAGACTTGATACTGCTTCTAGATGTTTTAAAATGCTTCCTAAAGGCTTGATACTGTCCCTGTAAGACTTTATACTGCTTCCAGAAGATTTCAAATGCTTTCAGAAGACTTGAGAAGTTTCCAAAAGACTTGATACTGCTTCTAGAAGATTTTAATAATTAAGACATGATACTGCTTCTAGATATTTTAAAATGCTTCCAAAAGATTAGATATAGCCCCTATAAGACTTTATACTGTTTCTGGAAGATTTGAAATGCTTTCAGAACACTCGAGAAGATTCCAGAAGACTTGATACTACTTCTAGAAGATTTAAAATGGTTACAAAAGTCTCGATATTGGCTCAGGTAGGCTTAATATTGCTTCTAGAAGATCTAAATTGCTTCCAAAACATTTGGAATGCTAACAAAAGATTTGATATTGCTGTCAGAATACTTAACATTGCGTCTATAAGGCTTGAAATGCTTCCAGAAAATTAATTTATTTGGTGCCAATCGTATTTTCATTGCAAATCTTTCTTAATGCTCCCAAACTTCTAAACGATAAATCTTCTTTCATGAAATCCCGGTATGAACCCGGAATATACTGGGACTGGACTGAAACTGAAATGTACAAGTATCTTAAAATTGAGATACCATTCCTAAGATGACTAATTGTTTAATTGTTAAGATTTTAAGGCATTAAAGATGATATTTGCACCTCCTAGCGGTCATCTCAGAATCCTGAAAATAATTTCCTGTATTTTCTCTTAGCCACTTTAGTCATAAAGTTTTTTTCCTGCAAGTCTGCTGTCAAATAATGTCCAGTATTTTCTCTTAGCCACGATTTTATGATTAATAAAATCTTTTCCTGCAAGTTTAACTATCGACTTACAGAGTCTTTTAGCAATTTGCAACCGCTGGTTAGGCGGACCGCAACCATTCAAGTTAACATTTTTTTTAAATATATCCGTTCTTGTCTACGAAAAAAGGACTTACTTTCGAAAATAAGTTTTGGTGGAAACAGCTAATAAAGGTAAATAGGTCATTTCGTCAGTTTCTAGTTAGTTAATCCCTTTTTTCTGTATTTGCCGATGTTGAAGGACGTCAAAGTATTATTTCAGATCAGAATGTTGTCGTTGTTAATGGCGTTAGTTAGTTGCTAGTTTCAGATTTCTAAATATATAATACTGTAGAAGTGAGTTTGTAAATATAATTATATTGGACATTTTATTACTGATTGCGCAAGTGAGGAAATCAAGTAGAGGATTATCAAAATTTATATGGAAATACAGATAGCTCAAACGGTTCGTCGTTTTAACTACACTGAGGTCACTCTGGAAGTGCTGCCAATGAAACGGCAGATGAGCTAGTGCTAAAGCGTTTTTAGGACCAGAACTAGCAATTTGTGTAAGATTTACGATGCCCAAATAGAGGATTCGAAGAATTCTGCAGCTAACTGATTTATCTTTAGATCGTCAGTGGTACATCTAACACAATCATCGTAGCTTCATAAGCGCCGGTTTTTGAAAATAAGTATGGGTGCTGGATAGTGAAAAAACTGAATTGGGAAAAGATTCAAACGACGAATGACTGTTCTCAAAACAAAAGTGATATGAAAAACGTCCATGTATCTGGCGCCTATGGTTAATTTGCAATAGAAATGCCTTATATCAACAGTGCTTACACCTTCACAAGCAATATTTGGTCTATAATTGAAATTTTTTGAACTTTTGAAATGAACATTTTGTATCCTAGCAGTATTTGGTATTTTGGAAGCAAAATCAAATTGTATTAACAATTTCGTGCCTTTTGCAATAAAAATGTCTTCTTTAAGACTTTGCATTTTCAAACATTTTTATGCCAGTAGTTTTACAAACGGTATCAAGTCTTTTGGAATCATTTAAAATCTTCTAGAAATAGTATCAAGTCTTTCAGCTGCAGCATAAAATCTTGTGGAAGCAGTTCAAGCCTTCTGAAAGCTATGTTAAGGCTTCTAGAAGCATTATCAAGTCTTCTAGAGGTAGTATCAACATTTTTGAAAGCAGTTCAAGGCTCCTGGTAGCTTATCAAGTTTGTTTTAAGCAGTATCAGCCACCGAAGAAACGAAAGGTGAAAAGTTTAATAATGGTCTCGAATCGGGGGCGGAGCAAAACGTTTTTCTCACACATAAACTCCCTATTCGTACACCTGGTCACTGACATGCTGTCAAATCACCATTTTGGCTCGAATCGTTTGAATACATAGATATCATGAACCGCGGTACTTTAGTAATCTAGGGAGTTTAATACAAATCTCTTATTTGGCAAAGAAACCCGGACTCTCAGTCCGGTGCGAGCACTCACGTCAAAAAAAAATGCGCGTGTACTGGAGGGTTAATAAATCATAAATCTGACTGCTTTAGAGCTAAGATTTTCCTAACATGATACTATTTGTCTGGTAATTAACTCACTTTTTGATAGTTTGTATTCTAATCTTGGAATATCAATTCAATATTCCAAGCAAACCGGAAAATTTTGATTATAATCCTTACACAATTTAATTTATATATTTTTTTGAATTAATCCTCTTTTTTTTCGACTATATGCTACTAATTTGCTTCAAAATGCGATCTAAATCGTTGATACAAATGAGAAATACTTATTTTTATGATTAATACTCGAGATCGTTTAGAGATATTATCTAAAAATTTTCGTCGCGTCAAAGATCACCTCATATTCGCAAAGATTTTTCAAATAAAACTAAAATAATTTCAAAATATAAACAAAAAATACACTTAATGATTATTTTTTTTCAATTTTACTTTTTATACATTGTTCAGTTATAGTCGAAATCGATTAAAAAAATAAAGAAAGTCCTCAAAACTCTCTTAAAAATGATAAAGGAACTTAAGTTTATGGTGAAACTATGTTGCTTAAATTTATTGATGTCATTATTTATTTCAACAATTTTATTTTGATAAAACTTTATTCATGAATTACAGTAATTGATCATAAATTTAACACATTGATTATAAAAATATCAAAAGTTACCAAATTACTTTACTATAGATATTTATCAGGGATTTTCGCGCAAAAAAAATTAATCACTCACCATACAATGAATCCAGTTCTTTACGTTTTCTAATATTTTTTAATCCAAACAAAATAAACCGATTTATTTTATAAAAATTGATCCAAAAACTTTTTCTTTAACAAATTTTGAAGACCTTGTTAACAAATATTGTATTATAAGGTTTCTCACGGCCAACGCACTTATCAACCAAGTTGTATACACCGATCTAATCGTTTAACCAACACCGTTCAGATTTAAATTGATCGGGGAGTTGACAGCTATTATCAACGGTACTTGTGAAAAATAAAATAATATAAAATAATACAATCTCGTTTTGCCTATCTTCGCGGTTCTTATTGTTTCGATAAAGGGCGTCCAGAGGTGGGACCTAGAACCAATCTCCTACCAATAGTAACAAACAACATTTTGAAATTGTTAAGATAAGAAAACGCCCTATTTTGTTTATTATCTGATTACTCAATAAGTATGCAAAAAAATTGAACTTGACCCTTGTATACTTTTTAGTGTATCTAATATCATCATGTTTTATGATTTAGAATGCATTTTCGACAATCAGCATGAATAATGCGAAACGATACAAATTGATTTTGTCGAATTTTTTCAACCAATTAGAAATAAGAAACTGATTTATGGATAATATTTTCAAAATGTCTATCTAAATGAAATCAGGTGTCTATGTTTCATCAAAAACTAATAATATCCCATGATTAATGACGATCTAGAGATCCATAAATATGCTGATGTGATGATCAGTTATGGATCATTTGTTAAAACGGAATATAATAAGATATATGCACCTAGAGTTAGAGATTCATTCATAACGTAAACACAAAGCTTATTAGGTTATGAGGAATTGTAACCCAATAAGCTTTTTAGTTTAACAATAGAGTGATGAAGTCCTAATTTGCGTGGGGCAAATTGCTGACACTGAACAAAGAAAGCAAAAGAGGTAAAGAAGATGGAGAAATGCAAAATACAGGATGATGAGTATCAACGGTTTGAATAGAAAGAAAGGATTGTGAGCATAATAAACAAACTTGTAAAATCCAAATTAATCAACAGCAGTTGACCAGCTTGATTGCCCTTAATTGCGACTTTCCCATAAAGCAGCCAATGAAGTCCCTAAATTAATAAAAATTTATCACGGTTTGGCGCAATTTTGGCTCGAAAAGTTTCAAATTTGATGCGAATTTTAATTACGAGTTTAACTCGTAATTATTTTTTTTTAACTCGTAATAGGAGTTTGAGTTTGTACACAAAATGTATCGTTGGTTCAAATTTGATATTTGAATAGGCTCGATTATTCTTCTGAATAGACCGGAAGACTGCATTCTGCATCTCGAGGACTTGATTTGCTACCAGAAGAGAGTATACAGCCTATAAATGACTTGAATCTGTTTCTAGAAAAATTGATATTGCTTCCAGAAGACTTTCAATGTTTCCAGAAGATTGATACTGCTTCTAGAAGACTAAAATATTTGGAGACGACTTACAATGCTTCCAGAAGATTTGCAATGCTTCTAGATAACTTAACATTGCATCTAGAAGACTTGAAATGCTTTCAAAAGACTTGAAATGCTTTCAAATGACTTGATACTGTTTCCAGAAGACTCCATACTGCTTCTTGATATTTTAGTATGCTTCCAAAAGAGTCAAAGATTTACCAATGCCCCTGTAAGGCAAGCCTTCTACAACATTTGAAATGCTTCCAAAAGATTTGATTCTGCTTCTGAAAGACTTGATATTGCTTCCAAAAAACTTGAAAAGTTTCCATAAGACATAGGATACTGCTTCTAGAAGATTTAAAATGGTTGCAAAAGTCTTGACATTGCCTATGGTAGGCATAATACTATTTGATTATGTGGGCAATTTTATTGTTTTTAAAAATAAGTATGATACTGATATTTCAATGAATGCCGACCTGAATAGTAATAATAATAATAATTCAGTTTATCTTCAGCCTCAGTGTAGTTTTTAGCAATGAATTCAGTGGTCCTAGAATTACGGCTGGTTGTGAAAATGCACATAAGCGCTCTATTATTCGTCTATTTCACGTAAACATACAAAGTTTGCGCTCTAAGATGGATGAGCTGGAAGCGTATCTTTATGCATTGGCTCCGTCAAACTGAGTTGGAATGTGGTGTGCATTTAAACGACTGGTTGCTGGGCACTTATTTTGCTCGATCCAGCACTATACATGGAGGTGTATGTATTTTTGTTAAACGCGATTGTATTTTTAGGAGTATAGATTTTATTAGAGATATGTCGGTTGAAATCCATTGTGAATTATGTGCTGTAAGTGTCACGATGATCAATAATGAGATTATTTATGTGTGTTTGTATAGGTCGACGGAGGGCTGCTTTCGGATATTTTTTGATGTCTTGACCCGTCTGCTGGAGAGTTTAAGGGAGCGTAGGTATGTGATTGTGGCTGGTGATTTTAATATACACTTTTATAGAAATAACGCTGCTGCAGGCGAGGGGTGTGATCTCTTTCTATCTTTCGGTTTCGTGCGAACTATTAATGAACCAACTAGAGTAAATAACTGCATTGATAATATATTCTTAAATTTTAGTTATAATGATTTCACGGCAGGTGTATTAAAGAATTGCAATCTATCAGACCACTATGCTCAGTATATAAACGTGCCAATATCTATTGCTTCAGAAGTCACGTATGAAAGAAAGATAATTCGCCCAATTACTCGGTATGGTCTGAATATATACTTCAATATACACCAAGTATGAACACAGTTGGGATCTGTTGCTGTCAGACAATCACCTTACGGCTGGTAATAAATATGAAGTATTTTTTAAATATGTTCTGGAAGCTTTTTATGTGGCGTTTCCTTTGCGCCGTAAGGTATCTAGGTCATCAGATGGCTGTGTAAAATGGTTTAATCAGTCGTTATCAAACTTAAGGTCTAGGTACAACCTGCTCTGTGAATTGTATAGTCGTTATAAAACAGATAACTTACTTCATCTACGGAACACTACAAGATCTTTTTATCGAAAAGCTATATCTGAAGCAAAAATTAACGCGGCTAGCTATTTTATCGAAAATTCTAGTAATAAATCTTGCGCCGCATGGAAAATAATTAATACTCAGCGGAATGATGGAAAGGGTCAGTGTGTAGATCTGAATCCGGATGAAGAAAATAGTTATTTTGTGAAGATGCCTATAACTATTGTTCAAAACCTAACTGGAATACGCAATGATCATAGCAGTGTTTGCACTATTCCAAGAAATTCCAATATATTTAGCCTACAGGCAGTAACACACAGCGACATTCGCGAAATTCTTCGCGGTCTAAAAAATAGTCCATCTAGGGATATCTTTGACCTGTCGGTTAATTTCATAAAAAATAACATAAGCTTATATGTTCTTCCTTTAAGTAAATTGATAAATGCTGCATTTAAGGAGGGAATATTTCCTGACAGCCTGAAGAAAGCTTCTGTTGTACCGGTGTTTAAAAGCGGTAACAGGGGCGTGGTCACTAATTATAGACCGATTAGTATTCTTCCCGTGTTCTCCAAGGTATATGAACGAGCGATCTACAATCAAATAATGTCTCACGTAAAAGAATATAATATATTATATGACAATCAATTTGGATCTCAAGGAGGTAAATGTGCGGAAGATGCAATACTAAAATTAACGAATATTTGTATGGATACCTTTGAGAGTGGCGGGTATTGTATATCGTTATTTTTGGACCTATCTTGTGCCTTTGACTGTGTATCGCATACCATTCTAATACATAAATTAATAAATATATATAATTTTGATGTTTCTCTTGTAAGTCTAATTCGTTCATATCTAAACGGGAGAACACAAATGACAAGAGTCGGTCATTCTACATCTTACTCCTTACCGTTAATGAGAGGGGTACCACAGGGATCAATCTTGGGTCCCCTCTTATTTTTGTTGTTTTTCAATGATTTTGCTTACTACATAAAAGCAAGTCTTAATAACTGTGAGTACATCCTATATGCTGATGATGCTACAATTTTAATACGGGGTACAAATAAGGATGATATTGATAGGGGGGTTGAGATGGCGCTGTCGAGGGCACGTGATTGGTGCCTTGCGAACGAACTTTGCCTTAATAAAAATAAAACAATCAAACTTCCGTTTACATTGAGGCAGATTGAGACTCCTTGTCCCAGTGTAACCAAGTTTTTGGGCCTCTACATAACTAGTCCTGCGCTGCGTTTTAATGAGCATAGTGTGGAAATGAGCAAAAAGGTTAACCGTAATATATTTCTTTTGAGACGGCTTGCAGTAACTGTAATAAAAAGCCAAAAGTAGTAAGAAGTGCATACTTTGCATTCGTTCATTCCATACTTTCCTATTCTATACTAGAATGGGGAGCGACCCCTGAAGCTGCTCGCATGTTCAGGCTGCAGCGCAGAGCAGTGAGAATAGTGGCGGGTTTAAGTTATCGTGATGATTGCAGAAATGCTTTTATTACACAGTCAATACTCACTATTCCTTCTGTATACATCCTCCGGTGCGTGGGATACACCTTGGAGGGCATGAAATCTCTAAAAAAACATGATGATGTTCATACCTATAACACACGTGGGAGAAAAGACCTCTGCCCAGACTTTGTGCGGTTATGCAAAACAAAGTCAGATCCCATACACATGTGACAAACATTTTATAATCACCTGCCAAATAATATGAGAGCTCTTCCAGCGGACGGGTTACTTGGGGAGTTGACGGGATTCTTGCTGAGGAAAGCATTTTATACTACTCAGGAATTTCTGCGGACCTCCGTCGACATTGTTAATGCTTGAGGATTCTTAACATTTTTTTATAAATTTAATCAAATCCATTCTTTTTTATATAATTTGTAAAGATTGGTTTAACGATTTGTTCGGTTGATTAACGACGTTTTCTATTTTTTCTCATGTATTTGTTTTTTTGAATTGACGAGTGTAAGGATTGTACTTTCTTATCAGCACAATAAAGGATTATTATTATTATTATTATTATTAATATTGCTTCTAGAAGATTTTAATTGCTTCCAAAAGATCTGAAATACCAATAGAAGACTAATTCATTCGATACCGAGCGTATTTTCATTGCAAATCAACAGGTGGTGGAGAAAACGTTTCGGATATTTTAATTTGTTCGTAATTGTGAAACTTCTTAATGCTTCCAGACTTATCATTTCTTTCATGAAATCCCGGAATAAACCCGGGACCAAATACGGGCTGATACACAAGTATCTCAAAATTGAGATACCACTCCTGAGTTGACATACCGTTATAACCCCTTAATGGTTATCTAAGATTTATTTATAAATAGTGCTTAAAACAAAATTTTGGATTTTGAAAAAATCAATTTTTCAGGAATTTTTAAGTTTATACAAAATATCGGAAGAATTCCAATTAAGTTCAGCAGCTTATATCTCAAGAACCAAGTGAGATATTTTCAAATTGACGTCACTTTTAGAAAGTAGATGCTCCAATTAGTAGTTGAAAGTAATTTCATAACAATTTTTCAAAAAATCGATTTTTCAAGAATTTTTAATTTTATACAGAATATCGGAAAAATCCCAATTAAGCTCAGCACTTTATATCTCAAGAACTAAGTGAGATATTTTCAAATTGACTTCACTTTTAGAAAGTAGATGCTCCATTTAGTAGTTGAAAGTAATTTCATAACAATTTTTCAAAAAATCGATTTTTCAGGAATTTATAAATTTATAAAAAATATCGAAAGAATCTCAATTAAGTTCAGCAGTTTATATCTCAAGAACTAAGTGAGATATTTTCAAATTGACTTCACTTTTAGAAAGTAGATGCTCCAATTAGTAGTTGAAAATAATCTCATAACAATTTTTCAAAAAATCGATTTTTCACTTACTCATTGGAGATTTCAACCCAAACCCTACGAAAACCAAACATATTAACCGGTTCATTTCATCGTCCAATTTTGTCCGCATCAGAACCGCTCCCACGTTCGTAATGGAAAACAATCTAAATACCACTCCGGACATGATTTTTTGCTCAAGAAACATTAGTTCACTGATTACGCACGTTGCGGTTACTCCGGACCTATGCTCTAACCACTTAAGTATTTTGGTCCATATTCAGTTGTCTGCCCCCATCCCAAGACCAACCCGAAACATTGTCAAAAATTATAAATTCTGCAATATGGAGGTTGTGAACTCAACCATCTCAGCATTCATCAACAGCAACCCCATAATTACTACCGAGACGATATCCCAATTCAGCGAACATCTCAGGGAGTCAATTGACCAAGCCAGTCCAAATAAACAAGAAAAATATTACAATTTCCCGCTACCTAAGTTCATAGTAAGACTAATTAAGGAGAAGAGACGTTTATATCGGGACTTTAGAATATCGGAGATTCCGGAATTAAAAAGAAAATTTAATCAATTAAACAAACACATTCAAACCCTAATTAAGCAATTTAAAAGCGAAGAATACATCGAAGCTTGCAACAATATCAAAAATTCAAATGGTAAAAGATACTGGCAGGAAGTCCGGAAATTATCAAGGTACCAAAAGACTCCTGAAGCCTGTGAACTTATTAACTCCTTGGATGGTACATCTCATACAGACCCCGAGGAAATGGTTAACATCCATGGTGATTACCTCCAGCGTGTGTTTACATTTTCGGAGGATGCCTCGTTCTGCACCGCCAACAAAATTAGAATTGATGACTGGTATAAATCCGCTTTTATCACCCAGGTCGATACCCCTGAAGATACTCTTATCCAAGAGGACGAATACTTTTCAATCATAGGCAAGGGTACAAGCACTGCCCCCGGACACGATCATCTCACAAAAAACATCCTCAGAAAGCTAGATCCCCTCATTCACGCCTATATTATCCAAATATTAAATTTCTGCCTATCCAATCAACATTTCCATGATGTTTGGAAGGCTTCGGCTATAATTTGCGTACCCAAAAAGGAATCTTCGATATCAGATCCTTCCAATTACCGCCCTATTTCGCTACTTCCTGTCATTGGTAAGATTATGGAGACCGATATCAAAAACAAATTAATAGAAGCCGTCTCAAATAAAATACCAAATTATCAATTTGGTTTCCAATCTGGAAGATCGACGTCGCACGCCTTGGGTGTACTGCTATCCAACTTCCAAGTAACGCGTTCTCAGAAACGCCATTCTACGGCTCTTTTCTTGGATATCCGCAAAGCATTTGATTCAGTATGGCATCGCGGATTATTATATAAACTCAATGTGTTGAATGTCCCGCCTTACCTCCTCAATCTTCTCAAGGAATTCCTTTCCAACCGTTCCTCAATCGTAAGACTGAAAAAATCTTTCTCTCGTAAATTCTCCCCCCAGCAAGGCCTGCCTCAGGGATCTCCATTATCTCCGACGGTGTACGATCTCTTCTGTTGCGACATCTATCACCCCAGCCCAGATATAGTGGATTTGGAGTCATACGCCCTTCTGTATGCAGACGACACAACCTTGGTGACCCACGGCGCAACCATCAGATCCGCAGTTCAGAAGTTACAGATATTGGTTCGTTCAACTGAGAGTTTTCTGCTGAGATGGCGAATTCAAGTCAACCCCTCGAAGACGCAATTTTTTATTCCTTTTCTTCCCATTCATGCTCCCCCACCTACGATAACTATCCTATCAACGGTGCTATCTGCTACTACATCATGCAAATACCTGGGAATATGGATGGACAGAAGACTTAAATTTATCGACCACGCCATCAAGGTGAAAATGAAAGCGACAAATCGAGCGAAACACTTCCGATCTTTAACTTATCAGGGCCGTGGCATATCTACGAAATACACCTCGCATATATACAAAACGATTTGTAAACCGATTATTGAATATGCCCCCTGATATTACCTGGTGGAACCAAGTATCATCTAGAAGTTGCGAACGGGCTGCTTTGAGATGTATCACACGCATTCGCCACCCGCAAAATCCGCTCTTTAACCCGAGCAACCAATTGCTTTACCACCTTACCGAAGTGCCGCCAATCCAACCCCGTCTACAACAGCTAGCCCAAACCATTGCGGATAACTTCCCGCTGGAAACATTAAGAAATCTTATTGTAACCACGCTGCATCACCACCACTCTCTTCAACTATTCCACCGTTTGTATCGCGACTAGTCCCAAGAGCGAACATCTGAAGATTATCCCGGGCAGAAAGACCACGTTCGTTTGAGAGAGAGCCCTTTTCGACCAACATTAAATATTATTTATTGTATATACTTTTTTGTTTTTATTTATTCTGTATTAATTATATTTAATATTTCTGAGTTGGTCCAAATAAAGTCTGTCTCTCTCTCTCGATTTTTCAAGAATTTTTAATTTTATACAAAATATCGGAAAAATTCCAATTAAGCTCAGCAGCTTATATCTCAAGAACTAAGTGAGATATTTTCAAATTGACTTCACTTTTAGAAAGTAGATGCTCCAATTAGTTGTTGAAAGTAATTTCATAACAATTTTTCAGAAATTTTTAAATTTATACAAAATATCGGAAAAATCCTAATTAAGTTCAGCAGTTTATATGTCAAGAATTAAGTGAGATATTTTCAAATTGACTTCACTTTTAGAAATTAGATGCTCCAATTAGTAATTGAAAGTAATTGCATGACAATTTTTCAAAAAATCGATTTTTCAGGAATTTTTAATTTTATACAAAATATTGGAAAAATCCCAATTAAGTTCAGAAGATTATATCTCAAGAACTAAGTGAGATATTTTCAAATGGACTTCACTTTTAGAAAGTAGATGCTCCAATTAGTAATTGAAAGTAATTGCATAACAATTTTTCAAAAAATCGATTTTTCAGGAATTTTTAAGTTTATACAAAATATCGAAAGAATCCCAATTAAGCTCAGCAGCTTATATCTCAAGAATTAAGTGAGATATTTTCAAATTGACTTCACTTTTAGAAATTAGATGCTCCAATTAGTAATTGAAAGTAATTGCATGACAATTTTTCAAAAAATCGATTTTTCAGGAATTTTTAATTTTATACAAAATATTGGAAAAATCCCAATTAAGTTCAGAAGATTATATCTCAAGAACTAAGTGAGATATTTTCAAATGGACTTCACTTTTAGAAAGTAGATGCTCCAATTAGTAATTGAAAGTAATTGCATAACAATTTTTCAAAAAATCGATTTTTCAGGAATTTTTAAGTTTATACAAAATATCGAAAGAATCCCAATTAAGCTCAGCAGCTTATATCTCAAGAATTAAGTGAGATATTTTCAAACTGATTTCACTTTTAGAAATTAGATTCTCCAATTAGTAATTGAAAGTAATTTTATAACAATTTTTCAAAAAATCGATTTTTCAGGAATTTTTAATTTTATACAAAATATCAGAAGAATCCCAAATAAGCTCAGCAGCTTATATCTCAAGAATTAAGTGAGATATTTTCAAATTGACTTCACTTTTAGAAATTAGATTCTCCAATTAGTAATTGAAGGTAATTGCATAACAATTTTTCAAAAAATCGATTTTTCAGGAATTTTTAATTTTATACAAAATATCGGAAGAATCCCAATTAAGTTCAGCGGCTTATATCTCAAGAACTAAGTGAGATATTTTCAAATTGACTTCACTTTTAGAAAGTAGATGCTCCAATTAGTAATTAAAAGTAATTTCATAACAATTTTTCAAAAAATCGAGTTTTCAGGAATTTTTAAATTTTTACAAAATATTGGAATAATCCAAATTAAGTTCAACATCTTATATCTCAAGAATTAAGTGAGAAATTTTAAAAATAATAAAACAGCATTATTACAATTACACTTTTTTGTAAAAGAAAACAATGACATATGCTAACAAACAATGATAGGCACTGACAAGCTATCAATGGCGGTTCATTTTGGCTCAAATTGTTTGAACACAGATTCTTTATGAACCGCGGTACTTTAGTAATCTAGGGACTTTAGCAGACAAACTTGCATGACTGCACCTATGTTTATAACCAAAATTGTCGATTTTAACATTTTGATATTTCCTGTTACGAAGGAATTGCCATCGTTAGACTTTATCTGGTAATGAATTACGTGTTTAGGGATAATTATGAACAATTTTTAGTAATGATATTTATTTCTATCTATTTTGGTTCTCCAGTTACTACATAGGTTTTTTTAATTTACATTTCAGTACGGGGTGTTCAGTATTATAGGTTGGTTGTTGTTTGCTATTCATTATTAGTTAATTATTAATGATAATAATGGTAATAATGTGAATCACAACCTATGGTTATAACCAAATTTGTCGATTTTAACATTTTGATTTTTCTTGCTACGTACTGTCATCGTTGGACTTTTTCTGCTAATGGATACTGTATTTTAGGATAATCATGAACAATTTATATTAATTACATTTATATTGATCTATTTTGGTTCTCTGGTTACAACCTATGTTTATAATAAAAATAATCGATTTTGACTTTCTGATATTTCCTGCTACATACATAAGGAACTACCATCGTTAGACTTCATCTGGTAATGGATTATGTATTTTAAGATAATTATGAACCATTTTTGCTAATGACATTTAGTTCTATCTATTTTGGTTCTGAAATTACAACCTATGTTTATAACCAAATTTGCCGACTTTGACATTGGGATATTTTTTGCTATGTTTCTACGAAACTGTTATCGTTGGACTTTATCTGGTAATGGATAATGTATTTTAAGTTAATTATGAATAATTTTTATTAATTACATTTATTTCTATCTATTTTGGTTCTTTGGTTACAACCTATGCTTATAATCAAAATGATCGAGATCACATCAAAATGATTCTTCAAAAGTCATAGACCAGTACAACTTTTGGAAATAAACTCAGTAAGTGTCATGTCTATTTCTTCATTAAACATTTCTGCTTCTTTTCATTTCTGCATATTGAATGATATCTAGTTGAAAAATATTACTTGATTTTTCTTTTATAGTTGGATTGGGTTGAGCTCTAACTTCACACCATTCAATATGAGTCATGGTATGAAGGTTTTCTTCTATGGTTGAGTTGGGTTAAGCTCCAACTTCAAATTATTAAATATAAAAATCAATCAAATCCAAATATAGGAGAAAAAATTACGGAATATTTACATTTTTTCTTCTATAGCTGTGTTGTGTTAATCTTCAGCTTCATGTCATCTCTCATATAACAAAAAAAAACAAAATTCTTCTGTTGAATTGGGATGGATTGGGTTAAACTCCAATTTCATACCTTTCAATATGAGCCCATACCTCAAAATTTGGAATAATATTTAATTCTTGAAAATATTTCGTGATTTCCATATTTTAGGTTTGATTTTTCTTCTATAGTTTGATTGAATTCAACCCAACTATAGAAATTCAATATAACAAAACTAAGCAAGTTCAATAAAGTTCAATTCAACATGAGAGATGGTATCAAGTTGCAATTTCTTCCAAATTTCATTCAATTTAATAATCATTAAAATGGTCAAGTTAATTGAAATACATTTAATTCATGATTTTTCGGAAATTTTGGCCGAACATCCATTAAATACTTATCCATATCCGCGAGATTAGAATTAAAAAATCCGGTTCTGCATCCGCATCCTCTAAACTCGCATCCGTCGACAGTATTCGGTTTTCTATCAATAGTATTAAGTCTTCTGACAACAATATCTTATCATTAGTAACATTATTTAATCTTCTGTCGATAGTGTCTAATATTATGACAGCAATATCAAGCTTTTGTGAGATTATGTACTTCATTGAGAGTATCTAGTCTTCTGTTAATAACATCTAGTCTTTAACCAACAAAATCTAGTCTTTGATGACCACTACTTAATCTTCTGCCAGCAGTATTTATTATTCTGGCACCAATGTGACGTCTTTTATAATGCGATTTTACTCATTAGAGAGTATTTGGTCTTCTATCAGCAACATTAAGTCTTCTGTCAACAATATTTCATCATTTATTAGCATTATTTGTTTGTTATTGAAATAAATTGATTCCAAACAAAATTACTTATAAGATAGTTATAGTATAGGATAAATGGTGAGAAATTAGTAACTAAATTCATATTAAATTCTGTATGCCTTTCCATTTATTAACTTGTCATTTTGTAGATAAGAAATAATGGATAATCATCGATAAATTCATAAATATTTTAAGTCAATAATCTGGCAGATAATTGTCGTTTAGGGAAGTCACAAGCAATTAAATTATATTTAGATCGAACCTTACAGATTAGAACTTAAACGTAAACACTTTTACCACCTCTTAATAAATTTATCCATCAGTTAAAACCGGCTCATAACCAATGGAAGCGTTTAAAATCAATATAATCATCGCTAGTTAGCTAACTCACCGCTAACTAGAGGTTGGTAAGATTGGTAAGGGCCCTTACTACCATCTTTTAGTTAAGTTTATCTTATAGATAAACCCATCTACTAGCCAATCAGAGCGCGTAAAATAGCCGTAACCATGGTAATAATCCCTTAGATAGTTTAACCAGAAGATGGTAGTAACGAGCTTAAGGCCCATTACTACCATCTTCTGGTTAAGTTATCTAAGGGATTGTTACCATGGTTACGGCTATTTTACTCGCTCTGATTGGCTAGTAGATGGGTTTATCTATAAGATAAATTTAACTAATAGATGGTAGTAATGGGCTTAAGGCTCGTTACTACCATCTTCTGGTTAAGCTATCTAAGGGATTATTACCATGGTTACGGCTATTTTACGCGCTCTGATTGGCTAGTAGATGGGTTTATCTATAAGATAACTTTAACTGAAAGATGGTAGTAATGGGCCTAAGGATAATAATCTTCTAGTTAAGCTATCTAAGAGATTGTTACCATGGTTACGGCTATTTTACGCGTTCTGATTGGCTAGTGGATGGGTTTATCTGTAAGATAAGTTTAACTAAAAGATGGTAGTAATGGGCGTAATTGCGGATTGGTAAAAGTGGGCCTTAGAATGGTTACTAACATACTATCTTCTAGTTAAGCTATCTAAGGGATTATTACCATGGTTACGACTAAAAACTGGATTAAAAGGCACAAAAAAGACGGAAAAAGGCACTTAAAAAGGCATGAAATTTTGACAACAAAAGCATTAAAAAGGCATCAAAATTAGAATTCGAAAAAATTGCTGTACCTAATTAATAGTGTATTTTAATAACGTTTTCTTTAAAAAATACATCGTTAAACTAAACATTCATATGTAATTATTAAACCACTAATCACGAAAACAACTAATTATTAAATGCTGTTCTAAACGTTCCATTGTGAAGTTGTGTCTTCTCTCACTTTACGTATTCTTGTAAGCCGAAAAACTTCTCTCCACGTCCACACTTGTAATTGGTGCATACTTGAACTTTGTAATTAATGCGGGATCCATAATAAATTCAGTAACAATTTCACCACTTAAAATTGATGCAATTTTTTGTAATGTGGCAAATCCTTCATTTTTACACAGAACGTCATTAAATTTATTCGTAATTATTTGACCAATATGTCCTGGTACGCTATACGTGCTGTCTTGAAACTTTTTAATCATTTCTACTGCAGTCACTAAAGGTAAATCCTGTTTTTCAAGTGATTTTATAGATTCACTTATATAACTGTAATTGGTTTTTATAAATGCCAAATTATTTCGTAGCTCCACTTCTTTTAGTACTGCTTTACTACTTGTAGCCGGAAATTCATTTATTAATTGTTTAAAATGATCTAAGGTGTTTGTGTAGTATACTTCTAGTACTTCTGGAGGAGTTGAAATACTTCCAGAAGACTTGATACTGCTTCCAGAAAACTTGAAACTGCTATCAGAAAACTTGATACTGCTTCTAAAAAACTTGATACAGTTTCTAACTACTTTAAAATGTTTCCAGAAGATTGCTCTTGCTTCCAAAAGGCTTGGATTACTACCAAAAATCTTAATTAATAAGACTCGATAACACCTCTGAAGGACATGATACTAGACACTACTTGACAGTGCTCTGAAAGAATTGAAATGCTTCAAGAAGATTTGATATTGCTTCTGGAGGAGTTGAAATGCTTGCAGAAGACTAGAACTGTTTGTAGAAAACTCGATACTACTTCTAAAAGACTTGATATTGTTTTCAAAAGACTTGAACTGCTTCCAAAAGACTCGATACTGCTTCTGGAAGACTTGATATTGTTTTCAAAAGACTTGAACTGATTCCAGAACACTCAATACTGAATCTGGACGACTTGATACTGAATCCAAAAGACTTGTAACACTTCCAGAAGACTTATCACCTTTGAAATTACTTGAAATGTTTCCAGAAGGCTTGATATTGCTTCTAGAAGACTTAGTATTGCCCTTGGAAGACTTGAAATTCCTTCAAAACATTCGATACTGCTTTTAGAAGAGTTGATGTTGTTTCCAAAAGACTTGTAACACTTCCAGAAGACTTATTATCGTTGGAATAATTATTTGAAATGCTTCCAGAAGACTTGAAATTGCTTCTAGCAGACTTAGTATTGCCCTGGAAAACTTGAAATTCTTCCAAAAGACTGAATACTGCTTCTAGAAAATTTGAAATATTTCTGGAAGACTACACATTACCTCTGGAAGGCTGGAATGCTTTCAAATTAGGTGACACTGCTTCCAGAAGATCTAATATTACTTCCAGACTACTTAAATTGCTTCCAAAAGATATGATACTGCTTCCAGAAGACATGATACTGTTTCCAGAAGAATTGATATTGTAATTTTAGGATTTGAAAAGCTTCCAGAACAAATGAAGTGATTTAAGAAGACTTAATATCCTTCTTCTAGAGGACTTGATTTTGCTTCTAGAAGACTTGAAATGACTTGTAACCTCTTCTAAAAGGCTTGGAATGTTGTTAGAAAACTGAACATTACCTTTAATGCTTGCAAAACTTGATACTGCTTCCAAAAAAACCATAACAAAATAAAGCACGACAAGGGAAATAAATTAAAAAGATATTTATCATGGTATATTAGAACCATGATAAATATAGCAGGCATATATAGCGGCATTTAGCCATGTTCCCCATCTTGTTAGAACTGGTTGTGGTGGTAATGGGGTATTTGATAACCTCTCTCTAAACAATTCTACCCTTAAAGGGGCTTTAACAAATATTTGTTTACCTCTTTTTATTAATTTATTAACTAATGGGAACTGTAACATTATAGTTTCTGCTTCTCGATTAAGCCCGTGTGCTAAGCAAGTGCATTGAATCAAATTAGGGTAAAAAATCTTCATATTAGACGCAGCTTTTACCATGTATGCCGCTGCGTCTGACACCATCAGTAAAATTTTATCATTCGGTACCGGCTCCGATAAGAAAAAATGCATTAATTCGTTGTGAATGAATCTTGTTACCGTATTATTATTTGTTTTACTTAATTCTTTGGTACTTTTTAGAAAACTTTTTGACGAATTTTCATCACTTAATACTCCAAGTATTAAATTTGCCACGTATCGTCCACATACATCGGTTGTTTCGTCTACACTTATCCAAATATAATTATTTCCAATAATGTTTTTTATTTCTTGAATAACTTCTTTGTAGACTGAAGTAATATAATTTTTGCGGAGATGGCTTTCATCGGGAATATGCATTGTAGAATATGTTTGTAAAAAAGTTTTGAAATATTTATTTGTCACTTTATGGATTGGTATGTTTGCTTTTATCAAAGCTTTGCAAACATCAAAATTGAATTTTGATTGTTCAGTGTAGCCGGATGTTGATGCCACAGATTGTATAGCTGTACCAATAATTTGTTTTTTTTCGGATTGACTTTTAGTCAGTTTTAATTTTTCCTGATGCAATGATGTTTTGACATGCTGAATTATGTAGTATTTCTTGTCACAATTAATCTGTTAACAGTAATTTAATAACGTCAGTATTTTATAATATCTTCCATAATTATTAAACAATCAATATATTGTTCTATTAATTTTAGTGATCAAAGTACTACATTGAGTCAATAGTGAATTTTATTTCTAGTGAATTTTGGGACATGCTATTCTTTATAATTTCCGACGGGGAAATGTACAGAGGCGCAGCGAAATATTTTTTGAAAAGACGCCAAAAAGTTGGAAAAAGGCTTTAAATAGGCATAAAAAAAATAATAGGCATGAAAATTGAAAAAAGGCAAAAAAGGCATAACTAACCTGGTCTTATTTCACTTATTTTTAACTGATTCGTAAAGATATTTAAATATATTTGTAATGCCTTTAATTTTGAGCATAAGCATATTTTCTATAAATCCGGTCTTTAGTTACGACTATTTCACTCGCTCTTATTGGCTAGTAGATGGATTTATCTATAAGATAAATTTAACTAAAAGATGGTAGTAATAGATCTAAGTGTTAGTTAGTTAAATTACTGATAATTATTTAATCTTAATGAATTCTCAATGTAATAAATATCAAACAAATCTCAAATTTTAATCAAAACTATTAAATAATTAATAACAATAATAGATTCAAATGCATCATTAAAAACGTATTTCTATATTTAACCTTATTACACAAACTTTATGACTAAATTAAAATCTTATACGTCACAAAACATTAAACAAAAGTATGTACCGATTAAAACATAAGATTACTTATACTTATTATATGCACATTTTCCCTTTTCGACTTAATCGTCAGATTCAAATCACGTCTATTTATTACGTTTAAGTAAAGGTCAATCTCGCGTTTTTGCGCAGATTACAACTTACCGATAAAAGAATGAACATACAATTGAGACGATTGACGTAAAACAGTACTTTAAAAGAAGCTATCGCGATGGGAAATCTGATTATCACCCCTTTGATATCGACTTTGAAGAAATTTCGCTTAACGATTAATCTCAAGATGCATAATAATTATTATCGATCAATTAAACGTTAATTTTAACACAAAGTTGAAGGCTAATTTAAAAAGAATAATTAAACCGCAATTTAAGATGTTAATTCTCGTCTCGTATTTTTAAATTGTACTTAAAAAGATTAGAGAGAATGAAAGAAAGAAAAAAAGAAAAAAGAGGGTAATAGTAAGAAATAGGATTAGAGAAGCGGGAGGATTCTCGAGGAAATTGATGGTGGCTTTTTGTTGTTTGATTAAAAATCGTTTTTATTGTTGATATATAATTAAAAAATAAGTTTAAAATTAACATATAGATCACAAAATTCGAAATATATAGGAACTAATTTTAATTACAAGTTGGTAAATTTACCGGGAAGAACACATTCAATTCGATTAGAGATGCTACACATATAAATGTGACGTACAATATGAGACACCATAGTCCAACTTTCCAATCTAATCTAAAATTTAAAAAAAAATGTAAATAAAATAATTTTAATACATCTAGAATAAAACATAGTTATTATGTGAGAACAAAATTCTGAGACATCCAATTTGTATCAATACTCATTTCAATTTAATTTATAAAAACAAAATTATATAATGAAATGGAATCTTATTCTAATATGAATTGTTTTGAGATATTTCGTCTTTGCAAAAACAGCAGTTGCGTTTTGCTGCTTAGAGTGTTACTGAAGTGGTATGAGAGATCTGAGTCTTTGACAGGATGCCGCCAAATTTATTGATTGATCAGAGATTTGTTTATTCGAGTGTTTTTAGCACTCCATCAAACATCATACATATATTTTGAGTGCTTTAACTTTCTCTGGATATCGTATTACATCAATAACAATTTGTAAGAAGAAAGTAATTTTCCATCGTGCCAAAAGAAACTCGATATAATCTCGGTAAGTGCTATTTTTTCGAAAAACTGAATTTTTTTGAACAAATTATTATATACTATTATGTATGATAACTAGGATTTAGTGTTCTTGAAATTTGTAATATTTGAAGAGTTAAGCAAATCAGAGGTTATTAAAATTGTTGGATGATTACGTTAGTTGCTAGAATAAAAGAAGAAAAGAATCAAAATATGAAGAAAAAGAAGATCTCACGCAGATAATTGAGAGTAAATAAATGGCGTTTTAGATGATTTCTAAATGTCATGGAGGAATATTATGAATTTTAGTAAGCAGATTGTTCCAAAAGGTTATCGCCTGCACTTTAAACGAATTATGGTAAATCTCAGTATTATGGGTCGGAAATATAAATAGAGAATCAAACTGGGATCTAATGACTTTCCAACCACTTGGATGACTTCTAATCCACGACAGCAACACAGTGGAGTCCGTCCACAACTATTTGGAACAATTGTTGAGTTCCAGAGCATTTGTAACGTGTTGAACTAATCGCGAAGGGATCACTATGAAGAAAAGTCATTGACAATATTTCGACACTCTGGTTTGGGGCTGTGTTGGACTCACCCTTACTCGAGTGTTACCGACGAAATACATTTTTTCAAAGAAATACCTCACCTACACCTGTTCCATAATAGTAAATATACACAAAATCTTAAGGATATACACTGATGGTTCAAAAAGATGGAACGAAGCAAGGTCTTTTCCCATACTCCGCAGAAAATTATCAGCACACATATGATAATTACAAGAGATGCAATAGGTGATGGCATTAATAAAAATTGAAAAAAGCAACGGACTCACCACACTGCCCTGGAATACATGAAGAAGAGAGCGCAGGATCTTCACGCATACACAAAGAACAACTTGAAAAGTAAGATTAAATCCTAAAAGATTGATAAACATCAAGATGTAAATCAAAGGGCAGCCAGTGACCCTAACAAGAAATCATGATCAATCGAATCGATCGATTTGCTGATATCAGATAATACAACGTTCATATCATCATATGCATCCCTTACGAAAATCCAATTGAAACTTGTTGTGCAAATTAAATTATTGTAAATGCGTTTGAACTTGTAAGTAAACAAAGTGCTCGAAAGCTTTGGATAGAACAGATAAAATGGAAATAGGACGAAAATCATTTAAACTTGAAGATTTTATGTATTGGGGCAATATGAGCAACTTTCCAAATTGAAAGGAATGAGGATCGTTGCAAGGAGAAGTTAAATATAAAAATAAAAATGATATCCAATTTAGGAACAAGCAATTTGAGACCTACTCCATCAGTAGGACTTCCGATGTGGGGACCAGGACAAAGGAGAAATCGGAAGATTTAGATGAAGCAACAATATCATTAAAAAAAGGGTTGAGGATGAAGACATTCTTTCAGATCAGAAAAAGAACATATTACCTTTTTCTCATCTTTTGCTAACGAATATTGCTAAATACTCGTCCATCTGAGATCCAAGTATTTTCAGCTCCCATTATAGCTTTAGATTTGAGGTTTTTGCTATTACAAGAGACCAACTTGATGAAGCAACAATATCAGTAAAGAAAAGGGTTGAGGATGAAGACATCCTTCCAGATCAGAAATAGAGCGTATTACCTTTTTCTTATCATTTGCTAATGCAACGAATATTCGTCCATCTGAGATCCAAATATTTTCAGGTCTCATTATAGCTTTGGATTTGAGGTTTCTGCTATTACAAGAAACCAACTTGATGAAGCAACAATATCAGTAAAGAAAAGGGTTGAGGATGAAGACATCCTTCCAGATCAGAAATAGAGCGTATCACCTTTTTCTTATCATTTGCTAATGCAACGAATATTCGTCCATCTGAGATCCAAATATTTTCAGGTCTCATTATAGCTTTGGATTTGAGGTTTCTGCTATTACAAGAAACCAACTTGATGAAGCAACAATATCAGTAAAGAAAAGGGTTGAGGATGAAGACATCCTTCCAGATCAGAAATAGAGCGTATCACCTTTTTCTTATCATTTGCTAATGCAACGAATATTCGTCCATCTGAGATCCAAATATTTTCAGGTCTCATTATAGCTTTGGATTTGAGGTTTCTGCTATTACAAGAAACCAACTTGATGAAGCAACAATATCAGTAAAGAAAAGGGTTGAGGATGAAGACATCCTTCCAGATCAGAAATAGAGCGTATTACCTTTTTCTTATCATTTGCTAACGCAACGAATATTCGTCTATCTGAGATCCAACTATTTTCAGCTCCCATTATAGCTATGGATTTGAGGTTTCTGCTATTACAAGAAACCAACTTGATCAAGCAACAATAGCAGTAAAGAAAAGGGTTGAGGATGAAAACATCCTTCCAGATCAGAAAAAGAATGTATTACCTTTTTCTTATCTTTTGCTAACGCAACGAATATTCGTCCATCTGAAATCCAAGTATTTTCAGCTCCCATTATAGCTTTGCATTTGAGGTGTCTGCTATTACAAGAGACCAACTTGATGAAGCAACAATATCAGTAAAGAAAAGGGTTGAGGATGAAGACATCCTTCCAGATCAGAAATAGAGCGTATCATCTTTTTCTTATCATTTGCTAATGCAACGAATATTCGTCCATCTGAGATCCAAATATTTTCAGGTCTCATTATAGCTTTGGATTTGAGGTTTCTGCTATTACAAGAAACCAACTTGATGAAGCAACAATATCAGTAAAGAAAAGGGTTGAGGATGAAGACATCCTTCCAGATCAGAAATAGAGCGTATCACCTTTTTCTTATCATTTGCTAATGCAACGAATATTCGTCCATCTGAGATCCAAATATTTTCAGGTCTCATTATAGCTTTGGATTTGAGGTTTCTGCTATTACAAGAAACCAACTTGATGAAGCAACAATATCAGTAAAGAAAAGGGTTGAGGATGAAGACATCCTTCCAGATCAGAAATAGAGCGTATTACCTTTTTCTTATCATTTGCTAACGCAACGAATATTCGTCTATCTGAGATCCAACTATTTTCAGCTCCCATTATAGCTATGGATTTGAGGTTTCTGCTATTACAAGAAACCAACTTGATCAAGCAACAATAGCAGTAAAGAAAAGGGTTGAGGATGAAAACATCCTTCCAGATCAGAAAAAGAATGTATTACCTTTTTCTTATCTTTTGCTAACGCAACGAATATTCGTCCATCTGAAATCCAAGTATTTTCAGCTCCCATTATAGCTTTGCATTTGAGGTGTCTGCTATTACAAGAGACCAACTTGATGAAGCAACAATATCAGTAAAGAAAAGGGTTGAGGATGAAGACATCCTTCCAGATCAGAAATAGAGCGTATCACCTTTTTCTTATCATTTGCTAATGCAACGAATATTCGTCCATCTGAGATCCAAATATTTTCAGGTCTCATTATAGCTTTGGATTTGAGGTTTCTGCTATTACAAGAAACCAACTTGATGAAGCAACAATATCAGTAAAGAAAAGGGTTGAGGATGAAGACATCCTTCCAGATCAGAAATAGAGCGTATCACCTTTTTCTTATCATTTGCTAATGCAACGAATATTCGTCCATCTGAGATCCAAATATTTTCAGGTCTCATTATAGCTTTGGATTTGAGGTTTCTGCTATTACAAGAAACCAACTTGATGAAGCAACAATATCAGTAAAGAAAAGGGTTGAGGATGAAGACATCCTTCCAGATCAGAAATAGAGCGTATTACCTTTTTCTTATCATTTGCTAACGCAACGAATATTCGTCTATCTGAGATCCAACTATTTTCAGCTCCCATTATAGCTATGGATTTGAGGTTTCTGCTATTACAAGAAACCAACTTGATCAAGCAACAATAGCAGTAAAGAAAAGGGTTGAGGATGAAAACATCCTTCCAGATCAGAAAAAGAATGTATTACCTTTTTCTTATCTTTTGCTAACGCAACGAATATTCGTCCATCTGAAATCCAAGTATTTTCAGCTCCCATTATAGCTTTGCATTTGAGGTGTCTGCTATTACAAGAGACCAACTTGATGAAGCAACAATATCAGTAAAGAAAAGGGTTGAGGATGAAGACATCCTTCCAGATCAGAAATAGAGCGTATCACCTTTTTCTTATCATTTGCTAATGCAACGAATATTCGTCCATCTGAGATCCAAATATTTTCAGGTCTCATTATAGCTTTGGATTTGAGGTTTCTGCTATTACAAGAAACCAACTTGATGAAGCAACAATATCAGTAAAGAAAAGGGTTGAGGATGAAGACATCCTTCCAGATCAGAAATAGAGCGTATCACCTTTTTCTTATCATTTGCTAATGCAACGAATATTCGTCCATCTGAGATCCAAATATTTTCAGGTCTCATTATAGCTTTGGATTTGAGGTTTCTGCTATTACAAGAAACCAACTTGATGAAGCAACAATATCAGTAAAGAAAAGGGTTGAGGATGAAGACATCCTTCCAGATCAGAAATAGAGCGTATTACCTTTTTCTTATCATTTGCTAACGCAACGAATATTCGTCTATCTGAGATCCAACTATTTTCAGCTCCCATTATAGCTATGGATTTGAGGTTTCTGCTATTACAAGAAACCAACTTGATCAAGCAACAATAGCAGTAAAGAAAAGGGTTGAGGATGAAAACATCCTTCCAGATCAGAAAAAGAATGTATTACCTTTTTCTTATCTTTTGCTAACGCAACGAATATTCGTCCATCTGAAATCCAAGTATTTTCAGCTCCCATTATAGCTTTGCATTTGAGGTGTCTGCTATTACAAGAGACCAACTTGATGAAGCAACAATATCAGTAAAGAAAAGGGTTGAGGATGAAGACATCCTTCCAGATCAGAAATAGAGCGTATCACCTTTTTCTTATCATTTGCTAATGCAACGAATATTCGTCCATCTGAGATCCAAATATTTTCAGGTCTCATTATAGCTTTGGATTTGAGGTTTCTGCTATTACAAGAAACCAACTTGATGAAGCAACAATATCAGTAAAGAAAAGGGTTGAGGATGAAGACATCCTTCCAGATCAGAAATAGAGCGTATCACCTTTTTCTTATCATTTGCTAATGCAACGAATATTCGTCCATCTGAGATCCAAATATTTTCAGGTCTCATTATAGCTTTGGATTTGAGGTTTCTGCTATTACAAGAAACCAACTTGATGAAGCAACAATATCAGTAAAGAAAAGGGTTGAGGATGAAGACATCCTTCCAGATCAGAAATAGAGCGTATTACCTTTTTCTTATCATTTGCTAACGCAACGAATATTCGTCTATCTGAGATCCAACTATTTTCAGCTCCCATTATAGCTATGGATTTGAGGTTTCTGCTATTACAAGAAACCAACTTGATCAAGCAACAATAGCAGTAAAGAAAAGGGTTGAGGATGAAAACATCCTTCCAGATCAGAAAAAGAATGTATTACCTTTTTCTTATCTTTTGCTAACGCAACGAATATTCGTCCATCTGAAATCCAAGTATTTTCAGCTCCCATTATAGCTTTGCATTTGAGGTGTCTGCTATTACAAGAAACCAACTTGATGAAGCAACAATATCAGTAAAGAAAAGGGTTGAGGATGAAGACATCCTTCCAGATCAGAAATAGAGCGTATCACCTTTTTCTTATCATTTGCTAATGCAACGAATATTCGTCCATCTGAGATCCAAATATTTTCAGGTCTCATTATAGCTTTGGATTTGAGGTTTCTGCTATTACAAGAAACCAACTTGATGAAGCAACAATATCAGTAAAGAAAAGGGTTGAGGATGAAGACATCCTTCCAGATCAGAAATAGAGCGTATCACCTTTTTCTTATCATTTGCTAATGCAACGAATATTCGTCCATCTGAGATCCAAATATTTTCAGGTCTCATTATAGCTTTGGATTTGAGGTTTCTGCTATTACAAGAAACCAACTTGATGAAGCAACAATATCAGTAAAGAAAAGGGTTGAGGATGAAGACATCCTTCCAGATCAGAAATAGAGCGTATTACCTTTTTCTTATCATTTGCTAACGCAACGAATATTCGTCTATCTGAGATCCAACTATTTTCAGCTCCCATTATAGCTATGGATTTGAGGTTTCTGCTATTACAAGAAACCAACTTGATCAAGCAACAATAGCAGTAAAGAAAAGGGTTGAGGATGAAAACATCCTTCCAGATCAGAAAAAGAATGTATTACCTTTTTCTTATCTTTTGCTAACGCAACGAATATTCGTCCATCTGAAATCCAAGTATTTTCAGCTCCCATTATAGCTTTGCATTTGAGGTGTCTGCTATTACAAGAGACCAACTTGATGAAGCAACAATATCAGTAAAGAAAAGGGTTGAGGATGAAGACATCCTTCCAGATCAGAAAAAGAACGTATTACCTTTTTCTTATCTTTTGCTAACGCAACGAATATTCGTCCATCTGAGATACAAGTATTTTCAGCTCCCATTATAGCTTTGGATTTGAGGTTTTTGCACATTACAAGAAACCAACTTTACAAATATTGATCTAGGGGAAGACTTGGATGGCATGATTCATAAATTTAGACCAATTATTGAGCTCAAGAGCATTTGTAACATTTTTGGAGCATTTAAAGGATGGTCTTTGACCATAGTTCGACACTCTGATTACTCGAGTGTGAGACGGACTAAGTACCGACAAAATACATTTTTTTCAAAGAAGTACCTCACCTACATTACTCCCATAATAGTAGATATACACAAAATCTTAAAGATATGCACTGATGATTCAAAAAGACTCATTCATCAGATTCATAATCCGCAAAAAATTATCAGCATAATATGATAATTACAAGAGATGCAATATGTGACGACATTAATAAAAATTGAAAAGAAAAGCGGACTCAACACACTGCCCATCCATCAGTAAGACTGATGTGGGGATCAGGACAAAGGAGAAATCGGAAGACTTAGATGAAGCAACAATATCAGTAAAGAAAAGGACTGAGGATGAAGATATCCTTATAGATCAGAAAAAGAACGTATTACCTCCTTTTTCTTATCTTTTGCTAACGAATAATGCTAAATATTCGTCATTTTAGATCCAAATATTTTCAGCTCCCATTATAGCTTTTGATTTGAGGTTTCTGCATATTACAAAAGACCAACTTTACAAATATTGATCTGCGAGAAGACCTAGATGGCATGACTCATAAATTCCATAGATATACTCACTTTCATATAAAACGTTATGTTTCTTGTACCAATGTTATCTCCAACATTCAATAATTTCTTCCTAGCAATTAATGAATTTCTGCCCAAACAAGTTAGTTTATATTATAAGTCAGTAATACTGCCAGTACAACATTTTGCCCATATCAATGACTTTGATAGAACATTAGCAGCATAAATGGGCGAATCTGTCATTCCGAGAGATCGAGATACAGATGCTTGAATATACTGTTTATTGACCGAAGAAGGTATTCATTTTTCTGGAAGTTCCGACGGAAGAAGCAATACGCGTGAAGACTAACGCCCCGTAGATGGATAGACTTCGTTCATATCGTCCTTATCTTCGGTTTCCATTAACACCTTCCCATAAAGCAGCCAATTTGCATGGTGTCAAGAACAGCAAGGAATGACATCGTCCTGAGTGATGCATCAAGATTTTGTTTATTTGTGAATGAAATACGAAATTTGGAATTCGTTTAAAGATGACATATAGCCTTAACTCATGGGGTTATAGTTTGGGGGCGATATGAAATTGTAAACAATTTTTGATTGCTGCCGAAGAAGTTTATACAAAACGCTTATCAGAGTCGGAAAATGTGTTCTACTTGGGAGATTTTAATATTGATATGTTGCGATATAATAGTCCTTCATTTGTACTTTTGCACTACTTTTTTGAAAATTGCAGAGTAACTCTCATAATTCTAAATCTCTCTTAAATCTCTGATCTCATAATTGTTAGTAATACAGGTTTTCTTAGATCTAGTACAGAGCTTCTTGCAACGCAAACGCAGCCTAAGGAGATTATTACCCGATGTTTAAGTTCGATCAGGCATCTCTTTGACTTTGATTTACGGCATTTACCATATCATTTTATCTTCAAAACAGCTGATATAAATGATAAATTATGTTATGATAAATTATTATATTAAAATTATGATATAAATGATTATTTCTGTAATATGATTGAGCAGCTATTTGATAAATAGTCATTTGAGCATTTAGTTTTTCCTAAGGGCGGAGAGACATCATTGGTCAAGCCTCTCTCTAAGATAATAACCCCTGTGGAGGACAAAGATCTTAGACCAATTCACTTATTACCTATTTTGCCTAAAATGTTTGAAAAAATTATCTTTAAGCAGCTATACAATTACGTCCAAGTAAATGATATATTGCCAGAATGTTAGTCCGTATTTCGCCAGGGACATAGTACGATAACTTTGTTAAAGGTGATTAATGAGCTTCTAAAGGCCCGGGATTTGAGGATGAATACCATTGTAGTATTGTTAGGTCTTAGTAGAGCGTTCGAGACTGTTGATTGTGATGTTTTGTGTTCGGTTTTGCAGTACATGAGTGTAGGGAGGGAGCTGCGACAGTTACTTTGAGGTTATTTTAGTAATAGATTACAAGTTTTAAAGATTGATGGCTGCCTATCAGAACCTAGATCAATTAATAGATGGGGGTCCCAAAAGCGGAGTATCTTAGGCCCATTATTATTTTCGTTATATACTTCTTAACTTCCGCGTATGTTAAGGCATGTAAAGTACGCAGATGATTTGCAGCTGTATATATCATTTGAACCGTGGGATTATGAACACGCTCACCAGAAGATGTAGCAGATTTGGATGGTGTTTATAATTTTGCATTGAGACATGCGCTTACTCTTAATCTTGGCAAGTCATCGGTAATGCTGTTTGGAGATTAATTTGTTTGGAGTTACAATACCATTGGTTGTTGACGGTAAGAATTTGGGTTTAGTTATGGACAACAAATTTAGGTATAAGAAGCAACTTTCGAAATACGTTTCCAGTTCGTACTTGCAATTTTTCAAAAATTTTGTATCTTCGTGTTACTTCGTGTTACTTTAGTATCTTCAAAAATTTAATATCTTCAGTTTATTTATCCGACACCTCTATATAATACTTGTATGGACAGTGATGATGTGGTTAGGATTCAGAGTGCAAAATTTTTGTTTACGATACAGATATGGAATTCGTAAGGTTGTGCAAGTGTCTTACATATTAGAACATGCATAATGTTCAACTTGATTCAATTCCGTACTCATGCTCATGCGAATAACACTCGATTTCGAGGGCGCCTCTCTCCACCGGTCCATAGACTTTCAATTTTTCAACAGACATTCATTCACATCTGCAGTTTAAGAAAAGGGTTTTTCAGTCATTTCAGTCATTTCGGGGGTAGATAGCGGACGTAGATAACGGTAGATAACGATTGGTACTGTATATGAACGTTCGATTGAGCTAACGATCGGACTCCCTTCCAGCATGATCTATATAGGAAAGCCAAAGCTGAGTTAAATACTAGAACTGAATCTAGCGAGAGAGGTTTAATCTTGAAGTACATACATGGTATTCCTATTATTATCAAGGAGTCGGAAAACTAATATTGCCCAACAACAACTTGAACTATTTCATGAAGATTTACCCATTGATCGTGAGGATCAATATCACCCTGCCTGGGGAATTAATATGAATTTATCAATTGCAAATACTAACCTTATGAATTTCTCGTCCATGAAAAGTCGTTATGATTTCAGAAGAGCTAACTTTCCTAAATTATATGATTTGTTACTTAATAGATTGGACTTTCTTGAACGTACATCTTGTTGATGCATTACAAGCTTTTTATGCAAAGATTTATGAAATCTTGTATATATGTGTCCCAAAAAGTCCATCTTATCCTATATGGTACATGCCTGAGATCAAGCGACTCTTAAAGTTGAAAGGGTATTATAGGAGGAGGTGGAAGAGAAATGATAGTGCTTATCATCAATCTGAATTTAAGAGATTGAGATGTTTGTCTAAACAGAAGATTTCTGTTTAGCTGAATTTTGATGATTACAGACTTAGATGAGAGAGCTTAGATGAACGTAGCAACAATAATGATTACAGACTTATTTCGCTTTTGTCGAAATTTGCAAAGATTTTGGTACAAATTATGTACTCGACGATATATCCTCAGTCGTTCAACAATTACCAATCTTGCGATTGTAACTGAAGTTCTGAGTGAGTCGTTGAATGCGTGTAGCCTGGTTGATGTTGTATACACAGATTTTTCTAATATTTTTTTCTTCTTTTTGTATAAACTTAGTGCTTTCGGACTTTTATCCCAAGCTTATGTAACTATTTGTGTTTTATTTGTCTGATAGATGTAACTATGTGGTTATACATCTGTGGAATTCGCGATTAAGTCTGGAATATATTATTTATATATTAATTATTTATCATCTTTTTAAAAGACTTATTGGACGATTAAGTTTTCATCGGGCGTACTAGCTTATGCAGACGATTTGAAAATGTTTAGATTAATTTTTTCCAATTTGGATGTGTTGACTCTGATTTGTCTTGCAAACTTCACGTACTTTTACTGATCCCAACATCTATAAGCCTCTGTTTCGTGTCTTGTGCTTTCCAGAATGGAATATGGCTCTGTAATCTGATCATCGCATTATGTATCATTTAGGCTTGTTTTAGGACGGATACAAAATAGATTTTTAAAGTACTTGGCTTTCCGCTTGAATGGCGCATATCCTATTCATGGAAGCAGGGATAATCTACCCTTCTCCTTCGTATCAAAAACTATCAGCTTTTTGCAGAACTTCTTCCATGGATTATGGGTGGCTGTATCACGTTTGACTTTTGCTATATCTACTTTGTTGGGCCATAAAGTGAATTATTATTATTATTATAAAGATCTTGAACCCATTCTCTAATCTGTCCACATCTCTCCTCCTTCGTAACCCATAGCCAATCCATTTTTTCTAAGCCCGTCCATACAACTCAACCTAACTATATACAAGCTTAGATTTCTTCCCTTACTTTTTTGATGTAGCCATACATCACATTCCTTCATAAAATTCGATGCAGCTTTATAACGATCTCGTGAGATCCTTCACTTATATTCTTTCTCGGAGTAGAGGACACTCAACTCCATAAAAAAACCTCTCATCATTTGTAGTACGTCTTTTAATAATAGCTCTACAAATTAGAGTTGGTCTCGGCAGGGAGATCAATCCTTGTATGGATAATAATTTTCCCCATTTACCATTCGCAACCTACCCAAAAACACAAATAACGTTCCTTTTACGTACTCGAAATAGCTACTTCATATAGTTACCACAATGGGCACATGCAATAACTCAGTTTCAAACTTTTTGTGAAAATATGTCTAAACTCTTTTTAGACCGCTTTAAACGCCATCAAAGTACATTTATTGATATCAAAAACATCCTTAATGATTTCTGGACATATTAGAAAATTTCAAGTTGACAATAAATACAGGTAAAAGATTTCCAAAAGTGTCTAAACGCATTATGGACATACTTAACAACTTCTAAGTGGCATTTCTTGATGTCAAAAGGTTCCTAGCATCCGATATCATTGTCAAAATGTCTCCAAACGGTTTTTAAACAATTTAATACTTTTAATTTAAATATCATCAAAATGTTCCTAAATGATTTCTGGGTACATTTGAAGACTTCAAGTTGACAACAAATACAGACAAAATATGTCTAAAAGTGTCTAAACGCATTTTGGGCATATTTAAAGGTTTCCAGATGACGACAAAAGGTCCCTAGTATCTGATAAATGATTTTCCAAGTTACCCAGACATTTCTATCATAGTCAAAATGTGTCTAAACGCCTTTTAGACCGCTTTAAACGTCATCATAGGACATTTATTGATGTCAAAAACGTCCTTAATGACTTCTGGACACATTTGAAGACTCCAAGTTGACAATAAATACAGATAAAAAATTTCCAAAAGTGTCTAAATGCATTATGGACATATTTAATGACTTCTAAGTGGCATTTCTGGATGTCAAAAGGTTCCTAGTATCCGATATCATTGTCAAATAGTCTCCAAGCGCTTTTTAAACAGTTTTAAATATCACCAAAGTCACTTATAGATGTCAAAATGTTCCTAAATGATTTCTGGGTACATTTGAAGACTTCAAGTTGACGTTAAACTAAGGCAAAAGATTTCCAAAGTTGTTTAAACGCATTTTGGACAAATTTAAAGACTTCCAAATGGCACTTATAGATGTCAAAAGGTCCCTAGTATCTGATAAATGATTTTCCAAGCTACCCAGACATTTCTGTCATAGTCAAAATGTGTCTAAACGCCTTTTAGACCGCTTTAAACGTCATCATAGGACATTTATTGATGTCAAAAACGTCCTTAATAATTTCTGGACACATTTGAAGACATCAATTTGACATTAAACAAAGGCAAAAGATTTCCAAAAGTGTCTAAACGTATTATGAACATATTTAACGACTTCTAAGTGGCACTTCTGGATGTCAAAAGGTTTCTAGTATCCGATATCATTGTCAAAATGTCTCCAATGCTTTTTAAACAGTTTTAAATATCACCAGTCATATCAATACTTATAGAATATATAGACTTATAGATCATATCAATACTTATAGATGTCAGAATGTTCCTAAATGATTTCTGTGTACATTTGAAGACCTCAAGTTGACAATAAATACAGACAAAATATTTCTAAAAGTGTCTAAACTCATATGTAAAGGTTTTTAGATGACGCCTATAGATGTCAAAAGATCCCTAGTATCTGATAAATGATTTTCCAAGTTACCCAGACATTTCTAACAATTTCCACCATAGTCAAAATGTATCTAAACACCTTTTAGACCGCTTTAAACGCCATCAGAGAACATTTATTGATGTCAAAATATCCTTAATGATTTCTGGACATATTAGAAGACTTCAGGTTGAAAACAAATACAAGTAAAGGACTTCCAAATGTGTCTAAATGCAATATGGACATATTTAACGACTTCTAAGTGGCACTTCTGGATGTCAAAATGTTCCTAGTATCCGATATCATTGTCAAAATGTCTCCAAACGGTTTTTAAACAGTTTTAAATATCATCCAAATGTTTCTAAATGATTTCTGGGTACATTTGAAGACTTCAAGTTGACAACAAATACAGCCAAAGTAGTTCTAAAAGTGTCTAAACGCATTTTGGGCATATTTAAAGGTTTCCAGATGACGACAAAAGGTCCCTAGAATCTGATAAATGATTTTCCAAGTTACCCAGACAATTCTATCAAAGTCAAAATATGTTTAAACGCTTTTTAGGCCGCTTTAAACGCTATCAGAGGACATTTATTGATGTCAAAAACGTCCTTAATGATTTCTGGACACATTTGAAGACTCCAAGTTGACAATAAATACAGATAAAAAATTTCCAAAAGTGTCTAAATGCATTATGGACATATTTAATGACTTCTAAGTGGCATTTCTGGATGTTAAAAGGTTCCTAGTATCCGATATCATTGTCAAATAGTCTCCAAACGCTTTTTAAACAGTTTTAAATATCACCAAAGTCACTTATAGATGTCAAAATGTTCCTAAATGATTTCTGGGTACATTTGAAGACTTCAAGTTGACGTTAAACTAAGGCAAAAGATTTCCAAAGTTGTTTAAACGCATTTTGGACAAATTTAAAGACTTCCAAATGGCACTTATAGATGTCAAAAGGTCCCTAGTATTTGATAAATAATTTTCCAAGCTACCCAGACATTTCTATCATAGTCAAAATGTGTCTAAACGCCTTTTAGACCGCTTTAAACGTCATCATAGGACATTTATTGATGTCAAAAACGTCCTTAATAATTTCTGGACACATTTGAAGACATCAATTTGACATTAAACAAAGGCAAAAGATTTCCAAAAGTGTCTAAACGTATTATGAACATATTTAACGACTTCTAAGTGGCACTTCTGGATGTCAAAAGGTTTCTAGTATCCGATATCATTGTCAAAATGTCTCCAATGCTTTTTAAACAGTTTTAAATATCACCAGTCATATCAATACTTATAGAATATATAGACTTATAGATCATATCAATACTTATAGATGTCAGAATGTTCCTAAATGATTTCTGTGTACATTTGAAGATCTCAAGTTGACAATAAATACAGACAAAATATTTGTAAAAGTGTCTAAACTCATATGTAAAGGTTTTTAGATGACGCCTATAGATGTCAAAAGGTCCCTAGTATCTGATAAATGATTTTCCAAGTTACCCAGACATTTCTAACAATTTCCACCATAGTCAAAATGTGTCTAAACGCCTTTTAGACCGCTTTAAACACCATCAGAGAACATTTATTGATGTCAAAATATCCTTAATGATTTCTGGACATATTAGAAGACTTCAGGTTGAAAACAAATACAAGTAAAAGACTTCCAAATGTGTCTAAACGCAATATGAACATATTTAACGACTTCTAAGTGGCACTTCTGGATATCAAAAGGTTCCTAGTATCCGATATCGTTGTCAAAATGTCTCCAAACGGTTTTTAAACAGTTTTAAATATCATCAAAATCACTTATAGATGTCAAAATGTTCCTAAATGATTTCTGGGTACATTTGAAGACTTCAAGTAGACAACAAATACAGACAAAGTATTTCTAAAAGTGTCTAAACGCATTTTGGGCATATTTAAAGGTTTCCAGATGACGACAAAAGGTCCCTAGAATCTGATAAATGATTTTCCAAGTTACCCAGACAATTCTATCAAAGTCAAAATATGTTTAAACGCTTTTTAGGCCGCTTTAAACGCTATCAGAGGACATTTATTGATGTCAAAAACATCCTTAATGATTTCTGGACACATTTGAAGACTCCAAGTTGACAATAAATACAGATAAAAAATTTCCAAAAGTGTCTAAATGCATTATGGACATATTTAATGACTTCTAAGTGGCATTTCTGGCTGTCAAAAGGTTCCTAGTATCCGATATCATTGTCAAATAGTCTCCAAATGCTTTCTAAACAGTTTTAAATATCACCAAAGTCACTTATAGATGTCAAAATGTTCCTAAATGATTTCTGGGTACATTTGAAGACTTCAAGTTGACGTTAAACTAAGGCAAAAGATTTCCAAAGTTGTTTAAACGCATTTTGGACAAATTTAAAGACTTCCAAATGGCACTTATAGATGTCAAAAAGTTCCTTAAATATTAATAATTCCTAATTATTTATTTTTACAAATTACCCAGATATTTCCAATATGTTTAAAGACTTTTTGGACAGTTTTAAATATTACCTGGCGACATTTATAGAAGTCAAAATCATCCATAATAATTTTTAAACACATTGAACACTTCAAACGCTGCAATCATCAAAGGCAAAGCATTTCCAAAACTAAAAGTATTTTGAATATCAGGCTATAAATAACCCACTATTTTAACAATTTCAATCAGCAAAAATGATGAATTATCATCGTCTTTGTTTCACATTAAATCGGTTTCAATCGAGAACGACAATTTGGACGTGCATTTTGAGAGATTATTATCGAGACAATTATAGAGATAATTATCGCTTTGCCACGACAATTAAAATAGAATTTTACACTCAAAATTGTTTTTTTTTTAATTAATTTATAAAATACTTACCGAAATTTATTGAAGACTAGACAAATATAAAAGAAAACGAGCGTTGATAAAAGTGAGATTCCACTATAAACCAATCCGGAAGAATTAATATAAATTAAATGTTCGTTAGCATGTTTCGGATAAAACCATGTCTTCACCAACCATGGTATTCCCAAGCAAATTAATATATCAAAAGTATTTGAAGCTATAGCACTACTTAACCCCATTCCACCATAACCTAAAATATAATGTTTTTATTATTAAAGTTTTTTTTTGATTAAATTTGATGATGTTACCTTGATTAGTGACGATAATACTAGAAACAGCTTCCGGAACACTCGTTCCTGCAGCTAAAAACGTCAAACCCATCACTGAATCAGGGATAGATAAAACATCCCCAATCGTCGTTATTAACCAAGCAACAACATAAGATGATCCCCCAATCCAACAAATACACATTAAAAAAGTTCCCGTCATTAATTTCGGGTATTTCCGACAATCGGGCATTGTTATAAAAAGAACGAACGATATGGGCCAAGTAAAAATCCACCAAATTTTGGTAAAAATGCTAGATTCGGAGGGCCATCTCCAAACGTTAGTTCCAGCTTCAACAAACATTTCTAATTTTAATTTTTTTGATTAAGTTTAATTTTTGATGTTAATACGAACCGAAATCTTCGCAATCTTTGAGGGTGATATCGGAATTTTCGCTTTCGCTTAACGAAACGAATCCATTTTTGTTGTAACAATTATTTTTTTGGGAGTTGCTTAATAGGGGTTGAGTTTCTAAAAGAATTTCTTGGTAATGTCCTCGAGTGCTTGTTAATTTTCGTGTTAATCTCGTTAACATGTTCGATATTGGTTCATTAAAATACATAACTTAAAGAATAAAAGTAATTCAATTAGTAAATAATTAAGTAGATATCTCAATTAGTTCTTAAGATTAATTTCAATTTCTATAAATTCGATAAAAGTGACAATAAAATTAAGAAATTATTTTTTTGACGTTGAATCTTGATTAAATTTATTTTAAAATTTATCTCATCAAGATGAAATTTTTATATTTTTTTTAGTATGAATCATCGTATATGATAAAACTTACTTATTAAATAAACTATATAAGTACATATTAACATAATCGAGTCATTTAGTCTCACTATTCCATCAAATAAGACCGTTATTAACATCATAACAGAAACGGCGTAAACCGTACAATCCCTCGTAATTGGCCACCATTCTAAATGTACGACCTAAAAATAAAAATAAAATTCGTTTTAATTTTTAAATAAAAAGATTTTTGGTACAAAGAAAAAGAAAATCCAGGTGAGTTAATTTTATAAAAAGTCTAAATATTTTTCAAAGATCATTTCAAACAATTTCAAAGTCTTCTGAGTCACATTCTCGGAATAAATTTTTTGTATTTATAAGAAAACGAATTATTTATTTAATTTATGTGCGTAAACAAATTGCAGATGTTATTTTTTTTTCTTTTTTTATTTTTAATAAAAGAATACGTTAACAAATAAGATAATTTTGATGAAGACAAAACAATTTTTTTCGATAACTCACCATATTCGCACAAAGACCACAAAAAGCTGGAACTGCTAAAACGTTAAAGACGGCTGAACCCACCACCGTTCCAACTCCAATATCGCCTTCAGTTATAAAGGTGCCGACTGAATTGATGAATAATTCTGGACTTGAGCTTGCTATTGCCATAAAAGTTGCGCCGGCGATGTCTTCTTTAACGTGGAATCCTTTAAAACGAAATTTGTAATAGAATTGGTGATGTGATGAATTAACTTACGATTACATATTCCTTTTATGGCTGGTACGAAATAATCGTGACAAACTAAGGCTAATAAAATGAATAAATAAGATGCTAAAAAAACGTGGATTGCGATCCAACCCTGTTTTCTTTGTTGGCGGGTAAATCCATCACTTGGAAAATCGTTAACTGAGGGGGATGTGCAATTTTTTTCTTCTGGGTTTTTTAATAATAAATGTCTTCCTATATTTATCTCTAAAACAAATTATAAAAAAATTAATATTTTTAATTCTTACTATATAATTTAATGCATAATTTTTTCATATAAAAAATGATTCTAAAAAATGATTCCAGGTCTTCTAGGTCTAATTTTGCTTCAATTCAAATATAGTGTTGTTAAATTAAATTTGTAAAGTCCTCTATTTCAGAATCTATTCATTGTAGAGGCCTTCGTTAGAAAAAATGTCTTCAGATTGGAGATGTGCGCGTGAATGACCTTTTATGCCTCCTCATGGTCGAGACTCACGCGCCACTCACGTGAATATCATACATGAATCGTGTGGGTCACGTCAATTCACGTGACTCACGCTCAATTAGGCGATCAAAAATATTAATCATGTTTGATTATTAATTAATCGTGTTTGACAGAATTAGAATGTTTAGAGAAAAAATTTAAAGAAAAATTTTGAGAAATTTGTAAAGTTAATAATGTTGTCCATAAAAAAATTTTCGAAATCGAAAATAGACGTTCAATTGTTTGATATATGTTAAACAATTGATTAAACAATTTTAAATAATTGTTTAAAGTTTTTAAACCTGATGATGGGAAAAAGTCCCGAAACGTCGAAGATAAAATAAATAATGGTAAATTGTAGGAGGTGTTGTGGTCATTAATTGCTTTATTTTAAAACAGAATGTTTAGTTTTATTCATTATGTTCTTTATCTGTGTATTTAAATTAACTTGACATTTTAATGATTATCAAATTGAACGAAATTAACCTATTTGGGAAGAAATCAAAAGAAATCTGTCCAATATCATGGTATCAAGTTAGGTTAGGTAGATATTCAACTTCATACCATCTCTCATATTGAATGGTATCAAGTTGGAGTTCAACCCAACCCAACTCGATACCATCTCTAATATTGAATTAAACTTTGAAGTTTTGATGTTTTGGATTTGATCTTTATGATATGAGGCACGAACTTGAAGCTTAACTCAACTCAATTATAGAAGAAAAAAATTAATCTTAAATATGGAAGAAAAATCAGGGAATATTTTCAAAAATTAAAAATTATTCCAAATTTTATTTATGGGCTCACATTGAATGGTATGAAGTTGAAGTTTAACCCAACCACAAAAGAATTTGATAATGATTTTAAGTTGAAGATTAACACTACTCAATTATTTGGATTGAGCTTCAACATCATACTTAATAATTTGAGTTGGAGCTCAACCCATTCAACCATAGAAGTAAATCTTCATAATCCTCATATTAAATGGTGTGAAGTTAGAGCTCAACCATATCCAACTATAGAGCAATATTTCCGAAATACAGAAGATTCGTTAGATTAGGTTAAGCTTCAACTTCATATCATTCGATATGAAGAATGTTATGGATTGGATTAGGTTGGTTGCGTTCGGTTTGATTAAGTTGGGTTGGGTTTGGTTTGGTATTCCAATGCACAGCTAAACCCGGATGTTTCTAGTTCTATGTCTAATATTAGTTCTAGTAATAGTAATTCTCAAAAGATTGGTATCAAGTTGGATTGGGTAGATCTTCAACTTCATACCATCTTTCATATTGAATAATGGTACCAAGTTGGAGTTCAACCCAACTTGATATCATCTCTCATATTGAACTTCGAAGTTTTGATGTTTTGGATTTGATTTTTTCTTATATGATGGCATAAACTTGAAGCTTAACTCAAGTCAGCTATAGAAGAACAAAATTAATCTTAAATATGGAAGAAAAATCACAGAATATTTACAAAAATTAAAAATTACTCCAAATTTTGAGTATGGGCTCACATTGAATGGTATGAAGTTGAAGTTTAACCCAACCACAGAAGAATTTGAAAATGTTTTTGACTTGAAGATTAACACTACTCAATTATTTGGATTGAGCTTCAACTTCATACTTAATAATTTGAAGTTGGAGGTCAACCCATTCAACCATAGAAGAAAACCTTCATACCTTCATAATCTTCATATTAAATGATGTGAAGTTAGAACCATATCCGACTATGGAGTAATATTTCCAAAAATGTTAGAAGATTCGTTAGATTAGGTTAAGCTTGAACTTCATATCATTCGATATGAAGAATGTTATGGATTGGGTTACTTTGGTTGTGTTTGGTTTGATTAAGTTGGGTTGCGCTTGGTTTGGTATTCCAATGCTCAGCTAAACCGGATGTTTCTAGTTCTATGTCTAGTATTAGTTCTAGTAATAGTAATTCTCAAAAGATTGGTATCAAGTTGGGTTGGGTAGATCTTCAACTTCATACCATCTCTCATATTGAATGGTATCAAGTTGGAGTTTAACCCAACCCAACTCGATACCATCTCTAATATTGAATTAAACTTTGAAGTTTTGATGTTTTGGATTTGATCTTTATGATATGAGGCATGAACTTGAAGCTTAACTCAAGTCAGCTATAGAAAAACAAAATTAATCTTAAATATGGAAGAAAAATCACGGATTATTTACAAAAATTAAAAATTACTCCAAATTTTGAGTATGGACTCACATTGAATGGTATGAAGTTGAAGTTTAACACAACCACAGAAGAATTTGAAAGTGATTTTGAGATGAAGATTAATACTACTCAATTATTTGAACTCAGCTTTAACTTCATACTTAGTAATTTCAAGTTGGAGGTCAACCCATTCAACCATAGAAGAAAACCTTTATACCATCATAATCTTCATATTAAATGATGTGAAGTTAGAGCTCAACCATATCCAACTATGGAGTAATATTTCCGAAAAAGTTAGAAGATTCGTTAGATTAGGTTAAGCTTTAACTTCATATCATTCGATATGAAGAATGTTATGGATTGGGTTAGGTTGGTTGTGTTTGGTTTGATTAAGTTGAGTTGGGTTTGGTTTGGTTTGGTATTCCAATGCACAGCTAAACCCGGATGTTTCTAGTTCTATGTCTAATATTAGTTCTAGTAATAGTAATTCTCAAAAGATTGGTATCAAGTTGGGTTGGGTAAATCATCAACTTCATACCAACCTTCATATTGAATGGTACCAAGTTGGAGTTCAACCCAACTTGATATCATCTCTCATATTGAACTTTGATGTTTTGATGTTTTGGATTTGATTTTTTCTTATATGATGGCATAAACTTGAAGCTTAACTCAAGTCAGTTATAGAAGAACAAAATTAATCTTAAATATGGAAGAAAAATCACAGAATATTTACAAAAATTAAAAATTACTCCAAATTTTGAGTATGGGCTCACATTGAAATGGTATGAAGTTGAAGTTTAACACAACCACAGAAGAATTTGAAAATGATTTTGAATTGAAGATTAACACTACCCAATTATTTGGATTGAGCATCAAATTCATACTTAATAATTTGAAGTTGGAGGTCAACCCATTCAACCATAGAAGAAAACCTTCATACCTTCATAATCTTCATATTAAATGATGTGAAGTTAGAGCTCAACCATATCCAACTATGGAGTAATATTTCCGAAAAAGTTAGAAGATTCGTTAGATTAGGTTAAGCTTGAACTTCATATCATTCGATATGAAGAATGTTATGGATTGGGTTACGTTGGTTGTGTTTGGTTTGATTAAGTTGGGTTGCGCTTGGTTTGGTATTCCAATGCTCAGCTAAACCGGATGTTTCTAGTTCTATGTCTAGTATTAGTTCTAATAATAGTAATTCTCAAAAGATTGGTATGAAATTGGGTTGGGTAGATCTTCAACTTCATACCATCTCTCATATTGAATGGTATCAAGTTGGAGTTCAACCCAACCCAACTCGATACCATCTCAAATATTGAATTGAACTTTGAAGTTTTGATGTTTTGGATTTGATCTTTATGATATGAGGCATGAACTTGAAGCTTAACTCAACTCAATTATAGAAGAAAAAAATTAATCTTAAATATGGAAGAAAAATCAGAGAATATTTTCAAAAATTAAAAATTACTCCAAATTTTGAGTATGGGCTCACATTGAATGGTATGAAGTTGAAGTTTAACCCAACCACAAAAGAATTTAATAATGATTTTAAGTTGAAGATTAACACTACTCAATTATTTGGATTGAGCTTCAACATCATACTTAATAATTTGAGTTGGAGCTCAACCTATTCAACCATAGAAGAAAATCTTCGTAATCCTCATATTAAATGGTGTGAAGTTAGAGCTCAACCAAATCCAACTATAGAGTAATATTTCCGAAAAAATTAGAAGATTCGTTAGATTAAGTTAAGCTTGAACTTCATATCATTCGATATGAAGAATGTTATGGATTGGGTTAGGTTGGTTGTGTTTGGTTTGATTAAGTTGGGTTGCGTTTGGTTTGGTATTCCAATGCACAGCTAAACCCGGATGTTTTTAGTTCTATGTCTAGTATTAGTTCTAGTAATAGTAATTCTCAAAAGATTGGTATCAAGTTGGGTTGGGTAGATCTTCAACTTCATACCATCCTTCATATTGAATGGTACCAAGTTGGAGTTCAACCCAACTTGATATCATCTCTCATATTGAACTTGAAGTTTTGATGCTTTGGATTTGATTTTTTCTTATATGATGGCATAAACTTGAAGCTTAACTCAAGTCAGCTATAGCAGAACAAAATTAATCTTAAGTATGGAAGAAAAATCACAGAATATTGACAAAAATTAAAAATTACTCCAAATTTTGAGTATGGGCTCACATTGAATGGTATGAAGTTGAAGTTTAATCCAACCACAAAAGAATTTGAAAATGATTTTGAGTTGAAGATTAACACTACTCAATTATTTGGATTGAGCTTCAACATCACACTTAATAATTTGAAGCTGGAGCTCATCCCATTCAATCCTAGAAAAAAACCTTCATACTTTCATAATCCTCATATTAAATGGTGTTAAGGTAGAGCTCAACCAAATCCAAATATAGAGTAATATTTCCGAAAAAATTAGAAGATTCGTTAGATTAGGTTAAGCTTGAACTTCATATCATTCGATATGAAGAATGTTATGGATTGGGTTAGGTTGGTTGTGTTTGGTTTGATTAAGTTGAGTTGGGTTTGGTTTGGTTTGGTATTCCAATGCACAGCTAAACCCGGATGTTTCTAGTTCTATGTCTAATATTAGTTCTAGTAATAGTAATTCTCAAGAGATTGGTATCAAGTTGGGTTGGGTAGATCTTCAACTTCATACCATCCTTCATATTCGATGGTACCAAGTTGGAGTTCAACCCAACTTGATATCATCTCTCATATTGAACTTTGAAGTTTTGATGTTTTGGATTTGATTTTTTCTTATATGATGGCATAAACTTGAAGCTTAACTCAAGTCAGCTATAGCAGAACAAAATTAATCTTAAATATGAAAGAAAAATCACAGAATATTTCCAAAAATTAAAAAATTACTCCAAATTTTGAGTATGGGCTCACATTGAATGGTATAAAGTTGAAGTTTAACACAACCGCAGAAGAATTTGAAAGTGATTTTGAAATGAAGATTAATACTACTCAATTATTTGAACTCTGCTTTAACTTCATACTTAATAATTTGAAGTTGGAGGTCAACCCACTCAACCATAGAAGAAAACCTTCATACCTTCATAATCTTCATATTAAATGGTGTGAAGTTAGAGCTTAACCATATCCAACTATGGAGTAATATTTCCGAAAAAGTTAGAAGATTCGTTAGATTAGGTTAAGCTTGAACTTCATATCATTCGATATGAAGAATGTTATGGATTGGGTTAGGTTGGTTGTGTTTGGTTTGATTAAGTTGAGTTGGGTTTGGTTTGGTTTGGTATTCCAATGCACAGCTAAACCCGGATGTTTCTAGTTCTATGTCTAATATTAGTTCTAGTAATAGTAATTCTCAAGAGATTGGTATCAAGTTGGGTTGGGTAGATCTTCAACTTCATACCATCCTTCATATTCGATGGTACCAAGTTGGAGTTCAACACAACTTGATATCATCTCTCATATTGAACTTTGAAGTTTTGATGTTTTGGATTTGATTTTTTCTTATATGATGGCATAAACTTGAAGCTTAACTCAAGTCAGCTATAGCAGAACAAAATTAATCTTAAATATGAAAGAAAAATCACAGAATATTTCCAAAAATTAAAAAATTACTCCAAATTTTGAGTATGGGCTCACATTGAATGGTATAAAGTTGAAGTTTAACACAACCGCAGAAGAATTTGAAAGTGATTTTGAAATGAAGATTAATACTACTCAATTATTTGAACTCTGCTTTAACTTCATACTTAATAATTTGAAGTTGGAGGTCAACCCACTCAACCATAGAAGAAAACCTTCATACCTTCATAATCTTCATATTAAATGGTGTGAAGTTAGAGCTCAACCATACCCAACTATAGAGTAATATTTCCGAAAAAGTTAGAAGATTCGTTAGAATAGGTTAAGCTTGAACTTCATATCATTCGATATGAAGAATGTTATGGATTGAGTTAGGTTGGTTGTGTTTGGTTTGATTAAGTTGGGTTGCGTTTGGTTTGGTATTCCAATGCACAGCTAAACCCGGATGTTTCTAGTTCTATGTCTAATATTAGTTCTAGTAATAGTAATTCTCAAAAGATTGGTATCAAGTTGGGTTGGGTAGATCTTCAACTTCATACCATCCTTCATATTGAATGGTACCAAGTTGGAGTTCAACCCAACTTGATATCATCTCTCATATTGATCTTTGAAGTTTTGATGTTTTGGATTTGATTCTTATATAATGGCATAAACTTGAAGCTTAACTCAAGTCAGCTATAGCAGAACAAAATTAATCTTAAATATGGAAGAAAAATCACGGAATATTTACAAAAATTAAAAATTACTCCAAATTTTGAGTATGGGCTCACATTGAATGGTATGAAGTTGAAGTTTAACACAACCACAGAAGAATTTGAAAGTGATTTTGAGATGAAGATTAATAAGATTAAAGTTAGTAAGAAATAACTGAGGTTCTCAATAATTGATTTACTCTTTAACTATGTATGCTACGCAAAAGGGAAAATAGTTTCAACACAATCTATAAACTAACGAATACTAACAAAGTAAAGAATATAAAAAATATAGTATCGAGTATTTGGATGATATTGTAAATGTGGGTGATTTTGAATCTTAGTTTTTAAAATTATTTAACGAATTCAGGTAGCTTTAACATTTATTGTTTTATACGAATTATAACAAATGTGGCATATCATAATGAATATCTAAATATTGTATTGTATTATGAAATAGATAAGATCAAATGTAGAAAGCAACCAAATTTTATAGATAAAAATCGATTTTTTTTGTTGCTACATAATTCGTTTAAAATTCCGCACATCGAGCTCATTTCAGCGTTACGACAAATCCAAATGACGACATAACCGCTTTGAACCCTCAACGTTCGAATTCTACCATTCACAGTGCTCGTAAAGGTGGAAAACGTTTCAAAAACATTATGTGATTATCGTCAATTTTGACAACAACGAATCAGTTTTAATTCGAAATAGCCAGTTTGTTTACGCAATTTTTTTAAGAAGATTAAGATAATAAAGTTATGATTAAGATAATAGTTTTAATTATTAATTATCTATGTAGTTAAATCTGGATTTTTTGGAGCAAAAAAGGGTTCGTTTTAATGATGTGTCATTACATAAGGGAAAAATATTAAAATTTCAAAGTAATCGGGGTATAGAGATAAAATCGCTCACATTAGTATTGGAAAAGGGTTTCTCGCGATATATTTAGGTAAAATATAATAGGAGTCGCTTTCACACTTGCACGGAATTACATAATACCCGAATCATTATCGTACGTGACGAGAAAACTGTTTGGTGGTTGTGCCACGGAAATCGTGCAAATACCCGAAAAGCATTATTGACAAAGTAATAAATATTTTTTATTATAATCAAAAGTAATTTAAAGATATGGTACAGTGCGCATTTTTAAATAGTTATTGTTTTCATTGATTGATGTGTAACTTTTACAAAATGAGTCAGAAGGAATGGGAAATCCAAATACCTTAGATACTAGATATCAAAACATAAAGATTAGTATCATATCTATCACATAAATGTAATCCATAAAGGATTTATTTCCAACTTATTCCCATTTTTAGTTATAAACAACAAAACTTCTAAACACTTATTTAATTTGACAGATTCTAGTAAACAATTATTATAACTCGAAATCTAAATGTGTTAGGAAATAAAAATAAGGACATCCAAAACGTCCAGAAAGTGATTTAATTTTGAAAAATCTGGAAGTGAATTCATCTCAAACATAAGTGATGAATGTTCATCTTTAGAAGATGATTTAACTTATAGAAATAGAGAACTGATGCATAAACAAGAAAATAGGAAAGGTAAAACAAAGAAAGGATGCAAATAAGTCTCCTGGTGAAACATTTAAAAGTAGGAAATAATTAAAAAATTCAAATAAGAGACTCTACAGTGTTAAAGGGATTCTTAAAGAGTCTAGAAAATTTATTGATATCAACTGCCATTCATCCCATGAAATACAACGCAAAGCTATCGGCTCGTAAAAAAGAATCACTTTTTGAATATTTTTGGGGCTTTCAGGTTTATGCTAGTTAGCACAGTTATTCGACTGTTAACAAAAAAGGACTAAAAAGGAAACTTTAAATTAAGTTTCATTTCAATTCCAAATTAGATTGTACACTTCTTCAAACATGTTTCATCGGACAAGAAATTGTTTAAATGCATGAAATAGAAATATATCATTTTGTAAGTGTACAAGAAATTGAAAAATCCATTGCCAACAGCAAAGTAACTTCAACTTGGGTAACTGCCAGAATTATCAAAATAGAAAAATCCCAACCATATAAAATCTTTCTGAAAGATTCCCATAACGGTGATAATATTCGCGAAATTGATATCACTAAGATGGTACGAGGAAAGCCTTCCACGAGTGATCCCTGAGCAAACTTGAATGTTTTTGTCCTAAAGAAAAAAAACTAACAAAAAATTGTCGACATAAAGAGTATTCTTCCTCTAGCGCCTAAAGACGCTAAAGTTTAAACTTATAACTTAGCCATTTTGAAGATGATATTGATGGGTTTAGTGAAGAACTAGATTTTGATATTGAAAATGAAGATGTATCGAGTTAAAGCCAAAAAGGGCTTGATAGTAGTTTCTCTATGCCTTAACCTCCCAAAAATAATATTTTGGTTTTGTTTTTATTAGAATAGAATTAAAATAAGAATATGTTTATTGAAACCACCACTTCGCATAGATTAAAACTGGCAATTTTTTCCATATCACTAAATCTTTATTTGCAATTATCTCAAAATTTAAATTTTGGTAAGCGCTATTCAGTGTTCTAGAAGAATTTCAAATCTTCTGGAAACATTGCAAGTTTTCTGAAGGCAATATGAAGTCTTCTAGAAGCACTATCAAGTCTTCCGGAAGCATGTCAAGTCTTTTGGAAGCATCGCAAGTCTTCTGGAAGCAATATCAAGTCTTCTTGAGGCAGTAACAGATCTTTTAGGAGCATTTCAAGTTTTCTGGAAATAATATCAAGTCTTCTAGAAACAATATTAAGTTTTCTAGAAGCAGAATCAAGTTATCCAGAGGTAGAAATCTGTTAGAAAGTGTGCTGGAAGAAATTCAAATCTTCTAGGGGCACCATCAAGTTTGTTGCAAATATTTCAAGGCTTCTGGAAGTAATGTCAAGTCTTCTAGAAGCAGAATTAAGTTATACAAAGACAGTAATCTGCTAGAAAATGTGGAAGAATTTCAAATCTTTCAAAGGCGGCATGATGTTTGTTGTAACTATTTCAAGTCTTCCAGAAATAATATCAAGTCTTCTAGAAACAATATCAAGTTTCATAGAAGCAGAATCAAGTTATCCAGAGGCAGAATTCTGCCGGAAAGTGTGCTGAAAAAAATTCAAATCTTTTAGAGACAGCATCAAATTTGTTGCAAGTATATCAAGTCTTCTGGAAGCAATATAAAGTCTTCTAGAGGCAGTAACAGATCTTCTAGGAGCATTTCAAATCTTCTGGAAGCATCGCAAGTTTTCTGGAAGCAATATCAAGTCTTCTAGAAGCAGTATCAAGTCTTCTAAAAGCTTTTTGAGTCTTCTGAAAGTCTTTCAAATCATCCAAAGGCAAAATAATGTCATCTAGAAGCATTACAAGTTTTCTGGAAGCAATATCAAGTCTTTTAGAAGTAATATCAAGTCATCTACAAATATTTCAAGTATTCTAGAAGCATCGAAAGTCTTCTGGAAGAAATATCAAGTCTTCTAGAAGCAGTATCAAGTCTTTTAGAAGCACTATAAAGCCTCTTAAAAGGATTTAAAAACTTGTAAAAATATTCTAAGTCTTTTGAAATTAGTAGCAAGTCTTCTGCACTTCAAGTCGTCTGGAAGCAATATCATATCTTCTAGAAGCAGTACCAAGTGTTCCAGAAGCATTTCAAGTCTTCTAGAATTAATATCAAGTCTTCTAGAATCAGTATCAAGTCTTCTAGAAGCACTTTAAGTCTTCTAGAAACAGTATCAAGTCTACTATAAGCATTTCTAGTTTTTTGGAAGCATCGCAAGTTTTCTGGAAGCAATATCAAGTCTTCTAGAAGCTCTTTGAATCTTCTGAAAGTCTTTCAAATCATCCAAGGATAAAATCATGTCATCTAGAAGCATTACAAGTTTTCTGGAAGCAATATCAAGTCTTCTAGAAGCAGTACCAAGTCATCTAGAAGCATTTTAAATCTTCTAGAAGCATCGAAAGTCTTCTGGAAGAAATATCAAGTCTTCTAGAAGCAGTATCAAGTCTTTTAAAAGAACTATCAAGCCTTTTGAAAGTATTTAAAAACTTGTAAAAATATTCTAAGTCTTTTGAAATTAGTAGCAAGTCTTCTGCACTTCAAGTCGTATGGAAGCAATATCATGTCTTCTAGAAGCAGTACCAAGTGTTCCAGAAGCATTTCAAGTCTTCTAGAATTAATATCAAGTCTTCTAGAATCAGTATCAAGTCTTCTAGAATCAGTATCAAGTCTTCTAGAATCAGTATCAAGTCTTCTAGAATCAGTATCAAGTCTTCCAGAAGCACTTTAAGTCTTCTAGAAACAGTATCAAGTCTACTATAAGCATTTCTAGTCTTCTGGAAACATCGCAAGTTTTCTGGAAGCAATATTAAGTCTTCTAGAAGCAGTATCAAGTGTTCTAGAAGCTCTTTGAATCTTCTGAAAGTCTTTCAAATCATCCAAGGGCAAAATCATGTCATCTAGAAGCATTACAAGTTTTCTGGAAGCAATATTAAGTCTTCTAGAAGCAGTATCAAGTCATCTAGAAGCATATCAAGTCTTCTAGAATCAGTATCAAGTCTTCTAGAAGCACTTTAAGTCTTTTAGAAACAGTATCAAGTCTACTATAAGCATTTCTAGTCTTCTGGAAGCATCGCAAGTTTTCTGGAAGCAATATCAAGTCTGTTAGAAGCAGTATCAACTCTTCCAGAACCATGTCAAGTCTTCTGAAGGCAATATCAAGTTTTCTAGAAGACTTATCAAGTCTTCTAGAAGCATATCAAGTCTTCTGGAAGCATTGTAAGTTTTGTGATTGCAATATCAAGTTTTCTAGAAGAAGTAACAGATCGGGATAGGGATAGGGGCATTTCAAGTCTTCTAAAAGCATCGCAAGTTTTCTGGAAGCAATATTAAGTCTTCTAGAAGCAGTATCAAGTCTTCTAGAACCTTTTTCAGTCGTCTGAAAGTTTTTCAAATCGTCCAAAGTCAAAATCATGTCATCTAGGATCATCGCAAGTTTTCTGGAAGCAATACTAAGTCTTCTAGAAGCAGAGTCAAGTCATCTAAAAACATTTCAAGTCTGCTAGAAGCATCTAAAGTCTTCTGGAAGAAATATCAAGTCTTCTAGAAGCAGTATCAAGTCTTTTAAAAGAACTATCAAGCCTTTTAAAAGTATTTAAAAACTTGTAAAAATATTCAAAGACTAAAAGTATTCAAAAATTCTTTTGAAATTACTAGCAAGTCTTCTGCACTTCAAGTCATATGGAAGCAATATCATATCTTCTAGAAGCAGTTTCAAGTGTTCCAGAAGCATTCCAAGTATTCTGGAATTAATATCAAGTCTTCTAGAATCAACATCAAGTCTTCTAGAAGCATTTTAAGTCTTCTACAAACACTGTCAAATCTACTATAAGCATTTCTAGTCTTTTGGAAACATTGTAAGTCTTCTAAAAACATTAAGTCTTCTTTTAAGCAATATCAACTGTTCTAGAACCATTTCAAACTTCATCGAAATCAATTGTGCTTCATTATCAGATTTCTCGGGAAGACCATATCTAGCAAATATTGAACGAAGATATTCTATAGCAGCTTCTGCAGTCCTTGTCGTCATTAACTTTCTTTCGAATCATTTTGAGAATGAATCAATTAAAATTAAAAAATCATTTCCGTCTTTTTTAGCAAAATCAAGATGAACTCTTTGAAATATCCGCGTCGTTTTTGGCCAATCTATCTCCAATTTTGTAAAGATTTGCATTTTAGACATTTTGCCACACATCAAAACTTCTTATTAATCTTTCTAGACTTTTATCAATTTTTGGCCACCAAAATAAACTTTTTGTTAGCAACTTTGAACGAACAATTCCAAGATGTTGTTCATGCAACATTTTGAATATTTTTGAACGGAATTTCTCTGACATAATGACTCTTCTACCTCAAAGCAAATAATTCTTGTCTATGGAAATCACCGATTGACGAGTTTGCACAGTCTTTTAAAATATTTTCATAAACATTTTAGAGAGCAATATTAAGTCTTCTGGAAACATTGCAAGTCTTCTGGAGACAATATCAAGTCTTCTAGGAGCTTTTGGAAGCAGTGTCAAGTCATTTAGAAACATTTCAAGTCTTCCGGAAGCATCCTAAGTTTTCTGGAAGCAATATTAAGTCTGTTAGAAGCAGTATCAACTCTTCTAGAACAATGTTAACTCTTCTGAAGGCAATATCAAGTATTCTGGAAGCATTGTAAGTCTTGTGAAAGCAATATCAAGTCTTCTAGATGAAGTATCAAATCTTCTAGAAGAAGTATTTACTCTTCTACAAGCATTTCAAGTCTTCTGAAATCGTTGCAAGTCTTCTAGAAGGAGTATCAAGTCTTCTAGAAGCATTTCAAATCACAAGATAGTATCAAGTCTTTTGGAATCATTGTAAGTCTTCTAGAAGGAGTGTCAAGTCTTCTAGAAGCATTTCGAGTCTTCTGGAAGCAATATCAAGTCCCTTAAAAGCAGTATCAAGAGTTCTGGAAGCATTTCAAGTTTTCTGGGAGTGTTGCAAGCAATTCGTTGGAAGCAATATCAAGTCTTCTAGAAGCAGTATCAACTCTTATAGAAGCATTTCGAGTCGAAATTAATAAAATACATCATAAATTTCTTTTATTTATATGAGAATGCTTTCCAATTTGCATTGAAATCAATCTTTACTTGTCAATGTAGTGACACAATTTCGGATTTATTCTTTTGATTGCTATATTTGGATATCACATCGCCAAAAATTAAACTAGAAGCTTAAAGATTTCCTGTTTGTACCCACTCTAGAATAGATAAGTACCCATTTTATAAATATCTACCCACCGGGTGCCCATCACTGGTAATATATATGATACTAGAACTAAATCTTCGCGAATATGAAGCGAAATCATATCATCATCCCTTAATCAAAGTCTTTAATAACTCAAAGGCATTCCTTGTTCTGACTCTATAAGGTTGGGATTTTAGAAGAGGTCGATATTGTCTGGTATTGTCATATAGATCCATCCATAACCTTCATATTGCTATATGAATTGACTCTATGAAGAGTGTATGAAGACTTTACGAAACAATTTGAAAATCTCAACTTGGTAAATTGTATCCACAAATAAAGCAATAAAAATAATTAAAATTCAAACAGGTTGAGTTCGTTGACATAAAAAAGTAAACAGAGATGGTCCCCTAGGTACTTCACTACACTCAATGAGTTTCTATTTAAAGCCATCGTTTCAATTAAAATTAATTCTTTAACGCACAAATTCGATATCGATCTCCTAATTTGAGTGTTATCAAAAAAGAAACAAACAACCGTAAATATATAACGTGTCTTCATTATAGGAAAATTTTCAGCAAATAATCATATCACGTTCCACTTGATTATCAAAGAAAACAACTTCGATAACGACACAAGATGACAAAGTATCGAACAAGAATAGTTTTTTTTAATCTTACGATTAATTATCAAGATAATATAAAGAATGAATGAAAAAGAGGAAAAATGTTTATGCCCAATCCGAAAACAAATCAATGATGTGTTTGCTTTACAATTACAATACGCGATGTTGGTCACGTTATTGAACTTTGACCCTCTTTTGCATCTTGTAAGATCCCGGGAGAGGAAAAAACCGAAGAGATCGTTCTCTTCTGTTTACTAAGTTAGATTGAGTTTGAAATTGGTAAAGAGCCATTCAAAACATTTGATAAGGTATACAAATATGTATATTTTTGATCTGGTATAGACTAGAAATTGTTGATTTATACTAGAATGTATTTTCTTGTTATTCATAATTATTCAAAAAAAAATCTTACCTTGCTCTTTTTCAATTTTTACGTCTATTGTGGTGGTACCAATAATCGAATATATCGTTGTAACGAAAATAACAACCCCAATTCGAAATAATAAGATTTTCTCGAAATGTTTTTTCCGCCCAAATTTTGTGTTATTACCAAATTCCATGTTTATGTTATTTGATTAATTTTTAATGTTTTCTTTAAATCTGATGAATACTTTCGAGTATCTATTTCGATATCCAAGGAACATGAATGACTGAAAAATATGGAAACTATTTTCAAATTTCCTTGAAGAGTCTTGAGAGAGTCTTGAATCGGATGACGAACTACTAATGAGTAAACAAATCCGAACTGCATGCAAGACTTATAAGCCTTTTTCAGATCAATGTTTATCGTTTTCGTCTGGGCACCTAGAGTCTAAACAAAATGTCCTTATCAGGTGCTGTGTGTGTCCGAATGCGTAAATATGGAAACTATATTGCCATTATCATTTTTTTTATGCGTACGCGTTTAGGCGCCAAATAGAAAAAAAAATTACGTAGTAAAAAAACGATGAGGTTTATTTATAGAACTCTATCTGATTGTTATCGTTTTAATTGGACTTAAACGTCTTGTATGTGGAATGGAAATGTTTCTATTCAACTATTTTTATATTACATTAATATTTCGATAAAATAGACAAAATGATTTGATGATTTTTTCAAAAAGTGTATCATGTAAGTTGAGTTAAAAAAAAATTGATTGAAAATCAAAATTAAATGTGTTGTATCTCAAAAAATAATTGAGATGAAAATTTGTTAATCTTTGTAACTAGTATTGCAGAATTTATAAAAATTGAAATTTATGTCTCAAGAACTAATTCAAGAATCATCATGAATCAACATGCTTTATCTAGTTTTATGAGAGAAAGATCAACTTTTAATTTCAATTAATTCGGTTATTATGATTCTTGAATATTAATTTGTTCACAAAGAAATAAAAATATTAATTTGTGTAATTAGTTAAGAAAAGTATGCAAATTCCGAAAGTTCCTAGGTCAAGTATTAGTTATACATTTAGTTAAAGAAAAATTTACAACAATCATGCATTGAATGGCAATCAAAACTAGAACTAACACTAGACTTAGTACTAGAAAGATTCAGGTTTAGCCGTGCGTCTGAAGACGTTTTTGAACTGATACTGCTTTTAGAAGAATTGATGTTGCTTCCAGAAGACTTAAAATGCTTCCAAAAGACTTGAAATGCTTCTGGAACACTTGATATTGCTTCTAGAAGACTTGAAGTGCTTTTGGAATACTTGCTACTAATTTCAGAAGAAGAATACATCTACAAATTTCTAAATGCTTTTAAAAAGCTTGATAGTGCTTCTAGAAGACTTGACATTGTCTTGTGATTTTAAATGTTTCTAGAAGACTTAATATTGCTTCCAGAAGATTTGCGATAGTTCCAGAAGACTTGAAATGCTTCTAGATGACTTGATACTGCTTCTAGAAGACTTGATATTGCTTCTAGAAGACTTGTAATGCTTCCAGAACTCATAAAGTGCTTCTAGAAGACTTGATACTGATTATAGAAGACTTAATATTGCTTCAAAAGACTTGAAATGCTTCTGGAACAGTTGATACTGCTTCTAGAAGACTTGAAGTGCTTTTAGAATACTTGCTACTAATTTCAGAAGAAGAATACTTCTACAAATTTTTAAATGCTTTTAAAAAGCTTAATAATACTTCTAGAACATTTGACATTGCCTTGTGATTTTAAATGCTTCTAGAAGACTTGATACTGCTTCTAGAAGACTTAATATTGCTTCCAGAAGACTTGCGATACTTCCAGAAGGGTTGAAGTGCTTCTAGATGACTTGATACTGCTTCTAGAATACTTGATATTGCTTCCAGAAGACTAGCAATGCCTTCAGAACTCTTAAAATGCTTCTAGAAGACTTGATACTGATTCTAGAAGACTTCATATTGCTTCCAAAAGACTTGAAATGCTTCTGGAACACTTGATACTGCTTCTAGAAGACTTGAAGTGCTTTTAGAATACTTGCTACTAATTTCAGAAGAAGAATACTTCTACAAATTTTTAAATGCTTTTAAAAAGCTTAATAATACTTCTAGAACATTTGACATTGCCTTGTGATTTTAAATGCTTCTAGAAGACTTGATACTGCTTCTAGGAGACTTAATATTGCTTCCAGAAGACTTGCAATACTTCCAGAAGGGTTGAAATGCTTCTAGATGACTCGATACTGCTTCTAGAATACTTGATATTGCTTCCAGAAGACTAGCAATGCCTTCAGAACTCTTAAAATGCTTCTAGAAGACTTGATACTGACTCTAGAAGACCTCATATTGCTTCCAAAAGACTTGAAATGCTTCTGGAACAGTTGATACTGCTTCTAGAAGACTTGAAGTGCTTTTAGAATACTTGCTACTAATTTCAGAAGAAGAATACTTCTACAAATTTTTAAATGCTTTTAAAAAGCTTAATAATACTTCTAGAACATTTGACATTGCCTTGTGATTTTAAATGCTTCTAGAAGACTTGATACTGCTTCTAGAAGACTTAATATTGCTTCCAGAAGACTTGCGATACTTCCAGAAGGGTTGAAATGCTTCTAGATAACTCGATACTGCTTCTCGAATACTTGATATTGCTTCCAGAAGATTAGCAATGCCTTCAGAACTCTTAAAATGCTTTTAGAAGACTTGATACTGATTTTAGAAGACTTCATATCGCTTCCAAAAGACGTGAAATGCTTCTGGAACAGTTGATACTGCTTCTAGAAGACTTAAAGTGCTTTTAGAATACTTGCTACTAATTTCAGAAGAAGAATACTTCTACAAATTTTTAAATGCTTTTAAAAAGCTTAATAATACTTCTAAAACATTTGACGTTGCCTTGTGATTTTAAATGCTTCTAGAAGACTTGATACTGCTTCTAGAAGACTTAATATTGCTTCCAGAAGACTTGCGATACTTCCAGAAGGGTTGAAATGCTTCTAGATGACTTGATACTGCTTCTAGAATACTTGATGTTGCTTCCAGAAGACTAGCAATGCCTTCAGAACTCTTAAAATGCTTCTAGAAGACTTGATACTGATTCTAGAAGACTTCATATTGCTTCGAAAAGACTTGAAATGCTTCTGGAACAGTTGATACTGCTTCTAGAAGACTTGAAGTGCTTTTAGAATACTTGCTACTAATTTCAGAAGAAGAATACTTCTACAAATTTTTAAATGCTTTTAAAAAGCTTAATAATACTTCTAGAACATTTGACATTGCCTTGTGATTTTAAATGCTTCTAGAAGACTTGATACTGCTTCTAGAAGACTTAATATTGCTTCCAGAAGACTTGCGATACTTCCAGAAGGGTTGAAATGCTTCTAGATAACTCGATACTGCTTCTCGAATACTTGATATTGCTTCCAGAAGATTAGCAATGCCTTCAGAACTCTTAAAATGCTTTTAGAAGACTTGATACTGATTTTAGAAGACTTCATATCGCTTCCAGAAGACGTGAAATGCTTCTGGAACAGTTGATACTGCTTCTAGAAGACTTAAAGTGCTTTTAGAATACTTGCTACTAATTTCAGAAGAAGAATACTTCTACAAATTTTTAAATGCTTTTAAAAAGCTTAATAATACTTCTAAAACATTTGACGTTGCCTTGTGATTTTAAATGCTTCTAGAAGACTTGATACTGCTTCTAGAAGACTTAATATTGCTTCCAGAAGACTTGCGATACTTCCAGAAGGGTTGAAATGCTTCTAGATGACTCGATACTGCTTCTAGAATACTTGATATTGCTTCCAGAAGACTAGCAATGCCTTCAGAACTCTTAAAATGCTTCTAGAAGACTTGATACTGATTCTAGAAGACTTCATATTGCTTCCAAAAGACTTGAAATGCTTCTGGAACAGTTGATACTGCTTCTAGAAAACTTGAAGTGCTTTTAGAATACTTGCTACTAATTTCAGAAGAAGAATACTTCTACAAATTTTTAAATGCTTTTAAAAAGCTTAATAATACTTCTAGAACATTTGACATTGCCTTGTGAATTTAAATGCTTCTAGAAGACTTGATACTGCTTCTAGAAGACTTAATATTGCTTCCAGAAGACTTGCGATACTTCCAGAAGGGTTGAAATGCTTCTAGATGACTTGATACTGCTTCCAGAAGACTAGCAATGCCTTCAGAACTCTTAAAATGCTTCTAGAAGACTTGATACTGATTCTAGAAGACTTCATATTGCCGTTAAGTTCCAAAAGACTTGAAATGCTTCTGGAACACTTGATACTGCTTCTAGAAGACTTGAAGTGCTTTTAGAATTCCTGCTACTAATTTCAGAAGAAGAATACTTCTACAGGTTTTTAAATGCTTTTAAAAAACTTGATAGTGCTATTGGAAGACTTGACATTGTCTTGTGATTTTAAATGCTTCTAGAAGACTTGATACTGCTTCTAGAAAACTTGATACTGCTTTTAGAAGACTTGATATTGTTTCCAGAAAACTTGCTATGTTTCCAGAAGACTTGATATTACCCTCTTAAATGTTTATGAAAATATTTTAAATGCTATGTAAACTCGTCAGTCGGTGATTTCCATAGACAAGAATCGTTTGCTTTGAGGTATTATGTTAGAGAAACTCCGTTCTAAAATATTCAAAATGTTGCATAAACAACATCTTGGAATTATTTGTTCAAAGTTGCTAACAAAAAGTTGTTTTGGTGGCCGAAAATTGCTAAAAGTCTAGAAAGATTAATAAGAAGATTTGATGTGTGTCAAAATGACTAAAATGCAAATCTTTCCAAAATTGGAAATAGATTGGCCAAAACCGACACTGATATTTCAAAGAGTTTATCTTGATTTTGCTTAAAATGATGGAAATGTTCTTTAACTTTAATTGATTCATTCTCAAAATGATTCGAAAGGAAGTTAATGACGACAAGGATTGCAGAAGTTGCTATAGAATATCTTCGTTCAATGTTTGCTAGATATGGTCTTCCCGAGAAATCTGATAATAAAGCTCAATTGATTTCGATGAAGTTTGAAATGGTTCTAGAAGAGTTGATATTGCTTAGAAGAAGACTTAATGTTTTCAGCAGACTTACAATGCTTCCAAAAGACTAGAAATGCTTATAGTAGATTTGATACTGTTTGTAGAAGACTTAAAATGCTTCTAGATGACTTGATATTGATTCAAGAAGACTTGCGATGCTTCCAGTAGACTTGGAATGCTTCTAGATGACTTGATGTTGCTTTTGAAGACTAGCGATACTTCCAGACGACTTGACATGGTTCTAGAAGACTTGATACCACTTCTAAAAGACTTGATATTGCTTCTAGAAGACATGCACTGAATGGCAATCAAAACTAGAACTAACACTAGACCTAGTACTAGAAAGATTCAGGTTTAGCCGTGCGTCTAAAGACGTTTTTGAATTGATACTGCTTTTAGAAGGATTGATGTTGCTTCCAGAAGACTTGTAATGCTTGTAGATGACATGATTTTGCCCTTGGAAGATTTGAAAGGCTTTCGGAAAACTTAAACAGCTTCTAAGAGACTTAATACTGCTTCTAGAAGACTCATATTACTTGCAGAAGATTTGCGATGCTTCCAGAAAGCCTAAAATGCTTCTAAAAGACTTGTTACTGCTTCTAGAAGACTTGATGTTACTTTTGAAGACTTGCAATACTTCCAGACGATTTGACATGGTTCTAGAAAACTTGATACTACTTCTAAAAGACTTGATACTGCTTCTAGAAGACTTGGTATTGCTTCCAGAAGACATGCACTGAATGGCAATCAAAACTAAAACTAACACTAGACCTAGTACTAGAAAGATTCAGGTTTAGCCATGCGTTCAGGTTTCCCTTCCTGTTAGCGTCTTTAAACATATTCCCGGGGAGTAAGTATACTCCCTAACCTCCTCGACATCCTTTCCCTCCCATATCCAGCTATCTGCTCTTCTTTTTTCCCGCTCTTAACAAAAACATCATCATCTTCGTCTTCCCTACATTCACTTCCAACTCCCTCCCTCTAAAATATCTTTCCAAAGTCTCTATCCTATGCATCTTTTTGGACTCCACCGTTCAACCTCGACTCTACTGCTTCTCTCACTTTCAAGCTTTCCACCTTCTCCCACATTTCCTGATCCACCAGTACATAGTCAATCATGGATGTCCCTCTCGCCCCAATGTAAGTATATTCTCCTTCCTCTATCTCCTCTTTATTCGCATTCAGTATCCCATCTCTCCACCCATCCCATCTCCTCCACCCATCTCAGTATTTCTGTTCCTTCTCCATTCCGCACAGTATCCTTCGATCTCCGACGTCTCCCCATATCACCACCCTTTCCTCCTCCTCATCCACTCTAGCATTGAAGTCATCTCAAAGTGCCATCTCCACCCATTCCATTTTTGTCTCTTTCATTGATTACCACAGTATCTTACCCCACATTCGTTCGTCCACTCAAGTCTCCACAAGTCAATTACTTCAAACCTCTTGACATATTCCCAGAAATGTTGTTCCTTTCCTGTCACTTCTGCCACATTCCAAAATAACATTTTCACGTCCCCCGTATTGTTTGCCGACTAGACTCTCCCCCCCCCCTCATAATTTGTCCGCCTTTCCTATCTTTCTATCCTCCTCATTCTTTGCGGGCAAACCCTGCCTTTGTGACCCTCTTCCAATTCCACCTCCCTGCAGTTAACACACTCCGGATTTCAATCGTTTTTTTCCCTGTATGCATGACCTTCCTAAGCACAGTATCCTCATCATTTGTTATTTTTGCATTTGCTCTGAATATGGGCATATCTCTGGCATCTATAGCACCTTGAGATGCCTATGAAATCCTCCACATCAAACAGCCCCATTCTCACTCTCGCCTTCACCTCCAATACATAATTGTATCTCCTCTTTTTCCTGTTTTAAATTTAATCTTTGCCCTATCCTTATATTCCTCATAACCCAATTCAAGTCTCGTTCTCTCAGGTTTTTCTCCCAGATCTGTACCATTACCTGCTATTCTTTCTTCTACTCAATTGCATCTTATCGACTTGAGTTTCCCTTCCGATAATCAAGCCCTTCATCTTTTCCAGCTTCCTAGCCCCTTCCAACCTCCCATATCTCATATTTTCTTCCATCTCCCTGTTTCTGGTTTCAAACTTTATCACTACCTCTTGCACCTTTGCAAATATCCCCAAAACCCCCTACATCGGACTCCCTGATCCTCTTTAAGTCCTTCCCTAATATCTTTTCAAACTTCATCCTCTGTTCTATCGCTGGCTCCTTTTCTTAGTCCCTTGTCCTCCCATAGGATCTAGTCTTCGAAATTTCCGACGAAACGGAAAAAGAATAAATACCCGGGTATTGAACATATCTTTTTATTCTTTTAAACATATCCATAATCAAAACTCATTACCCAAAAAATGATTTGTTAATTTTTATAACCTATTATGATATTTAATTTAAACGTAAATTTAATCTAGTTTTTATTAGACCTCATAGCGTCTATAAAGATTATAGTTCATTATATTATTATTACATATTTATATTAATTATTATCAATAATTAGCCGATTATATTAGGATTTCACTTTCCTAAAAATATTTGTGTTTTGGGATTTATCATTAATTGACGGCGTGACGAAATTCTATGTAAATGAACTTTGAGTTAAATTAAAAATGCTTCGTTTTATTTAAAATTTCTTATCTTACTGAAAATATTCTCAATGAGTTACAAATTGGTATCTTAAGCAACTCGATACGTAGTCGATTGCGTATGAAGTAAAGTTTAATGTAGTACTACGTACCAAAACCCACAAAAAAAATTATCAAAAATTAAGATTAATTAACTTGTCACAATTTTTTGCTATCGACGTATTAATCTCTTAACCTAATTAAAATTGTTGTGGGATATAAAACGTGGTTCGTATAAACAAAGTGAAAAGAAAAATTGGTTCATCATCGTTAATTGTGTCAAGTTTAAATAACAAATCATTCAAATTAATATAAAAGTTAGCAACGATTTATTTTATAAATGCGATATTTTTTTATTGTTAAAAAGATATCAATTCATTTTATCCCAATCGAACATTGACTCAACTTTTTTTAATTATACTTTTATTTGTTTGCTTTATTTATACCAATATAAATGAAAAGAGTGTTGTTTGTTTGTAAATAAGATTGTTTACGTTTTAATTTCAAAACATCGTTTTTTAATTACACATATCAAGATTATTATCAAATTAATTTAAATTAACAACAAAAAGCTTCTTTATAGGCAATCAATTATACAATTATTTATTAATTCGGTGTAGGTTTACTACAAATTAAAAATTAATTAAATTTGTTTTAAAATGATCCACATTTAGTGTATAAAATTGAATTTGTTTTCAAAGCGAATTTATCATTTAGTTTTTTTTAATAATCCAACCAGAACTAATAAAAAAAGGGGAAACGTATTCATTCAAATCGTTATTTCTATGTAAAAATTAAATAAATAACCGCCAAAACATAAATCGACCGTCCGAATTTATTTCGGTTTTTGGTCACTTTAAAAGCAAGCTGAAATTAAATTTCATTAAAATCCCATTGTGTTTTTGTTGATTGGGTTTTATTGTTTTATTAGAATTAAAACGTTGCGTTTAAATAAAAATTACGTTATGCAATAGAAAAATAAAAACTAATTCGGTTTCAATATCCAATTTTTAATTGAAAAGATCTATGACTTTTTTTGTACTTTAACTAAACAAATTGAATTTTTGGATCATCTTTAAAAGCTTTTCCTTCGACCTGTCAATCATCCTTCGAAGAAATGTTGAGTAGGTCAGTTTTGTTTACAAACATTAATTACACCGTGAAGAAATCTCCTTTGTAATAGAAAAAAGGGTCGAACCAGGTAGATTTCTTTGTACCCTAATTAAAGCGTGAAGTTTTTCTTTTGACCTGTCAATCATCCTTCGAAGGAATGTTGAGTAGGTCAGTTTTGTTTACAAACATTAATTATACCGTGAAGAAATCTCCTTTGTAATAGAAAAAAGGGTCGAACCAGGTAGATTTCTTTGTACCCTAATTAAAGCGTGAAGTTTTTCTTTTGACCTGTCAATCATCCTTCGAAGGAATGTTGAGTAGGTCAGTTTTGTTTACAAACATTAATTATACCGTGAAGAAATCTTCATTATAATAGAAAAAAGGGTCAAACCAGGTAGATTTCTTTGTACCCTAATTAAAGCGTGAAGTTTTTCTTTTGACCTGTCAATCATCCTTCGAAGGAATGTTGAGTAGGTCAGTTTTGTTTACAAACATTAATTATACCGTGAAGAAATCTTCATTATAATAGAAAAAAGGGTCAAACCAGGTAGATTTCTTTGTACCCTAATTAAAGCGTGAAGTTTTTCTTTTGACCTGTCAATCATCCTTCGAAGGAATGTTGAGTAGGTCAGTTTTGTTTACAAACATTAATTATACCGTGAAGAAATCTTCATTATAATAGAAAAAAGGGTCGAACCAGGTAGATTTCTTTGTACCCTAATTAAAGCGTGAAGTTTTTCTTTTGACCTGTCAATCATCCTTCGAAGGAATGTTGAGTAGGTCAGTTTTGTTTACAAACATTAATTATACCGTGAAGAAATCTTCATTATAATAGAAAAAAGGGTCAAACCAGGTAGATTTCTTTGTACCCTAATTAAAGCGTGAAGTTTTTCTTTTGACCTGTCAATCATCCTTCGAAGGAATGTTGAGTAGGTCAGTTTTGTTTACAAACATTAATTATACCGTGAAGAAATCTTCTTTGTAATAGAAAAAAGGGTCGAACCAGGTAGATTTCTTTGTACCCTAATTAAAGCGTGAAGCTTTTCTTTTGAGCTGTCAATCATCCTTCGAAGGAATGTTGAGTAGGTCAGTTTTGTTTACAAACATTAATTATACCGTGAAGAAATCTTCATTATAATAGAAAAAAGGGTCAAACCAGGTAGATTTCTTTGTACCCTAATTAAAGTGTGAAGTTTTTCTTTTGACCTGTCAATCATCCTTCCAAGGAATGTTGAGTAGGTCAGTTTTGTTTACAAACATTAATTATACCGTGAAGAAATCTTCTTTGTAATAGAAAAAAGGGTCGAACCAGGTAGATTTCTTTGTACCCTAATTAAAGCGTGAAGTTTTTCTTTTGACCTGTCAATCATCCTTCGAAGGAATGTTGAGTAGGTCAGTTTTGTTTACAAACATTAATTATACCGTGAAGAAATCTTCTTTGTAATAGAAAAAAGGGTCGAACCAGGTAGATTTCTTTGTACCCTAATTAAAGCGTGAAGTTTTTCTTTTGACCTGTCAATCATCCTTCGAAGGAATGTTGAGTAGGTCAGTTTTGTTTACAAACATTAATTATACCGTGAAGAAACCTCCATTGTAATCGAAAAAAAGGGTTAAAGCAGGTAGATTCTTTTTGTTCCCTAATTAAAGCGTGAAGTTTTTCTTTTGAGCTGTCAATCATCCGCCGAAAGAATGTTGAGTAGGTCAGTTTTGTTTACAAACATTAATTATACCATGAAGAAACCTCCATTGTAATAAAATAATAAAAAACAGTTTTCTTTGGAGCTGTAATTGATGTTTCGAAAACATGTTATGTTAAGTTAAGAGTTTCAAAACGATAGTCTCGACTCTGATGTTGAGGAATTTAGCATGGAGAGCGAGGAGAAGTGAGTAAGTCCTTAATCAGGTCGATGGAATTTTGAACAGAAGCAAAAGAAAATTGCAGATTCAGAAAAGCTAGATTCTTATGCACAACTTAATTGGTAAAATATTTATAACAAATATTTATACACCAATAAATGGTTTATTGTTTATAACTGAAAATATGGGTAAAGAGGGGTTGACAGGGGGATGGAGTTGGCAAAGGAGGAAAAGAGAAGGGGGAAAATATCTTGGGGAAGGAGCTGAAAGAGAGACAGCAAGGGTTAAAGCAGAGTGCGATGGGAGTGTCCTGTAGAATTGAGTAAATTATAATAGACATAGAGATCAAGATAAAGGAATTGGAGGAAAGGGTGGGCATTAAAGGTAGATGGGAGAAGTTAGAAAAGAAAATTAGGAAGAGGATGAAACAAATCAAAAGTATGGTAACAGGAAGAGAACAAAGGGGAAAGGATAAATGGCTGAATAGGAATTATGTGGGGGTAGTTGAGAAAGATAGAAAGGAAGCGAAGCAAAAATTAAGGTTATTGAAGACAAAAAGGGAGAAGGAAAATGAGACGTTTATCTTAAGGCGAAGATGTTGGAAGGGCTGAAAAGGAAGGAATGAAATCTGAAGGTGAACGCGATATGGAGGGCAAAAGGAGATAAAGTAATAGTAGATGGGGGAACGAAGCGCAATACGGATATGGTAAGGAAAGAGATAGAAGAAAGGGGAGGATGGCTTACGAGGGAGACGAAGAGGGTAAATCAAAAAATAGTGATTTTTTGTGTACTGAAGGAAATGGAAGAAGAGAAGATGATAAAATAGATCTCGGAGAAGAACGTGGAAAACATAGGATTGGGAATAGGGTATGAGGAGATTATGAGGGAGGTGAGGATAAAGTTTAAGATGGGAAAGCGAGAAATCCAGTGAACTATGTGATGGTGATGAAGGCAGGGATCAGAATGAGGTTTTCAAGAAGAAGACTTTTTATAGAGATAAAATGATGCGAACTGGAAGACTTTCGAGGTGTAACACGATGTTACAAATGCCAATGTTTCGGGCACGTGCAGACGAAATGTAAAAAATGAGTAAAAGCTGTCGCGTCAAAGAGGGGTATGAGTTAAGCGAGTGCAAAGAAAGGGGAGGTGAACCAGCGTGCACGAACGTTATGGAAGTGGGAATGAGGGGGAACATGAAGTGATTAGTAGGAAGTACCCACAAAGGGCAAAGGAATTAGAGAGATAAGATAGAATTACAGATTATGTGAAGATGAGGAAAAGTGCTCAATCATCTCCAGAAAGGAGATGGAAACGGTTAGAATAGTTTTCTGGGATATGGTGGGGATTACGAATAAAGGTGGTTAGTTCTGGGAGTATTTAAACCTTTAAATACTTTTTTTGAGATGATTTGTTTTGTCGAAACTTGAGTTGATAAGTGAGGGTTGTCGAAGATAGAGGGAAAAATTCCAGATGGATATAGATAGAATTGTGAATTTGCAGAAGAGGACGAAAGAAAAAGGTTGGAGGAGAGAAGGAACAAGCGGATGGTAAAGAGAACAATTAAATGGGGGAGGCAGACGCTACAGATAGTAACTATCTACAGTAGGGTAATGAAGGAAACGTTAAAACTATACAAGGAGTTGTAAGGAGAAGGAACTGAGCGATGCTTAATGATAGGGGTTGTTTTCAATGCATGAATAGAGGGATGGGGGGGCTAGAGGGAACACGATAGTCAAAGGTTAAGGTACAAAACGGCGAGAGAACAGAATTGTTAAGATGTGTGGCAGAGATGCGGTGGGATATTCTATATTTATTTTTATTACAATCTACTCTAGGACAGACCAATAATTAATTTTTCTTTAATCTAAAACACTAATTACAAAGGAAAACTTTTTCTACCACTTTATTAAATCGAAAGGTTTTTTTATCAGCCTTCTTATTCCTACGTTGGTTAGGAGCTGAATCGCCTCGGCATTCAATCTATTTGTCCAGGCTTCGAGTTTATTTATTGCAGTTTAGAGTTTACTTGCTATTTCTTGATTACGTTCACCAATAGTCAAGATGGCACTGTCAAAAGTGGCGATTGCTATGTTATCATTCAGCTTAGGAAAATTACAGGAATATAGAAGGTAAAGAGGAAGACACAGAACACCGTCCTGCGGCACTCCAATCCCGATTTCCTAGAGATCCGAACAGACCTCATCTTGCCTTACCCTAAAATACCTTCCAGTTAAATAGAACGTTAAAATCTGTGAATATTGGATAGGATTAGTAGTAGTCTCAGTTTGAATGCAGAACAAATCTTTTCATCCTCCAATGCCTTCTCAATGATATTTGTTATCCTCTGCACTTGATCTAGTCGAGTGATTGTTTCTAAATCCAAACTAGTGATCAGGGATTAACTGATATTGGTCTACATGAGAACCTATAATTTTGAAGTCATAGCTATTTCTGCGATCTTCCACAATTTGAATACGTATTGTAACCTAATTGATGCATTTATCAGATTAGTCAATTTCAGAACTGCTATTTTAACAGTTGCCCTTTTATTAGTTCAAAAGCCGGAGTTTTTTTTTTAACTCAGATTGGTTTTAATTTCGTTCATCGACTCTGAAGGGGAGGGATGTGGAATAGGCAGCACTTCTCCTGAGTTCGTATGATCCAATGTTTCAGTCTCTTCTGTGTCATGCGGCTCAAAGAGTTTTGCTTGGTCTGCTTTTTTCAAACAGTTTTTTTTCTTTGCCAAGTGTTCATCGAAGCATTTCACTTTCTGTTCTGGACTTCTGGCCCAGTCGCCATTTTCAGTTCTGATTATTGGTATCTGCATAATAGGTCTTTTTATTTCTTTAGTTGCTTTCCAGAGCCCAGGTGCACCCAGGTGAACTCTAACTGCCTCTTCCTTTATTTTTTTGATTTTTCTTCGATGTTTTTATGTTAGATTATTTAGGCACCTTTTTGTACCTTCCAGTGGTAAACTTGTTTGAAACTTTGTTCTTAGACTTCTTTTTTTTAAGATGAAGTTTCTAATCTCCTTAAAGTAGTTATTTCATTTCAAGGGCTTTTTAATTTCTGGAGTGTTCTCCCATGCTGCACGTTGAATTTTTTTTATAAAGGTCTCTAGCTCTATATCCAGCTCTTCCTTTATTTTAATTTTTACATTTAAGACTGTTTTTTCATCAAGGTATTGTTTGCTGCTTGTGGGAGATTCTGAATGGGAATATGGAGGAAGTACAGCTTGCAATACTAGGATCGCGGGATACCAAAAACTGGGATCCCGAACAATTTTTGTCCGATACTAAAAACCGGTATTGATTGCAAAATATAGGTATTTCATGATTAGTATTATTATTAACCTAAACACAAAAAATCTTGGAATTATAGCTCAACCCAGCCTAATCTTTTTTTTTAGGGAGATCGGGGAAATCTGTGATCAGACACATATCGGGTTGATGTTCATCATTGGATTACCGCCCGACTAAACTAAACACCCCTTTCCTCATCCATACACGATCATCGGAAATACTCTTAACCATCGATTTATATTAACCATTTGATATTATCCCATTTTCGTCCTGTTTTCGACCTTTCTCTTCTCGAGCTTCACACGTTCATCTACCAACAAAAAACATCCTCTTTCCTTTCTTTTTAATGCATCTCGATCTCCACTTCCATTCAATCCGCATTCACCTTCACGTCCCACCTCGCCACGGAATCCATAAAAACAAATTCTCAGTCTATCGCCAGACCCTCTTCCTTCCATTTTCTCACATCAACAAGAAAGTAGCTGGCCCATCCCTTATACTCTCTTCATCTTCCCAGAACCATCTGGTAAGGACCCTCTCCCATACCAGAAAGTCAAGTGGTGGCAGCCCGTTATTGCCCCGACAGCATCCGTGGCTACCGTCCTGTACGCTGAGGTAACTAGAATTGCGTATTTTCTGTCAATTCTTTGTAACATTGCAACGTATTTGTTTTTCTTTAAAATTTTACTCCATACCGGTGCTGCGTATAACACTACTGAACTTATTGTAGTGGACAATATAGCACCTAGGCCCCAACGGGTCCCTTGTACATCCTTCCTACACTCTCTCCGGCTACATCAACCAGCCTAAGGAATTTCCGAAGGCTAGGATACAACTCAGAGGTGTGTTCCTGATGCCATCTGTGCTCGGCCATTCCTCTCCAAAGTCTCTCATTCTGAGGTCTTGTAGAGTGGGGCATTCACACAAGATGTGTCGAACAGTCTCCTCGCTCTCTTGACAAAAGCGACAGAGGGGATTAGTAGCAAGCTTAAGGTTGTAGAGATGCTTGTTTACCTTACAGTGACCCGTGATGAGTCCCGTTAAAATACGTAGGGCGCTTCTACCGAGTCTTACGAAGGACAAGGTTGTCTTTGCTGAAGGATAACGCAACAGTTCTTTAGACAAATAGCAGCCCTTTGTCCTATCCCACCAGTCTGTGAATTTCCTGTGGGTGAAATCTTTAATAAGCTCAATTTGAGTTGATTAACGGTTCAGGTGAACAGATAGCTCGCTTGGCAGCTCTTTTGGCAAGCCTATCAGCGTGCTTATTACCTGCACAGATCGAGTGTCCTTTTATCCATTGAAGTGAAACACAGTTGTGTGCTGCGGCCTTCTCCAATGTTAGGTGACAGTCCATGGTAAGTCCTGAGGTAATAGTTACTCTACTCAGGGCTGAAATGGATCCTCTACTGTCAGTATAAATTGTGAAAGTCTTACCTTGCAAGTTGGATCTGACAATAAAGTCAGCGGCAAGTAGAATGGCGATTAATTCTGCCTGTATGACGGTGGTACCTTTACCTAAAGGAGTAGATATGTGGAGTTGGAGATCGTACGAGAAAACTCCAGCTCCAGCTCCTTCCCGACTAACTGAACCATCAGTGTAGATTTTGTTACTTTTATTTACTTCTACTTCTGTGGAACTTGGGTAGGTGAGATAACTCTTAGTAAAAATGTGTTGTAGGGGTATGAAGTCCGTCTTACGTTCCAGAATTGGCGAGTAACCGACCATTTCATTCCAGAGTACGGCATTTTTACTGTTTCTCTCACCCATAAAGATTCCTGCTGTACGCAGTCGAAACATGGTCACCAGTGCCACTTCTTGTATGAACAAATGAAGTGGCGGTAGGTTCAACATATTTTCCATGTCGAAGCTTTCTCCCAAGTATTTAATTGAACTTATGTTTGTTACTTTTACCTGTCCAACCATTATTGTCGGTTATGGTTGTATAACACAACTTAACCCAACTCAGGCCAATCCAACTCATTGGCATGATGAACAGTCTGTTTGGCATAATTTCTAACAAAAAGAAAATAATATGTATTGTAAGTTCTACTATTGGTCTTTAAACATATTTAACAATCATTCGTGGTCGTATTTCTAAAACATATAGACTCATGTGATATATGACTCACTCACTTCTTTTTTTTCGTCCCATTCAGCCTTGTTTGGAGAGTTTCAATTTTTTCATCTTCAACTTTTCCTCACTCACATTTCTTATCTGTTTGTTATAAAACTTGCCTTATACATACATAGCATTAAGAAAACAACATCATCGAACTTCAATATTTTCTATTGAAATCCAAATGCATCTTCCGTGCATTATAAAATCGCAGTTGATTCTTCATCTTAATTTCAATGAAATGTTCTTAGAAATCCAATAAATAATCAATCAGCCACTTTAAAACACTCACTATACTAGCCTAATCACTAAAAAAATAAAAATGGCGCAAAGTGTGTAGAGGTGCTTTGGCATCGGTGCGTTTCGACTGTGGTTTTTCATGTGCAAACTATTAAATATTACTTTCTTCTGACGGGCGTTGGTCTTGCAAGCTTACTGTAGTGATTTATGATCGGTTATTTGAAGTAATTTACTATTTAATCAATTAATAATATTTAACTTGTATATTTTGTGACCTTGGCTTTCGCCTCTTGAGTTGTTGTGATGGAGAAAACTGGTTCCGTGGCGGTCGACACCCTCGAGTAGGAATTTCTCGCGAGGATGAGCGTGTTTGAGGCTCGCCTTCAGTCGGCGCTGGATGGTGGTGACGGGGGTACGGTTACATTGGAGAGGCTTCAGGCGGATTTCGTAGAGTTTCGGCGTCGGACCATCGACTGCTTGAGGGAGGTTCGTTCAGTTATCGACGGCTTGGATGAAAGGGTTGACGATCTTGAAATGTATTCCCGACGGAATTGTCTGTTAATTCATGGTATTCCGGAGGATGTAAACGAAAAAACCGACGATGTCGTGATTTCCTTCCTTAATGAACAACTGCAGATTAAAGATGTCAATATTGGGGCTGGTATGCTGGACCGTAGTCACCGCCTTGGTCCTCCGAGGCGACTGGATGTGACTGGCTCTGAGTCGCTGCCGCATCCTCGCCCCATTATAGTTAAATTTCTAACCTATAATCTTCGAAACCTAATTTGGAACAGTAAGAAGCAGCTGAAAGGAAAGCCTTATTTTATATCTGAGTCTCTTACGACTCGCCGTCTTCGCCTCTACTTGAAGGCTAAGGCTGTCGTTGGTCCTCGTAATGCTTGGACGTCCGATGGACGGGTATTTGACGGCCTGTCAAAGGGCAAAAAGAAGATTATTCGAAGGATGTCCGATCTTGATGACGGCGGTCCCCCCCAGCAGTCGCGTAGGATTAATACCCGGAGTCAGGCTACCAGATCGGAATAACTTATGTTGCTTGTACTGTTTCGGTTTTTTTTTCTCCTCATTTTTCTTTCGCGCTTTATTATTATTATTTTTGTTTTGTTAGAATTAGTTTGCTTTATTATGTATGATATACATTTTTGTACTTTTTTTTTTCTCTGTTAGAGAAGGTTGAATTGCTCCGTTCTGCCACTGTATTGTCTGTTATTGGCTGGTTTTTGAGCAACCCGGTCGGCAGTTGCGTGTGTCGCAGAGGCGAGGAGTAAATTGTAATCTACTCTTTTTCTATTGTTATTATACTACTGCTTTTCTTTTCTTTCCTTCCCTCTTTGATTTACTTTTCGCCGTTGTCTTACTTTTCGTCTACTAACTATTACTTTTTATGATGAATACAAGCTGTACTTCCTGTTCATCGTCCTCTAGTGACTCATCTCCTGATTCCCGCAATTCAGCTTCTTTTAACTCACTTCGGGATAACATGGGTGAGATTACTGATGGCAGTCTTGATGCTCTCTTGGGTGCACCTCTAACTGACCTCTTCCGTGGCCTATGTCATTTTATTTCGGTTTGCCACATAAACGCGCAAAGTCTCTGGGCCCATTTCGATGATTTTGTAGTCACATTTGAGTCACATATTTTTGACATCATCATGATTAGTGAGACATGGCTCAAACCCTCCCTTCCTTCGTCGTTATTATCGCTCCCAAATTATCGCCTACTGAGAAATGACCGGGAATATTCACGGGGTGGAGGCGTTGCGTTGTTTGTTCGCGACCATTTCAACATCAATATTATTGCTTCATCTGATGGGTCACAACAAAACGCAGAGTATCTTCTTACTGAGATAACGTTAGCTAGCAGCCGCATGCTTTTGAGCACGTTTTATTGTCCACCGAACCTTCATTATTTTGATCAGTTGGAGGATGTACTGGAGAGGCACACTCTTAATTATGATACTACTCTTCTTATGGGCGACTTCAACACTTGTCTCTTAAGAAACGATCTGCGCTGTGAAAAACTTAAATTCATCACCTCTTCTCTCAATCTTTCTATTTTAGCGACACAACCCACATACCATTTACCAACATCTCAGTCGATGTTGGACCTTATTTTAACGTCCTCTCCAGACAACATACTTTCTCATGGTCAGATTCCAGCGTGTCAGTTCTCCAACCACGACTTAATTTATTGTGCACTTGAGATTGGACGTTGTGTGATACCTAGACGTTCTATTCCGACTCGAAACTACAGTGGAATCAACAGCGAGTCATTGATGTCTGATGCTTCGATGATCGATTGGTTTAAATTATACCGCATGTCGGATATCAACGAAAAGGTTAACTACTTCAATACGCAACTCAGGGAATTGTATGATTGTCATGCCCCTTTGCTTCCACGCAAAACAAAGCACTTACCTGCGCCCTGGCTCAATGGTGAGGTTAAAGATCTTATGCGCAGACGCAATGCTGCAAAAACTCTTCTTCGAAGACATCCATCCAATGCTAACTGGGAAACCTACCGTACCTTGCGTAACCGCTGCAACCACCGTTGTAAGAACTTAAAAAAATTGTATATTTATCGGAAATTGTCTTATGCTACCCCTAACACTTTCTGGAAAACTATGCGTTCGCTTGGTGTGGTTGAATCACCTTCTTATCATGGTGGTTTTGATTGTGATTCCCTCGTCAATTATTTTGCCGAACCTCCCATTACTCTCGATGACTCAGTTAAGGCATCAACTATTACCGCTATTATTGCCTCTGCTAATGTCAATTCCAAATTTTCCTTGGAGCTGTTTGACGAGCTTCAAATCCGCCAGGCTCTCAGTCATTCTAAGTCCACTAGTGTTGGTGCTGATGGTGTCAGCATTAAGCAGCTCCTTCCTATTTTGGATGTAATCATTCCTCCATTGAGACATCGACCTTCCCCTCTATTTGGAAACTAGCTTACGTTGTACCCATACCTAAACTTAAATGTCCCACTTGTCTGAGTGATTTTCGTCCTATATCCATTATTTCTGTAATTTCTAAAGCACTAGAGCGCTTGGTATATATGCAGATGCAGCAGTATTTTGATGAGCATAAAATTATCACTGATTTTCAATCAGGTTTTCGGCCAGGCCATAGCACGACATCGGCGCTCATCAAGATTACTGATGATATTAGACGTGGTTGTGATGATCGGCGTTTGACCTTATTGGTCTTGCTCGATTTCAGCAAGGCATTTGATTCTGTTGATCATGGTTTGTTGGTGGCAATTCTTTCTTCTGTGGGTTTTTCGTCGAGCTGTCTCGCGTGGTGCGAACTGTGGTGTGCCCCAGGGCAGTGTTTTGGGTCCACTCCTATTTTCAGTATTTATAAACTCCATTTCTAAAATAATTAAGTGCAACTTTCACCTATATGCAGATGACCTCCAAATTTATACAACTGCAGCTGTAGATGCACTTCCAGCAGCGGTGATGCGGCTTAATAGGGATCTTGCTAGCGTTCTGGACTGGTCTAGATGCCATGGCTTGGGTTTAAATGTGGCAAAGACTCAGGCTATTGCTTTTGGATCAAGGCCTCTGGTAACAAAATTTTACTCCCTTAACAATACCTATTTGTCACTTGACGGTAATATTATACAATTCTCTCGAACTGTTAAAAACTTGGGTGTGATGATTCTGCATTGTCCTGGCAACCCCAGATTCAGTCTATCTGTAGGAAGGTCTATTTCTGTTTCTACTCCCTACGCAAGCTTGGTTGTTTCCTTCCACCTACTGTTCGTCGTAACCTTTGTTACTCTTTAATTCTTCCCCATTTGGACTATGCCGATACCGTATACCCGGACCTTTCGATTGGTCTTCGTAACAAATTAGAGAGGTTACAAAATAATTGTGTGCGCTTTATCTTCGATCTGAGAAAATGTGAGCATGTTACACCTTATCGTAATCACCTCGAAATGCTTACCGTTGAGAACCGTAGATCTTTCCGTATACTAACTACCTTATACAAGATTCTTTCTTCTCAGTCTCCAATCTATCTGTTCACTACATTTGAGTTCATGGCCTCTCGCGGTCTTCCTACTAGAGCACAATCTGGTGTCTCACTCATGTTTCCGATTCATCGTACCGAAATATATCACGGGTCATACACAGTGCAAGCTATAACTCTCTGGAATAACTTACCCACTGAGTTGCGGGAAGCCCGTAGTTTTTCTGTATTCAGAGCATCGCTTAAAGATCGCTTGTTGTCACAACAGTTGTCTCAGACTGTTTCCTGATTTAATCTGCCTCTTCTCTTTCCGTTCTCAGCTGACAGCTTTATTTCTTCTTCTCCAATCATTTTTTTTTGTTTAATAATAATAATAATAATAATAATAATAATAATAATAATAAACTTTATTGCCAACCCACATAGCAAATTACAAAAGTAATAAATCAATATAAAACCCAAAAATAAAAAACATCAAACACAATAATTACTTAAAGAGATAAATCTATTTTACATAGTGCGTAAGCAATTCACGAGGCGGAGATTCAGGAAAAAAATCCTGTTCTTCCATCTGGACCTCGATAATAAAAAGAGTTATTACATTAAAAATTATGAACATGCAAACACGAAACAAAAAAAAAAAAAAACAAATATATTGAATTGAATATAAATGTTAATTATATGTAAATTTAAATTACTGAACAACTAACTAACTAAAACATCATTCCGCGACATGCGCAACGCAACTCGATATCGGGATTCCTTGCATCAGATAAGTATTCTGACATCTGAATAATCTCTCAAATAACCGAGACCTGAACGTCGACACACTTAACTTTCTATCAGCCATCGAAACGAGATTATAGGATTTGTAAACATGGTATGAGAAAGATCTCTCAAACAAACTGGTCCGATGGAGAGGTGGAGAAATAAAGAAAACAGCCCTAGTCAATCGATCATGAACGTCTCGTCTGAACTTAATTTTTCTATATAAATAACTTGGAGTTTTGCTCAAAATCAGTTTATGATAAACCACCAATGTCTGTAGCACTCTTCTGTTCCTCATGGATAACCACCCAGCGTCAACCAACTTATGAGATATCTTATCATATTTTCGTATGCCATAAATAAAACGTAGACAGCAGTTTTGAACTTTTTGAATCCTGTTAGAATCAAAAGCAGTTAACGCCGGATGGTACACAGGAACCATGTAATTAAATTGAGACAAAACAAGAGAATCACATAGCATCCTCTTAACATCTATTGGCAAGTATGACCTATGTGGAAAAAGCAATCTGAGAGCGAAATAAGCGTTCCTAATGTATTTACTGACCTGAGACGAAAATCTAAAAGAACCGTCAATTTCCAGACCAAGCCCCTTGTGACTATCAACTATAGGCAACTTCGTATTATCCATGACAATATCAAAAGACCCAGCTATACCTGAAGTAAATTTTGTATTCCCGAAGATCATCACCGCTGATTTATCAGGATTAATCTTGAGACTGTGTGCAGTGGATGCCCTATAAACACAATCAAGATCAGTATTGATGCGCAGAACAGCTTCCCGCCATTCACAGGGAAGAAAGGAGTGAACCAACTGCGTATCATCCGCATAAACATACCGTGTGCAATGTCGAATTCGATCAAAAAGATGAGCTGTATAAATGGAAAACAAAATTGGTCCAAGAATAGATCCCTGCGGAACCCCTGAGGTAATCTCCCGTTGTCTGGATACCACCCCATCAATAACAACCGACTGTGATCTACCATTCAAATATGCACCCACCAAGTTTAGAGCAGTCGTATCCAATCCAATTGCCGAAAGAATCGACAAAAGAATGGAATAATTCACAGTGTCAAATGCACGACTAAAATCTAACACAGTAAGAACAGCAACATTACCCTGATCAACAGCAGCAATCAACTCATCCACAAGAGCCATCATTGAAGTAGTAGTACTAAAACCCATTCTGAAACCAGATTGAAATTCTGGAAGTATATTAAAATTATTCAGATATTCTACAAGTTGTTGTTTTAATATCTTCTCCAGGATCTTTGAAAAGGCTGGCAATAAACTGACTGGTCTCAGATGACTAAAACTGGTGGGATTTTGATTTTTAGGAATAGGTTTAATTAGAGCATGTTTCCAAATGTCTGGAAACCACCCCTCAGCAATACAAACATTCACTATATGCGTAATATAAGGCAAAACAACTGGACAGGCAAGCTTAATCATATCAGCGCTAATACCATCACTACCTTCAGAACATGACTTTAAGTCATACACAAGTTTCTCCACCGTTGAAGGACAAACAGTCGAAAATTTAAAAGCGCCTCCATTATTAGGCAAATTATTATAAAAATCCACCACTGATTGATCCAAAGGCATTAAACCAAGAATATCAGAGATACTATTCAAAAAGTAATCATTCAAATCATTAACATTTTTCAAACCATCTGGGATACCACATACTGACTCCTTTTTCAAACTAAGTGCCCTCAACTTAGACCACATTTGTTTTTTGTCACGCATATTACCAATATGACGAAAATAAGCCCGCTTCTCTGCCCTTACAGTAAGTGTCGTTAAGTTTCGGAGAGACTTATAGTAGTCCCACTTAGCAGAGGTCTGAATCCTCTTAAAGTCCGCCTTCGCCTTATCACGCAAAGAAATCATAAACTTTAAGTTGTCCGTGAGCCAAGGGGGTCGCATCCTATTATTTCTCCTTCTAGTCACCACCGGTGAAAAAAGATTAAAAGCAAAAAGAATGCTGTCATTAAAAAATGAAAGCTTCTCATTAATATCCTCAATAAAAAAAAATATGATTGAAAGAAATTTGTTTTAAAAACTCTCTAAAACCCTTTACATCAATCGACCCCAAATTTCTTCCAACTCCAAAAGAATCTGTGGAAAAAGACCTAACTAATGATAACTCACAAAAGATAATATCATGATCAGAAATCTGAGAAGCCAGAACCCCCGAATGTTTGACATCCACCGCACAGAAGGCAAAAACAAGATCAATTAGTTTGGACGAAGTACGAGTAACTCTAGTTGGCTCACAAATCAACTGTCTAGCATCAAAAGATGAAAAAAGCGTCTTCAAAGCTGACTTGTTTACATTTTGAGCGTCAAGAAAATCAATGTTAAAGTCACCACAGACTATAATCTCATCGCTAAGGGGTAGACACAGAGATACAGCTTCCTCAAGTTCATCCAGAAAAGCACTACACGGAAAATTGGGAGAACGATAAACTACGCCCAAAATAATTTTACGTTTATTCACTCTGAAAAGTAACCATAGTTGTTCAATATTACGAGATCTCTCAATTATAGTGTATTTAAATGTATTTCTAACATAAAAGCACACACCACCGCCCCTACCAATTCGGTCCACCCTTTCCAAATTATACCCATCAATCGACAACGATCCGTCCGGAATATCAGACGACAACCAGGTCTCAGTTAATGCAAATACATCAAAATTCTGATGTCTGATAAGATTATAAAATTGATTAAACTTAGGGACTAAGGATCTGATGTTTAAGTGAGCAAACCTAAAAAAGCCACTCATAGCCCCGATAATCACGTCGCATCACGCATCCTAAAACAAAAAAATAGTACACAAATTTACAAATTAAAAAAAGAAAAAAAACAAACAAAAAAAAAATATAGAATACAACAAAAATTCACAATAAAAAAAAAAAAAAACAAAAATTATTTCTAAAATCCGAAAAAGCAAACGCAGCCAACGGCATCCGCAACAAATAAACTACAAGTAAGATTTATCACGCATTGAACTAATTTTTTTAATTTCATCACCCTTTTTATAAAAAATATTACAATTCTCCGTAAATACATTTTTAGGGCCCAATTTTTCAACCAAATGCTTCACCACGCCAGCCCGCTCACGCGTCAAATCTTCCCGAATAACAAGTTTCGTGCCTTTGAGTTTAGTTTTGGCTCTATAAATAGAGTTACGCACAGATCTCCGACAGAACTTGACAATAACAGGTCTCGGCATTTTATCAGCCACCGCAGTAGCCCCTAAACGATGACAACAATCCACATCCTCCAATTTTAGGTCTATATTAAGTTTCTGCTTACAAATATTCACAAGTACCTCTGGAAGATCTTCCTTGGGTTTCTCCACAACGCCAAACAAACGTAGGTTGTTCCTACGGGAATATTGTTCGTGTTCCTCCAAAAGAAAAACATTTTTTGAGACTTGCTGTTCTAAAGTTGAAACCCAGACCTCCAGGGCAACAACTTTCTGTCTCTCTTGTTCATGTTCCTCCAAGAGAAAAACATTCTTTGAAACTTGTTCTTCAAAAGCCGACACACGGGCCTCCAGAGCAACCACCCTCTGTCTCTCTTCCTCCAACTGGTCTTTAAAGATGTCAATCACACGGTCTTTTAATTTTTCAATAAACTTATCCAGCAAAATATCGCTGGACAATACCTTTTCAACAACTCTTGCAACCATAGCATCATCCTCCTTATTACCAGCCCGCGTAGAAATACCCTTAGACATCTTTCACAGCTCAATACACGTGAAAAATTAACTCACTATAAGCGGATTACCGGAATACACGTCTAACAATAAGCTGTACAAGCGCACATCGCGGAATTTCGTTTATTTCGAGTCTTTCCTTCTTGTTCTTGCGTACTCTTTTTCTAATACTTTATACATAAATTTATTATTTTTTTTTACTTATATTCGCCAAATCAATTTATTTTTTTTTTTAACATACATTGCTGATTGGGTCGTTTTGAAAACATCGCCTCTGGCGATAAATCGACCTTTTGTTAACCTTGTACCAATGTTAAGGAATGATGTGTACATTTTTCTTTTTTTTAATTGTATATCTTGGTGGCAATAAATTGTATTGTATTGTATTGTATTGTATTGTAAAGTGTCCATATGATAACCCTTCATTATTTTAGGATACAACCATACTTAAAGAACTAAGTATACAATTTTTAAAATTCACATTCATTGAAATAGAAATCCTGATCAGTTAGATATAAGTAGTAATATACGTATTTCAATAGAAAGCATTAACAGGAATAAGAATGATTAGTATTACTTAGTGTGTGTTAAATTAGATTGAAATAGATTTGTCTAAAATTAGCATGGTGGGCAATGCATAATATAAAAATGAAATAAACACTTTTCTTTTCAGTTTCATTTCCACCAATTGTACACACTTGTACACACTTCAAACAAAGAATTGATTTCGATTACCATTTTCCGCAAAACATTTAGTTTAAAAAAAGAATAATGTTATTATGTAGTAATAGTAATAGTTGAATATCAGTATTATTTAAACATGTTCATAACAAATTTGTGAAAATTTAAAAAGAGAAGTAGTTTAGAATTAAACAAAACTGTACCTACCAAAAAATTATAATGATTGTTGAATTCCAAACATGATTGTATAGTGAAGAAAAAAATGTTGAGTTGGTAAACTGTATAAAAAAAATTGATAACAAACTTATCACAAATGTCACCGATAAATATGGTTAAAAGTTAAAGTTTGACAGATCTTTGAACGAAAGTCACCGCAACAATAATGTAGAAAAAACCTGCACAAGAGAGAGACTGACGACAACGGAGATTCAAACAGTAGCAATTTATGGGAGAGAGGAGAGAATATAATAGTAAAGTGCCCGATATTGTTGTCCACTATGACCGTGTAGGCAGTAGGGAGCAAATAGTTGTTGGGTTCAGTGAGTGCTCTGCTCGGTCTCATTATTATTTTGGGATAATATGGACTTCGAAACACTTGCCGCAGGTAAATTTTCAAAAAAAATCTTTATTACCTTAAAATTCGGATGCGCAATTCGGATTATGCCAGAAAAGAAAATTGCTTTACCGGAAAAATTGGTTGCGCGCGCGCGTCTACGTCCGCGGTCCTTCTTAAACACGCTAAATTGCTGCTTTAAATGCCCCGGCTCTAAGTGAATGATTGTCATCCGGAACGGTGAAGAAAGACTTTATAGCGGCTGACGACGCCATCGCGTCCGAAAATCTCGCAATTTTTATCTGCTCGTATACGTGGATTTGATTACTCCCAAAATACCACTTGACAATATTATTGGTTGTTGATTTGCTTCCGGCCAAATTATACGTTTATCTAATTCATTTCATTTAAGTCAGTAATCATTAATTTCTCATACACAATCTTTATATAAAAAGTAAATCATTGATGAAGAAAATATGAAACATTTTTATGAAGCTTTTCGTAATTAATCGGTTTAAAGTATTAACCAATAAGTATTTGGACTTCACCTTGTTATAGAGAACATTGGCTTTATTTGAATATTACGTAGAGTTGTCTGATTTTGAGGGAGGTGTATCAAAACAGAAATTTTTAAGCATCACACTCAACTTGTTAAGAGACCATCATTCCTATGAATCCACAACTTTACGACTATTCCAAAGTTTGAATGATGATATCGATTTTGACTTTTGATCCCAAATTCGTAAAAAGAACTTGTAGAATTTTTCGAGAAGTCATCTTACAGAATTTATGAAATGCGACCAAATGATAGTTGAATAGGAATTGAGGAAAACTTTTCTATTATATGTGCCCAATTATTAATTACTCAATTGCTGATTAGTGATTATTAACCAGAACAATTCTTCAATGCTAACATTTTTTAACGAAACATTTCGTTGGCGTAAAAATAACAATAATTGCCTACCAAAAGCTCATCTATTATCATTTTCATCCATAAATGTATCTCTATCTGAGCTTACTACTACGCAATAAAGCTTTAGCTTAATCTTTAACTCATTTCAATGATAACTAAAGTTGATTATAATATGTTTAGAATCATAAACATAGCAAACATTTTCGTCATTAATACTTAGATATTGATAATATACTTAAATTTACTCACCAGTTTTTTTCTATCTTCATCTTCTTCATCTTTCTTCTCTCCACCATGCTCTTATCATGATGTTGGGAGATGGCCTCGAATCAATTTTTCCCCTCCTCCGCATGGTCTTCCGTTATCTGCACTTAATTTCCATCAGTCCTTCTTCCTGAGTAGGAACAGCACCTTTTTTATTATCCATTATCATTTTATTAACATTTCGCACTCAAAATCATTAAATACACTGTGTTAATAGTTCATTTTTGGTTTAATGATTTTCTCACCGCTACTCGAGGAACTAATTGATTTTTAAGGTTGTTAAGTGATTAAAATTCTTCAATTTGTCGCAATATTTATGTTTGGTCTCACGAAATTTTAATTAACTTAAATAGTTTCGTTCAATAATTTGCTTGAAAAAAATATCTTTGACGTTTATGTATTGACGTTGAATTTTGTTACTGCCAACGTCGAAAAAATGAAAATTACTACGTAATAAAATTGAAGTAATTAATTGAATTATTTCGTGTTATTAATTAATTAATTTCGATTTAAGTCAATATTTGTAATGAAAAAATCCAAATTGATGTATTTATTAATAAAATTGATTTTAGCTTTTAAAGTTTCAAACTTTGAAATGTCACTAAATCTTATATATTGTCCTGCTTAATTACGATTTTAAGTTATTTTATTAAAAAAATAAGTAAATGTATGTTAAATGCACTTATATAAGGACTTAAATAAAAGAATATGATTATTAAATGAAGGAATATAATCGTATTAATATTATGAATGAAAAATCAACTTTCAATTTAATTCTTTTTTTTTCAGTCCACATCTTTTAATGTACATAATTACCTAAAGTATATTTAGTTTAAAATCGTATTCAAGCAGGAATTAATTTTAATTTATAATTTTTTGTTTAAAATTAAAAAAAAATAATAATTTTAAGATTTAGTGACATTTCAAAATTTTACAGTTTAAAATCAATTTTATTAATAGATATATCAAATTTGATTATCTTGTTTCAAATATTTACGAAAAATATTAATTAATTAATTAAAAACATGAAATAATATGTTTAATTACTTAAATTTTATTACGTAGTAAATTAATTTTTCGAGGTTGGCAGTAAAAAAGAACCAACGTCAGCACAGAAATGTCGAAGATTTTTTAAACGTTATTTTTTACTTAAAATAATCAAAAACGAATCGATTTTATCAAAAAAATAGGAAAACGTAAGTTAAATTTATTTATTTAATAACTTTATTTAGTTCAAAATATAATCGTATTAATATTATATAAGAAATTAATTTTGAGGTTATGTTTACGTTTTAATTTTTTTTTCTTTTAGCCCAAATTCTATAATATACGTAATTACTTAACGTATACTTGGTTCAAAATCGTATTTAAGCAGGAATTAACTTTAATTTATCATTTTTAGTTTAAATTAAAAAAATATTTTAAGATTTAATGACATTTCAAAATTTTTCAATTTAAAATCAATTTTATTAATAGATATATCAAATTTGAGTTTCTCGTTTCAAATATTTACGAAAAATATTAATTAATTTATTAAAAACATGAAATAATTCGATTAATTACTTAAATTTTGTTACTTAGTAAATTAATTTTTCGAGGTTGGCAGTAAAAAAGAACCAACGTCAGCACAGAAATGTCGAAGATTTTTTAAACGTTATTTTTTACTTAAAATAATCAAAAACGAATCGATTTTATCAAAAAAAATAGGAAAACGTAAGATAAATTTATTTATTTAATAACTTTGTTTAGTTCAAAATATAATCGTATTAATATTATATAAGAAATTAATGTTGGGGTTATGTTTACGTTTTAATTTTTTTTTCTTTTAGCCCAAATTCTATAATATACGTAATTACTTAACGTATACTTGGTTCAAAATCGTATTTAAGCAGGAATTAACTTTAATTTATCATTTTTAGTTTAAATTAAAAAAATATTTTAAGATTTAATGACATTTCAAAATTTTTCAATTTAAAATCAATTTTATTAATAGATATATCAAATTTGAGTTTCTCGTTTCAAATATTTACGAAAAATATTAATTAATTTATTAAAAACATGAAATAATTCGATTAATTACTTAAATTTTGTTACTTAGTAAATTAATTTTTCGAGGTTGGCAGTAAAAAAGAACCAACGTCAGCACAGAAATGTCGAAGATTTTTTAAACGTTATTTTTTACTTAAAATAATCAAAAACGAATCGATTTTATCAAAAAAATAGGAAAACGTAAGTTAAATTTATTTATTTAATAACTTTATTTAGTTCAAAATATAATCGTATTAATATTATATAAGAAATTAATTTTGAGGTTATGTTTACGTTTTAATTTTTTTTTCTTTTAGCCCAAATTCTATAATATACGTAATTACTTAACGTATACTTGGTTCAAAATCGTATTTAAGCAGGAATTAACTTTAATTTATCATTTTTAGTTTAAATTAAAAAAATATTTTAAGATTTAATGACATTTCAAAATTTTTCAATTTAAAATCAATTTTATTAATAGATATATCAAATTTGAGTTTCTCGTTTCAAATATTTACGAAAAATATTAATTAATTTATTAAAAACATGAAATAATTCGATTAATTACTTAAATTTTGTTACCTAGTAAATTAATTTTTCGAGGTTGGCACTAAAAAAGAACCAACGTCAACACAGAAATGTCGAAGATTTTTTAAACGTTATTTTTTACTTAAAATAATCAAAAACGAATCGATTTTATCAAAAAAATAGGAAAACGTAAGTTAAATTTATTTATTTAATAACTTTATTTAGTTCAAAATATAATCGTATTAATATTATATAAGAAATTAATTTTGGGGTTATGTTTACGTTTTAATTTTTTTTTCTTTTAGCCCAAACTCTATAATATATGTAATTACTTAACGTATACTAGGTTCAAAATCGTATTTAAGCAGGAATTAACTTTAATTTATCATTTTTAGTTTAAATTAAAAAAATATTTTAAGATTTAATAACATTTCAAAATTTTTCAATTTAAAATCAATTTTATTAATAGATATATCAAATTTGAGTTTCTCGTTTCAAATATTTACGAAAAATATTAATTAATTTATTAAAAACATGAAATAATTCGATTAATTACTTAAATTTTGTTACTTAGTAAATTAATTTTTCGGGGTTGGCACTAAAAAAGAACCAACGTCAGCACAGAAATGTCGAAGATTTTTTTAAACGTTATTTTTTACTTAAAATAATCAAAAACGAATCGATTTTATCAAAAAAATAAGAAAACGTAAGTTAAATTTACTTTTTTTAGTTAAAAATATAATCGTATTAATGTTATTAAAAAATCAAATTTGACGTTATACAGGGTGTCTCACGTAACTGGTTCGTTAGAACTTTTTTAGATTCCACTACTCGTAGAGGCTTGAAATTGTGGAATCATGGGTTGTTGATTGCGATCTTTTAACCTAAAATATTTTCAAGATGGCCACTAATTCCGGTCTACCGGAAGTAGACCTCAACTTCGTTATTTTAAATGGAATGCTATAGTTTTTATTACTCCATTCAATTATACGTACAAAAATATGTTGACTTTGATAACAGTTATTGGTACCTAGCATTTTTTGTTTTCGAGTTATTTTGATTTTAAGTGTTTTCTGTCAAATATCACCATGCTCTTTATAAGCCCATATCTCAGCCAACGTTAATTCAAAAACGTTTTGCGATAACTACGGTACGATAACTCTTCATATGCTGTTAAATTGATTGTCACTTGTTGTATCAGTATATCTTATACAGGCTGGTCAAAAATTGAGTTAACGTTTCTGTGTATTCAATTGCGTGAAAGTCGAAAATTTTAAATGAAACGCCCCATATTCTCATACCCTATCAGAAAGGGAACTTAATCTACAAATTATCTATAAACGTTCCTATACCTACTTATTATAGTTTTCTTGCTATTGAAGATTTATCAAAATCATACGTAAAATGCTAGAAACCGTTTCTGTTTTTGTTAGAAGGCCATGACGTTTTGACAGTTTTTGTTTAATTTATTTAAATTATTATTAATATTATTTCTACAATGAATTGCGATTGAATAAACTTTAGATTACTGGCTGTTATTTGCCAAAAATAACCAAAAAAAAAACCGAATAAATGAAACAATTTAATGACAAAAATTAAAATCAATAACATAAAAGAATCAAAAACTTAAAATTATAAAAATAAATTAAGGGAATTTAATTCTCTACAAAACTATCTAGAATCATTCCTGTTTGTTGAACTAAAATTAGAACTAACACTAGCACTAACATTAGAACTATCACTAGGACTAACACTAGATCTAAAACTAGAAACTTTCGGGTTTCGCCGTGCGTTTTTTGAAAAAATGTTTGACGTTTCGGATGCCATGTTGCAACCTTCTTCAGAAACTGGTTCTAACTGATAAAATCGGGGATCGTAAAACAATATATAGGTCGAAAAACTAATTAATAATTAATTTATATTAATTACAAGCTAATTACTAACTAATTACTGCGTCGCGTCCGGTTTTGGAGTCGTGTTCGTCTTCACCACCATCTTCCATGTTCTGCTGAGTTCCCAGCCATCTTCTCTGTTGACGTTGTTTTTATGTCGGTGGATTTCTATGGCTTCTCTTGTCAGCCGTTGATGATATTTATTATTCCTAGCCAGAACCTTTGTTTTGTCGAAGTTTATTCGGTGTCCCTCCGAATGACAATGTTCCACAACCGCCGACTGTTGAATCTTCTCACATCCCTCTCGTGTTCCTTGATACGGCATTCGATGTTTCGTCCGGTTTGGTCAACGTAAAACTTCACACAACTGCATGATAGATCCCGTTAACAGAGGTAGCTTGTCCTTGGCTACCGGGAGTGTATTCCGAATTTTGGTGACCGTTCCATATCGCACCACGATGTCGTTATTCTTGAGGTGTCTTGCAATTCGTTCCGTTACACCGGAAACGTAAGGAAGATAGATGAAACCAGCTGGTTCTGTACTTGCTGTAGCTTCTTCTCCCTGCTTCCGCTGCTTGGTGGCTCGGTTGATGTCTTTAAACTATATCTTTTTTTCTGTAGTACGTTCCGTAGAAACCGTTCTTCCTTCTTTAGGTTATTTCCTTTACATATTCTTGCTGCTCTCTGAAACAAAGTGCAAATTACGGACCTCTTCTGTTGGGGATGATGGTGCGATGTTGCCTCTAAGTACCTATTGGTGTGGGTTTTCTTTCGATACACCCCCAGTTCCATATCACCATTTGTCGTTCTAGTGACCAATACATCTAAGAAGGGCAAATGTTTGGCGGATTCTGTTTCCATGGTAAATTTGATCATGGGATGTTGAGCGTTTAGATGACCTAGAAATTCAAAGAGGCGTTCCCTACCATGTTACCATACCACAAACGTGTCGTCCACATATCGGAGCCATAGCTTTGGTTTCCATTGGCTCTTCTTCAGAGCATTTTCTTCGAACAACTCCCTCAAACTGTTCGTAAAACTCTCCTTTCCAACTGAAATACGTCGACGATAAACAAAATTCCACTAAATCTGGCACGTACTCTGGTAAACCCCCCGGAATGAGTTTTTGGCGAAGACTCTCTACCGCATCCTTAATTGGTACCCTAGTAAAAAGAGATTCTACATCGAAACTAACCAAAATATCCTCAGCATCTAACTTTACATTTTTCACTGATTCCACGAAATGTGTCGAGTCCCTAACATATGATTCCGTGTTGCCTATAAAAGGAGAGAGAATTTTAGCGAGATGTTTGGCTAGTAGGTACGTTGGGGAATTGATGGCACTGACGATAGGACGAAGGGGGACGTCTGGTTTATGGATCTTCGGTAGTCCATAAATTCTTGGTAGTACCGGAGCCTGCACAAACAAACCTTTCTGATGTTCTGGTTGAATAGCTGTGGATTTTACAAGGTTCTTCATATTCCTCACGATCTTGTCTGTAGGGTCCTTCTTGATCTTCCTGTAGGTGGCCGGGTCCAGTAGGTCTATCATTTTGGCGTCATACTCTTCCTTGTTCATCACAACGGTGGCATTCCCCTTGTCTGCTGGTAACACGACGATTTCTGACTTTTCTTTAATAGATCGGAGTGCCTTCTTCTCACTAACTGTCAAGTTGGATTTTGGTGGTTTTGCTGATTTCAATACCCTGGCAACTTCTTGTCGGATTTCTTCGGCTTTCAGCTTTCTATTGTTATCAGTACTTAGTTGGGTCATCGCTTACTTCTATTAATGTCTTTGAATATCATGGCGAATTATTCCAACGCCAACATTTTAAATTCGTTTTATATTCATGGCGGATGTAAAAAAGTTTTGGATAGGATCTGTTTCTTAGTTTTGGAAAGATCAAAATAACAAGAAAACATAAATTTTTATCACCAGCAGATTAACATAATGGAAGAAATGTTTTGTCATATTTTATTGCTTTACCAAATTCTTCGGCAAGAGGTGTTTCGATCGATTTAGATGAATAATATTTTCCAAGAAAGCACCGTTAATAAATAAAGTGAACTCTCTAGAAATATTTCGCGCATCATCTTGTCGAATATTACGCCATATTATTGTTTTTAATTTTTTCATTTATGCGTTCTTCTACTGATTATTTTTGGTAAATAAAAGCTAACAAACTAAAGTTTATTCAATCGCATATCATTCTAAAAATAATACCAATGAAGTTGACGTCTACTTCCGGTAGACCGGAAGTGGTGGCCATCTTGAAAATATTTTAGATTAATAGATTGGAATGAACAACCCATGTTACCAAAATTTCAAGCCTCTACGAATAGTGGAACCTAGAAAAGTTCTAATGAACCAGTTACCTGAGATACCATGTATATGTAATTATAACTCAAATGATACAAGAACAGCATAGGCAGCAGAACTGCCACTGATTTTACTTGCACCATAAAAAAGAAAAAAAAAAGAGCAAAATATTAAACTGAGTAACAGAAATATATATAAATGTTTACAATTCGAATAAGTTTGCAAGTGATAATAATAATTATAACAAAAAACAAATCAAAATTAAAAATAAAGATTCACACACTCTCGAAACACAAACCCTCTGAACTGAACCGCCGTGCTTGCACATCTAGCCATAACAGACATAGAATTCCATAGCCGAGCTATTTGATAAGAATACGAGTGACAAAATTTTGCAAACCGATGAGAAGGTACGCCTGAGTCTAACAGACAAAACTTGTCGGAATAAGTGCAGACGTTTTAAAGCACCATAAGCACGACCACATAGAACACCCACATGATAATCAAAGTTCAATTGATCATCTATAATAACCCCAAGACTCTTAACCATACTACACAACTGTATTGGCTAATCCATAATAGAAACATTGACTCGAGCTTTATCCACAAAGCAACCACCCTCTTTGTAAATACAATACCTTGTGTCTTGTCAGGATTAATTTTCAGACCATGATTTGCAATTTCGTGCACAAAACACCCAATTCATCAGTAATTATACGGCATGCCGATTGGAGATTATCTGATTTAAAACTGTAATATAATTGCGTATCGTCGGCATAGAGATGGTAAAAGCAATGCATTCATTAATTTAGAGAATAAAATGCAAGTGTAAATAGTGAAGAGAACTGGTCCAAGAATAGACCCTTGGAGAACACCTGATGAACAGATTGTAGGACTGAACATCACTGAATTTAATTTAACAGACTGCACTCTATTAGAAAGATAATTATCAAACAGTTTAATCGCATGCACATCCAATCCGATAAACTTCAATATATTTAGTAATAAGTTGTGATTAATTATATCAAAGGCCTTCCTGAAGTCAAGCAGTATCAATAAAGTTGACTTGTCCTGATCCAAAGCCCGAAACACATCATCAGTCAAATCAAGAAGCGCAGTGGTACAACTAAACTGTTTTCTAAAACCAGACTGCTTAAGTGGTCCTCCAAAAAAGACTGAAGCTGCTCAGTCATAAGTGCCTCCAATAACTTTGATAAAACTGGCAATAAGGTTATAGGCCTCAGATCCTTATATGTCCTAACAGAAACCAATTTGGGAATGGGTGTAACATAACCGTGCTCCCAGGAGTCTGGGAATATTGATTGAGTCAAACAGAAATTGCAAATATGCACAAGTACATCAAGAACACTGGGACAACAAAAACGTATCATATCTAAACTGATCCCAACTGAACCTACACTAGTAGACTTCATATTCAGAAGTATTTTCAGAGTACAATCTGAAGAAATCTCACGAAATGTCATTGTTGGGGTGTCCGGGTGCATTCTATTATTGTAATAATAAGATTGGAGATTAATATCAGGCTCAACCAGAGTGCTTTTTACGGAATTGCTAAAAGAGGTGTTAATATTATTAGGATCAGCCAAATGAGATGGAATACTAGTAGCGGATGATTTTAATATATTAAATTTTTGAGATTATTCCACATATTTTTAGAGTCATTGACAATCAAATTTTGTTCAAAAAATGTTTTTTTCTCCAGACGAATCGCACCCGTGACATAATTACGCAAGGTTTTATAGTATTGAAAATTTTGCTGCGCTCTGGATTTTTTATACTTATTAAAAGCATTATTCCTTAACTTGTTCATCTGTCTAATATTCCACGTGATCCAAGGTAATGAACCTTTCTTTAAGGTTTTTGCTACAACCGGAGCATGAACATCGAACAAAACAACAATATATCATTAAAACAACCAACTTTATCGTCGATATTTTCACAATCAAAAACAGCTTCCCAACTCATTAGATCAAGATCTCTATTAAAGGCATTCAAATCAATGCTGTGCAAACTTCGACAAGTAATTTGTCTGATTTCACGTTTACACACAGAAAAGTGATCAGAAAACCCCACGTCTGCAGTGTTACAGTTACTAATTGTCAAATCATTGGATATAATAACTATATCAATGAATGACAGTGTTTTCAGTTATTCTTGTAGGTTGTTCAATCAGCTGCAATTTAGGCATGTTTGGCATAAGTCTCGCAAACAAAGAAACGAAATGTTACCAATAAAGAAAGTTGCGTAAATACAGCTAAATACTTAATGAAATTTATGCACTTATATGATTATGAAAACGGGACGTTTTAGAGTTTATTCGGGACGATGGGACTACTATCAGAAGAACGGGACAATCCCGTTCAAAACAGGACGTATAGTCACATAAGGTATTGACGAATAAAAGTTTGCTGCCTCAGGTCCACAAAACTGGGCTAGATGCTGTAAATCTTGGAATTTCTCTTCGGAAATTTGTATTAAAACTGAAATTTTTCGTAAATATAGAGTAATATTTAGCGTAACATTATACTAAACATACATACTTTATAGCAACACTCCGGAAGCTCAAATTCATTGTTATTTAGCTTTGTTTTTCGAGACTTGGGGCTGGTAATAACAAAATTTTGTGGATGTTCTTTTTCCACCTTTATTTCCTTAATAACACAGGACAAAATGAGACATTTCTTTTTGTATATTTTATCGAAATGCTTCGTCCACCCTCGAAAATATTCCTGTGTAACATCCAAAACGATCAATGTGTTTGGTTTGGATCTAGCATTTTCATTCCCTGGGATGTTCTACTTTGGTTTTTTGATTTATCAAGCCGAAATTCTTGTCGCATTCCAAATATGAATGCCCCCGAATTGGGAATATAACTTTAATAAAGCCTAAACGTTTTTCTGTGTTAACCAGATGGTGCAAGAAACGAAAAATTGTAAAATTTTTATTCTAACCCGGACACGAATCGCAGAATAAGTATACGGACTTAACTTTCTCGTCGAGGAAGTTGTACACAAAGTTTTTTCCCTCAAACTCAGGATAAACATAAAACACGCTTTGAGAATTTCCCAAAATGTGTAAGTTGAAGGCATAAATTGATACTTATCTCTTATAGTAAACATCGTTGGTTGATAAATTTGGGGCAGGTAAATTTTTTGAAAAGTCTTCAATTTCTTTTGACTTTTTGGATTCTAATTTAAAAGCTTTTTTCCGAATGTAAAACTGTTCCGCTTGGCTTTTGTGAACAGTATTTTCCAGCTCAATCTTCTCAATCAAATATTAAAAAAGTAAATTTTGACAATAATGCATTCTAAATCAATTGGTAAGCAATCAGCAGTTTTAATTGCATTGTGGACATTATGAGCTTCACAGCCAATCCCTATTAGTTCTTGTTCCAACAATGTGCTCGGTTTTGTATAAATATTGTTTACACTTTTTCTATTTACCCTCCTTCAAGTTTCAAAAAAATTTACACTTACATTTAGGCATGTTTGGTATAAGTCCCGCAAACAAAGAAACGAAATATTACCAATAATAAAAGTTGTGTAAATACAGCTAAATACTTAATGAAATTTATGCACTTATATGATTATGAAAACGGGGCGTTTTAGAGTTTATTCGGGACGTTGGGACTACTAACAGAAGAACGAGACAATCCCGTTCAAAACAGGACGTATGGTCACATATGGTATTGACGAATAAAAGTTTGCTGCCTCAGGTCCACAAAACTGGGCTAGATGCTGTAAATCTTGGACTTTCTCTTCGGAAATCTGTATTAAATCTGAAATTTTTCGTAAATATAGAGTAAAATTTAGCGTAACATTATACTAAACATACATACTTTATAGCAACACTTCGGAAGCTCAAATTCGTTGTTATTTAGCTTTGTTTCTCGAGACTTGGGGCTGGTAATAACAAAATTTTGTGGATGTTCTTTTTCCACCTTTATTTCCTTAATAACACAGGACAGAATGAGATATTTCTTTTTGTATATTTTATCGAAATGCTTCGTCCACCATCGAAAATAATCCTGTGTAACATCCAAAACGATCAATGTGTTTGGTTTGGATCTAGTATTTTCATTCCTTGGGATGTTCTACTTTGGTTTTTTGATTTACAAAGCCGAAATTCTTGTCGCATTCCAAATATGAATGCCCCCGAATTGGAAATATAACTTTAATAAAGCCTAGACGTTTTTCTATGTTAACCAGATGGTACAGGAAACGAAAAATTGTAAAATTTTTATTCTAACCCGGACACGAATCGCAGAATAAGTATACGGACTTAACTTTCTCGTCGAGGAAGTTGTACACAAAGTTTTTTCCCTCAAACTCAGGATAAACATAAAACACGCTTTGAGAATTTCCCAAAATGTGTAAGTTGAAGGCATAAATTGATACTTATCTCTTATAGTAAACATCGTTGGTTGATAAATTTGGGGCAGGTAAATTTTTTGAAAAGTCTTCAATTTCTTTTGACTTTTTGGATTCTAATTTAAAAGCTTTTTTCCGAATGTAAAACTGTTCCGCTTGGCTTTTGTGAACAGTATTTTCCAGCTCAATCTTCTCAATCAAATATTAAAAAAGTAAATTTTGACAATAATACATTCTAAATCAATTGGTAAGCAATCAGCAGTTTTAATTGCATTGTGGACATTATGAGCTTCACAGCCAATCCCTATTAGTTCTTGTTCCAACAATGTGCTCGGTTTTGTATAAATATTGTTTACACTTTTTCTATTTACCCTCCTTCAAGTTTCAAAAAAATTTACACTTACATTTAGGCATGTTTGGTATAAGTCTCGCAAACAAAGAAACGAAATATTACCAATAAAAAAAGTTGTGTAAATACAGCTAAATACTTAATGAAATTTATGCACTTATATGATTATGAAAACGAGACGTTTTAGAGTTTATTCGGGACGATGGGACTACTATCAGAAGAACGGGACAATCCCGTTCAAAACAGGACGTATGGTCACATAAGGTATTGACGAATAAAAGTTTGCTGCCTCAGGTCCACAAAACTGGGCTAGATGCTGTAAATCTTGGACTTCCTCTTCGGAAATATGTATTAAATCTGAAATTTTTCGTAAATATAGAGTAAAATTTAGCGTAACATTATACTAAACATACATACTTTATAGCAACACTCCGGAAGCTCAAATTCGTTGTTATTTAGCTTTGTTTTTCGAGACTTGGGGCTGGTAATAACAAAATTTTGTGGATGTTCTTTTTCCACCTTTATTTCCTTAATAACACAGGACAGAATGAGATATTTCTTTTTGTATATTTTATCGAAATGCTTCGTCCACCCTCGAAAATATTCTTGTGTAACATCCAAAACGATCAATGTGTTTGGTTTGGATCTAGCATTTTCATTCCCTGGGATGTTCTACTTTGGTTTTTCGATTTACCAAGCCGAAATTCTTGTCGCATTCCAAATATGAATGCCCCCGAATTGGGAATATAACTTTAATAAAGCCTAGACGTTTTTCTATGTTAACCAGATGGTACAGGAAACGAAAAATTGTAAAATTTTTATTCTAACCCGGACACGAATCGCAGAATAAGTATACGGACTTAACTTTCTCGTCGAGGAAGTTGTACACAAAGTTTTTTCCCTCAAACTCAGGATAAACATAAAACACGCTTTGAGAATTTCCCAAAATGTGTAAGTTGAAGGCATAAATTGATACTTATCTCTTATAGTAAACATCGTTGGTTGATAAATTTGGGGCAGGTAAATTTTTTGAAAAGTCTTCAATTTCTTTTGACTTTTTGGATTCTAATTTAAAAGCTTTTTTCCGAATGTAAAACTGTTCCGCTTGGCTTTTGTGAACAGTATTTTCCAGCTCAATCTTCTCAATCAAATATTAAAAAAGTAAATTTTGACAATAATACATTCTAAATCAATTGGTAAGCAATCAGCAGTTTTAATTGCATTGTGGACATTATGAGCTTCACAGCCAATCCCTATTAGTTCTTGTTCCAACAATGTGCTCGGTTTTGTATAAATATTGTTTACACTTTTTCTATTTACCCTCCTTCAAGTTTCAAAAAAATTTACACTTACATTTAGGCATGTTTGGTATAAGTCTCGCAAACAAAGAAACGAAATATTACCAATAAAAAAAGTTGTGTAAATACAGCTAAATACTTAATGAAATTTATGCACTTATATGATTATGAAAACGAGACGTTTTAGAGTTTATTCGGGACGATGGGACTACTATCAGAAGAACGGGACAATCCCGTTCAAAACAGGACGTATGGTCACATAAGGTATTGACGAATAAAAGTTTGCTGCCTCAGGTCCACAAAACTGGGCTAGATGCTGTAAATCTTGGACTTCCTCTTCGGAAATATGTATTAAATCTGAAATTTTTCGTAAATATAGAGTAAAATTTAGCGTAACATTATACTAAACATACATACTTTATAGCAACACTCCGGAAGCTCAAATTCGTTGTTATTTAGCTTTGTTTTTCGAGACTTGGGGCTGGTAATAACAAAATTTTGTGGATGTTCTTTTTCCACCTTTATTTCCTTAATAACACAGGACAGAATGAGATATTTCTTTTTGTATATTTTATCGAAATGCTTCGTCCACCCTCGAAAATATTCTTGTGTAACATCCAAAACGATCAATGTGTTTGGTTTGGATCTAGCATTTTCATTCCCTGGGATGTTCTACTTTGGTTTTTCGATTTACCAAGCCGAAATTCTTGTCGCATTCCAAATATGAATGCCCCCGAATTGGGAATATAACTTTAATAAAGCCTAGACGTTTTTCTATGTTAACCAGATGGTACAGGAAACGAAAAATTGTAAAATTTTTATTCCAACCCGGACACGAATCGCAGAATAAATATAAGGAGTTAACTTTCTCGTCGAGGAAGTTGTACACAAAGTTTTTTCCCACAAACTCAGGATAATCATAAAACACGCTTTGAGAATTTCCCAAAATGTGTATGTTGAAGGCATAAATTGATAGTTACCTCTTATAGTAAACATCGTTGGTTGATAAGTTTGGGGCAGGTAAATTTTTTGAAAAGTCTTCAATTTCTTTTGACTTTTTGGATTCTAATCTAAAAGCTTTTTTCTGAATATAAAACTGTTCCGCTTGGCTTTTGTGAACAGTATTTTCCAGCTCAATCTTCTCAATTAATCTTTCTATTTTTTCCGTTTCATTGTCTCGTTTATTTAGCTTCTCCCTTTTCTTCGCCATAAATTGATCTCAAGTACTGCATGTATCTGTTCTTGGATATCCAAACGAGATGTTGAAATCCCTTTCTAGAACTGTTCTGTAAGTTTCATACGATATCTTTACTTGTGGATGCACTTCCTCAAATAATTTATACATTTTTTTGATATTCAAGTCTTCAGATAGGTAAATTTTTGAAGAATCCCGTATATGATATTTAGAACTTCCGGACTTAATATATTATGCTTTCCTCTTTTATTCTTTGGAGCTATGCCAGTCATTTTTAAACTACGAATATGTTCGATTTTTGACTTAGTAATTCCGTGAATTGACATAAAAGCCGTCCTGCAAACAAATACTTATTCAATACGATCATTTATTTTTGCATATTCCAAATTTAGATAAAATAAAGTTAAATTAAAGTACACGTAATCATGCAAAGTCGTATTTAAGCATTAATTTAAAGATTAACGATAGAACTTAAAGAAGAACTTGAACAAAGCACAATCAACTTAATGGTTTAAAATTTATTTAGATTTTATTGCCTTAGTATAATCATCTCATTATTTACATCTATTCCCATTTTTTAAAATTTTATGAATCACATTTTAAATTAATTTTTATTACTCTATGACAAAATCTCACTCAATACGTCAGAGTTTATCAGTTAACTCATTTTTAAATCTTGCCATATTTACAATAGTGGCGTTTTATAATTTATCCATAATAACTCTTTGTTAAAAGGAGTTAAAATTTTATTAATTTTTGGTACGAAAGCCCTCAACAAACCGCAATTAGAGATAACGCGGGATATAAAACAACTCCGAAATTTCAATTTTATTAAAGTGCGGTTGCTCTTCAAGTTCACCTAATTAATAATTAGATAAATTTGAAGATGCCTTACATCCCTTTAATTGAGGACACCTTATACGAGAGTATTTTAGTGGATCCAATTGAAGCGATCATCCTCAAACGTATGTAAACTTTTTATTAAATTAAATTAAATTAAATTTTTGTTAGTGTTGAAAATGATTTGTATTTTAATTTTAGTAATGCCTTATCGTGTAAGAATTTAGGTAATAAATCGGAATGCGAAAATTTTTTAATCGCATAACTTGCTAACAATTTTTTTAATGTTCGGCATCTCATAATCGGTCGATTATGCTGCGTTAAATTCGTTCCCGGCCAATGGCAATTGGGCTTTAATCATTTCCAATCATACAGAGAGCAAATGCCTTTAACTGACTCATGTGAGTGTGTGCCTCATTCTTTCCCCCGAACGTAAGAACCGCGAGTGCTAAACGTTGTTTTTTCCAAGACAGATCTAAATTTTATTGTTATTTTGTTGTTCAAACGGAAAAAATTAGTTTTGGTCAAACGATGAGATGACCCTTCTTCTTTAACGAGACGTTTCGTGCTGTGCCTAATTTGTGACGACCTAAATATAATGTCCGTGTAGACATTGGCATTGTTAGTATTTTTTTTTAAAGTTAGTTGTTATCCGGTGCTCGCACCAATAATTTCTATTTCGACGAAAATAAAAATGTACGGTAAGTTAAAAAAGAGAAGTCTTAATTTTGATTAAAATGATTTATTACTTTTAATTGTTTCTTTACTTTTAAATGTGTAAACACCTCTACGTGAGACGAAAAGATTTATAGATAAGAATTTCTAAATTTCTGATTCATCTTTTTAAAATTTAAATTTAACATTTAGATTAAAAAAATCAAACGGCACGCACCACAATTAACCAAAAACCGAGTAAATTGAATGGGTATTGTTGAATTAATTTCGGATCTATACTAGGTGTGTCTATTTTACCTTCAAAATACAACAATAACACTTAAATCGTAAAATGTTAAACGAAAATATCGCGTACGCGCTAAATTTAAATGGTTTAATTAAATTTTTCAACTTTTTTTATAATAAAGATTACCCAAAAGCATTTCATTTCTCTATGTTCATGTCAGCACATTCTCCGAGCGGTGTGTGTGGTTAATTGAATTAGATCTCAACGCTCATAGCCGCTGACCTCTGAATGCGAGTTGAACTTGCACTTACTCTGAGTCCACCGTGAGATTCATTTCGAGGCATTTAAAGCTGATTAAGGAAGCTTAATAATATCAATCATTTAAGCTAACTTTTTTAAAATTTTTTACAAAAAAAAAATAATTTTAGGTCCAAATTGTACACCACCGGCTATAGAAGACTTTCCCAAGGATATTTTCACGGACAAACAAAGGCAAGATGGTGGTATAGTTGTCCATATATTCGTATCATTATACCTATTTGTAGCGCTAGCCGTTGTATGTGACAAGTTTTTCGTCCCTGCAGTCGAAAAAATATGTCACGGTAACGAAATCTTATTTGAAACTTATAAATCGATTATTAACTCAAAAATTTTTTGCATTTTTGATTTTTTTGTAGCTTTAAATATGTCCAGCGACGTCGCGGGTGCTACTTTTATGGCCGCAGCAACTTCTGCACCGGAACTTTTTGTAAATGTCATAGGAACCTTCATAACCGAAGGTGACATCGGTGTTGGCACAATCGTGGGTTCGGCAGTTTTTAATATTTTAGCCGTTGCAGCGTGTTGTGGAATCGGTGCTGGAATGGTAAGAATTAAACATAAATAATTCGTATATAATCTTGTAATAGTTGATGTTTATATCACATTACAAATGTACACATAGTAAATCAATTTTTGACCACGCTGTATAAACCAATCTCGGTCTATTTGATATCAGGTGAAGAGTAATCGTGATAATTTAGTTGAAGAAATATGGACTGAGAAATGAGGTTTTAAAAAACATGATATTTTCCTAAAAAATGTCAAATGACACTTGAATTTTTTTAAATAACAATAATACAATGTTGTTGTCATGCAATATACAAAAATCTGTTTACAAGAATGTAAGCTGTTATACTACAAAACTTAATTTTATGTTTGACTTTCCTCACAGATAGTCAGCAAACTAATATTAAATTAAGCTCCAGTAGCTTAAAGAATGAAAGAAAGTTAGAAAATTTTCCCAACCGAAACTGTCATTAAAATCTATATTAATTTCTCTTTTGATGGTGAGGTCAATAGCATCAGCGGTCCATACTTTACCTCTATGTATTAAGTCTTATGGAAATATTCCAAGACTTCTAGAAACAATTTCAAGTCTTCTGAAAGTATTTCAAGTTTTCTAAATGCAGCATCAAGTTTTCTGGAAGCATTTCGAATCTTCTAGATGCAATATCAAGTGTTTTGGAAATATTTCAAGTCTTCCAGAAGCAATCTCAATACTTGTATTAGTTCAAGTCTTCTGGAAGCACGTGTGGACGCAGTATCAAATCTTCTTGAAGTAATATCAAGTATTTTAGAAGCAATATCAAGTCTCCTCGAAGCATTTCAAGTCTTCCAGAGGCAATATCAAGTCTTCTGAAAATATTTCAAATCTTTTAGAAGCAATATGAAGTCTTCTATAAGCATTTCAAGGCTTCTATGAGTAGTAACAAGTCTTTTGGTAGTAATATTAAGTCTTCTGGACGCAACATTAAACCTTCTATAAGCATATCTAGTCCTCTCGACGCATTTCAAGTCTTCTAGGTGCAACATCAAGTCTTCTGGTAGCAATATACACTAGAAGTATAGGTAGCAAGTATACTAGAAGCAATATCAAGTCTTCTGGAAGTATTGCAAGTCTTCCAAATGCAGCACCAAATCATCTGGAAGCAATATGAAGTCATTTAGAGGCAATTCAAATCTTTCAAAAGATATTCCAAGTCTTTTGGAAGTATTGCAAATCTTCTAGATGCAGTATAAAGTTTTCTAGATGCAGTATCGACCATTCTAGAAGTATTTCAAGTCTTGCAGAAACAATCTCAAGTCTTTTAGAAATATTGCAAGTCTTCTAGATGCAGAATCATATTTTCTGGAAACTTTTCAAGTCTTCTAGAAGTAGTATTAAGTCTATTGGAAACATTTCAAGCCTTCCAAAAGCAATCTCAAGTGTTCTGAAAGCATGTCAAGTTTTTTAGAAGCAGTATTAAGATTTTTGAAAATATTTCAAGTCATCCAGAAGCAATCTCAAGTCTTCTGGAAGTATTTCAAATCTTCTAGATACACTAACACTAATGAACAAATTAATGGAAGCATTTCAAGTTTTCTAAAAGGAATATCAAGCCTTTTAGTAGTATACAAGTCGTCTGCAAGCAGTATTAAGTCTTCTGGAAAGCTTTCAAATCGTCTGGAAGTGATTAAAAGTCTTCCAGAAACAATATTATGTCTTCTGGAAATATTCCAAGTCTTCCAGCGACAATATCAAGTTTATGGAAGTATTTAAGTCTTCTAGATGCAGTATCAAATCTTCTGAAAGCACTATTAAGTGTTTTGGAAACATTTCGTCTTCTGGAAGCATTTCAACTCAGCTAGAAGCAGTATTAAGTCTTCTGGAAAGATTTCAAATCGTCTGGAAGTGGTTAAAAGTCTTCCAGAAACAATATAATGTCTTCTGGAAATATTTCAAGTCTTCCAGAGACAATATCAAGTTTATGGAAGTATTTAAGTCTTCTAGATGCAGTATCAAATCTTCTGAAAGCACTATTAAGTGTTTTGGAAACATTTCGTCTTCTGGAAGCATTTCAACTCAGCTAGAAGCAGTATTAAGTCTTCTGGAAAGATTTCAAATCGTCTGGAAGTGATTAAAAGTCTTCCAGAAACAATATAATGTCTTCTGGAAATATTTCAAGTCTTCCAGAGACAATATCAAGTTTATGGAAGTATTTAAGTCTTCTAGATGCAGTATCAAATCTTCTGAAAGCACTATTAAGTGTTTTGGAAACATTTCGTCTTCTGGAAGCATTTCAACTCAGCTAGAAGCAGTATTAAGTCTTCTGGAAAGATTTCAAATCGTCTGGAAGTAGTTAAAAGTCTTCCAGAAACAATATAATATCTTCTGAAAATATTTCAAGTCTTCCAGAGACAATATCAAGTTTATGGAAGTATTTAAGTCTTCTAGATGCAGTATCAAATCTTCTGAAAGCACTACTAAGTGTTTTGGAAACATTTCGTCTTCTGGAAGCATTTCAACTCAGCTAGAAGCAGTATTAAGTCTTCTGGAAAGATTTCAAATCGTCTGGAAGTAGTTAAAAGTCTTCCAGAAACAATATAAAGTCTTCTGGAAATATTTCAAGTCTTCCAGAGGCAATATCAAGTTTATGGAAGTATTTAAGTCTTCTAGATGCAGTATCAAATCTTCTGAAAGCACTATTAAGTGTTTTGGAAACATTTCGTCTTCTGGAAGCATTTCAACTCAGCTAGAAGCAGTATTAAGTCTTCTGGAAAGATTTCAAATCGTCTGGAAGTAGTTAAAAGTCTTCCAGAAACAATATAATGTCTTCTGGAAATATTTCAAGTCTTCCAGAGACAATATCAAGTTTATGGAAGTATTTAAGTCTTCTAGATGCAGTATCAAATCTTCTGAAAGCACTATTAAGTGTTTTGGAAACATTTCGTCTTCTGGAAGCATTTCAACTCAGCTAGAAGCAGTATTAAGTCTTCTGGAAAGATTTCAAATCGTCTGGAAGTGGTTAAAAGTCTTCCAGAAACAATATAATGTCTTCTGGAAATATTTCAAGTCTTCCAGAGACAATATCAAGTTTATGGAAGTATTTAAGTCTTCTAGATGCAGTATCAAATCTTCTGAAAGCACTATTAAGTGTTTTGGAAACATTTCGTCTTCTGGAAGCATTTCAACTCAGCTAGAAGCAGTATTAAGTCTTCTGGAAAGATTTCAAATCGTCTGGAAGTGGTTAAAAGTCTTCCAGAAACAATATAATGTTTTCTGGAAATATTTCAAGTCTTCCAGAGACAATATTAAGTTTATGGAAGTATTTAAGTCTTCTAGATGCAGTATCAAATCTTCTGAAAGCACTATTAAGTGTTTTGGAAACATTTCGTCTTCTGGAAGCATTTCAACTCAGCTAGAAGCAGTATTAAGTCTTCTGGAAAGATTTCAAATCGTCTGGAAGTAGTTAAAAGTCTTCCAGAAACAATATCATGTCTTCTGGAAATATTTCAAGTCTTCCAGAGACAATATCAAGTTTATGGAAGTATTTAAGTCTTCTAGATGCAGTATCAAATCTTCTGAAAGCACTATTAAGTGTTTTGGAAACATTTCGTCTTCTGGAAGCATTTCAACTCAGCTAGAAGCAGTATTAAGTCTTCTGGAAAGATTTCAAATCGTCTGGAAGTAGTTAAAAGTCTTCCAGAAACAATATAATATCTTCTGAAAATATTTCAAGTCTTCCAGAGACAATATCAAGTTTATGGAAGTATTTAAGTCTTCTAGATGCAGTATCAAATCTTCTGAAAGCACTATAAGTGTTTTGGAAACATTTCGTCTTCTGGAAGCATTTCAACTCAGCTAGAAGCAGTATTAAGTCTTCTGGAAAGATTTCAAATCGTCTGGAAGTGGTTAAAAGTCTTCCAGAAACAATATAATGTCTTCTGGAAATATTTCAAGTCTTCCAGAGACAATATCAAGTTTATGGAAGTATTTAAGTCTTCTAGATGCAGTATCAAATCTTCTGAAAGCACTATTAAGTGTTTTGGAAACATTTCGTCTTCTGGAAGCATTTTAACTCAGCTAGAAGTAGTATTAAGTCTTCTGGAAAGATTTCAAATCGTCTGGAAGTGGTTAAAAGTCTTCCAGAAACAATATAATGTCTTCTGGAAATATTTCAAGTCTTCCAGAGACAATACCAAGTTTATGGAAGTATTTAAGTCTTCTAGATGCAGTATCAAATCTTCTGAAAGCACTATTAAGTGTTTTGGAAACATTTCGTCTTCTGGAAGCATTTCAACTCAGCTAGAAGCAGTATTAAGTCTTCTGGAAAGATTTCAAATCGTCTGGAAGTGGTTAAAAGTCTTCCAGAAACAATATAATGTCTTCTGGAAATATTTCAAGTCTTCCAGAGACAATATCAAGTTTATGGAAGTATTTAAGTCTTCTAGATGCAGTATCAAATCTTCTGAAAGCACTATTAAGTGTTTTGGAAACATTTCGTCTTCTGGAAGCATTTTAACTCAGCTAGAAGTAGTATTAAGTCTTCTGGAAAGATTTCAAATCGTCTGGAAGTGGTTAAAAGTCTTCCAGAAACAATATAATGTCTTCTGGAAATATTTCAAGTCTTCCAGAGACAATATCAAGTTTATGGAAGTATTTAAGTCTTCTAGATGCAGTATCAAATCTTCTGAAAGCACTATTAAGTGTTTTGGAAACATTTCGTCTTCTGGAAGCATTTCAACTCAGCTAGAAGCAGTATTAAGTCTTCTGGAAAGATTTCAAATCGTCTGGAAGTAGTTAAAAGTCTTCCAGAAACAATATAAAGTCTTCTGGAAATATTTCAAGTCTTCCAGAGACAATATCAAGTTTATGGAAGTATTTAAGTCTTCTAGATGCAGTATCAAATCTTCTGAAAGCACTATTAAGTGTTTTGGAAACATTTCGTCTTCTGGAAGCATTTCAACTCAGCTAGAAGCAGTATTAAGTCTTCTGGAAAGATTTCAAATCGTCTGGAAGTGGTTAAAAGTCTTCCAGAAACAATATAATGTCTTCTGAAAATATTTCAAGTCTTCCAGAGACAATATCAAGTTTATGGAAGTATTTAAGTCTTCTAGATACAGTATCAAATCTTCTGAAAGCACTATTAAGTGTTTTGGAAACATTTCGTCTTCTGGAAGCATTTCAACTCAGCTAGAAGCAGTATTAAGTCTTCTGGAAAGATTTCAAATCGTCTGGAAGTGGTTAAAAGTCTTCCAGAAACAATATAATGTCTTCTGGAAATATTTCAAGTCTTCCAGAGACAATATCAAGTTTATGGAAGTATTTAAGTCTTCTAGATGCAGTATCAAATCTTCTGAAAGCACTATTAAGTGTTTTGGAAACATTTCGTCTTCTGGAAGCATTTCAACTCAGCTAGAAGCAGTATTAAGTCTTCTGGAAAGATTTCAAATCGTCTGGAAGTAGTTAAAAGTCTTCCAGAAACAATATAATGTCTTCTGGAAATATTTCAAGTCTTCCAGAGACAATATCAAGTTTATGGAAGTATTTAAGTCTTCTAGATGCAGTATCAAATCTTCTGAAAGCACTATTAAGTGTTTTGGAAACATTTCGTCTTCTGGAAGCATTTCAACTCAGCTAGAAGCAGTATTAAGTCTTCTGGAAAGATTTCAAATCGTCTGGAAGTGGTTAAAAGTCTTCCAGAAACAATATAATGTCTTCTGGAAATATTTCAAGTCTTCCAGAGACAATATCAAGTTTATGGAAGTATTTAAGTCTTTTAAATGCAGTATCAAATCTTCTGAAAGCACTATTAAGTGTTTTGGAAACATTTCGTCTTCTGGAAGCATTTCAACTCAGCTAGAAGCAGTATTAAGACTTTTGGAAACATTCAAGTTTTCCAGAAGCAATCTCAAATCTTCTGGAAGTATTTCAAATTTTCTTGATGCAGTATCACATTTTCTGGAAGTTTTCAAATTTTCCAGAGGCAATATCAAGACATCTGGAAGCACTGAAATATCTCTTTAAATTAGAGATGTACACATTACGTGAGTCCTATGTTGTCACATTTAGGATTTTGTTTTGCAAAACATCTAGCATACTTTTCACTTATCTGTGATTTGGAAGTTTTTTCCAACGTGATGCTATCTTTGAGCTCTCCCATCTGTTAATTACCTATTTTATGTCATTTTTTAGTAATCCACTATAAGCTTGAAATCCAATGAAAGCCATTTTCACTGCATCTTTGGTCAACTTATCCGCCTTCTCCTTATCCTCAATATCACTATGACTTGGATAGATAGAGTAACATCGTCTCTGGTATCGAATTTTTTTGAATTGCTGGTACATTCTCTAATTAGTGCAGAGTCACAAGTAAAGGACTTGATGGATTTCAAAAATTTCCTTTTTTCGTCCTACCCTCTCATCCTACCTTGACTCTTTTCGGCGTTTTTGATCCATCTGTGAAAATGTAAATATCTTCCTGAAACAGAGAACTGTCATTTGTATATTTCTAGTGACTTTCTCTTTTCCTTTCCTCCTTCTCCTTAAATATTTCCATGATTCTCTCCTTCAACTCATTGATCTTGTTATCCTCCCCCTCCTTCAGGTCCCTCTTCTTTTTCCTACGTTTTACTTTGTATTTTCTCCGAGCCTCTACCACTGCCTCAATCTCCTTCTAGCTCTCTTCTTGGCCTTTCCGCTTTCTACATCCCACCTCTCGATCTTTCCTGATTCATATCTCAATCGACCGTTTTCATTCTTCACCGTCGCCTTCCTAATCATTTCAATTAGTTCCATCCACTCATGAGCACCTAATGTATTTCCTTTGAGGTGTCACTATCCTTTTGCACCTTCCTCCTCCTGGTCCTTGCACACACACTTCTAATGGTTGGTAATCTGTGTGATTACCATCAATGGGACCAGTAAGTACCAAAGCAGGAGAGATAACACCCCTACCTCACGGCTTGAAACAAATCATCGTGTAATGAACAAGAAACTATTCTATTATCAAAATTCTACTCCTCTGTTAAGAGCAGCTGTATCAAGAGATTGTAGTATTGCATTGTTAAACGCAGCTTCTATATCCAGAAATGCACAAATCAGGATCTCTTTATCCTAAAGTATTCTGAATAATCTATCTACCAGCCAGGTTGTGTAGTTCCAATTTTGCTTACATTTCCGCTTGAGAAGTATACTGTTAGCAATTCATTGATCCAGATACCAATGGTACCAATTAACAAATTCGGTGGTTCCAATAGAAATGACGTGATATACTGATGGGTGGAAAGGCATTAAGAGTACACCCTGTATAATCTAAACCCGTATGTCTAGCGCAATGAAATTTGGTATGAAAGTAGTACAATTTGCCCTTACATGGAGAGATGAGCGTAATCCTGCTCATCAGAAGGGGATGCAACAATGACTAAAGTATCTTCCCTGACACGCGTACCATCGCTACACGAAGTGGCATGGAGTTGATATATAGCAATATAGTAGAGTGAGGCTGATGATCTTAAAGTTTCCGACCCAGCCTGTATTCGGAGAACGAGTGGGCAATGGAAGCATTCTTATACGGTGCTCTTTCACAAAGGTCTATACAACACGTTCAATATGCGATCGGATGGTGTCTTGTATGTATAGAAGGCGCTGCCGAAAGTATTGTAGCACAACGAACTGTAGCACATTATCAACATCATGGTCTGCTCTAAATGCTGAAGGCGTATGTTCATTATGTGTAATACCAAAATGCCCGATTGATGGTGATTATTGCGTTATTGCAGGGACAGCTTGGGCTAGATTTTATTGCGTTAGATACACGCGTTCAGATTCTATAGATATGAAGCCTAATTCTATAGCCTTATCTTCTCCCGGTACATGTTTCTAGGCGACACTTACTCTGAAAATTTTGACATTTCTTGCTGTAACAAAGCAGGAAAGATATTGTCTTCTCCACATGATCTAAGCGGTATAAAAGTATCAATCACCTGGTCAATGGATGCGTGAATGACGACCTTTTTAGCCCCACCTCAATCCCTACTGGTAGAGTACTTTACCATGCAGGAATAGCTTTAGCTCTAGGAATCATAAAGTTTAAAAGGAGGAGTTTTAAAAAAGTCATGTGATTTAAACAACAACTATAACATTTCATTTCCAATTTATTTAACTTTAAATTTTTTTAGTGTGGTGTAAAAGTAGTGCCATTAGATTGGTGGCCATTAACAAGAGATTGTTTAGCATACGGAATAACAGTTTCAATATTAATTTGCATAATTCACGATGAAAGAGTCGAATGGTACGAAGCTTTAATATTAGTTCTACTTTACACCGTTTACATCCTAATAATGTACTTTGATAAATCGCTCCAAAAGTGGGTTAAAGGTAAAAAAAACATAACCACCCGAAATATAATAATATTCCCTTTGATCATCTTATTTTCAGAATGCCTAAAACATTTGAGGAAAACAACCAAAAACGAACAACAACATCAAGGTGGCAAACAGAAGATCGAAATTGTAGGTGAGAAATTCGATGGCGTGGAGGATTCGGCGACGGCGTTAACTCTAACGTGCGATCTTTTTTGTCCCAGAGGCATCAGAAGCCGTCTGCAACAACTCGAGCGGAAATGGAGCTAACGCCATCTCATCGTCGGGACACATTAACGGATCGATCAAGGGTCCTCCGATGGAAGCAGTCGAATTAGAACAGGATGAGGGTAAAATCGAAAATTGTGTCGATCAACAAGATTCCGGTGGAAACAACGAGGAGGAGTATAAGTCAAGTTTATGGAGGTGGCCCAGTAAAAGAAGCTTATTCACTCAGGTAATGAGTTCTCAACTTATTACAATTTGAAATAATTTAGATAATGAAATAGGAATTTATATGTTAGGCAACTTGGATATTCACGTGGCCGATCCATTTGGTTTTCTTCTTCACCATCCCAGATTGCGAAAAACCGAGATTTAAAAAATGGTTTCCGCTTACTTTTATGATGTGTATTATTTGGATTGGTTCGTTATCTTATGTCGTGGCTTGGATGATAACGATTATTGGTGATACGCTTAAAATTCCCGATTCCGTTATGGGGATTACGTTTTTAGCGGCTGGAACGAGTGTTCCTGAAGCTGTCTCAAGTGTTATAGTTGCGAAACAAGGTAGGAGAAATTTTTTTTAAACCCTTCGTTAGGCGCGCGTGTATCTAACAGATACATGCATAAAATTCCTTCCCGTCTGTTTAGAGGTCGATATCTTTAGAACAAAAAAAATTGCAGTAAACTTTGTTATAATTCTTGGACATTTGTGCTATACTACCATAAATTTGAACATTTTTGGCCCCTCAGTAATTTTATTATATCATATTATGAATTGAAAAAAATGAAGAAAAAGAAAAAAAATGTGATATTTCAACAGTTGATAGCTTAATATGTTTTACATATGGAGCACATTTTATTTTTTTCATATTCCGCATAGTTTCGCGGTTTAAGAAGATGCTGTTATTTCGAAAACGGCTGGATGGATTACAAAGTATTTTGCACTGAACTGTGCGTAATAAATCTGTATATCGAATTTCGATAATAGTTTTTCAAAATAAAATTTTTTCGATTTTTTAACGCGAGTAAAGTAATTGAAAAAAATGTGAAATCGACAGGTTACGCGACGCCGGTGCAAAGTCCTTGGAAAACCCGAGAAACCAGAATCTCCGTAACGACTGATTATCTGCTTCAGACTTAAGAAGCTATTTTTAATTTTGTCTTATATTAGAAGCATATAAATGCAAAACCAGACATTTAATTCAATCTATTTTGATAAAAAAAATGAGAATGTCTTGTTTTGCATCTACAGATCTTGCAGATTTAATCTCTGCTTCGTGAACTGCAAGACTTAAGATTAAGCAAGACTTATTGATAAACTTAAGGAGATGGGTCTTGACATCCTGCACAGAAAGCAGAAATAGTTTTATTTCAAGGGAGAAGAAAGATAAGATCTCTTAACCTTGAAGTAAATGGATATGCAATTCAAAGTGCTGAAAGGGTCAAGTATCTCGAAGTCTTTATCAATAAAGACATGACCATGATGAAACATATTGGAGAGGTATCAAGTAAGGCAAAATTCATAAGTAATTTGCTTTTAAGGTTGATGCCGAACATAGGTGTTCCAAGATCAATACGTAGGAAACTTCTTGCATCGACTAGATATACAACGCACTTATTTGGAAAAGAGCCCTTAAATTTAAACGATTACGTGATATGTTGACTAGAGTGAATTGAAAACTCGCCATCGGGATTTGTTCCACATATCAAACGGTTTTTGCAGAAGGAATTTAAGTTATTGCTGATTTGCCTCAGCTGGACGTACTTGCTGAAGAAAGAATAGCCTTATATAGGAGAGGCAAAGAAGCAAAACGTGAATGTAGAGTAAGTTTATTGAATGCCAGGCAGGAAAGATGGGATCTATATCAGGGGTGGACACGAATCCTTTCATCCCGGAAATAGAACCATGGCTCGATAAGAATTTAGGCAAAGTCGACTTCTAAAATTCTTTAAAAATTTCTTCAAAATCTTGACACATTTTTTTGTGATTTATAAAGGAAAGTGTGCACTTGTCTACGAAATAATCCATACTTGAGCATCTCAATTAGTTTTTGAGATATCAGGTTTTGAACTTATCCTAAATTTGTGGAATTTCATAAAATTAAAATTTTCCTGAATCATTTTTGAAAAATCGTAAAAAATCGAATTCTTAAGATATATTGACAAATTCCTTTGTGATTTATAAAGGAAAGTGTGTACTTTGTCGCGTACAAATCCATACTTGGGCATCTCAATTAGTTTTTAAGATATCAGATTTTGAACTTATCCCAAATTTGTGGAATTTCATAAAATTAAAAATTTCCTGAATTATTTTTGAAACATTGTAAAAAATCGGATTCTTAAGATAACTTGACAAATTCTTTAGTGATTTATAAAGGAAAGTGTGCACTTGTCCACGAAATAATCCATACTTGAGCATCTCAATTAGTTTTTGAGATATCAGGTTTTGAACTTATCCCAAATTTGTAGACTTTTAATAAAATTAAAAATTTCCTGAATCATTTTTGAAAAATCGTTAAAAATCGAATTCTTAAGATATCTTGACAAATTCTTTAGTGATTTATAAAGGAAATTGTGCACTTATCCACGAAATAATCCATAGCTGAGCATCTCAATTAGTTTTTGGGATATCAGATTTTGAACTTATCCCAAATTTGTAGACTTTCATAAAATTAAAAATTTCCTGAATCATTTTTGAAAAATCATAAAAAATCGGATTCTTAAGATATCTTGACAAATTTTTTTGTGATTTATAAAGGAAATTGTGCACTTGTCCACGAAATAATCCATACTTGAGCATCTCAATTAGTTTTTGAGATATCATATTTTGAAGTTATCCCAAATTTGTAGACTTTCATAAAATTAAAAATTTCCTGAATCATTTTTGAAAAATCGTAAAAAATCGGATTCTTAAAATATCTTGACAAATTTTTTTGTAATTTATAAAGGAAAGTGTGCACTTGTCCACGAAATAATCCATACTTGAGCATCTCAAATAGTTTTTGAGATATCATATTTTGAAGTTATCCCAAATTTGTAGACTTTCATAAAATTAAAAATTTCCTGAATCATTTTTGAAAAATCGTAAAAAATCGGATTCTTAAAATATCTTGATAATTTTTTTTGTGATTTTTAAAGGAAAGTGTGCACTTGTCCACGAAATAATCCATACTTGAGCATCTCAATTAGTTTTTGAGATATCATATTTTGAACTTATCCCAAATTTGTGGAATTTCATAAAATTAAAAATTTCCTGAATCATTTTTGAAAAATCGTAAAAAATCGAATTCTTAAGATATCTTGATAAATTCTTTTGTGATTTATAAAGGAAAGTGTGCACTTTCCCGCGAACAAATTCATACTTGAGCATCTCAATTAGTTTTTGAGATATCAGATTTTGGACTTATCCCAAATATGTGGAATTTCATAAAATTAAAAATTTCCTGAATCATTTTTGAAAAATCATAAAAAATCGGATTCTTAAGATATCTTGACAAATTTTTTTGTGATTTATAAAGGAAATTGTGCACTTGTCCACGAAATAATCCATACTTGAGCATCTCAATTAGCTTTTGAGATATCATATTTTGAAGTTATCCCAAATTTGTAGACTTTTAATAAAATTAAAAATTTCCTGAATCATTTTTGAAAAATCGTTAAAAATCGAACTCTTAAGATATATTAACAAATTCTTTTGTGATTTATAAAGGAAAGTGTGCACTTTCCCGCGAACAAATTCATACTTGAGCATCTCAATTAGTTTTTGAGATATCAGGTTTTGAACTTATCCCAAATTTGTAGACTTTTAATAAAATTAAAAATTTCCTGTATCATTTTTGAAACATTGTAAAAAATCGAATTCTTAAGATATCTTGACAAATTTTTTTGTGATTTATAAAGGAAATTGTGCACTTGTCCACGAAATAATCCATACTTGGGCATCCCAATTAGTTTTTCAGATATCATATTTTGAAGTTATCCCAAATTTGTAGACTTTCATAAAATTAAAAATTTCCTGAATCATTTTTGAAAAATCGTAAAAATCGAATTCTTAAAATATCTTGATAAATTTTTTTGTGATTTATAAAGGAAAGTGTGCACTTGTCCACGAAATAATCCATACTTGAGCGTCTCAATTAGTTTTTGAGATATCATATTTTGAAGTTATCCCAAATTTGTAGACTTTCATAAAATTAAAAATTTCCTAAATCATTTTTGAAAAATCATAAAAAATCGAATTCTTAAAATATCTTGACAAATTCTTTTGTGATTTATAAAGGAAAGTGTGCACTTTCCCGCGAACAAATTCATACTTGAGCATCTCAATTAGTTTTTGAGATATCAGATTTTGGACTTATCCCAAATATGTGGAATTTCATAAAATTAAAAATTTCCTGAATCATTTTTGAAAAATCATAAAAAATCGGATTCTTAAGATATCTTGACAAATTTTTTTGTGATTTATAAAGGAAATTGTGCACTTGTCCACGAAATAATCCATACTTGAGCATCTCAATTAGCTTTTGAGATATCATATTTTGAAGTTATCCCAAATTTGTAGACTTTCATAAAATTAAAAATTTCCTGAATCATTTTTGAAAAATCGTAAAAAAAATCGAATTCTTAAGATATATTAACAAATTCTTTTGTGATTTATAAAGGAAAGTGTGCACTTTCCCGCGAACAAATTCATACTTGAGCATCTCAATTAGTTTTTGAGATATCAGGTTTTGAACTTATCCCAAATTTGTAGACTTTTAATAAAATTAAAAATTTCCTGAATCATTTTTGAAACATTGTAAAAAATCGGATTCTTAAGATATCTTGACAAATTCTTTAGTGATTTATAAAGGAAAGTGTGCACGTGTCCACGAAATAATCCACACTTGAGCATCTCAATTAGTTTTTAAGATATCAGATTTTGAACTTATCCCAAATTTGTGGAATTTCATAAAATTAAAAATTTCCTGAATCATTTTTGAAACATTGTAAAAAATCGGATTTTTAAGATATCTTGACAAATTCTTTAGTGATTTATAAAGGAAAGTGTGCACGTGTCCACGAAATAATCCACACTTGAGCATCTCAATTAGTTTTTGAGATATCAGGTTTTGAACTTATCCCAAATTTGTAGACTTTTAATAAAATTAAAAATTTCCTGAATCATTTTTGAAACATTGTAAAAAATCGGATTCTTAAGATATCTTAACAAATTCTTTTGTGATTTATAAAGGAAAGTGTGCACTTTGCTGCGAACAAATCCATACTTAAGCATCTCAGTTAGTTTTTGAGATAACAGGTTTTGAACTTATCCCAAATTTGTAGACTTTTAATAAAATTAAAAATTTCCTGAATCATTTTTGAAAAATCGTTAAAAATCGAATTCTTAAGATATATTGACAAATTCCTTTGTGATTTATAAAGGAAAGTGTGTACTTTGCCGCGTACAAATCCATACTTGGGCATCTCAATTAGTTTTTAAGATATCAGATTTTGAACTTATCCCAAATTTGTGGAATTTCATAAAATTAAAAATTTCCTGAATCATTTTTGAAACATTGTAAAAAATCGGATTCTTAAGATATCTTGACAAATTTTTTTTGATTTATAAAGGAAAGTGTGCAGTTTCCCGCGAACAAATTCATACTTGAGCATATCAATTAGTTTTTAAGATATCAGATTTTGAACTTATCCCAAATTTGTAGACTTTCATAAAATTAAAAATTTCCTTAATCATTTTTGAAAAATCGTAAAAAATCGAATTCTTAAGATATATTGACAAATTCCTTTGTGATTTATAAAGGAAAGTGTGTACTTTGCCGCGTACAAATCCATACTTGGGCATCTGAATTAGTTTTTAAGATATCAGATTTTGAACTTATCCCAAATTTGTAGACTTTCATAAAATTAAAAATGTCCTTAATCATTTATGAAAAATCGTAAAAAATCGGATTCTTAAGATATCTTGACAAATTTTTTTGTGATTTATAAAGGAAAGTGTGCACTTGTCCACGAAATAATCCATACTTGAGCATCTCGATTAGTTTTTGAGATATCATATTTTGAACTTATCCCAAATTTGTGGAATTTCATAAAATTAAAAATTTCCTGAATCATTTTTGAAAAATCATAAAAAATCGGATTCTTAAGATATCTTGACAAATTTTTTTGTGATTTATAAAGGAAATTGTGCACTCGTCCACGAAATAATCCATACTTGAGCATCTCAATTAGTTTTTGAGATATCATATTTTGAACTTATCCCAAATTTGTGGAATTTCATAAAATTAAAAATTTCCTGAATCATTTTTGAAAAATCGTAAAAAATCGAATTCTTAAGATATCTTGACAAATTCTTTAGTGATTTATAAAGGAAAGTGTGCACTTGTCCACGAAATCATCGATACTTGAGCATCTCAATTAGTTTTTGAGATATCAGATTTTGGACTTAACCCAAATTTGTGGAAGTTCATCAAATTAAAAATTTTCTGAATCATTTTTGAAACATTGTAAAACATCGGATTCTTAAGATATCTTAACAAATTCTTTTGTGATTTATAAAGGAAAGTGTGCACTTTCCCGCGAAATAATCCATACTTGAGCATCTCAGTTAGTTTTTGAGATATCATGTTTCGAACTTATCCCAAATTTGTGGAGTTTCATAAAACTAAAAATTTCTTTAATAATTTTGAAAAATCGTAAAAAATTGAATTCTTAAGATATCTTGACAAATTTTTTTTGTGATTTAAAAAGCAAAGTGCGCACTTTGCTTTTTCAATAAAAGCAAACTCTCCTTCGACCTCCAATTCCACTCTTAGAATTCTATCATAATATAGATCCCATAAAAGTGGACCTAATAGAGATCCTTGAGGCACTCCACAAGACATGCCGTAAACTTTCACGTTCGGAGCTATGATGTTTCTCTCCGATAACTAACTTCTTATCATTTCAACCAAATAGGGGCTTATATTTCCATTGATTAAGGATCCGATTATTTCCTTCCACGGTGTAGAATTAAATGCATTTTTGATGTCCAAAAGTACTAAGGCACAGAATTTCCTATTCTTTAAACCCTTTTCTTTTATCCTATCAATGCTTTTCTGTACTTTTTCAATGGCTTGTACAGTGGATCTTCCCTTCCTAAAATCATATTGGTTTTCATGTAGAATATTATTCTCCTCTGCTTCTACAACAAATCGCAGTCTTAGTAATCCTTCCAAAAGTTTCCCCGTCGCATCCAATAGACAAAGACTTGTCCTGCTTTCTTCGGCTTCTCAATGAGTACAAGTCTTGCACTTTTCCAGATTTTTGGAAAAATACCCTTTGACACACAGTCACTGTGTACCTCTAAGAAATCCTTTGAATACTTCATTGCCAACAATCCAACTATTTTTATACATGAGAGACCATTCCTAGTCTCTCATGTAAAAGCTTCATGTTTAGGGAACAGATTTGTTCTTCCAGCGTCTTATCCTCAATACCATTTCTGTTTTTCATTTTCAATCTTTTGGTAATTATTTGATATACCTTACCCCAGACATCTTCTTCAAGATCTGAACAGAATTGGTTCCATTTTTCTTTCTTACTCTTTCCAATGAGTTTTTTTAGTTCCTTTCTTTTTCACTTCAAAATGACTTCACTTGAAATTTTCAATTAATTCCAAATCTAAAGTTCTTCTTAATTTATTGCAATCTTTTTTTCTGCAATTTCATTATTCCACCAGTACACTGATTTGTGGCTTTGTATGTTTTTTGTTCAATTTTCTGGTATTCTCGCTTCGTCATTATCAGAGAATGGAGTTTCGTCTTTCATCATTTTCTCCAAATTCTTTTCTTTTTCAAAATTAATTTCACTTTCACATTCATTTCTAACACACTCTCCAATTTCATACATAATAAATCTATGATCACTTAAATTATTCAAATATACAGTAGTATACCACGAATATCCAATAATTATAACAAAATTTAATGCAAATTTTTTTGTTTTAAAGATATCGACCTCTAAATAAACGGGAAGGAATTTTATGCATAACGAAGGGTTAATATTAATTTTTTAAAAAATGTTTTTAGGGCATGGTTCAATGGGAATTAGTAACAGTATAGGATCAAATACTTTTGATATTTTATTATGTTTGGGTTTACCATGGTTTATAAAAGCGACGTTTATGCCAACAATAGAAGGAAAATATTGGGTGGGTTAATTAATTAATTTTTTTTATTTATTTTCTTAAATACATTTAATTGTAATTTAGGTTGGAATTAACTCAGCCGGAATAGAATACAGCGCAATTTCTCTTTTATCATCTTTATTACTTCTCTACGTAGTTTTTGCTTTGAACAAATTTAAATTGGATAAAAGGGTGGGAAGAATATGTCTCCTAATGTACGTGGTGTTCCTAATTTTAGCCAGTCTGATAGAGTTGAATGCCTTCTTCAGGGTTAATCTGCCAACGTGCCAACGATAAGCCTCTTAATAGAAGAAGTCTTATGGTAGACCAAGAAATGAAAAATAATAATAATATCGTCATCGTCGCAGATCTCCACTCACCATAATTTTCAGAGCCTAATTATTATAATTTTATTTGTATTATTAATTATTTTTTTTTAATTAAGATCAAGGGTGGACTCCCCTTTTTTATTTTATATAATACAATTTTAAGTAATGATTATCGACCACGAATTTACTAAAAGATTTCGTATAACATTTATAATTTTAGATTTTAGATTTTTTTTAATTAGATTTTAGCCTAACATGGTTTAAATAGATGTGTGTATCGCTGAAAAGAAAAACTTTGTACATAGTAGATCTATATAATTATTTAATTAAAATTAATCATTGAACGAGGTATAGGAAATTTCTTTTTGTTAATGATTCCTTATTATTTTGACATCTTCAGGCGGTTTTAAAGATATTGGGTGTTTCTTTTTGTTTAGAGATGGCGTTTTATGGGTCCTATTGATATGGATCGTTTTTCCTGGATTGGAAGAGTTTTGTGTTGACGAGGAAAGCATACTTACCTGGCGTAGGGGCTACCGTGATCAATAAGGCGGTTCCCCCAGGACGAGGCCCTTCCATTGCACTTCGGTCGGGCTGACCCCTGCGATTACCCCTAATGCGGGTAACTCGGGCGCGTAATTTTTGGTAGTCGGGTCTGCGTACGCGCTAACCCGGATTTATATTAATTTAAACATAATTACTTTCATTTGTTTACAAAGTCATTCTCTTGTTTTGTTTTTGTTTCAATTTGTATTTGTTTCTTTTGTTTAAGATTACTTGATGTTTGGACAAAAATTACATCGATATATGAGCTACTAAATTAAAATGTCAATTTGATTTTTGATTGAGAAAGAAATGATTTTTCAAGAAAATCAAAATACTATCGTGAAAACAATGTTTTTAGGATCTCGGTAATAAAAAAAGATGATGGCAACAACTTTCACCTTTTTTTAAACATTTGAAAAAACAGTTGAAATTTTGAAATAATTTGTCCTATTGAAAATCTGATTCACCATCATGTAGAGAATGTCTTTAATCATATTAACAAATTAGTCAAGAAAATAAGTAGAAAAATTTAGAAGAAAATGGAGACCCTGGAGAAATTAGAATTTTGTCAGTTTAATGGTAAAAGTTTCTTGATCAAGTGGATGTGAAAGAATGCATTGTAAAGGAAAAAATAACGAAAGGACTTAGAGAGACAAAAAATTCTTTTTGAAGATATTCGCGATGGAAGGAATAAATTTGGTAAATTTTTAACAATACTCTTGACAGAAATGATGCACCAGACCAATTTAAACGTTTGATTTTTTTATTTTTTTACGAATTTTTAGTTAACTCGATATAATTTGGAGACCTTAACCCAAGCATTGTCCTTTTCCCATTAACCGTATCACGGGTTCAAAATGCTGATTCGCGCACAGTCCAATAGATATCCATTTGGTTCTACTTTTGTTTAAATAATAGGTGCTTTCCGAGAACAGCGGTCCTTGGTTACCTTTCTGGTTTATCGCAGATTCATTGGATACAGTACTACTTATTACAGATGGCTGACCAATATTTTCGATAATCTGTTGACTGCTGGGATACACAAACTCTACCAATTCTGTTGCCAATACATTAGTTGTTTCCGATACTACATTTTGCTTTGCATTTCCAGACGATATATTTGGCAATGATGAGCAACCTTCATTTTTTGTGGTCACAAGTGACTTCTTGTTTTCTCCCCTCCCCAACACATTTGGCGCAGGTCTCTTGTTTGAGCATTTAGAGTTCGGTTTGGATGCCACTATATTTAAAAATCTTTTACGTTAATACATTATCTACTTAATATTCAATTTTAATTACTTACTTGTATATTAATTACACTAAACGTGCACTCGTTGTGAATCTCACCACTGTATGAATCACTATCGCCAGGCATTTTGTATTTATAGCTGAAGTAATAGAGTGGGGGGAATCTTTTTCACACAAGAATTGTGTGACACATTTTCATTGATATTAATTAATATTACAACATTATTTACATTCTATCAGAAGACGTCGATGGATGACCATATCGAACACGTTGGCATACAGAACGTTATCATAATTTATTCTCTGGTTTCTTACTTGGAAGAATCACTTGGGAGGAGGTTGGACATTAATTGAAAACTCTTCCAATATTGCAACCTTTAAGAGGAGTAGGTTTATACCAGTTAACCGAATCTGGAACCTTCTCCTCCTCCTCCTCCTCCTTCAACAATTAGCCGATTCTAGAACCTCCTCCTCGGACGCAGGTTCGAGGAGGAGGTTCTAGAATCGGCTAATCTATACTACTCAACCCAATTAGCTAGTTAGCATAATTTATTAGTTGGGTTGGGATGCGCCATCAACTTTACCTGAATCCAACCCAACCCAACGAGCTACTCAGCGCTAGACATTAATTAGGTTTGGTTGAGCCATTAATTTTATTATTTTATTCATTAATTTTTATTTGTCTCATTTCAATATTAATATTATTGCACGTTCTACTGTCCATCAAACATAAATTTTTTTAACTTTTTTTACTCGCGCACCCCCCACCTATCATCAGTGCTCCACGTACCCTTTCTCCATGATATGCATATTATAATTACTAGAGTCCGGAATTTTATGCACAAAATTTATGCAAAATATGCGCATATATATGTACTAAATATAAGAAAATATGCAAATTTCATATAAAAATATGCAAAATGTATGTAAAAATATGCATAATTTATGTAAAAATATGCATGCATTTTATACTACTGTTAAAATAGTATATTAATTTTATTATAAAGGGTTTTTCATTAAGAGCGACGCATTTTGTTTTTAACATTTCTCGATTAGGAGTGAAGATGGCTTCGCAATTCTGTTACATTTTGAAACGTCAGTCTATGCCATTTAATCATGGAAAGATACTCATCATGGAAAGCTCTTAATGAAGAACCCTTTATATAAAGTTGGTATTTTAATAGGTTCAATTCAAACTAACATCTCAAGATTTAAAAGCTCTATTTTATTAAAAAAAACAACTAAATAAAATATATTTATAGACAGGCGATTACAAACTTCAGCATACTTAAAAATCGATATATATATATAAAAATAATTAAATGCCTGCAGTAATGTTATAGTTTACAATTATATATTTTTCAATATTTTCAACTAAGTTACGTCGTCTATCAGACAGTATCTGTTTGTACCTTGAGAAACTCCTCTCCACATCTACAGATGTTATGGGTGCATATTTAAATTTACTAATTAAATTTGGTTCAATATTAATCTGATCGCTTAAATATCCACCAATTATTTTAGCAGTCTTTGATAACAATATATAACCATGATTTTTTTCTAATACTTCATAAAACTTTTTATTAATAATTTGGCCTACTTTACCATTTACTTTTTTAACGCCAGTCTGAAATTCCTCTATTAATCCAACAGACTCATTTAATGGCATTCCTTGCGTTTCTAAATTTAAAATAATTCTACTTACAAACTCATAATTACTTTGAATAAACGCTAATTCAGCACCTAATGTCTCTTTTTTAAATAGTGCTTGACATTTTTTAATCGCTTGATTATTTACCTCTTCCAAATCCATGATTAATTCCTTTATAGATGTAAAATGTAGGGCATAAAATGTTGCAGCATTTAACCAAGTACCCCACCTTGTAATGACAGGCTCTGGTGGTAGATTAACATTAGGCAATTTTTCCTTATATAATTGGATTCTGAGGGGAGACTTCAAAAATATTTTTTTTACATTGCCAATTAACGCATTTACGTCTGGAAATTGATTCCTAATTTCCTCTGCTACTCTATTCAAACCATGAGCTAAGCACGTCACATGAATTAAATTGGGGTACAACATTTTAAGTTGTTGACCTGCTTTAACCATATATGTGGCAGCATCCGAAAGCAAAAGCTAAATTTTTTCAGTTGGTACAATTTCCGGACGAAAAAAATTCATTAACGCTTCATTTACGAAACGTAAAATTGTAAGATGGTTAGTTTTGTCTAATTGTTTGCAAGCAATTAAATATGATTTGCCACCAAATGAACTACTTAAAACACCTATAAGCAAGTTCGCAATATATCTTCCACAGCAATCGGTAGTTTCGTCAACTATTAAATATACGTAGTGGTTTTTGACTACTTCTTTGATAGACCTAATTATTTTAATATACTCCTCATTTACGTAGCCCTTGCGCAAAGTACTTTCGTCCGGTACAGTACGCCCACAATACAGTTCTAAAAATTTTTTTAATTCAGGATTTTGTAATTTTTGAAATGAAATGTTGGCCGCCAAGAAGGCTTTGCATAATCCTGCATTAAATATTTGCTGCTCATTTTTGGTTGTTTCCGGTTGAATAGCTTGCTTAAAAGATTGTTGAGCCATTTTAATTTGACTCAGTTGGTGAGTTTTTTTCTTATGTAAATCGGTAGCAACGTGTTGCGTGATCTGAGATTTGCGGTCACAAGCAACCTGCAACAAGAGCTTAAGAGTAAGAAACAAACATTTTGGAATCGACTTTAGCCATACAAAGTTAATTTAATATAAGACCCATGGAATAAAACAGATTAAGAAAAGTATTAAAAATTATAACAACAATCTTAAGGATGACTTAAATAAAAGTGTCATTGGTGTAAATAATGGAAACGTTCTTCAGCTCTTTAATTGGTCGGTGGTTATAGCAGCACGTTTCCATTATTTACTCCCGTAACTGCAATTCAAACTTGTAGAACAGATTATTATTTCAATCTAGACTCTATAAGGTGTAATTATTAGTTTAAATTGATAATTTTTAAATTTACATTGAAAAATATGACAAATATAAACTTACCGTTTTACCGCATGCTTTACAAAACACATTTTCTTCTTGTAGAATAAGTTCAGGAATTGCTTTTATCCAAGACAACACCAAATAATTTTTCACCTTCGGCATATTTGAAATACTTAAAAATTTGTACGTAAAGCAAAAACACATAAGAGATCTGAACAGCTTCAGAACGACTCTTAGAATAATGTGTTTTCAAATAAATTTAACTTCGTGGATACCACTTTTTATTTTAGACGCTAACTACATCCAGATCCGCGTCGGGCCTAAGTCGCCGACAACGACGGCCGTCAACGAACGTGCGACGTGCGACGCCCGACAGTGCGTCTCGACGGTCGGCCTGTCTACCTCTGGCGAATATCAGAACAAAAAGTTGACCATAATATGAATTACACCTCAAATAATAAATAAGAAATCGACGTTGCACTTTAAAAACTTATAATACTGTAAAATATATGAAAATATGTGAAAATATGTGAAAAACTTAGAAATATGCAAAATATGTAATAATTAATAGGTGTCAATCAATTCCTATTCACGCAATTCGTCTAGATCCGAAAGCATTTAATCGTACTATCAGCGGTAAATAATATGCAATTTGCATAAATTCCGGACTCTAATAATTACTAATATCGTCGCCGTAAAGTGTAAACCTGCTAACTCACTTTTAGCGTTTTTTAGAGGACAAACAAAAAACTTTTTAAAATTGTCATTTTTGTCTAGGGAAGTAATTCTAAATACTATGTTGTTGATAGCCATCGAATCTCAGTATGAAGAAGTAGGGTTTTGTGAATACTGCTCATTTCTTGACATAATGAAGAGAATAACCTTGAATTCGTGTGGTGGGATTCGATGAAATTGACTTTTACTGAATCGTACAAAACATCTTTGATACTAGTAGGAAGGCACTTTGATGTAAAAACTTGTCGATGAATGCAACAATGTGTCCACTGTACTAAAGGAGCTACTGCTTTGACACATCTCAGGAGACCAGAATAACAACCTGACAGATTTGCCACCGTCAGTACTTAATCCTCAACACTTTGACCACTTTATTCCCTTTTTAGTAAAGTAGGAATCAATGGCATGAAAAATATCTGCACCTGTCGTGCGTTCGGAAAGAAGATGACAAGCAAAAGTCCTTCTACAAATCCATTTCCTTTGAAGTATCTTGCAATAACCATCAAATTGTGCTACATCAGTACTTTCATTAACCTGAATGGAAAAATATTGACTGTGATTGATTCCCTTTATCAACATCTTATCATATTATCAGAAATTTCCTTGATTCTACGAGACACTGTATCATTGGAGAGAGGAATAGCATTAATTTTCTGAACATACTCATTAACGAACATGCAAACAACTGCGTCTTTAATGCTGGGCAAAATACGTGATTGTGATTTATAGAGAAAAGTGCATACTTACGCGAATAAAACCATACATGAGTATTTCAATTCGTTTTTGAGATATCACGTTTTGATTCAACGTACGTATGGGTGCTATTTGGATGATGAAAATCATTGATTGGAAAAGATTCACACGACGAATGACCAAAATCCAACCCAACCCATGTATCTGGCGCCCATGGTTCTTTATCACTCTTTAATTATCAGTTTTTGTATTTGTAATATGAAGATATTGTATTTTGCCAACAATATCTGGTATTTTGGAAGCAAAATCAAATTTCATTAACAGTTTTTTGCCTATTGCAATATGAATGTCTTCTGCTAGCAATATTTAATCTTCAACAGATTGTGGGACTACTTATGTCAAGATTTTTCAATTTGTTCAATAGTATTGAATGTGTAATACATTTTCTGCAAATAGTTTTACAAGTAGTACCAAGTCTTCATTTTAAGTGCTCCAGAACCATTTCGATCGTCGTAAGTCTCTTGGGAGCATTCAAGTTCCTAAAAGCAGTATTAAGTTTTCTAGAAGCAGTATAAAGTTCTCAAAATTTTTTGGAAGAATTTCAAGTCTTCAAGAGACAACGTCAAATCTTCTGGGAGCAATATCAAGTCTTCTAAAGGCGGTATTAAGTCTTCCAGGGGTAGTATTAAGTCGTTTGGAAGTATTTCAAGTCTTCTGGAAGCAATATCAAGATTTCTAGAAACAGTAAATAATGGTGTATTATTTTAACTTAAAAAAAGTTACTTAAACTCTTTAGTTGCTGCATTACAAGCCTTTCTTGGATTTAGCAGGTTATTTTAGATGTACATACTGATCTATAATGGATTTGGCAGGGTTTTTGTGAAAGTTACAATGACATACAATTACATAATCAAAAAAAACTTAATTACACAAAGTTTTGGCCACATTGTAATTTTTACGACGGTATCCATCAAAAGGAAATAAAAGCCAATTAAAAGGTATCCACTTCTTTATTGAAAGTGAAAAGTTTCAAAAATTAATAATTTACTAGTATGAACAATAATCCGAGGAAAAGTAAATTATAAACTCTACAAAAACAAAACTTAGGAACGACTAACTAAATCGAATACTAGCAGTCTTAAAATCTTTTTCGTTCTTAACAACTACTAAAATTTAAGTCTTCACATGTTAATTAAATCATAGAAAAGTCACTTATCGCGGAACGTTAACACTGCACATTATAGTTATCAGTCGACATTCAGTCATGGGGTAAATTATCATAATAAGATCGATAGTCCTGAGGAAGTGTGCTTTTCAGATATTGGAGATCTTCAATTTCTATTTTTGTGAAGATTTGGGAGCTGAGTGAACGGCAATGGCACGACACTTGCAGATTTTCTTTGCGGTATTGCTTGCCATTCATCAGCAAATCTTAATTTGAAATATACTTCACCACTCGGGGTGTAGCGCAGAGCTCGTATGTCTGTCACTTTAGCTTCGCCTTTGCCACGACCAGGACGAATGCTTTTATAGAACTTAACATCGTCGAATTTTTTGAAAAAGTCATAGGTGAGGTAGAGTACTTCGTAAGGCTTTGGTCTTTTTCTAGCTAATCTGCAGACTCCGGCATATTCTGCAGGAACATTTATATCCTTGTTCTTCAATGCTCGTTAGATAGTCGAATGCATAGAATCCGCTTCCATTTCAGTATGGCCTACCTCAAGAAACTTCTGCTCAATTATTATGTTGAAATTCATTGCCGTCGATAACAAAGCATTAGACATCACGCAGTTCCTGTTCTGGTAAGTACACCCATCACTGAAGAAAATTACTTTTAGTGGTACAGCAGATTCGTTTTGGTGTAAAACTTTTTTCTCTATGAAATCGGCCCACACACTTGCAAACTCCTCTGAACTTAGTCCCCCCTCACTCTCGTTCCACAAATAACAGAACCCATCTCTGTTGTTCACATTAAAAAATGTCAAATTATGTACTTGAAGTTTTGTTCTGTAATATAAGCTACTTATTTTTGACTTTGGTGCCATCAAAACTGCTTGCAAATCAACTGTAAATACAATATTTTCTCCACCTTTGTCTTTTTTCTTTTCTTCTCTAGCTTCTTCTTTTTTCTGATTATGTTCTAAAAATTCTTCAGCTGATAAATTGCCAGCTTTGTACAAAGCGCATTTTTCACATTGATCTTTTTTCGGGAAGTACAAACCTAGATTTTTGACATCGAAGACCCCGTAAAAAGTAGCTAGAGAGAGAGGCCGTACACCACGCCTTGTGCACCAATCATTTTTGTAAAAATCGTAAAGGGCTTGCTTTGTCGTCCACTCTGGTAATAAATACTTTTTCGGAGTGGTAGCCCGACAGTAGTGAGACTCCATAATTGGAAAAAAATTTAGAAAACTGTCAAGTTCTTGTTGTTCTTTGGCAAAAGGCTTGGATGAGGTATTCTCGTTCTTAGAATGCTGAGAACCAGTCATCGTTTTTGGAGTATTATTTGGTTTTGTGTTACTTAATTGATTATTTTTCCAATTGAGAACAGTCCATCTACCAATACCAAGCGTATTGAGAAACATGGTCCTGCAGACTTTAAATCGCTCGTCTTGCATTTTTAAATAATAAACCAGTGATTGATTTCTTCTGGTTTCTTTACTATTTTTTCTACCACGGGGTCTCTTAATAGGTATTGATGTCACAAGCCCATCAACATACATTCTTTTCTCTTGCCAACTCATTGCCCAAAATCCTTTAAATATATTTTTCCTGTCTTCTTCTGTAAATTTTGTACACTTAAGAGTTCCATTTTGAGTTAGTTTGCAACAACATCTTTGTTTCATCATTCTTGGTTCTCTAGGTATCTCATAATTCCACGTCTCTTCCTTTTTTCTGCCATAATATTTTTTCCCTGACTCTCTTAATTTTCTGTTCTTTTCGGCAAACCAATTACAGTTTTGTATTTGAGCTCTTTTTCTTTTCTTGCTCTTTTCTGGATAACTATCGTCATACTCAGAATCAGAATGAATGGAATACGGAACTAACCCTTCTTGTTCACTTTCGTCAGTATTTGGGTCTTCGATTTGGTCTATCACATCAAACGCACAAAATGACTGCGCAGGATCGTTTTCTGCTTGTTTTGATGATTCCTGGTTACCATCGGTGTTACTACGCACATTTTTACTGATAACACAATCAATGTCCATTGCTTCGTGGTTTTCGTTACCTCGAAGGTAATCTTTTGCAAAGTTTGAAATAATCAAATAATTGAGATTATGAATTTGACAGAAATAAAATATATTATGCAGTGGAACGATAACGGGCGAGCGCGAAATACTGTACAAAATGGCGGTGACTCTGGATTTAGCCACAAAGTTTGAATTGTTTGGATTTAGCAGTTTTACTCATCAGTTCTTTTCTTACATTAGCGTTCACTATTTGATGTAACTGTTTTACGTAGACGGTAACTCGTCTCTTTCTGCTTCGAATGGTATCATTATGTCATATCAGATAAAAAATGGATTTAGCAGTTTTACACTCTAAGGCGACGATATGTACATATAGGTACAGTAATTACTCTATAACACTGAAATATATTTATTTCTCAGTTATTACAAAATAATGCATATTATATACTAATTATACACACTTAATTAAACTAAAAAATGAAAATGTGTAAGATGCACATTAATGAGAACCTTGAGGCTATTCGGAAGCACTCACTAATTTGAAATCTGGAACGGAAGATGATAAATATAGTCTCAGGTTCGAATTTACACTGGCAAGTCTGATCCTGTACTTATTTTTTAAATAAGTATAAGACGAAAAAGCTCTCTCCACTAGTACGGTGCTTGTAAATACTTGAAGACTTGAAAGATATTCTTCTTTCAAGTCAGCCCAGAATGAAATGAGGGATTTCTTTTCAAATTCTTACTCAAGTGAAGAATCCGTTTTCAGTTCGATCAATTTAACGTTTTCTTGAAGTGATAGAAATGCACACTCGAAATACTTTTCACTGAAAGGGTACGCAATCCAGTAATCGTCTGTTCTACGTTTGGGAAAATATTTGTCGAAAGCAGCCTTCCGTCCATTCAGATGTTGTATAATTTGCTTCTTCAATTTCTAGAGATTCATTCCGTTTCAGAGAGAAAATCTAACACTAACAAGTCTTTTGGGATCATTTCAAGTCTTCTAGAAGCAGTATCAAGTCTTTTAGAAGCAATATCAAATCTTCTGGAAGCAGTATCAAGTCTTCTAGAAGCAATATCAAATCTTCCGGAAATATGTCAAGTCTTCCAGAAGTAATATCAAGCTTTTGGAGCATTTCTAGACTTCTAAAACCAGTATAAAGTCTTCAGGAAGCAATGTCATGTCTACTAGAAACACTATGAAACATTCTAGAAGTAGTACTAAGTCTGTAAGTATTTTAAGTCTTCCAGAAGCAATATCGAGTTTTCTAGAAGTATTTTAAGTCTACTAGCAGCAGTATCAAATCTTCCAAGGGGAACTATCAAGTCTTCTGGGATTACTTGAACTCTTCTGGAATCATATCAAGTTTTCTAGAAACTGTATCATGTGTTCTAGAAGTAGTGTCAAATCTTCTAGAAGCACTATCAAGTCTTCTGGAATCATTTCAAGTGTCTCTAGAAGCACTGTTATGTCGTCTAGAAGAAATGTCAAGTCGTCTAGAAATTGTATCAAGTCTCCTGGAAGTACTACAAGAATTCTGAAACAATATCAAGTATTCTGGAAGTCCATTCCAAGTCTCTCTAAAAGCATTATCATGTCTTTTAGAAAAAGTGTCTTTCAGAAGTAGTATCAAGCCTTCTAGAAGCAGTATCAAGTCTTCCAAAAGTAATATCAAGTATTCTGGAAGCATTCCAAGTCTTATAGAAACACTATTAAGTCTTCTGGGTCATTTCATGTCTTCTGGAATCATTTCAAGTGTCTCTAGAAGCATTATCATGTCTTCTAGAAGCAGTATTAAATCTTCCAGGGGAACTAACAAGTCTTCTGAGATTATTTCAAGTCTTCTAGAAGCAGTATAAAATCTTCTGGAAGCAGTATCAAGTCTTCTAGAAGCAATATCAAATCTTCCGGAAATATGTCAAGTCTTCCAGAAGTAATATCAAGTCTTTTGGAGCATTTTTAGACATCTTAAACCAGCATAAAGTCTTCTGGAAGCAATATCAAGTATACTAGAAACACTATGAAACATTCTAGAAGTAGTACTAAGTCTGTAAGTATTTTAAGTCTTCCAGAAGCAATATCGAGTTTTCTAGAAGTATTTCAAATCTACTAGCAGCAGTATCAAATCTTCCAAGGGGAACTATCAAGTCTTCTGGGATTACTCGAACTCTTCTGGAATCATATCAAGTCTTCTAGAAACTGTATCATGTGTTTTAGAAGTAGTGTCAAATCTTCTAGAAGCACTATCAAGTCTCTTAGAAGTACTTCAAGTCTTCCAGAAGCTATATCAAGTATTCTGGAAGCATTCCAAATCTTGTAGAAGCACTATCAAGTCTTCTAGAATCATTTCAAGTGTCTCTAGAAGCATTATCATGTCTTCTAGAAGCAGTATCATGTTTTCCAAGGGGAACTAACAAGTCTCTTGGAAGACTTCCAAGTCTTGTAGAAGCACTATCAAGTCTTCTGGAATCATTTCAAGTGTCTCTAGAAGCACTATTATGTCTTCTAGAAGAAATGTCAAGTCGTCTAGAAATTGTATCATGTCTTCTAGAAGCAGTATCAAGTCTTCTAGAAGCAATATCAAATCTTCCGGAAATATGTCAAGTCTTCCAGAAGTAATATCAAGTCTTTTGGAGCATTTTTAGATTTCTAAAACCAGTATAAAGTCTTCTGGAAGCAATATCAAGTCTACTAGAAACACTATGAAATATTCTAGAAGTAGTACTAAGTCATCTGTAAGTGTTTTAAGTCTTCCAGAAGCAATATCGAGTTTTCTAGAAGTATTTCAACTTTACTAGCAGCAGTATCAAATCTTCCAGGGGCACTATCAAGTTTTCTGGGATTACTTGAAGTCTTCTGGAATCATATCAAATCTTCTAAAAACTGTATCATGTGTTCTAGAAGCAGTGTCAAATCTTCTAGAAGCACTATCAAGTCTTCTGGAAGTACTTCAAGTCTTCCAGAAGCTATATCAAGTATTCTGGAAGCATTCCAAGTCTTGTAAAAGCACTATCAAGTCTTCTGGAATCATTTCAAGTGTCTCTAGAAGCATTATCATGTCTTCTAGAAGCAGTATCATGTCTTTTAGAAGCAGTATCAAGTCTTCTGGAAGCAGTATCAAATCTTCCAGGGGAACTAACAAGTCTTTTGGGATCATTTCAAGTTTTCTAGAAGCAGTATCAAGTCTTCTAGAAGCAGTATGAAATCTTCTGGAAGCAGTATCAAGTCTTCTAGAAGCAATATCAAATCTTCCGGAAATATGTCAAGTCTTCCAGAAGTAATATCAAGTCTTTTGGAGCATTTCTAGACTTCTAAAACCAGTATAAAGTCTTCTGGAAGCAATATCAAATCTTCCGGAAATATGTCAAGTCTTCCAGAAGTAGTATCAAGTCTTTTGGAGCATTTTTAGATTTCTAAAACCAGTATAAAGTCTTCTGGAAGCAATATCAAGTCTACTAGAAACACTATGAAATATTCTAGAAGTAGTACTAAGTCATCTGTAAGTGTTTTAAGTCTTCCAGAAGCAATATCGAGTTTTCTAGAAGTATTTCAACTTTACTAGCAGCAGTATCAAATCTTCCAGGGGCACTATCAAGTTTTCTGGGATTACTTGAAGTCTTCTGGAATCATATCAAATCTTCTAAAAACTGTATCATGTGTTCTAGAAGCAGTGTCAAATCTTCTAGAAGCACTATCAAGTCTTCTGGAAGTACTTCAAGTCTTCCAGAAGCTATATCAAGTATTCTGGAAGCATTCCAAGTCTTGTAAAAGCACTATCAAGTCTTCTGGAATCATTTCAAGTGTCTCTAGAAGCATTATCATGTCTTCTAGAAGCAGTATCATGTCTTTTAGAAGCAGTATCAAGTCTTCTGGAAGCAGTATCAAATCTTCCAGGGGAACTAACAAGTCTTTTGGGATCATTTCAAGTTTTCTAGAAGCAGTATCAAGTCTTCTAGAAGCAGTATGAAATCTTCTGGAAGCAGTATCAAGTCTTCTAGAAGCAATATCAAATCTTCCAGAAATATGTCAAGTCTTCCAGAAGTAATATCAAGTCTTTTGGAGCATTTCTAGACTTCTAAAACCAGTATAAAGTCTTCTAGAAGCAATATCAAATCTTCCGGAAATATGTCAAGTCTTCCAGAAGTAATATCAAGTCTTTTGGAGCATTTCTAGACTTCTAAAACCAGTATAAAGTCTTCTGGAAGCAATATCAAGTCTACTAGAAACATTATGAAATATTCTAGAAGTAGTACTAAGTCTGTAAGTATTTTAAGTCTTCCAGAACTCAAAATAAGGATCAGGAGGAATCATATCAAGTCTTCTAGAAACTGTATCATGTGTTCTAGAAGTAGTGTCAAATCTTCTAGAAGCACTATCAAGTCTCTTGGAAGTACTTCAAGTCTTTCAGAAGCTATATCAAGTCCTCTGGAAGCATTTCAAGTCTTGTAGAAACACTATTAAGTCTTCTGGGTCATTTCAAGTCTTCTGGAATCATTTCAAATGTCTCTAGAAGCATTATCATGTCTTCTAGAAGCAGTATCATGTTTTCCAAGGAGAACTATCAAGTCTCTTGAAAGTACTTCAAGTCTTCCAGAAGCAATATCAAGTGTTTTGGAAGCATTCCAAGTCTTGTAGAAGTAGTATCAAGTCTTATAGTCAAGTTATACATTTCAAATCTTGACAGTTTTTGATCTTCTGTCATAAAAACTTGGTATTCTGCCAATAGTTGGGTAGTTTGGAAGCAAAATCAAATTTTCTTTATGCAATTTTTTGCTTTTTGTAATAAAAATGTTTTCTGCCATAAATATTAGATTAATAAGTAGTTCAATAATTAGACTACTTACGTCAAGATGTAGTATTTTGATTAAATATTATTTGCAACAGTACTTAACCTTTCAGTTGCGGGCAATTTTTAAAATCTTAGTGTTATGCATATAAACAAATACGTATGTTGGTTTTTGCAATACAGAGAATGTTAAGTCTTTTGGAAGCAGTATCAAGTCATTTAGAAACAGTATCAAGTTTTTTTTAGAAGCGTTTTAAGTCTTTCAGAAGCAATATCAAGTCTTCTGAAAGCATTTCAAGCCTTCTGGAAGCGATTTTGGTCTTCTAAAAGCAATATCAAGTTTTCTAGGGGCTGTGAGTCTTCTGATAATAACTCACGTCTTCTAGAATCATTTCATCTCTTCTGGAAGCATTTTAAGTTTTATATATTTTATATTATTATTTTATATGTCAGATCCTGAAACTGTTTCGTTTTTACATTATTTAAAAAGACAGAATGAATCGTTCGGATCTCGTTTTCTTTCAATTCGATTTTACCACCGCACTTTACTCCGCTTTCTCATTATGTACTTACGTCATTTCGTGGGATTGAATTTCTTCACAGCACTTAGGTCCTTTTATACATTCCCATAATTAAAGTTGAATTGGAAGCGAAAAAGTGAACAAATCTTTCAATGTAAATTGCTACACATGAATGACTAAAATGATTGTCTTATATAGGAAGGATTCTGTTAAGTAATGAAATGACTATAAAATAAATTAAACAATTTATTTATAATTAAAATCATACACACATAAGTATTAAATTGAAAGCGGAAAAATATATAGTAAAAAATTAGGTTTAAAGGACCTTAAAAGTAACATAAAAAATTAATAATATCTCTATTAATTAATAACATTTTCTGTGTTAAATATATTTAGGTGTCGTTTTCGTCCAAGTATTGTCAAAATTATCCCTCTTTCTAATATCTATCAAGAAAACATTTATAACCCAGAAACTTCGTTAACAAATTTCTGAATTCCGAAATAAATTCTTGCAAGATTAACCATTTCATCAGTATACGTAAATATTTCGTTTCTTCGAATAAAAATTTACATTTCATTATAATCGCATTTTTTTAAAAAATATATTATTATTATTATTATTATTATCGTTAATATGATTGGTACGTAAAGCTATTAGTGTAAGTTGTAGGCGTTTGCACGTCGCTCGCGTACGTTTGGAATGTCCCGTTATTTTCCGGTTTTAAAGGGGCCACACCCGGTTCCGCTTTATAATTTTGTACTTCCTCCTTCATTCCCATATCACCTCCAATCACCCCAACCCCCCCATCTTCGTAAGTTATACTAACATTACTCATCGCTATTTGTTGTTCTTGCCCGATTTGTTGTCCATCTTGAATTTGAACGTAAACATTTTCAGCTATAATCGGAGCGACAACAGGATTATGAACAATCATTGGACCAACCCCTTCCGCTAATAATTCCTCTTCTTCAAGCGAACGTTTTTTGCCGTGAGTTTTAAATCGAATTGGGGCTGGTTCTCCGACGGGTGCGACCGGTTCAACGCGATGTCCTCCTTTTAGATCTGGTGGAATTTCTTTCCAATGTCCGGTTGAGCGTTTGTGCGCTTTTAATTGGCCGGATTGGATAAATCTAGCTGGGCAGACTCCGCAAGCGTATGGACGAGAACCTGTATGTCTACGCATATGTAATGCTAAATCGTTTGATTGTGTAAAAGCCCTCCCACATAAATTACAAACGTACGGACGTTCACCTGTATGTACTCTTGTATGTCTAAGCTAAAAAATTAAAATTATAATAAACGATTTCAAATGGAGGAATCTTTTTCGAACCAGTTTGTTACTTTTGTTGAATGCTTTCGAACACATTGTGCATTTGTATGGTTTTTCGCCTGAGTGAGTTCTTTCGTGACATTTTAAATCGTGAGATCTTGGAAAACCTTTACCGCATTGATCGCATTTGTAGGGTCGCTCTCCTGTATGTCTACGCATGTGCACTATCTAAAAATGTTTGTTGAATTTATAGACTTTAATATTGTATTTTCTCGGATCTAATCCGCACTATGATTTTAATAACGAATGGATATGGTATTGGAGATATAATAACTCATGATGCCAACAAGTTGGCAGACTTCAAGTTGGTGTGTAGGACTTTGAAGACAAAATAGCTCATGCTGCCAACAAGTTGGCAGTCTTTAAAATAATGTATAGTGTTTGAGACTGTAATAGCTTATGCTGCCAACAAGTTGGCAGACTTCATATTGATAAACAGGACTTTGAAGACATAAAGCGTATGCCGCATTCAAGTTGGCAGTCTTTAAAATAATGTAGTGTTTGGAACTGTAATAACTCTTGCTGCCAACAAGTTGGCAGTCTTTAAGATAATGTACAGTATTTGAGATTGTGATAACTCATGCTGCCAATAAGTTGGCAGACTTGAAACTTATGAGCAGAACTTTGAAGACATAATAACTCATGCTGCCAGCAAGTTAGCAGTCTTTGAGATAATGCACAATATTTGGAACTGTAATAGCTCTTGCTGCCAACAAGTTGGCAGTCTTTAAAATAATATACAGTGTTTGGGACTGTAATAGCTCTTGCTGCCAACAAGTTGGCAGACTTGAAATTTATGAGCAAGACTTTGGAAACATAATAACTCACGCTACCAACAAGTTGGCAGACTTGAAATTTATGAGCAGGACTTTGGAGACATAATAGCTCATGCTGCCAATAAGTTGGCAGTCTTTAAATTAATATATAATGTTTGGAACAGTAATAGCTCATGCTGCCAACAAGTTGGCAGATTTCAAATTGATGGGCAGGACTTTGGAGACATAATAGCTCATGCTGCCAACCAATTGACAGTCTTTAAGATAATGTACAGGGTGTCCAAATTTCGATGGGTTTGCAAGGGTATCTTTTTTGTTCCTGAAAGTGTATACTTTTTCATGAACAAAACCAATATTCAATAATTTCTCAATTCTATATTCTATAATTTCTAATTATTCTCAATTTGTTTGTTTCTGACATAAAAACTTTGAATTTGTTGAGAATGTCTAGTTGATGAACGGAACTTTGAAGGCATCATAACGCATGCTTCCAACAAGTTGGCAATCTTTAAGATGATGTACAGTGTTTAGGTCTGTAAAAGCTCATGCTGCCAATAAGTTGGCAGAATTCAAATTGATGAGCAGAACTTTGGAGACATAATAACTTAAGCTGCCAACAAGTTGGTAGTCTTTAAGATAATGTACAGTGTTTCAGAATGTAATAGGTTACGCTGCCAACAAGTTGGAAGATTTCGAATCGATAAACAAGATTCAGTAATATACAATATTTGGGACTGTAATAGCTCATGCTGCCAACAAGTTGGCAGACTTCAAGCTCGTGAGCAGCACATTGGAGACACAATAGCTCATGCTGCCAACAAGTTGGCAGTCTTTAAGATAATATACAGTATTTGAGATTTTGATAGCTCATGCTACAGTGTTTGGGACAGTGATAACTTATGCCGTCAACAAATTGGCAGTTTTTAAGATAATATACAGTGTTTGGGACTGTGATAACTCATGCTGCCAACAAGTTGGCAGACTTCAGATTGATGAGCAAGACTTTGGAGACATAACAGCTCACGCTGCCAACAAGTTGGCAAACTTCAAGCTCGTGAGCAGGACTTTGGAGACACAACAGCTCATGCTGCCAACAAATTGGCAGTCTTTAAAATAATGTTTGGGACTGTGATAACTCATGCTGCCAACAAGTTGGCAGACTTCAGATTGCTGAGCAAGACTTTGGAGACATAACAGCTAACGCTGCCAACAAGTCGGCAGTTTTTAAGGTAATATGCAGTGTTTGGGTCTGTGATAGTTCATGCTGCCAACAATTTGGCAGTTTTTAAGGTAATATACATTGTTTGAAACTGCAATAACTTATGCTGCCAACAAGTTGGCAGACTTCAAGCTCGTGAGCAGGACTTTAGAGACACAATAGCTCATACTGCCAACAAGCTGGCAGCCTTAAGATAATATGCAGTGTTTGGGACTGTAATAACTCATGCTGCCAACAAGTTAGCAGACTTCAAACTCGTGAGCAGGACTTTGGAGACACAATAGCTCATGCTGCCAACAAGTTGGCATTTTTAAGATAATATCCAGTGTTTGGGACTATGATAGTTCATGCTGTCAACAAGTTGGCAGACATCAGATTGATGAGCAAGACTTTGGAAACATAACAGCTCATGCTGCCAACAAGTTGGCAGTTTTTAAGATAATATACATTGTTTGAAACTGCGATAACTCGTGCTGCCAACAAGTTGGCAGACTTCAAGCTCGTGAGCAGGACTTTGGAGACACAATAACTCATGCTGCCAACAAGTTGGCAGTCTTTAAGATAATATACAGTGTTTGGGACTGTGATAGCTCATGCTGCCAACAAGTTGGCAGACATCAGATTGATGAGCAAGACTTTGGAAACATAACAGCTCATGCTGCCAACAAATTGTCAATTTTTAAGGTAATATACAGTGTTTGAGACTGTGATAACTCATGCTGCCAACAAGTTGGCAGTTTTTAAGATAATCTCCAGTGTTTGGGACTATGATAGCTCATGCTGCCAACAAGTTGGCAGATTTCAGATTGATGAGCAAGACTTTGGAAACATAACAGCTCATGCTGCCAACAAGTTGGCAGTTTTTAAGGTAATATACATTGTTTGAAACTGCGATAACTCGTGCTGCCAACAAGTTGGCAGACTTCAAGCTCGTGAGCAGGACTTTGGAGACACAATAGCTCATGCTGCCAACAAGTTGGCAGACTTCAGATAGATGAGCAAGACTTTGGAAACATAACAGCTCATGCTGCCAACAAATTGTCAATTTTTAAGGTAATATACAGTGTTTGAGACTGTGATAACTCATGCTGCCAACAAGTTGGCAGTTTTTAAAATAATCTCCAGTGTTTGGGACTATGATAGCTCATGCTGCCAACAAGTTAGCAGATTTCAGATTGATGAGCAAGACTTTGGAAACATAACAGCTCATGCTGCCAACAAGTTGGCAGTTTTTAAGGTAATATACATTGTTTGAAACTGCGATAACTCGTGCTGCCAACAAGTTGGCAGACTTCAAGCTCGTGAACAGGACTATGGAGACACAATAGCTCATGCTGCCAACAAGTTGGCAGTCTTTAAGATAATATACAGTGTTTGGGACTGTGATAGCTCATGCTGCCAACAAGTTGGCAGACATCAGATTGATGAGCAAGACTTTGGAAACATAACAGCTCATGCTGCCAACAAGTTGGCAGTTTTTAAGGTAATATACATTGTTTGAAACTGCGATAACTCGTGCTGCCAACAAGTTGGCAGACTTCAAGCTCGTGAGCAGGACTTTGGAGACACAATAGCTCATGCTGCCAACAAGTTGGCAGTCTTTAAGATAATATACAGTGTTTGGGACTGTGATAGCTCATGCTGCCAACAAGTTGGCAGACTTCAGATAGATGAGCAAGACTTTGGAGACATAACAGCTCATGCTGCCAACAAATTGTCAGTTTTTAAGGTAATATACAGTGTTTGAGACTGTGATAACTCATGCTGCCAACAAGTTGGCAGACTTCAGATTGATGAGCAAGACTTTGGAGACATAACAGCTCATGCTGCCAACAAATTGGCAGTTTTTAAGGTAATATACAGTGTTTGAGACTGTGATAACTCATGCTGCCAACAAGTTGGCAGACTTCAGATTGATGAGCAAGACTTTGGAGACATAACAGCTCATGCTGCCAACAAATTGGCAGTTTTTAAGGTAATATACAGTGTTTGAGACTGTGATAACTCATGCTGCCAACAAGTTGGCAGACTTCAGATTGATGAGCAAGACTTTGGAGACATAACAGCTCATGCTGCCAACAAATTGGCAGTTTTTAAGGTAATATACAGTGTTTGAGACTGTGATAACTCATTCTGCCAACATGTTGGCAGTTTTTAAGATAATATCCAGTGTTTGGGACTGTGATAACTCATGCTGCCAACAAGTTGGCACACTTCAGATTGATTAGCAAGACCTTGGAGACATAACAGCTCATGCTGCCAACAATTTGGCAGGTTTTAAGGTAATATACAGTGTTTGAGACTGTGATAACTCATGCTGCCAACAAATTGGCAGTCTTTAAGATAATATACAGTGTTTGGGACTGTGATAGCTCATGCTGCCAACAAGATGGCAGACTTCAGATTGATGAGCAAGACGTTGGAGACATAACAGCTCATGCTGCCAACAATTTGGCAGGTTTTAAGGTAATATACAGTGTTTGAGACTGTGATAACTCATGCTGCCAACAAGTTGGCAGACTTCAAACTCGTGAGCAGGAGTTTGGAGACACAATAGCTCATGCTGCCAACAAGTTGGCAGTTTTTAAGATAATATGCAGTGTTTGGAGCTGAGATAGCTCATGTTGCCAACAAGTTGGCAGACTTCAGATTGATGAGCAAGACTTTGAAGACATAACAGCTTATGCTGCTAACATGTTGGCAATCTTTAAGATAATATACAGTGTTTGGGACTGTGATAACTCATGCTGCCAACAAGTTGGCACACTTCAGATTGATTAGCAAGACCTTGGAGACATAACAGCTCATGCTGCCAACAATTTGGCAGGTTTTAAGGTAATATACAGTGTTTGAGACTGTGATAACTCATGCTGCCAACAAATTGGCAGTCTTTAAGATAATATACAGTGTTTGGGACTGTGATAGCTCATGCTGCCAACATGATGGCAGACTTCAGATTGATGAGCAAGACGTTGGAGACATAACAGCTCATGCTGCCAACAATTTGGCAGGTTTTAAGGTAATATACAGTGTTTGAGACTGTGATAACTCATGCTGCCAACAAGTTGGCAGACTTCAAACTCGTGAGCAGGAGTTTGGAGACACAATAGCTCATGCTGCCAACAAGTTGGCAGTTTTTAAGATAATATGCAGTGTTTGGAGCTGAGATAGCTCATGTTGCCAACAAGTTGGCAGACTTCAGATTGATGAGCAAGACTTTGAAGACATAACAGCTTATGCTGCTAACATGTTGGCAATCTTTAAGATAATATACAGTGTTTGGGACTGTGATAACTCATGCTGCCAACAAGTTGGCAGACTTCAACCTCATGACCAGAACTTTAAAGACATGATAATTCATGCTGTTAACAATTTAGCAGTCTGTAAGGTAATATAGTGTTTGGAAGTATAATACCTTATGCTACTAACAAATTGACAGTTATTTTTTTGTTGATCTGATAATTTATTCGAATTTTCAACCAAAAATATGAAAAGTTCAAAAATTTTATTTCGCCAGATCACAAAAAAATCATCATCAGATGATCAGGAGGTGTAAATTAGATTCAAATAATGACTATTTAAGTAAGAACATACCATATTACTTGAATTATTAAATTCTTTCCCACAATATATACATAAATGCAATTTGGCATTATCCCTTTGCCCAGAATGAATCCTTTGATGAGCCCTAAGATTATCCAAGCGATTAAAAGCTTTCCCACACTCATTACAAATATGTCTTTTATCCTGTTGCAAATGCAATTTGATATGCCTCGCTAAGTGATCAGATCTAAAACAAACAAAAACAAATTAATCCCCAAATAGAATTACAAAAAAAAAATCCAAACCTCTGAAATACTCTCTCACAAACAGAACACTTAATATCCAACTCCAAAGGATTTAAATGAATCTTTAAATGCCTAATGAGATGTTCACCTCTCGTATACGTCTTATTACAAACAGTGCAAGTGTAGGGTTTATCAATGTGGTCCTCTTTCATGTGTTTCGATAAAAATTCTTCGCTAGCGAATGCTTTGTCGCAACGTTCGCATTTATGAACGAGTACGTTACGATGAAGCGTCATGTGGCGGGTTAAATGGTTTGAGCGGACAAATTTTGCGTTACAAACGTGACACATATGGACTTTCCGGGGTTTTGAGTTGATCGATCCACCATCTTCTTGATTTGGGTCTAAATTATCCGTTTCGTCTAAATTTCCTAAATCGCTATCAGCCGATTCTAAACAAAAAAAAAGGAAAAAGAAGAAATTTTAGAACAAAATTAATAAATATGGTAAATAAAACAAACCAGTATCTTCTTTGTCGCGAAGGCCCCCTCTTGTTGATGATTTTCGTTCGCTTTTCGCTACGAGAATGCTTAATGGGGTGTCGCTATCATCGGAGATTCCGTGTTCTGTTTGCATATGATGCGTAAAGCTTTTTTTATATTTAAATTTTCTATCACAAAATTCACATTGCATTACCTAAAATTCAATTTAATTTTTTTAAATTAAAGAAAATAAGATTTTGTTAAGATATTAACCTTTCTATCCCTCGATTCTTGCTTCACCGATGTTAATTTTAATTTTTTTTTGTGCGAAGACATGTGACGTTTTAAATGGTTGCTTTTTTCGTAAGTTTTGTTACATATCTGTAATTAATATTGTTTATAAATATTAATTGGAGTTTTTACGTGTAACAATTATACATGAAAACAGAAGGAAAGAAAATTTACTTAACACGCGTAGAAATAGGAATAAATACGAAAAGAAAAGATCTCTACTAATTGTGATTCTAATTTTGTTGCGATATCACAATTAATTCTTGAGATACGATTTTTTGAAAATTGCTCAATTTTTGCCTAACATAAATAATTACGCGTTTGAAGAGTTTTAATTAAAAAATCACAACTTGAAGATTTAAAGATTTGAAGAAACGACCTTGAACCCATTAAATACAAGATAAATTTGCTTCAAATTGATTCTTATCTCGTTGCGATATCTCAATTAGTTCTTAAGATACGATTTTTTGAAAATTGCTTAATTTTTACCTAACAAATAATTACGCGTTTGAAAAGTTTTAATTAACAGATTATAACACGAAAATTTACAGATTTGAAGAAACGATCTTGAACACATTAAATACATTTAAGTTTGCTTCAAATTGATTCTTATCTCGTTGCGATATCTCAATTAGTTCCTGATATACGATTTTTTGAAAATTGCTTAACTTTTACTTAACACAAATAATTATGCGTTTGCAGAGTTTCAATATTTTATAAGCATTTTATTGTTTATTTAGTACACACAATTTTTACTCTCTATAGTACATGTACATCTTCCCGTCGTCTACTCTCCTCCCTCTTCCCACATCTCCGTCTCCTCGCCCCCATCACCTCCCTCATCCATTTTTTACCCTCGCCCCTCTCTCCCAAAACCTGCTTCCTGTCCATTGCCTCCTCCCTCAGCTCGCTACACCCTCTCAGCATGTGTTCCAGTGTCTCCCAATCTTCACCACATAGCCTACACCACCTCTCAACATCGTCCGTCCAGTATGTATTTCCCCTCTCCTCATTGCCACAGCGGAATCTGGCCACCAATCTCTTCCCTTCATCAACAAATACTTTGGCCACTCCTCTGTCACTATCTCCTTATACCTTTCATTGTATCTCCCTTCTCGTATCTGTGATCTTCTTTCCTGCTTCTGTATATCCCTGTCCCTATCTCTCAGTTCCCTCCACATTTCGACTCTTTTCGCTCTACTGTTTTCGATGCCAATTAGTGAGTATCCCACCCTTCTATAATATTATTCCCTGTCTCTTTGCCCATAGATCGGCCTCCTCCCCTTAATTTCCTTCCAGTCCTCTCCCAGGACTTTACACAGCGGTCTTGCTTCTATCATTTCCTCATACCTCACCGCTCTTCTCCCCGCCTCCACCCTTACTGCATCCACCTTAACCTCCTCCCTCACTATATACCCTGGACTCTCCCTTGCCAACCCCAGTGCCCATCTCCAATATCGTGTTTGTATATCCTCCAGCAGACTTTGTGCTCTCCATCCCCATACTTCTGCACCGTACATCATTGTACTCCTTACCAAGCCATCAAACATCACCTTTCTTTTTCCCACGTCCCTTCCAAAAGTTCTTTCTCCCCATCCGCAAATCTGTCCCATCACTTTGTTCGCCCTTTTTGCCATCACCCTCACATGCGCCTCGATCTTATTACTTTCCGTGAAACCATATGCCAGGTACGTGTACTCTTTCACTTGTTCTATCTTCCTTCCCTGCCACCTCCACTCCTCCCTCCTTCTTCTCCCCCCTTTGCAGAACTTCATTACCTTTGTCTTCCGACGTTTACCTCCAACCACTTCGCCTTAAAATATCTTTCCAGGACCCTCATCATCTCCTTCATCTCCCCCGCCTCTCTAGCCACGACCACCAAATCGTCAGAATACGCCAAGGCGTGCACCTTTGTTCCTTCATCACCACACCACCCATTTACCCCCTCGCAAGACTCTTTTCCAAGTCGTATATATTGCAAATAGTGTGGGACTAAGCGGGCACCCCTGTCTCAAACCTTTTGTCGTCCAGAATACCTCACTTAACTCTTCCCCCACTTTAACCTTGACCATCGTCTCCCTGTACATCTCCTTCACCCTCCCTATCAGTTGTTCTGTGATACCTCCCCTCCTCATTTCCTCCCAGAGGTTCTCTCTATCCACGTTATCGAATGCAGCCTTCAGGTTAATAAACAATCAATATAGCTTTCCCCCCTTCTTGTTCAACTCCCTATCTATCAGGTGTTTCAGAATGTATATATTGTCAATTGCCCCACTTCCCTTCCTGAATCCCGCTTGCCCATCCGGTAACAACTCCCCCCACTCCATTTCCTCTTCCAACTTTCCGAGCAGTATCTTTGCATAAATTTTGAAAGTTGTGTCCAGCATGGTAATCCCTCTATAATTGCTCACCACCATTTTATTCCTTTTTTATACAGTGGGCATATTATCTTCATCCTCCATCTGTCCGGAAACCTCTCCCCCATCCATACATCGTTTATTACCTTCCATAGCTTCTTCTTCATTGTCTCCGTCGCCTCCAACCATGCTTCATTCTGGATCTCACCCTCTCCTGGCGCCCTTCCCCTCTTCAGTCCCCTCAACACTGCCTCTATTTCTTCCCGTATTATTTCTTCTCCTCCTTGCACACCTCGCTCTCCCTCTCCCATTGCCCTCTCTTCCACCCTTCCCAACAATCCCATGAAGTAGGTTCTCCATTCACTCATTTGTATATTTTTGCTGACTTTCTCTCTTCCCTTCCTCATCCTCTTTAAGTATTTCCATATTTCATTGTCCTCTTTCAACTCCTTAATCTTCTCGGCCTCCCTTTCCTTCAGCTCCCTCTTCTTTTTCTTGTATTCTTCTTTGTAGTTTTTCCTGGCCTCTATATATCTACCTATATCTATCTCCCCTCTCTGCCACTGTCTCAGTTTCCTTCTAGCTTCTCTCTTGGCCTCTGTGCATTCCCTATCCCACCATTCGTTTCTTCCCAGTCTGCTCCCGCGTCGCCCACTCTCTTTCTTCAACGTCGCCTCCCTAACCACCTCAATTAGCCCATTCAATCCCTCGGCCCCCTCCACCCCAGCTTGCCAACTTTCCCCAATAATGTTCTATTCCCTCTTTCGACCAATCTACCCTAATATGTTTTCCACCATCCTCCATTATCTTTCTGTTCCTTCCTCCCCTCGCCCCCTTTATACACACTTCTAGCAGCTGATGATCCGATTCTACCATCGCCCCAACCCTAAAATATTCTATCCTCTCCCACATTCCTTGGTCCACTACCACATAATCTATCATGGATGCCCCCCTTGCACCCGTATAGGTATATTCCCTTCATCTCCTTTCTCCATATTCCCATTCTCCATTCAAAATCTCATCCTCTCATCATATCTTCCCATCGCCTCATTGTTTCTTTCACTGCATTGCTATATACTGTGACTACCGGCACCTTCTCTCCCTTTAGCTTGATTTGCTTTTTTGCCATTCCCTTCTGCCTCCATCTCCCCTCCATCCTACTGTCCTCCGTCATTCCCATTCACTTCAGGGATAGTGTGCATCCCTGTTATAATACCTCATCTATAGCCTTCTGGCAGCTTTCCCTCAATCTTTGCCCACCCTCCCTCATCGACCCAGATCTCCACCATAGAAAACACCTAACATCCTTTCAAATATTCCCAGAACTGCCCTCCCATATTTGTGATCCCCGCTACATTCCAGAACACCATCTTCAGCCCCTCGCTCTTCTCTAGCCTCTCCATTACCCCGTCTAGTTTTTTGATAAAGTTCCTGTGCCCTCTCCTCATGTCCCCATAATTAATACTTCTCTTTGCCAACTCCGCCGCTATCTGGTATTCCTCACAGATTCTATCCCTCGTTTCGTGTCTGTCATCCTTCCCCCTAGCTTTGCAGTTTGCACATATCGTCTCTCTCTCCCAATACCATTTCCGATTTGCAGAACCGTTGGAGGTGCCCGAAACCCTGACATCTGTAGCATCCCTTCACGTCTATGAAATCTTCTACTTTTAGTGACGACAACCCAATATATACTCTCCCAAAACTCGTTATCTCAACATCCCTCCCCGTGTCTCCCATTATTAACACCCTCTTATTTTTCAGCTTGGTTAACCGCTTCAACTTCACGTCTTTCCAGGTGTCTTCCTTTTCTAGCTTCTTCATCACATCATTCTTCAATTCCGCGCTGTCCACGATATTCTCCCCACCCTGAACTATGATGATGTTCTTGCTCACGCTCTTTTCCTCCCCCGGCCAGTACCTACTTCCCTCACTATAACTTTCGTTGCCGAGGCCTCTACTCTCCTAAAGATATCCATAATTCTCAGGCTCATCTCCCTGGGGATATTTCCGCCCTGCCCTGATAGTTCCGTCTCCAATTCTTCCCACAGTTCGTGGATGTAGCAGATTTCCCGCATTGCCGTTGCGCCCATATCCAACTGTTCCCTCTTCGTCTCCCCCTTCCATGTACTCTCTATGGCTATTCCCGATGAAATAGTACTCATAGGTCTCTTGTATCTCCATATATCCGTTCTAGCATATGAAATCCCTCCCGTAGACTCCATGTTTATATCCCCTGTATGTTTCTCTATTGTGACCCTTCTCTCCTCTCTCTTCCATTTCCCTTACTAAGTCCCTTACCGCCTTTTTCGTCCCCATGACTTTACTCCTCGTTTCTTCCTCCGCACCTCTTCCCTTTTCTTTTCACCTTTCTTGTCTTTGATTTCCTTTTTCTTTCTTCTATCCGGACCTCTTGTCTCCGGCGACAATCTCGGCAGTGATAACGTTGGTATAAACACATCACTTTCTTTATCCCCCATATTGTCTACGAACGAACGATCCGGAAAGTTGCCCGCACGTTCGGCCAGTCCTGCTGACGACCAATCAGCCTTTTTTCACTTCCCGAACACTGGGAAGAGCACCAACACAAACCCTGCACCGAATCCCAATTTAAAAACGCAAAGTTTTCTCAAAAAAACACCGAACCCATCGAACTGACAGCAACACGCCACTCAGTGCTGATTCAGATCATCTACTACCGCAGAGTTTTAATAAAGAAATCATAACTCGAAGATTTAAAGATTTGAAGAAACGATCTTGAACACATTAAATAGAAGATAAAATTGCTTCAAATTGATTCTTAGTTCGTTGCGATATCACAATTAGTTCTTGAGATACGATTTTTTGAAAATTGCTTAATTTTTACCCAACATAAATAATTACGCGTTTGAAGAGTTTTAATTAAAAAATCATAACTCGAAGATTTAAAGATTTAAAGAAACGATCTTAAACACATTAAATACAAGATAAATTTGCTTCAAATTGATTCTTATTTCCTTGCGATATCACAATTAGTTCTTGAGATACGATTTTTTGAAAATTGCTTAATTTTTACCCAACATAAATAATTACGCGTTTGAAGAGTTTTAATTAAAAATCATATCTCTAAAATTTAAAGATTTGAAGAAACAATCTTGAACACATTAAATACGAAATAAATTTGCTTCAAATTGATTCTTATTTCCTTGCGATATCACAATTAGCTCTTGAGATACGATTTTTTGAAAATTGCTTAATTTTTACCCAACATAAATAATTACGCGTTTGAAGAGTTTTAATTAAAAAATCATAACTCGAAGATTTAAAGATTTGAAGAAACGATCTCGAACACATTAAATACAAGATAAATTTGCTTCAAATTGATTCTTATCTCGTTGCGATATCTCAATTAGTTCTTGAGATACGATTTTTTGAAAATTGCTTAATTTTTATCCAACATAAATAATTACGCGTTTGAAGAGTTTTAATTAAAAAATCATAACTCGAAGATTTAAAGATTTGAAGAAACGATCTCGAACACATTAAATACAAGATAAATTTGCTTCAAATTGATTCTTATCTCGTTGCGATATCTCAATTAGTTCTTGAGATACGATTTTTTGAAAATTGCTTAATTTTTATCCAACATAAATAATTACGCGTTTGAAGAGTTTTAATTAAAAAATCATAACTCGAAGATTTAAAGATTTGAAGAAACGATCTCGAACACATTAAATACAAGATAAATTTGCTTCAAATTGATTCTTATCTCGTTGCGATATCTCAATTAGTTCTTGAGATACGATTTTTTGAAAATTGCTTAATTTTTACCTTACATAAATAATTACGCGTTTAAAGAGTTTTATTTAAAACATCATAACTCGAAGATTTAAAGATTTGAAGAAACGATCTTGAGAACACATTAAATACAAGATAAATTTGCTTCAAATTGATTCTTATCTCGTTGCGGTATCTCAATTAGTTCTTCAGATACGATTTTTTGAAAATTGCTTAATTTTTACCTTACATAAATAATTACGCGTTTAAAGAGTTTTATTTAAAACATCATAACTCGAAGATTTAAAGATTTAAAGAAACGATCTTAAACACATTAAATACAAAATAAATATGCTTCAAATTGATTCTTATCTCGTTGCGATATCTCAATTAGTTCTTGAGATACGATTTTTTGAAAATTGCTTAATTTTTACCTTACATAAATAATTACGCGTTTAAAGAGTTTTATTTAAAACATCATAACTCGAAGATTTAAAGATTTGAAGAAACGATCTTGAACACATTAAATACGAAATAAATTTGCTTCAAATTGATTCTTATTTCCTTGCGATATCACAATTAGTTCTTGAGATACGATTTTTTGAAAATTGCTTAATTTTTACCCAACATAAATAATTACGCGTTTGAAGAGTTTTAATTAAAAAATCATAACTCGAAGATTCAAAGATTTCAGGAAACTATCTTGAACACATTAAATACAAAATAAATTTGCTTCAAATTGATTCTTATCTCGTTGCGGTATCTCAATTAGTTCTTCAGATACGATTTTTTGAAAATTGCTTAATTTTTACCTTACATAAATAATTACGCGTTTGAAGAGTTTCAATTAAAAAATCATAACTCGAAGATTTAAAGATTTGAAGAAACGATCTTGAACACATTAAACACGAAATAAATTTGCTTCAAATTGATTCTTATTTCGTTACGATATCACAATTAGTTCTTGAGATACGATTTTTTGAAAATTGCTTAATTTTTACCCAACATAAATAATTACGCGTTTGAAGAGTTTTAATTAAAAAATCATAACTCGAAGATTTAAAGATTTGAAGAAACGATCTTGAACACATTAAACACGAAATAAATTTGCTTCAAATTGATTCTTATCTCGTTGCGATATCTCAATTAGTTCTTGAGATACGATCTTTTGAAAATTGCTTAATTTTTACCCAACATAAATAATTACGCGTTTGAAGAGTTTTAATTAAAAATCATAACTCTAAAATTTAAAGATTTGAAGAAACGATCTTGAGCACATTAAATATGGAATAAATTTACTTCAAATTGATTCTTATCTCGTTGCGATATCTCAATTAGTTCTTGAGATACGATTTTTTGAAAATTGCTTAATTTTTACCCAACATAAATAATTACGCGTTTGAAGAGTTTTCATTAAAAAATCATAACTCGAAGATTTAAAGATTTAAAGAAACGATTTTAAACACATTAAATACAAAATAAATTTGCTTCAAATTGATTCTTATCTCGTTGCGATATCTCAATTAGTTCTTGAGATACGATTTTTTGAAAATTGCTTAATTTTTACCTTACATAAATAATTACGCGTTTAAAGAGTTTTATTTAAAACATCATAACTCGAAGATTTAAAGATTTAAAGAAACGATCTTAAACACATTAAATACAAAATAAATATGCTTCAAATTGATTCTTATTTCGTTACGATATCACAATTAGTTCTTGAAATAAGATTTTTTGAAAATTACTTAATTTTTACCCAACATAAATAATTACGCGTTTGAAGAGTTTTAATTAAAAAATCATAACTCGAGGATTTAAAGATTTGAAGAAACGATCTTGAACACATTAAATACGAAATAAATTTGCTTCAAATTGATTCTTATTTCCTTGCGATATCACAATTAGTTCTTGAGATACGATTTTTTGAAAATTGCTTAATTTTTACCCAACATAAATAATTACGCGTTTGAAGAGTTTTAATTAAAAAATCATAACTCGAAGATTCAAAGATTTCAGGAAACTATCTTGAACACATTAAATACAAAATAAATTTGCTTCAAATTGATTCTTATCTCGTTGCGGTATCTCAATTAGTTCTTCAGATACGATTTTTTGAAAATTGCTTAATTTTTACCTTACATAAATAATTACGCGTTTGAAGAGTTTCAATTAAAAAATCATAACTCGAAGATTTAAAGATTTGAAGAAACGATCTTGAACACATTAAACACGAAATAAATTTGCTTCAAATTGATTCTTATTTCGTTACGATATCACAATTAGTTCTTGAGATACGATTTTTTGAAAATTGCTTAATTTTTACCCAACATAAATAATTACGCGTTTGAAGAGTTTTAATTAAAAAATCATAACTCGAAGATTTAAAGATTTGAAGAAACGATCTTGAACACATTAAATACAAGATAAATTTGCTTCAAATTGATTCTTATCTCGTTGCGATATCTCAATTAGTTCTTGAGATACGATCTTTTGAAAATTGCTTAATTTTTACCCAACATAAATAATTACGCGTTTGAAGAGTTTTAATTAAAAATCATAACTCTAAAATTTAAAGATTTGAAGAAACGATCTTGAGCACATTAAATATGGAATAAATTTACTTCAAATTGATTCTTATTTCCTTGCGATATCACAATTAGTTCTTGAGATACGATTTTTTGAAAATTGCTTAATTTTTACCCAACATAAATAATTACGCGTTTGAAGAGTTTTAATTAAAAAATCATAACTCGAGGATTTAAAGATTTGAAGAAACGATCTTGAACACATTAAATACGAAATAAATTTGCTTCAAATTGATTCTTATTTCCTTGCGATATCACAATTAGTTCTTGAGATACGATTTTTTGAAAATTGCTTAATTTTTACCCAACATAAATAATTACGCGTTTGAAGAGTTTTAATTAAAAAATCATAACTCGAAGATTCAAAGATTTCAGGAAACTATCTTGAACACATTAAATACAAAATAAATTTGCTTCAAATTGATTCTTATCTCGTTGCGGTATCTCAATTAGTTCTTCAGATACGATTTTTTGAAAATTGCTTAATTTTTACCTTACATAAATAATTACGCGTTTAAAGAGTTTTATTTAAAACATCATAACTCGAAGATTTAAAGATTTGAAGAAACGATCTTGAGAACACATTAAATACAAGATAAATTTGCTTCAAATTGATTCTTATCTCGTTGCGGTATCTCAATTAGTTCTTCAGATACGATTTTTTGAAAATTGCTTAATTTTTACCTTACATAAATAATTACGCGTTTAAAGAGTTTTATTTAAAACATCATAACTCGAAGATTTAAAGATTTAAAGAAACGATCTTAAACACATTAAATACAAAATAAATATGCTTCAAATTGATTCTTATTTCGTTACGATATCACAATTAGTTCTTGAAATAAGATTTTTTGAAAATTACTTAATTTTTACCCAACATAAATAATTACGCGTTTGAAGAGTTTTAATTAAAAAATCATAACTCGAGGATTTAAAGATTTGAAGAAACGATCTTGAACACATTAAATACGAAATAAATTTGCTTCAAATTGATTCTTATTTCCTTGCGATATCACAATTAGTTCTTGAGATACGATTTTTTGAAAATTGCTTAATTTTTACCCAACATAAATAATTACGCGTTTGAAGAGTTTTAATTAAAAAATCATAACTCGAAGATTCAAAGATTTGAGGAAACTATCTTGAACACATTAAATACAAGATAAATTTGCTTCAAATTGATTCTTATCTCGTTGCGATATCTCAATTAGTTCTTGAGATACGATTTTTTGAAAATTGCTTCATTTTTACCCAACATAAATAATTACGCGTTTGAAGAGTTTTAATTAAAAAATCATAACTCGAAGATTTAAAGATTTGAAGAAACGATCTTGAACACATTAAACACGAAATAAATTTGCTTCAAATTGATTCTTATCTCGTTGCGATATCTCAATTAGTTCTTGAGATACGATTTTTTGAAAATTGCTTAATTTTTACCCAACATAAATAATTACGCGTTTGAAGAGTTTTAATTAAAAAATCATAACTCGAAGATTTAAAGATTTGAAGAAACGATCTTGAACACATTAAACACGAAATAAATTTGCTTCAAATTGATTCTTATATCGTTGCGATACCTCAATTAGTTCTTGAGATACGATTTTTTGAAAATTGCTTAATTTTTACCCAACATAAATAATTACGCGTTTGAAGAGTTTTAATTAAAAAATCATAACTCGAAGATTTAAAGATTTGAAGAAACGATCTTGAACACATTAAACACGAAATAAATTTGCTTCAAATTGATTCTTATCTCGTTGCGATATCTTAATTAGTTCTTGAGATACGATTTTTTGAAAATTGCTTAATTTTTACCCAACATAAATAATTACGCGTTTGAAGAGTTTTCATTAAAAAATCATAACTCGAAGATTTAAAGATTTGAAAAAACGATCTTGGGCACATTAAATACGAAATAAATTTGCTTCAAATTGATTCTTATCTCGTTGCGATATCTCAATTAGTTCTTGAGATACAATTTTTTGAAAATTGCTTAATTTTTACCCAACATAAATAATTACGCGTTTGAAGAGTTTTCATTAAAAAATCATAACTCGAAGATTTAAAGATTTGAAGAAACGATCTTAAACACATTAAACACGAAATAAATTTGCTTCAAATTGATTCTTATCTCGTTGCGATATCTTAATTAGTTCTTGAGATACGATTTTTTGAAAATTGCTTAATTTTTACCCAACATAAATAATTACGCGTTTGAGGAGTTTTAAATAAAAAATCATAACTCGAAGATTTAAAGATTTGAAGAAACGATCTTGAACACATTAAACACGAAATAAATTTGCTTCAAATTGATTCTTATCTCGTTGCGATATCTTAATTAGTTCTTGAGATACAATTTTTGAAAATTGCTTAATTTTTACCCAACATAAATAATTACGCGTTTGAAGAGTTTTAATTAAAAAATCATAACTCGAAGATTTAAAGATTTGAAAAAACGATCTTGGGCACATTAAATACGAAATAAATTTGCTTCAAATTGATTCTTATCTCGTTGCGATATCTCAATTAGTTCTTGAGATACAATTTTTTGAAAATTGCTTAATTTTTACCCAACATAAATAATTACGCGTTTGAAGAGTTTTCATTAAAAAATCATACCTCGAAGATTTAAAGATTTGAAGAAACGATCTTGAACACATTAAATACGAAATAAATTTGCTTCAAATTGATTCTTATCTCGTTGCGATATCACACTTAGTTCTTGAGATACAATTTTTGAAAATTGCTTAATTTTTACCCAACATAAATAATTACGCGTTTGAAGAGTTTTCATTAAAAAATCATAACTCGAAGATTTAAAGATTTGAAGAAACGATCTTAAACACATTAAATACAAAATAAATTTGCTTCAAATTGATTCTTATCTCGTTGCGATATCTCAATTAGTTCTTGAGATACGATTTTTTGAAAATTGCTTAATTTTTACCCAACATAAATAATTACGCGTTTGAAGAGTTTTAATTAAAAAATCATAACTCGAAGATTTAAAGATTTGAAGAAACGATCTTGAACACATTAAACACGAAATAAATTTGCTTCAAATTGATTCTTATCTCGTTGCGATATCTCAATTAGTTCTTGAGATACGATTTTTTGAAAATTGCTTAATTTTTACCCAACATAAATAATTACACGTTTGAAGAGTTTTAATTAAAAAATCATAACTCGAAGATTTAAAGATTTGAAAAAACGATCTTGAACACATTAAATACGAAATAAATTTGCTTTAAATTGATTCTTATCTCGTTGCGATATCTCAATTAGTTCTTGAGATACGATTTTTTGAAAATTGCTTAATTTTTACCCAACATAAATAATTACGCGTTTGAAGAGTTTTCATTAAAAAATCATAACTCGAAGATTTAAAGATTTGAAGAAACGATCTCAAACACATTAAATACAAAATAAATTTGCTTCAAATTGATTCTTATCTCGTTGCGATATCTCAATTAGTTCTTGAGATACGATTTTTTGAAAATTGCTTAATTTTTACCCAACATAAATAATTACGCGTTTGAAGAGTTTTAATTAAAAAATCATACCTCGAAGATTTAAAGATTTGAAGAAACGATCTTGAACACATTAAATACGAAATAAATTTGCTTCAAATTGATTCTTATCTCGTTGCGATATCTCAATTAGTTCTTGAGATACGATTTTTTGAAAATTGCTTAATTCTTACCCAACATAAATAATTACGCGTTTGAAGAGTTTTAATTAAAAAATCATACCTCGAAGATTTAAAGATTTGAAGAAATGATCTTGAACACATTAAATACGAAATAAATTTGCTTCAAATTGATTCTTATTTCGTTGCGATATCTCAATTAGTTCTTGAGATAGGATTTTTTGAAAATTGCTTAATTTTTACCCAACATAAATAATTACGCGTTTGAAGAGTTTTAATTAAAAAATCATACCTCGAAGATTTAAAGATTTGAAGAAACGATCTTGAACACATTAAATACGAAATAAATTTGCTTCAAATTGATTCTTATCTCGTTGCGATATCTCAATTAGTTCTTGAGATACGATTTTTTGAAAATTGCTCAATTTTTACCTAACATAAATAATTACGCGTTTGAAGAGTTTTAATTAAAAAATCATAACTCGAGGATTTAAAGATTTGAAGAAACGATCTTGAACACATTAAACACGAAATAAATTTGCTTCAAATTGATTCTTATCTCGTTGCGATATCGCAATTAGTTCTTGAGATACGATTTTTTGAAAATTGCTTAATTTTTACCCAACATAAATAATTACGCGTTTGAAAAGTTTTAATTAAAAAATCATAACTCGAAGATTTAAAGATTTGAAGAAACGATCTTGAACACATTAAACACGAAATAAATTTGCTTCAAATTGATTCTTATCTCGTTGCGATATCTCAATTAGTTCTTGAGATACGATTTTTTGAAAATTGCTTAATTTTTACCCAACATAAATAATTACGCGTTTGAGGAGTTTTAAATAAAAAATCATAACTCGAAGATTTAAAGATTTGAAGAAATGATCTTGAACACATTAAACACGAAATAAATTTGCTTCAAATTGATTCTTATCTCGTTGCGATATCACACTTAGTTCTTGAGATACAATTTTTGAAAATTGCTTAATTTTTACCCAACATAAATAATTACGCGTTTGAAGAGTTTTAATTAAAAAATCATAACTCGAAGATTTAAAGATTTGAAAAAACGATCTTGGGCACATTAAATACGAAATAAATTTGCTTCAAATTGATTCTTATCTCGTTGCGATATCTCAATTAGTTCTTGAGATACAATTTTTTGAAAATTGCTTAATTTTTACCCAACATAAATAATTACGCGTTTGAAGAGTTTTCATTAAAAAATCATAACTCGAAGATTTAAAGATTTGAAGAAACGATCTTAAACACATTAAACACGAAATAAATTTGCTTCAAATTGATTCTTATCTCGTTGCGATATCTTAATTAGTTCTTGAGATACGATTTTTTGAAAACTGCTCGATTTTTATATTGATGTTAGGTAAATTTTCTTTCCTTCTTTTTATTTAAAATTGTTTAGACTCAAATTTAAATTGAAATAAAGCCCTGATTAAACGTGAATACACCTTTTTTAATTCAAGTTTAATTTGATTTTTGTTGAAAATGATTTCCAAAATAAATTAGTAAAAGAAATCAGGGCTTTACTATATGCAATTTTAAATTAATTGTATTTACCTTACAAGAAAATAAACTAATTCCTGTATGTCTCCGTAAATGCACTTTTAAATCCTCCAAATTAGCTAAAACTTTCGCACAATGTTTACAAGAATATTTACCATCCTCGTCTGGTTTAACATCATCAAGATCACATTCATTTTTAATTTCATTTTCATCCTCATCATCGTCATCATCACATTCCTGTTTAATACAATTATCGTTTTGTTTCCTGTGTTCTTTCATATGGGTATCCAACGAGGACAAAGTGTGAAATCTCAATTCGCAATGAGTACACGGGAAATTATCCCCTTCAACGTTAACTTCATGATCCGTTTGTAAATGTTTAAATAACAAGGCTTTAGTGAACTTTTTATTACAAATGTGGCAATTTAATAAAGGCTCTTTCGTATGCCTCTTCATGTGGAGTTGGTAGCCGTTTTTAGAACGAAAACTTTTATTGCAAAAATCACACTTTAAGTGGATTTTTGTTGATTTTGATTTGGGGGTGTATTGGATTTCCGAGTCTGTGGATGCGTTATCTGCGTCGTTATAAAAATCGTCGATATCAACGTCCGGTTTGACTTCGATGTCTTCTCTTCTTTGCTGGTTGGTCAGTTCTCGTAATGTATTGTCGGCTTTTTCGCATTGTTGCTTAAAAAGATAGGCGATGGAAAGTTTGTCTTCGCAGATTGAACATATCCGTTTTGGTAACCCATCTTCGACGTTAACCTAAAATTGATGTTGTTAAGTTGATTTTGGGGTAAATTGAGTGATTTTTTCTTACAACAACGGAGGCACAGGCCATTAGAACGTCCGCAATTACAAAAGTTTGATCAATCATGCAGTTTTCGAAAACATTTTTTGCTTCGGGAGTTTCGGTCATACAGGACCTGCATATCTTATCCATGGACATTTCCACGCCGTTATGTATCATTTCTAATGTTAAATTAATCTAAAATATTTAATAATTACATCTTGAACTGACCAAACATACAAACGATGGAGAAGACGTTATTTTAGGGATTTTTGGTGGATTTTTAGGTATGTTGTGGTATTAAAGTTTTGTGGAAAAAAATTTTAAGAAGCTCACTTCATACTTATTACCAAATTACTAAAAAACCCTAAAATCTAAAAGAAAATTATTTTAGTAATATATAATAACAATATTGAAAAATAATTAATTATTATTATTGTTATACATGCGACATAACGCACATAACCTAAAAAAATTACAGTGAACATGGTGTAAGAAAATTGTAACGATATACCATTGTAACAATAGTTTTAATTAAAAGGAGTTTGAACAAATCAAGTTGTTTACATATACAACAAATTGGCGACGAGACGGAGAAGAGGAGAAGAAAATTATACGAAGAAAATTACAGGTCACGCGTACAGACGCCGTTTTACAAATTCCAAAAGCCACAGCCGTGTTTCAAGGGCGTCCTAAAACCTGCCTCGATAGCCCTCTAGGCACAATCACTTTCCTATAAATACAAATCCTTTACATTGTTTCTTGAAATGGCTGAATTGACGAACGTTTTGGTACAAATTGCAGAAATTTTGAAAAATGTTCAAGATACATAAAACCAAATCATTGAAAGCAAACAAACAAATTATATGGGAAGAGACAATTTACAACCCTATGATGAAAATAACGAAAATTTCGATTCGTACTTACAGCGTTTAGATAACCATCTACAACTACGTGGCGTAAATAAAAATACACAAACAAAACTCTGCGTTCAAATTTGAATAGGTTGTCTTAGTCCTAAAATTTACCAAATTCTAACTAAACTTACTGCACCAGATCTTCCTAATACACGATCATACGATGAATTAATCAAACTTTTACGTGAATATCTAGCACCTCAGGCTGCCTCAGTGTAACTGCCGAGCAGCATACATTTTACACCCGATTACAAGGAGAGGGAGAATCAATTCAATGCTATGTTGCTGAATTACGAAAACTTACCACAAATTGCGATTTCAATTGTGTAAAATGTAAAACATCAACCATAGAAACGCATTTACGTGCACAATTTATTAGAAGAGTCCGTGATACAGAAGTATGAGAACGGTTATTACAACAAAAAAATCCAACTTTCGATGATGTTGTACAAATAGCAAAATTAATGGAAGTATCCAAAAGAGAATCATCATTAATGCAAGCTCCGGGCCAAAGAAATGCGATTCAGAAGAAATCAAATCATTTTAATGGTAACAGAAAAAACTATACAAAGAATACAGAAAACCTGGTTGGTAAATGTTTTAGATGTGGCAAAACAGGCCATAAAGCTAATAATTGTCAAGCGAAAAACTTAAAATGTTACAAATGCAAGAAAGAAGGATCTGCATGTACAATCGGTTTGTATGCAGCGAAATACAAAAGCAAAAATACAAAAACAAATCGATACTACAAGTGAAAACGAACAAGAAGAAGAAGAAATTCATCCAGTCAACGAAATTGTTGCAATTAATTCATTAAATACATCTAAAATTCTATTGCCAATTCGAATAAACGACGGAAAATGTAACATGGAATTGGATACTGGCGCAGCTGTTTCCACGATTTCTGTACAACAGTTTAAGAAAATATGTCCCAATGCAACTATACATCCTACTAACGTGAAATTACGGACATATACTGGAGAAATCATACATCCTACTGGTTCTGCGATGATCAAACAGCCGAAGGAAAGCTATATGTTTTACCTTTACAAGTTGATGCCATATTCGGAAGAGATTGGTTACAGAAAATAAAAATAAATTGGCCAGAAATCAATAATGTACACATGGATATAGAATTGGAAACGTTTCTAAACTCATACAGAGACGTGTTGTCCAACGAGTTGGGAGAAATTCAAAATTATAAATACAGCCATAAATTCATTGATCCAAATACTAGACCAATTTTCTGCAAACCCAGACCTGTACCGTACGCTTTACAGCCAAAGGTGGAGGAAGAATTGGATAGATTGGAAAGGCAAGGAATCATAGAGAAGACAATCCATTCAATGTGGGGTACACCCATCGTACCAGTTTCAAGAAAAGATGGAAGAATAAGAATGACCGTTACCCGATTCCAAGAATAGAGGATATTTTCAATAAAATGAAGGGCGGCAAGTATTTTTGTACGCTCGATGTAGCAAACGCTTACCTTCATATGAAGATGGACGAAGAAAGCTCCATGATCCAGGCGATTTCTACGCACAAAGGTGTTTACAAGGTGAAGAGATTAATGTTCGGAGTTAAAACTGCTCCATCTGCATGGCAACGATTCATGGATAAGTTTGATGCAAGATTTGGATGGTGTCGTTTGTTTCTTCGACGATATCGCAGTTCAAGGTGCAACTATGGAAGAATTATATCATCGTCTACATGCAGTTATGCAGAGACTGAGTCAGAACAATTTATACTTAAACAAGAAAAAGTGTCAGTTTTTTAGAAAACAGATTTCTTACTTGGGGCACATTATAGATGCAAAGGGTTTACATGCTGCACCTGAGAAAGTTGAAGCAATTTTAAGAAGTGAAAAGCCAACAAATGTTTCACAATTAAGAAGTTTTCTGGGATTGGTTCACTATTACCAGTCATTTTTACCGAACTTAGCATCTAAATTATATCCCTTATACCAATTATTAAAAATCAATGTTAAATTCATGTGGAATGAACAATGCGAAAATGTATTTATTAACCTAAAGAAGACCCTTACAAGTACAAAAGTTCTAACGCCATTCGATCCTGAATTACCATTGACATTGGCTACGGACGCTTCACCCACAGGACTTGGTGCTGTTATTTCCCATACGATGCCAGATGGAAGTGAACGACCAATTGCTTATGCTTCAAGATCCTTAAAGAAAGCAGAACAAAACTACAGTCAACTGGACAGGGAAGCAACTGCAATAGTTTGGGGAATGCGGAAGTTCTTTCATTATTGTTATGGACGACGATTTACGCTGATAACTGACAATCAACCATTAGTGCGAATTTTTCATCCACAAAAAGATTTACCTGCTACATCAGCTATTCGTTTAATCCATTATGCTAACTATATTTCAGGTTTTAATTATGACATCAAGTACCGCAACTCCAAGGCCCATGCTAATGTGGATTATTTATCCAGAACGCCAGTTTCTAAAGCGTCATGTCTAAATCATGATTCTCATGAATTATTCCAAATCAACCAAATCGAACAATTGCCTGTAACGAAGAATGAAATATAAAAAGCTACACTTCGAGATCCATTGCTGAAGAGGATTTATATTGCAATCGAAACAGACGGTGAAATGCCTAAAGGATTCCCACGAGAAGAGTTCACTATTCAAGACGGATGTTTATTACGAGGAATTCGAGTAGTGATACCAGAAGAATCGCGAGAAAAAATTCTAGAAGAATTACACCAGGCACATGCTGGAATCGTAAGAATGAAATCTCTGGCGCGAAGTTACGTATAGTGGCCAGGTATTGATGCCGATATCGACAAATTAACTAAACAATGCATCAGTTGTGCACGAAATAGAATAATCCTACTAAAAGTATTGTTCATCCTTGGGATTATACAACCAAACCATGGCAGCGTTTACACATAGACTACGCTGGACCATTTCATGGTACTTATTTATTTATCTTAGTCGATTCTTACTCGAAATGGATAGAAGTAGTACCTACTAAGTCAATAATATCAACAATTACTATTAATATTCTTACAAGGGGACCTTACGGGTTCGGCATCACCGATTTTGTTCATATTTGCAAGGATTGAAGATGAGTACTCGGACATCACTTTCCTGAAGCAGTACGATACAATGCTCAAAAATACTCGAGAAAATGGATTTCAAAGTACTCAAAATATTTTGCTGCAGTAGAAATATAATAAATATTTGACTTTTTATGTGTCGTTCGTTAGTCAAGGGACTGTGAACGTAGCTTTAAATTCTAAGGTTGCAGGTTCAGATCGTACTATAAGCAATTTTTTTTAAATTAATATTTTATTTTATGAAAAAAAAGGTAAATCAGCAAGTTCGACATCATTTAACACGCTGTATAAACAAGAAATTGTTACAATGTCTTTTTAAAATACCTGTTAAAAAATATTTATATAAAAAATATTTAAAAATATTTTAAAAATTTAGATCCGACAAACCATTATCGTTAACAAAAATTTGTTCATATATTTCGGGCTTTGTTTGCCCTCCCCATGAATCAACAAGCAAGCAAAATTTATGATCTTGTACATAAGGCTTTATAGTTTTTATTAAAAAGTCTTTATATAGTTTAGACGTAAGTTTCCCTGATTTTGATGATGTTACAATGATGTTATATTTTTTGACGTATTCGTCCACCAATTTTTGCACAAGGGGTCCGAATGAATCTCCTGTTTCTTGCAAACATATAAACACATCAGGTAACAATTTTTCAGCTAACGTGATGCTGTATTGAGCTGTATACGAGTGAGTTATCTTATTCATGTTTTGTTTTTGAACAAGAATTGTTTTTGATCCTTTCGTTGCAAGGGTTCTATTAAAAGTAGTCTGGTATTGGCAGTGTTATAAATTTGTATTTTATAATCTATTGGAATGAAATACTCCTTTTCTGATTTATTCTCATCGGGTTCATAATTATGTTCTTCATTTTCTTTAATTTCTTTAAAATTATTCACATTATCAGATTCCTTATGGGCGATTTGTTGAAATTTACTATTGCCACCTTCTTCATTCATTGTTAGTTCTTCCACCATAACAAATTGTTTCTCGTCTCCAATTAGATTTTGCAAAATATATTTATATAGTTGTTCTGCTAATAATACAGATTCTTCGCTAATTGTGGAAGAATGTTCTGCTATCAAGTTATTTTCTGTAAGACGCTTTTCATAGTAATAAACAGCATTTTTTAAAGTTAATTTATTCAATTCGATGCGGACTAGGATATTTACGCGCACACAAGATTCTTTCTTTGACAGTTATTTTAAGAAAACATTGTACTAAACCTTTGTTTACACAGAGTATTAGATGTAAAAAATACTGATTTTATAGAATAAAAATAAAAAAAATTGTATATTGTGCGATTTGAGCATGCTACCTCAGAATTTAAAGCTATGTTCACAGTCCCTTGATTAACGAACGACACATAAAAAGTCAAATATTTATTATATTTCTACTGCTGCAAAATATTTTGAGTACTTTGAAGTCGATTTTCTCGAGTATTCTTGAGCATTGCATCGTACTGCTTCAGGAAAGTGATGTCCGAGTACGCATCTTCAATCCTTGCAAATATGAACAAAATCGGTGATGCCGAACACGTAAGGTCCCCTTGTTAGAGAAATATTCTCAAGATTTGGATTACCATATACAATTGTATCAGATAATGGTACTAATTTCACATCACACGAATTTATAAATTTCGTAAAATCCAATGGAATAAATCATAAATTAACTGCCCCTTATCATCCAGCAACTAATGGACAGGCAGAACGATATGTTCAAACAGTCAAGAAAAGTTTAAGAGCACAAATTGGCGAAGGTGATTTGTTACTGAATCTATGTAGATTTCTGATGCAATATAGAAAAACGCCGAATGCAACAACTGGGATTAGCCCAGCAGAAATGTTGTTCAACAGAAAGATAAGAACTAGAATAGATTTAATACGAGGAGATGTTGGAGCAGAAATTAATGAAAGAAATTTGATGCCAAACGGAGACCGAAAAGATATCTTAGAAATTGGAACTAAAGTACAAGCTAGGAATTATACAAATCCAACTGATAAATGGAATTTTGGAACCATACTGGGTAAAAGAGGAACTCTACATTATGATATTGAAATTCAAGGTAAAATTCAAAGAAGGCATAGAGAAAATTATTACTCAAGAAAGACGATTACCGGAAGAAGAAATAACGCGAAATATTCAACAAGGAAACCCAGAAGTTACAAAAGAAGTTCCGAAAATAGAAACGCCGCTTAAACTTCCACAGGAAAGAAAAGAAATTGTAACAATAGTTTTAATTAAAAGGATTTTGAACAAATCAAGTTGTTTACATATACAACATAAGATATATTCGAATATATGCTTATAACTTATTTTACAATTTCGTAGTATCGTGTAAAAGGCGCGAATAGTAAAATTTAAATTTTTATGAATCACGAACACAAACTAACTTCAGTTTAATAACTATGTATAATCTATAAACAAGGTTCATTATGAGTCAAAAAACATTAAAAACCAAAACACCCTAAAACAAAACATTTTCAAAATTTCTTTTGACAATTTCTCAAAATTTATTCTCTTTCGTACTAAAAAAAACCCAAATTAAGTAACTTTTTAATATGAAATATCTACTAATTTCAAACGAACTCCACATAATGTCCTCTTTAATGCCGTCGCATGAATACAAGAAGCCAGGGCCAAAAGTGAGGTTAACTGTCTTAATGCCTAATCAGTCCAATTTGGAAGTAAAAAGTGTGATGAGTAAAAAACCAGAATCAAAACCGGGAGATGGAATTCGATCCCTACAAACATCCAAGCTGTTTAAAACGTTAAATTTCGAGTTATATATGAAACCGGTAAGTTCGATAAATTTGATGTCATTTTTGTTATACAATGATTTTTAGAATGCTGTTATCATGGGTATAGGATTAGCTTGTATGGGGGGCGCCCTTGCTTATATAGCTTATATGCGTTACCAATGGGAATCGATGGGATATTATAGTGCTGTAACGGCGGATGGGCAAGAAACGTTTTTGAAGAAAAAGTCGAGATGGGATTGAATAACTTTCGGCTATTGTGTAATATATGTAACATTTTTTAGGTAATTATTAGTTTTTTTTATTGAAATTGGATGATATTAAAAAGTGTATTTTTAATTTAATATTATTTTTAGCTAAAATACCTTCCTCTTAGTTCTAATCCCTGCAAATTTAACTTGTATTTACTTATGCTATTAAGTAAACGATGTTGTTACAAGCAAATTATATCCTTGTTTATAGATATACATAGTTATTCAACCGGTTGAGTTGAGTTGCTAGAGCAAACGAAAGCAACTGCATTTATGAATGAATTGGAAAAATTCAATTTGTAGTATAAGTTGTATACTCAATCTAGAAAATCAATATTACTCAATGTCCGTAAAGCGTATTGTACCAGGTTGGCCAGACGGAGGCTTTTAATTGAGCTATATCTCGATTTTAACAACTTGAAATGAACAAACTTAAAATTTTCCATATAATTTTTAGAAAAAAATTAGTATCGAGTAAAATGGTATGATAAAATAAATGATAATATAATTTCTTTTACAAGAAAAAGAAGAACTACCATTATAAAAAGCCAAAACCCGAATCATCTTTCTATTTGTTTAAAGAATCCTCTGCCCCGTCTTTATTTTGGCTTTTTAGATTTTTCTTTTAACACTTTGGTCAAGAATTTGCTTTGAATGGACAAGAATTTAGAAGATTTTTAATTTTGGTTTTATTATTTTAAAGATTATTTAATGTTTTGGTAGTTTTGAGATTTATTTTGAAGATTCCTCTTTTTCATTCATATCATTTCCCAAAAATCGACCATATCTCAAAAAACAAGTTGCAGAAAGCCCTATTAAACGAATATTGTTTATTTTCATTCTTTAATAGTTAGTGAACCAGAAAACCATAATCCGTAATCAATTACAACCTAAACATGACAAGATTTCGGGAATAAAGAGAAAATGTTCGAAATTGAAAATTATTTATTGATTATTATTAATTAATTGTTTATTAATTGACACGAATCGTCATCAGGCACAAGTGAGGGTAAAGAAATAAAATTATTGTTAAATATAGAAAAAAACCATAGACTAAAATAAAATAAATTACCGTCGTATTAGGAAGTTGAAGAAAAATAAAATCTTTAACGTTAGACTCTTCGTGAAAAATTAATAAACGAAGTACAAACTTCACAATAAATCAACAATAACAAAGTGAACGAACCAAAAATTGTATCTGAACAGGCACTATACAAATTAAAGGTGATAAAAATAAGTAAAAAAAGTAAAAATCTCAAAATTAATATTAATAAAGCGTTAACAGGTTAAAACGGACGAAAAACATTGCATTAGAATTTGGTTATTACAGATTAACAAAAATCAAAATGGATGATCAAAGACCTCATTCGTGAAAATTGTTCATAATGGTGTGGAAAAGCATAATTCATAACCAGTTACAACCTGAAAATAAAGAATTTGCAAAAATGCAGCAAATATCTTCAAAATATCATTCCGGATTTTCAGTACAAAAATTAATCACAATTCAAAACCTAAAATAGATAGAAAGATACTTTTTGCATAAATATTGTTGATAATGAACTATAAACACTTAATTCATAACCAGATACAACCTAAATATACAACTGGGGAACTGTTAAAAATCTGCAAAAATGCCATCATTTAAAAGAAAGGGCTTTTAAAAGAAAATTGTCTAATATTATACAATTGTGTTTTTTAAATTATCCACATATTTTTGATTCATTTCTAATATTTTAATGGTTTCAAACTTACGTATTTTGTTTAATTAAATAATAAAAATCAAAACACGTATATTTCACAATCAACATTAAGAAAGCATTACATAATAGAAGATAAATTAAATTGATTCAACTTCTAAGCCTCGTTTACTACCATTTTCTGCTTAGTAATTGAAAGTAATTTCATAACAATTTTTCAAAAAATCGATTTTTCAGGAATTTTTAAAGTTATACTACCTCTGTTTCATAATAAGTGAGCCATTTGCGTTTTCTGTCAAACTTATTGCCAATAAAAATTTTTTTTAATTTTATTTTTTATTTTGTTAATATACATAATATTCTTAATAACATATGCCATGATTTCAAAATATTTGACAGTTTAGCTTGTCACTAAACAACAATTAAACATCAAACAATGACGTGAAAGTTTTTTTAACACCGAAAAATTTAGAACGATGAGAAAACCGAATTTAACTAACGAAAAGTGAATGACTATAGTTCAGCTTTTATTGCAACGTCAGAAAAATGGACGGCTGACAAAGGGAACGGTTATATCCGTAATTCAAAAATTCAGAACATCAAGGGCCACTATAAAAAGAATTTGGAAACAAGGTAAAGATTCTGTTAATAGTAGTAGTTGTAGTCTTGATGCGAATGAGCCTATGAATGTTAAGAATAAAAAACAAGGCAATTCTGGTCGAAAAACAATTGATAGGACAGAATTAATTGCCAAAATACCATCACTTGCTTATAAAAGAAGAGGCACATTGCGGTCATTATCATTTGGAGTTGGTATTTCGCCTACCTCGTTATGGAGGTTGCTAAAAAATGGCGAAATTAAAAGGCACTCCAATTCTTTGAAACCCAATAAATTGTGCTAATTTATTGTTCTCTTTTAGAAGGCCTTTAGAATTGCAGCACGCCTGGATTATTGTCTATCATTTGTGCAAGAGAATGGGGAGTTTGAGGATTTGATGAATTACATCCATATAGATGAAAAGTGGTTTTATATCACTAAAGTAAATCAAAAAATTTATCTCCTGCCAGAAGAAATTGAGCCATGTCGTCAAGTGGCAAGTAAATCAAACATGACCAAAGTAATGTTTTTAGCAGCTGTTGCTCGACCGTGGTACGATCGTTACCGTAACCAACATTTTCACGGCAAAATAGGCATATGGCCATTTGTAGTACAAGAAGCAGCCGCGCGAAATAGTAAAAATCGACCTAGAGGTGCACTTGTTACCAAACCTGTGGATATCTGTAAAAATGTTTACAAACGTATGTTAATGGATAAACTGATTCCGGCAATTAAAAAAAAGTGGCCAAGTAGTTCCCCAAAAAATATAATCATACAGCAGGATAATGCACGGCCACATTGCAATATTGAAGATGAGCAACTACAGGCAGAGTGTAGGAGGGACGGTTGGAACATTTCCTTTACTTTTCAACCGGCAAATAGTCCCGATTTGAATGTTCTCGATCTTGGCTTCTTTGCGTCTATTCAATCCTTACATCAGCGTTTACCGCGAAATATAGACGATTTAATAAAGGTTGTTGAAGAATCTTTCGAAGAAGAAACTAGACATACATTAGATAACGTTTTTATAAGTTTACAACTAGTTATGAAATCTATTATAGATTGCGATGGAAACAATAATTATAAGCTTAAACATATTAGCAAGGCAAAGCTACGTAGAGAGAATCGTTTGCCTGCTATTCGTTTGTATTAACATTTTGTAACATATTTTTAAGAATAAATATTAGTAGTATTTCTAAAATATTAAAATGGCTCACTTATTTTGGAAAAAAGAAAAATCGCTAATGGCTCACTTATTATGAAACAGAGGTAGTACATAATACTGGAAAAATCCGAATTAAGCTCAACAGCTTATATCTCAAGAACTGAGATATTTTCAAATTGACTTCACTTTTAGAAAGTAGATGCTCCAACTAGTAATTGAAAGTAATTTCATAACAATTTAAAAAAAATCGATTTTTCATGAATTTGTAAATTTCTACAAAATATTGGAAAAATCCCAATTAAGTTCTGAAGATTATATCTCAAGAACTAAGTGAGATATTTTCAAATTGACTTCACTTTTAGAAATTAGATGCTCCAATTAGTAACTGAAAGTAATTTCATTATACTTTTTCAAAAAATCGAGTTTTCAGGATTTTTTAAATTTATACAAAAAACTGTAAAGATTCCAATTAAGCTCAGCAGTTTATATCAAGAATTAAGTGAGATATTTTCAAATTGACTTCACTTTTAGAAAGTAGATGCTCCAATCAGTAATTGAAAGTAATTTCATAACAATTTTCTTAAAAAATCGTTTTTTCAAGAATATTTAAATTTATACAAAATATTGGGGAATCGCAAGTAAGTTCAGCACTTTATATCTCAAGAACTAAGTGAAATAATTTCAAATTGACTTCACTTTTAGAAAGTAGATGCTCCAATTAGTAATTGAAAGTAATTTCATAACAATTTTTCAAGAAATCGATTTTTCAGGAATTTTTAAAGTTATACAAAATACTGGAAAAATCCCAATTAAGCTCAGCAACTTATATCTCAAGAACTAATTGAGATATTTTCAACTTGACTTCACTTTTAGAAAGTAGATGCTCCAATTAGTAATTGAAACTAATTTCATAACAATTTTAAAAAAAATCGATTTCTCATGAATTTTTAAATTCATAGAAAATATCGAAAGAATCCCAATTAAGTTCAACAGTTTATATCTCAAGAATTAAGTGAGATATTTTCAAATTGATTTCACTTTTCAAAAGTAGATGCTCTAGTTAGTAATTGAAAGTAATTTCATAACAATTTTCTTAAAAAATCGTTTTTTCAAGAATATTTAAATTTATACAAAATATTGGAGAATCCCAAGTAAGTTCAGCAGTTTATATGTCAAGAACTAAGTGAAATAATTTCAAATTGACTTCACATTTAGAAAGTAGATGCTCCAATTAGTAATTGAAACTAATTTCATAACAATTTTTCAAGAAATCGATTTTTCAGGAATTTTCAAAGTTATACAAAATACTGGAAAAATCCCAATTAAGCTCAGCAGCTTATATCTCAAGAACTAAGTGAGATATTTTCAAATTGACTTCACTTTTAGAAAGTAGATGCTCCAATTAGTAATTGAAACTAATTTTATAACAATTTTAAAAAAAATCGATTTCTCATGAATTTTTAAATTTATACAAAATATCGAAAGAATCCCAATTAAGTTCAGCAGTTTATATCTCAAGACCTAAGTGAGATATTTTCAAATTGACTTCACTTTTAGAAATTAGATGCTCCAATTAGTAATCGAAAGTAATTTCATAACAATTTTTCAAAAAATTGAGTTTTCAGGAATTTTTAAATTTATACAAAATACTGGAAAAATTTCAATTAAGCTCAACAGTTTACATCTCAAGAATTAAGTAAGATATTTTCAAATTGACTTCACTTTTGGAAAGTAGATGCTCTAATTAGTAATTGAAAGTAATTTCATTACTTAATTTCAATACTTGGAAAAATCCCAATTAAGTTCAGCAGTTTATATCTCAAGAACTAAGTGAGATATTTTCAAATTGACTTCACTGTTAGAAAGTAAATGCTCCAATTAGTAATTGAAAGTAATTTCATAACAATTTTCCAAAAAATCGAGTTTTCAAAATTTTTTAAAATTATACAAAATACTGGAAAAATCCGTGTTGAAGTCAGCAGCTTATATCTCAAGAACTAAGTGAGATATTTTCAAATTGACTTCACTTTTAGAAAATGGATGCTCCAACTAGTAATTGAATTTCTTTTCATAACAATTTTTAAAAAAATCGATTTTTCATGAATTTGTAAATTTATACAAAATATTGGAAAAATCCCAATGAAGTTCAGAAGATTATATCTCAAGAACTAAGTGAGATAGTTTCAAATTGACTTCACTTTTAGAAATTAGATGCTCCAATTAGTAACTGAAAGTAATTTCATTACACTTTTTCAAAATATCGAGTTTTCAGGATTTTTTAAACTTATACAAAATACTTGGAAAAATCCCAATTAAGTTCAGCAGTTTATATCTCAAGAGCTAAGTGAGATATTTTCAAATTGACTTCACTTTTAGAAAGTAGATGCACTAATTAGTAATTGAAATTAATTTCATAACAATTTTCCTAAAAAATTGTTTTTTTCAAGAATATTTAAATTTATACAAAATATTGGAAAATCCCAATTAAGTTCAGAAGATTATATCTCAAGAACTAAGTGAGATATTTTCAAATTTACTTCACATTTAGAAATTAGATTCTCCAATTAGTAATTGAAAGTAATTTCATAACAATTTTTCAGAAAATCGATTTATCAGGAATTTATGAATTTATACAAAATATCGGAAGAATCTCAATTAAGTTCAGCAGTTTATATCTCAAGAACTAAGTGAGATATTTTCAAATTGACTTCACTTTTAGAAAATAGATGCTCCAATTAGTAATTGAAAGTAATTTCATAATAATTTTCCAAAAAATCGATTTTTTAAGAATTTTTAAATTTACACAAAATATTATAAAAATCTCAATTAAGTTCAGCGATGTCATTTGTGGTTAAAATTAGTTAAAATGTGAAAATATTAGGCTTTTTGACTGAATTAATTGTACTGAATTAAACCCAAATACTGAAATAACCTTGATATTACTGAATATACAATTTTTTACACAAAAGAGAGTTTTCATAAATAATATGGAATTGTTTTCTAAGAAAGAATTACAAATATATTTTTTATAAAAATTATATTTTATTTAGACAGTATTCATCTTATTGCACTTATTTCAGACGTGGTAGGCGCCGAGCGTTCTTTAGAGTAATTGGTCGACACATCGAATCGAAATGAATAGGTAGATATAAACAAAGTTTTTTGCAACTATTTGAGTTTAGATAAACAACTTTACGTATACATTTTCTTCCAAAAATGATATAAACATCGTTTAAAATTGTAAAGTATAAAGATTTAAAAAAATTAAAATGTGATTATTGCATCGCACAATCAGTTCATCTTCTTCTGTAAATCAAGGTCCGTAAAGCGTATTGTACCTGGTTGGTCAGATTCTGAAAAACGCGTTTTGAAGGGTAAAGAGGGGGTGATGTCACGAGTTACGTAGAAATGGGAGTTAGGTCCATTACTATAATCTTGTAGTTAAATTTATCTTATAGATAAATCCATTCACTAGTCTAGAATGCGTAAAATAGCCCTAACCATGGTGATAATTCCTTAGATATCTTAATCAGAAGATGGTAGTAACGAGCCTTACTATTTCAAGTTATCTCATAGCCAAAAAATCCCTGAGATATCCAAAGACTCTAATGATATTTGGGTTAAATTTTTAAATTGGTAACCATATAGTCAAAAGACCTAATATTTTGACATTTTAACTAATTTTAACCACAAATGATATCGCTGAACTTAATTGAGATTTTTCTAATATTTTGTATAAATTGAAAAATTTTTTAAAAATCGGTTTTTTTGAAAATTGTTACGAAATTACTTTCAATTATTAATTGGAGAATCTATTTTTGAAAGATGATGTCAATTTAGAGATATCTCACTCAGAACTTGTGATATAAGCTGTTGAATTTAATTGGGATTTTTCCAAAATTTTGTATAAATTTAAAAATTCCTGAAAAATCGATTTTTTGAAAAATTGTTATGAAACTACTTTCGATTACCAATTGGAGCATCTAATTTCTAAAAGTGAAGTCAATTTGAAAACATCTCACTTAGTTCTTGAGATATAAGCTGCTTAGCTTAATTCGGATTTTTCCAGTATTTTGTATAAGTTTAAAAAATCCTGAAAACTCGATTTTTTGAAAAATTGTTATGAAATTACTTTCAATTACTAATTTGAGCATTTACTTTCTAAAAGTGAAGTCAATTTGAAAACATCTCACTTAGTTCTTGAGATATAAGCTGCTGAACTTAATTGGGACTTTTCCAATATTTCCACTAAATTAAAAAATTCTTGAAAAATTGTTTTTTTTGGAAAATTGTTACGAAATTAGTTTCAATTACTAATTGGAGCATCTACTTTCTAAAAGTGAAGTAAATTTGAAAATATCTCACTTAGTTCTTGAGATATAAACTGCTGAACTTAATTGAGATTCTTCCGATATTTTGTATAAATTCATAAATTCCTGATAAATTGATTTTCTGAAAAATTGTTACGAAATTACTTTCAATTACTAATTGGAGAATTTAATTTTTAAAAGTGAAGTAAATTTGAAAATATCTCACTTAGTTCTTGAGATATAAACTGCTGAACTTAATTGAGATTCTTCCGATATTTTGTATAAATTCATAAATTCCTGATAAATCGATTTTCTGAAAAATTGTTACAAAATTGCTTTCAATTACTAATTGGAGCATCTACTTTCTAAAAGTGAAATCAATTTGAAAATATCTCACTTAGTTCTTGAGATATAATCTTCTGAACTTAATTGGAATTTTTCCAATATTTTGTATGAATTTAAATATTCTTGAAAACACGATTTTTTAGGAAAATTGTTATAAAATTACTTTCAATTACTAATTAGAGCATCTACTTTCCAAAAGTGAAGTCAATTTGAAAATATCTCACTTAATTCTTGAGATATAAACTGTTGAGCTTAATTGAAATTTTTCCAGTATTTTGTATAAATTTAAAAATTCCTGAAAACTCGATTTTTTGAAAAATTGTTATGAAATTACTTTCGATTACTAATTGGAGCATCTAATTTCTAAAAGTGAAGTCAATTTGAAAATATCTCACTTAGTTCTTGAGATATTAACTGCTGATCTCAATTGGGATTCTTTCGATATTTTGTAATAAAATTAAAGGAACTTAAAATTATGTGATGGGTGAAGTGCATAACTTCTTAACACAACATAAATTCTTTATCGAAACTTACATCGACAAATGTTGGAGAATCTTAAGGTTATTATATAGGCTGTCCCGCATAAGAACCGACACAGAGCAGTGGCATGAAGACCAACCTAAAATATGATGATTTAACGCAACTTGCCTTACACCAAGTTGCACCCCTGAGAAGTTACAGGCCTTCAAAGTTGAATCTTAAATTTCGGAAAAAATTAATATCTCGGTAATGGATTAAGTTAGAAAAACCAAATTTGGTATACGTTATGAGTGTACCAAGGGCATTAATCGGTAGAAAGCAGGGATCATTTAAAGCATTTCAAGGGGTTGGTTAGGGATGATGGTACCCTAAAATTTGAAAGACTTTTTTAATCCGTCAGCACATTTAATATCTTATTATATCATTTTATGTGGAATTTAATTTTAAAACTTTTTTTACTCTTATTATTTTTCACTTAGTTCTTGAGATATAAGCTGCAGAGCTTTGGGATTGGAAAAGTATCTTTCTATCTATTTTAGGTTTCACTTTTTTTTTATATATCTCTCATCGGGGGGTTTACTTTTCATACATTGAAATCCTTCGTGTGGCAAACCTGGTACAATACACTTTACGCACCTTGAATATATCTATAAACAAGGATTATATTTTTAAACACTCCCGCCATTTATTGTGGGATTAAATACGAATATAAATTAATAATAAATATTAATATTTGCTAAATATCGTTTGAAGATGAATGACTACAATCAGGTAAGTTCTAGTTTTATTTGTTATTTAAACCTAGATTATTGTTATATATTTTTATTGAATTAAAAGTGGATATATATATCTTATGATGCAAATGAAAATAACATCGTTTTGAAAAAGCTTGGAAAGTTTCATATTCACAAGGAAAAGTTTTGATCTTTTCCTTGTGAAATTAAGTTTTATGATAAGTATCATATTTGCAACATTTACAACATTGTATCATAAACTTGTGTAGCATAAAATTCTGGTATTCTTAAAAAAAATAATACATCCAATTAATTGTTATTATTTATAAAAACGTTTATTTAAAAATAATTAGTGGTATATTAATTAGTCATTAATTATCATAATACTCTTTCTAGATTGTACAGTAATGTGACTATATCTATTTGAAGCATTATTGATAGCATTACTATATTCACATTCAATGTCTATGCTATTTTTATTATTCCATTCGCGGGAAGATTCTAGAAAAAAAAATAATAAATCTTTCTTAAGAATAATAAATAAATAAATAAATACTAGATGATTCCTGTTCATCACAAATTGTCAAATTATGCACCCAGCTTCCATTACTATACATTTTAAACTTACAACTTTGTACAGAGTCATCATCGCAGATAGCTTCACAATCTTTAAAATGCTTTTCACCTACATAAAAAAAAATATGTTATAAAAAAATAGAGTTAATTTTTAAATTAAACTTACAAATATCTTCGGAATAAGCGAAAAAAAGGACCATCGAAATAATAATGAACGTTCTTCGAAACATGTTTGCTTTGTTAGATTTGTTTTGCAAATTTCTGATTATTTATAAGTCGATTTTAAAAAAATTAATATCGTATGATTTACTTCCTATTTTACTTTTATTGAGATTATATTGAAGGGCTTTCGAATCAAAACAACTTAATTCGATTGAATCGGCATAAATAATCATTGAATGAAAGACAAGCGAGATAATAAGTTATCAACTTTGCTTATTAATCGTTTAATTAAAAATATGCTTTATCACAGGGACCTTAGAATCAGTTTTGGATAAAATGAAACAAAAACGTGTTTATTATATTAATTAGCATCTAAATTCAAAACGTTTATTTAATAATTTTTTGTACTTTTATTAACAAGACGATAGTATATAGTATTTTACACAATGTTACTACCGGTTTCGGTTACGTTTAAACCATCTTCAGGAATATATTTTAAAGAAAATTGTTGATGTTATTGACACTTTATTTTGTGATTAATGTCATGTTGTGTCAATGTGAAAAATTAAAATAGGATTAAAATAAAATAAAATTAAAATTGAATATTTCCCAAACCAAAAGTTCAAATATCTATTATAAATTTGGGAAGGGAAATATGGGAAAATGTTATTGCGGTTTGAGTTCATTGTATATGTTAGGGTTTTTTAATTTTATTTTTATTTTTAGGTGGAGTAAAAGGATTTTTCAAATACATATATAAAGGTTTTTCTGTGTAGTTAATTTGGTCATTCAAACATAAAATTTGTGGATGATTATGTTTAAATTTTCTAATTTCATAAAGTTCAAGTATTTCCAAAAGGTTACTTTTATTTTTCTTATGAAGTAATGTTGTGTTTTTTGTTTCATTAAATTGGTGTTCTTTGTTAAATATTATATGTCTTCCAAAGTTAGATCTCTGTTGTATTCTATGTTCTTTTATACGAGTTTTTAAGCATCTCCCTGTTTCACCAATGTAAATGGCTTTACACGTATCACATTCTAATTTGTAAACTCCATTATCGTTCATTTTATTGATTTTATCTTTGTTGTTAATTAAAATTTTATCTAGTTTCTCATTGCTTTTGGATGTTATAACTATATTGTGTTTCTTAAACATTTTTTTGATTTTATTATGTATGTTACCTTGATATTCTATTGTTCTATAAATATTGTTTTTGTTATTTGTTATATTTGTAAGAGTGGTAACTTTTATGTGATTCTGTTTGTTTCTGTATTTGTCAATCATTTTGTTGATGATTTGTGGTTTATATCCGTTATTTTGGCCAATTTGTTTGATAATGGATATTTCTGTTCTAAGTTCTTTTTCACTAAGTTTTGTGTTGAAGGCACGGTGTATATATGCGTTGAAAGTTGCCATTTTATGAGTATAATCATGAAAAGAATCATTTGGGATGATAGTATCTGTTTGCGTTGGTTTTCTATAGATACTGTATTGAAGTCCGTTGTCTGTTTTTAAAATTGTTAAGTCTAAAAAATTGATGCGGTTGTTATGTTCTATTTCGATTGTAAATTTGATGTCTTTATGTAAATTATTAATGTAGTTGTGTAAGTTGGTTATTGTTTCTTGTCTGTCATTGTCGATAAAAACGATGATATCATCTACATATCTTAACCATGTTATGATGTTGTGTCTATATGGGTTGTTATTGTTTATTATAAGTTCTTTTTCAAGTTTGTCTAAGAATATATCAGCTAGTAATCCACTTAGTGATGATCCCATTGGAAGGCCCTTATTGTAGGTGTAGTAAGTGTTTTTAAATTTACAAACATTTTGCTGTATGCAAATTTTAAAAAGGTTAAATATATTTTTTCTGTCGGTTTCATTATTAATTCCATCTTTAAGAATGTTGTTTAAAATTTGAAGGGTTTCATCAGTTGGAATGTTAGTGTAAAGGTTAGTGATGTCAAATGAGATCATTATGTATTTGTCAGGAAAATTAATTTTTGTAAGTTTATTAATTAAATCGTATCTGTTTTTTATGGTGTGTCTAGTTTCAAATCCTGTTATATCTTTAAATATGTTGACCAAAAATTTTGCCGTTTTGTAAGTGGAAGTATCGATTGAGGAAATGATAGGGCGAATCGGTATGTTTTGTTTATGTAATTTCGGCAAACCGTATAATCTTGGTGTTTTGGGATTCATTGGTAAAATAGAATAAATGTTTTTGTTAAATTTTTGTAGTGTTTCTTTGGATTCAAATATAATTTTTTTAGCTGTTTTGTGGAAACTTGTAGTTGGATCCTTTGAAACAGTTGTAAAGCCGTTTTCTTTTAAAAAATCTTCAGTTTTCTTTATGTATTCTTCTTTGTTCATTATTATTAAACCTGCGTTTTTATCAGCTTTGGTGATAGTTAGATTGTTTTGTTTGATTTTATGTTTTATGCTATTAATTATTCGTTTTTCTTTATTAATTTTTCGTTCTTTCAGTAACTCTTTATTTTTTGTTGTTCTTTTTGTTTCTTCTTTAATTAATAACTGTTGAAGTCCTCTATTAATTGTTTCTTTGGTTGCCATTTTCTTCGTTATTGCTTCCAATTCAATAGCGGTTTTTCTGAAATTGGGTTTAGTTGTTAAAGCATATTTATGGCCTTTATTAAGCATTTCTAATTCTTCTGGGTTAAATGTTATGTTCGTTAGATTAGTTATCCGTTTATGAAATATATGTTGTTTCATGTTGTAATCTTTAGTTATCTTTCTATTTTCTTTTATTATTTGTGTTTTCTTTTCTTTTCTAAGGTTATCTAATTTCCTTTCTTTTGATGTCCATTTTTGATTGATTTTATCTTTATTCCAAATGGTTTTGTTGTTCATTATTTCTTGGATTTCTATATTGTGGTAGGACTTTGTTAATTCTTGGTAGACGTAATACATCTCAAGATTAATTTTGTCAATTTTCTTGTAATGTTTCTTAATTTCTGTTTTAATTGTTTTCTTTATAACTTTTTGCACTTGATTCTTTGTCATGTTGTTGGGATATTTGTGTCTTGTGAATTTAGGTTTTAAATTTTCTTCTAGACAGGTTTTCAAAAAGGATATATGTTGTAGTTCAGATATTAGTTTGAGATGTAGATCTCTAAAGTTGTATAAATTATAGGTCGTACCAACCTTGTTCATATTTTTTATTTTATACGAATGTTTTTCGTCTTGAATTAAATGTTTATTTAATAATTTTTTGTACTTTTATTAACAAGACGATAATATATAGTATTTTACACAATTTAAAAACTTTCAAGAAAGAAAAATTAATAAAGAAAAACGAATAATTAATAGCATAAAACATAAAATCAAACAAAACAATCTAACTATCACCAAAGCTGATAAAAACGTAGGTTTAATAATAATGAACAAAGAAGGATACATAAAGAAAACTGAAGATTTTTTAAAAGAAAACGGCTTTACAACTGTTTCAAAGGATCCAACTACAAGTTTCCACAAAACAGCTAAAAAAATTATATTTGAATCCAAAGAAACACTACAAAAATTTAACAAAAACATTTATTCTATTTTACCAATGAATCCCAAAACACCAAGATTATACGGTTTGCCGAAATTACATAAACAAAACATACCGATTCGCCCTATCATTTCCTCAATCGATTCTTCCACTTACAAAACGGCAAAATTTTTGGTCAACATATTTAAAGATATAACAGGATTTGAAACTAGACACACCATAAAAAACAGATTAAATACATAATGATCTCATTTGACATCACTAACATTCCAACTGATGAAACCCTTCAAATTTTAAACAACATTCTTAAAGATGGAATTAATAATGAAACCGACAGAAAAAATATATTTAACCTTTTTAAAATTTGCATACAGCAAAATTTTTGTAAATTTAAAAACACTTACTACACCTACAATAAGGGCCTTCCAATGGGATCATCACTAAGTGGATTACTAGCTGATATATTCTTAGACAAACTTGAAAAAGAACTTATAATAAACAATAACAACCCATATAGACACAACATCATAACATGGTTAAGATATGTAGATGATATTGTCGCATTAGGGAAAAACCAGGAACATGTGTAAATAGACACCCAGAGTCCGGGCATCGACACCTTGTAGCGGTGTCGTCCGCGGATTCGTCAACGGGACCGTCCGGGCGCGGGAGGGAACGTCACCGTCGCCAAGATGTAAAATGATGAATCGTAATAAAGCAGTCTGTAAATGTCTTTTGTTAAAGTAACATCTGTAAACCGAAATCGAAATAAAAGAATTTGTAAACCCCCCAAACAAGTGAATAAGTTTTATTTTCCATATTTTTAAACGAGAAAAAACCCCTTTGTAACAAGTGGTGGAGGCAGTGGGCATTCCTGTGTAGTAAAATAAAATAAACAAAAGAAGAATCAAGAAAATAAGAACAAAAGAAGACAGATTAATGCCAGCAAACACAAGACGTATCAACCGGGAACCGGAGATGGCGGAAGTACAAGAAATACAAGAGAATGGAAATGACCTGGAAAGAATACAAGCTCTAAGGCCGATAGTATTTAACGGAACAAAAGAAGAGGACGTATCCGAATTTATAAAGAGCTATAAGAGAACCGCAAGGGCTAACAAATGGTCAGATGAAACAAAATTGGTGCAGTTGCCGTGCTTTTTAAGAGGTGCTGCGTTGGATTGGTTTGAAACTGTCGAGGAAGAAATGGACGATTTCGAAGAGGTAATGACGGAATTAAGAAGCGTTTTCACAAACGTTACACACGATGAACAATTACACTACCGCCTATCAACGAGGATGCAGGGAGAAAAAGAAGATGTTTGGAAGTATTTCCATGAAATACTTAAATTATGCAAAGAGGTCAGTGCAAACATGACAGAACCAAAGAAGATAAGATTCATCATCAAAGGACTACAACCACGGATCCTAGAGAAGGTACACCTAATGGACAACAACACCGTAGAGGAATTGCGAAATAACATCCGAAAGGTAGAAGCGACAGCTTTCATGTTGGGTCAATCGACATCAGGGCCATCATTTTCGAGAACGCAGACAACCAAGCCAGACGAAATTGAAGGGTTACGACAACAAATCTCCAAACTAGAGGCACAAATAAAAGGTAGGAATTTTTCTCAACCTTATGTTCGAAAAAACGATAATTTTACTAAAAGAGAATCAGGACGAACGGCCGACGGTCGTATTATTTGTTTTAATTGCCAAAAAGCAGGTCATTACGCGAAAAATTGTTTTAAAAATCCAAAAAACTCAGGTCAAATAAAGAAAGAACCCAAAACATAGGGTATAAATGTTATTTTTGCAAAAGAGTAGGTCATAAGAAAATATCGTGTAGATTTAGGCTTAGACGAGTAAAAAATTATAACAAAATTGGTAGGGTACACGTAGTAAATTATTCATCTTTGGTGGAACTGATTGGTTCGGTAAACGAAAAACCAGTTAAATTATTATTAGATACAGGAGCAGGAATCAGTTTAATTAATTACAACTTAGTTTCGGAATCAAATTTAATTAAGAAAATTCCATATATTCCAATTAAATCAGTTACGGGTCATGATCTATGGGTAGGAGGTGCGGTGAACCTAGATTTTTTTGTAAAAGATTTTAAATTCAATCATAAATTTATTGTCATAAAAAATTTAAAAGCGGATATTATTTTAGGTAACGATTTTAATAAACAACATGAGTTAGAAGTAAATTTTGCAACGGAAACGATCAAATTTCAGAATCGCGGTAATACGCAAATAGTTCATTTTTCATTAGAAGACAAAATTTGTGGTAAACAACCGTCGCCTATTCTAAGAAATCATGTTTACGCCGTTAATGAGGTCATCCTTGTGCCTTTGGCTAGTACGAGGATTTTCATAAAACATAATGAGAAAATTGGATTAGGATATAAATTTGAGCCAGTTCAGAATTTATTTAAAATAAAGTATTTACAAGTTAAAGAAAAAATTTATCGTAATGAGAAACCCTACGTGTACATTACAAATTCTAGCAATCGGTCGGTTTTGGTTTACAACGGAACATGTCTCGGCAAACTTATAACATCAGCAGACTCGCCGAACTGTTTATCAAGAAAAGACTCATGTTACAAGATTCATGTAGAGACTTCTGTTAACAAGTATGTTGACAATGCGATAAGCGATAAAAGCATTTCGCGGAATAAAGGGAACGAAACTTTCAATGTCAATCCAAATTTAGGGGTTAATGAAAGGATGTCATTGTTTAGTTTATTAAATAGGTATTCTGACGTATTCGCTCAATCTAATCGTGAACTAGGACAGACTCGCCTGTGTGAACTTGAAATCGATACAAATGGAGCGGCTCCAGTACATCAACCACCTTATCGAGTTTCACACAGTGGAAAAGAAATTGTTAGGGAACAAGTACAGCAAATGCTGGATGCAGGTGTTATTAGAAAATCTTTCAGTCCATGGAGCAGTCCGGTAGTGTTGGTTCGTAAAAAAGATAAGGAATGGCGATTTTGTGTAGATTATAGAAAGCTAAATAAACTCATTAAATGGGACGCATATCCTTTACCCGTAATCGATGACATCTTGACTTATCTAGAGGGGTCGAAATATTTTTCAGGTCTAGATTTGTATTCAGGTTATTGGCAGATCGGAATAGCGGAGAAAGACAAACCAAAAACGGCGTTTGTAACTTCTGACGGCCTATACGAATTTAACGTAGTACCGTTTGGTTTGGCGTCAAGTCCAGCTTGTTTTCAGCGTTGCATGGACCATGTCCTGGCAGGTCTTAAATGGAATTCTGTTTTAGTTTACCTGGACGATGTTATCGTAAATGGTTCTTCTTTCGAGAATCACTATAACAATTTAGAGGAAGTGTTGAAAAGGCTTAGAAACGCGAATATGAAATTAAAACCTTCCAAATGTTCGTTTGGATATCGAGAATTAAAAATTTTAGGTCACGTAGTAAATACGCAAGGTATACATCCAGACCCAGATAAAATTTCAGCGGTCAAAGATTTTCCGACGCCGAGAAAGGTCAAAGATGTTCAGTCGTTCTTGGGTTTAGCAAATTATTACAGAAAATTTGTACGAAATTTTTCGGATATAGCGCGACCCTTAACATTGCTTACTAGAAAAAATAATAAATTTGTTTGGTCTGACAAAGAACAGAAATCATTCGAAAAATTGAAACTTGCGTTAATTCAATCGCCAGTATTAGAACATTTTAGTAGGGATCACCCAATTGAAATTCACACCGATGCCAGCGATTTTGGATTGGGTGCTGTTCTATTGCAACATTATGAAGATGCATCTCACCCGATTGCATATGCTTCACGACGTTTAAACGATGCGGAAACGCGATACAACACCACCGAGAAAGAATGTTTAGCCATAGTATGGGCAGTAAATTATTTTAGGCATTATTTGTGGGGTAAGCATTTCAAAATCGTAACTGATCATCACGCGCTTTGTTGGTTACATAAGACTAAAGATCCCTCCTCGCGGTTAATGCGTTGGATAATAAAATTACAAGATTATTCATTTGAAATTGTTCATAAATCCGGCAAAAAGCATCTTGATGCCGATAGTTTATCTCGAAATCCCGTTTTACCACCAGATGCGACAGATGCAAACGAAATTCCAGTATTTATGTTATCTTTGGAGGCCATTTCAAAATTACAGCAGGAAGATACAGAAATCTCAAAATTAATTGATGCACTTATAGTACCAGAGACACATGAATCAAAATTAGTTAAGAAAACGCGTAGCTATGTTTTGGAAAGCAACGTTCTTTATAAAAAATATTTTTCGCCTAATTTCAATTCTAAAGTCTTAGTAGTACCAAGTAACATGAAACCAGACATTCTTCTGTCTTGTCATGATGATCCGTTAAGCGGAGGACATCTGAGTTTCGCAAAAACCTACGCTAAGATAAAAGATCGGTATTTCTGGGAAAACATGTACACCGATGTTGAGAAATACGTAAAGTCATGTATTTCGTGTCAGCAAAAGAAAAACCCACCACGGGCCCCACAAGGCTTACTTCAACCAATAAAAGTTGGGAAACCATTTGATCGAATAGGTATTGATCTCTTGGGACCTTTCCCAAAGTCAAAATTTGGTAACGTATACATTGTAACTGCAGTGGATTACGCTACTAAATGGGCAGAGGCGAAGGCGATACCAGCTGGAACGGCAAAGTGTGTCGCAGACTTTTTACTAGAAAACATAATTTGTAAACACGGTTGTCCGGAAACCATCTTAAGCGATAGAGGAAAATGTTTTATGTCAAAGTTAGTAACAGAATTGTTAAAAGGTTTAGGGAGTCACCCTACTTTTACGACCGCTTATCATCCGAGAACGAACGGATTGACAGAACATTTTAACGGTACAATAGCAAGCATGTTGGCAATGTACACCGCGTCAAATCAGAAAGACTGGTGTTCCTATGTTCCCCTTGTAACATTTGCGTATAACACCTCAAAACAAGAGACAACTAAAGAAACCCCATTCATGTTAGTTTACGGTCGCGAGGCCAGATTACCATCAGATGTAGCATTACAAACCGCACAAGTAAGAGATGAGAGTGCACAAGAACTAGTAGCACGTGTGCGAGAGGTGAGAGAAAACGCCTTAAAGAGAATAGAGCTAGAACAAGAAAGGCAAAAATCTAGATTTGATAAGAAACGACGCGAAACGTCTTACGCTGTCGGAGACAAAGTATTAGTTTATACGCCTGTGAGAAAAATAGGCAAGTCCGAAAAATTATTGGTTAAATGGTTAGGTCCATATGAAATAACAAAAAAGTTTAGTGACCTAAATTATGAAATTAGAATTACTCGACGAAAAAACATACATTACGACACTGTGCATGTCGAGCGGTTAAAACCATACCACGCACGTTAACGAAATTGTGGTAAACAAAGTTGCAACAAAAAGAAAAAAATTGTTTTTATTCCTTTTGAGGACAAGGCTTAAAATTCACTGACGGTACGAAGTTGTACGAAAAATTTATAAAATTACTTCATTTTTAGTTCAGGTACCAATTAACGAACTTGTTAGTTTATAATTCTAAGAAATCCGGCTTTGATAGGTTTGGCAGCAGCTCCTACCGTAGAGGCATGGCAATACGCTGTAAACGAGTCATGTGATGTTTTTGTATTAGTTTCGTTTGTAATTTTTATTCTTTGGTGTCTTTATGCAATAATCAAGAAATTTAAATTATTGAAGGAAAAATGTAAAAATGTAACGAAAAGTACCGATGGTGAATTAACGGAAATTCCATCAACCGAGCCTGCTCCTGTAGAGGAATCTTTTCAGTTGTCACTACAACCAGAAAGTAAAGGCCAAAAATGTAGTAGAAAAGCGTACGCAAGTAGTAATAAATAATTAAGAATTATTTGAAGTAGGAAATAGTTAAGGTTCAGTTTATAGGGGAGGAATATAAATAGATACTTATAAGCAGGTAATTAGGATTATCTCACGTAAGGAATAGTTAGGATTAGATCTAAGAAATCAATGGTTAGGGTTAGCATAAATAGGTTAAGCATTAGTATATGGCGCCATCTATTTAAGTTATGTTAATTAATTTAAAAAAAAGGGGTGTGTTACAGAATAATTTTTCTGCAAAATTTTTATTTTTCATGTATCAACAATTCTTGATGTTAATGGACGATGGTGGACGACCCGACCAGCAGCTTGGAGGTCCAAGTTCCTAAGGATGTGACCCCCGAAACATCGAGGTCGATGTTTTTATAAGAGAGGGAAGTGTCGCATTAGGGAAAAACCAGGAACATGTGTAAATAGACACCCAGAGTCCGGGCATCGACACCTTGTAGCGGTGTCGTCCGCGGATTCGTCAACGGGACCGTCCGGGCGCGGGAGGGAACGTCACCGTCGCCAAGATGTAAAATGATGAATCGTAATAAAGCAGTCTGTAAATGTCTTTTGTTAAAGTAACATCTGTAAACCGAAATCGAAATAAAAGAATTTGTAAACCCCCCAAACGAGTGAATAAGTTTTATTTTCCATATTTTTAAACGAGAAAAAACCCCTTTGTAACAATATCATCGTTTTTATCGACAATGACAGACAAGAAACAATAACCAACTTACACAACTACATTAATAATTTACATAAAGACATCAAATTTACAATCGAAATAAAACATAACAACCGCATAAATTTTTTAGACTTAACAATTTTAAAAACAGACAACGGACTTCAATACAGTATCTATAGAAAACCAACGCAAACAGATACTATCATCCCAAATGATTCTTTTCATGATTATACTCATAAAATGGCAACTTTCAACGCATATATACACCGTGCCTTCAACACAAAACTTTGTGAAAAAGAACTTTGAACAGAAATATCCATTATCAAACAAATTGGCCAAAATAACGGATATAAGCCACAAATCATCAACAAAATGATTGACAAATACAGAAACAAACAGAATCACATAAAGCTTACCACTCTTACAAATATAACAAATAACAAAAACAATATTTATAGAACAATAGAATATCAAGGTAACATACATAATAAAATGAAAAAAATGTTTAAGAAACACAATATAGTTATAACATCCAAAAGCAACAACACACTAGATAAAATTTTAATTAACAACAAAGATAAAATCAATAAAATGAACGATAATGGAGTTTACAAATTAGAATGTGATACGTGTAAAGCCATTTACATTGGTGAAACAGGGAGATGCTTAAAAACTCGTATAAAAGAACATAGAACACAACAGAGATCTAACTTTGGAAGACATATAATATTTAACAAAGAACACCAATTTAATGAAACAAAAAACACAACATTACTTCATAAGAAAAATAAAAGTAACCTTTTGGAAATACTTGAACTTTATGAAATTAGAAAATTTAAACATAATCATCCACAAATTTTATGTTTGAATGACCAAATTAATTACACAGAAAAACCTTTATATATGTATTTGAAAAATCCTTTTACTCCACCTAAAAATAAAAATAAAATTAAAAAACCCTAACATATACAATGAACTCAAACCGCAATAACATTTTCCCATATTTCCCTTCCCAAATTTATAATAGATATTTGAACTTTTGGTTTGGGAAATTTTTAATTTTTATTTTATTTTAATCCTATTTTAATTTTTCACATTGACACAACATGACATTAATCACAAAATATAATGTCAATAACATCAACAATTTTCTTTAAAATATATTCCTGAAGATGGTTTAAACGTAACCGAAACCGGTAGTAACATTGTGTAAAATACTATATATTATCGTCTTGTTAATAAAAGTACAAAAAATTATTAAATAAACATTTAATTCAAGACGAAAAACATTCGTATAAAATAAAAAATATAAATTCAAAACGGCTGAAAATTCGTTTAGTTATCGGGGCATGACCCCTTGCAAGTATACCATAGTAAATATGGCTTTGAAAAGGTGAAAAATAAATGGTACGTAGTATATTAGTAGACGAAAACTCCGAGAGACGTCCCAACAAAAAGACAATAGAATTTGAATGAAAAGCTAAAATTTCCCCTAAAAAAGTAATTAGATACCAAGAAATCTAATTACTTTCTTCGAATTCAGAGACGAACTCTCACAGGTCTAGGGCGACGTGTTATGTACCGGTTTTTATATCCCATTGAATTTTTCAATAAGTGCTATTCGACAAACAACGTGCAAACTTAAATCCACTTAGCAGATTTTAAACATTTTTAAGTCCTTGATGGCTTTTATTATTCTCTACGAACAAGAAAAGGCCCTCCGATCATTTATTCCCTCCCATCAAGGAAATCAACAAGAGGTACTCATAGTACTCACAACACTTTTATCCCAAAATAAATACGCCGCTTTAGTGGATGTCTCGGATGAGAACAATGATCCTAGTACTTCAGCAACTAATAACGATGAAAATAAAAAATCAAAAAATTCCCCCTATTTTTATCCATAGTGCTCTAAACCATCAGCAATTTATAACTGATTTGAAAACGAACACAAATCACTGTTTCACCACTACGTACAAAAACTCAAATACCAAGGTTAACCTATCTCATGCTGATGATTACAGAGCGATCACTAAATTCTACAAAGAGAACAAAATCCCGTTCCATACCTTCCAGGATCCTTCCAACAAGCCACTTGCGGTGATCTTACGCAGTGTTCCGATATTCATAACTGATCAAGAAATCAAAACCCAACTGAAACAACTAAACCTACCAGTCATAAGAGTCACTAGACTGCTTAACAAGTCGAAATATCCCATTCCTTTATACGCAGTTGATCTAGAAACCTCAGAAAACGCCAATGAAATCTATCAAGTCAAGGAAATCTGCAATGCAATCATCACGGTAGAAGCCGGGGGAATTCCCAAAAGATTCCCCTATGCCATAACTGCCAACGTTACGGACATACAAAAAATTACTCTTCAATGAGACCTAGGTGCATCAAATGCGGTGAAAATCACAACCACAGTATCTGCAAAAAGCTTCAAGCTGACCCACCCAAGTGTGCCAACTGTGGCCAAGATCATCCAGCAAGCTATCGAGGCTGTAAAATTCATATCGATTACCAGAACAAGTACCATCGTCGAACAACTCCAAATCATCCTGCGCAAAAAACACAGAACTCACAAACAATACCTCCAACAAATAATATTAGGAGTTACGCATCGACAGTCAGTCAGAAAAGAACGTCTCCTTCAGTCTAAGTAGAGAATCAACCAAATCAACAACAATCCTCAGAATCAGAGGCACCTCTCTTAACCGTCATCCTCTCCTATATTAAAGACTTAATATTTACCTTTATATCATAAATCAAATCATTCGTAATAAACCATCTACTCCCACATTTAATTCACGCCTAACCTAACAGATATACATCGAAATCTTCTCATTGCGTTTTGGCTCGCTATCAGATTGACGTAGCTTGCATCACGGAAACACACCTAGCTCCAAATGAGACCTTCCGAATAGCAGGCTGTAATGTATATCGATCAGATAGGCCATCCGCTCCAGCAACAGGAGGGGTGGCGATTATAATTAAAAAACAAATTCAACATTATCAATTTAGCTGTAAAACCACCGCTATTGAAGTAACGGCAATAGTAATTCAAACAAACAACTCAACCCCAGTTAATATCATTTGCGGATACAAACAACCTAACAAAAAACTATTAGAAACTGATATAAGTTCAATGTTATGTAGCTCTATACCTACCCTTCTTATTGGAAATTTTAACAGCAAGAATAAACTCTGGGGATGCAGAGCAGACAATCCATCGGGACTAAATCTGGAACTATAGCAACCAAGTACGGTTTTCAAGTGCACTGCCCACTGGATTTTACCTATCCTTATAGAAGCGACTATCAGCCGGATATACTAGATATAGTATTAGCCAAAAATATTACCATCCAGCTAAATCAGTGTGTAATAAGCGAATTAAACTCGGATCATTTGTCAATAATCATTACGCTTGCAAAGCATCCTGAACACAGACCCAAAATTCCAAAACTGATCAATGGATTCATCAACTGGGCAGAGTTTGGAGACTCACTGAATAATCACGATTTTAACTTACCAACTTGAGCTAATCCGAATGAGTTAGATACAAAAATCCGTTTGCTGACTTCAAAGATTAAGGAAGGAGTTGTATCATCAACAAAAATCTTCAAAAAGAATACTTCAAATAATTACAACCTCCCCCCTAAAAGCATATTGGACCTAATCAAGGAAAAACGAAAGGTTCGACGTGAATGGCAACAGACGCGAAAAACGAAAGATGTCTACGGATATACGTCTAAACCCTACCCAACCCAACATACAGGGTTGGGTTTGGCTTAGGATTAAGTCAAGCTTAGGATTAAGTAAAGTTAGATTGTCAAATCAGTTTCTAAAGTACTCTATTTCAGAAACTATTCATTGTAGATCTTCGTTAAAAAGAAGTATTTAGATGCACGCCTAAACCCAACTCAACCTAACCTAACATACAAGATTGGGTTCGGCTTAGGATTAAGTCAGGTATAGGTTGGTTTAGGTTTTAGAGATTTTCGTTAACAAGATGTCTACGGATATACGCCTAAACCCAACCCAACCTACAAGGTAACCAAATTAATTTGTATGGTTTTTGTAATTTAAATGTAGGTATGTTATTGATTTATAACATGAAATGGAAAATAAATAAATATTACTCAATTATATATTCGTATTGGAACAAATTTTCTTTGGAAGATCTCGACATTAAACGAGGATCATGACCAAATTATAACAAAGTATAAAAGACAAAATAAAGCAGTGTTGTTTTTTATAGACTACTTTAGATTATTCGCATTTATTTTATATTTCCTCGGTACCGGTTTCGACCCTACGTTGAGTCATCATTAACCGAATGGTCAAAAATAAAAATTAAAATAAAATTGAATACATTTGTATGGTTATTACCAATAAAATATCACATTTAACGGACGTTACAAACATAATTTCACGAAAACGACAAACACTTGACTCAAGACTTAATTCAACAATGTTGAATTGAATAATTACAATTCTTCCTCTCACGTTATAGTGTCGTTACGTAAAGTGTCATAGCTTAAATAACAATTTTTGAATTCGTTAATTTAAAATAAAATAAATGAGAAAAGTAAATGTTGCTCATATTGGTATCCACTTGATAAGTAAGTGATTATCGTTCACTCGGACCGTTTTTGCACACGATACCAACACATACATATATGCACTCGTTTTTATTGAGTTTTGATTTGATATATAAATTCTACAGGTTTCTTTTTAATGCATAAAAAAATTTCATATTCAATCGAACAACGCAAAAATGTCAGCGCCAATTGCTTGTTGCAAAGGTAATTTTTTAAAAATCATATTGCATATTTGTAAATAAATTTTTTTTAAGCATAAATAACACTTTTTATTGTTACTTACAGTTACCAAAAACGAGGATGGGTCTTGTACTTTGATAAAAATGTGTACCATCGAAACTCCCGAGGGTACTAAAGAATGCCAATGCATCTGTAAATGTTTCAATAAATCAGGAAAAGAATGCATCGATTGCGAATGCAATTGCGTTTGTACTTTAGACACCGCTCAAAAAATAACGGTAAACGGAGAAGTAAAGTACAAATGTGAATGTACTTGTGACTGCTAAAATTTTGGTATACCTTGTTCTATACACGACACAGTTCTTGATTTACTACATGGCTTTAATTGATTTAGATTAAAATTTGTAACTCTTTAAATGCAATAATAAAAAGAAATAAAAAAAATTATTTGTTAACTTTAAATTTTCTTTAATATATAATTACTTAAAATTGATTTTACTCAATTTGATAACTCAATGTGATTTCTCTATTTCTGTACTGAACTAAAATTAATGATACTGGAAAGCCGGAAAAGGATACAAACGAGAAAAGAATAAAAACGATTAAAAATTAAATTAGAGAGTTTTAAATCTCAAAAATATAGAGATTAAATGGATGAGTTAGTGGAGGTGCTTGAAGATGTTTGGAAGATGAGGAACGAAGTGGGACGACAAAAAATATCTGGTCAAAAGATGTGATAGGAAGGATTTTAAAAAAAAATCGTGGTCAGAAGTTAATAAACTGGTGATGGACAAAGAGAGGCGCAAACGAGGACTGATTAATTGTATAAATAAAAATCGTGCTTATAAAATATATTGTTCTACTAAAGATTTTATTCTGTTACTTCAACATACAATCTTGCATTAATAAATTCTGCAAATAAAAAATGTTTAAAACATAAAATTTGTAACACCATGACAATAACTATTATGTATTATAATAACCGGAGAATCAAAATTGTACTTGTTTCAACCGGTTTGGATTGGTAGACGATCAAGAAATATAAAAGACGTAAAATCAAATAAATGTTATTAAACATTCATTAAATATTAAATGGAATATTTCTTTATTTTATTTTAATTTGTTTAATTTTATTTGTTCCATTTTCAAGCTATAATTTAAATTCATTAACGAAATAATTTATTTCGTTTTATATTTAGTTCACTCAAAAATCGATCGAGCAAGTTTCTCTTTCCTTGAAAAAAGGAAAGATGCTCGTTTTCAAAAAAAGACTCATTTTTGCACAGAAAAAAAAACTCTCGATCAATAAGCTTGTTTGTTCGTCCAAAAATTCAAGTTTTATTTTTCTTAAATCGGTTTTTCGAATACAAAAAAAGAAAAAAGTAAAACAATTCTCTAATTAAATTTAAACTTATTAATTTTTAAACAATGTCTAGACAACAAATCTAGAAAATAATGATACATTTTAATCAAAATTGATTTACTTCTTGAGTTTGTCACTTTTATGTATATTACGAACTAATTGTAACTAATTTCATTTAAACATAAATCGATTAAAAAAACGAAATGGATGAAAACTGCCAACGACGTTATATTTATACTGATTCGAATTGGTGTTTAATCTGATTAATCCAATTTTGTTCACTAGGAACGTTTTTGCACACGGTACCAATACGAAAATGCGCTCGTTTTATTTAATTTTTGGTACTATATAAATTCTACAGATTTCTTCTCACTTCATAAACAAAAAATTCCTTTCCATATTCAACCAAAAATCAAAATAAAGTGAGAAATAAAAATGTCTACAACTTCAGGTTGTTGCAAAGGTAAATAAAATATTAACTATAAAGTTTTAAATTTGTTTATAACAATTATTTGATTTTAGGTACCAAATATGAAGATGGATCTTGTACTTTGAAAAAAATTTGCTCCATCGAAACTCCCGATGGGAAAAAAGAATGCGAATGTGTCTGTAAATGTTGTAATAAATCTGGGAAAGATTGCATGGAATGCGTTTGCAATTGCGTTTGTACTTTAGAAACTGCTCAAAAAGTTGTAACTGAAACTGGGGAAGTAAAGTATAAATGCGAATGTACTTGTGAATGTTAAATTCAAAATTAACGATGTCGTATCAATGAATATGGGCGGTTTATTTTAGATGCATTAAAATTTGTAGCTCTCTTTGTGCAATAATAAAAAGAAATAAAAATAATTATGATTTAATTTATCTAATTTCCTGTTAATTACTACTTAAAATCTCAATTGCAATGATGAATGTAAAATCTTTGAACGGAAGATGCTTATAGCGCTTTACTTGCTTCTAAATTTTCAAGAAATATTTAATCAAGATATTGATTAAATAAATAAGATTTTGTTTGTATAGCTAAGCAAGAAACCCATTTGAGTTTAATTTTTGATCGTTCACTAATGCGTCTTATAGAACTCTGATAACATTCATTATTTATATTCGATAATTTCGAATCATCAAGAAAAAAAATTACATTGATTCTCCGCTAGATTTGAACAAACACAGTTACTTCATTCACATTAATTAGACATATTATTTGCATAAAATGGTTATTGAAATTACCAATGGTTTAATTTGAAATGAAGTTATCATCTTCAATTATTTTTTTAAATTTTAATGAGCGATTAAGTTTTTCATTTCAACAACTGGCTGCAGAAGATCTGAAATGATACTAGAAGATTTGACACCGCTTTTAGTAAATTTGATCTGCTTCCAGCAAACTTAATACTGCTTCCAAAAGACTGAAAATACTTTCAGAAGATTTGAAATTCTCCAAAAGTCTTGCAATGAATCCAGTAGACTTGAATTGCATTCAGAAGACCTAATACTGGCCCTGAAAGACTTGATACTGCTTCCAAAAACCTTGAAATGTTTCCAGAAAATGTATAATGCTTCCAAAAAACTTAAAATACTTCCAGAAAACTTGCTATTGCGTCTTGTCGACTTGAACTGGTTTTAGAAGATTTGATATTGCTTTTTGACGACTTAAAATGCTTCCAAAAGACTTGATACTACTTCTAAAAGACTTGAAATGCTTCTAGAAAATTGGAAGTCCTTCTAGAAAATTTGAAATTGTCCAGAAGACTTGGCATGAATTCAAAAGATTTGCAATGAATGCAGCAGACTTGAACTGATTTCAAAATACTTGATAATGCTTCTAAAAGTCTTGATATTGCTTCTACAATCCTTGAAATGTCTCTAGAAAACTTACAATGCTTCCAGAAGAATTACTACACGTTCTAGAAGACTTGAAATGTTTCCAGAAGACTTGAAGTGTTTTCAGAAGACTTGCAATGTTTCTAGAATACTTACAATGCTTCCAAATAACTTGCAATGCTCCCAGAAGACTTGCTACTGCTTCTAGTCGACGTGAACGTCCCTGAAAGACTTATCAAGGCTTCTAAAAGTCTTGATATTGTTTCCAGAAGCCTTTAAACATTTTCATAAGAATTATTACTACTTCCAGATGACTTGAAATATTTCCAGAAGACTTACAATGCTTCCATAAAACTTACTACTGCTTCTAGAAAACTTGAAATGCTTCCAGAAGACTTAATATTGCCTCTTGACGACTTGAAATGTTTCCAGAAGACTTAATATTGTCTCTGGAAGACTTGAAATGTTTTAAAAAAACTTGATACTGCTTCTGGAAGACTGGAACTCTTTCCAGAAGATTTAAGACTCTCCAGAAGATCTGCAATTAACTCGACAGACTTGAACTGCTCTCAAAGGCCTTGACACTCTGCCTAGAAGATGTGGCAAGGCTTCTAAAAGTCTCGATATTGTTTCCAGAAGCCTTTAAATATTTTGAGAAGAATTGTTACTACTTCCAGATGACTTAAAATATTTCCAGAAGACTTACAATGCTTCCAGAAAACTTACTACTGCTTCTACAAGATTTGAAATATTTCCAGAAGACTTGATGTTGCCTCTGGAAGACTTGAAATGCCTTCAAAAAACTTGATATTGCTTCTAAAAGACTGGAAATCTTTCCAAAAAATTTAAGACTCTCCAGAAAATCTGCAAATAAGTTGACACACTTGAATTGCTCTCAAAGGGCTTGATACTGGGCCTGAAAGAGTTGACACTTTGCCTAGAAGATGTATCAAGGCTTCTAAAAGTCTTGATATTGTTTCCAGACTTGAAATATTTCCAGAAGACTTACAATGCTTCCAGAAAACTTACTACTGTTTCTAGAAAACTTGAAATGCTTCCAGAAGACTTAATATTGCCTCTTGACGACTTGAAATATTTCCAGAAGACTTAATATTGTCTCTGGAAGACTTGAAATGTTTTAAAAAAACTTGATACTGCTTCTGGAAGACTGGAACTCTTTCCAGAAGATTTAAGACTCTCCAGAAGATCTGCAATTAACTCGACAGACTTGAACTGCTCTCAAAGGCCTTGACACTCTGCCTAGAAGATGTGGCAAGGTTTCTAAAAGTCTCGATATTGTTTCCAGAAGCCTTTAAATATTTTGAGAAGAATTGTTACTACTTCCAGATGACTTAAAATATTTCCAGAAGACTTACAATGCTTCCAGAAAACTTACTACTGCTTCTACAAGATTTGAAATATTTCCAGAAGACTTGATGTTGCCTCTGGAAGACCTGAAATGCCTTCAAAAAACTTGATATTGCTTCTAAAAGACTGGAAATCTTTCCAAAAAATTTAAGACTCTCCAGAAGATCTGCAAATAAGTTGACACACTTGAATTGCTCTCAAAGGACTTGATACTGGGCCTGAAAGAGTTGACACTCTGCCTAGAAGATGTATCAAGGCTTCTAAAAGTCTTGATATTGTTTCCAGACTTGAAATATTTCCAGAAGACTTAAAATGCTTCCAGAAGATTTGCTACTAGTTTTAGAAAACTTGAAATGCTTCCAGCAGATTTGATGCCACTTCTAGAAGACTTGATACTGCTTCTACAAGACTTGATATTGCCTTTGGAAAACTTAAAATGCTGCCAAAAAACTTGATACTGCTTTTAGAAACTGGAAATCATTCCAGAAGGTTTACAACTCTCCAAAAGACCTGCAATGAATCCAGCAGACTTGAACTGCTCGCAAAAGACTTGATACTGATCCTAAAAGACTTGATACTGTCCCTGGAAGACGTATTAAGGTTCTAAAAGTCTTAATAGAGTTTCCAGAAAATTTGAAATATTTCGAGAAGACTTACAATGCTTCCATGAAAATTGCTACTATTTCCAGAAGACTTGGTACTGCTTCTAGACTTGAAATGCTTCCAGAAGAATTGATATTGCCTCATGAAGAGTTGAAATGCTTTCAGAAAACTTGATATTGCCTCTAGAAGATTTAGAACACTTAGAAAACTTATTACTGCTTGCAGAAAACAAGATACTACTGATAAGTCATTTGAGTTTGCTTCAAAAATATTAAACAGTATTGGTAAAATACAAAACTTTTATATCAGAAGTTCAAAAACTGTTAAATAATGAGTAAATACTGCTTGTAAAATTAATCGGTGATTGTAACAAAAATTTGTACACCATAATCAAATTTATTTTCATGTTTCTACACTGGATGTTCTGTTGAGATGAATCTATTAGAGTATACTGATTCCCTTTTTAAAACTCTCGATAAGAATGTCCAGGTGGATGCTATTTACACCGACTGTAGCAAGGCTCTTGATGATTTTGATCACGACTTATTTATTATTTTTAAAGCTTGAACGCATGGGTGTCTTGTTGAAATGGTTTGGTTGTGAAAAGTGAGAAATAAAAATGTCTACAACTTCAGGTTGTTGCAAAGGTAAATAATATATTAACTATAAAGTTTTAAATTTGTTTATAACAATTATTTGATTTTAGGTACCAAATATGAAGATGGATCTTGTACTTTGAAAAAAATTTGCTCCATCGAAACTCCCGATGGGAAAAAAGAATGCGAATGTGTCTGTAAATGTTGTAATAAATCTGGGAAAGATTGCATGGAATGCGTTTGCAATTGCGTTTGTACTTTAGAAACTGCTCAAAAAGTTGTAACTGAAACTGGGGAAGTAAAGTATAAATGCGAATGTACTTGTGAATGTTAAATTCAAAATTAACGATGTCGTATCAATGAATATGGGCGGTTTATTTTAGATGCATTAAAATTTGTAGCTCTCTTTGTGCAATAATAAAAAGAAATAAAAATAATTATGATTTAATTTATCTAATTTCCTGTTAATTACTACTTAAAATCTCAATTGCAATGATGAATGTAAAATCATTGAACGGAAGATGCTTATAGCGCTTTACTTGCTTCTAAATTTTCAAGAAATATTTAATCAAGATATTGATTAAATAAATAAGATTTTGTTTGTATAGCTAAGCAAGAAACCCATTTGAGTTTAATTTTTGATCGTTCACTAATGCGTCTTATAAAACTCTGATAACATTCATTATTTATGTTCGATAATTTCGAATCATCAAGAAAAAAAATTACATTGAGACTCCGCTAGATTTGAACAAACACAGTTACTTCATTCACGTTAATTAGACATATTATTTGCATAAAATGGTTATTGAAATTACCAATGGTTTAATTTGAAATGAAGTTATCATCTTCAATTATTTTTTTAAATTTTAATGAGCGATTAAGTTTTTCGTTTCAACAACTGGCTGCAGAAGATGACCGCTTTTAGTAAATTTGATCTGCTTCCAGCAAACTTAATACTGCTTCCAAAAGACTGAAAATACTTTCAGAAGATTTGAAATTCTCCAAAAGTCTTGCAATGAATCCAGTAGACTTGAATTGCATTCAGAAGACCTAATACTGGCCCTGAAAGACTTGATACTGCTTCTAGGAAACTTGAAATGCTTCCAGAAGACTTAATATTGCCTCTTGACGACTTGAAATATTTCCAGAAGACTTAATATTGTCTCTGGAAGACTGAAATGTTTTAAAAAAATTTGATACTGCTTCTGGAAGACTGGAACTCTTTCCAGAAGATTTAAGACTCTCCAGAAGATCTGCAATTAACTCGACAGACTTGAACTGCTCTCAAAGGCCTTGACACTCTGCCTAGAAGATGTAGCAAGGCGTCTAAAAGTCTCGATATTGTTTCCAGAAGCCTTTAAATATTTTGAGAAGAATTGTTACTGCTTCCAGAAGACTTAAAATATTTCCAGAAGACTTACAATGCTTCCAGAAAACTTACTACTGCTTCTACAAGATTTGAAATATTTCCAGAAGACCTGATGTTGCCTCTGGAAGACTTGAAATGCCTTCAAAAAACTTGATATTGCTTCTAAAAGACTGGAAATCTTTCCAAAAAATTTAAGACTCTCCAGAAGATCTGCAAATAAGTTGACACACTTGAATTGCTCTCAAAGGACTTGATACTGGGCCTGAAAGAGTTGACACTTTGCCTAGAAGATGTATCAAGGCTTCTAAAAGTCTTGATATTGTTTCCAGACTTGAAATATTTCCAGAAGACTTACAATGCTCCCAGAAAACTTACTACTGCTTCTAGAAAACTTGAAATGCTTCCAGAAGACTTAATATTGCCTCTTGACGACTTGAAATATTTCCAGAAGACTTAATATTGTCTCTGGAAGACTTGAAATATTTTAAAAAAACTTGATACTGCTTCTGGAAGACTGGAACTCTTTCCAGAAGATTTAAGACTCTCCAGAAGATCTGCAATTAACTCGACAGACTTGAACTGCTCTCAAAGGCCTTGACACTCTGCCTAGAAGATGTGGGAAGGCTTCTAAAAGTCTCGATATTATTTCCAGAAGCCTTTAAATATTTTGAGAAGAATTGTTACTACTTCCAGATGACTTAAAATATTTCCAGAAGACTTACAATGCTTCCAGAAAACTTACTACTGCTTCTACAAGATTTGAAATATTTCCAGAAGACTTGATGTTGCCTCTGGAAGACTTGAAATGCCTTCAAAAAACTTGATATTGCTTCTAAAAGAATGGAAATCTTTCCAAAAAATTTAAGACTCTCCAGAAGATCTGCAAATAAGTTGACACACCTGAATTGCTCTCAAAGGACTTGATACTGGGCCTGAAAGAGTTGACACTTTGCCTAGAAGATGTATCAAGGCTTCTAAAAGTCTTGATATTGTTTCCAGACTTGAAATATTTCCAGAAAACTTAAAATGCTTCCAGAAGATTTGCTACTATTTTTAGAAAACTTGAAATGCTTCCAGCAGATTTGATGCCACTTCTAGAAGACTTGATACTGCTTCTACAAGACTTGATATTGCCTTTGGAAAACTTAAAATGCTGCCAAAAAACTTGATACTGCTTTTAGAAACTGGAAATCATTCCAGAAGATTTAAAACTCTCCAGAAGATCTGCAATTAACTCGACAGACTTGAACTGCTCTCAAAGGCCTTGACACTCTGCCTAGAAGATGTGGGAAGGCTTCTAAAAGTCTCGATATTATTTCCAGAAGCCTTTAAATATTTTGAGAAGAATTGTTACTACTTCCAGATGACTTAAAATATTTCCAGAAGACTTACAATGCTTCCAGAAAACTTACTACTGCTTCTACAAGATTTGAAATATTTCCAGAAGACTTGATGTTGCCTCTGGAAGACTTGAAATGCCTTCAAAAAACTTGATATTGCTTCTAAAAGACTGGAAATCTTTCCAAAAAATTTAAGACTCTCCAGAAGATCTGCAAATAAGTTGACACACTTGAATTGCTCTCAAAGGACTTGATACCGGGCCTGAAAGAGTTGACACTCTGCCTAGAAGATGTATCAAGGCTTCTAAAAGTCTTGATATTGTTTCCAGACTTGAAATATTTCCAGAAGACTTAAAATGCTTCCAGAAGATTTGCTACTATTTTTAGAAAACTTGAAATGCTTCCAGCAGATTTGATGCCACTTCTAGAAGACTTGATACTGCTTCTACAAGACTTGATATTGCCTTTGGAAAACTTAAAATGCTGCCAAAAAACTTGATACTGCTTTTAGAAACTGGAAATCATTCCAGAAGATTTAAAACTCTCCAAAAGACCTGAGTTTTGAATGAATCCAGCAGACTTGAACTGCTCGCAAAAGACTTGATACTGATCCTAAAAGACTTGATATTGTCCCTGGAAGACGTATTAAGGTTCTAAAAGTCTTAATAGAGTTTCCAGAAAATTTGAAATATTTCGAAAAGACTTACAATGCTTCCATAAAAATTGCTACTATTTCCAGAAGATTTACTTGGTACTGCTTCTAGACTTGAAATGCTTCCTGAAGAATTGATATTGCCTCATGAAGAGTTGAAATGCTTTCAGAAAACTTGATATTGCCTCTAGAAGATTTAGAACACTTAGAAAACTTATTACTGCTTGCAGAAAACAAGATACTACTGATAAGTCATTTGAGTTTGCTTCAAAAATATTAAACAGTATTGAATAAAAGCCAAGCCAAATTTTATGAATAGTTTCTTGCCTTTTACAATAAAAAATGTCTTTTGCAGTCCAACTTTTTGGATATTTTTTTGGACATCAAGATATTTAAATATCTTGATGCAAGTAGTCCAAAAAGTTGGACTGCAAAAGACATTTTTTATTGTAAAAGGCAAGAAACTATTCATAAAATTTGTTTTGGCTTCCAAAATACCCAACAGTATTTATTACTATTATTTTGTATATTAGTAAAATACAAAACTTTTATATCAGAAGTTCAAAAACTGTTAATTAATGAGTAAATACTGCTTGTAAAATTAATCGGTGATTGTAACAAAAATTTGTACACCATAATCAGTTCATTTACATTTGATTATTTTTTCAAATTAATTTTCATGTTTCTACACTGGATGTTCTGTTGAGATGAATCTATTAGAGTATACTGATTCCCTTTTTAAAACTCTGGATAAGAATGTCCAGGTGAATGCTATTTACACCGACTGTAGCAAGACTCTTGATGATTTTGATCACGACTTATTTATTATTTTTAAAGCTTGAACGCATGGGTGTCTTGTTGAAATGGTTTGGTTATATCCTCAACCGGACTTAGGTAGTTGTGATCTCTAACCAAATTGTTATTACTTCTTGGGCGCCTCAGGGCGATCATTTGCAACCATTTTATTTTTAGTCCTCATAGGAGATATAACTAATTCTATTCCTATCTCTAGATTTCTCATGTATGCTAATAACCTTAACATTTCTTCACTAATTAGTAATTACTAATATCTCTGCTTGCATGACCGTTCAAACCGATTTGAATAAATTTTATGATTACAGCGAAAATAATATTTTATGATTAAATATATTAAAGTATCATTAATATTATAACTTTTACAAAAGAAAACAATTTTTTGAATTTAATTATGTACGTAGGTCTGGTGTACTATTTCGCGTAGACTTTGTTAAAGACTTGGAAATCGTTTTGGACAATAAACTACTTTTTAATCAATCGGCACGTTGATAAAGTGGTGGCCAGAGTTAATCGGATGCTGGAATTCGTAATTGAATGTGAATAAAATAGTGTTCAGAGAGTTCAGAGTCTGAAATACCTCTCCTATCGATTCCTTACAGATTATTTATCTGTCTGCCAAATTTATTGTATGCCCACAGAAGGAGCTGTAGACCGCCTTAAGTTGGACATAACTATTTGCCCTCATGCTAAACAACTTCAAACTGATTATTTGGCATGCCATAATCGATTTTGTACCCAGGTAGCGTTATTGAGTGCGTTTTGTGCATACCTCCTACCACCAAAAATAAATACATAAACCCTTATTTTATTACAAAATTATCGAGCAATAACAAAACATCGTTTCATTGTTCATTTCAAATGGTTCAAATAGCATCGTCGATGCTATCATAATGTAATGCAACAACCTCTATTCTGGACATGTTGGATATAATATTTCTTGATAATTGTTAAATTAGAATCTAGAATAAAGCATTAATTTAATTAGAATGTTAAAATTTAAGATCATAAAACCCAGTTACAAAATCGACTGCTGAAGAAACTTATTTCTATTCAATTTTACTATTTAGAAGGATCCATTTGAAACAATTTAATATAATAATATAGTATAGTTGGTCACCTTAATTAACGATATTCTCATTTTGTTGTGCTTTAACAATTTTATTCTAGATTTCTAGAAATTTCTAGAAAAATTGAAACAACGTTATATTTGTAGCGTTGTACAAAACCGATTGTATCGGTGTATACTGATAAGAGCTCGATTCATTAGAATTCGTTCACTAGGAACGTTTTTGCGCACAGCACCAATACAAAAATGCGCTCGTTCATATTTCATTTCTCGTTTAGTATATAAATTCTACAGATTTCTTCCCACTTCATAAACAAAACAGTTTTGTACGTATACACACATACAATATTTAAAAAAGAAACAAACATGTCTACTACAACAGCTTGTTGCAAAGGTAAATAACACATAAAAATTTACTATTCTAAGCAAAAAATTAAATTTTGTTGTTACTATATACATATATATAACTAATAATTTTTGTATAAATAATATATTTTTTTTTTGATAATTGCTTTTAGGTACCAAAACCGACGATGGATCTTGTACTTTAAAAAAAATTTATACTCTCGAAACCCCCGATGGTAAAAAAGAATGCGAATGCATCTGCAGATGTACCAACAAATCCGGAAAAGATTGCGTCGAATGCGTTTGTAATTGCAATTGTACTTTAGAAACGGCCCAAAAGATTGTAACAGAAACCGGGGAAGTAAAATATCGGTGCGAATGTAGATGTGAGTGCTGAATTTTCCACACAGCACGTTTTTTTACACACGTCACTATCCTACGTTTTGCACACGATACCAATAAATCTCGATACTTTACTTTTAATACGTTTGTAATTCTCTAAATGCCATAATAAAATAAATTCAAATTTATAACAATTTAAATAATTTAATTTTTAACCTCTCTGTAAAGGTAGTTAAAATCGATTAAACTGGCTTAGATTGATAAAAAGAAAGAAAGATTAACAAAAAAAGGAATATGGTGATCAAAAAAATATAAAAGTTTAAAAATTGAAACTAACTTTAACTTAAATTTTATTAGAATTAATTATTTTGCTATAAAGGAATGCTGGTTTAAGGTTGTCAATGAAAAAATGATTTTAAGCTAAGCAAAAATGAATTTTCTTTGAAAAAATCAAAATTCGATGATTTTATATCGCTTATTTCAAAAGATAATAATGATCTTAATAGAGTTATTATCAAAGACGATGGATTATTACCGCATTATTAATAATTTGTTAAAACATTATGATTTTTAATAAAATTGTGTTGAGGTTGATATCAAATTAATCAGGATATAATTTCTTTTAACTTCTTTATCCGGAATGATAATAAGTAATGAAGTAAAAAAGTAATAAAAATAATAATTTCACTAATTTGAATTTGATATATAAGACATCTTTTAAAAAAATGATTTGAAGCGAAGCGAAAATGAATTTTCTTTGAAAAGATCAAAATTCGATGATTTTATCTCGCTTATTTCAAAAGATAATTATTTTATTAGAGTTATTATCAAAGATGGCGGATTATTACCTTATTATTAATAATTTGTTAAAACATTACGATTTTTGATAAAATTGTGTTGAGGTTGATATCAAATTAATCAGGATATATTTCTTTTAACTCCTTTATCCAAAATGATAATAAGTAATGACGCAAAAAAGTAATAAAAATAATAATTTTACCAATTTGAATTTGATATATGACATCCTTTAAAAAATGATTTTAAGCGAAATAAAGATGAAATTTCTTTGAAAAGATCAAAATTCGATGATTTTATCTCGCTTATTTCCCGAGATAATAATTATTTTAATAGAGTTATTATCAAAGATGGCGGATTATTACCGTATTATCAATAATTTATTGAAACATTATGATTTGTGATCAAATTGTGTTGAGGTTGATATCAAATTAATCAGGATACATTTCTTTTAACTTCTTTATCCAAAATGATAATAAGTAATGACGCAAAAAAAGTAATAAAAATAATAATTTTACCAATTTGAATTTGATATATGACATCCTTTAAAAAGATGATTTTAAGCGAAGCGAAAATGAATTTTCTTTGAAAAGATCAAAATTCGATGATTTTATCTCGCTTATTTCAAAAGATTATAATTATTTTAATAGAGTTATTATCAAAGATGGCGGATTATTACCGTTTTATCAATAATTTGTTAAAACATTATGATTTTTGATAAAATTGTGTTGAGGTTGATATCAAATTAATCAGAATACAAGATTTTTTAACTCCTTTATCCAGAATGATAATAAGTAATGAAGTAAAAAAGTAATAAAAATAATAATTTCACCTATTTTAATCTGATGTACAAGACATTCTTTAAAAAAATGATTTTAAGCGAAGCAAAAATGAATTTTCTTTGAAATGATTAAAATTCGATTATTTTATATCGCTTATTTCCCGAGATAATAATTATTTTATTAGAGTTATTATCAAAGATGGCGGATTATTACCGTATTATCAATAATTTGTTAAAACATTACGATTTTTGATAAAATTGTGTTGAGGTTGATATCAAATTAATCAGGATATAATTTCTTTTAACTTCTTTATCCGGAATGATAATAAGTAATGAAGTAAAAAAGTAATAAAAATAATAATTTCACCAATTTGGATTGAAACATGTAAACTTTGTCATAAAATCAAAATCATTCATTGTCATAAGACCAAAATTCGATGATTTTATCTCGCTTATTTCCCGAGATAATAATTATTTTAATAGAGTTATTATCAAAGATGGCGGATTATTACCGTATTATCAATAATTTGTTAAAACATTATGATTTTTGATAAAACTGTGTTGAGGTTGGTATCAAATTAATCAGGATACAATTTTTTTTAACTTCTTTATCCTGAATGATAATAAGTAATGAAGTAAAAAGGTAATAAAAATAATAATTTCATCAATTTTAATCTGATGTACAAGACATTCTTTAAAAAAATGATTTTAAGCGAAGCAAATATGAATTTTCTTTGAAATGATAAAAATTCGATTATTTTATATCGCTTATTTCCCGAGATAATAATTATTTTAATAGAGTTATTATCAAAGATGGCGGATTATTACCGTATTATCAATAATATGTTAAAACATTATGTTTTTTGATAAAATTGTGTTGAGGTTGATATCAAATTAATCAGGATACAATTTTTTTTAGCTTCTTTATCCTGAATGATAATAAGTAATGAAGTAAAAAGGTAATAAAAATAATAATTTCACCTATTTTAATCTGATGTACAAGACATTCTTTAAAAAAATGATTTTAAGCGAAGCAAAAATGAATTTTCTTTGAAATGATTAAAATTCGATTATTTTATATCGCTTATTTCCCGAGATAATAATTATTTTAATAGAGTTATTATCAAAGATGGCGGATTATTACCGTATTATCAATAATATGTTAAAACATTATGTTTTTTGATAAAATTGTGTTGAGGTTGATATCAAATTAATCAGGATACAATTTTTTTTAGCTTCTTTATCCTGAATGATAATAAGTAATGAAGTAAAAAGGTAATAAAAATAATAATTTCACCTATTTTAATCTGATGTAAAAGACATTCTTTAAAAAAATGATTTTAAGCGAAGCAAAAATGAATTTTCTTTGAAATGATTAAAATTCGATTATTTTATATCGCTTATTTCCCGAGATAATAATTATTTTAATAGAGTTATTATCAAAGATGGCGGATTATTACCGTATTATCAATAATATGTTAAAACATTATGTTTTTTGATAAAATTGTGTTGAGGTTGATATCAAATTAATCAGAATACAATTTTTTTTAACTTCTTTATCCTGAATGATAATAAGTAATGAAGTAAAAAGGTAATAAAAATAATAATTTCACCTATTTTAATCTGATGTACAAGACATTCTTTAAAAAAATGATTTTAAGCGAAGCAAAAATGAATTTTCTTTGAAATGATTAAAATTCGATTATTTTATATCGCTTATTTCCCGAGATAATAATTATTTTAATAGAGTTATTATCAAAGATGGCGGATTATTACCGTATTATCAATAATATATTAAAACATTATGTTTTTTGATAAAATTGTGTTGAGGTTGATATCAAATTAATCAGGATACAATTTTTTTTAGCTTCTTTATCCTGAATGATAATAAGTAATGAAGTAAAAAGGTAATAAAAATAATAATTTCACCTATTTTAATCTGATGTACAAGACATTCTTTAAAAAAATGATTTTAAGCGAAGCAAAAATGAATTTTCTTTGAAATGATTAAAATTCGATTATTTTATATCGCTTATTTCCCGAGATAATAATTATTTTAATAGAGTTATTATCAAAGATGGCGGATTATTACCGTATTATCAATAATATGTTAAAACATTATGTTTTTTGATAAAATTGTGTTGAGGTTGATATCAAATTAATCAGGATACAATTTTTTTTAGCTTCTTTATCCTGAATGATAATAAGTAATGAAGTAAAAAAGTAATAAAAATAATAATTTCACCAATTTGAATTTGATATACAAGACATCCTTTAAAAAAAAGATTTTAAACAAAGTAAAACTGAATTTTCTTTGAAAAGATCAAAATTCGATGATTTTATCTCGCTTATTTCCCGAGATAATAATTATTTTAATAGAGTTATTATCAAAAATGGTGGATTATTACCGTATTATCGATAATTTATTAAAACATTATGATTTTTGATAAAATTGTGTTGAGGTAGATATCAAATTAATCAGAATACAAATTTTTTTAACTCCTTTATCCAGAATGATAATAAGTAATGAAGTAAAAAAGTAATAAAAATAATAATTTCACCAATTTGAATTTGATATACAAGACATCCTTTAAAAAAAAGATTTTAAACAAAGTAAAACTGAATTTTCTTTGAAAAGATCAAAATTCGATGATTTTATCTCGCTTATTTCCCGAGATAATAATTATTTTAATAGAGTTATTATCAAAAATGGTGGATTATTACCGTATTATCGATAATTTATTAAAACATTATGATTTTTGATAAAATTGTGTTGAGGTAGATATCAAATTAATCAGGATACAATTTTTTTTAACTTCTTTATCCAGAATAATAATAAGTAATGATGTAAAATAGTAATAAAAATAATAATTTCACCAATTTGAATTTGATATAAAAGACATCTTAAAAAAATGATTTTAAGAGAAGCAAAAATGTAATTTCTTTGAAAAGATCAATATTCGATGATTTTATCTCACTTATTTCCCGAGATAATAATTATCTTAATAAAGTTATTATCAAAGATGGCGGATTATTACCGTATTATAAATAATTTGTTAAAACATTATAATTTTTGATAAAATTCTGCCGAGTTTAATATCAAATTAATCAGGATATAATTTTCTTTTATTTATATCGCAATGATAATAGGTAATGAAGTAGTAAAAATAATAATTTCATCAATAATTATTTTAATTATTATAAATTATCATTTATATAGTGACTCAAGAGAAAAAAAATTTACATACAAAAAAGAAATTTAAATCTTCCCTACAAATATAAATTAAAATAGTTATCTTACTCATCATCATTTTCTTCGGGATCATAAAAATCTTCATCCTCAATTTTGATTGATTTTTCGTTGCATTCTTTTTTATGCGCAAAGGGGGCAAACATTTCTTGCAAATTTATAACATTAAAATTCGAATGAATCAAAATTTTATCAACGGTTTCTTTTAAAGTATTATAACCGATTTCTAACGATGAATTAACCAAATGCTCTATAAAACATTAAAAAAAAACGAATTAGATATAAAAAATAAATAATTTTTTATACAACTTACTTTTAGGATGTTTCCCAACATCAACCAACTTTTGAAAATACATCAATTGCATATGAAGATCTTTAGCCGGATATTTAACATACATAACTGCCTCATTACACATTTTACAAACAGTGTATTTATTAAAAATTCGAGTTGAAACATGATTCGTGTCGTAAGTGCAAGATGGATCTTCACACGTCATCTCAAATTGATAAAATTTCCTTATATACTTATTTATAGCTAAAATTAATTGATTTTGGACGTTTCCTAAATAATCCAAAGGTCTCACACTGCACTCTTCGTTCATACATTTATTCAAAAAAGGTTGATTATCCATAATCAAATCGGTTATTGTATTCAATTTTTTGCAAAAATAACACGTAAAAATAAACGGTTCGCAATTCCGATATCGAATCTCATCGTTATATTGAACCAAATCGTTTTTATTGACCGAAGAAGATTCATTATTGGGTTTTTTAAAATGCGTGGTATCCAAACCGAGCCAATTCGCAATTTGGTACGAATCTAATTCCGGAATTGGACTGCATAATCTCGAAATAACAGGATGAATTTGTTGTGCTAAATAATATTTGACGTCTAATTTTAAGGTTGATGAATTTTTGTATTCTTCAATGTGATAACCTCTTTGTGTGGCAGCATTTGATGTCCCATCTTCGCAGATTATGTAAGGAACTGTATCGCCGTTTTGTAACTGTTTACCTCCTTTTGAGTTATAACGCAATGCGACTTGAACGTGGGTTAAAGCATTTTTTTCCGAGTATTCTTTAGGATTTTTCGTTAATTGTTTGGTGATTACTAAAAGGGGTAAAGGGACGATGTTCTGTTCTAAATCGCTTTTTAATTTGGTTAAATGTTGTTGGATGTTGGTTATTTTTTCTTCGATCGTTTGATCGGAAAGAATATGATTTAAAATAATTTTCCCAGCTTCCGCCGATAATTGGGACCAATCTCTTCGGACGATATCTAACCCTTTATGTTCTTGCGCAACTTTAAGCTGCCCATTTTTCATTTTTGAGAGCGTAACAGCCGCGTATTTCTTCTTTTTCAACAACAATAAGTATTTAAAAACCCCATCGATATCTAATTCAACTTGTTTATAAAGCTTATTAATTTCAACTTTAATTTTATTCCCAACTTTAAAAACTTGGTCATAATCCAAACAATTCGTATTAATCATAATTGAATCAGTATCGCCGTAAATGACCTCAAAAGCCATCTTTTCAACGGTGTCTTTAGTGTTTGTTAAAATCTCCCTTCCTCTTTGCGTAATAAACGCGGCTAAATGTTTCGCGAAAAATCGAGAATTTGAAAATCCTAAGCACCCATACATCGAATTCGCCGTTAATTTTAAAGCTGTTTGTCTTATGTTGTATTGCAAATAAACGTCTTTATTTAAATCGGGGTTTTTCATCAATTTTTTTACTTCGCGTCTACTTTCAACCAATTTCCTTATTTCCGTGGGTAAAACCCCCGTATTTGCCGTAGAAAAGCTTATAACATCATCATTTTGAATCAACGTTGTAAAACAGACATTATATTCTTGGATAATACTCGGATACAACGAATTAAAATCCATCAATAAAATTAATGTGTCGTAAAAACCCACTTTTGGATCCAAAACTAATCCCCCCGAATATGTAGGTTTTTTCCGTTTCGATGCACTTATCTCAACATCTTCATCTTTATTAATTTTTTTAATAAACTCTTTATCAGGGACTAAATAATCTTTTTCTGTAAATGCATGTAACAATAAAAACTCATTTCTTTCAGACCTCCCCCCTAATAAAGTTCGCGACATAACATTCCCCGCAATATTCGTTATTTGTAAAGCCAAAGGAATCACGTTTAACTCATACATAATTTTAAGAATAAACGCCGTATCCTGCATCGTTAAAGTAATCAATTTTAACAAATCTTGCGAATTTTGAAACATCCTCCCGATATCTTCAGCTTCTAAACTCAATCTTGACCCATCTTGCACCTTTAAAACTGTTTGACACAACGCGTCTAAATCGTAAGATCTCGATTTAATCAATTCTTGCGCTGAGACTTTAACATCGCAAACTAATCGGCCGCAAAATAATTCTTTTCCGAATTTTCCATGGGGAGGCATTGCGGATCTTTTAAGACGGCCCAATTTGCTGAAGTGGCGAATTCCCAATTGGGTTAATCTGTTGCAAAAAAGATCTAATTGGTATCCTTGTAAATCGTGGCCAACGATTAAATCGGGATCGATGTTGTTTAATTGGTTTATGAAATATGTTATGAGTGCTTTTTCGCTGTCCATTTTTTGCACTCGAGTTCCTTTGTATTTTTGGAGGGAGTCGTGGAAATTTAATGGGAGGGTTTTTCCATCGGGACGTGTTATAACTGGAAATTATTTGTTGTTAATAAAAAAAATTGAGAGGGTAACCCTTTAATGCAATTTGAATTTTTAATAAAGAATTTAAATTTACTAAATATATGCAAAAAAAAAAATAAAACGCTCGTATATAGGTTTGAAGATTACTCAAGACCTTTAGGCTTTTTTTTACTAAGATGTTTTGAGAAACTGCACAGATCGGAGTATTTATTCGGAGAATTATCGCCTATCATTCCGATAATCGGCCGAATCGATGATCCGATCTGTACATGTTCTCGTTTTGGCAAAGGATATTAGTAAAGTAAAGCTGCGTTTAGTGCGAGGGAGAATTGGGTATTTGTGTATCGAGTATTTCGTTCTGATTGGCTGTTGGCGAATTTCCTGACGTCACTTGGTCGCCATTAGATATAATATAATATCTAATTCTCTCTCGCACTAAAGTCAGCTTTAGTAAAAGGCGGTTATAATGACTGTCGTCATTTTTAGAAGCTTTAAGTGTTCATGAAAAGTCATTAAATCATATAAAACGTTTTAAACAATTAATACTACAAAATACTCTAATTGAGTACTCTAATTGATATCGAAAAAATGAGGATGAGAAGCAATTCTTGGAAGCATTATTTTATGTATTTGGGTAAGCAAAATTTAGCTCTTAGAGATACACATTTAAAACTTTTTGATGAAAATAATAGAAATTTTCTACAACTTATACAAATATTTCACAATTTGATCCATTATTGTCAGATCACATATGGCGTATTCAAATGAAGGATAAAATAATGCCACAGTATCTCGGAAAAATGATTCAAAATGTAATTTTAAGCTTAAAAATAAAAAATAATATAAAGTAATATAAAAAAGAAAATTTTGACAATTTTAAAAGAAGCACGTTACACTTTCTATCATTCTTGATAATACCCCTGATTCAAGTCACCAAGAAAAGATATCAATTGAGTTAAGATTCGTTGTATTTCAAGATACGTCTCAAAGTTTTGACATTCAAGAGCATTTTTTAAGTTTTTCCTCCAGCACGAAAAGATGAAAAGTCTTAAATGATAAAATCAGTGGCTTAACTCTTAAACCATTATCAGTTATTCGATGGGAAAGTCGAATAGAGGCAATACAGATTTTACGATTTAATTTACCAAAAATTCGTGATGGATTACAGGAAATCGTTGATAGTGATGGAAATATTGAAAATGCAAAATTGTTTGTTGATCTAAATACGAAGCATATGGCATTATCTCTTAAGAATAAAATGAAATCTTTCAAATTTATCTCTTCAATAGTTTTGTGGCATGATATTCTTTCTAAATGTCAACATAGTAAATAAAACGCTTCGAAATATTAAAATAAACTTGCTAGAATCAGTTGCAAAATTAAAATCGTTGGATAAGGTCCTTCAGAATTTTAGAACTGATGATCACTTCAATATATTGTTTAATTCTGCTTCTTTAGTTGCTGAAAGATTACACGTAGAATCAGATTTTCTGTCGGAATCCCGTAGGAGAAGTAGAAATCAGTTTGACTCCAAAGGATAATTTTAAAATTAATTTTTTCTTTGTACTTGATAGGGCAATACAAGCAATTCGTGAAAGATTTCAACAGTTACAAAATTATACAGAGACGTTTTTCTCTTTGCATAATGTTTTCACATTAACTGATACGCCAGAAGAAAAACTTTTCCAACATTATTATTAAGTTAATAAAAAGATAATAGTAATCATAAAGAATGTTTTTTCGTGTTGAACAAATTAAAGGTATTTTTATTTAATTATGCATTTTTTTTATTAAGACGAATTTTATTTGTTATAGTTCTACCAGTTTTGGCCCTGTTTAAGCCATCTTCAGGAACGTTTGAGCACTATTGAACTTCAGATTATTTAAAATACATCATAAAATAAAACACGCCATTATAAAAATAACAAATTTTGAATAGATTTTAAATAATCTAAAGTTCAACAGTGCTCAAAAGTTCCTAAAGATGGCCTAAACAGGACCGAAACTGGTAGAACTATAACAAATAAAATTCGTCTTAATAATAAAAAATACCAAATTAAATAAAAATATCTTTAATCTTCCAACATTGCAAAACATTAAAAATTAAACTTACAAATTTAAGCAATGAAGTATGTCCCAGGAAAATTTATGCCGTGAAATACGATTAATCAATAATTTTATTACAACTGAACAAACATCATTAGAAATTTTTTACTTCATTTACCAAATAAATTGATCTGCGAATTTTCAAATTTGTCTGTATCATTAAGAATTCTGTTATCTGTTCCAGTTGCTGCGTATATAGGTTTGAAGACTACTCAAGACCTTTAGGCTTTTTTTTTAATAAGATCTTTTGAGAAAGTGCACAGATCGGAGTATTTATTCGGAGAATTATCGCCTATCATTCCGATAATCGGCCGAATCGATGATCCGATCTGTGCACGTTCTCGTTTTCGCAAAGTATATTACTAAAGTAAAGCTGCCTTTAGTGCGAGGGAGAATTGGGTATTTGTGTATCGGGTATTTCGTTCTGATTGGCAGTTGGCGAATTTCCTGATTTCACTTGGTCGCCATCAGATATAATATCTAATTCTCTCTCGCACTAAAGTCAGCTTTAGTAAAAGGCGGTTATAATGACTGTCGTCATTTTTAGAAGCTTTAAGTGTTCATGAAAAGTCATTAAATCATATAAAATGTTTTAAACAATTAATACTACAAAATACTCTAATTGAGTACTCTAATTGATATCGAAAAAACGAGGATGAGAAGCAATTCTTGGAAGCATTATTTTATGTATTTGGGTAAGCAAAATTTAGCTCTTAGAGATACACATTTAAAACTGTTTGATGAAAATAATAGAAATTTTCTACAACTTATACAAATATTTCACAATTTGATCCATTATTGTCAGATCATATATGGCGTATTCAAATGAAGGATAAAATAATGCCACAGTATCTCGGAAAAATGATTCAAAATGTAATTTTAAGCTTAAAAATAAAAAATAATATAAATATAAAAAAGAAAATTTTGACAATTTTAAAAGAAGCACGTTACACTTTCTATCATTCTTGATAATACCCCTGATTCAAGTCACCAAGAAAAGATATCAATTGAGTTAAGATTCGTTGTATTTCAAGATACGTCTCAGAGTTTTGACATTCAAGAGCATTTTTTAAGTTTTTCCTCCAGCACGAAAAGATGAAAAGTCTGAAATGACAAAATCAGTGGCTTAACTCTTAAACCATTATCAGTTATTCGATGGGAAAGTCGAATAGAGGCAATGCAGATCTTACGATTTAATTTACCAAAAATTCGTGATGGATTACAGGAAATCGTTGATAGTGATGGAAATATTGAAAATGCAAAATTGTTTGTTGATCTAAATACGAAGCATATGGCATTATCTCTTAAGAATAAAATGAAATCTTTCAAATTTATCTCTTCAATAGTTTTGTGGCATGATATTCTTTCTAAATGTCAACATAGTAAATAAAACGCTTCAAAATATTAAAATAAACTTGCTAGAATCAGTTGGAAAATTAAAATCGTTGGAAAAGGTCCTTCAGGATTTTAGAACTGATGATCACTTGAATATATTGTTTAATTCTGCTTCTTTAGTTGCTGAAAGATTACATGTAGAATCAGATTTTCTGTCAGAATCCCGTAGGAGAAGTGGAAATCAGTTTAACTCCGAAGGATAATTTTAAAATTAATTTTTTCTTTGTACTTGATAGGGCAATACAAGCAATTCGTGAAAGATTTCAACAGTTACAAAATTATACAGAGACGTTTTTCTTTTTGCATAATGTCTTCACATTAACTGATATGCCAGAAGAAAAACTTTTCCAACATTATTGTTAAATTAATAAAAAGATAATAGTAATCATAAAGAATGTTTTTTCGTGTTGAACAAATTAAAGGTATTTTTATTTAATTTTGCATTTTTTTTTTATTAAGACGAATTTTATTTGTTCTATTATATATATTCTAGTTCTACTAGTTTTGGCCCTGTTTAAGCCATCTTCAGGAACGTTTGAGTACTATTGAACTTCAGATTATTTAAAATACATCATAAAATAAAACACGCCATTATAAAAATAACAAATTTTGAATAGATTTTAAATAATCTAAAGTTCAACAGTGCTCAAAAGTTCCTAAAGATGGCCTAAACAGAACCGAAACTGGTAGAACTATAATAAATACAATTCGTCTTAATAATAAAAAATACCAAATTAAATAAAAATATCTTTAATCTTCCAGCATTGCAAAACATTAAAAATTAAGCTTACAAATTTAAGCAATGAAGTATGTCCCAGGAAAATTTATGCCGTGAAATACGATTAATCAATAATTTTATTACAACTGAACAAACATCATTAGACATTTTTAACTTCATTTACCAAATAAATTGATCTGCGAATTTTCAAATTTGTCTGTATCATTAAGAATTCTGTTATCTGTTCCAGTTGCTGCGTATATAGGTTTGAAGACTACTCAAGACCTTTAGGCTTTTTTTTACTAAGATCTTTTGAGAAACTGCACAGATCGGAGTATTTATTCGGAGAATTATCGCCTATCATTCCGATTCGGCCGAATCGATGATCCGATCTGTGCACGTTCTCGTTTTCGCAAAGTATATTACTAAAGTAAAGCTGCCTTTAGTGCGAGGGAGAATTGGGTATTTCTGTATCGGGTATTTCGTTCTGATTGGCTGTTGGCGAATTTCCTGACGTCACTCGGTCGCCATCAGATATAATATAATATCTAATTCTCTCTCGCACTAAAGTCAGCTTTAGTAAAAGGCGGTTATAATGACTGTCATCATTTTTAGAAGCTTTAAGTGTTCATGAAAAGTCATTAAATCATATAAAATGTTTTAAACAATTAATACTACAAAATACTCTAATTGAGTACTCTAATTGATATCGAAAAAACGAGGATGAGAAGTAATTCTTGGAAGCATTATTTTATGTAATTGGGTAAGCAAAATTTAGCTCTTAGAGATACACATTTAAAACTTTTTGATGAAAATAATAGAAATTTTCTACAACTTATACAAATATTTCACAATTTGATCCATTATTGTCAGATCACATATGGCGTATTCAAATGAAGGAGAAAATAATGCCACAGTATCTCGGAAAAATGATTCAAAATGTAATTTTAAGCTTAAAAATAAAAAATAATATAAATATAAAAAAGAAAATTTTGACAATTTTAAAAGAAGCACGTTACACTTTCTATCATTCTTGATAATACCCCTGATTCAAGTCACCAAGAAAAGATATTAATTGAGTTAAGATTCGTTGTATTTCAAGATACGTCTCAAAGTTTTGACATTCAAGAGCATTTTTTAAGTTTTTCCTCCAGCACGAAAAGATGGAAAGTCTTAAATGATAAAATCAGTGGCTTAACTCTTAAACCATTATCAGTTATTCGATGGGAAAGTCGAATAGAGGCAATACAGATTTTACGATTTAATTTACCAAAAATTCGTGATGGATTACAGGAAATCGTTGATAGTGATGGAAATATTGAAAATGCAAAATTGTTTGTTGATCTAAATACGAAGCATATGGCATTATCTCTTAAGAATAAAATGAAATCTTTCAAATTTATCTCTTCAATAGTTTTGTGGCATGATATTCTTTCTAAATGTCAACATAGTAAATAAAACGCTTCGAAATATTAAAATAAACTTGCTAGAATCAGTTGCAAAATTAAAATCGTTGGATAAGGTCCTTCAGAATTTTAGAACTGATGATCACTTCAATATATTGTTTAATTCTGCTTCTTTAGTTGCTGAAAGATTACACGTAGAATCAGATTTTCTGTCGGAATCCCGTAGGAGAAGTAGAAATCAGTTTGACTCCAAAGGATAATTTTAAAATTAATTTTTTCTTTGTACTTGATAGGGCAATACAAGCAATTCGTGAAAGATTTCAACAGTTACAAAATTATACAGAGACGTTTTTCTCTTTGCATAATGTTTTCACATTAACTGATACGCCAGAAGAAAAACTTTTCCAACATTATTATTAAGTTAATAAAAAGATAATAGTAATCATAAAGAATGTTTTTTCGTGTTGAACAAATTAAAGGTATTTTTATTTAATTATGCATTTTTTTTATTAAGACGAATTTTATTTGTTATAGTTCTACCAGTTTTGGCCCTGTTTAAGCCATCTTCAGGAACGTTTGAGCACTATTGAACTTCAGATTATTTAAAATACATCATAAAATAAAACACGCCATTATAAAAATAACAAATTTTGAATAGATTTTAAATAATCTAAAGTTCAACAGTGCTCAAAAGTTCCTAAAGATGGCCTAAACAGGACCGAAACTGGTAGAACTATAACAAATAAAATTCGTCTTAATAATAAAAAATACCAAATTAAATAAAAATATCTTTAATCTTCCAACATTGCAAAACATTAAAAATTAAACTTACAAATTTAAGCAATGAAGTATGTCCCAGGAAAATTTATGCCGTGAAATACGATTAATCAATAATTTTATTACAACTGAACAAACATCATTAGAAATTTTTTACTTCATTTACCAAATAAATTGATCTGCGAATTTTCAAATTTGTCTGTATCATTAAGAATTCTGTTATCTGTTCCAGTTGCTGCGTATATAGGTTTGAAGACTACTCAAGACCTTTAGGCTTTTTTTTTAATAAGATCTTTTGAGAAAGTGCACAGATCGGAGTATTTATTCGGAGAATTATCGCCTATCATTCCGATAATCGGCCGAATCGATGATCCGATCTGTGCACGTTCTCGTTTTCGCAAAGTATATTACTAAAGTAAAGCTGCCTTTAGTGCGAGGGAGAATTGGGTATTTGTGTATCGGGTATTTCGTTCTGATTGGCAGTTGGCGAATTTCCTGATTTCACTTGGTCGCCATCAGATATAATATCTAATTCTCTCTCGCACTAAAGTCAGCTTTAGTAAAAGGCGGTTATAATGACTGTCGTCATTTTTAGAAGCTTTAAGTGTTCATGAAAAGTCATTAAATCATATAAAATGTTTTAAACAATTAATACTACAAAATACTCTAATTGAGTACTCTAATTGATATCGAAAAAACGAGGATGAGAAGCAATTCTTGGAAGCATTATTTTATGTATTTGGGTAAGCAAAATTTAGCTCTTAGAGATACACATTTAAAACTGTTTGATGAAAATAATAGAAATTTTCTACAACTTATACAAATATTTCACAATTTGATCCATTATTGTCAGATCATATATGGCGTATTCAAATGAAGGATAAAATAATGCCACAGTATCTCGGAAAAATGATTCAAAATGTAATTTTAAGCTTAAAAATAAAAAATAATATAAATATAAAAAAGAAAATTTTGACAATTTTAAAAGAAGCACGTTACACTTTCTATCATTCTTGATAATACCCCTGATTCAAGTCACCAAGAAAAGATATCAATTGAGTTAAGATTCGTTGTATTTCAAGATACGTCTCAGAGTTTTGACATTCAAGAGCATTTTTTAAGTTTTTCCTCCAGCACGAAAAGATGAAAAGTCTGAAATGACAAAATCAGTGGCTTAACTCTTAAACCATTATCAGTTATTCGATGGGAAAGTCGAATAGAGGCAATGCAGATCTTACGATTTAATTTACCAAAAATTCGTGATGGATTACAGGAAATCGTTGATAGTGATGGAAATATTGAAAATGCAAAATTGTTTGTTGATCTAAATACGAAGCATATGGCATTATCTCTTAAGAATAAAATGAAATCTTTCAAATTTATCTCTTCAATAGTTTTGTGGCATGATATTCTTTCTAAATGTCAACATAGTAAATAAAACGCTTCAAAATATTAAAATAAACTTGCTAGAATCAGTTGGAAAATTAAAATCGTTGGAAAAGGTCCTTCAGGATTTTAGAACTGATGATCACTTGAATATATTGTTTAATTCTGCTTCTTTAGTTGCTGAAAGATTACATGTAGAATCAGATTTTCTGTCAGAATCCCGTAGGAGAAGTGGAAATCAGTTTAACTCCGAAGGATAATTTTAAAATTAATTTTTTCTTTGTACTTGATAGGGCAATACAAGCAATTCGTGAAAGATTTCAACAGTTACAAAATTATACAGAGACGTTTTTCTTTTTGCATAATGTCTTCACATTAACTGATATGCCAGAAGAAAAACTTTTCCAACATTATTGTTAAATTAATAAAAAGATAATAGTAATCATAAAGAATGTTTTTTCGTGTTGAACAAATTAAAGGTATTTTTATTTAATTTTGCATTTTTTTTTTATTAAGACGAATTTTATTTGTTCTATTATATATATTCTAGTTCTACTAGTTTTGGCCCTGTTTAAGCCATCTTCAGGAACGTTTGAGTACTATTGAACTTCAGATTATTTAAAATACATCATAAAATAAAACACGCCATTATAAAAATAACAAATTTTGAATAGATTTTAAATAATCTAAAGTTCAACAGTGCTCAAAAGTTCCTAAAGATGGCCTAAACAGAACCGAAACTGGTAGAACTATAATAAATACAATTCGTCTTAATAATAAAAAATACCAAATTAAATAAAAATATCTTTAATCTTCCAGCATTGCAAAACATTAAAAATTAAGCTTACAAATTTAAGCAATGAAGTATGTCCCAGGAAAATTTATGCCGTGAAATACGATTAATCAATAATTTTATTACAACTGAACAAACATCATTAGACATTTTTAACTTCATTTACCAAATAAATTGATCTGCGAATTTTCAAATTTGTCTGTATCATTAAGAATTCTGTTATCTGTTCCAGTTGCTGCGTATATAGGTTTGAAGACTACTCAAGACCTTTAGGCTTTTTTTTACTAAGATCTTTTGAGAAACTGCACAGATCGGAGTATTTATTCGGAGAATTATCGCCTATCATTCCGATTCGGCCGAATCGATGATCCGATCTGTGCACGTTCTCGTTTTCGCAAAGTATATTACTAAAGTAAAGCTGCCTTTAGTGCGAGGGAGAATTGGGTATTTCTGTATCGGGTATTTCGTTCTGATTGGCTGTTGGCGAATTTCCTGACGTCACTCGGTCGCCATCAGATATAATATAATATCTAATTCTCTCTCGCACTAAAGTCAGCTTTAGTAAAAGGCGGTTATAATGACTGTCATCATTTTTAGAAGCTTTAAGTGTTCATGAAAAGTCATTAAATCATATAAAATGTTTTAAACAATTAATACTACAAAATACTCTAATTGAGTACTCTAATTGATATCGAAAAAACGAGGATGAGAAGTAATTCTTGGAAGCATTATTTTATGTAATTGGGTAAGCAAAATTTAGCTCTTAGAGATACACATTTAAAACTTTTTGATGAAAATAATAGAAATTTTCTACAACTTATACAAATATTTCACAATTTGATCCATTATTGTCAGATCACATATGGCGTATTCAAATGAAGGAGAAAATAATGCCACAGTATCTCGGAAAAATGATTCAAAATGTAATTTTAAGCTTAAAAATAAAAAATAATATAAATATAAAAAAGAAAATTTTGACAATTTTAAAAGAAGCACGTTACACTTTCTATCATTCTTGATAATACCCCTGATTCAAGTCACCAAGAAAAGATATTAATTGAGTTAAGATTCGTTGTATTTCAAGATACGTCTCAAAGTTTTGACATTCAAGAGCATTTTTTAAGTTTTTCCTCCAGCACGAAAAGATGGAAAGTCTTAAATGATAAAATCAGTGGCTTAACTCTTAAACCATTATCAGTTATTCGATGGGAAAGTCGAATAGAGGCAATACAGATTTTACGATTTAATTTACCAAAAATTCGTGATGGATTACAGGAAATCGTTGATAGTGATGGAAATATTGAAAATGCAAAATTGTTTGTTGATCTAAATACGAAGCATATGGCATTATCTCTTAAGAATAAAATGAAATCTTTCAAATTTATCTCTTCAATAATTTTGTGGCATGATATTCTTTCAACATAGTCAACATAGTAAATAAAACGCTTCAAAACATTAAAATAAACTTGCTAGAATCAGTTGGAAAATTAAAATCGTTGGAAAAGGTCCTTCAGAATTTTAGAACTGATGATCACTTCAATATATTGTTTAATTCTGCTTCTTTAGTTGCTGAAAGATTACATGTAGAATCAGATTTCCTGTCGGAATCCCGTAGGAGAAGTAGAAATCAGTTTGACTCCGAAGGATAATTTTAAAATTAATTTTTTCTTTGTACTTGATAGGGCAATACAAGCAATTCGTGAAAGATTTCAACAGTTACAAAATTATACAGAGACGTTTTTCTTTTTGCATAATGTTTTCACATTAACTGATATGCCAGAAGAAAAACTTATCAACATTGTTATTAAGTTAATAAAAAGATAATAGTAATCATAAAGAATGTTTTTTCGTGTTGAACAAATTAAAGGTATTTTTATTTAATTATGCATTTTTTTTTATTAAGACGAATTTTATTTGTTATAGTTCTACCAGTTTTGGCCCTGTTTAAGCCATCTTCAGGAACGTTTGAGCACTATTGAATTTCAGATTATTTAAAATACATCATAAAATAAAACACGCCATTATAAAAATAACAAATTTTGAATAGATTTTAAATAATCTAAAGTTCAACAGTGCTCAAAAGTTCCTAAAGATGGCCTAAACAGGACCGAAACTGGTAGAACTATAACAAATAAAATTCGTCTTAATAATAAAAAATACCAAATTAAATAAAAATATCTTTAATCTTCCAACATTGCAAAACATTAAAAATTAAACTTACAAATTTAAGCAATGAAGTATGTCCCAGGAAAATTTATGCCGTGAAATACGATTAATCAATAATTTTATTACAACTGAACAAACATCATTAGAAATTTTTAACTTCATTTACCAAATAAATTGATCTGCGAATTTTCAAATTTGTCTGTATCATTAAGAATTCTGTTATCTGTTCCAGTTGCTGCGTATATAGGTTTGAAGACTACTCAAGACCTTTAGGCTTTTTTTTACTAAGATCTTTTGAGAAACTGCACAGATCGGAGTATTTATTCGGAGAATTATCGCCTATCATTCCGATTCGGCCGAATCGATGATCCGATCTGTGCACGTTCTCGTTTTCGCAAAGTATATTACTAAAGTAAAGCTGCCTTTAGTGCGAGGGAGAATTGGGTATTTCTGTATCGGGTATTTCGTTCTGATTGGCTGTTGGCGAATTTCCTGACGTCACTTGGTCGCCATCAGATATAATATAATATCTAATTCTCTCTCGCACTAAAGTCAGCTTTAGTAAAAGGCGGTTATAATGACTGTCATCATTTTTAGAAGCTTTAAGTGTTCATGAAAAGTCATTAAATCATATAAAACGTTTTAAACAATTAATACTACAAAATACTCTAATTGAGTACTCTAATTGATATCGAAAAAACGAGGATGAGAAGCAATTCTTGGAAGCATTATTTTATGTATTTGGGTAAGCAAAATTTAGCTCTTAGAGATACACATTTAAAACTTTTTGATGAAAATAATAGAAATTTTCTACAACTTATACAAATCTTTCACAATTTGATCCATTATTGTCAGATCACATATGGCGTATTCAAATGAAGGATAAAATAATGCCACAGTATCTCGGAAAAATGATTCAAAATGTAATTTTAAGCTTAAAAATAAAAAATAATATAAATATAAAAAAGAAAATTTTGACTATTTTAAAAGAAGCACGTTATACTTTCTATCATTCTTGATAATACCCCTGATTCAAGTCACCAAGAAAAGATATCAATTGAGTTAAGATTCGTTGTATTTCAAGATAAGTCTCAAAGTTTTGACATTCAAGAGCATTTTTTAAGTTTTTCCTCCAGCACGAAAAGATGGAAAGTCTTAAATGATAAAATCAGTGGCTTAACTCTTAAACCATTATCAGTTATTCGATGGGAAAGTCGAATAGAGGCAATACAGATCTTACGATTTAATTTACCAAAAATTCGTGATGGATTACAGGAAATCGTTGATAGTGATGGAAATATTGAAAATGCAAAATTGTTTGTTGATCTAAATACGAAGCATATGGCATTATCTCTTAAGAATAAAATGAAATCTTTCAAATTTATCTCTTCAATAGTTTTGTGGCATGATATTCTTTCTAAATGTCAACATAGTAAATAAAACGCTTCAAAATATTAAAATAAACTTGCTAGAATCAGTTGGAAAAGGTCCTTCAGAATTTTAGAACTTATGATCACTTCAATATATTGTTTAATTCTGCTTCTTTAGTTGCTGAAAGATTACACGTAGAATCAGATTTTCTGTCGGAATCCCGTAGGAGAAGTAGAAATCAGTTTGACTCCAAAGGATAATTTTAAAATTAATTTTTTCTTTGTACTTGATAGGGCAATACAAGCAATTCGTGAAAGATTTCAACAGTTACAAAATTATACAGAGACGTTTTTCTCTTTGCATAATGTTTTCACATTAACTGATACGCCAGAAGAAAAACTTTTCCAACATTATTATTAAGTTAATAAAAAGATAATAGTAATCATAAAGAATGTTTTTTCGTGTTGAACAAATTAAAGGTATTTTTATTTAATTATGCATTTTTTTTTATTAAGACGAATTTTATTTGTTATAGTTCTACCAGTTTTGGCCCTGTTTAAGCCATCTTCAGGAACGTTTGAGCACTATTGAACTTCAGATTATTTAAAATACATCATAAAATAAAACACGCCATTATAAAAATAACAAATTTTGAATAGATTTTAAATAATCTAAAGTTCAACAGTGCTCAAAAGTTCCTAAAGATGGCCTAAACAGGACCGAAACTGGTAGAACTATAACAAATAAAATTCGTCTTAATAATAAAAAATACCAAATTAAATAAAAATATCTTTAATCTTCCAACATTGCAAAACATTAAAAATTAAACTTACAAATTTAAGCAATGAAGTATGTCCCAGGAAAATTTATGCCGTGAAATACGATTAATCAATAATTTTATTACAACTGAACAAACATCATTAGAAATTTTTAACTTCATTTACCAAATAAATTGATCTGCGAATTTTTAAATTTGTCTGTATCATTAAGAATTCTGTTAACTGTTCCAGTTGCTGCGTATATAGGTTTGAAGACTACTCAAGACCTTTAGGCTTTTTTTTACTAAGATCTTTTGAGAAACTGCACAGATCGGAGTATTTATTCGGAGAATTATCGCCTATCATTCCGATAATCGGCCGAATCGATGATCCGATCTGTGCACGTTCTCGTTTTCGCAAAGTATATTACTAAAGTAAAGCTGCCTTTAGTGCGAGGGAGAATTGGGTATTTGTGCATCGGGTATTTCGTTCTGATTGGCTGATGGCGAATTTCCTGACGTCACTTGGTCGCCATCCGATATAATATAATATCTAATTCTCTCACACTAAAGTCAGCTTTAGTAAAAGGCGGTTATAATGACTGTCGTCATTTTTAGAAGCTTTAAGTGTTCATGAAAAGTCATTAAATCATATAAAATGTTTTAAACAATTAATACTACAAAATACTCTAATTGAGTACTCTAATTGATATCGAAAAAACGAGGATGAGAAGCAATTCTTGGAAGCATTATTTTATGTATTTGGGTAAGCAAAATTTAGCTCTTAGAGATACGCATTTAAAACTGTTTGATGAAAATAATAGAAATTTTCTACAACTTATACAAATATTTCACAATTTGATCCATTATTGTCAGATCACATATGGCGTATTCAAATGAAGGATAAAATAATGCCACAGTATCTCGGAAAAATGATTCAAAATGTAATTTTAAGCTTAAAAATAAAAAATAATATAAAGTAATATAAAAAAGAAAATTTTGACAATTTTAAAAGAAGCACGTTACACTTTCTATCATTCTTGATAATACCCCTGATTCAAGTCACCAAGAAAAGATATCAATTGAGTTAAGATTCGTTGTATTTCAAGATACGTCTCAGAGTTTTGACATTCAAGAGCATTTTTTAAGTTTTTCCTCCAGCACGAAAAGATGGAAAGTCTTAAATGATAAAATCAGTGGCTTAACTCTTAAACCATTATCAGTTATTCGATGGGAAAGTCGAATAAAGGCAATACAGATCTTACGATTTAATTTACCAAAAATTCGTGATGGATTACAGGAAATCGTTGATAGTGATGGAAATATTGAAAATGCAAAATTGTTTGTTGATCTAAATACGAAGCATATGGCATTATCTCTTAAGAATAAAATGAAATCTTTCAAATTTATCTCTTCAATAGTTTTGTGGCATGATATTCTTTCTAAATGTCAACATAGTAAATAAAACGCTTCAAAATATTAAAATAAACTTGCTAGAATCAGTTGGAAAATTAAAATCGTTGGAAAAGGTCCTTCAGGATTTTAGAACTGATGATCACTTCAATATATTGTTTAATTCTGCTTCTTTAGTTGCTGAAAGATTACATGTAGAATCAGATTTTCTGTCAGAATCCCGTAGGAGAAGTGGAAATCAGTTTAACTCCGAAGGATAATTTTAAAATTAATTTTTTCTTTGTACTTGATAGGGCAATACAAGCAATTCGTGAAAGATTTCAACAGTTACAAAATTATACAGAGACATTTTTCTTTTTGCATAATGTTTTCACATTAACTGATATGCCAGAAGAAAAACTTTTCCAACATTATTGTTAAGTTAATAAAAAGATAATAGTAATCATAAAGAATGTTTTTTCGTGTTGAACAAATTAAAGGTATTTTTGTTTAATTTTGCATTTTTTTTATTAAGACGAATTTTATTTGTTATAGTTCTACTAATTTTGGCCCTGTTTAAGCCATCTTCAGGAACGTTTGAGCACTATTGAACTTCAGATTATTTAAAATACATCATAAACTAAAACACGCCATTATAAAAATAACAAATTTTGAATAGATTTTAAATAATCTAAAGTTCAACAGTGCTCAAAAGTTCCTAAAGATGGCCTAAACAGGACCGAAACTGGTAAAACTATAACAAATAAAATTCATCTTAATAATAAAAAATACCAAATTAAATAAAAATATTTTTAATCTTCCAACATTGCAAAACATTAAAAATTAAACTTACAAATTTAAGCAATGAAGTATGTCCCAGGAAAATTTATGCCGTGAAATACGATTAATCAATAATTTTATTACAACTGAACAAACATCATTAGAAATTTTTAACTTCATTTACCAAATAAATTGATCTGCGAATTTTCAAATTTGTCTGTATCATTAAGAATTCTGTTAACTGTTCCAGTTGCTGTTGCTACAGGGGAGCGATCGTTTTCAAAATTAAAACTGATTAAGAATTATCTGAGAATAATTATGTCGCAAGAACGATTGAACAATCTAATATTGATATCTACTGAAAGTGCAATAAGCCAAACATCAAACATTAAAGATATCATTGCCGAATTCGCAGCTGCCAAAGCAAGAAAAAAATCAATAGAATTAATTTTGCTTTTGTAATAAAAATTTTAAACGTTTTAAAAGTTATTTTTTTGGTTATTGAGTGAAAAACTTGAACAAGGAGAGGCGCACAATAAAATTTTGCACAAGGGTGCTAAAATACCATGAACCAGCCCTGCCGATTTCCTCCAAGAACATCTATCAGAGCTGATAAACCGCAAACTAAAGCAATCATCATCAGCAATCAGAAAACGTATACATAAACGAATATCTAACGGTTAATAATATGAACCTTTTCAACAGAGTGAAAATAGAGATAAGAAAAAGATAATTCGTTATTCATTGGAAACATGAGAAACCTCATGAGCGATCTTTAATGTGTTAAGTTGCACAAATTTCATTTATATCATGTATCTATGCAAAAAGATTTGGGCATTTAACTTAATCCAATGGCGAATTGACAAAAATTAATTTAAAAAGTAATAAATAAAACTGTATGTCATACCATAACACATTTTAAGCGAGTTGTTTAAATATTTCATAAAAATAGAATAAAAATTACGATGTATTAATTTTTTGATATGATAACTCTATTTTTCGCAGATTTTTGTTGTTTTATTTTTGAGCTGGTATTATCCAATGATTTAGGCAATTGATATAAATCAAGGAGAGAATAGAACCAAGAATAGAGCCTTGTAGCGCTAAGTTTCTCCATTTTGAGTTTTCACCTTTCCAATGCACTAGTTGTTTTCTTTCCTGAATGTAAGACTCCAAGATTTCAGTGCATTTCCCACTATATCACATTTCTCCAACTTATCCATCAATATGTTGTGGTCAACTAAATCAAAAAGTCTACTTAAATCATAGAAAGCAACCTGAGGATTCTCGTTATCATCAAAGCTTTTAACAATTTTATGTATGATGCTCCTTGCAGCCGTCAAAATAGACTTTTTTTTGATGGCCATGTTGATATGGTATTATAAACTATCCATCACATAAATGTTTAACGATTCTAGCCTTTACCACGAGCTCAAAAACTTCAGATATGGTTGCATGGTCGCATTTCAGCTCGTTCAGAAAAATTGCTTCTTATTTTAATAAATATTTTAATATGAAGATTTTATCTCTTTGAGCTATTTTGTAGATAGAGAGAGACTCTCAAATCTCTTCTTAATCTGTTTGTTGTTCCATTTTCATAATTTTAACGTACTTAGTATTTATCAAACCCAACGAATCTGTTACATTACCATCTAATTTTTTTAATTAACGTAAAAGAACCACTATGTCCAAAAATAATCATTCAAGTCATTTGCTTGTTGGATGAACTGTTGTTTGCCTTCTTATGGCAGCTTTTCCCAGTTTCTGTTTTAACTAACTTCCAAACGGCATGTATCCTTAGCAGATACTTTATTCTATTGAGTACAAAAAAATCATCATAGATTTCCTTTTTAGCTTGATCTGCCAGTACTCTATAATCTGTTTTTAACTTTTTGTACTGATTTATATACTGTGTTTGCTCACTCATTTCAATAATGGTATAAATTGCATATAGCTGATTTTTCATTTTGCACAGTTTTTCAGTTTCCCACCTTATATATACAAAGCAGTATTATAACAATTCAAATGTGTGCTATAAAACAATGTACTAGTTTTGTGCATCTTTATGGTTATCATATACAAACGCTCAATCAGATTCTTTTATTGTGTTCTTAAGTCCCACTTTTAGCAACTTCCTAAAACAAGTTAAGCTAACAAGCGGTGGTTATATCAATTTTAAGCACTCCCATTGGCTATGAGCCAGTTTTTAACCATTTCATAAATTTATCAAGAGGTGGTAAAAGTGGCCTTGAAAATTTCAATCATTTATCTTTCCTCTTCTATTTGTTTTATTATTTTTATTTTTATGTAATTTACAAAATTCAATGCATTAATTTCACAACTTGACATCCATTGTTGGGTAATACTTTTTGCATCTTTTGCATTATGATTCTGCAGTATGTATTGTAGCTGGTTTATTTTTGAGTACAAGCCCTATACAATTCAGTTTGATATTTCCAGGGACCTATTAGTAACATCTCTTTCATATTTTCTGTGTATTAAGTGAGGTGTGCTTTCTTGTAAATTCGTTCTAAAAAACAACTTACTCTGGCCAAAAATCTGGTTGTTTAGTTTGTTCAATATTTTGAATCGGAATTGATACTTTGAACAATGAATATTTGATTACTTAACAGAACTAATCTTTTTTTTTGTTTTATTATTCAAAATAACCAAAACTCTTAAATTTTATTTCGTACGCGCAGGAGCAAGCGCAATCTATATTCTTTTCTTTGTCTATGGTCAGACCTTAATAAATTATAATACAGGATTCGTTATTGCATTAGATTTTCTTTTTAAGTATAACATCACTATTCATGAGCCTTAGCTTCTATTACCAAAATGTCTGAGATCTACATTCGAAAACGAATGTAGATCCTGCGTTATCCGACGGGGATCTTCTCAATCATTCATATATTATATATCATCGTGACAGAGAATCGACAGCATCTACTAAGCGGGATGGTGGAGGAGTCCTTGTTTGCACTCCGGTGCCGAAGATTTGTTGTTAAAAATGTGTTGTGGTCAGTATCATTTTCTTTTATGCTGTGTTTATCTCGCTCCGAATGCCAAAGAGCCACTTGATCTCCTCTTATTCAGTGTAGCTATTGTGCGCAATAAATATCCTGATCTCATGATCATTATCGTGGGTGACTTTAATCAACCATCCATCACATGGACTTCGGACAACTTCGGAGCGTCGCACCGTTCATTTTCTTAACACTTACTCTTATTGCAATTTTAATCGTAAAACTAAGAGATTGATTGCTGCTGATTACAAAGTTTATATGAACTCTATACAGGTTGATGTTGTAGGGAAACTAAAGAAGATTTGGTCATTTGTTAAGAACAAAAAGGATTCCCTTTCCGGCATGCATTTACTTGTGTGCTGCAATTTCCAGTGCTTTCACACTGAATTGACTGAACATTTTGAAATAAAATTCAAAACTGCTGAGTTGTCTGTGTCACTATTTCATATATTTTCGAGATCCTTACTTGAAGGTGTTCTCCCGAGTATATAGAAAACGGCCTTTATAATCCCAATATTTAAATCCAGTGATAAACAATTGGTTTCCAATTATCGTCGTATTTCTATTCTTTCAGTTATCTCTAAGTCATTTAAAAAAATTGTATATGAGCATCTCCATTTCTCTATTTCTCAACTGATTATTAACAAACATGGATTCTTGCCTTATTCATTCTGGTTTGCATGATGATGTTCAGATTGACGCAGTTTAGACAGATTATTCTAAAGCCTGAAAAAATTGATCTTACAATTTTCATACAGAAACTTTTCTCCTTTCAATTAATCAATAATTTTATTACAACTGAACAAACATCATTAGAAATTTTTAACTTCATTTACCAAATAAATTGATCTGCGAATTTTCAAATTTGTCTGTATCATTAAGAATTCTGTTAACTGTTCCAGTTGCTGTTGCTACAGGGGAGCGATCGTTTTCAAAATTAAAACTGATTAAGAATTATCTGAGAATAATTATGTCGCAAGAACGATTGAACAATCTAATATTGATATCTACTGAAAGTGCAATAAGCCAAACATCAAACATTAAAGATATCATTGCCGAATTCGCAGCTGCCAAAGCAAGAAAAAAATTAATAGAATTAATTTTGCTTTTGTAATAAAAATTTTAAACGTTTTAAAAGTTATTTTTTTGGTTATTGAGTGAAAAACTTGAACAAGGAAAGGTGCACAATAAAATTTTGCACAAGGGTGCTAAAATACCATGAACCAGCCCTGCCAATTGCCTCCAAGAACATCTATCAGAGCTGATAAACCGCAAACTAAAGCAATCAGAAAACTTATACATAAACGAATATCTAACGGTTAATAATATGAACCTTTTCAACAGAGTAAAAATAGAGATAAGAAAAAGAGTCAATAGGGATAATTCGTTATTCATTGGAAACATGAGAAAACTCATCAGCGATCCTTAATGTGTTAAGTTGTACAAATTTCATCCATATCATGTGTCTATGCATCAAGATTTGGGCATTTAACTTAATCCCGTGGCGAGTTGACAAAAATTAATTTAAAAAGTAACAAATAAAACTGTATATCATAATCATAATACCTTTTAAGCGAGTTGTTTAAATATTTAATAAAAAATAAAATAAAAATAATGATGTATTAGTTTTTGATATGATAACTCTTAAAACAATGATAATGTACATAGGTTAACAACACATTTTTCGCGGATTTTTGTAACGTTTTTCTGGCACAACGATTTTATTTTTGAGGTGGTATTATTCAATGATTTAGGCAATTGATATAAAGATGTCAGTGCATTTCCCACAATCCATATTTCTACAACTTATCCATCAATATGTTGTGGTCAACTAAATCAAAAATCTACTTAAATCATAGAAAACAACCTGAGTATTCTCGTTATCATCAAAGCCTTTGATAATTTTATGTATGATACTCCTTGCAGCCGTCAAAATAGACTTATTTTGATGGCCGTGTTGATATGGCGTTATAAACTGTCCATCACATCGATATTTAACGATTCTAGCCTTTATCACGACCTCAAAAAGTTTAGATATGCTAACTTTAGATTGGTCGGAAAAATTGCTTCTTATCTTGCATAAATATTTAAATATGAAGATTTTATCTCTTTGAGCTATTTTGTGGATGCCTCTTGTACTGCTACTTTTCATTGATCTTATTATTTCTCAAGTCTCTTCTTCATCTGTTTGTTCCATTTTCAAAATCTTAACGGACTTAGTTTTTATAAAATACACCGGATCTGTTACATTACCATCTACTTTTTAATTAGCTTAAAAGAATCACTATGTACAAAAAAATTATTCAAGTCATTTGCTTGTTGGAGGAACTGTTTCTTATCGCAGCTTTTCCCAGTTTCTGTTTTAACTAACTTCCAAACGGCAAGTGTCCTTAGCAGATACTTTATTCTATTGAGTACAAAAAAAATCACCATAGATTTCCGTTTTAGCTTGATCTGCCAGTACTCTACAATCTGTTTTTAACCTTTTCTACTAATTCACATACTGCGTTTGCTCACTCATTTCATTAATGGTATAAATTGCATATAGCAGATTTTTCATTTTGCAAAGTTTTTCAGTTTTCCACTGAAATGACACTTTAATCGCAATGTTAAGTTCTTCACAGCAAATTAAATTATGATCAGATATGTTTACATGTTCAGTATTTTGATTAAGTAATGAAGTCTGATTCGAAAGGAAAATTAAATCAATTAGGCTGACCGACAGACCAGTCACACGTGTAGGGGAATCCATAATTTGAACCAAACCAAAAGAAGCAAAACCGATTAAATGGATTTACATTAAAATCATCAAGTAATACTAAATCGTCACACTCAGGTACAATAGCAGCCAGATTATTCTCAAGTTCCTCTATGAAACCGAAGACAGCCATCATGGTTCCATTGAGCTGAACCAGAATCCATAATTGTACAATTTTATTATTAGTTGGGATAATACTAAATTTCATTTTATCTCTGATATACATCGCCACTCCACCGCCACGGTTGGATCTATCTTGTCGCAAGATAGAATATGAATCAATTATTTAAATAGGTACTATCATGAATGACGTTTAACCAGGTTTCAGTAAGATCCAGAATAAAAAAAACTGGTCCTCAAAAACAAATCCTACAAATTGGTAAAACATTCATATGAGCCAAATTGAGATTTTGCATCGGTAAATAAGGGTACTAAATTTTGCTAAAATTAAAATTAAACTTATGAGTTTAACTACTAAGCAAATTGCTCTGTGAAAATAAATCAAAATCAAAGAGGCAGCAGAAATTATTACAACAATAATACAAGTAATGATAACAATAATAATAATAAAAGCTAAAAGAAAACGTATTATAAAACCAAATACGACAAATTATAAGAAACAAGGGAAAAAGAAAAGAGGAATGAAGAAAAGAAACTAACAACAACAACAAAAAAGAACAAAAAAATAAGAATACTAATTACAAAAAGAAACTTTCACATCTTGTTACATTACGTTGAAAAAAAGTGCGCTAAATTTATATCTATGTTATCAATTTCCGCCCTTCAATTTATACAAATAATAGAATTTTTACAATTAATAAATATTTTACAGTCGTGGAACCATGCATATTTGTTACCCGGTTTCTCGTTAACCTTTCTTAACAACGCAAACGAAGACGATGTTAAATCTTCGTACACCGCCATACGAGAGCCCTTTAGCTTTGATTTTACCTTCATATCTTTGGCCCAAGACTTGAAACTGACGAATTTGAGAATAACAAACCTGGACAGTTTCTTTCCCTTCCCGTCATAGGAACCCGCTCAGTGACAACTCTATGTTCTCATTCTTTTCCCCGGGAATTCCGTAAAATCGAACACTTGAATTTCATGTATATTGTTCTAAGCCAAAGTCCAGCTTATCTATCAAGGACAGGTTTTCCGCCGTGAGTGTTGATATTTGTTCACAAAGTGATTTAATTTTCTTCTAAGTTGCTTTAGAAACCAAATACGCAACTTTAGCTTAGATATCTCCATTTATTATTAACTCCTCCATAGAGGTAGAGAACATTTGCTTAATTTTGTTGGGATCTTCCGCTTTTATAGCCTTAACTTAGAAAAATTTCACAGAGGGATAATATAACGTGCTACACAGAATTCGCCATTAAACCGGAAAATCGCCCGAATCGAAAATCCGATCTGTACACGTTCTCGTTTTCGCAAAGGATATTAGTAAACAAATCGGGTTTTCCGATGATTTCAAGTTTTAAGGTTTTTACAATGAAATGCGTGGTGTTCCTATCATACATATCTTGGATCCCCTCTGAGGTGCAGACTTTTTGTTTTGCATTGAATTTTGTTTGAAAAGGGCGCATTTTTTAACAAAAGAATTTAAAATGAGTAGTTTCTGAAATAGAGTACTTTACAAGCTAATTGAGCAATTTGTGTATTCCAATTGAAGTAAAACTAGAACTAATACTAGACCTAGAAGTGAAAAGTTTTAGGTTTAACCCAAATCTTTCCACTTCTAGGTCTAAATATACAGGGTTGGGTTGGTTAAACCAAACGGTTTAGCTGTGTATCTGAAAACACCTTTTAACAAAGGCTTCTACAATGAATTATTTTCTGAAATGGAGTACTTTATAAACTGATTGGGCAACCCTACATATTCCAATCGAAGTAAAACTAGACTTAGAAGTGGAAAGTTTTGGGTTTTGAAAAGTCTCGTTTTCGCAAAGTTAACTCACAACAAATCGGGGTTTCAGTTGATTTCAAGTTTTAAGGTTTTTACAATGAAATGCGTGGTGTTCCTATCATACATATATCTTAGATCCCCTCTGAGATGCAGACCTTTTGTTTTGCATCGAATTTTGTATGAAAAGGGCGAATTTTTTAACAAAAGCCTTTAAAATGAGTAGTTTCTGAAATAGAGTACTTTGCAAGCTAATTGAGCAATTTGTGTATTCCAATTGAAGTAAAACTAGAACCAACACTAGACCTAGAAGTTGAAAGTTTTGGGTTTTGAAAAGTCTCGTTTTCGCAAAGTTAACTCACAACAAACCGGGGTTTCAGTTGATTTCAAGTTTTAAGGTTTTTACAATGAAATGCGTGGTGTTCCTGTCATAGATATATTTTAGATCCCCTCTAAGGTGCAAACCTTTTGTTTTGCATCGAATTTTGTATAAAAAGGGCGAATTTTTTAACAAAAGCCTTTAAAATGAGTAGTTTCTGAAATAGAGTACTTTGCAAGCTAATTGAGCAATTTGTGTATTCCAGTTGAAGTAAAACTAGAACTAATACTAGACCTAGAAGTGAAAAGTTTTAGGTTTAACGCAAATTTTTTTCACTTCTAGGTCTAAATATACAGGGTTGGGTTGGTTAAACCAAACGGTTTAGCTGTGTATCTGAAAACACCTTTTAACAAAGGCTTCTACGATGAATTATTTTCTGAAATGGAGTACTTTATAAACTAATTGGGCAACCGTACGCATTTCCAATCGAAGTAAAACTAGAACTAAAACTAGACCTAGAAGTGGAAAGTTTTGGGTTTTGAAAAGTCTCGTTTTCGCAAAGTTAAATCACAACAAACCGGGGTTTCAGTTGATTTCAAGTTTTAAGGTTTTTACAATGAAATGCGTGGTGTTCCTATCATACATATATCTTAGATCCCCTCTGAGATGCAGACCTTTTGTTTTGCATCGAATTTTGTATGAAAAGGGCGAATTTTTTAACAAAAGCCTTTAAAATGAGTAGTTTCTGAAATAGAGTACTTTGCAAGCTAATTGAGCAATTTGTGTATTCCAATTGAAGTAAAACTAGAACCAACACTAGACCTAGAAGTTGAAAAGTTTTGGGTTTAACGCAAATTTTTCCACTTCTAGGTCTAAATATACAGGGTTGGGTTGGCTAAACCAAACGGTTTAGCTGTGTATCTGAAAACACCTTTTAACAAAGGCTTCTACAATGAATTATTTTCTGAAATGGAGTACTTTATAAACTGATTGGGCAACCCTACATATTCCAATCGAAGTAAAACTAGAAGTAAAACTAGACTTAGAAGTGGAAAGTTTTGGGTTTTGAAGTCTCGTTTTCGCAAAGTTAACTCACAACAAACCGGGGTTTCAGTTGATTTCAAGTTTTAAAGTTTTTACAATGAAATGCATGGTGATCCTATTATACACATATCTTGGATCCCCTCTGAGGTACGGACTTTTTGTTTTGCATTGAATTTTGTTTGAAAAGGGCGCATTTTTAACAAAAGAATTTAAAAGGAGTAGTTTCTGAAATAGAGTACTTTGCAAGCTAATTGAGCAATTTGTGTATTCCAATTGAAGTAAAACTAGAACTAATACTAGACCTAGAAGTGAAAAGTTTTAGGTTTAACGCAAATTTTTTTCACTTCTAGGTCTAAATATACAGGGTTGGGTTGGCTAAACCAAATGGTTTAGCTGTGTATCTGAAAACATCTTTTAACAAAGGCTTCTACAATGAATTATTTTCTGAAATGGAGTACTTTATAAACTAATTGGGCAATCCTACACATTTCCAATCGAAGTAAAACTAGAACTAAAACTAGACTTAGAAGTGGAAAGTTTTGTGGTTTGAAAAGTCTCGTTTTCGCGAAGTTAACTCACAACAAACCAGGGTTTCCGTTGATTTCAAGTTTTAAGGTTTTTACAATGAAATGCGTGGTGTTCATATTATACATATATCTTAGATCCCCTCTGAGGTGCAGACCTTTTGTTTTGCATCGAATTTTGTATGAAAAAGGGGAATTTTTTAACAAAAGCCTTTAAAATGAGCAGTTTCTGTATTAGAGTACTTTGCAAGCTAATTGAGCAATTTGTATATTTCAATTGAAGTAAAACTAGAACTAATACTAGACCTAGGAGTGAAAAGTTTTGGATTTAACGTAAAGTTTTCCAATTCTAGGTCTAATATACAGGGTTGGGTTGGCTAAACCAAACGGTTTAGCTGTGTATCTGAAAACATCGTTTAAAAAAGGCTTCTACAATGAATTATTTTCTGAAATGGAGTACTTTATAAACTAATTGGGCAACCCTACATATTCCAATCGAAGTAAAACTAGACTTAGAAGTGGAAAGTTTTGGGTTTTGAAAAGTCTCGTTTTCGCAAAGTTAACTCACAACAAACCGGGGTTTCAGTTGATTTCAAGTTTTAAAGTTTTTACACTGAAATGCATGGTGATCCTATTATACACATATCTTGGATCCCCTCTGAGGTACGGACTTTTTGTTTTGCATTGAATTTTGTTTGAAAAGGGCGCATTTTTTAACAAAAGAATTTAAATTGAGTAGTTTCTGAAATAGAGTACTTTGCAAGCTAATTGAGCAATTTTTGTATTCCAATTGAAGTAAAACTAGAACTAATACTAGACCTAGAAGTGAAAAGTTTTAGGTTTAACCCAAATCTTTCCACTTCTAGGTCTAAATATACAGGGTTGGGTTGGCTAAACCAAACGGTTTAGCTGTGTATCTGAAAACACCTTTTAACAAAGGCTTCTACAATGAATTATTTTCTGAAATGGAGTACTTTATAAACTAATTGGGCAACCCTACACATTTCCAATTGAAGTAAAAGTAGAACTAAAACTAGATCTAGAAGTGGAAAGTTTTGGGTTTTGAAAAGTCTCGTTTTCGCAAAGTTAACTCACAACAAACCGGGGTTTCAGTTGATTTCAAGTTTTAAGGTTTTTACAATGAAATGCGTGGGGTTCCTATCATACATATATCTTAGATCCCCTCTGAGATGCAGACCTTTTGTTTTGCATCGAATTTTGTATGAAAAGGGCGAATTTTTTAACAAAAGCCTTTAAAATGAGTAGTTTCTGAAATAGAGTACTTTGCAAGCTAATTGAGCAATTTGTGTATTCCAATTGAAGTAAAACTAGAACCAACACTAGACCTAGAAGTTGAAAAGTTTTGGGTTTAACGCAAATTTTTCCACTTCTAGGTCTAAATATACAGGGTTGGGTTGGCTAAACCAAACGGTTTAGCTGTGTATCTGAAAACACCTTTTAACAAAGGCTTCTACAATGAATTATTTTCTGAAATGGAGTACTTTATAAACTGAGTGGGCAACCCTACATATTCCAATCGAAGTAAAACTAGAACTAAAACTAGACTTAGAAGTGGAAAGTTTTGGGTTTTAAAAAGTCTCGTTTTCGCAAAGTTAAATCACAACGAACCGGGGTTTCAGTTGATTTCAAGTTTTAAAGTTTTTACACTGAAATGCATGGTGATCCTATTATACACATATCTTGGATCCCCTCTGAGGTACGGACTTTTTGTTTTGCATTGAATTTTGTTTGAAAAGGGCGCATTTTTTAACAAAAGAATTTAAAATGAGTAGTTTTTGAAATAGAGTACTTTGCAAGCTAATTGAGCAATTTGTGTATTCCAATTGAAGTAAAACTAGAACTAATACTAGACCTAGAAGTGAAAAGTATTAGGTTTAACCCAAATCTTTCCACTTCTAGGTCTAAATATACAGTGTTGGGTTGGCTAAACCAAACGGTTTAGCTGTGTATCTGAAAACACCTTTTAACAAAGGCTTCTACAATGAATTATTTTCTGAAATGGAGTACTTTATAAACTGAGTGGGCAACCCTACATATTCCAATCGAAGTAAAACTAGAACTAAAACTAGACTTAGAAGTGGAAAGTTTTGGGTTTTGAAAAGTCTCGTTTTCGCAAAGTTAAATCACAACAAACCGGGGTTTCAGTTGATTTCAAGTTTTAAAGTTTTTACACTGAAATGCATGGTGATCCTATTATACACATATCTTGGATCCCCTCTGAGGTACGGACTTTTTGTTTTGCATTGAATTTTGTTTGAAAAGGGCGCATTTTTTAACAAAAGAATTTAAAATGAGTAGTTTTTGAAATAGAGTACTTTGCAAGCTAATTGAGCAATTTGTGTATTCCAATTGAAGTAAAACTAGAACTAATACTAGACCTAGAAGTGAAAAGTATTAGGTTTAACCCAAATCTTTCCACTTCTAGGTCTAAATATACAGGGTTGGGTTGGTTAAACCAAACGGTTTAGCTGTGTATCTGAAAACACCTTTTAACAAAGGCTTCTACAATGAATTATTTTCTGAAATGGAGTACTTTATAAACTAATTAGGCAACCCTACACATTTCCAATTGAAGTAAAAGTAGAACTAAAACTAGATCTAGAAGTGGAAAGTTTTGGGTTTTGAAAAGTCTCGTTTTCGCAAAGTTAACTCACAACAAACCGGGGTTTCAGTTGATTTCAAGTTTTAAGGTTTTTACAATGAAATGCGTGGGGTTCCTATCATACATATATCTTGGATCCCCTCTGAGGTGTAGACCTTTTGTTTTGCATCGAATTTTGTATGAAAAGGGCGAATTTTTTAACAAAAGCCTTTAAAATGAGCAGTTTCTGTAATAGAGTACTTTGCAAGCTAATTGGACAATTTGTGTATTTCAATTGAAGTAAAACTAGAATTAATACTAGACCTAGGAGTGAAAAGTTTTGGGTTTAACGCAAATTTTTCCACTTCTAGGTCTAAATATACAGGGTTGGGTTGGCTAAAGCAAACGGTTTAGCTGTGTATCTAAAAACATCTTTTAACAAATGCTTCTACAACGAATTATTTTCTGAAATGGAGTACTTTATAAACTAATTGGGCAACCCTATATATTCCAATCGAAGTAAAAGCGCACGGCCAAACCCGAATCTTTCCACTTCTAGGTCTAGTGTTAGTTCTAGTTTTACATCATAACATCTAATTCTAAATCTAGAACTAGAAACATTTGGGTTTAGCTATACATCCCACACGACAGCTAAACCCAAATAATTCTAATTCTAGGTCTAGCGTTTCTTCTAGTTTGTTGGATTGGGTTGGGTTTAGCTGTAAAACTTTAAAATCCTATGAATCCAACTGTCATTTGAAACATTTAGCAAAATTTAGCAGCCAAAACATAAAATATTTAACATGAAGAAATTATTTATGTAGTTTGCTATAACACAAACATCATAAAAGTGCAAAACTCAGCATCAAAAATTCTTATACTCATTAAAGGGTTACCAAAAACTCAAAATTACCACAAAAATGTTGTTGAAACGCCGGATTCGGCGCTTGCTTATCAACAAAATACTTATTCTGCACCAAACAAGTAATCATAACAACCTCATTTTTAGCACTTCCATTCTTTGTGTTATGACTAACAATCGTTCTCGTATTTATAGTGGCCACCATTAACGGCGGAGGTGAAGGCGCATTTTTCATAAAACTTTTCACACTTAAATTGTTCGATGTGTTACAATTCACCTCATATTTACACCAGCTAATTTTGTTCGATACAGCCTCAGGGTCCGTTACTTCCAACCAACATGGTCCCTTTATTTTTTGGTCCAACAACAAAATTTCTAAGTAACTCGTGTTTAAACCAAATATTTTCGAGTAAGTATTCCCCGATAAAAATTCTTCCGGGATTTGAGGCGATTTAGCCTAAAAATGTCTCATTAAAAACTTTATTAAAATTTTATGTTAGTATTTACCGAATATCTCACTTCTAAATATTCGGATTGTAATGGTACATTTGGATCGAAAGGATAATTTTTCGTTGTTTTCTTCGATTTAAAAGTATCTAATTTGAGGTTGTTGTTAAATTCGTGATAAACATCTAATAAAGTTACTTCTTTTTTAGAATCATTTTTAAACTAAAAATAAAAAATATTTTAATATAAAATAATGATTATAAATTAAAAAAAAATTTACCGTTGGTCTTGGTAGCAAAAAAATCTTCCTCAAAATATTTCTTACAGCAACGCAACAACTTACATAACTTTTAGAAACATCGCAATAAGTTTTACCGAATAAAAAAACAACTCCAGGTTGAATTCGGCGATCCTCAAAAGCGTCCCACCAAAAAAACCTAAAAACTTTTTTCCCATCTTCGTTTTCTTGTAATGGGATATTCCCACTTTCAACGTTTACAATCGGAACAATTTCATCTTGATTACAACCCTCTCTCATTGTATTCCAACCTTCCAATAATTGTTCTTCTGTAATCGTCTCATTTTGTTCTTTCCCCGATTTATATTCTTCGATTTGGGTCATACATTCATCGTTTAATTGACTCGAATCAATCTCATTAATTTGAGAATTATCCATTTTTTGGGTTGATTCTTCAATATGGTTTGATTTATTCGGTAAATTCTCATTTCTTTGAGTTTTATCATCTTCAAGTTGATCTAACAATTCGATATCGTTTGTATCAAAATCATCAAACGAATCTAAATCTTCATCAATTTTTTTTGTAAAATCATCCAATTCATCTTTATTATTAAATTTACTTTGATCATTTTGAACTTTAGCCAAAATACTTTCCGATTTAAACATTTTCATCGAACTCGGTTTTTCAATTTTTTTGATTTTCATGGGGGTTAATGTAACTTTGGGTGGTTTTGGTACGGAAAATGAGTTCATGTAATTTTTAGCGGCTTGTTTTTCGTTTAAAAGGGAAGTTTTGTTGGGGGTTTGATCTAAATTGGGTTGATTTACATCGATTTCTTGGATTAATTCTGATAATATATCATCCTCCCCTAAATTAACAGTCTCTTTTTGCTTCGATGGCATATTTGATAACATGTATTGCAAATTTCCTCTTCCTGCATTTTCCGATATTGCTTTTCTTTTTTTCGAATTTGAACCTTTGCTTTTTGAAGCTGCAGCGATTGATGCTGAGTCTAAATCGTCATCAAAAATATCTCGACCATCCTCTACGTATCCACTTCCATCTAATTGGAACAAAAAATATATTAAACATAAAAATTACAACAAAAAATCATCTCACCATCATCAACAATCCAATTCTCTTCTTGCCGATTTAACACTTCTTTCGTGTACTCCCTCTCATCAACAACCTCGTACACATTCTCTATGTTATCAACTTCGTATTTATGCTTAGACCCCCTTTGTTTATGCTCTTTTAACTTTTGGAGGGCAGCAAATCGACCGGTTTTATCCAACTTTTGTCTCTTTGCCCTTCCTTCCACGGCATCTAAAAATTTATCACAACATATAGTATAAATACTAAAAAGGTAATAAATAATACCATTTTCCATGTTGTACGATAAATCTGGTTAAAATTCTTGATTAAAATAAACTTTAAAATACCACATATACTTTAGAAATTGGCGGCAAACTTTTTTGTCCTAACCTCAAAATTGAAATTTAGGGATTTTTTTGGTTGGTGAATTTTATAAAAATTTAGATCGAAATTGAATATTAAATCGAATCATTTTATGTTATTCTATAAAATAAATTATGATATTATAAACAATTTTTTTTTTAAATTTATAAATTACGATTAAATTAAATAAATAATTTTAGGAAAATTTGTTTAAGTTGGCAACAAAAAAAGTGAAGTGAGATCTTCTCAACCACAACATCCTTTCATTTTCGGAGAGGCACGTCGGTAAGCGTATTTTTATTATCCTTAATTTTTCCATTAAAATCTTCCATAATTTAACCCATCCATTATAAAAATCACCCCCCATAGCCCCCATTTACCCCCATAAACATCCATCACCATTTATTTTAATCAATTTTATTACCATAAAAACAAACGTAACCCCAACGTATTTTTTGAGGTTATGTTGTAACTTTGTTATTTTTTCGATTTTCTTTTAGCCTGATTTAATATGGGTCGTGTTATTCGCGCGCAACGTAAAGGTGCAGGGTCAGTTTTTAAGGCCCACACCAAGAAAAGGAAGGGAGCCCCAAAATTGAGGTCTTTAGATTTCTCCGAGAGACATGGTTACATTAAAGGGGTCGTTAAAGGAATCGTCCACGACCCAGGCCGTGGTGCCCCATTAGCCGTTGTCCATTTTAGGGACCCTTACAAGTTCCAAACGAGAAAGGAATTATTTATTGCCCCCGAAGGGATGTATACGGGCCAATTTTTATATTGCGGGAAAAGGGCTAATTTACAAATTGGTGAGTAAACTTAATTTTTTATCTTTATTATTACGATCTTTATTATGATGATTTATTATTATTAAGTCTTCTTTTCCCAACAGAAAAGTAATGGTGATGCTTTAAATCTGATTAATTTTTATTTTAACCTTATTTTTTTCAAGTTTAAACTTGAATCTAATAATAATATTTTTTTAGGAAATGTTTTACCGGTTGGATCAATGCCTGAAGGTACAATCGTATGTAATTTAGAAGAAAAAACTGGAGATCGTGGTCGATTGGCTCGTGCATCAGGAAATTACGCCACCGTTATCGCCCATAATCACGATACGAAAAAAACCAGGGTTAAATTGCCATCTGGAGCCAAAAAAGTCATTCCATCCAATAACCGGGCTATGGTTGGTACGTAAATTAATTTTTTAATAATAATATTTCATCTAATTAAAATTTATGATGAATTCTACTTTATAAAACTGAATATAATTCATTGATCAGATATTATAGAGGCTCTTTCTGACGATTTTAATTTTAATCTTAAAATTTTAATCGCAAAAACTTATTTAATAAATTAAAATCGTCTTAATAAATTATATTTTTTTTAGGAGTTGTCGCTGGTGGTGGTCGTATCGATAAACCTATCTTAAAAGCAGGTCGAGCTTACCACAAATACAAGGTAAAACAATTTTTTTAAACAACTCAATTTTGTTTATAAATTTAATTTATTGATTCATTTAGGTTAAGCGTAATTGCTGGCCAAAAGTACGTGGTGTTGCTATGAACCCGGTAGAGCATCCTCACGGTGGTGGTAACCATCAACACATTGGTAAAGCGTCCACGGTCAAAAGAGGAACATCGGCTGGTCGTAAAGTTGGTCTTATTGCTGCTCGTAGAACGGGTCGTATTCGTGGTGGGAAAGTGGATACAAAGAAGGAGGATTAGACGATTAAGAATATCTAAGGAAATGTTCAGGGTTGTCTTTGTATTTTGTGTAATTATTAGGTTGAGATTGTTTTGTGGATTTTTAAGTTATAGTTGACATGGAATACATTGATAATTTTGGATTGAGATTGATTTTTTGTAACCTTCATTATAATTCCTTGGAATTGTGTTTAATAATGTAACTTTAATTTTTAATAGGGGAATTTAATTGCTTTTAAATTTTGAAATGTAATTAACGATCATCGAATCATCAAGATTTAATCTGAAGATTGGAGATTTTTATTCAAGATCCTAATAATTCTGCGTTTTGAGAAGATCTACCAATACGAGTTCCAAATTTTAAGAAATCAAGTTTTATCTTGTTACAAATGGTAATTATTTGTTATTTATTTTTTAAAAATAGTAAATTATATGATGATTTATTATTATATAGTCTTCTTTTCCCAACAGAAAAGTAATGGTGATACTTTTAAACTGATTTTTTTTTGTTGGAAAAGATTTCTTTCTTATAAATGAAAGGATAAGTTGTAATTCAATTTTCTTTGTTTTCAGGAAATGTTAATAATCGTAGATCCAAAGAAGTCATTTCAAATAATACCAGGACTATACTCGTAAGTATATTTTTTTTGTTCATTATAATTTTTAACATAATTTATGATGAATTCTATTTAATAAATCTGAATATTATTCATTGATCAGACATTATAGAGGCTCTTTCTGATGCCAAATTATTAAACATTTAAAAATTAACAATATTAAGTGATATATATTAAAATAATTGATTTGTTACAGGAAATGTTGCTGATAGTGGAAGAACTTCAATAAGTTTCAATCAAATTGGTTTGGTGTAATTTCAACAGGAGATCCCCACCCAATAATCCCCACCATATCCTGTATTAATGATGGTTAATTTGATATGAAGAAGGATGAAACTATCTTGAATCGGATTATCAAAGTAACTAGAATTCTTTTTATCCTTATCCTTTTTTATTTCCTTTATTATTACTATTTCACGTTTACCTATTGACTTTGATTCAAAATCTCTGTGCTTTGACAGGAATTAAAGTTCCTAGACTATCATTAAGGGGCGAGAGTGATTCACGTCGTCTATTTTTATATAAACTAGGAGAGGTTATGTAGATGTATGTTCATGGTTTAATGCTATATATTTATAAAAAAGTAAATACATAGACTTGAAGTAAACATGTTAATCTTCAGAATGATATATTCAATATTCTAAAAGAATTATAATATAACAATAATAAATTATGAAAATTAGCCGTAATAAGGGCTTAATACAAATCGTTTTCTAGAACAGATTACTCAAGTTTAATAGATGTGTATACACGGGCTTGCAAATGCTTCCTGAATGAGATATTGGGTATCAATTTTTTTAAATTAAGCATTATTTGCATTAAAAAGCATCTATCAATTGGTCTCTTGCAAAACTTTCATTTATTTCAACTAATTTTGTCGAAATAAAATAACATAAATAAATTAATTTTGTTAAAACGTAATAATTAGAACTAATGTAATATTGTGATTTAACACAAGAAGACGATATGCCACTTACATAGTTTGAGGACAGCCCACAATTTTGAAATACAGTGGATTGGGTTAGGTTGGATTAAGCCCCAACTTTGGTTGGGTTGAATTTCAAGTTAACCAAACCCAACTCAAGCTATAATATTCTTCATATTGAATGATATAGTTGGAGTTTAATCCAAACCCAACCCAATATTCTAAGTTTTTTGAAAATTTAAACTGACCGTTTAAATTTAACTATTCAGTTGGGTTGAGTTTTAACCTCATAACACTCATCTCTTGTATTGAATTGAACTTGAAGATTTGTTGTTTTGGGGTTGGATTTGGGTTATGTTGAGGTATAATTTTATGCCATCCCTCATGTTAAATGACCTGAAAGTCCTTTATAATTCCTTTATATTCCAAAATATTCTAAATAATTACCGAAAGCTCATGTGTCTCAAAATTGCCTCTGTTTACTATAATATAAATAAATTTATTGGAGATAAGTAAATATATAGGAGATTTATATATTTGATAGGATATACATTGGCGGTTGAGTGTTGGATATGAAATATATTAACCCATTAACGACTAGCAAATGATTAATATTACTTTACTTTGTACGATGAACTTTATTTATTAAATTAACTCTACAATTGTTACGAGGATCCAGTCCTCATCTTCTGGAGTACGTCAATTATGAGTATATAAATGATAAAAACATGTGGTGTATTATATTTTTCTTTCTCATTTGCCCAATAATGATTTATTTCTACAAATTTTTTCTGTTTAATATTGTTAGTTCGAGACGTGACAGCGTGTTTATCGATAATCGTAATACCAGATCAGACCTACCAACCACTAAGTATTACGATTATATTACGACAGCGTGTTTATCGATAATCGTAATACTTAGTGGTTGGTAGGTCTGATCTGGTATTACGATTATCGATAAACACGCTGTCACGTCTCGAACTAACAATATTAAACAGAAAAAAATTGTAGAAATAAATCATTATTGGGCAAATGAGAAAGAAAAATATAATACACCACATGTTTTTATCATTTATATACTCATAATTGACGTACTCCAGAAGATGAGGACTGGATCCTCGTAACAATTGTAGAGTTAATTTAATAAATAAAGTTCATCGTACAAAGTAAAGTAATATTAATCATTTGCTAACAAACACGATGTTCAGTAAAAATAATAACCAAACATCATTAACGACTAAACAAAAATTGGCGAATAAAAATCAACAGCACATAAAAATCCATTATTTTATGAATTTTATGTTATTAGTGAACAAAAAAACAAAACGTCAATATTACAAAAAATATGAAATAAATTCTTATAAAAGAGCATTCCAACTACATATGAGGATGTTAGGTACTAGTATGGTAGGATTCAAAACAGCCTTTCTCAATACACATAGTTTTCTTACAGTTTTTAAATGTACCAACTTGCTTTCATATGACAAACACAGCACTACAATTGTTTGCAAAGTTTTATAAGAAAATGTCAATGGTGTATATGGCTTTTCTTATCAGTTGAGCTTTTGATATCAATATCAAATAGTTTCTTACAATATTTCGACGAAATTCTAATTGATTCATCTTTACAATTGATTCACTTTTCAGGCATTTGTTATAATCATGTCTAAAAAATACGTAAGCATAATCCACCACCACTCCTTCCATGTCACACTGACCCTATATAATGAAATGAATTGATTATGTACATCAACTCCACCCATTCCTGAATTGTAAGCACAAAATAATTTTGGTTGAGAAATGTTTTCTTTTGACTATGTATTTTTAGATCAACTTTTCACATAATATAATGGTATCATAATTCGTCACGCATAAAACTTGGTTTTCTTCGTCAAACCTGTAATCTGACGAACCTTTGTCCATTTTCTTTATGGTTTTCGAGTCCATTATATTGGACATTTTGGGTCCTATTTGTTCGTACTGTCCGGGTGGCTTTTATACTTTTTTCTTTCAAGTACACCACAACGGTATATTTTTTTTTTATTTTATAGGAATGTTTTTCGTCTTGAATTAAATGTTTATTTAATAACTTTTTGCACTTTTATTAACAAGACGATAGTATTTTACACAATGTTACTACCGGTTTCGGTTACGTTTAAACCATCTTCAGGAAATATATTTTAAAGAAAATTGTTGATGTTATTGACATTTTATTTTGTGATTAATGTCATGTTGTGTCAATGTGAAAAATTAAAATAGGATTAAAATAAAATAAAATTAAAATTGAATATTTCCCAAACCAAAAGTTCAAATATCTATTGTAAATTTGGGAAGGGAAATATGGGAAAATGTTATTGCGGTTTGAGTTCATTGTATATGTTAGGGTTTTTTATTTTTATATTTATTACTTAGTTGTGTCATCACTTACTGCTGTTAATGTCTTTGAATATCATGGCGAATTATTCCCACGAAAACATTTTAAATTCGTCTTATATTCATGGCGGGTGTAATAAAGTTTTGGATAGGATAAGATACGTATCTCTTAGTTTTGGAAAGATCAAAATAACGAGAAAACATAAATTTCTATCACCACCAGCTTAAGATAATAGAATAAATGTTTTGTCATATTTTATTGCTTTACCAAATTCTTCGGTAAGAGGTGCTTCGGTCGATTTAGATGAATAATATTTTACAAAAAAGCACCGTAAATAAATAAACTGAACTCTCTAAGAACATCTCGCGCATCATTACGTCGAATATTACGCCATATCATTGTTTTTCATTGTTTCATTTATGCGTTCTTCTGCTGGTTATTTTTGGCAAATAAAACCTAACAAACTCAAGTTTATTCAATCGCAGATCATTCTAGAAATAATACCAATGATAATTTAAATAAATTAAACAATAAACTGTCAAAATATCATAGAAACTTCTACTAAAAACACGACCGGCTTCCAGCATTTTGTGTAGGATTCCCACATTGTAGGAGTTAAATTCCCGTTTAGATAGGCTAAAAGGATATGGTGCGTTCCATTTAAAATTTTCGACTTTCTCGCAATTGAATACAGCGAAATGGTAATTCAATTTTTGACCACGCTGTATAAGGTTCATTGATATAACAAGTGACAATTTATTTAACAGCATATGACGAGTTATTGTACCAATGCAAAGCGTTTTTGAATTAACGTTAGCTGAGATATAGGCTTATAAAGACCATGGTGATATTTGCCAAAAAACACTTAAAATCAAAATAACTCGAAAACAAAAAACGATAGGTACCAATAACTGTTATCAAAGTCAACATATTTTCTTACGTGTAATGAATAGTGTAATAAAAACTATAGCATTCCATTTAATATAACGAAGTTGGGGTCTACTTCCGGTAAACCGGAAGTGGTGGCCATCTTGAAAATATTTTAGATTAATAGATTGGAATGAACAACCCATGATACCAAAATTTCAAGCCTCTACGAATAGTGTAACCCAAAAAAGTTCTAATAAACCAGTTACGTGAGACACCCTGTATATTGTATTATAAATTTGCATTTTAAAAGGAAATGAAACGATAATACAATTAATTATTAGTTATGGTGTGTTTGCAATTTGTCCATAACAATAAATCAACCATTAATAGTACCAAATTTTTTAATTTTCGAGCTGGACGTAAAAGTCTTTTACGTTCTGTGAACAAAAAAGTATCGTTTTGACAGTCGCCGAGTACTAAGCAAAACTGAATTTTTAATAGCTGTTTTCGAAAAATGATTTTTATTGCAAATCTCCTTCATAATTGAATTCTTCAAAATCTTCTTAAATTCTTCTTCAAAATAAATGAATCAATCAAAAAAGTTGTTCATAATCGTGTGGAAAAACATAATTCATAACCAGTTACAACCTGAACATAAAAGATTTGCAAAAATACAGCAAATATTTTCAAAATGTCATAATTTCGGATTTGCAGCACAAAAATCAACCACAACTCAAAAACTGACACAAAAAACATTGTTGTCAAAATTGTCTAAAATTACACAAATACTAAACAAAAAATAAGTAAAGGTTAAAAATTCTTTTGTAAACTTTTACTTATTAAAAAAAAGTTAAGGATAATGTAACAAAAGAATTGTCTCAAAAGAATCTTTTTCAAATATTTTACTTATTTCAAAATTACATATTTTATTTAATTAAATAATAAAAATTAAAAACCTTTCATAATCAGAGTTAGTAACTCGTGACGTCACCCCCCCCCCCCCCCCCCACATGCTTTACAGATCTTGATACTGTATTGAATTCTCATATTGAATTGAACTTAAAAGATTTATTATTTTGGGTTGGGTTTGATTAGGTTGAGGTACGAATTTATACCATTCCTTATATTAAATGATCTGAATATCCTGTTTAATTTCTTTATATTCCAAACAATTCTTTTAAATATAATCTCTATTTAATATAATATTAATAAATTTATGGGAGATTTATATATTTACTAGGATATAAAAGAAGCTGGATAAGAAATATTAAGACAAAATCGCTCATTTTGATAGATTGTAGCCCCTTATCCGCAAGCCACCTTGGCGGAATGAAAATAAAATCATCTTATAGGAGACTTTATAGATTTACTAGGATATAAAAGGAATGATTTCGCCTTAAATCGCCGAGGTCGCCTGCGGGCGAAGCGTTAGATATGAAATATTAACACGAAATCGTTCATTTTGGAAGATGCTAGCGCCTCGCCCGCAGGCGACCTCGGCGGAGTGGCAATAAAATCGTTTTGTAGGGAATTTAATATTTTTACTAGGATATAAAAGGAACGATTTCGCCTTAAATCATCGAGGTCGTTTATTTTGGAGTGTTGTAGCGCCTCGCCCGCAAGCAACCTAGGCGGTGTGACAATAAAATCATCTTATAAAGAACTGTACATTTACTAGGATATAAAAGGAACGATTTCGTGTATGCTAGATATTAAATATTAACGTTTATATTGGAAGGTAGTAGCGCCTCGCCCGCAAGCGACTTCGGCGGAGTGATAACAAAATCGTCTTATAAGAGACTTTATACATTTACTAGGATATAAAAGGAACGACTTCGCATCATATCGCCGAGGTCGCTTGCGGGCGAGGCATTGTATATGATTATTAACATAAAATCGTTCATTTCGCAAGAACATAACGCCTCGCCCGCAAGCAAGCTCGGCGAAATGAGAATAAAATCATTTTATAGGAGACTCTATATCAACTAAGATATACAAGAAACGATTTCGCCTCAAATCGCCGAAGTCGCTTGCGGGCGTGGCGTTGGATATGAAATATGAACAAGATATCGTTTATTTTGAAGGGTTGTAGCGCCTCGCCCGCAAGCGACCTCGGCGCAGTGACAATAAAATCATCTTATAAGAGGCTATACATTTACTAGGATATAAAAGGAATGATTTCGCCTTAAATCGCCGAGGTCGCCTGCGGGCGAGGCGTTAGATATGAAATATTAACACGAAATCGTTCATTTTGGAAGATGCTAGCGCCTCGCCCGCAGGCGCCCTCGGCGGAGTGGCAATAAAATCGTCTTGTAGGGAATTTAATATTTTTACTAGGATATAAAAGGAACAATTTCGCCTTAAATCATCGAGGTCGTTTATTTTGGAGGGTTGTAGCGCCTCGCCCGTAAGCAACCTAGGCGGTGTGACAATAAAATCATCTTATAAGGAACTGTACATTTACTAGGATATAAAAGGAACGATTTCTCGTGTATGCTAGATATTAAATATTAACGTTCATATTGGAAGATAGTAGTGCCTCGCCCGCAAGCGACTTCGGCGGAGTGATAACAAAATCGTCTTATAAGAGACTTTATACATTTACTAGGATATAAAAGGAACGACTTCGCATCATATCGCCGAGGTCGCTTGCGGGCGAGGCGTTGTATATGATTATTAACATAAAATCGTTAATTTCGCAAGAACATAACGCCTCGCCCGCAAGCAACCTCGGCGAAGTGAGAATAAAATCATTTTATAGGAGACTATATCAACTAAGATATACAAGAAACGATTTCGCCTCAAATCGCCGAAGTCGCTTGCGGGTGAGGCGTTGGATATGAAATATGAACAAGATATCGTGTATTTTGGAGGGTTGTAGCGCCTCGCCCGCAAGCGACCTCGGCGCAGTGGCAATAAAATCATCTTATAAGAGACTATATATTTACTAGGATATAAAAGGAACGATTTTTCCTTATATCGCCGAGGTCGCTTGCGAGCGAGGGGTTGTATATTATATACTAACATAAAATCGTTCATTTTGGAAGATTGTGGCGCCTCGCCCGCAAGCGACCTCGGCGAAGTGAGATTAAAATCGTCTTATAGGAGACTATATATCAATAAAGATATACAAGAAACGATTTCGCCTCAAATCGCCGAAGTCGCTTGTTGGATATAAAATATTAACACAAAATCGTTCATTTCGCAAGAACATAACGCCTCGCCCGCAAGCGACCTCGGCGATTTGAGATGAAATCGTTCCTTTTGTATCCTAATAAATATATAAAGTATCCTATAAGACGATTTTATTCTCACTCCGTCGAGGTCGCTTGCGGACGAGGCGCTGGATATAAAATATTAACACAAAATAGTTCATTTAAGCAATCTCGACAGATCGAGAATAAAATTTAATAGGAGATTTTATATATGTACTAAGATATACCACAAAGATCTAGAGGATACTACTGGAAGGTTAATAATTAACAAATTATTAGACATATTATTTTTGACGTAATACATTGACTTTGATGCTTTATCAAATGACATTAATTTCATAAAGACAAAAATGAATTCATCTTCAAACCTAACAAACACATTTAACATTGAAACACAACAATTCGAATTAATTTCGCAATTACCATTTGTAAAACTAATTCTTGGTGAGTTCATAACAATTTTTTCCTATTACCATTTATTTTATTACTTATTATCATTTATTTTTAGTTTTATTAGCTAGGGCTGGTTTTATTTTAATTGAAGCAGGTTGCGTCCCAACAGAACAATTTTACGATTTACTCTTACCAAACATAATAGACCTTTCAATTTCAAGCGCATCATACGGTCTTTTAGGTTGCATATTATCCTTTGGAAAAAATTCCATTTTTGGAATCATTGGGTACGGAAGTTATTCAAACTTACTCATGAATCAAGTAATTTACGGTTTGTATTTTTATGGGGAAATATTAAAAAAATAATTTCATTTTCTGAATAGGTTATTGCATAGTTATTTTTGGTTCGGCTGTGATTACGATGGCTATATCAAGTCGGTTACATTTTATTGCGTATTTAACAATAATTTTTATGTACTCTGGGATAACGCAGCCGATTTTATTGCATTGGGTTTTTAATCAAAATGGGTGGATGAAAGAAGCGATTTTTGGGAATTATACTGGCGTTTTACATGATTTTGGGGGAAGTTTAATTTTGAATTTGCCGTGTGGGTTGATTTCGATGGTGGGATTATTGGTTTTGGGTAGGAGGTTGTTGATTTTAAATAATATTGATGAGTATTCTCTCGGATCTGAATCACCATTATTAGTAACATTAGGATATTTCCTGGTTATAATTGGATATATTAATAATTACGCAATTAATTTTAATAAAATCGAAAATCGGATGATTTTAAGTATTATTTTGGCCATTTCCGGAGGGGGTATTTCGTCCATAATGGTTGAATTATTCGTAAAGAAATTAAATTTTAATTTTTGGATAATAACTAGATTATTGCAAGGATTTTTAATTGGGTTAACTTTTACCTCGTCCTTTATCGACATCATTTACCCCCCAATTTCCTTTTTAATTTCATTCATCGGCGGATTCATAATTAGTTGTAATTCAAAATTACATTTTAACTTGGCCATTCAAGATTATTGCAACGTACATACAAATTTTCTTTTACCTGGAATTTGGTCCCCGATTTCTCACGCAATAATCGTCGCTATAGGACCTTTAAACCACCAACTTCCGGGAGAACCCCTTTACAATTTTTTATGGTCCCTCGGATGTACGTTAATAATTTCGTTTTTTATCGCTTCAATTTATGGTTTTTTATTCCTCGTGTTTTGGTGTACTGGTTTCCTGCGGAATCAAAGCGAAATAATTGCGCATAAAAGAGCTTCGAATATGTTAAGATATACGACTCAATGTACTTTGCATCATATAATTGATCTTACCGAAGATGATGATATTTTAGAACCCGGCGTTTCTGGGAAAACCCCGAATGAGCAAGTTCATAAAATCCAACAAGAAGAAAATCTGAAATGTTTTCGAATAAAAAAAATTAACGATAATTTGAATTCGCCTCAAAATAATATCGATGGTTTAAATAGAAATATTTACACGATTTCCTCAAATTTGGATGCTCCTTGTGGATCAAGTACTAGTCCATTTTCTGGGGGGGATAGGGGGGATTTATCTCAGATTTTTAATTATCAAAAAACTGTAAAATGTAAAAGTGTAAATTTAGAGTAAGAAAAATAAATTTTTATCCATTAATTTATTTTTCCTTAAACTTTAAAAAGGAACATCATCTTATTATTTTTTTTTTCACGATAATACAACATTCGTTATACAAACCTCCTACTCTTAACTCTTAAAAACATACATTTTTGGTCTTTTTTCACTAAACATCGAATCTCTTAATCCTAACAGATAAAAATCCATATAAAAAATAACATTCATCTCAAAAATCAATTTCTGACTAGAATTTTCTCTCCCCCTCTTTTTTTTAACTTAAACATCAGTCCCATCCGTATTTATCCTCTCAACTTTCCCCTCAATTTGAATCTTAGTCTCCTTCTTAACCAACGGCGATTTCATAAAGAATTTTGAATCTTTTTTCGAGAGTAATTTCGGCGAAGTCAAAATCAAATTATTTTTTGGCTTCAAACTGTTATTGCCGTCCTCAATCGTAATTTTCTTATCGGGGAAAAACGGCGAACTTTTATCTTTTCGATTGAGATCAAGTGATTTTACACCCGGCGATAAACTTCGTGATTTCGAATTGACCGCTGGTTCGGAAAGCAATCTCGGGACGGTTTTTAGAAATCCTTCGATATTTGATGGAGCGGAAACTGGGGTGTGTGGTGCTGATTGACTTATTGTGGTTCTTGGCATCGTTAACATTGGTGGTTCTTTTTCCGTTGGTTTAGAACCGTCTAATTGATTTGCTGAACCTAGTTGACGAATGTTTGGTTGAGATCTGAAAGGAAATTATAAATATACTTAACGCATAAAGACAAATATCTGTTATTATTATATTTAGATTTTAGAAAAGATTTAAGGCGTAAACGAAGTCAATAACGAATACTCAGATGAAGCCTTTTTAATGGAGAAAATGAGAACCAACTAAACATTTTAGAGGAAACGTCTAAAAAAATGATTTCGAAAGATTTATAAAGTCTTCTTTATCGATTTCTATTGTTTATAACGTAATAAAGAAATTTTTGTTAATAAGTTCATGTGATAAAATCATCCGTTTGGGAGAAACAGATTTCTTAGAAATTCTATCCTAAAATATAACATTGTATAATTAACAGTTGAAGTGTTCTGCCAAAATTCGGTATTCCCTATCTATTAGAGTTTATCTAATGCTTTCCATTGGTAATAGTGGCCTCATTAGTGCTACTATTTTCATGAATGTACAAGCAACTTCCGGTAATATGAAAAATCACCCTAATATCTTAACCGTTATATTTTTTAAAGTTTCCACTGTCGATTTCTATTTTCTACAACGTTCTGAACAACTGTTTAGTAATTAGGTTGTGCTAAAATCAACAATTTGGGGCTTATATCGATTTTTAAGAATTTTTGTTTACATTTTAATTTATATCTCAGAAACTACTTGTCCGGCTAATTTCCGGTTCAAGCCATTATCAACTGCTAGTAAAACTCTAATGATTGACTGTAATTTCGACGTTAGTGCTTGAAGTGTAAAAAAAAACTGAAAAAAGCATTTATTTCAGAAACGGAGTGTTTTACTGAATTTGAATTGACGGCACTAAATAGTGTTCTGAAAGATTGTCTCGTCGTTAGTGCTTTTCATGAGGTGTGAAGTTGGCAGGCCACTGAAAAATTAAAATATCTTCTGAATGGGATGTCCCGCTCAAGTTTACTTGGAGGCACTAAAGAGTACTAACGAATGGGATATGTTTCATCGTGCTTTTAGTGTCCCGCCAACTTCACGGAGCTCTCTACAATGAATAGTTTCTAAAATACAGTTTCAAGACGCATGGCTAAACCCAAAGCTTTTCACTTCTAGGTCTAGTATTAGTTCTAGTTTTATATTATTGTATCTAATTCTAGATCTAGAAATAGAAACATTCGTGTTTACCACCCGTATATGTCAAGACAATAGAAATCAAATATATAGAGTTGGGTTGGGTTGAGTTTAGCTGTGCATCTAAAAACATTATTCTAACGTAATAGTTTTTGAAATGGAATACTTTACAAGCTGTCTTTAAAACTGCCTTTTTGCCATCATTTATGTCAGCCACTCTGTTATACGCATGATTAAAATATGCACAGAACATGGGCTCATATGAAATTACATGCGATTATTAACAAAACATACAAAGTCATATATAGCTGTTCAGAAATTGACGGATAATCTATATGTAGCGAAAATCTTAATGTTAAAAGATTGTACCATGTTTCATACGTCTTCACGAAGTTCTCAAAGTTCAGATTTGTCCATAAACAATCAATATAAATCATCATGATAAATATTCAATATTTGTTGATAAACGAACTAAAATTTAGAAGAAATAGAAATTTTAGGACTATTTTTTTTGTTAAAGTTATTTTCTTTAACATTGATGTTCGTTTTTTAAATAAGAAATAGAATAAAATGTTATTCAGATTTGGATCTTTTTTTGATTCATTGTCAGAATGAATTTCTCATTTAATGAATATGCCAATGCGTACATGGAGTACGTTTTCTGTGTACTAACAGAAAAATGAATTATAGATAATGGAAAATAAATGTTAATCTTATTTGTCATTATTTTTTATCTTAGCAATAAATGTTGAAAATGTTTTTGCAGATTAAAATTAAAAACTCACTATACAGTAGTATACATACAAATGCAATGTTACATATTTTCGTTTCTTTTAAGTGCTTCTTGACCCCATAGAAATCAAGAAAACAATATTTTAAAATTAAGATTTTCGCTTTGGAATCAAACGAAAAATGTCACTCTTATCCGCCAATTTCTGAACACCTGTATATTAGGATTCTAGATATAACACGTCTCAATAGCACTGGCTATATTTATTACATAGATTATTATCTAATCTGTACTTTTAAGTCTTGTGATGTTGCCGGACATACCTCATACACTTTAGATTTGAGATGTCTCCATAAAAATTAGTCACACGAGCTAAGGTATCTCTTCTGTCGTTTTGCATTCATATCGAATTTTGGTGATTTCGCCCATCTAACATGTTATTCATGATACTTGGGATGGCCAACGTCTGTGAAGTTAACCAAGATTATTTGATTTATAAAAATTATTCCTCAACCAAAATAATCGTTTTTCCCCCGACTTCGAAAATGTGGATCACCCATAACATGACTAAGTTGGATTGGGTTGGGTTAGATTTCGAAATTTCAACCCAGTCCAATACTGCAGTCATCTCTAACGTGTTGTTTATGATACTCTTCTAAATACACTGCTCATAATCATCTTATATTTATGTCTCTCCCGACTGCGAAGATGTTGGTCGCTCAAAACATCATTAAGTAAGAATGAGTGGGGTTGGACTTTAAATTTCCAACCCAACTCATTCCTACTTTGTGATACTTGAGAAATCTTCTCAAGTATCATGAATAACATTTCGATCATGTAATGGGTGATGAGTTGGGTTGGACTTCGAAATTTCTATCCAACTCATCATTTCGGTCATCTATATTCATCCATATTCCATGAACCCAACTCAATATTTCGTTCATCCAAAGTGTTATCCATGATTCTGCAGAAGATGTTGATCGCTCAAAGTATCATTAAGTAAGAATGAGTTGGGTTGGGTTGGACTTCGAAATTCCAACCCATCTCATTTCTACTTACAATTAGTGATGTTTTGAGATATCTTCTCAAGTATCATGAATAACATTTCGATCATGTGATGGGTGATGAGTTGGGTTGGACTTTGAAATTTCAATCCAACTCATCAATTCGGTTATTTATATTCATCCATATTCCATGAACCCATCTCTACACTTCGGTCATTCAAAGTGTTATTCAAGTATCATGAATAACATTTCGATCATGTGATGGGTGATGAGTTGGGTTGGACTTTGAAATTTCAATCCAACTCATCAATTCGGTTATTTATATTCATCCATATTCCATGAACCCATCTCTACACTTCGGTCATTCAAAGTGTTATTCAAGTATCATGAATAACATTTCGATCATGTAATGGGTGATAAGTTGGGTTGGACTTCGAAATTTCTATCCAACTCATCATTTCGGTCATCTATATTCATCCATATTCCATGAACCCAACTCAATATTTCGTTCATCCAAAGTGTTATCCATGATTCTGCAGAAGATGTTGATCGCTCAAAGTATCATTAAGTAAGAATGAGTTGGGTTGGGTTGGGTTGGACTTCGAAATTCCAACCCAACTCATTTCTATTTACAATTAGTGATGTTTTGAGATATCTTCTCAAGTATCATATATAACATTTCGATCATGTGATGGGTGATGAGTTGGGTTGGACTTTAAAATTTCAATCCAACTCATCAATTCGGTTATTTATATTCATCCATATTCCATGATCCCATCTCCATACTTCGGTCATTCAAAGTGTTATTCATGATTCTGAAGAAGATATTCATGGCTCAAAGCATCATTAAGCAAGAATGAGTTGGTTTGGGTTGAACTTTGAAATTCCAACCCAACTCATTCCTACTTAGTGTTGCTTTGAGAAATCTTCTCAAGTATCATGAATAACACTTTGGATGACCGAAGTGTAGAGTTGGGTTGGGTTGGATTTCGAAATTCCAACCCACCCCAACTTATTCTTACTTAATAATGTTTTGAGCGATCAACATCTTCTCAACTATCATGAATAACACTTTAATAAATACAAATTAGTTACACTTGCATAAGGTATATAAACCTTATGCAAGTGTAACTAATTTGTAACGAAGACAGTATGTAATTATAATACGACAATAATACGACACATCTAACCTTAAAATCAGATTGGGGAGTGTTACTGAACGAAAGGCTTCATGCAAAAGTTATCTTAAAAAAGGGTTTCAAATTCGAAGTCCGAATAGGCTGTCTCAAAAACTATAAGAGTTAGACAAAAAGTAGCTTAGATGTGATGATCTCTTTTAAAAAAAGTCTAATGCTGAAAACCTCAAAACGCTATCGTCTTTTGTTTGATTTTTTAAAAAAAGGTCATAACATGTAAGCTACTTTTTATCTAACTCTTATAGTTTTGCGAGATAGCCTATTCGGACTTTGAATTTGAACCACCCTGTACATTTAAATGTGTCTGTATATATGCGTATAATTTTCTTTATTATTTTGATTTCATAAAACCTTTATAAATGAGTTTTAAAACCTTTAAGTATGAAATCCTTAATGAGTTGGGTTGGGTTGGACTTCAAAATACCAATCCAACTCATCAATTCGGTCATCCATGACACTTGGGAAGATGTTGATCGATCAAAGCATCATTAAGTAAGAATGAGTTGGGTTAGGTTGGATTTCGAAATTCCAACCCAACTCAACACTTCGGTCATCCAATGTATTCATGATACTTGGGATCTTTGCAGTCGACCAAGATTATTTCCTTTGATACAGAAATTCTTCCTGAACCTTAATATTCTAGCGAATATATTGCTCTTAATCGTCTTGCATTCATATCTTGAATTACTTACCTGAATGAAGAGAGTTCTCTTTCTTAAAGAAGAGGTGGTTTGGAATAAGTTCTTTAAAAAAGTTTGATGTAACCCTAGCTGTATGGCAAGTTTGAAATGAGTACTTTCATTCATAGACACTTATAATATAAAAAGGGTTTCTTTACAGCAATCGAATATATCGCACTAATGTTATGGTAACTGCATAGCCATCATAATTCTCAAAAACCTATGGACCAATTATGGTGTTCGAAAACGTATATTAAACTGTAACTTTACTTTAACGGAAAGGTTAGATGATAACACATCTATTGTCCTTGCCGGAAGTCAAGGACCACCAGTTCAAATTTGAAATTTATTCGTCAAATAGTTTTTGAAAATAAATATCAGAAAGTAGACAAAGTTGCCGGCGCTCTCAAAAATCGAATACTCTTTTCCCTTAACTTGCGATAAAATATCCAAATTAACATATGATACGTAGAAATGTTCACTGATTACAATAATCTTTATCACATTGTTTTTTGTAGAGGGGTTACGAAGATATCGATCTCTAAAATGAGTGGCCCTGACCTTTGGCACGGAGTTTAGATAGATGATATTTATCATTACACGATAATAGTCTAACTTTTTACCTAATTTAACTTTGAGATAAAAAGGATAGAACCAAGTGCAAAGAATCACTATTGTTATTTATTTATAATAATGGTGGAAAATATTCGGCAGAAGAATTAATTCAAAGGAAAAGAGTTAATTCCTAATTTGAAGAAATCTCTCCGCACTATCAAGATGATTTTAATTCCGAAAAAGTTTCCAAACTTTCATTTTTTTAAGAGAAAGAGAGCAACCAGGAATTGTTATTCTAATTAAGTAATTAAAAAAATAATTAAGTAGTTTTTTCTTACTTTGCGTGTAGATTTTTTTGATTAGCCTTTGTAGTATTCCTCCGAACCGGATTTGATGGGGTTTTATGAGTTAATCGCATCGAACTATAACTGATTAGTTTCCGCGGATTTGTTGAACCAGATTTTTGTTGACTTTTCGCTCTACCAAGAACTGCACTTCCCGCTAAAAACAATCAATAAATTTATTTATTTAATTAAAATAAAGCATATAAATTACGTGTATTTCCCGTATGCTTTTTCCTAGTTTGAGCCATCGCATAAACAACAGCCGCTAAACTATTACACTGACTCGGTTGTCTTTGGAAACACGGTGGTTTTCCGGCCGATTTTCCAATTACGAAATAAGTGTCCATTTGGCCTTTTCCTTTGACTTCGATTCGTCCTCTATAAGTTACTTCATATCCTCTAACACCTAAAATCTTTAAATCGAAAATTAAAAAAAAGTTAGTTAAAATGTTAATTGTGATTAAAAATTACTTGAGCAGTATATTTTGGAACTTGGATTTTTCCAATAACGCCGGTTGAATCCATTCTGGATGCTTCGTTAACCGTGTTTCCCCAAATATCAAAAACTGGTTTTCTAGCTCCGATTACGCCACAAACTAAGGGCCCACAAGAAATGCCGACTCGTAATCCGAACGTGTTGAAGGAGTGGGTGTTGATGTCTTCTAATCTTTGTTTCATTGATAATGCGAAATCGACGAGGGCGCATAAATGTTCTGGGCTATCTGTTTTCATGAAATCCTACAAAAAGAATTGTTAAAATAAGTAATATTAAATCTACCACTTAGCTTTAGAACTAACTAAGGTTTATGCTTACTACAGAAGAGTTCTTTTTTCGAAATGATTAAATTTGCGTCCCTTTATAAAAATTTGAGCAATGTTTCCTTTACAGAAAAAGAACAAGAACTATTAAACCTAGGACACAAATTTTCCTTCCCTAATCTTATAAAACTCATAGATCTCGCTATCAAACTGGAGTCTCAATTAATGTTTGACCCTATATTGAAAAATGTTTTCATAGAAAATCATTCCATAATCAAAAACGTAGATTCTAATTCCTACAGTCTCCACTTAAACTATTTAATAACCGTAAAAAAAAACAAATTGTTCTTCGTCAAAATAGGAACAAGGCAAAAAATAATTAAATACACTTTTTATGGCATTGAAAAAAAAATTAAAAACAAAAAATCCATTTCCTCCTTAAAAATAAAAATCATTTTTCACGGGATCGATTCGAGTATTGCAGCTCTATCAAATTTGAAATTAAGCCAAGAGGGGGCCGTAAAAACGATTTCTTTATCGTTAAAAAGTTGTCTCTTCGAAATCGATTTTCTCTCCTTATTCCCTTTGTTTAAGTCAACCTTCTCTTTCACATCTTTTATTTCCTTACACTCCGAATCGCTTCGATGATATTTCGGGCGCGAAGAACTCGAAGTTTCGCTAAAACTCGACGATTTTTGTCGATGAGCTTTAGGTTTGTTATTAAACAATCCTTTGATCCTTTTAACGAATGGTAAAACCATATAAAACGAATGCGTACTCAATCCCATTTTAACTTTTGGGGTGTTATCTTTTTTGTTGTTGGGTAAATCTGCGATTGGGAACCATTCGCATGATTTTATTTCGTTCCTCGTTCTCGGTTGGAATTTTGTGTTAAACGGAATCCCTGTTATAACGTATAATCGTACTAATTGTTCGTGAATTACAGCTTCGAAATAATTTTCTGGATCAATTCGACTTGAGATATTAAATCCTGTTTCTTCGTATACTTCACGAACAGCACAATGAGCGGGATCTTCGTCTTCGTTGACTTTGCCTTTTGGGAAACCCCAAGATGCTTTTCCCCAATAACCTTGTACTAATAAAACGTGTGAGTTTCCTTCCGATAATAAAATGGCTCCGTAAGTTGGAACAGATTGTTTGTATTCGCGCCATTCTTCGAGTATTTCATCTAATCGGTTATAATCTCGCTTTAAAAACGGCGAGTGGATGAAAACGTGAGCGGCAAACTCCTTAAATCCACAATTTTTCAGCTTGGTATCGCCGTTTACGTAGAAATCTAAGTAGTACCAGTAAGCCAACTCGATTTGGAAACATATTCGTAACAAGTTCTGTTTGGCTGTATCCGGGACGTTTATGACAAACCTCCTTTATTAAAATTAAGAGAGTTTTATGAAAAAATCGGGGGATAAACAGGAAAACTTACGCTATTAGGTCAATCAGTGTTGTTAAAAATGTTAACAATAAGATCGAAAAAGAGAATTTAATTGTAACATTAGGGGATACGAATGCCGGCATAGCAATTCTAAATAAAGCGACATACAACAATAAAACCAAAACCTTCTTCTCTGAAAATAATATTGAAGAAATTAAATACAACCCCACCACTAAGTACAATATCACATTAAAAAAGTTCTTAAAAGATAACCTACATCTTCTTAGAAAGTTTGGCGTTTCCAATTATAACACAAACGAGATGAATCCTTTGATTTCAGCAATGAAATGTTTAATTAAGCTTCATAAGCCAGATCAAAGTATTAGACTGATTATAGGCAACAATTGCACCCCCTCCAGTAAGTTAGCAAAGATACTTCAAACTTATCTGTTCAAAACTCTTCAAAAACATTTTTCCTAGAGTATTAAAAACTCAACAGTACTTATTAATAAGACCAAAAACTTAAAAATCTTAAAAAAATACAAACTCATCTCTTTTAATATCAAAATCCTTTATAGTAATATACCCAGTAACTCCACCATATCAATAATCAAAGAACATTTAATTCACAATAATAAAGAACTTAATCTTAATACCAACGAAATAAACTGCTTTTCTGAACTATTAGAAATTACATGTCAACAAAACTTCTTGTTTGATAATAAATTTTTTTACAAGAAAGATCCGAAATACTCGCTGATATTTACGTTAATCATTTCGAAAAAGAACTCATCTCTAGTAAGCATAAACCTTTTACTGATGGAATAAAATTCTACTGCAGATATGTAGACGACATATTCATGATTTATGACGGTAACCCAGCCCTGTTGCGTGGTTTGAGTAGCCTTCTTAACAACCTGTATGATTTAGAGTTCACTAATGAACTTGCGAAAGAAGGACAATTAAACTTTTTGGACTTAACAAGAAATTCAGCTGAAGAACGTCTCGTTTTTAATATTTACAGAAAAGACACATTCACTGACACCATCATACCATCCGCTTCACACAACTGTGCACAGCATAAAATGGCCAGTTTTAGATTCGCATTCCATCGACTCCGTAATACTCCATTAAATAAATCTAATTTTATTTCAGAATTCAAAAACATCCTAAAGATAGGCCTTAATAACGGATTTAAACTTAAAGACATACTGAAGATTTATAACACCGTTTACTACAACCACATTAATAAACTGCTATATATCCTCACTACAAAAAACCACCTAAATACATTTCAATTCCGTTTAATCCTAGATTGCAATTTAAATTTAAGAAAAACCTTTTAAAACACAATTGCACACCAACTTTTACCTTTAATTACAAACTAGGTAAGTTAATTACTAACAATAAATACAAATTCAAACCGCTAGAACTCAATGTTGGAGATTGTGAACAATTTTACATCGGCCAAATTGGTAGAAGTCTGAAAACTAGAATTAAGGAGCGCTTTACCAAAGAGTCTTCGGTTTTCTATAAATATTTAAAAGGGAACAATCATAAATCTTCCTTCGATAATGCCAAACTTGTTAAGAAAATTAAAAAATCTAGACAATTAGATCTATATGAGGAATATTTTATATACAGGTGTCTCACGTAACTGGTTCATTAGAACTTTTTTGGGTTCCACTATTCGTAGAGGCTTGAAATTTTGGTAACATGGGTTGTTCATTCCGATCTATTAATCTAAAATATTTTCAAGATGGCCACCACTTCCGGTCTACCGGAAGTAGACCGCAACTTCGTTATTTTAAATGGAATGCTATAGTTTTTATTACACCATTCAATTATACATAAGAAAATATGTTGACTTTGTTAACAGTTGATGGTGCCTACCATTTTTTGTTTTAGAGTTATTTTGATTTTAAGTGTTTTTTGTCAAATATCACCATGCTCTTTAAGAGCACATATCTCAGCCAACGTTAATTCAAAAACATTTTGCATTGGTATGATAACTCTTCATATGCTGTCAAATAGATTGTCACTTGTTATATCAGTTTACCTTATACAGCGTGGTCAAAAATTGAATTACCATTTTGTTGTATTCAATCGCGGTAAAGTCGAAAATTTTAAATGGAACGCCCCATATCTATTTAGCCTATCAAAAAGGGAATTTAATTCTCTACTAATTATCTATAAACATTGCTATACCTATTTATTATAGTTTTCTTCATTTGGAGTATTTTATCAAAATCCTATACAAAATGCTGGAAGCCGATCGTGTTTTTATTAGAAGGCTGTGATATTTTGACAGTTTATACTTTAATTTATGTAAATTATCATTGGTGTTATGTCTAAAAAGATCTATGATTGAATAAACTTTAGTTTGTTAGCTTTTATTTACAAAAATAACCAGCAGAAGAACGTATAAATGAAACAATGAAAAACAACAATATGGCGTAATATTCCACGTAATAATGGGCGAGATATTCCTAGAGAGTTTAGTTTATTTATTAACTGTGTTTTCTTGGAAAATATTATTCATCTAAATCGACCGAAGCACCTCTTACCGAAGAATTTGGTAAAGCCATAAAATATGACAAAACCTTTATTCCATTATCTTAAGCTGTTGGTGATAGAAATGTATGGATTCTTGTTATGATCTTTCCAAAACTAAGAAACAGATCCTATTCAAAACTTTATTATATCTGCCATGAATATAAAACGAATTTAAAATGTTGTTGTTGGAATAATTCGCCATGATATTCAAAGACATTAACAGAAGTAAGTGATGACACAACTAAGTAATGACAACAATAACATAAATATGGATGAAAAGCTGTCAAAACTCCATGACTCTTAGGTAAAATCAGAAACTTTTCAACATTGCATACTTCCATTAATTTCCAAATATGAGGGTAACTAGAACAAATAGGCATTTATTTTTATAATTTTTAGTTTTTCATTCTTTTATGTTATTGATTTTAATTTTTGTCATTAAATTGTTGTTTTCCATTGTTTCATTTATTCGGTTTTCTTTTGTTAAGTTTGTTTCTTTTTTCCATCTTTTCAGTAATAGATAAATGTTTGTTGTTTTTGTACTTTATTTAAAGAATTGTATAAATTATTTTCGTTCTACCGGTTTCGATCTCGATCAGATCATCATCAGGAACTCCCGAGAAAAAAAAAAACGTTTTTCGAAGCTATTCAACAAACAATAACTAAAATTAATTTCTCATAGAATAGAAGAATTTCATGAAATGCTCTGAAATGCACGTTTTATTTTGTTGTGTCGATTTATGAACTGTTTTCGAGTGAAATATTGCCGGTAATCCAGTCAAGTGCCCGAAATATCTTCGTTTATGATTTGTCGTACTGTATTAGCATATTAATTCCGCCGTTGGAGTGACGGTCTCTAAACAAAAACAAATTTCCTGTGTCGTAATTTTGGTGCTTATTTTGTCCCATTTTCGATTTATACGTGCTAAAGAACAGGTTTTCAATATTTCGGGTATGTCATCTTGTGGGCAGTGCCATCAGAGAGTGGGGAGGAAGTCGCCGGGGGTTGAGTGTGATGCCTGCGGCACTTGGTATCACACCAAATGCACTGGCTTGGAGGGATCGTCAGTCGCTCTTCTCTCAATGCCCGGAGCGTCTTGGAAATGTCCTGCTTGCAGATCCCCGGCCCCCCAGCGCTTGAAATCTCCGTCTGGTGAGGTGTCCCGTAGGTTATCGTTGGCGGCTTTGGGTGCTCATCCCAAGCCACCGACTGTTACTCTGGACTCCCTGTATGAAATGTTACGAGATATGCGGTCGGAGATGATGAAAAAATATGATGGCTTAATGGAATCAGTTAATTTTTGTAGTGCTCGCTTCTCCGATCTCGAGAAAACCGTGGCTTCCCTTAACGATAAAGCTAAAGTCTTGGATAAACTGTCTTCTGAAAACACTCGTTTACGTGAGCAGGTTACTGATCTCTCCTCTCGACTGGATACTGCTGAGCAGCACTCCCGAATGAATAACCTCGAAATCAGCGGAGTCCCCCTAAGGGACAATGAAAACCTTTTATCGGTTCTTGATAAGATTGGTAAACATGTTGGCTCGTCTGTCTCACCTGTGGATATAGATGCAATTCACCGTGTTCCGCATTTCAACAAAAAGAATACCTCTCCAAAAACCATTGTCGTAAGATTCTGCAATCGCATGAAGCGGGATTCCTTTCTTGCTGCATGTATCCAAAAAAGAAAATCCGCTCTAACTGGATCTGGACCGGGCCTCAAAATTGATGATGTTAGTGACCGGTGCTTTATCAATGAGCACCTAACACCCAACAACAAAGCTCTTTTTTCCAATGTAAGGAGACAAGCTAAAGAGAAGGGCTTCCGCTACGTGTGGACCCGGAACTGTAAAATCTTTTTGCGGAGAAACGATTCATCACCTGCTCTACATATAAAGACGGAAAGGGACCTGTTGCGTATCTGATTTTTTTTACTTTTTTTTTGTTTTTTTTTATTTTGATTATGTGGTTAAGCTGTTACCTTTGAACGCTATTTATCCTAATGTATTCTCTTTCGTTTTATTACCAAAACGTTCGCGGTGTCCGTACGAAACTTGTTCCGTTGTTTAATAATATACTGAACAATAATATAGACGTTCTCTGTCTCACTGAGACGTGGCTTCACCCGGGTATTTTTTCTGCCGAAGTTTTACCGGATTCTTACTCGGTTTATAGGCGCGACCGGTCTAATGCATCCACGTCTCGTGGGGGGGTGTTATGATCGGCGTCGTTAACTCCATACCCTCCGCCTATCAAGTGGACTGGTTTCCAGATATCGAGGCGGTGTGCGTTACCATAGGTCGGGGTGTAAACAAAATTCATATCTGCTGTGTTTATATTGCGCCGAATGATTCCGCTGCTCTTACCGCTTTTATCGCTAAACTCGTTGATGTTATGGAACGACACCGCAATGACAGATTCATTATTTGTGGGGACTTTAATATCCCTGAAATAGAATGGAAAATTCAGGATACGGGTTTTTGTGTTGCCCTACAATCCGCTAGTGAACGTTCAGTTGATTTCCTTGGCGCTCTTGCTGTCTGTGAGTTTGAGCAACTAAACCATTATAAAAACGCGTACGATAACACTCTTGATCTTATACTCACACGACTTGTTTCAGTTAATGATTTCCATATATCGTCGAACCCCTTAATACCTGAGGACATTGCCCATACAACTATCGAATTCTCTTTTGACCTTCACTTACATAGTAATTTGATTGAGCGTATCTCCCCTGTCTTTAACTACAACAAAGCCTCATTTACGAACATTGCAAATCAACTTAACAATATTCGATGGCATGTTAGCTTGGACTCTTCCGATGTAAATACTGTGGTAGATTATTTCTACACCCAGCTTCGATCAGCAATTCGTAAGTTTGTCCCACTAAAACATACTTTGACAAGTAAATATCCTATTTGGTTCTCCAAATCTACGATTAGTACCGTCCTTGAAAAGAATCGTATGCACAAGAAGTGGAAGCGCTACGGAAATCGATTGGATTACTTAACATTTTCACTATTGCGCGGTCGTTCTAAATTTTTGATCGATTTAGATTATAAGAATTATATTAATCGCGTACAATATTCTGTAACGTCAGATCCTAAACGGTTCTGGTCTTACGTTAGGCGTCGTAAAGGGACACCAGGTGTTCCCTCCCGAATTGAATTTAATGGTGAGACGGCTACCGACGGTGACAGTATTTGTTCATTATTTGCTGAATATTTTGCATCTGTTTTTTCTCCACCCGCGACCAATTCTCATAAGATCTCTAACGAGGGAAGTGATACTAGTGCCCGAGTGCTCATCGAACCTTTTAGTAGGGCCGATGTTGAACTCGCACTTAGTCAGGTATCAACCAATAAGGGTCCTGGATCTGATAACATTCCCTCAATCCTGATTACCAGATGCGCTTCTGCCCTGTCTATACCTCTACAAATCATTTTTAACTTATCTCTAACGACTGGAGTTTTTCCCTTGATGTGGAAGCGTGCCAATGTTGTACCTATTTACAAATCTGGCGACCGAAACTTGGCCGTCAATTATCGCCCAATATCCATCTTGCCGTTATTTGGGAAGGTATTTGAAAGGTTGGTGTACTCAAGAATATTTTTCCAATTGAAAAACTCTCTTCACATAAACCAACACGGTTTTTTCCCTGGTCGCTCAGTAGAAACGAACATGATCGAGTACACCGATACTCTTTTTTCTTCCCTGGATAATAATGTGCAGGTTGATGCAATATATACAGATTTTAGCAAGGCATTTGACAAGGTTGATTATAACTTGTTATGCGATAAGTTGAGACGTATTGGTCTTACTGGCTGTCTGTTGAAATGGCTTGCTTCCTATGTCTCGGGTCGAACTCTAGTCGTACGCGTTGGCGGTTTCTGTTCACGGTCATTTTCAGTTACGTCTGGTGTACCTCAGGGTAGTCATCTAGGACCTCTTTTGTTTCTCATTTACGTGAACGATATATTTGCCTCTCTGTTATACTGTCGCTGCCTTATGTATGCTGACGATCTTAAAATATTTATGCCGGTAAGTTGTCTGGATGACTGTGCCAAACTGCAAGCTGACCTTGACAGTCTGTACAAGTTCTGCTCTAATAATCATCTCACATTAAACATATCTAAATGTGCAATAATTACATTTACTAGGAAACAAAATTATATTAAATATGACTATTTGCTTGGTAAAGATGTCTTAAATCGGACCTCGTCCATTCGGGATCTCGGTGTCACTCTCGACCAAAAACTTACTTTTGGTTTGCATATTGATGGAGTGGTGAACAGGGCGTATAGAATGCTTGGTTTTGTTATGCGTTCTTGTGAGGATTTCACAAACCCTCAGGCGGTAATCAACATTTACAATGCATTTATAAGCAGCATACTAAACTTTGGCAGCGCTATTTGGAATCCTCAGTATTCTTCCCACATAGAAAGACTGGAGAAAGTTCAAAAGAAGTTCTTGAAGTTTCTTTCTTATAGATGTAGTGGTAATTACATAGATTACAATTCCGCTTGCAGATTGTACGGCTTGCTCACCCTCCGTCAGAGACGAGTACTTACTGATGCTCTATTCTTGTACAGACTGTTAAATGGCCACTGTGATTCATTCTATCTTTTATCACGTGTCGATCTCCATGTTCCTCCTCGTCAGCTTCGGTATGATTTTCTTTTTTATGCGCCCACGATGCGCACAAATGCATACAGAAACTCGCCAATCATTAGAATGGAGCGAACGGTGGACCGTCTCGGCATTGATTTGTTCCGGTTTAGCAGACAACTATATAGGTCCCTTGTCCGTAACGCCATCGTCTCTACTAGCGAGTCTTTACTATAGTAATTATTTATTTATTTTTAGGCTTACGTAAATATGGATAATCTTATTGTAATTTAGCATGCTTTTTCGTTTTCGTTGTTTTGAATTTGATCTGATTTTTATTTCGCTTTAATTGTATTATTTTTTGTTAATTTTTATTTTTTTTTTAATTTTGTTAATTTTCTCGATGTAGACCTTAAATATTTGCTGTTTTTTTTGCATTAATTTCGTGGAGCCACGTTTTTTGGGTTCGTCCCGTGTTGGCTCCCTACTTGTATAAAATAAAATAAAATAAAAATAAAATAATAACAATAGACGTATTCTCGGGAGTTCCTGATGATGATCTGATCGAAATCGAAACCGGTAGAACGAAAATAATTTATACCATTCTTTAAATAAAGTACAAAAACAACAAACAATTATCTACGGTTTTCTTTTGGTTAGTTTTGATAAATAACAACTTGCGATCCATAATTTATTCAATCGCAGTTCATTGTAGAAATAATACTAATAATAATTTAAATAAATTAACCAAAAAACTGTCAAAATGTCATGGTCTTCTAACAAAAACACAAACGGTCTCTAGCACTTTATGTTTGATTTTGATAAATTCCTCAATAGCAAGAAAACTATAATAAATAGGTATAGGAATACTCATAGATAATTTGTAGAGAATTAAATTCCCGCTTAGATAGGCTAAAAAGATATGGGGCGTTCCATTTAAAATTTTCGACTTTCACGCAATTGAATGCACAGAAACGGTAACTCAATTTTTGACCAGCCTGTACAAGATATACTGATACAGCAAGTGACAATCTATTCAACAGCATATGAAGAGTTATCGTACCAATGCAAAACGTTTTTGAATTAACGTTGGCTGAGATATGGGCTTGTAAAGAGCACGGTGATGTTGGACAAAAAACACTTAAAATCAAAATAATTCGAAAACAAAAAACGCTAGGTACCAATAACTGTTATGAAAGTCAACATATTTTCTTACGTATAATTGAATGGTGTAATAAAAACTATAGCATTCCATTTAAAATAACGAAGTTTAGGTATACTTCCGGTAGACCGGAAGTGGTGGCCATCTTGAAAATATTTTAGATTAATAGATCGGAATGAACAACCCATGTTACCAAAATTTGAAGCCTCTACGAATAGTGTAACCCAAAGAAGTTCTAATGAACCAGTTACGTGAGACACCCTGTATATTAACAATAAAAACGATAGGGATTTACTATTGAATGAAAATACAGAATTTAACAAGTACAGGAACTTTGTTAAGTTTGCCTAACAACCCCACTCTCAACGCCATACGCACGCGACAGCCCTCACCTTCATGTTATCTCAGTCCAGTTTTGACTTCCACCCACGCGTACGTTTAATGCATCAATTTTGTATGTCCTTTTTCCCGTTTTATTTAATGTAATTTACTTTTAAATAGAAAACTTTAATCTTAGTCGTTCGTAATGTTGTTTTGCTATAATGTTTACGTGTTAACTTATTATTGTTATAATCTTTAATTGACGGTAAATATTAATTATTAACTATTTCTTATATATACATCTATTGATTAAAACTTATCTATTTTCGTCGTGCCTGATAAAGAGCTTATAGCTCGAAATACGTATAGCACAGATTTAAATATTAGAAATTAATAAATTTCATTCATCGACACTTTTTTCTTTTTCCATCACTAATATTTCTGAAAAACAGAAGGAAAGAAATTTTTACCTAACACACGTAGAGACAGGAATAATTATGAAAAGAAATGATAGCAGCGCTGGGATTCGAACCCAGGTCTCCAGAAAACGGTCCAGAAATGTACAGGTTTGAAAGGATTACTTGTTTAATAACCCTCCACCACCTTGTAGCGTAGCATAGAGGTTAGTACAACAGTCCGGCAAACTGGAGACCTGGGTTCGAATCCCAGCGCTGCTATCATTTCTTTTCATAATTATTCCTGTCTCTACGTGTGTTAGGTAAAAATTTCTTTCCTTCTGTTTTTCATTTATATGTTACACGTAAAAAATAAATTCCAATTAATGTTTACTAATATTTCTAGTTCTAGGTCAAGTATTAGTACTAAAGCTAGGTTATGGCTCTAGTATTAGTTATAATTTTGGTTCCATAAGAACTTACAATGATCTAGAGTTAAATAAGAATTAACACTAGACTTAACACTACAAAAGATTTATACCGAATTAAGGCTCGTTACTACCATCTTCTAGTTAAGCTATCTAAGAGATTATTACCATGGTTACGGCTATTTTACGCGCTCTGATTGGCCTATAGATGGGTTTATCTATGAGATAGATTTAACTAGAAGATGGTAATAACGGCCCTAAGCTAAACCGATTTAACCTAAATCGAAACTTTCTAGTTCTAAGTCTAGTGTTAATTCTAGTTTTAGTTGAATACAAGTACCCAACAATTTAAGACTGAATACAACTAAAAATAGAACCAAGAATAATGGTAAAGCTAACACTAAACTTAAAACGAAAAACAGTTGAGTTTTTAGCCGTACCTCTCTTAAGACGGAACCCAACCCAACCTAAAATAAAATAAATACAAGTGTATTAACGATGAAGTTTATTTATTAATTCGGTGCAACCGGTTTCGGAATAACTTATTCCTTCTTCAGGCACGACTGAAAGTACATTTTGCAACTAAACATAGCTTAGGTCTAAGTGGATATAAATTTGTTTACCGTCAACTTAGAGGAGTTTCATGTCATTTATCATGGTTTTGGATAAATCTTTGGAGATATTTTTCATTTTCTGTGTAAATAAATACGATTGTGGTTAAAAATTTTAAAATTATGTAAAACTGTAAAAAATAGCAAAAAGTAAAAAAAAATGTTAAATTTAGTGATGAAATGTATAACTTAGAAATAAAATTTAAATAGAGTCCATCTGTTTTGAAGAATAAAATTGGACTGTCGTATCTTGTAAAACAGCGTGGTTTTAATAGACAACAAGTTTTTTCAAAAACGGGAAATTTTTCTTTTATTTTATTATATAAAATTTATATGAATTCAGTGAAGTGTCTAAAGTTGTTAAAGTCATTAATAATAACTCCTTAGATTTTTGGATATTTTTAATAAGTTTAACGTTGTTTATTTCTATTTTATGTTTAAAATCATGAATATGTTTATAAACAGCAGAATTTTCTCTGTTTAAGTGTTCCCTAAACCTTGTTGAAACATTACGACCAGTTTGACCAATGTATATCATATCGCATTCTGAACATTTAATTTCATAAATACCACTCAGCTCCTTCTCTTTAAAAATATGTTTATTATTAAAGAAGTGTTTGTAGATTTTATTTTTAGAATTAAAAGAAGTGGTGATGCCATATTTAGATAGGTTATAACTAAGTGATTTGTTTAAAGAAGGTTCAAAAGGTATATAATATGGATATATTATTTTATTAATGTGTGATTTATGGACATTGAACTAAATGTTTTGTAATTCTGAAATAGTGAAATTATTGTTTATTCCTATTTTTATAATTTTCTGAATTTCAGAAATGGTATCTTTCTCATTAATGGGTATGTTACATAATTTATTAAAAAAGAATCTAAAACTGGCTGTTTCTTATTGATAGATAACAGGTAAAAGAGTTATTTGGAATAATATTATCTGATGTTGGTTTTCGGTAAATATTATAATGTAAAGTATTATCTGTATCATTTCTAAAAATTTCCAAAACCATGATAAATGACATGAAACTCCTCGAAATTGACGGTAAATAAATTTACATCCACCAATTGCAAAATGTACTTTCAGTCGTGCCTGAAGAAGGAATAAGTTATTCTGAAATCGATTGCACCGAATTAATAAATAAACTTTATCGTTAATACACTTGTATTTATTTTATTCTTAAGTAAACGATAAATTTAGAATGCATGATTGTACAAACCAGCCTAGCTTCAGAACTAACTCTACACTTAGAATATTAGGATGCAACCGTTTTAAAGGACGTTTGGCTAAGTTTTTTTCACCAAAAAATGGCGACGGTTGAGTAGTTGATTCAGTGACCGATGCAGATTTATTGTTAAAAATTTCAACTTTGAGTGCGTGATTGATAGTCAAATATCGTGTAATATTAATATCTTTTGGAATCCTTTCTTCAAAAATTATTGATTAGAGGTTTAAAAAATGTTTACTTTTGGTGATATTAATCAAATTTATTTGTTCTAAACCAGTTTCGAGCCTTGCTCTTCTTTTCGAAACTGGTTTAGAACAAATAAATTTGATTAATATGACCAAAAGTAAACATTTTTTAAACCTCTAATAAATATCGTGTAGACTAATGTTTTTGTAGGACTCAAATTTAGAGTCAGTTCTGAAGCTACGTTGGGTTCTAGGCCTAGTGCTAACTCTAGCATTAGTTTTATTTTTAGATCTTATTCAGTTTTAAATTGTATATTTATATCAAATTAAAACTAAAACGAACACTAGAAAATTTCGATTTAGCTGTGTGTCTTCAAAAATATGGGTAATATTTCGCACAGTTTTGGTTTAAATAATAAATTAATAAAAAGGATTAACTTACTTTGTGGCCTGGATTTAAACCGGAAGCCGCCATATAAGTCGCAGTTGCACACACACTTTTAATTTTTTCAATCGAACTAAATCTATCTTCCTCTAAAAGTTGATCAAAATCGACGATTATTTCATTTAATAATCTGATGCATTCCATTCCTTTATTAACAGCTTCCGAATAAAATTCCGTAAAATTTGGAATACTTGCGAACATAACCCCCACTTCATCCCGATATTGGGAATACAATTCCTAAAAAATAATTGCATTAATCCCAACATTTTTAACCATAAAATTTTTTAATTACATCCACATTCCTATCAGTCGATAAAAAATGTTTTGCAACATGATCCGGTAAAATATTCTTCAACAACTGCGTATTATTTTGTCTCGTTTCTTGCATATCGGCCAATTCTTTCCCGGCTTGTTGTTTCCATAAGAAATCTAATCGACTCGTAACTTCAACCAACCTCGCGTGATAAGCCACCATCAAAAAAAATACTCCTAATAAAATAAACATTTGGGCCGATAAAGGAAGAGGGCTAAAAATGTTAAGACATCTTTTAATATTAAATTAATCAAATTAAATTATTTTAGTACCTTGAAGTGCAATCATCGAAAATATGTTTATACATGTTAGGTAACATTATTAAAACCGCAAAAATCGTCACCATAACCACAGCTAAAAACGTTTTTATTAAATAATAAAGTTTTAAAGCCGTCGCTAAAGCGATTAAGCATAAAACCCAAGTAAACACAAAATATTCCGGTTGAATGCATTCTTTGTTGATGCAATTTTCGCAATCATCTTCGTCTATTGATTGGGGTGTGGTTGTGATTGCTTTATTATTTAATGTTTTTAATAATGTTAAATTTGGGGGAGTTTTCGTAGTATCCCTTTTTTTCCTTATCAAAAAACAAGGAATACTTTGATTTGATTCGTTACAAAAAGAGTTATTTCTCCCATCAAGAATAACCGGATTATTGATTATAATACTATTTGAAACATTTTCTATGTTTACATCATTTTTATAAGATAATTGTTTCAATTTTATCGAATTTTCTGACGTAAGATTAGAAAATTTTAAAAGATTATCCCATCCAATAACATCAATAAAATACTTAATACAAGTTTCGGTACAATTTGATTTTCTGCAAATCTCCAAACAACTATCATTCGAATTGTTTTGATTATTAAATGTGATGTTGTGATGAATCGTCGCTGTTAATATCAAATTTACAATGATTTCGTTTGATGAATTTTCGTCTTGATCGCTTGGAGAATCAGATTGGATGTCGTCTATTAATAAGGTGTCGTTAGTTGTTTTTGAATAATTCGGGGAAGAACACGAATTTGAGGGGACGAATAAAATCAAACTTAGGGTGCTTGCGCAAGACATTAAAATGATTATTCCGCATATGAAAAGTGTTCGACTTTTTCTGTGGTGAACTAAAGTCGTGGAAATGTTTCGTAAATGTGCTGGGAGTTGTTTGAATTCTTCTGCCATAACTAATACGGATGTTGCTGATAATAATAATGTTGTTATTATTAAACATATTACTGTGGATGTTTCCCTAAAAAAAATTTTTTTGTTAATAAAAGGTTCATAAAATTTGGGCCATCGATGTTAATGCTTTGAAAATGGGTTCGTTTTTAATATTTATTAATTTAAACTTTTTTTTATTGAATGTTTATGCAATTCTGGATAAGGTATCCAGTTTTACTATTTCATTGAAAGAGAAATCTCGAAATTAAGAAAAAATTAAAATATCCGGAACGATTTTTCTGTTGTTTTGTTATGAATTAGGGAATAAATCTTTAAGAGGCTACTTTACCATGAAATTCGGCTAATTATTTTATATAATATATAATTAATAATATAAAATTATATTATTTTTAGTAATATAGGAATAGTTTGTAATTTGCTAAAATTGCAGTAAAAAATAGCACCTAAATAGCCGTAACGATGATAATAATCCCTTAGATAGCTTAACTAGAAGATGATAGTAACCAGCCTTATATAGTTTAACCTGAAGATGGTAATAACGTACCTAAGATTTATTACTACCATCTTTTAATCAAATTTATCTTATAGATAAACCAATCCAAATAGCCAATCAGAACGCGTAAAATCCCCGTAACGGTGGTAATAATCCCTTAGATAATTTAACCAGAAGATGGTAGTAACGAGCCTAACGCTGGTTACTACCATATTCTGGTTAAGCTATCTAAGTGATTATTACCACGATTACGGGTATTTCACGTGCTCTGATGAGTAAATGGATTTATCCATATGATAAATTTAACTAAAATATGGTGGTAATGGACCTAAGTGACGTCGAAGAAAGAAGGTCTTCTTGTTTTGTCTATAAATTTTTTAATGCGACAGGAAAAATAATCATCTCTAAAATTGTATTCTGAATTCTGTTTAGCTTAACTACATTTTTGAGTTTATAGATTACTATATAGGATGTTTTGTGAGTCTCTGGAAATAACTTTAATCACATATATGTAAATATATATACTAGAGTGAATATGATAATAATTCACGTAAAAGAAATTTGTCAAAAACCTAAAATCGCAAAGATACAGGCCATCAAAGTTAGAAAAGTTTTAGACATGTTTTTAAATATCTCAAACACTATTTATGATAAAGCTTTGAAATTTGGCACAGTTTAAACAAAGATCAAGTAAAATCACTTGATAATTTATTAATTGAATTTGTCTGCCAGAATGACGTGATAAAAGTGTTTCTAAAATCTGCTTGCTCAGAACTTTCCACTATCTCTATATTATGCAAAAGGAGGTAGCTTTAAGGACCTTATCACAATGCATTGTGGGCAATGTAAACACTCTATGATGGGTTCCAGGTCACAGAGACCTTAAAGTGACTACAAAAAAGCCTCAAATATAGTCTTGTGGCTGAATACAACTTCCAAGCATGGACTGGGGAAAATTAACTCTATCCCAGAAGAAACCAAAAAGGTTTCATGTCTTAGCAAATGTTACCCTAAAATATACACCTTAAAATACTACCTCTTCCACATTAGATAAGCTTAGGATTAAATTGGTCGACTTTGCAATCACGAATCAGAACTGACAGAACATATTTTGGGTGATTGCGATCAGAGGACGTCTAAGACACTAAATTTTCAGAAACAGTTGCAGGAATAATCAAGGTTCTCAATTTGCCATAAACCTTTGAAATGTTCAAGTTATAATAAAATTTATAGGTCATGATTAAAATTACTTGCACGGTTACTAAGGAATCACCTGAATATTATGCGATCATAATAATACAATAATGTAACTAGTTTATTGAATTTGCAATTGATTTTTACCTTACATTGAATTAAAAAATCCCCAGTATCCAAAATCTTAAATCTCCTCATCTTTCTTTAATTCGTAATTCGCACGAAATGTAAATAAACACGTCTAGAAGACGAAATATTTGACGATGAAATATAGTTTCTGCGTCCTTCAAAAACTAACCGACCTGGTAAAGTAGCCTATTAACATCAACTTGGAGTCTGAAGCTTTTTTAATTGTATAGTACAATTAAAAAATTAATTGAAAATGGTAGCTATAATCCACTTAAAACCATCAAAAATTTTATATGGATGCTTTTTGGAAGTACTTCTAGTCTTCTGGAATCATGTTGAGTCTTCCAAAGACAATATCAAGTGTTTTAGAAGCAATATCAAGCCTTCTAGAAACACTATCAATTCTTCTGAAAGCAGTTCAAGCCTTCCAGAAGCAATGTCAAGGCTTTTAGGAGCATTTCAAATCTTCTAAAAGCAATACCAAGTGTTCCGGAAGCATTTCAAGTTTTCCTGAAGTAATGCCAAGTTTTCTGGAAACATTTCTAGTTTTCTGGAATCAATTGAAGGCAATATCAATTTTTTCTGGAATCATTTCAAATCTTGTAGAAGCAGTATCAAGTGTTAAGGAAGCATTTCAAGTCTTCTGGAACTATCATGAAATGCATCCAAAGGGCTTGATACTGCTTCTAGAAGACTTGATATGCCTTTAGAAAACTTGAAATGCTTCCAGAAAATTTGATACTGCTTTTAGAAAACAGGAAATGCTTCCAGAAGACTTGGTACTGCTTCCGAAAGACTTGACATTATCTCTAAAAGATTTGAAATACTTCCAGAAGACTTGATATTCCCTCTGGAATACAGCAGACGCTTCCAGAAAACATAGTATTGTTTCTAGAAGACTTGATATTGCTTCCAAAAGACTTGAAATGGTTATAAAAGACTTGATATTGCCTCTGGTATATTCAGTGCTGCTCCTAGAAGCTTCGATACTGCGTCTAGACAATTATATATTGCTAGCAGAAGACTGGAAATGGTTGCAAAAGACTTGATATTGCCTCTGGAACACAGCAGACGCTTCCAGAAAACATAGTATTGTTTCTAGAAGACTTGATATTGCTTCCAAAAGACTTGAAATGGTTATAAAAGACTTGATATTGCCTCTGGTATATTCAGTGCTGCTCCTAGAAGCTTCGATACTGCGTCTAGACAATTATATATTGCTAGCAGAAGACTGTAAATGGTTGCAAAAGACTTGATATTGCCTCTGGAACACAGCAGACGCTTCCAGAAAACATAGTATTGTTTCTAGAAGACTTGATATTGCTTCCAAAAGACTTGAAGTGGTTATAAAAGACTTGATATTGCCTCTGGTATATTCAGTGCTGCTCCGAGAAGCTTCGATACTGCGTCTAGACAATTATATATTGCTAGCAGAAGACTGGAAATGGTTGCAAAAGACTTGATATTGCCTCTGGAACACAGCAGACGCTTCCAGAAAACATAGTATTGTTTCTAGAAGACTTGATATTGCTTCCAAAAGACTTGAAATGGTTATAAAAGACTTGATATTGCCTCTGGTATATTCAGTGCTGCTCCTAGAAGCTTCGATACTGCGTCTAGACAATTATATATTGCTAGCAGAAGACTGTAAATGGTTGCAAAAGACTTGATATTGCCTCTGGAACACAGCAGACGCTTCCAGAAAACATAGTATTGTTTCTAGAAGACTTGATATTGCTTCCAAAAGACTTGAAGTGGTTATAAAAGACTTGATATTGCCTCTGGTATATTCAGTGCTGCTCCGAGAAGCTTCGATACTGCGTCTAGACAATTATATATTGCTAGCAGAAGACTGGAAATGGTTGCAAAAGACTTGATATTGCCTCTGGAACACAGCAGACGCTTCCAGAAAACATAGTATTGTTTCTAGAAGACTTGATATTGCTTCCAAAAGACTTGAAATGGTTATAAAAGACTTGATATTGCCTCTGGTATATTCAGTGCTGCTCCTAGAAGCTTCGATACTGCGTCTAGACAATTATATATTGCTAGCAGAAGACTGGAAATGGTTGCAAAAGACTTGATATTGCCTCTGGAACACAGCAGACGCTTCCAGAAAACATAGTATTGTTTCTAGAAGACTTGATATTGCTTCCAAAAGACTTGAAATGGTTATAAAAGACTTGATATTGCCTCTAGTATATTCAGTGCTGCTCCTAGAAGCTTCGATACTGCGTCTAGACAATTATATATTGCTAGCAGAAGACTGGAAATGGTTGCAAAAGACTTGATATTGCCTCTGGAACACCGCAGACGCTTCCAGAAAACATAGTATTGTTTCTAGAAGACTTGATATTGCTTCCAAAAGACTTGAAATGGTTATAAAAGACTTGATATTGCCTCTGGTATATTCAGTGCTGCTCCTAGAAGCTTCGATACTGCGTCTAGACAATTATATATTGCTAGCAGAAGGCTGGAAATGGTTGCAAAAGACTTGATATTGCCTCTGGAACACAGCAGACGCTTCCAGAAAACATAGTATTGTTTCTAGAAGACTTGATATTGCTTCCAAAAGACTTGAAATGGTTATAAAAGACTTGATATTGCCTCTGGTATATTCAGTGCTGCTCCTAGAAGCTTCGATACTGCGTCTAGATAATTATATATTGCTAGCAGAAGACTGGAAATGGTTGCAAAAGACTTGATATTGCCTCTGGAACACAGCAGACGCTTCCAGAAAACATAGTATTGTTTCTAGAAGACTTGATATTGCTTCCAAAAGACTTGAAATGGTTATAAAAGACTTGATATTGCCTCTGGTATATTCAGTGCTGCTCCTAGAAGCTTCGATACTGCGTCTAGACAATTATATATTGCTAGCAGAAGACTGTAAATGGTTGCAAAAGACTTGATATTGCCTCTGGAACACAGCAGACGCTTCCAGAAAACATAGTATTGTTTCTAGAAGACTTGATATTGCTTCCAAAAGACTTGAAGTGGTTATAAAAGACTTGATATTGCCTCTGGTATATTCAGTGCTGCTCCGAGAAGCTTCGATACTGCGTCTAGACAATTATATATTGCTAGCAGAAGACTGGAAATGGTTGCAAAAGACTTGATATTGCCTCTGGAACACAGCAGACGCTTCCAGAAAACATAGTATTGTTTCTAGAAGACTTGATATTGCTTCCAAAAGACTTGAAATGGTTATAAAAGACTTGATATTGCCTCTGGTATATTCAGTGCTGCTCCGAGAAGCTTCGATACTGCGTCTAGACAATTATATATTGCTAGCAGAAGACTGGAAATGGTTGCAAAAGACTTGATATTGCCTCTGGAACACAGCAGACGCTTCCAGAAAACATAGTATTGTTTCTAGAAGACTTGATATTGCTTCCAAAAGACTTGAAATGGTTATAAAAGACTTGATATTGCCTCTGGTATATTCAGTGCTGCTCCGAGAAGCTTCGATACTGCGTCTAGACAATTATATATTGCTAGCAGAAGACTGGAAATGGTTGCAAAAGACTTGATATTGCCTCTGGAACACAGCAGACGCTTCCAGAAAACATAGTATTGTTTCTAGAAGACTTGATATTGCTTCCAAAAGACTTGAAATGGTTATAAAAGACTTGATATTGCCTCTGGTATATTCAGTGCTGCCCCTAGAAGCTTCGATACTGCGTCTAGACAATTATATATTGCTAGCAGAAGATTGGAAATGGTTGCAAAAGACTTGATATTGCCTCTGGAACACAGCAGACGCTTCCAGAAAACATAGTATTGTTTCTAGAAGACTTGATATTGCTTCCAAAAGACTTGAAATGGTTATAAAAGACTTGATATTGCCTCTGGTATATTCAGTGCTGCTCCGAGAAGCTTCGATACTGCGTCTAGACAATTATATATTGCTAGCAGAAGATTGGAAATGGTTGCAAAAGACTTGATATTGCCTCTGGAACACAGCAGACGCTTCCAGAAAACATAGTATTGTTTCTAGAAGACTTGATATTGCTTCCAAAAGACTTGAAATGGTTATAAAAGACTTGATATTGCCTCTGGTATATTCAGTGCTGCTCCGAGAAGCTTCGATACTGCGTCTAGACAATTATATATTGCTAGCAGAAGACTGGAAATGGTTGCAAAAGACTTGATATTGCCTCTGGAACACAGCAGACGCTTCCAGAAAACATAGTATTGTTTCTAGAAGACTTGATATTGCTTCCAAAAGACTTGAAATGGTTATAAAAGACTTGATATTGCCTCTGGTATATTCAGTGCTGCCCCTAGAAGCTTCGATACTGCGTCTAGACAATTATATATTGCTAGCAGAAGATTGGAAATGGTTGCAAAAGACTTGATATTGCCTCTGGAACACAGCAGACGCTTCCAGAAAACATAGTATTGTTTCTAGAAGACTTGATATTGCTTCCAAAAGACTTGAAATGGTTATAAAAGACTTGATATTGCCTCTGGTATATTCAGTGCTGCTCCTAGAAGCTTCAATACTGCGTCTAGACAATTATATATTGCTAGCAGAAGACTGGAAATGGTTGCAAAAGACTTGATATTGCCTCTGGAACACATCAGACGCTTCCAGAAAACATTGTATTGTTTCTAGAAGTTTCGATACTGCGTCTAGACAATTATATATTGCTAGCAGAAGACTGGAAATGGTTGCAAAAGACTTGATATTGCCTCTGGAACACAGCAGACGCTTCCAGAAAACATAGTATTGTTTCTAGAAGTTTCGATACTGCGTCTAGACAATTATATATTGCTAGCAGAAGACTATAAATGCTTTTAGAAGACTTGATATTGCCTTTGACAGACTTGAAATGCTTACAGAAGCATTGATACTGCTTCTAGAAGATTCGAAATGCTTTTAAAAGACTTCACTTCACATTGCCTTTGGACAATTTCAAGTATTTCTAGAAGACTTGATACTGCTTCTAGAACATTGGAAATACTTCCAGAAAACTTACAATACTTCCGGAAGGCTTGACATTGCTTCTAGAAGATTTAAAATACTCCCAAAAGACTTGATGTTTCCTCTGAAACACTTAATACGCTTCCAGACGACTTGATATTGTGGAATACCAGAAGATATAGTAGACTTGAAATGCTTGCAAAAGACTTGATATTACCTTTGGAACATTCACTACAGCTCCTGGAAGTATCGATACTGATTCTAGACAACTTGATACTGCTTGCAGAGGACTTGAAATGGTTCCAGAAGATTTGAAGAATTTTTGTTATGCTTCCAGAGACACAACAAGAAAACACAAATTACGAACATGATAAAATAAATTAAGTACATTTAAAGATTCTCCAAATTACATATTTTTATTGCAAAATAATAAGCCGTAGAAAATCGTTCCTAATATTTAAATTTTTTCTTATTTTCGAAACATTTAAAATACTGGAACTTCTTATTGATCCTCGATGTATCATTTCTTTCATGAAATCCTGAGACGGATCCGATACTGGATCATCCCATCATACGAACAAATTAATCTAAAGAGATTAAGAAGCTTATTTTTATATAAGAGTAAATTTCTTTACAGAAATGCGACTTCTCTTTGCACATCCCCATAAGATTTTAATAAACGCCAATATTAAACAGATGTTCCTTATGTCTGAAATCTAAAGCCATGCTACGTCAAAAATGGATTCCCTTAAGTACACGAGGTTGAGACAGTCACAAACAAGGCGATTTACAACCTTGTATTTCATTTCATAATCTCTACAAAACACACCCCACCTTCTTTAGAAGCCTTCTTTATCTAGAACGGAAAGAAAGTTTGTGAGGAGCCTCCAATCACTTTTTGATGATTAACTCACATATTCATGGAGTTACAAAATCATGACAAAATTGTAATTCATCTGTGAGCATATATTCTTTTGCATTTTATTTTTATGGGAAGAACGTTCATCTTTGATAATGACGCCGAGCTTAAAAAGAGAAAAGAAAGCGGTATCAAGGCTCCTAGAAGCATTTTAGGTTTCTTGAAAACAATATCAAATTTCGTAGAAGTATTTCAAGTTCTCCAGAGGAAATATCAAGTCTTCCGGAAGCATTTCTAGTATTCTGGAACCATTTAACGTCTTCTAGAAACGGTATCAAATTTTCCAGAGGTAATGTCAAGTCTTTTAGAAGCAGTTCTAGTCTTTTGGAATCAGTTCAAGTCTTCCAGAGGCAATATCAAGTCCTTTGGAAGCATTTCAAATCTTCTAGAAGTTATATCAAGTGTTCCGGAAGCGTTTCCATTCTTCTGGAACCATTTCACGTCTTCTAGAAGGAGTATCAAGTTTTCCAAGAGGTAATGTCAAGTCTTTTGAAATTAGTTCAAGTCTTTCAGAAGCAATATTAAGCCCTTTTGAAGCATTTCAAATCTTCTAGAAACAGTATCAAGTGTTCCGGAAGTATTTTCGGTCTTCTGGAACCATCTCACGTCTACTAGAAGCAGTACCAAGTCTTCTGGAAACATTTCTAGTTTTCTAGGACCAGTTCAAGTCTTTCCAAGGCAATATCAACTCATTTGGAAACATTTTAAATCTTCTAATAGCAGTATTAAGTCCTTTTGGAATCATTTCAAGTCTTTTGAAACCAGTATAATAAATAGTATCAAATCTTCCAGAAAGAGTATTGAGTCTTTTTGAAGCAGATCAAATCCTCTAAAAGTAATATCAAGTCTTTCGGAAATATTTCAAAACTTCTAGAAGCAGTATCATGTCTTCTGGAAGAATTTCAAAGTTTCCAGAGATAATATCAAGTCTTCTGAGAGCATTTTAAGTCTTTTGGAAGCAGTTCAAATCTTCTAGGAGTTGCATCAAGTGTTCCAGAAGTATTTCCGGTCTTCTGGAACCATCTCACGTCTTCTAGAAGCAGTACCAAGTCTTCTGAAAACATTTCTAATTTTCTGGGATCAGTTCAAGTCTTCTCAAGGCAATATCAAGTCATTTGGAAACATTTCAAATCTTCTAATAGCAGTATTAAGTCCTTTTGGAAGCATTGGAAGTTTGCTGGAACCATTTGAAGTCTTTTGAAATCAGTATTAAATCTTCCAGAAACAGTATTGAGTCTTTTTGAAGCAGATCAAATCCTCTAAAAGTAGTATCGAGTCTTTTGGAAAAATTTCAAATCTAGAAGCAAACTTTAAAGTTTCCAGAGGCAATATCAAGACTTCTGGAAGTATTTTAAGCCTTTTGTAGTTTCAAGTCTTCAGGAGCTTTAGGATTTAAAATTTAATCGCGAACCCCGAAAACATTTTTAGTCTCAGAAATTGAATATTTAAATAAAATTAGCACAGCAATCCAATTAATTAACTTGATCAAATTTGAAATTAAAATATTATTGAAATAATTTAATGTTGTTAATGCAACAATATAAACTGAAAATGAAAATTGATGGCCCAAATTTAGATATTACATATAAATAAATCAGCATAGAGCGATTTAGATTAAATCATCTTTAAATTAATAATCATTTAGATTATGTCTCAAAGATTATTGAGTCACTCTATCGAAATAAAAAAATAACTTACAGAGGTATAATGGCGATGTGCGTCCCAACAATAAACAACCAAATAATAAAACAGCACAACATATTCGATTTAAACATATCCTCTCTCAATTGACTAAAAAGTGTCTCAGCTTCGTCATCTTTAAACCGCAACGTCCACAAATTCACGTTAACCTTCCTCATACGTTTATTACTTTCAATTTCAATGCTATGATCCATTATTTCATCGACTTCTTGTTCCATCGTCGGTTTCGGAAAATTCTGCTTCCTCACGTCGTTCGATTCATATTTTTGTTTCGTCATAGAAAAATTTAAAGAGTCTATATCTTCTTCTATATCCCTAGGAGCTGGAGCTTGAAGCTAAAAATGAATTTTTTTGAACAAAAAATTATTTATATCAAATTTATTTTACGTTTTCAAATGGAATTTCCGGCGTCCAATCGGTTGTGTTTTCTTCGTCGACGGTGCTGTGTTGAATCCCGCTGTCGCTTCTTTCTCTTGAAGGGGATGGTTGTTGAAAAGTGGGGGATGGCGATTTTGGGGAGCTGTTCGAGCTTGGGGAGTCGTCTTCTGGCCAAAGTTTGTTCGAGAAGATGCTAAAAATAATATGAATGAATTTTATTTCGGTTAAAACGAATTGAAGAAAAACCTTGGTCTTGAAGCTAATCTTTTTCGCGTTCTCATCGGTTCTATTTGCTTAATTAAATACGTTTTGATTCCTTCCTCTTTTAAATAAGAATCCCTTTCTTGCCCGTTGCCCTCTTCAACTTCGTAAGCGCCGTTTAAACATTTAAGAGTTGCTTCTGAGATGTGAACTCGTCTAAATTGGATTAAAATAAAAAAGATTTTTATTGATTTACTACTAATTTTTTTGGTGGGTTTTTAATTTAATTACCCAGGGATTCCCCCAGATTCCATGTGGTTAGCCACTCGGACGTCGTAAGACCAAATATCGAATTGCCATTTTCTTAACCCGAGGACTCCGCATAAAACGGATCCGGAATGTATTCCAATTCTCATGTTTAAATCTACCTGGAAATAAAAATGAATCAGGAATTAATCAGCAACGCTTGATTATGATAAAGACAGTGTATACAAATATTAAACTAAAATATTACCAATCAAAAGTAATCAAATAACAACATAATTATCTCGGAAAGATCAGACCAAGTTATAAAAATTAGAACGGTCAAATAATAATTCCTTATACAAAAATCAAAATTGTGAAATTCCTGAAAGTTTAGCTACCTCAACAGCCATAACATCTAGAAAAGATCTAGAAACTATTCAATTTAATTATTTGACAACAGACAACAAAATAAAACCTCAACTTGATACTTCCAAGATTAGAATTGACTATTTGAATGACGAAAAGAAATTTGAAATTTTAGAATTATGTAAAGAATACTCGGACATATTTTGCAATTAAAATGACAATTTAACGAAATTAAACACGTAATTAAAACAACAGACAAAATTCCGACTGATTCAAAATCTTATAGATACTCTTTTGTTCACAAACCTGAAGTAGAAAAGCAAATTAAACCAAAAAAATATCAGACCAGTAATTCCCCTTGGTCATTTCCTATTTGGGTTGTCCCAAAGAAAGTAGATTCTATCGGAAAATAAAAACGGCGTGTAGTCATTGATTACCGCAAATTAAATGAAAGGACGGTAAATGATAAATACCCACTTCCCAATATTACCGACCTCTTAGACAAAGTTAGGTAAATATCAATATTTTACAACACTTAACTTGGCTAGTGGATTCCACCAAATAGAAATGAATGACACAGAAGACCGCGCTTAATTGCGAAAATGGACATTACGAATTTTTAAGAATGCCAATCGGTTTAAAAAATGCACCCGTCACTTTCCAACGTGCCATGGATAACATTTTACGTGGTATTTAAAGCGAAAAATGTCTCGTTTATTTAGATGACATTATAATTTTCTCCTCCACTTCACTCCAAGAGCACATAGATAGATTAAAAACAGTATTTAATAAATTAATCGCCGGACTTTATTATTAATTTTTGGGACTTTATTAATTACTGGACGTTTTCGGGTATTACTTGAAAACAAGAACTATCTATGGAAGGAAATGTTTCTTGATAAATTCATGGGCATTTTACGACTTCTGCGTTTTGATTGCTTTCTAACACAGAAAGAAACAAAAAGATTCTGGAAAGAAGATAAAATTTGGCAAAATATAATTACATGTATAAGGTAAAATGTGAACATCTCACAGAATTGTATCTCCAAAGAGTTCAGGTCGATTTTATCAATTTCAGGTTCATCCAAATACCCATATTTTAAAAATTTTAGACATTAATCAAACTCACCTATGATGATTCATTATAATAATTAAAATATTATCACATTGAGAACCGAATTAGAATAATTTTATTCGTTTTTGAGATAAGGATTATTTAAGTTAACCTAATTTTTATGATTTTTTGAAATTGATAATCTTGTTTTAAAAAACCACGAAAAATCGACTTCTTAAGATATCTTAATGAATTATTCATGATTTATAGAGGAAAGTGTCTATTTTCTCGTGATGAAAGCGGATCTTGAAAATGTTTATTCGTTTTTGAGATATAAATCATTAAATTCAACGTAAACATTTATGACTATCTCAAGTTAATTAAAAATCACCGAAAATCGAATTCTTGAGATATTTTAATGAAACATTCAAAATTTATAGAGGCAAGAGTCGATTTTGTCATGGTAAGAACCAAATTAGAAAATATTCATTTTGAGATAAAGATTATTTAAGTTAATCTAATTTTTTATGATTTTTTGTAATTAATAATCTTGTTTTAAAAAACCACGAAAAATCGACTTCTTAAGATATCGTAATGAATTATTCATGATTGATAGAGGAAAGTGTATTTTCTCATGATGAAAGCGGATCTTGAAAATATTTATTCGTTTTTGAGATATAAATCATTAAATTCAACGTGAACATTTAGGGCTATCTCAAGTTAATTAAAAATCACCAAAAATCGAATTCTTGAGATATTTTAATGAAACATTCAAAATTTACAGAGGCAAGAGTCGATTTTGTCATGATGAGAACCAAATTAGAAAATCTTTATTCGTTTTTGAGATAAAGATTATTTAAGTTAACCTAATTTTTTATGATTTTTTTAAATTAATAATCTTGGTTTAAAAAAACCACGAAAAATCGACTTCTTAAGATATCGTAATGAATTAGTCATGATTGATAGAGGAAAGTGTATTTTCTCGTGATGAAAGCGGATCTTGAAAATAATTATTAGTTTTTGAGATATAAATCATTAAATTCAACGTGAACATTTAGGGCTATCTCAAGTTAATTAAAAATCACCAAAAATCGAATTCTTGAGATATTTTAATGAAACATTCAAAATTTATAGAGGCAAGAGTCGATTTTGTCATGGTAAGAACCAAATTAGAAAATATTCATTTTGAGATAAAGATTATTTAAGTTAATCTAATTTTTTATGATTTTTTGTAATTAATAATCTTGTTTTAAAAAACCACGAAAAATCGACTTCTTAAGATATCGTAATGAATTATTCATGATTGATAGAGGAAAGTGTATTTTCTCATGATGAAAGCGGATCTTGAAAATATTTATTCGTTTTTGAGATATAAATCATTAAATTCAACGTGAACATTTAGGGCTATCTCAAGTTAATTAAAAATCACCAAAAATCGAATTCTTGAGATATTTTAATGAAACATTCAAAATTTACAGAGGCAAGAGTCGATTTTGTCATGATGAGAACCAAATTAGAAAATCTTTATTCGTTTTTGAGATAAAGATTATTTAAGTTAACCTAATTTTTTATGATTTTTTTAAATTAATAATCTTGGTTTAAAAAAACCACGAAAAATCGACTTCTTAAGATATCGTAATGAATTAGTCATGATTGATAGAGGAAAGTGTATTTTCTCGTGATGAAAGCGGATCTTGAAAATAATTATTAGTTTTTGAGATATAAATCATTAAATTCAACGTGAACATTTAGGGCTATCTCAAGTTAATTAAAAATCACCAAAAATCGAATTCTTGAGATATTTTAATGAAACATTCAAAATTTATAGAGGCAAGAGTCGATTTTGTCATGGTAAGAACCAAATTAGAAAATATTCATTTTGAGATAAAGATTATTTAAGTTAATCTAATTTTTTATGATTTTTTGTAATTAATAATCTTGTTTAAAAAAACCACGAAAAATCGACTTCTTAAGATATCGTAATGAATTATTCATGATTGATAGAGGAAAGTGTATTTTCTCATGATGAAAGCGGATCTTGAAAATATTTATTCGTTTTTGAGATATAAATCATTAAATTCAACGTGAACATTTAGGGCTATCTCAAGTTAATTAAAAATCACCAAAAATCGAATTCTTGAGATATTTTAATGAAACATTCAAAATTTACAGAGGCAAGAGTCGATTTTGTCATGATGAGAACCAAATTAGAAAATCTTTATTCGTTTTTGAGATAAAGATTATTTAAGTTAACCTAATTTTTTATGATTTTTTTAAATTAATAATCTTGGTTTAAAAAAACCACGAAAAATCGACTTCTTAAGATATCGTAATGAATTAGTCATGATTGATAGAGGAAAGTGTATTTTCTCGTGATGAAAGCGGATCTTGAAAATAATTATTAGTTTTTGAGATATAAATCATTAAATTCAACGTGAACATTTAGGGCTATCTCAAGTTAATTAAAAATCACCAAAAATCGAATTCTTGAGATATTTTAATGAAACATTCAAAATTTATAGAGGCAAGAGTCGATTTTGTCATGGTAAGAACCAAATTAGAAAATATTCATTTTGAGATAAAGATTATTTAAGTTAATCTAATTTTTTATGATTTTTTGTAATTAATAATCTTGTTTAAAAAAACCACGAAAAATCGACTTCTTAAGATATCGTAATGAATTATTCATGATTGATAGAGGAAAGTGTATTTTCTCATGATGAAAGCGGATCTTGAAAATATTTATTCGTTTTTGAGATATAAATCATTAAATTCAACGTGAACATTTAGGGCTATCTCAAGTTAATTAAAAATCACCAAAAATCGAATTCTTGAGATATTTTAATGAAACATTCAAAATTTACAGAGGCAAGAGTCGATTTTGTCATGATGAGAACCAAATTAGAAAATCTTTATTCGTTTTTGAGATAAAGATTATTTAAGTTAACCTAATTTTTTATGATTTTTTTAAATTAATAATCTTGGTTTAAAAAAACCACGAAAAATCGACTTCTTAAGATATCGTAATGAATTAGTCATGATTGATAGAGGAAAGTGTATTTTCTCGTGATGAAAGCGGATCTTGAAAATAATTATTAGTTTTTGAGATATAAATCATTAAATTCAACGTGAACATTTAGGGCTATCTCAAGTTAATTAAAAATCACCAAAAATCGAATTCTTGAGATATTTTAATGAAACATTCAAAATGTACAGAGGCAAGAGTCGATTTTGTCATGGTGAGAACCAAATTAGAAAATCTTTATTCGTTTTTGAGATAAAGATTATTTAAGTTAACCTAATTTTTTATGATTTTTTTAAATTAATAATCTTGATTTAAAAAACCACGAAAAATCGACTTCTTAAGATATCGTAATGAATTATTCATGATTGATAGAGGAAAGTGTATTTTCTCGTGATGAAAGCGGATCTTGAAAATATTTATTCGTTTTTGAGATATAATAAATCATTAAATTCAACGTGAACATTTAGGGCTATCTCAAGTTAATTAAAAATCACCAAAAATCGAATTCTTGAGATATTTTAATGAAACATTCAAAATTTACACAGGCAAGAATCGATTTTGTCATGGTGAGAACCAAATTAGAAAATCTTTATTCGTTTTTGAGATAAAGATTATTTAAGTTAACCTATTTTTTATGATTTTTTTAAATTAATAGTCTTGCTTTAAAAAACCACGAAAAATCGACTTCTTAAGATATCGTAATGAATTATTCATGATTTATAGAGGAAAGTGTCTATTTTCTCGTGATGAAAGCGGATCTTGAAAATGTTTATTCGTTTTTGAGATATAAATCATTAAATTCAACGTGAACATTTAGGGCTATCTCAAGTTAATTAAAAATCACCAAAAATCGAATTCTTGAGATATTTTAATGAAACATTCAAAATGTACAGAGGCAAGAGTCGATTTTGTCATGGTGAGAACCAAATTAGAAAATCTTTATTCGTTTTTGAGATAAAGATTATTTAAGTTAACCTAATTTTTTATGATTTTTTTAAATTAATAATCTTGATTTAAAAAACCACGAAAAATCGACTTCTTAAGATATCGTAATGAATTATTCATGATTGATAGAGGAAAGTGTATTTTCCCGTAATGAAAGCGGATCTTGAAAATATTTATTCGTTTTTGAGATATAAATCATTAAATTCAACGGGAACATTTAGGGCTATCTCAAGTTAATTAAAAATTATCAAAAATCGAATTCTTGAGATATTTCAATAAAACATTCAAAATTTATAGAGGCAAGAGTCAATTTTGTCATGGTGACAACCAATTTAGAAAATCTTTATTCGTTTTTGAGATAAACTTTGGAGTTCCAAACCAACTAAATTTTATCGAAAATTTCCTTAAACACAGTTTCAAATATATTTATTATCTCACATCGTATTTATATATAAACTTATGGAACATACTATTATTAACAAAAGAATGTTTTAACAATAATCCAAATTCTTGTTATTTATATTTGGGATACTACATTCCGCTTAAACTCCAACCATATCTAGAAGGATTTTTGGTTGCACGCGAAATGTTCTTACTTTCAGTTAGGAATTTGCTCATTGGACTGATAACTTTGACAGCTTACTTATTTGAATTGATTGTAATTCGTTTAAAACACATCACTTTGTTGTTAAATCAAATTAAATTTGAATTTGGGGATAATAAAACCGAAGAATTTCGGCGAGTTATGATGTACCATCGAGATATATTTGGATTGTTTGGATCGATTTGTAAGATTGTGGGAAATTGATCGTGCTGCAAAGAATTTGTAGCGTTGGTTTTGTTATTTACTTAAGTTAAAATCTTCATTAAACATTTATTAATTTTTTCAAGCGATTCGATGTTTTTGTTTTTGGTGTCATGATATCATGCTTATTATCTTTGAAGATATTCAATTCAATCGGACAACGCATTATCGAAGCGGTAAAGAAACTAAAATTTAATGAAAAATAATTACAAGAAATTCATCTTTTTGATTTTAAAACGATTTGGTGACTGAGGCCATTTATAATATGAATTGGTACGAAGCGGATGTTAAATTTAAAAAGGACGTTTTGATGTTTTTGTGTTTAAGTCAAAAAACGTTTATGATTAAATTCGGAATGTTCGGGGTTGTGTCATATCCTTCAATGACTGAGGTAAAATATTTATCAAAAATATTGCAACAAATTAATGAATTTAAGTGAACCTAATTTTCTTATGATTTTTTGAAATTAATAATATTGTTTTAAAAAAACACGAAAAATCGACTTCTTAAGATAACAGACTCATAAAGTTATTTAATCAGCTTCTTAAGATATCTTTATGATTATTATAAATTCATGATTTATAGAGGAAAGTGTCTATTTTCTCGTGATGAAAGCGGCTCTTGAAAATAATTATTCGTTTTTGAGATATAAATCATTAAATTCAACGTGAACGTTTATGGCTATCTCAAGTTAATTAAAAATCACCGAAAATCGAATTCTTGAGATATTTTAATGAAACATTCAAAATTTATAGAGGCAAGTGTCTATTTTATCATGGTAAGAACCAAATTAGAAAATATTCATTTTGAGATAAAGATTATTTAAGTTAATCTAATTTTTTATGATTTTTTTAAATTAATAATCTTGGTTTAAAAAAACCACGAAAAATCGACTTCTTAAGATATCGTAATGAATTAGTCATGATTGATAGAGGAAAGTGTATTTTCTCGTGATGAAAGCGGATCTTGAAAATATTTATTCGTTTTTGAGATATAAATCATTAAATTCAACGTGAACATTTAGGGCTATCTTAAGTTAATTAAAAATTACCAAAAATCGAATTCTTGAGATATTTCAATAAAACATTCAAAATTTATAGAGGCAAGAGTCAATTTTGTCATGGTGACAACCAATTTAGAAAATCTTTATTCGTTTTTGAGATACACTTTGGAGTTCCAAACCAACTAAATTTTATCGAAAATTTCCTTAAACACAGTTTCAAATATATTTATTATCTCACATCGTATTTATATATAAACTTATGGAACATACTATTATTAACAAAAGAATGTTTTAACAATAATCCAAATTCTTGTTATTTATATTTGGGATACTACATTCCGCTTAAACTCCAACCATATCTAGAAGGATTTTTGGTTGCCCGCGAAATGTTCTTCTTACTTTCAGTTAGGAATTTGCTCGTTGGACTGATAACTTTGACAGCTTACTTATTTGAATTGATTGTAATTCGTTTAAAACATCACTTTGTTGTTAAATCAAATTAAATTTGAATTTGGGGATAATAAAACCGAAGAATTTCGGCGAGTTATGATGTACCATCGAGATATATTTGGATTGTTTGGATCGATTTGTAAGATTGTGGGAAATTGATCGTGGTGCAAAGAATTTGTAGCGTTGGTTTTGTTATTTACTTAAGTTAAAATCTTCATTAAACATTTATTAATTTTTTCAAGCGATTCGATGTTTTTGTTTTTGGTGTCATGATATCATGCTTATTATCTTTGAAGATATTCAATTCAATCGGACAACGCATTATCGAAGCGGTAAAGAAACTAAAATTTAATGAAAAATAATTACAAGAAATTCATCTTTTTGATTTTAAAACGATTTGGTGACTGAGGCCATTTATAATATGAATTGGTACGAAGCGGATGTTAAATTTAAAAAGGACGTTTTGATGTTTTTGTGTTTAAGTCAAAAAACGTTTATGATTAAATTCGGAATGTTCGGGGTTGTGTCATATTCTTCAACGACTGAGGTAAAATATATATCAAAAATATTACAACAAATTAATGAATTTAAGTGAACCTAATTTTCTTATGATCTTTTGAAATTAATAATCTTGTTTTAAAAAAACGCGAAAAATCGACTTCTTAAGATATCTTTATGATTATTATAAATTCATGATTTATAGAGGAAAGTGTCTATTTTCTCGTGATGAAAGCGGATCTTGAAAATAATTATTCGTTTTTGAGATATAAATCATTAAATTCAACGTGAACGTTTATGGCTATCTCAAGTTAATTAAAAATCACCGAAAATCGAATTCTTGAGATATTTTAATGAAACATTCAAAATTTATAGAGGCTAGTGTCTATTTTGTAAAGATGAGAACCAAATTAGAAAATCTTTATTCGTTTTTGAGATAAAGATTATTTAAGTTAATCTAATTTTTTATGATTTTTTGAAATTAATAATCTTATTTTAAAAAACCACGAAAAATCGACTTCTTAAGATATCTTAATGAATTATTTATGATTTATAGAGGAATGTGTCCATTTTCTCGTGATGAAAGTGGATCTTGAAAATATTTATTCGTTTTTGAGATATAAATCATTAAATTCAACGGGAACATTTAGGGCTATCTCAAGTTAATTAAAAATCACCAAAAATCGAATTCTTGAGATATTTTAATGAAACATTCAAAATTTACAAAGGCAAGAGTCAATTTTGTCATGGTGAGAACCGAATTAGAAAAATTTTATTCGTTTTTGAGATAAAGATTATTTAAGTTAACCTAATTTTTATGATTTTTTGAAATTGATAATCTTGTTTTAAAAAACCACGAAAAATCGACTTCTTATGATATCGTAATGAATTATTCATGATTTATAGAGGAAAGTGTCTATTTTCTCGTAATGAAAGCGGATCTTGATAATATTTATTCGTTTTTGAGATATAAATCATTAAATTAAACGTAAACATTTATGCCTGTCTCAAGTTAATTAAAAATCACCAAAAATCGAATTCTTGAAATATTTTAATGAAACATTTAAAATTTACAGAGGCAAGAGTCAATTTTGTCATGGTGAGAACGAAATTAGAAAATCTTTACTCATTTCTGAGATAAAGATTATTTAAGTTAATCTAATTTTTATGATTTTTTGAAATTAATAATCTTATTTTAAAAAACCACGAAAAATCGACTTGTTAAGATATCTTAATAAATTATTTATGATTTATAGAGGAAAGTGTTTATTTTCTCGTGATGGAAGCGGCTCTTGAAAATAATTATTCGTTTTTGAGATATAAATCATTAAATTCAACGTGAACGTTTATGGCTATCTCAAGTTAATTAAAAATCACCGAAAATCGAATTCTTGAGATATTTTAATGAAACATTTAAAATTTACAGAGGCAAGAGTCAATTTTGTCATGGTGAGAACGAAATTAGAAAATCTTTACTCATTTTTGAGATAATGATTATTTAAGTTAATCTAATTTTTTATGATTTTTTGAAATTAATAATCTTATTTTAAAAAACCACGAAAAATCGACTTCTTAAGATATCTTAATGAATTATTTATGTTTTATAGAGGAAAGTGTCTATTTTCTCGTGATGAAAGCGGCTCTTGAAAATAATTATTCGTTTTTGAAATATAAATCATTAAATTCAACGTGAACGTTTATGGCTATCTCAAGTTAATTAAAAATCACCAAAAATCGAATTCTTGAGATATTTGAATGAAACATTCAAAATTTACAGAGGCAAGACTCAATTTTGTCATGGTGAGAACCGAATTAGAAAAATTTTATTCGTTTTTGAGATAAAGATTATTTAAGTTAACCTAATTTTTATGATTTTTTGAAGTTGATAATCTTGTTTTAAAAAACTACGAAAAATCGACTTCTTAAGATATCGTTATGAATTATTCATGATTTATAGAGGAAAGTGTCTATTTTCTCGTGATGAAAGCGGATCTTGACAATATTTATTCGTTTTTGAGATATAAATCATTAAATTCAACGTGAACGTTTATGGCTATCTCAAGTTAATGAAAAATCACCGAAAATCGAATTCTTGAGATATTTTAATGAAACATTCAAAATTTATAGAGGCAAGTGTCTATTTTGTAAAGATGAGAACCAAATTAGAAAATCTTTATTCGTTTTTGAGATAAAGATTATTTAAGTTAATCTAATTTTTTATGATTTTTTGAAATTAATAATCTTATTTTAAAAAACCACGAAAAATCGACTTCTTAAGATATCTTAATGAATTATATATGATTTATAGAGGAATGTGTCCATTTTCTCGTGATGAAAGTGGATCTTGAAAATATTTATTCGTTTTTGAGATATAAATCATTAAATTCAACGGGAACATTTAGGGCTATCTCAAGTTAATTAAAAATCACCAAAAATCGAATTCTTGAGATATTTTAATGAAACATTCAAAATTTACAAAGGCAAGAGTCAATTTTGTCATGGTGAGAACCGAATTAGAAAAATTTTATTCGTTTTTGAGATAAAGATTATTTAAGTTAACCTAATTTTTATGATTTTTTGAAATTGATAATCTTGTTTTAAAAAACCACGAAAAATCGACTTCTTATGATATCGTAATGAATTATTCATGATTTATAGAGGAAAGTGTCTATTTTCTCGTAATGAAAGCGGATCTTGATAATATTTATTCGTTTTTGAGATATAAATCATTAAATTAAACGTAAACATTTATGCCTGTCTCAAGTTAATTAAAAATCACCAAAAATCGAATTCTTGAAATATTTTAATGAAACATTTAAAATTTACAGAGGCAAGAGTCAATTTTGTCATGGTGAGAACGAAATTAGAAAATCTTTACTCATTTCTGAGATAAAGATTATTTAAGTTAATCTAATTTTTATGATTTTTTGAAATTAATAATCTTATTTTAAAAAACCACGAAAAATCGACTTGTTAAGATATCTTAATAAATTATTTATGATTTATAGAGGAAAGTGTTTATTTTCTCGTGATGGAAGCGGCTCTTGAAAATAATTATTCGTTTTTGAGATATAAATCATTAAATTCAACGTGAACGTTTATGGCTATCTCAAGTTAATTAAAAATCACCGAAAATCGAATTCTTGAGATATTTTAATGAAACATTTAAAATTTACAGAGGCAAGAGTCAATTTTGTCATGGTGAGAACGAAATTAGAAAATCTTTACTCATTTTTGAGATAATGATTATTTAAGTTAATCTAATTTTTTATGATTTTTTGAAATTAATAATCTTATTTTAAAAAACCACGAAAAATCGACTTCTTAAGATATCTTAATGAATTATTTATGTTTTATAGAGGAAAGTGTCTATTTTCTCGTGATGAAAGCGGCTCTTGAAAATAATTATTCGTTTTTGAAATATAAATCATTAAATTCAACGTGAACGTTTATGGCTATCTCAAGTTAATTAAAAATCACCAAAAATCGAATTCTTGAGATATTTGAATGAAACATTCAAAATTTACAGAGGCAAGACTCAATTTTGTCATGGTGAGAACCGAATTAGAAAAATTTTATTCGTTTTTGAGATAAAGATTATTTAAGTTAACCTAATTTTTATGATTTTTTGAAGTTGATAATCTTGTTTTAAAAAACTACGAAAAATCGACTTCTTAAGATATCGTTATGAATTATTCATGATTTATAGAGGAAAGTGTCTATTTTCTCGTGATGAAAGCGGATCTTGACAATATTTATTCGTTTTTGAGATATAAATCATTAAATTCAACGTGAACGTTTATGGCTATCTCAAGTTAATGAAAAATCACCGAAAATCGAATTCTTGAGATATTTTAATGAAACATTCAAAATTTATAGAGGCAAGTGTCTATTTTGTAAAGATGAGAACCAAATTAGAAAATCTTTATTCGTTTTTGAGATAAAGATTATTTAAGTTAATCTAATTTTTTATGATTTTTTGAAATTAATAATCTTATTTTAAAAAACCACGAAAAATCGACTTCTTAAGATATCTTAATGAATTATATATGATTTATAGAGGAATGTGTCCATTTTCTCGTGATGAAAGTGGATCTTGAAAATATTTATTCGTTTTTGAGATATAAATCATTAAATTCAACGGGAACATTTAGGGCTATCTCAAGTTAATTAAAAATCACCAAAAATCGAATTCTTGAGATATTTTAATGAAACATTCAAAATTTACAAAGGCAAGAGTCAATTTTGTCATGGTGAGAACCGAATTAGAAAAATTTTATTCGTTTTTGAGATAAAGATTATTTAAGTTAACCTAATTTTTATGATTTTTTGAAATTGATAATCTTGTTTTAAAAAACCACGAAAAATCGACTTCTTATGATATCGTAATGAATTATTCATGATTTATAGAGGAAAGTGTCTATTTTCTCGTAATGAAAGCGGATCTTGATAATATTTATTCGTTTTTGAGATATAAATCATTAAATTAAACGTAAACATTTATGCCTGTCTCAAGTTAATTAAAAATCACCAAAAATCGAATTCTTGAAATATTTTAATGAAACATTTAAAATTTACAGAGGCAAGAGTCAATTTTGTCATGGTGAGAACGAAATTAGAAAATCTTTACTCATTTCTGAGATAAAGATTATTTAAGTTAATCTAATTTTTATGATTTTTTGATATTAATAATCTTATTTTAAAAAACCACGAAAAATCGACTTCTTAAGATATCTTAATGAATTATTTATGTTTTATAGAGGAAAGTGTCTATTTTCTCGTAATGAAAGCGGATCTTGATAATATTTATTCGTTTTTGAGATATAAATCATTAAATTAAACGTAAACATTTATGCCTGTCTCAAGTTAATTAAAAATCACCAAAAATCGAATTCTTGAAATATTTTAATGAAACATTTAAAATTTACAGAGGCAAGAGTCAATTTTGTCATGGTGAGAACGAAATTAGAAAATCTTTACTCATTTTTGAGATAATGATTATTTAAGTTAATCTAATTTTTTATGATTTTTTGAAATTAATAATCTTGCTTAAAAAAAACACGAAAAATCGACTTCTTAAGATATCTTAATGAATTATTTATGTTTTATAGAGGAAAGTGTCTATTTTCTCGTGATGAAAGCGGCTCTTGAAAATAATTATTCGTTTTTGAAATATAAATCATTAAATTAAACGTAAACATTTATGGCTATGTCAAGTTAATTAAAAATCACCAAAAATCGAATTCTTGAGATATTTGAATGAAACATTCAAAATTTACAGAGGCAAGAGTCAATTTTGTCATGGTGAGAACCGAATTAGAAAAATTTTATTCGTTTTTGAGATAAAGATTATTTAAGTTAACCTAATTTTTATGATTTTTTGAAGTTGATAATCTTATTTTAAAAAAACTACGAAAAATCGACTTCTTAAGATATCGTTATGAATTATTCATGATTTATAGAGGAAAGTGTCTATTTTCTCGTGATGAAAGCGGATCTTGACAATATTTATTCGTTTTTGAGATATAAATCATTAAATTAAACGTAAACATTTATGGCTATCTCAAGTTAATTAAAAATCACCAAAAATCGAATTCTTGAGATATTTTAATGAAACATTCAAAATTTATAGAGGCAAGTGTCTATTTTGTCATGGTGAGAACCAAATTAGAAAATCTTTATTCGTTTTTGAGACAAAGGTTATTTAAGCTAACCTAATTTTTTATGATTTTTTGAAATTAATAATCTTGCTTAAAAAAACCACGAAAAATCGACTTCTTAAGATATCTTAATAAATTATTCATGATTTATAGAGGAAAGTGTCTGTTTTCCCGTGATGAAAGCGGATCTTGAAAATGTTTATTCGTTTTTGAGATATAAATCATTAAATTCAACGTAAACATTTATGGCTATCTCAAGTTAATTAAAAATCACCAAGAATCGAATTCTTGAGATATTTTAATGAAACATTCAAAATTTATAGAGGCAAGAGTCAATTTTGTCATGGTGAGAATCGAATTAGAAAAATTTTATTCGTTTTTGAGATAGATTATTTAAGTTAACCTAATTTTTTTGATTTTTTGTAATTAATAATCTTATTTTAAAAAACCATGAAAAATCGATTTTTTCAGATACCTTAATGAATTATTTATGATTTATAGAGGAAAGTGTCTATTTTCTCATGATGAAAGCGGATCTTGAAAATAATTATTCGTTTTTGAGATATAAATCATTAAATTCAACGTGAACATTTATGGTTATCTCAAGTTAATTAAAAATCACCAAAAATCGAATAATAGAGTCTTAGGGAGTTTTAGGGTTTGAAACCAAACTGGTAAAAAGGGATCTTTGCGTATTTCAGGATTCGTTTTTTATGATGTTTTCAAGGATTTTACCTAATACTGGAAGGAGTGTTATTGGTCTATAGCTTTTAGTTTGATGATGGTCAGAGTTAGGCTTAGAAATCGGAATAATGGTACCGCTTTTCCATATGTTTGGAAATTGTCGTGATTTTAGATAGTAATTCATGGATTTTTGTATGAATTGGTGAATGGTGTGATTGAGGTTTCTTAGGAGATATTTTGTGACTAGATCTTTTCGCGGTGCTCAGTATTTTTCCTTTGCTGATGTATTCCATGTATTCGTCTTCGTCTATATTCGTGTATTCGTCATTATTTTGATTTGTGTAATTCTCGTACCATTTCTCCACCAATTAATGGTGGATTAATGTTGTTTGTGTCAAATAAGACATTCTCGGTTGGGCTAAACTCGTTATAGAAATGTTTTGCTAATACTAAGCATTTTTCACTCATAATTTAACCTTTATAAAAGACACTTTAATTCAATTGATAAATTTATACGAATTTATACAAACAATTATTCGATAACGAAACTATCATCAATAACGTTCAAAAAATTAATGGAACGAGATAAATCTTATTTCCAAAATTAGAAGAAACGCCATATTCAACGTTACCAAGCCTCAACCTATCTTTACACATCAAAAACATCGGATATACGAAGTCCACACATTAAAATTAAAGATAATGATCCACGAATTTCAACATTGAAAATCGGAAGACTTTCTTCCGATTTCTTTTCTTCTTTGAAAAGATTTCATTATTTATTTGATTTATAAGATGATTAAAAATTGAAGATTATCAATCCAGATATTATTCAACTATGGAATCTAATCGAATGGGGGAGGAGTTTTTTAAAAACAATTTTTCATAACGTCGATAGAAAACTCAGGAAGATGAAAATTTCCATTTTATTATGTCTGGTTAGTTTTATTTATTATGTTTTGTTCTGTTGATAACACACGCCACGCGAATTCTATTCAATTCCTTTGTTAAATAGATTTAACTACTCAAACATCGTTAAAAACGCGGTTATAAAAGCGAGTTAAATTTGTTGTAAGTGGTTAGTTCAGTTTTTGGTTTTATAACAGAAACCACAATGGAAAATAAAATTGATTTTGAAACGATTGTTTCATACGAAGAATGTGAAAAAGTCATAAAAAATTATGGAGGGGACCAATCAAAACTCGAAAATTACCAATTAATCCCTTTAAATACCAAACTTGGATTTTTGGGGGAATATTTCAAATTAAAAATTCAATATTCCGACGAAAAAGGTAAAAAAGAAAACCAATTTTTTGTAAAAACTCTCGCTTTGGCCGAATCACAACGAAAATTCTCACTCGATAATGGAGCCGTCACAAAAGAAGAAGGGTTTTATTCAAAATTACTCAAATCCTGCCTCGATAACGGAATTAAAATCATTCAAGATTGCGTCCCGAAATGTTATCTAATCCAAACTTTGAATAAATTCATCCTTGAAGATTTATCGATTCAAAATTACGAAGTTTTAGATTCTCGCCAATGCTTAACTCTTCAACATATTGAAATCGCCCTAAAAAACATCGCAAAATTCCACGCTTCAAGTTATATTTTAGAAGAATTTTTATCGAAGAAAACCGGAAAATCTTATCGGATTTCAAACGAATTTTCTGAATTTCTTAATGAAGCGATTTACACCGAAAAGGATATAACGAAAGATTTTATGAAAGCGATAAAAACGGGGATTAATACTCAAGTTGATTTGTGCAAAAATATTTTAAAGGGTGATTTCGACGCGGAGAATTTTAAAAAAACCATTTACAAAATAATCGATAAATATCCAATTTATGTAAGAACATCCGTTAAATACCGAAACGTTCTTTGTCACGGAGATTTATGGGCGACCAATATCATGTTTAAACACGAAAATGATATTCCGGTTGGATTTAAAATGGTCGATTTTCAAATGTATCGATATAATCCGCCTTCAACGGATGTGATAACGTTTTTGTATTTTACGACTAATCGGAAATTTCGGGATGATTATTTAAGTTATTGTTTCGATTTTTATTATGATCGCTTAAAAGATTTTTTAAAACAATACGATTTGGATGTTGAAACAATATTTTCTAAGGACGATTTTAATGAAAGTATTAAGTATTATAAAAAATTTGCTGTTTGTCAAGCGAGTACATACGGGCATTTAACCATGATTGACCGAAAATTGTTATCTGATATATTATCTAATTCGGATACTGTTGGGGAGATTATGCTAAAAACTCGGAGTGTTGTTATGGAGAAAATGTTTAAGGGAGATCCGGTTTACAAAGAAAAACTTTATGAGTTGTTTTTAGATTTAGTTGATATTGTATTATAAAAATAATAATAAATTAATTAAAATTAAATATAGGTATTTATTATTTAAGTATTAATTGAATGATTCTAAAAAATCAGTTAATTTGATTCTGTTTAAAAATAAATATCTATTTTAATAATTTTAATCTAATATTAATAAAAATAATTTTTTGCAATAAAAATAAAAACGTAAACATGTTGTTTATAACTGCAAAATGTTATTTTTGGGAAGCAATCGAAAGAATGTTTAAAAATATAACATATCTTAATAATTCCTTTGTTAAATAGATTTAACTACTCAAACATCGTTAAAAACGCGGTTATAAAAGCGAGTTAAATTTGTTGTAAGTGGTTAGTTCAGTTTTTGGTTTTATAACAGAAATCACAATGGAAAAAAAAATTGATTTTGAAACGATTGTTTCATACGAAGAATGTGAAAAAGTCTTAAAAAATTATGGAGGGGACCAATCAAAACTCGAAAAATACCAATTAATCCCTTTGAATACTAAACTTGGATTTTTGGGGGAATATTTCAAATTAAAAATTCATTATTCCGACGAAAAAGGTAAAAAAGAAAACCAATTTTTCGTAAAAACTCTCGTTTTGGCCGAATCACAACGAAAATTCTCACTCGATAATGGAGCCGTCACAAAAGAAGAAGGGTTTTATTCAAAATTACTCAAATCCTGCCTCGATAACGGAATTAAAATCATTCAAGATTGCGTCCCGAAATGTTATCTAATCCAAACTTTGAATAAATTCATCCTTGAAGATTTATCGATTCAAAATTACGAAGTTTTAGATTCTCGCCAATGCTTAACTCTTCAACATATTGAAATCGCCCTAAAAAACATCGCAAAATTCCACGCTTCAAGTTATATTTTAGAAGAATCTTTATCGAAGAAAACCGGAAAATCTTATCGGATTTCAAACGAATTTTCTGAATTTCTTAATGAAGCGATTTACACCGAAAAGGATATAACGAAAGATTTTATGAAAGCGATAAAAACGGGGATTAATACTCAAGTTGATTTGTGCAAAAATATTTTAAAGAGTGATTTCGACGCGGAGAATTTTAAAAAAACCATTTACAAAATAATCGATAAATATCCAATTTATGTAAGAACATCCGTTAAATATCGAAACGTTCTTTGTCACGGAGATTTATGGGCGACCAATATCATGTTTAAACACGAAAATGATATTCCGGTTGGATTTAAAATGGTCGATTTTCAAATGTATCGATATAATCCGCCTTCAACGGATGTGATAACGTTTTTGTATTTTACGACTAATCGGAAATTTCGGGATGATTATTTAAGTTATTGTTTTGATTTTTATTATGATCGCTTAAAAGATTTTTTAAAACAATACGATTTGGATGTTGAAACAATATTTTCTAAGGACGATTTTAATGAAAGTATTAAATATTATAAAAAATTTGCTGTTTGTCAAGCGAGTACATACGGGCATTTAACCATGATTGACCGAAAATTGTTATCTGATATATTATCTAATTCGGATACTGTTGGGGAGATGATGTTGAAAACTCGGAGTGTTGTTATGGAGAAAATGTTTAAGCAGGATCCGGTTTACAAAGAAAAACTTTATGAGTTATTTTTAGATTTAGTTGATATTGTATAGAAATAAATAATTTTTTTAAATTAAAATTAAAAATAAAAACGTAAACATGTTGTTTATAACGATGTAAAATGTTATCTTTATGAAGCAACAGTTTCTGCTTCATAAGAATGTTTTTAAGTATAACATATCTTAAGAATGAAATTAAAATAGATTTAGGAAAACTCTCCCATTATTATCTTTGATTAATTATCTTAATTTGTATTAAGATTTCTCTAAACTATATCTTCTTATCTTATAAAGAATCTGATTATCAGTTAGCGTATGATTGAAAAACTTTGATACTTGCACGGATCATAAACCTAAATTGGTTTAAAATTATAACAAACCAAGCATTCAATACACAAGAATTGACAATTACTTGATTATTAGTCAATATGGGTACTCTGGGAGCGCAAGCATCAACTACATACAAAATTGATTGTTGATTGGTTGTATCTGTAATTGTTGATGGTTTTATCTGGATAAAAGTTATCATCTTCAATTAATTTTTCAATTTTAGCCATGTGCCATTTAGCCTTTTTTCTCAACTCAGTCCTTTCGTCTGTTGCAAATGTTGAACTGAAACTTAATACTGCTTCCAGAAGACTTGGTACTGCTTCTGGATGACTTAATATTGCTAGCGAAAGACTTGCAATGCTTCCAGAAGATTTGATACTGCGTCTAGGAAACTTGAAATATTTCCAGAAGTGTTAATACTGCTTCTAGAGGACTTGAAATGATACTAGGATACTTGATACTGCTTCTAGCAGACTTTATATTGCTTTCAGAGGACCTGGATTGCTTTCAGAAAGCTTGATACTGCTTCTAGATAACTTAATACTGCTTCTAAAAAACTTGGTAATACTAACGGAGGACTTGCAGTACTTCCAGAAGACTAGATACTGCATACCAAGTTTTCTAGAAGACCTGGAATGCTTCTAGAAAACTTAGTATTACTAACGGAGGACTTGCAATACTTCCAGAAGACATTATACTTCTTCTAGATGACGTAATACAGCTTCGAGAAAACTTGATATTGCTTCGGAAGACTTGCAATGCTTCTAGAAGATTTGTTGTCACATCTAGAAGACTTGAAATTCTTCCAGAAGTCTTGATAATGCTTTCAGAACCCCTGGGGTGCTTTTAGAAGGCTTGATACTGCTTTTAGATAACTTAATATTGCTTCTAGAAAACATGATATTGCTTGCGGAAAACTTGCAATGCTTCCAGAAGAATTGATACTGCATCTAGAAGCCTTGAAATGCTTCCAGATGAGTTGATACTGCTTCAAGAAGACCTAAAATGCTTCTAGGAGACTTAATACAGCTTGCAGAAAACCTGAAATGCTTTCAAAAAACTTGATACATTTAATCTGCTTCCAAAAGACTCGATCTGCTGCCAGAAGACTTGATACTGCTTCTAGATGACTTAATATTATTTCTAGAAAACTTGATGTTGGTTGCAGAAGATTTGCAATACTTCTAGAAGACCTGAAATGTTTCTAGGATACTTGATACTGCTTTCAGAAAGTTTGATACTGATTCTAAAAGACTTGATCTGCTTCCATAAGACTTGATACTGCATCTAGAAGACTGGAAATGTTTCCAGAAGGGTTGATTCTGTTTCTAGAAGACCTGAAATGCTTCTAGGAAACTTTATACTGCTTCTAGCAGATTTGATATTGTTTCCAGGAGACTTGATACTGCTTTGAAAAGAACTGGAATGCTTTCAGAATACTTGATACTGCCTCTAAAAGACTTAATTTGCTTTTAGAAGACTTGATACTGCTTCTAGAAGAGTTGATACTGCATCTAGAAGGCTTGAAATGTTTCTAAAAGACTTGATACTGCTTCTAGTAGGCTTGATATTGCTTGCAGAAGACCTGGTATGCTTTCAGAAGGTTTAATACTGCTTCCAAAAGACTTGATACTGCTTCTAGACGACTTAATACTGCTGCTAGAAAACTTGATATTGCTAACGGAAGACTTGCAATGCTTCCAAGAGACTTGATATTGCTTCTAGATGACTTAATACTATTTCTAGAAAACTTGATATAGGTTGCAGAAAATTTGCAATACTTCCAGAAGACCTGAAATGTTTCTAGGATACTTGATACTGCTTTCAGAAAGCATAATACTGATTCTAAAAGACTTGATCTGCTTCCATAAGACTTGATACTGCATCTAGAAGACTGGAAATGTTTCCAGAAGAGTTGATACAGCTTTCAAAAGAACTGGAATGCGTTCAGAATGCTTGATACTGCTTCTAAAAGACTTAATTTGCTTCTAGAAGACTTAATACTGCTTCTAGATGACTTAACGCTGCTTCCAGAAGAGTTGATATTGCTTGCGAAAAGTTTGCAATGCTTAACAGAAGAGTTGATACTGCTTCTAAATGACTTAATACTGTTTCTAGAAAACTTGATATTGCTTGCGGAATTTTGTGAAAATTTGCAATACTTTTAGAAGGCTTGATACTGATTCCAAAAGACTTGATCTGCTTCCATGAGACTTGATACTGCATCTAGAAAACTTGAAATGTTTCCAGAAGCGTTGATACTGATTCTAGAAGACCTGAAATGCTTCTAGGAGACTTGATACTGATTCTAAAAGACTTGATCTCCTTCCATAAGACTTGATACTGCATCTAGAAGACTTGAAATGTTTCCAGAAGAGTTGATACTGCTTCTAGAAGACCTAAAATGCTTCTAGGAGACTTGATACTGATTCTAGAAGACCTGAAATGCTTCTAGGAGACTTTATACTGCCTCTAGAAGACTTGATACTGCTTCTAGATGACTTAATGCTGCTTCTAGAAAACATGATATTGCTTGCGAAAGATTTGCAATACTTCCAGAAGAGTTGATATTGCATCTAGAAGACTTGAAATGCTTCCAGAAGAGTTGATACTGCTTCTAAATGACTTAATACTGTTTCTAGAAAGCTTGATATTGCTTGCGGAATTTTGTGAAAATTTTTAATACTTTCAGAAGGCTTGATACTGATTCTAAAAGACTTGATCTCCTTCCATGAGACTTGATACTGCTTCTAGAAATCTAGAAATGTTTCCATAAGCGTTGATACTGCTTCTAGATGACCTGAAACGCTTCTGGATACTTGATACTGCTTCTAGATGACCTAATACTGTTTCTAGAACACTGGATATTGCTCGTAGAGAGAACTTGATACTGGATCTAAAAGACTTGAAATGGTTCCAGAAGCGTTGATGCTGCTTCTAGAAGACCTGAAATGCTTCTAGAGTACTTGATACTACTTCTAGTAGACTTGAAGAAAACTTGGAATGGCTTTCAGGCGGCTTGATACTGTTTCTAGAAGACTTGATACTGCTTCTAGATGACTTAATACTACTTCTAGAAAACTTGATATTGCTAGCGGAAGACTTGCAATGTTTCCAAAAGACTTGTTATAAAGATGTGTTTGAGGTGTTATAATAATAACAATAATAATGACTTTATTTCATCATAGACACAATAAAAACATTTACAAAAACTAGATGAACTAAAATTAAAATGCAAAAGAAGCAAAAGAAAAGATAATATAGTATGAAGATGATGAAAAAAGCGAAGTTCAAAACTTAAAAGTTCTCCTCAAACTTAACCTGATAAATAATAAAGAAAAATGTATTGCAGTGAATCCAAACCGACGGAGACTTACAACTAAAGAAGGTTTCGATCAGATAAGAGCTGTAAATAGAAAAAAGCAGTGGATAATGTAGACCACTGGGAAATCCCAGTTACTAACTGAAGCAAAGGTGATAATACATTATGTAGATGCACATTTGCGACCTGACAAATAACTTCGAATAAGAGAGACAGCAGAATCCGCTAAGCCAGACCGACGAAATACTGATACCAGCAGCTCATATCATATTTACTAAAATCCAGGAAAATCAGAACGATAAGTAATCCATCATCCGCAGCTCTCATAATATCATCAGTAATTGCCGAAAGTGCAATAACACAACTAAACCCTTGCCTGAATTATATTGAACATGTTCAACAAGTTGAGACTACAATACCTTTTCGAATTGCTGAGACATTGGAGATAAGATGCTAACTGGACGCGCATTACCAAATAATTTCGGATCATTGATTTTAGGAATCGGCTGCACAGCTGCAATTTTATAGCAGGAAGGAAAGAGAGATTGAGAAGTTGAAGTGTTAGTCAAATGAATAATGAATTTCAGTAAAAACGGGCACGATACTTTAAGAATTTGTAAGGAAATACTATCGAAACCCACCGCATCAGACAAAGGCTCATATAAGCATTACTGGTTTTTTAGAAGCACTATAAAATCTCCTAGAAGCATTTCAGGTTTTGTAGAAGCAGTATCAAGTTTTCTAGAAGCATTTTAAGTTGTCCAATGTGAAGTCTTCTAAAAGTATTTCAAATCTTCTAGAAGCAATATCAAACCTTTTGCAAGTATTTTAACCTGCCAGAGGCAATATCAAGTCTTTGGGAAGCGTAACAAATGTTCCAAAAGAAACATCAAGTCTTCTAGGAGTATTTCAAATCTTATAGAAGCAGTGTCAAGTCTTCTGGAAGCATTGTAAGTCTTTTATAAGTAGTATCAAGTCTTCCGGAAGCAGTATCAAATCTTCAAGAAGCATTTTAAGTTGTCCAAAGACAATGTGAAGTCTTCTAAAAGCATTTCAAATCTTCTAGAAGCAGTATCAAACCTTTTCTAAGCATTTTAAGTCTGTCAAGTCATAGGTAATATCAAGTCTTTTGGAAGCGTATCAAATGTTCCAGAGGAAACATCAAGTCTTCTATGAGTATTTCAAATCTTCTAGAAGCAGTGTCAAGTCTTCCGGAAAGGTCTTTTGGAAGCTGTATCAAGTCTTCTAGAAGCAGTATCAAGCCTTTTAGAAGCATTTTAAGTTGTCCAAAGACAATGTGAAGTCTTCTAAAAGTATTTCAAATCTTCCAGAAGCAGTATCAAACCTTTTGTAAGCATTTTAAGTCTGCCAGAGGCAATATCAAGTCTTTTGGAAGCGTATTAAATGTTCCAGAGAAAACATCAAGTCTTCTAGGAGCATTTCAAATCTTCTAGAAGCAGTGTCAAGTCTTTTTGGAAGCAGTATCAAGTATTCTAGAAGGAGTATCAAGTCTTCTAGAAGCACTATCAGGTCTGCTAAAAGCACTATCAGGTCTTCTAGAAGCAGTATCAAGTCTTCTAGAAGCATTTTAAGTTGTCCAAAGACAATGTGAAGTATCCTAAAAGCATTTCAAATCTTCTAGAAGCAGTATCAAACCTTTTGAAAGTATTTTAAGTCTGCTAGAATCAATATCAGTCTTCTAGAAGCAGTATCAAACCTTTTGTAAGTATTTTAAGTCTGCCAGGATCAATATCAGTCTTCTAGAAGTATTTCGAGTCTTTTTACAGGTTTTTATGTTTTTAAAACTTTACTTAAAACCATAAAATGACGTTAACTGAACCTAGGAACTCACACCTCAAAAATGATTTAGATTAATTATCGCCTTTTCGAGATTTAAAGAATAAACGACTTTTTTTGCTAGCTTTGAGGTCCTTTAGCGACGAAACAAAGTAACTTTGGATATAGATAAGTAAACTTTAAATCGACCTATTTTGAGACAAGAAATCTGTGGTCCTCCGTTATACACGCATTTTAGAGACACCTGTATATTAGATAAACGAGAAATTGTATAATTATGCTGAACAATTAATTTTTTGAGAACTAAAACGTATTTATATATCCGGCCGGATACCGGATAGTTGCTGAATATCCGGAAATTAAGACAGGTCGTTAAAGGCTAACAAATTTGAGATATCTGATATCTCATAAACGAGGTACTCAAAGTATCGTTTTATTCTGAAAAAAGTATGCTTTTCTTTATAATTGATAAAAATTTCATCAAGATATCTTAAGAATTCGATTTTCTGCGATTTTTCAAAAATTGTTAAGTTTATGAAATACTAAAAATTTAAGTTGAGTTCTCAAAACGAAGCGACATACTTAAGTATAAATCAAGAAAAATTTCGTTAAGATATATTGTATATTCCTATATCTTTGATCCGGAAGCTACCGGACCCCCTGTATATGACATAAAACTTATGTTGAAACTGATAGTTACACATAATGGCTGAAAAGATATGCCAGATAACCGGATATCCGGCTGAAATTAATGCTGAAATATTATTAAAATATACTTCTGCATATCTAGTGGCGTGAATGTAGGATGCGCAAATTAAAGATATCTTAAATATTTGGGGTTCTTTTGTACTACAATTAACTAAGTACTTTTGTCTTCAGATATATCTTCATAAAAATTACATTTTTGGAAATATTAGAATCATAGTAATCTGAGTAAAATTAATCCTTAAAAGATTAAGTCAAGTTGTATTAAAAAAGTTTAGCAATATTTTAAAAAATGTATTTCTATTACATCATCGTTTAAGGTATAATTAGAAAGATACACAAAATGTTTTTTAAAAAGGATAACCAAACACCTGATAAGATTAATTCCAACCTAGTTTTGCATCAGAAACGAATGGATACGCAACGTTTCTTTTTTAAGCTTCCAAAAAAAAAATAAAATTCATTTAACGGCAAAAATAAGGAGCGATAAATGTCTGTTATTCATTTCTATAAAGTTATAAACGTTCGTTATCTCGCCTCGTTATGTGTATTAACAGTCCCGATAGCAGCAGTGATCTTTTACAAAAAGTTTTACAACAAACCCAAGTAAGTGCAGTTATTCTTCGATTAGCAATTTCATTAAATCTCTGTTTAACCAGAAAAAGAAAAATGCCAAAAGAAAAATTGTTGGAGTTGGTTAAAGAAGACGTGTATACGTTGTTGGTGAAAAAAATCGGCCATACGAGTTTTGAAGTGTTAAATTTTTTTTTAACCGAATTTGAAGGAAAAATCGGATTATTGGGGGATCACATGATTTTAAATACTTCAGTAAATATTTTTATAAACGGAAGGGAAGAGTATAACGTAACATTTTTCGTTAAATTTTTACCCTATTCTTCGGAAACACAAAGAAAATTTTGCCTAGAATCCGGTGCGTTTAAAAAGGAGATTTTCGTTTACGAATTAATGGATCTTATGAAGCAATCGACGAATCTTTTAGACTGCGTTCCAAATTACTACTTTTCAAGGCACGATTACGTGATAGTAACAGAAAATATGTCCGAAAGAAATTTCAAATTAATCGATAAGATGCAAACTTTAAACTATGACGAAGTGAAAATAATCCTACAATCTTTAGCTAAATTTCACGCGAGCACGATCGTTTACGAAGAGAAACAATCCGAACAACGCGGTTTAAAATACCGATTAATCGACGAATACCAAAACGATTTTGAAGAAACTTTTTTTAACGACAAAGAAAATTTTATTAACGCAAACGGAATGAAAGCTTCATTAAAAGGAATTTTATCCGAACTCGACATTTTTGATTGCCCGAAAAAATTAAATTCCGGAAAAGATTTCAAGGAGGTCCTCGAAAACATTTTCTTCGACATTTGCAAATTAACCAAACCCAGTGAAACAATTCGAAACGTTTTATCCCACGGAGATTTATGGGCGACGAATTTCCTGGTTAAATACGACAACAACAACAAACCAATCGATTGTGTATTCGTCGATTTTCAACAAGGAAGATATTCACCACCTTCACACGATTTAATGTCATTTTTATATTTAAATACCACGAGAGAATTCCGGAAAAATAAATTATACGAAATAATCGGGAATTATTACACGATTATGGAAAAATTTCTTAAACTACACAGCATCGATATTAAGGAAATTTGGAATTTTGATGATTTCGTGTCGAGTTGTGAAAATCAAAAATTATTCGCTTTGTTGCAAACGGCGACTTATCTCCAGTTGGTTTTGGCTGATAAAGATTATCTCAAAAATGTTATGAATGACTCCAAGTTGAGTTGGACCGTTTTAAATGAAGATAGAACTCCTATGATTGTCAAAAATGTTGAGAATGAAATTTATAAAAGTCGATTAAATGAATCGGTTTTAGATCTCTTAGATTATTGTGCATATTTATAAAATAAAAGATTTTTTTAATTCTCTTTTGTAATAATAATAATAATTTAATTTATAATTATTATTCCTTTAAATTCATATCACACTCATAAGCTTATGTAATCAAAAAATGGTAATTTGAAGAAATTACGTTCAAAACTTTGATTACTAAATAAAATCGTTTCAATTTCATCGTAATATCTCAATTGATTTTTGAGATACGATTTTTTAAAGTTTATATTGACACCTATAATGATTAAATATGCAATGTTTGAATTAAAATATCACAACATCCGTACTTATAGAAAATAAGAAATTGTTTATGGGGCACAAAATCTTCATTAAATGTGCTTTAAGTTACTTTTTGTTTTAAATCTCAATTAGTTTTTGAGATACGTCAAAATTAATTACCCCAACATTTACGTTAAAGTTGGGTTGAAATCAAAAAATTATATCTTTGAAATTTGAAGAAATGGTGTTTAAAATTGTAATTATTAAGTAAATTTGTTTTAAATCACTTTTTATTTCGTTGTGGTATAACTCGTTCTTGTGATACGATTTTCCAAAAAGTTGAGTTTGACTGTTTTAAATGAAGATAGAACTCCAATGATTGTCAAAAATGTTGAGAATGAAATTTATAAAAGTAGATTAAATGAATCAGTTTTAGATCTTTTAGATTATTGTGCATATTTAGAAAATAAAAGATTTTTTTAATTCTCTTTTGTAATAATAATAATAATAATAATTTAACTTATAATTATTATTCCTTTAAATTCACATCACACTCATAAGCTTATGTAATCAAAAAATGGTAATTTGAAGAAATTACGTTCAAAACTTTGATTACTAAATAAAATCGTTTTAATTTCATTGTGATATCTCAATTGGTTTTTGAGATACGATTTTTTAAAGTTTATATTGATACCTATAACGATTAAATATGCAAAGTTTGATTTAAAATATCATAACATCGGTGCCTATAAAAAATAAGAAATTGTTTATGGCGCACAAAATCTTCATTAAATGTGCTTTAAGTTACTTTTTGTTTTAAATCTCAATTAGTTTTTGAGATACGTCAAAATTAATTACCCCAACATTTACGTTAAAGTTGGGTTGAAATCAAAAAATTACATCTTCGAAATTTGAAGAAATAGTAATCAAAATTGTGATTACTAAGCAAATTTGTTTTAAATCACTTTTTATTTCGTTGTGATATAACTCATTCTTGAAATATAATTTTCCAAAAAGTTGAGTTTGACTGTTTTAAATGAAGATAGAACTCCAATGATTGTCAAAAATGTTGAGAATGACATTTATAAAAGTAGATTAAATGAATCAGTTTTAGATCTATTAGATTATTGTGCATATTTATAAAATAAAAGATTTTTTTAAATTCTCTTTTGTAATAATAATAATAATTTAACTTATAATTATTATTCCTTTAAATTCACATCACACTCATAAGTTTATGTAATCAAAAAATGGTAATTTGAAGAAATTACGTTTAAAACTTTGATTACTAAATAAAATCGTTTCAATTTCATCGTAATATCTCAATTGATTTTTGAGATACGATTTTTTAAAGTTTATATTGACACCTATAACGATTAAATATGCAAAGTTTGATTTAAAATATCATAACATCGGTGCCTATAAAAAATAAGAAATTGTTTATGGCGCACAAAATCTTCATTAAATGTGCTTTAAGTTACTTTTTGTTTTAAATCTCAATTAGTTTTTGAGATACGTCAAAATTAATTACCCTAATATTTACGTTAAAGTTGGGTTGAAATCAAAAAATTATATCTTTGAAATTTGAAGAAATGGTGTTTTAAACATAAAATTGTAATTATTAAGTAAATTTGTTTTAAATCACTTTTTATTTCGTTGTGGTATAACTCGTTCTTGAGATACGATTTTCCAAAAATGTTGAGTTTGACTGTTTTAAATGAAGATAAAACTCTTATGATTGTCAAAAATGTTGAGAATGAAATTTATAAAAGTAGATTAAATGAATCAGTTTTAGATCTTTTAGATTATTGTGCATATTTATAAAATAAAAGATTTTTTTAATCCTCTTTTGTAATAATAATAATAATAATTTAACTTACAATTATTATTACTTTAAATTCACATCACACTCATAAGATTATGCAATCAAAAAATCGTAATTTGAGGAAATTACTTTCCAAACTTTGATTTCTAAATAAAATCGTTTCAACTTCATTGTAATATCTCAATTGATTTTTGAGATACGATTTTTTAAAGTTTATATTGACACCAATAACAATTAAATATGTAAAATTTGATTTAAAATAGCATAACATCAATGCCTATAGATAATAAGAATTTGCTTATGGTGCACAAAATCTTCATTAAATGTGCTTTAAGTTACTTGTGCTTTAATGCTTTAATGTGCTTTAAGTTGGGTTGAAAACAAAAAATTACATCTTCGAAATTTGAAGAAATGGTGTTCAAAATTGTGATTATTAAGTAAATTTGTTTTAAATCACATTTTATTTCGTTGTGATATAACTCGTTCTTGAGATACAATTTTCCAAACAGTTGAGTTTGACTGTTTTAAATGAAGATAAAACTCTTATGATTGTCAAAAATGTTGAGAATGAAATTTATAAAAGTAGATTAAATGAATCAGTTTTAGATCTTTTAGATTATTGTGTATATTTATAAAATAAAAGTATTTTTTAATTCTCTTTTGTAATAATAATAATTTAACTTACAATTATTTTTCCTTTAAATTCATATCACACTCATAAGATTATGCAATCAAAAAATCGTATTTTGAAGAAATTACGTTTAAAACAGATTACTAAATAAAATTGTTTCAATTTTATCGTGATATCTCAATTGGTTTTTGAGACACGATTTTTTAAAGTTTATATTGACACCTATAACGATTAAATATGTAAAGTTTGATTTAAAATATTATAACATCAATGCCTATAGATAATAAGAAATTGCTTTTGGTGCACAAAATCTTCATTAAACGTGCTTTAAGTTTACTTCTTGTTTCATATCTCAATTAGTTTTTGAGATACGTCAAAATTAATTACCCCAACATTTACGTTAAAGTTGAGTTGAAATCAAAAAGTTACATCTTCGAAATTTGAAGAAATGGTGTTCAAAATTGTGATTACCAAGTAAATTTGTTTTAAATCACTTTCTATTTCGTTGTGATGTAACTCGTTCTTGAGATACGATTTTTCAAAAAGTTGAGTTTGACTGTTTTAAATGAAGATAGAACTCCTATGATTGTCAAAATTGTTGAGAATGAAATTTATAAAAGTAGATTAAATGAGTCAGTTTTAGATCTATTAGATTATTGTGCATATTTATAAAATAAAAGATTTTTTTTTAATTCTCTTTCGTAATAATAATAATTTAACTTAGAATTATTATTCCGTTAAATTCACATCACACTCATAAGAGTATGCAATCAAAAAATGGTAATTTGAAGAAATTACGTTCAAAACATTGATTTCTAAATAAAATCGTTTCAGTTTCATTGTGATATCTCAATTGGTTTTTGAGATACGATTTTTTAAAGTTTATATTGACACCGATAATGATTAAATATGCAAAGTTTGATTTCAAATATCATAACATCGGTGCCTATAGAAAATAAGAAATTGTTTATGGCGCACAAAATCTTCATTAAATGTGCTTTAAGTTACTTTTTGTTTTAATATCTCAATTAGTTTTTGAGATACGTCAAAATTAATTACCCCAACATTTACGTTAAAGTTGGGTTGAAGTCAAAAAATTACATCTTCGAAATTTGAAGAAATAGTAATCAAAATTGTGATTACTAAGTAAATTTGTTTTAAATCACTTTCTATTTCGTTGTGATATAACTCGTTCTTGAGATACAATTTTCCAAAAAAGTTGAGTTTGACTGTTTTAAATGAAGATAGAACGCCTATGATTGTCGAAAATGTTGAGAATGAAATTTATAAAAGTAGATTAAATGAATCAGTTTTAGATCTATCAGATTATTGTGCATATTTATAAAATAAAAGATTTTTTTAATTCTCTTTTGTAATAATAATAATAATAATTTAACTTACAATCATTATTCCATTAAATTCACATCACATTCATAAGCTTATGTAATCAAGAAATGGTAATTTGAAGAAATTACGTTCGAAACTTTGATTACTAAATAAAATCGTTTCAATTTCATCGTAATATCTGAATTGATTTTTGAGATACGATTTTTTAAAGTTCATATTGACACCGATTATGATTAAATATGCAAAGTTTGATTTCAAATATCATAACATCGGTGCCTATAGAAAATAAGAAATTGTTTATGGCGCACAAAATCTTCATTAAATGTGCTTTAAGTTACTTCTTGTTTCATATCTCAATTAGTTTTTGAGATACGTCAAAATTAATTACCCCAACATTTACGTTAAAGTTGAGTTGAAATCAAAAAGTTACATCTTCGAAATTTGAAGAAATGGTGCTCAAAATTGTGATTACCAAGTAAATTTGTTTTAAATCACTTTGTATTTCGTTGTGATATAACTCATTCTTGAGATATAATTTTCCAAAAAGTTGAGTTTGACTGTTTTAAATGAAGATAGAACTCCTATGATTGTCAAAAATGTTGAGAATGAAATTTATAAAAGTAGATTAAATGAATCAGTTTTAGATCTTTTAGATTATTGTGCATATTTATAAAATAAAAGATTTTTTTTATTCTCTTTTGTAATAATAATAATAATAATTTAACTTATAATTATTATTCCTTTAAATTCACATCACACTCATAAGCTTATGTAATCAAAAAATGGTAATTTGAAGAAATTACGTTCGAAACTTTGACTACTAAATAAAATCGTTTCAATTTCATCGTAATATCTCAATTGATTTTTGAGATACGATTTTTTAAAGTTTATATTGACACCTATAACGATTAAATATGTAAAGTTTGATTTAAAATAGCATAACATCAATGCCTATAGATAATAAGATTTTGCTTATGGTGCACAAAATCTTCATTAACTGTGCTTTAAGTTACTTTTTGTTTTAAATCTCAATTAGTTTTTGAGATACGTCAAAATTAATTACTCCAACATTTACGTTAAAGTTGGGTTGAAATCAAAAAATTACATCTTCGAAATTTGAAGAAATAGTAATCAAAATTGTGATTACTAAGTAAATTTGTTTTAAATCACTTTTTATTTCGTTGTGATATAACTCATTCTTGAGATATAATTTTCCAAAAAGTTGAGTTTGACCGTTTTAAATGAAGATAGAACTCCAATGATTGTCAAAAATGTTGAGAATGAAATTTATAAAAGTAGATTAAATGAATCAATTTTAGATCTCTTAGATTATTGTGCATATTTATAAAATAAAAGATTTTTTTAATTCTCTTTTGTAATAATAATAATAATAATTTAACTTATAATTATTATTCCTTTAAATTCACATCACACTCATAAGTTTATGTAATCAAAAAATGGTAATTTGAAGAAATTACGTTTAAAACTTTGATTACTAAATAAAATCGTTTCAATTTCATCGTAATATCTCAATTGATTTTTGAGATACGATTTTTTAAAGTTTATATTGACACCTATAACGATTAAATATGCAAAGTTTGATTTAAAATATCATAACATCGGTGCCTATAAAAAATAAGAAATTGTTTATGGCGCACAAAATCTTCATTAAATGTGCTTTAAGTTACTTTTTGTTTTAAATCTCAATTAGTTTTTGAGATACGTCAAAATTAATTACCCCAACATTTACGTTAAAGTTGGGTTGAAATCAAAAAATTACATCTTCGAAATTTGAAGAAATAGTAATCAAAATTGTGATTACTAAGTAAATTTGTTTTAAATCACTTTTTATTTCGTTGTGATATAACTCATTCTTGAAATATAATTTTCCAAAAAGTTGAGTTTGACTGTTTTAAATGAAGATAGAACTCCAATGATTGTCAAAAATGTTGAGAATGACATTTATAAAAGTAGATTAAATGAATCAGTTTTAGATCTATTAGATTATTGTGCATATTTATAAAATAAAAGATTTTTTTAAATTCTCTTTTGTAATAATAATAATAATTTAACTTATAATTATTATTCCTTTAAATTCACATCACATTCATAAGCTTATGTAATCAAGAAATGGTAATTTGAAGAAATTACGTTCGAAACTTTGATTACTAAATAAAATCGTTTCAATTTCATCGTAATATCTGAATTTTTGACACCGATTATGATTAAATATGCAAAGTTTGATTTCAAATATCATAACATCGGTGCCTATAGAAAATAAGAAATTGTTTATGGCGCACAAAATCTTCATTAAATGTGCTTTAAGTTACTTTTTGTTTTAAATCTCAATTAGTTTTTGAGATACGTCAAAATTAATTACCCCAACATTTACGTTAAAGTTGAGTTGAAATCAAAAAGTTACATCTTCGAAATTTGAAGAAATGGTGTTCAAAATTGTGATTACCAAGTAAATTTGTTTTAAATCACTTTCTATTTCGTTGTGATGTAACTCGTTCTTGAGATGCGATTTTCCAAAAAGTTGATTTTGACTGTTTTAAATGAAGATAGAACTCCTATGATTGTTAAAAATGTTGAGAATGAAATTTATAAAAGTAGATTAAATGAATCAGTTTTAGATCTTTTAGATTATTGTGCATATTTATAAAATAAAAGATTTTTTTAATTCTCTTTTGTAATAATAATAATAATAATAATAATAACTTAACTTATAATTATTATTCCTTTAAATTCACATCACACTCATAAGTTTATGTAATCAAAAAATGGTAATTTGAAGAAATTACGTTTAAAACTTTGATTACTAAATAAAATCGTTTCAATTTCATCGTAATATCTCAATTGATTTTTGAGATACGATTTTTTAAAGTTTATATTGACACCTATAACGATTAAATATGTAAAGTTTGATTTAAAATATCATAACATCGGTGCCTATAAAAAATAAGAAATTGTTTATGGCGCACAAAATCTTCATTAAATGTGCTTTAAGTTACTTTTTGTTTTAAATCTCAATTAGTTTTTGAGATACGTCAAAATTAATTACCCTAATATTTACGTTAAAGTTGGGTTGAAATCAAAAAATTATATCTTTGAAATTTGAAGAAATGGTGTTTTAAACATAAAATTGTAATTATTAAGTAAATTTGTTTTAAATCACTTTTTATTTCGTTGTGGTATAACTCGTTCTTGAGATACGATTTTCCAAAAATGTTGAGTTTGACTGTTTTAAATGAAGATAGAACTCTTATGATTGTCAAAAATGTTGAGAATGAAATTTATAAAAGTAAATTAAATGAATTAGTTTTAGATCTTTTAGATTATTGTGCATATTTATAAATTAAAGATTTTTTTAATGCTCTCTTATAATAATAATAATTTAACTTAGAATTATTATTCCTTTAAATTCACATCACACTCATAATGTTATGCAATCAAAAAATCGTAATTTAAAGAAATTACGTTCAAAGCTTTGATTACTAAATAAAATCGTTTCAATTTCATCGTGATATCTCAATTGATTTTTGAGATACGATTTGTTAAAGTTTATATTGATACCTATAACGATTAAATATGTAAAGTTTGATTTAAAATATTATAACATCAATGCCTATAGATAATAAGAAATTGCTTTTGGCGCACAAAATCTTCATTAAACGTGCTTTAAGTTTACTTCTTGTTTCATATCTCAATTAGTTTTTGAGATACGTTAAAATTAATTACCCCAACATTTACGTTAAAGTTGAGTTGAAATCAAAAAGTTACATCTTCGAAATTTGAAGAAATGGTGTTCAAAATTGTGATTACCAAGTAAATTTGTTTTAAATCACTTTCTATTTCGTTGTGATGTAACTCGTTCTTGAGATGCGATTTTCCAAAAAGTTGATTTTGACTGTTTTAAATGAAGATAGAACTCCAATGATTGTCAAAAATGTTGAGAATGACATTTATAAAAGTAGATTAAATGAATCAGTTTTAGATCTTTTAGATTATTGTGCATATTTATAAAATAAAAGATTTTTTTAATTCTCTTTTGTAATAATAATAATAATAATAATAACTTAACTTATAATTATTATTCCTTTAAATTCACATCACACTCATAAGCTTATGTAATCAAAAAATGGTAATTTGAAGAAATTACGTTCGAAACTTTGATTACTAAATAAAATCGTTTCAATTTCATCGTAATATCTCAATTGATTTTTGAGATACGATTTTTTAAAGTTTATATTGACACCTATAACGATTAAATATGTAAAGTTTGATTTAAAATATTATAACATCAATGCCTATAGATAATAAGAAATTGCTTTTGGCGCACAAAATCTTCATTAAACGTGCTTTAAGTTTACTTCTTGTTTCATATCTCAATTAGTTTTTGAGATACGTTAAAATTAATTACCCCAACATTTACGTTAAAGTTGAGTTGAAATCAAAAAGTTACATCTTCGAAATTTGAAGAAATGGTGTTCAAAATTGTGATTACCAAGTAAATTTGTTTTAAATCACTTTCTATTTCGTTGTGATGTAACTCGTTCTTGAGATGCGATTTTCCAAAAAGTTGATTTTGACTGTTTTAAATGAAGATAGAACTCCAATGATTGTCAAAAATGTTGAGAATGAAATTTATAAAAGTAGATTAAATGAATCAATTTTAGATCTCTTAGATTATTGTGCATATTTATAAAATAAAAGATTTTTTTAATTCTCTTTTGTAATAATAATAATAATAATTTAACTTATAATTATTATTCCTTTAAATTCACATCACACTCATAAGCTTATGTAATCAAAAAATGGTAAATTGAAGAAATTACGTTCGAAACATTGATTACTAAATAAAATCGTTTCAATTTCATCGTAATATCTCATTGATTTTTGAGATACGATTTTTTAAAGTTTATATTGACACCTATAACGATTAAATATGTAAAGTTTGATTTAAAATAGCATAACATCAATGCCTATAGATAATAAGATTTTGCTTATGGTGCACAAAATCTTCATTAACTGTGCTTTAAGTTACTTTTTGTTTTAAATCTCAATTAGTTTTTGAGATACGTCAAAATTAATTACCCCAACATTTACGTTAAAGTTGGGTTGAAATCAAAAAATTACATCTTCGAAATTTGAAGAAATAGTAATCAAAATTGTGATTACTAAGTAAATTTGTTTTAAATCACTTTTTATTTCGTTGTGATATAACTCATTCTTGAGATATAATTTTCCAAAAAGTTGAGTTTGACCGTTTTAAATGAAGATAGAACTCCAATGATTGTCAAAAATGTTGAGAATGAAATTTATAAAAGTAGATTAAATGAATCAATTTTAGATCTCTTAGATTATTGTGCATATTTATAAAATAAAAGATTTTTTTAATTCTCTTTTGTAATAATAATAATAATAATTTAACTTATAATTATTATTCCTTTAAATTCACATCACACTCATAAGTTTATGTAATCAAAAAATGGTAATTTGAAGAAATTACGTTTAAAACTTTGATTACTAAATAAAATCGTTTCAATTTCATCGTAATATCTCAATTGATTTTTGAGATACGATTTTTTAAAGTTTATATTGACACCTATAACGATTAAATATGCAAAGTTTGATTTAAAATATCATAACATCGGTGCCTATAAAAAATAAGAAATTGTTTATGGCGCACAAAATCTTCATTAAATGTGCTTTAAGTTACTTTTTGTTTTAAATCTCAATTAGTTTTTGAGATACGTCAAAATTAATTACCCTAATATTTACGTTAAAGTTGGGTTGAAATCAAAAAATTATATCTTTGAAATTTGAAGAAATGGTGTTTTAAACATAAAATTGTAATTATTAAGTAAATTTGTTTTAAATCACTTTTTATTTCGTTGTGGTATAACTCATTCTTGAGATATAATTTTCCAAAAACTTGAGTTTGACTGTTTTAAATGAAGGTAGAACTCTTATGATCGTCAAAAATGTTGAGAATGAAATTTATAAAAGTAGATTAAATGAATCAATTTTAGATCTTTGAGATTATTGTGCATATTTATAGAATAAAATATTTTTTTAAATTCTCTTTTGTAATAATAATAATAATTTAACTTACAATTATTATTCCTTTAAATTCACATCACACTCATAAGATTATGCAATCAAAAAATGGTAATTTGAAGAAATTACGTTCAAAACATTGATTTCTAAATAAAATCGTTTCAATTTCATTGTGATATCTCAATTGGTTTTTGAGATACGATTTTTTAAAGTTTATATTGATACCTATAACGATTAAATATGCAAAGTTTGATTTAAAATATCATAACATCGGTGCCTATAAAAAATAAGAAATTGTTTATGGCGCACAAAATCTTCATTAAATGTGCTTTAAGTTACTTTTTGTTTTAAATCTCAATTAGTTTTTGAGATACGTCAAAATTAATTACCCCAACATTTACGTTAAAGTTGGGTTGAAATCAAAAAATTATATCTTTGAAATTTGAAGAAATGGTGTTTAAAATTGTAATTATTAAGTAAATTTGTTTTAAATCACTTTTTATTTCGTTGTGGTATAACTCGTTCTTGTGATACGATTTTCCAAAAAGTTGAGTTTGACTGTTTTAAATGAAGATAGAACTCCAATGATTGTCAAAAATGTTGAGAATGAAATTTATAAAAGTAGATTAAATGAATCAGTTTTAGATCTTTTAGATTATTGTGCATATTTAGAAAATAAAAGATTTTTTTAATTCTCTTTTGTAATAATAATAATAATAATTTAACTTATAATTATTATTCCTTTAAATTCACATCACACTCATAAGCTTATGTAATCAAAAAATGGTAATTTGAAGAAATTACGTTCAAAACTTTGATTACTAAATAAAATCGTTTTAATTTCATTGTTATATCTCAATTGGTTTTGGAGATACGATTTTTTAAAGTTTATATTGACACCTATAATGATTAAATATGCAAAGTTTGATTTAAAATATCATAACATCGGTACCTATAGAAAATAAGAAATTGTTTATGGGGCACAAAATCTTCATTAAATGTGCTTTAAGTTACTTTTTGTTTTAAATCTCAATTAGTTTTTGAGATACGTCAAAATTAATTACTCCAACATTTACGTTAAAGTTGGGTTGAAATCAAAAAATTACATCTTCGAAATTTGAAGAAATAGTAATCAAAATTGTGATTACTAAGTAAATTTGTTTTAAATCACTTTTTATTTCGTTGTGATATAACTCATTCTTGAAATATAATTTTCCAAAAAGTTGAGTTTGACTGTTTTAAATGAAGATAGAACTCCAATGATTGTCAAAAATGTTGAGAATGACATTTATAAAAGTAGATTAAATGAATCAGTTTTAGATCTATTAGATTATTGTGCATATTTATAAAATAAAAGATTTTTTTAAATTCTCTTTTGTAATAATAATAATAATTTAACTTATAATTATTATTCCTTTAAATTCACATCACATTCATAAGCTTATGTAATCAAGAAATGGTAATTTGAAGAAATTACGTTCGAAACTTTGATTACTAAATAAAATCGTTTCAATTTCATCGTAATATCTGAATTGATTTTTGAGATACGATTTTTTAAAGTTCATATTGACACCGATTATGATTAAATATGCAAAGTTTGATTTCAAATATCATAACATCGGTGCCTATAGAAAATAAGAAATTGTTTATGGCGCACAAAATCTTCATTAAATGTGCTTTAAGTTACTTTTTGTTTTAAATCTCAATTAGTTTTTGAGATACGTCAAAATTAATTACCCCAACATTTACGTTAAAGTTGGGTTGAAATCAAAAAATTACATCTTCGAAATTTGAAGAAATAGTAATCAAAATTGTGATTACTAAGTAAATTTGTTTTAAATCACTTTTTATTTCGTTGTGATATAACTCATTCTTGAGATATAATTTTCCAAAAAGTTGAGTTTGACCGTTTTAAATGAAGATAGAACTCCAATGATTGTCAAAAATGTTGAGAATGAAATTTATAAAAGTAGATTAAATGAATCAATTTTAGATCTCTTAGATTATTGTGCATATTTATAAAATAAAAGATTTTTTTAATTCTCTTTTGTAATAATAATAATAATAATTTAACTTATAATTATTATTCCTTTAAATTCACATCACACTCATAAGTTTATGTAATCAAAAAATGGTAATTTGAAGAAATTACGTTTAAAACTTTGATTACTAAATAAAATCGTTTCAATTTCATCGTAATATCTCAATTGATTTTTGAGATACGATTTTTTAAAGTTTATATTGATACCTATAACGACTAAATATGCAAAGGTTGATTTAAAATATCATAACATCAATGCCTATAGATAATAAGAAATTGCTTTTGGTGCACAAAATCTTCATTAAATGTGCTTTAAGTTACTTTTTGTTTTAAATCTCAATTAGTTTTTGAGATACGTCAAAATTAATTACCCTAATATTTACGTTAAAGTTGGGTTGAAATCAAAAAGTTACATCTTCGAAATTTGAAGAAATGGTGTTCAAAATTGTGATTACTAAGTAAATTTGTTTTAAATCACTTTCTATTTCATTGTGATGTAACTCGTTCTTGAGATACGATTTTTCAAAAAGTTGAGTTTGACTGTTTTAAATGAAGATAGAACTCCTATGATTGTCAAAAATGTTGAGAATGAAATTTATAAAAGTAGATTAAATGAATCAGTTTTAGATCTTTTAGATTATTGTGCATATTTATAAAATGAAAGTTTTTTTAAATCCTCTTTTGTAATAATAATAAAAATTTAACTTACAATTATTATTCCTTTAAATTCACATCACACTCATAAGATTATGCAATCAAAAAATCGTAATTTGAGAAAATTACGTTCAAAACTTTGATTTCTAAATAAAATCGTTTCAACTTCATTGTTATATCTCAATTGATTTTTGAGATACGATTTTTTAAAGTTTATATTGACACCAATAACGATTAAATATGTAAAGTTTGATTTAAAATATAACATCAATGCCTATAGATAATAAGAAATTGCTTTTGGCGCACAAAATCTTCATTAAACGTGCTTTAAGTTTACTTCTTGTTTCATATCTCAATTAGTTTTTGAGATACGTCAAAATTAATTACCCCTACATTTACGTTAAAGTTGGGTTGAAATCAAAAAATTACATCTTCGAAATTTGAAGAAATGGTGTTCAAAATTGTGATTACTAAGTAAATTTGTTTTAAATCACTTTCTATTTCGTTGTGATATAACTCGTTCTTGAGATACAATTTTCCAAAAAGTTGAGTTTGACTGTTTTAAATGAAGATAAAGCTCTTATGATTGTCAAAAATGTTGAGAATGAAATTTATAAAAGTAGATTAAATGAATCAGTTTTAGATCTTTTAGATTATTGTGTATATTTATAAAATAAAAGTATTTTTTTAATTCTCTTTTGTAATAATAATAATAATAATTTAACTTACAATCATCATTCCTTTAAATTCACATCATACTCATAAGATTATTCAATCAAAAATCGTAATTTGAAGAAATTATGTTCAAAACTTTGATTACTAAATAAAATTGTTTCAATTTCATCGTGATATCTCAATTGATTTTTGAGATACGATTTTTTAAAGATTATATTGACATCTATTACAATTAAATTACTAAAATATAAAATTAATAATACGAAAAATGTCTATGCGTTATTCCCAAAGACGAAGACATAACTACCAACAGGAAAAGTAACAACTTTAGCACCAGAAGCGTTTGTAAAAGTGAAGAACAATGAAGCATTAATTAGAGTAAATAACTCTACTAATATGACGTTACGTTACTAACAACTTATAATCATTTACATCATATTAATATGGAACCACTTGATGAAATAGAAGAACGAATTAACGTGAGTTATCAAGAAAATGAATAATTAAACCACCTACACATGGAACATATCGAAGAATTTGTAGAAAACGATGACTTGAACATTGAGAAAAAAGCGACTTTAAAAGCACTTTTGATGAAATATAATAAATTTTTTCATACGGACGGAGAACGTTTAACTTTTACTCACAAGATTAAACACCAATTAAACATGAAAGATAATGAACCCGTGTTTGTAAAGCAATACCGACAACCAATGGTGATAAGAAATGAAATTAAGAAGCGAATCCCGGAACTTCTGAAACTGGATATCAGAGAGGAAAGTATATTTCCGTGGTCCGCCCCCATACACATTGTAACTACACAGAAGAAAATGAATGAAAAAACAATAAGTTTTTTGTTTTTCAGTTTGGATAAACTAGGTCGAAGCCAATATTTTACATCATTAAATTTGGCGAGTGATTACCATTAAGTCGAGATGGAAAGTGAAGATGCACCCAAACCAGCTTTTAGTACAGATCACTGAAGGACTGAAGAACGCACCAGCTACGTTTCAAAGACTACTGGACAACGTGTTAAGAGGATTACAAGAAAACCTTGACGACATCGTAATATATTCAGCATCATTAGAAGAGCATATTGTAAAATTAACAAAAATTTTCGGCAGATTAACCGAAGCAAATTTTAAATTAAAATTCGAAAAATGTAATTTCCTGAAGAAAGGTCTTAAATATTTAGGACATTTGGTTACAAACGAAGGTGTGAAACCTAATCCAATTTTTAATTAAAATCTTTCTTATTCATTTTTCTTATTTTAAACATTTATCAAATGTTTAAAAAAGAATGAAAAAATTAAAATAACATCTGATTATAAAGAAGCGTTTGAGAAATGCAAACATTTATTAACATTTATTAAATTTATTGTTACAACCAATACTTCAGATATTGCTTCATTAGGAGCGGTACTATCACAAGGAAATGTAGGAAGTGATAAACCAGTCTGCTACGCATCTCGAACATTATCGGAAACTGAAACGCGATATTCAGCTCAAATTATGGTGATATTCGCCATAAAACAATTAAGACCATATTTATATGGACTCAAGATTTATAATCTTTCGGAAATTATAACTCAAAGAACTGAATTCACGTTTGATGAGATGGAGAACACGGCTGGAAGAATATAATTTCGAAGTGGTTTATAAAAAGATAAAGCTTAATAAAAACGCCGATGTCTTATCAAGAATAAAATTAGAACAACTTAACATGAAGGATTCAGACGAAGAAGATTACCAAACATAGAAGATGAGGAATTGCTGAGATTAGCAAACGAAATGTTCATCAAAATATTGGGACAAAATAAACCGCCAAAGAAAACCGCAAGAAAAGAAATAACTATGAGAGATATTTCAGAAATCCAAGATGATAAATCCGACTCCGAGATAGGATAGATACGACACATTCATTTCATTTTTTGATAACAAAAGAAAACAATTTCTATTCTCATGGGGACAAGAAAAGAAAATGAAAATTCAGTTCGAACAAAAAGATGAAAAAACAATCTACCAGATCAATTTACCAAAAGATAATTGTCAAGAAACATTGTAAAAATTTACAAAAAATACAAGACAGGAAAAATTTCATTTTACACTTTTACTTTTACAAGAATTGTCAGGAATGTTACCTACATTGACTACAAACAAGAATTTAATGAACGAAAGATGGCTACAATTAATTCCTAAGGTGAGAAGAAAAAGGAGAGCAATAAATTTTATTGGAAACATAATTAAAGCAATAACAGGATATCTAACTAATAAAGATGCAGAAAGATATGACCAAGCAATTGAAGAATTGAGAAAAAATCAAAAAGTAACTATGTAGCAACCAAGCAACATCTTTCACTGTGTTTTAAATAATAATAATAATAATAATAATTTATTAGTCTCAGTGCCACATAACTGTAGATGGAGATAAGTCATATAATACATTATTACACATAACAAAATACACAAAGAAAAAAAAAAAGAAAAAAGCTAAATACATCTTTATGCCTATGGTAAGTCCGTGACCACACAGAGATACTCCCGTAAACTATAAAAAACATTCTCGATCAAGTACGCCTTAACTTTATTTTTGAATTCACGAGGAGCGGTGATGCTTTTTATTGAGACAGGTAACTTATTATATAGTTTTACAAAATCGTATTGCGGACTTTTCTCAAAAAATGCTGTTTTGTGTCGCAACAACGGCAAATCAACACGTCTCGTCTCATACTGGCTAACAGAGCCCAAAAATCTTTCACGATTTCCGTTGACAAACACCACAGCTTTGAGAATATAGATACAAGGGAAGGTAAGAATACTATTATTTTTAAAAACTTCCTTGCAGGATTCACCACATTGTAATTGAAAAATTAATCTGATTATTCGTTTCTGAGTCACAAATACACGCCGCCACTGAGAACTTCTGCCCCACAAAAGAATATTGTATGAAATATGTGAGTAGCAAAGCGCGTAATATGCGTCCAGGAGTGACGTCCCGTCCAACGAATATTTGAGCTTGAGCAACGCAAAATACGACGAATTTAATCTTTTACATACGTTATTTGTATGTGGTCCAAAACTCATTTCGGTATCAATGCTCAAGCCCAAAAAGTTGGCTTCCTTCTGTAAAGGAATCCCAGCAAGATGTTCTATGGAAAGCGGTCGCCGAACATGAAAATTTACGCAGACTGTTTTCTGTACATTCAAGATTATTCTGTTTCGGGTGCACCAATCCACAAAACGCTCTACAGTGCTACCAACCAACCTATCAAGCTCACTCCGATCACGAGCAGCAATAGCGATAGAGGTGTCATCCGCATACATCACCACATGAACATTCTCGAAAAAACTTGGTAAATCATTTACAAAAATTAAGAACAGTAAGGGACCCAGTATGAAACCCTGAGGTACGCCAAGATTTACAGGTGAGTCCTCCGAGGCTATTCCCGACAGAACCACTCTCAAACTACGACTTGTAACGAAAGAAGTTAACCATTTAAGCAGACTTCCACGAATACCCACATTGTATAACTTTTCCTTGATGAAGTGTGGAGGCAACGAATCGAAAGCTCGGGAAAGGTCAAAAAAAAGACCAACCACATAATTACCTTTGTCAAGGTGTTCATAGACATATGAACGATAGAGTTCAATTCGAGTTCAACGATAGCACGTGAGGTGTGCAGTCGCTTATTTTCGCGACTCTTTTACTTCTTCAAGTTTGAAGTGTTCTTACCTGTTGTTTCTAAATTTTTATTACTCCCGCTGTTGCGGATTGGTGTGGTGAGTTGTTGACTTTATAAATTTTTGAAGTTTAAACTATCTTCCGCGAATAATTTAATTAATTTTCCCGATTTATTTCCACCGCGACGTGGTGCACTTACTCGAGTTAACCTTTGTTCAGTGGAACCGGTACCTCCGTTTCGATGTCGGGGTGTAAGATTTGCTCGGCGCGCGTATCGTCCAAAAATCCTGGTCTTCAGTGCGGCGGCTGCCACGGCAACTTCCACGCCAAATGTGTTAAAATCTCTCTCGATGCGCTCGACCAGATTAAGGCGGGGGGTGTTTTTTGGAAATGTTCTAAATGTCGGGGTACTCTGGATAAATCTATCATTATTGATGATGAAACATCGGACTCCCACTCCTCTACTGGCCCTTCTAACGCTCAACTATACCATCTAATGTCATCTATTCAGAATGATGTGAAAAACTTATCTAATAAATACGACGAAATCATTAAGTCGATTTCATTCTATGGGGAAAAAATAACTGATTTTGAACGAACCATTAAGGACTTCGGTGATAAGGTTAAGCAAGTCGATGTATTGGTTGCTGAGAACGCAAAACTAAAGGCTGATCTGGCTGTTGTGGAGAATCGTCTTGATCACTTGGAGCAATATTCACGACTCAATAATTTGATTATCTCGGGAGTTCCCGAGCGTGAGGGTGAAAATCTCCCCGCTCTTATATCCACCATCGCTGAATCCATTAAGGCTCCTATTGCTGCTTCCGACATTGATGCTGTTCACCGCTTGCCTCAAAGGTCATCGGTTGGTGGGGGGAGGCGGCGCGATAAGGCCATTATTGTCAAGTTCACCTCTAGAATGACTCGTGATCGTGTTTTTAACGCGGCCAAACTATGTCGTCGTAACGCGAATGGCCGTGGTCTGTCGATTCCCGATGTTGCTGATAATCTGTTCGTCAATGATCACCTTACGGCTAATAATATGATTCTGTTTAATAAGGCACGAGAAATTGCTAGAAGTAGAGACTACAAGTATGTCTGGACGAAGAGTTGCATGATTCATGTGAGGAAGGATGATAGAGCAAGGATTATCGTGATTAAATCGTCATCCGACTTGAATAAGTTATAGAGCCTTCTTACATAAAATCGTTTTCACTACCTTTACAATGGGTGTCAGTTTCTACTATCAGAACGTCCGTGGTTTACGGTCCAAGTTAAATGTTTGCTCATTAAATTCACAATCCCTATCGTCTGATTTTGTATGTCTCACCGAAACTTATCTGAATAGCAACATCTCCGACAGTGAACTGCTTAACCCGTCCTACACCATTTATCGTCGAGATAGAGAGTCAACAGCGTCTGCTAAACGGGACGGTGGTGGAGTTCTTGTTGCCGCTAAGCATGGTTTCAACATCGTCCCCATGCCGTGCTTACACAGTGATGCGGAAGATTTGTGGTTGAAAGTTCAGTGCGGCCTTTTTCGTTTTTTGTTGTGCTGTGTTTATCTTCCACCTGCTGCCGATGAGGCTCTGCAGGTGTTTTTGTCTAGTGTTTCCACCGTGCGCGATACCTATCCAGACTTAATGATCATTATTGTGGGCGATTTCAACATGCCAACCATCTCGTGGTCTCAATCTGAAGATAACGTCGCGTTGATTCCAACTGGAAACTTTGATGGTCGAGCCGGTGATTTTCTTAACGTTTACTCGTATTGTAACTTTAAGCAATTCAATAATGTATTTAATATTAATGCCAGAATTTTAGATCTTATTTTGTGCGCTAGCGGTCGAGTTGACAACGTTCATCCTTGCAAGGACCCTCTCTTGGATCCTGATCATCACCACCCTCCTTTTGAGTTTTCTGTTTCAGGATTGTCACTTATTTGAGTGATGGTCCTAATATTCGCTTTATCTTTAAAAAAGCAAACTCAGTAAATATAAAAACTTACTTAACTAGTATCGATTGGCAGTCTGTCTTTGCAGGGATTGACGTGGAGAGCATGGTTGAGGCATTTTATGCGCGTGTTAATTATGTGATTCATAGGTATGTTCCTAAGCGCATTGTTTCTAAACAGCGCTTTCCTCTCTGGTACAAACCTTCAACCATTCGCGTTATTCGTGAAAAATTGCGTTGTCATAGAAAATGGAAATGTACTGGCAGCGGTAGCGATTACTTGGCTTTCTCTATCTTGCGTTCGAGATCTAAGCGGCTAATCGCGGCCGATTATAAGGCTTACTTGTATTCGATACAGGCGGGAATTGCGGAGAGGGCCAAGGGAATTTGGTCCTTTGTGAACACTAAAAAGGGTTCGGCGTCTGGCATGCCAGCCACTATGATTACCACTGATGGGTTATATGTTCACACGGGTCCTAATATTTCTTGTGCGTTTGCGGAGTATTTTGCGTCGGTATTTGTTGATGGAGCCATTGACCGCGCAATGATTTCTAGTGGCTCTGGTATCTCACCATGGTTTTCTGCTGATACTGTTCTTAACGTTTTGAAACATCTTGATCAGTCCTCTAGCCCTGGTCCTGACGGCATTCCATCTTTTTTCCTAAAAGAATTTGCCGCCGAACTGTCGACTCCACTGTTTCTTATTTTTTCTAAGTCTTTGCGTGATGGTATGTTTCCAAGCATGTGGAAAACAGCTTTTGTCGTCCCAATATTTAAATCTGGGAATAGACAGTTAGTATCTAATTATCGTCCGATTTCTATTCTTTCGGCTATTCCCAAAGTTTTTGAAAAAATTGTTCATGAATATTTTAGCCACACGATCGGTAACTTTCTTATTACTGAACAACATGGTTTTTTGTCGGGGAGATCGGTGGAGTCCAATCTGGTGTCCTACGTTAATTTTATCCATTCTGCGTTAAACGAGGACTCTCAGGTTGACGCTATTTATACCGATTATTCTAAAGCCTTCGACAAAATTGACCATACTATTCTTATTCGAAAGCTTTCGTCTTTTAATATTCCAGGCGGCATTGTCCACTGGATTGAGTCGTACCTATCTGATAGAAGCCAGGCGGTCAAGATGGGCAGCTTTGTTTCCGATTATAAATCTATCTCGTCCGGCGTGCCGCAAGGAAACCATCTTGGGCCTATATTATTCTTAATTTATATTAATGATATTTCTTCTTGTTTTAAATGTTCTTCTTCTTGTTTTAAACCAAATTGCGATATCATCTTCATATCGATTTTATGGTGCGGAAAGCTCTGCGTAATCTGGGCTTTGTTATTAGAATTAGTCAAAATTTTACTAATCTTCTCTGTATTAAGTCCCTTTATTTGGCATTTGTCAATAGTGTGTTGTCCTACGGTTCTGTAGTTTGGAATCCTTGGTACGCCGTCTATCGTGACCGCATCGAAAGCATTCAAAAGCGCTTTTTACGTTATTTGTCACATAAATTTCATCTTCCCTATTGCGATTACGATGGGCGTTGTGCGGTTTTTGGCCTCTTGCCCTTGCAGCGGCGTAGAGTTGTATCCGATTTGATCTTTCTCTTTAAGCTGGTTAATGGCTTGCTATACGCTCCGGAGCTTTTGGTTGAAGTGGGCTTGAATGTACCACAGCGGTTCACTCGAAATAATTTCACATTCCGTTTACGTTTATTCCATACGAATGTTTACCAAAACTCTCCCATCTTACGTCTTCTTAATACTTATAATCAAGGCTTCAACCATGTGTCTTTGTTTGGACTCTCGTTGCGCGTGTTTAAAGGGCTCGTGTTGCACTGTGTTTAGTTGCGTATTACATTATTATTATATTGTAATTATTATATTGTATGTTTAATTGTTTATTTCTAGTTTTTTTATGCTTGATTTTAATTGTCATCTCACATCGTGCGTGCGTCTTTAAATTTATTGTTTTGATTTGTTATGAGGGTGCTTTGCTGGGGATATTCTCCCTGTTTGCATCCCCTAATTAAGTAAATAAATAAATAAATAAAAGAAATCGACAGTAGCGGTCTCAGTTGATAAGTCCCTTCGAAATCCGTGCTGCGATCGACACATTACTCGAAATGCATCAAAAAAACTCAACAATCTCCGCTTAACAACGCTTTCGAATATTTTTGAAAACACGCTACAAATAGAAATAGGCCTGTAGTTCTCAATACTATGCGCATTACTCTTTTTGAAAACAGGCGTTACCCTTCCCACCTTCCGTAAGTCAGGAAAAACCCCTAACTCAATTGACCGATTCAAAATCTTGGCCAAAGGCACGCATAAGCTATCACTCACAAATTTGACGCATTCAACAGTAACATCATCCCATCCAACAGCTTTAACATTTTTCAAGCCTTTAATAGCATCGAAGACCTCTGTATCCGTAACGGGAGCAAAATACAAAGAAGAGCCCACACAGTCACCCAGCGTACAAGATAGTGACAAAGATGACCCGTAAGTAGCCACCAATCTGTCCTGAACTACAGATGAAAAATACTCGCCAAAATGATTGCAACACTCTGACACATCATCTATCAACCTGTCATCAATAGACAACACCACAGGACTACTTTGCGGATGACGCCCCAACTGCTCGTTGATGCAACACCACAGCATTCTACATTTGTTTGAAGAATTATTAATTTTATTTACTAAAAAATCTCTCTTTGCCTAGTTAATTAAATCTCTATATGTTCTTTTTTTATTGTTATATTCCGCTCGAAGTTCCGAAAAACCATTTGTTAGTAACCAATAGAAATTTTTTAGTTTTACTTATTTATTTATTTATTTAATTCTATTGTGCCACAAGATAGTTCTCTTACACTCGTCATTAGAATTTACAGGTTCACACTTATTTACTAAGAAATATCAATATTACATTTCAAAAATTCGTCGACGGAGTAAAACGCATTCGAAACCAAGAAATGTGTCAGTTTACGTTTTATGGTAAGAAACGGAAGTCCTCTGATATTCAACGGCAACTTATTGAATAGCTTTTGACACATGTATGTTGGACCCTGTTGCGTCACACTCAATCTACACATATCAACATACACATCACAACGATTACGAGTTGCGTACCTGTGAACATCAGCATGATTCAAAAACTCATCAACATTTTTCAGAGCATACAATACACAATTTAGTATATAAATAGATGGCAGGGTTAGAACGCCGAAACGCACGAACATGTGTCGACAGTCCTCACTGTATCCCAGGCCTCCCATAACTCTTAGAGCCCTACGCTGTAAGCTAAAGACCCATTTGCTAGCGGGAGTGTTTCCCCATGCTAAGATAGCATAAGCTATATGGCTTTGTATAAGCGCGAAGTAAGCGGTTTTTACTACTTCTAGTTCCACCTTGATAATAAGGTTTCGTAACAAAAAGATATTTTTTGAAATTTTCGTACTTATAGCGTCAACATGATGATCGAACCTCAATACTGGAGTGGTTATGTGAACTCCTAAGAATTTACCAAACAACGGATTATCAAAATTAGTAAAATTAACATTTCTCCGACTTAACATCATTCTGACTGTTTTCTTATTATTCAAACACAACTCATTCGCGATGCACCATTTACGTGCTCTATCCAGAACCAACTCTGATCTCTGAATGACTTCTTCAGCTTCATTGCCTCGGATAATCAAGGTGGCATCGTCAGCATATAATAAACAGTCAATGTCCCCAAAATAGTACGGAAAGTCATTGAAAAACATTAAAAATAAAAGAGGACCAAGGATAGAACCCTGTGGAACACCCCGGGTCAAAGTGACTCTTTCCGATGTCACCTGACCACAAGTCACCTGCTGCGTTCTGCCGGACAGATAAGATAGGATTAGAGCAACACTTTTATCGTCAAAATTATACACATTGCGAAGTTTATCAGTAAGAATTAGATGAGATACTGTATCGAATGCACGAGACAAGTCCAAAAACAATGACATACAGTATTCACGCTTCTCAAAGCTGTCAAGACAAATATTCATATATTTAACTACCGCATCAGAGGTGCACCTACCCCTTCGAAAGCCAAACTGATGAGGGTGCAATAAATTATTTTGGTCCAAGTATGTGATGATTCTGTTGAAAAGGGCCCTTTCAAATATTTTGGAAAAGGTGGGTAGAATACTTATAGGACGAAAATTAGCATTGTTGTTCTTATCACCGCCTTTAAATATTGGAATTACATTAGCTATTTTTAATAAGTCAGGAAAAACGCCAGATGAAAAGGAAAGGTTCAACAATGTGGTAAAGGGCGTCACATATAGCCCGGTGTTACCTCTCACAAAATTTGCAGAAATGCCATAAATGTCCTTAGAGTTACTAGGTTTTAAACCACGAAGCAGATCACGAACTTCAATCGGCGTAACTTCAGAACACGAAAAGTATACGCCTTCTGGAGGTAGCGTATGACAAACGTCTAAAGCGCAAACAGATGAACTCGGCAAACCTTGAACCACCTCGTCCGCAATGCCAGCAAAAAAATAATTTAATTCAGTAGGATTTAAATGAGAAGTGTCATCATTCATACCGTTACGCCTAGTATTATTAATAAGATTCCACATTGCTTTTGGTTTATTCTTACACCGCTTAATAACTACACTCGAAGCCTTTCTTTTTGCATCAGAAATCGCCTTTCTATATTGAATTCTAACTTTATTTCTAGCATGAAGTAAGTCATCCGTTTTAAATTTTCTATAAAGCTCGCAAGAAGAGTTATACACCTCCCTGGTGTGTCTCAAGTCATTGTTAAACCAATTGAGCCCGCCATCACAAGACCTGAGATTTGTTTTACATATCGGAAAAGACGCACGAAAAGCCCCCATAATGACATCATGAAACACTCCATACGCATCATTCACGCTACCAGCAACCTCACTCAAAATTTTCCAATCGAACTGATTTAACATGTTAAAATAATTCATTCTACCATTTAGTGTCAGAGGCCTGTGCAGTTTTGCATTATAGGTTTTAATTTGTTTAAAATGATATGTCGGTATACTAACACATTGCGCCCTATGATCCGATAAATTCGATTCAATCACGTTAGTATTGAAATTACTCGTTGAAAAATTAATAAATATGTTGTCAATACAATTATTTACTCTAGTAGGTTGGGACACTGTCGGAACAAAACCATGGGACACAAACAAGTCGCACACCATCGTCGCGTCAGCGCTCCGACCCCCAAACCATACATTGAAGTCACCCGCTATAGCAACACGCGAATGATGGCGTAACACAGCCAATGCCGAGCTTATAATGTCGCAAAATGACCGAATATCGCCAGAAGGAGATCTATAGACACAAATTATCGCTAGATCAAATTTTTTACATAATATACCTGTTATCTCACAATGTTTTTCCACAGATAAATTATTAATGTTATAAAGAGGGATGTAGGAAAGTTCACGTTTAATTAGTATCAACACACCGCCACATTTATGATCAGAACGACTAAAAAAAGATGCAACGGTTTTGTCAGCTATGTTCATACCACATTCCAATTCATCCCCTCTGAGCCAATGTTCACAAATACACAAAACATCAAAATTTACAGGAAAGTCAAAAAGGAAAGCATCAAGTTCACCAATTTTGTTCCTAAGGCCCTGGATATTTAGGTGAAATATATTTATTATATCATTCCTCAGGTCTACGTCACCTTCCGCGGTCGCCGGTAATTGTAAAAATTTTCGTCATCATTCAATATATGTTCCTTAGAGCTAGTCTGCATGGGTAAACATTCAATACTTATCACAACATTACTTTTCTTGTGGTACTCATTATAATCATTGTTAATAAGATTTGCAATGTGTGAAAAGATCTTATGTTTCCCTGAAGCATTCAAATGTAGTCCGTGTTTCGTTCTATCACGCCACGAGAGAGCAGTGTTAACGTCTATAAAATAATTTTTATTTTTAGGACTAATCCTATTAAAGAAATCAAAAATTTTGCAGTTGAAATTGTAGATGCTAAAATTAAGTGCCTCCTTGCCATACCAATACGGAACGTACAGATACAAGACATTACACTGACGAGCTACAGCTTTTAATTTACGGTATACTAGTGCCGGCGGATCATTACCCTTTAGCAAATCATTACAACCCCCAATTACAAGAACATAATCATTTTTATTATAGTCGCGACACATCTTACCAATGCCGTCCAACACAGTAGCAAAGTCAGCATTAGGCTTACATATAGTGAGTAGATCGAATTTTGTTTTGTCCAAATAGCACTCCAAAAAATCACTAGATCCTCGAGCGTGGCTGTCCCCCAGGATTAAAACTTTCGATTTGTCCATTGGTTGAGAAATGTAGTTCATCCCAGTAGATTTCGATGCGGATTGACGTGGTATGGATGGTTCGGTTCTAGGGATATTCTCAGTAGTAGTTTGGATTTGATAGTTCTGTTTCTTTTTGTTTTTGTTTTTCCCGTTAACACTTGACTCATCCTTCTTACTCAGATTGGTCAAGACGTCCCCTCCATCCTTTGATATTGATATGAGATTAAGCTTTGAGATACTAGCATTGTTGACGTTTCGTTCCTTCACTGATTTCTTCAATTTAGTAAAAGATACTTGTAGTTGAAAAATTTTATTCTCTAGAGATTTTACATAATTGAGTAGACGAAAGAACCCCTTGTTTTTTATGCGACCCACTTTATTATTATTATTACTATTGATAACTGTTTCTATACTGTCTACGGACGAATTTAATTCATCATCCTCTTCATTATACAAAACAGTGTCATTAAGTTTATAAGCATTTAAACGTTGAATTAATTCTTGTTTATTTCCCTTTGTTGACAACGACCTCTTGGAGAGTTCAAGTTTTAGTTCCTTTACTGACATGATGGACAAGTTTTTTAGGCTCATCGTACAGATGTTCCATGAACGCGCACAAGGTCACTTACGAGAACGGAATATGATTAATATCTATTATTGACGATCGGGCGGAATTTCACTTGAGCCGACACCAATTTGTAAAATTCAATTTCGAACGATCACTTTCGTATTTCGAATAGCGCGCGTACTTCAAAAAATCGTCTTTTTTAATGTGCGAGCCGGCTAAACGGGGAAACGAAACGCTTAAACGTGATACCTCTCGCGTTGCCGGAGAGGCAAAATGTTCCTGCCCGGCTTGTACGATCGCAGATGTTACCCATCTTTTATGTGAACCACTCTTTACGGGAGTATCCCTTCTAACAGTCGGACAATATAAGTTATAATAATACTGAAATGTCTCAAAAAAACTGGCGTACAAGGAATTTACATCATTCAAATTCACAGCAAGGAGAGAATCCCAATCGAACAAAATTAGTTTATGATTTAAGAAAGATAAATTATTATAGGAAAATCTCCGCTTAGAAATGGAAACCGCTCGGTTGGAATCCTCAATTTGCAAACTTTGAGCAGTATAGACCAAGGAGCAGACAAAATGGTCTGCTATATTTCCGTCAAAAACATCAAAAGAACATAAAGACGGCGATAAATTTGTTACAATATAGTCAAGTGTTGACCTACTTACTGCTTCATTTAAGTTACAACAAATTCTAGTATATTTCGTCGTATCTCCGCGCAGTTCATAAGAATGAAACAAATCGCCGAGGATTTTAGATTCCATAGTATCATTGTTTATATCAACATTCGAATCCCAATAAAGTAATAAAACAAAATTGAAGAAAATGTTAAAGCACTTGAAAAGAACCAAATTGTGATCAAATCTAGAATTTTACAATTATACTTTGAAAAATATTACAATATTTATAATGGAAGTCCACAGAACAAATTTTATTTATTTATTTATTTATTTACTTAATTAGGGGATGCAAACAGGGAGAATATCCCCAGCAAAGCACCCTCATAACAAATCAAAACAATAAATTTAAAGACGCACGCACGATGTGAGATGACAATTAAAATCAAGCATAAAAAACTAGAAATAAACAATTAAACATACAATATAATAATTACAATATAATAATCGACACGAGCCCTTTAAACACGCGCAACGAGAGTCCAAACAAAGACACATGGTTGAAGCCTTGATTATAAGTATTAAGAAGACGTAAGATGGGAGAGTTTTGGTAAACATTCGTATGGAATAAACGTAAACGGAATGTGAAATTATTTCGAGTGAACCGCTGTGGTACATTCAAGCCCACTTCAACCAAAAGCTCCGGAGCGTATAGCAAGCCATTAACCAGCTTAAAGAGAAAGATCAAATCGGATACAACTCTACGCCGCTGCAAGGGCAAGAGGCCAAAAACCGCACAACGCCCATCGTAATCGCAATAGGGAAGATGAAATTTATGTGACAAATAACGTAAAAAGCGCTTTTGAATGCTTTCGATGCGGTCACGATAGACGGCGTACCAAGGATTCCAAACTACAGAACCGTAGGACAACACACTATTGACAAATGCCAAATAAAGGGACTTAATACAGAGAAGATTAGTAAAATTTTGACTAATTCTAATAACAAAGCCCAGATTACGCAGAGCTTTCCGCACCATAAAATCGATATGAAGATGATATCGCAATTTGGTATCAAGTATAATACCAAGATCCTTAACTCTGTCGGTGGAGGTAATAGCTGTACCATTAAAATTATAGTCGAAGTTAGTAGGATAACGTTTCCATGTAAACGTAATTTTTTGGCATTTGTCATAGTTAAGGTAAAGTTTGTTAGCGCGACAGTAGTCATGCAAACGGTCGAGATCCTCCTGGAGCCGTAGGCAGTCAAGACTAGAACCAATCTTTGTAAAGATTTTATTGTCATCGGCGTATAGAAGAAATTTAGAAAATTTAAAACAAGAAGAAATATCATTAATATAAATTAAGAATAATATAGGCCCAAGATGGCTTCCTTGCGGCACGCCGGACGAGATAGATTTATAATCGGAAACAAAGCTGCCCATCTTGACCGCCTGGCTTCTATCAGATAGGTACGACTCAATCCAGTGGACAATGCCGCCTGGAATATTAAAAGACGAAAGCTTTCGAATAAGAATAGTATGGTCAATTTTGTCGAAGGCTTTAGAATAATCGGTATAAATAGCGTCAACCTGAGAGTCCTCGTTTAACGCAGAATGGATAAAATTAACGTAGGACACCAGATTGGACTCCACCGATCTCCCCGACAAAAAACCATGTTGTTCAGTAATAAGAAAGTTACCGATCGTGTGGCTAAAATATTCATGAACAATTTTTTCAAAAACTTTGGGAATAGCCGAAAGAATAGAAATCGGACGATAATTAGATACTAACTGTCTATTCCCAGATTTAAATATTGGGACGACAAAAGCTGTTTTCCACATGCTTGGAAACATACCATCACGCAAAGACTTAGAAAAAATAAGAAACAGTGGAGTCGACAGTTCGGCGGCAAATTCTTTTAGGAAAAAAGATGGAATGCCGTCAGGACCAGGGCTAGAGGACTGATCAAGATGTTTCAAAACGTTAAGAACAGTATCAGCAGAAAACCATGGTGAGATACCAGAGCCACTAGAAATCATTGCGCGGTCAATGGCTCCATCAACAAATACCGACGCAAAATACTCCGCAAACGCACAAGAAATATTAGGACCCGTGTGAACATATAACCCATCAGTGGTAATCATAGTGGCTGGCATGCCAGACGCCGAACCCTTTTTAGTGTTCACAAAGGACCAAATTCCCTTGGCCCTCTCCGCAATTCCCGCCTGTATCGAATACAAGTAAGCCTTATAATCGGCCGCGATTAGCCGCTTAGATCTCGAACGCAAGATAGAGAAAGCCAAGTAATCGCTACCGCTGCCAGTACATTTCCATTTTCTATGACAACGCAATTTTTCACGAATAACGCGAATGGTTGAAGGTTTGTACCAGAGAGGAAAGCGCTGTTTAGAAACAATGCGCTTAGGAACATACCTATGAATCACATAATTAACACGCGCATAAAATGCCTCAACCATGCTCTCCACGTCAATCCCTGCAAAGACAGACTGCCAATCGATACTAGTTAAGTAAGTTTTTATATTTACTGAGTTTGCTTTTTTAAAGATAAAGCGAATATTAGGACCATCACTCAAATAAGTGACAATCCTGAAACAGAAAACTCAAAAGGAGGGTGGTGATGATCAGGATCCAAGAGAGGGTCCTTGCAAGGATGAACGTTGTCAACTCGACCGCTAGCGCACAAAATAAGATCTAAAATTCTGGCATTAATATTAAATACATTATTGAATTGCTTAAAGTTACAATACGAGTAAACGTTAAGAAAATCACCGGCTCGACCATCAAAGTTTCCAGTTGGAATCAACGCGACGTTATCTTCAGATTGAGACCACGAGATGGTTGGCATGTTGAAATCGCCCACAATAATGATCATTAAGTCTGGATAGGTATCGCGCACGGTGGAAACACTAGACAAAAACACCTGCAGAGCCTCATCGGCAGCAGGTGGAAGATAAACACAGCACAACAAAAAACGAAAAAGGCCGCACTGAACTTTCAACCACAAATCTTCCGCATCACTGTGTAAGCACGGCATGGGGACGATGTTGAAACCATGCTTAGCGGCAACAAGAACTCCACCACCGTCCCGTTTAGCAGACGCTGTTGACTCTCTATCTCGACGATAAATGGTGTAGGACGGGTTAAGCAGTTCACTGTCGGAGATGTTGCTATTCAGATAAGTTTCGGTGAGACATACAAAATCAGACGATAGGGATTGTGAATTTAATGAGCAAACATTTAACTTGGACCGTAAACCACGGACGTTCTGATAGTAGAAACTGACACCCATTGTAAAGGTAGTGAAAACGATTTTATGTAAGAAGGCTCTATAACTTATTCAAGTCGGATGACGATTTAATCACGATAATCCTTGCTCTATCATCCTTCCTCACATGAATCATGCAACTCTTCGTCCAGACATACTTGTAGTCTCTACTTCTAGCAATTTCTCGTGCCTTATTAAACAGAATCATATTATTAGCCGTAAGGTGATCATTGACGAACAGATTATCAGCAACATCGGGAATCGACAGACCACGGCCATTCGCGTTACGACGACATAGTTTGGCCGCGTTAAAAACACGATCACGAGTCATTCTAGAGGTGAACTTGACAATAATGGCCTTATCGCGCCGCCTCCCCCCACCAACCGATGACCTTTGAGGCAAGCGGTGAACAGCATCAATGTCGGAAGCAGCAATAGGAGCCTTAATGGATTCAGCGATGGTGGATATAAGAGCGGGGAGATTTTCACCCTCACGCTCGGGAACTCCCGAGATAATCAAATTATTGAGTCGTGAATATTGCTCCAAGTGATCAAGACGATTCTCCACAACAGCCAGATCAGCCTTTAGTTTTGCGTTCTCAGCAACCAATACATCGACTTGCTTAACCTTATCACCGAAGTCCTTAATGGTTCGTTCAAAATCAGTTATTTTTTCCCCATAGAATGAAATCGACTTAATGATTTCGTCGTATTTATTAGATAAGTTTTTCACATCATTCTGAATAGATGACATTAGATGGTATAGTTGAGCGTTAGAAGGGCCAGTAGAGGAGTGGGAGTCCGATGTTTCATCATCAATAATGATAGATTTATCCAGAGTACCCCGACATTTAGAACATTTCCAAAAAACACCCCCCGCCTTAATCTGGTCGAGCGCATCGAGAGAGATTTTAACACATTTTGCGTGGAAGTTGCCGTGGCAGCCGCCGCACTGAAGACCAGGATTTTTGGACGATACGCGCGCCGAGCAAATCTTACACCCCGACATCGAAACGGAGGTACCGGTTCCACTGAACAAAGGTCAACTCGAGTAAGTGCACCACGTCGCGGTGGAAATAAATCGGGAAAATTAATTAAATTATTCGCGGAAGATAGTTTAAACTTCAAAAATTTATAAAGTCAACAACTCACCACACCAATCCGCAACAGCGGGAGTAATAAAAATTTAGAAACAACAGGTAAGAACACTTCAAACTTGAAGAAGTAAAAGAGTCGCGAAAATAAGCGACTGCACACCTCACGTGCTATCGTTGAACTGATAATAAAAAAAAATACTTTATACACAAATTTATTAATGTTGATAATAAGAAAATTAGTAGAAGCAAAAATATTTGCAAAATTAAAAATTTACCATCCAGCTATTTTAAATACAGCAATATTTTTAGAAAAACAGAAACATCAAAAAATACCCAAAAACAATCTCATTCTTTCGAAAATCAAAAGTATAGAACTCTTTCCTTTTCCTCTCTTGATTTTAATCATTCATATAAGTTGTTTATTCTCTCAGCATAAATAACCTCCCACTTATTTGCTTATATCTTATTAAATTTTGATTCATCATCATCTCGTTCTCTAATCTCCCTTTAAATAAACAAATTTTCTTTGAAATAAATTTTCAAAAATGTTTAATCTCGTTAAACTAACAATTCCCCATAATAGTGCCTCTATAAAACTACACAATAGAAAAATTCCAAACGAAATAATACCCGATTAAAGTTTTAACATACTTTTTTATCGCTCTTACTAACAATTCAACTTATCAAGAAATATGAGTCGCTCTTTTAGTATTTAAGGATTGATTTCGGTTACTAAATATTAGTTACCTTAACAACTTCTCAAAGAAACCATCGAATTAAAAAAATAATAATAAAAAAATGGATTTTTTAAACATCCCATCGAAATTTTGTGAAGATTTAGCTCAAAAAGTAACTGGGGGAAAATGTACGATAATTGATTGTATTTTAGAACCATTAGGGGATTTTAAGTGTGGATTTATGGGGGAGCACTCAATCCTGAAGATTTCCATCAAAGAATCCGATCAGGTATTAAGATTTTTTCTAAAATCAGAACCGAAAGTTGATATGATGAGAGAATTCGCGGACGCAACGCGCCTCTTTTTCAAAGAACACGCATTCTATCACAAAATAATCCCCGAATTTAAAAAATTTAAAATCGAAGAGATGGAGGAAGTAGTCCCGACTAGTTATAAATACGAAAAACCAAACATCCTATTTTTAGAAGATCTCTCCCTCAAAAATTACACGATTTTTGATTCAAGACAAACCTTAGTTTCCGGATTCGTCAACTCGGCGTTAAGCACGTTTGCAAAATTCCACGCAACTTCCTTAATTTACGAAGAAATTCGCAGTAAATCAACCGGGAAACAATATCGTTTAATCGACGATTACAAAAACGAACTAAAAGAATCCTTCTACGGACACACGATTTATAACGTTCGTTGCGCCGATTCAACAACAAAAGGAATCTTAACCCAAATCGATTTATTCCCCGAAATCGAGATAAAAAATCGGGACGAATTTAAATCTTTCGTCGTTAATATTTGGAAAAAAGTAAACGAATTTGCAAAACCGTCGTTGAAATACCGCAACGTAATCTGCCAAGCGGATCCTTGGATCACGAATTTAATGTTTCAATCTGGGGATGAAATTAAATCGAAATTAATCGATTATCAAATGATTCGTTATGCTCCTCCGACTCAGGATGTTATTTCATTTTTGTATTTATGCACGACTAGAGAGTTTAGAAAGGCGCATTTAAAAAGTTCTTTGGAGTATTATTATGGAGAGTTGAAAAAGATGTTTGAAAAATACGAAATTGATGAAAATATCGTTTCTGAAAAGGATTTTTGGGATTCGGTGAAGTATTATGAGCCTTTTGGTATGGTTCAGAATTTGAATCATTCTCATATGACTAAGTTATCGCCGAGCGCTGTTAAGAAGTTGTTTGAGAATCCGTTTACACTTCAGAAATTTATTTTTGAGGATAAAAGTGAGAGTTTGGTTAAATTGTGCGATGAAAATGTTCAATATAAGGAAAAGCAGAAAGAGTGTATTTTAGATTTTTTAGATAATTTTCAATAAAAAATTTAATTAATTAATTTTTTATGTATAATGCATGTTATACAATAATAAAATAAATGGATTCATCAAATTAAGTTTGTTTTAATTAATATTTTTTAATCAGAATGTTTTAGTGAGTTAATTTCGATTAAGATTTTTATGTTAGAACATGATTTGAAGCAAAATTGGTGCTAGAAGCTAGAGTAATCTATAAAAATATTTAAAAAAGATATATGAAGAAAAAAGTAATTTTTAAAAGAGAATTTTGTTTAAATTTTGAAATTTTCCATATAATTTTTAGAAAAAAATTAGTATAAAGTAAAACGGCATGATAAAATAAATAATAATATAATTTCTATTAAAAGAAAAAGAATATAAAAAAAGTCAAAACCCGAATCATCTTTCTATTTGCTTAAAGAATTCTCTGCCCCGTCTTTATTTTGGCTTTTTGGATATTTCTTTTAATCCTTTGGTCAAGAATTTGCTTTGAATGGACAACAATTTAGATTTTTAATTTTGGTTTTGTAATTTTGAAGATTATTTAATGTTTTGGCAGTTTCGAAGATTTATTTTGAAGATTTCTCTTTTTCATTCATATCATTTCCCAAAAAATCGACCATATCTCAAAAAACAAGTTGCAAAAAGCCCTATTAAACGAATATTGTTTTTTTTCATTCTTTAATAGCTAGTGAACCAGAAAAGCATAATCCGTAATCAGTTACAACCTAGATATGACAAGATTGCGGGAATAAAGAGAAAATTTTCGAAATACACGCTAAAAATCCAGAACGTATTAGAATTTGGTTATTACAGTTTAACGTCAAAATCTCTAAAACATCATAATTAATGATTTTTAATTCAAAACTTTTTCGTAATTCAAAAATCAAAATGGATGATCAAAGACCTCATTCGTGATAATTGTTCATAATGGTGTGGAAAAGAATAATTCATAACCAGTTACAACCTGAAAATAAAGAATTTGCAAAAATACAGCAAATATCTTCAAAATATCATCATTTCGGATTTTCAGTACAAAAATTAATCACAATTCAAAACCTAAAATAAATAAAAAGATACTTTTTGCATAAATATTGTTGATAATGAACCATAAACACTTAATTCATAACCAGATGCAACCTAAATATACAACTGGGGAATTGTTAAAAAATCTCAAAAATGCCATCATTTAAGAGTTTTTAAAAGAAAATTGTCTAATATTACACAATTGTGTTTTTTAAATTATTCACATATTTTTGATTCATTTCTAATATTTTACTGGTTTCAAACTTACGTATTTTGTTTAATTAAATAGTAAAAATCAAAACACGTATCTTTCGCAATCAACATTAAGGAAACAGTACATAGTAGAAGATAAATTAAATTGATTCAACTTCTAACGCTCGTTTACTACCATCTTCTATTTAGTAATTGAAAATAATTTTATAACAATTTTTCAAAAAATCGAGTTTTCAGGAATTTTTAAATTTATACAAAATATCGGATAAATCCCAATTAAGCTCAGCAGCTTATATCCCAAGAACTAATTGAGATATTTTCAAATTGACTTCACTTTTTGAAAGTAGATGCTTTAATTAGTAATTGAAACTAATTTCGTAACAATTTTCTAAAAAATCGATTTTTCATGAATTTTTAAATTTATATAAAATATAGGAAAAATCCCTATTAAGCTCAGCAGTTTATATCTCAAAAACTCAGTGAGATATTTTCAAATTAACTTCACTTTTAGAAAGTAGATGCTCCAATTAGTAATTGAAAATAATTTCATAACAATTTTTGAAAAAATCGATTTTTCAGAAATATTTAAATTTATACAAAATATCGGAAGAATCCCAATTAAGTTCAGCAGCTAATATCTCAAGAACTAAATGAGATATTTTCAAATTGACTTCACTATTAGAAAATAGATTCTCCAATTGGTAATCGAAAGGAATTTCATAACAATTTTTCAAAAAATCGATTTTTCAGGAATGCTTAAATTTATACAAAATATTGGAAAAATCCCAATTAAGTTCAGAAGATTATATCTCAAGAACTATGTGAGATATTTTTAAATTAACTTCACTTTTAGAAAATAGATTCTCCAATTAGTAATTGAAAGGAATTTCATAACAATTTTTCAAAAAATCGATTTTTCAGGAATTTTTAAATTTATACAAAAGACTGGAAAATTCCAATTAAGCTCAGCTGCTCATATCTCAAGAATTAAGTGAAATATTTTCAAATTGACTTCACTTTTAGAAAGTAGATGCTCTAATTGGTAATTGAAAATAATTTCATAACAATTTTCGTAAAAAATAGTTTTTTTAAGAATATTTAAATTTATACAAATTATTGGCAAAAACGCAATTAAGTTAAAAAGATTATATCTCAAGAACTAAGTGAGTTATTTTCAAATTGACTTCACTTTTAGAAAGTAGATGCGTTAATTAGTAATTGAAAATAATTTCATAACAATTTTCCTAAAAAATCCTTTTTTCAAGAATATTTTTATTTATACAAAACATTTGAAAAATCCCAATTAAGTTCAGAAGATTATATCTCAAGAACTAAGTGAGATATTTCCAAATTGACTTCACTTTTAGAAAGTAGATGGTTCAATTAGTAATTGAAAGTAATTTTATAACAGTTTTTCAAAAAATCGATTTTTCCGGAACTTTTAAATTCATACAAAATATCGGAAGAATCCCAATTAAGTTCAGCACTTTATATCTCAAGAACTAAGTAAGATATTTTCAAATTGACTTCACTTTTAGAAATTAGATGCTCCAATTAGTAATTGAAAGTAATTTCATAACAGTTTTCCTAAAAAATCGTTTTTTTTTTAAGTATATTTAAAATTATACAAATTTTTTTTCTAAATCCCAATTAAGTTCAGAAGATTATATCTCAAGAACTATGTGAGATATTTTTAAATTGACTTCACTTTTAGAAAATAGATTCTCCAATTAGTAATTGAAAGGAATTTCATAACAATTTTTCAAAAAATCGATTTTTCAGGAATTTTTAAATTTATACAAAAGACTGGAAAATTCCAATTAAGCTCAGCTGCTCATATCTCAAGAATTAAGTGAAATATTTTCAAATTGACTTCACTTTTAGAAAGTAGATGCTCCAATTAGCAATTGAAAGTAATTTTAAAAGAATTTTTTAAAAAATCGAGATTTCAGGAATTTTTAAATTTATACAAAAGACTGGAAAAATTCCAATTAAGCTCAGCAACTTATATCTCAAAAACTAAGTGAGATATTTTCAAATTGACTTCACTTTTAGAAAGTAGATGCTCTAATTAGTAATTGAAAATAATTTCATAACAATTTTCGTAAAAAATAGTTCTTTTAAGAACATTTAAATTTATACAAATTATTGGCAAAAACGCAATTAAGTTAAGAAGATTATATCTCAAGAACTGAGTTATTTTCAAATTGACTTTACTTTTAGAAAGTAGATGCTTCAATTAGTAATTGAAACTAATTTGGTAACAATTTCCCAAAAAATCAATTTTTCAAGAATTTTTTCAGTTATTCAAAATATTGGAAAAATCCCAATTAAGTTCAGCAGCTTATATCTCAAGAACTAAGTGAGATATTTTCAAATTGACTTCACTTTTAGAAAGTAGATGCTTCAATTAGTAATTGAAAATAATTTCGTAATAATTTCCCAAAAAAACAATTTTTCAAGAATTTTTTCATTTATTCAAAATATTGGAAAAATCCCAATTAAGTTCAGCAGCTTATATCTCAAGAACTAAGTGAGATATTTTCAAATTGACTTCACTTTTAGAAAGTAGATGCTTCAATTAGTAATTGAAAGTAATTTCGTAATAATTTCCCAAAAAAACAATTTTTCAAGAATTTTTTCATTTATTCAAAATATTGGAAAAATCCCAATTAAGTTCAGCAGCTTATATCTCAAGAACTAAGTGAGATATTTTCAAATTGACTTCACTTTTAGAAAGTAGATGCGTTAATTAGTAATTGAAAGTAATTTCATAACAATTTTCCTAGAAAATCCTTTTTTCAAGAATATTTATATTTATACATAACATTTGAAAAATCCCAATTAAGTTCAGAAGATTATATCTCAAGAACTAAGTGAGATATTTTCAAATTGACTTCACTTTTAGAAAGTAGATGCTTCAATTAGTAATTGAAACTAATTTCGTAATAATTTCCCAAAAAAACAATTTTTCAAGAATTTTTTCATTTATTCAAAATATTGGAAAAATCCCAATTAAGTTCAGCAGCTTATATCTCAAGAACTAAGTGAGATATTTTCAAATTGACTTCACTTTTAGAAAGTAGATGCGTTAATTAGTAATTGAAAGTAATTTCATAACAATTTTCCTAGAAAATCCTTTTTTCAAGAATATTTATATTTATACAAAACATTTGAAAAATCCCAATTAAGTTCAGAAGATTATATCTCAAGAACTAAGTGAGATATTTCCAAATTGACTTCACTTTTAGAAAGTAGATGGTTCAATTAGTAATTGAAAGTAATTTCGTAATAATTTCCCAAAAAAACAATTTTTCAAGAATTTTTTCATTTATTCAAAATATTGGAAAAATCCCAATTAAGTTCAGCAGCTTATATCTCAAGAACTAAGTGAGATATTTCCAAATTGACTTCACTTTTAGAAAGTAGATGGTTCAATTAGTAATTGAAAGTAATTTCGTAATAATTTCCCAAAAAAACAATTTTTCAAGAATTTTTTCATTTATTCAAAATATTGGAAAAATCCCAATTAAGTTCAGCAGCTTATATCTCAAGAACTAAGTGAGATATTTTCAAATTGACTTCACTTTTAGAAAGTAGATGCGTTAATTAGTAATTGAAAGTAATTTCATAACAATTTTCCTAGAAAATCCTTTTTTCAAGAATATTTATATTTATACATAACATTTGAAAAATCCCAATTAAGTTCAGAAGATTATATCTCAAGAACTAAGTGAGATATTTTCAAATTGACTTCACTTTTAGAAAGTAGATGCTTCAATTAGTAATTGAAACTAATTTCGTAATAATTTCCCAAAAAAACAATTTTTCAAGAATTTTTTCATTTATTCAAAATATTGGAAAAATCCCAATTAAGTTCAGCAGCTTATATCTCAAGAACTAAGTGAGATATTTTCAAATTGACTTCACTTTTAGAAAGTAGATGCGTTAATTAGTAATTGAAAGTAATTTCATAACAATTTTCCTAGAAAATCCTTTTTTCAAGAATATTTATATTTATACATAACATTTGAAAAATCCCAATTAAGTTCAGAAGATTATATCTCAAGAACTAAGTGAGATATTTCCAAATTGACTTCACTTTTAGAAAGTAGATGGTTCAATTAGTAATTGAAAGTAATTTCGTAATAATTTCCCAAAAAAACAATTTTTCAAGAATTTTTTCATTTATTCAAAATATTGGAAAAATCCCAATTAAGTTCAGCAGCTTATATCTCAAGAACTAAGTGAGATATTTTCAAATTGACTTCACTTTTAGAAAGTAGATGCGTTAATTAGTAATTGAAAGTAATTTCATAACAATTTTCCTAGAAAATCCTTTTTTCAAGAATATTTATATTTATACAAAACATTTGAAAAATCCCAATTAAGTTCAGAAGATTATATCTCAAGAACTAAGTGAGATATTTCCAAATTGACTTCACTTTTAGAAAGTAGATGGTTCAATTAGTAATTGAAAGTAATTTCGTAATAATTTCCCAAAAAAACAATTTTTCAAGAATTTTTTCATTTATTCAAAATATTGGAAAAATCCCAATTAAGTTCAGCAGCTTATATCTCAAGAACTAAGTGAGATATTTCCAAATTGACTTCACTTTTAGAAAGTAGATGGTTCAATTAGTAATTGAAAGTAATTTCGTAATAATTTCCCAAAAAAACAATTTTTCAAGAATTTTTTCATTTATTCAAAATATTGGAAAAATCCCAATTAAGTTCAGCAGCTTATATCTCAAGAACTAAGTGAGATATTTTCAAATTGACTTCACTTTTAGAAAGTAGATGCGTTAATTAGTAATTGAAAGTAATTTCATAACAATTTTCCTAGAAAATCCTTTTTTCAAGAATATTTATATTTATACAAAACATTTGAAAAATCCCAATTAAGTTCAGAAGATTATATCTCAAGAACTAAGTGAGATATTTCCAAATTGACTTCACTTTTAGAAAGTAGATGGTTCAATTAGTAATTGAAAGTAATTTCGTAATAATTTCCCAAAAAAACAATTTTTCAAGAATTTTTTCATTTATTCAAAATATTGGAAAAATCCCAATTAAGTTCAGCAGCTTATATCTCAAGAACTAAGTGAGATATTTCCAAATTGACTTCACTTTTAGAAAGTAGATTTCAATTAGTAATTGAAAGTAATTTCGTAATAATTTCCCAAAAAAACAATTTTTCAAGAATTTTTTCATTTATTCAAAATATTGGAAAAATCCCAATTAAGTTCAGCAGCTTATATCTCAAGAACTAAGTGAGATATTTTCAAATTGACTTCACTTTTAGAAAGTAGATGCGTTAATTAGTAATTGAAAGTAATTTCATAACAATTTTCCTAGAAAATCCTTTTTTCAAGAATATTTATATTTATACAAAACATTTGAAAAATCCCAATTAAGTTCAGAAGATTATATCTCAAGAACTAAGTGAGATATTTCCAAATTGACTTCACTTTTAGAAAGTAGATGGTTCAATTAGTAATTGAAAGTAATTTCGTAATAATTTCCCAAAAAAACAATTTTTCAAGAATTTTTTCATTTATTCAAAATATTGGAAAAATCCCAATTAAGTTCAGCAGCTTATATCTCAAGAACTAAGTGAGATATTTCCAAATTGACTTCACTTTTAGAAAGTAGATGGTTCAATTAGTAATTGAAAGTAATTTCGTAATAATTTCCCAAAAAAACAATTTTTCAAGAATTTTTTCATTTATTCAAAATATTGGAAAAATCCCAATTAAGTTCAGCAGCTTATATCTCAAGAACTAAGTGAGATATTTCCAAATTGACTTCACTTTTAGAAAGTAGATGGTTCAATTAGTAATTGAAAGTAATTTCGTAATAATTTCCCAAAAAAACAATTTTTCAAGAATTTTTTCATTTATTCAAAATATTGGAAAAATCCCAATTAAGTTCAGCAGCTTATATCTCAAGAACTAAGTGAGATATTTTCAAATTGACTTCACTTTTAGAAAGTAGATGCGTTAATTAGTAATTGAAAGTAATTTCATAACAATTTTCCTAGAAAATCCTTTTTTCAAGAATATTTATATTTATACAAAACATTTGAAAAATCCCAATTAAGTTCAGAAGATTATATCTCAAGAACTAAGTGAGATATTTCCAAATTGACTTCACTTTTAGAAAGTAGATGGTTCAATTAGTAATTGAAAGTAATTTCGTAATAATTTCCCAAAAAAACAATTTTTCAAGAATTTTTTCATTTATTCAAAATATTGGAAAAATCCCAATTAAGTTCAGCAGCTTATATCTCAAGAACTAAGTGAGATATTTTCAAATTGACTTCACTTTTAGAAAGTAGATGCGTTAATTAGTAATTGAAAGTAATTTCATAACAATTTTCCTAGAAAATCCTTTTTTCAAGAATATTTATATTTATACAAAACATTTGAAAAATCCCAATTAAGTTCAGAAGATTATATCTCAAGAACTAAGTGAGATATTTCCAAATTGACTTCACTTTTAGAAAGTAGATGGTTCAATTAGTAATTGAAAGTAATTTCGTAATAATTTCCCAAAAAAACAATTTTTCAAGAATTTTTTCAGTTATTCAAAATATTGGAAAAATCCCAATTAAGTTCAGCAGCTTATATCTCAAGAACTAAGTGAGATATTTCCAAATTGACTTCACTTTTAGAAAGTAGATGGTTCAATTAGTAATTGAAAGTAATTTCGTAATAATTTCCCAAAAAAACAATTTTTCAAGAATTTTTTCATTTATTCAAAATATTGGAAAAATCCCAATTAAGTTCAGCAGCTTATATCTCAAGAACTAAGTGAGATATTTTCAAATTGACTTCACTTTTAGAAAGTAGATGCGTTAATTAGTAATTGAAAGTAATTTCATAACAATTTTCCTAGAAAATCCTTTTTTCAAGAATATTTATATTTATACAAAACATTTGAAAAATCCCAATTAAGTTCAGAAGATTATATCTCAAGAACTAAGTGAGATATTTCCAAATTGACTTCACTTTTAGAAAGTAGATGGTTCAATTAGTAATTGAAAGTAATTTCGTAATAATTTCCCAAAAAAACAATTTTTCAAGAATTTTTTCATTTATTCAAAATATTGGAAAAATCCCAATTAAGTTCAGCAGCTTATATCTCAAGAACTAAGTGAGATATTTCCAAATTGACTTCACTTTTAGAAAGTAGATGCTTCAATTAGTAAATGAAACTAATTTGGTAACAATTTCCCAAAAAATCAATTTTTTAAGAATTTTTTCAGTTATTCAAAATATTGGAAAAATCTCAATTATGTTCAGCAGCTTACATCTCAAGAACTAAGTGAGATATTTTCAAATTGACTTCACTTTTAGAAAGTAGATGCGTTAATTAGTAATTGAAAGTAATTTCATAACAAGTTTCCTAAAAAATCCTTTTTTCAAGAATATTTATATTTATACAAAACATTTGAAAAATCCCAATTAAGTTCAGAAGATTATATCTCAAGAACTAAGTGAGATATTTCCAAATTGACTTCACTTTTAGAAAGTAGATGCTTTAATTAGTAATTGAAACTAATTTCGTGACAATTTTCCAAAAAATCGATTTTTCATGAATTTTTAAATTTGTACAAAATACTGGAAAAATCCCAATTAAGCTCAGTAGCTTATATCTCAAGAACTATGTGAGCTATTTTCAAATTGACTTCTCTTTTAGAAATTAGATTCTCCAATTAATAATCGAAAGGAATTTCATAACAATTTTTCAAAAAATCGATTTATCAAGAATTTTTAAATTTATACAAAATATTGGAAAATTCCAAATTAAGTTCAAAATCTTATATCTTAAGAACTAAGTGAGAAATTTTAAAATTGACTTCATTTTCGGAAGGTAGATTAACAATTTTCTAAAAAACGGATTTTTAAAGAATTTTGAAATTTATACAAAGTGTTAGAAAAATCTCAATTAAGTTCAGCGATGTCATTTGTGGTTAAAATTAGTTAAAGTATTAGGCCTTTTGACTATATGGTTACCAATATAATAATGTAACGCAAATATCGTTAGAGTCTTTGGATATCTCAGGGATTTTTTATCTGTGAGATAACTTGAGATAGTAATCATCTGATTAAGATATCTAAGGAATTATTACCATGGTTACGGCAATTTTGCGAATTCTGATTGGATAGTGGATGGTCCTTACCCTTCAAAACGCGTTTCTAAGTCTCTTATAAGGGTGTCCGACAAACGACATTATCCACACATTTAGGTAAAAATAGCCTTGAAATCCGCCCGGTCATTTTCAAAATAACCGCTTCTTACTAAACCGCGATTTTTCGCAAAACTATATGGATTTTTGTTTTGAGCTGTCAGTCATCCTCGAAAGAATGCTTCCTTTCTATTGTATTCCAACTATACCACGAAGAAACTCCTATTATATGAAAAAATATTATATTATGAAAAAATGTAAAACAAGTAGTTGCTTTTGTAATGTTGGGCTTAGTTCTGTTTAATCTTCCTAAAAGTGGAATAGCTAATCTTTAAAGACCTAAATGCAGTGTTTCTGCTAAAATTGATTCTGAAAACTGATGAAGTCTCATTTATTTCAAAACATGATAAAATTAAACTCCCAGTAAATTCTGCCATTCTATCAAACATGATTAATTAATAATCAGATTAACAAGTAATCAAACATGATTCATAGATTTGATCACACAATCGAGCATGAGTCAGGTGAATTGACGCGATTCACATGTACATCTCTAGTAGAAAGTCATCAAAATTAATTAAAAATAATTTCCAAAAAAAAGTAAAAAGAATATTATAAAAACCAAAGAGGTTAAGCATCATAATAATATATTTTAAAGAACATTATTATAATAGAAAAAATCTTATTAACCAAATAGAATTTAAACATTCTTCTCAGCATATTCAACAAAATCAATCAACACATCAATCTGCCTCTTTTTATAATCATCATCTTCCTCACACAATTTTTTAACACCCAACGCTCTACTTTCAAATAAAAATTTCATTTTCCCATTTTCACCACCCATAATTTTTTCAAATAATCGACATGGTATACAAGTAATTTGGGCATAACTAAATGCTTGCATAATCGCAAATAATCTATAATATTCGCAAGACTTTAAAAACTCTTCTTCCGGTATTAACGTATCCAAATAAATCTGATACATTTGAAGCTCATCCCTCAAATAACAATAATATTTTTCTAATAAACTTTCAAGATGATTATTTCTTAATTCTTTATCTGTCGTAAGATAAATAAATCCCATAACATCTAAAGCTGGTGGGCAATATCTTATCATTTGTTGATCGATTAAAGCAAATTGCGATTTTGCCGGTGAATACATTAAATTTGATTGCCATAAATCTCCGTGGCACATAACATTTTTGTATATTTGTGATGGTTTGGCATAATCTTTGATTGAATCCCATAATTGTTCTAAATTATTAATTAATTTATCTTTTGGTGTATTCTTACACACTATTTCTTCAAATAAATTAATTTGAGATGAAATCGTATTTTTTATGGATAAAAGAATGTTTTTACCATCGGGGAAATTGCGATAATAAATTTCTTTAAGCTCATCGGGAAATTCTTCGCTTAATTGAAAATCTTTATCTAATTCTTTTCCTTTTTTAATCTCGTAAGTTATACTCGCTGCGTGATATTTTGATAAAGATGATAATAATTGGTCAATTTGGGTTATGTTTAATAACGATTTTGTATCTATCGAGTAAAAACCGCCTTTATTGAGATCTTCTAAAACGATGTATTCCGAATTTTTGATATAATAGCACTTCGGTAAAATGTCTTTAACCGACTCGATTTGGTATTCGAAAAGTTTTGGTACAATTTTTCCGTAAAATCCTTCTTCTTTCTTATTGAACTTCGATATACGTTTTACAAAACATTTAAGAATTTCCGGAATTTCCTTTAATTTTATTTTTAACTTGTAATGTTCCCCTAAAACACCGCTTCTTCCCTCGGTATATGGCAGTAATTCTTTACCCGAATAATGGTTATCTTTGTATTCGGAATTATTTAATATTGTTTTACAGTCTTCGTCAGTAATTGTTATAATAGGTAACATTTTAATTGATTTAATAATATAATTTGAAAGAATGACTTTGGGAATGTTGATTATAACCTCTAAATTGATAGAAACGTCAATAATTGTAATGTCGGTATTGTGGTATTACAGGAAACTGTAATGAGATAACCGAATCGATTCCTGAATTATCTTACAAAAATTTAAATCTTATTTATTTATTATTAAATAACTTTGTTTATATCTTATATCAATCTAATAAGATATAAATTTAATGAAATTTCGATTATGTTATATTTAATTAAATTGGAATTAAAATGAATTTCTTCGTTTTTTAACTTTTAATCGTTTTTTAATTTTAAATATCGGAAGAATCCCAATTAAGCTCAGCAGTTTATATCTCAAGAACTAAGTGATTTATTTTCAAATTGACTTCACTTTTAGAATGTAGATACTCCAATTAGTAATTGAAAGTAGTTTCATAACAATTTTTCAAAATATTTTTTTTTTTTATTTTATACGAATGTTTTTCGTCTTGAATTAAATGTTTATTTAATAATTTTTTGTACTTTTACATTGGTGAAACAGGGAGATGCTTAAAAACTCGTATAAAAGAACATAGAACACAACAGAGATCTAACTTTGGAAGACATATAATATTTAACAAAGAACACCAATTTAATGAAACAAAAAACACAACATTACTTCATAAGAAAAATAAAAGTAACCTTTTGGAAATACTTGAACTTTATGAAATTAGAAAATTTAAACATAATCATCCACAAATTTTATGTTTGAATGACCAAATTAACTACACAGAAAAACCTTTATATATGTATTTGAAAAATCCTTTTACTCCACCTAAAAATAAAAATAAAATTAAAAAACCCTAACATATACAATGAACTCAAACCGCAATAACATTTTCCCATATTTCCCTTCCCAAATTTATAATAGATATTTGAATTTTTGGTTTGGGAAATATTCAATTTTTAATTTTATTTTATTTTAATCCTATTTTAATTTTTCACATTGACACAACATGACATTAATCACAAAATAAAATGTCAATAACATCAACAATTTTCTTTAAAATATATTTCCTGAAGATGGTTTAAACGTAACCGAAACCGGTAGTAACATTGTGTAAAATACTATATATTATCGTCTTGTTAATAAAAGTACAAAAACTTATTAAATAAACATTTAATTCAAGACGAAAAACATTCGTATAAAATAAAAAAATATGAACAAGGTTGGTACGACCTATAATTTATACAACTTTAGAGATCTACATCTCAAACTAATATCTGAACTACAACATATATCCTTTTTGAAAACCTGTCTAGAAGAAAATTTAAAACCTAAATTCACAAGACACAAATATCCCAACAACATGACAAAGAATCAAGTGCAAAAAGTTATAAAAAAAACAATTAAAACAAAAATTAAGAAACATTACAAGAAAATTGACAAAATTAATCTTGAGATGTATTACGTCTACCAAGAATTAACAAAGTCCTACCACAATATAGAAATCCAAGAAATAATGAACAACAAAACCATTTGGAATAAAGATAAAATCAATTAAAAATGGACATCAAAAGAAAGGAAATTAGATAACCTTAGAAAAGAAAAGAAAACACAAATAATAAAAGAAAATAGAAAGATAACTAAAGATTACAACACAACATGAAACAACATATATTTCATAAACGGATAACTAATCTAACGAACATAACATTTAACCCAGAAGAATTAGAAATGCTTAATAAAGGCCATAAATATGCATTAACAACTAAACCCAATTTGAGAAAAACCGCTATTGAATTGGAAGCAATAACGAAGAAAATGGCAACCAAAGAAACAATTAATAGAGAACTTCAACAGTTATTAATTAAAGAAGAAACAAAAAGAACAACAAAAAATAAAGAGTTACTGAAAGAACGAAAAATTAATAAAGAAAAACGAATAATTAATAGCATAAAACATAAAATCAAAGAAAACAATCTAACTATCACCAAAGCTGATAAAAACGCAGGTTTAATAATAATGAACAAAGAAGAATACATAAAGAAAACTGAAGATTTTTTAAAAGAAAACGGCTTTACAACTGTTTCAAAGGATCCAACTACAAGTTTCCACAAAACAGCTAAAAAAATTATATTTGAATCCAAAGAAACACTACAAAAATTTAACAAAAACATTTACTCTATTTTACCAATGAATTCCAAAACACCAAGATTATACGGTTTGCCGAAATTACATAAACAAAACATACCGATTCGCCCTATCATTTCCTCAATCGATTCTTCCACTTACAAAACAGCAAAATTTTTGGTCAACATATTTAAAGATATAACAGGATTTGAAACTAGACACACCATAAAAAACAGATACGATTTAATTAATAAACTTACAAAAATTAATTTTCCTGACAAATACATAATGATCTCATTTGACATCACTAACCTTTACACTAACATTCCAACTGATGAAACCTTTCAAATTTTAAACAACATTCTTAAAGATGGAATTAATAATGAAACCGACAGAAAAAAAATATATTTAACCTTTTTAAAATTTGCATACAGCAAAATTTTTGTAAATTTAAAAACACTTACTACACCTACAATAAGGGCCTTCCAATGGGATCATCACTAAGTGGATTACTAGCTGATATATTCTTAGACAAACTTGAAAAAGAACTTATAATAAACAATAACAACCCATATAGACACAACATCATAACATGGTTAAGATATGTAGATGATATCATCGTTTTTATCGACAATGACAGACAAGAAACAATAACCAACTTACACAACTACATTAATAATTTACATAAAGACATCAAATTTTCAATCGAAATAGAACATAACAACCGCATAAATTTTTTAGACTTAACAATTTTAAAAACAGACAACGGACTTCAATACAGTATCTGTAGAAAACCAACGCAAACAGATACTATCATCCCAAATGATTCTTTTCATGATTATACTCATAAAATGGCAACTTTCAACGCATATATACACCGTGCCTTCAACACAAAACTTAGTGAAAAAGAACTTAGAACAGAAATATCCATTATCAAACAAATTGGCCAAAATAACGGATATAAACCACAAATCATCAACAAAATGATTGACAAATACAGAAACAAACAGAATCACATAAAACTTACCACTCTTACAAATATAACAAATAACACAAACAATATTTATAGAACAATAGAATATCAAGGTAACATACATAATAAAATCAAAAAAATTTTTAAGAAACACAATATAGTTATAACATCCAAAAGCAACAACACACCAGATAAAATTTTAATTAACAACAAAGATAAAATCAATAAAATGAACGATAATGGAGTTTACAAATTAGAATGTGATACGTGTAAAGCCATTTACATCGGTGAAACAGGGAGATGCTTAAAAACTCGTATAAAAGAACATAGAACACAACAGAGATCTAACTTTGGAAGACATATAATATTTAACAAAGAACACCAATTTAATGAAACAAAAAACACAACATTACTTCATAAGAAAAATAAAAGTAACCTTTTGGAAATACTTGAACTTTATGAAATTAGAAAATTTAAACATAATCATCCACAAATTTTATGTTTGAATGACCAAATTAACTACACAGAAAAACCTCTATATATGTATTTGAAAAATCCTTTTACTCCACCTAAAAATAAAAATAAAATTAAAAAACCCTAACATATACAATGAACTCAAACCGCAATAACATTTTCCCATATTTCCCTTCCCAAATTTATAATAGATATTTGAATTTTTGGTTTGGGAAATATTCAATTTTTAATTTTATTTTATTTTAATCCTATTTTAATTTTTCACATTGACACAACATGACATTAATCACAAAATAAAATGTCAATAACATCAACAATTTTCTTTAAAATATATTTCCTGAAGATGGTTTAAACATAACCGAAACCGGTAGTAACATTGTGTAAAATACTATATATTATCGTCTTGTTAATAAAAGTACAAAAAATTATTAAATAAACAATTTTTCAAAAAATCGATTTTTCATGAATTTTTAAATTTATTCAAAATATTGGATAAATCCCAATTAAGTTCAGCAGCTAATATCTCAAGAACTAAATGAGATATTTTCAAATTTACTTCACTTTTAGAAAGTAGATGCTCCAATTAGTAATTGAAAGTAGTTTTGTAACAATTTTTCAAAAAATCGATTTTTATAAAATTTTTGAATTTATACAAAATATCGCAAGAATCCCAATTAAGTTCAGCAATTTATATCTCAAGAACTAAGTGAGATATTTTCAAATTGATTGCACATTTAGAAAGTAGATGCTCCAATTAGTAATTGAAAGTAATTTCATAACAATTTTTCAAATAATAGATTTTTCATGAATATTTAATTTATACAAAATATTGGAAAAATCCCAATTAAGTTCAGAAGATTATATCTCAAGAACTAAGTGAGATATTTTCAAGTAGACTTCACTTTTAGAAAGTAGATGCTCCAATTAGTAATTGAAAGTAATTTCATAACAATTTTTCAAATAATCGATTTTTCAGGAATATTTAATTTATACAAAATATTGGAAAAATCTCAATTAAGTTCAGAAGATTATATCTCAAGAACTAAGTGAGATATTTTCAAATTGACTTCACTTTTAGAAAGTAGATGCTTCAATTAGTAATTGAAGGTAATTTCATAACAATTTTTTAAAAAAATCAAGTTTTGAGGAATTTTTAAATTTATACCAAATATTGGAAAAATTCCAATTAAGCTCAGCGGCTTATATCTCAAGAACTAAGTGAGATATTTTCAAATTGACTTCACTTTTAGAAAGTAGATGCTCGAATTAGTAACTGAAAGTAATTTCATAACAATTTTTCAAAAAATCGATTTTTCAGGAATTTTTAAATTTATACAAAATATTGGAAATATCCCAATCAAACTCAGCAGCTAATATCTCAAGAACTAAGTAAGATATTTTCAAATTGACTTCACTTTTAGAAATTAGATTCTCCAATTAATAATTTAAAGTAATTTCATAACAATTTTCCTAAATAATCGATTTAAATTTATACAAAATACTGGAAAAATCCCAATTAAGCTCAGCAGCATACATCTCAAGAACTAAGTGAGATATTTTCAAGATGATTTCGCTTTCAGAAATTAGATGATCCATTTAATAATTAAAAGTAATTTTATAACAATTTTTCAAAAAATCGATTTTTTTGGAATTTTTAAATTTATACAAAATATTAAAAAAATCCAAATTAAGCTCAGCAGCTTATATCTCAAGAATTAAGTGAGATATTTTCAAATTGACATCACTTTTAGAAATTAGATTCTTCAATAAGTAATTGAAAGTAATTTCATAACAATTTTCCTAAATAATCGATTTTTCTGGAATTTTTAAATTTATACAAAATATTGGAAATATCCCAATCAAACTCAGCAGCTAATATCTCAAGAACTAAGTAAGATATTTTCAAATTGACTTCACTTTTAGAAATTAGATTCTCCAATTAATAATGTAAAGTAATTTCATAAAAATTTTTAAAAAAATCAAGTTTTCACCAATTTTTAGATTTATACCAAATATTGGAAAAATTCCAATTAAGCTCAGCGGCTTATATCTCAACAACTAAGTGAGATATTATCAAATAGACTTCACTTTTAGAAAGTAGATGCTCCAATTAGTAATTGAAAGTAATTTCATAACAATTTTTCAAATAATCGATTTTTCAGGAATATTTAATTTATACAAAATATTGGAAAAATCCCAATTAAGTTCAGAAGATTATATCTCAAGAACTAAGTGAGATATTTTCAAATTTACTTCACTTTTAGAAAGTAGATGCTTCAATTAGTAATTGAAAGTAATTTCATAACACTTTTTCAAAAAATCGAGTGTTCAGGAATTTTTAAATTTATACAAAATATTGGAAAAACCCAAATTAAGTTCAACATCTTATATCTTAAGAACTAAGTGAGAAATTTTAAAATTGACTTCATTTTCGGAAGGTAGATGCTTCAATTAGTAATTGAAAGTTATTTTACTTTAGTTCAGCGATGTCATTTTTGGTTAAAATTAGTTAAAATGTCAAAATATTAGGCCTTTTGACCATATGGTTACCAATTTAGAAATTTAACCCAATATCATTAGAGTCTTTGTATATCTCAGGGATTTTTTATCTGTGAGATAACTTGATATAGTAATCATCTTCTGATTAGGGAGGAATTATTACCATGGTTATGGCAATTTTACACATTCTGATTGGCTAGTGGATTGATTTATCTATAAGATAAATTTAACTAAAAGGTTTAATAAAAAAAAATAAATAAATACCCAACCCCCCTCCTTACCCTTCAAAACGCGTTTTTCAGTATCTGGCCAACCTGGCACAATACGCTCTACGGACCTTGGGTGTAATGTAAATTTCCAATATTTTTATCTATCGACTCGACATATACTATACATATACTCAACATATACATATACTCGACATATACAGGGTGTTCCCGTGACTCGGGGCATAAAATTAACCACATATACTAGAGCAAAAATGATGATGATTCGTGAAAAAAAATTATTATAAAAGTCTTCAAATGGCCAAGATATGGGCCATCAAAGTTCAGAAATTTTAACAAATTTTTCTAAATATTTTCAAAACCATTAATGGTAGAGGGTTGAAATTTGGTACAGAGTAAACAAACATCATGCAAAATCATTGAACCAATTTTGACTTTGGCCGGATGACGGCAACCATGTTATACAGGGTGTTCCTAAAATTTGTTTGCTCAGAACTTTTTTGTTTGTTCGTAACCCTACATTTTTTTTGTACTTTTTAATAGAAAATTTATTTTCGAAACTTTTTTCACTCTTTGAAAATTTTGATAACATTAACCGTTTGCGAGTTAAACGCGAAAATATTAAGCTTACCATTGAAATCGAATGGTAACACTAAACACAATAATTTTCGAAAAAGTTGGCCATGGCAATTAAAAAAAAAACAAATTGAGCCGTCAACTTGCTTATGTAGTTTAAACATAAAGTTGTTTGTTAATGAAGTTTTTATTAATTTTGCGTGTTCAAAATGGACAATTACACATTTAGTGAACAAACTGACATGATTTTGACATTGGGAGAATGTCATGGAAACGCCGTAGCAGCCGCTAACCGTTATCGGGAGAAATTTCCGAACCGCAGAGCGCCCAATCGAAAAACATTTTTAAGAATTGAAACCCGTTTAAGGGAAAATGGGACGTTTAAGCCGAATTTTACTAAAATACAACGGTAAAGTCAGATCAGTCCGAACAACCGAACTAGAAGAAGATATTCTAGACTACGTACAAGAAAATCCTACAGCTAGTACTTTGGATATGGCGAGGCATTTTTTAACGTCAAAAACAACTATCTGGCGTGTTCTTCACGAGCAACAGCGTTATCCATATCATAGTTATAAAGTTCAGGAAGTTCGACAGGCTGATTACCCACTACGACTGCAATATTGTCAAATAATGCAGCACAAAATCCAAATTGATGATCAATTTTTAGAAAAAATACTTTTTGCAGATGAATCGACATTTTCTAAAGATGGAATCATCAATTTAAGAAATTCACATAGTTGGGCGGACGAAAATCCAAGATTTAAGAAAGCTTGGAAATCGCAATGGAGGTTTTCTCTTAACGTTTGGGCTGGCATTGTGGGCGATGTCATTATAGGACCCGTTTTCTTGCCGTCAAGGCTGGATGGCCATACATACTTATACCATATTTAGAGCAATTAAATGATTTTTTAGATGACGTTCCTTTAAACACAAGACAAGAAATGTGGTATATGCATGATGGTGCTCCTGCGCATAGTACACATGCTGTCCAAGAATTTCTATGTGAACGGTTTCCGGAACGGTGGATCGCCGGATCTTACACCTCTAGATTTTTATTTATGGGGACGCATTAAATCGCTTGTGTACTGCGTTGAAATAACTTCAGTTGATCAACTGAGGTTACGAATTGTTGATTCATTTGATCAACTTCGAACTGAAATCAACGTCCTCAGCAGAGTGCGCTTTAATTTAAGACGGCGATATCAGGCGTGCATTGAAGCCGGCGGGAGTGTTTTTGAACATCTGCTTTAGTATTTTTTTTTGTTCTGTTTTATTTATTACCATTTGTTTATAATTTTATTGTTCTTGTTCATATTTTTGTTAGAATTTTTATTATGTTCTTGTTTGTTGTTACCGCGAAAATTAAATTTATTGTTTTGGAAATTACATTCTTTTATTCAATTAAAATAAATTAACACTGGATTTAACTAAATCTACACTGAGAAATTTATGCAAATAATGGTTATTAGATCAGTTCGTTTTTCAATTGTCATCGCCTTCTCAGATCTTGCGGAATATGTTTTATTTGTTACGATTGAAATCAAAGCTTAACAGTTTCGCGTATAACTCGAAAACAGTCAATGTTATCAAAATTTTCAAAGAGTGAAAAAAGTTTCGAAAATAAATTTTCTATTAAAAACTACAAAAATAAATGTAGGGTTACGAACAAACAAAAAAGTTCTGAGCAAACAAATTTTAGGAACACCCTGTATAACATGGTTGCCGTCATCCGGCCAAAGTCAAAATTGGTTCAATGATTTTGCATGATTGTTTACTCTGTACCAAATTTCAACCCTCTACCATTAATAGTTTTGAAAATATTTAGAAAAATTTGTTAAAATTTCTGAACTTTGATGGCCCATATCTTGGCCATTTGAAGACTTTTATAATAATTTTTTTTCACGAATCATCATCATTTTTGCTCTAGTATATGTGGTTAATTTTATGCCCCGAGTCACGGGAACACCCTGTATAAGGAGGTAAATCCATGCAACTGTATCTATTATTATCATCTTTACATGTATTTTCATGATTATTAGCCATAACCATGGTAATAATTCCTTAGATATCTTAATCAGAAGATGATTACTATCTCAAGTTATCTCACAGATAAAAAATCCCTGAGATATACAAAGACTCTAATGATATTTGGGTTACATTTCTAAATTGGTAACCAAATAGTCAGAAGGCTAATATTTTAACCAGAAATGACATCGCTGAACTTAATTTGGATTTTTCCAATATTTTGTATAAATTAAATATTCCTGAAAAATACATTATTTGAGAAATTGTTATGAAATTAGTTTCAATTACTAATTGGAGCATCTACTGTCTAAACGTGAAGTCAATTTGAAAATATCTCACTTAGTTCTTGAGATATAATCTTCTGAACTTAATTGGGATTTTTCCAATATTTTGTATAAATTTAAATATTCTTGAAAAAACAATTTTTTAGGAAAATTGGTACGAAATTATGAAATTACTTTCAAGTACTAATTGGAGCATCTACTTTCTAAAAATGAAGTCAATTTGACAATATCTCACTTAGTTCTTGAGATATAATCTTCTTAACTTAACTCGGATTCTTCCGATATTTTTTATAAATTTAAAAATTCCTGAAAAATCGATTTTTTCAGAAACTGTTATGAAATTACTTTCAATTACTAATTGGAGAATCTAATTTCTAAAAGTGAAGTCAATTTGAAAATATCTCACTTAGTTCTTGAGATATAAATTGCTGAACTTAATTGGGATTCTTCCGATGTTTTGTATAAATTTAAAAATTCCTGAAAAATCGATTTTTTGGAAAATTGTTACGAAATTAGTTTCAATTACTAATTCAAGCATCTACTTTCTAAAAGTGAAGTCAATTTGAAAATATCTCACAAAGTTTTTGAAATATAAGCTGCTAAGCTTAATTGGAATTTTTCCAGTATTTTATATAAATTTAAAAATTCCTGAAAAATCGATTTTTTGAAAAACTGTTAGGAAATTACTGTCAATTACTAATTGGAGCATCTACTTTCTAAAAGTCAAGTCAATTTGAAAATATCTCACTTAGTTCTTGAGATATAAGCTGCTGAGCTTAATTGGAATTTTTCCAGTATTTTGTATAAATTTAGAAATTCCTGAAAAATGGATTTTTTGAAAAATTATTATGAAATTACTCTCAATTATTAATTGGAGAATCTATTTTCAAAAGATGAAGTCAATTTAAAGATATCTCACTCAGAACTTGAGATATAAGCTGTTGAATTTAATTGGGATTTTTTCAATATTTTGTATAAATTTAAAAATTCCAGAAAAATCGATTATTTAGAAAATTGTTATGAAATTACTTTCAATTACTAATTGAAGAATCTAATTTCTAAAAGTGATGTCAATTTGAAAATATCTCACTTAATTCTTGAGATATAAGCTGCTGAGCTTAATTGGGATTTTTTCAATATTTTGTATAAATTTAAAAATTCCAGAAAAATCGATTTTTTGAAAAATTGTTATAAAATTACTTTTAATTACTAAATGGATCATCTAATTTCTGAAAGTGAAGTCAACTTGAAAATATCTCACTTAGTTCTTGAGATATATGCTGCTGCTGAGCTTAATTGGGATTTTTCCAGTATTTTGTATAAATTTAAATCGATTATTTAGGAAAATTGTTATGAAATTACTTTAAATTATTAATTGGAGAATCTAATTTCTAAAAGTGAAGTCAATTTGAAAATATCTTACTTAGTTCTTGAGATATTACCTGCTGAATTTGACTGGGATATTTCCAATATTTTGTATAAATTTAAAAATTCCTGAAAAATCGGTTTTTTGAAAAATTGTTATGAAATTACTTTCAATTACTAATTCGAGCATCTACTTTCTAAAAGTAAAGTCAATTTGAAAATATCTCGCTTAGTTCTTGAGATATAAGCCGCTGTGCTTAATTGGAATTTTTCCAATATTTGGTATAAATTTAAAAATTGGTGAAAACTTGATTTTTTAAAAAAATTGTTATGAAATTACTTTCAATTATTAATTGGAGAATCTAATTTCTAAAAGTGAAGTCAATTTGAAAATATCTCAGTTAGTTCTTGAGATATAAGCCGCTGAGCTTAATTGGAATTTTTCCAATATTTGGTATAAATTTAAAAATTCCTCAAAACTTGATTTTTTTAAAAAATTGTTATGAAATTACTTTCAATTATTAATTGGAGAATCTAATTTCTAAAAGTGAAGTCAATTTGAAAATATCTCGCTTAGTTCTTGAGATATAAGCCGCTGAGCTTAATTGGAATTTTTCCAATATTTGGTATAAATTTAAAAATTCCTCAAAACTTGATTTTTTTAAAAAATTGTTATGAAATTACCTTCAATTACTAATTGGAGAATCTAATTTCTAAAAGTGAAGTCAATTTGAAAATATCTCGCTTAGTTCTTGAGATATAAGCCGCTGAGCTTAATTGGAATTTTTCCAATATTTGGTATAAATTTAAAAATTGGTGAAAACTTGATTTTTAAAAAAATTTTTATGAAATTACTTTAAATTATTAATTGGAGAATCTAATTTCTAAAAGTGAAGTCAATTTGAAAATATCTTACTTAGTTCTTGAGATATTAGCTGCTGAGTTTGATTGGGATATTTCCAATATTTTGTATAAATTTAAAAATTCCTGAAAAATTGATTTTTTGAAAAATTGTTATGAAATTACTTTCAATTACTAATTCGAGCATCTACTTTCTAAAAGTGAAGTCAATTTGAAAATATCTCGCTTAGTTCTTGAGATATAAGCCGCTGAGCTTAATTGGAATTTTTCCAATATTTGGTATAAATTTAAAAATTCCTCAAAACTTGATTTTTTAAAAAATTTTTATGAAATTACTTTAAATTATTAATTGGAGAATCTAATTTCTAAAAGTGAAGTCAATTTGAAAATATCTTACTTAGTTCTTGAGATATTAGCTGCTGAGTTTGATTGGGATATTTCCAATATTTTGTATAAATTTAAAAATTCCTGAAAAATCGATTTTTTGAAAAATTCTTTTGAAATTACTTTCAATTACTAATTCGAGCATCTACTTTCTAAATGTGAAGTCAATTTGAAAATATCTCACTTAGTTCTTGAGATATAAGCCGCTGAGCTTAATTGGAATTTTTCCAATATTTGGTATAAATTTAAAAATTCCTCAAAACTTGATTTTTTTAAAAAATTGTTATGAATTTACTTTCAATTACTAATTGGAGCATCTACTTTCTAAAAGTGAAGTCAATTTGAAAATATCTCATTTAGTTCTTGAGATATAAACTGCTGAACTTAATTGGGATTCTTCCGATATTTTGTATAAATTTAGAAATTCTTGAAAAATCGATTTTCTGAAAAATTGTTATGAAATTACTTTCAATTATTAATTAGAGCATCTACTTTCTCAAAGTGAAGTCAATTTGAAAATATCTCACTTAGTTCTTGAGATATAAGTTACAGAGCTTAATTGAGATTTTTCCAGTAATTTGTATAAATCCAAAAATTCCTGAAAATTCGATTTTTTGGAAAATTGTTATAAAATTACTTTCAATTACTAATTTATCTTCTATTATGTACTGCTTTTTTAATGTTGATTGTGAAAGATATGTGTTTTTAGTTTTATTATTTAATCAAACAAAATACGTAGGTTTGAAACCAGTAAAATATTTGAAATGTATCAAAAATATGTGGATAATTTAAAAAACACAATTGTGTAATATTAGACAATTTTCTTTTAAAAACTCTTAAATGATGGCATCTTTGCAGATTTTTTAACAATTCCCCAGTTGTATATCTGCAACTGGTTATGAATTAAGCGTTTATAGCTCATTATCAACAATATTTATGCAAAAAGTATCTTTTTATTTATTTTAGGTTTTGAATTGTGATTAATTTTTGTACTGAAAATCCGAAATGATGATATTTTGAAGATATTTGCTGTATTTTTGCAAATTCTTTATTTTCAGATTGTAACTGGTTATGAATTATGCTTTTCCACACCATTATGAACAATTTTCACGAATGAGGTCTTTGATCATCCATTTTGATTTTTGAATTATGAAAACATATAAGGCATACAGAGTTTTGTAGTTACGCATAGAGAGTAGATAGAGATAACGCACTAGAATAAGTTTATGCAATTTAAACGCAGTGACTGGGAAATATTAAGGACAAGTTTTCATATCCAGGCCTTGTCATTGAGACGAAGAAGAAGAAGAAGTATTTATTGTATAATTTATTAACTTACCTGCGTTTTATGCCTAATATCTCTAATAGCCTTAATCATATGTAGTCCCATCTCAATGCAACAATGAGCGTGATCAGTCCTAGGTTTTGGAAGTCCGGAAACGCAATAATAACAATCACCCAACAGTTTGATACGCAAACAATGATTTTCCTGCAAAATCAACTTAAATAGAATAAAATTGATTTATTAACCGAGATTATACCGCTGCGAGCTTGTCGAATCTTGCGAATAACTCGTTGAGGATCTTAACGAGTTCTGGAGCACTGCATTGGCTTGCGAGGGCTGCGATAGAGGACAATAAGTTGAATAAGTTCATTGTTCGTGGCACAAATTAAATGCAAATTGGTGTTATTACCAATTCACCACGTCTTACCTGTAAAACCTTTTATATCCGCGAAGAGGATGCTAACATTGTCGTGTACTTGAATGTAGATTTTGTGGAATTGATGTACTTCGAACGTTCCATCCTCGTTTGCGATGTCTCGAATCATTTCTTTAGCAACGAAATCGGGTAGAACTGATAACAATAATTTTTCTTGTTTGTCGTTTTCGGTTTGAGTTTTGTAGCGAGTTTCCATTGATTTATGTGTTTCTAAAAACGCTTTTCTTTGACTCCTATCTGTTAAATATTTCGTGTACATCCCCGCAAAATTAACTGTTATATAAAGAAGTGTGTTTGCTATGATTCGATCTTTAAAACATTCTTTCCACTAAAACGATGTTAATGAAAATAACAACAAAAATAATTAAAAAAAAATATTTACATCATCACTACGATCCGAGCCTTTTGATAACGTTATTATAAGAATAATAATATGACAAAGAGCCGAAAGACATCCAGCTATCATACACCATCTCAATGGTAAAGGAAGCATAGCGTATGGAACGAACACCGTAAAAAGAACGTACCAAACTAATTCTTCCGTTTTTCCGAAACCTAATCCTTCTCCTAGAAATCCTAAAAAAATAACGAAAAATAATTTTTTTTTATTTAAGAATTTTAAACGGGGTTACCTTGGACGTTTAAAAGTAACCATGTACATAATGCAGCCCAGTGAAGATAATTATTTGCAAAACATCTCCACCATCCTAAAACGCACACTGCTATATTCGCAGTCATTGAACAAACCGACCATATTATAGCGTCCACGTCGCTTCTCACATCAGTTTCAGCAGCGCAAACGGATATTAAAGCTACCTATAAAGAAAAAAATGTTGTAAAGGTAAATTTGCAAAGAAAAAAATTTGGGGTGTTTTAAAAATAGTGTACGTAAAGTGTTCATTGAATGAATGAATGAAAATGCTTATTATATTAGTTTGAGATTATAGATTTATTTTGGTGGAATTGATTTGTTTCGCACATTTAAATATATGTACCTTCAAGCTTTATCACATCACCATGCATAGGAAAAATTTTCTGTAATTTCCACTCTTTTCAAAAGTAGCCTTTTAGGACTTCTTTGCGAGGGAGGAAATTTGAAGACTTTTACAGGATCAACTTCAGAGAAATGAATATTTATGATTATTGATTCATTATGACTCAGTAATGATTGATTCATTATGAATTAGTAATCAGATTTCAAGAAGATAAAAATTCTTGTCAAAAAATCCTGATCAGAGATTAAAAAATTTATTGTTATTAAAATAACATGAATAGAGAAAATGGTGTTGTTGAATTGTTTTTGAACGAAATTATAGTTATAAATTTGGCATATATATATATAACATCTACTATTTGTAGGAATTCATTTGCCAATCAGCACTCACATTATATAAACATGCACTGTGTACTTTGCGCAAGACTCATTTAAATATTTACTTCCAAAAAACAATCATTTAATAGTTTCAAAGTAATTTACTTGGATTAATTCGGATATATAAATGTACTTAATGCTATAAGTGGTATTGGTATTTCAATTCACCAAAGGATTGGTAAACCAAAACATCGAAATTGTGAGATATGTTTCTTGGAAATTTTGATGAACAATAAATTTTGTTTGTTTTTTTTAAACTTGTTAAAGCATAATGCTTTATATTATGTATTATGCATTAATCGTCTAATTTAACTCGTTATGGAGTTCTCAAAGGTAGTTAGCATTGGTATTAATCGTTCATGAATCTCATCTTTAACTTGTATCAACGATATTCAGTTTCGATCAAGAATATCTTATCATTGGAATTGAGATAGATTGGACAAAAGGTTAAGTTAACACAATCATCCGCCAACATAAGAAAAAGAGCTATTTTTATAGATTTAGGAGGTGCTAGAAGAGAGAAATTCTTATTCCATCGTTCCATGAGGATATACTAAGATAAGACTTAACATTTCACATCGTTGTGAGAATTATGCGAGGAATTGTGCGTATAGAACCTAACCAATGGACATCTTGGTAGAACCATCGATTTTTGTACAGATAGATATGATATAAGGTGAAAAAAGCTATGAATGGGCATAATTTTGTTATATAACAGACGGTGTATTTGTGCCATATGTAAATGAAGTAAACAGAACAAAACTGGGAGACTTGAAATCTGAATCTGTTCATTTCAGGATGAATAAATAAAAAGAAAATGTCGATTTTGGTGATGTTACATAATAGCTTAGCTGCAACAAGAAGAATTATAAATAAAGGTGAACTGGGATAATAAAGATGTAAACATTACGTGAAAAAAAAGAACAGGCGGAAGGAATGTAGGAATGTTATGTGAGGAAATAGGTGAAAGAGGTAAAATTGCAAGAATGCTTATATAAAAAAAGGAAAGGTTATGCATAAAATGGATGAAGAAAACGCCTTCCTAAGCTATTTGACGCCTAGGGGTGGGTTTGACCAACCCTAGAGATGTTTTTAATCGAATAGAAACATTTCGACATACACCAATTAGCTTATTCTGTTTCCGGCAGTTTTGCAACATACTTTGAACCATTTTGACACATACCAATGAGCTTTTCTTGATTTATGGCACATTTAGATCCGTGTTAAAAGCTTCAAAATTACCATTTGCAATGTTTCAATACTTATTAAGTATTTTAAAGATATTTTTAATCGAATAAAGTCATTTTGACAGCTCTTTCTGTTTCTGGCAGCTTTTCAACATGGTCATAAAGCAACAAAATCTGTTACTTTAATGTCATTATCCTGTATTCTAGAAATGATTTTAATTACTTTAAACCATTTTGACACATACCAATGAGCTTTATCTGATTGATGCCACATTTAGATTCGTGATAAAAGCTTCAAAATTGCCATTTGCAATGTTTCAATACTCATTAAGTATTTTAAAAATATCTTTAATCGAATAAAACCATTTTGATAGCTCTTTTTGTTTTTGGCAGCTTTGCAATTTGGTCATAAAGTATTAAAATCTGTTACTTTAATGTCATTATTCTGTTTAAGTATTTAAGAGATGATTTTAATTACTTTAAACCATTTTGATACATACCACTGAGCTTTATCTGATATATGGCACATTTAGATCCGTGATAAAAGCTTCAAAATTACCATTTGCAATGTTTCAATACTCATTAACTATTTTAAAGATATTTTTAATCGAATAAAGCCATTTTGACAGCTCTTTTTGTTTTTGGCAGCTTTGCAATTTGGTCATAAAGCATCAAAATCTGTTACTTTAATGTCATTATCCTGTTTAAGTATTTTAGAGTTGATTTTAATTATTTTAAACCGTTTCGACACATACCAATGAGCTTTTTCTGCTTTATGGCATATTAAAATCCTTGTTAAAAGCTTCAAAATTACAATTTACAATGTTTCAATACTCATTAAGTATTTTAAAGATATTTTTAATCGAATAAAGTCATTTTGACAGCTCTTTCTGTTTCTGGTAGCTTTGCAACATGGTCATAAAGTATCAAAATCTGTTACTTTAATGTCATTATCCTGTTTAAATATTTTAGAGTTGATTTTAATTATTTTAAACCATTTTGATACATACCAATGAGATTTTTCTGCTTTATGGCATATTAAAATCCTTGTTAAAATCTTCAAAATTACAATTTGCAATGTTTCAATACTCATTAAGTATTTTAAAGATATTTTTAATCGAATAAAGCCATTTTGACAGCTCTTTCTGTTTCTGGCAGCTTTTCAACATGGTCATAAAGCATCAAAATCTGTTACTTTAATGTCATGATCCTGTTTAAGTATTCTAGAGATGATTTTAATTACTTTGAACCATTTTGACACATACCAATAAGCTTTTCCTGATTTATGCCACATTTAAATCCTTGATAAAAGCTTCAAAATTACCTTTTGCTATGTTTCAATACTCATTAAGTATTTTAAAGATATTTTTAATCGAATAAAGCCATTTTGACAGCTTTTTCTGTTTCTGGCAGCTTTTCAACATGGTCATAAAGCATCAAAATCTGTTACTTTAATGTCATTATCCTGTTTCAGTATTTTAGAGATGATTTTAATTACTTTAAACCATTTTGACACATACCAATGGCTCTTTTCTGCTTTATGGCACATTTAGATCCGTGTTAAAAGCTTCAAAATTACCATTTGCAATGTTTCAATACCCATGAAGTATTTTAAAGATATTTTTAATCGAATAAAGTCATTTTGACAGCTATTTTCGTTTCTGGCAGCTTCTCAACATGGTCATAAAGCTTCAAAATCTGTTACTTTAATGTCATTATCCTGTTTAAGTATTTTAGAATTGATTTTAATTATTTTAAACCGTTTTGACACATACCAATGAGCTTTTTCTGCTTTATGGCATATTAAAATCCTTGTTAAAATCTTCAAAATTACAATTTGCAATGTTTCAATACTCATTAAGTATTTTAAAGATATTTTTAATCGAATAAAGCCATTTTAACAGCTCTTTCTGTTTCTGGCAGCTTTTCAACATGGTCATAAAGCATCAAAATCTGTTACTTTAATGTCATGATCCTGTTTAAGTATTCTAGAGATGATTTTAATTACTTTGAACCATTTTGACACATACCAATAAGCTTTTCCTGATTTATGCCACATTTAAATCCTTGATAAAAGCTTCAAAATTACCTTTTGCTATGTTTCAATACTCATTAAGTATTTTAAAGATATTTTTAATCGAATAAAGCCATTTTGACAGCTTTTTCTGTTTCTGGCAGCTTTTCAACATGGTCATAAAGCATCAAAATCTGTTACTTTAATGTCATTATCCTGTTTCAGTATTTTAGAGATGATTTTAATTACTTTAAACCATTTTGACACATACCAATGGTTCTTTTCTGCTTTATGGCACATTTAGATCCGTGTTAAAAGGCTTTAAAATTACCATTTGCAATGTTTCAGTACCCATGAAGTATTTTAAAGATATTTTTAATCGAATAAAGCCATTTTGACAGCTATTTCTGTTTCTGGCAGCTTTTCAACATGGTTATAAAGCATCAAAATCTGTTACTTTAATGTCATTATCCTGTTTAAGTATTCTAGAGATAATTTTAATTACTTTGAACCATTTTGATACATACCAATGAGCCTTTTCTGCTTTATAGCACATTTAGATTCGTGTTAAAAGCCTTTTGCAGTGTTTCAGTACTCGTTAAGTATTTTAGAGATGTTTCTAATCGAATAGAATCATTTCGACATGAACTAATAAGCTTATTCTGTTTCTGACAGCTTTGTAACATGGTCATAAAGCATCAAAATTTGTGGTCGGGCCATGACAGTATTAAAAAATGTTAGGCATTACGTTTAGATATGTTAGGAATTAGTTAATCGTCTAATTTAACTCGTTATGGAGTTCTCAAAGGTAGTTAGCATTGGTATTAATCGTTCATGAATCTCATCTTTATCTTGTATCAACGATATTCAATTTCGATCAAGAATATCTTATCATTGGAATTGAGATGGATTGGACAAAAGGTTAAGTTAACACAATCATCCGCCAACATAAGAAAAAGAGCTATTTTTATAGATTTAGGAGGTGCTAGAAGAGAGAAATTCTTATTCCATCGTTCCATGAGGATATACTAAGATAAGACTTAACATTTCACATCGTTATGGGAACTATGCGAGGAATTGTGCGTATAGAACCTAACCAATGGACATCTTGGTAGAACCATCGATTTTTGTACAGATAGATATGATATAAGGTGAAAAAAGCTATGAATGGGCATAATTTTGTTATATAACAGACGGTGTATTTGTGCCATATGTAAATGAAGTAAACAGAACAAAACTGGGAGACTTGAAATCTGAATCTGTTCATTTCAGGATGAATAAATAAAAAGAAAATGTCGATTTTGGTGGTGTAACATAATAGCTTAGCTGCAACAAGAAGAATTATAGATAAAGATGAACTGGGATGATAAAGATGTCAACATTACGTGAAAATAAAAGAACAGGCGGAAGGAATGTAGGAATGTTATGTGAGGAAATAGGTGAAAGAGGTAAAATTGCAAGAATGCCTATATAAAAAAAGGAAAGGTTATGCATAAAATGGATGAAGAAAACGCCGTTCTAAGCTATTTGACGCTTAGGGCTGGGTTTGACCAAACCCTAGAGATGTTTTAAATCGAATAGAAACATTTCGACATACACCAATAAGCTTATTCCGTTTCCGGCATCTTTGCAACTTACTTTGAACCATTTTGACACATACCAATGAGCATTTTCTGCTTTATGGCACATTTAGATCCGTGTTAAAAACTTCAAAAGTATTTTTTGCGATGTTTTAATACTCATTCAGTATTTTAAAGATATTTTTAATCGAATAAAACCCTTTTGACAGCTCTTTCTGTTTCTGGCAGCTTTTCAACATGGTCATAAAGCATCAAAATCTATTACTTTAATGTCATGATCCTGTTTAAGTATTCTAGAGATGATTTTAATTACTTTGAACCATTTTGACACATACCAATAAGCTTTTCCTGATTTATGCCACATTTAAATCCTTGATAAAAGCTTCAAAATTACCTTTTGCTATGTTTCAATACTCATTAAGTATTTTAAAGATATTTTTAATCGAATAAAGTCATTTTGAGAGCTGTTTTTGTTTTTGGCAGCTTTGCAACATGGTTATAAAACATCAAAATCTGTCATTTTAATATCATTATCCTGCTTAAGTATTCTAGAGATGATTTTAATTACTTTAAACCATTTTGACACATACCAATGAGCTTTATGCCACATTTAGACCCGTGATAAAAGCTTCAAAATTACCATTTGCACCATTTCATTGAATAAAGTAATTTTGATAGTTGTTTCTGGCAGCTTTACAACATGGTCATAAAGCATCAAAATCTGTTACTTTAATGTCATGATCCTGTTTAAGTATTTTAGAGTTGATTTTAATTATTTTAAACCGTTTCGACACATACCAATGAGCTTTTTCTGCTTTATGGCATATTAAAATCCTTGTTAAAAGCTTCAAAATTACAATTTGCAATGTTTCAATACTCATTAAGTATTTTAAAGATATTTTTAATCGAATAAAGTCATTTTGACAGCTCTTTCTGTTTCTGGTAGCTTTGCAACATGGTCATAAAGTATCAAAATCTGTTACTTTAATGTCATTATCCTGTTTAAATATTTTAGAGTTGATTTTAATTATTTTAAACCATTTTGATACATACCAATGAGATTTTTCTGCTTTATGGCATATTAAAATCATTGTTAAAATCTTCAAAATTACAATTTGCAATGTTTCAATACTCATTAAGTATTTTAAGGATATTTTTAATCGAATAAAGCCATTTTGACAGCTCTTTCTGTTTCTGGCAGCTTTTCAACATGGTCATAAAGCATCAAAATCTGTTACTTTAATGTCATTATCCTGTTTAAGTATTCTAGAGATGATTTTAGTTACTTTGAACCATTTTGACACATACCAATAAGCTTTTCCTGATTTATGCCACATTTAATTCCTTGATAAAAGCTTCAAAATTACCTTTTGCTATGTTTCAATACTCATTAAGTATTTTAAAGATATTTTTAATCGAATAGTCATTTTGACAGCTATTTTTGTTTCTGGCAGCTTCTCAACATGGTCATAAAGCTTCAAAATCTGTTACTTCAATGTCATTATCCTGTTTAAGTATTCTAGAGATAATTTTAATTACTTTGAACCATTTTGACACATACCAATGAGCCTTTTCTGCTTTATAGCACATTTAGATTCATGTTAAAAGCCTTTTGCAGTGTTTCAGTACTGGTTAAGTATTTTAGAGATGTTTGTAATCGAATAAAATCATTTCGACATGAACTAATAAGCTTATTCTGTTTCTGGCAGCTTTGCAACTTGGTCATAAAGCATCAAAATTTGTGGTCAGGCCACGACAGTATTAAAAAATGTTAGGCATTAGGGTTAGATATGTTAGGAATTAGTTTAGGATGCCAAAATCCTCTATAATATTCTAAGTGATTTCAGTAAATGTTAATGGCCATGTTCGTTATATCAGGAAATAAAAAAGTTAATTGCTGTATGTCTAAACATTTATAATCGATTTGAAACACCTCCATATTATTTTATAATGGAAGGATGAGTTTCTTGATAGCCTTTCAACGTGAAACCCAAAACTTTCCTCGTCTAGATCTAGAAGATAACTAAGACAATATCTTCAGATACAGGGTTAAACTCAACCCAACCCAATCCTGTATATTTGAATCAGACCTGTCCTGAGATAGCAGACGATGTATTTGTGCCATATCTAAATGAAATGAATTAGAAAATGGTAAACCTGAAATCTGAATCCGTTCATTTTAGGCTGAAGAAATAAAGAGAAAATGTCGATTTCGATGGTGTAACTTAAAAATTAGATGCAGCAAGAAGAGTTATAGTTAAAGCTGAACTGAGATGTTAAAGGTGTAAACATTTAAAGGTGTTATGCATAAAATGGATGAAGACAATGCTGTTTTAAGCTATTTGGCGCCTAGGGCTGGTTTTGACTCAACCCTATACAGAGGGTGTCCCCACATTATATCTCCGTAAGGTATAATTAACTATAAATTTTTGAATTCAAATTCCATTTTTGCAATTAAAGTCTATCATAAACAAACATTTTATCTTATTCAAATTTTGGTGTACATTGCTCAGAAAGACCACTTTACCTGCAATGGTTAGCAAACTTCTTGCGTTAACTTTGGTACCTTGAGGACATTTAACGTAAATCTTGGTTATATTTCGTTTGATAACATCCAGAGTTTAATTGCAAAACGGGAACATAATCCGGGGACACGCTGTATATTTGAATTGAAGTAAAACTAGAACTAGCGAAGAGAACTAGAATCCCTTCTCCACCTCTTCCTCCATTCTTCCGCAATACGTTCATCAATTTCTTCCCTGTTTTCTTTACAAGCTATCCTTCTCTTCATCACAACGCCAACGGCGGCGAATCCCCCAGTACCTGTAACGCCTCTATCAAGATGGTTCTATATCCACTTATTTGTCTTTGGACCGTTGTTAGTTACTTTTTTAGTTTCTTTTTCTCCAATGCTTTGTGCCACGTTTTATATGCGTACCATATCTGGGACCATATCATCGTTCTTACCATCTTCCTTTTCTCCATTTTAGGTCCATATCTCGCTCCCATAATTCTATGCTTTCCTACAGATGTATTGTAGACGTTGATCCCATTTCATATCTCTGCCGATCATGACTCCCAGATACTTCACGTAATTTTTTGATTCAATTAAAAATCCTTTTATGTTTAGGATAACCTGTCGACCACACCTTCTGCTCCTTATCAACACAGCCTCCGTTTCTTCCGGAGCAATCTCCAGGTCTATTTTCTCCATTTGCTGTGCGACCTTTTCCATGATTGAGCAGTTTTTTGGATTTAATTTAATTCCCATCCTAGTGTTATTATAACCAAGTCATTTGTGTAAGTCATCAGTTCGATGTTTTCCCCATACTCCTCATTTTTTCGAAAGCATCTTATCAAAAAACACGTTCACCAGCTAAGTTGACAATCCTTTCTCCTGCATTTGTTCAATAATTTAATCCCATGGCATTGATCCAAAAGCGTTTTTGACGTCTACCAGTATCAGCAGGCGGTTTTTTCCTCTTTCTTCTCGTATATTTGTCACAAATGCAAAAATGCTAAAAAAAATATTTCTATTGGAAATTATCTTTGTCGACCCCAACTACTTTCTGGAAGACCTTGCGATCTTTTGGCATTACTGACTGCAAACTCACGGAATCCACGCCGGATCCTAACTTATTGGCCAGCTATTTTGTCAAATTGTCGCAATACTCAGAAAGCTACCTTAACTCAAATCATTCGTGCATCAGGACGGGTGAACATGGATGATACTCATGGTTTTTCATTAACTATGGTTGACTCGGAGGTTGTTCGTGAAGCTCTCACTCAAACCCGCTCTCCTTGCTGTGGTGCCGACCTTATTTATCCAAAACAAATTTTTCCAATACTAGATTCAGTTGTGCATCCGCTGACCCATATTTTTAACTTCTCCTTTGAATCATCCTCCTTCCCATCTATGTGGAAAACATGCTCAAGTTGTCCCCATTCCCAAATTGAAGACTGCACTGTCGACTAGCGACTATCATCCTATTTCAATCCTTCTTATTTTGTCAAAGGTTCTGGAGCATATTGTATACACCAAGGTTTATGATTTTCTTCAGGAGCATCGATTGATCAGCGACAGGTAGTCTGGGTTCCGACGGGGTCATAGCACTACTACTTCCTTGATCAAGATTATGGATGATATAAGACTTGCCTGTGATAATCGTCGTCTCACTATTTTGGTTCTACTTGATTTCAGCAAAGCCTTTGACTTTGTCGATTACGATCTTCTTCTTCTATACTTGCATCTATTGGTTTTTCTTCCTCGAGTCTTTCATGGTTTCAAATGCTGTGTGTCCGTGCCAATTCAACCTTTTCCAATCGCTTTGAGCTTTCTTGTGGGGTGCCCCAGGGCAGTGTTCTCGGCCCGTTGCTGTTTTCTATCTTCATTGATAGTGCTATTTTATCAAATTTTCATCTTTACGCGGATGATCTGCAGATTTATACCGATACATCAATTGATGACTTTCCTCAAGCTATTGAGCGAATTAATAATGATCTTACCAAAATGTCTGAGTGGTCTAAACTATACGGTTTGAAACTCAATATTAATAAGACTCAAGCCATAATATTTGGTATAAATCCTTTGCGGAGCAGGCTGACTAGCTTTGCTAGCTCGCAACTTTTACTTGGTGACACCGTCATTAAATTTTCGGATGTAGTTAAAAATCTTGGAGTTATGATGGACTCTGCACTGTCTTGGCGCCCTCAGGTTCAGGTTATTTGTAAGAGGGTTTACTCCCTTCATAAATTTAAGTGTTTTCTTCCTTCTTACGTTCGACGCAACCTTTGTTACTCGCTCATTTTTCCACATCTTGATTATGCGGATACGGTTATGTACTGACTTGTCGATATCCTTGTGTAATAAACTCCAGAGACTACAAAATAATTGCATACGTTTTATATTCGATCTTGAAAAATATTGTCATATTACTCCTTACCGCAATAACTTACATTTGCTTACGTACGTAAACCGTCGGTTCTTCCGTGTGTTAACAAGTTTCTATAAGATTATTCATACCCAAAGTCCACTATATTTATTTAATAATTTTAAATTCCTATCGTCACACGAACGTCCCACTCGTTCGCAATCAGACTTAATACTTCTATTCCCAATACGTCATACGAGTATATACCATGGGTCGTTTACGTTGTGCGCCATATCCCTCTGGAATGGTCTCCCCATGGATATTAGAAACGCTCCACAACCCTCTCATCTTTCAAGACTTGTCTTACACATTTCCTCTTCTCCCATCAAATTGCGATGCTTTAACATTTTACTTCCTTTTCTTCTGAGCTTCTTTTATTCTACTTTCTTTCCTATATTCCTTATTTACCTTCTTTCTCTTCTGCTTTGTTACTGTGTGAATTTCTTATAGTTTTCTTTTTTCCTTTTTGTTGTCTTGTCGTTTATTGTTTTGCCGCATTAGTTAGTTAATTACTATTCTATACATCTGGTGGAATCATTGCAATTTAGTTTAGACTGGGTCGATTGGAAGATATCGTCTGTGGCGATAAATCGTTCCATTTGTCAAAATCGAATTTATAAGTAATTATTTTTATTATTATTAGTTATTTCACTGATAATTATAACAATATACTTTTTCCCCTTTGTATTTGTTTTTCTCTTTTTTGACAATGAAGATTTGTTTATTATTATTATCTGTCCCACCTGTTACCTGCGGATATTACCATCTCTATGGCGTCGGTTGTGTTTGTCCTCTTTGTGGAACCAAATTGATTTCTGACAAGTCCCCCTTTTACTTCCAATTCCTCCAAAATCTTTTCCCTCAGAATTGCCTCGTATAGTTTTCCCAGGGTGTTAAGCAAACAGGTTTTTTATCTGTAGTTTGTGGTTTTTCTAATAGTACTAGTTTTCCCGTTTTCCAAGGTTCTGGAAAGTGACATTCGTTCATCAGTCTGTTGTATATATCCGTTATTTTTATTGGCTCTGCCATAATCGTCTTCAGACGCACGGCTAAACCCGAAACTATCCACTTCTAGGTCTAGTGTTAGTTCTAATTTTACTTCAATGCGAATATACAGGGTTGTCAAACCAGCTTGTAAAGTATTCTATTTCAGAAACTATTCATTGTAGAGGCCTTCATTAAAAAAGATATCATCAGATGCACAGCTAAATCCAACCCAACCCAATCCTGTATATTTGAACTAGAGTCGTCCTAAGATACTCGGCACCCCAGGGTTGGGTTGCACGAACGAAACTACTGCGCCCCTTTTCATACAAAATTCAATGCCAAAAAAGTCCGCGCCTCAGAGGGGGCACCATCCATTTCATTGCAAAAACATTCGCCCTCTTAGGATTTGGTGCCCCATGGATATTAACCCTTAGGTTTAGGACGACACTAATCAACTCAATGAGTAAGTACTGCACTATCGTATGAGAGCTTCTTAGATGATAATCAGCCTTTGATACAAATCTGCTATCGTCGTATAGGCAGCAATAATAAATTATTGATCGAACATAAAAGCAGTCAAATCAAGTTTGCAGAAAGACAGACTCAGAAAAGAAGCTAACTACCTTATTAGAAGCCTCTCCGAGGACGACAAGAAGAAAAAAGATATGGTATCAATGATGACTAAGCGCATAAAAGCAGTCAAAACAAGGTTGTAGTAAGACAGATCCAGAACAGGCTTCAAATAAGGTAGTTGCCACCTTATTTGAAGTCTCTCTGAGGACGACGAGAAGAAAGAAGAATCTCAATGATTTTAAAATAAAACACAACGACACAACTCCTCCCGATATTTTCCTTGTTATTACAATTTATTAATACAACGTTTCGGGATTTCCTCCCATCTTCAGGTTTACAATCTTCAACAAACCATGTTGCAACCTTGTGATTAATTCGAACCAGTTTCTGAAGAAGGTTGCAACATGGCATCCGAAACGTCAAATATTTTTTGAAAAAACGCACGGAAAAACCCGAAAGTTTCTAGTTTTAGATCTAGTGTTAGTCCTAGTGATAGTTCTAGTGTTACTGCTAGTGTTAGTTTTAATTTTAGTTCAGTTAACACCGGTCGCGAAAGCCTTCGTACGTAAACAATGAAAATTATGAGCGATTGCATATCAAATTTGCTTTTAAACCTAACTTTTTAATAATTTAAAAGTAAATGTAATCAGAAAAGTTTTTACCAAGTTAAATAAAAGATTGAAGTCAGATAAATGATATTATTAAAAATCCATTTGCTGAAGAGGACCACATGATTATCATGGATCTTGAAAGGCTAAGTAATTACAGCAACAATGACGACGTGGAACATGATTTTTTAAATTCATTTTTAGTGTGTGTCACCTTTTTGTCAGCGTCGGTAAGACATGACGTCAAGATTAGGACATGTTAGGTCTTTCCTGTTTAAATCCTTTATATCTGCTAGAGTCTTCACTCAGCTCCTCCCATTTCTTCCTAGAAGAAGAAGAGAAGACCTTCTTCTTCTCATCGTTATCCTTCATTCGAATACTTTTTTACCATTATGTCGAAATCTATTCATATTTCATAGGCGTACCAGTTTAATTTCTTTCTGTCTATTTTGTCCTATATTATTTCCTTATTTCTTATCTTATCTCGCTTTGTATTTGTTTTTCTCTTTTTTTGACAATGAAGATTTGTTTATTATTATTATCTGTCCCACCTGTTACCTGCGGATGTTACCATCTCTATGGCATCAGTTGTGTTTGTCCTCTTTGTGAAACCAAATTGATTTCTGACAAGTCCCCCTTTTACTTCCAATTCCTCCAAAATCTTTTCCCTCAGAATTGCCTCGTATAGTTTTCCCAGGGTGTTAAGCAAACAGGTTGGTATTTAGGTTTTTTATCTGTAGTTTGTGGTTTTTCTATTAGTACTAGTTTTCCCGTTTTCCAAGGTTCTGGGAAGTGACATTCGTTCATCAGTCTGTAGTACATATCCGTTATTTTTATTGGCTCTGCCATAATCGTCTTCAGACGCACGGCTAAACCCGAAACTATCCACTTCTAGGTCTAGTGTTTGTTCTAATTTTACTTCAATGCGAATATACAGAGTTGTCAAACCAACTTGTAAAGTATTCTATTTCAGAAACTATTCATTGTAGAGGCCTTCATTAAAAAAGATATCATCAGATGCACAGCTAAATCCAACCCAACCCAATCCTGTATATTTGAACTAGAGTCGTCCTAAGATACTCGGCACCCCAGGGTTGGGTTGTACGAACGAAACTAGTGCGCCCCTTTTCATACCAGATTCATGCCAAAAAAAGGTCTGCACCTCAGAAGGGACACAGTACATGATGGGGACGCCACCAATTTCATTGCAAAAACAGTTACGAGTTAGCGCCCCTATTACTCCCTAGAGTTTACAATACAATACAATTTATTGCCACCAAGATATACAATAAAAGAAAAAAAAAATGTACACATCATTCCTTAACATTGGTACAAGGTTAACAAAAGCTCGATTTATCGCCAGAGGCGATGTTTTCAAAACGACCCAATCAGCAATGTATGTTAAAAAAAAATAAATTGATATGGCGAATATAAGTAAAAAAAAATAATAAAATTTATGTATAAAGTATTAGAAAAAGAGTACGCAAGAACAAGAAGGAAAGAGACTCGAATTAAACAAAAAAAAATGATTGGAGAAGAAGAAATAAAGCTGTCAGCTGAGAACGGAAAGAGAAGAGGCAGATTAAATCAGGAAACAGTCTGAGACAACTGTTGTGACAACAAGCGATCTTTAAGCGATGCTCTGAATACAGAAAAACTACGGGCTTCCCGCAACTCAGTGGGTAAGTTATTCCAGAGAGTTATAGCTTGCACTGTGTATGACCCGTGATATATTTCGGTACGATGAATCGGAAACATGAGTGAGACACCAGATTGTGCTCTAGTAGGAAGACCGCGAGAGGCCATGAACTCAAATGTAGTGAACAGATAGATTGGAGACTGAGAGGAAAGAATCTTGTATAAGGTAGTTAGTATACGGAAAGATCTACGGTTCTCAATGGTAAGCATTTCGAGGTGATTACGATAAGGTGTAACATGCTCACATTTTCTCAGATCGAAGATAAAGCGCACACAATTATTTTGTAACCTCTCTAATTTGTTACGAAGACCAATCGAAAGGTCCGGGTATACGGTATCGGCATAGTCCAAATGGGGAAGAACAAAGGTTACGACGAACAGTAGGTGGAAGGAAACAACCAAGCTTGCGTAGGGAGTAGAAACAGAAATAGACCTTCCTACAGATAGACTGAATCTGGGGCTGCCAGGACAATGCAGAATCCATCATCACACCCAAGTTTTTAACAGTTCGAGAGAATTGTATAATATTACCGTCAAGTGACAAATAGGTATTGTTAAGGGAGTAAAATTTTGTTACCAGAGGCCTTGATCCAAAAGCAATAGCCTGAGTCTTTGCCACATTTAAACCCAAGCCATGGCATCTAGACCAGTCCAGAACGCTAGCAAGATCCCTATTAAGCCGCATCACCGTTGCTGGAAGTGCATCCACAGCTGCAGTTGTATAAATTTGGAGGTCATCTGCATATAGGTGAAAATTGCACTTAATTATTTTAGAAATGGAGTTTATAAATACTGAAAATAGGAGTGGACCCAAGACACTGCCCTGGGGCACACCACAGTGGCTTGCAACTATAGACGAAGATGATGAGGAGTCACTTACACACAACGAACGATTAGAAAGGTACGATTGAAACCACGCGACACAGCTCGACGAAAAACCCACAGAAGAAAGAATTGCCACCAACAAACCATGATCAACAGAATCAAATGCCTTGCTGAAATCGAGCAAGACCAATAAAGTCAAACGCCGATCATCACAACCACGTCTAATATCATCAGTAATCTTGATGAGCACCGATGTCGTGCTATGGCCTGGCCGAAAACCTGATTGAAAATCAGTGATAATTTTATGCTCATCAAAATACTGCTGCATCTGCATATATACCAAGCGCTCTAGTGCTTTAGAAATTACAGAAATAATGGATATAGGACGAAAATCAGAGTTTAGGACGGTGTTGGATGAAGAATTAAAGGAATTGCAGAAAATATTTGATCGGATAGCAGATTCAGATTTATATATGCGCAAGGGATATTACAGCAATACATAACTGTTGATTGTATATCAACAGATGTCGAACTGAGAGAAAAGCGGAGATCTAAGTGAGTCTAAGTGATATACAAAAGGTTACCGAGTATCCTGATAACAATTTTTTTGTAGAAATCAGTTTATAAAAGAACAATTTAGATGTAATGAGGTAGAGTTGCACATCTTATATAATTATTGCTTCCTAAAAGAGTTAAGTATGTATGAATATCATCTTCATCTTTGTGCAATACGATCATGGTTATAAAACATTCTTTCATGTATCTAAAACATGAATATACAATTTTACATTACTACTTTTAGTATTCATTTAGCACACTATTTTTAAAACACCTAATAATTAAACAAATCTTACCTTTAAAATTAAATCAACAATGTTAACAATAATCAAAGATTTTTGTCTTTGTCGATGAGAATACCTCAAATAAGCCAACTCCAAATTTTTATTATTAAAACTATTTGTTAAACTAGGTAAATAAATACCCTTAAAAATAATCCCTCCTTTAAAAACGGTCGTACCATTAGCATCTGGAAGTATTTCCCCGTCCATAAAACAAGAAGTTCTATGTTTAGTTAAATCCGGAAACAACTCGACTTTCTTATCGCGCTCTTTCGGTTTCGGTTCGACCAAAGTTGGTATTGTTTCGACTTTCTCGACCCCTTGACTGTTTTCTAAGTTAACTCGTCTTATTTTTTTCCCGTCCGGAACACTGTACGTTCTATGAAGTTGTCTCGGATGAAGTTCATCTTTCGTTTCCATCGCGGAGAGGGCCACGTCCGCAAAATTAAATCTTGTTCTCCGTTCAGAAGACACCCTCCTCACGGCGTTCACCCACAGTTTCTTCGAACTCCTTAAAGTTCCATTACTGAAAAAATACGGAACAATGCTTAAAATTAATTAATTAACGACCCGAAAAACATTTTTTAATACACGGTTCGATCGTCAAAGGGACTTTTCCGAAAATAGAGGTTCGCGCGTGTCGTCGTGCCATACGATGCGTGCTTTTATCAGGTTGTGGCACGAATTATTTATCAGTTGATGCGACCAGATGGTCAAGAGACATTGATGATCTATGTTAATACGAAATATACAATAATACGAAAAAAATATCACGGCACAAAAAAAGAGGGGGGATTTTTATTTTTGAATCACCAAACAATTTTTTTTGCGTTTATTCCAATCTTTATTCAACAGATTTCACCCTCTATTGTAATTTCGACTATTGTTCCCCGATATTTGCACGAGGTATTGTTGTGGACAATAGAAAAGGCTTCGGAAAAGAAGTCGTCTCAATAGCATGGGTTAATTTAATAATAGGAAAAAAAATAAAATTAAAAAGTTTTCTAAAGTTTCAAACTTAAATCGATTTGATTTTAAAGTTTGAAGTTATGGGATTTTGTGCAAGTTTTTAAGCCATTTTAATGAAGCTAGAATAACGAGAATGTATCTTGTGGAATAAAATGTTACATAGGTAAATATAAATCATTATTGAGAGTTTATAATAATTTCGATGTGCTTAGTTTGAAAATAAACAGTTTTAATGTGACTAATGATAACGTAATCTCAGCTTCTTCAATCTTAGTATTATATATGGTATTAAATGAGTATCGGCTTTATAAATGTGAGGTAAAATTGTAAATAGTGGCGTCATAAGCATAAATCAAATTTGGTTAATTTTAGTAATTTATTGCTTTATTTGTGCAGTTTAAAAATGATCGAATAAATTATTTTTTAATTATGTAAATCAAGATTTTGAGAATTAATTAAGTAGATGTTATTAATGGTACATTTTTTAACTTTTTTTAATCATTGAATTTGATATGTATCTTGCATATGAAATATTTTTGTGAAGTTTACCTAATTCTGCATAATATAATAGCCTATTATTTTATTAATGATACATTATTTTTTTTACGATGGCCTCTATAATGAATAGTTTCTGAAATAGAATACTTTACAAACAAAACTTTACAGCTAATTAAAAAGTTTACAAGATTTAAAAAAAAGGTTCTTAGAATCATCTCGTGGCCGACTTTTTTTATACAAAAGTGTTCGCAAAAGACCACTATGTATTGATTCGTGCAGACAAGGTTCTACTTGTTAAACAAGCGTTAAAGCTAATAAGTTTTTCAGTGTTATGTTAGATCTTTAATAAAAATATTTTTTTTATTTTTCGTTGTACTAAAATATATAAAGAAAAAGACCAATTACTGAAGCCGAACTTAAATATTTTGCTCATCAAAGTGAGTTAGAATCTGAGAAAATTTTTTGGATATGGTACAATGTTAGCGATTATTACATTCTGATAATTCAAGTGAGTGTAGTATAGACGCCTGACTATTAAACAGATCAGACCATTAAACCAATCCAATCACCCATACAGAATTGTCGTAATTGTTTGTTTCAATAATTTTTTAAATTTTAACGAATTATTGCGTTTTTTCTTCCAAATCCAGCCTTGTCTGAGAATATAATCTTTTTTGGTTAGCAAGAATTTTGAATTGATACTTGATACAACTTCTAAATGACTTAAATTGCTTCCAGAAGACTTGAAATACTTCTAGATGGCTTCAAATGCTTTCAAAATACTTGATACTGCTCTTAAGAGACTTGATACTACGTCCAGAAGTCTGAAAATGCTTCCAAAAGATTTGAACTGTTTCCAGAAGACCTGATACTATTTCTAAAATACTTGAAATACAAGAAAACTTGATATTGTTTTCAGATCACTTGAAATGCTTCTAGAAGATTTGAAATGTTTCCAAAAAGACTCGATATTGCTTCCAGAAGAATTGCAATACTTTCAAAAGATTGGATACTATTTCTAGAGGACATGATGTACTTTCAAAAGTCTTAATACTATTTATAGAAGACTCAATACTGCTTCCAAAAGATTTGAACTGTTTCCAGAAGACCTGATACTGTTTCTAAAATACTTGAAATACAAGAAAACTTGATATTGTTTTCAGATCACTTGAAATGCTTCTAGAAGATTTGAAATGTTTCCAAAAAGACTCAATATTGCTTCCAGAAGAATTACAATACTTTCAAAAGATTTGATACTATTTCTAGAGGACATGAAATACTTTCAAAAGTCTTAATACTATTTCTAGAAGACTCAATACTGCTTCCAAAAGATTTGAACTGTTTCCAGAAGACCTGATACTATTTCTAAAATACTTGAAATACAAGAAAACTTGATATTGTTTTCAGATCACTTGAAATGTTTCCAGAAGATTTGAAATGTTTCCAAAAAGACTCGAATTGCTTCCAGAAGAATTGCAATACTTTCAAAAGATTTGATACTATTTCTAGAGGACAAGAAGTACTTTCAAAAGTCTTAATACTATTTATAGAAGACTCAATACTGCTTCCAAAATATTTGAACTGTTTCCAGAAGACCTGATTCTATTTCTAAAATACTTGAAATACAAGAAAACTTGATATTGTTTTCAGATCACTTGAAATGCTTCTAGAAGATTTGAAATGTTTCCAAAAAGACTCGATATTGCTTATAGAAGAATTGCAATACTTTCAAAAGATTTGATACTATTTCTAGAGGACATGAAGTACTTTCAAAAGTCTTAATACTATTTATAGAAGACTCAATACTGCTTCCAAAATATTTGAACTGTTTCCAGAAGACCTGATTCTATTTCTAAAATACTTGAAATACAAGAAAACTTGATATTGTTTTCAGATCACTTGAAATGCTTCTAGAAGATTTGAAATGTTTCCAAAAAGACTCGATATTGCTTATAGAAGAATTGCAATACTTTCAAAAGATTTGATACTATTTCTAGAGGACATGAAGTACTTTCAAAAGTCTTAATACTATTTATAGAAGACTCAATACTGCTTCCAAAATATTTGAACTGTTTCCAGAAGACCTGATTCTATTTCTAAAATACTTGAAATACAAGAAAACTTGATATTGTTTTCAGATCACTTGAAATGCTTCTAGAAGATTTGAAATGTTTCCAAAAAGACTCGAATTGCTTCCAGAAGATTTGCAATACTTTCAAAAGATTTGATACTATTTCCAGAGGACATGAAATACTTTCAAAAGTCTTAATACTATTTCTAGAAGACTCAATACTGCTTCCAAAAGATTTGAACTGTTTCCAGAAGACCTGATACTGTTTCTAAAATACTTGAAATACAAGAAAACTTGATATTGTTTTCAGATCACTTGAAATGCTTCTAGAAGATTTGAAATGTTTCCAAAAAGACTCGATATTGCTTATAGAAGAATTGCAATACTTTCAAAAGATTTGATACTATTTCTAGAGGACATGAAGTACTTTCAAAAGTCTTAATACTATTTATAGAAGACTCAATACTGCTTCCAAAATATTTGAACTATTTCCAGAAGACCTGATATTATTTCTAAAATACTTGAAATACAAGAAAACTTGATATTATTATCAGATCACTTGAAATGCTTCTAGAAGATTTGAAATGTTTCCAAAAAGACTCGATATTACTTCCAGAAGAATTGCAATACTTTCAAAAGATTTGATACTATTTCTAGAGGACATGAAATACTTTCAAAAGTCTTAATACTATTTCTAGAAGACTCAATACTGCTTCCAAAAGATTTGAACTGTTTCCAGAAGACCTGATACTATTTCTAAAATACTTGAAATACAAGAAAACTTGATATTGTTTTCAGATCACTTGAAATGCTTCTAGAAGATTTGAAATGTTTCCAAAAAGACTCGATATTGCTTATAGAAGAATTGCAATACTTTCAAAAGATTTGATACTATTTCTAGAGGACATGAAGTACTTTCAAAAGTCTTAATACTATTTACAGAAGACTCAATACTGCTTCCAAAATATTTGAACTGTTTCCAGAAGACCTGATATTATTTCTAAAATACTTGAAATACAAGAAAACTTGATATTATTATCAGATCACTTGAAATGCTTCTAGAAGATTTGAAATGTTTCCAAAAAGACTCGACATTGACCAGAAGAATTGCAATACTTTCAAAAGATTTGATACTATTTCTAGAGGACATGAAATACTTTCAAAAGTCTTAATACTATTTCTAGAAGACTCAATGCTGCTTCCAAAAGATTTGAACTGTTTCCAGAAGACCTGATATTATTTCTAAAATACTTGAAATACAAACTTAAAGACTCAATACAAACTAACATATCTCAACCCTTTTTTTAATGAGGTCGAGGAAAATCTGCAAATAGACATCTCAAACCTCGTCTTATCCGAAGTTGCCCAGTTCGGGTTTCTTCGAAGTTTTGCGCTCTTTTCGTAGGATCTACTCTTTGGATTTGTTCATACAACAAAAAATTGTTTCATCATAAATAACCTTCCACAATAATTTCTTTTAATTTCAATGTAATTTTCAACTTTTGCAGTCCAGATTGACAAAGTGTTTCCAAATATTTTCTGGCAGTATGAAATTAGGATGTTATAACTTTTTCTAAAAATAATAAAAAGTTTCTTCTTCTTAGAATCTGCAAACTGCTCCATGATAGCAAAAATTTTTCTGTCGACGAGGAAAATGTAAATATCCAAAAATTTTGTAAACAAAAAACAAAATCGTATAATTAGATATCAATTTGGAGATTGTGAGAGAACGAGAAGTTTCATCTTGTTCGAGAACGCATTAGCATTTTTAGCAAAAACTAAATCCAGGAGGAGGTTACTGGTAAGTACTTAACTTATCATTTTCCAAACTAATTTGCAATTCCAAACAGTTCGCTTATTAAAAACTTCCTCAAGTATAATATTTCTTTAAGATCGATTCATAAAAAGACATAAATTGACTTGACCTTAAAAGACCTTCGCCCCTCATTGAAAGACGACCACCACTTTGACGAGAACATTACATCGACTACAGAGTCGTTCGAGGACAGTCACTCACGCCTTATTAGACAAACAAAAGAATCGATACCGGGTGAGTCCTCCGGGATCCTTACAAGACTATCCGCTCACTTCCGGTCGTTAGACGCCGAAGGGTTAAAGAACTGATCGTCACCGGGGAAACCACGAACAAGTTGCGTTAAAAGACATCGAACCGAGGAAATTGCAAAACAAAGAAGCAAAAGTATTTATTGGAAACAATTTAGCCCGGTTTCTTAGATTATTTGAAGTAAACTGACACTAATACTTTCCGGGACAAACTTCCTGTTGCTGTCGTAACGTATGTAGGGGAGTTTGGAAAAGTAAAGTTACTTTAAATCCACAAACTACGACAACGTTTAGAGGATGAAATAAATTCAAAGTTAAACCAAACGACGACGTTATGCTACTCTGACGTCGAAGTTTGAAACCGATCGATTTAAAAAAATAAAAAATAAATCTTTCGTTTAGAAAAGGTTTTAGAAAACTTTTTGATCGTTTAAATAGAAAGATGTTTTCTCGTTTTATAGGAAATACTTTTTGAATGGGTTTGTTTACAATTCAACGTGTACGTAAACACTTTCGGGGGCGTTCACCTGAATTATTTACAAACGATGGGGATTATGTGGGAAACTAAAAACGGAAAAACAAGAATAATCCGCCCCGAAAAAATTCGCATCCTTTATATTTTAATCGCATTTCGCAGTCGTGTATATGCACGGGAAGAAAGCTTTTTGATCCGGCGGAGAGAGAGTTTATTAATATGAAAGGCACGTAACGGTAAACCGCAAAGGTTCAAAGTCGTCACGAAACCGTCTTTGCAAACTGCTGCAGGCTTTGAGGAGCAACGGTCTGGACTGAAACAAGGGGATTCCGGGTGGTAGTCACCACATCATTAAATGCTAACGGATTCTGTTTATAATTGAGAGAATTTTTTGTGGTGGAAAAGATGCTAACAAAGGGTTATTATGTTACGGTGGAGTGGGAATTTGGGAGCACTTCGTTCATTGATGCATTATTTCAAAAAATATAAAAACACCGTGCGACGACAGCAACAAACTTTTATTCTTGTATTTCCACCCATATCTTTGTTATGTTTAAAGGTGGCAAAATATTAAATAAAAAAATATGGTTGATACTACTGGTTCACCAAATGAAAGGTGAATCTACTGATTTAATGTATAGGGTTGTACATTAAGCTTATTTTTTGGCTGATGCCGATCGATATTGACGCACAAACTCAAATTTATATAGCTCAAAACGTGCTTTTTTTGGAATGAATACAGTTTTTTTTAATTGGGTTTCATTACGGCTCCCTACAGATTTATAAGATTTATAATTGAGGTATTCGGTACTGACACAACAAAACCTATTTTTTGCTAACATACACCTTGTTCTTCCGAATCTGCAATCTTCTTTTACTTCTTCCCAAAATCATCAAATCAGACTCTCCCCGAAACTTTACGCAAGACTCCCAAGTCTAAACTTAATATTGTTTTGGGGAGATGATTGGTAAAAAGAAAACTTTACTCGTTAATTGGGGCACAAAAACATTTTTTCTCGGTATAATTAATGTTTGTAACTAAAACTGACCTAGTTAACATTTTTTAGTGGAATGATTGACAGGTCAAAATAAAAATTTCACGCTTTAATTGGGGTACAAAAGGAAGCTACCTGCCTCAACCTTTTTTTATTACAATATGGGATTCTTCACGCTTTAATTGGACATGAAAGAAATCTTCACGGTATAATTAATGTTTGTAAACAAAACTGACGTACTTAACATTCTTTCGAGAGATGGTTAACAACAGAATTGTTAAAGAGAAACATTTGCTAAGAAGAAACTCTTTTAGAGATATTTGGAATGATAATAAATATCAAAAATTACAGAGATTGCTAACTTTAAGGAGATTGCTGAAGTATATGGGGATAATGATAGGAAAAGACTTGCGATGGAACGAACACATAGAGTATATTATAAATAAAATCTAAAGAACAGTAAATACTCTGCATAGAGTAATGGGCTCAATCTATGATCACAGACAACGATGAGGCTTTTGGTTCTTGGACAACTTCTCTTCAAAGTTATCTAAACGTCATAAATGAATAATCATTAGACTACGTCGTCAAGGACTCGAAGCATAAGCATATTTTACAAGCAAGAAACATCGTTGCAATAAGAAAATATTTCTTCAAAAATCGAGAGTTTGCTCTTTTTACTTTATTATATTATGTTAAGCTATGCCAGTGAGTTGTTGAATCGGAAATTGAAATGAAAATTTAGGAAAGATAATGGGGAAGACAAAGCGAGATATGATAAGAAATTAAGAAATAAGATAGGAAGTTGATTAAAAAGAGATAATTAGCACAAATAGAGAGAAAGGAATTAAAAAAAAGTGCTATGCCTAAAAAATTAGAATAGAACTTGACACAATGGTGAAAAAAGTATTCGAGTAAAGGATAACGATGAGAAGAAGGCAAGACGTAGGAAGAAGTGAGGGGAACTAAAGAGAAACTAAATTTTTTTATATCTTAACAGATTTAACCATAAAACATGTTCTAAACGTGACGTCACGTATAAAATGAAATGAAAAATCCTATTCCACGTCTTTATTTCGGGTTTTTATTCACATTATCATTCCAGAAAGTGAACATAACTCAAAAACCAAAAAGGATGTCATTTTAACAATGTTGACACCTCAACAATGAGTCATTAATCATTTAAGAGTCGTTTAAGATTAGCTGAACTTCAAAAATTAAAATCGATGAAGAAAAATGTTATGCATGAAAAGATTTATGATCTGATGATTAATAAGAATAACTTCTAAGACTTTGGATAGTGGAGCTTTGTAATAACAACGTCAAAATCCCAAAATCATCATAATTGATATATTTTATTTAATCAAATTGATATATTTTAAATGGAGTTAGCTTGGGGTGAGTTGGGTTAGGTTAGGTTGGAAAAAAATGGAGAGAACCCTGCTTGGAAAAAAAATGACTGAGAGTCAGAAGAAGGGAGGAAATAGATTAAAGACTATAGATCACTAGAGTCAGAAAGAAACGGAACAGCAAGAGAAGAAACTTACTAGATGGTTTATCATCGAGAAATTAGAATAGAGCGTTAAACAGCATAAATTAAGAAAAGTTCCGGGAGAAGACGTAATTATAAATGAAATTCTGAAAACCTGCGTAAAATCAAAATCCAGTGTCTTCCTCGATGTGTACAATAAATGCTTTTAATAGAAGGAAATTTTTCTGAAATTTCGATGAGAGCGGTTATAGTACTGATACCTAAACCTACAATTCCTAAGAGCTGGAAGAAAGAGAAGCCATTAACAACAACCAGTATGAAGAAGAAGTACGACTCAATTAAAGCAATCACCGCATCGATGGATGTAGTAGAGGAGGTGAGATCAAGAAAAGCAATATCACATGTCAATAGAGGATATAGAATTATGGTACTTTTGGATGTAAAGAACGTATTAAATTTGTTATCATGGAAGGAAGTCCGAAATTAATTGATCTATGGACTGAGAAGAATCTTAAGTTCGTATCTAAAACAGGAAAAGATTTTAATGCTAGAAGGCATGCCACAGAAGATCACGTGTAGGTGCCACAGAGATCAATTTTGCGCGGAACTTTTTGGAACGTATTCTGTGATAGGGTGCTTTATCAGAAAACTGAAAAGTGAGTAAATCTTATTGGATGCGCTGATGACCTGGAAATAGTTTTAGGTGGAACATACCTGAAGACACTAAAGAGAAGGTATTGTATAGAAGAAATAAAACTAATACTTGGTTATAGAAGTTGGGAACTACGTCTTCCCTCCAGTATAACCAGGAGGAACGTTGGCTGGATTTCCCCATACGACCTGCTTGTGTGGGAGAGTGCGAGAAATTAAGGAGATGATGAGCTACAAGAGGGATGAGAACCACAAAGAAATGTTTGCAAGATGGCAAAAAACCCATTTGAATCAGCACCTTCATAAACGATGGGCGATTATATAAAGACTTTATTTATATGGAGTATTATGCAACATAGACCATAACTGTACTTGGCATGTTTGGCTCTCTCGAAAAGATTACCAAGATATAACTATGCTGGTTTAATTGCGAAAAGTCCGATTTTCAGACATACCATTTTTAAATGTAGGAAATTCCAAGAAGATAAAAAATAAAGAAGAACTCACAAGAGAAGACATTAATGAAGATAATGGTTTAGGATTTATAAATTTGTTATGATCCATAATCAAGAAGAATTAGGTAAAAGAAAGAAAACGATCTTGTCTGTTTTATCGTGTAAATGTCCACGAACATTTGCGAGGAAAGGAGAAGCAGAAAGAATGGAATCCCAACAACAAGGAAGGAGAAAAAGATGAGGGGGACTCCCCTTCCTCCAGATATAAAGCATATAAAGATTGTTTCAAAATGATATCCCGTTGTTTTGTTGTGTAAATATATACATGTCCACGAACATTTGGAAAGGAAGAGAAGAAGGAAGAATGAAGGCTGATGAGAAGGAAAGAGGAAGAAAAGATAAGAAAAATCCTATTTTCCCGCATCCAAATTTAAAACTTGAAAAAAACCTTGTTTTCTGTGTAAATGTCCACAAACACCTAGAGTGAAAGAGAAGCAATCTCGGCACAAAAAAAAGGTAGGGTTGGGTTGGGTGAGGTTGGGTTGTATTATTACTTAGTGAAGCGAGATAAAACAAATGTAAAGAAACTCTCGAAGACTTTCAAAGACAGGGAAGAAGACACTGATAAGACAAAGAAGCTACAATCCCTAAAGATATGGCGACGATCTTGGTGGAGGTTGTTCAAAGAGGATTGGGAAACATTAGAACATAATATGAGAGGATGTCTCGAGCTAAGATAAAAAAGCAACTGAAGACAGATTCAAGAAGAGAGAAACACGTTCAATTTTGCCCAATCAGATGTATTTTGAGCAAAATAGAACGTGCTTCTAAGCCAAAGTGATCGTTTCTGTTTAAATTTAGGATGTGGCTATTTGTACGTACAGTATGTAGGGTGTTTAGACTGTACACAACTGGCTGTTTAGACATACTGTATGCTTGTATATATACCAATTACAGCTTCTATAGCAATTAAGTTAGGAATTTCTGTCAAATGCAGACCTGTGCTATATATGAGTGTTTTTCTTAAAAATATTGTAGCATATACATCATGGTTCAAAAAATGTCAACACAAAGTGTATTTTCTTAAATGAATGGAACACCCTACATTTTTTTGCATATTCTGATTAGCTGTCTTAAATGCTATAACTGCACATCTTGTTTTCAAACTTTGCGTGCAAAGTTACCACGTTGTTAACCATTTTGTGAAAATTTTTGAAAATTTATGTATTGGATCATAACTTTGTTATTTTAAATGGAACACATCGCTTATCCGCTGAATACAAGACAATCAAAAAAATTGTAGTCCTGTTGACTTTTTTCTAATACGCACTCCAAAAATTCTAGTTTTTTTTTTAACCGAACGTGCACATATGTGTATTTTTTCATCTTTTACTTAATAAACTCACTTGCTTTTGCTTTTTTAACTCGAATATTTAAAAATTTGATTCGCTCCTTATTTCAAAGTGATATCTCAATTAGTTCTTGAGATATGAATTTTTGAAAATTTCTTGATTTTTAACAAATATATATAATTACGTTTTTGCAAAGCTTTAATTAAAAAATCATAACTCAGAGATTTAATGATTTGGAAAAACGATCTTAAGCATGTTAAATAGCAACAAAATTTGCTTCAAGTTTCTCTTTTTTTCAGAGCGATATCTCAATTAGTTTTTAAGATACGATTCTTTGAAAATGTCTTGATTTTTATCAAACACATATGATTATATTTTGCAGAGATTCAATCAAAAAATTATAACTCGGAGATTTAAATATTTGAAGCAAGGATCTTAGGCACCTTAAATAGCAACAAAATTTGGTTCAAGTTGCTCTTTATTTCAGAGCGATATCTCAATTAGTTATTGAGATACGATTCTTTGAAAATTTCTTGATTTTTATCAAACACATATGATCATGTATGTGCAAAGTTTTAATAAAAAAATCATAACTCGGAGATGCAGAGATTTGAAGAAAGGATCTCAAGCACATTAAATACTAATTAAATTTGCTTCAAATCACTCCTTATTTCAAAGTGATATCTCAATTAGTTCTTGAGATATGAATTTTTGAAAATTTCTTGATTTTTAACAAATATATATAATTACGTTTTTCAAAGCTTTAATCAAAAAATCACAACTCAGAAATTTAATGATTTGGAAAAACGATCTTAAGCACGTTAAATAGCAACAAAATTTGCTTCAAGTTACTCTTTTTTTCAGAGCGATATCTCAATTAGTTCTTAAGATACGATTCTTTGAAAATTTCTTGATTTTTATCAAACACATATAATTATATTTTGCAGAGTTTCAATCAAAAAATTATAACTCGGAGATTTAAATATTTGAAGCAAGGATCTTAGGCACCTTAAATAGCAACAAAATTTGCTTCAAGTTGCTCTTTTTTCAGAGTGATATCTCAATTAGTTCTTAAGATACGATTCTTTGAAAATTTCTTGATTTTTATCAAACACATATAATTATATTTTGCAGAGTTTCAATCAAAAAATCATAACTCGGAGATTTAAATATTTGAAGCAAGAATCTTAGGCACCTTAAATAACAACAAAATTTACTTCAAATTGCTCCTTATTTCAGAACGATATCTCAATTAGTTCTTGAGATACGATTCTTTGAAAATTTCTTCATTTTTATGAAACACATATGATTACGTTTTTGCAAAGTTTTAATGAAAAAATCATAACTCGGAGATCCAGAGATTTGAAGAAAGGATCTCAAGCACATTAAATACTAATTAAATTTGCTTCAAATTGCTATTTATTTCAGAGCGAAATCTCAATTAATTCTTGAGATACGATTCTTTGAAAATTTTTTGATTTTTATCAAACACATATAATATTATATTTTGCAAAGTTTCAATCAAAAAATCATAACTCGGAGATTTAAATATTTGAAGCAAGAATCTTAGGCACCTTAAACAGTAACAAAATTTGCTTCAAATTGCTCTTTATTTCAGAGCGATATCTCAATTGGTTCTTGAGATACGATTCTTTGAAAATTTCTTGATTTTTATCAAACACATATAATTATATTTTGCAGAGTTTCAATCAAAAAATTATAACTCGGAGATTTAAATATTTGAAGCAAGGATCTTAGGCACCTTAAATAGCAACAAAATTTGCTTCAAGTTGCTCTTTTTTCAGAGTGATATCTCAATTAGTTCTTAAGATACGATTCTTTGAAAATTTCTTGATTTTTATCAAACACATATAATTATATTTTGCAGAGTTTCAATCAAAAAATCATAACTCGGAGATTTAAATATTTGAAGCAAGAATCTTAGGCACCTTAAATAACAACAAAATTTACTTCAAATTGCTCCTTATTTCAGAACGATATCTCAATTAGTTCTTGAGATACGATTCTTTGAAAATTTCTTCATTTTTATGAAACACATATGATTACGTTTTTGCAAAGTTTTAATGAAAAAATCATAACTCGGAGATCCAGAGATTTGAAGAAAGGATCTCAAGCACATTAAATACTAATTAAATTTGCTTCAAATTGCTATTTATTTCAGAGCGAAATCTCAATTAATTCTTGAGATACGATTCTTTGAAAATTTTTTGATTTTTATCAAACACATATAATATTATATTTTGCAAAGTTTCAATCAAAAAATCATAACTCGGAGATTTAAATATTTGAAGCAAGAATCTTAGGCACCTTAAACAGTAACAAAATTTGCTTCAAATTGCTCTTTATTTCAGAGCGATATCTCAATTGGTTCTTGAGATACGATTCTTTGAAAATTTCTTGATTTTTATCAAACACATATAATTATATTTTGCAGAGTTTCAATCAAAAAATTATAACTCGGAGATTTAAATATTTGAAGCAAGGATCTTAGGCACCTTAAATAGCAACAAAATTTGCTTCAAGTTGCTCTTTTTTCAGAGTGATATCTCAATTAGTTCTTAAGATACGATTCTTTGAAAATTTCTTGATTTTTATCAAACACATATAATTATATTTTGCAGAGTTTCAATCAAAAAATCATAACTCGGAGATTTAAATATTTGAAGCAAGAATCTTAGGCACCTTAAATAACAACAAAATTTACTTCAAATTGCTCCTTATTTCAGAACGATATCTCAATTAGTTCTTGAGATACGATTCTTTGAAAATTTCTTCATTTTTATGAAACACATATGATTACGTTTTTGCAAAGTTTTAATGAAAAAATCATAACTCGGAGATCCAGAGATTTGAAGAAAGGATCTCAAGCACATTAAATACTAATTAAATTTGCTTCAAATTGCTATTTATTTCAGAGTGAAATCTCAATTAATTCTTGAGATACGATTCTTTGAAAATTTTTTGATTTTTATCAAACACATATAATATTATATTTTGCAAAGTTTCAATCAAAAAATCATAACTCGGAGATTTAAATATTTGAAGCAAGAATCTTAGGCACCTTAAACAGTAACAAAATTTGCTTCAAATTGCTCTTTATTTCAGAGCGATATCTCAATTGGTTCTTGAGATACGATTCTTTGAAAATTTCTTAATTTTTATCAAACTCATATAATTATATTTTGCAGAGTTTCAATCAAGAAATCATAACTCGGAGATTTAAATATTTGAAGCAAGAATCTTAGGCACCTTAAATAACAACACAATTTAGTTCAAGTTGCTCTTTATTTCAGTAAGATATCTCAATTAGTTCTTGAGATACGATTCTTTGAAAATTTCTTCCTTTTTATGAAACACATATGATTACGTTTTTGCAAAGTTTTAATGAAAAAATCATAACTCGGAGATCCAGAGATTTGAAGAAAGGATCTCAAGCACATTAAATACTAATTAAATTTGCATCAAGTCGCTCCTTATTTCAAAGTGATATCTCAATTAGTTCTTGAGGTACGAATTTTTGATAATTTATTGATTTTTAATAAATGTATATAATTACGTTTTTGCAAAGCTTTAATCAAAAAATCACAACTCAGAAATTTAATGATTTGGAAAAAGATCTTAAGCATGTTAAATAGCAACAAAATTTGCTTCAAGTTACTCTTTTTTTCAGAGCGATATCTCAATTAGTTCTTAAGATACGATTCTTTGAAAATTTCTTGATTTTTATCAAACACATATAATTATATTTTGCAGAGTTTCAATCAAAAAATCATAACTCGGAGATTTAAATATTTGAAGCAAGAATCTTAGGCACCTTAAATAACAACAAAATTTACTTCAAATTGCTCCTTATTTCAGAACGATATCTCAATTAGTTCTTGAGATACGATTCTTTGAAAATTTCTTCATTTTTATGAAACACATATGATTACGTTTTTGCAAAGTTTTAATGAAAAAATCATAACTCGGAGATCCAGAGATTTGAAGAAAGGATCTCAAGCACATTAAATACTAATTAAATTTGCTTCAAATTGCTATTTATTTCAGAGCGAAATCTCAATTAATTCTTGAGATACGATTCTTTGAAAATTTTTTGATTTTTATCAAACACATATAATATTATATTTTGCAAAGTTTCAATCAAAAAATCATAACTCGGAGATTTAAATATTTGAAGCAAGAATCTTAGGCACCTTAAACAGTAACAAAATTTGCTTCAAATTGCTCTTTATTTCAGAGCGATATCTCAATTGGTTCTTGAGATACGATTCTTTGAAAATTTCTTAATTTTTATCAAACTCATATAATTATATTTTGCAGAGTTTCAATCAAGAAATCATAACTCGGAGATTTAAATATTTGAAGCAAGAATCTTAGGCACCTTAAATAACAACACAATTTAGTTCAAATTGCTCTTTATTTCAGTAAGATATCTCAATTAGTTCTTGAGATACGATTCTTTGAAAATTTCTTCCTTTTTATGAAACACATATGATTACGTTTTTGCAAAGTTTTAATGAAAAAATCATAACTCGGAGATCCAGAGATTTGAAGAAAGGATCTCAAGCACATTAAATACTAATTAAATTTGCATCAAGTCGCTCCTTATTTCAAAGTGATATCTCAATTAGTTCTTGAGGTACGAATTTTTGATAATTTATTGATTTTTAATAAATGTATATAATTACGTTTTTGCAAAGCTTTAATCAAAAAATCACAACTCAGAAATTTAATGATTTGGAAAAAGATCTTAAGCATGTTAAATAGCAACAAAATTTGCTTCAAGTTACTCTTTTTTTCAGAGCGATATCTCAATTAGTTCTTGAGATACGATTCTTTAAAAATTTTTTCATTTTTATGAAATACATATGATTATATTTTTGCAAAGTTTTAATGAAAAAATCATAACTAGGAGATCCAGAGATTTGAAGAAAAGGTCTCAAGCACATTAAATACTAATTAAATTAGCTTCAAATCGCTCCTTATTTCAAAGTGATATCTCAATTAGTTCTTGAGGTACGAAATTTTGAAAATTTATTGATTTTTAACAAATGTATATAATTACGTTTTTCAAAGCTTTAATCAAAAAATCACAACTCAGAAATTTAATGATTTGAAAAAACGATCTTAAGCACGTTAAATAGCAACAAAATTTGCTTCAAGTTACTCTTTTTTTCAGAGCGATATCTCAATTAGTTCTTAAGACACGATTCTTTGAAAATTTCTTGATTTTTATCAAACACATATGATCATGTCTGTGCGAAGTTTTAATAAAAAAATCATAACTCGGAGATCCAGAGATTTGAAGAAAGGATCTCAAGCACATTAAATACTAATTAAATTTGCTTCAAATCACTCCTTATTTCAAAGTGATATCTCAATTAGTTCTTGAGATATGAATTTTTGAAAATTTCTTGATTTTTAACAAATATATATAATTACGTTTTTCAAAGCTTTAATCAAAAAATCACAACTCAGAAATTTAATGATTTGGAAAAACGATCTTAAGCACGTTAAATAGCAACAAAATTTGCTTCAAGTTACTCTTTTTTTCAGAGCGATATCTCAATTAGTTCTTAAGATACGATTCTTTGAAAATTTCTTGATTTTTATCAAACACATATAATTATATTTTCCAGAGTTTCAATCAAAAAATTATAACTCGGAGATTTAAATATTTGAAGCAAGAATCTTAGGCACCTTAAATAGCAACAAAATTTGCTTCAAGTTGCTCTTTTTTTTTCAGAGCGATATCTCAGTTAGTTCTTAAGATATGATTCTTTGGAAATTACTTGATTTTTATCAAACACATATTTTGCAGAGTTTCAATCAAAAAATCATAACTCGGAGATTTAAATATTTGAAGCAAGAATCTTAGGCACCTTAAATAACAACAAAATTTACTTCAAATTGCTCCTTATTTCAGAACGATATCTCAATTAGTTCTTGAGATACGATTCTTTGAAAATTTCTTCATTTTTATGAAACACATATGATTACGTTTTTGAAAAGTTTTAATAAAAAGATCATAACTCGGAGATCCAGAGATTTGAAGAAAGGATCTCAAGCACATTAAATACTAATTAAATTAGCTTCAAATCGCTCCTCGTTTCAAAGTGATATCTCAATTAGTTCTTGAGATACGAATTTTTGAAAATTTCTTGATTTTTAACAAATATATATAATTACGTTTTTGCAAAGCTTTAATCAAAAAATCACAACTCAGAAATTTAATGATTTGAAAAAACGATCTTAAGCACGTTACATAGCAGCAAAATTTGTTTCAAGTTGCTATTTATTTCAGAGCAATATCTCAATTAATTCTTGAGATACGATTTTTTGAATACGATAGCATCCATTTTTTTCTTAAAAAATACGATTTTGTTTAAGAATCTTTATCTCAACAATTAAATGATACATTGAATTACGACTTCTATCGCTAAAATGCTGAGGATTTCCTCTACAATTATCAGTATTACTACAGTACTTTAACATACAATATGTATAAATAGCCTATTGCGTATACATACCGTATGTATAAATAGCCACATCCTTAAATTTAACTAAGATGGAGTTCCAAATTGGTTAAGAAGGGTGAATTTAATTATAACACTTGATCCATGGATAGGATGATATGGTGTTAATTTTTCTTTTTCCTTAGGCTCCAATCGAAACATACCAAACAAAAAAGGTTATAAACGAATTAATTGGGATTTAGAAACTGAAATAAAATAAATTGTACATCTCTGCTAATAACACATTTGTTCGTAGATGCACAAACGTCGCTAAAAAATACGAAATATCAAAATTTCATAATCTATTTCAAACTTCTAATGGCAACACTGGAAAATCGCGGCATATTACTAAACCCTTTATAATAGCTATATCAAAGAATGTTCCTAACAATATTATTTTCCTGCAGGTTTACTTTTAAATGCAGAGATATAGAGAAAAATACGAAATATTAAAATTTGTCGAATTTCGTTATTTTACAATTCGTAGACTCGGTAATCGAAAAATGTGATAAAAAAACTTTTTAGAACAAAAGTCGTAGAAAATTTTATTTCCTACTTCATCTTTGTTCTGAGATGTGCCAAAACCAAGAAAAAATATAAAAAATTTGATGAGTTTGTCTTTTAAATTCTTAACATTAAATTAACAAAACTAATTTGTAAAATGAATCTTTAAGTTTTAATTTTCGGGGTAATATTTCAACCCGCAATTCAGAACTCCAAGATGTTTAATTGTATACACCCTTTGTTAATATTATGTAATGAATATCGCAGTTCGTGGAATCATTAGAAACTTCATTAACACCAAATATTGATGTTGTTCCATTCAGCTTCTCCGAATATGTTTAATTTTGTATATTCGCCTAATTAACAATAAATATTATTCAATTTCAAGATTGTTGTAAAAATAACGTAGGAATGTTATGTTACCGTTAAATATTATTCTAAATTTGGTTATATAAAATAATATTTAGCTTTTACCTGATCGAGGTGGAGCCCATACAAGAAGTAAGTATATTTGCTTATAGGTTTATTTTAAGCGCAGTTTGTGTATTCTCCTTCGTACAATGTGAATAAATGTTTTCGTTTTCCATCCGACTCGGTTAATTCGTAATAAAAAATCAATACTTTTAATATCTTCTTTTTTGAATTTAGCTATCTTTTTTGAATTTATAGTTAATTTGAGTGTAAAAGAGATATCATCAAAGGAGGCAAAAGGTAATTTCGCCGTCTGATTAGATGTTACGTCACGAGACGTGTTCTCAAAGGATGGCCAGGTTAATTAATATTAAGACGAGGAATAAATTGATACAAAACGAACGTTCTTTACGCTCGTTTCGTTCGACAAATCGCCCATTGACCTTCCTACCATGGGCGCCAATTAATGTGTTTTATTGATAGTTAAAAGAAAATGAATTGTTTTTTTTTTCTTCTTTCATTTTCGAGGGAAGTTTTTTATTAAAAAGGAAAAAATTAAATTCTCAAATATATCAAAGGAAAAAAATATTAGATTAAAGTTTAAACTGCAATCTCTTTTAAATCAGATGTAAAATTGCTTTCTTGGATTATACCTGGTTTTATTCAATAATAATTTCTTTATTATTTTGCTGATTATTCGAAGAATGAATTCAAAATTGCCTTAAAAAAATAAATCTTTTTTATTTATTTTCCAAACTAGATCGCATAAAATTGAATAAAATAAAGTTGGATTCATCAAATTGACCTTTAGGTCACGTCCTGGACCTGCTTCTAAATTGCAGTGGAGCCAAACATTTTCTCAACGCCTTGATAGCCAGACGATTTAAGGAAATCGTGAGTTTTCACGTTTTCCTCATTTTTTTAAAAATCTTTTCATATGTAAATATATTACAATTAAAATGTTATTCTCCGTTACATCATCGATGCAGTCACAAACATCTTGACTGCTTGTAAATCAATCTTGATTTATAGGGAGTTTCTTGTTCGGAGAACATCCTGTAATAAATGTTCGTTTCCTTGAGTTAACTCGTCTTGAGTTGCTGCATTTACCCGAATTAAAGGACCTTTATTTTTCTCGGTCGTTCCGAAAGTAATCGATCAATTTCAGAAATAAGTTCGTTGTTGTGTTTTCCCTTTGTTCTAAATTATTATTCTATTTCTTTGTCATGGTATCGATTCGTCTATGCAAATTTATATCTCAAGAACTAATTAAGAAATCGCCACGAAATCAAAATCATTTTAAAGCATTTAAAGAAAATTTCGATTTTTATTAGTAAATGTATTGGCATCATTCAATTTTCTCAAATTTCCATAAAATCAATATTTGAAAAAGCAGTAAAGATTCAAACTGTGATTTCTAGATTAATGCTCACAATCGGAAGATATTGACGATCGAACTCAAATCATGTCCGTTGTAGCGATAGACACAACTAATGATCTGATAGAATGTAAATTAAACATGATTGGATCTATTAGCTGAAACAAAGCAAGGAATGGATAACATAAAGGTATTATTAAAACGGATATATATTAGGAAATTATGGTAAATTGACAAAAACGATGCAGGAATACAAGATAAAGGATTTGGAGAAATGCTGAAGTGAAGATAGATTACTACATATTTTAAATAAGCAATTATAGGTCATGATAATTGATAATGTTGACGATATTGAAGTGGATCTAGACAACATAAAATAACGAACAATATTCTTAAGATCTTACAATTAGTCATAGATAATGTTAGAAGGTGATAAAGTCCATGTTGATGGATGATTGGAAAATATATTGAAGGAGACCAAGCCAACATTAAACAATGTTAAGGATGATTTTGATGGATATTGAAAAAAATGTATAAATCCTGGACAATATTCTGAATGATCTTAGGGATTAATACAATCAAACATGATTTTGAAAGATGCTGAAAACGCCAATGTTCTGAAAGATCTTACAATTAGTCATAGATAATGTTGGAAGGTGATAAAGTCAATGATGATGGATGATTGGAAAAGATATTGAAGGAGACTAAGACAACATTAAGTAATGTCAAGGATGATTTTGATGGATAATGAAAGAAATCCATAAATCCTGGATAATGTTCTGAATGATCTTAGGGATTAATGCAATCAGACATGATTTTGGAAGATGGCGAAGGCGACAATGTTCTGAAAGATCTTATAAAATTAGTCATAGATAATATTGGAAGGTGATAAAGTCGATGTTGTTGGATGATTGGAAAAGTTATTGAAGGAGACTAAGACAACATTAAGTAATATCAAGGATGATTTTGATGGATATTGAAAAAAATGTATAAATCCTGGACAATGTTCTGAATGATCTTGGGGATTAATGCAATCAGACATGATTTTGAAAGATGGCGAAGATGACGATGTTCTGAAAGATCTTACAATTAATCATAGATAATGAAGGAAGGTGGTAAAGTCGATGTTGATGGATGATTGGAAGAGATGTTGAAGGAGACCAAAACAACATTAAGCAATGTCAAGGATGATTTTGATGGATATTGAAAGAAATGTATAAATCCTGGACAATGTTCTGAATGATCTTGGGGATTAATGCAATCAGACATGATTTTGAAAGATGGCGAAGACGACAATGCTCTGATAGATCTTACAATTAATCATAGATAATGCTGGAAGGTAATAAAGTCGATTTTGAGGAATGATTGAAAAAGATATTGAACGGGACTAAGACAACATTCAGCAATGTCAAGGATGATTTTGATGGATATTGAAAGAAATGTATAAATCCTGGACAATGTTCTGAATGATCTTGGGGATTACTGCAATCAGACATGATTTTGAAAGATGGTGAAGACGACAATGTTCTGAAAGATCGTACAATTAGTCATAGATAATGTTGGAAGGTGATAAAGTCAATGTTGATGGATGGTTGGAAAAGCTATTGAAGGAAACCAAGACAACATTAAGCAATGTCAAGGATGATTTTGATGGATATTGAAAGAAATGTATAAATCCTGGACAATGTTCTGAATGATCTTGGGGATTAATGCAATCAGACATGATTTTGAAAGATGGCGAAGACGACAATGCTCTGATAGATCTTACAATTAATCATAGATAATGCTGGAAGGTAATAAAGTCGATTTTGAGGAATGATTGAAAAAGATATTGAACGAGACTAAGACAACATTCAGCAATGTCAAGGATGATTTTGATGGATATTGAAAGAAATGTATAAATCCTGGACAATGTTCTGAATGATCTTGGGGATTAATGCAATCAGACATGATTTTGAAAGATGGCGAAGACGACAATGCTCTGATAGATCTTACAATTAATCATAGATAATGCTGGAAGGTAATAAAGTCGATTTTGAGGAATGATTGAAAAAGATATTGAACGAGACTAAGACAACATTCAGCAATGTCAAGGATGATTTTGATGGATATTGAAAGAAATGTATAAATCCTGGACAATGTTCTGAATGATCTTGGGGATTACTGCAATCAGACATGATTTTGAAAGATGGTGAAGACGACAATGTTCTGAAAGATCGTACAATTAGTCATAGATAATGTTGGAAGGTGATAAAGTCAATGTTGATGGATGGTTGGAAAAGCTATTGAAGGAAACCAAGACAACATTAAGCAATGTCAAGGATGATTTTGATGGACATTGAAAGAAATGTATAAATCCTGGACAATGTTCTGAATGATCTTGGGGATTAATGCAATCAGACATGATTTTAAAAGATGGCGAAGACGACAATTTTCTGAAAGATCTTACAATTAGTCATAGATAATGTTGGAAGGTGATAAAGTCAATGATGATGATGATTGGAAAAGATATTGAAGGAGACTAAGACAACATTAAGTAATGTCAAGGATGATTTTGATGGATAATGAAAGAAATCCATAAATCCTGGATAATGTTCTGAATGATCTTAGGGATTAATGCAATCAGACATGATTTTGAAAGATGACGAAGACGACAATGTTCTGAAAGATCTTACAAAATTAGTCATAGATAATATTGGAAGGTGATAAAGTCGATGTTGTTGGATGATTGGAAAAGTTATTGAAGGAGACTAAGACAACATTAAGTAATATCAAGGATGATTTTGATGGATATTGAAAAAATGTATAAATCCTGGACAATGTTCTGAATGATCTTGGGGATTAATGCAATCAGACATGATTTTGAAAGATGGCGAAGACGACAATGTTCTGATAGATCTTACAATTAGTCATAGATAATGCTGGAAGATAATAAAGTCGATTTTGAGGGATGTTTGGAAAAGATATTGAACGAGACTAAGACAACATTCAGCAATGTCAAGGATGATTTTGATGGATATTGAAAGAAATGTGTAAATCCTGGACACTGTTCTGAATGATCTTGGGGATTAATGCAATCAGATATGATTTTGAAAGATTGTAAAGACGACAATGTTCTGAAAGATCGTACAATTAGTCATAGATAATGTTGGAAGGTGATAAAGTCAATGTTGATGGATGGTTGGAAAAGATATTGAAGGAAACCAAGACAACATTAAGCAATGTCAAGGATGATTTTGATGGATATTGAAAGAAATGTATAAATCCTGGACAATGTTCTGAATGATCTTGGGGATTAATGCAATCAGACATGATTTTGAAAGATGGCGAAGACGACAATGTTCTGATAGATCTTACAATTAGTCATAGATAATGTTGGAAGGTGATAAAGTCAATGATGATGGATGATTGGAAAAGATATTGAAGGAGACTAAGACAACATTAAGTAATATCAAGGATGATTTTGATGGATATTGAAAAAAATGTATAAATCCTGGACAATGTTCTGAATGATCTTGGGGATTAATGCAATCAGACATGATTTTGAAAGATGGCGAAGATGACGATGTTCTGAAAGATCTTACAATTAATCATAGATAATGAAGGAAGGTGGTAAAGTCGATGTTGATGGATGATTGGAAGAGATATTGAAGGAGACCAAAACAACATTAAGCAATGTCAAGGATGATTTTGATGGATATTGAAAGAAATGTATAAATCCTGGACAATGTTCTGAATGATCTTGGGGATTAATGCAATCAGACATGATTTTGAAAGATGGCGAAGACGACAATGCTCTGATAGATCTTACAATTAATCATAGATAATGCTGGAAGGTAATAAAGTCGATTTTGAGGAATGATTGGAAAAGATATTGAACGAGACTAAGACAACATTGAGCAATGTCAAGGATGATTTTGATGGATATTGAAAGAAATGTATAAATCCTGGACAATGTTCTGAATGATCTTGGGGATTACTGCAATCAGACATGATTTTGAAAGATGGCAAAGACGACAATGTTCTGAAAGATCTTACAATTAGTCATAGATAATGCTGGAAGGTGATAAAGTCGATTTTGAGGGATGATTGGAAAAGATATTGAACGAGACTAAAACAACATTCAGCAATGTCAAGGATGATTTTGATGGATATTGAAAGAAATGTGTAAATCCTGGACACTGTTCTGAATGATCTAGGGGATTAATGCAATCAGACATGATTTTGAAAGATGGCAAAGACGACAATGTTCTGAAAGATCTTACAATTAGTCATAGATAATGCTGGAAGGTGATAAAGTCGATTTTGAGGGATGATTGGAAAAGATATTGAACGAGACTAAAACAACATTCAGCAATGTCAAGGATGATTTTGATGGATATTGAAAGAAATGTGTAAATCCTGGACACTGTTCTGAATGATCTTGGGGATTAATGCAATCAGACATGATTTTGAAAGATGGCAAAGACGACAATGTTCTGAAAGATCTTACAATTAGTCATAGATAATGCTGGAAGGTGATAAAGTCGATTTTGAGGGATGATTGGAAAAGATATTGAACGAGACTAAAACAACATTCAGCAATGTCAAGGATGATTTTGATGGATATTGAAAGAAATGTGTAAATCCTGGACACTGTTCTGAATGATCTTGGGGATTAATGCAATCAGATATGATTTTGAAAGATGGCAAAGACGACAATGTTCTGAAAGATCTTACAAAATTAGTCATAGATAATATTGGAAGGTGATAAAGTCGATGTTGTTGGATGATTGGAAAAGTTATTGAAGGAGACTAAGACAACATTAAGTAATGTCAAGGATGATTTTGATGGATAATGAAAGAAATCCATAAATCCTGGATAATGTTCTGAATGATCTTAGAGATTAATGCAATCAGACATGATTTTGAAAGATGGCGAAGACGACAATGTTCTGAAAGATCTTACAAAATTAGTCATAGATAATATTGGAAGGTGATAAAGTCAATGATGATGGATGATTGGAAAAGATATTGAAGGAGACTAAGACAACATTAAGTAATATCAAGGATGATTTTGATGTATATTGAAAAAAATGTATAAATCCTGGACAATGTTCTGAATGATCTTGGGGATTAATGCAATCAGACATGATTTTGAAAGATGGCGAAGACGACAATGCTGTGATAGATCTTACAATTAATCATAGATAATGCTGGAAGGTAATAAAGTCGATTTTGAGGGATGATTGGAAAAGATATTGAACGAGACTAAGACAACATTCAGCAATGTCAAGGATGATTTTGATGGATATTGAAAGAAATGTATAAATCCTGGACAATATTCTGAATGATCTTAGGGATTAATACAATCAAACATGATTTTGAAAGATGCTGAAGACGCCAATGTTCTGAAAGATCTTACAATTAGTCATAGATAATGTTGGAAGATGATAAAGTCGATGTTGATGGATGATTGGAAAAGATATTGAAGGAGACTAAGACAACATTAAGTAATGTCAAGGATGATTTTGATGGATAATGAAAGAAATCCATAAATCCTGGATAATGTTCTGAATGATCTTAGGGATTAATGCATTCAGACATGATTTTGAAAGATGGCGAAGACGACAATGTTCTGAAAGATCTTACAAAATTAGTCATAGATAATATTGGAAGGTGATAAAGTCGATGTTGTTGGATGATTGGAAAAGTTATTGAAGGAGACTAAGACAACATTAAGTAATATCAAGGATGATTTTGATGGATATTGAAAAAAATGTATAAATCCTGGACAATGTTCTGAATGATCTTGGGGATTAATGCAATCAGACATGATTTTGAAAGATGGCAAAGACGACAATGTTCTGAAAGATCTTACAATTAGTCATAGATAATGCTGGAAGGTGATAAAGTCGATTTTGAGGGATGATTGGAAAAGATATTGAACGAGACTAAAACAACATTCAGCAATGTCAAGGATGATTTTGATGGATATTGAAAGAAATGTATAAATCCTGGACAATGTTCTGAATGATCTTGGGGATTAATGCAATCAGACATGATTTTGAAAGATGGCGAAGACGACAATGCTCTGATAGATCTTACAATTAATCATAGATAATGCTGGAAGGTAATAAAGTCGATTTCGAGGGATGATTGGAAAAGATATTGAACGAGACTAAGACAACATTCAGCAATGTCAAGGATGATTTTGATGGATATTTAAAGAAATGTGTAAATCCTGGACACTGTTCTGAATGATCTTGGGGATTAATGCAATCAGATATGATTTTGAAAGATGGCGAAGACGACAATGCTCTGATAGATCTTACAATTAATCATAGATAATGCTGGAAGGTAATAAAGTCGATTTTGAGGGATGATTGGAAAAGATATTGAACGAGACTAAGACAACATTCAGCAATGTCAAGGATGATTTTGATGGATATTTAAAGAAATGTGTAAATCCTGGACACTGTTCTGAATGATCTTGGGGATTAATGCAATCAGACATGACTTTGAAAGATGGCGAAGACGACAATGCTCTGATAGATCTTACAATTAATCATAGATAATGCTGGAAGGTGATAAAGTCGATTTTGAGGGATGATTGGAAAAGATATTGAACGAGACTAAGACAACATTCAGCAATGTCAAGGATGATTTTGATGGATATTGAAAGAAATGTGTAAATCCTGGACACTGTTCTGAATGATCTTGGGGATTAATGCAATCAGATATGATTTTGAAAGATGGCAAAGACGACAATGTTCTGAAAGATCTTACAATTAGTCATAGATAATGCTGGAAGGTGATAAAGTCGGTTTTGAGGGATGATTGGAAAAGATATTGAACGTGACTAAGACAACATTCAGCAATGTCAAGGATGATTTTGATGTATATTGAAAGAAATGTGTAAATCCTGGACACTGTTCTGAATGATCTTGGGGATTAATGCAATCAGACATGATTTTGAAAGATTGTAAAGACGACAATGTTCTGAAAGATCGTACAATTAGTCATAGATAATGTTGGAAGGTGATAAAGTCAATGTTGATGGATGATTAGAAAATATATTGAAGGAGACCAAGACAACATTAAGCAATGTCAAGGATGATATTGATGGATATTGAAAGAAATGTATAAATCCTGGACAATGTTCTGAATGATCTTAGGAATTAATGAAATCAGACATGATTTTGAAAGATGGCGAAGACGACAATGTTCTGAAAGATCTTACAATTAGTCATAGATAATGTTGGAATGTGATAAAGTCGATGTTGATGGATGATTGGACAAGATATTGAAGGAGACCAAGACAACATTAAGCAATGTCAAGGATGATTCTGATGGATATTGAAAGAAATCCATAAATCCTGGACAATGTTCTGAATGATTTTGGGGATTAATGCAATCAGACATGATTTTGAAAGATGGCGAATTCCAAGGAGAATTCCAAGGATTTTGACAGTGCTCGATATCAGGTTGAATTCAATACTATGCAAAGAATACAATACAAGATCAGGCTGCCTACAAGTTAGCAGTATTTAAGATATTGTACAGTGTTTAGAACTAAGACAACATTAAGTAACGTCAAGGATGATTTTGATGGATAATGAAAGAAATCCATAAATCCTGGATAATGTTCTGAATGATCTTAGGGATTAATGCAATCAAACATGATTTTGAAAGATGGCGAAGACGACAATGTTCTGAAAGATCTTACAAAATTAGTCATAGATAATATTGGAAGGTGATAAAGTCGATGTTGTTGGATGATTGGAAAAGTTATTGAAGGAGACTAAGACAACATTAAGTAATATCAAGGATGATTTTGATGGATATTGAAAAAAATGTATAAATCCTGGACAATGTTCTGAATGATCTTGGGGATTAATGCAATCAGACATGATTTTGAAAGATGGCGAAGACGACAATGCTCTGATAAATCTTACAATTAATCATAGATAATGCTGGAAGGTAATAAAGTCGATTTTGAGGGATGATTGGAAAAGATATTGAACGAGACTAAGACAACATTCAGCAATGTCAAGGATGATTTTGATGGATATTGAAAGAAATGTGTAAATCCTGGACAATGTTCTGAATGATCTTGGGGATTAATGCAATCCGACATGATTTTGAAAGATCGCGAAGACGACAATGTTCTGATAGATCTTACAATTAGTCATAGATAATGCTGGAAGATAATAAAGTCGATTTTGAGGGATGTTTGGAAAAGACATTGAACGAGACTAAGACAACATTCAGCAATGTCAAGGATGATTTTGATGGATATTGAAAGAAATGTGTAAATCCTGGACACTGTTCTGAATGATCTTGGGGATTAATGCAATCAGACATGATTTTGAAAAATTGTAAAGACGACAATGTTCTGAAAGATCGTACAATTAGTCATAGATAATGCTGGAAGATAATAAAGTCGATTTTGAGGGATGTATGGAAAAGACATTGAACGAGACTAAGACAACATTCAGCAATGTCAAGGATGATTTTGATGGATATTGAAAGAAATGTGTAAATCCTGGACACTGTTCTGAATGATCTTGGGGATTAATGCAATCAGACATGATTTTGAAAAATTGTAAAGACGACAATGTTCTGAAAGATCGTACAATTAGTCATAGATAATGTTGGAAGGTGATAAAGTCGATGTTGTTGGATGATTGGAAAAGTTATTGAAGGAGACTAAGATAACATTAAGTAATATCAAGGATGATTTTGATGGATATTGAAAAAAATGTATAAATCCTGGACAATGTTCTGAATGATCTTAGGGATTAATGCAATCAGACATGATTTTGAAAGATGGCGAAGACGACAATGTTCTGATAGATCTTACAATTAGTCATAGATAATGCTGGAAGGTAATAAAGTCGATTTTGAGGGATGTTTGGAAAAGATATTGAACGAGACTAAGACAACATTCAGCAATGTCAAGGATGATTTTGATGGATATTGAAAGAAATGTGTAAATCCTGGATACTGTTCTGAATGATCTTGGGGATTAATGCAATCAGACATGATTTTGAAAGATTGTAAAGACGACAATGATCTGAAAGATCGTACAATTAGTCATAGATAATGTTGGAAGGTGATAAAGTCAATGTTGATGGATGATTAGAAAATATATTGAAGGAGATCAAGACAACATTAAGCAATGTCAAGGATGATATTGATGGATATTGAAAGAAATGTATAAATCCTGGACAATGTTCTGAATGATCTTAGGAATTAATGAAATCAGACATGATTTTGAAAGATGGCGAAGACGACAATGTTCTGAAAGGTCTTACAATTAGTCATAGATAATGTTGGAATGTGATAAAGTCGATGTTGATGGATGATTGGACAAGATATTGAAGGAGACCAAGACAACATTAAGCAATGTCAAGGATGATTCTGATGGATATTGAAAGAAATCCATAAATCCTGGACAATGTTCTGAATGATTTTGGGGATTAATGCAATCAGACATGATTTTGAAAGATGGCGAATTCCAAGGAGAATTCCAAGGATTTTGCTGAGAGATATCAAAAATTACGCTGTAATGAAAAAAATTATGCTGTAAATGATACTAAGAAATATCAAGTGTTTGAATGATAGAGTAGATGTTGAGGAAATCCAGGATTTTAATGCAATATAAGATATTGAGAAATCTTAACTCTCACGTATGATATTGAGAAAAGATGGTAGAGATTTTGACAGTGCTCGATATCAGGTTGAATTCAATACTATACAAAGAATACAATACAAGATCAGGCTGCCAACAAGTTAGCAGTATTTAAGATATTGTACAGTGTTTAGAACAATAATAACTTAGTTGCCAAGAAGTAGGCAGACTTTAAATTAATAAATAGAACTTTGGAGACATAATACGTCATGCTACCAGACTTAAGGAGGCATTTAAGCGCGATGCGGATATGGTAAGGGGAGAGATAGGAGGTGGCTTGCGTGGGTAGACCCAAAAATAGTGATATTTGGTATATCCAGGGAAATGGAGGAGGAGAAGATGATGAAATATATCTGGGAGAAGAGCTTGGAAGTCATGGGATTGATTGGGAATGAAAGGGGGCATTGAAACGCGATGCGGATATGGTAGGGGAATAGATAGAGAAAAAGGGAAGATGGCTTTGCGTGGATAGATCCAAAAATAATGATTTTTGGTGTACCGAGGGAAATAGAGGAGGAGAAGATTGACAGTGGAGGTGGGGAATCAGAGGACATTGAGAAACTTGCTCATTGACAACTATTGGCTGAGGCTGAGGTGTTGTGCAAGGTAACAACTGGGAAAGGATTTCTGGAAACCTATGAAGGTACGTCATATATGAGTCAGGATGAACAGCAGAATCAATCTTCAATATCTTCGCCTGTGAAGCCGCTTAGTAAGCAAGCTAAGCTAACCCAACTCATTAGAATGAGAAGTTTTTCTATAACTATGTTTATGAATTGTCATCCTCTTCTACATAAAACAATGTCATAACCAATTTTTGATTGCTTACAGAGGAAGTGAAGGTGTTATGAGCATTTTACTCTTAACATGTTACAGCTCGCGATATAGCACTGGGATCTGATTATTGATACTTATCATCCATCAGTTGCTTCATGCATGGAGGATGGTCCAATAACAGTTTTGAAGAATTCCTACGCCATTTTCATGCTTGTGACAATAGTCACCATAAATAAAGATTATGATGCATAAAACATGGTTTAAGTATTATTAAGATGGGATTCAGAACGAGTCTTGGTTAGAGGCAACAATGGAAGTGAGGGACACTTGTGGAAGGGGGACAGGGTGTGGAATAAAAAAGGGTTTCCGGAGGGGTGAAGAACGACAATTGAGAGACAGGGGATAGGGAGCTTCTACCAATAGGTCCGACAGGGTTTAGAAGGGGAAGGGGAGTATCAGACAACACTTATATACTGAAATACCTGGTGGCTAGTGAGCTGGAACGAAAGGGAGGGAAGCTTTATACCCTTTTTACCTATTTAAAGGCGACATTCGACAAGGTAAATAGAGAGAAACTATGGGAAGAGATGGAGAGAAGGAGGTATCACGGAGAATGATAAACGCGCCAAGAGAGATACGCGGAGACGATACCAAGAATAAAAGTAAAAGATGATCTTAGCGAGTGGTTTTGGACAACGAGCGATTTAAGCATTCTTTTCGCTATGTATAGTGCGGACATAGAAGACAAATTGGGAGGAGTGGTAATCGGAAGGAAGAAGGTGCACGCAAACGAGGAGAAGGAGGGATAGAAAGTTAACAGAATAATTATTATAGTAATAAGGGGAATATTGTAATGGTGTTGTAAAATTGTAACCTTTTGGGAAACAATAAATTATTAATAATTATTATTAATTTTGAGCAATTTTCCTATACTCCTAAGTTCATTTTCCTAAGTGTTATATTTCTGAAGGAAAGGAAAAATCAGACCTATTCATGGAAGAAGATAAAAATCAGATAATAAGTCAACGCAAAGTAAACTTTGTAATAAATACCAGCAAAGAGAGAATCGTGCTGGAACAAAACCGTGAAAAGGATAAGATTAATTCAAATCTTATTGCAGTCAGTTTGAGGGACAGCAACCGAGTCACCAAGCAGCGGAAGCAGAGAGAAGAAGCTGCAGGAAGGCTGGATGTATTTCTAGCTGGATCCAGCTGGATTTATTGGTCTTCTTTATCTTTCCGGTGTAACGGAACGAATTGCAAGACTTCTCAAGAAAAACGACATCGTAGTGCGATACGGACCAAAATTCGGAATGCAATACCAATAACCAAGGACAAGCTACATATACTAAAAGGAGCGGGTGTATATCGGATATCATGGAGTTGTGAGAAGTTTTACGTTTGCCAAACCGAACGTAACATCGACTTCCGTATCATGGAGCACGAGAGGGATGTGAGGCTGAGGAAGATTCAACAGTCGGCAGTTACGGAACATTGCCATTCAGAGGGATATCGAATAGACTTCGACAAAACAAAGGTTTTGGCTAGGACTAAAAAATGTCATCAAAGACTGACAAGGGAAGCCATAAAATCTACCCACATAAAAACAACATCAACTGAGAAGATGGTTGGGAACTCAGCAGAACGTGGAAGATGATAATTAGTTTGTAATTAGTACAAATTAACTATTAATCAGTTTTCGATATATTATTTTACGATTCCCGATTTTGTCACTTCGAACCAGTTTCTGAAGAAGGTTGTAAAACAAGGCTAGATAAAACTAAAAAAAATTAGACAAACTTAGTCCTAGTAATAGTTCTAGTGACAATTCTAGTGTTAGTGCTAGTGTTAGTTCTAATTTTAGTTCAATTATAACATAACAATTGAATTATTATTGCAGTCAATTTGTGATGAAATTGAGGAATTTAATCAGAAGTTAAAAATAAATCATAACGGTGTTAAATAATGATCTTTACTTATCCTAATTAAGTATCTAATATCATAAGAGGTTTCCTCAATATATTTGCGTTACTACAGTAATTATACAAAGTGTATCGGGAGCACGAACTAATTTGCAGCGGAACAAATCTAAGTCTCTTCATGAACCAGTTGCAATTTATATCATATAACAAAGTATCAATATTAATTAACATCTTTGCATTACGTGTTAATGGAACATGAAGATTATAACGCCAAAGGAGAGATATGTTTATAAAAAACTTTAGAAATATTCAATCTGTTTCATTACTTGTGTTAAAAAATAGTTTTTAGGGGTTAAAAACTTTAGTTATACATAGAAAAGATTAATTTCTTTTGATTTATTCAATTGGAAACATATTATTGATTCAAAAAATCACCATAAAATTAATTAAAATGTTTATTGTTTCCTGATTTGCAGCGCCATTCATTTTTTCTCTAGAAATGTTTTATATTCAATTTTTTTAATCATTATAAACGACCATTATTTAAACCAAAATAATTCAATGCATAACACTAAAGAGAATTTATAATTTATTTATATGATTTCATATTAAATCCAAACTAAATATCGGCAAAAATAAAATCTATACATATAAATTCATAGAATTAAATTTCATCATTTCCAATGTATCAGTTCCAAAATGCGTGTTTTATCAAAAAGCTTTTATTTATAATCTGAATGGAAATGTAATTAATTTTTTTAAATATCTCTTTCTTATGTTTAATTAAAAAGTGAAATAATAAAAATTTAATGACGTCAAGTTAAATTAAACCTCGATTATTATCGTGAGAGACATTCATAAAACAGGGCTTTAAACTTTAAAATAGAAAACGGAATTCGAAAAATGTTAAGTAAACAACGTTTTGTTTGTCGTAATGATTTGCGTATACTAAAGAAAATTAGATTCATTCTGGATGTTAAACAAGTTAATGTGTTTTGAGTTATAATAACATTTTTGCAAACAGAAATTTAGGACAAATTTGTAAAATAAATTATGAATTGAAAGTCAAATAAACAAAGTTTTCATCACTTTAAGTTAACAGGTTGAATGCCACCATATATTCGACAAATGGGGTCCCACTGGCCAATAGTTTTTTAATTTAGAATCTTGTAATTATTGCTCTACAGATTCAGGAATTAACATAAATTATTATTATATATTTTTTTTTTATATTTATTTTAAACTTTTATTTTATGGTGACACGTTGTGAGTCCAATGTGTCATCACGTAATTCCTGTCTGAACTTGTAAAATCTCTCATACACGTGTTTACGGCGATCGAGTATTACTTTTCGCAGTCTTTCTTTGGATGTTGTGAGTGTAATTATGAATGTGAATATGTCATACGAAAAAGAACAAGCACGTTTGAAGAAGTTATGGAAAGAGTTGCTTTCTGATGAAGAAAGTAAGGCAAATATTTTTGACGGCGACGAAATATACGAACCGGTTACAGAAAGTTCTGAATCCGAGGACGATTATCGGTCTAAATCTAAACGGTTCAAAAAAAATAATTGTACACCATCTTCGCAAAAACCAGAATCGTCTACCTCACAAAAAATTATAGAAAGCCCCAATTACATGGATGAAATAATAGAAGAAGTTATAAGAAATATGCGTTATGACGACTTGGGTGATGAAGAAAATAATAATGATATTGAAAAAGAAGCAAATAACCAGAGTAATGAGTTTGAGTGGGCTCATGCAACTGGGAAAAATCTAAAAAATTTAGAGTTTAGTGTCCCAAACTCTGGTTTTAGTATTGCTCTGTATGAACAATACGACAAACTGCCTTATGATTTTTTCAAAGTTTTTGTGTAAACGAAGTAATATTCTACCAAACGCACGTATTCTGAAATGGACTCCCACAGACCCTACAGAAATAGAACATTTCATTGGTATTATTTTGTGGATGGGGTTGTGTTCTTTCCCAGAACTTTCTTCATACTGGTCAACTAAACGATTGTACAAAAATGCAATCCCAAGTGTAAATCCATGAATGTGTCCAGAAATCGTTTTCAGTTACTTTTGAAAATGATACATTTTAGTAATAATGAGGAAATTAGTGATGATAAATTACACAAGATAACACCACTTGTGAACAAGCTTCGGACATCATTTCAGTGCCAAATGACACCCTCCAAGTACGTTTGTATAGATGAGACTCTTGTACCTTTTAGAGGAAGACTGAAATTTCGTCAATATATATCCAATAAGCGACATAAGTTCGGAATCAAATTATTTAAGCTGTGCCTAAAAGATGAGTACACATATGATTTTGTATGTGTACCCATCTAGTATTCTGGAATCATTGCAAGTCCTCTAAAAGCATTTTAAGCCTTCCAGAGGCAATATCAAATCTTCTGGAAACATTTCAAATCTTTTAGAGGCAATATCAAGTCTGCTGGCATCATATCAAGTCTTGTAGATGCAGTGTCAAATATTCTGGAATCATTGCAAGTCTTCTAGAAGTATTTTAAGTCTTCCAGAGGCAATATCAAATCTTCTGGAAGCATTTCAAATCTTTTAGAGACAATATCAAGTCTGCTGGCAGCATATCAAGTCTTCTAGATGCAGTGTCAAGTATTTTGGAATCATTGCAAGACTTCTAGAAGCATTTTAAGTCTTCCAGAGGGAATATCAAATCTTCTGGAAGCATTTCAAATCTTTTAGAGACAATATCAAGTCCGCTGGCAGCATATCAAGTTTGCTGGAAGCATATCAAGTCTGCCGGCAGCATATCAAGTCTCCTGGCAGCATATCAAGTCTTCTACATGCAGTATCAAGTATTCTAGAATCATTGCAAGACCTCTAGAAGCATTTTAAGTCTTCCAGAGGCAATATCAAATTTTCTGGAAGCACATCAAGTCTTCTAGATGCAGTGTCAGGTATTCTGGAATCATTGCAAGTCTTCCAGAAGCATTTTAAGTCTTCCAGACGCAATATTAAGTCTTTTGGAAGCATTTCAAACTTTCTAGAGGCACTATCAAACCTCTTGGGACCATTTCAAATATCCCAGAGACAATTGCAAGTCCTTTAGAAGTATATTAAGCATTCTAGAAGCATTTGAACTCTTCCAGTGGCAATATCAACTTTTTTAGAAGCATTTCAAATATTCTAGAAGCAGTATCAACTTTTTTGAAAGCATTCAATTTTCCGGAACCATATCCGGAGCCAGTATCAAGTTGGAAATAATCAAAGTCTAAATATCAAGTCCTCTAGAAGTAGATTAAATATTCTAGAAGTATTCCAACTCTTCTGCAAGTATTTTAAGTCTTCCAGAGCAAGAATGAAGTCTTTTGGATGTATTTCAAGACTTCCAGAGGCTATATTAAGACTCCTGGAAGCATATCACAACTTCTAGAAGCAGTGCTAAGTCTTCTGGAGGCATTTTAAGTCTTCTAGAGCAAGAATGAAGTATTTTGGATATATTTCAAGACTTACAGAGGCTATATTAAGACTCCTGGAAGCATATCACAACTTCTAGAAGCAGTATTAAGTCTTCTGGAGGCATTTTAAGTCTTCTAGAGCAAGAATGAAGTATTTTGGATATATTTCAAGACTTACAGAGGCTATATTAAGACTTCTGGAAGCATGTTACAACTTCTAGAAGCAGTGTTAAGTCTTCTGGAAGTATTTTAAATCTTCTAGGGTAAGAATGAAGTCTTTTGGATGTATTTCAAGACTTACAGAGGCTATATTAAGACTTCTGGAAGCATATCACAACTTCTAGAAGCAGTGTCAAGTCTTCTGGAAGAATTTTAAGTCTTCTAGAGCAAGAATGAAGTCTTTGGGTGTATTTCAAGACTTACAGAGGCTATATTAAGACTTCTCGAAGCATATCACAACTTCTAGAAGCAGTGTCAAGTCTTCTGGAAGAATTTTAAGTCTTCTAGCGCAAGAACGAAGTCTTTTGGATGTATTTCAAGACTTTGATAAATTACACAAGATAACACCACTTGTGAACAAGCTTCGGACATCATTTCAGTGCCAAATGACACCCTCCGAGTACGTTTGTATAGATGAGACTCTTGTACCTTTTAGAGGAAGACTGAAATTTCGTCAATATATATCCAATAAGCGACATAAGTTCGGAATCAATATATATCAATAATATGATTTCCAAGTATACTGCGGCAAATCGAAGGATGGTCATGTGTCAGTGCCTACAAAAGTTGTAATGGATTTGATGACAAATCTTTTAGACAGCGGACGTACTTTATGCACTGACAACTATTACACATCAGTGAATTTAGCTAATGCACTATTACCTAGAAAAACACATCTTATTGGAACATTACGATCTAATAGAAAATATAACCCCAAAAGGGTTGTAGATAAAAAGTTGAAAGTTGGAAAAGTAATAGCTGAAGAATGTAAGCAAGGAATAGTAGTTGAAAAATGGAGAGATAAAAGGGACGTATTCGTATTGAGCACTAGATATGGAAATGAAATGGTTACTTTAATCAAAAGAGGTAAAGAAACACAAAAGCCCAAAAATGTGGTTGAATACAATAAATATAAATCATATATTGATATATCTGATCAGTTAAAATCTTAATACCTGCCTTCGCCGTAGTATGAAATGGTATAGGAAATTGGCGTTCGAGTTATTAACTGGAAGTGCAATAGTAAATGCCTACATTGCGTATGAAGAAATAACCAATAATAAAATATCAATAACTGCGTTCAAAGAAGAAGTCATAAGTGGTCTGTTGAAAACAGCGAGACAGGAAAAAATATCTGAAAACATGACCGAAATAGAGCATAAATTAGAAGATGTTGGTCGTTCTAAAAGACGTCGGTGTGTAATATGCTACAAAAAAATTTCAAACGAATCTGGAAGAGAACAAGCATCGAGGAGAACTCCCCAAACCACGTTGAAATGTAGTGCTTGCGATCAATATTTTTGTTTGAACTGTTTTTTTGAAGCACATACAGCTTCTAAAATTTAGTATACACACACCATATTTTCTGTTTTTTTTAAGATTTATATCCATGGTTTCGAATGATATTTATGTTTTCTTATGGATTATATTTTTTTTTTTTTATTTTATTTTAACTGACTCCAAAACAGTGAATGTCACTGGTATCGAAGGCTTAATACACAAAAAATATATGTAAACAAAAAAAATCACAATAGGTTGTGTATAAAAAACGAAAATAAAAATCCTCAAAAATGTAAACCCATCAGAAACAGTTCAACACTCATTCACTTCAAAAACATTTTCAGATTATAAACTAATTTTTTCATTGTCCTTGCCTCCACTATTATTATCGGAACACTGTTGTATGCTTTAATACCAAGATATAATGGTGATCTCTGTGCTGACGTTGTTCTACAATATTTATTTCTAAAATCATTTGCATTCCGGGTGCTGTATTCATGCCAGTTCTTAACTTGTTTTGTATTTATATTAGTCTTTATTAGTTTGTTTTTTATAGAATATATATATATATTTTATTTGCTCATAAGTCCGAATTTTCTGCAAGTTCCATATATTTTCCATTTCATACACAAGATCAGTTGACATACAATAGTTCAACTGAAAGATAGATTTTACTGCTTTATTCTGCGTTCTTTGTAATTTATTTAACTGGTAAAGCGGAAGACCTCCCCAGCAGGGAATTAAATATCTAATTTGTGGCAGTATAAAGCTATTATAGAGTAAACGCCTAGAGTTTTTATTTAAGCAATCCGTACACCTTTTTATTGCACTAACCATTGGCACAATTTTTTTAATGATAGCATTCACATGTACATTCCAATTGAGATCATTTGTCAAATTTAAACCTAAGTATTTGTACGTTTGCACTTCTTTTAGTTTTTCTCCATTGAGAAACACATTTATATCACTTTTTTGTTTATTTTTTTGTTTAATAATCATATATACCGTTTTATTAACGTTCACCGATAATTTATTATAGCACAGCCATGTATAATACAGATTTAAGTCGTCGTTCGCCACCTTTTCAAGTTCCTTTATATTACTTGATGATATAACCAAGACGGTGTCATCAGCAAACACAAAATATCTCGCTTGAAGTTGTAGATACTTTAAGTTTTGAATGTATAATAAATATTGCAAAGGACCAAGTACTGATCCCTGAGCTACTTCAATACTTAGGCTTTTTTTTTACTCTTGGTTTTATTGATTTGAGTATAATGCTTACGGTCCTTAGAATATGACTGGAAGAGGTCTTTTGCAATGCCTCGCATTCCCATTTTTTCTAATTTATTGAGTAAAATATCTATGTCCACAGTATCAAATGCCTTTTGTAAGTCAATGAACACTGTCAAAATATACCTCTTCTTATCGAGTTCTTCTGTAATATATTCTAGTAAATCTCTTCTTTTGAAATCCATATTGATATGGATCGATGTTAAAGAATTTCTGTATAAAGTTAGTTAACCTGTGTTTGATAACTTTTTCTGTTATTTTAGAAAATATATTTAAGATTGAAATTGGTCTATAGTTACCAAGTTCTGTTTTTGCTCCTTTTTTATGAATAGGGGATATTTTCGCCGTTTTTAATTCATTCGGAAACAGGCCAGTAACCAGGATATCATTAATGATATTCACTATTTTGTCTCCCAAAACTTCAAAAAGCAGCACTATATCAGATTTAGTAATACCACCTTCTCCCGGCGAACTATTATTATTTAAATCCCTTATGATAGAATTAATTTCTGTTAAATCAGTTGGTTCCAAGTAGATGGATTCTTTTGTTTCTTCTTCTCTAAATTGGTGATTAAGAATCGGTTTAATTTTTGAGGCTAAATTCTTACCTATTTCAGAAAAATAAGTATTAAATTCCTCAGCTATTTGTTGCTCATCTTCAATGACTGCACCTGTCATACTTTTCATTTGTCCCATTTTGCCCTTTTTTTTGTTCGTTTCAAACATATATCGTTCAGGACCCTCCACATTTTTTTACTGTTTGTTCCAGCCTCATTAAGTGTTTTTTCCACATACTCCTTCTTTAATTTTCTTCTCATATTATTTACCACATTCTTTAAATTTTTAAAATGTCTTTCGGTTTCTGAGTTTCTTATTAATTTCCATCGCTTATATGAATTATCTCTCTGTTTTATTTTCTCAATAAACTCAGCATTTATCCAATAGTTGTTGTTGGATACTTTTATTCTACTTTCCTTTGTACACTCAATTTTTGTTTTTGTTATTATTTCTGCTAATTTTCCAAAGGAAGTTATTTCTTCCTGTTGCAATTTCACTTGAATTAGTTCTTTCCATTTTCCTTTCAGCAATTTAGTTTTATTGATAACTTCTTTAGTTTTTTTTTTCAATTACTTTGTTTAATTTAATATACATAACTTTATGATCTGATATCACATGATCCGTAAGGGTTATATCACAGTAGAGGTTTTTATTCATTAAAACATGATCTAAAATAGTAGCTGTTTTTTCCGTTTGTCTTGTAGCATTCTCAGTAGTAAGAATATTCTGTATTGTAAATGTGTTCATTTCGATAATATTTCTATACTCTCTAATCGTATCAGTTTCACTGAGTAAATTTAAATTCATGTCTCCCAAAATAATACAAGGAGACTTCTGAGTTTCCATAATTTTATCTATTTGTGCTAAAAAAACGTCAGCTTTGTTTCTGGGCGCTCTACAGATATTTATAATTACGCAATTAACTTTAGTAAGACAAACACAAAGTATGTTACAGTCCTCAATTTCCATTTCTCGAATATGTCTCTGATCATACTCCAAATTGTCTTTTATAAACAGACTCACCCCTCCTCCCCTTGAATCTCTACAATGATGTACAACGTTATAATTTGGTATATTAAAATATTCCACCTCATTAGGATAAATCCATGTTTCAGTAAGTGCAATTATGTGAATTACAAAATCATGCTTATTTACAATCTCCATCAAGTCATCAACTTTATTTCTTAGACTTCTTATATTTATGTACAGGATATTAAGTATTTCATCCATTTCTGTTACGATCTAGACATATATACATTAATTCTAATTTTTGTACTTAATATTTTAATTTTATGAAGTAAGTTTATATAGTAAGATCTTGTTCAGATCTTATTCTGATAGACTGATCCTTAAATGTTTTGCGAAGGTAAATCTTACCATTTCTACAGAACGCTGCTGCAAAGTTATTTTCTTTTCTAAAATCACGTGTACTTTTAAAAAGTCTCTGTTTCGCAATAGTAAGATCTTCATTAAAGAATATATTTCCATTTAAAATTATTTATAATTGTATTAATGTATTAAGAATTATATATTTTTTTGTATTATTATAAAAGGTAAAATAAATAGATAGACTAGATAAATAGCCTAGTCGATCTATTTATTTTTCTATTTCTATTTGTTTTTTTCTAACTTTATTGCATTATTTACATATTACAGTTCCCTATGCCACGTGGTGACATATTACGTGGTCTCACAATAACAGGCCAATGACATAAATCGTTTCTTCTGGCCGTCTACTCTGCTACCACATGTATTTCAATGCATTACGTGATACCACCGTGGTCACACACGGCCAAATGTAAAATTGTTTAATATGAGACCAGGGTGGACTCGCGCAGTCTCAACGTTCCAATACAACATGAGACCAACGCGATCTCATATGGCACTCAACGTGTTAAGGAAAATTAAAAAATTTAGAATAAAAAACTAATAATTATGTTAAATGGTTTGAATTAAAAAAAAAATAAATTGCGTAATTTGTTTTGTGATAATGATTTGAGTGCACACTTAAGATTTATTAAATTTACGCCCGGCGTTAAATAACTTACAAACACGTAAATTGTTTCCGGTCATTTCGAGAACATTCTAAGAAATTACCAGTAAATGAAGTTAATTAAGAAACAACTATTCCTATTAAGTTTCTAGTTAAATCCATTGACGTTTTTCCCTCCCAAATAGAACTTTTAATTTACTACCTATTTTAATAATAATAAACTCCCCAAGCGGTTCTATTCATAAATTTAATCGGTATTTTCGTTCATTGATTGTTATTTTAAATTTGTATAAATTTTACGATTACACCTACACTCAGCAGCAGAAGTCTGCGTACAAAAAACTTGTAATACTTTAATTGAAAAAATAAGAGTCATAATCTAATGTGATAAACTAGATTTTTTTAAATTTTGTATATTAACTACATATAATTCTATTAACAACATATGCTTCAACAAAACAGAAACAGTAGTTACAGAAAAAAATCAAAACTAAAAATTCTACAAATAACGGGTATCTAAAAATCTGCGTACAAGTCAGGACAGTATTTATAAAAAATTCATAAATGAGATCATTGTTTCTATATTAATATGAGGTCGGATAACCTTTACTTTCGGTTTAATGACCTCCCTTAAACGTTTAGGCATGGAGTGCACTAATTTCTTCGTTTCGTCCGAACTCATTTTGGCCCATTCCTCAATCATAACATTTTTTAACGTTTCCTTCGACGTTATGTTGTGTTGCCGAATCCTGCGTTCCAGTAAATCCCAGAGGTGTTCGATGGGATTCAAGTCCGGCGATTGTGGAGGTGTTTTAAGTTGCTTTGGGGTATTGTATAGTAGCCAAAGTTTAGTGTTGTGGGCGCAATGTTTGGGGTCATTATCTTGTTGAAAAAAGTATTCGGGCCCCAAGCCCAAGTTTTCGATGCTAGGCTTCAAATTTTCTTTTAAAATGTCTATATACATTTTATGGTAAATTGTCGATGTTATGAAAACCAACCTTCCCACCCCTTTGGTGCACATACACCCCCAAACCATAACTCCACCACCTCCGTGTTTTACAGTCGCTTTCAAATTTTCGGGATTAAGGGCAGTATTAGGTTTTCTCCATACAAGCTGTTTACCCTTAATGCCGAAAATGCAAAATTTGCTCTCATCTGTAAAGAGATCTTTCTCCCAGAATTCAATGGGCTTGTCTAAGAGCTTTTTTGCAAAGGCGATCCGCTTCTGACGATTGACCTCTGACACAAATGGCTTTTTTCGTACAACGCGACTGTGATAGTTAGCTTTTTTTAACGTCCTTCTCACCGTATCTTTGCTGATAGTTTTATGAAATTCTTCTTGTACATTTTCTACTATTTTTTTTTGCCGTCAGTCTAGGTTCTTTTCTAACCTGCTGTACAATTTTTCGCTTCTCTCGGTTTGTTAAAAGGGGTGGTCTACCAGATCGCGGACGTGAGAGGTAATCTTCAGTGCCTTTATAATTATTAATTACTCTTTGAATGGAAGAGTGTGACCTGCCGACAGTTTCTCCTATTTTTCGAAAAGATTTTCCCTCTTTCCATAAATTTACAATATTTTTTCTCTCTCCCAATTCAATTTCCTTTCCTTTCGTGTCCATTCTAACTTTTAGCTTCTAAGCCTCTGCTAATATAATTGACACCGATTATCTTTTATTTAAATCGGAAAGCGTACATCTCCAACTACGTATTTAAGTTCAATAAGTATATTTTGGAGAAGGCGTCTTTATTTGTACGCAGATTTTTGCATACGCATTATTTGGAGAATTTTTAATTTTAATTTTTTTTGTAACTAATATTTCTGTTTTATTGATGCATATTTTGTTAATAGAATTATATGTAGTTAATACACAAAATAAAAAAAAATTGAAGTTTATCACATTAGATCATGACCCTAATTTTTTCAGTTAAAGTGTTAGAAGTTTTTTGTACGTAGACTTCTGCTGCTAAGTGTATATTTAGGCGAGATGTTAATGTTATATTACGATTATACCTATATTTAGGCGAGATGTTATATTTATATGTTGTATGTATATGGGTTGTGGAAAAAAACAACAACATAAACATTGTGTTGTTCTTTATGACATACGGCCATCGTACCATCGGATCAATTCTTCTCTAATCTTATCGTGTTAAAACGCTGCTTTTATCTGCACGTCCGCGAATCGTGTTCCTAATTTTAGACGCCGTGTAATGCGGTAATCATTAACGCAAACATATCGACGCCCTTTATCGACGTGTGTGCATATACATTTTCATATGCAGTTTCACATTGTTTTCACACATTTTTTTATGTACTTGAAATAATGAAATATTTGTTATTTCCATATTTAACCTTAATCTTCTCTTAAATTTTAATAGTAGTATGAATAATTTATACTAACAACTAAGTATGTGTGTAAATTGATTTTTAATTGTAGGATTTATTATGAATAAGTTTGCATAAATAAATTTGAATATTTCTAAAATGTATATAGTATGTGATGTTGATTAAATCATTATTAATCATCATATTTAATACGGTTTGGGAATTCTCTATCATCCTAGAGATTGTGCTTAATTTCTAGATGTTTCTGGAAAATTGGATTAGAGAAGGTAATCGTGTCTCTGTCTAACATTGCTTATGATTAATAGTTCATCAAGTATTTCAACCAATAATAGAAACTAAAATCACTATGGAGTTTCCTCCAACGATAATTAATACCACATTTTGCGATAATATTACCAGAGTAGTGGTAATAATAACAAACGACTTTGTTGCCAAACCACACAGCAATTACAAAAATAAAACGATATAAAAGTCATAATAAAAAAATAGAAAATAAAATAAACTATCAAAATTAATACAATACAATACAATACAATTTATTGCCACCAAGATATACAATAAAAGAAAAAAAAAATGTACACATCATTCCTTAACATTGGTACAAGGTTAACAAAAGGTCGATTTATCGCCAGAGGCGATGTTTTCAAAACGACCCAATCAGCAATGTATGTTAAAAAAAAATAAATTGATATGGCGAATATAAGTAAAAAAAAATAATTAATTTATGTATAAAGTATTAGAAAAAGAGTACGCAAGAATAAGAAGGAAAGAGACTCGAATTAAACAAAAGAAAAATGATTGGAGAAGAAGAAATAAAGCTGTCAGCTGAGAACGGAAAGAGAAGAGGCAGATTAAATCAGGAAACAGTCTGAGACAACTGTTGTGACAACAAGCGATCTTTAAGCGATGCTCTGAATACAGAAAAACTACGGGCTTCCCGCAACTCAGTGGGTAAGTTATTCCAGAGAGTTATAGCTTGCACTGTGTATGACCCGTGATATATTTCGGTACGATGAATCGGAAACATGAGTGAGACACCAGATTGTGCTCTAGTAGGAAGACCGCGAGAGGCCATGAACTCAAATGTAGTGAACAGATAGATTGGAGACTGAGAGGAAAGAATCTTGTATAAGGTAGTTAGTATACGGAAAGATCTACGGTTCTCAACGGTAAGCATTTCGAGGTGATTACGATAAGGTGTAACATGCTCACATTTTCTCAGATCGAAGATAAAGCGCACACAATTATTTTGTAACCTCTCTAATTTGTTACGAAGACCAATCGAAAGGTCCGGGTATACGGTATCGGCATAGTCCAAATGGGGAAGAATTAAAGAGTAACAAAGGTCACGACGAACAGTAGGTGGAAGGAAACAACCAAGCTTGCGTAGGGAGTAGAAACAGAAATAGACCTTCCTACAGATAGACTGAATCTGGGGCTGCCAGGACAATGCAGAATCCATCATCACACCCAAGTTTTTAACAGTTCGAGAGAATTGTATAATATTACCGTCAAGTGACAAATAGGTATTGTTAAGGGAGTAAAATTTTGTTACCAGAGGCCTTGATCCAAAAGCAATAGCCTGAGTCTTTGCCACATTTAAACCCAAGCCATGGCATCTAGACCAGTCCAGAACGCTAGCAAGATCCCTATTAAGCCGCATCACCGCTGCTGGAAGTGCATCCACAGCTGCAGTTGTATAAATTTGGAGGTCATCTGCATATAGGTGAAAGTTGCACTTAATTATTTTAGAAATGGAGTTTATAAATACTGAAAATAGGAGTGGACCCAAGACACTGCCCTGGGGCACACCACAGTGGCTTGCAACTATAGACGAAGATGATGAGGAGTCACGTACACACAACGAACGATTAGAAAGGTACGATTGAAACCACGCGACACAGCTCGACGAAAAACCCACAGAAGAAAGAATTGCCACCAACAAACGATGATCAACAGAATCAAATGCCTTGCTGAAATCGATGTCGTGCTATGGCCTGGCCGAAAACCTGATTGAAAATCAGTGATAATTTTATGCTCATCAAAATACTGCTGCATCTGCATATATACCAAGCACTCTAGTGCTTTAGAAATTACAGAAATAATGGATATTGGACGAAAATCACTCAGACAAGTGGGACATTTAAGTTTAGGTATGGGTACAACGCAAGCTAGTTTCCAAATAGAGGGGAAGGTCGATGTCTCAATGGAGAAGTTAAATATGTGGAGTAGTGGAGGAATGATTACATCCAAAATAGGAAGGAGCTGCTTAATGCTGACACCATCAGCACCAACACTAGTGGACTTAGAATGACTGAAAGCCTGGCGGACTTGAAGCTCGTCAAACAGCTCCAAGGAAAATTTAGAATTGACATTAGCAGAGGCAATAATAGCGGTAATAGTTGATGCCTTAACTGAGTCATCGAGAGTAATTGGAGGTTCGGCAAAATAATTGACGAGAGAATCACAATCAAAACCACCATGATAAGAAGGTGATTCAACCACACCAAGCGAACGCATAGTTTTCCAGAAAGTGTTAGGGGTAGCATAAGACAATTTCCGATAAATATACAATTTTTTTAAGTTCTTACAATGGTGGTTGCAGCGGTTACGCAAGGTACGGTAGGTTTCCCAGTTAGCATTGGATGGATGTCTTCGAAGAAGAGTTTTTGCAACATTGCGTCTGCGCATAAGATCTTTAACCTCACCATTGAGCCAGGGCGCAGGTAAGTGCTTTGTTTTCCGTGGAAGTAAAGGGGCATGACAATCATACAATTCCCTGAGTTGCGTATTGAAGTAGTTAACCTTTTCGTTGATATCCGACATGCGGTATAATTTAAACCAATCGATCATCGAAGCATCAGACATCAATGACTCGCTGTTGATTCCATTGTAGTTTCGAGTCGGAATAGAACGTCTAGGTATCACACAACGTCCAATCTCAAGTGCACAATAAATTAAGTCGTGGTTGGAGAACTGACACGCTGGAATCTGACCATGAGAAAGTATGTTGTCTGGAGAGGACGTTAAAATAAGGTCCAACATCGACTGAGATGTTGGTAAATGGTATGTGGGTTGTGTCGGTAAAATAGAAAGATTGAGAGAAGAGGTGATGAATTTAAGTTTTTCACAGCGCAAATCGTTTCTTAAGAGACAAGTGTTGAAGTCGCCCATAAGAAGAGTAGTATCATAATTAAGAGTGTGCCTCTCCAGTACATCCAACTGATCAAAATAATGAAGGTTCGGTGGACAATAAAACGTGCCCAAAAGCATGCGGCTGCTAGCTAACGTTATCTCAGTAAGAAGATACTCTGCGTTTTGTTGTGACCCATCAGATGAAGCAATAATATTGATGTTGAAATGGTCGCGAACAAACAACGCAACGCCCCCACCCCGTGAATATTCCCGGTCATTTCTCAGTAGGCGATAATTTGGGAGCGATAATAACGACGAAGGAAGGGAGGGTTTGAGCCATGTCTCACTAATCATGATGATGTCAAAAATATGTGACTCAAATGTGACTACAAAATCATCGAAATGGGCCCAGAGACTTTGCGCGTTTATGTGGCAAACCGAAATAAAATGACATAGGCCACGGAAGAGGTCAGTTAGAGGTGCACCCAAGAGAACATCAAGACTGCCATCAGTAATCTCACCCATGTTATCCCGAAGTGAGTTAAAAGAAGCTGAATTGCGGGAATCAGGAGATGAGTCACTAGAGGACGATGAACAGGAAGTACAGCTTGTATTCATCATAAAAAGTAATAGTTAGTAGACAAAAAGTAAGACAATGGCGAAAAGTAAATCAAAGAGGGAAGGAAAGAAAAGAAAAGCAGTAGTATAATAACAATAGAAAAAGAGTAGATTACAATTTACTCCTCGCCTCTGCGACACACGCAACTGCCGACCGGGTTAATGATAATTAATGAAAGCTTCAGGAAAATAAAACCCTGTTCTTCCATCTGATCCTTGATAATAAAAAGATAATAAGCAAGAAAAAACAAAACTTATTGAATTAGATATAAATAATCAACGAATTAATTTAACTTTTCCCTGAACTGGCATTCCTACGTACCAACGCTCTCCCCATGGAAAGGAGGACGGGACTATATATTTTTCATGAAGACGAAAATCTAAAGTAATCTAAAGCAATTAATCATCATTCTGAACAAATAAAACCCTCACTTAGCGGTTGTAAACTAGTGTTTGCTACATTCTCAGGAGAAAGAAGACATGCTTTTGGAAAAATGTTCTGCTTAGTACTGTTTTCACTCAGATGTCGCATGAAAGCATACAGGAGAATGAAGAAATGACCAAGATTAAGACAATCGAGACTGAGTCCAGCTCAGTTTCTTCCTTGGTTAGAATGGAGGCAACTACTACATCCATGACCACTGACGGGCTGGTGAATCCACCGACTCAGAAAATCTTGTTGAAAGTCTTTGGATGTATCCGATTCAATTTTGATGTCCCCTACCTGTTCCCCAAATCCTGAAGCTTACAATTTTAATAGTACAATGCAACTTGCACCATGACAAGGCTGCAACTGAAATATCATGCAGGCACCTTGACATGATGCAAAACACCATCGCTCTGATTCAGGAGCCTTGAACTATCAACTCAAATGTTAGTGTATTTCCATACAAATTTAATAATTCGTTACTTGATTTCGAGCTTTGAGGAGATGATTTATTCAGCTTCAATCATATTCACAAACACACTCACTTCTCCAGCGTTATTTATTCAGGAATGCGAAACTAGCAACTGACCCGATTAACTACGATAATATTTTGATCTGAAACAAGATTTTGACGTCCTTCAACACGGGACAATACAGTAAAAAGAGAATAGCTTTATTAGCCGTTTTCACGAAAACTTATTTTCGAATGTAAGCCCCCGTTTTATAGACCAGGAGTCATATATTTATTGACAAAGAATCATCACAAAAAAGTGATTTTGTGTCACTGGATGTGCGTCATTCAAAATCTATATCTGGTACGCGTATCATAGGTTCGCAATCCCTGGTATACAGCACCCATATCATTAAATTGAGACAAAATGCAGTATCCCACAATATCCGCTTCTCATCTATTGGTAAGTACGCAAAAAAAGTAACTTATGGGCGAGTCATCTAAACAACGAAATATGCCAGAAGAAAACGAACTCGAATTCATGATTATAGGGATGATGTTGAGAAACTTCTGGGATGCTATTGAGTTGGAATGATATGATCAAAGATGTAAAATATTAAGAACTTTGCATAGACATGATAAGGAACAATGTTGCAGTATGTTTAGGTTTGCGTGAACGACAACCTAATAATAATCTTAAGGTTAGAATTAAAGATTGCTGATTATCCGAAATAAATGTTTCTAACACATTGACTGACCATCAATTTCCAAACCAAACTGGACTTAAAATGGACATCTAAAAAACGAATGAGCCAAAAGAAATCGAATTAGAACTAGAATTCGTGGCCTCTTCTAAAGAGTTATTAATAATCACTTAATAACATCTCCATCGATTAAAGGGACGATGTTGAAAAACTTCTACGATGATGTTGAAAAGATGAGATATTGATGGAGTAGATTAAGACTTGATCAAAAACCTAAAATATTAGGAATTTTGCTTAAACATGGTGAGGTACAATGTTAAACGCGATATTAATGGTTGTGGGAACGACGTAGAATAATGTTGCAACAACGTTAAGGTTAGAATTAAAGATTGTTGATCATACGTAATAAACGTTTTTAACATATTGAACAATCATCAATTTCCAAACCAAGCTGGATGTGCCAAAAGAAAATGAATTAACTTGAATTCGTGGTCTCTTCCAAAGAGCTATTAATAATCGCTTAATAATATCTCCATCGATTAAAGGGACGCTGTTGAAAAACTTCTAAGATGATTTTGAAAAGATGAGATATCGATGGAATAAATGATGAAGGCTTGATTAAAAATGTAAGGTATTAGAAATTTTATTTAGACATGGTGGGGAACAATGTTGAGGAATGTTACGGTTTGAGTGAACGACGTTGAATAATGTTTAAGTTTGAAAATTTCAAAATCCATTTCAAAATTGAGGTTGCAAAGAATTCAAAAACAATGTTCGACTAAAAATTTTTCAAAGTGATTTTATAGTTATAATTTACGATATGTTAATATCATAATAACCAAGTTTTCAACTTCTGAACATCTTGTATATCATTCATACCGTGGTTACATACTTTCAAATGAGATTTTAAACGATTTCATCCATTATAAACTTTGCTGTTTCTTCACGTTCGGATTAGGAACTAAGACCGAAATATTCCATGTTTAGAAGTTTCAAACTTTGTAAATAACAATGGAAGATTTCGCATCTCATATCTTTCCCTTTTCAGTCATCATTTGTTCAGTTCTGGACGAAGCCTCTTTAATATGGATTAACTCAACCCATCTGCTTCACGTAATTCTCTTTATATCCTTAATCCATCTTCTTAAAAGACTGTCTATACTAAGCTTTGTTATTTTGGCAACCAGTATGTCACATATGACGTAGTATTGTCTGGTTAAGTAATGGATGGTCATCCATTATAAACTTTGCTGTTTCTTGTGCTTTCTGTATTATCTTCAAATGATTTGTGCCTTCTTTCGTCATCACCATGGTTTTTAATCTGTACGTCGTCACTGATGATTTAAATGAATTGTCATGGATGAATGTAGGTTGGGTTGAGATGGGTTGCTATAAAAAATACATACTGAGGCAGTTTCCTTTGCTTTAATAGTTTGCCAATATTTCTTCACGTTCAGTTTAAGTACCAAGACCGAAATATTCTATGTTTCCAAGTTGTTTCTTCATCTTTGTAAGTAACAGTGAAAGATTTCGAATCTCACCTCCATCTTCATATCTCATCACTGTCGTTCTCTTTTTGGTAATCATTTGTTTAGTTCTGGACGAAGGCCTATTTAATATGCTACCATTTTTTTTCTCTCCTGGACCAACTCAACCCATCTGCTTCACGTAATTCTTTTTATATCCTTAATCCATCTTCTTAAAAGACTGTCTATACTGAGCTTTGTTATTCTTGGCAACCAATACGTCACATATGACGTAGTGTTGTCTGGTTAGGTAATGGATAGTCATCCATTATAAACTTTGCTGTTTCTTGTGCTTTCTGTATTATCTTCAAATGGTTTGTGCCTTTTTTCGTCCTTATCATGGTTTTTAATCCGTACGTCGTCACTGATGATATAAATGAATTGTCATTGATGAATGTAGGTTGGGTTGAGATGGGTTGCTATAAAAAATACCTACTGAGGCAGTTTACTTTGTTATAATAGTTTGCCAATATTTTTTCACGTTCAGTTTAAGTACCACGACCGAAACATTCCATGTTTCCAAGTTGTTTCTTCATCTTTGTAACAGTGAAAGATTTCGCATCTCACCTCCATCTTCATATCTCATCACTGTCGTTCTCTTTTTAGTAATCATTTGTTCAGTTCTGAACGAAGGTCTCTTTAATATGCTACCATTTTTTTTCTCTCCTGAACCAACTCAACCCATCTGCTTCACGTAATTCTCTCTATATCCTTAATCCATCTTCTTAAAAGACTGTCTATACTAAGCTTTGTTATTCTTGGCAACCAGTACGTCACATATAACGTAGTGTTGTCTGGTTATGTAATGGATGGTCATCCATTATAAACTTTGCTGTTTCTTGTGCTTTCTGTATTATCTTCAAATGGTTTGTGCTTTTTTTCGTCCTTATCATGGTTTTTAATCCGTACGTCGTCACTCATGATATAAATGAATTGTCATTGATGAATGTAGGTTGGGTTGAGATGGGTTGCTATAAAAAATACCTACTGAGGCAGTTTACTTTGTTATAATAGTTTGCCAATATTTTTTCACGTTCAGTTTAAGTACCACGACCGAAACATTCCATGTTTCCAAGTTGTTTCTTCATCTTTGTAACAGTGAAAGATTTCGCATCTCACCTCCATCTTCATATCTCATCACTGTCGTTCTCTTTTTAGTAATCATTTGTTCAGTTCTGAACGAAGGTCTCTTTAATATGCTACCATTTTTTTTCTCTCCTGAACCAACTCAACCCATCTGCTTCACGTAATTCTCTCTATATCCTTAATCCATCTTCTTAAAAGACTGTCTATACTAAGCTTTGTTATTCTTGGCAACCAGTACGTCACATATAACGTAGTGTTGTCTGGTTATGTAATGGATGGTCATCCATTATAAACTTTGCTGTTTCTTGTGCTTTCTGTATTATCTTCAAATGGTTTGTGCTTTTTTTCGTCCTTATCATGGTTTTTAATCCGTACGTCGTCACTCATGATATAAATGAATTGTCATTGATGAATGTAGGTTGGGTTGAGATGGGTTGCTATAAAAAATACCTACTGAGGCAGTTTACTTTGTTATAATAGTTTGCCAATATTTTTTCACGTTCAGTTTAAGTACCACGACCGAAACATTCCATGTTTCCAAGTTGTTTCTTCATCTTTGTAACAGTGAAAGATTTCGAATCTCACCTCCATCTTCATATCTCATCACTGTCGTTCTCTTTTTAGTAATCATTTGTTCAGTTCTGGATGAAGGCCTCTTTAATATGCTACCATTTTTTTTTTCTCTCCTTTACCAACTCAACCCATCTGCTTCACGTAATTCTCTTTATATCCTTAATCCATCTTCTTAAAAGACTGTCTATACTAAGCTTTGTTATTCTTGGCAACCAGTACGTCACATATGACGTAGTATTGTCTGGTTAAGTAATGGATGGTCATACATTATAAACTTTGCTGTTTCTTGAGCTTTCTGTATTATCTTCAAATGGTTTGTGCCTTTTTTCGTCATCACCATGGTTTTTAATCTGTACGTCGTCACTGATGGTATAAATGAATTGTCATGGATGAATGTAGGTTGGATTGAGATGGGTTGCTATAAAAAATACATACTGAGGCAGTTTCCTTTACTTTAATAGTTTGCCAATATTTCTTCACGTTCAGTTTAAGTACCAAGACCGAAATATTCTATGTTTCCAAGTTGTTTCTTCATCTTTGTAAGTAACAGTGAAAGATTTCGCATCTCACCTCCATCTTCATATCTCATCACTGTCGTTCTCTTTTTAGTAATCATTTGTTCAGTTCTGGACGAAGGCCTATTTAATATGCTACCATTTTTTTTCTCTCCTGGACCAACTCAACCCATCTGCTTCACGTAATTCTCTTTATATCCTTAATCCATCTTCTTAAAAGACTGTCTATACTAAGCTTTGTTATTTTGGCAACCAGTATGTCACATATGACGTAGTATTGTCTGGTTAAGTAATGGATGGTAATACATTATAAACTTTGCTGTTTCTTGTGCTTTCTGTATTATCTTCAAATGGTTTGTGCCTTTTTTCGTCATCACCATGGTTTTTAATCTGTACGTCGTCACTGATGGTATAAATGAATTGTCATGGAAGAATGTAGGTTGGATTGAGATGGGTTGCTATAAAAAATACATACTGAGGCAGTTTCCTTTGTTTTCATAGTTTGTCAATATTTCTTCACGTTCAGCTTAAGTACCAAGACCGAAATATTCTGTTTCCAAGTTGTTTCTTCATCTTTGTAAGTAACAGTGAAAGATTTCGAATCTCACCTCCATCTTCATATCTCATCACTGTCGTTATCTTTTTAGTAATCATTTGTTCAGTTCTGGATGAAGGCCTCTTTAATATGCTACCATTTTTTTTCTCTCCTGGACCAACTCAACCCATCTGCTTCACGTAATTCTCTTTATATCCTTAATCCATCTTCTTAAAAGACTGTCTATACTAAGCTTTGTTATTCTTGGCAACCAGTACGTCGCATATGACATAGTATTGTCTGGTTAAGTAATGGATGGTCATACATTATAAACTTTGCTGTTTCTTGTGCTTTCTGTATTATCTTCAAATGGTTTGTGCCTTTTTTCGTCATCACCATGGTTTTTAATCTGTACGTCGTCACTGATGGTATAAATGAATTGTCATGGATGAATGTAGGTTGGATTGAGATGGGTTGCTATACAAAATACATACTGAGGCAGTTTCCTTTACTTTAATAGTTTGCCAATATTTCTTCACGTTCAGTTTAAGTACCAAGACCGAAATATTCTATGTTTCCAAGTTGTTTCTTCATCTTTGTAAGTAACAGTGAAAGATTTCGAATCTCACCTCCATCTTCATATCTCATCACTGTTGTTCTCTTTTTAGTAATCATTTGTTCAGTTCTGGACGAAGGCCTATTTAATATGCTACCATTCTTTTTCTCTCCTGGACCAACTCAACCCATCTGCTTCACGTAATTCTCTTTATATCCTTAATCCATCTTCTTAAAAGACTGTCTATACTAAGCTTTGTTATTCTTGGCAACCAGTACGTCGCATATGACATAGTATTGTCTGGTTAAGTAATGGATGGTCATACATTATAAACTTTGCTGTTTCTTGTGCTTTCTGTATTATCTTCAAATGGTTTGTGCCTTTTTTCGTCATCACCATGGTTTTTAATCTGTACGTCGTCACTGATGGTATAAATGAATTGTCATGGATGAATGTAGGTTGGATTGAGATGGGTTGCTATACAAAATACATACTGAGGCAGTTTCCTTTACTTTAATAGTTTGCCAATATTTCTTCACGTTCAGTTTAAGTACCAAGACCGAAATATTCTATGTTTCCAAGTTGTTTCTTCATCTTTGTAAGTAACAGTGAAAGATTTCGAATCTCACCTCCATCTTCATATCTCATCACTGTTGTTCTCTTTTTAGTAATCATTTGTTCAGTTCTGGACGAAGGCCTATTTAATATGCTACCATTCTTTTTCTCTCCTGGACCAACTCAGCCCATCTGCTTCACGTAATTCTCTTTATATCCTTAATCCATCTTCTTAAAAGACTGTCTATACTAAGCTTTGTTATTTTGGCAACCAGAATGTCACATATGACGTAGTATTGTCTGGTTAAGTAATGGATGGTCATCCATTATAAACTTTGCTGTTTTTTGTGCTTTCTGTATTATCTTCAAATGGTTTGTGCCTTTTTTCGTCCTTATCATGGTTTTTAATCCGTACGTCGTCACTGATGATATAAATGAATTGTCATTGATGAATGTAGGTTGGATTGAGATGGGTTGCTATAAAAAATACATACTGAGGCAGTTTCCTTTGCTTTAATAATTTGCCAATATTTCTTCACGTTCAGTTTAAGTACCAAGACCGAAATATTCCATGTTTCCAAGTTGTTTCTTCATCTTTGTAAGTAACAGTGAAAGATTTCAAATCTCACCTCCATCTTCATATCTCATCACTGTCGTTCTCTTTTTAGTAATCATTTGTTCAGTTCTGAACGAAGGCCTATTTAATATGCTACCATTTTTTTTCTCTCCTGGACCAACTCAACCCATCTGCTTCACGTAATTCTCTTTATATCCTTAATCCATCTTCTTAAAAGAGTGTCTATACTAAGCTTTGTTATTTTGGCAACCAGTATGTCACATATGACGTAGTATTGTCTGGTTAAGTAATGGATGGTCATCCATTATAAACTTTGCTGTTTCTTGTGCTTTCTGTATTATCTTCAAATGGTTTGTGCCTTTTTTCGTCCTTATCATGGTTTTTAAGCCGTACGTCGTCACTGATGATATAAATGAATTGTCATTGATGAATGTAGGTTGGGTTGAGATGGGTTGCTATAAAAAATACCTACTGAGGCAGTTTACTTTGTTATAATAGTTTGCCAATATTTTTTCACGTTCAGTTTAACCACGACCGAAACATTCCATGTTTCCAAGTTGTTTCTTCATCTTTGTAACAGTGAAAGATTGCGCATCTCACCTCCATCTTCATATCTCATCACTGTCGTTCTCTTTTTAGTAATCATTTGTTCAGTTCTGGATGAAGGCCTCTTTAATATGCTACCATTTTTTTTCTCTCCTGGACTAACTCAACCCATCTGCTTCACGTAATTCTCTTTATATCCTTAATCCATCTTCTTAAAAGACTGTCTATACTAAGCTTTGTTATTCTTGGCAACCAGTACGTCACATATGACGTAGTATTGTCTGGTTAAGTAATGGATGGTCATCCATTATAAACTTTGCTGTTTCTTGTGCTTTCTGTATTATCTTCAAATGGTTTGTGCCTTTTTTCGTCATCACCATGGTTTTTAATCTGTACGTCGTCACTGATGATTTAAATGAATTGTCATGGATGAATGTAGGTTGGGTTGAGATGGGTTGCTATAAAAAATACATACTGAGGCAGTTTCCTTTGCTTTAATAGTTTGCCAATATTTCTTCACGTTCAGTTTAAGTACCAAGACCGAAATATTCTATGTTTCCAAGTTGTTTCTTCATCGTTGTAAGTAACAGTGAAAGATTTCGCATCTCACCTACATCTTCATATCTCATCACTGTCGTTCTTTTTTTAGTAATCATTTGTTCAGTTCTGGACGAAGGCCTATTTAATATGCTACCATTTTTTTTCTCTCCTGGACCAACTCAACCCATCTGCTTCACGTAATTCTCTTTATATCCTTAATCCATCTTCTTAAAAGACTGTCTATACTGAGCTTTGTTATTTTGGCAACCAGTATGTCACATATGACGTAATATTGTCTGGTTAGGTAATGGATAGTCATCCATTATAAACTTTGCTGTTTCTTGTGCTTTCTGTATTATCTTCAAATGGTTTGTGCCTTTTTTCGTCCTTATCATGGTTTTTAATCAGTACGTCGTCACTGATGATATAAATGAATTGTCATTGATGAATGTAGGTTGGGTTGAGATGGGTTGCTATAAAAAATACATACTGAGGCAGTTTCCTTTGCTTTAATAATTTGCCAATATTTCTTCACGTTCAGTTTAAGTACCAAGATCGAAATATTCTATGTTTCCAAGTTGTTTCTTCAACTTTGTAAGTAACAGTAAAAGATTTCGCATCTCACCTACATCTTCATATCTCATCACTGTCGTTCTTTTTTTAGTAATCATTTGTTCAGTTCTGGACGAAGGCCTATTTAATATGCTACCATTTTTTTTCTCTCCTGGACCAACTCAACCCATCTGCTTCACGTAATTCTCTTTATATCCTTAATCCATCTTCTTAAAAGACTGTCTATACCAAGCTTTGTTATTTTGGCAACCAGTATGTCACATATGACGTAGTATTGTCTGGTTAAGTAATGGATGGTCATCCATTATAAACTTTGCTGTTTTTTGTGCTTTCTGTATTATCTTCAAATGGTTTGTGCCTTTTTTTTCCTCTCCTGGACCAACTCAGCCCATCTGCTTCACGTAATTCTCTTTATATCCTTAATCCATCTTCTTAAAAGACTGTCTATACTAAGCTTTGTTATTTTGGCAACCAGAATGTCACATATGACGTAGTATTGTCTGGTTAAGTAATGGATGGTCATCCATTATAAACTTTGCTGTTTTTTGTGCTTTCTGTATTATCTTCAAATGGTTTGTGCCTTTTTTCGTCCTTATCATGGTTTTTAATCCGTACGTCGTCACTGATGATATAAATGAATTGTCATTGATGAATGTAGGTTGGGTTGAGATGGGTTGCTATAAAAAATACCTACTGAGGCAGTTTACTTTGTTATAATAGTTTGCCAATATTTTTCACGTTCAGTTTAAATACCACGACCGAAACATTCCATGTTTCCAAGTTGTTTCTTCATCTTTGTAACAGTGAAAGATTTCGCATCTCACCTCCATCTTCATATCTCATCACTGTCGTTCTCTTTTTAGTAATCATTTGTTCAGTTCTGAACGAAGGTCTCTTTAATATGCTACCATTTTTTTTCTCTCCTGAACCAACTCAACCCATCTGCTTCACGTAATTCTCTCTATATCCTTAACCCATCTTCTTAAAAGACTGTCTATACTAAGCTTTGTTATTTTGGCAACCAGTATGTCACATATGACGTAGTATTGTCTGGTTAAGTAATGGATGGTCATCCATTATAAACTTTGCTGTTTCTTGTGCTTTCTGTATTATCTTCAAATGGTTTGTGCCTTTTTTCGTCATCACCATGGTTTTTAATCTGTACGTTGTCACTGATGGTATAAATGAATTGTCATGGATGAATGTAGGTTGGATTGAGATGGGTTGCTATAAAAAATACATACTGAGGCAGTTTCCTTTACTTTAATAGTTTGCCAATATTTCTTCACGTTCAGTTTAAGTACCAAGACCGAAATATTCTATGTTTCCAAGTTGTTTCTTCATCTTTGTAAGTAACAGTGAAAGATTTCGCATCTCACCTCCATCTTCATATCTCATCACTGTCGTTCTCTTTTTAGTAATCATTTGTTCAGTTCTGGACGAAGGCCTATTTAATATGCTACCATTTTTTTCTCTCCTGGACCAACTCAACCCATCTGCTTCACGTAATTCTCTTTATATCCTTAATCCATCTTCTTAAAAGACTGTCTATACTGAGCTTTGTTATTCTTGGCAACCAGTACGTCACATATGACGTAGTGTTGTCTGGTTAGGTAATGGATAGTCATCCATTATAAACTTTGCTGTTTCTTGTGCTTTCTGTATTATCTTCAAATGGTTTGTGCCTTTTTTCGTCCTTATCATGGTTTTTAATCCGTACGTCGTCACTGATGATATAAATGAATTGTCATTGATGAATGTAGGTTGGGTTGAGATGGGTTGCTATAAAAAATACCTACTGAGGCAGTTTACTTTGTTATAATAGTTTGCCAATATTTCTTCACGTTCAGTTTAAGTACCACGACCGAAACATTCCATGTTTCCAAGTTGTTTCTTCATCTTTGTAACAGTGAAAGATTTCGCATCTCACCTCCATCTTCATATCTCATCACTGTCGTTCTCTTTTTAGTAATCATTTGTTCAGTTCTGGACGAAGGCTTCTTTAAAATGCTACCATGTTTTTCTCTTCTGGGCCCCTTCTGGACCTCAACCCATCTGCTTTTCATTTTCATGCTTCTCTTTATGTGTTCTATCAATCTTCTTGGAGGCTTGTCTAGAAAATGGATGGTCATCCATTACAAATGTAACTCTTTTGTGCTTTCTGCATGACGTTCAACTGGTTGGTAGTGTGGCCCCAGGTGTAGGATAGTGAGTTTTGGTAGGGAGAAGATTATATCATATTTGAAAAATCGTACAAAATCAAATTCTTAAGAAATATTGATGAAATCTTTTGTGATTTATAAAGAAAAGTACACACTTCTCCGCGAACAAAACCATGCGTAAGCACCAAAATTCATTTTTGAAATATCAAGTTTTTAACTCAACATAAACTTGTAACATTTTATAATATTACCAATTCCCTCAATCATTTTTTAAAAAATCATAAAAAACCGAATTCTTATGATATCTCGATAACTTTTTTGTGTGTAAAAGAAATTCGTGTAATAAGAGAATTAGGTCAACACTTATCGTTAGTTAATCAACTTTTTTTATAGTTTATGCTGCTTAAATTTTAAAAGATATTTTGATAAAATGTTATTATTTCCTTTGATAATAAATAACATGAATACACAAATAATTGTAACTATACAAAACCCGCCACCTCCACCATTTCTCTTTGCCTAGAATATACTATTTCAATTTATTCTTTAAGAAAATTAATTTTTTATGAAACATTTTTTTAATTTTCGTTATTCAATCAAAGTTTACAACAGAAACTTGATCATTTTCCTTACACATAATAAGTTTGTTAGGAGATAAACCTTTTAATAAAGTGGTTTACGTCGTGTAGCAAATAAGGGTAAGTAAGTAATTGCTGCCTTCCCCAAGACTTAATGGGGCACTAAAGTATCGACAACGCAAGGACAAAAATACACACTTGCTCTCTCACCCTGTTTGTTCACATCCGTCGGTCTCCCCTTTGACAACGGCGGCGGCGACGGAGGCGGCGACGACGGTGTCCTGTTCATTTACAGCGGTTGTGGTACCGGCTGCGACGACGACATTCTGCGATGTAATTCGACCGACCTCCTGTGACATCGGCGTCCTTCCATCGGTAATGGTGGTGGTGGTGGTGGAAGAGGACGAAACTGAGGATGACTTCTCACACATGACGACCGTCATCTGGGGACAGGGAATGCCCACGATATGTTTCAAATTCTAACCGGACGACGACATCGCGTGGGATTACTTCTTACAAACAACCAATAACACCAAGTCTTGGAATGCTACAACAAAAGACAAAAAAATAACCAATTTCAAGGTCAAAATTGCAACATTTTTCTTCTTACTTTAATAAAAACCTATTTAATTAAACCAAAAAGCCTTTTTTTCTATTCCCTTGTAAATGAAATACATTGAAATAATGAGAGTGAACTTGAACTGGGAAAATAAAATCAACATTATTCGTTCCGGGTTGAATGTTGAAATTAATGAAGTTGAGGGAATTGGTTTTAATTAACGCTTATAAAAATACGGACGCTCGATAACGAAATACATCAACAACGAAGAAAAAAAACGGAATTAAGGTTGGGTTGTTTACTTTTCTTTGTTGGTTGTTTATCGTAAGGGGATAAAATGTTTACACCAAGAATTATAAAAGAGCCGATTACGCGGATGTTGGAATTATCGAGAATATTAAAATTATGTAATAATGTTTGGGGAATTAAGGTGAATTTATGTATTGTTTAGGCAATATTTTACCTGGACTGTTAAAATGCCGGGATGTAAAATTAAATATGATCAAGATACAAATTGGTTTCGCTGCACAATTTTGTAATTGTATTAGTTTTAATCGGTTGAATTGGAAAATAATTACCTATTGAATATTCATAAACAGTACAATAATTTAATTAAATGATTATATCTAATTACGAAATTATTGGGTTGGGTGTATTTATTTTTAGGATGGTTCAATTCGTTTTAAAGATGAGATGTCAATATTTTAACTGAACCTAAATTCGCAGTTAAATAAAAATGAATAATTTTCTTAATTTTTGAAAAATTGTAAAATATCGAATTCCTAAGATATCACTTTTCTAACAATAAAACCGTATTTGAATATCTCAATTCGTCTTCGAGATATCATGAGATAAATAATCAATTTAATATCACACAAGATAATCTTCGAAGACGTTAGCTGCCCCAAGGATCACGATCATAACTTGGGGCGGCCGACATCTTCGAAGTCGGCTGAGATTTTTCCTTGCATCATGAACATAACTGCATATAAGAAGTAGTCTCGGCTGCCTTCAAAGACATCGGCCGCCCCAAAGATCACCAACATAACGTGGGGCGGCCGTCATCTTCGATGTCGGCTGAGATTATATCTTCTATCGTAAACATATCTTGGGGCGGCTGACATCTTCAAAGTCGGCTGAGATTATGCCTTGCATCATGAACATAACTGCATATAAGAAATAGTCTCGGCCGGCTTCAAAGACGTCGGTCGACCCGAGGATTACTAACATAATTTGGGGCGGTCGACATCAAAGATGTCGGCTGAGATTATAGCTTGTATCACATAAACATATCTTGGGGCGGCCGATATCTTTGAAGTCGGCTGAGATGATTCCTTGCATCATGAACATAACTGCATATACGAAATAGTATCGGCAGGCTTCAAAGACGTCGGCCGCTCCAAGGATCACCAACATAACCTGGGGCGGCCGACATTTTCGAAGTCGGCTGAGATTATTACTTGTATCATAAAATCGTACAAAATCAAATTCTTAAGAAATATTGATGAAATCTTTTGTGATTTATAAAGAGAAGTACACACTTTTCCGTGAACAAAACCATGCGTAAGCACCAAAATTCATTTTTGTCGAAGATGTCGGCTGAGATTATAGCTTGTATCACATAAACATATCTTGGGGCGGCCGATATCTTTGAAGTCGGCTGAGATGATTCCTTGCATCATGAACATAACTGCATATACGAAATAGTCTCGGCCGGCTTCAAAGACGTCGGCCGCTCCAAGGATCACCAACATAACCTGGGGCGGCCGACATTTTCGATGTCGGCTGAGATTATTACTTGTATCATAAACAAAACTTGCGGCGGCCGACTTCGAGGATATCGGCCGCCTCAAGGATCATGAACCATATTTTTCATTGTCGAGGTCGGCTGAGATTATTCCTTCTATATCGAATTCTTAAGATATCTTTATGAAATTTTATGTAATTTATAAAGGTAAGTATACACTCTCATCAGAATAAAATCATACCTGAATATCTCAATTCGTTTTTGAGATATCATATGAGAATAATCATTTTTAACATCATATAAGATAATCTCGGCCGACTTCGAGGATGTCGGCCGCCCCAAGGATCATGAACCATATTTATCATTTTCGAAGTCGGCTGAGATTATTCCTTCTATATCGAATTCTTAAGATACCTTTATGAAATTTTATGTAATTTATAAAGGTAGGTATACACTTTCATCAGAATATTCATACTTGAATATCTCAATTCGTTTTTGAAGATATCATATGAGAATAATCATTTTTAACATCATTTAAGATAATCTCGGCCGAGTTCGAGGATGTCGGCCGCCCCAAGGATCATGAACCATATTTATCATTTTCGAAGTCGGCTGAGATTATTCCTTCTATATCGAATTCTTAAGATACCTTTATGAAATTTTATGTAATTTATAAAGGTAGGTATACACTTTCATCAGAATATTCATACTTGAATATCTCAATTCGTTTTTGAAGATATCATATGAGAATAATCATTTTTAACATCATTTAAGATAATCTCGGCCGACTTCGAGGATGTCGGCCGCCCCAAGGATCATGAACCATATTTATCATTTTCGAAGTCGGCTGAGATTATTCCTTCTATATCGAATTCTTAAGATACCTTTATGAAATTTTATGTAATTTATAAAGGTAGGTATACACTTTCATCAGAATATTCATACTTGAATATCTCAATTCGTTTTTGAAGATATCATATGAGAATAATCATTTTTAACATCATTTAAGATAATCTCGGCCGACTTCGAGGATGTCGGCCGCCCCAAGGATCATGAACCATATTTATCATTTTCGAAGTCGGCTGAGATTATTCCTTCTATATCGAATTCTTAAGATACCTTTATGAAATTTTATGTAATTTATAAAGGTAGGTATACACTTTCATCAGAATATTCATACTTGAATATCTCAATTCGTTTTTGAAGATATCATATGAGAATAATCATTTTTAACATCATTTAAGATAATCTCGGCCGAGTTCGAGGATGTCGGCCGCCCCAAGGATCATGAACCATATTTATCATTTTCGAAGTCGGCTGAGATTATTCCTTCTATATCGAATTCTTAAGATACCTTTATGAAATTTTATGTAATTTATAAAGGTAGGTATACACTTTCATCAGAATATTCATACTTGAATATCTCAATTCGTTTTTGAAGATATCATATGAGAATAATCATTTTTAACATCATTTAAGATAATCTCGGCCGACTTCGAGGATGTCGGCCACCCCAAGGATCATGAACCATATTTATCATTTTCGAAGTCGGCTGAAATTATTCATTCTATATCGAATTCTTAAGATATCTTTATGAAATTTTATGTAATTTATAAAGGTAAGTATACACTTTCATCAAAATAAAATCATACTTGATTATCTCAATTCGTTTTTGAGATATCATATGAGAATAATCATTTTTAACATCATATAAGATATTCTCGGCCCACTTCGAGGATGTCGGCCGTCCCAAGGATCATGAACCATATTTATCATTTTCGAAGTCGGCTGAGATTATTCCTTCTATATCGAATTCTTAAGATACCTTTATGAAATTTTATGTAATTTATAAAGGTAGGTATACACTTTCATCAGAATATTCATACTTGAATATCTTAATTCGTTTTTGAAGATATCATATGAGAATAATCATTTTTAACATCATTTAAGATAATCTCGGCCGACTTCGAGGATGTCGGCCGCCCCAAGGATCATGAACCATATTTATCATTTTCGAAATCGTCTGAGATTATTCCTTTTATATCGAATTTTTAAGATATCTTTATGAAATTTTATGTAATTTATAACGGTAAGTATACATTTTCATCAGAATAAAATGATACTTGAATATCTCAATTCGTTCTTAAGATATCATATGAGAATAATAATTTTTAACATCATATAAGATAATCTCGACCGATTTCGATGATGTTGGCCTCCCCAATGATCATGAACCATATTTATCATTTTCGAAGTCGGCTGAGATTATTCCTTCTATATCAAATTCTTAAGATATCTTTATGAATTTTTATGTAATTTATAAAGTTAAGTATATACTCTCATCAGAATAAAATCATACTTGAATATCTCAATTCGTTTTTGAGATATCATATGAGAATAATCATTTTTAACATCATATAAGATAATCTCGGCCGACTTCGAGGATGTCGGCCGCTCCAAGGATCATGAACCATATTTATTATCTTCGAAGTCGTCTGAGATTATTCCTTCTATATCGAATTTTTAAGATATCTTTATGAAATTTTATGTAATTTATAAAGGTAAGTATACACTTTCATCAGAATAAAATCATACTTGAATATCTCAATTTGTGTTTGAGATATCATATGACAATAATCATTTTTAACATCATATAAGATAATCTCGGCCGACTTCGAGGATGTCAGCCGCCCCAAGGATCATAAACCATATTTATCATTTTCGAAGTCGGCTGAGATTATCCTTCTATATCGAATTCTTAAGATATCTTTATGAAATTTTATGTAATTTATAAAGGTAGGTATACATTTTCATCAGAATAAAATCATACTTGAATATCTCAATTAGTTTTTGACATATCATATGACAATAATCTTTTTTAACATCATATAAGATAATCTCGACCGACTTCGAGGATGTCGGCTGCCCCAAGGATCATGAACCATATTTATCATTTTCGAAGTCGGTTAAGATTATTTCTTCTATATCGAATTCTTAAGATATCTTTATGAAATTTGATGTAATTTATAAAGGTAGGTATACACTTTCATCAGAATATTCATACTTGAATATCTCAATTCGTTTTTGAAGATATCATATGAGAATAATCATTTTTAACATCATATAAGATAATCTCGGCCGACTTCGAGGATGTCGGCCGCCCCAAGGATCATGAACTATATTTATCATTTTCGAAATCGTCTGAGATTATTCCTTTTATATCGAATTTTTAAGATATCTTTATGAAATTTTATGTAATTTATAACGGGAAGTATACATTTTCATCAGAATATTCATACTTGAATATCTCAATTCGTTTTTGAGATATCATATGAGAATAATCATTTTTAACATCATTTAAAATAATCTCGGCCGACTTCGAGGATGTCGGCCGCCCCAAGGATCATGAACCATATTTATCATTTTCGAAGTCGGCTGAGATTATTCCTTCTATATCGAATTTTTAAGATATCTTTATGAAATTTTATGTAATTTATAACGGTAAGTACACATTTTCATCAGAATAAAATCATACTTGAATATCTCAATTCGTTCTTGAGATATCATATGAGAATAATAATTTTTAACATCATATAAGATAATCTCGACCGATTTCAAGGACGTTGGCCTCCCCAATGATCATGAACCATATTTATCATTTTCGAAGTCGGCCGAGATTATTTCTTCTATATCGAATTCTTAAGATATCTTTATGAAATTTTATGTAATTTATAAAGGTAGGTATACATTTTCATCAGAATATTCATACTTGAATATCTCAATTCGTTTTTGAAGAATCATATAAGAATAATCATTTTTAACATCATTTAAGATAATCTCGGCCGACTTCGAGGATGTCGGCCGCCCCAAGGATCATGAACCATATTTATCATTTTCGAAATCATCTGAGATTATTCCTTTTATATCGAATTTTTAAGATATCTTTATGAAATTTTATGTAATTTATAACGGTAAGTATACATTTTCATCAGAATAAAATGATACTTGAATATCTCAATTCGTTCTTAAGATATCATATGAGAATAATAATTTTTAACATCATATAAGATAATCTCGACCGATTTCGAGGACATCGGCCGCCTCAAGGATCATGAACCATATTTATCATTTTCGAAGTCGGCTGAGATTATTCCTTCTATATCAAATTCTTAAGATATCTTTATAAAATTTTATGTAATTTATAAAGTTAAGTATACACTCTCATCAGAATAAAATCATACTTGAATATCTGAATTCGTTTCTGAGATATCATATGAGAATAATCATTTTTAACATCATATAAGATAATCTCGGCCGACTTCGAGGATGTCGGCCGCTCCAAGGATCATGAACCATATTTATTATCTTCGAAGTCGGCTGAGATTGTTCTTTCTATATCGAATTCTTAAGATATCTTTATAAAATTTTATGTAATTTATAACGGTAAGTATACACTTTCATCAGAATAAAATCATACTTGAATATCTCAATTTGTTTTTGAGATATCATATGACAATAATCATTTTTAACATCATATAAGATAATCTCGGCCGACTTCGAGGATGTCAGCCGCCCCAAGGATCATAAACCATATTTATCGTTTTTGAAATCGGCTGAGATTATTCCTTCTATATCGAATTCTTAAGATATCTTTATGAAATTTTATGTAATTTATAAAGATAAGTATACATTTTTATCAGAATAAAATCATACTTAAATATCTCAATTCGTTATTGAGATATAATATGAGAACAATCATTTCTAACATCATATAAGATAATCTCGGCCGACTTCGAGGATGTCGGCCGCCCCAAAGAACATGAATCATATTTATCATTTTCGAAATCGGCTAAGATAATTCCTTCTATATCGAATTCTTAAGATATCTTTATGAAATTTTATGTAATTTATAAAGGTAGGTATACATTTTCATCAGAATAAAATCATACTTGAATATCTCAATTAGTTTTTGACATATTATATGACAATAATCTTTTTTAACATCATATAAGATAATCTCGGCCGACTTCGAGGATGTCTGACGCCTCAAGGATCATAAACCATATTTATCATTTTCGAAGTCGGCTGAGATTATTCCTTCTATATCGAATTCTTAAGATATCTTTATGAAATTTTATGTAATTTATAAAGGTAAGTATACACTCTCATCAGAATAAAATCATACCTGAATATCTCAATTCGTTTTTGAGATATCATATGAGAATAATCATTTTTAACATCATATAAGAAAATCTCGACCGACTTCGAGGATTTCGATCGCCCCAAGGATCATGAACCATATTTATTATTTTCGAAGTCGGCTGAGATTATTCCTTCTATATCGAATTCTTAAGATATCTTTATAAAATTTTATGTAATTTATAAAGGTAGGTATACATTTTCATCAGAATAAAATCATACTTGAATATCTCAATTAGTTTTTGACATATCATATGACAATAATCATTTTTAACATCATATAAGAAAATCTCGGCCGACTTCGAGGATGTCGGCTGCCCCAAGGATCATAAACCATATTTATCATTTTCGAAGTCGGCTGAGATTATTCCTTCTATATCGAATTCTTAAGATATCTTTATAAAATTTTATGTAATTTATAAAGGTAGGTATACATTTTCATCAGAATAAAATCATACTTGCATATCTCAATTAGTTTTTGACATATCATATGACAATAATCATTTTTAACATCATATAAGAAAATCTCGGCCGACTTCGAGGATGTCGGCTGCCCCAAGGATCATGAACCATATTTATCATTTTCGAAGTCGGCTAAGATTATTTCTTCTATATCGAATTCTTAAGATATCTTTATGAAATTTTATGTAATTTATAAAGGTAAGTATGCACTTTCATCAGAATCAAGTCATACTTGATTATCTCAATTCGTTTTTGAGATATATGAAAATAATCATTTTTAACATCATATAAGATAATCTCGGCCAACTTCGAGGACATCGGCCGCCTCGAGGATCATGAACCATACTTAGAGTATTCGACGTCTTCGAAATCGACCGAAATGTTCTATATCACGAACATAACTTGAGGCGGCCGACATCTTCGAAGTCGGCTGAGATTATTCCTTGTATCATAAACATAACAGCATATCAGAAACTGTCTCGGCCGACTTCGAAGACGTCGGCTGTTACAAGTTATATTCGTGATATAAGAAATAATCTCGGCCGACTTCGAAGACATCGACCGTCCCCATAAAGTAAATAATAATTAAAGCTGTCGAAATCTTTGAAGACCTCTTGGGTTGGCTTTGATTATTGTGAGTCAATTTGGGTTGGGTTATTGATTCTTAACATCACATGAGATAAATAATCTCAGCCGAATTCCAAGACATCGGCCACCCCAAGGATCATGAACCATACATAGGGTGACGCCTTTGAAGTAATCCGAGCTTATATACTTAAAGCGATCGAAATCTTTGAAGACATTGGGTTAGCTTTGATTATTTTGAGTCAATTTGGTTTGAGTTATTGATTCTTAACATCACACGAGGTAATCTCAGCCGAATTCCAAGACATCGGCCAGCCCAAGGATCATGAAAATCATACATACGATGGCCAACGCTTTTGAAGTAGATCGAACTTATTTCTTATATCACGAACATAACTTGGGATGGCCAATATCCACACGAAGTCGCTCGAGATTACTCTTTGTATAACGCACAAATTTCATACAAGAACTCTCAACGGACTTTGGAAACATCGGTTCACCATAAATATTGTTTATTTTACTTGTTCAATAACATATTGCAAGCTATCTCACTAACTTCTTCTATAGAAGTTTTTGAGGTTTCACTTTCCAGAAAGTTTTGAAATTTTAGTAATAGGGATTTATCATCCTAAGCATACGATCTAAAATATTTTCAAATTGGATGCCAAGTAGATCATATCTTGAAGATCTCGAAAGTATTTTAAATCCTGAAATTTAACCTAAATTTAGTTTCGTCGAATCAATTAAGACACCCTGTATAAATAAAAATATTTTATAAATAACACAAGAAAGAAAATCCCCCGATTTACCTAAAAACACAAATTTACACCTCGTAATATTTCTTTTTCTTTATTTTTGTACCGTTTAAACCAACTTAATTAAATGAGAGAAGAAAAGAGACCTCGCCCGGAACAAATAGTTAAACACCGAACGGAATCGGAAATTCCATGAAACTCCCTAACAATTTAATTCTCCCCGGCAACTATTCCCGGTGTAAAGTTTGCAGACGAAACCGGTTTTACCCTGAAATTACATTAAACTGAGTGGGCACAAAATTCAAAATTTTGCTCCACTTATATTTGCCGCGTAGTGTAAATTGAGCCTGTCCTACTAAAGCGGTAATTCCATTTACACCATTACCATGTGCCGAAGTGGTCCGGTTTCGGTTTTAATCAGGAAATTATGTGGTCCACTCACCCTCTCTCAAGTACGTTATTATGCGGTTTGACAAATTTTGATGTTAAGTGGACATGTCCGATTCGTACTAATTCAACGTGCACGCGTTTATTAATTAGGGGTTTTTCGATTTTTGAAAAAAATTGTACGTGCTTTAAAGATTTAGTAAAAAATAAGTCTTTTGATCTATTCCGGGAATTTTCGTTTTACATTATCGACACGCTGCAAAGAGAAAATATGGTAATCGGGTAAAAATTCGATCCCGAAATTTTAATAGATCTATACATTTTGAGGTCATAACGACTTTTTCTGCATTATGCCCATGTGTACATCCCGTAACTTAAAAACTCAATTAAGTGTGGTGATTAACTTTGATAGAAGCTTTTTGCACTAAAATCGAAGTACTACAAAGTTTCGTGATTGCTTTTAAATCTATTTTGTTTGTCGACAACTTTGTTACCTGAATAGATAAGAAAATATAAAATTTTGCCAACGAGGACAAAAAAGGATCAAACTTCTTGTTTGTGTTTAACCATGTAGAATCGATAGGGGTCCTTACTAAATAGAATAGAATAAGTTTGGTAGGATCTAGGACTGTTTCATTCCGGGAATTGTTGCACAGCTTTAGGGTCCGATCGTGACGTCACGCATGAGTAGGCAAACTAATTCAACCTGTTAAATGAACTTGCTTATGCTTAATTTATTCCATTCGTATCTTCTAGTGTTGTTTGAGACTTAATATGTAAAATTATGTCAGCCAATTTATTATTAGTAGTATTAATACCGGTATTAGTGTAATGTTTTTTAATTTATCTGTGGATACGAATGCTTTAAGGCATACCTACACAAGATAAAGGTAGACGAGCAATGCGCATATTGTGATAAGAGAGACGACGCTGAACACACTTTCTTCGAGTGTGAAAGGTGGATAGATATACGAAGAGTAGTAAATGAGAAACTAATAGAGCCCATGACACCAGAAAATTGTATATCGATTATGCTTCGAAGCGGGAACGAATGGAACCTGCCGGAGGGGTTCCAACGAAATGGAAACCGTGGAGCGTGATGAATGGAGAGACCGAAAAGGAGCAAAAGAGTACTGCACGGTGGACAGAGATGAAGAAATGGTGCCACCAAAGGCTCCACTTCTCCGGGTATGTGGGTAAAGAAAGTCATGAAAAAAGTGTAAGTGAAAGTTTGATGTTTCATGGGCGTCGAATGGTGGAGTACAGCAAATTGGATGGAGTTTGAGGACGATAACATGGCATCATTGTTGCCAGATCTAATGAAATTTCACCACATCTGATGATTTTTTTCGTGATCTGATGAAAACTTCAGAAATAAATCACATTTCTACTGATTTTTCAACAATTCATTTTTTGATTGACATTTCGAATAAAGTATCAGATAAACAAAAAATGAAAACTTGTTATCAGCATGAGTTATCACAGTTCCAAATACTGTACTTCATATTATAGACTGTCACTTGTTAGCAACATGAGCTATTACACAGACTATATATTACTTTAAAGACTGCCAACTTGTAGACAGCATGAACTATTATGTCTCAAAATTTCTGCTCATCAATCTTAAGACTGCTAACTTGTTGGAAGCATGAGCTATTACTGTTCCACAGACTATACATAGAGTAAATTAAATACAACCAGCTTGTTGGCAGCATGAGCTATTGTATCTCCAAAATCATCATCGCAGACTTCATCAATTTGAAGTCTGCGAACTAGTTGATAGCATTGGTTGTTATCGATTCAAAGAACTTGTTAACTGTTAACTGTATGAATTACTGACGACTATTCCAAATATACATATATAATAATGGACTGTAAGTTAAGGTTTAGTGTTGTTGTTCTTATTGTGTTGCTATTCTTTAACTAACAAAGCTTTTTAAATCATCCCAAGAATGGATATCGGTAATAATAGTTGTAGTATATTGTTGAAAAATGTAGAAAATTACCAATTTTCAATACAATAGAGGCATATATTTTAAAAAATTAAAAATGATAGAAAGAATGTTTTGAAACAAAAAGCTGGCAACACTGACACATATTAACAAAAATTGTTTATAATAAGTAAATGAAATGGTAAAAATTTTAAAACCGAGCAAGTAAGGCTTAAAACCAGTTGGTGAAAATCTGGTGATTTTTTTCCTACTATCTGGTGAATTTTATTTCTCTTATCTGGAAACACTGCGTGGCATGGAGAGGCAATGGAAAGAGGAGAGAAGGACCAATCCACACCGGATGAGAGAGGGAGATTTGCTCGACCAGGAGACCAGGAGGAAGGAGGAAACGTCAAGAGCTACAAAACCAGGCCCAAGATGGGGAACAGGAACGTGCGAGGAGGAAGGTGTATACAGTCAGTAAAAGAAAACCGATGAAAACCTGAAGGGGTGATTCTGTTACAGAGTATATTGAAGGAAAGGATAATGGTTGAGTTGGAAAAGGCGGGGGTACTTTTGAAGAAACAATATGGCTTTGAATATATCTGAAAAGAAGATCAACTATACAGACGATAGATGAGTTTTGGTAAAGACAGGACCAGAAAAGATTTAAGAAGAGCAAAAAAAAAGTGCATATTCATTATTTTTGGACGTACGAAACGCCTTTGGTAGTGTGGCATGGCCATAAGTAATAAGAAGTATCAAAGGGAGAAGACTATCAGAGCACTTAATAAGACGTATGAAAGAATGATATTGGATACTAGGTGTCACGAAGGGGTGTCGCAGGAGCCAATTTTGTTTTCTTTGATAAGGTCTTTACAAAGAAAAGAAAAATATTCTTTGTCACATACGCGGACGATTTGGTGGTGGTTGTCAATAGTTTGGACATGAAGCGTGCCATAACAGTCGCTCACAAAACCATCACAATGATTGATGAAGAAATGTCAAAAATAGACATAGAGCTGGCACCTGAGAAGACGAAGACTGTCTCGCTGAAAAACAGAAGACACACTAGAAAGGTGGAAATTGATTTAATCGAACACACTGTCAAGAGAACAAAACCCCTAACATATTTGGGTGTAATGATAGGGAGAAATCTCAAATGGAGAGCACACATCAACTACATCAGCAAAAAGGCGCAGAAAACACAGGAAACCCTTCAATGGTTCATGGACAATACTAAAAGCAGAAGGCACACTATAAGCAGAAGTTAATACTAAAAGCAGAAGACACATTAGAAAGGTGGAAATTGATTTAATCGAACATACTGTCAATCTTCTGGGTAGATGACACATTGAGAGGACGGGTAAGAAGACGTGAGCGAACAGAAGAGGAGGAAAAGGGAAAATAATTCGTAATATTTATAACGATATATAACGATAGATCAAAAGTTAATAGGGATCATTTGTTTCGACAACACGGTTTCCATGAAAAATGGGCGAACACTACAGAAGGTAAAAGACCATAGAGGAAGAGAAAAGATACAGCAATGGATTGAAGATCAAAACGCGCAAGTGTATTTCGGTTCATCTGCGGTGAGGACGAAGAAAGGGGTTTTTAGTGATAGATTCCAACCCTACACTATCCGGCCAATCAAGAACTTCAGGCCAGATGTCTGATCGCAAATTTTCCCCGACCTGGTAAAACAAGGATTGTGTTGGGTATTCTGAATTACCAGCGCCTACAGAACTACGTCCACAGAAGTACTCCAAATGATGCCAAGCTATCAAATTGAGCTAATAGCTAGAGAGAGGATGTCCACGGCAGCAGAAAAGGAATATCGAATATTCCTTGATGAGGAAATAGTTCAAGGTTGGAACAACTGATCGGGATGGGACACGAAAAAGGAAAGATGAACTATGTGGATAATACTTGAATAAGCTATCTCGACGATGTTTGCTTCAGAGTCTATCTCTTTCAGAACAACAGAAGCAATGACGAAATACATCTATTGTACGGAAAAAATAGACACACCTTCTTTTTGCATTTAAAAGATGGGACTAAAAGACAGTAATCCTGGAGAAATTAAGAACAATTTTAACCACTAGAAAGTAAGGAAGCGTTGGGTGCAGTAAACAAGGTTGTAGTCGCGGAGGATGTAAAGAAAGGACAGAACAGTGTATTAGTATGATGATAAAATGATAACAGCGCTAAGAGATACAAAAAAATTCTAAATTCCATCGTCCCAAACCAGATATCTGCTAGCAGATTTTCCCCTATATCATAAAAAAGAAAAAATGGGTTATTTTATTAAATATTGGGGGTGACAAACGACAGGGTTAAGACCGTCCAGAAACTGGAAAGAAGGATTTTGATAAGAGAGCTCTTCCAAAATACCTTATGAAGGAAGGGAGTGGTATAGGAAGAAGCTGCAGCCAGATATCATTGTGATATTGAAGAGAGAGTGAGCTGGTGCGGGGGGATGATGGAAAAGATTGGGAAACATTGTAACATATGTTGAGAAAATGAAGTGAGCTAAAACATGAAGTGAAGACAAACTAACTCTGGGACAACTTAAACTTTCCATTGAGATTGATTGGTTTCAGTAGAAATATGCGACGCAAATGTTCTACTTTTAGTTCTAGTTTCAGTTCAGGGGAATATATACAATCTAAAATTGAATAACAACTACATCCAAAACTAACACTAGCGTTAAGTATATACTGTTGGGTTGGGTTGGTTTCGGAATAATTGTTTATTTCATTAAGGATGTCTTAATCAGTAAGACATGCGTGATATCCTCTCCTTACCATCTAGTAACACTTAGTATATTAAACGTCATTATCTATGATAGATTCACCTTGCACCAACTCTAGCCACATATTAAAAGTATCCCAAATATCCTTGAACACTCTACTAACAAGGAGACATCACAGTTGACTCTTCACCTATTTGGATGAAACTTTTTGTGGTGAATCTGTAGAGAATATGTATCAGTTTTACAAGAGCTTTTGATCTAATGGCCCTTCTAAGAAACGTACGTATTTCTTTTTAAAGTTTAAGGATGATTATAAAATTAATTTCATATACCGCAAAGAAAAATCGATTTTCAAGAACCGCGTATAGTTTGGTGAATAATTGCCAAGCTTACACTCTGAATTTCCAGGATAAATTTTCCAAGTTGTTTTGCTATTCTAATTGTAATAAAGATAATAACAATAACGTTGAATTTATTATTTATTTACAAAAAATATATATATGTATAAACTATAAAACCATTCAATACAACAGCAAAATAACTTGGAAAATAAAGTTCAGATCCAAGGATCGATCCTTGGAATTCAGAATGCAAACTCGGAGATTATTCACCGAACTTCATGCGGTTCTCAAAAATCGATTTTTCCTTGTGGTATATAAAATTAATTTTAAACACTCCTAAACTTTAAAAATAAATTACATTGCTTAGAAGGGTCATTGGATCAAAAGCTTTGATAAAACTGATACATATTCAATGCAGATTCACCATAAAAAGTTTCATCCAAATTGGTGAAGTCAACTGCGATGTTTCCTTGTAAGTCTAATACCGCATCATATGTTATAAGCTAAGAGTAAAATTTTATTTTCTATCAAATGAGTAAAGTAACTTGTTTAAGTTCTTATCGTTAGTATAAAATCTTAGGACTCATTCGTTTAGATATAGACCTCGCATTCTAACAATAAGACTTTCTGATCATTAATTCGAAAGTATATCTCGAGAATAGGATCGATCAATATATGAAGACGAGAAATATATCCAATCGATTACGAGGTTAAACTCAGCTTGAACTCTAAAAGAACATGTGATGAATCGCTGGAACTGGCAGCATCGGGTAAGGGTTAATATTAGAACAGAGAAAGTTATTTCCTGGCTTTAGTAGGAAGTAAAGACTCGATCTATGTCGAAAGAATCGTATGTTTGATTCATCAATCCGCAAAAACAACATAAAATAGTTAGTAAACTCAATACATTTACTAAAAGTAAAACATCTAATAAATTCTAACTTTATGTTTTATGATTTTTACGAAGATTGCATTGATTAAGCATCATACTGATTAATCAGCTATGGTACTTCAGTTAGTTTGTTTCGATCATACTCAAACATTCTTGAAGGTATTTTAATTAATAAACTTTAATTAATAATTTATTTAGCAAATATTACAATTAAAAAATCAAATAATCGATACATTATTTTTCAGTATTTGAGGTTTTGTTCTTGTAAAAAGTTACGAAAATCGTTATCATAATAATTTCCCCTATTAATTAATATCTCATCTCATTCCTTATCAGTTAGTTTTAGCTTTTTCGTTTTATCGTTTTACTCTTGTCCAATAACTCAATACGCTGATTAATAACACAAACTCTAGTGGAGATATGATTAATGATAAAATAATACGTTTAAAATTTAGATTGGAGATTCTCTGTTATGTATCTATTAGTATTTATAGTCCCGTTTAATGGGATGCTTTTAAAATTAACAGAAATCACTTTGCATTCTCCAATTAATAAAGGAATTCAATTTTACACTAAAGTATTGCGTAAAGAAATTGCAAATTTATTAATTTACATAAATCTTAAAGGTTATTATTTTTTAGTTATTAGATTAAGATGTAATTTGTTGTTTTATTGTTATTTAATTATTATGGAAAAAGTGGCAAAACTGGATAGATCTCTCTATAAATTTTGAGGGCTTCAATTAACTTTAAATTACGTTAGTGATTTCGTGTCAGGTTGTTACCGTTTCAGTGACGATCTATGAGATTGCATTACAGCAATTAAGGGTTAAATTGGCCCTTGAACTTAAACAGGCAATTCAAACGTTGTGTAAGTAAATTTAATTACATTATTTAATCATTTAATTTGTATATACGAGTAAGACCAGAACTATCGTATTCGTTCGAATCTAAAACATCTTAGAATCAGGTTCGTCTTACTAATTCACGGCTAAACCCAAATGTTTCTAGTCCTAAGTAGTTCTAAGTCATAGTACAAACATGTTACATATGTTTAATGTTTTATTTAATAATTTTTTGTACTTTTATTAACAAGACGATAATATATAGTATTTTACACAATGTTACTACCGGTTTCGGTTACGTTTAAACCATCTTCAGGAATATATTTTAAAGAAAATTGTTGATGTTATTGACATTTTATTTTGTGATTAATGTCATGTTGTGTCAATGTGAAAAATTAAAATAGGATTAAAATAAAATAAAATTAAAATTGAATATTTCCCAAACCAAAAGTTCAAATATCTATTATAAATTTGGGAAGGGAAATATGGGAAAATGTTATTGTGTATGTTAGGGTTTTTTAATTTTATTTTTATTTTTAGGTGGAGTAAAAGGATTTTTCAAATACATATATAAAGGTTTTTCTGTGTAGTTAATTTGGTCATTCAAACATAAAATTTGTGGATGATTATGTTTAAATTTTCTAATTTCATAAAGTTCAAGTATTTCCAAAAGGTTACTTTTATTTTTCCTATGAAGTAATGTTGTGTTTTTTGTTTCATTAAATTGGTGTTCTTTGTTAAATATTATATGTCTTCCAAAGTTAGATCTCTGTTGTGTTCTATGTTCTTTTATACGAGTTTTTAAGCATCTCCCTGTTTCACCAATTAAATGGCTTTACACGTATCACATTCTAATTTGTAAACTCCATTATCGTTCATTTTATTGATTTTATCTTTGTTGTTAATTAAAATTTTATCTAGTGTGTTGTTGCTTTTGGATGTTATAACTATATTGTGTTTCTTAAAAATTTTTTTGATTTTATTATGTATGTTACCTTGATATTCTATTGTTCTATAAATATTGTTTTTGTTATTTGTTATATTTGTAAGAGTGGTAAGTTTTATGTGATTCTGTTTGTTTCTGTATTTGTTGTCAATCATTTTGTTGATGATTTGTGGTTTATATCCGTTATTTTGGCCAATTTGTTTAATAATGGATATTTCTGTTCTAAGTTCTTTTTCACTAAGTTTTGTGTTGAAGGCACGGTGTATATATGCATTGAAAGTTGCCATTTTATGAGTATAATCATGAAAAGAATCATTTGGGATGATAGTATCTGTTTGCGTTGGTTTTCTATAGATACTGTATTGAAGTCCGTTGTCTGTTTTTAAAATTGTTAAGTCTAAAAAATTGATGCGGTTGTTATGTTCTATTACGATTGTAAATTTGATGTCTTTATGTAAATTATTAATGTAGTTGTGTAAGTTGGTTATTGTTTCTTGTCTGTCATTGTCGATAAAAACGATAATATCATCTACATATCTTAACCATGTTATGATGTTGTGTCTATATGGGTTGTTATTGTTTATTATAAGTTCTTTTTCAAGTTTGTCTAAGAATATATCAGCTAGTAATCCACTTAGTGATGATCCCATTGGAAGGCCCTTATTGTAGGTGTAGTAAGTGTTTTTAAATTTACAAAAATTTTGCTGTATGCAAATTTTCTATATGTTACTACCGGTAGTAACATTGTGTAAAATACTATATATTATCGTCTTGTTAATAAAAGTACAAAAAATTATTAAATAAAACATTTAATTCAAGACGAAAAACATTCGTATAAAATAAAATATGAACAAAGTTGGTACGACCTATAATTTATACAACTTTAGAGATCTACATCTCAAACTAATATCTGAACTACAACATATATCCTTTTTGAAAACCTGTCTAGAAGAAAATTTAAAACCTAAATTCACAAGACACAAATATCCCAACAACATGACGAAGAATCAAGTGCAAAAAGTTATAAAGAAAACAATTAAAACAGAAATTAAGAAACATTACAAGAAAATTGACAAAATTAATCTTGAGATGTATTACGTCTACCAAGAATTAACAAAGTCCTACCACAATATAGAAATCCAAGAAATAATGAACAACAAAACCATTTGGAATAAAGATAAAATCAATCAAAAATGGACATCAAAAGAAAGGAAATTAGATAACCTTAGAAAAGAAAAGAAAACACAAATAATAAAAGAAAATAGAAAGATAACTAAAGATTACAACATGAAACAACATATATTTCATAAACGGATAACTAATCTAACGAACATAATATGTAACCCAGAAGAATTAGAAATGCTTAACAAAGGCCATAAATATGCATTAACAACTAAACCCAATTTGAGAAAAACCGCTATTGAATTGGAAGCAATAACGAAGAAAATGGCAACCAAAGAAACAATTAATAGAGAACTTCAACAGTTATTAATTAAAGAAGAAACAAAAAGAACAACAAAAAATAAAGAGTTACTGAAAGAACGAAAAATTAATACAGAAAAACGAATAATTAATAGCATAAAACATAAAATCAAACAAAACAATCTAACTATCACCAAAGCTGATAAAAACGCAGGTTTAATAATAATGAACAAAGAAGAATACATAAAGAAAACTGAAGATTTTTTAAAAGAAAACGGCTTTACAACTGTTTCAAAGGATCCAACTACAAGTTTCCACAAAACAGCTAAAAAAATTATATTTGAATCCAAAGAAACACTACAAAAATTTAACAAAAACATTTATTCTATTTTACCAATGAATCCCAAAACACCAAGATTATACGGTTTGCCGAAATTACATAAACAAAACATACCGATTCGCCCTATCATTTCCTCAATCGATTCTTCCACTTACAAAACAGCAAAAATTTTGGTCAACATATTTAAAGATATAACAGGATTTGAAACTAGACACACCATAAAAAACAGATACGATTTAATTAATAAACTTACAAAAATTAATTTTCCTGACAAATACATAATGATCTCATTTGACATCACTAACCTTTACACTAACATTCCAACTGATGAAACCCTTCAAATTTTAAACAACATTCTTAAAGATGGAATTAATAATGAAACCGACAGAAAAAATATATTTAACCTTTTTAAAATTTGCATACAGCAAAATTTTTGTAAATTTAAAAACACTTACTACACCTACAATATAGCTAAAGAATTTTCAGTATGGTTTTCGGAGGGGCAGATCGACCACCGCAGCTGTCGGGGCTGGTCGGTCACATACAGCAGTGCTTTGAAAACATCGTTTTCAGTATGTTTCCTACAATGCACAAATGTCTAACAAGCTTCCGGTTAAGTACGGGGTTCCCCAGGGATCAGTGCTTGGACCTATGTTGTTCATTATATTTATGAACGACTTGCCAAATTGTCTAGCGCGTAATACAAGCATAATAGTGTATGCAGATGATACGGTTACTATGGACATGCAGACACTCCCGGAAGAGCTTCAGGGTCAAGCGGAGAGATCACGTGCACATGTCTTTGACTGGTTTGCAAGCAATCTTCTTGCTGTTAACCAGTCAAAGACGCAGACTCTCAATTTTTCTCTTAATCGGAAACAACCGGATCATGCTGTGGCTCCCGTAAAATATCTTGGTATTGTTATTGATACTAAATTGACATGGGAGAGTCACATTGTGGAGTTGGTGAAGAGATTGAATAGAAGTATATATGCTCTTCGTAATCTGGTGGGTGTGGTACCGCCTGAGATATTGGCCATGGCATACTATGGAAACTTTTATTGTTATATGTCTTATGGTGTTTTAGTGTGGGGACATTCTGCACATGCACATCGTGTTTTCCGCGCCCAGAGAAGATGTCTGAGGGTGATGGGTGGAATAGGATTCACAGAGTGTTGTCGATCAAAATTCATTCAGTTTAGCATATTGACTTTCCCATGTGTTTATATTCTTGCATGTCTAATGCATGTGAAGGAACATCTGAGTGACTACCAAAAAAACAATGGTAGTCATCAGTATAATACACGAAATGGGAGTGGTCTCGCTGTCCCTTTTAGAACCTAGATATTAAATGTTTCAAATCAACAATAAAAAAATACTTGATTGCTAGGGCATTTTACAGTAGTGCTGAGTTTCTCAGCAACGACTTCCACGATTTGCATGTGGTTTAAATTTGGACTATTCTAGGGTGATCAGTCGCCGCTTACATGTAAATGATATAATATTAAAATTCGATCTTACTTATGGTATTTATTGGTGTTCTTTATTGTCTTATTCTTTTATTGTCTTTTATTGATATTGTGTATGACGTGTGAAAGTGCTGTATAGAGTACAAATATCACAAATAAAATTATTATTATTATTATTAATAAGGGTCTTCCAATGGGATCATCACTAAGTGGATTACTAGCTGATATATTCTTAGACAAACTTGAAAAAGAACTTATAATAAACAATAACAACCCATATAGACACAACATCATAACATGGTTAAGATATGTAGATGATATCATCGTTTTTATCGACAATGACAGACAAGAAACAATAACCAACTTACACAACTACATTAATAATTTACATAAAGACATCAAATTTACAATCGAAATAGAACATAACAACCGCATCAATTTTTTAGACTTAACAATTTTAAAAACAGACAACGGACTTCAATACAGTATCTATAGAAAACCAACGCAAACAGATACTATCATCCCAAATGATTCTTTTCATGATTATACTCATAAAATGGCAACTTTCAACGCATATATACACCGTGCCTTCAACACAAAACTTTGTGAAAAAGAACTTTGAACAGAAATATCCATTATCAAACAAATTGGCCAAAATAACGGATATAAGCCACAAATCATCAACAAAATGATTGACAAATACAGAAACAAACAGAATCACATAAAGCTTACCACTCTTACAAATATAACAAATAACAAAAACAATATTTATAGAACAATAGAATATCAAGGTAACATACATAATAAAATGAAAAAAATGTTTAAGAAACACAATATAGTTATAACATCCAAAAGCAACAACACACTAGATAAAATTTTAATTAACAACAAAGATAAAATCAATAAAATGAACGATAATGGAGTTTACAAATTAGAATGTGATACGTGTAAAGCCATTTACATTGGTGAAACAGGGAGATGCTTAAAAACTCGTATAAAAGAACATAGAACACAACAGAGATCTAACTTTGGAAGACATATAATATTTAACAAAGAACACCAATTTAATGAAACAAAAAACACAACATTACTTCATAAGAAAAATAAAAGAAACCTTTTGGAAATACTTGAACTTTATGAAATTAGAAAATTTAAACATAATCATCCACAAATTTTATGTTTGAATGACCAAATTAACTACACAGAAAAACCTTTATATATGTATTTGAAAAATCCTTTTACTCCACCTAAAAATAAAAATAAAATTAAAAAACCCTAACATATACAATGAACTCAAACCGCAATAACATTTTCCCATATTTCCCATCCCAAATTTATAATAGATATTTGAACTTTTGGTTTGGGAAATATTCAATTTTAATTTTATTTTATTTTAATCCTATTTTAATTTTTCACATTGACACAACATGACATTAATCACAAAATAAAATGTCAATAACATCAACAATTTTCTTTAAAATATATTCCTGAAGATGGTTTAAACGTAACCGAAACCGGTAGTAACATTGTGTAAAATACTATATATTATCGTCTTGTTAATAAAAGTACAAAAAATTATTAAATAAAACATTTAATTCAAGACGAAAAACATTCGTATAAAACAAAAAAAATATATGTTTAATGGACTAAAAGTTTAACTATCACTAAACTTAGAACTAGAAGCATTTGGATTTAGCCGTCTTAAGAGACGTACGGCTAAATCCGAATGTTTTTAGTTCTAGATCTAGTGTTAGTTATAGTTTTATTTGTGTTTCTGTACAAACTTGTTATAACTAGTCCTCGTGTTCAGTATCTCATAACCAAAAACCAACCCTGCTTCATCGAGTAAGTAATTATTTTTCTAACATTTAAAGAAAAAAACAAAGAGAAATATTTGGCTAAATTGTAAATTTGTGTCGTGTTCAAACACGTAACGTAATCAGGTGATATGAAGGGGTCGTGTTGATTACGAGGGCGTAAATTGCGCTTTCAACCGGATCGTCCTCTCGAAAACAACACCCTCTCTCTAGTGAACTGTGTCTCTAACGATAACTGATAAACAAGAATACCTAATTGTTATCGTCCACGTTTCAAATTACATGCAAAGATTGTATAAGGTAAAAAGAAAAAAGAACGGGCACAAAACCGATTTTTTTTTCTTTGACATTTTATTTTTTTTTTGTCGCTGGTTAATAGTGCGATTAAAATGGAAACGAGAAAGAAATATGAAAAAAGAATGAGCTGAAAAGCCCGGCGGGAGGTCGTAAAGTTTTAAAGAAACGACGAGTTTTCTTTTTTTTTTTTTGTTTTTTTGGTTTAGAGGTAAAGTTCAAAGTTCCGTCTAAACTTTCTCATCTAATTAACAAAGTGACGGTTTCCAACTGGTTATAAACTTGCAAATTGCATGTTTAATCCGTTATAAACTATTTCTAAGCTATAATTGTTTAATGATTTTGGAGAATTTGATTTTTTTTTCAAATTAATTTAATTATTTCTTTTTTGTTTTGTAAGTTATTTTTCATTAAAGTTCATTTATACAGGATTTAAATTTAGGTTCGTAAAATTGCAGTTGATAAAATAAGTGTTCGACATTTAATTTCCATAATTATTTCCTGAAAGTGCAGGAACTGTAGCATGGCACTACTCTAGATAATTCGATTCCGCCCTAAAATACACCCCTTTCGCATCGTCGTTGTCGGAGAACCAGTTTTTGATGAAATAGATTCTATATTTGCTGCTAAAAGGGACCAACAATCAATAATTCTCTCTTGTGCTACACATCAAAGCTGATATACAAATATTTTTCTTTTGATTTAATTCGATTTCAAATCTGAGGGTAGAGAGAGTAGAATTTTTAGAAATGTTACTAAAGATGAGACTTTTAGCATGATGGTAAGCAAGTATATCTCCTATTCGAGTTGTTTAAAGAAATCCGAGGTGCTGCAATTTGAGATTCTTAACACAATAGGATTTAAATTTATTACTAAATTTGATGCAAATTCAAAAATCCACTTAACTTTGATCACTGCAAACTTGGGAATGAGGATTGATGGAGGTCGTATTTGAGCATATTTGAATTATAAGAATTTCAAGTCTTCTAGAATATCAAGACTTTTGGAAGCACTTTAAATCTTCTAGAAGCAGAATCAAGACTTTTAGAAGCAATATCAAGACTTCCAGAAGCAATATCAGTTTTCTAGAAGCAATCCTAAGTCTTGCCTTCTTAAGTTGAAGCCTTCTGGAAGTTATATCAAGTTTTCTAGAAGCAGTATCAAGACTTCCAGAAGCAATATCAGAACTACAAGAACTACCAACAAAGACTACCAACATCAACACCAAATTTCCCTAGATGGACGGGTGGAAAACCAACATAAGAAGAAGAAACCCGCAGGCGAGAAAATTTAAACAACCACCAACAAATCACAGAGCCCAAACGGGCCGTCAAAACCAAACACCACCAAAGGAGGAGCCATCCAAAGGGGAGAGCGGAAATACAATTATGTATGTTAATTAAATTACAATAAATGTTGCTGACGTAGAACATTTCCAAGAACAGTCGTTTAGTACGTGACGGTTCTAAGAATATAATAGCCATAGCATCGAAATCAAAAGTATGACTCGTGAAAATGTAGTGTTCAACCAAAGCAGAGGAAGTAGACTTCTTCAAAAAAAAATCTCTACAATGTTGATTGAGCCTATTTTTCAAGTAGTGAGTCGTTGTACAAACATAACAACCATCATATCCTTGGCAATCAATCTTATATACCAGATTGGGCTTCAAATCATCCAGAGAAGGGTCCTTCAAAGACGAAAATAAAGACCTCAGTGGTTTGCATGTATACTTAGCAAATTTCAAGCGGAGATCCTTAAAAAGGCCAACAAGATTGTCAGTAAAGCCAGGTATGAAGACCACCTCAGGATTTCCCATCGACCTCTTCAGGATGTGTCATACAAATATCTATGCAGGGCTGATGGAGGGTTAAGGGAGACGGTAATAAAAAGAATGCAGAGAACAGTACGCTCTTCACCAATGCAAGGGGAAAACCATTGTTAATGAAGATGGAAGAAAGAATTTTTAGGTTCCTCACACTAAAAGGTACGCAGCACCCTATCTTTTATACCCTTGAGGGTGTTAAGTTTCATCTTAATGGGATGATATGAGGAGAAATTAATGAATCTACCCGAGTTTGATCAAGAGAAAGTTATCAAGTTTTCTAGAAGCATAAAAAGTCTTTCAATGGCATATTGCCTTTGAAAGCACATCAAATCCTCTAGAAGCAATATCAAGTTTTCTAGAAGCAGTGTCAAGACTTCAAGAAGGAATATCCAGTTTTCTAGAAGCAGAATCAAGACTTCCCGAAGCAATATCAAGTTTTTCAGAAGCAGTATCAAGTCTTTCAGGGGTAGTAGTAAATCTTCTAGAAGCAGTTCAAGTCTTCTGTAAGCTATATCAAGTCTTCTAGAAGCGGTACCAAGTCTTCTAGAAGCAGTACCAAGTCTTCTGAAAGCAATATCAATTCTTCTGGAACCAGTATCAAGTCTTCGTCAAGCATTTTAAGCTTTATGGAAATATTTCAAGTCATTTGGAAGTAGTATCATGTCATCTAGAAGTAGTATCAGTTCTTCTGAAACATTTCAAGTCTTCGGGAAGTAATACCAAAGCTGCTAGAAACAATATCATTCAGAGCAAAAATAGTTCAAGTTTTCTGACAGAAATATTAAGTCTTCTGGAAGCAGTATCAAGTCTTCTAGAAACGTTTTAAGTTTTCTGAAAGTATTTCAAGTATTCTGGAAGCAGTATCTGGAAACATTTCAAGTCTTCCGGAAACATTTCAGGAATTCTAGAAGTATTTTAAGTTTTGTAGAAACATTTCAAGTTTTTAGAAGGTGACTTGATCCAAGAGCAATATCAAATCTTGGGAAGCAACTCAAGCTTGCCGAAAGCATTTCTGGAAGTGTATCAAGTTTTTTGAAAGCGTATGCATGGGTGTTTGCACACCCAGAGCGCGCACGAACGGTGTCTTAAGCGAACTACCTTTGATAGGAGGGGGGATGTCTTTTAATATGGCATCATATGTTATAGACTAAAACAAAGATATGCTTTTTATCAAGTCTTTCAGAGGCAATATCAGAACATGCATTTTTAAGTTTTCTAGATGTTGTATCAAATCTTCTAGAAGCATTTTAAGTTTTGTGGAAGTATTTCTAGTTTTTTTGAAGTAGTATCAAGAAGATGACTTGATCCAAGAGCAATATTAAATCTTGGTAAGCAGCTCAAGTTTGCCAAAAGCATTTTTGGAAGAGTATCAAGTTTTTTGAAAATATATGTATGGGTACTTGCACACCCAGAGCGCCCACGAACGGCGTCTTAAGCGTTACTATCTATGATAGGGGGGATGTCTTATGATATGGCACCATATGTTATATACTAAGAGAAAGATATGTTTCTTATCAAGTCTTTCAGAGGCAATATCAGAAGAAGCATTTTCAAGTTTTCTAGATGTTGTATCAAATCTTCTAGAAGCATTTTAGGTTTTGTGGAAGTATTTCAAGTTTTTTTGAAGTAGTATTAAGAAGATGACTTGATCCAAGAGCAATATCAAATCTTGGGACGCAGTTCAAGTTTGCCGAAATCATTTCTGGAAGAGTATCAAGTTTTTGGAAAGTATATGTATGGGTATTTGCACACCCAGAGCGCCCACGAATGGCGTTTTAAGCGTCACTATCTATGATAGGGGTGATGTCTTATAATAGGCATCATATGTTATATACTAAGAGAGAGATATGCTTCAGATCAAATCTTTCAGAGGCAATATCAAGAAGAAGTATTTCAAGTATTCTAGATGCTGTATCAAGGTTTCTAGAAGTAGTTCAAGTCTTCTGGAAGCTTTTCAAGATTTTTGGAAGCAGTATGAAACCTTCCAGGGAAGTAGTATATCTTCTGGAAGCAGAATCAAGTCATTCAGAGGCAGTGTCGAGTCTTTTAGAAGCAGATCATGTCTTCTGAAAACAATTTAAGTCTTCTGGCAGCATTTCAAGCTTTTTGAACGCAGTATGAAGTCATCTTAATGCAGAATCATGTGTTTTGAAGCCGATCAAATCTTCTAGCAAGTTTCAAGTCTCGTACATGATCAAGTCTATTTCAAGTCTCGTGATATCAGTATTGATTTCGGAAATTTCGGGACGTTCAGCCCAAGTACCGGGATTTAGGACTTAACCCAGAATTCCGAAATCATTTTTAGTCCCAGGAATTGGAAGTAGGTATCAGTAATACCAACTGTGCAAGATATCCTACTCAAATACTTCAGTTCCAAATCATTTCATCGTTCTCATATTTCTCTCCGACTTTCCCTTTCATATAATCAATGTCTTCTTTGTGATCAACTGCGTAATTTAAGTCATAAGGATGACCAGGTAATTGATCACTGATCGATGCTCATTTCTGTCTCAATTTTATCAGAGATTCTTGGACACCCATTTTAAATAAAATTGATGAAGGGAGAATTTTTTCTCTTTCAGGACGAGCATACGGCTTAAGTTGGGACACCGATCTTTTAACCTGAATCTGAGGAGGTTTAGGTTAATGAGTACGAATAGTGTATGTGGAATGAATGAGGATTTCTTGTACTGTATTATACAAGAGTGTATGGACCAGGAGTATTAATAATCACATAAATTTAACAAGTCGTATCTTCGTTCCTAAGACATATCTTTTTGATTGAATTTTTGATATAGATTTTGGATTCAATTCGATTTATTTGGAGTCCCAATGTGTTGCACTTTACAGTTTGTAATCAAATATGTGTATATTATAAAAAAAAGCATAAAAAAGAAAATGTGATAGCACATTATACGAGGTACCAGTAATGTCTTCATCGTCCCAAGAAATCTGATAGATTTGATGAAAATAACAACAAAAAATGGGAGTGAGTAGTCCTGCCCCAATAACGGGATTTAAAACTTAACCCGGAATCGCGAAATCATTTTAATCATGGGAATTGGATGTAGGCGTCAGTAACTCAAGTCTTCTAGAAATAATATCAAGTCTTGTAGAAAGCATTTCAAGTTTTCTGGAGGTATTCTTCAAGCAAAGTCAACGTTTTCTGAAGCAGTATCAAATCTTGTAGGGCATTAGTATATCTTCTGGAAGCTGTTCAAATCTTTTGGAAGCAGTATCAAGTCTTTCAAAGGTAACATCGAGTGTTTTGGAAGCAGCTTATGTCTTTTTCCAATTAATTTCAAATTTTCTGGAGGTATTCCAAGTCTTCTTCAAGCAAAATCAAGATTTTTAGAAGCAGTATGAAACCTTCCAGGGAAGTAGTATATCTTCTGGAAGCAGAATCAAGTCATTCAGAGGCAGTATCGACTCTTTTATTTCAAGCTTTTTGAACACAATATCAAGTCATCTTAATGCAGAATCATGTGTTTTGAAGCCGATCAAATCTTCTAGCAAGATTCAAGAAGTAGAATCAGAAGTACATTTTCTGGAACCATTTCAAATCTTCTGGAAGCAGCATCAAGTCTTTCAGAGGTAGTATCGAGTCTTTTAGAAGCAGCTCATGTCTTCTGGCAGAATTTCAAGTTTTTTGAACGCAATATCAAGTCATCTTAATGCAGAATCATGTGATCTGAAGCCGATCCACTCTTCTAGCAAGATTCAAGCAATTTCAAGTCTCGTATATGATCAAATCTATTTCAAGTCTCGTGAGATCGGAATTGGTTTTTGTATCAAATCTTCTAGAAGCATTTTAGGTTTTGTGGAGGAAGTATTACAAGTTTTTTTGAAGTAGTATTAAGAAGATGACTTGATCCAAGAGCAATATCAAATCTTGGGACGCAGTTCAAGTTTGCCGAAATCATTTCTGGAAGAGTATCAAGTTTTTGGAAAGTATATGTATGCGTTTTAAGCGTCACTATCTATGATAGGGGTGATGTCTTATAATAGGCATCATATGTTATATACTAAGAGAGAGATATGCTTCTTATCAAATCTTTCAGAGGCAATATCAAGAAGAAGTATTTCAAGTATTCTAGATGCTGTATCAAGGTTTCTAGAAGTAGTTCAAGTCTTCTGGAAGCTTTTCAAGATTTTTGGAAGCAGTATAGTCTTATGGAAGTATTTCAAATCTGTTAAAAGCAGTATCAAGTCTTCTGAAAGCATTCCAAGACTTCCAGATACAATATCAAGTCTTCCAGAAACAATATCAAGCCTTCCAGAAACAATATCATGTCTTATGAAAGCATTTCAAGTGTTATAGATGCAATATCAAGTCTTCTGTCAGCATTTCAAATTTTCTGGAGATATTCAAATCTTCTGGCAGCATTTCAAGTTTTCTGGAGATATTCAATGCTTCTTCAAACAATATCAAGGTTTCTAGACGCAGTATCAAATCGTCCAGGGTAGTAGTTATATCTTCTGGAAGTATTTCAGTCTTTCAGAGGCAATATGAAGTCACTTAGAAGCATTTCAAGTATTCAAGATGCTGTATCAAGTCTTCTAGAAGCAGTTCAAGTTTTCTGGAAGCATTTCAAAATTTTTGGAAGTAGTATCTAGTCTTCTAGAAGCAGTATCAAATCTTCTGGAAGCATTCCAAATCTTCTAGAGACAATACCAATTTTATGCATTTTAAGCATTTTAAGCATTTCAAACTTTCTGGAGGTATTTCAAGTCTTCTTCAATCAATATCAAAGTTTCTTGAAACAGTATCAAATTTTCCAGGGCAGAAGTATATTTTCTGGGACCATTTCAAATCTTCTGGAAGCAGCATCAAGTCTTTCAGAGGTAGTATCGAGTCTTTTAGAAGCAGCTCATGTCTTCTGGCAGAATTTCAAGTTTTTTGAACGCAATATCAAGTCATCTTAATGCAGAATCATGTGATCTGAAGCCGATCCACTCTTCTAGCAAGATTCAAGCAATTTCAAGTCTCGTATATGATCAAGTCTATTTCAAGTCTCGTGAGATCGGAATTGGTTTCGGAAATTTCAGGACGTCCTGCCCAAGTAACGGGATTTAAAACTTAACCCGAAATCGCGAAATCATTTTAATCATGGGAATTGGATGTAGGCGTCAGTAACTCAAGTCTTCTAGAAATAATATCAAGTCTTGTAGAAAGCATTTCAAGTTTTCTGGAGGTATTCTTCAAGCAAAGTCAACGTTTTCTGAAGCAGTATCAAATCTTGTAGGGCATTAGTATATCTTCTGGAAGCTGTTCAAATCTTTTGGAAGCAGTATCAAGTCTTTCAAAGGTAACATCGAGTGTTTTGGAAGCAGCTTATGTCTTTTTCCAATTAATTTCAAATTTTCTGGAGGTATTCCAAGTCTTCTTCAAGCAAAATCAAGATTTTTAGAAGCAGTATGAAACCTTCCAGGGAAGTAGTATATCTTCTGGAAGCAGAATCAAGTCATTCAGAGGCAGTATCGACTCTTTTATTTCAAGCTTTTTGAACACAATATCAAGTCATCTTAATGCAGAATCATGTGTTTTGAAGCCGATCAAATCTTCTAGCAAGATTCAAGAAGTAGAATCAGAAGTACATTTTCTGGAACCATTTCAAATCTTCTGGAAGCAGCATCAAGTCTTTCAGAGGTAGTATCGAGTCTTTTAGAAGCAGCTCATGTCTTCTGGCAGAATTTCAAGTTTTTTGAACGCAATATCAAGTCATCTTAATGCAGAATCATGTGATCTGAAGCCGATCCACTCTTCTAGCAAGATTCAAGCAATTTCAAGTCTCGTATATGATCAAGTCTATTTCAAGTCTCGTGATATCGGAATTGATTTCGGAAATTTCGGGACGTTCAGCCCAAGTACCGGGATTTAGGATTTAGGACTTAACCCAGAATTCCGAAATCATTTTTAGTCCCAGGAATTGGAAATAGGTATCAGTAACACTAACTGTGCAAGGTATTCTACTCAAATACTTCAGTTCCAAATCATTTCATCGTTCTCATATTTCTCTCCGACTTTCCCTTTCATATAATCAATATCTTCTTTGTGATCAACTGCGTAATTTAAGTCATAAGGATGACCAGGTAATTGATCTGAGATAACCTGAATCTGAGGAGGTTTAGGTTAATCAGTACGAATAGTGTATGTGGAATGAATGAGGATTTCTTGTATTGTATTATACAAGAGTGTATGGACCAGGAGTATTAATAATCACATAAATTTAACAAGTCGTATCTTCGTTCCTAAGACATATCTTTTTGATTGAATTTTTGATCTAGATTTTGGATTCAATTCGATGTATTTGGAGTCCCAATGTGTTGTACTTTACAGTTTGTAATCAAATATGTGTATATTATAAAAAAAGCATAAAAAAGAAAATGTGATAGCACATTATACGAGGCAACCAGTAATGTCTTCATCGTCCCAAGAAATCTGATAGATTTGATGAAAATAACAACAAAAAATGGGAGTGAGTAGTGGATTTCGGAGTTCATCGTATGCTTGGAAAATATGGCAAAAAAAACATAAATACTACACGAATCACAATTAATAAATCTACATAATAGTTCGCCTACATGGATGACAGAAATATCTTCCCCATAACTCTGACGCAGACGATATCACAAAGCCAATCCAATAGCTCGTGGCAGTAACTACTTGGAAACCTAAATGATCTATACGTGATTTACGTATAGATCATTTAAAATCAAAAGGGAATATGACGACGCAGATACAAATTTAAGTTAGGATAACGTGATGAATAAGATATCATGATTCGAATTACGATCACGCAATTACAATCGAACGAGCACGAAATGTACATGTACCGAAGAGGATCATGCACATCAATTCATCAGGGAGTCAAAATGTAGGTAGGAGGATGAGATAAAAGCGGACAACGACAAAGTTAGTTTTAGAAGCAGAAGGACAGTTGGATAAAGTAAGATGAATGGAGGAATACATTTTGTGGGACTTTGTTTAAAACATAAAAAATATTGTAAATTACTAAATTTATATATATTAGTAAAACAGGAATATATAAAATAATTATAAATAAAAATTAAAATTTAATTAAATAAATCTTTTAACAAAAAAAAATTTAATTAATAATCTGTCTCACATTTAATTACAAACACCATTTAATTATGCCAGTTTAAATTTGTACAATTTAAAATTGAGTTGTTCAAACGTACAGTACCGTTCGATTAATTAATTTTTTTTTGTATCAAACAATTGTTTAATAAATCTAAACCCAACATTGTAAATAATTGAGAAATAACGACAACACGTTTTTTTGTGATAATTAAAAAGCAATTTCACGTTAATCACATCCCAAAAACGAATGTCCCGATAACAAATTACAAGTTTATTTAATCCGTTTCGAAATTTTTCGAAGTTTTTGTAAATTTCCAGAAGAAAATCGAAAACGGTTTTGGTGATATTTTTCATTCTACCAATTAATCCAACAACTCCAACTTGCCATAAGGTCAATAACGATGACTTTGAGAGAATCAAATGAATGGGGACTAATAGGTGTGTTTGTTATCGAACGTATTAAAAAAGGGGGACGTTATTTTGGACTTTGAAATGATCGCGAACAATAGATCAATTTCAATTTTCTTTTTTATTAAACTTATTTTATTAATAAAATCTTCGATTGAAGTTAATTTCATTTTAAAAAAAATAATACACATTGTTTACGATGTTGTGAAACAATGAGATTTATCGAAAGTTTTTCGTCGGGTCTGGCTAAAATCCAATCTTCAATAAAGTCTCATTTAATTTTTTCTTGTGTTTACCAAATGTTGTCGTAAAATTATTTTATGGTCTCAATGTAAAATTTATACATAACAAAGATTATTCAATTGAGTAAATGTAAGGAAGAACAAGTTAGATAATCTGAAATAAAACTTTCACATTTTCTCTTTTTTTAAGTAAATAAATAATTCCTCGTAAACTAATTAAAGTTTACTTAATCAAAATTAATTTAAATTTTAACGACTCTTAATTGATAAAATTTATCTAATTAAAATAATCAACTTTTACTTACATTGAACTTATCTTTTCTTGATATTTTTTTTTTAATATTTTTTTATATATAAAGTTAATGTAAATATTAAAACGCACACCGTAAGAACTTTACTTGATGAAAGAACGTGTTCGTTTGAGTTTCCGAGCGCGACTGAGCGTGCATTTCGCAAAAGGCATTCTCTCTGCAGAGCCGATCACGATAACGAGGAAAACTCGCGGACTTTTCCCGGAAAATCCCGATCGCATCCGGAAAACGAATCAACTAAATGATAATTCCCCGTTAACTTTAAACCGTAAACATCTGTAATATTTTCATTCTCAGTAACTGGTGAGAAAATATTCATTATGTTTACAAAAAGTTAATGATAATAAAACTTAAATGTCGAGATTTTTTAAATAAAAGCTGTTTAAAAAGAGCATAATAAGATAAATTTTTTTTTTCAAAATCGATGTTGATTCGAAAAATACAAAAATGTGGTTTACAAAATTGCACTAACAATAAGCGTGATTTATAAAACAACGACACGAATACAATTTGTTTATAAATTGAATTTGCCTTTCAATCGTTTACAGTTCCTATTTTCAAGATCGTTAAGGTCTTGGTTTGCGTTCGGAGCTGAGTACCCTGCCAAATGCATTCACATTAAAATATTAACAATGTTAGTATTTGAGTCTATATAAAGATTTACTTATCGAAACGTCGCACAGTGGAGTATTTGACCCAAATTATCGATCAAAACTATATGTGCATTACTTTATTTTTATTTGAACCTATAGTGATAAATTATTGTCATCAAAAGCAAAGCTCATTGAAATGGGGTTGGAAATTATCTAAAAATGGAAGAATGAAACAAAAATATTTAATAGGTAATTAATACAGAGTGTCGTACAAAAAACGCCCCAATCTGTAAGTTAGTCATTTATATTTCGATGTTTGTGAGCTAGGTATCAAATGAAATGGTTTAATGAATACTAACATGCTAGAAATATTTTTTCCCGACGCCATCTTCAAATTGCAGCAATTTCAACTTTTGTTTTTCAAATTGCTCGGTATATTTTTCTTCACGAAGCGGAGACATGGCTAAGCTCTACATGTAGTTGTATTACTGGTAACCCATGTCACCATGTCTTGAAATCTCTATCTAATCACATAAAGAAAGATATACCGAGCAATTTAAAAAACAAAACTTGACAATCGCTTGAAATTGAAGATGGTGTCGGAAAAAAAAAATTTGTATCATAAAACATACCATTCCATTTAATTCTAGGTTCATGAAAATCGGAATGTATAGTAACAAAAGTAATTAATATAACGTATTTCTTTAATAAAACGATAAATTATGACGCACTTGATTCATTTCCATCTAACTGCTCATCACTTTCGCTAGTTTCATCTTTGTCATACGCATCCCATGGAAGTAACATTTTAATTGTCTCCGGCCTGAACGGTTTTGATTTTTTAATAGATTTAGGTCTACTGCAACTTAAAAATGGATCTGATGTTAACAAAAGCCGATTGACGAAAATGTTTATTTCTGCTCTCTGCCGCCTCTTTTGATAGAGCACCTATAGGCAGCAGTGCTTGCTCTATTACTATAGGGCCATGTAGCAAAATTTTATGGAGGGTTGGTGACATTGGGTACCAGTAATACAATTGGATGTAGAGCTTAGCCGTATCTCGACAGTACTCTGAAAATTTATTTATGTCAATTTTATGACCACTGGATATTACTTCCAGAATTGTAGCCACTCTTTCAATTAGCGCTTGATCGATTCCTGTTATAGATGCTGAGATTTCTACGTTAGAGAAGAATCGTCTGCTGGTATTTCCATCGTTGCTGTTGCCGTAGTTGGCTTTGGGTACGTCAACGATTAGACCAAGTTTATTTCTAAACCTTTCTTGAATAATTTAAAAATAATTTTTTTATCCTTTTTTCACCAATTATTAAATTAGGGTCTATATAAAAATTTACTTTTGGTGATAATTAAAATTTATTTATTTTTTTTTTTCTATACTAGTTTCGAGCCTTGCTCTTCTTCAGTAGGTACCTACAAGTTTACAATATATAAAATGAACATATTAATATAAAAATAAAATAGTAAAATCTTACGTTATTACTAACAAATTAGAAAAATTAATTACAATATTTTTCAAAATTTACATCAAAAATTGTTGTGTGACGTTAGGTTTTTTGTTTTTGTTTTTATATTTGTGTTTTAGGTACGGATCTCGCAGGCAACTATAGATTGGTTTTTGGGTCGGGATAATTTGTTCGTTAAGGCTTATAATATTACTGTTAATTTCAATAAACTTGTTGATTTCGTACATTTCCATTATTTCCATAAGGTTGCTTTTATTAAGTTGGTGTAGTAATTTAATATTTTTATTTTCATCAAATTCGTGGTTGTTGAAAATTAGATGTTTTCCGAATGCCGATTTTGAACTCTTTTTATGTTCTTTAAGCCTTGTTTGGATACTTCTTCCCGTTTCACCTATGTATGTGGCTGAACAAGTCCCACATTGCAATTGGTATATGCCACTTTTAGCGAGAGTTGTAGTCTTGTTTTTGTTATTAACTAATAATGCCTTCAGATTGTTTTTGTTTTTAAATGTCATTGTTATGTTGAACTTATGGAACATTTTCTTGATTTTATGGGATATTTCTCCTGGGTAAGTTATGGATCTTTACGTTGTTGGTTTATCAGGTTTTCGGTCGGATAGGGAAGTTGTTTCTTGAATATTATATTTGTTTTGTATTTTCGAAAATATTCGTTGGATAAATGTCGGTGGGAAATTGTTTTCGCTTGCAATTTGGTGGATAATTTCGATCTCTTTTTCTAGGTCTTGTTGTTCCAATTTTGAATGGAAAGCTCTGTGTATATAAGCCCGGTATGCTGCCATTTTATGAGTTTCATCATGATGAGAATCGAATGGGATGGTAGTACTAGTTTGTATAGGTTTTCTGTAGATGTTATATTTAATTTTGTTGTTTGAATGTCGTAGTGTATAGTCTAAGAAATTTAATTTTTGATTGTTTTCAGTCTCGATAGTGAAGTTAATATTGGGGTGTAAACTGTTAATATATTTATGAAGATTATTAATATGTTGGTCGTCTTTAATCAGTACTAAAATGTCGTCCACGTATCTTGTCCATAGGATAATATCGTCTCTATAAGGGTTTTTGTCACACATAATTTGACTTTTCTCTAGGTTGTCCATGAAAATATCTGCCATCACACTACTCAATGGTGATCCCATTGGTAATCCATCTAGATATTGATAGTATTTATCGTTAAAGATACAAAAATTTTGTTCTAAGCATAGTTTTAATAGCGTTAAGATGGAGCGAGTTTTGTCTTTGTTTTTGAGGTCAGTCTTTAATATTTCTTCTAATATCGTTATCGTGTCGGTTATGGGTATGTTTGTATATAGGTTGTTGACATCAAATGAGATCATTTTGAAACCATCTGGTAGCTGTATTTTGTCAATTAAATCAGGAAGTTGGTAACGATTAATTATGGTATATTTTGGTTTAAAATTGATGTCATTTATTATAAATTTTTTTAAAGTTTTGCGAGTTTGTATGTGCTGGATTCAATGGAGGTTATAATGGGTCTTATTGGTAATCCATTTTTGTGAACTTTAGGTAGTGCATACAATTTAGGGGGTAGTGCATACAATTTAGGGGTTTGCGGATTCATAGGCAACAGGCTGGTCAAGGTACCTCCAATTTCTGTTATTGTCGTTTTGTTTTCTTTAGTTATTGATTTTACTTTTTTGTGAAAATTGTTTGTGGGGTTTTTATTGATATTTTTAAAGTTATTGTCTTTCATAAAGCTTTCAGTCTTATTTATGTAGAGATCTTTGGTTAAAATTATCATTCCTGCGTTTTTGTCTGCAGGAGTAACTATTAATTCGTTTTCCTTCATTTTCCGCTTGATGTTTTTAATAATTTTTTGTTCCTTTTCTTCTTCTCCATTTCTTATTGTTTGTTTGTTTGTTTGTCTCTTTTCTTCTTTAGTTAGGATTTGTTGAATCTCCTTATTCATAATGTTTTCCTTTTCGTGTCCTTTGATAGCTGCCTGAAGTTCTATTGCTAGTATTGGGAGGTTAATTTCTCTTTTTGGAGCATATTTCAGACCTTTTTCCATGAATCTTCTTTCTTGTTCTGTGAAGACCACGTTTGAAGTATTTGTTACTTTGGGAAAAAATTTATGAATTTCTCCTAGTTTGTTTGTATGATGTTTATTCTTTTCTCTTTCTTTCTCTGTTCTCAACTTGTTTAGTTTTTTCAGTTTCTTTTTGTGAATTTCATTAAGAATTATTGTATCATGTAATTTAGCTTCTTTGATAATTTCTTCGATTTCAATGTAATGATATTGATTATTTAAATCCTGGTAGCATTTATAAAGTTTAATGTTGAGTTCGTTAAGTTTCTTATAATGGTTATTTACGGTTATATCACTTTTTATATGTTGTGGATATTTCTTGTTAGTAAATTTTGGAAATAATCCCTCTGTTAAGCAAATTCTTAGAAATTTTATGTGTTGTAGTTGTAGTTTTATTTTATATGTCGTATTGTGTATGTTTATATGTTTTTATTATTAGTTAATAACAAAAACAAGACTACAACTCTCGCTAAAAGTGGCATATACCAATTGCAATGTGGGACTTGTTCAGCCACATACATAGGTGAAACGGGAAGAAGTATCCAAACAAGGCTTAAAGAACATAAAAAGAGTTCAAAATCGGCATTCGGAAAACATCTAATTTTCAACAACCACGAATTTGATGAAAATAAAAATATTAAATTACTACACCAACTTAATAAAAGCAACCTTATGGAAATAATGGAAATGTACGAAATCAACAAGTTTATTGAAATTAACAGTAATATTATAAGCCTTAACGAACAAATTATCCCGACCCAAAAACCAATCTATAGTTGCCTGCGAGATCCGTACCTAAAACACAAATATAAAAACAAAAACAAAAAACCTAACGTCACACAACAACTTTTGATGTAAATTTTGAAAAATATTGTAATTAATTTTTCTAATTTGTTAGTAATAACGTAAGATTTTACTATTTTATTTTTATATTAATATGTTCATTTTATATATTGTAAACTTGTAGGTACCTACTGAAGAAGAGCAAGGCTCGAAACTAGTATAGAAAAAAAAAAATAAATAAATTTTAATTATCACCAAAAGTAAATTTTTATATAGACCCTAATTTAATAATGAATAGTTTGCTTGCGTTCTTTTATAATATTCTTTTCTGATTCTGTTCTTGTTTGCCACTTTTTTATCATAATTTTATAGGAAATATGCAGTAATGTTTCGAACAGTCTTATTCGCGTATGTAAAATCGATAGTCCAAACTCCAAGTTTTCTGAGTTTATAGGTGCTTTTTCACATTTTTCCAAATCATTAAAATCTTTTCAAGTAAGCGTACATATGTAACATCGCATGCTCGAGCCTGTATTGGTAGCGGCATTGCAGACTTTACCATCTACCATGGTAAATAACATTCTATGGGTGACCGTCACTTCTTTATCTCCGATATTATTCTTGGTTCTAGTTAAATGTTTTATCTGATCTTTGTGGAACTTATCTCTTCATTTGTCACATCTTTCGATTCCCTAATAAATCTGATTCTCATTGGTCGGCAAAAAGGTGGTGAGGAGGGCGTTGGGTTTTGCCAAATTATTTTCTTATTTATCTTACATATAAGCTGAAAAGGTACTAGTGATGACTGGAAAATGTTAGAATCGGAATCGTTATTATTTGAAAATGTTTGTTTGAATTGTGCTTGTTGGGATGCCAATTCTTTTTGTGTGAGAGATATCAATACTTCCTCTAGGTAAATAATAAATCGTTTTACAGTATGATCTGCTAAGGCTTGTAATTTAATTTCCGCGCAAGTTTCAGTAACTTGATAAGCATTCGAGTCTGGATAACAATCTTGTTTTGCTCTCTGTAAAAGTGAATAAGAGGGATATAGTTTTCTTGAGTTTTCTGTAATAATTTCGTATTGTCTTCGTGTCAATGACGCTTCTACAAACATTGATAACGCTTGTGTTGGTGTTAACTTTTCTGATTCAACCGTGTCTCTTTTTCTAAAAGCTTTCTTATATTTATTACCACGTGACGGCGATGACATGATGTCCTTTAACACTTGTGCTCCACTCACATTTCCAGATTTTCCAAGTGCCATTTGACTAGCAAACAAGAGAGCTTCAGCTTCATTTTCCTTCCTCAGAAGTGTTGTTTTGCGGCGTTTACTGCAATCGCTTAAATTTTCAAATGCGCTTTCCGGACGACCACCTATATTCGACATACATTTCTGTGTTATTTTAACAGTCCCTTGCAACCAATTACGATTTTTTTCTAAGAACGCTTTTTCTGTACGGTTTGCAGCTTGCCATTTACTTTTCATTCCCGACTTAAGTCGCGAAAATGTTCGCAAAAATTGTTGCTTTTGATTATCCAAGAACTTTCTCTGTTTTATGATGTTTCTTTCCACTATATCCAGTTTCTTCGCAAAATCTCTTTCATTACATTGTTTTGTAAGATTATATATGCCTTCTCGGGTCATGACATTCAAACCAGAATAACCTACACCGAAGAAAAGATTAGAATAGTAAAGAACGCAGCAAAACTAAGTTTGCCTTGCCTACATACCACTAGTTTAATTTATTTTTTTTTTATATATTAGGCAGTTGTTGGCAATAGTTTTTTATAGTATAGTAGAGTAAATTCTTCAAACAAAAAGATGTAAAAAGAAATAAAACCGGGAAGAATCCGGAAATAAAAAAAAACACTTCATAATATAGAAGAAAAACAAAAGTAAATACAAAATATGTGCAAATAGAATAAATAAAAAATTACAAAGACTATAGAATTAAACTTGATAAAAGTACTTGATTCTATTTATACATACCTGAGTATATAACATCCATTACAAAAATTTCAACTGCTCACAATAAAATACACAGGAACACCTATAAATATACGCGGTTGATTTATTTCAATAATTTGACGAAATACGCGCATACATCAAAGGGCGTAAAAGACAACTGATTACGCAGTGTTAAGGAACCGGGCACCAATAAAACATGCAGAAAATTGTTTTCTGAATATTTGGTGAGGCTAAGTGACAGCAGCCGCCTTGATTTTTGTGTATCTGTATTCCCGACTTTTAATCATGTTTCTATGTGGAATACCCCACTGTGCGTCGTTTACAAAATCAAATAATAATCAGAACTTTAAGATAGTTACGTTCACGCTGAATGTAGAGTTTAAAAAATAGTAAATAATTATTAGCTTTTAATAAAACATTCAAAAGTCAAAACATTCTTATATAATCTATCTATTATTATTAGATAGTTTGTTTCATAGTTGACACATCGTTTACACCGGGGAGTTGGCTAAAATATTGGATCTGTAGTCCCTCAGATAAAACACAATGATACTACGAGTTGCACGTGTTTCAAATCACCTTGCACCAAGAGATGTACAAAGTAATCTCTTCTGACACCCAATGCAGAAAAGTTGTGACGTTGCAACACTCATCCGTAATCCATTCCACGATCTGGGTAAGATCCATCCAAGCATAGAGACAAATATTTCAGAAATCTCTTCTAAATTCGCTCCAACATAAGCTGATGACACATATTTTGGACAATACAAAGGACATAAACTGAAAGCTGGTGAGATGCGTAAAACGAAACCAAGCATACTCACTGCGGAAGACACAATATCTTCAATGTGTAGTACAAAAGACAATTTGCTATCGAAAATAACTCTTAAATCATTCAAGGTAGGAATGGCAAGCGCGCGATCACTATTTTAGAACCGTGGATTCTTGCACTAAAAAAAACTACCTGCGTGATATCCAAGGTTATTTAAGCGATAAAATGACCTTCTGAATCCAACCTCTACAGGTAACTCTCATTGACAGATAAGTGATAGGGAGAACTGAAAAATAGAGTTGCCAGAAAACTCAGGACTTGTATTTCGATCTGGTGGCCTCGCCGATGGATCATAGTCTGGACCGAATTAGAATCTCCACAGAATAATCCGGGAAGACTTCTCCGCCATACACACACTAAATCCTCAAGCGGAACAAATTTCCGCGGATTCCTGAATAAAAAGAATGTTGCACGTGGAACTTAGTCAAAGTTCTCAATTTCGACGGAACTTAATTGACGTTGAAGCGAAATCTAAATTGCTGATAATTTCAATTCGAAATCTTACTAAGGAGATATGGTACGAAGTTAAATTAAATTCTGAGTTAATTTATAATCTGACGTCTGCACGGTCTTAAGTAACTTCGAGTCTTGAAGGGGTGCAATACCACAATCCGACAGGTGAGAGGTAAATAGTTTCATAAACGTAGGAGATAATCCAAAAGCACTAAGTTTATACAAGAGAACGTCATGATGGATCATATCAGATGCGTTAGAAAAATCAGTATACAATCGATATATAATAATCTCTCTAATACATGTATACAATCTCTCTTCCTCTATTTCCACACCCTCGGCTTATCGACCCAATCATTCCTTCATCCATCTCCTACCCTCATCTTTCTCTCCCAATATCCGCTTCGCGTCTAAACTCTCCACAATCCACACAAAACCCCTATTTTTTTGCGCCACCACCATCTCTTTCTATGCACATCCCTACAATTCTTCTTATCCATCGTTTTCTCTCTCCCTCCATCTCCAAGATCCGCCCTCGGTTCATCTCCTCCTCCCTCAACTAACTGCACCCATTCAACATATGTACCAACGTTTCCTATTCCCCCCTGCACAGTTTACACCACCTCTTCTCATCGGCATTTTGTATCATTAGCCTTCCCCTCGTTTCCACAACGGAACCTTGCCACCAACTTCTTCAATTTTTCATCTCCTTTCAATAACAAGTATCTAGGCAGCCCCTCCATAATTATGTCCCTGTACCTTTCGTTATACCTTCCTTCTTTTATTTGTGTTCTTCTTTCTTGTCGCTGCAGATCTAGGTCCTTATTTCTCAACTCCCTCCACATTTCCCTACCCACCCTTCGTCTACCATTTATCTAAGCTACCAAATAGCCCACCCTTCTGTAATAGTTGTTTCTGCCTCCTTTCCCATATCTGACCATTCCCTCTGTAATTTCCCTCTAACACTCCTCAAAATCGCGCAGTTTCGCCTCCCTTCTATTCTTTCTTCATATTTCAATGTCCACCTCCATTCTGACCTTATCCACCTTTTGCCTCTTTCCTCACTATATACCCCTATGTTTCTCGAACCACCCCAAATATCTACCTCCAATATTTAGCTTGCACGTTCACTAGTATTCCCCGCTCCCTCCATCCCAAACTCTGCCCCATACATCATCACTAGAGTCCGGATTTTTATGCAATTCCATATTTTGCATATAACTTAATATTTAACATTTTTACCGCATATAAATTTTATTGTCCATTTACGTGAGTGTAATCGCAGATACTTGCATATAAGTGCATGTTTCCATGTTTATTCGTCCATATTTCAGTCATCAGTGATGGGTACATCGAAAATTGCTTTTACTTCAAACGTAATCTTTCCCGGCGCCACATTCCTTCCAAAAACTCTCTCCCCCAACCCCATACTTGTCCCTAAACACATACCCCAAGTAAGTACACTCCCTAACCTTTACAAAACCTCATCATCTTTGTCTTCCATACATTTATTTCCAACCCCTTATCCTTAAAATATCTTTTCAAGGTCTTTATCATATCCTTCATCTCCACCGCCTCTCTCGCCATGACTACGATGTCATCCCGGTGCGCTACATATGTACCTTTCTACCTACCACCACCAACTCTCCCGTTTGCCCCTTCCCCCATTTATCTTCCAAGTCCGCCGTATACAATGGATCATCTAATAGCGAGAGAGTGAAGGATATATACATAGAAATTATAGCTAGGATAAAAGTGGGAAATAAGCAGAACTACGTGTTCTGGACAACGAAGGGATACATAAGTTTCTATGGGTCACTTTGTATAAGAATTTTTTTGTCTGAAAACTATACGATCAACGGTTTCTGAGATATAGCCGGCGTCCTTTCTTAGTGGCCCACCCGGTACATTCGGAAACTGCACCTACCCCTAAAGGCAAGCAGCATTTCATCTAATGTTACATACTCGCCCACAGAATAAGTTTTCTTACAATTGTCGTTGAACTTGTCAACAATAGTACGAACTGCTGCTAGTTTATCCATTTCTTTTCTTTGACCTCTAATTGTGATATCGTCTAAGCGAATGCATTTCAATAAGAAGACGAACCTCCGTTTTGCCATTGTAGCAGGAAATATCTCATATCCCATACCGTACATGATGACCAATACTCTGCTAGATGTGTCCTTGATCCATGATGGAGCCCAGCTAAATAAAGTAAACCCATCAGCGCTTGGATTTCTACAGAGTCGGTAGGTCTACACTCAGTCTTAACTTGGTATTTAACAGAAATTTTATCAATAAATAAATTAGTGTTTTCAACTACAATATCAATGCAGTTTCCAAACATGTACATCCAGCATTGAATGGGAGATACTATGTCAGGTGAGACACTATGTTTTCGTTGCGAGTTCTAATATTTCTAGGTGGGACAGCCAAGTTCCATTTAGTTCCATCTTTACCAAAAAAATACTAGCATCTATCACGAATCACGGGTTGTTCGTCTTCATCATCCTCGCCGTCATCCTGATGCATAATATCTGCATCTTCATTTACGTTTTCCTGCTCGGTTTCTGTATCATGATCACTGATACTTACAAAATCTGGATCTGATATCGAACTATCGTCAGACTCTTCTATTTCATTGCCCGTGCTAACTTCTTCATACAGTTTCTGTAATCTTTCTCTCTCCTTTTCATAAGGATCCATATCACAATGCTATCAAAAAATAAATCATTTATTATTTTATCAAATCATATCAGAAAATTGTGTGATACTACTTACCTATTTGTAAGTATGCTATCTGTAGATTGCTAACTAGATATTTGGTATTAGTTATAAATAATTTTTTATGCACTTTTCTGTTCTCTATATTTATAAAATAAATAACACATAACACAACGCCTCAAATTTATTAAGGGAACTACCGAACTATATTACGATCACTACGAGGTATAGTTTTATAACTCGGTAATACCCCTACAAACACAAAAAGAACACATAGAGTTCCAACTGGAATACGATTCTTACAGATTACATTTGCGAATATTGTTACACATTTGATCGGGAACGGTCTGTCAGGACAAAATATTATGTAGTGACTATTTGGAATTTTGAAAAACAGTTTTTTATAGCGAAAACAGTTGATATTCAGATACTTGAAAGGTACTGTGACCGTAGAAGTTTTGAGCAAAATAATTTAAATATATTTCACATAATCATTTTGTCGTGGACTCGTAGACCACACCCGACAGACGGAGGGTTAAGACTCTGTGAGTCACACGGCAGGTCTCACGATTTGCAGGTTTGAACTTGCAAGTATTGCACGGCCACTTTATATTTCGTGCGTGTGTGAGTTTTTAGTGTCAGTATATTGCCATTTCAATCATGTCTGATGCTGCTTGGCTAAAAATGAATTATGAAAAAGAGCGAGCCCGGTTGCAAAAAATATGGGAAGAAATTCCTTCCCATATTTAAAAGATTCATCTAATAGTTACATTTCAGAATCTGAAATAACCGATACATCGAATGAGGAGCTACCAAAAAAAAGATAAAGGTAAGAACAACATTGTTTTGAACAACAATTATTATGTTATTACTTTTGTAATCCCTTTTATTCAGAATTTGTCTTCTAATTATAAATTTAGAACTTTTACTCAGAGTAGAAATTCAGCCTACCCAAAACGAGCGTACTGAAAATATAAAGGTTACTGCCGGCCCTCCACATCTAAGTGTATTCAACCTGCCACATCAACGTCTTCCATTGAAGCTAGTACAGATCAGGTAATTTCAAAATTATGTGGCATAGGCGCTGATAACGAAAAGGAACCTGATGACGAAAATGAAAGTGAGGACGACAATTTGATTTGGAGTTACTCGAAGAAGTATTTTATTTTTACTCTTGACTTCACAGGCGCTACAAATGATATTTGCCAGACCTACCACGAGAAAAATCCTTGCGATTTTTTTGAAATATTTTTTGACAATGCTGTTTTGGATCTAACTGTTACCGAAACAAATCGATACGCGCAACAAACAATAAGCAAAGGTATTTCCGAATTTTCCCAATTACGTAGATGGAAAGAAACAAATTCCGCCGAAATCAAACAATTTTTTGGAGTTTATTTATGGATGGGTTTGGCAAGATTTCCACAAATAGATATTGGAAAATAGATACATAGATTATTGGAAAAGAAATTCGATGTGTTCAAATAAAATTTTTCAGGATATGTCCAGGAATCGGTTTGAATTGTTATTGCGAACGCTTCATTTTAATAATAACGAGGAGGCAAACGTGACTGATCGTCTGCAAAAACTAAGCCTCTATTACAGCTTCTTACAAATAAATTCAAAGAAATGTATATTCCTGAAAAAGAAGTTTGCATAGACGAAACCTTAGTACCATTTAGGGGACGATAAAACTGTACAAACTTTGTTCCAAAGGTGGATATACTTTCGATTTCAGAGTGTATTGCGGTAAAGATAAGAACGAAAACGTAAGTGCAGCAACAAAAGTTGTTTTAGATCTCATGGCACCTCTGCTAGACGAAGGTAGAATACTTTTTACAGATAACTTTTGCACTAGTGTGGCACTTGCACATAATCTGCTGAAAAGAAAAACTCACTTGGTAGGAACACTTCGCAAAGATCGAAAGTTGAATCCCAAGAGCGTAACTACTGCAAAGTATGATGTAAAAGGAGGTAATACCACATAGTGCGCAATATCGAATCCTCCACAATATTATTCGTTAGTTTCACCATTAGTCTATTTTATATAACACGTTTTTCATGCTGCTGAGTGTATGTAAGATGATTAAGTTGCTAGAAGTAATTCATCATTGTGGGACAATAAACAAGACCCAATAGTAGTTTAACATTAACTTACTCAACCTCAATCACAAGGAATTCCATTACTCGCGCAGATCTATCGGACATCTCAATCGAGTCAACCTGTAGGTGATCTTTAACTTATGCAGCCACGTTCCCCCCTAGAAAATACACGATTATTTCTCAGGAGACCATAGCCCAGAAGAATAAACATAGGAAAATGTAGGGAAAGGAAGATAGACTCTCCAAGTTCGACTCTGGACATTGACATGACACAAAGTGATTCATCGGTTTCAGTACTCCCGCTGGAGTTTGAGTGAATGAATGAAATAGAAGAAGAAGAATCAGACGAAGATAACTGTAATAGCCGCTTAATTTTCGAGATGTACCAAACATTTTATGTGCATCTATGGCACAATCAAATATAGAAAAGATAAGACGAAATAATATAAGTAGTATAGATTAGCCGATTCTAGAACCTCCTCCTCGAACCTGCGTCCGAGGAGGAGGTTCTAGAATCGGCTAATTGTTGGAGGAGGAGGAGGAGGAGAAGGTTCCAGATTCGGTTAACTGGTATAAACCTACTCCTCTTAAAGGTTATTTCATCGATGAAGTCATTATAAATTTTATACAAATCTGTTGCTAAAGATGCTACTTTATTCTTTGTATTAAACGATTTTATTTCCCAATCTTCTTTGGATTGCAAACAATACATTCCAAAACATTCTAGATTTAATTTAATGCTGCCATGAATATCGATAGCGCTTTGAATTAGATTTAAGATTTTTTCACGAATTCTATCCGAATATTCCTTCAAATCCACAAAAGTTCCGCCAAATTTTATTCCAAAAATTAGTTCCAAAAATTTTATCGCCAAATGTCCCAGCGATTCTCTCAACTCCATCGTCAATTATTACAAACGCATTGCGTTTATGCTCATTACTGCGCAAATGTGCAGAATAACATTGCTTATTTACGTACTTATCGCACGCATCACACTTTTTGCCATATTTGATTTAGATATTTCTTCAAGTTTGATTCTTTTACCAATGCATGATTGCCGCTGATGTCTCTTCAAGTTATCGGACCGGGTGAAACATTTTGCGCAATTATCACACACCAACATTTTGGACTTTATTCTTTTTCACTTCTCAACGAATAACTACGTCCCTGTGATACTTTACCACCGTTTATAAACCTTTCCATCTAATCCCAATTCTTGCAGGAGTTTTATGCAGGAGGTTTTTTTTGTGAACATAATGAACCCAAATGATGCCAGGTAAATATGACTCATTCCTTTTCTTCGAGCAAAACAGCACTTCTTATCTGCATATATTTTTCTTTACATAAACTTGCTTGGGCAGTATTACTACCTGAATAAATTTATAAAAAACCCTACCCTTATTTAATAATTACGGTCGATTTAAAACCTTTTTGCAAGCAAGTTCGATATACACGATTTTCAATTAGTCGCTTAAACCCTCCCACATTATATCATCCAAATCAGGTAGGATGGGATAATCATTTTAATTAGTATATATTAGTAAATATTACAAGATTAGTTTTCATTCTATCGGAAGACGACGAAGAGTAACCATCTACGAACATGTCTTAACACGTCAACAGAGCGTTATTATTTTATTCTCTGGTTTCCTTATTTAAAGGTGTCACTTGGGGGGAGGTTGCAAATAATTAAAACTTAATTGGAAACTCCTCCCACATTACAACTTTTAAGGTTAGTAGGTTTGTAACAATTAGCCGATTCTAGAACCTCCGCCAAAAATTAGTAGATACTACAACCTCCTCCTCCTCCTCCTCCTCCTCCAACAATTAGCCGATTCTGGAACCTCCTCCTCGGACGCAGGTTCGAGGAGGAGGTTCTAGAATCGGCTAATCTATACTACTAATATAGAAGTCACTACATATTGTAGTGTTATACAAGATGTTTTAGTGACTTGGAAAACAATTTTAACCACATATATTAGACTGAAATGACCAGAACAATGCTATACAAGTATCCCACTTCGCATTGGGAGACAAATTTCAAAGCTTTATCATAAATAGTGTTTAAGATATTTCAAAAAACTGACTTGTATCTTTTCCATTATAGGTCTTTGACCAATCTTTCTTACATGAATTTTCATTCTAGTATATGTGGTTAAGATTGTTGTATAAGTGTATTTCTTTTTATTCCAATTTTTAAATAAATTTCAATTGAATCAAATGAAAAACATAAATAATTAAGATGCAAATATTCAATCGTTGTAATAAAAAAATAATTAATAAAGAAATTCAAATTCAGGTTTTAAAAACTAATTCTACTTTTATTTTTCTTTTAATTCAGTAATGAAAATAAAACGTAAATGTAACAACAGCTTTTAGGTAAAATTGATAAATAAATGGTTTTTTTTTTACTTAGATAATACGAAGTAATCAATGTTAATCAAATATTTAATAAATGTTTTGAAAATAGCCATAACACAACTTACCATAAATACAAGTTAAGGTTGAAATGTTTAAATTAAATTTGAATAAATGTAGAATAATGAAAATTTAAGACTTACCTTATTTTTATAGATAATTGGATTCCTTTGTTGAGGATTTTTCGTGAATTGGTAACAAAAAATCCTTGAATTTTACGGAACACTTCTTCAGAATACTTTTCTTGTTATCCATTATTAGGTAATTAATTTTATTTCGAAATCCTTCCATTTAAATTATTCAAATCAATAATAATTTTGAGGTTATGTCATTATTATGGTTGACAGTTAACCTCACTTTTTCTTGGATGTTTTTTCAACTCGAGAACAAAATTTGCGTGGCGTCTTCGTCGCGTTTAAAACCAAACTAACTCAATCAATTTCGCTTGTTTATTACTACAATAATTCAAATAACGCGTTCTGATTGGTCGAATTCTCCAACTTGAAATTCGCCGTTTAAATTTTTTCATTACCACCAACATCGAAACGTCAAATGTCAAAATAAAAATTTATAAAATATTTATTAAAATTTTTATTATTACATTAATTATATACGAAATGTTATAGTTTTAATGCTTTTTATCTTAATTTTGTAGAATTTAAAAGATTTTTTTTATATTTAAGCTTTTACATTCAAAAATATAACCAAATTTTAATGTAATGATTTTCGTCAAAATTTTCATTAAAACTTCGAAATTATGGATGGATTTCGTTCTTGGCATGATAAGATTATCATTTATTTATCATTTTGGTGTTTTTAATCGGATAAATATGAATTATAAGAAAAAATTGGTGAAAATTTTAATTTGAGGTTATGTAATTGTCAAATTAACTTAAAATTGCTTTTTATCGATTTTAAATGGATTAAATACAAAAATTAATGTAAATTGTCGATAAAACATCATTAATTCTATATATTTATAACATTTTCTTAATGCCAAATCAATTCTTTTTAATTTATTATTCCTAACATCATGCTTTGATGAATTCATCCCTTATCTTTATTCTTGCTCATTTTATCCCCTCTTTATGAGTTATTTCGATATAAATTTTATCTATTTATAAGTCCTCATAAGTCTTTACTTCATATATTAACTAATTAAGTTATAATCTATCTTCTATAACCAATTATCTCAATGATTATTTTCTTCCTCAAATTATTGATTATCTTCCACAATTAAGTCTAGATTGAGGTCATTTAATCAAAGTAATACACATTCTTAGAACTACTTTTTTATTTTCACAATCGTAATTGATTTTGGTAATATAAAAATCAATACTTTAAATTAGAAAACCTAAAGAATACTTAACTAGATTGTAATTTACTTTATTACACTTAATTATTGTACTTTATCCTCAATTACGTAAAGTTTATGAATCATAGCTGGGATATAAACAATTACATGTAACAAAAAATATGGGTAAAGATAATAATGAAAGTTTAATAATAAATAAAATGAAATTTGTTTAAGGAAATTTTTGTAAAACGTTAAATTTATTAATAAAATAATTGGCGGAGGTCCCCCTTTAATAAGTTTAACTCATTTAGATTTAAATTAATCAAGGTAATGGAGTTTCTAGTCTTCGTGACTGACTGAAATGATGCAATTACCGGCGATAAGGGAAAAAATAAAATCGGCGGGGCGACGTTAATCGAACGGGAAATGGGATTCAATCCGGACGCGAAAATTCCATTTGGATTTGTAGTTAAAATTAGCTTCAAAATTTTTATTACTCGATTACTTATTACTTTTATTTTTCCATTACGAAAAATAAGAAACGAAAAGAAAAAAGTTTGATATAAAACGATTCTCTTGACTATCATAAATGTTAGGAATAAAGTTATATCATCTGTAGTATATACAAAGTATTTAAAGAGAAAGTATTGTAATCGTGGAAAAGTCGTAGATCTGTATCAACTTTTGTATCAATGATTTAATGGATTTATGCGAGTCCATGAATAATACCTAACGGTTTCATGACGACAGGTCCGAAATTTGGAACTTATTGTACCAAAGTTTCAATTTTTTATGTGGATGATGTCGTATGGATCCTATTTCATCGGTATCTCGTTTCTTTATTTAAATATTAAAAGTATAAAAGTACTCATTTCTCCAAAGATCTCCAAACAAGACCCCATAAAGGAATTCAAATTATAAATTTAATGCATAATACACAGAAGGGAGTGGAACTTTTCCCTTTTCCTTTTTAAAAATGGCAGGGTTGTAAGGAAATAGGCTTTTCAAGAAATAGAAATTGTATCTTTTTTCTTCTCATTACGAATATTCAACTACAACATTTCCTATTTTGGCTGCCTAAGTACTTGATAACATTCGATTTATTTATTTATTTTATTATGCAGGGTATTGAGGGTGACCAAGTGCATAGCGTGGTCAATATGAGACTACTTCCGTTTTATAAGTACGAAGGCTTTCACGACCGGTGTTAATTGAACTAAAATTACAACTAACACTAGCACTAACACTAGAACTATCACTAGAACTATCACTAGAACTATCACTAGGACTAACACTAGATCTAAAGCTAGAAACTTTCGGGGTTTGCCGTGCGTTTTTTGAAAAATGTTTGACGTTTCGGATGCCATGTTGCAACCTTCTTCAGAAACTGGTTCTAACTGTACGTTGGGGAATTGATGGCACTGACGATAGGACGAAGCGGGGCGTCTGGTTTATGGATCTTCGGTAGTCCATAAATTCTTGGTGGTACCGGAGCCTGCACAAACAAACCTTTCTGATGTTCTGGTGGAATAGCTGTGGATTTTACCTTCTTGATCTTCCTGAAGGTGGCCTCCATCATTTTGGCGTCATATTCTTCCTTGTCCATCACAACGGTGGCATTCCCCTTGTCTGCTGGTAACACGACGATTTCTGACTTTTCTTTAATAGATCGGAGTGCCTTCTTCACACTGTCAACACAACTGTCAAGTTGGATTTTGGTGGTTTCGCTGATTTCAATACCCTGGCAACTTCTTGTCGGATCTCTTCGACTTTCAGTGTGGGCATCCCTCGAACTGCTGCTTCCACTTCGCAGATTATTTCTTCCTTCGGGACCTTCTTCGGGGCGATTGCGTAATTTAGTCCTTTTGCCAATACCATGGTTTCTTCCTTCGTTAGTGGGATACTCGATCTGTTGATGACGATTGTTTCTACTGGAGACTGTTGTTGTTTCCCTTCTGCTGCACCCGGAGTTCCAATGTTTCAAATTTCTTGACATGTGTGTCTCGGGCTAGAACCAGTTAGAACCAGTTTCTGAAGAAGGTTGCAACATGGCATCCGAAACGTCAAACATTTTTTCAAAAAACGCACGGCAAAACGCGAAAGTTTCTAGATCTAGTGTTAGTCCTAGTGATAGTTCTAGTGTTAGTGCTAGTGATAGTTCTAATTTTAGTTCAATTAACACCGGTCGTGAAAGCCTTCGTACTTATATTATTAACCTTTATGGGGAGGATATCAACAAACAAATCAAGGACTTCGATAACTCACGGATTAGACAACGCAAGCTTTTAAGCAGTTTAGCTTTTTTACAAAGATGCAGAGAGAAGAAAGTTACGCCAACGTTCTTGAAGGTGAAGCACCACATCGACTCCGCTGCAGCTCGTAGAATCTTGATTAGGACAGAACAGGCATTACTACGAGAAAGGATATATAAGACCTACAGTGATTTACAGAAGGTAAATGAGAGGTTACTGCGACTTCACCTCTCACTTTCCAATAGTATGTCCGGAGAAGACTGGGATAAAGTGGACAGACTAACAATCGAGAAAGCTGATCGTGAATTCAAGAAGACCCGCGACACACATGTCAAGAAATTTGAAACATTGGAACGCCGGGTGCAGCAAAAGAAAAACAACAACAGTTTACCAGTAGAAACAATCGTCATCAACAGATCGAGTATCCCACTAACGAAGGAAGAAACCATGGTATTGGCCAAAGGACTAAATTACGCAATCGCACAAAAGAAGGTTCCGAAGCAAGAAATAATCTGCGAAGTGAAAGCAGCAGGTCGAGGGATGCCCACACTGAAAGCCGAAGAGATCCGACAAGAAGTTGCCAGGGTATTGAAATCAGCAAAACCACCAAAATCCAACTTGACAGTTAGTGAGAAGAAGGCACTCCGATCTATTAAAGAAAAGTCAGAAATCGTCGTGTTACCAGCTGACAAGGGGAATGCCACCGTTGTAATGGACAAGGAAGAATATGACGCCAAAATGATAGACCTACTAGACCCGGCCACCTACAGGAAGATCAAGAAGGAAAAAAATCCACAGCTATTCCACCAGAACATTAGAAAGGTTTGTCTGTGCGGGCTCCGGTACCACCAAGAATTCATAGACTACCGAATATCCATAAACCAGACGTCCCCTTTCGTCCTATCGTTAGTGCCATCAATTCCCCAACGTACAGTTAGAGCCAGTTTCTGAAAAAGGTTGCAACATGGCATCCGAAACGTTAAACATTTTCTCAAAAAACGCACGGTAAAACCCGAAAGTTTCTAGTTTTAAATCTAGTGTTAGTCCTAGTGATAGTTCTAGTGATAGTTCTAGTATTAGTGCTAGTGTTAGTTCTAAGTTTAGTTCAATACTTCCGTTTTGTACAACAAAACCAAAGAAGGCTCTGCCAGATTGAAGCTCAATTTGAGATATTATCATATTGATATAGTTAACACGATGGTCGACGTTATAAACAACCCGCCTGAAAAGGATTTGTATTTAATCTAAAGAAAATTATAATAAATCGACTTTCTCTCAGTTAACGGAAACGATTGAATGATTTATTATGCAATACCCATTTGGGGGAGCAAAAGCCGTCCGATTTCTACCGGGAATTGCCATCCAATATTGGTAATTCCCAGGTGATCAGTCAGAATTTGCTCCTTAAGTTGTGGAGAATAAGGTTTCTGAACACCATCATAATGGCTCTGTTAGCCTCTGGCAAAAAGGAGATAACACAGTTATTACTTACAGGATCGAATCTGGGAGACAACCTCGCCTGCTCCTACTGTTTAACAGTCTTCATCCCATTTTTCTTCACACACATACACCAATTCTTTATCCAATCAAGTCCCTACACAGTGCACTCACCCCCTTTCAACACAACCTTAACTCTTCAACGAATTTTTCTGACATGATCAAAGCTTTCAAAGCTTTCACTACTTCATGTCAAAATATTTTTAGGTTTTTTTAGGAAAACCCGAAAGTTTCTAGTTTTAGATCTAGTGTTAGTCCTAGTGATAGTTTTAGTGATAGCTCTAGTATTAGTGCTAGTGTTAGTTCTAAGTTTAGTTCAATACTTCCGTTTTGTACAACAAAACCAAAGAAGGCTCTGCCAGATTGAAGCTCAATTTGAGATATTACCATATTGATATAGTTAACACGGTGGTCGACGTTATAAACAACCCGCCTGAAAAGGATTTGTATTTAATCTAAAGAAAATTATAATAAATCGACTTTCTCTTAGTTAACGGAAACGATTGAATGATTTATTATGCAATACCCATTTGGGGGAGCAAAAGCCGTCCGATTTCTACCGGGAATTGCCATCCAATATTGGTAATTCCCAGGTGATCAGTCAGAATTTGCTCCTTAAGTTGTGGAGAATAAGGTTTCTGAACACCATCATAATGGCTCTGTTAGCCTCTGGCAAAAAGGAGATAACACAGTTATTACTTACAGGATCGAATCTGGGAGACAACCTCGCCTGCTCCTACTGTTTAACAGTCTTCATCCCATTTTTCTTCACACACATACACCAATTCTTTATCCAATCAAGTCCCTACACAGTGCACTCACCCCCTTTCAACACAACCTTAACTCTTCAACGAATTTTTCTGACATGATCAAAGCTTTCAAAGCTTTCACTACTTCATGTCAAAATATTTTTAGGTTTTTTTAGGAAAACCCGAAAGTTTCTAGTTTTAGATCTAGTGTTAGTCCTAGTGATAGTTTTAGTGATAGTTCTAGTATTAGTGCTAGTGTTAGTTCTAAGTTTAGTTCAATACTTCCGTTTTGTACAACAAAACCAAAGAAGGCTCTGCCAGATTGAAGCTCAATTTGAGATATTATCATATTGATATAGTTAACACGGTGGTCGACGTTATAAACAACCCGCCTGAAAAGGATTTGTATTTAATCTAAAGAAAATTATAATAAATCGACTTTCTCTCAGTTAACGGAAACGATTGAATGATTTATTATGCAATACCCATTTGGGGGAGCAAAAGCCGTCCGATTTCTACCGGGAATTGCCATCCAATATTGGTAATTCCCAGGTGATCAGTCAGAATTTGCTCCTTAAGTTGTGGAGAATAAGGTTTCTGAACACCATCATAATGGCTCTGTTAGCCTCTGGCAAAAAGGAGATAACACAGTTATTACTTACAGGATCGAATCTGGGAGACAACCTCGCCTGCTCCTACTGTTTAACAGTCTTCATCCCATTTTTCTTCACACACATACACCAATTCTTTATCCAATCAAGTCCCTACACAGTGCACTCACCCCCTTTCAACACAACCTTAACTCTTCAACGAATTTTTCTGACATGATCAAAGCTTTCAAAGCTTTCACTACTTCATGTCAAAATATTTTTAGGTTTTTTTAGGAAAACCCGAAAGTTTCTAGTTTTAGATCTAGTGTTAGTCCTAGTGATAGTTTTAGTGATAGTTCTAGTATTAGTGCTAGTGTTAGTTCTAAGTTTAGTTCAATACTTCCGTTTTGTACAACAAAACCAAAGAAGGCTCTGCCAGATTGAAGCTCAATTTGAGATATTATCATATTGATATAGTTAACACGGTGGTCGACGTTATAAACAACCCGCCTGAAAAGGATTTGTATTTAATCTAAAGAAAATTATAATAAATCGACTTTCTCTCAGTTAACGGAAACGATTGAATGATTTATTATGCAATACCCATTTGGGGGAGCAAAAGCCGTCCGATTTCTACCGGGAATTGCCATCCAATATTGGTAATTCCCAGGTGATCAGTCAGAATTTGCTCCTTAAGTTGTGGAGAATAAGGTTTCTGAACACCATCATAATGGCTCTGTTAGCCTCTGGCAAAAAGGAGATAACACAGTTATTACTTACAGGATCGAATCTGGGAGACAACCTCGCCTGCTCCTACTGTTTAACAGTCTTCATCCCATTTTTCTTCACACACATACACCAATTCTTTATCCAATCAAGTCCCTACACAGTGCACTCACCCCCTTTCAACACAACCTTAACTCTTCAACGAATTTTTCTGACATGATCAAAGCTTTCAAAGCTTTCACTACTTCATGTCAAAATATTTTTAGGTTTTTTTAGGAAAACCCGAAAGTTTCTAGTTTTAGATCTAGTGTTAGTCCTAGTGATAGTTTTAGTGATAGCTCTAGTATTAGTGCTAGTGTTAGTTCTAAGTTTAGTTCAATACTTCCGTTTTGTACAACAAAACCAAAGAAGGCTCTGCCAGATTGAAGCTCAATTTGAGATATTACCATATTGATATAGTTAACACGGTGGTCGACGTTATAAACAACCCGCCTGAAAAGGATTTGTATTTAATCTAAAGAAAATTATAATAAATCGACTTTCTCTTAGTTAACGGAAACGATTGAATGATTTATTATGCAATACCCATTTGGGGGAGCAAAAGCCGTCCGATTTCTACCGGGAATTGCCATCCAATATTGGTAATTCCCAGGTGATCAGTCAGAATTTGCTCCTTAAGTTGTGGAGAATAAGGTTTCTGAACACCATCATAATGGCTCTGTTAGCCTCTGGCAAAAAGGAGATAACACAGTTATTACTTACAGGATCGAATCTGGGAGACAACCTCGCCTGCTCCTACTGTTTAACAGTCTTCATCCCATTTTTCTTCACACACATACACCAATTCTTTATCCAATCAAGTCCCTACACAGTGCACTCACCCCCTTTCAACACAACCTTAACTCTTCAACGAATTTTTCTGACATGATCAAAGCTTTCAAAGCTTTCACTACTTCATGTCAAAATATTTTTAGGTTTTTTTAGGAAAACCCGAAAGTTTCTAGTTTTAGATCTAGTGTTAGTCCTAGTGATAGTTTTAGTGATAGTTCTAGTATTAGTGCTAGTGTTAGTTCTAAGTTTAGTTCAATACTTCCGTTTTGTACAACAAAACCAAAGAAGGCTCTGCCAGATTGAAGCTCAATTTGAGATATTATCATATTGATATAGTTAACACGGTGGTCGACGTTATAAACAACCCGCCTGAAAAGGATTTGTATTTAATCTAAAGAAAATTATAATAAATCGACTTTCTCTCAGTTAACGGAAACGATTGAATGATTTATTATGCAATACCCATTTGGGGGAGCAAAAGCCGTCCGATTTCTACCGGGAATTGCCATCCAATATTGGTAATTCCCAGGTGATCAGTCAGAATTTGCTCCTTAAGTTGTGGAGAATAAGGTTTCTGAACACCATCATAATGGCTCTGTTAGCCTCTGGCAAAAAGGAGATAACACAGTTATTACTTACAGGATCGAATCTGGGAGACAACCTCGCCTGCTCCTACTGTTTAACAGTCTTCATCCCATTTTTCTTCACACACATACACCAATTCTTTATCCAATCAAGTCCCTACACAGTGCACTCACCCCCTTTCAACACAACCTTAACTCTTCAACGAATTTTTCTGACATGATCAAAGCTTTCAAAGCTTTCACTACTTCATGTCAAAATATTTTTAGGTTTTTTTAGGAAAACCCGAAAGTTTCTAGTTTTAGATCTAGTGTTAGTCCTAGTGATAGTTTTAGTGATAGTTCTAGTATTAGTGCTAGTGTTAGTTCTAAGTTTAGTTCAATACTTCCGTTTTGTACAACAAAACCAAAGAAGGCTCTGCCAGATTGAAGCTCAATTTGAGATATTATCATATTGATATAGTTAACACGGTGGTCGACGTTATAAACAACCCGCCTGAAAAGGATTTGTATTTAATCTAAAGAAAATTATAATAAATCGACTTTCTCTCAGTTAACGGAAACGATTGAATGATTTATTATGCAATACCCATTTGGGGGAGCAAAAGCCGTCCGATTTCTACCGGGAATTGCCATCCAATATTGGTAATTCCCAGGTGATCAGTCAGAATTTGCTCCTTAAGTTGTGGAGAATAAGGTTTCTGAACACCATCATAATGGCTCTGTTAGCCTCTGGCAAAAAGGAGATAACACAGTTATTACTTACAGGATCGAATCTGGGAGACAACCTCGCCTGCTCCTACTGTTTAACAGTCTTCATCCCATTTTTCTTCACACACATACACCAATTCTTTATCCAATCAAGTCCCTACACAGTGCACTCACCCCCTTTCAACACAACCTTAACTCTTCAACGAATTTTTCTGACATGATCAAAGCTTTCAAAGCTTTCACTACTTCATGTCAAAATATTTTTAGGTTTTTTTAGGAAAACCCGAAAGTTTCTAGTTTTAGATCTAGTGTTAGTCCTAGTGATAGTTTTAGTGATAGTTCTAGTATTAGTGCTAGTGTTAGTTCTAAGTTTAGTTCAATACTTCCGTTTTGTACAACAAAACCAAAGAAGGCTCTGCCAGATTGAAGCTCAATTTGAGATATTATCATATTGATATAGTTAACACGGTGGTCGACGTTATAAACAACCCGCCTGAAAAGGATTTGTATTTAATCTAAAGAAAATTATAATAAATCGACTTTCTCTTAGTTAACGGAAACGATTGAATGATTTATTATGCAATACCCATTTGGGGGAGCAAAAGCCGTCCGATTTCTACCGGGAATTGCCATCCAATATTGGTAATTCCCAGGTGATCAGTCAGAATTTGCTCCTTAAGTTGTGGAGAATAAGGTTTCTGAACACCATCATAATGGCTCTGTTAGCCTCTGGCAAAAAGGAGATAACACAGTTATTACTTACAGGATCGAATCTGGGAGACAACCTCGCCTGCTCCTACTGTTTAACAGTCTTCATCCCATTTTTCTTCACACACATACACCAATTCTTTATCCAATCAAGTCCCTACACAGTGCACTCACCCCCTTTCAACACAACCTTAACTCTTCAACGAATTTTTCTGACATGATCAAAGCTTTCAAAGCTTTCACTACTTCATGTCAAAATATTTTTAGGTTTTTTTAGGAAAACCCGAAAGTTTCTAGTTTTAGATCTAGTGTTAGTCCTAGTGATAGTTTTAGTGATAGTTCTAGTATTAGTGCTAGTGTTAGTTCTAAGTTTAGTTCAATACTTCCGTTTTGTACAACAAAACCAAAGAAGGCTCTGCCAGATTGAAGCTCAATTTGAGATATTATCATATTGATATAGTTAACACGGTGGTCGACGTTATAAACAACCCGCCTGAAAAGGATTTGTATTTAATCTAAAGAAAATTATAATAAATCGACTTTCTCTCAGTTAACGGAAACGATTGAATGATTTATTATGCAATACCCATTTGGGGGAGCAAAAGCCGTCCGATTTCTACCGGGAATTGCCATCCAATATTGGTAATTCCCAGGTGATCAGTCAGAATTTGCTCCTTAAGTTGTGGAGAATAAGGTTTCTGAACACCATCATAATGGCTATGTTAGCCTCTGGCAAAAAGGAGATAACACAGTTATTACTTACAGGATCGAATCTGGGAGACAACCTCGCCTGCTCCTACTGTTTAACAGTCTTCATCCCATTTTTCTTCACACACATACACCAATTCTTTATCCAATCAAGTCCCTACACAGTGCACTCACCCCCTTTCAACACAACCTTAACTCTTCAACGAATTTTTCTGACATGATCAAAGCTTTCAAAGCTTTCACTACTTCATGTCAAAATATTTTTAGGTTTTTTGCAAAAAAGCAAGCCGACATGAACAATCATATTACCTCCATTAACAACAAACTACATTTCAATAAAGATCTTCTTTTCCTGATCAATTTTGTTTTTATCGTAGAAGCCATTCTCCGTCTGCTTCTTTCAAAACACATTCTCGTTCAAATTCCGAAAGTCCTAATAGGAATTCCAATATCTGCATCTATCACTCGAAATACTAAGATTGTGCTCGGAACTGTCAAGGGAAATCAATCTTCAAGATTGTTTATTTTTGACTCTGTAAGCAACTTGAATTTTCCCATTGATTCTGGCGCGGAAATTTTAGTTCTACCTGTCAAACGTTTCCCTTTCAAGAAACAACCGTCAAAATTTGTTCTTTCGGCAGTTAATGAAACCAGCATCAAAAATTTTGGAAAAAATCTCCTTATTGTATTCCCCTTTGCTTTTATTTTGGCAGATGTCAATAAACCAATCATTGGCGCTGACTTTTTAAGTAAATATTGATTACTGGTAGACGTTAAAAATAAACGTCTAATAGATTCAGAGACTAACATTTCTACTGCAGACTTTATTTCACATTCATCTTCTCCATCCCCTCGAATTTTCTCTATTGAAACCAAATTTACCCTCTTATTTAAAAGATTCCCAAAGGGATTTTCTTCCAAGAAGGTTAGACTACAAGAAGGCTTTCCATTGCTAAGAAGGAATTTGAAGCTATTGTCTTCATATATATGGCGCCCTTCGTCTTCCTCAGTAGCGCTACCATTGCACATGGTGCCCAGAAAAGACTCTTGTGACTGGAGGAGTTGCAGAGATTACAGGCAACTTAACTTAGCAGTTAAGTTAGAGTTTCTGATGCCTTTTGGACTAAAAACGCCGCTCAAACCTTCCAAAAATTTATCAATGAAGTTCTTTCTGGTCTAACTTTTGCTTTCGTCTACATCGATGATATTCTTGTTGCAAGCAAAAGCGAAGAGGAACACTTTCAACATTTCAAAACTCTTTTTGAAAGAATAAACGATTTCAATATTAACATCCAGCCAACTAAATGCATTTTCGGAATCTTTAAAATTTCTTAGCCATACTGTATCATTAAAAGGAATTAAACCTTCTTCTTCTAGAATCAAAGCCATTATTTCTTTTCCTGAACTAAAAGCCTAAAAGATCTACAAAGGTTTTTAGGGATGCTTAATTTTTACCAAAATCTCCTAAATTTTAATCCCTCTTCATGCTCTTGTAAACAAACTTCACGTTGAGAAATCTAAAATCATCACTTCCTGGACTATTGAGGAATGTAAATCTTTTAATCAATCCAAACAATCTTTGGCAGATGTTACCGTCCTTTCTCATCCTGATACTACAGGTATTTATTCACTTTGCTCAGATGCTTCTGACTTTGCAATGGGCGCCGCACTTTCTTATAAAAGTCTTTATTTTCAAAGAAAATGACCCCCGAACAGTGTAAATACTCCAGTTTCGACAGAGAACTTCTAACGATGTACTTAACATTAGTTTCTTATTAATACTTTTTTCACTGAGTCAGAAAAAACTCCAAGACCAACCCGTTACATTAATTACCCAACAGAATTTACGTCAAATATTTGTTACTGGATTAGCATTGACCTCATAGCTCTGTTTATCCTTCAGAACAAATGATTAAATAATGTCAAGATTCCCATCAGCAACTTAACTTCCTTTTTTCAAAAATTTCACTCTATAACCCATTTAGGTTACAAAACCACCCTAAATACAATTGAAAACCTATTTTTCTGGCCACATTTATCAAAGCAAGTTAAACGTTGGTGCAAGGCTCGCATCTCGTGCCAAAGAACTAAAGTGACTAAACATACTAAATCTCTTATTCCAAAATTTAATTTACCTTCAGGATGTAAAGGAGGAATTTAGCTTCATCAGACTGTTCTCATGCTTGGTATATATTTCTATCTACTTCATCTATTTCGTCTCTTATAGAAAATACATTCACATAATTTTATCGTTAAAACCTTTTTTTTATAATCGTGATAAGGATGAAAATGTAAAAGTAGAGTGATGAAAATTAGTGCACAAGTTTGTTTATAAAACTAAGTTATTAATCATTTAAACAGTTAAATATTTTTGTACTTATTAAATTGGTAAAACTTCAATATTTGTATTAATTTATTGACTTTTATGACTTATATTTAAATCTTTAGAAAAGAAAATAATTGATTTGAAAACATTTATTGTAATCCTTTCATTTACTATTATATTGTTGATAGATATTCTTGTTGCGACCAAAAACGAAGTGGAACACTTTCAACATTTACAAACCCTTTTTGAAAGGCTAAACGATTTCAATATTAACATCCAGCCAATTAAATGCATATTCGGAGCTGAATTTTTAGAATTTCTTAGCTATACTGTATCATTAAAAGGAATTAACCTTATCCTTTTAGAATCAAAGCCATTGAATCTTTTCCTGAATTGAAGACACTAAAGAATCTACAAAGGTTCTTAGGAATCCTTAATTTTTATCAAAATCTCCTAAATTCTAATCCCTCTTCATGCTCTAGTAATCAAACTTCACGTTCAGAAATCTAAAATCATCATTTCCTGGACTATTGAGGAAAGTAATTTTTTTAATCAAGCCAAACTATCTTTGGGACATGTCACCATCCTTTCTCATCCTGATCATACAGGTTCCGTTTTACAAGAAAGCCGGAAGCTTACCCAATCCGCGCCGACTGCAGCATCTAACATAACTTCGACATTATTACATCAACACTTTAATTTTTCCGTTTAGGTATTCCTCACAAAATCACAGACGACCAGGGCAGACAGTTTGGATCCAGATTGTTTCCCCTTTTTAACCAACTCTTTGATCTGATCAGATCCACACTTCATCTTTCCATCCTCAAAGCAATGGCATTTTAGAACGTTTTCATCGTACTTTATTAATGAGGTTTAACTACACTCTTTCAAAGATTGAATGACTACAATATTAACGTCCAACCTCCTCAAAATGCATATTTGGGGTTGATTCTTTAGAGCTTCTTGGACACATTATTTTGGACTCCTTGGATCTGACCATATTCACACTTCATCTTTGCATCCTCAATGCAATGGCATTTTGGAACGTTTTTATCGTACGCTCAAAAACTGCAATTACTACCAAAAGCAACAGATAAAATAACGACCTCCCAGTTATTTTATTGGGTCTTAGATCTTCTCTAAAAGAAGACCTGGATTACTCTCCTTTCGAATTAGTGTACGGACAGGGGTTCCAAGGTTTGAAGGTCCCTTTAAAGTTATTAAATATGTGGGAATATCCCCACAATATTACTTTTAACTTTCTATCCGAAAATCGATATATTTTTCTTAAACTGCAAACTTAGTAAGTGCTAAAAATGTAATGGTAAATATTTGAACACAAAACTTGCTTGTTCCTCATCTTGTCCATTAAAACTTTAAAATCCATGGATTATTGGTAATAAAATTGTTATTGGGGTCAGGATCGCATTAATTTCTAATTTCTGGGCTTTTATGAAGGAATATTATATATTAGATTCTCTTCTTCAGTGAAAAATAAAATAAAGTTCACCTTTTGAGAATTAAGGTGCGTAACTAAAACATGGATGGGATGATAATTTATCATTCCTAAAAATCTCTGAAGCTCTTTGACGTTCTTGGGTCGAGGAAATTTCGAAATAACGTCAACTTTAGAAGAAGATGGTTTGATACCTTCAGAATAAAATAAGGTGTCCAAGAAACTCCAAAGATGCATTTTGAAGGTTGCATATTGTAATCATTCAATCTTTGAAAGAGTGTAGTTAAATGAGAATAATGTTCTTATTTTGTCTGAACTAGCGACTAGAATATCATCTATATGGACAAATAAAAAATGTAAGCCAGAAAGAACCTCATTAATAAAGCGTTTTTATTCCCCAAACCGAAAAGCATTCGTAATGTTGTTTCCCCTGACAGCAATGGCAGTTTGAGCGTATGATGAAAATGTTCCAAAACGCCATTGCTTTGAGGATGGTAAGATAAAGTGTAGATCCGGTCAGATCCAATGAGTTGGTTAAAATGGCAAAACGATCTGGATTCAAACTGTCTGACCTGATCGTGTGTGATTGTGTGCGGGTTACCAAAACGGGAAAAGATGCCGCAGTGTCGCGGATTGGGTAAGCTTCCGGCCATCCTGTAAAACGGTCAATGACTACTAAAGCATGAGAACAGTCTGATGACAGAGTAAAGAGATCTATTAGGTTGATATGATTGTATTCAAATCGTCCTGACGATAAATTAAATTTTTGGACAAGAGATTTGGTATATTTAGTCACTTTAGTTCTTTGGCACGGGATGCAAGTTTAACTTACTTTGTTAAATGTGGCCAGAAAAATAGGTTTTTAATGGTATTTAGGGTGGTTTTGCAACCTAAATGGTTTGGTTATAGAGTGAAATTTTTGAAAAGTAGTTTGGCCAAAAGCAAAGGTATATACAATGTATGGTTATGGGTAGAATATTCATGCCATAGATCTAAATTGGATTTGATAAACTTAATTTTAGATAAAGGAAGTTAAGTTCCTGATCGGAATCTTGAGATTCTTTAATCATTTGCATTCTTTAATCAGAAGGATAAACAGAGCTTATGGGGTCAATGCTAATCCTGGATAAGGTATAGGATACTGTGTTATACTTACCTTTAATGTAACAAATATTTGATGTCAATTCTGTTAGGTAATTAATGTAACAGGTCTCTTTTGGAGTTTTTTCTGACTTAGTGAAGAAAGTATTAATAAGAGACTAATGCTAAGTACATCGCTAGAAGTTCTCCGTCGAAAGTTGAGTATTTACACTATCAGATCATTTTCTTTGAAAAGAAAGCTATCGGTGCAGTTACTCCAACTTTCGTCTGAGAAACGGCGCCCACTGCAAAGTTAGAAGCATCTGTGCAAAGTGAATCAAGATGAGAAGAAGAGAAAGGATGGTAGCATCTGCCAAAGATTGTTTGGCTTGATTAAAAGATTTACTTTCCTCAATAGTCCAGGAAGTGATGATTTTAAATTTCTGAACGCGGAGTTTGTGTTTACTAGAGTTAGCATGAAGAGGGATTAGAATTTAAGAGATTTTTAGTGGTAAAAATTTTGCATTTCTAAGAACCTTTGTAGGTCCTTTAGGGTTTTCAGTTCAGAAAAAGAAGTAATGGCTATGATTCTAGAAGGAAAAGGTTTAATTCCGCTCCGAAAATGTATTTACTTGGCTGGATGTTAATATTGAAATCGTTTAGTCTTTCAAAAAGGGTTTGTAAATGTTGAAAGTGTTCCACTCCGTTTTTGCTCGCAACAAGAATATCATCGATGTAGACGAAAGAAAAAGTTAGGCCAAAAAGATAAACCTTTGAAAGGTTTGAGCAGCGTTTCTCAGTCTAGAAGGCATTCACAGAAACTCGAATAGACCAAAAGGAGAGGTAATTCCAGTTTTATGAATATCTTCAAGGGCAATAGGAATTTGGTGATATAGGTCAATGAACCCAATATTGGGTTCATTGACATCTTCCAATATAAAAGCAAAGGAGAAGTTCCTTCTTAATTGTAGTGATACAAGAAGAAGTTTCACAAGTCAATGAGGAAATTCAAGTTGTTTAAAAAGTCAAAAATAATCAATCTTGAAGTTAACTCTTTAATTTTTTTGTTTTGAACTTGGGTTTGAATTTGGGTTTGAAGAAGAAGAAGAGGAGGAGAAGGTAGATTTATAAGGAAAATTAAGAACTTTCTCGATTAAAATCTTTTCGATTTTTTTTTTTGAGTTTGTTTTCAATGTTTAATTTAATAAAGGAAAAATGGAATTTACACCATTTCCCTTGACAGTTCCGAGCGATATCTCCATATTTCGAGTGACAGATACAATTTTGTAGAAACAACGCTACAACTTGTATCAAAGTTAAATTAGAACTAACACTAGACCTAGTACTACAAAGTTTCGTTATAAATACCAGCCGGGTTGGGTTGGGTTGGGTTCTATCACGCACATTCACGTGAGTGGTACAACAATTGATGCCCGCTCACGGTCAATCACGCATAACCCATCGTGATCTCGCGGAACTCACTCAATTTGCACATTTAGTATAAATCGGGGATTATTACCTAATTCAATTGCCGATAATCACCTTATGATCTCCAATCGTTTGAGTCCTTTTTAAATACCATGTGGAGTGGGGAAGTCACTGAAGATGACGACGGTCGACAAATCCCAAGACTGATCATATTTTCAAACTCTTCTTAAATTTATATTCTTTAAATCAATCAATAAATTGTATTGATTTAAGAAATCGGCTTCAATGATGGGTTTGTCAACATCTGCCAGAATAAAAACAAAAGGAAAGTTCCTTCTTAAACGTAAAGAAACTGTAAGAAGTTTCGTTCCATAAGTGACTAATTTGAAACCAGTGAAGATGATGCATTATTTACCATTTTTGAGTGAAATATTGTTGGGAGAGTAGAAAAAACTGTGGAAAAAGAATATGAAGGAGTTTAAAAATTTTTTATCATTTTGATTAATCATATGTTGACATAATTTTATGTTAAAAATAACCAATGGTTTACGATGATAAATGTTTATTCAATAAAACATAATATTACGGTGCAACAGTATTTCAGCTGATATTTCAGCCTTTATCAAGCACGACTATGAAATAAAGAGAGAAAAAATATTTTACATAAAATTAGTAACAGGTGCACTTTGTAATATATTATAAATTATTTATGAAAATATTTGAAAATATTTACCGTCAACGAGAGTACTACAATTCGGGAGAGAACGATGTCAAATAAATCCTTAGGTATATTTCGGTTAACTTCAACATAATAGACTTAGATATTTTCGAAAATATAAATGAAAGCGTGAGGCGCACGTGATTTATAACAAGTTTTGTTAAATTCAGAGAACTACAAAAGATAAAAGATATATTAGTTGGAAATAAACGAGGAATAAGACATATATTCTTACCAATTATCATCGTAAAACGAAAAATATATTAAAAAAAAAGATGTAAAAAGAAAATGAAAAACTCTACTAAAATAAAAGTAAAATTTAAAGTTAAAGGTTGTTCTGGCGTGAAGCGCCAAGAACGACTAAAGTAAAGACGAGTATTGAACATGGATTGAACCTGAATGCATTAAAAGGAGGGGTGAAAAAAAACGAAATCTATAAAAATTGTTTAAATTTAAATGAATTTAATGAAATGTCTAGAATTATTAATATCTGTAATGTCATTCATGATTAAATCCCCGTCCTTTAGTTTACCGTGGTAAATATAATATTCCTCATATAGGTCCATTTCTCTTGATTTTTTAAGGTTTTTTAAAAGTTTGACATTTTGAAAGGATGATATATTATGATTATGTGTTGAAATGTGTTTAAAAACATCAGAGGATATTGATCTTTAGTTTTATGTTCTCTAAATCTAATCTTGAGGTTCCTTCCTGTCTGTCCTATGTATATCATATCACAATCTGGGCGATGAATCTCGTAAACTCCACTCGATTGTTCGATACCAAATCTATGTTTAGTATTGTTAATAAGCTACTGATTTTTAAGCCTGATGAAAACGCAGGTATAGTGTTGTATTTTTGAAGATTAATTTTAAATTTGGTTTCAAGAGAAGGCATATATGGAACTGAAATGAATTTAACTGGTGAATTGAAATGTGGGTATAATAATTTATTAATAAAAGAGTTAAGAGTTTTGTTATAAATTTGCTGAATATCAACTATTTTATAATCATTGTTTAAACCGATTTTTGTAATGGTTTTTAGTTCTAAATTATAGTTATTTTCATCAAGAGGAGTGTTAGAAAGCCTATTAAACATGTACCTAAAGCCGGCCTCTTTATGTTGCTTGCAATTAAATTAATGTTTTGGGATTATAGATAAAACTAAAGATTTTTTTAAAGAAAATAACATTACTCCTTTAGCTAAAAATCCCACCACCAACTTTAATAATAGAATAAAGAAATACATCAAAGAACATCATAATGAATTAACAACTTTTAATATAAACACATACAACTCCATAGTCATGAACCATCTTATTCCAACTCTCAGAAGTCTTATCAAATTACATAAAGAAGATAAAAGTATCAGACCCATCATCGCCAACTACAATACACCTTCCAGTAAAATTGCCAAAACATTACAAAATTTTATATATAAAACATTCCAAAACCAATTTTCACATAACATCAAAAACTCTTCACAACTTATTGAAAAACTAAAAACGATACACATTACCGATAAACACAGACTAATTTCACTAGACATAAAAAATTTATACACTAATATACCCATAGAAACTTCACTTCAAATCATTAAACATTACCTAATGAATAACCTTCATAATTTAAACCTAAGCTTCATAGAAATTAATTCAATCATCATCTTACTTGAAATTGTATGTCAACAAAATTTTTTCCTTTTTGAAAATCAATATTACCACATGAATCAGGGGCTAACCATGGGATCACCCATTTCCGGCATAATCTCTGAAATATATGTAAACTCATTGGAAAAAGAGCTTTTCTCTAACAAATATTATCTATTCACCGAAGACATCACTTTCTACGGGAGATATGTAGACGATATATTAATGGTTATATTGTTAAATTGTTAAACATTTTTAACAATTTAAGTAATTTACAGTTTACAATAAAAATAGAAAAACAAAACAGCATCAACTTCTTGGATCTCATAATCACAAAAAACCTAAATGACAACATTCTCAATTTCAATATTTTCAGAAAACCCACTACAACGGACGCTATAATCTCAAAACATTCATTTAATTGCAAGCAACATAAAGAGGCCGCCTTTAGATACATGTTTAATAGGCTTTTTAACACACCTCTTGATGAAAATAACTATAATTTAGAACTAAAAACCATTATAAAAATCGGTTTAAACAATGATTATAAAATAGTTGACATTCAGCAAATTTATAACAAAACTCTTAACTCTTTTATTAATAAATTATTATACCCACATTTCAATTCACCAGTTAAATTCATTTCAGTTCCACATATGCCTTCTCTTGAAACCAAATTTAAAATTAATCTTCAAAAATACAACACTATCCCTGCGTTTTCATCAGGCTTAAAAATCAGTAAGCTTATTAACAATACTAAACATAGATTTGGTATCGAACAATCGAGTGGAGTTTACGAGATTCATCGCCCAGATTGTGATATGATATACATAGGACAGACAGGAAGGAACCTCAAGATTAGATTTAGAGAACATAAAACTAAAGAATCCTCTGCTGTTTTTAAACACATTTCAATACATAATCATAATATATCTTTTCAAAATGACAAACTTTTAAAAAACCTTAAAAAAATCAAGGGAAATGGACCTATATGAGAAATATTACGGTAAACTAAAGGACGGGGATTTAATCATGAATGACATTACAGATATTAATAATTTTAGACATTTCATTAAATTCATTTAAATTTAAACAATTTTTATAAATTTCGTTTTTGTTTCACCCCTCCTTTTAATGCATTCAGCTTCAATCCATGTTCAATACTCATCTTTACTTTAGTCGTTCTTAGCACTTCACGCCAGAACAATCTTTAACTTTAAATTTACTTTTATTTTAGTAGAGTTCTTCATTTTCTTTTTACATCTTTTTTTTTAATATATTTTTCGTTTTACGATGATAATTGGTAAGAATATATGTCTTATTCCTCGTTTATTTCCAACTAATATATCTTTTATCTTTTGTAGTTCTCTGAATTTAACAAAACTTGTTATAAATCACGTGCGCCTCACGCTTTCATTTATATTTTCGAAAATATCTAAGTCTATTATGTTGAAGTTAACCGAAATATACCTAAGGATTTATTTGACATCGTTCTCTCCCGAATTGTAGTACTCTCGTTGACGGTAAATATTTTCAAATATTTTCATAAATAATTTATAATAAATTACAAAATGGCACCTATTACTAATTTTATGTAAAATATTTTTTCTCTTTTTATTTCATAGTTGTGCTTGATAAAGGCTGAAATATCAACTGAAACACTGTTGCACCGAAATATTATGTTTTATTGAATATACATTTATCATCGTAAACCATTGGTTATTTTTAATTTAATACTTCTACGATGAACCTCGAATCACAAATTTCCAAATAATTTTATGTGGTATTATTATTTTTCTATTGATTGATACTTGTTAATACCTGTATGATTTAATATAAAATTAGTTTAAATTAAGAAATCTGATTGCTAAGATGGCAAATGGACAAATCTCTATTTCTAGCCTTTATCAATATTTATCAACATAACTAAGATTTTGGATTATGAAAAAATTAATTTAATTTTCTTACCAACATTTTCAATTTCTTATTTTATCTTGGGTTTATTGCTTATTGAAGCAGAGACAAGTTCGCACAAAAATTTTGTTCAGCTAAAACTAACTGCATAATGAGTCCTCATGACATCAAAATTTTCCTATACAAACAAAAAAATTATTGTATTAGATTATTATATGCTTGTATATATAGTTATACATTATATAAAAGAGGAAGAATTAACCTTCAATTTGATATACAAGCCATTTCTTCATTCTCAAAAATAAGACCTCTACAATCTTACAAGTTTTATCATATTTTTCGTGATTCTGTTAAATGATTATCCTTTATTTCTTATAAAAAGGGGAGTTTTCTTTTAAAAGTATCCAATTTGGCCCACATTTTTAATTAATGCGATCTCCTCTTCATTAAATACGCTAAAAAAAAATTTGGTTTTTATTAAACTACGAGTTTAAGAAAAGAATTATAATTTATTAATTAATTAGTGATGTGCAAAATTATTTTTCGACAAATAAACCAATAATATCTATAATAATTAAAAATAAATTACAGAAAAAAACATTATTAAAAAATTTGTTGTAAATGTAATAAAAGTACAATTATTTAAAAAAGATTAAGTAAAAACCTATCAATGAAATCAGCTGCCAAAATTACAAAATAACACAGTTTAAAAAGTTAAAAAGTCGCATAGAAAAAATACAATGTATAAAATATATTTACACGATTTACATAGTCGTTTTAAAATTTCGTTATAACTCCATTAAAATTCTAAGGCACTTTTCTCTCTAATTTAAACGAATTAGATTTCATCTCGCGACAAAAATTGGAATGGCATCAAAGTGTTACGTAAATGCAATTAATTCCCATCAATACGTTACGTTATACTTTAACAATCAACTTTAAAAGCAAACGGGAAGTTCCTTCTTATTTGTAGTGATACAAGAAGTTTCTTTCCAAAAGTTTTGATAGTGATTCCATTAGCTTGTTTGAAAGGGAATCCTTTAACTGATTGAACTCAAATTTCCGCGGCAGAGTCAATGAGGAAGTTCAAATTGTTTAAAGAGTCAAACATAATCAATCTTGAAGTTAACTCATTAAGTTTTGGGTTTTGAACTTGAGTTTGAATTTGGGTTTGAAGAAGAAGAGGAGAAGATTAAAATCTTTTCGATTTTTTTTGTTGGAGTTTGTTTTCAATGTTTAATTTACAAAGGAAAAATGGAATTTACACCATTTCCCTTGACAGTTCCGAGCAATATCTCCATATTTCGAGTGCCAGATGCAATTTTGTAGAAACAACGCTACAACTTGTATCAAAGTTAAATTAGAACTAACACTAGACCTAGTACTACAAAGTTTCGTTATAAATACCAGCCGGGTTGGGTTGGGTTGGGTTCTATCACACACATTCACGTGAGTGGTACAACAATTGATGATCGCTCACGGTCAATCACGCATAACCCATCGTGATCTCGCGGGACTCACGTAATTTGCACATTTAGTATAAATCGGGGATTATTACCTGATTCAATTGCCGATAATCACCTTATGATCTCCAATCGTTTGAGTCCTTTTTAAATACCATGTGGAGTGGGGAAGTCACTGAAGATGACGACGGTCGACAAATCCCAAGACTGATCATATTTTCAAACTCTTCTTAAATTTGTATTCTTTAAATCAATCAATAAATTGTATTGATTTAAGAAATCGGGTTCAATGATGGGTTTATCAGCATCTGCCAGAATAAAATCAAAAGGAAAATTCCTTCTTAAACGTAAAGAAACTGTAAGAAGTTTCGTTTCATAAGTTCTAATAGAAGAACCGTTGGTTACAGATAAAGTGATAGTTGAAATACAAGCCGGGTTATGCCAGGTCACATCGAAACTAAAGATGCTCACGATCATGCACGTTCACGTGAGTGGTACAGCAAACGATGCCCGCTCACGGTCAATCACGCATAACCCATCGTGATCTCGCAGGACTCACGCACTTTGCACATCTAGTATAAATCGGGGATTATTACCTGATTCAATTGCCGATAATCACCTTAAGATCTCCAATCGTTTGAGTTCTTTTTAGGTGCCATGTGAAGTGAGGAAGTCACTGAAGATGACGACATATTTTCAAACTTTTCTTACATTTTTATTCTTTAAATCAATCAATAAGTTGTTTTGATTTAAGAAATCGGCTCCAATGATGGGTTTGTTAACATTTGCCAGAATAAAAACAAAAGGAAAATTCCTTCTTAAACGTAAAGAAACTGTAAGAAGTTTCGTTCCATAAGTTCTAATAGAAGAACCGTTGGTTACAGATAAAGTGATAGTTGAAATACAAGCCGGGTTATGCCAGGTCACATCGAAACTAAAGATGCTCACGATCATGCACGTTCACGTGAGTGGTACAGCAAACGATGCCCGCTCACGGTCAATCACGCATAACCCATCGTGATCTCGCAGGACTCACGCACTTTGCACATCTAGTATAAATCGGGGATTATTACCTGATTCAATTGCCGATAATCACCTTAAGATCTCCAATCGTTTGAGTCCTTTTTAGGTGCCATGTGAAGTGAGGAAGTCACTGAAGATGACGACATATTTTCAAACTTTTCTTACATTTTTATTCTTTAAATCAATCAATAAGTTGTTTTGATTTAAGAAATCGGCTCCAATGATGGGTTTGTCAACATTTGCCAGAATAAAAACAAAAGGAAAATTCCTTCTTAAACGTAAAGAAACTGTAAGAAGTTTCGTTCCATAAGCTCTAATAGAAGAACCGTTGTCTGCAGATAAAGTGATAGTGGAAATACGTTTGGAATTGTCAAATCTGAAATTGAGTTTTGAGATTTCTTACGTGAAAAATTTGAAACCAGTGAAGATGGTGCATTATTTACCATTTGTGAGTGAAACATTTATTTATTGAAACAAACAGGTTGCAATCCTAATTACATGTTTCAACTAATAGTAATAAAACGAATCAATTTTCAAAAAATAATAGTAAAATCAGGCAAATATCAAAATACAGTAGTAAATACAACCAATACTCAATCAAGCGCTTCAAAGCATTTAGCTCTAAACTCCTTGTATAAAACTGAAAATATTGGTAGTGAGTTTTCTTCTGATAGTTTATTATATAATGATACAATTCTATTTAATGGTGAATTCCTTTTAAGTTCCGTAGAGAAACGCATTACACTAAATAAAGCCCTAGGGCGACCAGACTATGCAGGGACGTACAAACCAACACCTCTCAAAATTGATGGAGCATCCACCTTATTGTTTATTATCTTGTACAAATAACCAAGACTTATCACCCCCCGTCTTACCGATAATTTTGTCATATCAAAATCTCTACGATCGAATGCGTAGGATTGAAAACCAATAAATCTATTGTATTTTTTGTAGAAAATATATTTAATAAATTTATTTTGTACTGTTTCAATTATATGCGAATGATAGGCTGTTCCAGGGTCCCATACCACAACAGCATATTCCAATTTTGATCTGATTAATGAGTTATACAGATACTTCATGGTGTCAATATTGGAAAAGGAGTGACAATTTCTTATAATATATCCTAACAACCTTAGTGCTGATGCAATTGTAGCTCTCACATGCTCATCAAAGTTAAAGCTCTGTGTATATATTACCCCTAAATCCTTCTTCCATGCAACGTTTTTCAGTTTATGGTTATTGATGTAATACTCAAAAACAATCGGTACTTTCTTTAATGTAAAAGTAATTTTTTCACATTTTTCTTCATTAAGGTGGAGTCTGTTCTCATCGCACCAAGTCATTAGTCTTCTTAGATCTGACTGTAGACATACAGAATCATTTTCATTACGTACACTTCGAAAAAGTTTTAGGTCGTCAGCAAACAGTAGGCATTCAGACTCCTTTATAATGGACGGCAAGTCATTAATAAACAACAAGAAAAGTAAAGCTCCCAGGTTACTTCCTTGCGGAACGCCACAGTTTATTTAAAATTTCTGCAACTCACTATTTTTGTAACTGACGTAGAAATGTCTATTCGTCAGATAAGATACAAAAAAATTTAATGTTTCTCTAGAAAAACCATACACAGCTAACTTATCCAAAAGTACATCGTGATTCACTTTATCGAACGCTTTGGAACAGTCGGTATATATAACGTCAACCTGACCTTTTCTATCCAATTCAGAAGTAACATATTCATTCAAAGTAATTAAGTTTGTTTCTACAGATCTATTGGGCACAAATCCATGCTGGTTAACATGTAACGTCTCCTTAACGTGATTAAATATTCTAATATATATAATGCTTTTTTATTTTTAAGACTTTTGCAAAACATGATATTATTGAAATTGGTCTGTAATTGGCAATGGCACTTACAGAACCAGACTTATGTATAGGTACAACCTTTGCCCACTTCCATTGTAAAGTGGAAATGGCTAGGTTAAAAATAATAGAGAGAGGCAATACAAAAAACTCTTTGCAACCTTTTATGATGTAAGGGGGTATATTATCTGATCATTGTGCCTTTTTTGGCTTTAATCTTCCTATTGCTTCCAATATTTCATTGTTCGAAATGGCATTAATTGTAAACATGTTCAACGAACTTTTCTGAAGGTATTCAACATGTTTATTAAGCATATAAGCAGAAACATTATCAAAAACAGAACTGAAATATTCACCAAATGCCATACTTATATTTTCTGCAGAAGAAAGTGTTACACAAATTTCTTTTTTTATTAGAAATGAAATTCCAGAAAGCATGTGGCTCATTCTTAATATTTTGCTCCACCCTGGCCGCGTAACTATTATATGCTATGCCAGTGTCATGCTTCATGGTAGCTCTTAACTCCTAAAATTTACCCATATGGTATGCAGAAACGTTTCTAAATTAGTGGTGAAAGTTTTTAAGTTTAATGCTTTTTATTATATCATGGTTAAACCAAACAGGATATTTCCTAGAACAAACCCTTCTCATTATGTTGGTTCATTATATTGTTGGGGGAGTAGAAAAAGCTGTGGAAACAGAATATAATGTTTAAAAAATTTGAAATTACTTTGATTAATGTTATGTTGACATAATTTTATGTGGTATTATTATTTTTCTTGTTAATACTTGTTAGATTTAATATAAAATCAGTTTAAATTAAGGAATCTGTTTGCTAAGATGGCAAATTTCTATTTCTAGCCTTTGTCAATGACATAACTAAGATTTTGGATTATGAAAAAATTAATTTAATTTTCTTACCAACATTTTCAATTTCTTATTTTATCTTGGGTTTATTGCTTATTGAAGCAGAGACAAGTTCGCACAAAAATTTTGTTCAGCTAAAACTAACTGCATAATGAGTCCTCATGAGATCTTGTGACATTAAAATCCTATACAAAATTTTCCTATATAAACAAAAAAATTATTGTATTAGATTATTGTATGCTTGTATATATAGTTATATATTATATAAAAGAGGAAGAATTAACCTTCAATTTGATATACAAGCCATTTCTTCATTCTCAAAAATAAGACCTCTACAATCTTGCAAGTTTTATCATATTTTTCGTGATTCTGCTAAATGATTATCCCATATTTCTTATAAAAGAGGAGTTTTCTTTTAAAAGAGTCCAATTTGGCCCACATTTTTAATTAATGCGATCTCCTCTTCATTAAATACGCTAAAAAAAATTGGTTTTTATTAAACTACGAGTTTAAGAAAAGAATTATAATTTATTAATTAATTAGTGATGTGCAAAATTATTTTTCGACAAATAAACCAATAATATCTATAATAATTAAAAATAAATTACAGAAAAAAACATTATTAAAAAATTTGTTGTAAATGTAATAAAAGTACAATTATTTAAAAAAGATTAAGTAAAAACCTACCAATGAAATCAGCTGCCAAAATTACAAAATAACACAGTTTAAAAAGTTAAAAAGTCGCATAGAAAAAATACAATGTATAAAATATATTTACACGATTTACATAGTCGTTTTAAAATTTCGTTATAACTCCATTAAAATTCTAAGGCACTTTTCTCTCTAATTTAAACGAATTAGATTTCATCTCGCGACAAAAATTGGAATGGCATCAAAGTGTTACGTAAATGCAATTAATTCCCATCAATACGTTACGTTATACTTTAACAATCAACTTTAAAAAATTTATTTTAAAAACTTTTTTAACGAATACTTGAGCAGAATAAATCTATAAAAATACTGCATAACTAACTCTTATTAACTTAATTTTATTTATTTTTTTGTTTTTTGGCAAAATTTTATTTCTCAGGAGACGTTTCAATACTGTTCTCATTAATTTGTTGCTTTTTCTTCGATTTACTTTGCGTCGCAGATCCAATAACTTCCATCCACCGATTGTAAGTGTATTCGGATTCGGCGCGGAAGAAATAAATGTGATTTTTGTATTGTAGTTTGAATACGAAATCTTTTCCGATCGCGTCCTCGGAAGTTGGGGCGCTAACGTTGTAACCTAAGAGTGGTAAAGAAGCTAATGGAGAATCGTCTGTGCTACATTTGTAGAAGAAGAGACAAAATGATGTGAAGACCACCCAAAGTTTTTGCCAACCATTACTGCTTTTGAACTTACGTAATAAATACCCTGATAATTGATTCTTAAAAGAAATTAATTAATGATTTAATTTTAATTAATAAAAAAATATTTACTTCAACAGCAAGTAGTTGATCTTTCATTGAAATGCTCGTATTTCTGTGCCAACAAACATGGACGGTTGTGTTACTTCTTTGTGCTGTTGGTTTCGTTTGAGTTGCGACATCTGTCCCACATTGGTCAACAATTTCATCTGATGAACCTTAAAAAACCACCATATAAATAAATTAATACAAAAATTGGACTTGATTGGTTTCTTACTACAACTTTTTAAGCTTAAATAAGTAATTTTGGTGTCAGTTTTATCTCGAGCTTGTTGAATAGCTGCTTGCAAATCTTTTTTCCATTTTTCTTTTTCTTCCGCGGAATTTGCAGCAACCGTCATTTGACGATTACCACCTAAAAAAACGAGTTAAAAAGGAGTTTAACTAATTATTTTAACTTACCATAAATAATAAGTCCATAATTAGAAAGTTCACCTTCCGGTTCTTCAATCATAACCCCGCGTAACGGCATATGACCATGAACTTTAAATTGAAGGGTAGCTTGGGATCGAGAAGTATAAAGAAGAATATCCGAAAACTAAAATTAAATATAATTATTTAAAAAAAAATATTTTGAATAAAAATTAATTACCAAAAAGAACATTCTCTGTTGATACCCCTTTTTAGAATGTTTCAACAAACACCCATGCCTCAAAAACTTCCTACCCGGTTGATACAAATTATCAAACCCAATTATATCCCGTTGTAACTCGCACAAAGTGGCTAAATTTTCTGAATGTTCCAACGTTTCCATAACGGGTTGGATTAAATCTTTAAGTGTATCGCTTGTTGTGAGGGTATCGGCTCGATCTGGGTGGTTTGGGCCGTAATGTTTAAGTAATCCTGGTAAATAATTATAATATGGTGATGTAAATGTAATTTGTAAATAAAAAAATACATACTTTGAAGTAATGCGTGATATTGAAGTAATCGATGTAAAGGTTTTAATACGAACGTTGTTAATGGAAGATAGCAAACTTTTTGGGTTTCAAAGTCGCGGTAAAGTTGTTCGAAACGGTTGTTTTGGCGGAAGGAGGCGTCCAATTTTTCTAAGACCAAGACGTGGCCGTCTAAATATTCTTCGTAAATCTGTTTAATTAAAAAAAAAATGTAATGATTTATTTACATATTTGATTATAATTTAATTTTACGAGATTAAATTCGATTTAGAATTAAAATGTTATTAATAATAATAGTGATAATAATAAGAATTGATGAAGATTTCAGCATCGAGTAAATAGCTACTAAACTAATCTAGGGACTAAAAAAATCTTCTTTGTTAATGTACAGGGTGGGCAAATTTTGGTGTTATTATAGGCTATCTCAGAAACTATAAGAGATATGAAAAAAGTAGGTGCCATATCCCGATCTCTCTTTTCGAGAAATATTCAATCCCGCAAAGACAAAACCTCTATCTTCTTTTGTTTTTAAGTTACAGCCAAAAAGTTATATTTTTTGAAATGGCAAAGATAGAGATTCTGTCTCTGCGAGATTGAATATTTCGCGAAAAAAGAGACCGGGATATGGCACCTACTTTTTTAGTATCTCTTATAGTTTCCTTATAGTTTCAAAATTTGCCCACCATGTACTGTGAGGAACATAATAAAATAAGAGCCGTACATTTTAGTAATTTTGCCTTGGATAACTGGGATTTTCCAGAAATTTACCAAGACATAATGAAAAACACCTAGAATTTTTTTATGATTTACTATTTCTTCGAACTTCTGCATAGCAACAAAAGATTAACCAATATATGGTCTCTACTTTTTTAACATCTGAGATATTTGAAATTTTGGAAGCATCATCAAATTTTATTAACTTGCTTGTTTCTTGCCTTTTGCAACAAAAATTTTTTGTTATACCGATATTATTTATTATTATATCAACATTGCTTATATTTTTGAAGCAAACTCAAATGATATATCAACAGTATCTTGTTTTTTGCGATGAAAATGGCTCCTAAAAGCGTTTAGGAGACATTTTAAACTTTTTAGAAGCTATATCCAGCCTTTTAGAAGCACTATCAAGTCTTCTGTACCTATTTCAAATCTTCCACAGGTAATATCAAGTCTTCCGGAAGCATATCAAGTCTTCTCGAATCAGTATCAAATCTTCTGAAAGTATTTCAAGTCTTGTAGTCTTATATAATGTCTTCTAGGAGCAGTATCAAGTCTTCCAGATGCAATATTAAGCATTCTAGAAGCGTTTTCAGTCGTCCAGAAGTATTTTGGAAGCATATCAAATCTTCTACAACCAATATCTGCTGTAGAAGAATAAAATCAAATATTCTGGAAGTCTTCTAGAAGCAGTTTCAACAACAGTGTCAAGTCTTCTAGAAACGTTTCAAGTCTTTTGGAAACAGTTTCAAGTCTTCCAGAGGCAGTATGGAGTCTTCTAGAAGCAATTCAGGTCTTGTAGACGCAATATCGAGTTCCCAGGGGCAGTATTAAGTCTTCTGGAAGCACTTCAAGTCCTTTGGAAGCAGTTTCAAGTCTTCCAGAGTTAGTATCAAATCTTCTAGAACCAATTCAAGTGTTCCAGACGCAATGTCAAGTCTTCTGGAAACATTTCAAATCTTCTGGAAATAATATCACATATTCTAGGCGCAGTATCAAGTCTTCAAAAGACATTTTTAAATCTTTGGGAAGCAATTTTAAGTTTTCCAGAGGCAGTATGGCGTCTTCTGGAAGCAATTCAGGTCTTCTGGGAGTAATATTATATCTTCTAGACGCAGTATCAAGTCTTCAAGAGACAATTTCAAGTCTTTTGGAAGCAGGTTCAAGTCTTTCAGAGGCAGTATGGAGTCTCCTGGAAGCAATTCAGGTCTTGTAGAAGCAGTAACGAGTTCCCAGGGGCAGTATTAAGTCTTCTGGAAGCACTTCAAGTCCTTTGGAAGCAGTTTCAAGTCTTCCAGAGTTAGCATCAAATCTTCTAGAACCAATTCAAGTGTTCCAGACGCAATGTCAAGTCTTCTGGAAACATTTTAAGTATTCTGGAAATAATATCACATCTTCTAGATGCAGTATCAAGTCTTCAAAAGACATATTTAAATCTTTGGGAAGCAATTTTAAGTTTTCCAGAGGCAGTATGGCGTCTTCTGGAAGCAATTCAGGTCTTCTGGAAGTAATATCACATCTTCTAGACGCAATATCAAGTCTTCAAGAGACAATTTAAAGTCTTTTGGAAGCAATTTCAAGTCTTGTAGACGCAATATCGAGTTTCCAGGGGCAGTATTAAGTCTTCTGGAAGCATTTCAAGTCCTTTGGAAGCAGTTTCAAGTCTTCCAGAGTTAGTATCAAATCTTCTAGGACCAATTCAAGTGTTCCAGACGCAATGTCAAGTCTTCTGGAAACATTTCAAGTCTTTTGAAAATAATATCACATCTTCTAGGCGCAGTATCAAGTCTTTAAAAGACATTTTTAAGTCTTTAGGAAGCAATTTTAAGTTTTCCAGAGGCAGTATGGCGTCTTCTGCAAGCAATTCAGGTCTTCTGGGAGTAATATCACATCTTCTAGACGCAGTATCAAGTCTTCAAGAGATAATTTCAAGTTTTTTGGAAGCAGCTTCAAGTCTTCCAGAGGAAGTACGGAATCTTCTGTAAGCAGCTCAAGTCTTATAGACTTGTATATAAAATCTTAAAGAGACAATTTTTTTGGAAGCAGTTTCAAGTCTTCCAGGGAAGTATGGAATCTTCTGGAAGCAGTTCAAGTTTTTAATCTCATATAAAGTCTTCTAAGAGCAGTATCAAGTTTTCCAGAAGTAGTTAAAGTCTTCCAGATGCAATATTAAGCATTCTGGAAGCATTTCAAGTCTTATAGAAGTAGTTCATGTCTTCCAGGGGCAAAGTTAAGTTTTCATATTGTAATGTGGGATTGTTTCCATTAAAAAAAACGAAATTTGTCATATCTCAAAATCGAAAAATAGAAAAAATCATCCAGAAGTAGTTGAAGCTTTCTGGAAGTATTTCAAATCTTCTACAACCAATATCAAATATTCTGGCAATCTTCTAGAATGAGTATCGATTCTTTCAAGGGCAGTGTCAAGTCTTCTGGAAGTGTTTCAAGTCTTTTGAAAGCAATCTTCCACCAGAGGCATTATGGAGTCTTTAGGAAGCAATTCAGGTCTTTTAGAAATAATATTACATCTTCTAGACGCAGTATCAAGTCTTCAAGAGACAACTTCAAGTCTTTTGAGGCAGTTTTAAGTCTTGCAGAGGCAGTATGTTATTTTATGAAAGTATTTCAAGTTTTGTGGAAATATTTTAAATGTTCTAGAAGCAACATAAAATCATCCAGGAGCAGTATGAAGTCTTTTGGAAGTAGCTCAAGTCTTTCAGAGATAATATCAAGTTTTTTGAAAGCATTTCAAATCTTCTACAACCAAAAATATTACCAAATATTATGGAAGTCTTCTAGAAGAAGCATAAAGTCTTCCAGGAGCAGTATCAAGCCCTCTGGAACCATTTCAAGTCTTTTGGAAGCAGTTTTAAGTCTTCCAGAGATAGCATCAAGTCTTCCAAGGACAGTATCAAGTCTTCTGGAAGCAATTCAAGTCTTCCAGGGATAGTATCGAGTCTTCCAGGGATAGTATCAAGTCTTCTAGAAGCATTTCAAGTCTTTTGGAAGCAGGTTTCATGTCTTCCAAAGGAGTATGGAGTTATCTGCAATTCAGGTCTTTTAGAAACATTATTACATCTTCTAGACGCAGTATCAAGTCTAAAAGAGACAATTTCAAGTCTTTTGAAGCAGTTTTAAGTCTTCCAGAGGCAGTATGTTGTCTTCTGAAAGTATTTCAAGTTTTGTGAAAATCTTTTAAATCTTCTAGAAGCAATATAAAGTCTTCCATGACAGTATCAAGTTTTCTGGATGTAGTTCAAATCTTCCAGAGGCAATATCAAGTTTTTCGACAGCATTTCAAATCTTCTATAACCAATATCAAATATTCTAGAAGCCTTCTAGAAGCAATATAGAGCCTTCGAGGGGCAGTATCAAATTTTCTGTAAGCACTTTAAGCCTTTTGGAAGCAGTTTCAAGTCTTCCAGAGATAGTATGAAGTCTTCTAAAAACATTTCAAGTCTTCTGAAAGTAATATCACATCTTTTAGACGCAGTATCAAGTCGTCAGGAGGCAATTTAAATCATTAGGATGCAGTTTGGAATCTTCCAAAGGCAGTATGGGTTTTTCTGAACGCCATCCAAGTCTTCTGGAAGTAATTATCATATTTTCTAAATGCAGTATCAAATCTTCAAGAGACCATTTCAAGTCTCTTGGAAGCAGTTTCAAATCTTCCAGAGGCAGTATGAAGTCTTCTGATCACGACTCAGATCAGAAGAACAACAGATCACGCAAATCAAGCATTTTAAAAACATTTCAGGTTTTCTGGAAGCAGTATCAAGTTTCCTAGAAGCATTCAAAACACGTGCTATAAAAAAATATTCGCAACAGATGCTAGGACTTAATTGGGAAGAAAAAGTACATCGAAACTAAAAAAATAATTGAAAATGATGACATCTTCAATTACTGCACTTAGAGTATCCACGAATTCTGCGCCTATCAATTAAAACAAGGGCCATTTGCATTAAGCGATATTGCGGATTACTAAAACAATTCTTTTTATTTCAGAAAACAAATCAATTCATGATATTTGTAATAAAAACAATAAAATCGATGCATAATAATTAATAAATTAAATAGATTTAAAATCCTATAATTTTTATTATAAAAAATCGTTAATTTTTGTTTGCTTTAATTTTGGATGTTGATTAATTAAATAAGCATCCTCTCTTAATTTCCTTAAAATTGAAAGATCTTGAGAAGATACATCGTTTTCTTCGACCCATTGTATGTATACAAACACCAAAACATCATTTTGCAGTAATCAACATATCATTTTTTGCTGTTTACACATTTCAATTTCATTGGCTTGGTTTTTGCCAAAATAAATTTTTGCTTTACAGTGATCAATAACATCAAGTTTTCAGCTTCCCATGCTTCATTATCTTCGAAGTTGTTTAAAATTTTCCAACAATTTTAAATTATTGGAGATGTTATTTCTTTTCATGAGCAGTTTTAATTTGCGATCTCCTTCAGCAATTTTTCACCCTTTCGCCAATTTTTCTAGAATTGCATGCTTTTTTTCTAATGATAACGTATTATGCTTTCTTTTTCCCATGATTACGGTGGGAGAATGAACAAGATTTAACATGCACAAAAAGTTATAGAATAATAATTCGGATTACAAATTACTCAAATACGAATTATTGAGTATCGATTTCAGTTTTGGACGATGGGATACTTCGGAATACCGCATATATGGATTATCGAGACAGTCGTAGGTATGAATCAACACTTTTGCAACTAATTAAGAATAAAGATAATATAGAAATAATCAAACTTACCGGAATTAAAGGTGGAAGATGTGTCAACAAAACATCAGCTATACAACAAGACGAAGCTTTAGGACCACCGCGCCCATCCCAATTAAGTAAACGCTGTTCTAAATCACCAAGCAATAATCCATGAGCTTGAGCAAGAGGTGATATTAAACTGAGTAAAATATTGCATTCTTCGATTTCTTCTTTGCTCACTTCATCTTTAAACCACTACACACAAAACAAATTAATTAAAATCGCAAATTATTAAAAATCAACAAAACTTACGATATCAATAACCTCCAAATCTTTTTTGTACGTAATTTCGGTCATTAAAATTTCTTTCGCGATATAATAAGTTTTATCAACCAACATTTTCGGTTTTCGTTTTCCTTCGCCTTCAATATCGGCGATAATCGTCGTCGTGTTCGGTGATAAATTCGCATTGATACTGTTCAAGTATTCTTCGTTAACCTGATTTTTAATAGGACTAAGATTTTGATCGGTCGTAAAGCTCCCGTGCGTCGAATTCATCGTGTCGTTTATTTTCCCGTTGATCACTTTCGGAGTGGAAGTCGTATAAAAAGAATTGTTGTTTTCCGATATAACGGTGTTATTCATCGTTTTGGTTTTCTTCTCATCTGAAAAATGGATTATAAGATTTTTATAATGATTTATTTGATAGATTTAGGTAGAAATAAGAGATAAATGCATTCGTTTTATAAAAGTTACAAAATTAATAAAATAAATACATAACGGGAATAATAAAATACAACGAATAATAAGGAAATTACAGATAACGTTGCGTGCAAACTGAATTGAAATGTTTGGGAGCTCTAAAGGTTTCATTCCGAACACGACAAAATTAAAGGGTAACGTTGAAAAAGCTCACCTTTAGCATCCGTATTTTTTTTATTTAATACAAGTTAAGGATTTTTTTTATTATTGGTTATATTACTGGCAGAATGTAGAGTCTAAGTAGAATTTATGTCCCAAAATTACAAAAAGGTTTATGTCAAATCATGTCATTTTGACAAGTACTGTAAAAGTTCGATTAAAAAAAATTCGAATTTTAATAGTTATTCAGAGCTGAACCGATTTTCGATCTATATCCTCCAATGGAATACCACGAAATGACTTAAAATGATTCCAAAATGATAAAATGATTTGATATTGCCTCTGGAAGACTTGATATTGCTTTTGAAGGACTTAAAATACTTCTAAAAGACTTGAAATGCTTTCAGAAGACTTGATGCTGCTTCCTGAAGACTTGATACTGCTTGTAGAAGTCTTGATATAGCTTCCAAAATATTTGAAACGCTTTCAGAAGACTTTGTACTACTTCCAGAGGAGTTGGTATTGCCTCTGGAAGACTTAATATGCTTCCAGAAAATTGGATTCTGCTACTAGAAGTCTTGATATAGCCCAAGGACTTGAAATACTTTCAGAAGATTTGATGCTGCTTCCAGAAGACTTGAAACGCTCTCAGAAGACTTGGTGCTGCTTCCTCTGATATTGCCGCTGAAAAACTTGAAATGCTTCCAGAAAACTAGATATGCTTCTATGCTGCTAGAAGTCTTGGTATAGCTTCCAGAAGACTTTGTACTACTTCCAGAAGACTTGAATTTGCCTCTGGAATACTTGATGTTAATAGAAGACCTGATACTGTTTCCAGAAGACTTGATATTGCTCCTACAAATAAATTGGCAAAAATCCTACAAATCCAAGAAACTCTACAGAACTATTAAAGTAGCTTTCAAAATCGAATTAGAACCCAACTGCAAGCTGATCTCATTCAACAAAACGAATTTATATTCCAACGTCCCAACAAAACCTACAATCGACATCATAAAGGAGCAACTACATCGGAATAACGAAGAAGAACTAAACAACATCGAAATTGACAACTTCTTGACCATCCTGGACCTCACCTGCAGACAAAATTTTTTCCCCTTTAATGGCCACTTCTACAGAATGAACGATGGACTGCTGTTAGGATCACCTCAATTTGAAGATGAACTCTTCTCCCAAAAATACAAACTTTTCACACAACACATAACATTGTGCATACTGCTACTCCAAGACTAAATGGTGAAGAGAAAATACAAAAAACTGCTTCAGAATTGTAAATGCTGCTTCTGGAAGATTAATTACTACTTCTAGAAGGATAAATTTTAGTGGCAGAAAACTTGTTGCCATTACCAAGGCTAAATGCTGCTTCTAGAAGACCAAATATTGCCACCAAATACCTAAACACTGTTTCTAGAAGGCTTGATATTGCTGTCAGAAGACTTGCCATCATCACCAGAACTAAATGCTGCTACTTCAAGAATAAATAATGAAAAAAAATATTAAAAACTGCTTCAGAATTGTAAATGCTGCTTCTGGAAGATTAATTACTACTTCTATAAGGATAAATTTTACTACCAGAAAACTTGTTGCCATTACCAAAGCTAAATACTGCTTCTAGAAGACCAAATATTGCTGCAAAATACCTAAACACTATTTCTAGAAGGTTAGATATTGCTGCCAGAAGACTTGCCATCATCACTAGAACTAAATACTGCTACTCCAAGACTAAATAGTGAAGAGAAAATACTAAAAACGGATGTGATTATACAAAAAAACTCTTATAGCTGTATTTAGCACAAACAGGCTAACTTCCGTTTCGTTTTCAACCGCATATATGACGTCTCACTCAATACAGATGGAGATAAGCTGAAGACGGAGATCAAAAATATAGTCAAAATCGGTCTTAACAACGGTTTCAATTTGGAAGAAATGCAGAACATCTACAAAGAAGTAGACTTGAAATGAAAGTCTAAAAAAAATACTTGCTTTTAGAAGACTTTTGTGCTATTTCCAGAATTCTTGATACTGCTTCCAGAAAATTGGAAATGCTTCCAAAAGACTCCATGCTGTCCATGGAAGGATTGATGCTGCTTACAAAAGACTTGAAATATTTCCAGAAGACTTGAAATACTTCTTGAACACTTGATATAGCCTCTGGAAGGCACGATACTGCATCTAGAAAACTTGAAATACTTCCAAAAACTTGGAATTGCCTCTGAAACACTGTAAATGCTTCCAAAAATCTTGAAAACCTTACAAAAGACTTGAAATGTTACCAGAACACTTGGTGCTGTTTCTAGAAGACTTGATATAATCTCTGAAAGACTTGATACTTCTTCTAGAAGTCTTGATATAGCTTCCAGGAGACTTGAAATACTTTCTGACGATTTGAAATGCTTTCAGAAGACTTTTGTAGTACTTCCAGAATACTTGATACTGCTTCCAGAAAATTGGAAATGCTTCCAAAAGGCTCCATGCTGCCCATGGAAGGATTGATACTGCTTACAAAAGGCTTGAAATACTTACAGAATACTTGAGATACTTCCAAAAACTTGGAATTGCCTCTGAAATACTGTAAATGCTTCCAAAAATCTTGAAAACCTTACAAAAGACTTGAAATGCTACCAGAACACTTGGTGCTGTTTCTAGAAGACTTGATATAATCTCTGAAAGACTTGATACTTCTTCTAGAAGTCTTGATATAGCTTCCAAGAGACTTGAAATACTTTCTGACGATTTGAAATGCTTTCAGAAGACTTTTGTAGTACTTCCAGAATACTTGATACTGCTTCCAGAAAATTGGAAATGCTTCCAAAAGGCTCCATACTGCCCATGGAAGGATTGATACTGCTTACAAAAAGCTTGGAATACTTACAGAAGACTTGAAATACTTCTTGAACACTTGATATAGCCTCTGGAAGGCACGATACTGCATCTAGAAGACTTGAAATACTTCAAAAACTTGATACTGTTTCCAGAAGACTTGATATAATCTCTGAAAGACTTGATACTGCTTCTAGAAGTCTTGATATAGCTTCCAGAAGACTAGAAATATTTTCTAAAGATTTGAAATGCTTTTAGAAGACTTTGTGCTACTTATAAAATACTTGATACTGCTTCCAGAAGACTTGATACTACTTCTAAGAGATTTGAAATGCTTCCAAAAGACTTCAACGCTGTCCATGAAGCCTTGATACTGCATCTAGAAAACTTGAAATGCTTCCAAACGACTTATTACTGCTTCCAAAAGACTTGACGCTGCTTTTAAATGATTTGAAATGATTCCAGAAGACTTGAAATGCTTTCAAAAAATGTGATACTACTCACATCTAATCCAGAAGATTTGATATTGCCTCTGGAGGACTTGAAATGTTTCCAGAAGACTTGATAATGCATCTAGAAGTCTTGATATAGCTTCCAAAAGACTTGAAATGGATTCAAAAGACTTGATATTGCCTCTGAAAAACATCCTGTCTTAAAATACTTTCCGAAGATTTGGAATGCTTTAATTTTGTGCTACTTCCACAAAAACTTGATACTGAATACTTGAAATGCTTCCAAAAAATTTACACTGCTTTTAAATGATTTGAAATTGTATTTACATGAATTTAAATATTATTAATCAAAAAATAAAATAAAATATTAAATAAATAAGACCTTTGCAAAACACTTACATGTCATTACAAATTTAAATTTTCTTAAGTTGGCAGTATTGATTACTTGAGAAATGGGGTTGAAGATTGATTTTTATGTCAGCCCCCAATTTAGGACTTTGGAATGTACAGTAATTTTGCTGATAAAATATACTTGAAGATGATGAGTTCTTCAAAAATTTGGAAGAGGATGTCATTGACGTGGTGGAATTCCACCAGAGAAGGTAGATAACAGTATCAGATTGCGAGGACCTAGTTGAAGATGTACTTACAGGATAATGTAGCAAAAATCTTTAGCTTAAACTGAGTGATTGTCAGTTGGAGAGTTCTGCAAAAAACTAAACTTAAAGAACTTAAGGACAAGTTCAATTTTTACTATTAAAACGAATGAAGGACTTGGCAGCTGGAAAAAGAGTTTCAAAGCTGAAATGCTTGAAAATGTAAAAGAAGTGGCAAAACTATGCTTGGTCTTCACGAATATGACGAGTCTGATGCTGAGGACTGATTGAATATTGACAAAAATGATCTGGGCTATAAAATCCTCAGTGACAATGACATTATTTCTTAACTAAAAGCATCTGAAGATCAAAACAGTAATCAGATGATAATTGCCATAGCATTATTCATTCGCACTCCGAAGCGTTCATTACGTTGAAGATAGCAATGTCTAGATTTGAAGCAAAATCGGAATGCAATGAAGTTCAACTTTTTCTATTAAAACGAATAAGGACTTGGCAGCTAGAAAAAGAGTTTCAAAGCTGATGTGCTTCAAAATATAAAAGAAGTGGCAAAACTATGCTTGGTCTTCACGAATATGACGAGTCTGATGCTGAGGAATGATTGGATATTGACAAAAATGATCTGGGCTATAAAATCCTCAGTGATAATGACATTATTTCTTCATTTAAAGTATCTGAAGATCAAAATAATAATCAGATAATAATTGTCATAACATTATTCATTCGCACTCCGAAGCGTTCATTACGTTGAAGATAGCAATGTTTTGGTTTGAAGCAAAATCGGAATGCAACGAAGTTCGACTTTTACTATTAAAACGAATAAGGACTTGGCAGCTAGAAAAAGAGTTTCAAAGCTGAAATGCTTCAAAATGTAAAAGAAATGGCAAAATTATGCTTGGTCTTCACGAATATGACGAGTCTGATGCTGAGGAATGATTGGATATTGACAAAAATGGTCTGAGCTATGAAATCCTCAGTGACAATGATATCATTTCTTCACTAAAAGCATCTGAAGATCAAAACAGTAATTAGATGATAATTGTCATAACATTATTCATTCGCACTCTGAAGCGTTCATTGCGTTGAACATAGCAATGTTTTGGTTTGAAGCAAAATCGGAATGCAATGAAGTTCAACTTTTAATATTAAAACGAATGAAGGACTTGGCAGCAAGAAAAAGAGTTTCAAAGCTGAAGTGCTTCAAAATGTAAAAGAAGTGGCAAAACTATGCTTGATTTTCACGAATATGACGAGTCTGATGTTGAGGAATGATTGGATATTGACAAAAATGATTTGGGCTATGAAATCCTCAGTGACAATGACATTATTTCTTCACTTAAAGCATCTGAAGATTAAAATATTAGTGAAAAGTGAAGAAGATCCTGCAGATAAGAATTGTCATAACTTGATAATTGATTTAACCTTAATCCTGTGACAAAAAGACTTTAACCATATAATCAATTTGACATAACTATTAATTTTATAGACTATCACATCAAAAATCTACATTCTGCCAGTAAACCAAATACAAGTCTCGGTAACTAATACAATAAGGCAAAAATTTTCCAGTTTATTTCCAACAAAATTGATTGTTACATTTACACTTACGCTTTCTCGTTCGGAAAGTATACTATGAAGAAGAAAACCCTGGGGAAAATATAAAATATCCATTTCTTTTTTTTTTTCATTTTGATTCCAACTATCGAGACAACGAAAATCAATTTGCATTGATAGGCCCTTATTACTGCGCGTTCGTTGAATAATCAAAAATTCAACCCTAAAATTTTGAAGCCACAATTAAAACGAATCTACGTCATATAGGCCCTTTTGCAACAAAAATAAACCAAAAAATGTTCTAAAACAAGCAACAAATTTGTCCTAATCGACAAATACACGTAAAATATTTTTTTCCATAAAAATAGAGAATTCGCAACTACGAATTTGTTACAGAAATTGTACTTGAGTTGTCTCGCTTTCATTCATTAATTTAAATATTTATTGTAGATTATCCTGTGATCGTCCCTTAGTATTTGGCACATACGAAAACTGTTAATATCTTACACGCAACGTGAGAACAAGTCGATGAGCATTTTCGCTTATTATGTATATTAAAATGTAATTTTTTTAATGTTATATAGAAATGACACGAAACTATATTTCTAATAATGGAAATAAATTAATTTCGTTTAGGAGGTACGCTAGAATTACGAAATAACAAGTATACTATTTTTTTTTCTTTAATAGTTCTATGAATATAATGAAATTGCGACAAGATAAATTTTTTTGAGATGATGACTTGAATTTCGTGATTTTTTTTAAATTTCTTGGTATTTTTTTAAATAAAATATTTTCAAAATATACAATTTAAAGGAATATAAAAACTCAATAACTGAATTAATAAAAGATCTGATCTAAAATACCCAATATAAGGCACTTTATAATTGATGTCCTTACTTTCATTACTTCTTTGCTAACTTTTTTTAATAAATTTATAACTTTTTAATAATTTAAATGTTACGAAGTAATTTAGAAAATGCCAAGAAATTTCTTACTCCTTCCAAATTAAAATTTTCATCATCCCTAAAAATTTATCGTCGCTTCGCCACTTATTAACTAGAATCTAGGTAAAAGGTTTCAATACAAATACGCACGATATTTAATAATACCACTGTACTGAGTTTGATTTTTAGATTTTTTTTAGTTCGTTGCGTCTTTAATAAACACGCCAATTATTTTTTTAGTTAAACAACGAAAATCGCGGATTACAATTTATTTACAGGATTTTTTTTATTTCAGTCTTCGTTTGGCTTGAGTAGTAGTTTTAGTTTCCGTCAATTTCTTTTACGGATTTCGGAGTCACGCAATTGTCGATGTAAAAAAATATTCAAAAAATTACAAAAGCATAAAAAAATTTCCCAATTATGTTTTGTGCATTTAAGCCTAGAATTTGATTTATTAAAAATTGTGGCAGTTTGTAGCAGAAATAAACAACAAAAACTTTATTTCTTTTTTAGATATTAATAAGATTTAGATCAATGATTTTTTTAATATTAAAATGAGTCATCTTCAATCACGTGACAACCAAAAAGCCGATTTTTTGAAGACAATCAAGACATAGCTGATGCATAACAATTAATTGTAAAGAAAACTTGATATATTTACATAATCAATAACGGGGATTCACGACAGCTGATAATAGCAAAGAACAATCGCAAAACATGATTATTTTAAGATGTGATTTTAATTGAATTTTGTATGTATTAGGTTTATAACTGAGGTGCATTTATTTTGATTTTTGCCATAAGATAACGATGTGAAGAATGCGTTGCAGTGCTGTTCTAAGATATTTGGCGCCTCAATACTTAATACTACAATACTCAATGCCAGATCTAGAATTAGAATCATCAGGGTTTAACCGTCTTGATGTGCGGCTAAACCCGAATGTTTCTAGTTGTAGATATAGAATTAGATTTATAAGTTTCGAAAAATCTACGCAAAATCTCGAAAATTTCGAAGAACTAACGCAAGATCTTGGTGATTTGTAGCGCAAAATGAAGAAAATCGACGTTTTTAATAAGAAAATTGTTGATGGCATCGAAAATAGGCAAATATCTGATGATCCTGATGATGAAATTGGTAGATTAACACCGAATGTTACTCAATTGGAGCCGAATGATAATCAATTATCGTCGAATGTTGCTAAATTGGAGCCGAATGTCACTTATATATCGTGGAATTTCATTCAATTTACGCTGAATAACATTAAAATATCACTGAATGTCCCTCAAATGGCCCCCAATGATACTCAACTATCGCGGAATTTCATTCAATTGATACCGAATAATAATCCGAGTTTTACACTCTCCAGAAGAAGTCAACATCTCAAAAAAGTAAATATGTTGTAGATGGCATCGAAAATAGGCAAATATCTGATGATCTTGATGATGAAATTGATATATTAACGCCGAATGTTACTGAATTGGCGCCGAATGATAATCAATTATCGTCGAATGTTGCTAAATTGGTGCTGAATGTCACTCAAATATCGTGGAATTTCATTCAATTGGCGCCAAATAACACTAAAATATCACCGAATTTCACTCAAATGGCGCCGAATGACACTCAACTATCGCGGAATTTCATTCAATTGACCCGAATAATAATCCGAATTTTACATTCTCCAGAAGAAGTCGACATTTCGAAAAAGTAAATATGCTCTTGATGGCATCGAAAATAGGCAAATATCTGATGATCTTGATGATGATATCGGTAAATTAACAGCGAATGTTACTCAAATGGAGCCGAATAAAATCAGTTATCGTCGAATGTTGCTAAATTGGAGCCGAATGTCACTCAAATATCGTAGAATTTCATTCAATTGACGCCGAATAACACTAAAATATCACCGAATGTCACGCAAATCGCGCCGAATGAACCTCAACTATCGCGAAATTTCATTCAATTAACACCGAATAATAATCCGAATATTACACTCTCCAGAAGAAGTCAACATTTCAAAAAATTAAATATGTTATTGATGGCATCGAAAATAGGCAAATATCTGATGATCCTGATGATGAAATTTGTAGATTAACTCCGAATGTCACTCAATTGGCACCTAATGATAATCAATTTATCGTCGAATGTCGCTAAATTGGAGCCGAATGTCACTCAAATGTTACTCAATTATTTAATTGAATGTTACTATTAGCGCCGAATGATAATCAATAATCATCGAATGTCGCTAAATTGGAACCGAATGTCACTCAAATATCGTGGAATTGCATTCAATTGGCGCCGAATAACACTAAATTATCACCGAATGTCCCTCAAATGGGGTCGAATAACACTCAACTATCGCGGAATTTCATTCAATTAACACCGAATAATAATCCGAATTTTACACTCTCCAGAAGAAGTCAAGATTCCAAAAAAGTAAATATGTTGTTGATGGCATCGAAAATAGGAAAATTATCTGATGATTCTGATGATGAAATTGGTAGATTAACGCCGAATGTTACTCAATTGGAGCCGAATGAAACCAGTTATCGTCGAATGTTGCTAAATTGGAGCCGAATGTCACTCAAATATCGTGGAATTTCATTTAATTGGCGTTGAATAACACTAAAATATCATCGAATGTCCCTCAAATGCCGCCGAATGACACTTAACTATCACGGAATTTCATTCAATTGACACCGAATAATAATCCGAGTTTTACACTCTCCAGAAGAAGTCAACATCTCAAAAAAGTAAATATGTTGTAAATGGCATCGAAAATAGGCAAATATCTAATGATCCTGATGATGAAATTGGTAGATTAACACCGAATGTTACTCAATTGGAGCCGAATGATAATCAATTATCGTCGAATGTTGCTAAATTGGAGCCGAATGTCACTCAAATATCGTGGAATTTCGTTCAATTTACGCTGAATAACACTAAAATATCATCGAATGTCCCTCAAATGGCGCCAAATGACACTCAACTATCGCAGAATTTTATTCAATTGACACCGAATAATAATCCGAATTTTACACTCTCCAGAAGAAGTCGACATTTCGACAAAGTAAATATGTTGTTGATGGCATCGAAAATAGGCAAATAGCTGATGATTCTGATGATGAAATTGGTAGATTAACGCCGAATATTACTCAATTGGTGCCGAATGATAATCAATTATCGTCGAATGTCGCTAAATTTTAGCCGAATGTCACTCAAATATCGTGAAATTTCATTCAATTGGCGCCGAATAACACTAAATTATCACCGAATGTCCCTCAAATGGGGTCGAATAACACTCAACTATCGCGGAATTTCATTCAATTAACACCGAATAATAATCCGAATTTTACACTCTCCAGAAGAAGTCAAGATTCCAAAAAAGTAAATATGTTGTTGATGGCATCGAAAATAGGAAAATTATCTGATGATTCTGATGATGAAATTGGTAGATTAACGCCGAATGTTACTCAATTGGAGCCGAATGAAACCAGTTATCGTCGAATGTTGCTAAATTGGAGCCGAATGTCACTCAAATATCGTGGAATTTCATTTAATTGGCGTTGAATAACACTAAAATATCATCGAATGTCCCTCAAATGCCGCCGAATGACACTTAACTATCACGGAATTTCATTCAATTGACACCGAATAATAATCCGAGTTTTACACTCTCCAGAAGAAGTCAACATCTCAAAAAAGTAAATATGTTGTAAATGGCATCGAAAATAGGCAAATATCTAATGATCCTGATGATGAAATTGGTAGATTAACACCGAATGTTACTCAATTGGAGCCGAATGATAATCAATTATCGTCGAATGTTGCTAAATTGGAGCCGAATGTCACTCAAATATCGTGGAATTTCGTTCAATTTACGCTGAATAACACTAAAATATCATCGAATGTCCCTCAAATGGCGCCAAATGACACTCAACTATCGCAGAATTTTATTCAATTGACACCGAATAATAATCCGAATTTTACACTCTCCAGAAGAAGTCGACATTTCGACAAAGTAAATATGTTGTTGATGGCATCGAAAATAGGCAAATAGCTGATGATTCTGATGATGAAATTGGTAGATTAACGCCGAATATTACTCAATTGGTGCCGAATGATAATCAATTATCGTCGAATGTCGCTAAATTTTAGCCGAATGTCACTCAAATATCGTGAAATTTCATTCAATTGGCGCCGAATAACACTAAAATATCACCGAATGTCCCTCAAATAGTGCCGAATGACACTCAACTATCGCGAAATTTCATTCAATTGACACCGAATAATAATCCAAATTTTACACTCTCAAGAAGAAGTCAATACTTCAAAAAGGTAAATATGTTGTTGATGGCATCGAAAACAGGCAAATATCTGATGATCCTGATGATGAAATTGGTAGATTAGCACCGAATGTTACTCAATTGGTGCCGAAAGATAATCAATCATCTTTTTTTGGAATGTCGCTAAATTAGAGCCGAATATCACTCAAATATCGTTGAATTTCATTCAATTCACGCCGAACAACACTAAAATATTACTGAATGTCCCTCAAATGGCGCCGAATGACACTCAACTATCGCGGAATTACCCGCGACCCAACACAATATTATTGAACCAGAGCCGTCCTAAGATATTCGGCACCTCAAGACTGAGTTGGACGAATGAAATAAGTGCGTCCCTTTTCATTCAAATTCAATGCCAAAAAGAAAGTTTATTCAGAACGGCGCTGATACATTGTCTTATTTAAGCACTTAACAGCGCCTTCAACTTTTCATTACGCCATCTCTGACAAAAATCAAAATCAACATAGGACTATTTTAAAAACAATCTGCCACAAAAATCTCATACAGATTTGTTATGTTAAAATTAATTTGTTTACACACAAACAAATTTCCTTTATCAACTACAAAATAAAAATTATGAGCATTTTTATTTTAGATTTGAAATAAGTCCATATGAGAAAGACTTTGTTTGGCAAACCACTTTTAAAACATTCTATTATCCGTGCCAAAAGTCAAGGCCCCTCACTTTAGAGATCGATATCTTCGAAATCGCTTGATGAAAAAAATTGCGGTAAAGTTTATTATAACCAATGAAGATTTCTGGGTATCATAGGTTAATTTGGAAATTTTCTTCCAATTTTTCTTCTATTGCAAATTAATTTTAAAAATGTATCCGATTTTTGAGAGTGGCGTCAACTTTGTTTACTTTGCGATTTTTTTCTCAAAAGCTATTTGACAAAAAACTTTCAAATTTGAACGTATTACGCAACACATTGGGTTACCATCACTTCAAATTTGGAAATTTTTCGTTAAACAGTTTTTGAAAAAAAGTAGACAAAGTTGTCGCCACTCCCAAAAATCGGTTTCTTTTTTTAATTAACTCGCGATAAAAAAAAAACCGTAGATCCAAACATTTCCATTAACATAATCAAACTATGATACACAGAAATGTTCACTGATTACAATAAACTTTTTCGCAATTTCTTTCATCGAACGACTTCGAAGATATCGATCTCTAAAGTGAGGGACCTTGATTTTTGGCACGGATAATACATTACATTCATAAGTCTATTTTATATAAAATTTTCATAAAAATTATTAGACTTCAGAAAAAATGAAGCAAAAAAAATTATAGAATTTCTTTTAAATGACAACCAAAAATAAATCACACACATTGACTAAAACCCATTTCCCTTTCCATCAATTACAAAGAAAGGGTTTTCCTTAAAATCAGATATCATTCGCTTTCTCAGCCTCAAAATCATCTTCTATAAGAGGTGGGGGGATCGAAGTAACATCAAACCCTTCAACAATTTCGCACCGATCATCTTCATCTCGCTCCATTCGAAAAATATCCGATCCCGACTGAGAATCGCCATCGGGAAAATATCCTTCTTCAATATATCCGGCTGGAGACGTTTCAGAAATATCGTATTGAAACACCATTTCCTCAACGCTCCGATTAGCTAAATATTGATTATAATCTTCTTGTTCAACATAAAAATATTCTTCTTTGGGGTGTTCTTTTTCGTTTTTGTACCGTTTTTGAGGGGTTTGTCTTCTTCTTCGATAACCTCTACGCGTTTCCGATTTACTTTTTGGCGATTCCATCGAGCTGGTCGAATCGTTTTCGCTCGGCGGACTTTTTCCGTGCAACAAACTTTTTTTGTGTACTCGCGTTAACGGAACGGTGGCGGTTTTGCTTACGCTCGCCGTTGAAGCTAAAGGAGTCGATTCAGAACTTAAACTACTCGAGTAATAAGGCGAACATTTCGATAATTTTAGCGGTACTTTAACCGGTCGTTCCGTGCTTTTAGTTTTTTGCAAATACTTTTGTTTCTCTTTATCGTATTTTTGAACATGCACGGTTCTTTGTTCCATGGAGCTACTTTCGGTTGATTTTTCGCTTTCCGATAAAATTTGAGAGGGGATCACCATCGGTCGTTCAGTTGATTTTGTAAATGATTTTTCGCGGGTTATTCCTCTTATAACGGCGTCTTCTGATGGGATGTTTTGAGGGCTTTTTACGTCGGTTATGTTACTTAATTCAACGTCATCGACGCTTGATCCTAACCGGATTTGTCGTTGTTCTTGAATGGGGGGTGGGGGGTTAAAGAAAGCTTGATTAACTAAAGTTTTTGACTCAGAACTGGACCAATCGGAAATTGTTGGCATCATTTCTGTTAATGTTGAAGAATCTCCAGTAGATGAAGATAATTTTTGGAATTGTAAGCTTTGAGCTTTCATTGTGTTACTGTTACTACTCGACCACTCCGAAATCGATTGGGCTATATCCGTTAAAGAATTATCGTCGCTTTTTAAACCTGAGCTTTTCGTGTTACTATTACTTGTTGATAAATTTTGAAACTTCACTGTGTTAGTGCTGTTTGACCACTCAGATAAACTTAAAGCTATTGAAGTATCCTCAGAGTGCGAGCTATGAGTACATTTCGTTGGCTTTAAAGCATATCGAACAGTTCCATCTTCTAAAGTGGTTCCGATGGAACTTGTACAATCTTCGTCGGAATAAGAACTATGAGAAGCTTTTCTCGAAGGTGGTTTTAAATCTTTTTTATGCCCAGAATGAGACGAATCATCGGATGTAGTACTTTTCCTCATTGCAGTTGGTGGTCTTAACTCCCCTTTTATTTCGGGACAATCCGTGAATACATCGTCGTTTAAGATATCCTCAGAATTCGATGAGGGACTCTCAGATTTTTTTTCCAGGACGATTTTAACCCCACTTGGACCTGCACTCAAACTTTCTGATAAAGACTCACTCCCAATATCAGCAGCAACATTTTCGTAAGTATGCGTTTTTTCCGCGTCTATATCCAAAGTTTTGTTTGAATTATCAGAATTTGAGTCATTCTCGTAAGTACTCACAGTACTTCCTGATTCAACAATTGTTTTGTATGCTTCTTCAGGAGGGTTAACATAATAAGTTTCAACGTTTCCTATGACTGGTTCTGCAACGCTCGAAGGAGGACTTGGCCATTGTTCAGATTCTTGACTTTTTATTGATCCTCGTAACCCAAAAGTTTTTGGGATCACTATTTTCGGTGCTTGATAAACTTGAGTCGTTTGTTGTGACGTATCACTACTCGGAAATTCGTGCAAAGCCAATAAAGGCTGTTTAGTTTGCGGGATATCCGGCAACGGCCACTCCTCACTTTCTTGACTACTCGAACTCCGCTTCCTATCTTCAAAACATTCCTCATCAATAACCGTATCATCAGATCCTTGCCTGCGAAGTTTTAACCCACGTTCTGAAGTAATTATTTCAATTTCATCGATAGATAAATCAGCCATTTCAGCCGAAGTTCTCCTATCATCAGAAATTTGCCTTTGCAATAAATTATTGATATTGGGAAGATGTCCCTCGCTGATTTTATCGCTGGGTTTGCTCGTTTCTTTTTTAATTTTCGAATTGTTCGTACTTTTCGATTTCTTATCCGAATCAGAAACATGAGCTGCATTACTGGGCGAATCAGAACTAATACTGACTTGTCGATCACTCGATGCACCCGATTCTTCGTGTAAGCTATCACTTTGAGTGCTTGCTTTCGTCGAATCTTCATCAACACTCGATTTTTCGGAATTTGTGCTTCTTTCTGATATTCTAGATAAAGTCCTCGATAAAAAAGTTGTACCATAACTGTGTAAAACATCCGTAATTGCAACGGAAGTTAAACAAGGGCAATTAAAAGCTGATGGGAAACTAGGTTCTTCTTCATCTTTTGTTGGGGTGATATCGTTGTCTTTTTGCATGTAAGTTATATCGGCTAAAGTGGTGAAATCGCTCGAGTTTTCTCTACTTAAGAAATATTCTTGGCCGTATAAGTCTTGATCTGGGGGCATAATTCCTTCTTCTAAGCTTGATGATCCCGAGCTTTCTAACGGAAATTGTTTCCAAGTTGAGCTAAATTCTTTATTTTCGCCCGATTTTTGCATCCTAACAGCAACCCCCAAACTTCCCGAACTCGACTCTGTATCAAGAGAATTCCTCGACTCCGTCGATAATTTTTCCCCAAACAATTTATTATTCCTTTTCGACTCAGAAAACGAATCATCAACAGAAGAACCATTTCTTTCTGATGACGATAATTTCCTACAAATTTTTTGTTGCAATTTTTGGGATAACTCTGATTCATTCGACCATTTCTCTTCAAACGGATACGGTTTTTTCCTATATTTCAAAGGAGTCTCGTTCGATTCATCTTGAACTTCTAGAATTGGAGTTAAATCTTTCGGAATTTCTTCGCTTATAGAATCTTCAGAAACTTGTTCTTTATCCGACGTCTCATCTATAGTAAAAGCGCGGCCTAAAACGCAAATTCTTGGGCTTCTTGGACTCCTCGGAGGTTCTAAATCAGGGGATGTTTTATCGATTTGATCTCTTGAAGCAAATTTTTCGATGGTTTGGCTCAACCCAATCGCGCGTCCCATTGAGCAACTTACGCTTGATTCTTCGGTTTCTTTATGATGGCCCGGACTCAAATCTTTTTCTCCACTCGTCCAAGAACCTGTTGTGTCGCTTGAACGAGATTGATCCGAACTTCGTTTTAATAAATCTATTTTGTTGTTAGATTTAATTTCGGTCGTAAGCAAATTATCATCAGTTTTTGAATCTTCCGTTTTTTGATCTTCTTTATCGTCTTTTTCATCATAATCGAAAGATTCTTCGGTTCCAACATATTCCTCACATTCCACCGTAATCCAAGATCCCGTATTATCTTCAGATCGACTTCTTTCCGTTGTTAATTTCACGGTTACTTCATGCAAAAACGATTCTTTTTCTCCTTTTAACTCACTCACCGAAGTCAACGATTCATCACTCGTGATGTGCACTAAAGTTTTTTCTTCACTTTCTTTTTTGATTTCTTGCAATCTTTTCTTTTCTAATTTTTTCATTAATAATTTCTCAACGGTTTGAGAGGCTTTTCTTAATTCCGCCGTGATTTGAGCGTCCTTTTCCGATTTGTGTGATGAATCGCCAGAATCATCGATGTATTTAATGTCCAACGAGTTGCCGAGGCTCATCTTTTCCATACTCTGCGAATCCGACGAGCTTTTGGTATCAATTTTGGCGAGATCTGGTGGCTTAACTGTTGGACGGTCTTCAAAAAAATCAGCCGATTTTTGTAATACTGTTATATTATCGAGTTTATCATCTTTTGCCACTTCTTCAACTGAGAGCCATACATCCAAACTTGTTCCTTCTAAAATTATATCTTGAGTCATTTCGGATTCGCGTAATGTGTCGTCGTTATCGGATGAATTCATGAATTCATCTTCTTGTTTAATCAATTCATCTTCTTCTTTAATTAATCCATCTTTTTCTTTAATTAATCCATCTTTTTCTTTAATTAATCCATCTTTTTCTTTAATTAATCCATCTTTTTCTTCAATTAACCCATCTTTTTCTTCAATTAACCCATCTTCTTTAATCAATCCATCTTCTTCTTTAATTAATCCATCTTGTTTAATTTTTCCATCTCCTTGTTTAATTATTTCATCATCTTTAGATAATTCCCCTTGAAAATCAAAATCAAATTCTGAAATTTCTTTTTCCGGGCGATTATCTAAATCTAAACTTTTTCCTAATCTTTGTACCGATCGAGATTCTTCTTCCTCATCTCCAGTTAAATTTAACTCCAAACTCTTAGTTAATTTCTTATCGATTTTCTTGTCCAATTTCTTCGGCGATTTCGTAATTATTATCGCCTCCTCTAAACTCACCGTATTATTTTCGATAGTATTAATACTTATTTCCAATTTCCCCCCCCTTTCCCGAACCATTTCCTCAACTTGCGGGAAAACGGGTAAAGTATCTTTAACCGGACTTTTAATAGTTTTCGTTTGCTTAATAGCCGTTTCATACAACATTTGTTGTTTTTCTTTGCGTTTAGCTTCCGTATCACTTTCTTCTTGAGATTTCGTCCTTTCCTTACTACTTATTCTTTTTAATTCTAATCTTTCTAAAGATCTAGCTTTTTCTTTCGTCGGCAATTTTTTCTGCGATTCAATTTCTTGGCTTTTTGTTCTTTTAATTTCAGGAAGAGTTAAAGAAGCTTGAGTAGGAAGAGATTTTTGTTTCGGCAAATTTGCATCATCCGGTTTATCCCCTGATAACGATTTATGTAACGGTTTCCCATTAGAACTTCTTAACGGCAATTTTGGAGGTTTTGCAATTACAGCTTTTTGCGGCAAAGGCGGTTTTGGTTTTAATTCTTTCTCCTTAGAAATTTTTATTTTACTTAGAGGCATTTTTTGCGTCGATTTCTTTTTATCTTTCGATACATCCGGGACGATTTGATCGTTTTCTTTCGATCTTTCCTTTTGCAATTTTGATTTTTCAATTAATTTTTCATCATCTTCAACTAATTTCTCAACAAAATCTTTCGGTTTAGTCGGCGATTCATAATCAGTTGTATCAGATTCTTTAAGCACTAAATCTTCCTCCTCAACCGTATCATCCTTACTTGAAAAAGCATTCAAAGGCGGCAACCGATTAACAGAAATAACCGGCGCATCCAAACTTTTTGTTCTTCTCCCCGATAATAATTGAGCTTCCGAAGATTGTTGCTTTTGCAACAACGAAAAAGCAGATCCTTCCGATAAATTTAATCTAGCATGAGCAAACAATAACGGACTTTGCCCCTTCCTCCGCAAAGACGGAGAACAAATCTCGGTAATTTTCGTTTTTGGGGGCACCTTCAAATCTTTCAAATCCTTCTCAATATCAGCTTGCAACAACTGCTTCTCTTTCTCTTTCGTTTCGTTAATACTCTTAAGATCCTCCTCCCCCAATAATTCTTGCACCGTAACTTGTTCAACCGTATCATCAACAGATTTATCCCCATCATCTTCAGGAACTGTCGATAAACCTTCACTAACAACGGAAGGTTCTGCGAAAACTGGGGCCATATCGGATGTTTTAATGTTTAAATCATCTTCGGAACTCGGGATAGAAAGCGATCTCTCAGAAATTCTTCGCAATTCAGTTTGATAATTCGGATCTAAAGTCCTATCAAGTAATAACTCGGATTTTCTCGTTTGCGGAGGCGACCCCTCAACTTCAGTCGAAGACATTGTGTATTGCAAATATTTCCTTTCCGACTCAAATTTAAGAATCGACTCCATCTCTTTCCGCATTTGCGGAGGAGAAAACTCCATTTTAGTAGGAGTAGCCTCCGCACTCCCAAAAACATCATCAGAATCCAATGACTCATCATCCGAACTAAACGACGTAATCCTCACTTTCGTCTTATTCGTTTTCCCCCCTTTTTTATTTGGTTGCATCCTCGGCTTAATCACCCTTTTTTTCATATCACTTTTAACTTTATCTTTAGGTTTGGGTTTCTCAATTTTTTCTAATGTCGCTTTTATATCATTTTTTTGAATTATCTTATCGATTTTTTTCATAATTTCGACTTTTGGCTCAATAATCGCTTCTTGAGTTAATTTTATTTTCTGCGATGGCTTCAAACTCTCCGTTTTTGAACTTGTGGGGGAATCGCTTTCGATTTGGCTCAATTTTGAGTTTAAAGCTTCCAAAATCGCGGGATCTATCTTCGTTATATCGCGTTTTGGACTCGACATATGTTGAATCGGTTTAACGCTTTTATCGATTTCTAAAGTTACAGGATCCACTTTTGATAAATCGATGTTTTGGGTGAACAAAAACGTTTTTTCCGGCTCAATAGGACTTTTTGGTTTCGATTTTTTTTGTTCAATTAAATCAGGTACCTCTTGAATCCCTTTAACGTTATCTTTTTTCGTCTCTTTCTTCGTCTCTTTCTTCGTCTCTTTTTTCGCCTCCTTTTTCGTTTCTTTTTTCGCCTCCTTTTTCACCTCTTTCTTCGTCTCATCTTTAGGAGCCGTCCCATTCATAACATGCCGTTTATGTAAAACATAAGGAATATCAACATCATTTTTAGGGGGCAAATTAATAAAATCCGATTGCGTTTTAGCACCGAGAATTTCAAACTGACTCTTCGGCACCTCAAATTTCGTTTTTTGCCCCTCAATCTCTCGCTTTAAAATATCAAAATGCCCAAATTCCGCCGACGGCATTTCAAATTGGGATCCGCGATACTTCATAATCGGAGGGGCACTCGGAATTTGTTTATATAAATAATCTTCGTCGCTAGATTCCGCCGGGGTTAAATCTATCGATTTTTGATGTTTGAGTAACAATCTTCGCGAATTCGAATTAAGCCTTTGTCGGGCTAACGAATTTGGATCAGATTTCGTTCGTTCAATCGGTTGATGTAATTGAATCGATTCCCTTCCTTTACGAGGTTCGATTTCGACGAAAATATCCCGAAACGGCTTTTCAGATTTTTTCCTACGAACATCAATATTTGGAACAACCCCAAATGGGACATCAATATCGCTTTCTTGTAACGATTGGATCTTATCCTCATCAAAACTAAAAATATTACTCTCCGATTCCGTTGATCGACTCTTCGAGGTCCAATCTCGAATAACCGGGATTTTCGTGGGAAGCCCCGGGATATTTTCCGGCCAAATATGCACATCTTTCGAATCATTTTCTTGAGGAGTCGATTTCTGCTTTTGCGTCCTTGGAACCGTATTTTGCTCAAAGTTTTTAATCCGAATATTTTGCTCAGTTTCAACATTCTGCAAACTAATAGAATGAACATGAGACGTTTCTTTAAACGTATGCATATTATTAAAATCCAACGAGTAATTTCGATTCATCTCGCTATTTTCGTGCTTAGAAATCGAAATGTGCGTCCCATAATTTCGCTCAAACTGAATTTTCCTGTCGTAATCGTGATGATATTTCGGCTTATTCTCATCAAGCTTCAAAGATGTCGCGTCATAATATTCGCTCCGCGAATCTAAACTGGAAGTGCGAGATTCGATGTAAGCCTTTCGGAATGTATCGGCAGCTTTTTGCTTTTTTATGTCGTAATCGCTCTTCGATTCTTGACTGGAAGTGCGAGATCCTAAACTGCGTTCGCGCTTTTTCAAGCTTTCTTTGCTCGAACGCGATTTTGACTCGTAATAATCACTTTTTGACTCAAGACTAGAGGTGCGAGAACCTAACTTGAAAGCTTTGTAAAAGCTCCCATCCGATTTTCTCGGTATTATCTCCCTCGGGAAATCGCGGGGGTCTTCTATCGTGAAAATATCGGCGTGAACGTCAGAACTACTTTTACATTTGAGTTTGCGCTCATTATCGGAATCGGTATCGGAAGGAAGATAATTACCCGAATCTAAGCTACAACTTCGCGTGTTCAAAATTTGTTTTGCTTTACGATATTTATAATCACCGGAAGTGCTATAATCGTCGTCGGATCGCTCAAGTAACTCGTAACTATCATGGGACAAATCATCTTGAGAATCGCGTAAATCGTAATTCCCGGGATCCTCGACGGATTCTTGCGAATATAAGGGAGTTGTCCCAGGATAACTACTCGAGTATACTTTTTGATCAGGAACCATAATATCCTGATGAATTTCTAAGCTAGTATTTCGCGACAAGGATTCGTAAAGGGCGCGATGATCATCGTAACGAGTAACGGGGGATTCAAGCTTGCGTTCTTCGACTTTCTCCGCAGGTTTCGGCGGTTTAACCCGCCGTTTCGCCTGGCCGGAGTCCTCGAAGCTGAAATCGTACAAATCGCGACAACTTGCGCTACGCTGCCAAATGCGACGTTTTGAAGGAACCGGACGTCGCTCTGAGACGACCGATGCCCCGGAGGCGGCGTCCAAGTCGTTTTGCGATTGCGTCTGCGAGGGGCAGCTGTTTGTTAGCGGTGGGGGCGAGTGTTGGTGGTCGAGGAAACCCTCTGATTTATGGCTAGAGGGCGTCCGGGCAACAGTGGTGGTGCGAGTGCGCGTGAGAGTACCTGTATCGGCCCTGTGAACTGCTGCGCGAACGGCGACAGGGGAACTGCTGATGATGGCTGGGTGGTGGATGTTGATCTCGTATGGGATATGTTGCGGGCTCGTAGTCGCAGATGTTACTGGAGATGCCTAAAACGCAACGTTTTTATCTAACCAAAAAAATTGATTATAACATTACCGATTGCGTCGTCAGAGGAGGTGATGGCGAGCTCATCGTCTGAGCAGGTAGCGTGATAGGCCGCGTGTCTGTTACCGAATTCCAAGACATAGCTGTGGTGCGGTGGGGATAAGCTGACTTCGTCGTCAGAGAATCCTGGTACCCCACAACTTCGCCCATCGAACCCAGCGACCCCGATAGTTTGGACACTTCCACTGCAACAAACAAACCCTAATGAGATATCGCCCCAAAAAATCTCATCTAGTTAACAAATAGCGTTCGGAATTTAGACCTAATAGAGTACCTACCGCTGAGGTTGCTGTCAGCAAGCGGCAACAGAGGATGGGCAGAAATGCTGTTTCCGACAGTGCTGTTGTGCATGTTGACAGCACTAGAATGAGCGCTAGTGTGTCGAAACGATGCCGACCTGTACAAGAGAATGAGGATGAACGCCAAACAAAATCGAACGGACCACGTTTATTATTTCATAATTTATTAAGTGGTTCGATCGGCAAACTAAGGCTAGAATAAAAACGGAGGTGCACGCCTCTCAGTACGTTATTATGGAGCACAGTAGTATCGAGCTAATTGGTGTGTTGATATCGTCCTTAACATCAAGAACGGCACATTCTCATGCTCACGTTTTGAACAACATTAAATTACGACATTCATTCATTGAACTAATTTTGATTATCATCTTAAATTTCTTCTAATAATAAAACGTATCGAAAATCCGATCCTCTTTCCCTTGGTGACATTTAAAATTATAAACCGACAGAGCAAGTTATCGGTAACAGCAAGTTCTGACCAATCGCTACAACAACCATGCTCCAAACGTCACAGGGGTCTACATCAACACAGTTTCAACTTAGCCGTAACGATTGCGGAACGAACCGATTACAAGATCTTAAAGCGTCTTATTCATCAATTTGGTGTTTTACAATAATACTTAATTCTTACTAATAATAAATGATAATCAATTACTAATAAAGCCATATTATTAAGCAAAATAAAACAAAATCGCAAATAGGAAATCAACAAATTTTTTTGAAAAAATTTTTATGTTTATAGAAAATTAAGAATGTTTGGATAATATGAGCGACATGCTAATTTTTAACGTACCTTTGGAATGCTTGCCGTTTTACGTAATTATCTCGAACGAATTCTACAATCTGCTTTTGAGTTCTACCGCTGTATCTGTAAAATTAAAAAAAAAATTTTATTAAGGGAATATTATTAACTTTATTAAAAAATACAAAATACTTGAAATATATCAAAATTATTATTACCATTTATTCTAATTAAATTAACGTTTTAAAAAAATAATAATGTTTACTAAAAATAGGAAATTTTAAATGTTACTAAATAATAATTTTGTAATGTATAATAAAGATAAATATGTACCATTTAATTTAAAAAATACTGTATATTAAAGTAGTATACAATGAATGGAAAAAAAATTGGTTTCCCATTTGTTTTGTTCAATCCAATAATTTTTAAGTTTTATCATTGAAAACGTTTGCTCACAAGAATATTTGAAATCCAAGGAAAAATCCACAAAACATTATATTCAAAAACAGATTATTTGAAAAATAAACTTTAAATAAATTATTGTCATTTTGCATATCAACAAAACAAGAATTATCTGTGGAAGGAAACGTTTCTTAATAAATTCATAAATTTACGACTTCTGCGTTTTGATCGCTTTTTATCAAGAGAAGAAACAAAAAATCCTGGAAGAAAGATAAAATTTGGCAAAAATATAATTACATGTATTAGGTAAATTCGAACATCCTCTCAAAGAAGTGTATTCTAAAAATTCTGAACATTAACAAAACTCGCCTATGATGACTCATTATGATGTTTTGTCTATTTTATCATGGTGAGAATCGAACGAGAAAAACTTTATTCGTTTTTGAGATAAAGATTATTTAAGTTAAAATAATTTTTTGTAATCAATAATCTTGTTTTAAAAAATCACGATAAATCAATCGAATTCTTAAGATATCTTAATGAATTATTACTGATTTATAGAAGAAAGTGTCTACTTTATCGTGATGAAGCCGAATCTTGAAAATATTTATTCGTTTTTGAGACATAAATCATTAAATTCAACGTGAATATTCACGGCTATCTCGAGTTAATTAAAAATCACCAAAAATCGAATTCTTGAGATATTTTAATGAAACATTCAAAATTTATAGAGGTAAGTATCTATTTTCATGGTGAGAACAAAATTAGAAAATCTTTATTCGTTTTTGAGATAAAGATTATTTAAGTTAACCTATTTTTTATGATGTTTTGTAATCAATAATCGTGTTTTGAAAAATCACGAAAAATCGAATTCTTAAGATATCTTAATGAATTATTCATGATTTATAAAGGAAAGTGTCTATTTTCTCGTGATGAAAGCGAATCTTGAAAATATTTATTCGTTTTTGAGATATAAATCATTACATTCAACGTGAACATTTATGGCTATCTCAAATTAATTGAAAAGTTAGCCGAAATTTTTTATGATTTTTTGAAATTAATAATCTTGTTTTAAAAAATCACGAAAAATCGAACTCTTAAGATATCCTAATGAATTATTCATGATTTATAGAGGAAAGTGTCTATTTTCTCGTGATGAAAGCGGATCTTGAAAATATTTGTTCATTTTTGAGATATAAATCATTAAATTCAGAGTGAACATTTACGGCTATCTCAAGTTAATCAAAAAAAATGAATTCTTGAGATATTTTAATGGTACATTCAAAATTTATAGAAGCAAGTGTCTATTTTGTCATGGTGAGAACCAAATTAGAAAATCTTTATTCGTTTTTGAGATAAAGATTATTTAAGTTAACCTATTTATTTATGATTTTTTAAAATCGATAATCTTGTTTCAAAAAATCACAAATAATCGAACTCTTAAGATATCTTAATAGATTATTCATGATTTATAGAGGAAAGTGTCTACTTCCTCGAGATGAAGCCGGATCTTGAAAATATTTATTCGTTTTTGAGACATAAATCATTAAATTCAACGTGAACATTACGGCAATCTCAAGTTAATTAAAAATCACCAAAAATCGAATTCTTGAGATAATTTATTGATATACATTCAAAATTTATAGAGATAAATGTCTATTTTGTCATGGTGAGAACCAAATTAGATAATCTTTATTCGTCTTTGAGATAGGGATTTTTTAAGTGAACCTAATTTTTTATGATTTTTGAAATTAATAATCTTGTTTTAAAAAATCACGAAAAATCGAACTCTTAAGATATCTTAATGAATTATTCATGATTTATAGAGGAAAGTATCTACTTTCTCGTGATGAAACCGGATCTTGAAAATATTTATTCGTTTTTGAGATATAAATCATTAAATTCAACATGAACATTACGGCCATCTCAAGTTAATTAAAACTCACCAAAAATCGAATTCTTGAGATATTTTAATGAAATATTCAAAATTTATAGAGGTAAGTATCTATTTTGTCATGGTGAGAACCAAATTAGAAAATATTTATTCGTTTTTGAGATACAAATTATTTAAGTTAACGTAATTTTTTATGATTTTTTGAAATCAATGATCTTGTTTTAAAAAATCACAAAAAATCGAATTCTTAAAATATCTTAATGAATTATTCATGATTTATAGAGAAAAGTGTATACTTTCTCGTAATGAATCGGGATCTTGAAAATATTTATTCGTTTTTGAGATATAAATCATTAAATTCAATGTGAACATTTATGGCTATCTCAAGTTAATTAAAAATCACCAAAAATCGAATTCTTGAGATAATTTAATGAAACATCCAAAATTTATAGAGGTAAGTGTCTATTTTGTCATGGTGAGAACCAAATTAGAAAATCTTTATTCGTTTTTGAGATAAGGATTATTTAAGTTAACCTAATTTTTGAAGATTTTTTGAAATTAATAATCTTGTTTTAAAAAATCACCAAAAATCAAATTCTTAAGATATCTTAATGAATTATTCATGATTTATAGAGGAAACTATCTACTTTCTTGTGATTGAACCGGATCTTGAAAACACTTATTCGTTTTTGAAATATAAATCATTAAATGCAACGTGAACATTTATGGGTATCTCAAATTAATTGAGAAGTTAACCAAAAATCGAATGCTTAAGATATTTTAATGAAACATTCAAAATTTATAGAGGTGTCTATTTTGTCATGGTGAGAACCAAATTAAAAAATCTTTATTCGTTTTTGAAATAAAAATTATTTAAGTTAACCTAATTTTTTAAGATTTTTTGGAATCAATAAGCTTGTTTTAAAAATCACGAAAAATCGCATTCTTAAGATATCTTAAGGAATTATTCGTGATTTATAGAGGAAAGTGTCTACTTTCTCGTGATGAAACTGGATCTTGAAAATATTTATTCGGTATTGAAATATAAATCATTAAATTCAAAGTGAACATTTACGGCTATCTCAAGTTAATTAAAAATCACCAAAAATCGAATTCTTGAGATAATTTAATGAAACATCCAAAATTTATAGAGGTAAGTGTCTATTTTGTCATGGTGAGAACAAAATTAGAAAATCGTTATTCATTTTTGAGATAAAGATTATTTATGTTAATCTATTTTTTTATGATTTTTTGAAATTAATAATCTTGTTTTAAAAAATCATGAAAAATCAAATTCTTGTGATATCTTAATGAATTGTTCATGATTTATAGAAGAAAGTGTCTACTTTCTCGTGATGAAACCGAATCTTGAAAATATTTATTCGTTTTTGAGATATAAATTATTAAATTCAAAGTGAACATTTATGACCATCTCAAGTTAATTAAAATCACCAAAAATCAAATTCTTGAGATATTTTAATGAAACATTCAAAATTTATAGAGGTAAGTGTCTATTTTGTCATGGTGAGAACCAAATTAGAAAATCTTTATTCGTCTTTGAGATAAGGATTATTTAAGTTAACCTAATTTTTTATGATTTTTTTAAATTAATAATCTTGTTTTAAAAAATCACGAAAAATAGAATTCTTAAGATATCTTAATGAATTATTCATGATTTATAGAGGAAAGTGTCTACTTTCACGTGTAGCAACCTGATCTCGAAAATATTTATCTGGTTTTGAGATATAAATCATCAAATTCAACGTGAACATTTACGGCTATCTCAAGTTAATTAAAAATCACCAAAAATCGAATTCTGGAAATATTTTAACGATACATTCAAAATGTATAGAGGTAAGTGTCTATTTTGTAATGTTGAGAACAAAATTAGAAAATCTTTATTCATTTTTGAGATAAAGATTATTTAAGTTAACCAAATTTTTTATGATTTTTTGAAATTAATAATCTTGTTTAAAAAAAATCATGAAAAATCAAATTCTTGAGATACCTTAATGAATTATTCATGATTTATAGAGGAAAGTATCTACTTACTCGTGATGAAACCGAATCTTGAAAATATTTATTCGTTTTTGAGATATAAATTATTAAATTCAAAGTGAACATTTATGACCATTTCAAGTTAATTAAAAATCACCAAAAAATCAAATTCTTGGGATATTTTAATGAAACATTCAAAATTTATAGAGGTAAGTGTCTATTTTGTCATGCTGACAACCAAATTAGAAAATCTTTATTCATTTTTTAGATAAGGATTTTTTTAAGTTAACCTATTTTTTTATGATTTTTTGAAATTAATAATAAATATAATTACCTACAATTTTTCTCTGCGTAATTTAGCCTTTAAAATGTTTCCTTATTTGTTAATTATGTTCTTTTATTAATCATTTTCGTTATTATTAGATTTTCTTTTGATAATTTTCATTATTATTAATTTCTTCTTCAGCAAATTTTTTATTTTTGTTAAGAAATTATTTTTTTATTTTATAGGAATGTTTGAAGAACTTAAAATGTTTGTTTATAAATAAACATTATTTGCATATAATGTTTCTACCGATTTCGGCCTTGTTTAGGCCATCTTCAGGAAATCTCTTCTTCAATCATCTTCAGAAAATTTTGATATTTTTCCCATTTGCTTTTCACTTAATCGCACCGTAACAAAAAATAATTATATATGAACAAAAAAGTTAGCTATTCTATCCTGTAGAACATTTAATTCTCTAAATTTTGAAGCATTGGACATCATGATCGAATATATATTACCTGAGATATCGTTAATTTAATTGTTGACAATTTGTTTTAATAAAGAAGTATTTTAACTGTTCCAGGCACTAACTGTAAAAGTTAAATTGATTGAAATCAATATTATTATTTTGATACTAATTCGGTATAACGCATTTGAATGGAAAGTTTTTTACTAATTTCTACATTTTAAGTATTGACTTCTATGATTTTTAGGTAATTGTGGTGATTACAGGCTTACATGGCGATTTTACAAAATATTGCTGTTTTCTTTGTTTGTGGGATAGCTGATCGAGAAAGCATCATTATGTGCGCAAAGACTGGCCTTGTAGAGAACATTACGATTCTTTCAATATCCTAAATAAATCTCTGGTGACACCAGCATCTGTCATATTGCCTCCACTACACTGAAAAACTTTGCGAAAACGTTGAATCCGGAAGGCCCGATATTTAAATATCTCTCTCAGCTCTTTCCACAAATATCGTACGCTCAACTAAAAAAAGACATCAAATAGGAAAATTAATAAATGACAACGAATTAATGTCAACCTTGACAACAAAAGAAGCAAGGCGTGGATTAGCTTCAAACAAACCGTTCATGGATTTTTAGAAAATCATAAGGATGAGAATTCTCGCGAAATAATTTCTGCAATTTTTAATTTATTGCACGATTACCATGCCAAAAATGCAAACATCTTACTCAAAATCCATTTTCTCCATTTGTATTTAGATTTCTTTTCATGCAATCTTGGAGCGGAACGTGACGAATAAAGCGAACGGTTCCATCAAGATTTAATGATTTTGGAAATATGTTATCAATGTTACTGGGACACAAAGATGATGGGAGATTATCTCTGGAATGTTATTAAAGAAATCGACACAAAGACATACAAAAAATTGTCGAAAAGTACTAACAATACCCGCATTATACTAACAATAAGTAAAGCAGCATACTTTAAATATAAAATTTTATTCCATAAAAGTTCTGTAATATAAACCTAGACAATATAAATAAAAAAACAAAGAAAAGTATCGTTCAAACACCAGAGTGTACAGAGTGAAACTCTGCCAAAATCAAATCCTCCTGACCAACTATGCTTAATGTTCAACATTTAGAACAGATAAAATAATATTGAATTTAGTGAATTTAATGTTTATAGTTAGTGCCTGGAACAGTTAAAATACTTCTTTATTAAAAAAGAATTGTATGTAATAATGTATCTGCAATACAGTGAAAATGGCAAAAAATGAAATTTTGCAGGATTGTCTTAAATTAAGGATATCTCAGGTAATATACATTCGACCATCATGTTCAATGCTTCAAAATTTAGAGAATTAAATATTCTATAGAATACAATAGCAAACTTTTTTAGTCATATGCAATTCTTTTTCATTACGGTGCGATTAAGTGAAAAGAAAATAACAAAAATTTTAAAAAATTTGGTTTTGTTGAGTTGTTTTAGGCTGTAGCAAAATAACGGAAAGTCCGATTTATGCCGTGAATATCGTAAAATGTTCGTCTGGATGTCACTTTCATGTCTATATAGTTACAGAAGTACCCTATGCAAAATAACAAATATACTGACCATGAACCGTTACTGTATTTTTTAATTTACGATTTTCCACATTTTTGGGTATATCTCGAAAACTGGACGTGATGGAGAAAAACTGAAGACAGATTTAGAATCAGCACAACATTCTACGTTATAAAAAAGATATCTCAGACTTTGAGGAAAAAAATTGTTTAAAATTTGTAAACTAGTGTAATTAAATAAATATTTTAAGAAATTATTTGTTTATGTTATTTTTTTAATGTAATTTTGAGAGCTTGTGCAGCTTTAAATGACTCATAATTGTGACTCTGGTAATTAAAATATCGAAAATTTGATACCTACACAAAGGTTCAAATTTTCGAATGAAACCAATTTCGTTGAAATAAAATGAGTAATAATCAATAATTAAGTAATAAATATTAAAAAAAATAATATTACCTAAAAGAACTTCCTCTTGAAAGGACCCTTGTTTTATGTCTCGACACATTCTTCACAGACGAACACCTAAAAAATCCATGATTTTCGACGCATTTTTTCCAAAAATTTTTACACTCATTTCTTCCTTCAAAGAAAAATTCCACGGTATCTTTATAATACCCCTGAAAAAATATATAAAAAAATAAATAAATAAAAAAAATAAAAATAAATAAAAAAAATAAAAATAAAAAAATTAAAAATGCCAACTTACGTAACCTTCAGGATGCAATTTAATCAAAAATCGTTTCCTCTTAAAAGAAATCTTCCGAATTTTCGCCCAAGAAAACGTATTAATTTTCGTGTATTGTTGAAAAACGACTATTCCCATATGAGCCACTGCAAGGTTTAAGGGTACATTTTCGTGATCTTTGGCTGGGTGCATTTTAATTCCGTACAATTCGCATCTCCTCGCGGTTTCTAATAAATTTAAATCCGCCTCTGCTGGTGATTGACCTCTAAAAATTTTATTCATCATAATTAAATTGACTCATCACTCAAAAAAACTTACGCGTGTTTTTTATGATTCTCCATGATTCTTCTTTCCATATCATGATCTTGATGAGGAACAAATTTATATGTTGATAAATAAGTGTGGTCTGGATAATCTTCCGAGACGTAATCACCACACTCTGCTTGAACTATATAACTAGCCATAAGAGCTGCCGTGTTATCGTTGCATTGCATAAGACCTTGTGCAAGATCCCTTTTCACCTGGAGGCAGAAGAGATAGCGCGTGTATTCTTCTTCGAGCTGACCTGGATCTGGAGTGTAAAATTTTACACAAAAACATAATAAAGGGTCTACTAGGGATAAACCCAATTGTCTTGAAATTGGTTTTTGGAGATCCAACCAATACTGTAATTATAATAATATAGAAATAAAATTTTATTTTAATAAAAAAAAATTAATGAAATCAAATTTACCCTTGTTCCTGATAGATCGTGATATTCTAATCCAAAATAATCAGCTTCGAGAAGATGGAGCTGTTTGCAAACTTGATCAAACAGGACTCTTCCCACTGCTTTAGCCTAAAAAAAAATTATTTTTTTTAATTAACTCGTTCTATACTCTTATCTATTATTCGTTCCAATTGATCTCATTAAATAATATAGTGTCCTTAATAGGAGTTGCAGATATTTCATCACCACTTAAGAAACGAGAAATCCCGGCAGATGGTCTCTAATAAATTTGACTTTATCGTCGTCCAGCGTTAGTTTGCGCTCCAAAGGACATTTATCGATTTAAATTGTCAATAAAATGTAAATGCCTTAAATAGCCCCTTAGTTTAGCTAAGTTTAGCACCTTAAACGTCATTCGAATTCGATAAAAAAAAATTTTAAAGATCTTAAAATACATAAAATATCCTACGTAACCGTATCGACCAAATCTAGAAATGTCCCTTGCATTTCCGGCACCTGTACGTCCTAGATATTTGACTTGCAAACCGGACCAAAATAGAACAAAACAAAACTCTTCGAATTTATACCGCATTGTTTTCGAAAATATGTATATTTCCATTTCTAAGTGACGGCTTAACCTATTTATCTTAATACAATGGTTTCGTTCGAGATAGCATTGAATTACAATTTTCGCTAATAATACTAATTTGTTTAAACATTCGCAAACAACCATACGATGCAAATTAGTGAATATTAGGTCACCGAAAGCCTCTGTATAATTCCTCCAACATACCGTTGGCGTTACGGAATTTCCGATATTGCAAAACTAACTGTGCATGCACAATGCCTCATCTAATTTTCTCAAGACAGTAAACAACCGTTATAACTTAGATGAATTAACTTGGAAATTTTCGAGATTATTAAAATATGATTGAGATGTAAAAGTTAAAAATAAAACGAAATTAAAACTTTTTTATAAAAAACACGATACTTACAATATTAGATATACAGGGTGTCTCACGTAACTGGTTCATTAGAACTTTTTTAGGTTCCACTACTCGTAGAGGCTTGAAATTGTGAAATCATGGGTTGTTGATTCCGATCTTTTAACTTAAAATATTTTCAAGATGGCCACCACTTCCGGTCTTCCGGAAGTAGACCTCAACTTCGTTATTTTAAATGGAATGATATAGTTTTTATTACTTCATTCAATTATACGTAAAAAAAAATATGTTGACTTTGATAACAGTTATTGGTACCTAGCGTTTTTTGTTATCGAGTTATTTTGATTTTAAGCGTTTTCTGTCAAATATCACCATGCTCTTTATAAGCCCATATCTCAACCAACGTTAATTCAAAAATGTTTTGCATTGGTACGAAAACTCTTCATATGCTATTAAATAGATTGTCACTTGTTCTATTAGCATATCTTATACAAGCTGGTTAAAAATTGAGTTACCGTTTCTCCGTATTCAATTGCGTGAAAGTCGAAAATTTTAAATGGAACGCCCCATATTTTCATACCCTATCAGAAAGGGAATTTAATTCTCTACAAATTATCTATAAGTATTCCTATACCTATTTATTATAGTTTTCTTGCTATTGACGAATTTATCAAAATCGTATGTAAAATGCTAGAAACCGTTTGTGTTTTTGTTAGAAGGCCATGACATTTTGACAGTTTTTTGTTTAATTTATTTAAATTATTATTAGTATTATTTCTACAATGAACAATGATTGAATAAACTTTAGATTGCTAGCTGATATTTACCAAAAATAACCAAAAGAAAATCGTAGATAATTGTTTGTTGTTTTTGTACTTTATGTAAAAAATGGCATAAATTATTTTTGTTCTACCCGTTTCGATTTCGATCAGATCATCATCAGGAACCCCCGAGAACACTTCTTTTGTTGTTATCAGAGCATTTCATGAAATTCTTCTATTCTATGAGAAATTAATTTTAGTTATTGTTTGTTGAATAGCTTCGAAAAACGTTTCTTTTTTCTCGGGAGTTCCTGATGATGATCTGATCGAGATCGAAACCGGTAGAACGAAAATAATTTATACCATTCTTTAAATAAAGTACAAAAACAACAAACATTTATCTATTACTGAAAAGATGGAAAAAAGAAACAAACTTTACAAAAGAAAACCGAATAAATGAAACAATGGAAAACAACAATTTAATGACAAAAATTAAAATCAATAACATAAAAGAATAAAAAACTAAAAATTATAAAAATAAATGCCTATTTGTTCTAGTTGTCCTCATATTTGGAAATAAATGGAAGTATGCAATGTTGGAAAGCTTCTGATTTTACCTAAGAGTCATGGAGTTTTGTCAGCTTTTCATCCATATTTATGTTATTGTTGTCATTACTTAGTTGTGTCATCACTTATTTCTGTTAATGTCTTTGAATATCATGGCGAATTATTCCAACAACAACATTTTAAATTCGTTTTATATTCATGGCAGATATAATAAAGTTTTGGATAGGATCTGTTTCTTAGTTTTGGAAAGATTATAACAAGAATCCATACATTTCTATCACCAACATCTTAAGATAATGGAATAAAGGTAAATAAACTGAACTCTCTAGGAAAATCTAGCCCATCATTACATCGAATATTACACTATATTATTGTTTTGCATTGTTTCATTTATGCGTTCTTCTGCTGGTTATTTTTGGCAAATAAAAGCTAACAAACTAAAGTTTATTCGATCGCAGATCATTCTAGAAATAATACCAATGATAATTTAAATAAATTAAACGATAAACTGTCAAAATGTCATAGCCTTCTAATAAAAACACGAACGACTTCCAGCATTTTGTGTAGGATTTTGACAAAATACTCAATATGAAGAAAACTATAATAAATAGGTATAGCAATGCTTATAGATGATTTGTAGAGAATTAGATTCCCTTTTAGATAGGCTAAAAAGATATGGGGCGTTCCATTTAAAATTTTCGACTTTCTCGCAATTGAATACAGCGAAACGTTAATTCAATTTTTGACCACGCTGTATTAGGTACACTGATATAACAAGTGACAATCTATTTAACAGCATATGACGAGTTATTGTACCAATGCAAAATGTTTTTGAATTAACGTTGGCTGAGATATGGGCTTGTAAAGACCATGGTAATATATTCTTTTATTTTATAAGAATGTTTTTCGTCTTGAATTAAAATATTTATTTAATAATTTTTGCACTTTATTAAGACGATAGTATTTCAAACAATGTTTCTACCGGTTTCGGTCACGTTTAGACCATCTTCAGGATACACATTTTTAAAAAATTGTTGATCGTGTTGACGTTTTATTTTTACATGGTAATATATGCCAAAAAACATTTAAAATCAAAATAGCTCGAAAACAAAAAACGGTACATACCAACAACTGTTATCAAAGTCAACATATTTTCTTAAGTACAATTGAATGGTGTAATAAAAACTATAGCATTCCATTTAAAATAACGAAGTTGAGGTCTATTTCCGGTAGACCGGAAGTGGTGGCCATCTTGAAAATATTTTAGATTAATAGATCGGAATAAACAACCCATGTTACCAAAATTTCAAGCCTCTACGATTAGTGTAACTCAAAAAAGTTCTAATGAACCAGTTACGTGAGACTCCCTGTATAAGTTAGCTTTAGAAGTAACACTAAGAACTAGAAACATTGGGGTTTAGCCGTCTTAAGAGACGAATGGCTAAACCCCAATGATTCTAGTTTTGATCTAGTTTAAATATTAGTTCTATTTCTCGTTGTTATTCAGTCTTAGATTGTTGTATGCTTGTATCGAACTAAAACTAGACGTCTTCAGACGCACGGCTCAACCTAAATCAAATCTTTCTAGTTCTAGGTCTAGTGTTAGTTCTAGTTTTAATTCTTATTTTGCTGTAGGTTGTTGTAAATTCTTCTGGAGCTAAAAGTATAACTAATACTAGACCTACAATCTAGCTTTAGTACTAACACTAGACTTAGAACTAGAAACATTAGAGTTTAGCCGTCTTAAGAGACGTACGGCTAAATCCTAATGTTTCTAGTTCTAAATCTAGTGTTATTTCGAAAACTAGGATAGGTTGGGTTGGGTTGCGTCTTAAGAGACGAATGGCTAAACCCAAATGATTCTAGTTCTAGATGAACGTTCGTTGTAGTTTTAGTATTAGCTCTACTTGTCGATGTTATTCAGTTTTAAATTGTTGTATACTTGTATCGAACAAAACTAGAACTAACACTAGACCTACATCTTCAGATGCACGGCTAAAAAAAAGCTATCATATAAGAACAAGAATGATGCTTCTGATTTGCTTCTGATGTCATTCACTTGAAAAGAAACTTTAGTCATCGCTGATTAGATCAATATACTCCATGGCTGGTGTACTCAAGTCGTTTCAAAGGTGCTCTATGTTTGTATTCTGTTTTATTTCTGCCAAAAATTGTTACAGTTAAAGGAGATTTGGGGTCATTTATGAGATTTCAAAAATCTCTGCAGAATTAGATTTGTGATATAATATGTGGAAGAAAAAGAATTTAGCAGAAAACAAATTAAAAGTGCTTTTGAATCCGCTATTACTACAATGGAAATATCGTTCAATACTTTACGAAGGGTAAAAACCTGACTCAGGAGTACAACGGATTATGACAGACTCACTGGGTTGTATTTGATGTATGTGCTTCGAAAACGGAAAAAGGGGTGAGAATAGGAGGATACGCCGATGACCTAACAGTAGTTGTGAAAGGACCTAACCCAGAAGGCAGCTGAGCACTGCATAAGAATCTTAGAAAAGAAATTAAATGATATAGGCCTCCTTTTAGCACCCGAAATGACTGAAGTAGTTGTATTGGAAGGTAGACGGAAGCTGCAAAAAATGGAAATAAGGATGGATGATGATGTAATCCAAAGCAGTAAATCAGTGAAGTATTTGGGAGTATACATGGACAAGGACTTGCGTATGGGTACACATCTAAGCCAAACTGCCGAAAAAGCTCAAAGAATAATAAACGTGCTCTCTGGCATAATGCCTAAAGTTGTAGAAGCAAGCCAACCTAAACGTAAGCTGTTGAAAACTAGAATAGGTTGGGATGGGTTGCGTCTTAAGAGACGAATAGTTAAACCCAAATGATTCTAGTTCTAGATGAACGTTCGTTGTAGTTTTAGTATTAGCTCTACTTGTCGATGTTATTCAGTTTTGGATTGTTGTATACTTGTATCGAACTAAAACTAGAACTAACACTAGACCTACGTCTTCAGATGCACGGCTAAAAAAAGCTATCATATAAGAACAAGAATGATATTAGGTTATTATTTTTAGGTCAATAATCTCTAAAATGGAAAGAAGTTCAGAATGATATAGACAAAAATAAAATGGTCGGAACATCAAAATCGAAATCTATTTTTGAAGGAGGCTCAGAAGGAACTGAGCTTGAGAACTTGCCTTCTAAAAAAAGAAGGAATTGTTGACAAATCCTTGGGTTCCATCATCCAATTACAATTTTGCTTCTGATGTCATTCACTTGAAAAGAAACTTTAATCATCGCTGATTAGATCAATATACTCCATGGCTGGTGTACTCAAGTCGTTTCAAAGGTGCTCTATGTTTGTATTCTGTTTTATTTCTGCCAAGAATTGTTACAGTTAAAGGAGATTTGGGGTCATTTATGGTAAGGCTTTACATGAAGTTTAAGAATGTACATGAAGCTTGAAGCACGTTGGCAGCCATTACCACAAATCGTCAACAGCTGCTGCAAAAGCATTTTTTTAAACTGCTCCAGTTGATGCCCAGTTGCAAATAGCCCACCATAAGACGATTGTAGAAAATAAACAAATATTGTCACCAATTATTTCATGCATATTATTTAGTGGAATTTATGATTTGCCGCTTAGAGGAAAAAAAAAGAAATGGGGGAGTTTTCTTTGACCTTTTAAGTTTGAGGATTGACTCTGGTGATGAGTCAATCCTCAAATTGACGCTAAAGAGCGTAATCCTTAAATTGAAGCTAAAAAGCCACTTGGATAAATGTCAAAAAAACGCAGTCTATACCTCATCAAAAATTCAAAATGAGATCCTACAAATATGCGGTGAAGTTATCAAAGAAAAAATAATCGAAGACTGTAAATGGGCAAAAGCTTATGCTGGAATGGCTGATGAAACGGTAGATGTCGCTGGACAAGAGCAGCTTTCCATTGGATAAAGGTTCTATGATGAAAACCAAAAAATAATCAGGGAGGAATTTGTAGGCCACATTGAATTAAAATATTCGAGTTTTGCAGTGCGTTTTTTGAAAAAATGTTTGACGTTTCGGATGCCATGTCGCAACCTTCTTCAGAAGGTTGAAAGAAGAAACCACTTGGAACCAGTTTCTGAAGAAGGTTGGGTTGGGTTGGGTTGAGTTGGGTTGGGTTGGGTTGTTGATGTTTGACGTTTCAGATGCCATGTTGCGCATCTGAAACGTCAAACATTTTTTCAAAAAACGCACGGCAAAACCCGAAATTTTCTAGTTTTAGATCTAGTGTTAGTCCTAGTGATAGTTCTAGTGATAGTTCTAGTGTTAGTGCTAGTGTTAGCTCCAATTTTAGTTCACATAAACAATTTTTCAGAAAGCTTCGCTAACTTTGTTAAAGCACTTTGTATTGCACTTACTTAGTGCAATTACTAAAATCTTCATCTTAAGCTTAAACATAATTGCAAGATACTCTGCAATTTTAGAACTCGTTGTAAACGTTTTACAATTTAATAGTACTGATTTGGTTATGGTGAAGAAACATATTGAAATATTCTAGATGTAATCAAAGAAGATTGACAAGATGTCGAAAATGTTTCTCATGATTTATTTAAAAAATCACTTGATATCGCAGAGAAAGTAGGGGTTGAGTTCTCAGTACCTCGAGTTGCTCAAAAGCAAGTACACAGAAGTAATCCACCATCTGAGTCTGGAATTGAATCTGCAGACTCTGCAGATTCAAGTCTCTGACATAGACTAAAAGCGGTCAATAATCATCCCCTATCTTAATTTCATCTTTTGCTTTAACTTATTTTCATCCTTCAAGAATGCTCAAAATGGCTTCAAAAGATTTCAAAAATAATGCAGAATCTTCCATGTAATTTTATAAGTTGGGTGATGTCTTTGCAGAATTAGATTTGTGATATAATATGTGGAAGAAAAAGAATTTAGCAGAAAACAAATTAAAAGTGCTTTTGAATCCGCTATTACTACAATGGAAATATCGTTCAGTACTTTACGAAGGGTAAAAACCTGACTCAGGAGTACAACGAATTATGACAGACTCACTGGGTTGTATTTGATGTATGTGCTTCGAAAACGGAAAAAGGGGTGAGAATAGCAGGATACGCCGATGACCTAACAGTAGTTGTGAAAGGACCTAACCCAGAAGAAGCAAAAAAAAGAGCTGAGCACTGCATAAGAATCTTAGAAAAGAAATTAAATGATATAGGCCTCCTTTTAGCACCCGAAATGACTGAAGTAGTTGTATTGGAAGGTAGACGGAAGCTGCAAAAAATGGAAATAAGGATGGATGATGATGTAATCCAAAGCAGTGAATCAGTGAAGTATTTGGGAGTATACATGGACAAGGACTTGCGTATGGGTACACATCTAAGCCAAACTGCCGAAAAAGCTCAAAGAATAATAAACGCGCTCTCTGGCATAATGCCTAAAGTTGTAGAAGCAAGCCAACCTAAACGTAAGCTGTTGAAAACTAGAATAGGTTGGGTTGGGTTGCGTCTTAAGAGACGAATGGCTAAACCCAAATGATTCTAGTTCTAGATGAACGTTCGTTGTAGTTTTAGTATTAGCTCTACTTGTCGATGTTATTCAGTTTTAGATTGTTGTATAATTGTATCGAACTTAAACTAGAACTAACACTAGACCTACGTCTTCAGATGCACGGCTAAAAAAAGCTATCATATCAAAGCTATCATATAAGAACAAGAATGATATTAGGTTATTATTTTTAGGTCAATAATCTCTAAAATGGAAAGAAGTTCAGAATGATATAGATAAAAATAAAATGGTCGGAACATCAAAATCGAAATCTATTTTTGAAGGAGGCTCAGAAGGAACTGAGCTTGAGAACTTGCCTTCTAAAAAAAGAAGGAATTGTTGACAAATCCTTGGGTTCCATCATCCAATTACAATTTTGCTTCCGATGTCATTCACTTGAAAAGAAACGTTAATCATCGCTGATTAGATCAATATATTCCATGGCTGGTGTACTCAAGTCGTTTCAAAGGTGCTCTATGTTTGTATTCTGTTTTATTTCTGTCAAAAATTGTTACAGTTAAAGGATATTTGAGGTCATTTATGAAAAGGCTTTCCATAAAGTTTAAGAATGTATATGAAGATTGAAGCACGTTGGCAGCCATTAACACAAATCGTCAACAGCTGCTGCAAAAGTATTTTTTTAAACTGCTCCAGTTGATGTCCAGTTGCAAATAGCCCACCATAAGACGATTGTAGAAAATAAACAAATATTGTCAGCAATTATTTCATGCATATTATTTGGTGGAATTTATGATTTGCCGCTTAGAGGAAAAAAAAGAAATGGGGGAGTTTTCTTTGACCTTTTAAATTTGAGGATTGACTCTGGTGATGAGTCAATCCTCAAATTGACGCTAAAGAGCATAATAAGAGCATAATCCTCAAATTGAAGCTAAAGAGCCACTTGGATAAATGTCAAAAAAACGCAGTCTATACCTCACCAAAAATTCAAAATGAGATCCTACAAATATGCGGTGAAGTTATCAAAGAAAAAATAATCGAAGACTGTAAACGGGCAAAAGCTTATACTGGAATGGCTGATGAAACGGTAGATATCGCTGGACAAGAGCAGCTTTCTATTGGATAAAGGTTCTATGATGAAAGCCAAAAAATAATCAGGGAGGAATTTGTAGGCCACATTGAATTAAAATATCCGAGTTTTGCTGAGCGTTTTTGAAAAAATGTTTGACGTTTCGGATGCCATGTGGCAACCTTCTTCAGAAGATTGAAAGAAGAAACCAGAAGAAACCACTTGGAACCAGTTTCTGAAGAAGGTTGCAACATGGCATCTGAAACGTCAAGCAATTTTTCAAAAAACGCACGGGAAAACCCGAAATTTTCTAGTTTTAGATCTAGTGTTAGTCCTAGTGATAGTTCTAGTGATAGTTCTAGTGTTAGTGCTAGTGTTAGCTCTAATTTTAGTTCACATAAACAATTTTTCAGAAAGCTTCGCTAACTTTGTTAAAGCAATAGAACTCTATCTCGAAGAAAACTATGCAACAAAAAAATCTGCTTACCAATTGCACTTACTTAGTGCAATTACTAAACCAATCTTCATCTTAGGCTTAAACATAATTGCAAGATACTCTGCAATTTTAGAACTCGTTGTAAACGTTTTACAACTTAATAGAACTGATTTGGTTATGGTGAAGAAACATATTGAAATATTCTAGATGTAATCAAAGAAGATTGACAAGATGTCGAAAATGTTTCTCATGATTTATTTAAAAAATCACTTGATATCGCAGAGAAAGTAGGGGTTGAGTTCTCAGTACCACGAGTTGCTCAAAAGCAAGTACACAGAAGTAATCCACCATCTGAGTTTGGAATTGAATCTGCAGACTCTGATTGCAGATTCAAGTCTCTGACACAGACTAAAAGCGGTCAATAATCATCCCCTATCTTGATTTCATATTTTGCTTTAACTTATTTTCATCCTTCAAGCATGCTCAAAATGGCTTCAAAAGATTTCAAATATCTCTACAGAATTAGATTTGTGATATAATATGTGGAAGAAAAAGAATTTAGCAGAAAACAAATTAAAAGTGCTTTTGAATCCGCTATTACTACAATGGAAATATCGTTCAGTACTTTACGAGGGGTAAAAACCTGACTCAGGAGTACAACGGATTATGACAGACTCACTGGGTTGTATTTGATGTGTGTGTTTCGAAAACGGAAAAAGGGGTGAGAATAGCAGGATACGCCGATGACCTAACAGTAGTTGTGAAAGGACCTAACCCAGAAGAAGCAAAAAAAAGAGCTGAGCACTGCATAAGAATCTTAGAAAAGAAATTAAATGATATAGGCCTCCTTTTAGCACCCAAAATGACTGAAGTAGTTGTATTGGAAGGTAGACGGAAGCTGCAAAAAATGGAAATAAGGATGGATGATGATGTAATCCAAAGCAGTAAATCAGTGAAGTATTTGGGAGTATACATGGACAAGGACTTGCGTATGGGTACACATCTAAGCCAAACTGCCGAAAAAGCTCAAAGAATAATAAACGCGCTCTCTGGCATAATGCCTAAAGTTGTAGAAGCAAGCCAACCTAAACGTAAGCTGTTGAAAACTAGAATAGGTTGGGTTGGGTTGCGTCTTAAGAGACGAATGGCTAAACCCAAATGATTCTAGTTCTAGATGAACGTACGTTGTAGTTTTAGTATTAGCTCTACTTGTCGATGTTATTCAGTTGTAGAAGCAAGCCAACCTAAACGTAAGCTGTTGGTAAAAGTTGTAGAATCAGTCTCTTTGTATGCAGCACCCGCATAGGAAAGGGATGTATAGAAAAATGCTCAGATCCGCTTCCGTTTCCACAGAAGCGGTAGGTGTATTGGCTGGAAATCGTCCCTATGATATATTACTATATAATCATTATGATATATTATTATGGGAGAGAGAAACTGGGTGACTGGAGAAGAAAATAGACAAGAACATAGAGAAAAAGTCTACAGGCGTTGGCAACGGAAGTAGAATCAGTATCCAGGTTGAGCAAGTCACTTTATAAAAGACGTCAAAATGTGACAAAAAAGAGGTCTTACTTTTTTATCACTTTTGGACAATATCTTAAAAGAATCAAAAAAGAAGAATCGGACCTGTGCTGATATGGTTGCGAAGTGGAAGATACTCCCAAACACACAATTTTTTAATGTACCCGTTTTGACAAAATGCGAAAGCTGGCCGAAGTGAGAGTAGAAGAAATTAACATTGACGTGATACACAAAATATTAATGGACACAAGAGAAAAAAGAGACGAGACAATTAAGCTGCTAACTGAGATAATGAAGGAGAAAGAGGCAGAGGAGAGAAGAAGAGAAAAACGGGAAGAGGGAGGGGTCCCTCCAACGACGATTATATATTTTTGGTATGAGAACATCCTACGAAGGTTTCATAATCCACTGAGTATCTGAAGAAAGGGGAAAGATAGACAAAAGAAATTCGTCATCAACAGATCGAGTATAGTAAAGAAGAAATTATCTGCGAAGTAGAAGCAACAGTTCGAGGGATGCCCACACTGAAAGCCGAAGAGATCCGACAAGAAGTTTCTAGGGTATTGAAATCAGCAAAACCACCGAAATCCAACTTGACAGTTAGTGAGAAGAAGGCGCTCCGGTTTATTAAAGAAAATGTTATGTATGTTATGTTGCCAACAGGCAAGGGGAATGCCACCGTTGTGATGGACAAGGAAGAATATGACGCCAAAATGATGGAGGCCACCTACAGGAAGATTAAGAAGAACCCTACAGACAAGATCGTAAGGAATATGAAGAGCCTTGTTAAATCCACAGATATTCCACCAGAACATCAGAAAGGTTTGTTTGTACAGGCTCCGGTACCACCAAAAATTTATGGACTACCGAAGATTCATAAACCAGACGTCCCCCTTCGTCCTATCGTCAGTGCCATTAATTCCCCAACGTACGTACTAGCCAAACATCGACCAGTTTCTGAAGAAGGTTGCAACGTGGCATCCAAAACATCAAACATTTTTTCAAAAAACGCACGGCAAAAACATGAAAGTTTCTAGTGTTAGTGCTAGTGTTAGTTCTAATTTTAGTTCAAGAGAGGAACTAAAAGCTTTCGAAAAATAACCGGATTCCTTTTTCGGGTTCATACCATATCGAGATTCCTGAGGGAAGGAAAAGATGGAAGAGCAGGGTGAAAAATGCGTAGAGGGAAGAAGAAGTAAGTCAGAATCTCATGAAGGGTATAGTCCAGAGAAGAGCAATATACCCTGAAGAAACGCCCTGATGGGCTGTTCCGGAAAGAGAGCGAGTTTTTGGTGCGGAAGACCTGGCATACACTATCTGTACCAGAAGAACCCACACTCCCGATCGGATTAGATAATGCGCCATATCCGCTCGGGGTTTCAATCATAAAGTTTTTCTCCTCTACCCAAAAAAAAGGGTCAGGTTGGGTTGGTTTGAGTTACAGAACCACGTTAAATAGCGCACTACAGCTAATGGGAGATATGCCCCCAATAGACTTATATATATATATCAAAAAAAGCTGCGCCAAAATCAAAATGAGAACGAGGGTGGTATAGAAGAGGAATGATAAAGAAGGTGGGAAGCAGATTGGACCGAAAGATTGGTTCCAAACATATCGGTATGGCTGAATCGGAAATAGGGTGAGGCTAACTACCACATTAGCCAATTTATGAGTGATGAGTGGCCATAGATATTTTAAAAGCTACCTTTACAAATACAAATGGGCCGTAAATGGCAAATGCTGATACTGCGAAAGAACCGACGACGCAGAGCATACATTCTTCAAATGTGATAACACCAGGAAATTGTGTGACGACTATGGTGAAAAGTGAGGAAAACTGGGTAACAATGGAAGACTTCGTCAAGGAGATTGTCACAACGAACAAGAGGAATGAGAGAGAAGAGGAACAAAGGATGACAGTGGCGATTGTCCAGCCCCTCAGTCAGGTAGTGATTAAGAACATCATCAAAGAGATCTAGAAGTACATAAGGAGATGAAAGAAAGGAAGGGGAGTAGAAGAAAACAGTCCCTTAGTCAGTCAACCATACCGAGCGATCATGAAGGAGAAGCACCCAAGGAATTTGCAGCACCCGGAATCTCAGAAAAGGTCCAAACTCCAAAGAAAACTCGTGAGAATGTTATCGGAGAAGACGAGGACAAGGATTTTTAGTGGGTCTATCTGGTCACCCATCATCCCAGGGTAGATAGATGTGTGTTTGCAAATTTTCCCCGACCTCATTAAAACATTAAAAAAAGGGAGGTTGGATAAGGATCCGTCTTAGGAGATGAACCTACCAGAAAATACACTTTCTGAATACGCTACTACTTATAACTAAAAAGAATTAACCCAAAAATTTCGACATTATTAAAACACGATTGAAACATAAAAGTTAAAAATAAATCCATTGAAAGCTTTTTTTAAAATTCAAACCGGAATAATCGCATAAAAAAGAGTCGAGCTTGCAGAATCCCAAGAGAGCATAGCAGTGAGGCGTCAACTCAAAAATTCAATTAAATCGCCCTGAAAACGGGGTTACGCCCGGTGTTTAGCCCCTCGAGTCTGACCCGAGAGCTTTTCTGTCGACACCGTAGGGACAGGTAATGCAGCTCAGAGTCGAAGTTGGACAAGGTTAAGTGCACTTTTGAAATTTCTAAGCGACCCAATTATTGTTAACCCGACGGGAAAGACAAACTCGCTGGTACCGTGCCAAAGCCGGACCTGAAGAAGAAGTTTTGGCATCGTTTAACGTAAAAATCAATTTGAATTTTAAATTTCCTACAAAACAGAAAGTACGGAACAAAAAATAAATAAATAAAACAAGATAAATTTAGTCTGTTAAACGATGTAAATGTAAACTAACCATTTAATTGAGTTCGTTTTGAAGTTAATTTATACTTTCACAAGTAAAGGTCGTTTTCTGTTGGTTTCACGTTGCAAAACTCTCTATGAAACAATTTCATTTATTTTCAAATCAACCATAGGTAATTACACAAAAATTTGCTTAACATTTTATTTTGTAATGACTTAGTTATTCTAACAAAATGACCTTAATTAAAAAGCAAACACCATGATGTATTGTCACAGTCATATAAAATAGATTATGAAAGTATCGTAAAAGTACGTTTACATTTTACGACCGAAACCGACCCGATCTCACCATATCCATTAAGAGAATTACGACTGCGACAAAGTCGACATCTACATATCACATCCCCGGTTCAATATCACTAAGGATTATCCCTCAAAATCCTTTAATAAGACGCCTCGAAAGAAGCAAAAATTTTTTTGAGCTATTTTCCGTTCTCTCAATACTTCGGAGGTATTCATAGGGGTGTCAAAGCTCCCGGGATTTCCAATAACTCGGAGGATGCTAGAGGCAAACGACAACAGAAGCTATTCGAACGCGGGTTTATTTGTGTTTAGGACATGTCCCAATTGATGTTACCGTCTAAATAGATGTTGGTTTAGCGGTAATAACAAATCCGTGATGGCAAAGACCTTTTTGGACGACGTCACGTCCAAGTCGTAGATCGTCACGGAAACCAACCAGCAAAAGGATGACGTAAGGACGTCGTAACTCGCCGACTGTGACATATTACGTACCGCTGCGGAAATTTAAAACGTTTATAAAGGATTCACGAAGTTAGGGGCCCCATTTTTCACCGCACCGGGGACTTATAGGCTACGGTAACTGAATTAGAAACGATGGAATCCGAAACACAAAATGAACCGGCGATTTGCGGCGAGAACAAATAATATTTCTTCCTCCCGTGAGAAATTCGGCACGATTGGAACTGAATTCTAAAGTTTCCGGGGGGCGTTGAGCTCGTCAAATTCAACGGAAACAAACTGGAACTTTGGTGACGTAGAGTTTTGTTAATATCGATTGATACATAGCTTTTGTTTTCAACTTGTAACATTAACGACTTATCAGTTTTGATACCACAAACTTGAATCGATATCGACGTGTATTTATTTTTTAATTGACGATGAAATCATTCGGGAATCACGCAACCAAACTAACCGTATTACGCAATGTGCACATAATAAATATTTGCTCTTTACACAGTTTACCTGTGAAGTTCCTTGGGTAAATAAGGGACTAAGCCTCAAGTATGCCAAGAATCAACATTCTTGTTATATTATTTATCTACATTATGACCCTTTTTTTGAAATGTCAAGTGTAGGTAGTTCTTTAAGTTAATTGGCGTCATTATGAAGTGAGAAAATTCAAAGCAAACGATAAAACATAAATAACACTCGTCTGGCGTTAATAAATCAAAGTTTGAAAAAACAAATTGAGTAATAATAAATATCCGAGTTTTACAGTTAAGATTTAAAAGACGAACGAACATACCCAAAAGTAATTGTATGAACTGTGTCAAATTAAAATGAACGAGGACAAAGTCTCTGTTTATTACTTTCGTTAACCCGCTGTGCCAATGTTGACAATTATCCAGAGTAGTTAATTGTAATTAAAATCATTATATGTTTTTACAAATGATGAAATAATGATTAAGTAACGAATAAAATAACAATTAAAAATTAGAAAATGAACCGACTTTAATATTTTATAATCAATAAACAAAATATGAAAATAGTGTTTTGAATTGCTGGACATATTTTCCAAGAAAAAAGGTTTATATTGGCGTATTCATACGTCAAGCGAGTGAATAAAACAATATGGAATACAACAAAATCAATACTACACAAAAATTTTTATAATAGTGAATAGTTACACAATAAAGAATAGAAAAGGAAATGTTTTCAACATCTCGATTAAAATTCTGATTAACAAAAAGATGATAAATTGAAAGGTGAGCGGTGTAAAGCAACATTCTTACTTCTCCAAGACTGTTAAGAATATTATTTATGTACACTTTTCCACTACATAAACGGAGTAAATAAACAAACAGAATAGTTTATTTTTAAGATAAGGTACCAATTCTGTTATTTTTTATCATTGTCTTAACACTTATAACTTTTTTGAGCTTAACTAGAAGAAATGAAATTTATTTACACTCCGCCGAGGTCGCGTTACAATCTTCCAAAATGAACGATTTCGTATTAATATTTCATATCCAGTGCCTCGCCCGCAAGCGACCTCGACAAATTGAGGCGAAATCGTTTCTTGTATATCTTAGTTATTATATAAAGTCTCCTATAAGACGATTTTATTCACACTCCGCCGAGGTCGCTTGCGGGCGAGGCGTACAATCTTCAAAAATGAAAGATTTCGTGTTAATATTTCATATCTAACGCTTCGCAACGTGGATATGAAATATTAACAGAAAATCGTTCATTTTGGAAAATTGTAGCGCCTCGCCCGCAAGCTACCACGGCGGAGTGAGAATAAAAAAGTCGTCCTTACACCTCGTCAAGGTCGTTTGCGGGCGATGCGGTGGATATGAAATATTAACAGAAAATCGTTCATTTTGGAAAATTGTAGCGCCTCGCCCGCAAGTTACCTCGGCGGAGTGAGAATAAAAAAGTCGTCCTTACACCTCGTCAAGGTCGTTTGCGGGCGATGCGGTGGATATGAAATATTAACAGAAAATCGTTCATTTTGGAAAATTGTAGCGCCTCGCCCGCAAGCTACCACGGCGGAGTGAGAATAAAAAAGTCGTCCTTACACCTCGTCAAGGTCGTTTGCGGGCGATGCGGTGGATATGAAATATTAACAGAAAATCGTTCATTTTGGAAAATTGTAGCGCCTCGCCCGCAAGCTACCACGGCGGAGTGAGAATAAAAAAGTCGTCCTTACACCTCGTCAAGGTCGTTTGCGGGCGATGCGGTGGATATGAAATATTAACAGAAAATCGTTCATTTTGGAAAATTGTAGCGCCTCGCCCGCAAGCGACCTCGGCGGATTGTAGATAAAATCGTCTTATAGGAGACTTTATGTAGAAACTAAGATGTACAAGAAACGATTTCGCCTCAAATCGCGAAGGTCGCTTGCGGACGAGGCAGTGGATATAAAATATTAACACGAAATCGTCCATTTTGGAAGATTGTAGCACCTCGCCCGCAAGCTACCTCGGCGGAGTGAGAATAAAAAAGTCGTCCTTACACCTCGTCAAGGTCGTTTGCGGGCGATGCGGTGGATATGAAATATTAACAGAAAATCGTTCATTTTGGAAAATTGTAGCGCCTCGCCCGCAAGCGACCTCGGCGGATTGTAGATAAAATCGTCTTATAGGAGACTTTATGTAGAAACTAAGATGTACAAGAAACGATTTCGCCTCAAATCGCGAAGGTCGCTTGCGGACGAGGCAGTGGATATAAAATATTAACACGAAATCGTCCATTTTGGAAGATTGTAGCACCTCGCCCGCAAGCTACCTCGGCGGAGTGAGAATAAAAAAGTCGTCCTTACACCTCGTCAAGGTCGTTTGCGGGCGATGCGGTGGATATGAAATATTAACAGAAAATCGTTCATTTTGGAAAATTGTAGCGCCTCGCCCGCAAGCTACCACGGCGGAGTGAGAATAAAAAAGTCGTCCTTACACCTCGTCAAGGTCGTTTGCGGGCGATGCGGTGGATATGACATATTAACAGGAAATCGTTCATTTTGGAAAATTGTAGCGCCTCGCCCGCAAGCGACCTCGGCGGATTGTAGATAAAATCGTCTTATAGGAGACTTTATGTAAAAACTAAGATGTACAAGAAACGATTTCGCCTCAAATCGCCGAGGTCGCTTGCGGACGAGGCAGTGGATATAAAATATTAACATGAAATCGTCCATTTTGGAAGATTGTAGCGCCTCGCCCGCAAGTTACCTCGGCGGAGTGAGAATAAAAAAGTCGTCCTTACACCTCGTCAAGGTCGTTTGCGGGCGATGCGGTGGATATGAAATATTAACAGAAAATCGTTCATTTTGGAAAATTGTAGCGCCTCGCCCGCAAGCGACCTCGGCGGATTGTAGATAAAATCGTCTTATAGGAGACTTTATGTAAAAACTAAGATGTACAAGAAACGACTTCGCCTCAAATCGCCGAGGTCGCTTGCGGACGAGGCAGTGGATATAAAATATTAACATGAAATCGTCCATTTTGGAAGATTGTAGTGCCTCGCCCGCAAGCTACCTCGGCGGAGTGAGAATAAAAAAGTCGTCCTTACACCTCGTCAAGGTCGTTTGCGGGCGATGCGGTGGATATGAAATATTAACAGGAAATCGTTCATTTTGAAAAATTGTAGCGCCTCGCCCGCAAGCGACCTCGACGGATTGTAGATAAAATCGTCTTACAGGAGAGTTTATGTAAAAACTAAGATGTACAAGAAACGATTTCGCCTCAAATCGCCGAGGTCGCTTGCGGACGAGGCAGTGGATATAAAATATTAACATGAAATCGTCCATTTTGGAAGATTGTAGCGCCTCGCCCGCAAGCTACCTCGGCGGAGTGAGAATAAAAAAGTCGTCCTTACACCTCGTCAAGGTCGTTAGCGGGCGATGCGGTGGATATGAAATATTAACAGGAAATCGTTCATTTTGGAAAATTGTAGCGCCTCGCCCGCAAGCGACCTCGGCGTATTGTAGATAAAATCGTCTTACAGGAGACTTTATGTAAAAACTAAGATGTACAAGAAACGATTTCGTCTCAAATCGCCGAGGTCGCTTGCGGACGAGGCAGTGGATATAAAATATTAACACGAAATCGTCTACTTTGGAAGATTGTAGCGCCTCGCCCGCAAGCGACCTCGGCGGATTGTAGATAAAATCGTCTTATAGGAAATTTTATGTAACAACTAACAATAAGATCTACGAGAAACGATTTCGTCTCAAATTGTCGATGTCGCTTGCGGGCGAGGAGCTGGTTATGAAATATTAACACGAAATCGTTCATTTTGGAAGATTATAGCGCCTCGCCCGCAAGCGATCTTGGCGAAGTGTAAACAAAATCGTCTTATAGAGAACTTTACACAGGGTGTTTTAGTTACTCGGGGCACAAGTTAAACCACATATACTAGCGTAACGTAAAAATGTTTGGTCTAAACCAATAAATGGCGCAGTTATAAATCATCAAAGTTAAGAAATTTTAACTGGTTTTCTAAATATTTTCAATACTGTTCAGTACTGTTCAATACAGAATCATTAGATAGCTTACGAGTTAAATCGATCCACAGGAACAATGCTATACAGGATAGCATATAGTTATCCTGTATAGTTATAGTGTTAAGATCTAGACTTCTTAGCAGTTTTCTTGTAATGTTATCATAATCGGGAACGGTATCTCTTCCCTGTCCAAGAAGAGTCAAGTATTCGTCTTCTGACATAAGAGCATCCTCGGGTGTCTGGAGCGGTTTCAAAAATGCGAAGTCGTACCAGTTGTCTATGATGTTTTTATTGTAGGGGCAAAACCAGGTATCCTCAGTAAAAGTGAACACACCTTCTAGATAATCTAGATAGTCAGCGTGTATATTGACTATCTCTTCAGGGTAGAGTGCAGATCGCCATCGGCGGGATCAATGAGTTCTTTTGTTCCAGGTGCTTTGTGATATCTGGATACCTTTCGAATTTCATGCCAATAATTTCTTCCATTGCAGTTTTATTTTGTCGCAGGCTTCCATGTAATTTTCCGTTCTGTATTGCTAAATTAGCTTCTGTATCTTTTTGTTGAACTTATTAAACTGTTTTTCAACTCTTGGAACCTTGTATATCCTGAAGTCTCGATATAAGCGTTTCTCTCCTTGATGAGTCTGATAATAAATGGAGGTAGCTGAACGCTCGCAATGTCTATCGACTCGTAATTTGTACGAAATTGGACATATTCAGGAATTGTCTAATGTGCTTTCTTTTAGTTGGGTTCGGATTGAAGTTAACAATTATTAGATAGTTGTCGTGCAGTGAGGCTATGTCAAATATGGATTTTTCAATTTTGCTAAACGGATGGATGTAAATTACAAAAACATGTACTAAGTTTGTCCCGATAATGATACAAAAATGAAGTGCATTATTTAATGGAGAGTTGATTGCGGGGGTTGGATTTTCCCAATTGTACCCATGGTCACCGCTCCTCTTCTTACTCCTCTATTTACAATATTGCCGTGATTTTGGTTTGACGTCCAGTTTCTAAATGTGATGGAAGATCTGGATTTCGTTTCAACAAATGTTGCGCAACGGACGTGATTCTCAATGATGTAATTTCCAATTAGATGTGATTTCGGATGGTAGCTGTTGATACTTGCGTACAATAATTTTGAGCCGGTTTCTTCAGTTGTTGGAGAAATTTGGTCAGATTTTTTGTTGGCTGATTTAATTCTAACATTAGAGACTTCTCGCATGGGAGCTGTGATTCGGTTCTTGCATTTAAGTAACTATGCACTGTATCCCTCCAGACCGCAAGATTTGCATTTCTCCGGTAGCTGTGAGGTGCACTTTGTAGTATTGAGTGAACGTATAAGAAAATTCTTAGCATCTACTACACGGGATCGGCATTGAGGGTGAAGCGCAACTTTCAAAAACTGGAATGTTCTTGCTTTTAAAGAGCACTCCCGCTTGCAGAAGTTTTTGATAGGAGTCGACACACGCAGTGATTATCCCAATTTTATAGACGCGCTTATCTGTGGCTTTTGAGATAATGCATTTACAGTATCTGTGTCATATATTAAGCGAGTTCAGATACTCGCTAATTTTTTGCTCTTCAATATCAAGATCGATGGAAGCAATAACAGCAGAGTATGACGTTGATGGTATTTTTTTATAGATGATGTAAAATTTCTTGATTCGGAAGACTCTGAGATGATATTTTGGTTTTGTAGTAGATTTAAATTGATGGTTTGTTGTGGTTTAAAAATAAGTTAAAATTTTTTAACTTTGATGACTTTTAACTGCGCCATTTATTGGTTTAGTTCAAACATTTTTACGTTATGTTAGTATCTATGGTTTAATTTGTGCCCCGAGTCACCGAAACACCCTGTATAAAGCCTCAATTTTAGTTGTCATATAAAGTCTCCTATAAGACGATTTTATTCACACTCCGCCAAGGTCGCTTGCGAGCGAGGCGCTACAATCATCCAAAATGAACGATTTCGTGTTAATATTTCATATCCAGCATCTCGTCCGCAAGGGATTTCGGCGATTTGAGGCGAAATCGTTCCTTGTAAATCTTTGTTGTTATATAAAGTCTCCTATAAGACGATTTACATTATTTACACTGCGCCGAGGTGTAAATAATCTTGAACGATTGAGTGTTAATATTTCATATCCAGCTCCTCGTCCGCAAGCAACCTAGGCGATTTGAGGCGAGATTGTCCCCGTATATCTTAGTTGTTATATAAAGTAGAACTCAAATTCTTTCTCCAATAGCACCATATAATATAAAGAAATTCACGAAAAACCTAATTAAATGGTTAGTTTTTTATTTTTTGGACCTACGGTCACCAAGATAGCGATTAAAAATATTATTAAGAGGTCTTTTGTAACTTTGGCACCCATTAAGATAGAAGTTTCTAAAATGCTTCAAAATGCTCCGAGAGCGCCAGATCGCACATATCTGACACCTTTTTATTTTTTGGACATACGGTCACCAAGATAGCGATTAAAAATATTATTAAGAGGTCTTTTGTAACTTTGGCACCCATTAAGATAGAAGTTTCTAAAATGCTTCAAAATGCTCCGCGAGCGCCAGATCGCACATATCTAACACCTTTTTATTTTTTGGACCTACGGTCACCAAGATAGCGATTAAAAATATTATTAAGAGGTCTTTTGTAACTTTGGCACACATTAAGATAGAAATTTCTAAAATGCTTCAAAATGCTCCGCGAGCGCCAGATCGCACATATCTAACACCTTTTTATTTTTTGGACCTACGGTCACCAAGATACCGATTACAAATATTATTAAGAGGTCTTTTGTAACTTTGGCACACATTAAGATAGAAATTATTATTAACATTAAGATAGAAAATGATACATATTTAAATAATTTATATGTACACGTGTTTCAACCTTATGGTCATCTTCAGCCACAACTACAGGATTTAAAATTAGCATTAATACATATGAAAACAATTTGAATATTATTTACCGTCATAAGTTACGAAAATCATAACATATTCTGGAAAATAATTAAATCTGTGTTATATACAGGAATTTTTGAAAACATATTATTAAATATGTTAAGAAAAAAAGCCTGAATTACCTGAATTTTTCATTACACTTGGAACACATTAATTAATAAATAACAAATACAATTATCTAACAATAAGTTATATAAAATTGAAGGTTTAGGTAAAAATTAAATTATTTAAATAGATATCATCATTTGAGACCATTTAATTAGATTTTTCCTGAATTTCTTTATGTTAGATAAAGTCTCCTATAAAACGATTTTATGCACACTCCGCCGAGGTCGCTTGCGGGCGAGGCACAAAATCTTCCAAAATGAACGATTTCGTGTTAATATTTCATATACACTGCCTCGTCCGCAAGCGACCTCGGCAATTTGAGGCGAAATCATTTCTTGTACATCTTAGTTATATAAAATCTCCAACAAGACGATTTTATTCACACTCCGCCGAGGTCGCTTGCGGGCGAGGCGCTATCATCTTCCAAAATAGACGATTTTGTGTTAATATATTATATCCAGCGCCTCACCCGCAGGCGACCTTGAGAAGTGTAAAGACGACTTTATTCTCACTCCGCCGAGGTCGCTTTTGGGCGAGGCGCTACAATCTTCCAAAATGAACGATTACGTGTTAATATTTCATATATAGCGTTTGGCCCGCAAGCGACCTCGGCGAGTTGAGGCGAAATCGTTCCTAATAAATCTTAGCTGTTACATAAAATCTCTTATAAGACGATTTTATCAACGATCCGCCGAGATCGCTTGCGGGCGAGGCACAACAATCTTCCATAATGAACGATTTTGTGTTAATATTTCATATCCAGCGCGTCGTCCGCAAGCGACCTCGGCAATTTGAGGCGAAATCGTTTCTTGTATATCTTAGTTTTTACATAAAATCTCCTATAAGAGGATTTCATCCACGATTCGCTGAGGTTGCTTGCGGGCGAGGCGCTACAATCTTCCAAAACGAACGATTTTGTGTTAATATTTCATTTCCAACGCCTCGCCCGCAAGCGACCTCTGCGAGTTGAGGCGAAATCGTTCCTAATAAATCTTAGCTGTTACATAAAATCTCTTATAAGACGATTTTATCCACGATCCGCCGAGATCGCTTGCGGGCAAGGCACAACAATCTTCAAAAATGAACGATTTCGTGTTAATATTTCATATCTAACGCCTCGCCCGCAAGCGACCTCGGCGGAGTGCGAACAAAATCGTCTTATAGAAGACTTTGTATAACAACTAAGGTATAAAAGAAACGATTTTGCCTCAACTGGCAAAATGCGGAGTGCGAACAAAATCGTCTTATAGAAGACTTTGTATAGCAACTAAGGTATATAAGAAACGATTTTGCCTCAACTCGCCGAGGTCGCTTGCGGGCGAGGTGCTACAATTTTCCAAAATGAACGTTTTCGTGTTAATATTTTATATCTAACGCCTCGCCCGCAAGCGACCTCGGCGAGTTGAGGCAAAATCGTTTCTTGTATACCTTAGTTGTTATACAAAGTCTTCTATAAGACGATTTTGTTCACACTCCGCCGAAGTCGCTTGCGGGCGAGGCGCTACAATTTTCCAAAATGAACGATTTTGTGTTAATATTTTATATCCAACCTCGGCGAGTTGAGGCGAAATCGTTTCTTGTGTATCTTAGTTCTTATATAAACAATTTTAACCACACTCCGCCGAGGTTGCTTGCAGGCGAGGCGCTACAATCGTCCAAAATGAACGATTTCGTGTTAATATTTCATATCCAGCGCCTCGCCCGCAAGCAACCTCGATAATTTGAGGCGAAATCGTTTCTTGTATATCGTATTTCATATATATAGTCTCCTGTAAGACGATTTTAATCCGATTTCACCGAGATCACTTGCATTCGAGGCGCTACAATCTTCCAAAACGAACAAATTTTAAGATTCGTTAGATTGAGTTGGAAAAAGCTCCAACTTCATATCATTCATTATGAGGAATGTTATGGATTGGGGTGGGTGTGGTTAGGTTGAACAAAAATCCCGGACCAACTTTTAGAAATAAAAATTTCTTCTTCCTTGATTACATAGAATCAATCGATAGATTAAATAGTAACGTATTTAGCTCGGAAATTCACTCGGTAACAGGAACGCGTTCCTTATAATCGAAACCACTTCAATAATAATTACTTCATTACACCCGAATATCAGTTATAAACCGATTCGTTATAGGCAAATTTATTTAGATTGTATTAAACAGCGAAATTTTCGGAACTATTACGTTAATTTGTTATAACGGGAAGATAATACATGAAAAATTATAATACAATAAAAAATTAAGATGTATATAGTCTTAGTATATATGGGTTCGCAAATACCTCCTTAACAAGATACAGACCATTAAAGTTGCTCTGTATCTCGAATTTACCAGTTGTATTCAAATCAGAATCTGTAAATATCAATCGGATATCTTAATGGGAATTCCAAATCTCGATCAAAATCGTATCAAACTTTATTTAACCGAATCTGTGATATAAATTTATTCTCGTGTCTTCTTTGATTTCCGTTTCATTTCCTTCTTATTTGCCTACAGAATAGAATAGGCAAATTTGCCTTAAATTATAATTCTGTGTACACAATCAATAAATATTATCAACATTTCAGATAAACATTTTATTATTTAAGCGATATGCATCCTTCAGATGATTGAGATATATTCTTTTAATTGTAATACATTACATAATTCACTAAAATTACCTAACGACTCTTTAAAATGAATGACTCTGTTAGTTGAAGGTGATATAATTAAGACATTTTCAATTCTTTAGTGTTGAGTATTTACATATGAATCGATTCATGCCTGTATTAATAATTTCTTTATTGTTACTTATTACGAAAGTAATATAAATTATAAAATAATAAGGCTTATTGTTAAATGAAGGGGGGAAGTTGAAGGATCTAGCGTAGGTGTCACTTTCACAATCAATTTATTAACATTGAATATACCAGAGTACGCCATTTAATCATTCATAATTTAAGTCACGATTTCAATTAGTAATTCTAATCATTCATTTAATTTTGACGAAATCATTTAGAAATGATATTTTCATGGTATAAGATGAATCATTATTTGTTAAAAAAAATCTTTGCTAACCGATCTAAAAAGTTATTTCAACAAATGAAATAATGATAAAGAAAAACAAAGAAAAATAGAAAAATATTTCTGGAATTCAGTAACTTCCGCGATGACACAACTGCGATAAAAAGTGACGATAACGAAACAGGTCATAATATAATATTATTTTCAAATCAAAATCTGTTTTTATGCGGTTTGAAACTCTATTTAATCTTTACGTAACATTAGAATTGTCGCAAAAATACCATAATTTTTTACACCTTACCCACAATGCGTTGGGTATCGAATTTCAAGGTTTAAAATTAAAACATGACTTTAAGATAGATGTTTATGACGTTTGTGATTTATGAAGGTTTAGTCAAACAGTTAACACCTCCATTTGTGTTGGTGATGGATTCGTTTAAAATCGATTTATAAATACTTTTTTTTGTATTGCATTTTTCTTGATACTAACCTGTACTTGGAAGATAGTGATCGAATCATCGAGCATCTGAACTCTGATGGCCAGCATCTTTCCTCCCTTTTTCGGCGTTGCCGGCGGCGTTCTTACACCGCCATCAACTCCTGCTGGCGTCGAATGGGAATGATGCATACCACCTCCAATGCTACCAGAACTGGACAGGTGTCCTGTGGAGCCGCTGGTGTCACGACTTATCTCCATTTTTAGTGGGAAATCTCGTTTAGTATGCTATACTACGTTTGCAATATCTGAAAAGAAAACGAAAAATAATTTTTTTTAATAAATCGATCTCAACAGTTGAAGCACCGTTATAAAAATCGCCCACACAGCGATTTTCGGTTAACGGTACTTGAGCATGCAGCATCTTCATCTCAAAGCTTACACTTTCATGTTAATCGACTCAAATTTTTAAAAGAATTTAAAAGTATTAAATAAATCAGCTTTAATAATAATAATACACGCGAGATCATCAAAAGCAATCAAGATAAATGAAAATAACTTCTTGGGGGAGAAAGAGACAAAGAGTAAGGGTCAGCACATCCGGTGCTGTGACGCGATAAAAGCTTAATTGAGTTGATACGCCGACGTTAAACGACCCGTGACACCCCAACGGTAACAAAATAAGAAAAAATCTCTCTTTCAAAATCTTTGAATAGAAATTCAAAGATCGCCTTTCAATTTAACTCAACAATTTATGTACGGATTCAAATCGACGGAAAACGTCTCTTTATTTTTTTAAGGCTCGTGATGGCACGCGATGCATAATAAGCTCGAATAGGCCAATAGGTACACATTGCGAAAGATGTAACGTGAATTATTAATGAATAACGTCCTACCGGAGTCACACAGTCGCAGACCATATAAGATATTTATAGAGACGTCGTCGTAAAAAGTCTTCTTCCATTAGTTATTTCTGTCTTCCCCAAAAAGAAGTCACCAGATGTACCAAAAATTTTGTTTTAATTTCCTTTAAAATCAAGAAAAACAAACGTCTAATAAAGGTGGTAGTATACTCGAACGAGTCGTTAACAGCAGGAAGTTCTTGAAAGAATCGAAGCAATGGAACACTCTCAGCTGCGGTTCGTGTTTCAATAACAAGGTCATATTTATAGAGTGTGGGTTTGCGTTCAGCTGGACAAAAATCGCACTTACTACGACATTCGCAAACAACTGTTACAACGACTAAACGAGGTTTAACAAAGAAAAGAACATTCTCTTTGCAAATCATTTTACTTTAATAAGAGCGATTAAAACAATGATTAATCAAATTTAAATATCATTTGTATTCTATTAATAATAAAGAAAGTAAGACGAGAATGAGAGTATAAATTACACGATTATGAAGTTCATGTGACATTGTTAAAGTAGGTAATAACCATCATATTCTATCCAATGGAAAGTTTAGTGAATAACATAATAATAAAAACTTTTTCTTTCTATTAATTTCTAAATAGGGAACCTATCTTTTAATTTTACAAAAAATATAAAGGAATCTTTTTATTATAACAACTAAAATCCAAAAAATTTTCAAAAAATGATATCATCTAACTTCTTTTTGTAGGCCATCATTTACACAACCCATTCTTTCATATCACTCTTTCGATTTTTCAAGGAATAGCAAATAGTGTGGACATAATAAATATGCTATGTATGTAAATGTGATACGATGTATATGTAAATATGTATATTTATTTTAATTTGGGGCTTTTAACGTACACCAAACGTTAAGCCCGTTTTAGCGAATAACCAGATTGTGTTTAACTGGTTAATCTGGGGAAATGCGGTAAGTAGGTAAGTTTAATTACTACATTTCCTTTTTATCTTTATTTCTTTGGATTGGAATCTGGCCAATTGCAAATTGGCAAACATAAACAGTATTCAAATATTTAGGTTTAAGACAAAATGTTGGATCGTTAAAAAAAAATCGGGTAATTTTTAAAAATAAACCGTCTATAAAAAGAACAATTAGAAGTTATTTTTAAACTTCAAGTTCACATTGATGAAAATGGGATAAATATCAAAAAGTTAATCGTGGACATAATTACGAGATGATATCTGTCGAAGAATTCAGGTAATGAGTGTTTTAAATGGTATTGAAGATGTGCTAATCTATCAAATTAAACCAAGGAATACGAGGAGTACTCTCAATTCAAATTAGGCAGGAGCAAAAAAAATTACATCATTATAAAAGTGATTTGGTTAGCTCTAAATTTGTTAATTTGCTTCTTTTGACAATTTTCTTATCGTAATAAATTCAAAATAACCTGAGGAATATTATGAGTACACTTTATTCAAATTTGGCAATGGCAAAAAAAAACACTGTCACAGAAGGTAATTTGATAAGCTCTAAATTTGCAAATTTGTATTTTTTGATAATTTTTTATCCTAATAAGTTCAAATTAACCCAAGGAACACGATGATTACTCTCAGTTCAAATTTGGCAGTAGCAAAGAAAATTACATTATTATAAAAAGTGATTTGGTTAGCTCTAAATTTGTAAATTTGCTTCTTTTGACAATTTTGTTATCTTAATATATTCAAAATAACCTGAGGAATACGATGAGTACACTTAATTCAAATTTGGCAGTGGCAAAAAAATTACACTGTCACAGAAGGTAATATGATAAGCTCTAAATTTGCAAATTTACATTTTTTGACCATTTGTTTATCCTAATATCTTCAAATTAAACCAAGGAACACGAGGAGTACTCTCAATTCAAATTTGGTAGTAGCAAAAAAAAATACACTACTAGAAAAAGTGATTTGGTTAGCTCTAAAATTATAGATTTGCTTCTTTTGACAATTTTGTTATCTTAATATATTCAAAATAACCTGAGGAATACGATGAGTACACTTAATTCAAATTTGGCAGTAGCAAAAAGATTACACTCTCACAAAAAGTGATATAATTAGTTCCACATTTACAAATTTGCATTTTTTTATCCTAATATGTTCAAATTAAGCCAAGGAACACGGTGAATACTCTCATTTTAAATTTGGTAGACTCATTGAGACTCAGCTCAATTTTAACAAATTAGAGCGTCATCACTCTTCAAGAAGCTATCCCCGTATTTAGTTTCGGGTCCGTTCCGGGATTCCATATAAGAAAAGTCCCGGGATTTTAAAGGTCTCGAAGTCAAGAACTGGTTCAAATATCTGGAACGATTCTCCTGAATTGGAAAAAAATAAGCTCAATACTACGTTAAAATGAACTGAAAATGATAACTTTCATCCAGATAAAACCATTAACAATTTTGTAAGTTCCAGATCAAGTCTTGTGAAAGCCTTTTTTAACTTTTTAACTCTTGTAGGAGCAGTATCAAGTCTTCTGGAAACATTTCAAGTCTTTCAAAGGTAATAATAAGTCTTCTGGAAGTATTTTCTTTCAGGATGTAGTATCAAGTCTTCTGGGAGCAGATCAAGCCATTTTGAAGTAGATCAGATCTTCTTGAACCAGTATCAAGTCTTCTGGAAACATTTCAAACCCACGCTTCCAGTATTCTAAAAGCGTTTTAAGTTTTCTAGACGCATTGCAAGCCTTCTCTAAGCTAATCAAGTCTTTTGCAGTATCAAATTATCTAGAAGCTGTTTCAAGCCTTTTGAAAGCAGTATCAAGTTGTCTAGCAGCTGTTTGAAGCCATTTTGAAAGAAATCAGATATTCTTGGACCTGTATCAAGTCTTCTGGAAGTATTTCAGACCAACGCTTCCAGTATTCTGGAAGCCCTCTAAGTTTTCTAGACACATTTCAAGTCTTCTGGAAGCAAATCAAGCCTTTTGAAGGCAGTATCAAGTTATTTGCCACTTTGAAGTAGCTCAGATCTTCTTAAACCAATATCAAGTCTTCAGGAAGCAGTTCAAGTCTTTTGGAAACATTATCAAGTTATCTAAAAGCTGTTTCAATCCTTTTGGAAGCAGTATCAAGTTATCTAGAAGCAGTTTCAAGCCATTTTGAAATAGATCAGATCTTCTTGAACCAGTATCAAGTCTTCTGCAAACATTTCAAACCCACGCTTCCAATTTTCTGAAAGCATTTTAAATTTTCTAGATGCATTTCAAACCTTCTCTAAGCTAATCAAGTCTTTTGCAGTATCAAGTTATCTAGAAGCTGTTTCAAGCCTTTTGGAAGCAGTATCAAGTTATCTAGAAGCAGTTTGAAGCCATTTTGAAGGAAATCGGATCTTCTTGAACCAGTATCAAGTCTTCTGGAAGTATTTCAGACCAACACTTCCAGTATTCTGGAAGTGTTCTAAGTTTTCTAGACACATTTCAAGTCTTTTGGAAGTAAATCAAGCCTTTTGAAGGCAGTATCAAGTTATCTAGAAGCTGTTTCAAGCCATTTTGAAGTAGCTCAGATCTTTTTCAACCAGTACCAAGTCTTCTGGAAGCAGTTCAAGTCTTTTGGAAACAGTATCAAGTTATCTAGAAGCTGTTTCAAGCCCTTTGGAGGCAATATCAAGTTATCTAGAAGCACCTCCAAGCCATTTTGAAGTAGATCAGATCTTTTTGAACCAGTATCAAGTCTTCTGGAAACATATCAAACCCACGCTTTCAGTTTTCTGAAAGCGTTTTAAATTTTCTAGACGCATTTCAAGCCTTCTCTAAGCTAATCAAGTCTTTTGGAAGCAGTATCAAGTTATCTAGAAGCTGTTTCAAACCTTTTGGAGGCAGTATCAAGTTATTTAGAAGCAGTTTCAAGCCATTTTGAAGAGTTTGTCCTTCTTATCTTCATAAGTTCTGCCGGGTTTCTCCACTATGAGTGCATATGTTCCCTTTCTTCCTGTCTCCGTTTCTCTTTTCTTATCTTCTTTAATTCTTGCTTGTTGCTTGCTGACTATGCTGGTTTCCTCTCTAGTTTTCTGTCTGAGTCGCTGTAGCGTGTTCCACATAGATTCTTCGTTCCCCTGACCTTTTTTTCTTTTTCTCTCACTTTCTTCTTCATTATTTGTTCAATCTCCTCGTATTCTTCGTTAAGCTCTGTTAACATCTTCTTAAATTGGTGCTGGATGCTACGATCCATCTCAACGTCATCTGGTTCTACCATTACCACCTTTGTGCTAAGTTTTTGCTGTTGCAATGGATTTTCTTCTTTTATCTTTGTGTTCTTAAAATATTTCTGTTCCCTCTTCTTGTTCATTATTCTTCTCCAATCATCATAAATGCGTATGTACTTTATTTCCACGTTAGAAACCCCTTCCTCTTCTATCTTACATTGTCCTTCTTTTTTCTGTTTGACTGTATTGTTATACCATTTTTATTTCTTTTTCATTCATTTTTATTTTCTTTTTACCCCTTCTCTCATCTCGTCCTACCAATCTTTCTAGCATTGTAACTGCATCTTTTATCTCCTTCTTCGTATTTTGCTCCACATTTAGTCTAAGTATTGCAATCAATTTTAACATCTTGGCTGTTGTCTGCTTCAACCTCTCTGCTAGTTCGTTTCCTCCTCTCTCCATTTCTTTTCTCCCCTGTATCCCGTCTTTCTCATTTCTCTTCGTCTTTCTTCTCTTCCTGCCATCTTTCTCCGGTGAACCATCATCATCTCTTGCAAGATTTCTCTTCACGCTATTAATGGACCAACTTCCTATCAATTCCTTGTCTTAAAAAATCCCATTGGCACTGTATTTTCTGTTCCTTTATCGCCCTACTTACTTTTTCTTCCACCTCAATCACCATACTATCCAAAACTTCGTCATCCTCTTCTTTCTCACTCGTGCATCTCTCCGTCTCTTCCGATTTCTTCGTCCTTATGGCTCCTTGTGGTTCTATCCTCTCCATTTCTATTTCATCTTCCGATAAGGGTCGGCTTAGCACTGACTTTGGACTTTGGGAAGTCTTTTCAGGTGGAGAACGTCCCAACAGAGTACTCCTCCTGAAAGCGAAGTCTTCTTCATTGCTTCGACTTCCAGAGCCCTGTATTAATGAGTCTTCATAGTCACGCGACATCGACCGTTCTTCGATCCATCTGAGGCTTTGTGTATTAAATGCATAAAACCGTTTTTGGAGGTGTCAAGCGCCTTCCTTACACTTCATTTTAACCTACTGGAATATATACTCTTACAAAAACCACACACTATACACTAAAACATTTAACACTTATTCCCGTATCCCACGTGGTCCCAGTTTTTTAGGAGGTATGCTCCTCCAGATAAGGTACCTCGGGATTGTTACACCCTTGTCTAGGTCCGACCTAAGTCCCAACCCAATCTACCTAACCAATTCGTACTAGATATTAATTGGGTTGGGATGATCCATTAATTTTAGCCCAAGTATGTATTCTAGAACCAGTATCAAGTCTTCTTGAAGCATTTCACGTATTCGTGAAACAGTATGAAGTCTAATCCAAAATACATGCTCTCCGATAAAAAACATTCGCAGCAAATGCTGGGACTGAATTGGAAAGAAAGAACTCAAGTACCCATCGGGACTATTTTCTGAAATTTCGGGTATCAAGTTATCTAGAAGCAGTTTCAAACTATTTTGAAGTAGATCAGATCTTCTTGAACCAATCTCAAGTCTTCTGGAAGTATCCCAGAACTTCCTGTATACTGGAAGCGTTTTAAGTTTTCTAGCCACATTTCAAGTCTTCTGGAAGCAGAGCAAGTTTTTTGGAAGCAGTGTCAAGTTATCTAGCTGTTTCAAGCCTTTTGGAGGTATCAAGTTATCTAGAACCAGTTTCAAGCTATTTTCAAGTAGATCAGATCTTCTTGAACCAGTATCAAGTCTTCTGGAAGCAGATTAAGTCTTTTGGAAGCAGTATGAAGTTATCTAGAACCTGTTTCAACCCTTTTGGAAGCAGTATAAAGTTACCTAGAAGCAGTTTCAAGCCATTTTGAAGTACGTGACCCACCTCGTTTTCAAGTATTTTGTCCGAACTCTAAAAACTAAATTTGGAACTTTAGCCAATGTACCAGGATTTAGAACTTAGAATTAGTCCCAAATCCCAAAAGTATTTTTAGTCCCGGAAATTGGACACCATGGTCGGAAAATTATTTAAGTTAATTTATTACTAAATACTAAAATAAACATAACAAACAATAATTCGTTTCGTTACTTTATAGACACATTATGTATCTTTCGAAATTAAAAATTTATTCAAAATGTTTTGCTTACAACACATTTGTTTAGTACACGTGCCCACAATTTACACACATTTTCACGTTGGTAGATATCTAAAATTATTGTACAAAAAGCAACATTCACTTGAACCGGTTTATCTGGAAATTTTATCGCCGGTATAACAACCGCGACAGCAAAATGGGAAAATTATTTCGAGTAAATATTGTCGTGTTTACTTATCCGCTTGGGTGCCAATGTTGTTTATGTATTATATATAAAAAGTAAATATGTAATGATTAATTTATTATGATTATAAATTGTAAATTTTGCTCGAAGTTTCTTCAATAAATAATTGAAACATTAATTTGAAACATATAATACAAAAATTGGAAATTTTATTTCATTTATATTAAAAAGTATTTAATTAAACAAACCATCACTTACATCTATTAAACGCATGACTAACGACGCAATACATGAACTAATCCGGTAATTTTTGAAATACATCAAACATGGAGTAAAATTGCATAAGAATTATTGCAATATAAATTGATATATAAAAAATGGTGTAAAATCGAAAATCGGTTTAATTTTAAATATTAATAATTCAATAAACCCAAATCCGGAAAGGTTCTTTTTTGAATCAATCCGTATCAAAATTATTCATTAATAAATAAACGTTGGTATAAATCGGTTACAAAACAATCTATCTCGTAATTATTTGTTAATCGACTTATTGGAGAATACAACGCAACATAGCAATCAATTTATTGAAAGTCTGTAGTACATCGAACTAGAACCTCGAAAATTAGATTTGTTTTCAAAGTGGAGGTTTGATGGCTTCTCGGGTCATAGTTCACTAACAGCGTAGAAACAACAGTTTTAGGGTTTGAAAAGCGGTAATTCGAAACGCAACTTTTATTCGCGATAAATTTCATCCAATTATTTTTCTAGTGGTATAAAAATTGTAATCGAAAACCAAGTTTTATCTATCAAATCGTAGTATTCTATGTGCATACATATTTAAATAATTCCTATTAAAAAAATGGTTGTGTTTGTGATAGCAATTTTATACGAATAATAAAATTATTTTTACATAAACTAAAAATAAATGACAATTTTAGATTTGCGTTGTTCTTTCGATCCAGGTATTAAAAATTTATGTCAATGGTATCAGTGATATATCGTTAACTCAAGATGAGTTATGGTGTTGGAAATGTCTACTAACTTCGTCTTTTCATATTATTCATTGTAATTCAGAGAGATTCTAAGTACTCTCATTTTCACATGAAATACATCCATTTAGAGTTAGTTTATCGATTAAGAAACGATGATTGAAACGACATTTTTCAAAAAAAAGCTAGTAGTGGGTTGCAAGTAGTGGATGAAGAGGTAACCTTTAGAAGATGTCGAAGTTCATCCAGATTCTCAAGAGTTCTGGTTATTTGTCTTAGTAACCTATACACCATATCCCAGATATGTTCAATCGCCATAAAGTCCAGTGACCATGCAGGTTAGAGTAAAATTTATCTTGCATTATCTTGTTGGAAAGTACCATTCTGCTATGTCTACTACATGAAAGGTATTAAAATTGGTTCCAGAACGTTGTCGAAATGATGACGTGCGCTTAATGTGCCTAGAGTGAACGTAAGACATGTGTTGTGTTTGAATGATCTCCAAATTCCATGTTTGCCCTCAATGTCGCCGTACCTTTCTCGACAATCATTCATCCATAAGCAAAACCATTATTCATCACTGAAGACGATGTCATTCCATTGATGATACCTTACCATTCTTGACGCCATGCAAGTCTGGCTGTTTTATGAGATGTTAATGGAACCCGAAAATAAGGACGAGCAAGAGCTATTGTAATAAAAAGCATCTATTTGTGTTCTAAACTTTGCCAACTTGTTGGTAGGGGATGTTGTGGTGGCACAATGAATATGTTTTGTCTTATAGAGTCTGCCAATTTGTTGACAGCATGAGCTATGGTATCTCCGACCCTCTTTTTCCTTTTCTAGAGTCTGTCAAATTGTTGATAGCTTGACATATTGTAATAAAACGCATCTATTCGTCTTCTAAACTGTACCAACTTGTTGACAAGTTATTGAAGCCTAATGTATCTATTCCATCATCTAGAGTATGTTAATTTGCTGATAGCTTGTGTAATACAAGACATGTATTCCAACGTTCGGGTCTTATAGCTGGTTGGTAGTAGAAGATGTTGTGGCACAATGAATATGTTTGTCTTATAGAATCTGAAAAATTGTTGGCAGGATGAGTTATTGTATCTCCGACCTTTTCTTTCCTCTTGTAGGGTCTGTCAAATTGTGATAGCATAAGCTATTGTAATAAAATGTATCTATTCCATCATCTAGAGTATGTTAACTTGCTGATAGCTTATGTTATTGTAGTACAAGACATGTATTCCAACGTTCGGGTCTTATAGCTGGTTGGTAGTAGAAGATGTTGTGGCACAATGAATATGTTTTGTCTTATAGAATCTGAAAAATTGTTGGCAGGATGAGTTATTGTATCTCCGACCTTTTCTTTCCTCTTGTAGGATCTGTCAAATTGTGATAGCATGAGCTATTGTAATAAAATGTATCTATTCCATCATCTAGAGTATGTTAACTTGCTGATAGCTTGTGTTATTGTAGTACAAGACATGTATTCCAACGTTCGGGTCTTATAGCTGGTTGGTAGTAGAAGATGTTGTGGCACAATGAATATGTTTTGTCTTATAGAATCTGAAAAATTGTTGGCAGGATGAGTTATTGTATCTCCGACCTTTTCTTTCCTCTTGTAGGATCTGTCAAATTGTGATAGCATGAGCTATTGTAATAAAATGTATCTATTCCATCATCTAGAGTATGTTAATTTGCTGATAGCTTGTGTAATACAAGACATGTATTCCAACGTTCGGGTCTTATAGCTGGTTGGTAGTAGAAGATGTTGTGGCACAATGAATATGTTTGTCTTATAGAATCTGAAAAATTGTTGGCAGGATGAGTTATTGTATCTCCGACCTTTTCTTTCCTCTTGTAGGGTCTGTCAAATTGTGATAGCATGAGCTATTGTAATAAAATGTATCTATTCCATCATCTAGAGTATGTTAACTTGCTGATAGCTTGTGTTATTGTAGTACAAGACATGTATTCCAACGTTCGGGTCTTATAGCTGGTTGGTAGTAAAAGATGTTGTGGCACAATGAATATGTTTTGTCTTATAGAATCTGAAAAATTGTTGGCAGGATGAGTTATTGTATCTCCGACCTTTTCTTTCCTCTTGTAGGGTCTGTCAAATTGTGATAGCATAAGCTATTGTAATAAAATGTATCTATTCCATCATCTAGAGTATGTTAACTTGCTGATAGCTTATGTTATTGTAGTACAAGACATGTATTCCAACGTTCGGGTCTTATAGCTGGTTGGTAGTAGAAGATGTTGTGGCACAATGAATATGTTTTGTCTTATAGAATCTGAAAAATTGTTGGCAGGATGAGTTATTGTATCTCCGACCTTTTCTTTCCTCTTGTAGGATCTGTCAAATTGTGATAGCATGAGCTATTGTAATAAAATGTATCTATTCCATCATCTAGAGTATGTTAACTTGCTGATAGCTTGTGTTATTGTAGTACAAGACATGTATTCCAACGTTCGGGTCTTATAGCTGGTTGGTAGTAGTAGATGTTGTGGCACAATGAATATGTTTGTCTTATAGAATCTGAAAAATTGTTGGCAGGATGAGTTATTGTATCTCCGACCTTTTCTTTCCTCTTGTAGAATCTGTCAAATTGTGATAGCATGAGCTATTGTAATAAAATGTATCTATTCCATCATCTAGAGTATGTTAACTTGCTGATAGCTTGTGTTATTGTAGTACAAGACATGTATTCCAAAGTTCGGGTCTTATAGCTGGTTGGTAGTAGAAGATGTTGTGGCACAATGAATATGTTTTGTCTTATAGAGTCTGCCAATTTGTTGGCAGGATGAGTTATTGTATCTCCGACCTTTTCTTTCCTCTTGTAGAATCTGTCAAATTGTGATAGCATGAGCTATTGTAATAAAATGTATCTATTCCATCATCTAGAGTATGTTAATTTGCTGATAGCTTGTGTTATTGTAGTACAAGACATGTATTCCAACGTTCGGGTCTTATAGCTGGTTGGTAGTAGAAGATGTTGTGGCACAATGAATATGTTTTGTCTTATAGAATCTAAAAAATTGTTGGCAGGATGTGTTATTGTATCTCCGACCTTTTCTTTCCTCTTGTAGAATCTGTCAAATTGTGATAGCATGAGCTATTGTAATAAAATGTATCTATTCCATCATCTAGAGTATGTTAACTTGCTGATAGCTTGTGTTATTGTAGTACAAGACATGTATTCCAACGTTCGGGTCTTATAGCTGGTTGGTAGTAAAAGATGTTGTGGCACAATGAATATGTTTTGTCTTATAGAATCTGAAAAATTGTTGGCAGGATGAGTTATTGTATCTCCGACCTTTTCTTTCCTCTTGTGGAATCTGTCAAATTGTGATAGCATGAGCTATTGTAATAAAATGTATCTATTCCATCATCTAGAGTATGTTAACTTGCTGATAGCTTGTGTTATTGTAGTACAAGACATGTATTCCAACGTTCGGGTCTTATAGCTGGTTGGTAGTAGAAGATGTTGTGGCACAATGAATATGTTTTGTCTTATAGAATCTGAAAAATTGTTGGCAGGATGAGTTATTGTATTTCCGACCTTTTCTTTCCTCTTATAGAATCTGTCAAATTGTGATAGCATGAGCTATTGTAATAAAATGTATCTATTCCATCATCTAGAGTATGTTAACTTGCTGATAGCTTGTGTTACTGTAGCACAAGATATCTATTCCAACGTCCGGAGTCTGCCAGCTTATTGGCAGTAGAAGATGTTGTGGCACAATGAATATGTTTTGTCTTATAATCTGCCAATTTGTTGACAGCATAAACTATTGTATCTTATTATTGTATCCTTCTTTGCCCTCTTCTAGAGTCACCCAACTTGTTGGCAGCATAAGCTATTGTAATTGATCTGTAATAGTTGACCAACTCTTATCGATGGCACAAGTGTCGGTTTTAAATCCATAGCAAACGACCTTATTGTTGGAAATCAACGTTAAACATATTTTTCGAATCATAAAGATTATATTCAAGCAACTATATTCCCTTTATCCCAATCTCTCAGAATGAGAGCCTCCTTCATATCGATGATTCATCTCCTATTAAAGTCATTGATATTAGCAAAATTTCGAGGACGTCGCACTAGAGGCATCATCAGGCATCTACTTCACAGTTTAACAATCAAATAAACTTTCATTTGGTGAACAAAGAAAAGTTTGTTATTTTTTGTACTTTTTATTTTAGGATGGATCGAAATGTTTTCATTGTACCGGTTTCGGTGTTGTTTAGGTCATCATCAGGAAACCGTCGAATACGTCAATTATATAATTTGATTTAGGGACATATACAGTTGATTGTAATTATCTCTTTGTGAGTTGATGAGTTTAATTTTTATTATTTGTTGGTTTTCGTTCAACGTGTTTTCAATTATTTGTAAGGTTCTGTGTCTTTTATTCGATTAGTGTGATTGTTTTGTATATTTTGTGGACAGAAATTTATTAATTGCTAGGAAAAAAATATTGAAAGTTCGAGCCTCCAATCTATAATTTCCTTTCTCAACCCATCACACTCCAAAAGCAGATAGAGTAAAGAGTCCTTCTTATATAATCTGCACCTCCTCTCATCATTTTCCATCCAAAATCAATTGTCCTTTCTTCGTTAATGTTTGAGAAGTTAAAATAAAACTTTTAGAAATTATTTGTTTTACATTAAATGTACTTGGTACCAGTTCCGATCAATTAATTGCAATCATCATCAGCCAAATAGTCAAAAATGAAGAAAATCGTTAAATATCATGTATAATTAAAATATGCAGATACAATTAAAAACACATACATCTGTATAAATAAAACAAAACTAAATGTACCACACCTAAACCTGGCTACTCTCCTTTCCTTTCTTGTCCCCCTCCCTCATCAAGTACTTTGGTATATCCCTTGTTAAAATTTCCTTATATTTTGGGTTATACCTATTTTCCCCTGCCGCTGTTCTTCTCTCTTACCTCTGTTTGTCCAATATGAATTGTTGAAAAATGTCCATCTTCCCCATTCTTTTATTGTTTATCTCTACCTCCGAATTATCCGTTCTTTTGTAATATTTCCTCCTCTCTCCCTTACCATATCCAATCCTCCTATCGCTAACTTACCTCCAACACTCCCCAGTACTTTGCAGTATGATCTGCTTCTATCCTTTTCTCAAATTTAGCTGCTCTTTTGCCCGCGTCCACCCTCATTTTATCCACCTTCACTTCTCTTTCACAATATACCCAGCTGTATCCCTCATCAGATCCAAAACCCACCTCTAGTACCGATTCTGTATATCCTCAACAACATCCTTCAGAACACCCACCTGTCCTTTCTCCAGCCCGCGTTTCAAATCCACCGTATACAGGGCAAAAGGCTGGGACTTAATGGGCACCACCGTCTCATCCTTGTCTTTGTCAAAAATGCTTCATTCATCGTGTTTCCTACTTTAACTTCTGCCATTGTTTCCCTGTTTACTCTTCACGATTCCTCGTCATCCCCTTCCACAACGTCCGTTTATCCACTCTATCAAATGCCGCCTTCTTCTATAAATAGGGCAGACAACTTCCTTCCCTTCTGATCAAACTCTTTATCCACTAGACGTTTTAAGATATAAACGTTATCAACCATATCCAATTCTCCCCTCCCTAACTTCCTTCATACACTCTCCAGGATTTTGCAGTATGGTCTGCTATCTATCTAATCTCAAATTTATTAATTTTTCTCCTTCAGAATATATCCAACTGTTTCTCTCACCAGAACCCACCTCCAGTAGCGATTTTGTAAGTCCTCCAGAATATTCTTCCTCTTCCACCCCGTACATCACTGTACTCCTTACCAACATATCAAACATTTTTTTTTTCTGATGTCCCTTCCAAATACTCTCTTATCCCATCCCCAAACCTGCCCCATCACCCTATTCACCTTTTTAGCCATATTCCTCACATGCGCCACGTCTTGCCATCCTCTTTGAACCTGTATCCCAGATATGTGAATTCCGTCACCTCCACAACCTCCCTTCCTTCCCACATCTATTCTTTCCTCCTTTTTCGTACTTCTTTGCGAAACTTTATCATTTTCGTCTTTGACACGTACACTCTAAACCCTTCGTCCTAAAGTATCTCTCGAAAGCTCTCGTTATCACTCTCATTTTCGCCGCATCCTACCACTTTGTCATCCGCTTATGCCAGTAAGTGAAACTTTCTTCCTGCTACTAGCTTTTATTGTAATATTTCCTCCTCTCTCTCTTACCATATCCAATCCTCCTCTCTCTAACTTCCCTCCAAAACTCCCCAGCATTTTGCAGTATGGTCTGCTACCTATCCTTTCCTCAAATTTAGCTGCTCTTCTGCCCTCGTCCACCCTCATTTTACACCCTCATTTTTTACAGCTACTCCCATCTGTGCCTTCTCCAGCCTGCCTTCCAAATCCACCGTATACAAGGCAAAAGACTGGGGTTTAATGGGCACCAGCGTCTTAACCTCGTCTTTGTCTAAAACGCTTCACTCATCGTGTTTCCTACTCTAAGTTTAGGTACAAATTCAGACACGTGTGATATGACGTGACACGACCACAGCCTTGATTTTCGCAGTTTCTTACAGCTCTCGTCTATTAACAATTTAAAGCAGCTTTAATGTAGTCTTAAAATGAACGAGGGAAAATGAAAAGTGGAGTTGTTATTAATCTCTGAATCGGATTCAGACTGGACTACTCAAAAACCGATAGGGACTGAAGAGAAACTAGGAGTATTTTTGAGATAAATAATATTAAACTATTATACCCTGTAAGTTTTAAACATTACTTTAAATATACAACACAAAACATGTTGTACTCATAATTGCCAAAATAGTAGGCAGACACAAACTCTTGGGATCAGAGATTCCTGGAAGAGCTTCAGGCTCCTGCTCTATTTGAGGATTATGATGGATAGATATAAAAAATCTAGAAGTTTGCGATGATATCGGTGTGGTGGTTGGCCCAGATACTGCTTGAAAAACTTGCAATCTCACCCTATGTTATCAACATAGACATTCATTTTGAGAGTTGATACATAGAGGAAAAAGATGTCCATATTACTATTCCCCTCCACTATTTTTCCCTTTCTTCCGCTCTTTGTCGTACCCTTTGCTCTCAAAGTTCAAGCGATTGATTCATAACATCACAAATGTCGATATCCTGTTTTTTTCTTTTTCCGGGCGTTTGCGCTTTCAAACTTGATGTTAGAAGTCTTTAATACAACCAAGGGGTTGTTCACCGACTGATCTTTCATTATCAACTGAAACATTTTGACTAAACTACAGATGAGTGAACTCTCCGTTTTCACTAGGATTAGAGGTATCATCCTAATTCTTCAAATTTTCATTCCTTGGTGGATGAAAATTAAGATGCGAGTCATGTTGCCTCACGTTATGTGATGAATTTCCGCAGTCCTATTCATTTCCTCTTGCTAGAGAAGTACGTGCTGCACTGTAGCATCCTACAACGTGTCTCAACTTGCGCTTAGCCTAACTCTGTCCAAATGATGGACACCCCGTATACTCTCCTCTATACTCTCCCTGTATATCTCCTCCCACAACCTCCCTTTATCCACCCTATCGAATACCGCCTTCAAATTTATGAATAGGGCATACAACTTCCTTCCCTTCTTATCCAAGTCTTTATCTATCACATATTTTAAGATATAAACGCTATCTGATCTTCCTAAAGTCTAAGTGTCTATTTGGCAACATCCTTCCTATCTCAATCTCTTGCGCCAATCTTCACAGCAGTATCTTAGCAAAAATCTAATGAGGAGTTAAGTAACCTGATTTTCCTATAGCACTCCACTGCTTTCTTACTTCCCTTCTTGTACATTGCGCAGTTTACATTGTACAGTTTATTCGAAGCATTGCTATAGTTGCTGTTATAGATATGGCTTTAGTAAATTAAAATGTATCTCCAACATGGAACTAATAAACGAAGAATCATAAAATTCCCAACGACCTTAAAAGATCGTTTTTAGGCAATAATCAAAAGCTAAGTGTTGTTACTAATTATTACATTTCGTTTATTTAAAAATGAGCTTATATGAGAATGTTATACGCAGTAAAATACAATTTCCTTTGATGTACCACATCTGTTGACGGATTTAGCTCGATGTTGATACAGATCTACGACTTGTATATAACAGTGTTTACATATCGCCGTTCCCGAAGAACAATGACGTCATTGTAAATATTTGAGTAATTTATCGTTATTGTTCTTTTAAAACAGCGATTATGTACTAAAAACGAAATCCATCAAAATCTCGTGACTGAATTTTTGGAACGATTACAATCTTGTCAGTTAAAAAAGAATATAAAAAAATATTTTAGCATACTTACCGTTAAAAATACAGTCTAAAAATAGAAACATTTAAAATAAAACCTGCGTAGCCGCGAATATATTAATATTTGCCTCACCCGTTCAAGGCCAAATCTAATAAAGAAGCAAATCAAACAAACCGTGCGATTATCATTGACTACACATTAGATATGCAGGTTGATTAGATAAGATTCGCGTTGAAAATAGGCCAACATAAGAAATTGTACGCCAAGACGATAAACAAACAATCAAGTTCAATTTTGTTATGTGATAATTAATTATACGGAACAGTGAAAGAGAAGGAAGATTGTGCGCAAGGATTCGAGATTTCGAGATTGAATCGCGGCTGCAGCTTTAAATACGTCCAACTTCCTGTCTTAAATTACAAAGAAAACGACGAACGGAGAGAAGACATCTTCGGGCAGCCGGCGCCCAACCCCACAGCAATTAGTAGAACCATCTCTTCTACATACGTATACATTTAATTAGTGAAGTCAACGGTGCAATAAGCACTAAAAATAGATTTCATATTTGAGGACATAAAAAAAAGTGGAAAACGAAGAAAGTTTGATTAATTTTGATAAGATAAAATTGTGTGCTTTATAAATAAAAAGACAATAAAGTTGTTTTAGTTTCAAACAATCAGACAACTTTGATAGCCCTGTTATAAAAAAAAACAAACACCAACATGATTTTAGCTTTAAAACTGATTCAATTTAGATATCTTCGAAATTCCGACCATATCAATTTAAAAATATTTTTTTATTTTGATTCTACCACACTGAAAAATCTAATTTATCTAATTATATGTTTCGAAGTCATCAGATATATCTCAAAACTGTTTCAAACTTTAATAATTTCTAATATTGTACTAAATAAGAGGTAGAAATAAACGATATCAAAACAAAATCCTTTCAATTCATCGGATATTTATCAGAAATATTTCAAAAATATTTGCATCATGTCCAAATTAGGTATAACATTTCAATATACTATAATTATATTAAATATACATCGTAAGATTATCAGAATAGTATCGTATAAATCAAAAATCCATCTGATTTTAGTCAAAATTATCAGAAATGTGTCAAAAGTGTGCAAAATCTTAGAAATGGTCAATATTATGTAAGATATGATTTAGAACAGAATTAGCTTAAATAAAAATACATCAAAATTATCAGATATAGATCAAAATTGTTAAAAAATGTAAGAATTATGACAAACATGTTTCGAAATTATCAAATATATCTCAAAGCTGTTCGAAACCAAATAAGAGTTAGAAATAAACGAGATCAAAGCAAAATGCTTTCAATTCATCAGATATTTATCAGAACCATCAGAAATATTTCAAAAATATTTGCATCATGACCAAATTAGTTATAACATTTTAATATACTACCATTATATTAAATACATATCTTGAAGATATCAGAATAATGTCATATAAGTCAGAAATCCATCTGATTTTTGTCAAAATTATTAGAAATGTGTCAAAAGTGTGCCAAATCTTAGAAATTGACAATATAAGTAGGATATGATTTAGAACAGAATTAACTTCAATAATAATACATCAAAATTGTCATATATGCTTATAGAAGACTTGAGCAGTTTCCAGAAGACTTGATACTACTTCTAGATTTTAATAATTAAGACTCGATACTGCTTTTAGATATTTTAAAATGCTATCAAAAGACTAGATACTTCCAGAAAAGTTGAGAAGTTTCCAGAAGACTTGATACTACTTCTAGAAGATTTAAAATGGTTACAAAAGTTTGGACATTGCCTCTGGTAGGTTTAATATTCCTTCCAGAAGATTTGAAATGTGTCCTGAAGACTTGATACTGCTTCTAGAATATTTAAATTGCTTCCAAAACATTTGGAATGCTAACGAAAGATTTGATACTGCTTGTAGAAAACTTGATATTGTTTCCAGAAGACTTCCAGAAAACTTATTTATTTGGTACCGGGCATATTTTCATTGCAAATCTTTTTTAATCCTCAAAGACTTATAAGATGATTATAAATGATAAATCTTCTTTTATGAAATTCCGGGATATACCGGGACTACAATCAAAATCCTATCTCAAAATCCTATCTCAAAATCCTATCTCAAAATCCTGAAAATAATTCCTAGTATTTTCTCTTAGCAACGATGTTATGACTAATAAAATCTTTTCCTGCAAGTTACGAAGTCTTTGGAACGTAACCCCATCTCAAGTCGAGTGCTACCTCTATATTAACTAATCTTAAACTCTACACTGGTAATTCGCAACACTTCGTTAGGCGAACCACCACCATCCATTGAAGTTAGCAGCTAATAAAGATAAATAGGTTATTTCGTCAGTTTCTAGTTTGTTAATTTCTTTTTCTGTATTTGCTGATGTTGAAGGACGTTAAAGTATTTATTTCAGATCAGAATGTTATCGTAGTTATGCCACTAATCATCATCAGTTGCTAGTTTCAAATTTCTAAATAAATAATACATCTCCAAAAAGCTCGAAATCAAGTAGATTTTCAAAATTTGTGTGGAAATACTGATGGCTCAAACAGTTCGTCGTTGTAACTACACTGAAGTCACTGTAGAATTGCTGGTAATGAAACGGTAGATAAGCTAGTACAAGAGGGCAGCGCTAATGCGTTTTTAGGGCCAGAACTAGCAATTTGTGTAACATTTACGATGCTTAAATAGAGAATTCGAAGAATTCTGCAATTTATCTTTAGAGCGTCAGTGATACGTTTAACACAATCTTCGCAGCTTCATAAGCGCCAGTTTTTGAAAGTAAGTAGGGGTGCTGGATAGAAGTGAAAAAGAGTGAAATATAAAACGCCCATGTATCTGGCGCCTATGTTTAATTTGCAATGAAAATGTCTACTATCAGCAGTGCTTTTAGCTGTACAAGCAGTATTTATAGACCAAATATTGAATTTTTTTCAACTTTTGAAATAAACATTTTGTATCCCAGCTGTATTTGGTGTTTTGGAAGCAAAATCAAGTCGTATTAAGAGTTTATTGACTTTTTTTTGCAATAAAGATGTCTTCCGTAAGAGATTGCATTTTCAAACATTTTCTGCCATTAAATTAATATATACTTGTATCAAAACACTAGACCTAGTACTAAAAAATCACGGCTAAACCTGAACCTTTCTACTACTAGGTCTACTGATAGTTCTAGTTTTAATTGCCACTCAGTCTACGACTCTTTAAACGACTAAACCCTAATGTTTCTAATTTTAAGTCTAGTGTTAGTTCTGAAGATAGGTTAGGTTGGATTGGATTGATTGATATGTACTGCAGATTTTTCACTTTTTCAGAGATACTTAAAAATTATAATTTGCAGCAGCTTGTTAATGAACCAACTCGCATTCCACCTACTTCTGAGATACTCGTCGCTGCTGTGTAGAAGCATATTGGACAACCAGGAAAGCCAATGGACATGGACATAATGTCCCCATATCCATTGGCAGTCTCTCGAAGCTTTATGTATTGGTTTGTAGTTAAATTAAGCGGTGTTATTAAATTAAGACCTTTTAAATTAAGAAGTGACATAACACTTTTGAGAACTTTTGAACAATTTTGAGATATATCTGATAATTTCGACACATGCGTAACATAATTCTTACATTTTTCGACAATTTTGATCCATATTTGATAATTTTGATGTAATTTTTATTTAAGTTAATTCTTTTCTAAATCATATCTTACATAATATCGACAATTTCTAAGTTTTTGCAAACTTTTGACACGTTTCTGATAATTTTAACAAAAATCAGATGGATTTCTGACTTATACGATATTATTCTGATATCCTTAAGATGTATATTTAAAATAATTGTAGTGTATTGAAATGTTATACCTAATTTGGACATGCTGCAAATAATATTGAAATATTTCTGATGGTTCTGATAAATATCTGATGAATTGAAAGCATTTCTGCTTAAATTTCTTTGATCTCGTTTATTTCTAACTCTTATTTAGTACAATATCAGAAATTATTGAGGTTTGGAACAATTTTGATTCTTACAATTTTTAACACTTTTGATCCATATCTGATAATTTTGATGCATCTTTATTTAAGTTAATTCTTTTCTAAATCATATCTGATATAATATTGACAATTTCTAAGATTCTGCACACTTTTGCCACGTTTATGATAATTTTGACAAAAATCAGATGAATTTCTGACTTATACGACACTATTCTGATATCCTCAAGATGTGTATTTAATATAATTGCAGTATATTGAAATGTTATACCTAATTTGGATATGATGGAAATATTTTTGAAATATTTCTGATGATTCTGTAAAATATTCGATGAAGTGAAAGCATTTTGCATCGATTTCGTTTATTTCTAAATCTTATTTAGTACAATATTAGAAATTATTAAGGTTTCGAACAATTTTGAGATATATCTGATCATTTTGACACTTGCTTGACATAATTCTTACATTTTATGATAATTTTGATCCATATCTGATAATTTTGATGTATTCTTATTTAAGTTAATTCTGTTCTAAATCATATCTTACATAATATTGACAATTTCTAAGATTTTGCACACTTTTGGCACATTTCTGATAATTTTGACAAAAATCAGATAGATTTCAGACTTATACGATACTATTCTGATATCCTTACGATGTATATTTAATATAATTGTAGTATATTGAGATGTTACGCCTAATTTGGATATGATGCAAATTTCTTTAAAATATTTTTGATGATTCTGCAAAATATTTGATGAATTGAAAGCATTTTGCTTTGATATCGTTTATTTCTAACTCTTATTTAGTACAATATCAGAAATTATTAAGGTTTGGAACAATTTTGAGATATATCTGATATTTTCGACACATACTTAACATAATTTTTACATTTTTTGATAATTTTGATCCATATCTGATAAATTTGATGTATTTTTATTTAAGTTAATTCTTTTCTAAATCATATCTTACATAATATTGACAATTTCTAAGATTTTGCACACTTTTGACACATTTCTGATTATTTTGACAAAAAGTCAGATGGATTTCTGACTTATACGACACTATTCTGATATCCTCAAGATGTGTATTTAATATAATTGTAGTATTTTGAAATGTTATACCTAATTTGGACATGATGTAAATTTTTTTGAAATATTTTTGATGGTTCTGATAAATATCTGATGAATTGAAAGCATTTTGCTTTGATATCGTTTATTTCTAACTCTTATTTAGTACAATATCAGAAATTATTAAGGTTTGGAACAATTTTGAGATATATCTGATATTTTCGACACATACTTAACATAATTTTTACATTTTTTGATAATTTTGATCCATATCTGATAAATTTGATGTATTTTTATTTAAGTTAATTCTTTTCTAAATCATATCTTACATAATATTGACAATTTCTAAGATTTTGCACACTTTTGACACATTTCTGATTATTTTGACAAAAAGTCAGATGGATTTCCGACTTATACGACACTATTCTGATATCCTCAAGATGTGTATTTCATATAATTGTAGTATTTTGAAATGTTATACCTAATTTGGACATGATGTAAATTTTTTTGAAATATTTTTGATGGTTCTGATAAATATCTGATGAATTGAAAGCATTTTGCTTTGATCTCGTTTATTTCTAACTCTTATTTAGTACAATATTAGAAATTATTAAGGTTTCGAACAATTTTTAGATATATCTGATAATTTTGACACTTGCTTGACATAATTCTTACATTTTTTAACAATTTTGATCCATATCTGATGATTTTGATGTATTTTTATTTTTTTATTTAATTCTGTTCTAAATCATATATTAGATAATATTGACAATTTCTAAGATTTTGCACACTTTTGACACGTTTCTGATTATTTTTGACTAAAATCAGATGGATTTCTGACTTATACGATATTATTCTGATATCCTTAAGACGCATATTTAATATAATTGTAGTATATTGAGATGTTGCACCTAATTTGGGGATGATACAAATATTTTCGAAATATTTCTGATGGTTCTGATAAATACCTGATGAATTAAAAGTATTTTGCTTTGATTTAGTTTATTCCTAACTCTTATTTAGTACAATATCAGAAATTATTGAGGTTTGGAACAATTTTGAGATATATCTGATAATTTCGACACATTCTTAACATAATTCTTGCAATTTTTAACAATTTTGATCCATATCCAATAATTTTGATGCATTTTTATTTAAGTTACAATTTTGATCCATATCTAATAACTTGGATGTATTTTTATTTAAGTTAATTCTTTTCTAATTGATATCTTACTAATATTGACAATTTCTAAGATTTTGCATACTTTTCACACATTTCTGATTATTTTTGATAAAAATCAGATGGATTTGTGACTTATACGACACTATTCTGATATCCTCAAGATGTGTATTTAATATAATTGTAGTATATTGAGATGTTACGTCTAATTTGGACACAATACAAATATTTTTGATTGGACAAAAGTCTGATGAATTGAAAGCATTTCTGCTTAATTTTGCTTTGATCTCGTTTGTTTTTAACTCTTATTTAGTACAATATTAGAAATTATTAAGGTTTCAAACAATTTTGAGATATATCTGATAATTTTGAAACTTGCTTAACAAATCATGTCCAAGATACAAATATTTTTGAACTATTTTTGATGGTTCTGATAAATATCTGATGAATTGAAAGCATTTCTGCTTAAATTTGTTGTTAAATATATTGTAATTATTTAGAGACCTTTAGTGATAATTATGAAGACTTGGGTGTCAAATATATTATTTGTCTTTACCGGTTTCGTTCACTGAACATCATCAGAAGACATGTTATAGGGGTTTTAACGTCAACAGCATTCGGTAAAATAGAATCAAAGAAAATTAATATAGATATGAGGAACCAAAAACGCAAGAAGAAAATTAAAGTAGCGTTCTTCTTGCGTTTTGGTTATTTAATATTAACCTGAGGGAAGAGATTACTCCCTATTTCTGTTGTTACTATCCTCCATTGTGCTCAGAAAATAGTGATCAGAGAATATTGTGGAAGAATTCGAGACTATCAGTCATACATCATCAGAAGACATGTTCCTGATGATGTTCAGCGAACGAAACCGGTAAAGACAAATAATATATTTGACACCCAAGTCTTCATAATTATCGCTAATTGTAAGAGTCTCTATATAATTAAAATATATGTAACATTCCAAAAAACAACAAACAAAATTTCATTTTTGCTTTACAACTGATTCAATTTAGATATCTCTAAAATTCCAACCATATCAAATTAAAATAATTATTTTTTATTTTGATATTTGAGTAGTTCTCCCACACTGAAAAGTGAAGGTAACCCAAGAACACAGATTTAGATTCAAAATTCAACAATAAATTTCTTATAATTAAGTTACAACCCAAATCTGAATACCTAAATATGGTTTATACGTCATCAGTTAATTTGGACATGATACAAATATTTTTGAAATATTTCTTATGGTTCTGATAAATATCTGATTAATTGAAAGCATTTTGCTTTGATCCCGTTTGTTTTTAACTGTTATTTACAACAATATTAGAAATTATTAAGGTTTCGAACTATTTTGAGATATATCTGGTAATTTTGACACTTGCTTGACATAATTCTTACATTTTTGAACAATTTTGATCCATATCTGATAATTTTGATGTATTTTTATTTAAGTTAATTCTGTTCTAAATCATATCTTACATAATATTGACCATTTCTTAGATTTTGCACTTTTGACATATTTCTGATAATTTTGGCAAAAATCAGATGGATTTCTGACTTATACGACACTATTCTGATATCCTCACAATGTGTATTTAATATAACTGTAGTATATTGAAATGTTATATCTAATTTGGACATGATGCTAATATTTTTGAAATATTTCCGATGGTTCTGATAAACATCTGATGAATTGAAAGCATTTCTGTTTAAATTTTCTTTGATCTCGTGTGTTTCTAACTCTTATTTAGTACAATATTAGAAATTATTAAGGTTTCGAACAATTTTGAGATGTATCTGATAATTTTGACACTTGCTTGACAAATCATGTCCAAGGTACAAATATTATTGAAATATTCTTGATGGTTCTGATAAATATCTGATGAATTGAAAGCATTTCTGCTTTAATCTGTTTTGATCTCGTTTGTTTCTAACTCTTATTTAGTACAATATTAGAAATTATTAAGGTTTCGACCAATCTTGAGATATGTGTGATAATTTCGAAACATGCTTGACATAATTCTTACATTTTTTAACAATTTTGATCCATATCTGATAATTTTGATGTATTTTTATTTATGTTAATTCTTTTCTAAATCATATCTTACATATTATTGACAATTTCTAAGATTTTACACTTTTGACATGTTTCTGATTATTTTTGCCAAAAATCAGATGGATTTCTGACTTATACGACACTATACTGACATCCTAAAGGCGTATACTTAATATAATTGTAGTATATTGAAATGTTATACCTAATTTGGACATGATGCAAATAATTTTGAAATATTTCTGATGATTTTGACACTTACTTGACAAATCACGTCCAAGATACAAACATTTTTGATGGTTCTGATAAATATCTGATGAATTGAAAGCATTTCAGCTTAAATTTGCTTTGATCTCGTTTGTTTCTAACTCTTATTTAGTACAATATTAGAAATTATTAAGGTTTTGAATAATTTTAAGATAGATCTGATAATTTTGAGACTTGCTTGACATAATTCTTACATTTTTTAGCAATTTTGATCCATATCTGATAATTTTAATGTATTATTATTTAAATTAATTCTTTTCTATATCATATCTTACATAATATTGACAATTTCTAAGATTTTGCATACTTTTGACACATTTCTGATAATTTTGACTAAAATCAGATGGACTTATACGATACTATTCTGATATCCTCAAAATGTGCATTTAATATAATTGTAGTATATTGAAATGTTATACCTAATTTGGACATGATGCAAATAATTTTGAAATATTTCTGATGATTTTGACACTTACTTGACAAATCACGTCCAAGATACAAACATTTTTGATGGTTCTGATAAATATCGGATGAATTGAAAGCATTTCAGCTTAAATTTGCTTTGATCTCGTTTGTTTCTAACTCTTATTTAGTATAATATTAGAAATTATTAAGGTTTTGAATAATTTTAAGATAGATCTGATATTTTTTAGCAATTTTAATCCATATCTGATAATTTTAATGTATTATTATTTAAATTAATTCTTTTCTAAATCATATCTTACATAATATTGACAATTTCTAAGATTCTGCACACTTTTCACACATTTCTGATTATTTTTCACAAAAATCAGAAGGATTTCTGACTTATACGATACTATTCTGATATCCTTAAGATGTGTATTTAATATAATTGTAGTATATTGAAATATTTTTGTGTAAATATTTTTGAAATATTTCTGACGGTTCTGATAAATATCTGATGAATTGAAAGTATTTTGCTTTGATTCTGTTTGTTTTGATCATAACAATATCTGATGAACAATTTTGATCCATATCTAATAATTTTTATGTATTTTTATTTAAGTTACTTCTGTTCTAAATCAAATCTTACATAATGACAATTTCTAAGATTTTGCACACTTTTGACATGTTTCTGATAATTTTTGACAAAAATCAGATGGATCCTCAAGATGTGTATTTGATATAATTGTAGTATATTGAGATGTTACGCCTAATTTGGACAGGATGCAAATATCTTTGAAATATTTCTGATAGTTCCAATAAATATCTAATGAATTGAAAGCATTTTGTTTTCATTTAGTTTACTTCTAACTCTTATTTAGTACAATATCAGAAATTATTGAGGTTTGGAACAATTTTGAGATGTCTGATAATTTCGACACATTCTTAACATAATTCTTACAATTTTTAACAATTTTGATCGATATCTAATAATTTTGATGTATTTTTATTTATGTTAATTCTTTTCTAAATCATATCTTACATAATATTGACAATTTCTAAGATTTTGCACACTTTTCACACGTTTCTGATAATTTTGACAAAAATCAGATGGATTTTTGGACTTATACGATACTATTCTGTTATCTTTACGATGTAGATTTAATATAATTTTAGTATATCGAGATGTTACGCCTAATTTGGACATGATACAAATATTTTTGAAATATTTCTGATGGTTCTGATAAATATCTGATGAATTGAAAGCTTTTCTGCTTAAATTTGTTGTTACATGTATCGTAATTATTTAGAGACTCTTAGTGATAATTATGAAGACTTGAGTGTCAAATATATTATTTGTCTTTACCGGTTTCGTTCACTGAACATCATCAGACGACATGTTATAGGGGTTTTAATGCCAACAGCATCCGGTAAAATAAAATCAAACAAAATTAATATAGATATGAGTAACGAAAACGCAAGAAGAAAATTAATGTAGCGTTCTTCTTGCGTTTTGGTTATTTACTTTGGGTATTTAATATTAACCTGAGGGAAGAGATTACTCCCTATTTCTGTTGTTACTATCCTCCATTGTGCTCAGAAAACAGTGATCAGAGAATATTGTAGAAGAATTCGCGACTATCACTCATACATCATCAGAAGACATGTTCCTGATGATGTTCAGCGAACGAAACCGGTAAAGACAAATAATATATTTGACACCCAAGTCTTCATAATTATCGCTAATTGTAAGAGTCTCTATATAATTAAAATATATGTAACATTCCAAAAAACAACAAACAAAATTTCATTTTTGCTTTACAACTGATTCAATTTAGATATCTCCGAAATTCCAACCATATCAATTTAAAATAATCATTTTTTATTATGATATTTGAGTAGTTCTCCCACACTGAAAAGTCAAGGTAACCCAAGAACACTGATTTAGATTCAAAATTCAACAATAAATTTCTTATAATTAAGTTACAACCCAAATCTGAATACCTAAATATGGTTTGTAGGTCATCAGTTTTGAGGCACAAACAAAAAGGAACATTTTTTCCAAACGAACAAAAATGATTCCCGCAACAACAACGTTTCACAAATGAAAACGAGTCATTAAATACGCAAAGAAAACAAGGTAAATTAGCGGCAAAGGGAGCCGACGTAAACAAACTGAGACAACAACTCAAATAATCCCTTTCTATCCACAGAATGTGTGAGAAAGAGATGAAATGAACGTACGTAGGTCGGAGATTGGAGCAAGTTCTATCTGGAAAACCCACCCATGGTCATTGATCTCTGTTTTGCATCGTATCTAGGTTAGATTCGTTGCGGGGTTTCCGAAATTTGTATTGATAAGTACTCACCTCCATGTTCCGGTTCTTAATTTATCCGGTTGTCCGAGTGGAAGGTCGTTTTTTTTCTTGTTAATGTATGTACGACCGTAAGAAGTTGCCGTCGTGCACTGACACAACGCACAACCGCCATGCAACGACGGCCTGCGTCGACTGACCAAACTAAACTGTAGGAGGAGCCGCAAACGCCGCCAACTGTCAAAGCTTTTCACTAACCGATATCGATGAAAAGAAATCACAAAATAAGTTTAACAACTCCATTAAGACACTTTACTTTTTAATTACCACTTCATTTTCGTCAAAATACTCACAAATCCTTCTTAGAAATCGCACTTATTAACAACTTTACTTGATCCAATTTGATTTAGGTGTGAATCTATGTCATCGCGTCTCCATCTGTTGATCGATTTTTCAATTGACAATGTAAACAGGGTTGCAAACTTATTATTTTAATTAATTAAAAATGGATATCTTTATTTGTATTATTTTACTTAATTAACTTTTTTGATTAAATTCAATCATTGAATTAAGTTAAAACGATAAAGTTGTTCTAATATCAAATTATTAATTTCAATTTGACCCAATTTGATTTTGATCGAAATCTCAAGATGAAATTTATACTGTTGAGTCGCCCTCTATCGATCAATTGTAAGAAATTAACTTTGTAATCTGAAAATGTAAATTAAGTAATTTTAATTAATTAGGAAAAGTAATTACATTAACTCTATAAAAAAATAAAGATAATTAAATTGTAATTAATAATTTTTTAATCGTGATATGTTTTGTTAAATTGCATTTATTAAAATTAGAAAACAAATTATTCCTGCAATTTGGGTTGCATATATTTCAACTCAAATTTTATTAAAACTTATTCAAATTATTATTATCTTAATATGAAGAGGACAAACTTCGATATGATTTGTAATAACACATTTTATTAGAAAGAAGACTATTTTGTAATCATACAGTATATGCAGATTTAGGGAGCACCAAAAAGGGCGGCCTTTCGTGATGATCATTAGGATTTACAACAGCTCATGTTCATACAACATATTTAATGTTGCTATAAAACTTAATCTGCTCCAAAAGACCGGATTTTGCTTCCAACAGATTTGAAATACTTCCAAAAGATTTTAAATGCCTCCACAAGACTTGAAATGGTTCTAGAGGACTTGATGCTGATTCCAGAAGACTCGATACTACTTCTAGAAGTTTTGATATGCTTTTAGAAGTCTTGATATGCTTCCAGAAGACTTGAAATGATCTTAAAAATCTTGATATTGCCTCCAAAATACCGGAAATGCTAGAAAACTTGCTATAGCTGCCAGAAGACTTGAGACTGTTTCTATAAGACTTGATCTGGTTCCAGAAGACCTGATATTGCTTCAAAAAGAGGTGAAATGCTTCCAAAGAACTTGAAATGCTTTTATAAGACTTGAAATTGTTCTAGAAAATTTGTTACTGCCTCCAGATGATTTGAAATGCTTCCGGAAGGCTTGATATAACTTCCAAAAGATTTGGAAATCTTCCATGAGACCTAAATGTTTTTATACTTGGTTATTAGACCAAGGAAGAAGAACTACCGCTATAAAAAGTCAAAACCCGAATCATCTTTCTATTTGTTTAAGGAATCCTCTGCCCCATCTTTATTTTAACTTTTTAGATTTTTCCTTTAACCCTTTGATCAAGAATTTTGAATGGACTAGAGTTTAGAAGATTTTTAATTTTGGTTTTATTATTTTAAAGATTATTTAACATTTTGGCAGTTTTGAAGATTCCTCTTTTTCATTCATATCATTTCCCAAAAATCGATCATATCTCAAAAAACAAGTTGCAGAAAGCCCTATTAAACGAATATTGTTTAATAGGTTTTTTTTTTGTTCTTTAATAGTGAACCAGAAAAGCATAATCCGTATTACAACCTAGATATGACAAGATTGCGGGAATAAAGAGAAAATGTTCGAAATACACACTAAAAAAACCAGAACGCATTAGAATTTGGTTATTACAGTTTAACGTCAAAATCTCTAAAACATCATGATTGTTGATTTTTATTGCAAAACTTTTTCATAATTCAAAAATCAAAATGGATGATCAACGACCTCATTCATGAAAATTGTTCATAATGGTGTGGAAAAGCATAATTCATAACCAGTTAAAATCTGAAAATAAAGAATTTGCAAAAATACACCAAAATTATGATATTTTGAATATAGTTCAAAATATCATAATTTTGGATTTTCGGTACAAAAATTAATCACAATTCAAAACCTAAAATAAATAGAAAGATACTTTTTGCATAAATATTGTTGATAATGAACTATAAACACTTAATTCATAATCAGATGCAACCTACATATACAACTGTGGAATTGTTAAAAAATCTGCAAAAGTGCCATCATTTAAGAGTTTTTAAAAGAAAATTGTCTAATATTACACAATTGTGTTTTTTTTTTAAATTATCCACATATTTTGATTCATTTCTAACATTTTACTGATTTCAGACTAACGTATTTTCTTTAATTAAATAATAAAAGTCAAAACACGTATCTTTCACAATCAACATTAAGAAAGCAATACATAATAAAAGATAAATTAAATCGATTCAACTTCTAAGGCTCGTTTACTACCATCTTCTGCTTAGTAATTGAAAGTAATTTTATAACAATTTTTCAAAAAATCGATTTTTCAGGAAATTTTAAATTTATATAAAATACTGTAAGAATCCCAATTAAGTTCAGAAGATTATAAGTCAAGAACTAAGTGAGATATTTTCAAATTGACTTCACTTTTAGAAAGTAGATGCTCCAATTAGTAATTGAAAGTACTTTCATAACACTTTTTCAAAAAATCGATTTTTCAGGAATTTTTAAATTTATACAAAATATCGAAAGAATCCCAATTAAGTTCAGCAGTTAATATCTCAAGAACTAAGTGAGATATTTTCAAATTGACTTCACTTTTGGAAAGTAGATGCTTGAATTAGTAATTGAAAGTAATTTCATAATAATTTTTCAAAAAATCGATTTTTCATGAATTTTTAAATTTATACAAAATACTGGAAAAATCCCAATTAAGCTCGGCAGATTATATCTCAAGAACTAAGTTAGATATTTTCAAATTGACTTCACCTTTAGAAAGTAGATGCTCCAGTTGGTAATTGAAAGTAATTTCATAACAATTTTTCAAATAATCAATTTTTCAGGAATTTTTAAGTTTATACAAAATATCGGAAGAATACCAATTAAGTTCAGAAGATTATATCTCAAGAACTAAGTGAGATATTTTCAAATTGACTTCACTTTTGGAAAGTAGATGCTTGAATTAGTAATTGAAAGTAATTTCATAATAATTTTTCAAAAAATCGATTTTTCATGAATTTTTAAATTTATACAAAATACTGGAAAAATCCCAATTAAGCTCGGCAGATTATATCTCAAGAACTAAGTTAGATATTTTCAAATTGACTTCACCTTTAGAAAGTAGATGTTCCAGTTGGTAATTGAAGAATTCAATTTTTCAGGAATTTTTAAGTTTATACAAAATATCGGAAGAATACCAATTAAGTTCAGAAGATTATATCTCAAGAACTAAGTGAGATATTTTCAAATTGACTTCACTTTTAGAAAGTAGATGTTCCAATTAGTAATTGAAAGTAATTTCATGACAATTTTCCTAAAAAATCGTTTTTTCATAAATATTTAAATTTATACAAAATATTGGAAAAAATCTCAATTAAGTTCAGAAGATTATATCTCAAGAAATAAGTGAGATATTTTCAAAACTTCACTCTTAGAAAGTAGATGCTCCAATTAGTAATTGAAAGTAATTTTATAACAATTTTTCAACAAATCGATTTTTCAGGAATTTTTAAATTTATACAAAATACTGAACAAATTCCAATTAAGGTATTTTAATTAAAAATTAAAAATAGGAAAAAATGAACCTCTTACTTGCAAAATTTTTTATTTACTTCGAAACTAGTTTCGAGGCCTAAACCTCATCATCAGTCGAAAACTACAAAGAAACAACAAAAAAAAAATCGTTTAAAAAATATGGTGACAAATGCAAAGATCAAATAAATAGAAACTAAAATGTACTTACAGTCAAAATTTGAAGTGAAACATTAGAAAAACAAGAAACATTCAAAAAATAGAATTGTTCAAACTTAATCGAAAAATTCTTTCACAAAAAAGACAGGTTAAAAATGAAGTACATCTGTAAAAAACATTACAACAGATTAAAATATGAATATAGGATAGGAATATAAAAAAACTTACATATAAAAAATTTTCTTTCTGTGATAGTTATAAAAATGTTGAAAAATATACACATTAAACAAGAATTAAAAGATAAAATAACAGCACAAAATAACGTGTCGTGTGGCAATGGCGAAAAAGGAGACTAAATATAAGCAAGCAAAACCGGAAAAATGACAAAAAAAAGAAAGAGAGGGACCAAAATTCAAGAACATTCAAAAAACGTAACCGTTATGTACATTAAAATTGCTTCGAGTTAAATTCCTTCAGATAAGTAAAAATAGGTTTTTGAAAAACCTCAATTTGTTCGTTGAGGAGTTTATATTGTTTATCATCTTTATGTTTTATTATCTCCAGCAATTCCAAAAAATCAAGTTTAGGGCCTTTTTCACATTTATGAAGCAGTTTGATATTGTTGTAATTTATGTGGTGACCAGTCTCGAGATGGTGTTTAAAAACATCACGGACGCGAATCTCGAGTCTCCGTCCCGTTTGTCCAATATATATGGATTCGCAATTAGAGCATCTAATTGAATAAACTCCACATTCCTTCATTATGTCATTATTTTTTATGTTACAGTTGGATAAAAGATTCATAATAGTGTTTTTATTAGAAAAGGCCAAATGGATATCAAACTTGGAAAAAATATGTTGAGCTTGTGAAGTATTGTGTTATTATTTTTTAAACGATTTTTTTTTTTTGTTGTTTCTTTGTAGTTTTCGACTGATGATGAGGTTTAGGCCTCGAAACTAGTTTCGAAGTAAATAAAAAAAAAATTTTGCAAGTAAGAGGTTCATTTTTTCCTATTTTTAATTTTTAATTAAAATACTTTATTCACTAAACTTGCAACATGGATTACAATTCTAAATTCCAATTAAGCTCAGAAGGTTATATCTCAAGAATTAAGTGAAATATTTTCAAATTGACTTCACTTTTAGAAAGTAGATGCTCTAATTAGTAATTGGAAGTAATTTCATAACAATTTTTCAAAGAATCGATTTTTCAGGAATTTTTAAATTTATACAAAATATCGGAAGAATCCCAATTAAGTTCAGCAGTTTATATCTCAAGAACTAAGTGAGATATTTTCAAATTGACTTCACCTTTAGAAAGTAGATGCTCCAATTAGTAATTGAAAGTACTTTCATAACACTTTTTCAAAAAATCGATTTTTCAGGAATTTTTAAATTTATACAAAATATCGAAAGAATCCCAATTAAGTTCAGCAGTTAATATCTCAAGAGCTACGTGAGATACTTTCAAATTGACTTCACTTTTGGAAAGTAGATGCTTCAATTAGTAATTGAAAGTAATTCCATAATAATTTTTCAAAAAATCGATTTTTCATGAATTTTCAAATTTATACAAAATATCGGAAGAATACCAATTAAGTTCAGAAGATTATATCTCAAGAACTAAATGAGATATTTTCAAATTGACTTCAATTTTAGAAATTAGATGCTCCAATTAGTAATTGAAAGTAATTTTATAACAATTTTTCAAAAAATCGATTTTTCAGGAATTTTTAAATTCATACAAAACATCGGAAAAATCCCAATTAAGTTCAGCAGCTTATATCTCAAGAAATAAGTGAGATATTTTCAAATTGACTTCACTTTTAGAAAGTAGATGCTCTAATTAGTAATTGAAAGTAATTTCATAACAATTTTTTAAAGAATCGATTTTTCAGGAATTTTTAAATTTATACAAAATATCGGAAAAATCCCAATTAAGTTCAGCAGCTTATATCTCAAGAAATAAGTGAGATATTTTCAAATTGACTTCACTTTTAGAAAGTAGATGCTCTAATTAGTAATTGAAAGTACTTTCATAACACTTTTTCAAAAAATAGATTTTTCAGGAATGTTTAGATTTATACAAAATATCGAAAGAATCCCAATTAAGTTCAGCAGTTAATATCTCAAGAACTAAGGGAGATATTTTCAAATTGACTTCACTTTTAGAAAGTAGATGCTTGAATTAGTAATTGAAAGTAATTTCATAATAATTTTTCAAAAAATCGATTTTTCATGAATTTTTAAATTTATACAAAATACTGGAAAAATCCCAATTAAGCTCGGTAGATTATATCTCAAGAACTAAGTGAGATATTTTCAAATTGACTTCACCTTTAGAAAGTAGATGCTCCAATTAGTAATTGAAAGTAATTTCATAACAATTTTTCAAAAAATCGATTTTTCAGGAATTTTTAAATTTATACAAAACATCGGAAAAATCCCAATTAAGTTCACCAGCTTATATCTCAAGAAATAAGTGAGATATTTTCAAATTGACTTCACTTTTAGAAAGTAGATGCTCTAATTAGTAATTGAAAGTAATTTCATAACAATTTTTCAAAAAATCGATTTTTCAGGAATTTTTAAATTTATACAAAACATCGGAAAAATCCCAATTAAGTTCACCAGCTTATATCTCAAGAAATAAGTGAGATATTTTCAAATTGACTTCACTTTTAGAAAGTAGATGCTCTAATTAGTAATTGAAAGTAATTTCATAACAATTTTTCAAAAAATCGATTTTTCAGGAATTTTTAAATTTATACAAAACATCGGAAAAATCCCAATTAAGTTCACCAGCTTATATCTCAAGAAATAAGTGAGATATTTTCAAATTGACTTCACTTTTAGAAAGTAGATGCTCTAATTAGTAATTGAAAGTAATTTTATAACAATTTTTCAAAAAATCGATTTTTCAGGAATTTTTAAATTTATACAAAACATCGGAAAAATCCCAATTAAGTTCAGCAGCTTATATCTCAAGAAATAAGTGAGATATTTAAAATTGACTTCACTTTTAGAAAGTAGATGTTCCAATTAGTAATTGAAAGTAATTTCATAACAATTTTTCAAAGAATCGATTTTTCAGGAATTTTTAAATTTATACAAAATATCGGAAGATTCCCAATTAAGTTCAGCAGTTTATATCTCAAGAACTAAGTGAGATATTTTCAAATTGACTTCACCTTTAGAAAGTAGATGCTCCAATTAGTAATTGAAAGTACTTTCATAACACTTTTTCAAAAAATCGATTTTTCAGGAATTTTTAAATTTATACAAAATATCGAAAGAATCCCAATTAAGTTCAGCAGTTAATATCTCAAGAGCTGCGTGAGATACTTTCAAATTGACTTCACTTTCGGAAAGTAGATGCTCTAATTAGTAATTGAAAGTAATTTCATAACAATTTTTCAAAAAATCGAGTTTTCAGGAATTTTTAAATTTATAGAAAATACTGGACAAATTCCAATTAAGCTCAGAAGGTTATATCTCAAGAGTTAAGTGAGATATTTTCAAATTGACTTCACTTTTAGAAAATAGATTCTTCAATTAATAATTGAAAGTAATTTTATAACAATTTTTCAAAAAATTGAGTGTTCAGGAATTTTTAAATTTATACAAAATATTAGAAAAATCTCAATTAAGTTCAGCGATGTCATTTGTGGTTAAAATTAGTTAAAATGTCAAAATATTAGGCCTTTTGACAATATGGTTACCAATTTAAAAATGTAACTCAAATATCATTAGAGTCTTTGGATATCTCAGGATTTTTTATCTGTGAGATAACTTGAGATAGGCTACCATCTTCTGATTAAGATATCTAAGGAATTATTACCATGGTTACGGCTATTTTACGCATTCTAATTCTTGGCTAGTGGATGGATTTATTTATAAGATAAATTTAACTAAAAGATTATAGTAATGGACCTAACTCCCACTGTTACGTAACTCGTGACGTCACACCCCTCCTTTCCCTTCAAAACGCGTTTTTCAGTCTTTGGCCAACCTGGTACAATACGCTTTACGGACCTTGGCCGACATAAGAATTCCCATTTTTTGTTAAAAATAGTTTGAATACATATTGTATAGGTTAAATATACACTCAGCAGCAGAAGTCTGCGTACAAAAAACTTGTAATACTTTAATTGAAAAAATAAGAGTCATAATCTAATGTGATAAACTTGATTTTTTTTATTTTGTATATTAACTACATATAATTCTATTAACAAAATATGCTTCAACAAAACAGAAACAGTAGTTACAGAAAAAAATCAAAACTAAAAATTCTACAAATAACGGGTATGCAAAAATCTGCGTACAAGTCAGGACAGTATTTATAAAAAATTCATAAATGAGATCATTGTTTCTATATTAATATGAGGTCGGATAACCTTTACTTTCGGTTTAATGACCTCCCTTAAACGTTTAGGCATTAAGTGCACTAATTTCTTCGTTTCGTCCGAACTGATTTTGACCCATTCCTCAATCATAACATTTTTGAACGTTTCCTTCGACGTTATGTTGTGTTGCCGAATCCTGCGTTCCAGTAAATCGCAGAGGTGCTCGATGGGATTCAAGACCGGCGATTGTGGAGGTGCTTTAAGTTGCTTTGGGGTATTGTATAGTAGCCAAAGCTTAGTGTTGTGGGCGCAATGTTTGGGGTCATTATCTTGTTGAAAAAAGTATTCGGGCCCCAAGCCCAAGTTTTCGATGCTAGGCTTCAAATTTTCTTTTAAAATGTCTATATACATTTTATGGTCCATTGTCGATGTTATCAAAACCAACCTTCCCACCCCTTTGGTGCACATACACCCCCAAACCATAACTCCACCACCTCCGTGTTTTACGCAAAATTTGCTCTCATCTGTAAAGAGAAGTTTCTCCCAGAATTCAATGGGCTTGTCTAAGAGTTTTTTTGCAAAGGCGATCCGCTTCTGACGATTGACCTCTGACACAAATGGCTTTTTTCGTGCAACGCGACTGTGATAGTTAGCTTTTTTTAACGTCCTTCTCACCGTATCTTTGCTCATAGTTTTATGAAATTCTTCTTGTACATTTTCTTTTTTTTTTTGCCGTCAGCCTAGGTTTTCTAACCTGCTGTACAATTTTTCGCTTCTCTCGGTTTGTTAAAAGGGGTCGCTTCTCTCGGTCAGATCGCGGACGTGAGAAGTAATCTTCAGTGTCTTTATAATTATTAATTACTCTTTGAATGGAAGAGTGTGACCTGCCGACAGTTTCTCCTATTTTTCGAAAAGATTTTCCCTCTTTCCATAGCTTTACAATAATTTTTCTCTCTCCCAATTCAATTTCCTTTCCTTTCGTGTCCATTCTAGCTTTTAGCTTCCAAGCCTCTGCTAATATACTGTGAGCGTCAAAAAAAAGTTGTTTTTCTATTAAAAGGTTAATAAAAATGCAGTTAATAACGAAAATCAAAAAGTTTTATTGCAGTCTTCACAACTCATCTATACTATATTTAAATCAATAGAAACATGAAAAAGAAAACAAATCATTACCCGTAATAATTCAGATTATTGTAAATATCTACCGAATTTACGCGTCAAAAGAAAGTAAACAGAATTCGGAACTAATAAGTATTAAGTACAAAAATAAATATAATATTAACTTTTAATACTTGGTTTGAGCTCCTTTGGCCGTCAACACCTCCCTTAATCTCCTTGGCATGGATTCCACCAAATTTTTTGTAATATTTTGAGGGATTTTCATCCATTCTTCAGTTAAAGCTTTTTTAAGGTCGTCTTTATTTGAAATTGTCCTTTCTCTGATCTTCCTGTCAAGGTGATCAAGATGTTCTATAGGATTAAGGTCTGGGGACTGCGGTGGATGATCAAGGGTTTTAGGGACTCGGTATAGCATCCATTCCTTCACAATTTTGGAAGTGTGCTTTGGATAGTTATCCTGTTGGAAGATCCAGTTCTCTGATAAGCCCAATTCATTAATACTCGGGGAAATATTGTTCTTTAAAATGGTTAAATAGTCCATTTTATTCATTGTTGATTCAATAAAAACTAGATTACCGACCCCTGACGCCGCCATACAGCCCCAGACCATAACCGAGCCTCCACCGTGTTTGATGGTATTGGTAACAAATTTCCCTTTGAAGGCCTCATTTTTTGGTCCTGGGAGGGGTTTATAAGTATTTATACGAAAAGTGTGGTACTTCCCCTAAATCTAAAATGAATTTGCAACAACCAGACCGGCTGTTTACTTTCTTTTGACGCGTAAAAATCGGGGTATTTTTACTCTAAAGGGGATTTACCATATTTGTGGGGTTTTTTTCTTAACTATTTTTTACGATAGGATTGCTCACAAATAAAGTCGTAAATTTTGATATATACATTTTTATTGTAAGTTAACAGAATCGTAGTAAAAAGGGTTTTTAGAAGTAAACAGCTAGTGTTTACTTTCTTTTGACGCTCACAGTAATTGACACCGATTATCTTTTATTTAAATCGGAAAGCGTACATCGCCAACTACGTATTTAAGTAAATAAGTATATTTTGGAGAAGGCGTCTTTATTTGTACGCAGATTTTTGCATACGCATTATTTGGAGAATTTTTAATTTTAATTTTTTTTCTAACTAATATTTCTGTTTTATTGATGCATATTTTGTTAATAGAATTATATGTAGTTAATACACAAAATAAAAAAAAATTGAAGTTTATCACATTAGATCATGACCCTTATTTGTTCAGTTAAAGTGTTAGAAGTTTCTTGTACGCAGACTTCTGCTGCTAAGTGTACATATTGTATAGGTTTCATGAACCGCGGTACAATGCGACATCTATTTTCCAAAAACTATACTAATTCGTCACAGTGCACAGATATACACAACTATTTCAACGTCGATAAAGCATTTCTACGTTATTTTATTTTTAAATATTTACTTTAAATTCGTTTAATATTACAAATTATTAATAATTTAAAATTTGCAATAAAATTTAGACTCAAAGATTAACGACTCAAGTCGATGTCGATAAAACAGATTCTTTAATATCATCCTAATGTCAAACTTGACACATCTCTTAACCATTAAAAGATTCCTTCTCAACACGATGAGATCACTGTAAAATTATTGTAGTGTTGCTATCTATGGATAATGTGATACATCAACCGGTTGGAACATGCGCAATTTGAGTATGGCTTGTCGGTGGAAACGAGAAAAACCGTGAGTAAATCTGGGAAGAGTGCGTGCGTTTGTAGTTGTAGGTGCGCCGAAGGATGCACGCATTGGTCACCCGGTGTTTAAAACCACAAAAACTGTGAAAATAATGCCCGATTATCCATTAAGTATCGGACGTGTGAATCTAATGTGCGGATTGGAAACCGTCTCGTTCTGTTTAGATATCGTTTAGCGATTGTAACACGGTTTATTTTGGTTTGTGAGAAGACAAAATGGCGCAGAACTTGCCACCATCGGTGAACTGTTCCCTCGATGATATAGATTTAACCGCCCTTAAAGTAAGTTCTTTTTGTGAGTTGAACGAATCTTAACGTTTCGCAATTAATTTGGTGTACTAATTATTTGAGTTTAGCTCACGTGTGATTAGTAAAATAAATCGTCGTGTAAACATGTCGCTTTTATATGGGTGTTTTCTGTTTCTGTATTTCAAATTTATTCTTGAATCCAATCAGGAAAAAAGATCGTTTCTTTTTTTAGGATCCGGCCGGAATTTTCGAACTCATCGAAGTTGTCGGAAATGGAACTTACGGACAAGTTTACAAGGTAAATTTGTACTTTTTTTTAAATCTAATTAGCAATCTTTAAGATTCTCATAATTCGTTTTAAATAGTTAATTTTTCTTATCACTAAGATAATTAAGTTACAACTGATAATAATCTGTGATATCGGGATCATATTGCAAAGATTTAAGTCTTTAATTTTTTGAAAATTGATACAGAGCTTACTCATAAAAGTTAAATATTAAATCTAAACCAATTAAGATATCTTTTTTCATTGTTTGATTAGCGACCTTGAAGACTTCGACATAACACTAATTACAAATAAAATTTTTAATGAATATTAATGAATTTACCACTAAATTTAGTATTAAATTAATTTCTTTTTCAATCTTTCATTTACATACTTAAACACGTGCACAAATCTATTATACTATGACCCGCATAATCGTTCTTCTCAAAAAGCTTCTTCTAATTAAGAAGGAAATTAAATATCGAATTAATTTTTTTAATTATTTCGAATTAAAAAATTTGGGTTTTTCCCAATCTTAGTATTAAAACGAGATATTTCTAAATTGTTTAGATTTATCACTGAATCACCAATGAAATATGTACTATTCAACAAAATTCCATTCACACGTTTTAACACTTTACATTGGTGCGCTTAAAATTTCTTTAGTTCCTTCAAGGTCATCGCAAAATCTACCGGCTGCATTTAAAATAACTTATCCACGTTGCAACCGTTCGTGTTCACATCTTTTTTTTATTTCACTATTTATTTTATTCTTTTGCTTCTTTTTGTTCCGGAAAAAGATCTTTGATTTTTTCATCGATTATTTTATCATCAATTTTGATAAAAACCGTTTTAAATTACTTAAAAAATGTCTATATAATAGATGTAGGAAAATGTTAAGATGATTTAAACCAAAAACGTGTTCTTAGTTGTGTTATTTTTGCTCAATGTAAAGAAACTGTTTAGGGTGCACGATTCAAAATAACAAAACTTGCTTGTGCTTGAAGAGCTACAAGAGGCAATCGTCCAACATCTTTCTTCGACATCTGCAACTGCATTTGATCAGTATATGACGAGTTGGACCGATTTTTATGATAAAAGTAATAATGATTAGTTATTATTACGTATGCTGTCGAAACAAACACTTCTGTACTTGCAATTTATGAGGATTTATGTAAAGATGAGTTCCTAGTGATATGTTAGGGAGATCACACTCTGCATACCAACAAAAGCTTCAGCTTCAGCGTTTGTCGATTTATCCCAAAACATCAGCATTCTAGCTTGAAAATAGTCGAAATTACTTCTTTTATTGCGTCTAACCTATTTAATAAAGAATGTAATGAGAGTTTGTAAAGAATGATTTCGTTAATTGTTATTATTAGCTGAATATTATAAAAGTACTGGAAATGGAGCGTTATGTTTATCTTTTGCATATAGAGGGGTCCCCATTTCCCCAGACATATGGCAAAAACACACAAAATTATTGAACATATTTTCTAGACTTGATTTTCCTTCAGAGATAGAACGAATAAATTATAAATACATAGGGGAAGTCTAAAGAAAGTAGTAAAGAAAATCAGATACCAACTACATATTAAAAGAACTAACTGGAACAAGAAAGCAAATCCTTATATATGGAAATTTATTGGAACTTTAGTATGAAAAACCTGAAATAGTTGAGATGTATGTAAAATCTTCTAAAAAAGAAAAGATACGAATGAAAATAAAGGGATCAGAATTCCTCAACTTTGAAGACCAATGTCTTAGTCATTTATGGGTTTAGATAAAAAATTTGTGCACCAATCGTTATCATTTTATCTCTTATTATATCTTTGTCATTAAAATTATGTCACAACCTAATGGACTACCCTGAATATGAATTGGAAAAGAAAGACTTTTTACTAACTACAAAAGTTTTATAACAACGGATTTGAAGAATTTTTGAAGAAAATGTGAATTAGGAATAGACTTACACGACGAATGATGATTTTGCAAAAAAAAAACAGCTAATTGGGTCTGAAAAATGCAAAATATCACATGATCGTTCGCATCTGTAGCTGCTGGCATTGAATTGAGAAGAATAAGGATTGGTACATTCAAATTAAAGAATGATAACTTCAATCCAAACAAAACCATTAACAATTGTGTATGAGTGCTCTTTTGGCATTTCTTGTCTTCTGGAAGCATTTCTAGACTTCCAAAGGCAATATCAAGTCTTTTAGAAGTATTTCAAATCATTTAGAAACAGTACCAAATCTTCTGGAAGCAATATTAAGTGTTTTAGAAACAGTAATAAGTCTTCTGGAATCATTTCAAGTCTTGTAAAAACCATGTCAAATTTTTTTGGAACTATTCAAATCTTCTAGAAGCAGTATCAAGTGTTCTGTAAGCAATATTAAGTCTTTTAGAAGCAGTATCAAGTCTTCTGGAAGCATTTCAAGCATTCCAGATTCAATATCAAGTCTTATGAAAGCATTTGAAGTTTTCTAGAAGCAGTGTCAAGTCTTCCAGGGGCAGTAGTAAATCATTTGAGTACAATTCAAGCTGCATTTCAAGTTTTCGGGAAGCAATATTAAGTCTTTTAGAAGCAGTCGTAAGTCTTCTGGAAACATTTCAAGTCTTCCAAAGGCGATATCAAGTTTTTTTGGAACTATTTCAAATCTTCTAGAAGCAGTATCAAGTCTTCCAGGGGCAGTAATAAATCATCTGAACGCAGTTCATGTCCTTTGGCTGCATTTTAAGTCTTTTGGAAGCAGAATCAAGTCTTCCGTAAGCAATATTAAGTCTTTTAGAAGCAGTATCAAGTTTTCTGGAAACATTTCAAGCATTCCAGGTTCAATATCAAGTTTTATGAAAGCATTTGAAGTTTTCTAGAAGCAGTATCAAGTCTTCCAGGGGCAGTAGTAAATCATCTGAATACAGTTCAAGTCTTTTGGCTGCATTTCAAGTTTTCGAGAAGCAATATTAACTCTTTTAGAAGCAGTCGTAAGTCTTCTGGAAACATTTCAAGTCTTCCAAAGACGATATCAATTTTTTTTGGAACTATTTCAAATCTTCTAGAAGCAGTATCAAGTCTTCCTAAATCATCTGAACGCAGTTCATGTCCTTTGGCTGCATTTTAAGTCTTTTGAAAGCAGTATCAAGTCTTCCAAAGGCATAATCGAGTGTTCCGGAAGCATTTCAAGTCTTTTGGAAGCAGTATCAAATCATTTAAATGCATTTCAAAAGATGATAAAAGTGGTAATATGATATCAAGTATAGTATGCGTGTGATAATAATCGTTTGGTTATAAAAAACACAAATGATAAATACCACAGCATAATTTCAAGCCGTTAGCACTAATAACAGAAGTCCATCCATCAGATACACTTTTTAACACTTTACATTGGTGCGCTTAAAATTTCTTTAGTTCCTTCAAGGTCATCGCAAAATCTACCGGCTGTATTTAAAATAACTTATCCACGTTGCAACCGTTCGTGTTCACATCTTTTTTTTATTTCACTACTTATTTTATTCTTTTGCTTCTTTTTGTTACGGAAAAAGATCTTTGATTTTTTTCATCGATTATTTTATCATCAATTTTGATAAAAACCGTTTTAAATTACTTGAAAAATGTCTATATAATAGATGTAGAAAAATATTAAGATGATTTAAACCAAAAACGTGTTCTTAGTTGTGTTATTTTTGCTCAATGTAAAGAAACTGTTTAGGGTGCACTATTCAAAATAACAAAACTTGCTTGTGCTTGAAGAGCTACAAGAGGCAATCGTCCAACATCTTTCTTCGACATCTGCAACTGCATTTGATCAGTATATGACGAGTTGGACCGATTTTTATGATAAAAGTAATAGTGATTAGTTATTATTACGTATGCTGTCGAAACAAACTCTTCTGTACTTGCAATTTATGAGGATTTATGTAAAGATAAGTTCCTAGTGAGATGTTATGGAGATCACGTTCTGCATACCAACAAAAGCTTCAGCTTCACCGTTTGTCGATTTATCCCAAAACATCAGTATTCTAGCTTGAAAATAGTCGAAATTACTTCTTTTATTGCGTCTAACCTATTTAATAAAGAATGTAATGAGAGTTTGTAAAGAATGATTTCGTTAAATGTTATTATTAGCTGAATATTATAAAAGTACTGGAAATGGAGCGTTATGTTTATCTTTTGAATATAGAGGGGTCCCCATTTCCCCAGACATATGACAAAAACACACAAAATTATTGAACATATTTTCTAGACTTGATTTTCCTTCAGAGATAGAACGAATAAATTATAAATACATAGGGGAAGTCTAAAGAAAGTAGTAAAGAAAATCAGATACCAACTACATATTAAAAGAACTAACTGGAACAAGAAAGCAAATCCTTATATATGGAAATTTATTGGAACTTCAGTATGAAAAACCTGAAATAGTTGAGATGTATGTAACATCTTCTAAAAGAGAAAAGATACGAATGAAAATAAAGGGATCAGAATTCCTCAACTTTGAAGGCCAATGTCTTAGCCGTTTATGGGTTTAGATAAAAAATTTGTGCACCAATCGTTATCATTTTATCTCTGATTATATCTTTGTCATTAAAATTATGCCACAACCTAATGGACTATCCTGAATATGAATTGGAAAAGAAAGACTTTTTACTAACTACAAAAGTTTTATAACAACGGATTTGAAGAATTTTTGAAGAAAATGTGAATTAGGAATAGACTTACACGACGAATGATGATTTTGCAAAAAAACAGCTAATTGGGTCTGAATAATGCAAAATATCACACGTGATCGTTCGCATCTGTAGCTGCTGGCATTGAATTGAGAAGAATAAGGATTGGTACATTCAAATTAAAGAATGATAACTTCAATCCAAACAAAACCATTAACATTTGTGTATGAGTGCTCTTTTGGCATTTCTTGTCTTCTGGAAGCATTTCTAGACTTCCAAAGGCAATATCAAGTCTTTTAGTAGTATTTCAAATTATTTAGAAACAGTATCAAGTCTTCTGGAAGCAATATTAAGTCCTTTAAAAACAGTAATAAGTCTTCTGGAATTATTTCAAGTCTTGTAAAGACCATATCAAATTTTTTTGGAACTATTCAAATCTTCTAGAAGCAGTATCAAGTCTTCTGTAAGCAATATTAAGTCTTTTAGAAGCAGTATCAAATCTTCTGGAAGCATTTCAAACATTCCAGATTCATTATCAAGTCTTATGAAAGCATTTGAAGTTTTCTAGAAGCAGTGTCAAGTCTCCCAGGGGCAGTAGTAAATCATTTGAGTACAATTTAAGTCTTTTGGCTGCGTTTTAAGTTTTCGGGAAGCAATATTAAGTCTTTTAGAAGCAGTCGTAATTCTTCTGGAAACATTTCAAGTCTTCCAAAGGCGATATCAAGTTTTTTTGGAACTATTTCAAGTCTTCTAGAAGCAGTATCAAGTCTTCCAGGGGCAGTAAGAAATCATCTGAACGCAGTTCATGTCCTTTGGCTGCATTTTAAGTCTTTTGGAAGCAGTATCAAGTCTTCTGTAAGCAATATTAAGTCTTTTAGAAGCCGTATCAAACCTTCTGGAAGCATTTCAAGCATTCCAGATTCAATATTAAGTCCTATGAAAGCATTTGAAGTTTTCTAGAAGCACTATCAAGTCTTCCAGGGGCAGTAGTAAATCATCTGAATACAGTTCAAGTCTTTTGGCTGCATTTCAAGTTTTCGGGAAGCAATGTAAAGTCGATTAGAAGCAGTCGTAAGTCTTCTGGAAACATTTCAAATCTTCCAAAGGCGATATCAAGTTTTTTTTGAACTATCTCAAATCATCTAGAAGCAGTATCAGTCTTCCTAAATCACCTGAACGCAGTTCATGTCCTTTGGCTGCATTTTAAGTCTTTTGGAAGCAGTATCAAGTCTTCCAAAGGCATAATCGAGTGTTCCAGAAGCATTTCAAGTCTTTTGGAAGCAGTATCAAATCATTTGAATGCATTTCAAAAGATGATAAAAGTGGTGATATGATTTCAAGTATAGTATGCGTGTGATAATAATCGGTTGGTTATAAAAAACACAAATGATAAAAGAAAAATCAACAAAGAAAATATCATCGATCCCAATCGTTAACCATTAGCACTAATAAAAGAAGTCCATCCATCAGATGATGTAATGAGATAATAACGTTAAAAGAAATTGTGTTAAAAATGTTTGGAGGAAGTATCTTGAAAAGAGCTGTACACAGCTTGATACCATTACCAACGAACAACAAGAAGAACCAATCCGCACAGTTAAAACTAATTCCAATCACCACTACGTCAACAGTAATTAAAAATTATAAGGAGAAAAGTCTAACAATGTTAATAATTTTGATTCTAATACTTTACACAAGCTATTCAATTTCGCCATAACAGCGTACAATTTAAAGTATCTACATTTTGAGTTGTACATCAAGATCTAAGAACACATCCAATATTGAGACAGGAAACCCTTAAAAACAATCAACCCAGACTAATCTGTAATGGGAAGGATTCAACTACAACCAATCCACGAGGAAATTGACCACAGAATGAACTTCAAAAAAACTGATAGTATAAAAAATTAATGGTTTGATTACGTTTTTCAATAAAACGGTTTTGGATAATCAGCACCTCAACCGGATATCTTTGAGAAGAGGAGAAACGAGGGTAGTTTATGTCCCTCGACTGGGTACGCATAAAAGATCGAAAATTTCAAAAAGAAGTGGAATACTATTTTTACTTGTATAAGTACGGGTTACGGAAATAATCGGAGTAAAGGATAAATGAGGTATTATCAAAGATTGTTTGCAAACTTTCAGCGTATTTCCAGCACGTGGCAGATATCTATAGAATGGGATTTTTTAGAAGGGTCAGGTTGGCTGTTGGAGCTTTTCTCTACTGTATAAATGAAAAAAGTTGAGTTTAGTTGGGTTGAATTTGATTGGTTTGGGTTGGGTTGGGTCTAATCAAAGTCAACAGTATCTGCTTCTTTTCCCGATATATATGGAGAAACGAAATATTGAGGAAAAATGATCCAGAGCTACCAATACCTGCTTTTAGTAAAGAGAAAAGGATGGTTGTATAGGAAACAGATATAAAATGAAAATCTCTGTCTGCCAAAAGACTGTATGGATAACAGCTTTCCAGGAATTTTTCAAAGAGACACGAACAAAGGAAATTATTATCCATGCCAGAAGTCAAGGGCCCCCACTTTAATGATCGATATCTTTGAAATCGCTCGATGAAAAAATTACGGTAAAGTTAATCATTGGTCAAAGTTGTCATCAAAGTTGTCATATTTTGGTAATCGCGTTGAAATCCTACTAAACTACGATTTTCCACGACACTATAGGGAATATCGATAAACTAAAAGATGATCTACCCCTCACTTTTCATTTTCGGGCTTGACAACTTTAAGTAATTTTGAAAGGTCCACGTCCTCCTCAATATCATCCAAGTCTGGAAACACAAGAATATGCTTGGAACCCTTCTTGTCGCATATACTTTACAATGACATACCATTGTCGCATCTTTCCATTACTATGTTTTTTTATCATTTTTCCTATGAACTGTTTCTGGCTATCTTTCTTTGAACCCGTCATATGTAACGGTGACAACGACAAAATCATCTTCATTCGCTGAGGTTGATGGCATCTCTTCAAAATCCACCTGTTCATAGCTTTCATTCAACCTATGACATTCAAGTGAAAATGGTTCTGGGGATATTGCATTATCAATTTCCTCATGGAACAGTACAGACAAATTTTCATCTCAATTTGAGGAAATACAGTCATGAAGAGATATGGCGTCACTATCTTCAGACGTTTCATTTGCCTTTCGTTTTTTTTCCATTCGTTGAACTCCTTTTCTTCTGTTATCTTTCCCCTGCCTCTTTAAATACTTGCTTTTGATTCTGTTCTGTCCTTTTTTCTGACCCAGTCTTTCCTTCGAGTGTTTAGTTTTTTTTTTCTGCAGTAGCCTTCAACTCTTCTACAAACTCACCATCTGATATACTTTTGCCTGGCGTAACAGTGATTTTCTTTTTCCTTATTGGACACTATTATCCGTGCCAGATGTCAAGGATCCTCACTTTAGAGATCGATATCTTCGAAACCGCTCGATGAAAAAAAAAAATGCAGTAAAGTTTATGTTTTTCAGTGAACATTTCTGTTTATCACAGTTTAATTTGAGAATGTTTTGCAGTTTTTCTTTTATCGCGAGTTAATTGAAAAAGTAGCCGATTTTTGAAAATGGCAACAACTTTGTCTACTTTGCGATTTTTTTTTCTCAAAAACTATTTAATGAAATATTTTCAAATTTGCTCTGATGGTAATCAAATGTGTTCTTTATGTATAGTGTCGTGGACAATCGTAGTTTAGTAAGATGTGGTTATTTCGAAAATGACCAGTCGGATTTCAACGCGATTACCAAAATATGACAAAGAATGTCGTTTATCGGATTCCAAAAACTTTATCGTAATTTTTTTCATCGAGCGATTTCAAAGATATCGATCTTTAAAGTGAGGGCCCTTGACTTCTGGCACGGATAATAGTTTCCTTTGTTCTTGTCTCTTTGAAAAATTCCTGGAAAGCTGTTGTCCATGTAGTCTTTTGGCAGATATTCAAGAATTTTATTTTTGTTTAATGAAAAAATCCCACTCTTCAAATATTTTGCTTTCAGATTAGCAGGTATGTTGCTCTCAATCTGATATAAGCTCTTTTTCAACAACCTTGGGAATTGATCCTTTCGTATAGTCTCTATAAATTTTTCTTCCCACTCTGTAAGCTGTTTTCTCCACGCTGTGTTCAGGAGGCTGAAGAAGGCCAAATTAAGAAGCTAGTATAGGTGAGTGCTATTAGGAGGCAAGGGGGTGAATCATATGTTGCATTTTATGCAAGCCTCTAAAATTCCAACCGATAAGTGGCTAGAAAGATCGTCTCCGATAAGGGACGTCACTAAGCTTTTTGAAGTATGGCAGTGCAATTGACATAAACCACTCCTCAACGAGGGCACCTTCAAACCATCCAGATTTAGATCGATTAAAGAGTGCTCCTACGGGACTTCCTTCGGTCCAAATTTTGTTGTTGGCTCTTCCAGCAAACATTATGTTGCTTGAAATTGGACTTGAAAAAGGCCATGATTCGCAATGGGCGTTTGCAATTTTTTACAATGACTTTACTCTTGCCTGGATCCTTTTGGATGCTTGTTTCGTCTTAATTAATGATTGCCTCTTTGGAAACTTTATTTAAATATATTGCTAGTCATAGAAAATCATCAGTAGGAAGCTATTGTATGCACTCAGTGATTTTCCTTTCTTCATCATTATTAAACACTGGCGGATAATTTGAATTGTTATTTGTTATATTTAAAATCAGGTGATTTTTTTCTCTGGGATATTTTAAGCAAATCAACAAACTTGCTACAATACCAAAAAGAAAAGAAGAATATTGGGGGTGCAATTTCTGAAATTGAGTTGTTAAAAATGTTGAAATTGCATTTACCACAATTTATTATGGAGTCTTTAGTATAACTAAAAAATATTTTATCCGTTGTTTTTTAAAGTGGTTCAAGATATTACGAAACGCTGAGAAATGGGAAAGGTGTTGACCGTTTAGATTAAATATAAAACGGCCGACTTCCGTCTGTTTAATATACGACCCGTAGAGACCTCAACTGTAGCGATAATATTTATAAAACGATCCCAAACAGGCTGTATACTTTCTTTTAAATAGCGTTATTGTCTTGGAAATGTTAACGGCGTTCTTTTTCTCATTGTAAGATTTCGCATTTTGAATGTGTGAAGATAGTGGATTATTATTCATTGAAAAACTTTTTCACTTTAAACGAGAGAATCTCTCCTAAATTATTGGAGTTGGGAAACAAATGCAAAAAATAAAGTTGGGTATAAATTTAAAAATGGATTCGATTTAAAATGCATCGTTAAATAATTTTGATTTTTAATTTATGATTATTTGGTTACACCAAATATTAATTTTATCAAAATGTGTTTTGTATATTGACGAAGTTATGAAATAAATATTGACTCTAGATTTCTCTTTATGCGATATTTATATTTTACAAGATGGTTTAATGCAACGTTATCAGTTTATATGGAATTTGGAAATTTTCGTTTATGGTAAATGAATCAAAATGAATCAAAAAAGGAAATTAATACGGATGGGATTAAATGTTAATTATTAATGAAGATCGATGGGTTACTCATAAGATGAATTATTTTGTGGTTTTTGTATTGTAACTGAAGGAATAATAAGGAATGATTTCGACTTGATAAAGTTTTTTGTGACTCATTCTATTCTCATTTCATTTTGTGATACAATTTTGAGTCACAAAATCACATTTTGAAACTCCTATCATTCTCATTGTTTCAATTTTGAATGAAATCTATGACACGTACCTAAAAATAAAAAGGTTTTTTTCCCAAAAAGGGTTATTTCCGTTCTTGAACCTACTCAATGATTTCCTTAAAATGTATGTATGTATAGATTCCAAACAATAGCCACCGATAAGAAATGAAATCAACCTTGAATACAAATTGTACTATTACCTCAAAAAAAAAGAACGAAATTTCTTTAGTATATAAAAAAAATAAAACTAATAAAATAAAAATCTAATCAGTATTCAGCGTAAAAAGGAAAAAGAACGTCATAAACAAACCGGTTTCATTCGTACGTAATACATTTGTCGATCTCTTTCAGCTTGATCTAAACCGAATGACTCATCCGCTGTATCTATACATAAAAATTTTCTAAATAAAGCCCACCATTCACAATCTGTATGTGTTTATAAAGATAATGTAAAATAAAAAGTACACGCTATATCAAAGCCAAACTAACTGTTCGCGTTATTGCACAACGACATCCTTTTTGTTTGCGACAAATCATGCGATGAATACACCCCAAGGCCGATATCGAGGTTTTATTATTTCGTTTACAAAATGTTACAAAAAATAGGTACACATCGTCCATTTAAACAGTTTTATTTAACATACAGATAGTAGATTTTACAACTTTTTGCGCACGAGATCCCTTCAGGGTGATTATTACCATAAGAATGCGAACCTGTGGGTCGTATAAAAGAAGAAAGAAAATTGTGTCTCTCGGCTTAACTTAAGTACAGGACCGGAATATACAATATTATAGATATATAAGTGGTAATTTAAAAAAAATATACTAGAAATTTTTAGAAAATATCTTAGGTTACACAAAAAATAAGAAATAAATAAAAGTTTGTGAATGAACATGAATCAATAATTTAATAGAAGAATTATTTAGATACGATTCGATATCGAATTTAGTTAATTTTGTTTTTTGAAGAATGACCTTAAAGTTTGTTGTAATCATTCATATACACCCTGTATATTATTTATTCTGCCATCTATCATTTAGTTGGATTATTACATAAATTAAGTTTAACATAAAAGTTTAAAAAATGAAATTTTACATTTTAAAATTAATTTTATTAATAGATATATCAAATTTGATTTCCTCATTTACGTATAATCGTAATTAATTAATAAAAAATACGAAATAATTCGATTAATTACTTTAATTTTATTGATTAAATGTGAAATATTGGAAATTCAACCAGAACGGGGAAGAATCAAAAACCTCCTTTAACCAAAACCAAGCTTTCGATAATATATTTTTATCTTCTTCAGGGTATGATTTAGAGATCACAATGTATACAATACATGTTGTTAAATTAAGGGTCCCCACAAAACATGAGGAGGAAGCGATCTATATCTCGCCAGATTACATCGTTAAAGGACAACACCAAAAAGACTAACTTTAATTTTATTACGCAGAAATTTAATTTTTTCGATGTTGGCAGTAAAAAAGATTCAAGTTTGTGAATGAACATGAATCAATAATTGAATGGAAGAATTATTTAGATACGATTCGATATCGGATTTAATTAATTTTGTTCTTCATTAATATTAAAATGTATGAATGTAATTAGATGAAGATTGACCTTAAAGTTTGTTGTAGTCATTCATATACACTGTATATTATTTATTCTGCCATCTATCATTTAGTTGGATTATTACATAAAAATAAGCTTAACATAAAAGTTTAAAAAATGAAATTTTACATTTTAAAATCAATTTTATTAATAGATATATCAAAATATATCTATTAATTATATTCTATTAATTAAATATATTTTATTAATTCCCCTTTACGTATAATCATAATTAATTAATTAAAAATACGAAATAATTCGATTAATTACTTTAATTTTATTACGTAGAAATTTGATTTTTTCGATGTTGGCAGTAAAAAAGATTCAAGTTTGTGAATGAACATGAATCAATAATTGAATGTTTTTTTCTTAAAATAATCAAAAACTCATCGATTTTACTAAAGAAAATTATAAAACGTAAGTTAAATTAACTTATTTAATACCTTTTTTAGTTCAAAATGTAATCATATTAATATTATGAACAAAAATTAACTTTGAGGTATCTTAATTTTTTTCCTGTTATTCCAGATTCTGTAATATACGTGATTACACAAAGTAGGAATTAACCTAAATTTATAATTTTCTATTTAAACTAAAAAAATATTTCAAAAGGTAAGAATAAAATTGACAGTTGTGAAGTTAGCCATAGATTCCAGCCATAGATTTTTAAAATGAAAAATGACCAATTTCTGTAACCCGAAACTAAAATTAAAATTCATATTTGAGTTTAGCACTCTTAGGAGAACCCCCACACACAAATTTGCGAAGGGGTGTTTTCATTTAAGGGAGAAAAAATTCCCAAAGTTATGAATATCACGTACGACATATACTGTCCCGCTAAAATCGAAAAATGACCAATTTCTGCAACTCGAAACTTAAATTAAAATTCATATTTGCGTTTAGCACTCTTCGAAGAACTCCTACACAAATATTTGCGAGGGGGTGTTTTCATTTAAGGGAGAAAGAAATTCCCAAACTTATGAATATCACGTACGCCATATACTGTTTCGTTAAAATCGAAAAATGATCAATTTCTGCAACTCGAAACTAAAATTAAAAATCATATTTGAGTTTAGCACTCTTAGAAGAACTCCTACACAAAAATTTGCGGGGGGTGATTTCATTTAAATGAGAAAAAAATTCCCAAAGTTATCGATATTACGTACGCCATATACTGTTTCGCTAAAATTGAAAAATGACCAATTTCTGCAACTCGAAACTAAAATTAAAACTCATATTTGAGTTTAGCACTCTTAGAAGAACCCCTGCACAAAAATTTGTGGGGTGGTGTTTTCATTTAAGGGAGAAAAAAATTCCCAAAGTTATCGATATGACGTAGGCCATACACTGTTCCGCTAAAATCGAAAAATGACCAATTTCTGCAACTCGAAACTAAAATTAAAATTCATATTTGAGTTTAGTACTCTTAGAAGAACTCCTACACAAAAATTTGCGGGGGGTGATTTCATTTAAGGGAGAAAAAAATTCCCAAAGTTATCGATATTACGTACGCCATATACCGTTTCGCTAAAATTGAAAAATGACCAATTTCTGCAACTCGAAACTAAAATTAAAATTCATATTTGAGTTTAGTACTCTTAGAAGAACTCCTACACAAAAATTTGCGGGGGGTGATTTCATTTAAGGGAGAAAAAAATTCCCAAAGTTATCGATATCACGTACGCCATATATTGTTTCGCTAAAATCGAAAAATTACCAATTTCTGCAACTCAAAACTAAAACTAAAATTCATATTTGAGTTTAGCACTCTTAGAAGAACTCCTACACAAAAATTTGCGGGGTGGTGTTTTCATTTAAGGGAGAAAAAAATTCCCAAAGTTATCGATATGACGTAGGCCATACACTGTTCTGCTAAATGCGAAAAATGACCAATTTCTGCAACTCGAAACTAAAATTAAAATTCATATTTAAGTTTAGTACTCTTAGAAGAACTCCTACACAAAAATTTGCGGGGGGTGATTTCATTTAAGGGAGAAAAAAATTCCCAAAGTTATCGATATCACGTACGCCATATACTGTTTCGCTAATATCGAAAAATTACCAATTTCTGCAACTCGAAACTAAAATTAAAATTCATATTTGAGTTTAGTACTCTTAGAAGAACCCCTACACAAAAATTTGCGGGGGGTGATTTCATTTAAGGGAGAAAAAAATTCCCAAAGTTATCGATATCACGTACGCCATATACTGTTTCGCTAATATCGAAAAATTACCAATTTCTGCAACTCGAAACTAAAATTAAAATTCATATTTGAGTTTAGTACTCTTAGAAGAACCCCTACACAAAAATTTGCGGGGTGGTGTTTTCATTTAAGGGAAAAAAAAATTCCCAAAGTTATCGATATGACGTAGGCCATACACTGTTCTGCTAAATGCGAAAAATGACCAATTTCTGCAACTCGAAACTAAAATTAAAATTCATATTTGAGTTTAGCACTCTTAGAAGAACCCCTACACAAAAATTTGCGGGGTGGTGTTTTCATTTAAGGGAGAAAAAAATTCCCAAAGTTATCGATATGACGTAGGCCATACACTGTTCCGCTAAAATCGAAAAATGACCAATTTCTGCAACTCGAAACTAAAATTAAAATTCATATTTGAGTTTAGTACTCTTAGAAGAACCCCTACACAAAAATTTGCGGGGTGGTGTTTTCATTTAAGGGAGAAAAAAATTCCCAAAGTTATCGATATGACGTAGGCCATACACTGTTCTGCTAAATGCGAAAAATGACCAATTTCTGCAACTCGAAACTAAAATTAAAATTCATATTTGAGTTTAGCACTCTTAGAAGAACCCCTACACAAAAATTTGCGGGGTGGTGTTTTCATTTAAGGGAGAAAAAAATTCCCAAAGTTATCGATATGACGTAGGCCATACACTGTTCCGCTAAAATCGAAAAATGACCAATTTCTGCAACTCGAAACTAAAATTAAAATTCATATTTGAGTTTAGTACTCTTAGAAGAACCCCTACACAAAAATTTGCGGGGTGGTGTTTTCATTTAAGGGAGAAAAAAATTCCCAAAGTTATCGATATGACGTAGGCCATACACTGTTCTGCTAAATGCGAAAAATGACCAATTTCTGCAACTCGAAACTAAAATTAAAATTCATATTTGAGTTTAGCACTCTTAGAAGAACCCCTACACAAAAATTTGCGGGGTGGTGTTTTCATTTAAGGGAGAAAAAAATTCCCAAAGTTATCGATATGACGTAGGCCATACACTGTTCTGCTAAATGCGAAAAATGACCAATTTCTGCAACTCGAAACTAAAATTAAAATTCATATTTAAGTTTAGTACTCTTAGAAGAACTCCTACACAAAAATTTGCAGGGGGTGATTTCATTTAAGGGAGAAAAAAATTCCCAAAGTTATCGATATCACGTACGCCATATACTGTTTCGCTAATATCGAAAAATTACCAATTTCTGCAACTCGAAACTAAAATTAAAATTCATATTTGAGTTTAGTACTCTTAGAAGAACCCCTACACAAAAATTTGCGGGGTGGTGTTTTCATTTAAGGGAAAAAAAAATTCCCAAAGTTATCGATATGACGTAGGCCATACACTGTTCTGCTAAATGCGAAAAATGACCAATTTCTGCAACTCGAAACTAAAATTAAAATTCATATTTGAGTTTAGCACTCTTAGAAGAACCCCTACATAAAAATTTGCGGGGTGGTGTTTTCATTTAAGGGAGAAAAAAATTCCCAAAGTTATCGATATGACGTAGGCCATACACTGTTCCGCTAAAATCGAAAAATGACCAATTTCTGCAACTCGAAACTAAAATTAAAATTCATATTTGAGTTTAGTACTCTTAGAAGAACCCCTACACAAAAATTTGCGGGGTGGTGTTTTCATTTAAGGGAGAAAAAAATTCCCAAAGTTATCGATATGACGTAGGCCATACACTGTTCTGCTAAATGCGAAAAATGACCAATTTCTGCAACTCGAAACTAAAATTAAAATTCATATTTGAGTTTAGCACTCTTAGAAGAACTCCTACACAAAAATTTGCGGGGTGGTGTTTTCATTTAAGGGAGAAAAAAATTCCCAAAGTTATCGATATGACGTAGGCCATACACTGTTCTGCTAAATGCGAAAAATGACCAATTTCTGCAACTCGAAACTAAAATTAAAATTCATATTTAAGTTTAGTACTCTTAGAAGAACTCCTACACAAAAATTTGCGGGGGGTGATTTCATTTAAGGGAGAAAAAAATTCCCAAAGTTATCGATATCACGTACGCCATATACTGTTTCGCTAATATCGAAAAATTACCAATTTCTGCAACTCGAAACTAAAATTAAAATTCATATTTGAGTTTAGTACTCTTAGAAGAACCCCTACACAAAAATTTGCGGGGTGGTGTTTTCATTTAAGGGAAAAAAAAATTCCCAAAGTTATCGATATGACGTAGGCCATACACTGTTCTGCTAAATGCGAAAAATGACCAATTTCTGCAACTCGAAACTAAAATTAAAATTCATATTTGAGTTTAGCACTCTTAGAAGAACCCCTACATAAAAATTTGCGGGGTGGTGTTTTCATTTAAGGGAGAAAAAAATTCCCAAAGTTATCGATATGACGTAGGCCATACACTGTTCCGCTAAAATCGAAAAATGACTAATTTCTGCAACTCGAAACTAAAATTAAAATTCATATTTGAGTTTAGTACTCTTAGAAGAACCCCTACACAAAAATTTGCGGGGTGGTGTTTTCATTTAAGGGAGAAAAAAATTCCCAAAGTTATCGATATGACGTAGGCCATACACTGTTCTGCTAAATGCGAAAAATGACCAATTTCTGCAACTCGAAACTAAAATTAAAATTCATATTTGAGTTTAGCACTCTTAGAAGAACCCCTACACAAAAATTTGCGGGGTGGTGTTTTCATTTAAGGGAGAAAAAAATTCCCAAAGTTATCGATATGACGTAGGCCATACACTGTTCTGCTAAATGCGAAAAATGACCAATTTCTGCAACTCGAAACTAAAATTAAAATTCATATTTGAGTTTAGCACTCCTAGAAGAATCCCTACACAAAAATTTGCGGGGGGTGATTTCATTTAAGGGAGAAAAAAATTCCCAAAGTTATCGATATCACGTACGCCATATACTGTTTCGCTAATATCGAAAAATTACCAATTTCTGCAACTCGAAACTAAAATTAAAATTCATATTTGAGTTTAGTACTCTTAGAAGAACCCCTACACAAAAATTTGCGGGGTGGTGTTTTCATTTAAGGGAAAAAAAAATTCCCAAAGTTATCGATATGACGTAGGCCATACACTGTTCTGCTAAATGCGAAAAATGACCAATTTCTGCAACTCGAAACTAAAATTAAAATTCATATTTGAGTTTAGCACTCTTAGAAGAACCCCTACACAAAAATTTGCGGGGTGGTGTTTTCATTTAAGGGAGAAAAAAATTCCCAAAGTTATCGATATGACGTAGGCCATACACTGTTCCGCTAAAATCGAAAAATGACCAATTTCTGCAACTCAAAACTAAAACTAAAATTCATATTTGAGTTTAGCACTCTTAGAAGAATTCCTACACAAAAATTTGCGGGGTGGTGTTTTCATTTAAGGGAGAAAAAAATTCCCAAAGTTATCGATATGACGTAGGCCATACACTGTTCTGCTAAATGCGAAAAATGACCAATTTCTGCAACTCGATACTAAAATTAAAATTCATATTTGAGTTTAGCACTCTTAGAAGAATCCCTACACAAAAATTTGCGGGGGGTGATTTCATTTAAGGGAGAAAAAATTCCTAAAGTTATCGATATCACGTACGCCATATACTGTTTCGCTAAAATCGAAAAATGACCAATTTCTGCAACTCGAAACTAAAATTAAAATTCATATTTGAATTTAGCACTCTTAGAAGAACCCCTACACAAAAATTTGCGTCGGGGTGTTTTCATTTAAGGGAGAAAAAAATTCCCAAAGTTATCAATATCACGTACGCCATATACTGTTCCGCTAAAATCGGAAAATTGCCAATTTCTGCAACTCGAAACTAAAATTAAAATTCATATTTGAGTTTAGCACTCTTAGAAGAACCCCCACACAAAAATTTGCGGGGGGTGTTTTCATTTAAGGGAGACAAAAATTCCTAAAGTTATGAATATCACATGCGCCGTGTCAAAAATTTTTTTACCTAAAATAATCAATAACAAACCGATTTTACTAAAGAAAATAACTAAACGTAAGTTAATTGCACTCATTTAACGATTTTTTTTAGTTCAAAATATAATTAGATTATGCTAAAACCTTTAACTCCTTTAAGTGGTGAAAAAATTTTTTAAAAATAAATCATTCCGGTTCTGTACGAGTGAGACCCCAACACTTGCACAACATACACGTTTATAAGCGTCTCTTATCGTTCTTTCTCTTTAACACACAAAGCCGGTCACCTTCGGGGTTTTTGTGTGTGAACGAAAAAATTAAAATGATTACGGTTGGGAAAGATTCTTGATTGTAACGTATTTAGTAACGTATTCAGTAACGCATTCATTCCGAACGTTAAAATTTTATGGATTACTTGGTTGTAACTGTTAAATAAGGTAAATCCTCTTTCCGGAGGTTTCGTATAATTAATTAGAGGATAACGTGACTCTGTCCTCTACGTGGCACTATGTCGGTGGTGTTTTAGTAACCCCGTAATTAGTTTTGATCACGTAACAACGAATTTTCACTTCAATCTAAAGATTAAAACTCTAATCCAATCTATTTAAAACAACACGTTCATTAATCGATCGTGTAAAAATAAGAATTTTTTTTATCTAATTTTTTTTGAGATAAAAAATCGTTTTTTCTTAGAATACTTTCTAAAAAACATTGTATTAATCACAAGTTTTCCGTTTTACCAATGACTTGGAATTCCGTTTATCGTGTAGATAATAATTTATTACGAATATATAACTATTCCCATCTGTAAGTGCTATTTCGTCTCTTTGAATAAACTGACTCATTCAAACTCAATGGACCTGACCTCACTTTGAAAGAGAGATCGTTTCGTTTAATTGGTCCGTTTAAGAAAAACTTGAAATAATTTTACTTCCTTTAATTTAATTTTTTTTCTTGAATGCGTTAAAAATATACTTTCTTATTGTGTTCTGATATATGTGGTAGAAAAGTAAAATACGAAGAAACACACTTAATCTTGCGGCTACGTACTTGGATCGTGTGAACTTCGCAAAGGAAACAATACCTTTGTGTCGAGTTCCCCTCAAGTTTTCCTTTTGCAAACGTATATTTTGCCCCTTTGTTAATTAAAATTATACTCGTTTATAATAAATCGTCTCTAAAACTTAAATCGAACCAAGGTCGATTCGATTTAAATTTAATGGCTAAAATGGCATAATTGCTATTCAAGTTCAAAATTGTTTTGTGTCGATTTGCTGGAAAAAAATCACAAACGAGGAAACCTTGAAAATAGTTACGTTTAGTTTAGTTAAACAAATTAATCTTGTGTTATCTCCGTCATACTTCGACTTCTAATTAAAAATGTTTCTATATTTACCAATGTATGCGTTTACACAACGATAAGAATTAATGGGTTTACGATATTTCAGTTACTGATTTCTCGTATGCTTATTTATGAAAATATTGAAATTAAAACATAATTTTTGAATTGACGTACAAATTGAGTTAAATTGATAATCTTTGACTCATATCAAAAATTAGACAAGTTAATAAACTTTAATACTATAAATAATTTGTAAACATTTTAGGATTCTTGTTCATTTTAAGTTGTTGTAACTACTGATATATCATCTTTTTTTAGTATTTCCTAATTTCCCTTTTAAAGTGTGGTATCCGCTATCTACCTTCCTTGCTTTTTAGTCGCTTCACAGGTATTGAAGCGTGAAGCGTGTGTACTCATGTACTTCTTCACTGATTTATGTTTTTAGTAGTCATTTGCTTTGCTTTCTTCCACCTGTAGTTGCTAGATAGCAATCACTACGTTTCCCCCATCGTTCTTCGTGTCCATCTTCGTTTTGGAGAGTATATTCGATCGAGCTTATGATAGCTTAACTATTGGCAAACACGGTTATAGATAGTCTTATCATAAATTCAAACTTGTGGGTATATACAGCTTAGAACTGTTGGACGATGTTTTATCGTGATATTGATGAATATCCCGGAAATCTTTTCGAATACATTTTTTAGAACATTTCTAAATTAAAATATATTCAAGTTGTAATAGAGGGATCCTACCAAAAGTGCCGGTTTTTGAAAATACGTATGGAAACAACGACTCTCAAAAAAATCTTTAATAAATATCTTCGCAGCAGATGCTGAGACTGAATTTAGGAAAAAAGTTTAATCGTACATTAAAATTAAAAATACAGGGTGTCTCACGTAACTGGTTCATTAGAACTTTTTTTTTTGGTTCCATTATTCGATGATATTTGATTTTAAGTGTTTTTATATCACTATGCTCTTTAAAAGCTCATATCTTAGCCAATGTTAATTCAAAAGCGTTTTGCATTGGCACGATAACTCTTCATATGATGTCGAATAAATTGTCACTTGTTGTATTAATGTATCATATATGGGATGGTCAAAAATTGAATTACCGTTTCTCTATATTCCATTGCGAGAAATCTAAAAAATTATAAATGGAACGCTCCATATTTTGCTAGCCTATCAGAAAGGGAATTTAATTCTCAACAAAATTTTTTAGTTTCATTTAAAATTTTTGACTTTGTCGCAATTAAATATAGAGAAACGGTAATTCAATTTTTGACCATCCTGTATAATTGTAAATGATAACCAGGTATCTACATAAAATTATAAAAAATTTTGTAACTGATGTTCATCGTTCCTTTGCAATGAGAATATTTTCTGCCAGCAGTGTTAAGACTTTTACAAGCAGTAGCAAAAGCTTTTTGGAATAAAAAGTCTTGTACCAGAAGTATTTAGTATTTAATTCAAAGCTATCTTGTTTTTACGATGAAAATGTTTTCTGCCATCAGTTTTACAAGCAGTATCAAGTCCTTTGGAAACATTTCTTGTCTTCTGGAGCATATCAAGTCTGCCAGAAGCAATATTAAATCTTCTGGAAGCATTTTAAACTTTCTGGAAGCAGTATCAATTCCATCATCAAGTCCCCTAGTAGTAGTATCAAGTCGTTTAGAAACACTAGCAAGTCTTCTGGTAGCATTTCAAGTCTTTTGGAAGAGGAATCGAGTATTTTGGAAGTAGTTCAAGTCTTCTAGAACCATTTCTAGTTTTCTGTATAGTTTGTGTAGTTTTCTGTATCAATTCTTCTGGAAGCAGTATCAAGTCTTCTAGAAGCAGTATCAAGTTGTCAAGAGGCAGTATCAAGTTGTCTAGAGGCATTTCAAGTCTTGTGGAAGCATCTCAAGTGAAGGATAATTTGGATTCTAAGTACATCGTTATATATTTATAATGAATAAGACCTTAATATTTTGGTTTAACGATGTAAAATATATTTATAAATATAGGTGCTGAACGTGTTTCGGTTTATACAAAACCACCATCAGGCACGACATCAATTATAGAAATACAACATCTTTAAAATGAAGCGTCAAAAAGTTTTCTACATAAATAAAAGTTTTTCTCATTGTATTTTTGCTTGAAAAACACAATTGTATTAACAATGGAGAACCAAAAAAACGGGTTGGTTTGTTGAAGAAGTTTGACTAGGTCCTTCTTCAACAAACCATCCCGTTTTCTTGGTCTGTAACCTGTAGTTTTTAAGAATACATTCTTAATACAAGTCTTCTGGCAGCAGTATCAAGTCTCCTGGAACCAGTATCAAGCATTCTAAAAGCATTTCAAGTCTATTGAAAGAGAAATTGTGTCTTTTGGAAGCAGTTCAAGTCTTTTAGAACCATTTCTAGTTCTCTGCAAGGAATATCAAGGTTTCTGGAAGCATTTTAAGTCTTTTTAAAGCAGTAAGTCTTCTGTTAGTAGATTAAGTCTCCCAGAAGCAATATCAAGTCTTCTGGAAGCATTTCAAGTCTGCCAGAGGCATTATCAAGTATTCGGGACACAATTCAAGTCTTCTGGAAGCAATATCAAGTTTTCTGGCAGCAGTGTCAAGTCTTCTAGAAGCTATATCAAGTCTTCTGGAAGCATTTCAAGTCTGCCAGAGGCATTATCAAGTATTCGAGACACAATTCAAGTCTTCTGGAAGCAATATCAAGTTTTCTGGAAGCTTTTCAAGTCTTCTGGAAGCATTTTAAGTTTTTTGAAAGCGGTAGTAAATCTTCCAGAAGTAGATCTAGCTTTCTGGAAACATTTCAAATTCTCTGGAAACAGTATCAAGTCTTAGGGAATTGGATCAAGTCTTCTGGAAGCATTTCAAGTCTGCCAGAGCCATTATCAAGTATTCGGGACACAATTTAAGTCTTCTGGAAGCAATATCAAGTTTTTTGGAAGCAATATCAAGTTTTCTAGAAGCAGTGTCAAGTCTTCTGGACGCAAATCAGGTCTTTTGGAAGTAGTATCGAGTCTTCTGGACGCTTTTCAAGTCTTCTGGAAGCATTTTAAGTTTTTTGAAAGCGGTAGTAAATCTTCCAGAAGTAGAGCTTTCTGAAAACATTTCAAATCTATTGGAAACAGTATCAAGTCTTAGGGAAGTGGATCAAGTCTTCTGGAAGCATTTCAGGTCTGCCAGGGGCATTATTAAGTCTTCTAGACACAATTCAAGTCTTCTGGCAGTAGTATCAAGTCTTCTAGAAGTTATATCAAGTCTTCTGGAAGCATTTCAAGTCTGCCAGAGGCATTATCAAGTATTCAAGTCTCCTTGAAGCAATATCAAGTTTTCTGGAAGCAGTGTCAAGTCTTCTGGAAGCATTTCAGGTCTTTTGGAAGTAGTGTCGAGTCTTCTGGAAAGTTTTCAAGTTTTCTGGAAGCATTTTAAGTTTTTTGAAAGCTGTAGTAAATCTTCCAGAAGTAGATCTAGCTTTCTGGAAACATTTCAAATCTTCTGGAAACAGTATCAAGTCTTAGGGAGGTGGATCAAGTCTTCTGGAAGCATTTCAAGTCTGCCAGAGGCATTATTTAGTCTTCTAGACACAATTCAATTCTTCTGGCAGCACTATCAACTCTCCTGAAATCAGTATCAAGCATTCTGGAAGCATTTCAAGTCTTTTGAAAGAGAAATTGTGTCTTTTGAAAGCAGTTCAAGTCTTCTAGAACCATTTCTAGTTCTCTGCAAGGAATATCAAGGTTTCTGGAAGCATTTTAAGTCTTTTGAAAGCAGTACGTCTTCTCTTAGTAGATTAAGTCTCCTAGAAGCAATATCAAGTCTTCTGGAAGCATTTCAAATCTGGCAGAGGCATTATCAAGTATTCGGGACACAATTCAAGCCTTCTGGAAGCAATATCAAGTCTTCTGGAAGCAGTATCAAGTCTTCTGTAAGCATTTCAGGTTTTTGGAAGTAGTATCGATTCTTCTGGAAGGTTTTCAAGTCTTCTGGCAGCACTATCAATTCTCCTGGAATCAGTATTAAGCATTCTGGAAGCAGTTCAAGTCTTCTAGAACCATTTCTAGTTCTCTGAAAGGAATATCAAGGTTTCTGGAAGCATTTTAAGTCTTTTGAAAGCAGTAAGTCTTCTGTTAGTAGATTAAGTCTCCTAGAAGCAATATCAAGTTTTCAGGAAGCAATTCAAGTCTGTCAGAGGCTTTATCAAATCTTCTGGATACTCTTCTTTGAATATTAAGGGTTAAAGTATTAAATGGTAAACACATTGTAAAAAATAACATTCCAAAGTCTTTCATGTAGTTTAAAAATTTGCTAAAAATTGGTTTTAATAAAGTCTTTTTTAAACCATTATATATATTTCTACTTTATACAATGAAAACCCAACAATGTATAAGGTTCAAGAATTGTAAAGTGTCGCTTATAAAAACAAATAGTTACAGGTCCAAGATAAATAATTTTGGGAAAGAAAACAAAGTAGACCTATAACAGTTGTTCGGGATTTGAGAGATCTGGGTATACCAAGAATTATCATATATTCTCTAAAGTATATCAGAAACAATTTCGAAATAATCTTTTCTGAAGGTGTCTCATTTTATTACCAACACTTAATTATATTAATTATATCATATTTTCTCCGATTTACGTCATAATCGACGTAAACAAGATTAAACTTGTTCCCTGTTACCTTTAATTTTATTGTTCAAAATGTTCATTAAAAGTTAATTTATTATCAAAAAGATTCGTGGTATATTATCATCGAGTAGACTATATTTTTTATATTAGACGAAGTATGGTTTCATTTAATTCTCAAAACTGTCGAATATGCTAGAATCCACATATTTTAGATAAAAAATTATTATTTATCTTTTATTAAAAAAATAATGTTGTTGTACTTATCGTGTAAAGATTCTAAATTCTCTTATCTAACAAGTATATACCAATAAAATTACAGTTGGATTAGTTCCAACCGGAAGACGCAATATTAACGTCGGTTCCTTTTGAATAAATAATAATTTGATATTAATGGCGCTAATTTGATTAATGATGATTAATTGTTTACATTTTTAACATTTACTGAAAAAAAATGATCCCATAAACCTCCTGGTATTTTCTAAAATGTAATAAATTCAATCATACTTTAGATCTCTATTTTGTAACAAATGTTGAAGCTTCATCATAAGCTATTTTACCAAATTTAAACAACTTAAGTGATCCATGCCAAATTTTATACAATGAATCCAATCTAAAAAAAAATTGTTGAATTTAAAATAAATATTTAAAACATTTCTACATTTCATTATCCAAAGAAGAAGCAATGTTTGGCAATTAAAAGCCTATACTTTAGCAAGGATATTATTTAGATTTTATTAAAGTTTGCTTTTAGTGTAAATCGTTATTTTCCATTTAAGGTAAATACGTCGATGATAACCGATCAGAAAACATTAAAGCAATATTTATTAACTAACTATTCAAACGTTTAAACGAGATTTTTATTTTACATAGTGCTTTTAAAATCGCCTCTATGCGATTTGCCTCAAAAATGTTGAAAATACATGTAAAACACTCGGTTTAAAAGCAAAATAAAACAATCATTTTTTTTCCTGTTCGTGTTTTGTTGGTATGGTAATAATCGACATGAAAGGTTTATTTATATTTTAGTTTTAACAACAATAACTACAACAAAAGATAAAAAAAGAACTGATTTAACAGCGACAATAAACCAAACTCCTATTTATTGAGAACGATATTTGTTCATGAAATATTAATATGTATATTATTAACAACAAATACTAACCTACTTAGGGTTATTTCAACATAATAGTTACTGTTTTGTATGGTGTAGTTAGAAAATGTCCTAAATACTTTATTTGCCCATTTTGTTGAATTTATTAAATTTTTTTTTTCAAATTTCAATTTTATTAAGGTTATTAAAAGTATTCTCATCCCCCTTAGGTCACACCATCTAACTTAATTAATCAACTTAACCCAAATTAAATAAAACACATTAAATATAAATTCGCATTTTTGAAATGTTTCAATCTTCCCATTTCGTATTCGGATGGTGTATCGTGCCACTCCAAACTTACGAGCGTGTAATAGAAACGACGGAGTATTACGTGAAAAAGGTTTATACATCTCAACTGTGATTTTGTGTCTTAAGATGATAAATCGCACAGATTGAGTCATACCAAAATAAATGATATCATTCGGGATCTGAGTTTGCAAGAGAAGAATGAGTAATTTTGACGAAAATAATAAAATCTTCACAAAGATGTCAAGTTATCAAAATACCAAGAAGAAGGTATGTAATTATGGGTTAATGCGTTCACGAGAATCGCTATTATATCAATTATTATTAAATACAATGTGTGGTTATTAAAGGTTGTAAAAGGTGATGAAGTTAGAATTGATTGATTGCATTATTAACGTGATATAAATTTTTTTTATAATATCGATGGATAAGTGGCGAAATGATTTAAACTCTTTATTCGTTTCTCAATAATGTCACTTAAGACTACGTTAAGAAACTATTAAGAAAAATAACATGATTTAACGCAAGATCTAATCGATTTTCTTTACTTAACCCATTCTGTAGTACTCAAATAAGAATGTAAAGTCAGTCAAAAAAGATGCTATATTCTGTATAGAATGTCATCAAAATGTGTCTCCTTTCAGGTTTTAGTCAATAATCTGCGACTAAAATAGTAAATATTACCAAAATATTCAATCTTTTTATTTTTAATCAATATTCTAGATTACAACTCATAAAATACTATAAAATATAGAAAAATTGTTCGTATATAACCAAGATAGCATAATCAATAATCAGTTACAATCTAGTTTTTGTCAGTTTTTAGACAAATAGAGAATATCGCTAAAATGTTCCTCATTTCTAGGGTTTTTTCAAGTACAATTATTGTCATAATATTCATTTTTTTAGTTAGTAATCAATAATTTATGATTACAGCAAAAATACAACTTATAAAACACCATAAAATATAGAAAAATTGTTCGTATAAACTAAGATAACACAATCAACAATCAGTTACAATCTAGTTTTTGCCAATTTTTAGACAAATAGTGAATATCACCAAAATGTTCCTCATTTCTTGGTTCTTAGGTTTCTTTTATAACATGTACAAAAAATTTTCGCATTGAACCAAGAAATTATAATCATAATTCTAGCTTTTCTTATTTAATATGAATATCGCTAAAACGTTCCTCATTTTTAGTTTTTAATCAATAATCCATAACTGAAGTAAAACTGTAAGCTATAGAACACCATAACATGTATAAATATTGTTCGTATTCTATAATTTTGATTACCTTAATATTATTATTTATAGAACAATAACTAGCACAAACCAGAACAACAAAGAAAATCTGATTAGTCCAAAAATAGGGGTTATTTATTAAACCCTAAATAAATAGGAGTCCATTAAAAAAATCCTTTCTTTTATTTTTTCATTAAGCTACAGTTTGACATATATATCATATCATAATTTCTATCATAACGTCTTTGATTTATAAATTCATTAATATTTTTAATAATTTGTTCTTGAAAATTTCTATTATTATATTAGCTGCATATCTTATTATTAACTAGAGCATTAAGCAACAATTTGACATACATATCATATCATAATTCCTAAAAATATGCAAGATATGATTTTTTGCAAATTTCATCTTTGATTTATAAACTTAATAATATCTTTAATAATTTGTTCTTGAAAATTTTTATCATATCATTATATTAGCTCTATATCATATCATTAATTAGAAGAATTAAGCTACAATTTGACATACATATCATATCATAATTCCTAAGAACATGCAAGGTATGATTTTTTCAGTATATCGTCTTTGATTTATAAATTCATTAATATCTTTAATAATTTGTTCTTGAAAATTTCTGTTATTGTCATATTAGCTGTATATCTTATCATTAACTAGAGCATTAAACTACAATTTGACATACATATCATATCATAATTCCTAAAAGCATGCAAAATATGATTTTTTGCAAATTTTATCTTTGATTTATAAAGTTTATGTCTTTAATAATTTGTTCTTGAAAATTTCTATCATATCATTATGTTAGCTTTATATCATATCATTAATTAGAAGAATTAAGCTACAATTTGACATACATTTCATATCATAATTCCTAAAAACATGCAAGATATGATTTTTTGTAAATTTCATCTTTGATTTATAAGTTGAATAATATTTTTAATAATTTGTTCTTGAAAATTTCTATTATTATATTAGCTGCATATCTTATTATTAACTAGAGCATTAAGCTACAATTTGACATACATATCATATCATAATTCCTAAGAACATGCAAGATATGATTTTTTGCAAATTTCATCTTTGATTTATAAATTGAATAATATTTTTAATAATTTGTTCTTGAAAATTTCTATTATTATCATATTAGCTGCATATCTTATTATTAACTAGAGCATTAAGCTACAATTTGACATACATATCATATCATAATTCCTAAGAACATGCAAGATATGATTTTTTTAGTATATCGTCTTTGATTTATAAATTCATTAATATTTTTAATAATTTGTTCCTGAAAATTTCTATCATAGCATTATATTAGCTCTATATCATATCATTAATTAGAAGAATTAAGCTACAATTTGACATACATATCATATCATAATTCCTAAAAACATGCAAGATATGATTTTTTGCAAATTTCATCTCTGATTTATAAATTGAATAATATTTTTAATAATTTGTTCTTGAAAATTTCTATTATTATCATATTAGCTGTATATCTTATTATTAACTAGAGCATTAAGCTACAATTTGACATACATATCATATCATAATTCCTAAGAACATGCAAGATATGATTTTTTGCAAATTTCATCTTTGATTTATAAATTGAATAATATTTTTAATAATTTGTTCTTGAAAATTTCTATTATTATCATATTAGCTGCATATCTTATTATTAACTAGAGCATTAAGCTACAATTTGACATACATATCATATCATAATTCCTAAGAATATGCAAGATATGATTTTTTGCAAATTTCATCTTTGATTTATAAATTGAATAATATTTTTAATAATTTGTTCTTGAAAATTTCTATTATTATCATATTAGCTGCATATCTTATTATTAACTAGAGCATTAAGCTACAATTTGACATACATATCATATCATAATTCCTAAGAACATGCAAGATATGATTTTTTGCAAATTTCATCTTTGATTTATAAATTGAATAATATTTTTAATGATTTGTTCTTGAAAATTTCTATTATTATCATATTAGCTGCATATCTTATTATTAACTAGAGCATTAAGCTACAATTTGACATACATATCATATTATAATTCCTAAGAACATGCAAGATATGATTTTTTGCAAATTTCATCTTTGATTTATAAATTGAATAATATTTTTAATAATTTGTTCTTGAAAATTTCTATTATTATCATATTAGCTGCATATCTTATTATTAACTAGAGCATTAAGCTACAATTTGACATACATATCATATCATAATTCCTAAGAACATGCAAGATATGATTTTTTGCAAATTTCATCTTTGATTTATAAATTGAATAATATTTTTAATAATTTGTTCTTGAAAATTTCTATTATTATCATATTAGCTGCATATCTTATTATTAACTAGAGCATTAAGCTACAATTTGACATACATATCATATCATAATTCCTAAGAACATGCAAGATATGATTTTTTGCAAATTTCATCTTTGATTTATAAATTGAATAATATTTTTAATAATTTGTTCTTGAAAATTTCTATTATTATCATATTAGCTGCATATCTTATTATTAACTAGAGCATTATGCTACAATTTGACATACATATCATATCATAATTCCTAAGAACATGCAAGATATGATTTTTTGCAAATTTCATCTTTGATTTATAAATTGAATAATATTTTTAATAATTTGTTCTTGAAAATTTCTATTATTATCATATTAGCTGCATATCTTATTATTAACTAGAGCATTAAGCTACAATTTGACATACATATCATATCATAATTCCTAAGAACATGCAAGATATGATTTTTTGCAAATTTCATCTTTGATTTATAAATTGAATAATATTTTTAATGATTTGTTCTTGAAAATTTCTATTATTATCATATTAGCTGCATATCTTATTATTAACTAGAGCATTAAGCTACAATTTGACATACATATCATATTATAATTCCTAAGAACATGCAAGATATGATTTTTTGCAAATTTCATCTTTGATTTATAAATTGAATAATATTTTTAATAATTTGTTCTTGAAAATTTCTATTATTATCATATTAGCTGCATATCTTATTATTAACTAGAGCATTAAGCTACAATTTGACATACATATCATATCATAATTCCTAAGAACATGCAAGATATGATTTTTTGCAAATTTCATCTTTGATTTATAAATTGAATAATATTTTTAATAATTTGTTCTTGAAAATTTCTATTATTATCATATTAGCTGCATATCTTATTATTAACTAGAGCATTAAGCTACAATTTGACATACATATCATATCATAATTCCTAAGAACATGCAAGATATGATTTTTTGCAAATTTCATCTTTGATTTATAAATTGAATAATATTTTTAATAATTTGTTCTTGAAAATTTCTATTATTATCATATTAGCTGCATATCTTATTATTAACTAGAGCATTATGCTACAATTTGACATACATATCATATCATAATTCCTAAGAACATGCAAGACATGATTTTTTGCAAATTTCATCTTTGATTTATAAATTGAATAATATTTTTAATAATTTGTTCTTGAAAATTTCTATCATATCATTGTATTAGCTATATATCATATCAATAATTAGAAGAATTAAGCTACAATTTGACATACATATCATGTCATAATTTCTAAGAACATACAAGATATGACTTTTTCAGTATGTCGTGTTTGATTTATAAATTCATTAATATCTTTAATAATTTGTTCTTGAACATTTCTGTTATTGTCATATTAGCTGTATATCTTATCATTAACTAGAGCATTAAGCTACAATTTGACATATATATCATATCATAATTTCTAAGAACATGCAAGATATGATTTTTTGCAAATTTCTTCTTTGATTTATAAAGTCAATAATATCTTTAATAATTTGTTCTTGAAAATTTCTATCATATCATTATATTGGCTCTATATCATATCATTAATTAGAAGAATTAAGCTACAATTTGACATACATATCATATCATAATTCCTAAGAACATGCAAGATATGATTTTTTTAGTATATCGTCTTTGATTTATAAATTCATTAATATTTTTAATAATTTGTTCCTGAAAATTTCTATCATAGCATTATATTAGCTCTATATCATATCATTAATTAGAAGAATTAAGCTACAATTTGACATACATATCATATCATAATTCCTAAAAACATGCAAGATATGATTTTTTGCAAATTTCATCTCTGATTTATAAATTGAATAATATTTTTAATAATTTGTTCTTGAAAATTTCTATTATTATCATATTAGCTGCATATCTTATTATTAACTAGAGCATTAAGCTACAATTTGACATACATATCATATCATAATTCCTAAGAACATGCAAGATATGATTTTTTGTAAATTTCGTCTTTGATTTATAAACTTAGTAATGTCTTTAATTATTTGTTCTTGAAAATTTCTATCATATCATTGTATTAGCTATATATCATATCATTAATTAGAAGAATTAAGCTACAATTTGACATACATATCATATCATAATTTCTAAGAACATGCAAGATATGATTTTTTGCAAATTTTGTCTTTGATTTATAAACTTAGTAATGTCTTTAATTATTTGTTCTTGAAAATTTCTATCATATCATTGTATTAGCTATATATCATATCATTAATTAGAAGAATTAAGCTACAATTTGACATACATATCATATCATAATTTCTAAGAAAATGCAAGATATGACTTTTTCAGTATGTCGTGTTTGATCTATATATTGATTAATATCTTTAATAATTTGTTCTTGAAAATTTCTGTTATTGTCATATTAGCTGTATATCTTATCATTAACTAGAGCATTAAGCTACAATTTGACATACATATCATATCATAATTCCTAAAAACATGCAAGATATAATTTTTTGTAAATTTCGTCTTTGATTTATAAACTTAATAATGTCTTTAATTATTTGTTCTTGAAAATTTCTATCATATCATTTTATTAGCTCTATATCATATGATTAATTAGAAGAATTAAGCTAATTTTGATATACATATCATATCATAATTCCTAAGAACATGCAAGATATGATTTTTTGTAAATTTCGTCTTTGATTTATAAACTTAATAGTCTTTAATTATTTGTTCTTGAAAATTTCTATCATATCATTATATGAGCTCTATATCATATGAATAATTAGAAGAATTAAGCTAATTTTGATATACATATCATATCATAATTCCTAAGAACATGCAAGATATGATTTTTTGTAAATTTCGTCTTTGATTTATAAACTTAATAATATCTTTATTATTTGTTCTTGAAAATTTCTATCATATCATTATATTAGCTATATATCATATCAATAACTAGAAGAATTAAGCTACAATTTGACATACATATCATATCATAATTCCAAAGAAAATGCAAGATATGATTTTTTTAGTATATCATCTTTGCTTTATAAACTTAATATTATATTTAATAATTTGTCTTTGAAAATTTCGATTATCATATTAGCTGTATATTTTATCATTAACTAGAGCATTAAGCTACAATTTGACATGTATATCATATCATAATTCCTAAGCACATGCAAGATATGATTTTGTGAAAATTTCGTCTTTGATTTATTAATTTAATAATATCTTTAATTATTTGCTCTTGAAAATTCCTATGATGAGTTTTGTTAGGATTACGTACTTTAATGAGAACATACACCCTTTGTAAATCGTGTCCTATACATTTTTGTCGGTTACAATTAAGGTTCCTTGTAGTACCTTACACATACACTAGCTTTACACTAGTAATGGAGAAAGTTAATCATCACAGCCTAATTTTTCCAAAAATTATGGTACTTTATTCTAAACAATTATAAAAAATCAATAAGAACCATTATGTTTATAATCTTTGTTTAATTTCTGGTAACAAAGCATGATTCACCTCTACCATTATTGACACAACGAGAAATGTTTCCATCGCTTTTAAACAACAAATGAAATTTTTTATTCCCCGACGGGATTACATTGCATTTACCGGTAAGGGGTGAATCATTTTTTGACGATTTCTCTTCATCCCCTCTCATCTTTTATATTAAGTATCACGACAAGTCCAAAATCATCAATCTTTATCTCTGATAAATGGAGAATTTTTTTAACTATCCTTAGAGAACAGAATTTTATTACTTTCGGTAATAAATTTATTACTATATCCAATGTTTAATATAAATTTTCTCAACATCAATAGAACATAATATAAATTACGAATACAAGTGCTTCCAATTCGTTGAACTTCAAAATGTGTTGGGCGAGTTCTATAAATACATATGCATAATCGTATAAACAAAAAGCTGTACTTTTGGCAACAGATAACGAAACTTAAAAACATTAAATTACTTATCTTAACATTCCATTTATCTTACAATGTTTAGAATAATCAACACGAATTTAGTATTTTCCAATTTAATCTCAACAAAATACGAAGCGTGATATTAACCGATCTTAGATACTTAAGTATATTGTTTGTTGTATTAACATCTCCTAACGGTTCTAAATCAACAGTAATATTATTCTTGACAAACATATTAATAAAGCTATAGCTTTTTAGGTTAACTAACTGTTATTTTTTAAGTAAACCATTTAACGTTTTTCGATTTAGCAACGCAACGTCGACGTCAAGTCGATTAAAATGCGAGCTTTTAACACGAAATTTATTGCCTTGTTAAGTCGGCGCTTTAAATGTTAGGAAGAAGGGGATAATATTAAAGCCCATAATTTTAAATTCTCCCATTGCGCATAGACATAAATTTCCATACAATCTTAAATATGTACTTATTGACCTTTAAGAACGTTTTGATATCGAAAAATAAAAAAAAATCGATGTAATTTGAGACCGTGCCGTAAAAATCTAAAAATACTCCGTTCTATTTAACCAAATTATACCGCAACGTTACGTTACGGAATAAAATACGAGATCATGAAAATCGATTTGCCGAAACGTTTTCGCTATTTGTATGTTTTAGAAAAAATTAATTTTTGGTTTATTGAAAATTAATTAGGTTTTTTTATTTTGAAAGGGCCGACATACGAAAACTGGTCAATTGGCCGCCATAAAAGTGATGGATGTAACCGAGGAGGAAGAGGAAGAAATCAAATTGGAAATTAATGTTTTAAAACGGTTTTCGAATCACAGAAACATTGCCACTTATTATGGTGCTTTCATTAAGAAAAGTCCACCTGGGAAAGACGACCAACTGTGGCTCGTTATGGAATATTGCGGAGCAGGTATTGTAACAATTTAAAAATAATCCAAAAACGTTTTAAAGATGACTTAGAAAAAATTTGAACTAATAAGATTATAGTTTATTGACTGTTAATTTTAATCCTCTTTATATAATGCGGTTTAAATTTATCGACTCAAATTTTACGAATTTTTAGGATCTGTAACGGACTTGGTTAAGTCAACAAAAGGCCAGTCTTTAAAAGAAGAGTGGATAGCGTATATAAGTAGGGAAATACTCCGTGGCCTTTCCTATCTGCACTTAAACAAAGTCATTCACCGTGATATCAAAGGCCAGAACGTTTTATTAACAGATAACGCCGAAGTCAAATTAGGTATTTAGTCTCATTTTAATAAAAAAAATTAAATAAATCACTTCTTGTTTTCTTAAACAGTTGATTTTGGAGTATCAGCTCAACTTGATAGAACAATAGGTCGTCGAAATACGTTCATAGGAACGCCGTATTGGATGGCCCCCGAGGTGATAGCTTGCGATGAAAACCCCGAGGCTACGTACGATAACCGCAGCGATTTGTGGTCACTAGGAATAACCGCTTTGGAAATGGCCGAATCGCAACCGCCCTTATGCGAATTGCATCCGATGCGGGCCCTATTTCTTATACCGCGTAATCCGCCGCCGCGGCTCAAGAGCAAAAAGTGGAATAAAAAGTTTCATGGGTTCATCGAAACGGTTTTGGTTAAAGATTACCACGACAGGCCGTACACGGACCAATTGCTCAAGCATCCGTTCATACGGGACCAACCAACCGAGAGACAGGTCAGGATCCAGCTCAAGGACCACATTGATCGGTGTAAAAAGCGTAAACAAGAAAAGGAACGTGAGGATTATAGGTAATTTATTAAGAAAATAAAATCGAAATGTCGTCTATTGATTGGGCGACTAATGTTTGTTTATGTAGCGATCGCTTTAGGTATTCTGGTTCGGAGAATGAAGAGGAGGAAACGGCATTACCTGGAGAACCAAGTAGTATAGTTCAAGCACCTGGGGATACTTTACGTAGGAACTTCCAGAAGATACAAGAAGGTGGAACACCTGCAGAACTACCTCCAAGGTAAATTTATTTTTAAAACATTTTGCCAAAAAGTTTTTACAAAATATTTTATTTATGATTATAATTTTGAAGAGATGAATCAAGTTGGCCCAGAACTCAAATATAAATTACTGGATCTTCTTCTGTATTTGAAAAACCCAAGTTCCGTTTTAATGTTTATTGAATGCATTAATAGATAATATAGGCGCCGGATATATACAGGGTGATTCAAATTCGAAGTCCGAATAAATATCAAATTCTCCGTAAAAAAGTGCCGGTATAATATCTTAGTTATAATACTTTGTCGATAATAATAACCAAAATAATTGCAAGTTTTTAAAGAGATGTAAAGTACTTTTCATCCAATTCTTGTAGTTTTCGAGATAGCCTATTCGGACGACGAATTTGAACTAAAATTCTTAATGGGTTGGGTTGAGTTGACAGAGCACCCACATCAATAGGCTCTGAATATTACTCTCTAACATTTCACATACAAGATTGTTAACTTTTTTTAGTTAGATTCAAGTTGCCATTTTCATTTTTTAAAAAAGCACATACTTTGAATTGAGACTTGGTACCGAATTCAGTTTAAAAGACTTGAAATAGTTATACAAAATGTGATATTGCCTCTAGAAGGCTTATAGTCGTTATAGAAGACCTTATGCTGCTTCTTAGAAGACTTGATATTATTTCTAGAAACTTGAAACGTTTTTGTATCTTGTAATTCTTCCAGACGATATAATACTGCTTCAAGAGAGATTTGGTATTGTTTCCGGAAGACTTGAAATGCTTCCAGAATACTTAATCGTGCTTCTGAAAGTTTTGGTCTAGTTTCAGCAAAGTTGATATTGCTGCTAGATCACTTGAAATGCGTCCAAAAGACGTGAGATTGTCTTTGGAAAACTTGTAATTCTTCCAGAAGACATAATACTGCTTCAGGAAGACTTAGTATTGTTTCCAGAAGACATGAAATGTTTCCCGAATATTTGATACAGCTTCTAAAAGACTTGGTCTAGTTCCAGAAGATTTGATACTGCTTCCAGGTTACTTGAAATGCTTCCAGAACACGTGAGATTGTCTTAGGAAAACTTGTAATTCTTCCAGAAGACATGACGTTGCTTCAGGAAGACTTGGTATTGTTTCCAGAAGATTTGAAATGTTTCCAGAATACTTAATACTGCTTCTAAAAGGCTTGGTCTAGTTCCTGAAGACTTGATACTACATTCAGGTAACTTGAAATGCTACCAGAACACGTGAGATTGTCTTTGGAAAACTTGTAATTCTTCCAGAAGACATGACGTTGCTTCAGGAAGACTTGGTATTGATTCCAGAAGACTTGAAATGTTTCCAGAATACTTGATACTGCTGCTAAAATACTTGGTTTAGTTCCAGAAGAGTTGATACTGCTTCCAGATCACTTGAAATACTGCCAGAAGATGTGAGATTGTCTTTGGAAAACTTGTAATTCTTTCAGAAGACATAATACTGCTTCAAGAAGACTTGGTATTGTTTCCAAAAGGCTTAAAATGTTTCCAGAATACTTGATACTGCTTCTAAAAGACTTGGTCTAGTTCCAGAAGACTTGATACTGCTTCCAGGTCACTTGAAATGCTTCCAAAACACGTGAGATTGTTTTAAGAAAACTTGTAATTCTTCCAGAAGACATAACGTTGCTTCAGGAAGACTTGGTATTGATTCCAGAAGACTTGAAATATTTCCAGAATACTTGATACTGCTTCTAAAATACTTGGTCTAGTTCCAGAAGACTTGATACTGCTTCCAGATCACTTGAAATGCTTCAAGAAGACATGAAGTTGCTTCAGGAAGACTTGATATTGTTTCCAAAAGACTTGAAGTGCTTCCAGAATACTTGACATTACTTCTAGACTTGGCCTGATTCCATAAGACTTGGAATGCTCGCAGAAGACGTGATATAACCTTTGATAAACTTGTAATTTTGCCAGAAGACTTGATACTGTTTCTGGAAGAATTGATATTGCTTCCAAATGACTTGAAATTCTTCCATAAATCTAGATATTGCTTCTAGAAGACACTCTGGTTCCATAAGACTTAATACTGCTGTCGAAAGATTAAAAATATTGCTTTGTGCCAGCATCTGTTTCAACCAATTTTTTCAAATTCATCGTTTGAGTCTTTTCCCAATTCAGTTTTTTCAGCACCCATAAGTATTTTTAAAAATCGGCGCCTATGATAGGTAATTAAGAGTAAGGTCATTAAAAATTAGTTGTTGTTAACATTTTGTACCAAGTTCAAGTTCGAAAAAAAATTAAGCTTGAGATTTAGTAACTTCAAAATTCAAAGCAACAATTATAATTGAATTAAGTACATAATAACAAAATTTATGTACAATGATTATATAAATTCTAAAACAATATGCTTAGGTTTTTCAATTCATAATTTTTTTTCCCAGAAAATTCTCAAACATAAGAAGTTGTCTCAATATTAAGACCAAAACCATTAACTATAAAATTCTAGATGATAGTGCTTAGTAATAAAATTGAAATCCAGAAATTCAAAATGATATCCACAGAATTTTCTAGAATTTTATAATTTAGAACATCTTTACAATATTCTTTCGTTTTTGACATAGTTATCTCTTCGTTATTTTAAATGGAATATAGCAATTTTTATTAAATTTTCAAGATCTCCCGTAAATTTTAATACAATTTTATATAAAGCATCATTTAGTTAGAGTGAATCATTTTTGAATTATTTCAGTTTTTCCAAAATTTTTACAGATAATAATAAATAACAATTTTTGAATAACAAATAAAAATAACAATAGAGTACGTCCAAATGAAATATATAATCATGAATCATGCATAATCCCTGAAAAATTATTTAAAAAATTGTATAGGATAGCTAGAAATATGTCATATAAATTTCCAAAAAGTTCACTATTCAAATTTTTATTACAAAAGTGCAATATCAACAAAAATCATTTTTTTTATGGCAGCAAAAACATTAAAACTTCAATATCCTTGAAATTGTCTTTCGTTAATTAAATGCCGGTTTGTATTATTCCAATAATGATTGGAAAAAAATTATTTTTTCTAAAAAATCTTCATCTTTTTGAGTTTTTATTAACATAAATTCACAAAAGTCAAGTTCTTCTTTGATTGCCATCTTACCTTAAATTTTGTACCAACTAATAGGAATAAGGATGAAACTTCTGTTTTTTTTTTTTAATCCGGTGAATGCTTTTCTCAGCTATACCCAAATCGCTTTTAGCATCTGATAAAGAGTTTTTGTGGTACGCCCCAAAACTATAGTTTCATTTTCCTCTTTGCGAAAATGAAACAACAATCGTTTTCCTCAACGATTGGTTTAATTCTTTTGGGCTTTCCAACAAACTGGTCATACCTTTCAGGTGTCAAGGTGTCATGAGTGTGTTTCCTGTCTATCTGCATAACCATTTAACTACATCCCATTTAATTATTTTATTGCATTCCCCATATATTATCAACAAATTAAAATAATCTGTATTAGTAAATCCTAAACGAGACGTGATTAGCACATTTACTGATTTTACTATTTAAACGTCAAATTATTGGTTTTAATTTGTATAATTAAAAATCTGTATAATTTTTTTGAAACAACTTTGCATGTATTAAGCTGAGTCCCCTCTGTCCAAATCGTGAGAACATTTGGCCGAACCTGAATGCAATTTCGAAAAATTATTGTTTATTGTTATTGCTGCATCTGTCAAAATTATGGATAAACTTAAAAAATTATGGATCCTGTTCAAATCTGAACACTAACCCATTTAGTTTTATAACCCAGACCTCTAAATTGATTTGATGAGCTTTTTAAGTTTTTAAATTATCACCGAAAAAAACTTATTTAATTTTTTAATTACGCAAATAATGATAATCTATTAAATTCATTCAAATTAATTTTTAGAAATGCTAGAAATAAAGAAAGAGAAGAAATTCCAGAACCTGGACCTCCAGCGAGACCACCTATACCTCAAAGAGTTATTGTAGTTCCAGATCCATCAGCTCCCAGAAGGTAATAATAAACAAGAATGGTAAAATTCTTCACGTTAAAATTAATGTATTGTTTTAGACCACTGCCACCTCCTCCTGAAAACGCAACACCCAGATCTCAACCTCAAAGGAATTCAAATTCACAACATATGTTCAAACCAATGGTACGTTATTATCACTTTTAAATATGTCAATGTTTTATTTTAAACTTAACAAAAGTTTTAAGAATGATATCTAAAATTAATTATTATTAAAACTTTTGTTGTGGCATTAATGTAATGTGTCCTTTATACCCTTTTTTTTATTATTTTTATCGTTGTACATTTTCAATTCTATTCACCTTCTAAAAAAAACTCACCACTTTTATTAATTAATTAGTAGTCGCTTTTATTAGAATCTAATTTTTCTTAATTCTATTTATTTCATGTTTGCTGTCTGTCATCTATTTCACACAAACAAATACAAAACTCGTTGTTCAGGTGCCGCCACGAAAAATGGAGGTACGTATTTATCTGTCACTCCTCTAGCGCATATTATGTAGCTTCTTCAAATTCTTTTTCACCCTAAAAAAACAAAGAGAAATCTCAGTTATGATAATAATAATAATATTTTAATTTTTCGATATAATTCGGTTAATATATTTGTGTTTATATTTTTATAGGAATTTGATGAGATAGCAGCGCAGCTTAATAAATTGGCGGATCAACAGGCGCAACCGGAAGCACCACCCAGAAATAATCGCAACAACAGCAAACAAGCGCAATCGGCCGTTAATAATAACGTGGCGACACCTTCAAACGCCAACAATCATAATTCTAGTAATCAAGGTAATCATGGTAAAGTGATCATGCAGAACGATCATAGTAGTGACAGCGATTCTGAGCCTGAAGATAATGGACCTATTCGAAATGACGGAACATTACTTGCTAGTGATCCACCAAAACCGCTGTGAGTAATATATTTTGAATTTTATCTCCTCGTATTGATGAAAAAATTTTTATTTTTGATCTTTTGTTTGGACCCCCTTTTTGTTTTTCGATTAGTCCTGAATTTTCTTATAGAGCTGGGTTAGTTAGTGATGCTGCATCCAGTGGTTCTAGTCCGGGAGCTACTAGTTCTGGGGGCGCTCCAAATCGACCTCTTCCACCCACTCCCGATGATGATGAGTCGCAAGGTGATCGTACTTTAGTTGTTCGACCAAAGGTTAGTATAAATTTTATTTTAAAAATATTGAGTGATCAAAAATTATTGATTTAAAAAATATTGTCAATCTTTTTGATCATTCTTGACTAATTTTAATTAACCCTCCGTTAGGCACGCGTTTATCCAGCAGATACATGCATAAAATTCTTTCCCGTCTGTTTAGAGAACAAAAAAATTTGCAGTAAAGTTTGTTATAATTCTTGGGCATTTGTGCTATACTACCGTAAATTTGAAAATTTTTTACCCCTCAGTTATATTTTTATAGCGAGTTAAACATAAAAAAACACCCGATTTTCGGGATTTCCGTACATACCGTCACTTTATAATTTTTTTCCTCGAAAACTATAACAGGAAAAATTTGATATTTCAATAGTTGATAGCTTAATATGTTCTGCATGTGGGGCACATTTTATTTTTTTCATATTCTGCATAGTTTCGCGGATTTTCGCGGTTTAAGAGGATGCTGTTATTTCGAAAATAGCTGGACGGATTACAATTACAAAGAATTTCGATAATAGTTCTTCAAAATAAAATTTTTCCGATTTTTTAACGCGAGTAAAGTAATTGAAAGAAATCGTGAAATCTACAGGTTATGCGACACCGGTGCAGGGTCCTGGGAGAACCCGAGATACCAGAATCTCCGTGACGACTGATTAAGAGAAGCATATAAATGCAAAACCAGACATTTTACATTCGAATAGTTTTGAGTAAAGCGCGAAAAACCTCTCATCTTCGTTTAAGTTGCTCAATCGACTTGGTATTTTAACCAAAAGTAGATAATACATTGACACGTCTGTATGTGCTTTAAAACGCAAGTCAGGCTTATAGTAAAAAAGTTATTTTGATAAAAAAAATGAGAATGTCTTGTATGTATGTAGGAAAGCGGAGGGTACGCTAAAGCATACAGCACCTAGGCCCCAACGGGCCCCTTGTACATCCTCCTACACTCTCTCTGGCTACATCAACCAGCCTAAGTATTTTCCGAAGGCTAGAATACAGCTCAGAGGTGTGTTCCCGATGCCATCTGTGCTCGGCCATTCCTCTCCAAAGTCTCTCATTCTGAGGTCTTGTAGAGTGGGGCATTCACACTAGATGTGTCGAACAGTCTCCTCGCTCTCTTGACAAAAGCGACAGAGGGGATTAGTAGCAAGCTTAAGGTTGTAGAGATGCTTGTTTACCTTACAGTGACTCGTGATGAGTCCCGTTAAAATACGTAGGGCGCTTCTACCGAGTCTTACGAAAGACAAGGCTGTCTTAGCTGAAGGATAACACAACAGTTCTTTAGACAAATAGCAGCCCTTTGTCCTATCCCACCAGTCTGTGAATTTCCTGTGGGTGAAATCTTTAATAAGCTCAATTTGAGTTGATTAACGGTTCAGGTGAACAGATAACTCGCTTGGCAGCTCTTTTGGCAAGCCTATCAGCGTGCTTATTACCTGAACAGATCGAGTGTCCTTTTATCCATTGAAATGAAACACAGTTGTATGCTGCGGCCTTCTCCAATGTTAGGTGACAGTCCATGGCAAGTCCTGAGGTAATAGTTATTCTACTCAGGGCTGAAATGGATTCTCTACTGTTAGTATAAATTGTGAAAGACTTACCTTGCAAGTTGGATCTGACAATAAAGTCAGCGGGAAGTAGAATGGCGATTAATTCTGCCTGTATGACGGTGGTACCTTTACCTAAAGGAGTAGATATGTGGAGTTGGAGATCGTACGAGAAAACTCCAGCTCCAGCTCCTTCCCGACTAACCGAACCATCAGTGTAGATTTTGTTACTTTTATTTACTTCTACTTCTGTGGAACTTGGGTAGGTGAGATAACTTTTAGTAAAAATGGTAGGGGTATGAAGTCCGTCTTACGTTCCAGAATTGGCGAGTAACCGACCGTTTCATTCCAGAGTACGGCATTTTTACTGTTTTTCTCACCCATAAAGATTTCTGCTGTACGCAGTCGAAACATGGTCACCAGTTCCACTTCTTGTATGAACAAATGAAGTGGCGGTAGGTTCAACATGTTTTCCATGGATGCAGTGTAACATACATAGTAACATACAAACACGCAAGTCTCTGTACTTTATTTAGTGCAGCAGTAGAAATAAATTTTAAGGTTTTTGACCACCAGACTACTGCACCATATGTAAGCATAGGTCGAATTACAGCTGCGTAGATCCAGAGGACAGTTTTAGGTGACAGCCCCCATGTTTTACCTATAGCCCTCCGGCACTGGCTGAATGCAACATACGCTTTCTTTACTCTATTGTCTAGGTGAGCCTTCCATGTCATTTTGTTGTCAAGTATAATGCCCAGATATTTGACTTCTATTGACAAAACTAATGGAGTATTAGCAAGGGATGGCAAACTGGGCTTGCTGTCTTGTTCTGCATCTACAGATCTTGCAGATTTAATCTCTGCTTCATGAATTACAAAGTTCTGGATTTGGCGTTTCTGTAAAAAGACTAGCAGTATCTGCACTAATAAAATTTGGAATTGCGATAAAAGAGATTTTAAAGAAGCTGATTTTATTGAAAAAAAAGGACAAAATTAGGTTTTTAGGTACAAATTTAAATTCATAAGTCAGTATCTTCTTCATTATCAGAAAACACTAGTGTGTCATTCACATCCAGCTGAGTTTCCGAAGTGTTGGCTGGATTGTCTTGAAAAGCGCTTTTGAAGAACTCCAGACGTTCATCGTTTTCCCATTCTGCACCAAAGTGTTTGGCTAGCAAAGGGGAAATGCTTCTTATCTTGTCCGCTTTAAGGCTTCTGCCGGTATTCAGTGGTTGTAACTTGAAGTGGTTAACTGTTTTAAATTTCTTACAGATGCTCTTAGCTATACAAATATCAGTTTTGTATGATATATCTAAAGACCGAATTAAAAGTCAGAAAAAAACGGAAAAAGGCACTTAAACAGGCATGAAATTTTGGCAACAAATGTAATGCAATAAAAGGCATAAAAATTAGAAATCGAAAAAATTGCTATACCTAATTAATAATATATTTTAATAACGTTTTCATTAAAAAATACATCGTTAAACTAAACATTCATATATAATTATTAAACCACTAATCACGAAAACAACTAATTATTAAATGCTGTTCTAAATGTTCCATTGTGAAGTTGTGTCTTCTCTCACTTTACGTATTCTTGTAAGCCGAAAAACTTCTCTCCACGTCCGCACTTGTAATTGGTGCATACTTGAACTTTCTAATTAATTATTGATTAATTTCTAATCCATAATAAATCCGGTAACAATTTCACCACTTAAAATTGATGCAATTTTTTGTAATGTGGCAAATCCTTCCTTTTATACATAGAACGTCATTAAATTTATTCGTAATTATTTGACCAATATGTCGTGGTACGCTATACGTGCTGTCTTGAAACTTTTTAATCATTTCTACTGCAGTCACTAAAGGTAAATCCTGTTTTTCAATTGATTTTATAGATTCACTTATATAACTGTAATTGCGTTTCATAAATGCCAAATTATTTTGTAGCTCCACTTCTTTTAGGACGGCCTGGCAATCTTGTATTGCTTTACTACTTGTAGTCGGAAATTTATTTATTAATTGTTTAAAATGATCTAAGGCGTTTGTGTAGTATATAGCGGCATCTAGCCATGTTCCCCATCTTGTTAGAACTGGTTGTGGTGGTAATAAACAATTCTACCCTTAAAGGGGCTTTAACAGATATTTGTTTACCGCTTTTTATTAATTTATTAACTAATGGGAACTGTAACCTTATAGTTTCTGCTACTCGATTAAGCCCGTGTGCTAAGCAAGTACAATGAATTAAATTAGGGTAAAAAATCTTCATATTAGACGTAGCTTTTACCATGTATGCCGCTGCGTCTGACACCATCAGTAAAATTTTATCATTCGGTACCGGCTCCGGTAAGAAAAAATGCGTTAATTCGTCGTGAATAAATCTTGTTACCGTATTATTATTTGTTTTACTTAATTCTTTGGTACTTATTAGAAAACTTTTTGACGAATTTTCATCACTTAATACTCCAACTATTAAATTTGCCACGTATCGTCCACATACTTCAGTTGTTTCGTCTACACTTATCCAAATATAATTATTTCCAATAATATTTTTTATTTCTTGAATAACTTCTTTATAGACTAAAGTAATATAATTTTTGCGGAGATGGCTTTCATCAAAAAGTTTTGAAATATTTATTTGTCACTTTATGGATTGGTATGTTTGCTTTTATAGTGTAGCCGGATGTTGTTGCCACAGATTGTATAGCTGTACCTATAGTTTGTTGTTTTTTGGATTGACTTTTAGTCAGTTTTAATTTTTCCTGATGCAATGATGTTTTGACATACTGAATTATGTAGTATTTCTTGTCACAATTAATCTGTTAACAGTAATTTAATTACGTCAGTATTTTATAATATCTTCCATAATTATTAAACAATTAATATATTGTTCTATGAATTTTAGTGATCGAGTACTTCGATCACACATTGAATCAATAGTGAATTTTATTTCTAGTGAATTGTGGGACATGCTATTCTTTATAATTTCCAATTTTTACCGTAAAAAGATTTAAATTTCGGTTTTAAATATTTAAAAATCCTTGGTATTATACATAATTTAATCATTATTTAAAAATATAATCAATATAATTAATTGTTTTTACTCGATTAACTCCATCAATACTTACGATTTTTGAACAGGCTTGGCAAAATAAACGATTGCGTTCATATTTCAATTCCTTGTTTGTTTCGGCATTGTACTACGCAAGAACTTCACACTGTCACTCGAGTAGCTTTAATACAACTAAATGAATTGAAGACTCGACGCAAGTCAAACCACATACGGGGAATCCTGTGTAAGACGACATGGCACAACGGGGAATTCCAAAGCTTAAATTCGGATCGATGAAAAACGCGGATCTTACGTTAAACGGTACAACGAGGAAATGTATAGAGGCGCAGCGAAATATTTTTTTATAATTCAACCAATTTTTGGGGAAAAGACGCCAAAAAGTTGGAAAAAGGCTTTAAATAGGCATACAAAAAATAATAGGCATGAAAATTCAAAAAAGGCATAACTAACCTGGTCTTATTATTTCACTTATTTTTAACTGATTCGTAAAGATATTCAAATATATTTGTAATGCCTTTAATTTTGAGCATAAGCATATTTTCTATAAATCCGGTCTTTAGTGATTAATCAACTCTCTACGAAGAACTCGCATAAACTGAAGGGACTAGAAAATTTTATGATTCAATCCACTTTTGAGCGAAACAGGGGAATACCCGACAAAACGGGCAAATTCGCAGTTACGTATCTCCGAATCTACGTAAGTCGGGGTATTTACTGTATTCGTAAACGCCATACATCGGGATTCGCTATTGTGCAAATTATTTTTTTAACATCGTCATTGCGGCCACCTCGGCGGCGGTGTCAAAAAAATTAAGATGAAAGGTTCTTCCCAATGTATTAAGCTATGTGTTTACCAAATTTGGTGAAATTCGGCCAAGGAATAACTGAGTAAAAACGGTATATAGGTACCCACATACATACAAGATTCCATTTTTATATATTAAGATATAGGAGTTTTATAAAACGTCATTCGACCAAGTAATAAAAATTATTTCTATTATCGATTATTAAAATTTAAATATTAATTTGTGCGATTTCCTTTTTTTGTTATCGGGCCGCACAAAAATCGCAATCGGGCCGCAGGCGGCCCGTGGGCCGCCAGCTGGACATGGCTGGTCTAAGAGTAGCAGTCTGCGTAAAATTATTTCGTTGCATATACTGTGAGCGTCAAAAGAAAGTAAACACTAGCTTTTTACTTCTAAAAACCCTTTTTACTACGATTCTGTTAACTTACAATAAAAATTTATATACCAAAATTTACGACTTTATTTGTGAGCAATCCTATCGTAAAAAATAGTTAAGCAAAAAACCCCACAAATATGGTAATTCCCCGTTAGAGTAAAAATACCCCGATTTTTACGCGTCAAAAGAAAGTAAACAGCCGGTCCGGTTGTTGTAAATTCATTTTAGATTTAGGGGAAGGACCACACTTTTCGTATAAATACAGTAAGGCCCCAACATTCGCGAGGGTTAAGTTCTAAAAATACGCCGCGAATATTGAAGCACTAGATATTATGAAGGATAAACTACTACTTCTATGTTCTTTTAACACGTTAACCGCCAAATGGTCACCGACGCCAAAAATTTCATTTAATTTAATTTTAAAAATTAAAAATTTCAAAAATTAATAAATTATACATACTAAATAAAACGCTTAAAATTGCAAAATAAAACGACTGGTCTTAAAACTTTTGTATTTGGAACTAATACAGATATTAAAATAATTACAATTGTTTAAAATATAAAAAAAACCTAAACTCGATAGCAATAACAAACTGCAACAAAATAAACTAAAAAAAGAAATAAAAGTTAACATTTCTACTCATCAATAATAATTGCTTTAGAACACGATGGTTTAAAAAATGAAAGGATAGTAGGTTGCAATGCTTTGTGTTGCATATCCTTTTGAAGCTCTTTGTAAGGAGCAAGAAGAGTATTCAGACCATTTTTAAATTTTGTGCTTCGTTCCGTTGATGGATCATATTCTATTATTTTTTCAGCAAGATTATTTGCTTCTTGTATAAATAAATTAAGTTCCTTCAACGTTAATTTATTACATAGGGAATTACTATTATCTTCTTCATCCGTTCCTGAAACATTTTCTATTAGTAGCGCTTCTAAGTCTGCACTGGACAACTCTTCCTCTTGATTGTCCGAGAGGACGAGAGATTCGATATCAGCTGGTACAATGGTATGAAAATCATCTCCCGGTAGCAACCGTGCAGAAAGAACAGCTCTCTCTATTGCCTCATCAATTTCGCTTACACTTTGCGCACACTTTGTCTTTTTTCAACAGTTTTTTCCATGCATTACTTACGGTTGATACTTTAATGTCATTTAAAGCAAGTTTTATAGATGTAATCGCATGGTCAATATTGTATAATTTCCACACATCTTTTATTGAGAAAACACTATCATTTTGTATTTTCTCATGTACAAAATCGAACATGTGCCATCCGGCATAATGACTTTTAAAAGCTTTTATAACACCTTGATCTAAAGGTTGTAATAAGGATGTTGTGTTGGGCGGAAGAAATACCACCTCGACACATGGATGAGCTAATTTGAGAGCATCTACTGGATGAGATGGGGCGTTATCCAATATCAATAAAACGTGAAATGCTAAATTTTTAGATTTTAGGTAACGCTCCACTTCTTTAACAAAGCACTCTTTAAACCACTCTATAAATAGCTGAGAAGTCATCCAAGCTTTTGAATTAGCTCGCCAATAGACCGGAAGAGCTTCTTTGTCCTTGTTCTTTAAAGCTCGTGGATTAGCTGCTCGATATATTAACATTGGTTTTGTAATAAAGTCTCCGCGTGCATTTGCACAAAATAAAACTGTAACTCTATCCTTAGCCGATTTAAAACCAGGTGCTGTCTTTTCATTTTTTGAAATGTATGTTCGTGTGGGCATTTGTTTCCAATAAAGCCCGGTTTCGTCCGCATTAAATATTTGTTCAGGACGGTAACCTTTTTCTTCTATTAATTTTATTATTTCATCAGGAAATTTTGCAGCCTGTTGATGATCTGCTGAAGCTGATTCTCCACACAACTTAATGTTATGGAGATTAAAACGAGTTTTGAATCTTTCGAACCATCCTCTGCTGGCTGGCTTTAAATTTACAATCGTCTTCAGCACAGTCCATTCCACACGAAAAATGTTGATAAAGTTCCTTGGCTTTATCCATTAATCTAGCCCTAGTTAATGGTATATTTTTGCGACCATGGTCCTCAATCCAAAGATAAAGAGACTTCTCCATTTTTTCAATATTAACATCACGAACTTGTGACGTTACCTTTAATGATGACGGTATGCCACTTTTTACGCTATTTCTAATTACCTCTTCTTGTTTCTTTATAGATCTTATCGTAGATTCATTGACACCGAAGACCCGGCCTACTTCGGTAGCTCTTTTCCCTTCCCGGAGCATATCAAGAACTTGAATTTTTCTTTCTAGAGTCATAACTGACTTTGCACGTTTGGCAATTAAATTTATTTCCATCGCAGGCCTTTTTGTACCCATTTTGAGTACTGTTGTGAGATTAATTAATTGTTTATAAAATTATAGTAAAAAAACGGGCGAAACACTAACCTGAACGAAATACAGAACACAAAAATAAGCACCTAACACAAACATTAAAATCGATCATAAATGAGGGATTCCCAGAGAAACGCATATGTGAAGCTGGTTGCTTGTACAGTAAACCTACGGTAAACTTCGTTTTAAATTTTTAAAAAATGACATACATACTTGCTATGTATTCGCGAATAATCGAGTCGTGAATGTTGAAAAAGGCAGCAAAATTTAAAACGCGAATATGCGAATCCGTGTAATTTGAAGCCGCGAATGTCGGGGCCCTACTGTATTATTGATATATTAAGCCCTTCCTCCAAGTACATTTTTGTACACATTTTTCTGATGTAATGAGAAGGAATTATGGGAAAAAGTTCAATATGTTATTTAATACTGTTGATTATCTCATTACTAATTTTATTCACTCTTGTTGTATGCTTCCCTCGTTTATCTTCTTCTACAAATCTTGTTTTTAAAATTTTATCTAAAATTGTTATTACCCATTGTTCTAATATTCCATTTTCATTATTTTTAAGAATAATATTGTATTTTCCTTTTTTTCCCTTTTTTTAATCTGTATTTTTGTCTACGGCTTTAACACACCTGGCTATATAATCCCACTGTCTCGTATGGTCACCTATTTTTTTATTATAACAAAGTTTATTGCAAATTTTTTTGGTCATCCGTCCTGAAGATATCGACCTCTAAACAGACGGGAAGGAATTTATTAATTATGTATCTGCTGGATACACGCGCGCCTAACGGAGGGTTAAAACAAATTCATATTGAGTGTTGTATTCAAAACTAAAACGAATCATTTATTTTTATTTTTGGATACATCATATTTATTTGATTCATATGTATATAAATATTCACATTCATTTTTATTCAAAGATCATAATCATAAGCAAAAAAAAATTTAATTCTTACACACAATCACTTTTATAATGTTTCATTTTCTTTTCATTCTGACATCGATTTATTTATTTTTTATTTTACACCATCCTCCATAAAATCGAATCATTAAATCAAACATAAATTAAACCCCTAAAAATCGCGAATCGAAACGAAATCAAAAAAATTTTCGGGACAAAAAAGCAGTCAACAGCCAGTCAGTCTTCGGATAAACGGAAACTCGACGTCGACGACGAGGCGACACTGCTAAAAGATTGGGATATCGCGCGCTTCTTCCCTTCATCGAAATTCCAAGACGGCTCCACCTCATCATCCACATCATCGAGCAACAACAACACTAACACGCCCAAACCAACCACCGCTAATCCCTCCTCAACCAACAAACAGGAACAACCCCAAAAGAATCAACCAAATTCAAATCATCGCCGCATGGAAAGCGACAACCCATTCGTACGAAGTTTCCGGCGTGAAAATTCCGATTTTTTCCCGTTGAGCGCTCGTCATTCGGCCATAATCGTGGATAGACCAAACCCGATAAGCAGATCGAGTGGGATTTTCAATGTGCGAAGAGGATCCGAGGCTGGGTTGAATTCGAAGAAAAACTCTGGGGAGCCGGTTTTGACTGATTTCGTGAAGAAAACTGAAGCGACTAGTCCGAAAGGAGTTGCGGTTTTGAGAGATAACAGCTTGTTGAAGCCGCGCCGAGAAAAAACTGAGTCTGATATAACTTTGCGGTATTCGGAGGCGAGGAAATCACTCAGAGAAAATTTGGAGGCGCATCGGAGACAGATCGAAAGACAATTTTCCGCTGAAGCGGAAAATATTCGACGTAGAAATTCGAGGCAGTTCGATTCGATCTTATCAACCGCCACTAATTCTATTGATGGTGATGATTATTATAATCAGGTAATGTATTTTTGTATTATTTTTTTTAAGTTTCCTCTTATTTTATCATTATTTTAAAACAATTTCTTAAATTAGGCTATTTAGAAGGTGTTAGGTGTTAAAATGATTAAAAAATCTTAAGAAATTAGAAATTAGTTATATACAAGTGTCTTAAAAATATGGATATCTTAATTATTCTTTACAAAAAGGAATTTTGTGTCAAATTATTATAATTTAAGATTTTCATAATAATCTAATGAGCCACTTTGTATAAATATATTTCTTTAATTATAGATATTTGTAGGTTTTGTTGATTAATTACCCAAAATAGTTTAGAAAAATTAAATTTACATAAATTAGAAATAGATTTTGAAATTTTTATACAGGATGTTGCACTGAAAAACTCGTATATGGAACTAATTAAGTTTAAATAGAAACATCCTCTATAAAATTATGTAGGGTTTATAAGGAATTTCTTATTTAATTAAAAATTATCTCATATTAATATCGAATATTTCTTAGGAATGATAGTATTTGATACAAAATAAAATTGATGCGGTCAAAAACTTTTGATATTCTCGATATATACTTACAAAATACAATTTTTTTAAACAACTTTTTGTTGTTATTAATACTAAATCAATTTTTTATGATAAAATTTTGATACATGCACTTTAGAAAGAAATTTAATAATAATGCTTTATTACTCCAGAGTTGTGACAATACAAAATAAAAGTAACAAATAAATAATTCACTCTAAAATATACTTTATCACAACCGGAGCAATCCTATGGTGTAGTTCAGCTTATTGCTGCTCTACCACTACACCATAACGGTACTACCTACATATGTCACACATTAACATTTACTTTAGTATAGTAATATATCTGGTGAAATTGCTGTTACTAACGATAATACTATCTCGCCATTATTATTTTGCTCAATTATTCCGCTGTTCTCAAGGAGTGAATAACAATTAAGATTGAGATTGATATAACTATTAATACATTTTATACTTAAAGTTTGTATGTGATGTGGATTTTTTAACACTGTTAGGCAAATTATTGAAAATTTTTACTATTTGAAAACTAAACGAGCTTTCAAACAATGATGTTCTATGAATGGGAGGCGTTAGATTTCCTTTAAATCGAATATTAATTGAGTGCACATCACCTCTAAATTGAATCTTCCGGAAGAGATAAGGAGTCTTCCATGTTATCATTATCTTATGAAAGAGCCAGGCAGAGTGGAACAATCGCCTTCCGTTCATGTTGATCCACTGCAAATCAACTTGTTTGTGACTCACATGGTCTCTACGTCTAATACCGAAAATCAACCCGATACAAGAATTGAACCCGATTCTGAACTTTTTGAATTTTGTTTCTAAAAATAGCACTTAAAAAAGGAGAATATAAAGTATCTCCGTAATTAAAAATTGAACTAGAAATTCACAAAGTATTATAATGTCTATTTGAATAAAGAATTTTGAGATTGCAATAAGCTTTTTGAATACATTTATTAATATGGTTTTGAAAAGTTAACCCACAATCAACAAGAATTCCTAAATTTTTTTACGCATTCTTTTATTGTGAGCCTTTCATCATCAATACAAATTTTAACGCTATCTACTAGTTCTTTTTTTATGTTTTTTGGTCCAAATAACATAAATTCAGACTTCTCCGGATTGATCCTCAAGTCGTGCCGCCGCGATATATTTATAAGTGGTGCCAAATCGTCATTAACCCTACAAGCATTACCGACGTCGCACAGTGGTTCAAAATGGCAAAAAATGACGCATAGACCTTTAGAAATTTATTACGTTGATGAAATTTGGTATATAGGTATTATAACAAATATGATGATTTGTATCAAAATTTAGACCAAATTAGTTAACCGGAAGTGACACTTTACCTGAACACCCCACCTCCACATTTTCATATAAAGTTGTAATTTAAATTGGTGTAGATGAATGCCATTTTGTATGATCTATTATAATCTTGCAAAATATCCAAATATCAAATTTCAATCAATTCGCGTAACCGGAAGTGTACCGGAAGGTACTTTATCTGAGCACATCTCCAATTTTATTAATAAAAATTGTCACTCTAAATTAGAATAAAAATAAATAAAATGAATTGTAAAATTGTAAAATTTCTAAAATTGTAGTTTCTATGGCCCTCCAAAATATTCTGACATCATAGTTTGGTCTTGTTGTGTAATTGGAACTAATAGAAAGTAAAGGAATAAAATATTCCATGGAATAGATTCAAGTAGTTTGGACGATATAAAATAAAAAAAGATATGTAATGAGAATAGTATATAGAAGATAATATACCTACATGTATTGGTGCAGAAGATAAGTATACCTACATGTATTTATGCATAGGTAATTGGTTATGTGTAGGTATTATATATAGGTATATATATATATATATATATACAAAAAAATGAAATACAACCAGTTTATTAAATTCAATAAACATACTTTACTATATTAAATGGTGTCTTCAAATTCTTCTGCGAAGACTGGTAAGGAACTTTCCTCATCGAATTGTATGTCGTCATCAGAATCTGAATCATACGATTCATTCAAAGGAGCATCTTCAAAATCAGCAGTATCATCTATGTGTAGTTTTTTTGTTGAAGATTTACTCTTTGCAGATGATCTATTAAATGCTCTGAATATTTTAAAAAATAAAGGATCAGACGTTAACATGAATCTGTTAAAAATATCTTCAAGTGTATCTTTGCGTGATGTTTTTCTTGAAAAGTCGGTCCTATATTTCTTGAAATCTTTGTTTCTAGACTCCAGTGGTTCTTCACTTAGAGCACCTATAAAATAAAAACTATAGTTTTCTTGTTTGTTGTCTATTCAAGTATAATTTACCTAATGGAATTGATCCAAAATGTTGAATATATTCATGCCCGTGAAACAAAATTTTATGCACAGTTGGAGAAAATGTGAATGAGGGGTATGTTTTCGAAAACTTTTGTGCTGTTGCAATGCCGTACATTTCATATTTCTTGAAATTAACTACTGTGTTGCAAGATATTGCCGCTAAAAGATTTGAAAATCGCTCGATAATTTCAACATCAATTCCTGTTATTTCTGATGTTAATTTACAATCTTGAAAGAATCTTCTGGCGGTATTCCCATCATGGAAAATTCCAAAACCTGGCTTGGGTTTGTCTATAATTAGGCCAGTTTTTTCCTTGAACAGTTTTTGAATTTCCTTCTTCCGCACATCTGTTTGCTTGTTTTCGTCCAATCTAAGAAGAAATTAGTCATAGAAAATAAAGAAGTATTAGAAGTAAATCTCTTACTTATAGGCACATCGTAGTAAAAACTGCATCATATTAATTTTCGCATGTAATGGCGATATACCAAAGCCAAAAACAGTTTTGTTAATTGCTCCTTTGTCTGGAAATTTATTTAAGTCTTTAGGTCCAGCTAAACATACTGGACATCTCTAAAATCATTTAATTTTAGTTATCTTATTGACAAAAGAATTCTTTCGTTTCTGTCCCACGTTTAATATAATCATGAACACACTTACCGAAGTTGCGGGATTTTTAATAATAGCGTTGATAACTTTTCCATTTATCATGGTGAACAGAAAACTATGTGTCATTTCCACCTCGTATGATTCCGACATCTTAATCATTGATGGCCTTAAATTTTCTATTACTGTCATCATTCTTGTGTACTCTGCCGTTATGGAATTTGGATCTTCTTTACAGAATGCCATTCGTATTGGCCTACATAGACTAAATTAAAAAAAAAACAGGAGATTAGAGCCTGCGTTACAATATTTTATATGAAAAAATACCTTGACGAATTAGGAGAGTCATTATTCCAAACAATGACCTTATCACCTTCTATAAATAAGGGTAATATGTGCGTACACATTACGGTGGCATCCGAATTTTCTGGATTAATAAACCTTTGTTTAAATTCAGGATGACCACTGCTGCCATCCATACCCCATTTAAATGTTATTTTCAACCTGTTTGGGCAATTTTCTATTGGAATATTTTTCAAAATTCTTTCGGCTGTTCTGTCCACCATATGTTGAAGCGATACCTTTGCCTCTATTTCCGAAAAGTTATCGGGATTTAAAGTGGGATAGCTTTCTTTTTTAGCTTTCAATATTTCGTGGTATGTTGGATATATATCAACTTCTATAAAATAAATACAATCAAGTAAATTAGGTCTACATACTTAATAAAATGAATATTACTTTTCCACAATGCTGCTGAACGCATATTTTGATACTGAGCCTTTGTTTGTTTGCCATTTATAATAAATAAGGCTATTGCTTCTTCCGGAGAAAATGGTTCGGGAGCACTGCGCTCCACAGCGGACAATACGTCTTCTGGGACTAAGCTAGCCAATTTTACAGCTTTTGCTGCATCGATTTTATGCTCTTGTCTAAGGGCAGATGTGGCGGCATACGCTAATTCTTCAGACGTGTAACTATCTCTTATTTCTAAAAATAAATTTTATAGCCACATTATATCAAACACGTGCTGATCTATTACCTTTGGTTACTCTATTTTTTTGAGAGGTTGACAAATCTGCAAAACATTTTCGTTTCGAAGGTCCAGGTTCTGACACATTCTCATCACATAATTTGTTAAATGGTTTGTCATCTAACCAAAGTTGATTTTTGGCAACAAATTTTTCCCAAGAATATCCAGAATTTCTCCATTTTTCTGCCCATTTCTTTAAAAAAGATTTTATTTGGGTTTCGTTTGGAAAAAGTCCGCGCCCGTTCATGTATGTTAGTATTTCGTTAAATACCTCTGTTTCAGTTCTATTACTAAAACCTCCCTTAAGAAATTTATTGCATAGATCTATACGCGTAATTTCAGCTGTAATAAAAAAAAATACATTAGCAAAAATAATAGCACTATACTATACAGGATATGATATGAAATAAACTATTACCAAAAATTTAATGAACTATTAGCTATACTTACTATAACTTGATCAGTGATAGTGGCAATGTGTGAAGCGGAACATCAATATCATCTCACTTGTTGATTATATTAAAGGAGAAAAGATTTCTAATGATATCGGGGAATGAAAAATTTGTAGCAAATTTTTTTCCAACTTTTGAGGGTTGTAGTTACCTAGGGGTGTCGATGTGCATGTGGTTCTTGTATATAAATCATCTACCTTAATTTTCGGAAAACAATCACTTCCCAAAGTTTATCGCATTTGCAGCGAAACACTATAAAATAAATCAAAAGTTGGATCCAGATGGTTTTAAATTATTCACCACTGATAAGATAATACTCAAAATTATATTTACAATCAATAACTGCAGCGGGCTGAAGCTGGCGTAAACATTTATTATGACTTATTTCCTAATAGTTGCGTATTTTACGGATATGTAGTGTTAAAATGTAACATATTTTCGACAGGCGGATCATGGTGGGTCTAAATCATATACCTCCAGGTACGTAATACTTTAAACTATATTTACGATGAAAATTCAAAGCGGGCATAGGTGGGCGTCGAGACTTATTACAGTTTATAACTTAAAAATTGTCATCATTCATGATACACTTTTTCATAATGTTAGCTGATAATCAAGGCATCAATTGAAAAACTGTTATATACATATGATAATACTTACCTAAACGCTTGGATTCCATATTTTCTTCAGAAATAACTATCACTCGAAACGTCACAAAATTATCTTAATGTGCGCTAATGAAGCGATAAGGCAAAGTGACCTAAGAACCTGCCCGACCTCCTTATAAGCAAATCCATCTTACTCAGGTAGATTTGCATATAATTGACTTTGGGTATCGGTTTTTCTTGGAAAAAAAGTGTTATTTATAAAAGGGCTTTCCCAAAATTACCTAGGGGTAAATTTGTTTTTTACCTCTATGCGTCACTTTTTCATGTTTTGAACCACTGTGCGTCGTGAGGATGGAAAGAATAGTAAAGTTGGGTATCGTCAGCATAAAAATAAGCCCTGCAGTGGCGGACATACTTACTAAATACCGAAGTATAAAGACTGAAGGCCAACGGAGAGATGACAGAACTCTGCGGCACGCCATTCTATTAGTTACAAAGTTATTAAGTAATTTAACGGCTTTAGATTCCAATCCCAGATAATGTAGTAGTGCCGAAGAGACACGTAAATCAAGTAATATTGTGACGTTGCCCTTATCCATCTCCCGTAGAATATCATCTATTATATTTCTCAGAGCAGTGATACATCTAAAACCTGCTTTAAAGCCTGAATGTGTCTCAAGCAGTAGATTATGATTTTCTACAAACGTATTCAGCTGTTGAAAACACCTTTTCCGCCACCTTGAATAAAACCGGCAAATTCTTATAGGTCTTAAGTCATTGTATCCCAGGGGTTTAGGTAATTTAGGTAAGGGTTTAATTAAGGCAATTTTCCATTGATCTGGAAATTGGTCATGTTTAATGCAGCAATTGATTATATGCCTCAAATAAGAAACAATATGTGGACAATACATTTTAATAATGGCAATATTGAGACCATCATAACCTGTCGCGTTACTCTTAATCGAGTTAATGACAGTCTCGACAGTCATATCGTTTACCTTTGAAAACTGAAATCTGGCACCAGACAGCCGATTATTTGTACAATAATCAACCAGGGCATCGTTCGAGTGCCTGTTTGTGGGTAATGAACCTAAGAAGAAATTATTAATCGCATCAGGGTCTTTTAGAATTAAAGGTATTTCAATATGTTCTCTTTTTAATTCTCGATGTAAGCCCGACGTTCACGCTTTATTGATATCGTAACTAGATTTCTTAAACTTGTATAATAATTCCATTTTCCTATGGTTCTAGAATGTTGATATTCTTTAAAAGCTTTATCTCTCAATTGCTGCATTTTTCTAATTGTATCAGTTATCCAAGGTGTCGGAGGCCCCCGAATTTTTATATTCCTTAAGGGTGTATGCATGTTTAAAACATTTATAATGGTGTCAGTTAGAAATTGGACTTTTCCATTCCCATCCCCTATATCAAATATATCAAAAAATGGTATTTGACGTAAATCGCACAAAAAGTTTTCGTAAACAAAGTTTTTAAAGACTCTGCAAATTTTAAAAGATTGTTGTTTAACGGAAGAGACATTTATCTCACAGTAAACCAACAGGTGATCAGACGCGTCACCCATCGTACTTATACCTTTGCCAATTACAGCGTCGGCATTGGACAAGGCCACAACATCGAGTAATTTTGCTGTAGATTCTGTCACTCTCGTCGGATGTTCAATAACTTGGTTAAAATTAAAGGTATTTAATAAGTCCATAAACGCAAGTGTCTCGACTTTCTCTATAGCTAGCATATCAATGTTAAAGTCATCCGTCAATACTACGCGGTCCACCAAAGCCACAACATAAGAAAGAGATGACTCGATTTCATCTAAAAATGTACGATATCTAGCCAATATCTGCGATCTATATGCCACACCAACCGCAAAACTCAAGCCAGCCACACCAAAGCTAATCCACATCTGCTCTGCCTCAGTATCCAATTCTAATACAGAAACATTTATATGGTTTCTTACATAAATTCCAATTCCTCCACCCAGACCATCTCTATCCCTCCGCACAAACTCATAGCCATCTATAGTTACGTGAGTCGAATCCATACTTCGTGCTAACCATGTTTCGGATATGGAGACGACATCATAGCTATGTAGCATTAAATGGTTTTTAAGCTCATTGAGGGATGGTACAAGAGACCTGGCATTCCAATGACAAAATGAAAACATACAACAAAATAATTAAACGATAGAGAATAAATTAGATAATAAAAAATAAATAAATTAGAATAAATCAAAATAGATCAACAAGCAACAGCAATAGCCCCACCAATAACAAAATAAAAATGTACAATTCTAAAAAAAAGCAAAGTATTCACTATCTTGACTCAAAAAAAAGAAAAAAATGTGCGACACGTTTGCCCCATTAAAACTGGTAGCACGTTTTATATAACTAAAAATAATATCTAGCTCATGCGATTACGTGTTCCTGATTTTGATCTTATACCCCCATTCTTAACCTTTCCAAATCTACCTCATTCTGGATTCTCAGCTTCTCCTCTCCTCTTCTAACCCTTATAACACCATCAAAAGACCAAACATTCTTCCTACCGAACTCGGACACCGCTAATTTTTGTAACTCCAGGCGTTTCTTGGTAAGGTCGTCAGCAATTGATACCTTAGAATTTTTTAACATTGTTTTTTTCGAAAATAGTAACTGGTAAATTTTACTATGATAGGTCGTGATTTATCATGTACAGTGGGACCAACCCGATGGGCTCGATCGATTACGGATGAATCCATATTTAGTTTTAACTTGGTGTTAAATAAATCTAGAATTATGTTAACAACATTTTCACCCATTGACATCGGTATTTCAAAAATTCTCAAACAATTCCTTCGAGAATATTGTTTAGCTTTATCTTGCACTGAATGTAAAACGTTAATTTCCTCCCTCAATTCTCTTACTTCCTTTTTACAGAATTTAACTCTTCGTTTACTTGTTTTAATTGATTCAAAACCAAATTATTTATATTGTCGGCAATACTATTTGCTATTAAATTTACAAAGTCAGGCGACGAACAAATCTTAATAATTTGAGATTGCAAGTCCAACGATACGCTCACCGTGTCGTCGCCTTCTTTGCCCAGTTTTTCTTCGTTTCGCCTCGCTGTTCCGGTTCTTGTAGTACGGAAATTTTCGCTCTTAGTATTCATTTTTGGATTTTAACAGTTAATTTAGATGGTTTTATTTAACACGAGTCACATTCACTATGCTATCGCTTGATTAGCACCGTATTCTTATTAATTATACTTTAATTCTTACTCGATAAGTTCATATTTTTATTCTAGAGGCATATGTCGCGTGTGTTACTAAAATGCGCGCATGCACTTTTATTTATTTGAATCACACTCGAAAATTATAAGCAATCTTTTTCAGTTCTGCACCAATTTCATTCATAAATTTGATGAAATTTACCACAACTGCAATATGTAGAGAATGTCACGTTTATATTTAACCAGTTAAATTAAACTAAAATTATCTAACATTTCCAAATTAAAGTTAATCAATCTCTGAATGTAGCACAACAATTTATCTTGTATTGTTAGAAAAGGTTATTTATTTTATAAAATGTTTCATACATAATGATATCTTTAAAATGATTGATTTTTAGGCGAGTTATTCTTATTTAAATTTTACCAAAAACATTCGTCTTTCAACAAAATTAACTTTGGTAGAATGAGTCCACGATTCAATCTTATTCCGTGCACTCTCTGCTGAGAGGAAACGTAAACAAACATCATCCAGAAGTGTCTTCAACTTGAAGTGTTTACACACGCTAGACATACTTCTAGTTCTTTTATTAAGCGGTTTTGGATTAACAGACTTTTTATTGAATCTGAGTGAAATAGCTTTAAAACATTTTCCGAAGTATAATATCTAAACTTTTTTTATAAAGTATTGTGGTGTATTGAAATGTCAGTATTATTATATTCTAATATCTTTGATAATGTATATATTATAGATAGCCCATGTCAATAGGAAAAAGTGGAAACGGTTTCAAGACCCAAATGGGACTAAATTAAAGGTTTGAGAAACCTTTAATTTTTAACTTTCTTCTTCTTTACTCTTTCACATTATAAAGATCGTATTATATGATGATTGACAAGTGTAAACAAAAGATCCTTCACGCTTTAATTGGGGAACAAAAACAAGCCTGTCTTCACATTCCTTTGTATTACAATAGATGATTGACAGGTCTAAACAAAGGCTTCTTCACGCTTTAATTGGGGACAATAGATGATTGACAGGTGTAAAGAAAAGGTCCTTTACGGATATTGTAAAATTATTTTTCTCACTAGCTATCTCGAAAGTTGCAATTGCAATGTATATATATCACAACTTAATATATAAAGATACGAGCAAAAGGGTCAATTTATCGCATAAACGATATCCTCCTAAGGACCCAATTAATGAACTGTATACTTAGTTAAAAAAACGGGTTTTGTTCGTCTTAAACATTCTTCAGTAATTTTAAACGAATATTGTTTAATCGTTTTTTTTTAGTTCTTTAATAGTTAGTGAACCAGAAAAGCATAATCCGTAATCAGTTACAACCTAGATATGATAAGATTGCGGGAATAAAGAGAAAATTTTCGAAATACACACTAAAAATCCACAATTTGGTTATTACAGTTTAACGTCAAAATCTCTAAAACATCATAATTGATGATTTTTATTGCAAAACTTTTTCATAAACCAAAAATCAAAATAGATGATTAAAGACCTCATTCATGAAAATTGTTCATAATGGTGTGGAAAAACATAGTTCATAACCAGTTACAACCTGAAAATAAAGAATTTGCAAAAATACAGCAAATATCTTCAAAATATCATCATTTCGGATTCTCAGCACAAAAATTAATCATAATTCAAAACCTAAAATAGATAAAAAGATACTTTTTGCAAAAATATTGTTGATACTGAATATAAATACTTAATTCATAACGAGATGCAACCTAGATATATAACTGGAGAATTGTTAAAAAATCTGCAAAAGTGCCATCATTTAAGACTTTTTAAAAGAAAATTGTCTAATATTACACAATTGTGTTTTTTAAATTATTCACATATTTTTGATCCATTTCTAATATTTTGCTGGTTTCAAATTTACGTATTTAGTTTAATTAAATAATAAAAATCAAAACACAATCAACATTAAAATAGCAGTGCTTCTGCTTAGTAATTGAAAGTAATTTTATAACAATATTTCAAAAAATCGATTTTTCAGGAATTTTTAAATTTGTATAAAATACTGGAAAAATCCCAATTAAGCTCAGCAGCTTGTATCTCAAGAACTAAGTGAGATATTTTCAAATTGACTTTACTTTTAGAAAGTAGATGCTTCAATTAGTAATTGAAAGTAATTTCATAACAATTTTTCAAAAAATCGATTTTTCAGGAATTTTTAAATTTATACTAAATATCGGAAGAATCCCAATTAAGTTCAGCAATTTATATCTCAAGAACTAAGTGAGATATTTTCAAATTGACTTCACTTTTAGAAAGTAGATACTTCAATTAGTAATTGCAAGTAATTTCATAACAATTTTTCAAAAAATCAATTTTTCATTAATTTGTAAATTTATACTAAATATCGGAAGAATCCCAATTAAGTTCAACAGGTTATGTCTCAAGAACTAAGTGAGATATTTTCAAATTGACTTCACTTTTAGAAACTAGATGCTCCAATTAGTAATTGAAAGTAATTTTATAACAATTTTTCAAAAAATCGATTTTTCAGGAATTTTTAAATTTGTATAAAATACTGGAAAAATCCCAGTTAAGCTCAGCAGCTTGTATCTCAAGAACTAAGTGAGATATTTTCAAATTGACTTTACTTTTAGAAAGTAGATGCTTCAATTAGTAATTGAAAGTAATTTCATAACAATTTTTCAAAAAATCAATTTTTCATTAATTTGTAAATTTATACTAAATATCGGAAAAATCCCAATTAAGTTCAGCAGTTTATATCTCAAGAACTAAGTGAGATATTTTCAAATTGACTTCACTTTTAGAAACTAGAGCCTCAAATTAGTAATTAACAGTAATTACATAACAATTTTTCAAAAAATCGATTTTTCAGGAATTTTTGAATTTATACTAAATATCGGAAGAATCCTAATTAAGTTCAGCAGTTTATATCTCAAGAACTAAGTGAGATATTTTCAAATTGACTTCACTTTTAGAAACTAGATGCTCCAATTAGTAATTGAAAGTAATTTTATAACAATTTTTCAAAAAATCGATTTTTCAGGAATTTTTGAATTTATACTAAATATCGGAAGAATCCTAATTAAGTTCAGCAGTTTATATCTCAAGAACTAAGTGAGATATTTTCAAATTGACTTCACTTTTAGAAACTAGATGCTCCAATTAGTAATTGAAAGTAATTTTATAACAATTTTTCAAAAAATCGATTTTTCAGGAATTTTTAAATTTGTATAAAATACTGGAAAAATCCCAGTTAAGCTCAGCAGCTTGTATCTCAAGAACTAAGTGAGATATTTTCAAATTGACTTTACTTTTAGAAAGTAGATGCTTCAATTAGTAATTGAAAGTAATTTCATAACAATTTTTCAAAAAATCAATTTTTCATTAATTTGTAAATTTATACTAAATATCGGAAAAATCCCAATTAAGTTCAGCAGTTTATATCTCAAGAACTAAGTGAGATATTTTCAAATTGACTTCACTTTTAGAAACTAGATGCTCCAATTAGTAATTGAAAGTAATTTTATAACAATTTTTCAAAAAATCGATTTTTCAGGAATTTTTGAATTTATACTAAATATCGGAAGAATCCTAATTAAGTTCAGCAGTTTATATCTCAAGAACTAAGTGAGATATTTTCAAATTGACTTCACTTTTAGAAACTAGATGCTCCAATTAGTAATTGAAAGTAATTTTATAACAATTTTTCAAAAAATCGATTTTTCAGGAATTTTTAAATTTGTATAAAATACTGGAAAAATCCCAGTTAAGCTCAGCAGCTTGTATCTCAAGAACTAAGTGAGATATTTTCAAATTGACTTTACTTTTAGAAAGTAGATGCTTCAATTAGTAATTGAAAGTAATTTCATAACAATTTTTCAAAAAATCAATTTTTCATTAATTTGTAAATTTATACTAAATATCGGAAAAATCCCAATTAAGTTCAGCAGTTTATATCTCAAGAACTAAGTGAGATATTTTCAAATTGACTTCACTTTTAGAAACTAGATGCTCCAATTAGTAATTGAAAGTAATTTTATAACAATTTTTCAAAAAATCGATTTTTCAGGAATTTTTGAATTTATACTAAATATCGGAAGAATCCTAATTAAGTTCAGCAGTTTATATCTCAAGAACTAAGTGAGATATTTTCAAATTGACTTCACTTTTAGAAACTAGATGCTCCAATTAGTAATTGAAAGTAATTTTATAACAATTTTTCAAAAAATCGATTTTTCAGGAATTTTTGAATTTATACTAAATATCGGAAGAATCCTAATTAAGTTCAGCAGTTTATATCTCAAGAACTAAGTGAGATATTTTCAAATTGACTTCACTTTTAGAAACTAGATGCTCCAATTAGTAATTGAAAGTAATTTTATAACAATTTTTCAAAAAATCGATTTTTCAGGAATTTTTAAATTTGTATAAAATACTGGAAAAATCCCAGTTAAGCTCAGCAGCTTGTATCTCAAGAACTAAGTGAGATATTTTCAAATTGACTTTACTTTTAGAAAGTAGATGCTTCAATTAGTAATTGAAAGTAATTTCATAACAATTTTTCAAAAAATCAATTTTTCATTAATTTGTAAATTTATACTAAATATCGGAAAAATCCCAATTAAGTTCAGCAGTTTATATCTCAAGAACTAAGTGAGATATTTTCAAATTGACTTCACTTTTAGAAACTAGATGCTTCAATTAGTAATTGAAAGTAATTTCATAACAATTTTTCAAAAAATCGATTTTTCAGGAATTTTTAAATTTGTATAAAATACTGGAAAAATCCCAGTTAAGCTCAGCAGCTTGTATCTCAAGAACTAAGTGAGATATTTTCAAATTGACTTTACTTTTAGAAAGTAGATGCTTCAATTAGTAATTGAAAGTAATTTCATAACAATTTTTCAAAAAATCAATTTTTCATTAATTTGTAAATTTATACTAAATATCGGAAAAATCCCAATTAAGTTCAGCAGTTTATATCTCAAGAACTAAGTGAGATATTTTCAAATTGACTTCACTTTTAGAAACTAGATGCTCCAATTAGTAATTGAAAGTAATTTTATAACAATTTTTCAAAAAATCGATTTTTCAGGAATTTTTGAATTTATACTAAATATCGGAAGAATCCTAATTAAGTTCAGCAGTTTATATCTCAAGAACTAAGTGAGATATTTTCAAATTGACTTCACTTTTAGAAACTAGATGCTCCAATTAGTAATTGAAAGTAATTTTATAACAATTTTTCAAAAAATCGATTTTTCAGGAATTTTTGAATTTATACTAAATATCGGAAGAATCCTAATTAAGTTCAGCAGTTTATATCTCAAGAACTAAGTGAGATATTTTCAAATTGACTTCACTTTTAGAAACTAGATGCTCCAATTAGTAATTGAAAGTAATTTTATAACAATTTTTCAAAAAATCGATTTTTCAGGAATTTTTAAATTTGTATAAAATACTGGAAAAATCCCAGTTAAGCTCAGCAGCTTGTATCTCAAGAACTAAGTGAGATATTTTCAAATTGACTTTACTTTTAGAAAGTAGATGCTTCAATTAGTAATTGAAAGTAATTTCATAACAATTTTTCAAAAAATCAATTTTTCATTAATTTGTAAATTTATACTAAATATCGGAAAAATCCCAATTAAGTTCAGCAGTTTATATCTCAAGAACTAAGTGAGATATTTTCAAATTGACTTCACTTTTAGAAACTAGATGCTCCAATTAGTAATTGAAAGTAATTTTATAACAATTTTTCAAAAAATCGATTTTTCAGGAATTTTTGAATTTATACTAAATATCGGAAGAATCCTAATTAAGTTCAGCAGTTTATATCTCAAGAACTAAGTGAGATATTTTCAAATTGACTTCACTTTTAGAAACTAGATGCTCCAATTAGTAATTGAAAGTAATTTTATAACAATTTTTCAAAAAATCGATTTTTCAGGAATTTTTGAATTTATACTAAATATCGGAAGAATCCTAATTAAGTTCAGCAGTTTATATCTCAAGAACTAAGTGAGATATTTTCAAATTGACTTCACTTTTAGAAACTAGATGCTCCAATTAGTAATTGAAAGTAATTTTATAACAATTTTTCAAAAAATCGATTTTTCAGGAATTTTTAAATTTGTATAAAATACTGGAAAAATCCCAGTTAAGCTCAGCAGCTTGTATCTCAAGAACTAAGTGAGATATTTTCAAATTGACTTTACTTTTAGAAAGTAGATGCTTCAATTAGTAATTGAAAGTAATTTCATAACAATTTTTCAAAAAATCAATTTTTCATTAATTTGTAAATTTATACTAAATATCGGAAAAATCCCAATTAAGTTCAGCAGTTTATATCTCAAGAACTAAGTGAGATATTTTCAAATTGACTTCACTTTTAGAAACTAGATGCTTCAATTAGTAATTGAAAGTAATTTCATAACAATTTTTCAAAAAATCGATTTTTCAGGAATTTTTAAATTTGTATAAAATACTGGAAAAATCCCAGTTAAGCTCAGCAGCTTGTATCTCAAGAACTAAGTGAGATATTTTCAAATTGACTTTACTTTTAGAAAGTAGATGCTTCAATTAGTAATTGAAAGTAATTTCATAACAATTTTTCAAAAAATCAATTTTTCATTAATTTGTAAATTTATACTAAATATCGGAAAAATCCCAATTAAGTTCAGCAGTTTATATCTCAAGAACTAAGTGAGATATTTTCAAATTGACTTCACTTTTAGAAACTAGATGCTCCAATTAGTAATTGAAAGTAATTTTATAACAATTTTTCAAAAAATCGATTTTTCAGGAATTTTTGAATTTATACTAAATATCGGAAGAATCCTAATTAAGTTCAGCAGTTTATATCTCAAGAACTAAGTGAGATATTTTCAAATTGACTTCACTTTTAGAAACTAGATGCTCCAATTAGTAATTGAAAGTAATTTTATAACAATTTTTCAAAAAATCGATTTTTCAGGAATTTTTGAATTTATACTAAATATCGGAAGAATCCTAATTAAGTTCAGCAGTTTATATCTCAAGAACTAAGTGAGATATTTTCAAATTGACTTCACTTTTAGAAACTAGATGCTCCAATTAGTAATTGAAAGTAATTTTATAACAATTTTTCAAAAAATCGATTTTTCAGGAATTTTTGAATTTATACTAAATATCGGAAGAATCCTAATTAAGTTCAGCAGTTTATATCTCAAGAACTAAGTGAGATATTTTCAAATTGACTTCACTTTTAGAAACTAGATGCTCCAATTAGTAATTGAAAGTAATTTTATAACAATTTTTCAAAAAATCGATTTTTCAGGAATTTTTGAATTTATACTAAATATCGGAAGAATCCTAATTAAGTTCAGCAGTTTATATCTCAAGAACTAAGTGAGATATTTTCAAATTGACTTCACTTTTAGAAACTAGATGCTCCAATTAGTAATTGAAAGTAATTTTATAACAATTTTTCAAAAAATCGATTTTTCAGGAATTTTTAAATTTGTATAAAATACTGGAAAAATCCCAGTTAAGCTCAGCAGCTTGTATCTCAAGAACTAAGTGAGATATTTTCAAATTGACTTTACTTTTAGAAAGTAGATGCTTCAATTAGTAATTGAAAGTAATTTCATAACAATTTTTCAAAAAATCAATTTTTCATTAATTTGTAAATTTATACTAAATATCGGAAAAATCCCAATTAAGTTCAGCAGTTTATATCTCAAGAACTAAGTGAGATATTTTCAAATTGACTTCACTTTTAGAAACTAGATGCTCCAATTAGTAATTGAAAGTAATTTTATAACAATTTTTCAAAAAATCGATTTTTCAGGAATTTTTGAATTTATACTAAATATCGGAAGAATCCTAATTAAGTTCAGCAGTTTATATCTCAAGAACTAAGTGAGATATTTTCAAATTGACTTCACTTTTAGAAACTAGATGCTCCAATTAGTAATTGAAAGTAATTTTATAACAATTTTTCAAAAAATCGATTTTTCAGGAATTTTTGAATTTATACTAAATATCGGAAGAATCCTAATTAAGTTCAGCAGTTTATATCTCAAGAACTAAGTGAGATATTTTCAAATTGACTTCACTTTTAGAAACTAGATGCTCCAATTAGTAATTGAAAGTAATTTTATAACAATTTTTCAAAAAATCGATTTTTCAGGAATTTTTAAATTTGTATAAAATACTGGAAAAATCCCAGTTAAGCTCAGCAGCTTGTATCTCAAGAACTAAGTGAGATATTTTCAAATTGACTTTACTTTTAGAAAGTAGATGCTTCAATTAGTAATTGAAAGTAATTTCATAACAATTTTTCAAAAAATCAATTTTTCATTAATTTGTAAATTTATACTAAATATCGGAAAAATCCCAATTAAGTTCAGCAGTTTATATCTCAAGAACTAAGTGAGATATTTTCAAATTGACTTCACTTTTAGAAACTAGAGCCTCAAATTAGTAATTAACAGTAATTACATAACAATTTTTCAAAAAATCGATTTTTCAGGAATTTTTGAATTTATACTAAATATCGGAAGAATCCTAATTAAGTTCAGCAGTTTATATCTCAAGAACTAAGTGAGATATTTTCAAATTGACTTCACTTTTAGAAACTAGAGGCTCCAATTAGTAATTGACAGTAATTACATAACCAACAATAAAAATGTATACACCCAATACAGAAATTACACAAACATCGTTTTTAACCAAGAAGAAACAAATCTTCTAAATAAAGGTTATAAATTCGCGTTATTCTCAAGGATTAATCTTTCCCTTTTAACTATTGACTTCGACGTAGCAATAAAAAATGTTCCAGAACACGAAAATTTAAAAAATGATCTTATACCTTTCATAAAAAGACTGAAAAGGATGAATCCATCAATAACACCAACAAAACTCACTTAACGTATTGGAAAACAATAAAATCAATCCGCGAAAAACTTAATAAAGAAAACGCCGTTTTTGTAAAAGCAGATAGCTGGTATTGTCATTATCAATAGAGAAGAATATAATCAAAAAACTAAAGAATATACGAAACAAAATAATTATGTAAAACTAAACAAAAATCCATTAGATACAATCATCAGAAAAACAAAAAAATTAATCAATCAATATAAAGAGGCTCTAATCGAATTTTCCCCTAATTTAAATCAATCACATGGCAATAATAATTTTTTCAGCAACAAGTTTATACACATGAACCCAACAATTCCCAAATTATATTCATTACCAAAATTACATAAAGAAAATATGCCTATACGACCCATTACAGCCTTCCAAAACTCTCCTACTTCTAAATTAGCTAACTTTATGCTGAATGTATTACGTATAATAAATTTTGAACCATTATTTACCACTTCAAACTCCATTGATTTTATAAAAGCAACAAGTAACATTGAACTAAACAACAATTCTTTACTGGTATCTTTTGATATTATTAATTTATACTCAAATGTTCCAACAGATTTAACACTAAATTTAATATCAACAATGTTTAAGAATACATTTAGAAATAAAAATAACAACATAATTGAAGGTCTTAATAAAATAACTAAACATATTATTGAACAGAATTACTGTACATTTGACGATGATTACTATAAAATTGCTCAAGGACTACCTATGGGAATGCCTTTATCAGGTATCATATCAGACATATATCTAAATCATATAGAAACACAATTCATAATCAATAATACAAATCCTTATAGAAAATATATTGTAAAATGGATACGATACGTTGATGATGTTTTTTGTATTTGGGAAGGGGGTGTCGAAACTTTAAACAAATTTCTTGAATATATAAATGAAATACATAATAATTTAAAATTTACCTTAGAAACAGAGAAAAACAATAAATTAAGTTTTTTGGATCTAACCTTAACAAGACGTAACAAATGCATCGAGTATGATATATATCGAAAACCTACAGTAGTCCCTACTATTATTCCCTATGACTCCGCACATGCATTTTCGCACAAAATGGCAGGATTTCACTATCTGATAAATAGAGTTCTTAAATATCCATTATCAAACATTAACAAAGATAAAGAATTAAAATATATACTTAAAATCGCAGATCAAAATAAATACCCACACAAATTAATTAATAGACTATATCAAAAATTACAAAAACAACAAGACCCAATATATACAAAAAACCCATATAACAATTTATATAAACCAATACCCTATAATACACTAAGTTTCAAATCTAAAAAAAAATATTTTCTAACAATATCACACTGGCTTTTTCAAATCAAAATTCAATTTTGAAACTATTAACAAATTGTCATAATAAAACTAATTATCTTCAAAAGAGTGGGGTTTATTCCATTGAATGTACAAACTGTAATTCTATATATGTAGGACAAACGGGTCGAAAACTAGAGACTAGAATATATGAACATCAAACAAAAGAAAATTCTAATGTATATAGGCATGCCATTGAAACAGGGCATAAAATAAATTATAAAAATGCTAAATTGATACAGCATTGCAACAAAGGTTTTAAAATGGATTTATTAGAAATGTACGAAATCGACAAACACAAAAAAGACATAAATTTCAATTTATTAAGTGATCAAGTAACACACGTCTACAATCCTTTATTTACGTTTCTCAAAACATAAATTTCAAAACTTAATTTGTATCTTCTCTAAATCAATCCCTCTTACTTTGCTCAAAGAAGATACACCTACAATTTTTAGCATACAATAAAACCTGTCCATTTCAAGTTTCCTTCTGTATTTGTGTAGTTCGTGTAAATTGTTCTGTGTAAATGTTTTATATATTTATTAATTTTAAGTTTATTATTTATTAAATTTTAAACAAATATTTTGGAAAAAACACATATAATCGAATAAACAAAATATCGACGATTATATTTGATTTTCAATTTTAATTTGTAGATTCGGCTGATGATGAGATTGTAAAACTCGAAACCGTCACCGAACAAATAAACAATAGCAAGTAAAGAAGTTGTGTTACTCTATATTTTAAAAATTACATAACAATTTTTCAAAAAATCGAGTTTTTAGGAATTTTTAAATTTATACAAAATATCGGTAGAATCCCAATTAAGTTCAGCAGTTTATATCTCAAGAACTAAGTGAGATATTTTCAAATTGACTTCACTTTTAGAAACCAGAGGCTCCAATTAGTAATTGACAATAATTACATAACAATTTTTCAAAAAATCGAGTTTTCAGGAATTTTAAAATTTATGCAAAATACCGGTAGAATCCCAATTAAGTTCAGCAGTTTATATCTGAAGAACTAAGTGAGATATTTTCAAATTGACTTCACTTTTAGAAATTAGATTCTCCAATTAGTAATTGAAAGTAATTTTATAACAATTTTTCAAAAAATCGATTTTTCAGGAATTTTTAAATTTATATAAAATACTGGAGAAATCCCAATTAAGCTCAGCAGCTTATATCTCAAGAACTAAGTGAGATATTTTCATATTGAATTCGCTTTTAGAAATTAGATTCTCCAATTAGTAATTGAAATTAAATTCATAACAATTTTTCAAAAAATCGATTTTACAGGAATTTTTAAATTTATGTAAAATACCGGTAGAATCCCAATTAAGTTCAGCAGTTTATATCTCAAGAACTAAGTGAGATATTTTCAAATTGACTTCACTTTTAGAAATTAGATTCTCCAATTAGTAATTGAAAGTAATTTTATAACAATTTTTCAAAAAATCGATTTTTAAGGAATTTTTAAATTTATATAAAATACTGGACAAATCCCAATTAAGCTCAGCAGCTTATATCTCAAGAACTAAGTGAGATATTTTCATATTGACTTCACTTTTAGAAATTAGATTCTCCAATTAGTAATTGAAATTAATTTCATAACAATTTTTCAAAAAATCGATTTTACAGGAATTTTTAAATTTATATAAAATACTGGAAAAATCCCAATTAAGTTCAGCAGTTTATATCTCAAGCATTAAGTGAGATATTTTTAAATTGACTTCACTTTTAGAAATTAGATGCTCCAATTAGTAATTGAAAGTAATTTCATAACCATTTTTCAAACAATCGATTTTTCGGCAATTTTTAAATTTATGCAAAATATCGGAATAATCCCAATTAAGTTCAGCAGTTTATATCTCAAGCATTAAGTGAGATATTTTGAAATTGACTTCACTTTTAGAAATTAGATGCTCCAATTAGTAATTGAAAGTAATTTTATAATAATTTTTGAAAAAATCGAGTTTTCAGGAATTTTTAAATTTATATAAAATACTGGAAAAATCTTCTTCCTCAACATTTATTTCAAAAAAACTGGGGGTTTTAATAAATTTTGGGACTGATTTTCTTCGCAATTTCCACTTGCCAAATGAAGAGACAACATTTTTCTCACAAGAAGCGATTTAAATGCGTCTCTAAACCCCCAGGTGGGATTAATGTTTCGACCCTCATTTGTCTTATTTGTCCGAACATGTTTTCCAAAGGTTAACTGGGTTTGAGTTAAAGCCTCTGTAATATAAGGCGTTGAAAGTCGCGCATTTATGATTGATGCTGTGATAAGAGTCGTATGGTATAACGGCCATGGTTTGAGTAGGTTTTCTGAATATGTTGTATATTATGGATTTATTTTCTTTTCTTAGATTTAAATCGAGGAAATTAATTTGATTATCTCTTTTCAACTCCATAGTAAAGTTTTTGTTAGTGTGTAAATGGTTAATGTAGTTATACAGTTGGTTTATTATTGTGATATCTTCAGTATCAACAATGACCAATATGTCATCAACATATCTCTGCCACATGAGAATATGTTTGTGTCTTTCTAGATTGTTCAAAAAGATTTCTGATATCAGACCACTAAGTGAAGATCCCATGGGTAGGCATTCTTAGTATGTGTATAGGCATTTGTTAAATAAATAGAAATTTTGTTTAAGATATATATTAAATAGTTTGTAAATATTGTCCAATACCTTATTGGTTTGTGATATTATTTTTCAATAAATTTTTGTAGGCTATTTTTTGTTTTTTAATTGTGAAATCAATTCGTTACGATTTTTAATGGAATGAATGGAGTGAAAGTCTATGTAGTTTTTGAAGAAATATACTAAGAATTTGGAGATATTATAGGTACTGGAATCTATTGGACTAATAATAGGTCTAATTGTTCCGTTGGGTTTGTGTAAGTTTGGTAGAGAATACAGTTTTGGAGTTTTAGGAATCATGGGAATTATTCTATGTATGTTTTTATTATAGAATTTAATAAGAGTAGGTTTTGCTTCTGTTATTGCAGCTTTTACGGAGATATGGAAATCTTCGTTGGGTATTTTAGTTGATTTTTGGATGATTTTAGTTCCAGTTTTAGTGTTAGTTCTAGTTTTATTTCTGTTCAATTATACAGGGTTGGGTTTAGCCGTGCATCTGAAGACATTTTTTAATGAAGGCTTCTACAATGAACAGTTTCTGAAATGAAGTACTTTACAAATTGATTTTTCAACTCTGTATATTTCAATTGAAGTAAAACAAGAATAGTTTTATAGCATTAAATCTAACTCTAGAATAAGAAATATTCGGGTTTAGCCATGCATCTCTCAAGACGGCTAAACCAGGATGTTTGTAGTTGTAGTTTTAGTAGTGTTAGTTATAATTTTATTTCAGTTCAAATATACAGGGTTGGGTTGGGTTTAGTCTCAGAAATGGAGTACTTTACAAACTGATTTGGCAACCCTGTTTATTTCAATTTAAGTAATACTAGAATACAAAAATTAGCCCATCACCTTATTTATTTTACTTCAATCATTTATATACTTAAAGTATATCAGCACCAAATTACTATATTATGTATAATTATTAGAATTTAAATGTTCAATAAAATAGTCTTAGTACTAACTAAAGTAAAAAAAGAACTTTATAAATTATATCGAAAATACGAAGTTTTTGACCACTTTATCTCATTAAATCAAACACTACCATTCCACAACATAATAAACACTATTTTCACAATCTATATACATACAATCGAAAAAAAACTCATAAACAATTGTATCATTTACATCAAACCATAATTCATTAACAAATTAACCAAAATAAAAAAACGGGGCTTTATAGCTGCTTTAATAACATTATTTGTGTTAATTAAAATTAAATCATTACATACATTTATAATAATTTTTGTTAATCTAACACTCTAATAATAAAATTTTAAATCATTATTTTTTTTTTAACTAACAAATGCTATTTGTTTTGTTTTTTTTTATTTTTTTTCTTAACAAATAGTATTTTAAAGGAACGAGAAAAAATGGATAAGTATCAATCTTGTCCTGAGATTAAACAGCGAGAAGAATCTGCGTAGCAATAAAAATGAATGGAATGCGTTTCTCAGCATGTCTCTATTACGTATAGAAATCTGCGTTTTGTTCAAAGCATGAAGAAGTGATTTACAAAGAGTTTAACTGACTGGCTGGCTGTTACTGATGATTATGCTGATGATGATGATAAAATTAGCGAGTGGAGAAACCTTTTTTGAGTATTTAAAAAATTATTTATTAAATATTTCTCATTAGTTTTGTTTTTTTTTCTTTTTTTTTATTATTAATCGATGTGTTTTTGTGTTGCTATTATTTTGTGCTTCTTTTCATTATTTAATGCATGATATTTTTATTTTTTATTCTTTTTCAGATTTTTTTGTTTACCCCTCTTTATCAATCCGTTTCATTAATTACATTTCTTTTTGAAGTTTACACTTTGATAAGTTCTGTTTTGTGTATTATTAATAACACTAATATTTATAATTTTAAACTAAATTAAACGCAGTTTGCGTTATTTTTCCAATCTTATCACCATGTAAATATTTAAACTATTCATTTTCCTACATTCTCCTTCGTTTCCACCGGTGCCTTATGCTATTTTATTTAATACGACCAGGTCATGGCTCCTAATGCACAAACTGTAATTTTTATTAAAAAAGAAATTACATTTTAACTTTAATAATCGATTTTTTGTGTGTTTTGTGTCTTTTTAGAACGGCGGGCGCGGTTCCGATCATTCAAGAGGCAGTAATGTACTTCCAGATTTGTTAAATCAAACCAATGATAGTCCAGGAACGCCATCTGCTAGAGATAAATCTCAAAGCGAGGAGGTAATACAAAATTTAAATTAAAAACGAAATTATTACTTAAATTATGAGATCCTCAAAAATCCTTCCTATTATCATTCTAATCATTCATTAATCAAATTAATTTTTTAATGATTTACTTTTTTTACATGTCATCGTGTGTAATACTCTTTAAGCTTAATATCCAATCAATTTAGATTTTTTTTGTATCGTTTAGATATGTACTGATGATCTTTAAATTCATTACTAATAATATACAATTTTAGATTATCATCTAATATCATTCTCATCAATACATATCAAAAAAAAATCATTCGAATTTGTTGATAAAACCACAAAAGAATGAAACGTTTTTTTTTCTGTGTCATTAATGCATATGTTTCTCTTTGATTACTGCCTAACTGAGTGACATCGTGTGCCCTTCCCTCCCCCAATTCGTACTGATTTTATATACAGTAAGTATGCATCCAATATTTCAATATTTGGAAATTTTTGCTAATTTTCTTCGATCGTTGATTAATCAGTATTTATTTTCCTATTTTTGTTACTAATATTAATCTCATCATCGTAATTGTTACATCTTCTTTTCTTTAATGTATATAATTTTTTTCTTCTAAGTTGATTCTATTCGTAGGTTTGATTTCGTTTTGAAATGGCTCGTTATATTTTGTTGTATTTGTTTATGTTGGTTTTGGGTTTTTTAAATAACTAATTTTATCGTTCATCATTGCATTTTTTGTATGATATCATTTTAAACTAACAGTAATCTAATCCTTATTAAGAGTGATCAACAAAATCGACCATATTTATTTTTAAATTTAGTTAAATATTTATTTAATACAACCTAAAAATAGTTTTAATTTATATCTTAACAATACTTAATTGATTCTTATTTGATTGAAACCTTGAGGAATGAGGAACGAATGATAAACAACAAAGGTTTCAAAATTTAACAAAGTTTAAATCTCAATTTTAAAGTCTCAAATTGTATATATAGAGCCCTCATCCCTTATATTCACCTGTATGCTAGTTTAAAACTAATACAAGACTCGATTTTTTTTACTAACATTGTGAAATCGAGAATGTGCACAGATCGGACTATCGGTTCTGCCTATTATTGCCGAACAATCCGATAATGGCCGAATCGGTTCCGATTATCGCCGAATCGATACCAATTATCGCCGAATCGGTTCCGATTATCGCCGAATCGATTCCGATTATCGCCGAACATTCTGTTAATCGGCTAAACCGATAGTCCGATCTATGCATATTCTCAATTTTGCTAAGGATGTTAGTAAACAAATCGGATTTTATGTTTTAATGTTTACAACTGCTTCTATGTATATAATTTTTTTTGAAATGCCATTCAAAGCGAAGATATTGCTGTATCTCGTTAAATTGGCCAACAAAATTTGTATTTAATATGAAAAGTGCCTAAAAAGTAAATACACAAAATTATGCCAAAGCTATTATTGATTGTGTGTGTTTAAGGCCCACTTTTACTAACCTCCAGTTAAACTAATTAACGGTGGTTAGATTTTAAACACTTTCATAGGCTATGAGCCTATGAAAATTTATTTTCTAAAAAAATTTAATGTAAAATGAGGAGTGGAGGAACTGGAGTGTCCAATCCCTGTATTTGGTCCAAGGATTTTATGAATGAAATGATTTGTCTGGGAAAAATTAAAAAAACTGAAATGAGAATAGACTCAAACGACGAATTGATGGCTCTCAAAGTAAAATGAAAGTTGAGATTCATTTCACCTGTTAATATTTTCAATGAAGGTAAAAAAAATATTAAAATTTGGTTTTTCTGCTTCAAACTTGTTTATTAATATAAAGAAAAGATAATATTTAAACTTCTAAACTTGCTTTATTTATATAAATCGGTACCTGTTTCGGAATTTACTCCATCTTCAGCCAAAAATAGCTATAATTATATTATAATTTAAAAAATATACAAAAAAAGAGAAATTAAAATTACTTATTGTCGTAGAAGAAGCTAAGAACTATAATAAGAAATTTTTAAAATTTGTAAAAGTTTTGGTAAAATTTTGAAAATTGAAGTAAATGAAAGATTTTTGATATGAAAGTTATCAAGAGAAATGTTGAAAAAGTTCCAAAAGTTCGTTAAAAATGTGGTTAAATGTTTTGTAAAATTTTCCAATTAAAAAATACTTAAAACTAAAAATAAAGAATAAGATAAAGTTAACAGTAAAGGAAAAGAAAGATAAATTTACATTGAAAGGGTGATGGTTTAATTAAAACAGATGTTGGCGGAGTGAGAAGAGTTTTGTGGCTTTTTCTACGACAAAAAATAATTTTAATTTGACTTTTTTGTATATTTTTTAATTTTAAACTGTAATTGTAGCTTTCGGCTGAAGATGGAGTAAGTTCCGAAACCAGTACCGATTTATATAAAGGAAGTTCAAAAGATTAAATATTGATGGATTCTTTTCAAAATTGTTTATTAATCACAAAAATTTCGAGTCTGACTAGGTTCGATATTTCTAGGGGAAATATCGAGTCTTCTGGAAGCAGTTCAATTGTTTTGGAATTAGTGTCAAGTTATCTAGAAGTAGTATCAATTCTTCTGGAGCTATTCCACGTCTTTCAGAGGCAATAAGAAAAATAAAAAGAAGTCTTCTGGAAACATTTCAAGTATTTTGGAAGCAAATCAAGTCTTTCAAAGACAATTTCAAGTCTTCCAGAGGGAGCATTGAGTCTTTTGAAACCATTTTAAATCCTCTAGAAGCTGTGTCAAAGTCTTCTAGACAACGAATCGAGTTTTTTGGAAATATTTTAAATCTTTTAGAAGCAGCAGGAAGTATCGAGTCTTCTGGAAGTAGCTCAAGTTTTCTGGAAACATTTCAGGTCTTTTCAAATCAGCATCAAGTAATATCAATTTTTCTGGAAATAGATTAAGTCGTCCAGAAGCAATATCATATCTTCTGGAAGTACTTCAAATCTTCTAAAAGTATTATCAAGTCTTCTGGAAGCATTTCAAGTCTTTTGGAAGAAACATCAAGTCTTCGGGAAGCTTTGCAAGTTTTTTGGAGGTATTTCAAGTTTTCTGAAAGCTTTTCAAGTCGTTTGAAAGCGTTTCAAGTCTTCTAGAGGAAGTATCGAGTCTTTTGGAAACATTCTAAATTTTCCAGAAATACGAGGAAATATCGAGTCTTCTGGAAGCAGTCCAAATCTTCTGAAAACATAAATACAGTCTTCTAAAACACAGATCAAGTCGTCCAGAAGCAATGTCAAGACTTCTGGAAGCATTTTAAACCTTTTGGAAGCAGCTTCAAGTCTTCTGGTATTTCCTTAAATCATTATTAGTGCGTAATCACGTATTTTCATGATCTTATTTCATGGCCTATCAATGATAAAATGAATAAGATCTGCCATTCATTGCATGATTTTGATTAATTCTGTGAAATCTCAAGAAGTGCAACAGATAGGGGCATGCAGTAATGGTTTGTATAGAATTATTTATCTGATAAGCAAATCAGGCATGGGGTGATCCATTTAAAACTTTCGCCATTTTTGTAATTGAATATGGTAAAACAATAGTTACATTTTTGAACATCCAAGTTCAAGTTTTATGGAAGTATTTCAAGTTTTCTGGAAGCTTTTCAAGTCTTCTGGAAGTATTTCTAGTCTTCTAAAGGAAGTATCGAGTTTTTTGGAAACATTTTAAATCTTGTAGAAACAGGAAGATGTATCGAGTTTTCTGGAAGTAGTTCAAATCTTCTGAAAACGTATCAAGTCTTTTGAAATCAGCATAAAGTATCTAAAAGCAATATCAAGTCTTCTGGAAATAGATCAAGTCGTCCAGAAGCAATGTCAAGTCTTCTGAATGTACTTCAAATCTTCTAGCAGTAGTATCAAGTTCTCTGGAAGCATTTCAATTCTTTTGGAAGCACTATCAAGTCTTCTGGAAGCAATTCAAGTTTTATGGAAGTATTTCGACCCTTCTGGAACGAATATCAAGACTTCTGGAAACTTTTCAAGTTTTCTAGAGGAAGTATCGAGTCTTCTGGAAGCAGTTCAAATCTTTTAGGAACATTTCAAGTCTTCTGGAAACAGTATCGAGTCTTCTGGAAACATTTCAAGTCTTTTGGAAACAGTATTGTGTTTTCTGGAAGTAGTTCAAGTGTTATGGAAGCATTTCAAGTCTTCTGGAAGGAATATTAAGTCTTCTGGAAATAGATCAAGTCGTCCAGAAGCAATATCAAGCCTTCTGGAAGTATTTCGAAAATTCTAGAAGTAGTATCAAGTCTCCTGGAAGCATTTCAAGTATTTTGGAAGCAGTATCAAGTCTTCTGGAAGGAGTTCAAGTGTTAGGAAAGCATTTCAAGTCTTCTGGAAGGAATATCAAGTCTTCTGGAAGCATTTTAGGTCTTCTAGAGGAAGTATCGAGTCTTTTGGAAGCAGTATTAGGTCTTCTTGAAGCATTTCAAGTCTTTTGGAAGCAGTATTGAGTCTTCTTCTGGAAGCATTTCAAATTTTTTGGAAGCAGTATTGAGTCTTGGAAGCAGTTCAAGTTTTATAGAAGCCTTTCAAGCCTTCTGAAAGAAATATCAAGTCTTCTGGAAATAGATCAAGTCCTCCAGAGGCAATATCAAGCCTTCTGGAAGTATTTCGAAAATTCTAGAAGTAGTATCAAGTCTCCTGGAAGCATTTCAAGTATTTTGGAAGCAGTAGCAAGTCTTCTGGAAGCATTTTAAGTATTTTGGAAGCAGTATCAAGTCTTCTGGAAGGAGTTCAAGTGTTATGAAAGCATTTCAAGTCTTCAGGAAGGAATATCAAGTCTTCTGGAAGCATTTTAGGTCTTCTAGAGGAAGTATCGAGTCTTTTGGAAACATTTCAAGTCTTTTGGAATCAGTATCGAGTCTTCTCGAAGCAGTATTAGGTCTTCTTGAAGCATTTCAAGTCTTTTGGAAGCAGTATCGAGTCTTCTGGAAGCATTTCAAATCTTTTGGAAGCAGTATTGAGTCTTGGAAGCAGTTCAAGTTTTATAGAAGCCTTTCAAGCCTTCTGAAAGAAATATCAAGTCTTCTGGAAATAGATCAAGTCCTCCAGAGGCAATATCAAGCCTTTTGGAAGTATTTCAAATATTCTAGAAGTAGTATCAAGTCTTCTGGAAACAGTATCAAGTCTTCTAGAAGCATTTCAAGTCCTCTGGAAGGAACAAACTTCTTAACTTACTTTATTTGAAAAATATTTATATTGGTACCGGTTTCGGAAATATCATTTCATCATCAGCCAAAAATATCATAAAAGAGCTAAACAGGTAGAAGAGCTGAAGTCTCTAGTCTTTTGGAAGCAGTGTTGAATCTTCTGGAAGCAGTATTGAGTCTTCTTTAATCACTATTGAGTCTTCTGGAAACAGTATTGAGTCTTCTGGAAGCAGTATTGAGTCTTCAGGAATCAGTATTGAGTCTTCTTGGAAGCAGTTCAAGTTTTTTGAAACCATTTCAAGTCTTCTGGAAGGAATATAAAGTCTTCTGGAAGCTTTTCAAGTCTTTTGGAAGCATTTCAAGTCTTCTAGAGGAAGTATGGAGTCTTCTGGAAGTAGCTGAAATCTTTTGGAAACATTTCAAATCTTTTGGAATTAGTATCGAGTCTTCTGGAAGCAGTATCAGGTCTTCTGGAAGTATTTCATGTCTTTTGGAAGCAGTATTGAGTCGTCCAGAAGCAATGTCAAGTCTTCTGGAAGTATTTCAAATCTTCTGGAAGGAATATCAAATCTTCTGGAAGATTCTCAAGTCTTCTGAAAGCATTTCAAGTCTTCTAGAGGAAGTCTCAAGTCTTTTGGAAGCAGTATTGAGTCTTCTGGAAACATTTCAAGTCTTCTGAAAGGAATATCAAGTCTTCTGGAAACATTTCAAGTTTTCTGGAATCATTTCTAGTCTTTTGGAAGCAGTGTTGATCTTCTGGAAGCAGTATTGAGTCTTCTTTAATTACTATTGAGTCTTCTGGAAACTGTATTGAGTCTTCTGGAAGCAGTATTGAGTCTTCAGGAATCAGTATTGAGTCTTCTTGGAAGCAGTTCAAGTTTTTTAAACCATTTCAAGTCCTCTGGAAGGAATTTAAAGTCTTCTGGAAGCTTTTCAAGTCTTTTGGAAGCACTTCAACTCTTCTAGAGGAAGTATCGAGTCTTCTGGAAGCAGCTCAAATCTTGTGGAAACATTTTAAATCTTTTGGAATAAGTATCGAGTCTTCTGAAAGCATTACCTCAGGTCTTCTGGAAGTATTTCATGTCTTTTGAAAGCATTATTGAGTCGTCCAGAAGCAATATCAAGTCTTCTGGCAGTATTTCAAATCTTCTAGAAGTAGTATCAAATCTTCTGGAAGCGTTTTAAGTCTTCTGGAAGCGTTTCAAGTCTTTTAGAGGAAGTATCAAGTCTTCTGGAAGCAGTTCAAAGTCTTCTGAAAGTAGATCAAGTCTTCTAGAAGCAATATCAAGTCTTCAGGAAGCAGAATCATGTCTTCTAGAAGCAGTATTAAGTCATAATTCAAAATACATACTTTCCAACCCAACCCATACAAAGTTTAAGACTAAAGTAAAAACACCAATGTAGTTTTAAAATTTTTTTTGCAAACATATTCTGATTTCGGGACTATTCTCGGGAATTTCGGGAATTTTAGCCCAAGTACTAGGATTTAGAACTTAGTCTTGAATCCCGATAAACATTTTTAGTCATGGGAATTGGACACTTTAGTATATATAGTAATTTTTTTTTGAAATTGACTACTTTTCATTCATAGCTCAAGAATTTCAACAAGAATTGAATATAGTTACATAAGAGTCCATTAGAAACTGCTTTAATCTGCAAAATCTGGATTAAAGAACTAAACACATTAATAAATACTTTTTGCAAATATTCCAATTAATGTGTTAATTACAACACAAAGGTTACATGACCAAGACAACTTTAATACTACGAAGATAAAAATTATACTGAAAATTAGAATTTATTTACAATTTATTATTAATTATTTTTCGGTTAATTCTTGTTGATCTCTCAATACTTTCCAAATAATTTTTTATTAACCCCCATCATTTGATTTTAATTCACACCCTCTTTTTTGCATCGATTTATTTGTAATTGAATGTTGTTCTGCATGTCGATATTATAACGTAAGGTTGTTTTTTTATAAACACCCAATAAAAATAAGCTACCTGCATGATATTTGGCCTGATGCCTGAAAGAGAAATAATCGTGACGATATTTTTAGAGATCTCACGATCTTGTTTTTGTACGTTACTTACTTACCTTTCGGTTATTGCCAGCGTTAAATGCATCCTTAATTTTTTACTTCTTGTAGAAAAACACAAGTAATTTAATCTATTTTTGGTGGTGTAAGTATTAATTTCAAAAAATTATTTATGTATTAAACCAGTAAATATTAAAATGTCTTTACTGTTTTGGTACATATTGAGGATTTTTTTTGAGTCAATTAACTTAAACATACGAAAATAATTTCCTTTTCAGTATCGTCAAGCTGTTTCAATGCCCATAAATAAACCAACACCACCAATTAACGCTCATGCTCTTGCCTTGCAACAGAAACAAAGATCGTTTTTGACGTTTGGTTTTGGGGCCACACCGGGACAATCAAGACGAGAGTCTCACGTTAACGTCAACGTTACTCCAACGTCTCATGATGTTTCTTCGGATACACCCGAAATTAGAAAATACAAGAAGAGATTTAATAGTGAAATTTTATGTGCCGCTCTTTGGGGTTAGATCAATCCAACAAATTTAAAATTTATTCAAAATCATAACAAATCTTTTCATTATAGGTGTGAATTTATTAATCGGTACAGAACACGGACTCATGTTATTGGACCGAAGCGGCCAAGGAAAAGTGTACCAATTAATCTCAAGGAGACGTTTCCAACAAATGGAAGTATTGGAAGGTCAAAATATTCTCGTTACGATATCGGGGAAGAAAAATCGCGTCAGGGTTTATTATTTGAGTTGGTTGAAAGGGAAAATTTTAAGGACGGATGGTTTAGTTGAGGTTATTTTATTAAATTTTTTTTCTATTTGTTATAATTAATTTTAATTATTAAAATAAACAGCAAGTGGAAAGAAGAAATGGTTGGATTAACGTGGGTGACCTCCAAGGGGCCGTCCATTTCAAAATAGTAAAATACGAACGAATTAAATTCTTGGTGATCGCGCTCAAAGACAGTATAGAGATATACGCGTGGGCCCCGAAACCCTACCATAAATTTATGGCGTTTAAATCGTTCGCGGAACTCTCACACAGGCCGCTCCTGGTTGATCTCACCGTCGAAGAGGGTACCAGGCTTAAAGTGATATATGGAAGTGCAGATGGGTTTCACGCAGTCGATCTTGATTCTGCAAGCGTTTATGATATTTATATACCCAAACATGTATGTTTTATTTAACTTAAATCAAAATTGTATGTTAAAAATATTTTTTTTTATTTCAGATACAAGGTGCTATAACTCCCCATTGCATTGTGACTTTACCAAATAGTAATGGAATGCAACTTTTGTTGTGTTATGATAACGAGGGTGTTTATGTTAGTACATATGGTCGTTTGGCTAAAAATTCACTATTACAGGTAAACTTTTTAGTAAGTATTGTGTAGTTAGTTAGAAATGATTGAGGTGAAAAATTATGTTGGGATTTTAAAAATATTTTTGATCAACAATCAAGTTAGAATTCCCTCTGCCCAATAATAATGTTTTTTAATTTGGTGTGAACTTAAGTTCCAAAATAATTATCCGTTTTAAAATAAAAATAAATTATAGAGCTTTAAATGAAAATATATTTTGAAATATTTCTTAAATACGACTTAAACTTACATAAAAGTGGACAACATTTTTTTCTTGTATCAATCCATCGTGTGGAACTGGTCTAAAAATATCAACTAAATATGTCAAAAATTATGCCCTATAAATTATAGACCTGTGCTTTCTGTGCCATACTTAACTATTCCTAACAGAGACGGAGAACCCCATATAGCTTAGAAAGTCGGGGATATATCAACGAATTTCTTTGAGTTCATTACACTTAACTTTATTGGGCAATAAACTAAACAATAACATCGAATTTCAAAAGTTAATTCAAATTTGACAAATTCACATCAAAAGGGATTGTATCTCAAAAACGAAAAATTATAAAAGGAATCTTTTGAGATAAAATCTTATTAAGTCATCCCTACAATATATTTTATTAATAATATTTGCATACTATTCATTGTTCTCAACCCAAGATTGAAAAATTATTAAAAATTTAAAATAAAACAATGACAACACATTGTCAAGTCCACAAATTTCTCTAAAACAACGAAAAATTTGAAAATTATTTAATAAAATAATATGATATTAAACCTGATTATGGGAAAAACTCTCGAAACGTCGAAGATTAAATAAAGGTAAATTATAGGAGGAGTTGTGGTCATTAATTGTTTTATTATAAATTGGTAATAAGACTCCATATACAAGATAAGAAAAAAAGAATGTTAAAAACTTCAAATTTGACATATTTCACATCAAAAAAGAGTTGTATCTCAAAAATTAAAAATTATGGAAAGAATCTTTTGAGATAAAAGGTTTTTAGATCATCCCAACGATACATATCATTAATATTTGTATATTATTCTTTGTTACCAATCTAAGATTTAAAAATTGTTAATAATTTCAAATTTCATATCAAAAGGGATTGTATCTCGAAGATTAAAAATGATGGAAGGAATCTTTTGAGGTAAAAACTTTCTAAATCATCTCTATTATATATATCATTAATAATATTTGGGTATTATTCATTGTTACCAATCCAAAATTTTAAAAATTGCTAAAAATTTCAAATTTGACACATTTCATATAGAAAAGGGTTGTATCTCAAAAATTAAAAATGATGGAAAGAATCTTTTTAGATAAAAGCTTTTTCAATCATCCCAAGGTTGCATATCATTAATAATATTTTTATATTATTCATTGTTACCAATCCAAGAGTTAAAAATTGTTAAAAATATCAAATTTCATATCAGAAGGGATTATATCTCGAAGATTAAAAATGATGGAAGGAATCTTTTGAGATAAGAACTTTCTAATCATCTCTATTATATATATCATTAATAATATTTGCGTATTATTCATTGTTAACAACCCAAAATTTACAAAATTGTTAAAAATTTCAAATTTGACACATTTCATATAAAAAAGGGTTGTACCTCAAAAATTAAAAATGATGGAAAGAATCTTTTGAGATAAAAGCTTTTTAGATCATCTCAAGGATACATATCATTAATAATATTTGTATATTATTCATTGTTACCAATCCAAGATTTAAAAATTGTTAATAATTTCAAATTTCACATCAAAAGGGATTGTATCTTGAAGATTAAAAATGATGGAACGAATGTTTTGAGGTAAAAACTTTCTAAATCATCTCTATTATATATATCATTAATAATATTTGGGTATTATTCATTGTTACCAACCCAAAATTTAAAAAATTGTTAAAAATTTCAAAGTTGACACATTTCATATAAAAAAGGGTTGTAGCTCAAAAATTAAAAATGATGGAAAGAATCTTTTGAGATAAAAGCTTTTTAGATCATCCCAAGGATGCATATCATTAATAATATTTTTATATTATTCATTGTTACCAATCCAAGATTTAAAAATTGTTAATAATTTCAATTTTCACATCAAAAGGGATTGTATCTCGAAGATTAAAAATGATGGAAGAACTCTTTTGAGGTAAAAACTTTCTAAATCATCTCTCTTCTATATATCATTAATAATATTTGGGTATTATTCATTGTTACCAACCCAAAACTTAAGAAATTGCTAAAAATTTCAAACTTGACACATTTCATATAAAAAAGGTTTGTACCTCAAATATTAAAAATGATGGATAGAATCTTTTGAGATAAAAGCTTTTTAGATCATCCGAAGGATATATATCATTAATAATACTTGTATATTATTCATTGTTACCAATCCAAGATTTAAAAATTATTAAAAAAATTCAAATTTGACATCAAAAGGGATTGTATCTTGAAGATTAAAAATGATTGAAGGAATCTTTTGAGGTAAAAACTTTTTAAATCATCTCTATTATATATATCATTAATAATATTTGGGTATTATTCATTGTTACCAACCCAAAACTTAAGAAATTGCTAAAAATTTCAAACTTGACACATTTCATATAAAAAAGGTTTGTACCTCAAATATTAAAAATGATGGATAGAATCTTTTGAGATAAAAGCTTTTTAGATCATCCGAAGGATATATATCATTAATAATACTTGTATATTATTCATTGTTACCAATCCAAGATTTAAAAATTATTAAAAAAATTCAAATTTGACATCAAAAGGGATTGTATCTTGAAGATTAAAAATGATTGAAGGAATCTTTTGAGGTAAAAACTTTTTGAATCATCTCTATTATATATATCATTAATAATATTTGGGTATTATTCATTGTTACCAACCCAAAACTTAAGAAATTGCTAAAAATTTCAAACTTGACACATTTCATATAAAAAAGGTTTGTACCTCAAATATTAAAAATGATGGATAGAATCTTTTGAGATAAAAGCTTTTTAGATCATCCGAAGGATATATATCATTAATAATACTTGTATATTATTCATTGTTACCAATCCAAGATTTAAAAATTATTAAAAAAATTCAAATTTGACATCAAAAGGGATTGTATCTTGAAGATTAAAAATGATTGAAGGAATCTTTTAAGGTAAAAACTTTTTAAATCATCTCTATTATATATATCATTAATAATATTTGGGTATTATTCATTGTTACCAACCCAAAACTTAAGAAATTGCTAAAAATTTCAAACTTGACACATTTCATATAAAAAAGGTTTGTACCTCAAATATTAAAAATGATGGATAGAATCTTTTGAGATAAAAGCTTTTTAGATCATCCGAAGGATATATATCATTAATAATACTTGTATATTATTCATTGTTACCAATCCAAGATTTAAAAATTATTAAAAAAATTCAAATTTGACATCAAAAGGGATTGTATCTCGAAGATTAAAAATGATTGAAGGAATCTTTTGAGGTAAAAACTTTTTAAATCACCTCTATTATATATATCATTAATAATATTTGGGTATTATTCATTGTTACCAACCCAAAACTTAAGAAATTGCTAAAAATTTCAAACTTGACACATTTCATATAAAAAAGGTTTGTACCTCAAATATTAAAAATGATGGATAGAATCTTTTGAGATAAAAGCTTTTTAGATCATCCGAAGGATATATATCATTAATAATACTTGTATATTATTCATTGTTACCAATCCAAGATTTAAAAATTATTAAAAAAATTCAAATTTGACATCAAAAGGGATTGTATCTCGAAGATTAAAAATGATTGAAGGAATCTTTTGAGGTAAAAACTTTTTAAATCATCTCTATTATATATATCATTAATAATATTTGGGTATTATTCATTGTTACCAACCCAAAACTTAAGAAATTGCTAAAAATTTCAAACTTGACACATTTCATATAAAAAAGGTTTGTACCTCAAAAATTAAAAATGATGGAAAGAATCTTTTGAGATAAAAGCTGTTTAGATCATCCGAAGGATATATATCATTAATAATACTTGTATATTATTCATTGTTACCAATCCAAGATTTAAAAATTGTTAAAAATTTCAAATTTGACATCAAAAGGGATTGTATCTCGAAGATTAAAAATGATGGAAAGAATCTTTTGAGGTAAAAACTTTCTAAATCATCTCTATTATATATATCATTAATAATATTTGGGTATTATTCATTGTTACCAATCCAAAATTTAAAAAATTGTTAAAAATTTCAAAGTTGACACATTTCATATAAAAAAGGGTTGTAGCTCAAAAATTAAAAATGATGGAAAGAATCTTTTTAGATAAAAGCTTTTTCAATCATCCCAAGGATGCATATCATTAATAATATTTTTATATTATTCATTGTTACCAATCCAAGATTTAAAAATTGTTATAAATTTCAATTTTCACATCAAAAGGGATTGTATCTCGAAGATTAAAAATGATGGAAGAACTCTTTGAGGTAAAAACTTTCTAAATCATCTCTCTTATATATATCATTAATAATATTTGGGTATTATTCATTGTTAACAACCCAAAACTTAAGAAATTGCTAAAAATTTCAAATTTGACACATTTCATATAAAAAAGGGTTGTACCTCAAAAATTAAAAATGATGGAAAGAATCTTTTGAGATAAAAGCTTTTTAGATCATCCGAAGGATATATATCATTAATAATACTTGTATATTATTCATTGTTACCAATCGAAGATTTAAAAATTGTTAAAAATTTCAAATTTGACATCAAAAGGGATTGTATCTCGAAGATTAAAAATGATGGGAGGAATCTTTTGAGGTAAAAACTTTCTAAATCATCTCTATTATATATATCATTAATAATATTTTAGTGTTACTCATTGTTACCAACCCAAAATTTAAAAAATTGCTAAAGATTTCAAATTTGACACATTTCATATAAAAAAGGTTTGTACCTCAAAAATTAATAATGATGGGAAGAATCTTTTGAGATAAAAGCTTTTTAGATCATCCCAAGGATACATATCATTAATAATATTTGTATATTATTCATTGTAACCAATCCAAGATTTAAAAATTGTTAATTATTTCAAATTTTACATCAAAAGGGATTGTATCTTGAAGATTAAAAATGATGGAAGGAATCTTTTGCGATAAAAACTTTCTAAATCATCACTGAAATGCACATTGTTAATAATATTCGCGCATTGTTTATTGTTACCAACCCAAGATTCAAAAATTGTAAAAAAATCCAAATTTGACACATTTCACATCAAAAAAGGGTTATATCTCAAAAATCGAGAACTCAAAAAAAACTTATTAAATCGTCCCTACAATGTGTATTATTAATAATATTTGTGTATTATTCATTGTTACCAACGCAAGACTTAAAAATTGTTAAAAATTTCAAATTTGACATATTTCACATCAAAAAAGGGTTGTAGCTCAAGAATGAAATACGATAGAAGGAATCTTTTGAGATAAAAACTTTCCAAAGCATCTCTAATATATATATCATGAATAACATTTGGGTATTATTCATTGTTGCCAACCCAAAATTTAAAAAATTGCTAAAAATTTCAAATTTGACACATTTCATATAAAAAAGGGTTGTACCTCAAAAATTAAAAATGATGGAAAGAATCTTTTGAAATAAAAGCTTTTTAACAATCATCCCAAGGATACATATCCTAAATAATATTTGTATATTATTCATTATTGCCAACCCAAGATTTAAAAATTCTTAAAAATTTCATAGTCGACATATTTCACATCAAAGAAGGGTTATATCTCAAAAATTAAAAATGATGGAAGGAATCTTTTGCGATAAAAACTTTCTAAATCATCCCTGATATGCACATTGTTAATAATATTCGCGTATTGTTTATTGTTACCAATCCAAGATTCAAAAATTGTAAAAAAATCCAAATTTGACACATTTCACATCAAAAAAGGGTTATATCTCAAAAATTAGAAATGGTAGAGAGAATATTTTGATATAAAAACTTTTCAAATCATCTCTGGAATGCAAATCATTAATAATATTTGCATATTATTCATTGTTACCAACCCAAGATTCAAATATTGTAAAAAAATCCAAATTTTACACATTTCACATCAAAAGGGATTGTATCTCAAGAATTAAAAATGATGGAAGAAGCTTTTTGAGATAAAAACTTTCTAAATCATCTCTAAAATGCATATTATTAATAATATTTACATATTATTCATTATTACTAACCCAAGATTTCAAAATTGTTAAAAATTTCAAATTTGACATATTTCACATCAAAAAAGGGTTATATCTCAAAAATTAAAGGTGATGGAAGAAGTCTTTTGAAATAGAAACTTTCTAAATCATTTCTAGAATGCGTATCATTAATAATATTTATATATTATTCATTATTACCAACCCAAGACTTCAATATTGTTAAAAATTTCAAAGTTGACATATTTCACTTCAAAAAATGGTTGTATCTCAGAAATTAAAAGTGATGGAAGGAATTTTTTGAGATTAAAACTTTTCAAATCATCTCTAGAATGTGTATCATTAATAATATTTACATATTAGTCATTATTACCAACCCAAGATTTCAATATTGTTAAAAATTTCGAATTTGACATATTTCACATCAAAAAAAGGTTGCATCTCAAAAATTAGAAGTAGTGGAAAGATACTTTTGAAATAAAAACTTTCTGAATCATCTCTAGAATGCAATTTATTAATATTACTTGCGTATTATTCATTGTTACCAACCCAAGATTTATAAATTGTAAAAAAATTCAAATCTAACACAATTCTCATCATAAGATATTGTATCTAAAAAATTAAAAATGATGGAAGGAGTCTTTTGAGATAAAAACTTTCCAAATCATTTATAGAATGCATATCATTAATAATGTTTACTTATTATTCATTATTACCAACCCAAGATTGAAAAATTGTTAAGAATTTCAAATTATGTCATATTTCACATCAAAAAGGGTTGTATCTAAAACTTGGATCAAAATAATTTATTGTAACCTCATCAGTCCAATTCTTATCGATAACTTTCGCAATGTTCATAATTTTGACGACAAAAATGTAGTCAAATGACATCAAAAAGGACCACTATGATTCGGGGTGTTCCACAGGGTTTTATCCTTGAGCCTTTTTTATTTTTGATGTTTTGCAATGATTTTTCGTATTATTTTTAATACATTAACTGTTGATGAGTACACTTAATTCAAATTTGGCAGTGACAAAAAGATTACACTCTCACAAAAAGTGATATGATTAGCTCCTCATTTACAAATTTGTATTTTTTGATAATTTTTTTATCCTAATATGTTCAAATTAAGCCAAAGAACTCGATGAATACTGTCATTTTAAATTTGGCAGTAGCAGAAAAAGTTACACTATTATAAAAAGTGATTTGGTTAGCTCTAAATTTATAAATTTGCATCTTTTGACAATTTTGTTATCTTAATGTATTCAAAATGAGCTGAGGAATACGATGAGTACACTTAATTCAAATTTGACAGTAGCAAAAAGATTACACTCTCACAAAAAGTGATATGATTAACTCCACATTTACAAATTTACATTTTTTGAGCATTTTTTTATCCTAATATTATCAAATTTGGCAATAGCAGAAAAAATTACACTATTATGAAAAGTTATAATAAGGTTATAAAAAGCTTTAAATTTAGAAATTTGCATTTTTTGATAATTTTTTTATCCTAATATGTTCAAATTAAGCCATGGAACACGATGAATTCTCTCATTTTTAATTTAGCAGTAGCATAAAAATTACTCTATAACAAAAAACTCTAAATTTAGAAATTTGCATTTTTTTGACAATTTTATTATCTTAATGTATTCAAAATGAGCTGGGGAATACGATGAGTACACATAATTCAAATTTGGCAGTGGCAAAAAAATTACACTCTCACAAAAAGTAATTTGATAAGCACTAAATTTGCATTTTTTGACAATTTTTTTTTCCTAATATGTTCAAATTAAGCCAAGGAATACGTTGAATACTCTCATTTTAAATTTGGCAGTAACAGAAAAAATTACACTATTATAAAAGTGATATAACTTTATAACTTTTTTTTTTGTGCTGCAATGTCTATTTAATATTTATACAAATAACAAAACGATACAAGATTTTGCTAACTTTATTATAAACGGATACTTATTTTAGAACATTTTTTAAATAACTTCTTATTATTAACAATTTATTTTTTTTAATTATTATTTAGTGGGGTGAAATGCCAACGTCAGTAGCATACATCGGTACAGGTCAAATAATGGGCTGGGGCAACAAGGCAATAGAGATCCGTTCGGTCGAATCGGGTCATTTAGACGGCGTTTTCATGCACAAGAAGGCGCAACGGCTCAAGTTCCTCTGCGAGCGGAACGACAAGGTCTTCTTTTCGAGTGCAAAGAGCGGCTCCTCGTGCCAGATCTACTTTATGACGCTGAACAAGCCCGGAATGGCCAACTGGTAACGAAAATCGTATCAAAAACAAAGCTAAACAAAAAATTCTACCCGACCCAATTAAAAAAAATTAAACAAAAAAAAATCTTTTAAAAAAATTTGAGAGATAAGAAAAGTAATGGGGAAAAAGATTAATAATTCTCTGTTCATAATAAATGTGTTGTTTGTATATTTGTTGTAGGTAGATTCTTTTTATTATTATTATTATTATACTATTTTATTATTACTATTATTATTATATTATTAATTATACATACATACCTACTATCTATATATGAATTCCGTGGATTACGACTTTTTTTTTGTATTTTTCTAGTGTGATTAATAGATTTGAACTACAATATTTTTTTTTATTTTCTTTGTATGTTTACTAATCATTCTTTTTTCACTTTTTCTAAAGCTATATTTTCACTAAATCCGTTTATTTTTAGTGAAATTTTATAGTTTCTTTTTAACTTCTGCATTCTCGCTTTTTCTTTTTTGTCAATGAGCACGTTTTTGACAAAAATTGCGAAAATTTAGTAGAAATGTTTGTTTAAAATTATTCCTATTCAAGTATTTAGTTAAATTTAAACTTAAATTTAGTTTTCATGTGAATGTTTTTTTCTTTATTAATCATTATTAATCAAATTTTATTCTCTCATCCTCGATTTTGTTTATTTCAATTCATTTTTAATTAACTCACTAAATCATTTTTAGCTTTAGTCTCCAACTGTTATAAGTGAAACGTAAGAAGAACCAACCTGATGCATTTCAAAATGAAAGAAGAGTTTTCTTTTTATATTCGATTTTAATTTAATTAATTAATTAATTTGAGTTTATCGTAGAAGTTAAGTGAACGTTTGTATCTTTTATATATTATCTTTTACTCTTCGATTGTGCAAAAAAAGGAAAAAATAAGAACATTCCGGAAGAGTACTTTATGGCAATTTTCGATTTTTTTAATACTAGTCTGCTTTTTTTATTACTACCTATTAATATTAATTAAATAATTAAAAAACTAGTCGTATCCATTATACAAAACGATAAAAAAACTTTCTTTGTTCCTTCATTTTATTATCATATAATTTCCTAACATTTTCTTTTTATATTGTTTATTACCTTTTATATCTATAATCTAATAATAAAAAATAATGTAGTTCAAATCGCTGACTCGTCTTTTTATTTTATTTTATTTCGTTTTTTTTTTTTAATATATTAATATTTTTTTGTTTTTCTTGTAATTTGTATGGACGCGAGCAAAAAAAGCTTAATTTGAAATAGTATAATCAAAATTTTATGTACAAGTTTTTAAAAATGAATAAATCAGCAATAATAATTTTTTATGTAAACCATAAAAACGCGTTATTTAATTTAATTTTATTTTTTTCTAAAAAAACCGTATTAAACAAAAAATCGAAACGGTACGTATTAATAAATTAAATTTCATTAACTTTGTTAAAAAAAGAATGAGAGATTTAAAACGAAAAAGTGCTCATTACGATTCTTAGTTAAAACAAAAAAAAATATAACGAAATTTTCTGTAAATATTAGCGTAGTGCACAATTAATTATGGTAAATAACCTTTTTCCAATTTCTATATCCCAAATGAACGAAAAAAAAGGATTTGTGGCAAAATTAAAATCTGACTTAAAAAGAAATCAGTTTTATACAAAATAAAACATAAAAAATGAATTAAATCTGATAGATATCCCTTGTGTACTGATATTGATCGAGATTTTATTATAATTAACTTTTTGATTGGTGATTTTATTGCTTTTTTAATTTTAATTAAGTAAAAAAGACTGGTTTAAATAAAATAATTATATTTAAATGAAAAGTATAATATATTAAGTCAACTAATAATAGTAATATAATTTTTTCCTTAATTTGTATAAAAAAATAATCTTATTTTGCTTTCTTTTTCGTGTTGTTTCTTTAAATGTGCGCTTTATTTTTATATTAACACAATTTTATTGTCCAATTTGGTTTTTTTTTCGTTTTATTAGATTATATATTATACCGAGTACTGTTTTATCAGATTAATATGAAATAAAGTGAAAAAAGATGGAAGTTTATTTTTTTATTATTCTTTTCAGCGTAAGGCTACCTTTGAAGTCTCATTGCTGATTATTAATGTCCGACTGAAACTCAATTTTGAGACGAAATCGAAACCGAAATTCGGCCATGATCGTTGTTTCGGCCAAAAACTTAATCTTTATCCAAGATAACTACTTTCTTTTCTAATTCAAGACTGTATTACATACTTTCTAAGCGGTTATTTATATAGAACAAACTACATTCTACAATAAACTTCTTATTCTAATTTCGGTTTTGAATTTGTCTTATGTCCTATTTCTCACCATCCTCTATATATATGTCTTATACAATACCCATTCCCCCTTAGCACCAACAAAATATTTGATTACTTGATTTATTTGCGCAAATGAGGATGCAAAATGTTAATTATACTCGCCGACACTAATTTTAAACGATGACAATTGCTGCTATACTCGACAATGCCAATGCGAAACAAGGCGAGAAAGGAAATGTGTTCTGCAAGTAATTTCCAGTGTTTGCAGCAGTTTCCTCTTTTCTGCAAGCAGTTTCCAGTCTTCTAGAAGCAATTTGCAATCTGTGTAAACAGTTTCCAGTAATTATACACAGTTTCTAGGCTTCTATAAGTAATTCTCAGACTCTATAAGTAATTTCTAGTCTTCTACGAGCAATTTCCAATCTATGAGCAGTTTCCTCTTTTCTGAAAGCAGTTTCCAGTCTTCTAGAAGCAATTTGCAATCTGTGTAAACAGTTTCCAGTAATTATACACAGTTTCTAGGCTTCTATAAGTAATTTTCAGACTCTATAAGTAATTTCTAGTCTTCTACGAGCAATTTCCAATCTCTGCAAGTAGTTTCCAGTTTTCTGTAAACAGTTTAAAGCCTCTATAAGCAGTTTCTAGTCTTCTACAGGCAATTTTCAGTCTCTGTACGCAGTTTCCCCTCTTCTCCAAACAGTTTAAAGTCTCTTTAAGCAATTTCCAGTCTTCATAAGCAGTCGCCAGTCTCTATAAGCAGTTTATACTCTTGTTGAAGTAATTTGCAAGCAGTTTGCAGCCTCTATAAGCAGTTTCTAGTCTTCTATAAGCAACTTCCGGTCTCTATAAACAGTTTCTAATCTTTTACAAACAATTCTCAGTCTCTATAAGCAGTTTCCAATATTCTACAAGCAATTTCTAGACACTGTAAGCAGTTTCCACTCTTTTACTAACAGTTTCCAGTCTCTATAAGCAGTTTCTAATCTTTTATAAGCAATTTCCAAGCTCTGTAAGCAGTTTCCAGTCTCTATAAGCCGTTTACACTCTTCTAGAAGCAATTTACAGTTTCTGTAAACAGTTTCCAGTCTCTGTAACTAGTTACCACTCTTCTATAAGCAGTTTCCAGTCTTCTAGAAGCAATTTGTAGTCTGTATTAGCAATTTATAGTCTCTATAAGCAGTTTCTAGTTTTCTATAAGCAATTTCCTGCCTCTGTAAGCAGTTTCCAGTCTTCTACAAGCAATTTCCAATATTTTCTTATTTCTCTGTAAGTAGTTTCCAGTCTCTATAAGCCGTTTATACTCTTCAAGAAGCAATTTACAGTTTCTGTAAGCAGTTTCCAGTCTCTATAAGCAGTTTCTAGTCCACTAAAGGCAACTTTCAGTCTCTGTAAGCAGTTATCACTCTGTTATAAGCAGATTCCAGTCTTGTAGAAGCAATTTGCAGTCTGTATAAGCAATTAAATAGTCTCTATAAGCTGTTTTTAATTTTCTATAAGTAATTTTCTGTCTCCGTAAGCAGTTTCTAGTCTTCTAGAAGCAATTTTCAGTCTCTGTAAACAGTTTCCAGTCTCTATAGGCAGTTTATACTCTTCTAAAAGCAATTTACAGTTTTTATAAGCAGTTTTCACTCTTTTGTAAGCAGTTTCTAGTCTTCTACAGGCAATTACCAGTCTCTGCAAGCAGTTTCCAGTCTTCTAGAAACTATTTCCAGTCTCTGCAAGCAGTTTTCAATCTTCTAGAAGCAATTTCCAGTCTCTGTAAGCAGCTTCCAGTTTCTATAAGCAGTTCACACTCTTCTAGAAGCAATTTGCAGTTTCTGTAAGCAGTTTCTACTCTTCTATAGGCAATTTCCAGTCTCTGTAAGCAGTTTCTACTCTTCTAGAAGTAATTTCCAGTCTTTGTAAACAATTTTCAGTCTCTATAGGCAGTTTATACTCTTCTAGAAGCAATTTACAGTTTTTATAAGCATTTTCCAGTCTCTACAAGCAGTTTACACTCTTCTATAAACAGTTTTCAGTAATTCTAAGCAGATTCTAGACCCTATAAGCAGTTTCTAGTCTTCTACAGGCAATTTTCAGTCTGTAAGCAGTTTCCAGTATTCTACATGCAATTTCAACCATCTGTAAGCAATTTCCACTCTTCTATAAACAGTTTCCGGTCTTTCTAAGCAGATTCCAATCTTCTAGAAGCAATTTCCAGTCTTTGTAAACAGTTTTCAGTCTCTATAGGCAGTTTATACTCTTCTAAAAGCAATTTACAGTTTTTATAAGCATTTTCCAGTCTCTACAAGCAGTTTACACTCTTCTATAAACAGTTTTCAGTAATTCTAAGCAGATTCTAGACCCTATAAGCAGTTTCTAGTCTTCTACAGGCAATTTTCAGTCTGTAAGCAGTTTCCAGTATTCTACATGCAATTTCAACCATCTGTAAGCAATTTCCACTCTTCTATAAACAGTTTCCGGTCTTTCTAAGCAGATTCCAATCTTCTAGAAGCAATTTCCAGTCTTTGTAAACAGTTTTCAGTCTCTATAGGCAGTTTATACTCTTCTAAAAGCAATTTACAGTTTTTGTAAGCAGTTTTCACTCTTCTGCAAGCAGTTTCCACCTTCTATAAGCAGTTTCTAGTTTTCTAGAAGCAATTTTCAGTCTCTGCAAGCAGTTTCTACTCTTTTGCAAGTAGTTCAAAGACTCTATAAGCAGTTTCCAGTCTTCTAGAAGCAATTTTCAGTCTCTGTAAGTAGTTTTCAGTCTTTATAAGCAGTTTACACTCTTCTAGAAGCAATTTACAGTGTTTGTAAGCAATTTCCACTCTTTTGCAAGCAGTTTTCAGCTTCTATAAGCAGTTTCTAGTCTTCCATAGGCAATTTCCAGTTTCTGTAAGCAGTTTCCACTCTTCTGCAAGCAGTTTAAAGTCTTTATAAGCAGTTTCTAGTTTTCTAGAAGCAATTTTCAGTCTTTGTAAGGAGTTTCCAGTCTCTATAAGCAACTTATACTCTTCTAGATACAAGATATAGTTTCTATAAGCAGTCTCCACTCTTCTGCAAGCACCTTCCAGCCTCTATAAGCAGTTTCTAGCTTTCTACAAGTAATGTCCAATCTTTCTAAGCAGTTTCCAGTCTCTATAAGCAGTTTGAATAAAATAAACAAGACAGTTAACGAAAATACATCATAAACTGTCTTGTTTGTTTCATTCAAATTACATTCATGATGAACCTTGAAGCAAAATTAGCTAAGTTCTATAAGCAGTACTAACTTGTGTGGTTTCCAGCCTTTGTATACAGCTTCTAGTCTTTTGTAAGCAATTTTTAATCTTCCAGATGCAATTTCTAGTCTTCTGGAAGCAGTTTTTAATGATTGTAAGCAATTTTTAGTATTCTACAAACGATTTTTAGTCTTTTGCATTAATTTTTATTACAATTATTTAGTTTTTGCCATTAATTTTGTATCATAACTATTTGTAGTCCATAAAAGGATTAGGATCCAATGAAGGATGTTTTCATGCCTCTTTGGCCACTTATTTTCATAATATTCATCGTTGCTCCTAATTCCTTCAGGTTGTACCATTTTCTATACTTCATTTTTGGACACCTGTAAATAAGATACTCCGTCTTCTCCTACGGCAGTATCCTTACGACTTCTTAATGCATTTTCTAGTTCCATAATTGTTATGAGGTCTGTACATCCAGATATATCCGTTATTACAACGTTTGAATCATCTTGCTGCACTTCTGCCTTAGATGGAACATGTGGAGGGGCCATTGCATTCATGAAGTTCTCCATCCATTCAAAATTATCTCCAACCTGCTTGTCTCGTTGAAAAACTTCTCTTTTGTACGTTCTGACTTTTTCCCATATTTGATTTAATGGTGTAAGCCGATTTAAAGTTGCACAAAAGTTCTTAAAATTGTCTCGCTTTTTCCTCAATAGGGGTTTTCTTCAATATTGCTATATTCCTTTTTACTATTAAATAGTTTAATGGGGTTTTATCTCTCAAGAAGTTCCTTATTAAGTATTCCATCCAAAAATTCTAAAAAATACAACATTTTTTTATAGGATAGTAGTGGGGAGATTATTGACCATTGAATAAGATACTCCGTCTTCTCCTACCGCAGTATCCTTACGACTTCTTAATGCATTTTCTAGTTCCATAGTTGTTATGAGGTCTGTACATCCAGATATATCCGTTATTACAACGTTTGAATCATCTTGCTGCACTTCTGCCTTAGATGGAACATGTGGAGGGGCCATTGCATTCATGAAGTTCTCCATCCATTCAAAATTATCTCCAACCTGCTTGTCTCGTTGAAAAACTTCTCTTTTGTACGTTCTGACTTTTTCCCATATTTGATTTAATGGTGTAAGCCGATTTAAAGTTGCACAAAAGTTCTTAAAATTGTCTCGCTTTTTCCTCAATAGGGGTTTTCTTCAATATTGCTATATTCCTTTTTACTATTAAATAGTTTAATGGGGTTTTATCTCTCAAGAAGTTCCTTATTAAGTATTCCATCCAAAAATTCTAAAAAATACAACATTTTTTTATAGGATAGTAGTGGGGAGATTATTGACCATTGAATAAGATACTCCGTCTTCTCCTACCGCAGTATCCTTACGACTTCTTAATGCATTTTCTAGTTCCATAGTTGTTATGAGGTCTGTACATCCAGATATATCCGTTATTACAACGTTTGAATCATCTTGCTGCACTTCTGCCTTAGATGGAACATGTGGAGGGGCCATTGCTTTCATGAAGTTCTCCATCCATTCAAAATTATCTCCAACCTGCTTGTCTCGTTGAAAAACTTCTCTTTTGTACGTTCTGACTTTTTCCCATATTTGATTTAATGGTGTAAGCCGATTTAAAGTTGCACAAAAGTTCTTAAAATTGTCTCGCTTTTTCCTCAATAGGGTTTTCTTGGATATTGCTATATTCCTTTTTACTATTAAGTAGATTAATGGGGTTTTATCTCTCAACAAGTTCCTTATTAAGTATTCCATCCAAAAATTCTAAAAAATACATTTTTTTATAGGTTAGTAGTGGGGAGATTATTGACCATTGAATAAGATACTCCGTCTTCTCCTACCGCAGTATCCTTACGACTTCTTAATGCATTTTCTAGTTCCATAGTTGTTATGAGGTCTGTACATCCAGATATATCCGTTATTACAACGTTTGAATCATCTTGCTGCACTTCTGCCTTAGATGGAACATGTGGAGGGGCCATTGCTTTCATGAAGTTCTCCATCCATTCAAAATTATCTGCAACCTGCTTGTCTCGTTGAAAAACTTCTCTTTTGTACGTTCTCACTTTTTCCCATATTTGATATAATGGTGTAAGCTGATTTAAAGTTGCACAAAAGTTCTTAAAATTGTCTCACTTTTTCCTCAATAGGGTTTTCTTGGATATTGCTATATTCCTTTTTATTATTAAATAGTTTAATGGGGTTTTATCTCATAAGAAATTCCTTATTAAGTATTCCATCCAAAAATTCTAAAAAATACAACATTTTTTTATAGGATAGTAGTGGGGAGATTATTGACCATTGAATAAGATACTCCGTCTTCTCCTATGGCAGTATCCTTACGACTTCTAAATGCATTTTCTAGTTCCATAATTGTTATGAGGTCTGTACATCCAGATATATCCATTATTACAACGTTTGAATCATCTTGGTGTACTTCTGCCTAAAGTAAGGCATCAACTTAAATTATAATATTGAGAGAGGCTGTCCGCAAGGCTCTAGGTCAGGTCCTGGTTATTGGAATATTATGTTTGACACTATTTTTGACATTGATTTACCTACAGGTTGTGAAATTGTTGCCTTTGCGGATGATACTACTCTTTTAGTTAGAAGCAATCTTTACAAAAACATTTCTATTATAGCTAATGAGGCGTTAGAAAAAATTAATGTATGGAGTAGGAATTGTAAATTAAAGTTTAATGCTTCTAAATCAGAAGCAATATTTTTTGGCAAATCAAATCAGAGGTTACCAATTTTGAATTTAGATGGGAATAGGATTATTTGTAAAAATGTTGTTAGATATTTAGGTGTCTATTTAGACGATAAATTAAATTTTAATTTTCATTTAGATTACGTAACTAGGAAAGCTAGGGAAATTTCTAATAAAATAGGAGCTGCTGCTAAAGTTAGTTGGGGTTTGAATGGTAATGCTTCTAGTACCATTTACAAGGGTGTCATCGAACCCTGTATGTTTTATGCAGCTTCGGTTTGGGAAAATAAAATTAAAAGTATTAAAGCTAGGAATAAATTTATTAGTGTACAGAGAGTGTTAGGATTAAAGGCTGCTAAAGCCTCTAGTACAGTTTCAAACGATGCATTTAGCGTTATTGCAGGAATTTTACCAGCTGATTTAAGATTTAGTGAATTGGCTTTACTACAAAGTTTTGATAGTTTAGAAACTGATAAATTAAAGTTAGTTACTGGTTTAAATTTAAATAAAGATCTTATTGAAAAAGAAAGTGAGTTTTTGTCGATTGTTCATCTGGCTAAACGGGCGGTTATGAGTTATAGAATTGTCGGGAGTGTTAATAAAGTTAGTGGTGTTCAGATATATACGGACGGTGTTAAAAGTGATAGTGATGTTGGTGCTGCATTTGTTGTTTATTGTGAAGGTGTTGAGACTTATAGTGAAAAAATTAAGCTCGGTAGTTTATGTAATAATTTTCACGCTGAATTAATCGCGGTTAATAGTGCTATAAAATATGTTATTAAAAGTAATATTGAAGTGTGTGATTTATTTAGTGATAGTGCTTCTGTTTTAGAGGGATTGAAGAATATGAACAGACCCACTCAACTGCAGAAACAGACGAGGGATTTGATTAGAGACCTTAAGAATAGGATCAACTTCTTTTGGATTAAAGGTCACTCTGGTATTAAAGGAAATGAGAGAGCGGATCAACTGGCTGAAGAGGCATCTTTGTTAGAGAATTCTCATGTTGGTTTCAATTTTATTTCTAGACGAAGTGTTAAGAATAAAATTAGAAAATATTTTATGGGAGTTTGGCAGGAAAGATGGGATAAGTCGACGAATGGTAGATTGACTTACCAGTTTATGCCGAGAGTTGGTATTGCCTACAAGTTCCTGTATCCAGAAACAATAGAATTGATAACTGGTCATGGTAATTTTGAAGAATACCTCAATAGAATTGGTAAACGTGAATCCCTATTTTGCTCTTGCGGAGAAGTTGGAAACGTTGTTCATGTGTTGTTTAAGTGTGTGAATAAATTTGAAAATAGAAGTAGATTAGAGAATAAAATGATTTGTAAAGGTCTTTGTTGGCCTAGAAATATAAATGATATTAATAAAATAAATAAAACTACCGAATGGTGGTCTTTATTTAATGATTTCTCAAAGAAGTTCATTGATAAGAAGTAATTTTTTAAGTATAAATAATTAAATAATTTAAAAATAATTTTAAATTTTAAATAATTTTATTAAATTTAAGTAATTTTTAATTTGATTTCCGGGACTGTGTTATGATTTGGCTTTCTTTTGATAATTGTATTCTGTAGATACGCTTTTGCTAGCTTGCATGCAAATTGACGCTTATGGGAGGGTTAGGGGAGGTAGGAAAGACGTTGGTAAAGTCAATTTTATAATAATTTATTTTAATAATTTCATTTCATTATTAGTATTAATTTGATTTGTATTATCAATTTGGGTGTAGTACCTTTTGGTGGAGCACCTTAAGATAATTTTTATTTATCTTTAAATAATATATACCTACCTGTACTTCTGCCTTAGATGGAACATGTGGAGGGGCCATTGCATTCATGAAGTTCTCCATCCATTCAAAATTATCTGCAACCTGCTTGTCTCGTTGAAAAACTTCTCTTTTGTACGTTCTGACTTTTTCCCATATTTGATTTAATGGTGTAAGCCGATTTAAAGTTGCACAAAAGTTCTTAAAATTGTCTCGCTTTTTCCTCAATAGGGTTTTCTTCGATATTGCTATATTCCTTTTTACTATTAAATAGTTTAATGGGGTTTTATCTCTCAAGAAGTTCCTTATTAAGTATTTTCGTATTATATAACATATATATAACATTCATCATTGCCCCTAATTCCTTCAGGTTGTGCCATTTTCTATACATCATTTTTGGACACCTGTATATAATTATAATCAATTTGAATTAAAATCCTTAAGAATTACTTCATTATATTCTCCAAAATATCCAAAAATTCTAAAAAATACAACATTTTTTTATAGGTTAGAAATAAACAATTTATATTTTGAACACCTCTAACCTCAATCAATTTAGAACGTACCCATAAACTTGACAGTTTTGACATAAATTCGGTTTCTATGTACACACGAACATTTCAGCAATTTACAATAACACAAAATTATCATTCGTATCGAACGAGGCGTAACGCAATAATAAAACGTAATAAACCAACAAAAAAGAATAATAAATAGGAAGCAAATTTAAAATTGGCGCCATAATTTTTTGGGGAATTCCTTGAAGAGGAAGAAGAAAGTGTGCGCGTTAATATCGGCCAACTTCAAGCCGGTGAACTTAAACAGCAACATGGCGAACATGGCGCAGTGGTAGTGGTCCACAAACGCGTGCAAAATGTGCTATAATTCCAAAAACTGAAGCAATTGTTTAGTTTTTTCAGTTGCGCGTAGTGTGTACAGAAGTTATGTCATCGTTGCAATACGTCGTTCACCCCTTACCGGGGTCCGAAGACCAATTTAACGATAGGTAAGCGGGCCCGCATTTACTATTAAGTGTAATCGTACTACTGTCAAATCCTTCTTTTTCTTCCACCATTTCGCTTTATGCCCCGTCGCCGCCACTCTTCAATTCTCGAAATGGAGAAAATGGAGAACGCGGGGCTCGTATTAAATTAATAAACCGAAGGTGCGGCTTACCACGGCTCGATGGCCGTGTCAACCATTTTATGAGACCTTCTCCGCATCTCATTTTGTCTTTTGGAATTTTCGCCTTTACGCAAAACGACTCTCCGACGAAATTCCAATGCTATACACAAATATATTGACAAACTGTCATTTTTTTTAATTACGACGTAATTCGTTTTTTCTTATTATTATTATTATTATCATTTAGGCACTATACCTCAACAATATATTCCTCAAAAAAAGATTATACATTAATATATCTTTAATTATAACAACACATTGTTATGACTCATTTTTCCTAAACAATAATCATCAACTTCTAAAACATTCTGGATCAAATTATTCCAAATACACCCAACTCTTTTTTTTACACGGTAGATATGTTCCTTAGAAAACCTTGCAAAAGAAAATCGTGTAAAAAAAGTTATAATAAAATATACAGGTGTTCATTTCAAAACATCTCACTTCAATTTATGTAAATCCGAAAGGTAAATAATAAAACCAAGGGGGCCAACTTTTTATGGAAAAATTGATAAACTTACTTCCACCCCCCGTCGCCAGAAACCAATCCCTTAAAAATCTTAAATGGAAAGGGGTGTCAAATGAAACCGCATTTTAAATGTCTTAAAGTACTACATACACTCAGCAGCAGAAGTCTGCGTACAAAAAACTTGTAATACTTTAATTGAAAAAATAAGAGTCATAATCTAATGTGATAAACTTGATTTTTTTTTATTTTGTATATTAACTACATATACAGTAGAACCCCTCATATCCATCACCCATGGGACTGGAGCATGGTCGGTTTCCAAAAAAGGTCGGATAATCCGAGGAACAACAAAAATGAACAAGATAAACATAAACGAGTACATATATTTAATTATGTTTACAAATCCATGTATGTACATGTAAATTTATTTAAAAAAATCAGTTATATTTTTTTGTTTTAATCTACCAAATCTTGCTTTAGCTGAGATATCTTTCCACTTTTTAATGCACAGCACATCCATCGGTGTTGCTTCTGGATGTTGCTCGACGTATTTCATTGCAATCTCGAAAGCCTCTGTAGCTGTCGTATGACTGATATTTTCAGGTTCTTCTTTTTCATCATCCGTTTCATCTTCCTCTGTTTCAACTTTAAAAACTGCGGATACGATTTGTTCGTCGTTCAGATCCTCGTTAGTGACTTCAACTATGTCCCCTCCCAATAGCCACTCTTCTATATCCGCTGGTTGGATTTGGGCATCGATGGTCTGTAAATCTTGTAGAATTTCTGCTTCATCTGTATTTAAAGTTTCAGACTCATTAGAGATTGCGCTCTCACCTTCAATAATACTTGGCCATAGTTTTCTCCAAGATTTTTGTAGAGTGGTGTGATTGAGTTCGTCCCAGACTTTATTTTTTTTTATTTATTTTTTTATTTTTTTTATTTTATACTTTATTGCCCAACAGTTTACCAAATTAAGGGCAAAATACACAAATCTTGCATATTTATATGCATTACAAAACATAAACTTAATGCACTAGCACAAAACAAAGTAAAATAATAACTAAATCAAAATCAAAACTCTCGAATGAATGAATACATGAAATCAATTTGAAATTGGTATTAATAACTAATAAATGTGACTTGTGCGGCAATGTATATGGCATCTTTTATATTAAAAGTCTTCATTGCCTCAAATAGGTTACTGCCTCCTTCCGTTTGCTCTAATAAGAAGCTGACATATTTTCGCCTGTATCTTTTCTTCAACCACTCAATAACCCCTGGATCCATAGGTTGGATTAAAGGTGTCACACGAGGAGGTAGAAACATAGCTTTGATGTTTCCCATTGTTAGTTCGTTTTCCAAAGGATGACTGGGAGCATTGTCAAGAATCAAGACTGCATTGAGTGGTAGATTTTTCATTTTCAAGTATTTTTTTACATCTGGTACAAACTCTTCAAAAAACCACTGTTTAAACAAAGAACTGTCCATCCAAGCAGATTTTTGATTTTTATAATAAACAGGCAATGATGCCATGTTCACATGTTTGAACGCTCTGGGCTTTTTAGATTTTCCAATGACAAACAATGGCATTTTATGGTTTCCACTTGCATTACTACAAGTTGCAAAAGTTAGTCTATCCTTGGATAATTTTGTCCCTGTTACTTTTTCATTTTTTGCAGCAAGAGTTTTTTGTGGGAGCATCTTGTAGTTTAACCCTGACTCGTCAATATTATACACTTGATCCGGATGCATATTGTTTTTTTTTAATAAAAACTTCAAATTTCTTCACGGACTCTTTGGTTGCGTCATCATCAGCTGATAGCTTTTCTCCAGAAATAACAACGTGACGTATACCATGGCGACGTTTCCATCGGTGAAGCCAACCTTCACTTGCACTGAAATTTTCCCCTTCCTCTCCTACTATTGTTTTATGTAAAATCGCTGCCTTCTCTTTAATTATAGGACCTGACAAAGGAGTTCCTTTGCGTCTTTCTTGGCAAAACCATATCCAGAGAGCATCATCTAAAACATCAAATTTAGGCTTTTTAAGCATCTTTCCATTTTTTAAACCCTCCTCCCCTTCCACTGTCATAGAGTACGATTCGATATTCTTTCTGTTTTTCCTCCAGTCTTTAATAGTTGTGACTCTCCATTGTCTAGCCTCTGAATAACTTCCAATTTCTTCTGTAGTGTACATACAATACGTTTTCGTTTTTGTTGGGTAGCCATAATCACTTTTACTATAACAATTGTAAATATGCATACAATTGATATTCACAATGATGAACACAGTTGCGCAACCCTTGGCAAACATCAAGATTGAGCGAATCAAGTAATTCCCCGACGGAAAGTCGGGTCTCTTGGGATTCACAAAAATGTACATTAGAGCATTTGAACAAAATTGGGAGTAGGGAGGGGTGACGGATATCCCGAGGTCGGATATGAGGGGTTCTACTGTAATACAGAAAATTATCATATTATATTACAGAAAAAAATCAAAACTAAAAATTCTACCAATAACGGGTATGCAAAAATCTGCGTACAAGTCAGGACAGTATTTATATAAAATTCATAAATGAGATCATTGTTTCTATATTAATATGAGGTCGGATAACCTTTACTTTCGGTTTAATGACCTCCCTTAAACGTTTAGGCATGGAGTGCACTAATTTCTTCGTTTCGTCCGAACTGATTTTGGCCCATTCCTCAATCATAACATTTTTTAACGTTTCCTTCGACGTTATGTTGTGTTGCCGAATCCTGCGTTCCAGTAAATCCCAGAGGTGTTCGATGGGATTCAAGCCCGGCGATTGTGGAGGTGTTTTAAGTTGCTTTGGGGTATTGTATAGTAGCCAAAGCTTAGTATTGTGGGCGCAATGTTTGGGGTCATTATCTTGTTGAAAAAAGTATTCGGGCCCCAAGCCCAAGTTTTCGATGCTAGGCTTCAAATTTTCTTTTAAAATGTCACAATTTATGGTATACAATTTATGGTCCATTGTCGATGTTATGAAAACCAACCTTCCCACCCCTTTGGTGCACATACACCCCCAAACCATAACTCCACCACCTCCGTGTTTTACAGTCGCTTTCAAATTTTCGGGATTAAGGGCAGTATTAGGTTTTTTCCATACAAGTTGTTTACCCTTAATGCCAAAAATGCAAAATTTGCTCTCATCTGTAAAGAGAACTTTCTCCCAGAATTCAATGGACTTGTCTAAGAGTTTTTTGCAAAGGCGATCCGCTTCTGACGATTGACCTCTGACACAAATGGCTTTTTTCGTGCAACGCGACTGTGATAGTTAGCTTTTTCTAACGTCCTTCTCACCGTATCCTTGCTGATAGTTTTATGAAATTCTTCTTGTACATTTTCTACTATTTTTTTTGCCGTCAGCTCAGGTTCTTTTCTAACTTGCTGTACAATTTTTCGCTTCTCTCGGTTTGTTAAAAGGGATCGCTTCTCTCGGTCAGATCGCGGACGTGAGAGGTAATCTTCAGTGTCTTTATAATTATTAATTACTCTTTGAATGGAAGAGTGTGACCTACCGACAGTTTCTCCTATTTTTCGAAAAGATCTCGGTCACGATGGGTCATGCGTGAATCACCGTGAGCGGGCATCAATTGTTGTACCACTGATGATCGTGAGCATCTTTAATTTCGACAGGACTCGGCGTAGAACAATTTTTGAATATTTCTTTAACAATAATATTGAAATTGTTGAGGTCCGCATTAACGAAAAATATAATATTTGCAACAGTTTATTCAAAATTTTTATTTCTCGAATGTATACAATCAGTGATGCACGACAGGTAAATTCCTTGTAGGTAGATATTTATAAATTGAGTACTTCCCCTGTCTAGGGTAAATACAAATAGTGGGTACTTAATCAATTTCAAAAATGTGTAGTAATTTCGTACTTATGTATAGTAATACATTAATATATTTTCTAATTCGAATGAATTAATTCATTTACGAAGAAATAAAAATATTAATTTATGTAGTTAGTAAAGAAAAGTATAGAAATACCAAAAGTTTTATTACTAATACTTCTGCTGCTAAGGCCCGTTCCTACCAAATCGTTGACATCTATTAGATAAGCTGACTATAAGATAACGCTAAACTAATAGTTTACGGACTCGGCCGTACTACCACTCCAAGTTATCTCATAGGTAGGATATCCTTAAGATATCTAAAGAATCTAGTGATTTTATTTGGGGTGTTTATTTAAGTTGGTGATCATACGGTCAAAAGGCCTAATATTCTAACCTCGAACATCATCGTAAATCGAGCGTTTATTATTTTTGTCATTCTTCTTATTTTGTGTACCGTTCGAACATAGAAAACGGAAAACGATAAGTAAAAAGAACTGCCAATTATTCCAAACAGGAAATGGAAATATTGATCGATTTAATAATAAAAAATAAAAAAAAAATATGTTATAGAAAATAAAAAAGTGACGCGTCATGGATGGCGGTTTAATAGTTTCCTCTATTTCGTGGAGAAGAAAATGAAGTCTCATTGGAAATACGAAATATTTTCATGAATTCCCCATCTCAATGTTTATTTAGATGATTTAATCGTCTTCGTATTATTGTCTCACTTCGTATAGGAAATAATTAGGGGTGTGCGATACAGCATGAAGCGTATCGATATTCTATACATACATTGTATCGATACTCATATCGATATTTAGATCGACAGTTAATAAGAAGAAACTATGAAGAACATAAAAATTTGTATAATTGTTTTTGTATCGATATACTTTGTATCAATGTACTAATGTGATGATATATCGATATTACAGTGATGTGCATATTGGCCATTCGACATGCACTGCTGTCTCGATACATATTATTTGGATATTTCAGGCGCCTTTGACCATGCATGGTGGCATTTAATTTTGAGCCAGTTAATTAGAAAACGTTGCCCGAAAAATTTATTTAATTTAGCTAAATCCTACTTTTCAGATAGAGTTGCTATCATTGATGAATCAGGCATCAATATGAACTATATATAATATTGAGAGAGGTTGTCCGCAAGGTTCTAGGTCAGGGTTATTGGAATATTATGTTTGACACAATTTTTGATATTAATTTACCTATAGGTTGTGAAATTGTAGCTTTTGCGGATGACACAACTCTTTTAGTTAGGAGTAACCTTTATAAAATCATTTAATCTTTGGAGTAAGAATTGTAAATTAAAACTGAATGCTTCAAAATCAGAAGCAATTTTCTTTGGAAAATTAAATCAAAGGCTACCAATTTTGTCTTTAGATGGTAATAGGATTATTTGTAAAAATGTTGTTAGGTATTTAGGCGTCTATTTAGACGATAAACTTAATTTTAATTTTCATTTAGATTATGTCACTAGAAAAGCTAGGGAAATATCTAACAAAATAGGAGCTGCTGCTAAGGTTAGCTGGGGCTTGAATGGTAATGCATCAAGCACCATATAAAAGGGTGTCATCGAACCTTGTATGTTTTATGCAGCTTCAGTATGGGAAAGTAAAATTCAAAGTATAAAAGCTAGGAACAAATTTATTAGTGTACAGACGGCTTTAGGATTGAAGGCTGCTAAGCCTATAGTACAGTTTCAAGTGATACGCTTAGTGTTACAGCAGGTATTTTACCAGCTGATTTAAGATTTAGAGAATTAGCAATATTACAAAATTTAAATAGTTTAGATAATAATGACTTATAATTAATTACTGGTTTAGATTTAAATAAAAAACCTTATTGAAAAAGAAAGTGAGTTTTTGTCAGTTGTTCATCCAGTTAAACGAGCTGTTATGGACTTTAAAGATTGCGGGAGTGTTAATAAAGTTAGTGGTGTTCAAATATATACGAATGGTGCAAAAAGTGATGTTGATGTTGGTACTGCATTTGTTGTTTATAGTGAAGGTGTTGAGACATATAATGAAAAAATAAAACTCGGTAGTTTGTGTAATAATTTTCATGCGGAATTAATTGCAGTTAATAGTGCTTTAAAATATGTAATTAAAAACGATATTGTTAAGTGTGATATATTTAGTGATAGTGCTTCTGTTTTAGAAGGCTTGAAAAATATGAACAGACCAAGTCATTTGCAAAAGGAGACATGGGATATGATCAGAGATCTAAAGAACAGGATCAATTTCTATTGGATTAAAGGACACTCTGGTATTAAGGGAAATGAAAGCGAACCAATTGGCAAAGGAAGCATCTTTGCTGGAGAATTCCCATATTGGATTTAATTTTATTTCTAGACGAAGTCTTAAGAATAAGATTAGAAAATATTTTATGGGAGTTTGGCAGGAAAGATGGAATAAGTCAACGAATGGTAGATTGACATACCAGTTTATGCCGAAAGTTGGCATTGCTTATAATTTTCTGTATCCAGAAACAGTAGAATTGATTACTGGTCATGGTAACTTTGAAGAATATCTTAATAGAATCGGTAAACGTGACTCCTTACAATGCGGTTGTGACGAAGTTGGAAATTCTGTTCATGTATTGTTCAAGTGTGTGAATAAATTCGAAAACAGAAGTAGATTAGAGATTAAATTGTTAAATAAAGGCCTATGTTGGCCTAGAAATACAGATGAAATAAATAAAATAAATAAAACAATTGAGTGGTGGACTATATTTAATGATTTCTCAAAGAAATTCATTGATAAAAAATAATTATAAAGTTTGATTTCCGGGACTGTGTTACGACTTTGCTTTCTTTTGATATTTGTATTCTTTTATAAACGCTTTTGTCAGCTTGCATGCGAAATGACGCTTATGGGAGGGTTAGGGGAGGTTGGAAAGGTGTTGGTAAAAAAGTTTATTTTATTAAACTTATTATTTAATTTAATTGTATTAATTGTTTGATTTGTAATATCATTTTTGGTATAGTACCATTTGGTGGAGCACCATAAGATAATTCATATTTATCTTTAAATAATATATACATGTCTTGATACATATCGATACATCGATACTTTAACCCAGCCCTAGCAATAGTTCATTTATGTCCTCGAAAATATTTTCTTCATCGTCAACATCCATAAAATTATCCATTTTTGTAATATTTCACTGAAAAACCACGGGTATCGTGACACCACCAGGCGATTTGTGAGGTTAGGTTTCTTCTTTTATCTATGAGATACCGACTTAACCCGAACCGAATTCACTGGTTATGGTTAACACAAAAGTTATCTTTCAGGTAACGTTAACTGTGAGATAAATGCAGTGGTAGTAATCGATTTTTGCGTTATCTTTTAGATAACGCTAACTACAACTTTAACTATGAGTGGTAGTAACTGGCCTAAGTGTACACTTAGCAGCAGAAGTATTAGTTAGTATTTTATTTATTTAGTTAGATTTATTTAGTTAGTATTAGTTTAGAAATATTAGTTACAAAAAAATTAAAATTAAAAATTCTCCAAATAATGCGTATGCAAAAATCTGCATACAAATAAAGACGCCTTCTCCAAAATATACTTATATACTTAAATACGTAGTTGGCGATGCACACTTTCCGATTTAAATAAAAGATAATCGGTGTCAATTATATTAGCAGAGGCTTAGAATCTAAAAGTTAGAATGGACACGAAAGGAAAAGAAATTGAATTGGGAGAGAGAAAAATTATTGTAAAGTTATGGAAAGAGGGAAAATCTTTTTGAAAAATAGGAGAAACTGTCGGCAGGTCACACTCTTCCATTCAAAGAGTAATTAATAATTATAAAGACACTGAAGATTACCTCTCACATCCGCGATATGACCGAGAGAAGCGACCCCTTTTAACAAACCGAGAGAAGCGAAATATTGTACAGCAGGTTAGAAAAGAACCTAGGCTGACGGCAAAAAAAAATAGTAGAAAATGTACAAGAAGAATTTCATAAAACTATCAGCAAAGATACGGTGAGAAGGACGTTAAAAAAAGCTAACTATCACAGTCGCGTTGCACGAAAAAAGCCATTTCTGTCAGAGGTCAATCGTCAGAAGCGGATCGCCTTTGCAAAAAAACTCTTAGACAAGCCCATTGAATTCTGGGAGAAAGTTCTCTTTACAGATGAGAGCAAATTTTGCATTTTCGGCAGTAAGGGTAAACAACTTGTATGGAGAAAACCTAATACTGCTCTTAATCCCGAAAATTTGAAAGCGACTGTAAAACACAGAGGTGGTGGAGTTATGGTTTGGGGGTGTATGTGCACCAAAGGGGTGGGAAGGTTGGTTTTCATAACATCGACAATGGACCATAAAATGTATATAGACATTTTAAAAGAAAATTTGAAGCCTAGCATCGAAAACTTGGGCTTGGGGCCCGAATACTTTTTTCAACAAGATAATGACCTCAAACATTGCGCCCATAACACTAAGCTTTGGCTACTATACAATACCCCAAAGTAACTTAAAACACCTCCACAATCGCCGGACTTGAATCCCATCGAACACCTCTGGGATTTACTGGAATGCAGGATTCGGCAACACAACATAACGTCGAAGGGAACGTTAAAAAATGTTATGATTGAGGAATGGGCCAAAATCAGTTCGGACGAAACGAAGAAATTAGTGCACTCCATGCCTAAACGTTTAAGGGAAGTCATTAAACCGAAAGTAAAGGTTATCCGACCTCATATTAATATAGAAACAATGATCTTATTTATGAATTTTTTATACATACTGTCCTGACTTGTACGCAGATTTTTGCATACCCGTTATTTGTAGAATTTTTAGTTTTGATTTTTTTCTGTAACTACTGTTTCTGTTTTGTTGAAGCATATTTTGTTAATAGAATTATATGTAGTTAATATACAAAATAAAAAAAATCAAGTTTATCACATTAGATTATGACTCTTATTTTTTCAATTAAAGTATTACAAGTTTTTTGTACGCAGACTTCTGCTGCTGAGTGTAAGTACGAAAGCTTTCACGACCGGTGTTAACTGAACTAAAATTAGAATTAACACTAGCACTAACAGTAGAACTATCATTAGGACTAACGCTAGATCTAAAACAGTGTTTCCCAAAATCTTTTGGCCCACGGACCCCTTTTCTTAGTCAAACCTTGCCGACAGACCCCCAGGGTGAAAAACTACATTAAATACATAATAGAAAAATGAAGACTTTAACTTTGTTGTCTTAATGGTAAATGGTGACGTAAAAATAAAATATAAAGTAAACATTTTGTTGAAGAAGTATTTATTGATGATAACTTTTGTACTAAAATACAATAAAATATTAATGAAATATTAAATATAAAATATTAATCATATTGTTGCATATGCAAGTCCTTCAACTCGTCAATGTTGAGTTCCTCACTATGTTCTGCAATGAGTTCATTAATATCTGACTCATTTACTTCAAGTTCAATAGATCTTCCCAGACATGATTTCTTCATAATGCTGTGTTTCGTTTGAAGTTGGTTCCATTTCTTGATTTTGAACCATATCAGGCCACAACTTCCTCCAAGCAGAGATTAGTGTTCTTATTGTTACCCCCTTAAAAGCTTCGTCAATTAATTTCAAACATGCAACAATATCAAAATGGTGCTTCCAAAACTCTTTTAGGGTAAGATGCGTAGTTTCAGTTATGTCAAAACAAAGCTTGAAAAGGCCCTTTGTATACAATTCTTTAAAGTTCGAAATAACCTGTTGGTCCATTGGCTGCAAGAGCGAAGTAGTGTTTGGGGGAAGAAAAGTTACTTTTATGAAATTAAATTCTTCCTTAGTATTATCCTGAATTCTTTTTGTATGAGCAGGCGCATTATCCATAAGCAACATTGCTTTTAACGGAAGGTTATTATCAAGCAGATGTTGTCTTATTTCAGGACCAGCAGTGAAGTTTATCCATTCTATAAAAACCACTTCATCGACCCATGCTCTCCTGTTTGACCTCCACATTACGGGTAGTCTATTTTTTTGCAATTTGCATCTCTTAAACGCTCTCGGGTTTTCCGAAGAGTAAACTAAGAGCGGCTTTATCTTCTTGTCGCCGCTCGCATTTGCACAAAGGAGCAGTGTCAAACGGCCTTTCATTGGTTTATGACCTGGTAACTTGGTGTCCTCCTGTGTGACAAACGTCCTATTTCGCATTTTTCATCGCATTTAAAGACTTGCTCAGGAATGTACTACTCCGTCATAATAAGTGTTTTGAATTCACTTATGAATTTCTCTGCTGATATTACATCGGCACTGGCAGCTTCTCCGTGACGGAAGATGCTATGTATTCGTGTTCTTCTCTTAAATTTTTCAAACCATCCTCGACTTGCTTTAAATTCAGCAGAATCACTTGAAGAACTTGGCAAATCTTTTAATAAATTGGCATGCAACATCTTGGCCTTTTCGCAGATAATGCCTTCGGTAATGCTATCGCCTGCTATTTGATTTTCGTTTATCGTTATTAATAATAACATTTTTTCAACTTCTTCCATCACACGTGGTCTTTGCTTCGTTGATACGTTCGCTGTGAGACCCTTTGCTGAATCTATGCTGTTAATTTTCTCTTTGTCTCTTTATATATTATAAGAAGCACGCAGTCCATCGTCATCTCTCTGAGATGTTGTCCTTAGAGGTCTTACAATTTCGGTGTTTTCAAATATTTTTCTTTGAGTGTTTGAAAAAACGTTAAATCCTTATTTTTTTTATCACCATGGATTTTTGTTAAATGTTCCTTAAGCTTAGAAGGTTTCATTGAATCGTTTAACATCGTTTTATTACATAGAAGACAGAAAGGTAAAGTACTATTTCCTAGTGACGGAATAAAGCCAAATTTAATTTATTCAACACTGTATTGTTTACATTTTTTCGGTTCACTCATACTGTTATCTGAAAATATGGCACAAAACGATACAGGAAAGTACTTATATATATCTATAATTATAATAAATAATTCAAAAGTAATTAACAACGGAATAAACTAAAACACAGAAATCGAAACATTAACTGAAGAAACTTAAAATTCCTTCAAAAATTTTAATAAAAAAGAAATCTTTAGTGAGTGTTACTGTAATACACAATTTTTTTAATCTAAAACTAGAAACTTTCGGGTTTAGCCATGCGTTTTTTGAAAAAACGTTTGACGTCTTTTTTTGTATTTCCCGTTTTTATTAATATTAATAACTAATAAGTTTCTTAAAAACAAGAATAAGTAATCTTTTGTTATTAAATTATAAAACTAAATTAGAATGTCCGTTTTTACAACGAACATCCTTTTTATAATCTCTATTATTTCGGAGCAATCCAAAATCTTTAATTTATTCTGGCAATGAAATACTATTGAAATAATTAAATACTAAGTAGTAAATTAGTACTTACTAGTACTAATTAATTACTACTAATAATAAGTTATAACAGACCAGGACATTCGCTAGCTTGCCTGGCGTCTGTTAGAGATATTTAGAAAAAACGATTTGTATTTAATTTTTTAATCTTTTGTTTTAGGTTTATTTGGTTATTACTTAAATAACTTTTACTGTTTGAAACGTTTTGTTTTATTTTTAGTTATTTGATTATGTACAAAAACTTTTTACAGAGAAAATCAATTTAATAATTGTTCAAAGTGTTGTTCGTTATTGGCTAAACAATGGTATAACCGTTGTTCAAACTACAGCGCACATTTTCAAAAACTTCCCTTTGAATGGTACGGCAAGCTGCAGTAATTCTCTGACGAAGTTCTTCTAAAGTTTGAGGTTGAGGAGTAAATATCAAAGACTTTAAATGACCCCATAAAAAAAGTCTAATGGCGTCAAATCTGGTGATCTGGCTGGCCATCCATCTGTTTGGAAACGCACTATCCAACCACTGCAATACCGGTAGAACATAGTGAGGAGGAGCTCCGTCTTATTGAAAATGTAATTGATTCTCATCAAGTAAGGCATTTCCTTCTCTATTCAATTGATTCTCGAGAGCTTTCGTAATTAGTGGATTGATAGTATTTTCTAACATATCCAAGTATACTTAGCCGTTTAAATTTCCATCGATAAACAGTGGACCAATCACAAAATGGTGTCTCCCAAAATACATTAAGTTTTTCAGGATATTGTGTATGCCCTTCTACAGTCAGGTGAGGATTTTCATTACTCCAATATCTGCAGTTACTTTTATTTACAAATCCTATTAAATAAAAAGTACATTCATCACTAAAGCAAATATTTTTCACAAAAACGTCGTTTTTATTAATAATAGTAGTCACTTCCTCACAAAACTTTATTCTTCTGTCAAAATTGTCTTCAGCTAACTCTTAATGTATTTGCAATTTATAAGGATGGAATTTATGAACGTTTACAACTTTATGAATAGAAGCCAAGTTTTATGTTCTCTTTATGTTCAGTCTGAGTAAATTTCTTCATGAGATTCAGGACGTATCTATGAGATACGTTCTTATCTGGATACCTTTCGTTGAAAACTGCGGCAGTTCGTCGTGCACATTCATTTTGGGCTCCATACATTAAAACAATTTCAATCCTTTCTTGCAAACTGTAAAATTATGAGCGTCACCCAAAATACTTGGATAAGCGTCTTGCAACTTAATAAGTTAGAAAATTAGGTTAAAAATTGATGTTAAAGTCAGCTTATTAAAGTTTTTAATATTAATTTTGTTCCATCGCTTCTAAAATAATTTAACAAGTGGAAAATACAAAAAAAAAAGATTTTCTCAAAAATTTCGAAAACGAATCGATCATTAAAAAAAACATACTAAATACGTACTACATACTTTGACTACATGAGGTATCACTTGACACTTTCCATTTAACTTTCCATTTAAGATGATTTTTAAGGGGTTGATTTCTGGCCACAGGGGGTGGAAGTGAGTTAGTCAATTTTTGCATAAAAAGTTGCCCCCCTTGGTTTTCTTATTTACCTATTACCTATTTCAGCGATTTTCTTTTTAAACTACCGAATTTACATAAATTGAGGTGGGAAGTTTTGAAATGAACACCTGTTTATGACATATTTATAAAGAAAAAGCTATTTATTACTTTAAAAAAATATTTTAAAATATCTATGCTTTAAAAGGAGGGATGGCCACAAAATTTTGCAAAAACCTTTAAAAATTGTGCTGGAATATTAACTTTCCCCTATTTTTTCATATAATGGAAAGTGAGGTTTTTTTGCATTGTTTCTTGTAGTCCTAAAGAATGAAAAAAAAAAACGTATATATAATGTATTCAATGATTTTCGGAGATCGGAAATGAACATGTAATGGGATGGTATCTAAAATTGCTTAAAGAAATGAATACCACCAGTAAATTAATTTAATTGAAAAATTGTGTTTAATAAATAACAAATACACCCAATTCTTTTTTTACACGGTCTTTTTTAACACGATTTTGAAATAACACCGCTCACCGATAAATTTTCTTACATGAATTTTTTGTTATAGCACGAATCCCAAAAAAATTCTTAATTCTAATTTTGATAACACCTTACAGAAAGTTATGTATACAGTAACGAAATACAATGGGGGAATACCGTGGTCAGAAGTCGGTCGGTTTATACCAGAATTTTATGATAACTTTTTTTCTTTATCTCCTTGTGCTTCAACTTGAATACATGATTTCGTTATTCAATATTTAATTTGTGTTAAAAGTGTAAAAATTTTTGGTTTAAAAATATTCTTAAATATTTCACTTATTTTCAACAGCTTGTTTAAAACAGGTTTAAAATATAATTATAAAAAACTGTTTTTTCAACCCTGATACAAACAATAATCATCTAAGAATCTTCTAAAACATTCTCGATCAAATTATTCCAAATATCTCCAATCATATTTAAATTAGATTCCAACATATTTTAATAACCTTTTCATCAAAAATTTAATCGGAAACATAGTTGACTCAAATACCATTTAACTGACGGATAATAATACAATGTTTTAAATTTCATTAAAAATTTCGTTTTAATTTTTAATAGATTAAAAGAAGTAGCCGATCGAATAAATCGTCAGGGCCACACATCACATCCGGTGTGGTCGAATTTGCGTACGCCCGTGAAACGTATCGCGTTGGGCCCCCAACACATTGCGTTGCTTCTCGAGGATGGTCGCGTGTGTAGGACTTCGTACAGTGTCATATCCGATAGGTTAGATTTGACAAAAAATGATCAAAATAAAAAGTAAGTATAATAAATGGTTTTGTGACGGTGATGAATAATTGTATTGAAGTTCTTATAGTACCATTAATGGTGGAACTGGTGGCGGTGCTGGAAGCGGGGGTGGTAATGGGTCTGGTGGATCAGGTGGGACCAAACCTGCTGGAAGGCAGATTAGGACGAGAGCGAGGTGTATGAGATCGAATACTGCCATTCGTGGTGGAAATAATAGTGGTAATTTGATGGTACAGTGGTGTGTCAATAATGTGGATTATCAAAATATCTGGAATTTTAAGAGAATCAGAAATTTAAAAAATAGAAAGAATATAGATACATATTATATTCATCAGCAGATGTTTCGATACATTGAATTCAGAATGCTTAATCAATCTTTCATAGTAATTTCAGCCTATTTCTTAATCAAAACCTTTTTTTGCACTTCCTTTTAGTGTTATCTATTGTTAATTAATCCTATATTCCAAAAAATCCCATAAGTATTCAATGGGATCAAGTCTGGTGACTTTAAGAATATTTTCAATTGCTTTATGGTTTTAAATAGCAGTCCAAGCTTGGTATTATGGGAGCAATATTTAAAATTGGTTCTGGAATTGTTCTCAAACTCAAATTGTTGGCGTTTCAATTTTTTCTGTAAAACGTCTATGCAGGGTGATTTACATAAGAACCAATACAGAGTCAGGAGAAATTTGACCGGTCCCTGGACAATTTTTATTCCAATCTAATATTTTCTTTATATTTTCTTTGGAAATAACTTTTTTTGCTCTTTTATCATAATATTATGAATACTTTGATGTATTCTGTACTGTACCACCGATTTTGAGCTACTACTGATTTCAGCTACTTGTAATGATATTTTTGTTATACATATTTGTTATCATGTATCAGGCATAAATTAAGCAACCACATTAATTTTTTTACAGTAACACAGAAAGAGAGTAATAAAAAAGAAAAAATAACTTTAAAGGTTGAAAAATAAATGTATTAAAATAAATTAAATTAATAAAAGGGCAGTTAAGAATTAAGCAACTTACAAGTTTCTCATTGTCCATTAATATTTAGTTGCATATCCATTTATTTTTGTTACCGCTGAGTGAGTACAAATGAGTTCACATAGTATATCCAATGATATTTCAGTCCAAGAGCTGCAAAAAGTTGTTCTATATTTGAATATCTGATTTGCACAATAGTAATTTTGCTAAGGCATTTCAACTGCCTCACCTTGTTAAGAGACTCCAAGGTAGTTAAACATCCTAGGATTAACATGTTTTTGAACATATTATTGTTCAAAAATTAATACTAGTATGATTTTATTATTATTTTTATTATATCATTCAAAATAACTGACTGGTACCCACAACTTTTGGACAAATTCTGCAAGTCCAAAGTAGAGGACAAAAATTTAAGCTAATTTAATGAAACTTATCTCTATACCAAGTACCCTTGAGAAGTTATAGCCCTTCAAAGTTATATTAGACATACACTTTGGATTCGTACATATCATACACAGCATAAGCAAGTTTTTTTAACCTCAGAAGATTCTGTTAAGTATATGAAATATATAATAAAACAACTTCTTTACTTGCTTTTATTTATTTGTTTGGTACCGGTTTCGAGCTTTTACAAACTCATCATCAGCCCAATAATTAAAAATTTAAATATTAAAATGCTACGAAATGGTAATAAAACTTTAAACAATCAAAATAATATTTTGACATTTGGCTGATGATGAATTTGTAAAAGCTCGAAACCGGTACCGAACAAATAAATAAAAGCAAGTAAAGAAGTTGTTTTATTACATATTTTACATACTTAACATTTGATAAACTTGAATTATGATTAGAAGATTCTATCTATCATTTTTAATTTTTGAGATACAATCCCTTTTGATGTGAAATATGTCAAATTTGAAATTTTTAACAATTTGTGAATCTTGGGACCATATGTAATACACAAATATTATTAATGATATGCATTCAAGGAATGATTTAAAAAGTTTTTATCTCAAAAGATTCTTTCCTTCATTTTTAATTTTTGAGATGCAATCTCTTTTGTGAAATCTATCAACTTTGAATTTTTAAGTTTTGGTTCAAAATTCGATGTTATTATTATTATATAGTTAGTAGAAATATGTCGGTGGGTGCCTGAATTTCTAAGATATATACTCCAAGTCGTCTCAAAAAGGAATACTTAAGTACCTTTTAACCGCACAAAAGCAATGTTCTATAATTTATTAGGGTTGTAATTCCGAATTTTGCTATGGATGATTATACACTAAGCTTGAAAAACCTAATAGGACATCATTATGAACGTATAAAGAGTATTGAAAATCATAAAATATATTATAAATTGGATACATCAATGTTCATAAATTTTTTTATTTGGAAATTGGAAATAAGATTGTTCTTCAAACATGTACAATTTATTATTAATTGTGGTGTTTTTAAATGTTTCAATTTATTTTTCAAAAGCGAGTTCTATCAACATATTCTTGCAACAATGTAATTTTGTAATTTTTTTTAAACAATGTATTTAAAAGTATCTTCGATTTATCAATTGTAATTAATTAAACCTACAATAACTTAAAAAGAACTTAAATATAAGTTTTAACGTTCATCCAACAATAATTTTTATTGAAATTTTAGATTTTTAGCATTTAAAATCTGATTTTTGATTTGAAATCTGATTGAACTATTAAATATCAACCCCTTTTGTTTTAGTTTTTTAATTAAAATTAAATTCTACATTAATAATGTACATTAATATGTTGTTATAAAACTCAAAGTTGTACTTATCAAACAAAACCATCAAAGCAATTCAAAAATGAAAGTTTCACTTTTGGTATGTTTAGATTGTAAAAAAGGTAAAATTAAGTTAATTAAAAGATATTTATTTGGATTAATTAGTATCTCTTTTCTCAATATGTTTTAATTGTTTCTTCTTCATCTTCTTCAATTTTGCCGTATAGTTTTTCTATTTTATAGCAATTTGCCTAGTCTCTTTAAATTTTCACGCTGTTTTTCTTACTTTTTTCTCTTCTTTAGCCGCTTCTTTAGAGGCTTCAAGGGCTATTACCTTGAAGCCTCTTTCACCCTTAACAACACTTCGTAAACTTTTCAAAAAAAAAACAACTCTTCTGGACTTCCAACTCCAGACTTAACGTTCTTTTGGGAAATGATTGTTAGGTTAAAAAGAAAACTTCACACTTTAATTGAGGTATAAAAGAAATCTTTACGGTATAATTAATGTTTGTAAACAAAACTGACCTTCTTAATATTTTTTTTTTGGGAATAATTGACAGGTCAAAATAAAAACTTCACGCTTTAATTGGGGCACAAAAGGAAACTACCTGTCCTAACCCTTTTATCTATTACAATGGGGGTTTCACGCTTTAATTGGGGAACAAAAAAAATCTTCACGGTATAATTAATGTTTGTAAACAAAACTGACCTACTTAACATTCTTTCGGAGAATGATTGACAGGTCAAAATAAAAACTTCACCCTTTAATTGGGGTAGAAAAGAAAGCTACCTGTCTTAAACCTTTTTCCTATTGCAATGGGGGTTTCTTCACGGTATAATTAATGTTTGGAAACAAAACTGACCTACTTAACATTCTTTCGGAGAATGATTAACAGGTCAAAATAAAAACTTCACGCTTTAATTGGGGTACAAAAGGAAGCTACATGGCTTAAACCTTTTTCCTATTACAATGGGGGTTTCTTCACGGTATAATTAATGTTTGGAAACAAAACTGACCTACTTAACATTCTTTCGGAGAATGATTAACAGGTCAAAATAAAAACTTCACGCTTTAATTGGGGTACAAAAGGAAGCTACATGGCTTAAACCTTTTTCCTATTACAATGGGGGTTTCTTCACGGTATAATTAATGTTTGGAAACAAAACTGACCTACTTAACATTCTTTTTGGGGTAGATTAACAGAATATATAATAGAATTTTCAAAAAGTGTTGTCAACATTTGCGAGGAAGAAACTTTTTTGTATACTTACAGTCAAAGTATCATCTTTATAGAATACTTTTTAAATCGCCTCCTTGCTGTAACATAGGAATAATCCATTCAGTTTTAGTACTTCACAATTTTGTGCGTAACTACACTATCATTTCTTTGTAGTTTCGTTTTCATTGCATTTTTTGTACATGCTTATCAATTTAGTCAGTATTTGTACAGTAATTATTTAGAAAAAGTCTGTATGCTTTATTGTGCAATGGATCCATTAAATTTCTTATATTTCTGTAATCTCTATTTTTACCAGTGTAGATGATAAAAATGATATACAGGTGTCCTAAAATGTAACATCAAATTTTATGGTAAAAATTAGAAATGTTTCCACAATGTTTCTTGTGTTTAACAAATAATATGTTAGAATGTATGTACCAAAATTGAATCTGAATTTATGCGTGGTTTGGATTTTTGATGTCTGGATTATTGACACTCTACTATAATTAAATTTGAGAGATGCTGACTTAATTTGATTGTGATTCTAGGTCGAGGAGCTCCAGTAATAATAGGTACTGGAGGATCTAGTAGTGGTAGACCAATTGTAACTGTTCCAGCACCATACGTACCAGAAGAATTGGTGTCTCAAGCGCAAGTTGTTTTACAAGGAAAAAGTAGAAATTTAATAATTAGGGAACTCCAACGCACGAATTTGGACGTTAACTTAGCTGTTAACAATTTATTATCAAGGGACGACGAAGAAGGTGAAGAAGGAGATGATGCCGCTGATTCATACGTTCCAGACGACCTTATTTCTCTGTTGGATGGTGGTTTCCACACAGATCACTCGGTTATTATCGACGCGGACGCAATGTTTTCGGAAGACATGTTTGGGTACACTGGAATCCGCAAGTAAATTCCCCTTTTTTAGCTTTCGTTTTCGCTTTTATTTTTAACTCTCCTTCCATGTCTCTGTTCCGTTGCCCATTCGCCCTTTTACTTTTTGATTCTTTATTTTTTAACTTAAACCTGTTTGGCTGTTTGACTTTGCTCAAACTAGCTTCTTGAATAGCCGTGGCGGTGGCAGCAGTCGCAGCCGACTCAACGACCGAGACGCTCCCCAATGTAACAACTCGGGAATGGATAGGGATCGCGACAGGGATAGTTTTTTGAGGTGGAGGGATCGGCAGTACTTTGGGCCGCGACGATGGCTTGAAACCGCTTTAAGGGATAATGCTTATGAAAAAGATTCTGAGAGCAAGAAAAAAGATGGAGCTAGTCCTCTTTGGATTTCAGATGAATTGGAATATTGGCCGGATACAGCTGGAAGATTTACACAAATTGCCACTTTATTTAGTGAATTGATTGCTTTATCGACTAATGGACATATTTATCAGTGGCGTTGGAATGATCCGGAACCTTACAAACATCCAGACGTAAGTTTTTTTTTCACAACACCTTATTTTGGCAAAATTATTAAAATGATGATAAATGCTAACCATTGATAAACCCATGATATTTTTTATGATTAGTCTTTCTGATCTTATTAAATATTTATTTTATAAAATTTAAATAGAAATTAGATAATTTAACAAGATTTCTTTTAGAATCCTAATATACACCATCCAAAAACCGTTTCACTCGGATTATCAGGCGAAAAAATTGTACATATATCTGCGAGTTCAACGCGGTGTTCTTTAGCGACTGAATCTGGGAAAGTGGCCACATTTGTCGATGATACCCTTACAGCTGCATCTGCGAAACTTGAAAGTCCAGCTCAAGCCTATTCCGAATTCCAAACGGATAAAATTGTTGCTTTGCATACATGTCCGTTGTATACTGTGGCTAAACTAGAAAGTGGTTCGTTGTATTGGTGGTAGGTAAAAAAATAATGTATCTCAAAAATGATGACGAATTGTTTTTTAAAGGGGAGTATTACCCTTTCCGCAGAGGAAACGATTATGGGAAAAATATAGAGCGAAATTCAGGAAGCAGCGGGCGAATCAATCCGATTTAGTAAGCGGCGCACAAGTTTGTATGAAAAATAGTCCTATGTATCAAGCGGGAGCGTTGGGTTTTACCGTTATGGCTGGAGTTCCTAAAGTAGGGCAACTTCAAAATGCCGCGTGGTCTTTAACAGATACTTGTACATTCAAAATCGTCACAGCGCAACCTATTTCTGATCGAGTTAGGGATTCAACTCCTGGAACAAGCGGTATAATATAACAAAAATATATTTTCCAAAATAATTTTTTTTTGTTAGGCTCATCTTCTAGTAAAAACACCAATAAAGAAACAGCCGATCGATTGGATATGCCACCACCTCCTTCTCCAGCTTCCAGTACTTGCAGTGATACAGGAAGCATATCAAACAGCCATAGTAAGTTTTTTTTGAATAAATTAATTATTTTAATTAAAAAAAAATTTTTAGAACGCCAAAAAAGAATGACAGTTTCTGGATCAGATCAGGGACCAGAACAAAGAAAAGATGAGGAAACTTGGCAACTTAGAGACGTAATATTTTTGGAAGATACTCGCACTGTACCGGTGGGTCGTGTGCTTAAAGTTGATGGGGCTTATGCAGCCGTTAGGTTCCCATCGACTCATACTAGAGACCGAGATGGGAATAAAGACGCAGATGATATTCTTCAAGATTGCAGATTGATGAAAAAAGATGATTTACAGGTGGGTTATTATATTTTGAAATAAATTTAATCGCTTTGATACGCCCCAATCTAACTAAATTAATCAGGTTTTATTGGCCAGTTAACAAAGCAAAATCAAACGGATTGTTAATTTTAATCATGAAAATACTTAATGAAAGTTTTTCATTACAAGCAATCCAAATATTTTTAATATAAAAAAGAATTATATTATATTTTGGGTGTTTATTTATTTTTATTGTTGGGTGTAGGTTTTAAAATCAACAGCAACTTTCCGAGCACCAGATTGTTTCCAAAAAACCCCCCGTAAAATTCAAATATCGGATAATTCGGGACAAATTTTAACTGTCGCCGTGGACGCACAAGGAATCCACGCCGTCGTTCGTACAGCCACAAAACTTTCTTACGTCGTTTACAACATTTGTAGCGGAAGGGTTGAAGTTGACAACCCATTTCCTAGCGATACAGCTGCTTTTATGGGGTTATACCCCAGTTACATTCATTTATGTTGTGCTGCGGAGGTACTTATAAAGATATCATTTATACTTTTTTAAATTAACATTATTAAACATTTTAGAGTAACGAAACCATTTTAATTTTACGCGATGGAAACAACACAATTTATCCATTAGCAAAAGATTACGCTGAAGCAATCAGAGATCCTCAAGCTTTAGATTTACCACCAATCCGGTCTGTTGGAGCTGGGACTGTTGTGCTCGGAGGAACCGCCCCAAATATGAAAAATCAAGTCGCTATCATTCTTTTTGCTTTAGAACAACAGCTATTAATGCCGAAAGTATTAAGATGTGATTTGGAAGGATCTAGACAAATTTTGGCTCAATTAGAAGTCGATAGTAGTAAGTATAATTTTATAAAGTCTAATTTATAATTTTAAATTAATTATTTTTATAGAAAACAATCCAAGTATAATTCATAATTTATTAAATGAACGATGTGATGGAAATAGAAACATTTTCCATGCGGTTGTTAACATGTGCACACCAACATCAAATAAAGAATCAGATAATAGTAAGTTCACACTTAAATTTTTCGTTTTTTAGTTTAATAATTTAAATAATCTAATTAATAATTTATTAACCAATTTATTTTTAATTTAGTAGACACTCCACCACCCCCAACAACAAATTCAACGCCTGGTTTAGAATGTATTAACGTCATCACAAACGCCGTGGGTGCTCGTTCAGTTTCATTACGCGATATGATGCGACGTGGGGTTCGCCCTGAACGAGAAATAAATAATTCTAACGGCGAGCAGCATTCCTTCGTCCAAGAAGAGCCGATTCCAACGCATTCTTGGCCGCCGGAGTCATTTGATGTAACCTCAGGAGATGAAGACAGTTTGATGGGCTTAGGAAGTAGTTCAGCAAATAAAACAAACGTTAACAGCGTTCCAATCCCACCAGTAAACTCAGTGACGGATCCTTCGGAGCGCAGATCCAACGCAATGAATATTTTAAGAGCTCTACTCTACGAATCCGCCGTTTTAACCCCCCATCTCATAGAAATGTTATGTGCTAAAGATGCTCAAGGTCAAACTCCGTTTATGTTGGCGGTTTCATCTCGATGTTATCCCGCCGCTTTAGAATTATTTGAAAGAATTATGCAAGTCGGAACACCAAGTGAACAAGAAGAAATGATTTTTCCAAAAGGATCCAACCCAGATCATTCCCCATTACATGTGTTGTGTTGTAACGACACTTGTAGTTTTACTTGGACTGGAGCTGAGCATATTAATCAAGACATTTTTGAGTGTAGAACATGCGGATTAACGGGATCTTTGTGTTGTTGTACGGAATGTGCTCGAGTTTGTCATAAAGGACACGATTGTAAATTAAAGAAAACATCTCCAACTGCTTATTGCGATTGTTGGGAGAAATGCAAATGCAAAGCTTTGGTTATGGGGAATCAAGCGGCTCGTTATGAATTACTTGATAAGTTAGTTAGAGATACGAGTTTGGTTGTAGCCCCAAATTCAAGGTATTGCGAGCTTTTGGGTGTTTAAATTTGATTTAAGTTGAATTTTGTTTTAGGGGTGAAAATATTTTGTTGTTTTTAGCACAAACCGTTGGCAGACAAAACCACGAACAAAGGCAATATCGAGCTGCAAGACCAAGAACGGCTTCGGCTAATTCTAGAAATAAAACGCCTTCATCTGATGGTAAATATATTAAATTAAATTAATCGGCTCTGCAAATCCACCGATTTAATTTTAATTTATAATTAAATTGGTCGCAAATCAGAGCAAAAATGATACTTATACTATCTCGATATTATTATCCTTTAAATTTGGGGTTATAAAATTTGAGTATAAGTTATATTTTTTTGGCGTAATTAAAATATTTTATAAATAAGATTATTAAATTTGTTTTAGTTGAGGTTGATGTACCGGAACATGATTTAGAACCACCTCGTTTCAGTAGAAAAGCTTTAGAACATTTATTAAAAGATTGGAAGGCTGTTCAAAGTATGATTATGACCGGTACAAAAGAACAAAGAGATCCATCCTCCGTTGAACAACAATACATTGGAAATCAATCTGGAACGACTTTACTCGATAAATTCACTCACAGCTTATTAGTAAAATGTTACATTGAAGCTTTAGAGCGATTATTAGAAACGCTCGTAAGGGAATTAAAGAAACCGGATGCGAAACATGTTAAAAATGTGATGGTGGTAGCGAGACGTTTTGTAAGATCGGTTGTTCGAATCTTTGTGATATTTAATATTGAACTTGCACCAGTGCCTAAAAAGAGAGCGTAAGTAAATTTTTTTTGCCAATAATTTTCTTTGCAATATATTTTTTTGACTAGCTTTTCCAACAGCCCTAATACGCCCATCGGTAAATGCCGGAAAGTTTTTCGTTCCCTCGTTACAATAGCAATACAAGAATTATGCGAAACTGCCGATTCTTTAATAGCTCCAGTACGTCATGGAGTTGCAAAACCTACAGCGCCATTCTCCTTAGCAACTGCAATTGCAGATATTGTCACGGTAAGATAATAAAAAAAATTATATTTTAATTCATTATAAAATTTCCATTTTAGAGTTCCGAAGAACTATTTCTAGTCGATCCTTTAGCACCACCGGGTGCTCGAAGTCCCGCAAATAACTCAAACATCTCCACAAACGAACCCCTCCCGTTTTTGAGCGACGGCGTTCGACTCGCCCCCACTTCCGCTCGCGATTTAGATGACACAAACGATGGGGAAAGTATGGCAATTGATAATGACGATGATAACGCGTCAGAACACGCCGATGGTCCCGGTTATCGTGAAATTCCAATTGTACGTTCTGATAACCAAGACGCACCAGCTGAGCAACCGGAAGGTAACGCCGGTCAGGCTGAAGATAGCGATCCCGAATTGGATTTGCTGGCTGAAGCGGAAACCGAGTCCGATAGTGATGATAATCATAGCAATCAGGACGCGGCATCCGCGCAGCGTTCCGTGCAAACCGGAGCTACAGCTGGATCCGATACAGGTTAACATTAACTTTAACTAAAAATTAAAGAGTAAACAAGATATGATGCTTCATGTCGGCCCATTTAATCAGGACCACCCTAACCAAAGGGCTAACTGGGCGCCAGACCTTAGGGGGCGGCAATTTTTGATACGAAATGTATGTAGATGTAGATCGGAAAAGAATATCTGTGCTTGTTCATTTGAAATTGGAAATTCAACATAATATTTCCGTCATTTTAGTGCCATCTACATTAAAAGTTCTCCTTGTATGTGTACTTTACAAAGCTGCCACTTAGTGGACAGTAGATTGTGTAACAGTGTAGGTTACGACAGTTTGAGCTGTCTGAGTTTACTGAGTGTTTACTGTTTGGAAACAGTAAACTTTTCTAATAGTTCTATTATTCCCGTTTTTGTTGTTGCTTATGTTGTATACAAGCGATTTTTCTGGCCTAATACACTTCTCGGTTTCGGTGTGATAAATATATTAATAATTTATTAGGGTACATTTTTAGCATCCAGGATAACTCAAATAAGTAAATAAAGTAATGTTACGATAATAATACGAATTCTATAATACATTATTATAATATATAAAAATTGATAAAAGAAACAAAAACAAAGACATCCGAATGTTCCAAAAACGCAGATGTTCAGCAAGAAGAAGATTGTTCATTATGTACCAAAGTAGAAAAAAAAAGTTTTTAGTGCAGCAACCATTAAAAAGGTATTTTAGTGTTAAGTGTTACAAACTAAAAGGTGTTGCACATTGCCATAGAGAGCAAACGGAAAAAGTTATCTGGCTTCGCCAATCAAAATTTGAAAGAAAATAAAGAAGCAAAGAAAAAGCTGTCTTGGAAAAAATTCTTCCGTTAACAAACTTGTTTAAAAATAATGAAATATCTTGTATGGAGACTACAGAGCATCAGGAATATGAACAGGGAAGAGAACAAAATCAACAAGTATATGACAACGTTGTCCAAGAACTAAAAGACGAAGAAAAGGAAAATATCTCAGAAGAGAATCAGGAAAAAGAACATTTAGACGAAGATCAAGAAAATAACGATACGTTAACTACTAACTATGATGATTCTGCATTATGGGGGGAATTTAGTGATAAAAAAAATTACAGACATAATCAAAAACATATTTAATGTAGATGTAGATATTGAAAAATTGGACTTTAGTAGATTTAAAGTGGTTTATAAATCACAGCAGGTATGATACGAAAACGATGTTTTATAGACCCTTATTAAACGGAAAACAAGAAAAACTAAATTTTACACTCCCAAATCTTTAGAAAAAATTTATTGCATCCCATGTAAACTATTCGGGAGCACAAGTAATTTATTTTGCTTGGGTTTTAATGACTGGAAACACATCGAAAAAATTTCAGAGCATGAAAATTCCGCTGTGCATAAAGAAAATACTCGCATACATAATATTTTATAAATTATTCAATTTCAATAATGGAAAAACATATTAACTACTGGAAAACTATTTTAGAGCGAATTGGTGAAGTAATTAAATTCTTATGTTCCAGAGGTTTAGGTTTTAGGGGAGACAACCAAATTATTGGCGATAAACGCAACGGAAATTATTTAGGATGTATCGAACTTTTAGCAAAATTTGATTCCACAACATCACTTATTTAATTTTGAAAATAAGAGTACTTGACATGTCTCTTATTTATCTGTAAGAATTTGTGATGAGTTCGTCAAAGTATTGAGTGCTAATGTTAAAAATATAATTGTCTCAGAATTATAAGAAGCGAAGTACTATTCTATCACAGTCTCATATCGCACAGTGATCAATTAACTGTTGTTTTTAATGTTTTTAGAAAATACTGGCCGTAAGGGCGTAGAAATGGAAGAATCCGTGTTAAAGCTATTATCTGGTTTAGATATTAATTTGCAAGACTGTAGAGGACAACCTTATGATAACGCTTCTAACATTGCTGGTATATACAGTGGCCTCCAATCATACATTAAATCTAAAAACGCACTTGCCTTTTATGTCCCCAGTGCGGCACATTCTTTAAATTTAATTGGAGAATCAGCGGCGGAATGCTGTCTACAAGGAACTAAATTATTTTTATTTTTGTTTGTTTAATTATTCGTGTTCGCAATAACGATAATAGTTTGTATTAAAATCATATTTATGAGATGAGTAGTTGTAAAATGTGTTGAAGATATTTGTTGTGTAATTTTGATTCATAATAACGGCCATTTCGTTAAATCGATATTCGCTATATAGGGGGATTACTGTATGTCAGTATTTTGGGGCGAAATATTACAAGTTATAGATAAAACAGTGAATTTCGCATAAATTCGTATTATCCTGTCATTGACTAACTTCTTCCAGAAGTACAGAAGGGAAAATGTGCTTATGATGACGTTTATACAAAATTTGGCTTTCTAGTAAACTTAAAAAATTTAAATGAAGATATAATTAGAAAACATGGAGTTGTGCAAAATCTACATTAATAACCTAGAAGATAATTTTATTGAAGAGTGTGTTCATTTGAAGCACATATCTTTATGTGAAAATAAAGGAAATATGTCTACCGTGGAGATCTCTTAAAGGACTGTAATAGACATAAAAATTGAGTCTACATTTTCTAATATGGCCACAGCATTCCGTATTTTTTAAGTATTGCAGTTACAAATTGCAGTGGTGAAAGATCATTTTCTGCTCTGAAAAGAATAAAGAATTATTTACGATCATCGTTGGGACAAAGTAAACTAAATGATCCCTGTATTCTCTCAATAGAAAGTGATTTGCTAATAAGTGCGCATTGATATGTGTTAGATTTGTTATTGTCGGGACATTTAAATTTTAATGTTTTCTATTTCTTTCGCATCTTGTTTACTTTTTAATCTTTGCTTTAACAAAAAGTAAAATTTTCTTTAAAAAAAATTATTTTAGGAATGTTACTCTTCCCTGAAGATGAAAGTGGCGAATCAAGTCAACAAGAAGAAGAAGAAAGCGAAGCCGGTGAAACCGACGAACAAGATACGGAAGATTACACATTAACAGACGAACAATTGGAGAGAAGGAGGTAAGTTGACGCTTGTCATCGACGATATAGCGGAGGATGTTTACGTGTTATCTGTTTGCTTTTGTGTGCTGATTTTTTTGATTGTGTCTATGAAAGAAGCCGTTACAGTAATGCGACCGGCCACGGCCCGCGAACGAATCTTGCGCCACTCAACATGCAATGGGCGATACGCTCGCGGGACGCGTCAAGATCGGCCGGCGTGAGAATCACCGGGACAGGATCGAACCTCGTCTTCATCGATCCGAGTTCTTTGAGACGTTCGACAACAGGAAGTACCGCCGTTGCAGCGAGTACGGAACCCGTTACGATGGCTACGACTGCAAGTTGCCTTTCTAGAGCCTTTGGTATCGTCATTCGACAAATTTCCGATTTGTTGTCTTTAATGCAAGATTTACCACAAATACCTCCTACGCCATTTGCTCATTTGGATATTACTCAGGAAGATATTTGCAATATACAAGTAAAAATATGAAATAATTAAAAAGAATTTTTGATTAATTTTTTATAAAATAGGTTTATTTAGAATTCCGCCTTAAAGATACATGGGATTGGCTTTTAACAGTCATGGATTCCACAGAGGCTCAACTTAGATTTGGAGCTTCTTTAACACATTCATCAGACATAGCTCATCCTGGTCATCCAGTTAACACAGGAACTAGTTCCGCCGGTTTAGTACGCGGAGGGAGGGCTCAAATTACAACAACCTCCTCAAGTGGATCAACAAGAATCGTGGGATTTGCAGCAAACGTTGAAAATTCAAGATCACGAGTTGACCGAGATGGTAACATATTTAATTTAAAATCTCTCGCAATTATAATTTACTTGGACGCTTTAGGTGTTGATACTTCAGCCGCTAGAAGAGAATTCTTATCATATTGCTTATCTTTGATGCGATCTCACAATGGAGAGCATTTGGATTCATTGCCCATCTTAGACGTCTCAGCATTAAAACACGTTGCTTACGTTTTTGACGCTTTAATTTATTATATGCGGTCTGGAACAAACACAGATGCAAGCGAAACGGAATCTTTACGTGATGGGCATCCTTTACCGCAATGGAATGACCAAGATGAGAATGAAAATGAAGAAGGTGAAGAAGAAATTCCAGTCGCTATGGAAACTGAATCTTTGGATGATCAAGAAGTTTCGAATATTGCGAATATGTCGAATAATTTAAATACTTCCTCTTTATCGTTATCGGGAAAAGGAAGGAAACACCCTTTCTTTCAGGTATTATCCAACAAATTTAAAATTGTTTAATTTTTTATTGATTCAAATTTTTGTAGAGATCCGAATCAACACTATGTTTAGGCTGTCCACCCCCAGATCCTTTTGAAACCCCAATGGCTGAAGCTTTACCTTTAGCCGATCAACCCCACCTCCTCCAACCAAACGCTAGACGAGAGGACCTTTTCGGAATCCCAAAACAACCGATCGCTTTAACGCCGACCGGCCCTAATTCAAGTAACCCTCTAGAATCCTTACCTGACCGATTAAGTCTTTCATCAAGAACTTCAGACTTTGCCATGTCACAACCGATCCGAGCAAATCATCCGATATCGTCTTCCTTCAATGTGATGGGACCAAACCCCCTGCACTATCCTCAAAGTTTTGCCGACGGTGAGAATGATGGTAGCGGAAGCATTCCACAACAAGTAAAAGAAGCCCAAGTGCAAACGGAACAAGCGACTGCCGGACCAAGTACAAGTTCCGGTGATTTATTAATGACGAGAAAAATGAAAAAATATAGGTATCTTTATACAAAATTAGAAAATCATGGTGATGTTAATGATGGTCCTCAAGATTTGTCGTGTGGAAGGGATGTAGCCATGATTAATGAAAGTAGCGGCGATGGAATTAAAGAAGGTTTGATTCGTTTCTTTTTAACATAAACATGATTTATGTTTCATTACTTTTTATCGTGTTAAAATAACAACTAAAATACTATTTAATACTTTAACGATGAAACTTTACATTTTATTTTTCAGTTTCTACCGGTTTCACCCATCCTCAGGAAACCACCTAATTACAATAATTTATTTAAAACTAAATTCTAAATAGATGTTTTATATGTTAGATAAAATTTTATTAACTTAGGTCATTTCTTAAATGATTTTTAAACATATTCCCTCCTTAAATTTATGTTTATTAGTTGTTTAATTTATAAAGTAATGTTATTAATTAATATTGTTATAATTTATGTTGTTATTAATTATGTGTTGGAGTTGTTGAAATGTCTGGTGGGAATATGTTTAAATTCAAATCCACTTAAAAGATAAAATTGACAAAATTTTTTTAACAAATATAACACTCACTGAAATAATTAACTATAATGAATGATTGGATGAATGAGAATTATTTTTTGTCCACTTTATTAACTTTAACTTGACTGCAACAAACATTTCCGGTAGTTTCTTTTCAAATTTTCCAGAACACCTTGATCCATTGGCTGGAGTAAAAGCGCTACATTTGGTGGTAAAAATAACACCTTGATGTCATTGAATTTAAGAGCTTCTTCGGAAAGGTGTCGATCAATAATAAAGCTTTAATTGGTCGACCACATTTCTTCAAAAATTTAGTGATTATTGGCACAAATTCTTCAAAAAAAAACAATATTTAAATAATTCCGAGTCCATCCAAGCACTTCTCTGGCTTTTGTAATATACTGGCATTACATTTGGATGTAAATTTTTAAATGCTCTAGGTTTTGTTGATTTTCCTATTCACATTAACCGCATTCTATGACGCCCAGAATATTATTACAAGCGAGAATCGTCACTAGTGTCTTACATGTCAATGTTTTCCCTGGTATCAATTTATAATAAAGTCCCGTTTCGTCGCAAATATATAATTGATATCGGGACTGTATTCATTTTCCTCAATAATTTTCTTGAACTTTTTTTTAACTCTCAGCAGCTACATTGTCCGCTGATAATTTCTCACCACAAATTTGAAGTTCTCTAATACCATGATGCGCTTTCCACCTCGATAACCAAACATCACTTGCTTGAAAACTTCTGAGAGCCACAGCTATTGGAATATTTTCACTAATGTCTATTTCCTTTTGTTTAAGAATAGGACCAGACATTATTATTGAGTAAACCATAAATATAGAGCTTTGTCTATCTTGTCATATGTGTTCATTTTCATAGTTTTCCAGTTTGGAGCAGGAGAGTTTAGAATGCTAATCCATTTTTCCATCTCTTTTCGATTTTTTCGCCACAAAAGATGACCCTTCATCAAAACGTTTAACTGTTGTTAATTTATCAGCCATAGTAACTACTTTTCTCTTTCTTTGCAAATCCATGTTGTATTAAAAACACGACGCATTTGATCGACGAGAAATTACAAAATAAATACAATATATATGTTTAACTTTTTCACTTTCGTTGACTGTCGTATTCGTGTCGCCACAACATTACGTATACTATAGGCAAACGCTCACATGAACGAAATTTCTTCGTTTCGGATAATGGAGAGATTTGACATGCTGTGTTCCGGATAAAACGGAGACCTAAATTTTTATAATTTTTTGCTTCGGATTACCCGGAATTCGGATAAAGCGGTTACGGATAATCGGGTGTCTACTGTAAAAGCAATTTTAGGGAGATTAAAAAAGGCAAATGGAAAAAATTAAAAATGTACGGATGGGAATGGTGATCAAGGATCCAGAATTGGTGCAATCTCACGTTTTTTTGGTGGAGAAAATGGTGTTACATAATGGTGTTATTGTTGAATAAATTTGTGCGTTCAGTGATTCTTTTTGCGGATTGTTGAATTGAATTTTCTAATTTAATAACTTTCTAAGATTTCAAGTGTATTTTCCTTGTTTTTTGGATGAATTAATCTTGTGTTTTTAGTTACAGTTTTCCTTTAGATGTTTTCCAAAATTTGACTATGGTCTTGTTATATCTTCTTTGACTCTTGTTTTAAGTGCTTTACCCGTTTCTCCAATGTAGGTAGCCATACATGTTTCACATTCAACTTTATACAAGCCGTTATTTTCTAATTTATTCATCTTGTCTTTATTATTGGCAAATATCCTTCCTATGGTGTTGTTGGCTTTTGTTGTAAGCGTTATATTGTATTTCTTAAATGTTTTTTTAATCTTATTGATAAAGTTCCCTTGGAAAGTGATACTTTTGTATGTTGAAGGTTTTTCTTTTTATATTTAGATAAGTTTGGTGTTATTGTTGAGGTTTTTGTTTTCTTTTAATCATCTTTTCTATGATTTTTGTTGGGAATTTATTTGTTGTTACCAATCTGTTTGATGATTTCTATTTCTTTATTAATTTGTCTGTTTTAGATTAGATAAATATGCTCTCTCTATGAATGCTCTAAAGCCTGATGTTTTTTTGTGAGAAATCATGACAGGAATATTTTTTCTGTAAATATCAAATGTAAAGTGGTTGTTAATTTTGCTAATTGTCAAATCTAGGAAGTTTATTTTATTGTTGTTCTCTTTTTCAATGGCGAATTTAATGTTTTTGTGTAAGGAGTTGATGTATTTGTGAATTTTTTTTATGATTTCTTCATTTGGTGTGTCTAGGATTATGAATATGTCATCAACATATCTTTTCCAGTATAGTATGTGTCTTATAAATGGGTTGTCTTCATTTATTGTTTTTTCTCTTTCAAGATTATCCAGGAAAATATCTGTTATTGAACTGCAATTATTCTTTGTTCTTGAATGAATAGAAATTTTGTTGTAGACATATTTTAATAAGATTACACAAGTTTTGGCTGTCTATTTTGTTGTTCAGTTTTTCGTTCAAAATATCTTGGATAATTCCTAATGTTTCTTTTATTGGTATGTTAGTATATAAATTGATTATGTGAAAGGAGATCAATGTATGTTGTTTCGTGGTTTCAATATTACTTAGTTCTTTAATAAATTCCTGTCGGTTAAGTATTGTACGTTTTGGTTTAAAGTCGGTTATTTTTTTGAATACGTTAATTAAAAATTTGGAAATTTTATATATACTTGAGTCAATAGAGGTAATTATTGGTCTGATTGGTGTATTTTCTTTGTGCTACTTTGGAAGAGCATACAGTCTTGGTATTTTTGTGTTCATCTGTGGTTTATGTTAAATTTGTCTAAGGTAACTTTTGTATTCGTTATTATTTGTTTAACTTGACTGTGCAATTTGTTTGTGGGGTTCTTCTTTTCTATTTTAAAACCATTCTCTTGAAGAAAATCTTCCGTTTTTCTTATATATTCCTTTCTTGGAAAATGGGTAATAAAAACTTCTTAACTTGCTAATAAATCTATTTAATTGGAACCGGTTTCAAGTGACATAAGCACTCATCAGCCGAATCTGTATAAAATTGAAATCATATTAACAAAGTATTAGATGTAGTATCAAAAAAAAGTATTATTAAAGTATCATTTGATATTACGAATCTATACTCGAACATGCCAATAGATATCACTCTTCAATTGACTTCAGATGTAATTAAAAAATTCTGTGACAACGATAAGATCAGTAATCAAGTGAATACTATATTGAGGGATGTCATTACACAAAATTATTGCTCTTTCGATGGAAATGTTTACAAGATCACTGGGGGTCTCCCAATGGGCATGCCATTATCAGGCCTAAAATTCCTTTTACCTACATCCTATTACATTTTATTATTCAACAAAAAAAATACCATCTTTTAATTAAATAACTTTCATTCATCCAATCATTCATTATAGTTAATTATTTCAGTGAGTGTTATATATGTTTTTTAGTTTTTTGATAAAATTTTATCAATTTTAAGTAGATTTGAATTTAAACATACTCCCACCAGACATTTCAACAACTCAAGCACAAAATTCACCCAAACACACAACCTGAAATTATAAGAAATTCTCCCGCCATAATACAACAATATTAATTAAAAACATTGCTTTATAAATTAAAGTTTACAACTTTTTACAACTAATAAACATAAATTTAAGGAGCGAATATGTTTAAAAATCATTTAAGAAATGACGTAAGTTTACAAAATTTTATCTAACATTTAAAACATCTATTTAGAATTTAGTTTTAAATAAATTATTGTAATTAGGTGGTTTCCTGAGGATGGCCGAAACCGGTAAAAACTGAAAAATAAAACATAAAATTTCATCGTTAAAGTATTAAATAGTATCTTAGTTGTTATTTTAACACAATGATAGACAAAAATCAAAACATAATTATTTTTTGATTTAGAACCCGGTCAATTATCATCAAGGCCTCAAATAATCGTTTCCCCAAGGAAACCACCCGATTCAAAACATGGTCACCCTATTCCCATATTTTCTGGAGATATGACTTCAGATTTTATTATACAAAATAAAGTTAGTTGTGTTCCTATTGGAAACGCCGGAAATAATCCAAATAACATCTCATCTAGGAGTCCGAATAAAAGTGTTATAGTTAGAGCTGGATCTTCAGTAAGTTATTTTATATTTATTATTATTATTGTAAATGGGGGAAATTGATACGTACACATATAATATTTTTTAATCGTGTATCACAAAATTTCCCCAAATCATTAGCTTTCTGATGACTGCATTTTGTTAAGACTTTAAAATGTGGACAGATACGAAGCATACATAAATTTTGTTTTATAATTAAAGGTGTATTTATAATTATTTTTATTGTTACGCATTATTTGTTTTATAGACCCAAAAAGTTGGAGATACCGACATAGTAATGTGCGTTGAAAACCAACAACCCGAAACGCTTGAAAACCAAGAAATTTCTGCGAATGTTACTGTTCTAACCACACCAAATACAGCATCTACCTCCGATTTGCTGAGACCATCAATTGGACAATCTGTATCTCAAGATTTATTGTTGGGGAGGTGGCGATTATCTTTGGACTTGTTTGGGAGAGTTTTTATGGAAGATGTAGCGTTGGAGCCGGGGTCGATTGTCTCGGAATTGGGCGGATTTCCTGTTAAGGAAGCAAAGTTTCGGAGAGATATGGAAAAACTCAGGAATAATCAACCCAGGGATTTAACTCTAGCAAAGGTTACTATCTAAATAAACATATTATTTTAGTTTTATATTAGTTTATTGTTTATTTATTGTTGATTTTTTTATATTATACAAAATAAAGTTAGGAATTTTGGATATTTCTAAATTTTATTTATAAAAAATGACTTTTATTCTTTTAAATTACTTATTAATTACTTATAAAAGTAAGTAAGTAATATTTGTAGTTGCTTCTTTTAATTAATTAATCCTAATTTCATAATCAATTTTGATTTGATTATGATTTGGGTGTGATTATTTTAGCTTGTAAATGTGATTATTTTATTTTTTTTAGATGGAACGAGACAGGACTCAATTAATCTTACAAACGTTTAAAGAATTAAACACTCAATATAGCACGTATAGTCGGAGATCATCTGCTTCGCAACCACCTTTAGCAGTAAATCGAGTGAAGGTTACTTTCAAAGAAGAACCTGGGGAAGGATCCGGAGTGGCTAGAAGTTTTTATACCGCAATAGCCGAAGCACTTTTAGTAAACGAAAAATTACCAAACCTCGAATCAGTTCAAATCGGGACAAAATACAGCCCACATTATAGCGTTCTTCAACGATTGAGAAGGGATCGTGACTTTTTAAGACGACCATCACCCATGGGAAGGGGGTCATCAAGAAGTCGGGAGCATCACTATCGGCGAACGATGAGCGTCGACGCGAGACCTTTCATTCCAAGCGACACAATTACAGAGAACCCTTCAATGCCCGAATTGGGTAACAGTAAGTTTTGTTTTGTTTATTTATTTTTTTAGTTCATTTAGTTGTGAAGTTATTATCGGTTTGTGCTTAGCCTCATCTGGAAATACAAACGGCGGACAAGCTACTCCCGTTCCAAACCGTAACGAACACTTAAATACTCATCAGCAACAATTAGGAGAACGACTTTATCCAAAAGTAAGTTAAAAAAAATTAAATAATTAATTTTAAAATTAATTTAATTTCTTTTAGGTTTACAATTTGCATCCAACATTTTCTGGTCGCATAACCGGTATGCTTTTAGAGTTGACACCGGCTCAAATTCTTCTTTTATTGGCTTCGGAAGATTCGTTAAGGGGTAAAGTTGAGGAAGCGGTTGAGATGCTTCTCGCGCATTCTCAACCTCAGCAAGAAATCGCTTCGGAGGCGCTTTTGGGTAAGTAATCGATAGCCGATATAGTGTTGGCGTAAACTTTGCCACACGTCCCCGTCCGTTTCTTCTAGACAACGTTGTTGTTGACACGTTTTACCCGGCAGATAGGAACTGTTCAAGGAAATCAAACCGTCCCGGTTCGGACGCGGGCGAAGACAGTTCTACAACGGACGACGAAGATAACGCACCTTTATTTTATTGCCCCGGAAAACGCGGGTTATATGCACCCCGCCAAGGAAAAGGATCCTACGAAAGAATTAATGCTTTTAGAAACGTTGGGAGGTAATTAATATTTTATCATAATTATATTTGTGTGATTTAATTGAGTATTATTATTATTTTATTTTAGATTGCTCGGATTATGTTTGTTACAAAACGAATTGTGTCCGATATTTTTAACGAGACACGTTTTGAAATATATTTTGGGACGTCCCGTGAAATTCCACGATTTGGCTTTCTTTGATCCGGTTATGTATGAATCTCTTCGACAATTAGTTGTAAACGCTGAGACGAAAGATAACGGATTATTTACGGCGTTGGATCTGAACTTTAGCATCGATTTGTGTGCTGAAGAAGGAGGTGGATCTTACGAATTAATGCCTGGCGGTAAAGATATGGAGGTTACCCCTTCAAATGTTTATGATTATGTCAGAAAATATGCCAAGTATCGAATGGTGAAAGCACAAGAAAAAGCAATTGAGGTATTATTTGGAAATGCAATAAAATCTTGATGTAAAGGATTTAGACAGAATGGATGTAACATACACAAAAGTAGGGTGATTCAGATAAGAACTTCAAAGTTAAATCTTCAATTTTTTAAATTTACAATATCTCAGTAATACATTGAGTTAGAAAAATCATATTTGGTACATGTTATGAGTGTATGGTATTAATTGGGAGCAAATTGAGAACATTTTGAGGCATCTGAAAGGGTTTATTAGGGGTGATAGTACCCTAAATGTTTATGATATAAATTTTATCGTCTTTTAATTACCTCATTCCAAGTGGAAATTAATTCTAAAATTTTTTTCTTCTCATTATTTTAAAAAGAAACTGTCATTTATTTAAGTAAAGCCACATATTCCATTAATGTTACATAAAATTAAGGAAATTGAGGTCAAACTTGACTAATTAAAGTCCATAAAGTAACAGATATAGATGATAAAATCATTATAAAAGTTCTTTTTCTGCCATTTTTAATTGAGTTATGACGTCATGCATATTATTTCCAAATTTCAATCTGCTGTTTTTAAAATTTAAGATACCAACACCCATAATCAATATTTGGTACATGTTATGAGTGTAGGGTATTAATTGGTGGCAAATTGAGAACATTTGAGGCATCTCAAAGGGTTTATTAGGGGTGATGGTACCCTAAATATTTATGATATAAACTTTATCATCTTTTAATCACTTCATTCCAAGTGGAAATTAATTCTAAAACTTTTTTCTTCTCATTATTAAAAGAAAACTGTCATTTATTTAAGTAAAGACACATATTTTATTAATACTACATAAAATTAAGGAAATTGAGGTCAAACTTGACTAATTAAGGTCCATAAAGTAACAGATATAGATGATAAAATTATTATAAAAGTTCTTTTTCTGCCATTTTTAATTAAGTTGTGATGTCATGTATATTTTATTAAAATTTTAATCCTTTGTTTTTAAAATTTAGGGTACCAACACCCATAATCAATATTTAGTACATGTTATTAGTGTTGGGTATTAATTGGTGGCAAATTGAGAACATTAGAGGCATCTGAAAGGGTTTATTAGGGGTGATGGTACCCTAAATGTTTATGATATAAATTTTATCGTCTTTTAATTACCTCATTCCAAGTGGAAATTAATTCTAAAACTTTTTTCTTCTCATTATTTTAAAAAGAAACTGTCATTTATTTAAGTAAAGGCACATATTTCATTAATGTTACATAAAATTAAGGAAATTGAGGTCAAACTTGACTAATTAAAGTCCATAAAGTAACAGATATAGATGATAAAATCATTATAAAAGTTCTTTTTCTGCCATTTTTAATTGAGTTATGACGTCATGCATATTATTTTCAAATTTCAATCTGCTGTTTTTAAAATTTAAGGTACCAACACCCATAATCAATATTTGGTACATGTTATGAGTGTAGGGTATTAATTGGTGGCAAATTGAGAACATTTGAGGCATCTCAAAGGGTTTATTAGGGGTGATGGTACTCTTAATGTTTATGATATAAACTTTATCATCTTTTAATTACCTCATTCCAAGCGGAAAATAATTCTAAAACTTTTTTCTTCTCATTATTTTAAAAAGAAACTATCATTTATTTAAGTAAAGCCACATATTCCATTAATGTTACATAAAATTAAGGAAATTGAGGTCAAACTTGACTAATTAAGGTCCATAAAGTAACGGATATAGACAATAGAATCATTATAAAAGCTTTTTCCGCCATTTTTAATCGAGTTATGAAGTCATATATATTTTTTTCAAATTTCAATCTGCTGTTTTTAAAATTTAAGGTACCAACACATCGTAATCAATATTTGGTACATGTTATGAGTGTAGGGTATTAATTGGTGGCAAATTGACAACATTTGAGGCATCTCAAAGGGTTTATTAGGGGTGATGGTACCCTAAATGTTTATGATATACATTTTATCGTCTTTTAATTACCTCATTCCAAGTGGAAATTAATTCTAAAGCTTTTTTTCTTCTCATTATTTAAAAAACTGTCATTTATTTAAGTAAAGGCACATATTTTATTAATGTTATATAAAACTAAGGAAATTGAGGTCAAACTTGACTAATTAAAGTCCATAAGCTAACGGATATAGACGATAAAATCATTATAAATTTTTTTTTTCCGCCATTTTTAACCGAGTTATGGCGTCATACATATTTTTTTCAAATTTTAATCCTCTGTTTTTAAAATTTTAGGATACCAACACTCATAATCAATATTTAGTACATGTTATGAGTGTTGTGTATTAATTGGTAGCAAATTAAGAAAATTTGAGGCATCTCAAAGGGTTTATTAGGGGTGATGATACCCTAAATGTTTATGATATAAATTTTATCATCTTTTAATTACCTCATTCCAAGTGGAAATTAATTCTAAAACATTTTTCTTCTCATTATTTTAAAAAGAAACCATCATTTATTTAAGTAAAGCCACATATTCCATTAATGTTACATAAAATTAAGGAAATTGAGGTCAAACTTGACTAATTAAGGCCCATAAAGTAACGGATATAGACGATAGAATCATTATAAAAGCTTTTTTCCGCCATTTTTAATCGAGTTATGAAGTCATGCATATTTTTTTCAAATTTCAATCCGCTGTTTTTAAAATTTAGGGTACCAACACCCATAATCAATATTTAGTACATGTTATTAGTGTTGGGTATTAATTGGTGGCAAATTGAGAACATTTGAGGCATCTCAAAGGGTTTATTAGGGGTGATGGTACCCTAAACGTTTATGATATAAACTTTATCATCTTTTAATTACCTCATTCCAAGTGAAAATTAATTCTAAAACTTTCTTCTTCTCATTATTTAAAAAAAACTGTCATTTATTTAAGTAAAGGCACATATTTTATTAATATTACATAAAATTAAGGAAATTGAGGTCGAACTTGATTAATTAAAGCCCATAAAGTAACGGATATAGACGATAAAATCATTATAAAAGTTTTTCCGCCATTTTTAACTGAGTTATGGCGTCATACATATTTTTTCAAATTTTAATCCTCTGTTTTTAAAATTTTAGGGTACCAACACTCATAATCAATATTTAGTACATGTTATGAGTGCTATGTATTAATTGGTAGCAAATTAAGAAAATTTGAGACATCTCAAAGGGTTTATTAGGGGTGATGGTACCCTAAACGTTTATGATATAAACTTTATCATCTTTTAATTATCTCATCCAAGTGGAAATTAATTTTAAAACATTTTTCTTCTCATTATTTAAAAAAAACTGTCATTTATTTAAGTAAAGGCACATATTTTATTAATATTACATAAAATTAAGGAAATTGAGGTCGAACTTGATTAATTAAAGCCCATAAAGTAACGGATATAGACGATAAAATCATTATAAAAGTTTTTTCCGCCATTTTTAACCGAGTTATTGCGTCATACATATTTTTTCAAATTTTAATCCTTTGTTTTTAAAATTTTAGGGTACCAACACTCATAATCAATATTTAGTACATGTTATGAGTGTTATCTATTAATTGGTAGCAAATTAAGAAAATTTGAGACATCTCAAAGAGTTTATTAGGGGTGATGGTACCCTAAACGTTTATGATATAAACTTTATCATCTTTTAATTACCTCATTCCAAGTGGAAATTAATAAGGTCTATAAACTAACGGATATAGACGATAAAATCATTATAAAAGATATTTTTTTCGTCACTTTTAACCAAGTTATGACGTAATACATATTTTCATCATTTTTTCGAGTGGAATCTTTAAAATATCTCAATTAATCTCAACTTCTTGCCAATTCATACTCTTGATAAGTTAATAATGTATACAAAATTTGATTTTTCTAGCTTCATGTATTTCTGAGATAATAAGTTGCATTAAATCATCTTAAATTATTGTCCTTTAAATGTGTATTTTTTTATTGATCCGTTATATCAAGATTTTAAATGTATTGCTTTAACTTGATTTTAATTGAAATTTTTATTTAAGAATATTCGAACCGGAGTTTTTGATGTTCTTCCCGAAGGATCTTTAGATGGATTAACCGCTGAAGATCTCAGATTATTATTGAACGGTGTAGGAGATATAAATGTTGCAGTATTAATATCTTACACATCTTTTAATGACGAATCTGGGGAGAGCAGCGAAAGATTGGTCAAATTTAAACGATGGCTGTGGTCAATTGTAGAAAAAATGTCCCATTTAGAGCGACAAGATTTGGTAAGAAATCAATTTAATAATAATTTAATAAAAAGATAATATCCAAGTCTAATAGTAATTAAAACTTTAAAAGCAAACCAAATTTAACTCCCAAAGTCTACATATATTAAAAGTCCTTAATTTTTTAAGGTATATTTTTGGACTGGTTCACCAGCACTACCAGCAAGTGAAGATGGTTTTCAACCAATGCCATCAGTGACAATCCGACCAGCAGACGATGGTCACTTGCCAACAGCAAATACATGTATTTCCCGCCTTTACATCCCGTTGTATAGCAGCCGAAGCGTGTTAAGACAAAAACTTCTGCTCGCGATAAAAACGAAAAACTTTGGGTTTGTGTGATTCGTGCGAGCCGTTACACGACCGTTAGTGTTTTTTGACTTGGTTCAACGAGAAATACAGAAATGAAAAATACAGCATCACGCATCTTTTTGTAATTACACGTACAAAGTTGCGTACATTAAAATTGAAACGTTACTTTGGGACTTTGATCGAAAACGATCTTGAATCGTGTACATAATGGCGCGTTTTTTTTTTTTTGAAAATCGATAAAAAAAAGAAAGAAAAAGAAAAAGGAGAATGGCAACACTATGATATGTATATTATTATAATAATGTAGACCATAAATGGACTTTGTTTATTTTGTTATAGTTAAATTAGATTTAGTGTCGTTTCCCCTCTTTTTTTAATTTAATTTGTTCGAATTTTTGCCCAATTTCGGAAAATTTTGGAACTATGTGAACGCATACCCATTTTTTTAAGGTTTTTATTCACTTCTTGTTTAAATGAATTGGTTTTTTTTTCGAAAGAAAAGCTTGTGTTAAAAAATATTTTTTTTGACCAATAAAAGTTATACTATCAATAATAAGGGGGTGTTTATTAATAAAAAAGTACCTAAAAAACAGTTTTTTTACTATCAGACATCGGAAAATTACAACTCAATTTTTTTTATTACATTAATTTAATCTAAATCCTATTTACTCCTTTTTCCACACACCTTTCTAATCTTTCGGCGATTGCTTCCAAGAAATCTTGAGTATTAAGATACATTCCCTCTTTAACATTTTTCAATCCATGGATAGAAGCTGCCAAATCTTTGGTCATTTTTCCATCTTCAACTGTGTCAACGCACGCGGTTTCTAAAGTTTGTGCGAAATTCGCCAAATCCGGCGTCCCGTCCAATTTGGCTCTATGTTCCAATCCGCGGGTCCACGCGAAAATTGACGCGATTGGGTTTGTTGATGTTTTTTCGCCTTTTTGGTGTTGTCTAAAATGTCTCGTTACCGTTCCATGGGCGGCTTCTGATTCGATCGTTTTTCCATCGGGGCACATAAGCACGGAAGTCATCATACCTAACGAGCCATAACCTTGAGCTACGATATCCGATTGGACATCACCATCATAATTTTTGCAAGCCCAAACGAACCCTCCGTTCGATTTTAGCGCTTGGGCGACCATATCATCGATGAGACGGTGTTCGTACCAAATCTTTTTCTTTTCAAATTGAGGTTTGTATTGTTTATCGTAAATTTCTTGGAAGATATCTTTGAAGCGACCATCATATTTTTTTAGGATAGTGTTTTTCGTGGATAAGTACAAAGGCCATCCTTTTCCTAAGGCAACTTGGAATGATGAGTGGGCGAAAGCGCTTATACTTTCGTCGGTGTTGTACATCCCCATTGCAACACCACCCCCTTTATAGTTGAAGAGGTCGTATTTCTCGACGGTTCCTTTATTGTCGGTGAAAACTAACTCAACTTTTCCGGGGCGATTAACCACGAAATCTTTGGCTTTGTATTGGTCACCGTGAGCGTGACGTCCAATAACAATGGGTTGAGTCCACCCAGGAACTAATTTAGGGATGTTCTTACAAAGAATCGGCTCCCTAAAAACGGTTCCCCCCAAAATATTTCTGATAGTCCCATTAGGAGATAACCACATTTTCTTTAATTTAAACTCTTCCACTCTTTGCTCATCCGGGGTGATCGTCGCGCATTTTATTCCAACGTTGTGCTTCAAAATTGCATTCGCCGCGTCGATCGTTACTTGATCATCGGTTTGATCTCTGCGTTACAATAAAAATTAATTTTATTTTTATTGTGTGATTGTATCATACCTGTAGGGTAATCCTAAATCGTAGTATAAACATTCGACTTTTACGAAAGGAAAAATGAGGCGCTCCTTAATTTTCTCCCAAATAATTCTCGTCATCTCATCCCCGTCCATTTCAACGATGGGATTTTTTGCGACAACCCTCGATTTCGAGCCATCTGATTAATAAAGAAAAATATTATTTATGTTTATAATAAATAAAATAAAGCACGTGCAAAATTTTGCTTTTATTGAAGCGAAAAGATAAAATTTTAGAGTTGAGATAAGGATTGGACAACAACTACATTTTCAAAATTATTCCATTAAAATTTCTTATCTATAAATATTTTAAAGATAGATATTTCTTATATAACTCTTCGATTTTTTTTTAGTTTTAAGGATTAAGGAAAATTCAAATGATTGGAATAAAAGATTATGGAGGGAATAATTTAATGGAAGAGGACGATTATGGATGGAAAAGAATCAATAAGGGTATGCAATAAATTAATTTTCTTTTATAAATTTTTACGAAATTCCCAAATTTCTTTTTTTACTTTTTAAGAAAAATTATTCCATTAAAATTTCTTATCTATAAATATTCTAAAGATAGATAGTTCTTATATAACTTTTCTTTTTTTTTTAAGTTTTAAGGATTAAGGAAATTTCAAATGATTGGAATAAAAGATTATGGAGGGAATAATTTAATGGAAGAGGACGATTATGGATGGAAAAGAATTAATAAGGGTATGCAATAAATTAATTTTCTTTTTTAAATTTTTACGAAATTCCAAAATAGAACATTTTTTTACTTTTTAAGAAAAACTTTAATCTTTTTATGGCCCATAACGCATTTTTTCCTTTTTTATTTAAGGATTAAAAAGAAGTCTCCCCCAAAAAAGTAATTTCCATATGCACAAGGACCGGTTTGCACGTGTTCGGGTTGAGCGGCGTCTGACATGAGAGGACTCACGGGTTAGTGGCCCATCGGTGCATCGTCCCCAAAATGAAGCAAACCTGCCCTTGACTTACAAGAGCGTCTCTTCTTGGTCTAGGTAGTTGGGTCAACCCGTCTAGACTCGGGATAAATTTTTAACTCACGGTAATCATCCTCAAAATATTTCCAAAAAACAGTTTAATCAAAAAAATTAAAATGATCTTTGATTATTATTTCCAAATTAATATCAATAGATTAGTTTACGTTCCGGTTCATTAAAATGCACTTTGAATCCTAATCAATATCGAAAACTCAAACTTGGTAAACACGTGTTTTAAAAAATTATACATACAGAACTTAATTTATTTAAAAAAATATGTTTAAAACTTACATTTCCTGTTGGAGAGGGTCGACGAGGTGAAAATACCCTGCTTTTGGGCGGCTTGGTTGAAAACCCTCGAAAATTTCGTTAAAGTCCCTGCCATCCTAACCTCTTCACTTTTCCAAATTTGACTAAAAGAACCGAAAGAGAGCCTATCGAGCCCGCTGAATCTTCTGAATGGACTATCGAGGCAATGCAGCTCTCGACTCTGGCACTGTACTACATATTAAAAGTCAGGCGGGATTAAATGTGGGAGTCCGATTTTCTTCGAAAATTAACGAACGTCGTTTGCCTCAGCGTATCTGAACCACGTTCACGCAACAGTCAACATACAGTTTTAAAATACAAATTTATATCATTAAAAAATATGTTTCTCTTTTATCTCGATTTGTAGCTTTTGAGATGTGGTTTATTCAAATTTATATCATTAACTTATTCTTTTTTTGATTTATCTTCATAATTCCGTTTAATTTTGACGATTTTTTTTATTATTTAAAGTACAAAATCTCAAAAATTGTATATCATTTTATATAAGCATTTAATTTGACAACGTCAATGTCATTTTGACATTTAGTTCATTTTAGTTTTATGATACCTGTCAAGGTAAATTTTTTAGGGTTTATGTTGGTATTATTTAATTCCCCTAAAAAATGTTTATTAACATTTTTTGATTAATTCTTATTCAGTGGAAGAATGTTCTACAAATTAATAAAATAGATTATAACATCTTTTCTATATAAATAAATACCTTCTTCAAAAAACTTTTTAAAAAAACTTCTTCATCATTCTTTCATCACTCTTTTCATTCACAACGAATTGAAGGAGATCTTTAAAGCTTTACCCATACGAATATCCCAGCTTTTATTATTTATTTTAATTTTATTACTTTTAATTGCTTGAATAATGAAAGCTCAAACAAACGTCACTCATTTAGTGACGTCAATTCTACCAACATTATTATTAGCAATTTTTATATAAAAAAAAATAACTTTCAAACCTTTCCTTGGCGTTTAAATTATATTTAAAAAATTATCTTTATAATTATATTATATTTCAATAATCTCACCTTTTTTTCTATAATATTCAAATCAAATAATAAAGGAAATAAATATTTTAGGGAATTTACTTTTTTATGTTTTGAAATAAAAGTGACATTGAAATTGTTTGAACTGTCATTACTCAAAATGTTAAAATTTAATAAAATCGAAATAAATAATAAATATTATCATATTTATATGGATAACATTGCGTTTAAAGCTTTAAAAATCATCCTTAATCCATCAAAAACCTCGAAGACTAATTCGGAAAGTAATAAACGTTAATTCAGCGATGAAGATAAAATTGAGGTACTTATTAACTTAAAAAAGCCATTTTATCCTATTTCATTAATTAATTCAACATTTTTACAAAAAATTAACTTAAATCATAACCTAAAAATGTTGATTCATCCCACAATTTCACAATCTTATTTCATACTTATCATATAACTAATTTTAATTTTAACCTAAATATCTTAATTAACTATTTTTATATTATTTTTTTTAGCTTAAAATTAACAATAAAATGAGTTGGTTATCAAGTGAACGTACTAAACGTAGTAGAACACGAGTTGCCGGAGCGGTGAGTGGTTCGAACTCGGTTTGCTGCCGGCAGTTTGAGTTTGGCTTCCATCTGACTCAACAAATCAACGGGGACAGCATCGCAAGGGCTGGAACAACCCCCGAAAAACATAAACGAGGTCACTTTCATTCAAGATTTCGTAAAGACTCTTCGGCACCTCAACAAAAAAAGATAAACGCGTCTCTCGAGATAATCGAGCGTGTCTTCTATCTCGAACAAGGTGAGTTTTATTCTGTACATATTAAATTTTTGTTTGAGTAAATTTCGGGGAGATTCTTTTCGGATATCCAGGTTAGTTGATTATATTTTTAGCCGATACGATACGTCGTCTAAATATAATGCCTTGTTTTTAATACTGTGTGTATAAAAGACGCGAAGATATTCTCTTAGTTTGGTGTTACACGTGGGTTGTTTCACTTTGGTTTTATTTTTTTTTGTTGGGTCTTTTAGGGTTTCTTTTCTTTTTTTATTTATTCTTGTTTTGAAGGCTTTAATTATAATTCTTGGGTCGTTTCGTTTCGTTTCGTTTCGTTTAGCTTTATTCGGTTTTTATTTTTTTTTATTAACCAAAATACTCATATATAAAAGTGATGAGTATACTTATTTTAATATCCTTTTATTTAATTAATTTATTAAAATTATGTACTAATCTCATCAATAATTAACACATTAAACGTCAACATGATATTTATTATCTTAAATTTGATGTTTGAAATGTAATTTTTTTTTTGATTTTAAAAAATAAGATTTAAACCTTTCTTTTTAGCTTTAATAAGCTAAAAGTAACGTTTAAAATTGCTTTTAAACTCTAAATAACATATTCTTGAGCGATATTCTTTAAACATTAATAAGAGAGAACGTTTTTTTAAATCAATTCAATCAAAACGAACTATTTTTATGGCACAAATGAGCAAAGTCACGTGTTACGGACGTGTTCAACAAATATCAAGTTAAAGTTAAATATGTACCAATACAATTGGAGTTACCCAATATAATAAATGAGTCAGTATGTTAATTAACGAATTAATTGTATGTTAAAATCAAGTAATAATTCAAAAAGATCAGATTATGTTTTAGACAAGATCGACAATTCAATATCTCTAATATAAAGTTAAGCATGATATTGTGAGATATCCAGACGTAATCTCGATTCCCGCTGACCAATTTTTATCGATCTTATAACTAATACTTAAGTCTGATTTATCAATAAATGCGTCAATATTGATAAGAGTGTAATTCCCAAAAAATTTATAAAAGAAGTACAAAATTAATTGGTTTACTATAATTCATAGACACTAAATTCTACTAATATATCTTTTTTTTATTTATTTCCTTTGTGAATTTGACAATTTTGATTTTTGTACTGATTATTTTGAAATTTTACCGTTTCAAAGATGATTTTGGCTTATTATTTGATGCAAATGGAAGCTATTAATTGTGATGAACCCAAATTTATATATATATATATACAGATTACAAAGATAATGTCATTTAATGTAACAAGTTGTTTAAAACAAATGTTAATTTTGTTATGTATCAATAATGATTGATAGAAGTTAATGTAACGCAGTCTTGTATGACTTTATAGAATTCTTCCAAACTGTCAAAGATTTGCTTACTCAAAGTATATCACTCATAAAATCTGCTTTCAAAGATGATTTTAGCTTATTATTTGGTGATTTGATTTGATGATTAAATTTGGTGATTAATGCTTATTCTGTTAATCTAAAAGCAATTGTGGCATAAGTAATTTGAAACAAATGTAGATTTTATTTAGCAATCTTGCACGACTTTGCAAACTTCTTATAAACTGTCAAACACTGATGATAAAAGGGTGATTGAACTGATTACCTGAGATTGATTTACGACTTCCTCTGTCGTTTCCTAGGGATTGCTATTGGACAGCTTTAAACAATTAATTGGGGTTATTATAAACAATAAATTTATTAGAATAATCATAAGGATTAGAACCAGTCAGAGCAAAGGACTAAAAAAAGGTTTATAGCCCAGAGATGCTAACTCTTCGTGGGCGTCTGTTTGGTTCTGTTTTTGCAATTAAATGAAGTACTTGGTTTGGTTGTCTTCATTACATTGACATTGCCTCATGCAATGAAAATATATAGACTTCTTGAAGTTCTGATACTTTTGTATGGCTTTTATTACCTACATTTTCTTATGAAAAGGGGTGCTTTCGTTGTAATAGCACAAGGATGTCGAATATCTTAGGATGAGTCCGTTTTTTATACATAGACAGGTGTTTCTGTAAGTAGTGGCTTAATTTGCATGGAAATTTTAAGATAATAGACTCTATCTAGAAGTTGTTAGAAGAAATAGTTTTATACAGCATACTTTAAGTTAACCATCGTATGCTAAAGAAGCTGATGAATATCTGGTTATATTCAAGAATTAAAGGGTTTGAAGCAATGAATTGTGGATGAATTGTTTATAATGGTGTAAGAATACACAATCCATAACCAGATACGGTTTAATTAGGATTATATTCCAGCTAGAATCTGGAAATTCAAGTTAATCAATAACTCAAATAACGTTTTAGGTGTTGAAACTAAAAATTTTGGACATAAAATGTTAATAATGATGTTAAAATACATAATCCATAACCAGATATTTTTCAATTATGATTATATTGTGGGTTGAATCTAAATCCCCCCAACATATCAAAATGAAATAAGAATCATATCCAGATATTGTTTAAATAGTCTTACTAGAATGTGGATATCCACAATATATCAAAATTGATCGTGTTCATTACTAAAGTCGACTATAATTCAATAAATAATGTTCTTTTAACAAGAAATATTGAGCATAAATTATTTATAATGGTGTACGAATGCATAATCCATAATCAGATATTGCTCAGTTATGATTATGTTCTAGCTAGAATCTGGAAATCCATAATATATCAAAATTGATAATGTTTGTTACTAAAATTGATCATTATTCAAAAAGTAACAATGTTGGAACAAGAAATTTTGAACATAAATTGTTTATATTGGTGTACGAATACATAATCCATAACCAGATATTGCTCAGTTATGATTATGTTCGCGCTAGAATCTGGAAATCCATAACACATAAAAATTGATAATGTTCGTTATTGAAATCGATCATAATTCAAAAAGTAACAATGTTGGAAAAAGAAATATTGAATATAAATTGTTTATATTGGTATAAGAATACATAATCCATAACCAGATATTGTTCTGTTATTATTATGTTTTAGCTAGAATCTGGAAATCCTTAATACATTAAAATTGATTATGTTTGTTACTAAAATTGATCATAATTCAAAAAGTAACAATGTTGGAACAATAATATTGAACATAAATTGCTTATATTGGTGTAAGAATATACAATCTATATACAGATATTGTACAATTATTATTAAGTTCTAGCTAGAATCTAGAAATCCATAATACGTCAAAATTGATAAAGTTAGTTACTAAAATCAATCATACTTCAAAAAGTAACAATGTTGAAATAAGAAATGTTGAACATAAATTGTTTATATTTGTATAAGAATACATAATCCATAACCAGATATTGCTCAGTTATGATTATGTTCTAGCTAGAATGTGGAAATCCATAATACATCAAAATTGATAATGTTCGTTATTAGAATCGATCATAATTCAAAAAATAACAGCATTGGAATAAGAAATAGTAAACATAAATTGTTTATGTTGGTGTACGAATACATAATCCATAACCAGATATTGTTCAGTTATGATAATGTTCTAGCAAGTATCTGGAAATCCATAATACATCAAAATTTATAATGTTCGTTACTAAAATCGATTATAATTCAAAAAATAATGTTTGAACCAGAAATATTGAATATAAATTGTTTATATTGATGTAAGAGTTCATATTCCATAACTAGATATTGTTCAGTTATGATTATGTTCTAGCTAGAATATGGAAATCCATAATACATCAAAATTGATAATGTTTGTTACTAAAATCGATCATAATTCAAAAAATAACAGCGTCGGAACAAGAAATGTTGAACATAAATTGTTTATATTAGTGTAGGAAGACATTATCCATAACCAGGTGTTGTTCAGTTATCAAATCAAAATTCACATCAAAATTGATAATGTTCGTTATTACAATCGATCATAATTTAAAAAATAACAGCGTTGGAACAAGAAATAGTAAACATAAATTGTTTTTGTTGGTGTACGAATACATAATCCATAACCAGATATTGTTCAGTTATGATTATGGTCTAGCAAATATCTGGAAATCCATAATACATCAAAATTTATAATGTTCGTTACTAAAATCGATTATAATTCAAAAAATAATGTTTGAACCAGGAATATTGAATATAAATTGTTTATATTGATGTAAGAGTTCATATTCCATAACTAGATATTATTCAGTTATGATTATGTTCTAGCTAGAATATGGAAATCCATAATACATCAAAATTGATAATGTTTGTTACTAAAATCGATCATAATTCAAAAAATAACAGCGTCGGAACAAGTAATGTTGAACATAAATTGTTTATATTTGTATAAGAATACATAATCCATAACCAGATATTGTTCAGTTATGATTATGTTCGGGCTAAAATCTGGAAATCCATAATACATCAAAATTGATAATGTTCGTTATTAAAATCGATCATAATTCAACAATTAACAATGTTAGAACAAGAAATGTTGAACATAAATTGTTTATATTAGTGTAGGAAGACATTATCCATAACCAGGTGTTGTTCAGTTATGATTATGTTCTCACTAGAATCTGGAGATCCATAACACATCAAAATTGATAATGTTCGTTATTACAATCGATCATAATTCAAAAAATAACAGCGTTGGAACAAGAAATAGTAAACATAAATTGTTTTTGTTGGTGTACGAATACATAATTCATAACCAGATATTGTTTAGTTATTATTATGGTCTAGCAAGTATCTGGAAATCCATAATACATCAAAATTTATAATGTTCGTTACTAAAATCGATTATAATTCAAAGAATAATGTTTGAACCAGGAATATTGAATATAAATTGTTTATATTGATGTAAGAGCTCATATTCCATAACTAGATATTGTTCAGTTATGATTATGTTCTAGCTAGAATATGGAAATTCATAATACATCAAAATTGATAATGTTTGTTATTAAAATCGATCATAATTCAAAAAATAACAGCGCCGGAACAAGAAATGTTGAACATAAATTGTTTATATTTGTATAAGAATACATAATCCATAACCAGATATTGTTCAGCTATGATTATGTTCTAGCAAGTATCTGGAAATCCATAATACATCAAAATTTATAATGTTCGTTACTAAAATCGATTATAATTCAAAGAATAATGTTTGAACCAGGAATATTGAATATAGATTGTTTATATTGATGTAAGAGTTCATATTCCATAACTAGATATTGTTCAGTTACGAATATGTTCTAGCTAGAATATGGAAATCCATAATACATCAAAATTGATAATGTTTGTTACTAAAATCGATCATAATTCAAAAAATAACAGCGTCGGAACAAGAAATGTTAAATATAAATTGTTCATATTTGTATAAGAATACATAATCCATAACCAGATATTGTTCAGTTATGATTATGTTCGGGCTAAAATCTGGAAATCCATAATACATCAAAATTGATAATGTTCGTTATTAAAATCGATCATAATTCAACAAGTAACAATGTTAGAACAAGAAATGTTGAACATAAATTGTTTATATTAGTGTAGGAAGACATTATCCATAACCAGGTGTTGTTCAGTTATGATTATGTTCTAACTAGAATCTGGAGATCCATACCACATCAAAATTGATAATGTTCGTTATTACAATCGATCATAATTCAAAAAATAACAGCGTTGGAACAAGAAATAGTAAACATAAATTGTTTTTGTTGGTGTACGAATACATAATCCATAACCAGATATTGTTCAGTTATGATTATGGTCTAGCAAGTATCTGGAAATCCATAATACATCAAAATTTATAATGTTCGTTACTAAAATCGATTATAATTCAAAGAATAATGTTTGAACCAGGAATATTGAATATAAATTGTTTATATTGATGTAAGAGTTCATATTCCATAACTAGATATTGTTCAGTTATGATTATGTTCTAGCTAGAATATGGAAATCCATAATACATCAAAATTTATAATGTTCGTTACTAAAATCGATTATAATTCAAAGAATAATGTTTGAACCAGGAATATTGAATATAAATTGTTTATATTGATGTAAGAGTTCATATTCCATAACTAGATATTGTTCAGTTATGATTATGTTCTAGCTAGAATATGGAAATCCATAATACATCAAAATTGATAATGTTTGTTACTAAAATCGATCATAATTCAAAAAATAACAGCGTCGGAACAAGAAATGTTGAACATAAATTGTTTATATTTTTATAAGAATACATAATCCATAACCATATATTGTTCAGTTATGATTATGTTCGGGCTAAAATCTGGAAATCCATAATACATCAAAATTGATAATGTTCGTTATTAAAATCGATCATAATTCAACAAGTAACAATGTTAGAACAAGAAATGTTGAACATAAATTGTTTATATTAGTGTAGGAAGACATTATCCATAACCAGGTGTTGTTTAGTTATGATTATGTTCTAACTAGAATCTGGAGATCCATACCACATCAAAATTGGTAATGTTCGTTATTAAAATTGATCATAATTTAAAAAGTAACAATGTTGGAACAAGAAACGTTGAATAGAAATTGTTTATATTAGTGTAGGAAGACATTATTAGAATTAAGAATACATAATCCATAACCAAATATTGTTCAGTTACCATTATGTTCTACCTAGAGTCTGGAAATCTATAATACTTCAAAATTGATAATGTTCGTTATTAAAATCGATCATAATTCAAAAAGTAACAATATTGGAACAAGAAATATTGAATATAAATTGTTTATATTGGTATAAGAATACATAATCCATAACCAGATATTGTTCTGTTATGATTATGTTTTAGCTAGAATCTGGAAATCCTTAATACATCAAAATTGATTATGTTTGTTATTAAAATCGATCATAATTCAAAAAATAACAGCGTTGGAACAAGAAATAGTAAACATAAATTGTTTTTGTTGGTGTACGAATACATAATCCATAACCAGATATTGTTTAGTTATTATTATGGTCTAGCAAGTATCTGGAAATCCATAATACATCAAAATTTATAATGTTCGTTACTAAAATCGATTATAATTCAAAAAATAATGTTTGAACCAGGAATATTGAATATAAATTGTTTATATTGATGTAAGAGTTCATATTCCATAACTAGATATTGTTCAGTTATGATTATGTTCTAGCTAGAATATGGAAATCCATAATACATCAAAATTTATAATGTTCGTTACTAAAATCGATTATAATTCAAAGAATAATGTTTGAACCAGGAATATTGAATATAAATTGTTTATATTGATGTAAGAGTTCATATTCCATAACTAGATATTGTTCAGTTATGATTATGTTCTAGCTAGAATATGGAAATCCATAATACATCAAAATTGATAATGTTTGTTACTAAAATCGATCATAATTCAAAAAATAACAGCGTCGGAACAAGAAATGTTGAACATAAATTGTTTATATTTGTATAAGAATACATAATCCATAACCAGATATTGTTCAGTTATGATTATGTTCGGGCTAAAATCTGGAAATCCATAATACATCAAAATTGATAACGTTCGTTATTAAGATCGATCATAATTCAAAAAGTAACAATGTTGGAACAAGAAATGTTGAATAAAAATTATTTATGTTGGTGTAAAAATACATAATCCATAACCAAATATTGTTCAGTTATGATTACATTCTAGCTAGAATCTGGAAATCCATAATACATCAAAATTACATAAAAATTGATAATATTCGTTACTAAAATCGATTATAATTCAAAAAGTAATAATGTTAGAAGAAGAAATGTTGAGTATAAATTGTTTATAATGGTGTAAAATTACACAATCCATAACCAGACATTGTTATAGTTTTCTTCTTAACATCGTAGATTTTAAATGATTAAATAAATCGATTTATTTTATTTTTATCTCTCTTCTACATATTTCGGGATCTTATGATCCCACCTTCCTCTTCGATTACAAAATTTTTATGTTAATATTTTAATTGTTATAATGTTTTGAAATAAAATTAAATTAAATGTTACTGTTACAGATTTTTGTAGATTATGTTATGGGATTTGTTGTCTTCTCTGTTTTTAGTTTTTGTTACTTACGTCAAAAGAATATAAAATGTGTCTTTATTATCGTTATTATTATCAATGTTGTTGTAATTTATTTTTAGGTCTCCTTTTAAATGTTATTTTTGTATTTGTCTTCTTTATCTATAAAAGATTCTTATTTCCTCCATGCACATGACGTAAATTTTGAATTGGCTTTAATTGGGATCGTTCCCATGTTTTACAATAATTACTTTTTATTAAAAGAAAACATTCAGTTACTTTAATTTTTTATATTTCTTGTCTTTTCGTGTTTGTTAAAATCACAACTATAACAAATAGCCCAAGCTTAGTTAGCTAAAAGACTTAATAATAAATATAAAAGTGGTACATGGAGATGAGATCTTATTTAGAGTTTATAAGATGGTTATATAATCGATGTACATCGTCTAATCATGTTCCGCAAAGCAGATAGTTAAAACATCATCCAAAACAGCCAATTGCATCAAATGCGTCACCAGAATAGTTTGAAGTTCAGAAATGCACATCCTGTATATAGACTAGTATTCAAATTTCTGTCTTAAACTTTCTGCTCGAAGACGTCAGGAATTTCTTTAAAGCTTTGAATGAGCCACATTGGATATTCATTCATCTATCTTTATGAAATCTTCATTTTGGTAATAAGTCTCTTATTTTTATTTTTTTTTCGAGCATTTTTAGAACTTATATTAATATATTTAATAAAATTGATTGTTTCAATCTTTGGAATCCGACAAAACAACAAATAACTGGGTCAATTTGTCTATCTCAATTGATATAAAAATTCCTAACGCAAGCATAATCAGAAGGGTGTCCAAAAATAAATCGTAACATTGTCAAGATAAGAACATTTCAACGTAACGTAATTTTCTGCCTTGAACAAAAAAAAAATAAAATGGGAGAAAAAACTAATGGTGTTATTTTTGGACGTAAAGAAAAAAATTTAGATTTTTGCCAAAGTTCTGACGCAAATTTTTATTTTCCACTCGGTTACAAGACGTTATTACATAATATTTTGATTTTAGGTTAACTTTTAAGCAAATTTATTCTTAGAGATGTTACTAAACTTTTTTTTAAAATCTTTTTGTTTTAAAAACGGAACATCTGCCCGTAATTTTCTAAACTAGCCTCAATTAGCCACTTAACAAAATAGAAATTCCAACTTAAACGTGACACTTTTAGGAACAACCCAAAAAAGAGCTTTAAATTTCTATTTGACCATCGAAGCAGGTATAAAAATATTTTTAAAATAGAAAAAAGGCTATTCTGAGCAGCTTTAGAGAAAGGTCTATAATTCTAAAAGAGCAAAAGTAAAAGTGGTTTGAGAGTTTTAAGTTTCTTGCCGCTCACAATCTATCAATAGAAAATGCTGATTATAAAACAAATCTTCTTGAACAGTTTAAAGTAACAAACACTAAAACACTAAAAAAGCTCCTGACGCAAATCCTACGTTAAATTAAATCGCAAAAACGCTAAGCTTTAATTTTAGATTTCATCTCAAACTGTTTATCGATTTATCAAGGTTACGCCCAAACGCAAAGTAGTTCAAGAGTTAGGGTGATTAATGCATTTGAATCGATATTATTATTTATGTTAAGCTTTTAATCTTTTAATAATAAATTAATATGAATAATATGTTATTTATTTCATAATAAACATATTTCATTATGAAATAAATAAAAAATGTAACGTAGAAAACGTTACGACAATTTTAATCAATGGATCATCGTTAAATCTTTAGTAAAAATTAAATTAAAATGATTTAAAACTCATAAATCGTTTTAAGAACTTTTTAATTACTGAGAGGAATTAAAATTGACGTGGGTAGAATTATGATGAATCTGTTACAAAATAATCGTTATCTCATAACGTCAATTTGTATCAAGGTTTTAATTTATTTCTCTATTGTGTATGTAATTATACAATTTTATTATATTAAGTTATGTATTTAAACAATTTAATCGTTTTAAGAACTATCTGGATTATTGCGAGATATAAAGTAAAAGATCGTGAGGGTCTTATTTTAGAAAATGAAGAAATGATTTTTATATTAAATTAGGGGTTGAATCTTTGTTTTTCGAATGATGTATATATCGTTGTTTCAATTTGAAATTGATGTCACTTAAGAAATGTTAAAGGATGATGTGTTTTTAACGTTTTAATGGAATCATTAAAAAATGATAAAATTTGGAAGATCATGAAGATTTTATTTTTGAAGATGAAGAAATGATTTTTATATCAAATTGGAGGTTGAATCTTCGTCTTTCAAATGATATATAATTCATTGTTTCAATTTGAAATCGGATATCATTTAAGAAATGTTAAAGAATGATGCGTTTTTGACGTTTTAGTAGAATCATGAAAGAAATGATAAAATTTAAAAAAAGATCGTTGATGTCTTATTTTTGAAAATGAAGAAATGATTTTTGTATCAAATTGGAGGTTGAATCTTCGTCTTTCAAACGATGTATAACCCGTTCTTGCAATTTGAAATTGATGTCACTTAAGAAATGTTAAAAGATGATGTGTTTTTGACGTTTTTATTGAATCACAAAAAAATTATAAAATTTGAAAGATCGTTGAGGTTTTATTTTTGAAAATGAAGAAATGATTTTTATATCAAATTGGAGATTGAATCTTCGTCTTTCAAATGATATATAATTCATTGTTTCAATTTGAAATCGGATATCATTTAAGAAATGTTAAAGAATGATGCGTTTTTGACGTTTTAGTAGAATTATGGAAGAAATGATAAAATTTAAAAAAGATCGTTGATGTCTTATTTTTGAAAATGAAGAAATGATTTTTATATCAAATTGGAGGTTGAATCTTCGTCTTTCAAACGATGTATAACCCGTTCTTTCAATTTGAAACTGATGTCACTTAAGAAATGTTAAAGGATGATGTGTTTTTAACGTTTTAATGGAATCACAAAAAAATGATAAAATTTGGAAGATCATGAAGATCTTATTTTTGAAGATGAAGAAATGATTTTTATATCAAATTGGAGATTGAATCTTCGTCTTTCAAATGATATATAACTCATTGTTTCAATTTGAAATCGGATATCATTTAAGAAATGTTAAAGAATGATGCGTTTTTGACGTTTTAGTAGAATCATGAAAGAAATGATAAAATTTAAAAAAAGATCGTTGATGTCTTATTTTTGAAAATGAAGAAATGATTTTTGTATCAAATTGGAGGTTGAATCTTCGTCTTTCAAACGATGTATAACCCGTTCTTGCAATTTGAAATTGATGTCACTTAAGAAATGTTAAAAGATGATGTGTTTTTGACGTTTTTATTGAATCACAAAAAAATTATAAAATTTGAAAGATCATTGAGGTTTTATTTTTGAAAATGAAGAAATGATTTTTATATCAAATTGGAGATTGAATCTTCGTCTTTCAAATGATATATAATTCATTGTTTCAATTTGAAATCGGATATCATTTAAGAAATGTTAAAGAATGATGCGTTTTTGACGTTTTAGTAGAATCATGAAAGAAATGATAAAATTTAAAAAAGATCGTTGATGTCTTATTTTTGAAAATGAAGAAATGATTTTTATATCAAATTGGAGGTTGAATCTTCGTCTTTCAAACGATGTATAACCCGTTCTTTCAATTTGAAATTGATGTCACTCAAGAAATGTTAAAGGATGATGTGTTTTTGACGCTTTAATGAAATCATAAAAAAAAAATGATAAAATTTGGAAGATCATGGAGGTCTTATTTTTGAAGATGAAGAAATGATTTTTATATCAAATTGGAGATTGAATCTTCGTCTTTGAAATGATGTATACCTCGTTCTTTCAATTTGAAATCGGATATCATTTAAGAAATGTTAAAGAATGGTGCGTTTTTGACGTTTTAGTAGAATCATGAAAGAAATGATAAAATTTAAAAAAGATCGTTGATGTCTTATTTTTGAAAATGAAGAAATAATTTTTATATGAAATTGAAGACTGAATCTTCGTCTTTCAAATGATATATAATTCATTGTTTCAATTTGAAATCGAATATCATTTAAGAAATGTTAAAGAATGATGCGTTTTTGATGTTTTAGTAAAATCATGAAAGAAATGATAAAATTTAAAAAAGATCGTTGATGTCTTATTTTTGAAAATGAAGAAATGATTTTTATATCAAATTGAAGACTGAATCTTCGTCTTTCAAATGATGTATAACTCGTTCTTCCAATTTGAAATTCATGTCACTTAAGAAATGTTAAAGGATGATGTGTTTTTAACGTTTTAATGAAATCACAAAAAGAAATGATAAAGTTTAAAAAGGTCGTTGATGTTTTATTTTTGAAAATGATGAAATCATTTTTATATCAAATTGGAGGTTGAATCTTCATCTTTCAAATGATATATAATTCATTGTTTCAATTTAAAATCGGATATCATTTAAGAAATGTTAAAGAATGATGCGTTTTTGACGTTTTAGTAGAATCATGAAGGAAATGATAAAATTTTAAAAAGATCGTTGATGTTTTATTTTTGAAAATGAAGAAATAATTTTTATATCAAATTGAAGACTGAATCTTCGTCTTTCAAATGATGTATAACTCGTTCTTCCAATTTGAAATTCATGTCACTTAAGAAATGTTAAAAGATGATGTGTTTTTAAAGTTTTAATGAAATCACAAAAAGAAATAATAAAATTTAAAAAGGTCGTTGATGTTTTATTTTTGAACATGATGAAATCATTTTTATATCAACTTGGAGGTTGAATCTTCGTCTTTCAAACGATGTATACCTCGTTCTTTCAATTTGAAATTGATGTCACTTAAGAAATGTTAAAGGATGATGTGTTTTTAACGTTTTAATGGAATCACAAAAAAATGATAAAATTTGGTAGATCATGAAGGTCTTATTTTTGAAGATGAAGAAATGATTTTTACATCAAATTGGAGATTGAATCTTCGTCTTTCAAATGATATATAATTCATTGTTTCAATTTGAAATCGGATATCATTTAAGAAATGTTAAAGAATGATGCGTTTTTGACGTTTTAGTAGAATCATGAAAGAAATGATAAAATTTAAAAAAGATCGTTGATGTTTTATTTTTGAAAATGAAGAAATGATTTTTATATCAAATTGGAGATTGAATCTTCATCTTTCAAATGATTTATAATTCATTGTTTCAATTTGAAATCGGATATCATTTAAGAAATGTTAAAGAATGATGCGTTTTTGATGTTTTAGTAAAATCATGAAAGAAATGATAAAATTTAAAAAAGATCGTTGATGTCTTATTTTTGAAAATGAAGAAATGATTTTTATATCAAATTGGAGGTTGAATCTTCGTCTTTCAAACGATGTATAACCCGTTCTTTCAATTTGAAATTGATGTCACTCAAGAAATGTTAAAGGATGATGTGTTTTTGACGCTTTAATGAAATCATAAAAAAATGATAAAATTTGAGGGATCATGGAGGTCTTATTTTTGAAGATGAAGAAATGATTTTCATATCAAATTGAAGGTTGAATTTTTGTCTTTCAAATGATGTATAACACGTTGTTTCAATTTGAAATTGAAATCACCTAAGAAATGTTATAAATAATATGTTATTAATATGAGTCCATCACTACGAAATAAATCTTTGAACCATATGAAAATATATCAAAACCAACACACTACCAATGTCTATCATGCAATAGATATGGTACAAGGGATTCTTTCTGCGTTCATTCGAGACCAATATAAACTTTGTCTTGCTCGAGCTTTTACTTTTTCAATGCCTAAACGGCCTTCATGCAATTTTCCTAAGATTTCTCGACGCATTTCTCTTGGTACTACTAACTTCGCACCATAAAACAATAAATCATCACATACAACTAACTCATCTTTTAGTGTAAGGTAGTGAATCACATCTGCAGCTATTTTCTTTCCTCTTGGCCAAGTTGCACACTTTTAAAGGAAAACTCCTCTTAGGGTTCATTCCGAAAGTGGCATTTCGATATCTCTTATGATTTCAGGATATACAGTGTTTTTCAAAAAAGCGTAATTTCGAAAAGTTGTTGAAGAAACGATGGAAGAAGTTGATTTTCCCTTATGGTTATATTTTAGTAGTTATTGATGTAGAAATGTTTTTTTTTTTTTTTTAATTTGAAAGATAGTGAAGGTGTTATTTTTTAGTATATCAAATTGAAGAACTCCTCTTTAAAATGATGTAAAACTCGTTGTTTCAATTTGAAATCGATTTGACTAAAGAAATGTTGAAAAAAGGATGATGTGTTTTTAACGTTTTAATAAAATCAGATAAAATTGGAAAGATCTTGGAAGTTTTATTTTTGAAACTGCAGAAATGACTTGTATATCAAATTGAAGGTTGAATCTTCGTCTTTCAAATGATGTATATCTCGTTGTTTCAATTTGAGATCGATATCATTTATGAAATGTTGAAGGATGATGCGTTTTTGACGTTTTAGTTGAATCATGAAAAAATTATAAAATTTGAAAGATCGTACGGTCTTATTTTTAAAAATGAAGAATTGATTTGTGTGTCAAATTGAAGACTGAATCTCCGTCTTTCGCCATTTCTTTGATATATAACTCGTTATTTCAATTTGAAATTGATATCACTTAGAAAATGTTAAAGAATGATGTGAAATTTTATTAACAGTTTCTTGCCTTTTGTATTAAAAATGTCTTATCCAGCAGTATTTAGTGTTTAATTAACAGTTTCTAGACTGCTTATGTCAGGATTTTGTTTAAGAGTATTTAATACTTTTGAAATAAAGTCAAAAGGTTTATATTGTCTTTTTTGCGATGAAAATGTTTTCTGCCAGCAGTCTTACAAGCAGTATCAAGTCTTCAGGAAGCATTTCATTAAATCTTCTAGAAGCAATATCCAGTCTTTTAGAAGCAGTATTAAATCTTATGAAAGTATTGTAAGTCTTCTGGAAAGCTTTTAAGTCTTCTAGTAACAGAATCAAGTCTTTCAGAAGCAATGTCAAGTCTTTGAGAATCATTTCAAGTATTCTAGAAGCAGTATCAATTTTTCCAGGGATTGTATCAAATCATCTGGAAGTATTTCAAGTATTTTCGAAGCAATTTCAAGCCTTTTAAAGGCTATATCGAATGTTTTGGAAGCATTTCAAAGCATCAATATCTGGATAATATCTTCTGGATATATTGAAAGTGTTCTGGAAACCTTTTAAGTCTTCTGGAAGCAGTATCAAGTCATCCAAAGAGTCTAGTCTTCCGGTAGTCCAAATCTTCGAAAGGCAATGTCAAGTATTCAAGTATTCTACAACCTATATCAAGTTTTCTGGAAGCAATATCATGCATTGAAAGTGTTTCTTAAACATTTTAAGTCTTCTAGAAGTCTTCCAGAGGTAATATCAAGTCTTTTGGAAGCATTTCAAGTCTTCTATTACCAGTATCAAATCTTCTGGAAGTATTGCTAGTATTTTGGAAATATTTAAAATTTTCTTGAAGCAATATGAACTGTGCTAGAATCAGTATTAAGTCTCTATTCATAATACGTGCTTAATTTTGCTTAATTTAAGGTATCGCCCAGTCCTAGTTTTAAGTTTTAAGTCGATCATATCTACACCATTTATATTTTCAAAATATATCACGTTAAAGAACACAGTGTAGTGCTCCGTGAATTTCCTGTTAGATTTTTATGGTAGTCATAGGCAGGATTAGTAATCTCCACAATTTGCAAGAAAGGTGTGGTACTCTTATTCAAGGAAAATTTGTTAGGGTTTCTGGTTTCTTGTTGGTATTATCTTGGATACGAATAAAGTTTCTGTTGTTTTCCTGTTAATTTTGCCATTCTGTCAAACACTATTAATTAATATCACTTGATCACGCGTGAGTAACGTGATTCATGTCTGATGTTCACGTGAGTGGCAGCCAAATTCTTCTTAACCTTATTGTTACGTCTTGCCCAAATATTTTGCAATTTTCAAATCATGACCTTATCTACTGTAATTCAGGTTCATCGTCTAATTACTTGTAGATGTAATCTTACTTATCAGGACTGTAGGCATTGTCATCGGGATGTTCTTCTGTCTGATGCAAGATTGATTGAGTGGCAACCATTGTATCATATGCCGGATGTCGATTATCTCATTGTCAGTCGCAAGATCATTGGCTTATATGACAAGAATGCACCGCTTAGACGGAGGAATGTCAAACATTTTCCTGCTCCATGGCTTTGTGAGAAGATCAGATCACTTATGCGTGAGCGAAATAGGGCTAAAATTCTTTATAGGCGTAGTCCTTCCCTATTTCATCAAAGTATCTCGTTTTCCTTCATCTTGGAAGTTGGCAATTGTGGTGGCGATTCCTAAGGTCAAGAATCCTACTTCTTTTTGTGATTACCGGTCGATTTCTATTCTTTCTACAATATCAAAGGCACTCGTACGACTAGTATATTTACAATTATCTTACTAAACATAACCTCATTCATCCTCTGCAGTCTGGTGTCCGGGAGGGGCATATCACAACTACTGCTTTAATTAAAATCATTGATGATATCATATCAGGCATGCCCAGGGCAACCACCAGCTGACCCTGCTGGTTTTGCTTGACTTCAACAAGTCGTTTGAGTCCGTTGATCACGACATCCTCCTTTCAAATCTTGCAATTTCAGTAAATATGTGCTAACTCGATCACTTCCAGGGCATTTGGAATTGAGTATGGTTTTGAATATTACCAAAGTTATTTCTACTAACTTTCACCTTTATGTTGATGATCTCCAAATCTATACCAGCACTTCTTGGGAGGAGTTTTCAGTATGGATTGAGATTGAATGCCTCTAAAAATGATGCCATTGTATTTGGTTCTCGTCTAAGTTTGTTGAGTTTTCAAATTTTGTTAAAAATCTTGGTGTTTTGATAGACTCTACATTATCTTGGTGTCCGCAAATTCAAGCTACAAGTAGAAAAGTTTACTCCTGCTTCCACTCAATTTGTAGACTGATGTTCTTATCGTGGTCTTTTTATTTTTGAAAGTGAAAAAATAACTTATATATAAAATTGAAGATTGAACTTTAATTCCTAATAAACATCCTTAATTCTAATTCTAGACTCCCTTTCCCATATTAGTTATTTTGAGATTTTAAGATAGCTAGATTAATGGATAAAATTAAATAAGTTCATAATTCGTCAGATCTGATTAAGTCGGCAAGCTCAATCATTTTTAACTTATCAATAATGTCGTGGATCAAACCCGATAGAGCCGAGATAAATCTAATAAAATTACTCGGTTTTTGTTATCAGAATCCGAATATTACGTAATAAATGACCAAATATTTGAATCTGGCTCATTAAATATTTACAAAACGATAATATCTGAAGTTGGAGTGGTAACTAATCGCAATAATTCATCTAATTAAGTAAAAAAAAATATATATACATTCTTTTAGTGATTAACACGAGATATAAAATTGATTCTGCACGATTTTTCTGTTAACTTTATATAAGAGATTTCTTGCTATATTCACATCGATTCCGTAAATTATTATTTTCAGTTGTATGTACAAACAGAATGTTATCAAAAGACTCTTGACCTCGGTCAGCAAATCTATCAAATTAATCATTTCTCTCTTTATACGTCTAGCATATATCTTTGGTTGTGTGTCCCAAAACAGATTTTATCTCAAAACTCGACGGTTTTAAATAACGGATGTGAGTGTTTCAGTAACGTAAGTCTCCACTATCTAAATATAAATATGTTCCGTATCTAAAAACGCCCGAATATAGATAAGCCATTTTGTGGTAAAATTATTTTTCTCGAAAAAAAAGATTATTTCATTATCTAATAAAATGGGTGGGTTTTGAAGAATTTAAAGAAATTGCGTTCTATTTTTTTAAAAATAAGTAGAACAAGTTAATTAAGACGAAATTCGGAAAAAATGTTCTGGAAGCATTTCAATTTTTACAAGGTATCAGTATTTTCTTGGGAGCTTTTTAACGCTTCAAGAAACAGTATCAAGTCTTCTAGAACCATTTCAAATCCTCTGGAAGCGTTTCAATTCGTCCGAGATTATTGCAAATCTTCTCGAAACAGTATCAAGTGTTCCAGTAGCATTTCAAATCTTCTAGAAGCATTTCATGTCTTCTAGAAACATAATCAAGTCTTATGGAAGCAGTTCAAAACTTCTAGAATCAGTATCAAGTTTTTTGGAAGCAATATCATGGCTTCTAGAAGCATTTCAATTCTTCTAAGGATAACATCAGAGTCTTCTGGAAGCATCTCAAATCTTCTGGAAGCATTTCACATCTTCTAGAAGCAGTATCAAGTCCGAACATTGCAAGTCTTCTGAAAGCATTTTAAATCTTCTAGATGCAGTATCAAATCTGCTAGAAGCATTGTAACTATTCTAGAAGTACTGTGAAGTATTCTAGAAGCAAAATCGAGTCTTCTGAGAGCATTCCAAATCTTCTAGAAGCAGTATCAAGTGTTCGGGAGATATTTCAAGTCTTCTGGAAGCATTAAATTGCTTCTAGAATCAATGTCACGTCTTTTGGAAATAATACCAAGTCTTCTGGAAGCATTTCAATTTTTCCACGGATAATATCAGTGTTTTCTTGGGAGCTTTTTAACGCTTTTAGAAACAGTATCAAGTCTTCTAGAACCATTTCAAATCCTCTGGAAGCGTTTCAATTCGTCTGAGATTATTGCAAATCTTCTCGAAACAGTATCAAGTGTTCCAGTAGCATTTCAAATCTTCTAGAAGCATTTCGTGTCTTCTAGAAACATAATCAAGTCTTATGGAAGCAGTTCAAAACTTCTAGAATCAGTATCAAGTTTTTTGGAAGCAATACCATGGCTTCTAGAAGCATTTCAATTCTTCTAAGGATAACATCAGAGTCTTTTGGAAGCATCTCAAATCTTCTGGAAGCATTTCATATCTTCTAGAAGCAGTATCAAGTCCGAACATTGCAAGTCTTCTGAAAGCATTTTAAATCTTCTAGATGCAATATCAAATCTGCTAGAAGCATTGTAACTATTCTAGAAGTACTGTGAAGTATTCTAGAAGCAAAATCGGGTCTTCTGAGAGCATTCCAAATCTTCTAGAAGCAGTATCAAGTGTTCGGGAGATATTTCAAGTCTTCTGGAAGCATTAAATTGCTTCTAGAATCAATGTCACGTCTTTTGGAAATAATACCAAGTCTTCTGGAAGCGTTTCACTTTTTCCAAGGATAATATCAGTGTTTTCTTGGGAGCTTTTTAACGCTTCTAGAAACAGTATCAAGTCTTCTAGAACCATTTCAAATCCTCTGGAAGCGTTTCAATTCGTCTGAGATTATTGCAAATCTTCTCGAAACAGTATCAAGGGTTCCGGTAGCATTTCAAATCTTCTAGAAGCATTTCACGTTTTCTAGAAGCAGTATCAAATCTTGCGGAGGTATTTCAAGTATTCTGAAAGCATTTCAAAGCTTCTAGAATCAGTACTAAGTCTTTTGGAAGCAACACCAAGTCTTCTAGAAGTATTTCAATTCTTCCAAGAATAATATCAGAGTTTTCTGGGAGCTTTTAAAATCTTCTAGAAGCAGTATCAAGTCTTCTAGAACCATTTTAGTCCTCTGGAAGTATTTCAAGTCATCAGAGAGTATTGCAAATCTTCTCGAAAGAGTTTCAAGTGTTCCGGAAGCATTTCAAATTTTCTGGAAGCATTTCTTGTCTTCTAGAAACAGTATCAAGTCTTCTACAACCATTTCAAATACTCTGGAAGCGTTTCAATTCGTCTGAGATTATTGCAAATCTTCTCGAAACAGTATCAAGTGTTCCAGTAGCATTTCAAATCTTCTAGAAGCATTTCATGTCTTCTAGAAACATAATCAAGTCTTATGGAAGCAGTTCAAAACTTCTAGAATCAGTATCAAGTTTTTTGGAAGCAATACCATGGCTTCTAGAAGCATTTCAATTCTTCTAAGGATAACATCAGAGTCTTCTGGAAGCATCTCAAATCTTCTGGAAGCATTTCACATCTTCTAGAAGCAGTATCAAGTCCGAACATTGCAAGTCTTCTGAAAGCATTTTAAATCTTCTAGATGCAGTATCAAATCTGCTAGAAGCATTGTAACTATTATAGAAGTACTGTGAAGTATTCTAGAAGCAAAATCGAGTCTTCTGAGAGCATTCCAAATCTTCTAGAAGCAGTATCAAGTGTTCGGGAGATATTTCAAGTCTTCTGGAAGCATTAAATTGCTTCTAGAATCAATGTCACGTCTTTTGGAAATAATACCAAGTCTTCTGGAAGCATTTCAGTTTTTCCAAGGATAATATCAGAGTTTTCTTGGAAGCTTTTTAAAGCTTCTAGAAACAGTATCAAGTCTTCTAGAACCATTTAAAGTCCTCTGGAAGCGTTTCAATTCGTTTGAGATTATTGCAAATCTTCTCGAAACAGTATCAAGTGTTCCAATAGCATTTCAAATCTTCTAGAAGCATTTCATGTCTTCTAGAAACATAATCAAGTCTTATGGAAGCAGTTCAAAACTTCTAGAATCAGTAACAAGTTTTTTGGAAGCAATACCATGGCTTCTAGAAGCATTTCAATTCTTCTAAGGATAACATCAGAGTCTTCTGGAAGCATTTCAAATCTTCTGGAAGCATTTCACATCTTCTAGAAGCAGTATCAAGTCCGAACATTGCAAGTCTTCTGAAAGCATTTTAAATCTTCTAGATGCAGTATCAAATCTGCTAGAAGCATTGTAACTATTCTAGAAGTACTGTGAAGTATTCTAGAAGCAAAATCGAGTCTTCTGAGAGCATTCCAAATCTTCTAGAAACAGTATCAAGTGTTCGGGAGATATTTCAAGTCTTCTGGAAGCATTAAATTGCTTCTAGAATCAATGTCACGTCTTTTGGAAATAATACCAAGTCTTCTGGAAGCATTTCAATTTTTCCACGGATAATATCAGTGTTTTCTTGGGAGCTTTTTAACGCTTTTAGAAACAGTATCAAGTCTTCTAGAACCATTTCAAATCCTCTGGAAGCGTTTCAATTCGTCTGAGATTATTGCAAATCTTCTCGAAACAGTATCAAGTGTTCCGGTAGCATTTCAAATCTTCTAGAAGCATTTCATGTCTTCTAGAAACATAATCAAGTCTTATGGAAGCAGTTCAAAACTTCTAGAATCAGTATCAAGTTTTTTGGAAGCAATACCATGGCTTCTAGAAGTATTTCAATTCTTCTAAGGATAACATCAGAGTCTTCTGGAAGCATTTCAAATCTTCTGGAAGCATTTCACATCTTCTAGAAGCAGTATCAAGTCCGAACATTGCAAGTCTTCTGAAAGCATTTTAAATCTTCTAGATGCAGTATCAAATCTGCTAGAAGCATTGTAACTATTCTAGAAGTACTGTGAAGTATTCTAGAAGCAAAATCGAGTCTTCTGAGAGCATTCCAAATCTTCTAGAAGCAGTATCAAGTGTTCGGGAGATATTTCAAGTCTTCTGGAAGCATTAAATTGCTTCTAGAATCAATGTCACGTCTTTTGGAAATAATACCAAGTCTTCTGGAAGCATTTCAATTTTTCCACGGATAATATCAGTGTTTTCTTGGGAGCTTTTTAACGCTTCTAGAAACAGTATCAAGTCTTCTAGAACCATTTCAAATCCTCTGCAAGCGTTTCAATTCGTCTGAGATTATTGCAAATCTTCTCGAAACAGTATCAAGTGTTCCAGTAGCATTTCAAATCTTCTAGAAGCATTTCACGTTTTCTAGAAGCAGTATCAAATCTTGCGGAGGTATTTCAAGTATTCTGAAAGCATTTCAAAGCTTCTAGAATCAGTACTAAGTCTTTTGGAAGCAACACCAAGTCTTCTAGAAGTATTTCAAATCTTCCAAGAATAATATCAGAGTTTTCTGGGAGCTTTTAAAATCTTCTAGAAGCAGTATCAAGTCTTCTAGAACCATTTTAGTCCTCTGGAAGTATTTCAAGTCATCAGAGAGTATTGCAAATCTTCTTGAAAGAGTTTCAAGTGTTCCGGAAGCATTTCAAATTTTCTGGAAGCATTTCTTGTCTTCTAGAAACAGTATCAAGTCTTCTGGAATCATTTCAATTTTTCCAAGGATAATATCAGAGCTTTCTTGGGGGCTTTTTAAAGCTTCTAGATACAGTATCAAGCCTTGTAGAACCATTTCATGTCCTCTAGAAACATTTCAATTCGTCTGAGATTATTGCAAATCTTCTCGAAACAGTATCAAGTGTTCCGGTAGCATTTCAAATCTTCTAGAAGCATTTCACGTCTTCTAGAACCAATATCAAGCCTTGCGGAGGTATTTCAAGTATTCTGGAGGCATTTCAATTCTTCCAAGAATAATATCAGAGTTCTCTGGGAGCCTTTAAAATTTTCTAGAAGCAGTACCAAGTCTTCTAGAACCATTTTAATCCTCCGGAAGTATTTCAAGTCGTCAGAGAGTATTGCAAATCTTCTCGAAAGAGTTTCAAGTGTTCCGAAAGCATTTCAAATCTTCTGGAAGCATTTCATGTCTTCTAGAAACAGTATCAAGTCTTCTGGAAGCATTTCAATTCTTCCAAGGATAACATCAGAGTCTTCTGAATTCATTTTAAATCTTCTAGATGCAGTATCAAATCTGCTAGAACCATTGTAACTATTCTAGAAGTAGTGTGAAGTATTCTAGAAGCAAAATCGAGTCTTCTGAGAGCATTCCAAATCTTCTAGAAGCAGTATCAAGCGTTCGGGAGATATTTCAAGTCTTCTGGAAGCATTAAATTGCTTCTAGAATCAATGTCACGTCTTTTGGAAATAATACCAAGTCTTCTGGAAGCATTTCAATTTTTCCAAGGATAATATCAGTGTTTTCTTGGGAGCTTTTTAACGGTTCTAGAAACAGTATCAAGTCTTCTAGAACCATTTCAAATCCTCTGGAAGCGTTTCAATTCGTCTGAGATTATTGCAAATCTTCTCGAAACAGTATCAAGTGTTCCGGTAGCATTTCAAATCTTCTAGAAGCATTTCACGTTTTCTAGAAGCAGTATCAAATCTTGCGGAGGTATTTCAAGTATTCTGAAAGCATTTCAAAGCTTCTAGAATCAGTACTAAGTCTTTTGGAAGCAACACCAAGTCTTCTAGAAGTATTTTAATTCTTCCAAGAATAATATCAGAGTTTTCTGGGAGCTTTTAAAATCTTCTAGAAGCAATATCAAGTCTTCTAGAACCATTTTAGTCCTCTGGAAGTATTTCAAGTTATCAGAGAGTATTGCAAATCTTCTCGAAAGAGTTTCAAGTGTTCCGGAAGCATTTCAAATTTTCTGGAAGCATTTCTTGTCTTCTAGAAACAGTATCAAGTCTTCTGGAATCATTTCAATTTTTCCAAGGATAATATCAGAGCTTTCTTGGGAGCTTTTTAAAGCTTCTAGATACAGTATCAAGCCTTCTAGAACCATTTCATGTCCTCTAGAAACATTTCAATTCGTCTGAGATTATTGCAAATCTTCTCGAAACAGTATCAAGTGTTCCGGTAGCATTTCAAATCTTCTAGAAGCATTTCACGTCTTCTAGAACCAGTATCAAGCCTTGCGGAGGTATTTCAAGTATTCTGGAGGCATTTCAATTCTTCCAAGAATAATATCAGAGTTCTCTGGGAGCCTTTAAAATTTTCTAGAAGCAGTACCAAGTCTTCTAGAACCATTTTAATCCTCTGGAAGTATTTCAAGTCGTCAGAGAGTATTGCAAATCTTCTCGAAAGAGTTTCAAGTGTTCCGAAAGCATTTCAAATCTTCTGGAAGCATTTCATGTCTTCTAGAAACAGTATCAAGTCTTCTGGAAGCATTTCAATTCTTCCAAGGATAACATCAGAGTCTTCTGAATTCATTTTAAATCTTCTAGATACAGTATCAAATCTGCTAGAACCATTGTAACTATTCTAGAAGTAGTGCGAAGTATTCTAGAAGCAAAATCGAGTCTTCTGAGAGTTCCGTATCTAAAAACGCCCGAATATAGATAAGCCATTTTGTGGTAAAATTATTTTTCTCGAAAAAAAAAAAGATTATTTCATTATCTAATAAAATTGGTGGGTTTTGAAGAATTTAAAGAAATTGCGTTCTATTTTTTTAAAAATAAGTAGAACAAGTTAATTAAGACGAAATGATTCTTATCATTTTGAAACGTAATGGAAATTTTTTGTTTTGTTCTTAAGTTAAAAATTAAATTTTCAAGGTTCGAAATGCTATTTGTTTAAAAATAAAAAAATATGACGTTTTTTGAAACTTTATGTAATATTTGCTTTGTTTTTCAAACTGCTTATATCTTAGCAAACTTCTGATAATGAAAGCTTCAAAAGCTTTCTTGTTTTTTAAAATTTAAGATATTTTTAATAAATTTAACAAAGCATTCGTTAACATTTTTTGAGTGAAAGTGCTCCAAATAATTAATCATTGGTGTTCACGAATAAATATTGGTATGGTATCAGAAAGAAATGTCAAAAACGAAAACTTGTTGGTTATTCAATCAATTTCTTTCACAACCGGTTGCCGAAAAAAATGTTGAGTATTATCATTTAGAGTATTATTACTTCTTATGCATTATGTATGACCTCAGTTATAATAAATGCTTATGGCACGTGCTAAGGCTGTCTTAAGTATATTAAATAAGGTGCCAAATATTAATTTGGCGATGAATGACCTCTCAAGGTTACAAGAATCGTGATCTATAAACGAGATTGGTTCTTTTATTTTCTAAAGTGCCTATAAAAGCGTTTGATGCAAATTGGATTTATTATTGGTTGTTGATTTGAGAAAGGTGGTGTGATTAAGATGTTGAAATATGGTATGGGTGTTGATTCTTTGGAGTAATGTTACAAAACAAGCTTTGTGTTATATTTATATGATTCTTTAGTACCAAATTTGGTGTCTTAATCTTCTTCCCCTTAAATATTTATATGAATGAAGGTGCACAAAAACCAATCTCTTTCAAAGCTTAAAATGTCTTGAAAAAGAGATACAATGTTTGATGATGAGATGATAATCGTATTGATCATAAGATGGTATTATCAATAATAAATGATACAAATTGATAAGTTTTAATTTTTAATAAACTAATTTAAACGTACTATATGTGTGAATATTTAAGTATTCAAGAACTTTTTATAAATGCAATGATCCAAATTCCGTGATCCAAAGAAATGCGCTTCTTCTGTATTTTATCAATTTCTAAATTTTCTTTGAATTATCCTTCATGATATTCTTTTTTATTGTTTTTAATGTTTATAGCTGTTTGTTAATCAAACATTTCACTTTTGTATAATAATTAAAGTTGTTTAAAATTAATGAATGAAGTTGATAAGCTAATATCTTAATAAATTTGAGATAACATCAGCTTGTAACACAATATTATTAGGAATATTCCTAATAAGATAGAAGAAAAATTGTGTCAACCCATGTAAGGTACCCGTCCCGGTATTTGATCCCACATCAGTCCCGGGACTTCATGAAAAGACCTGGGTTTAAAAAATCTCGAAATTAAAGAAAACTAAAAGTATTCAAAACAATTCTTCTACAGCCTGTTGTTTTTTAGTAAAAGTACAGTCGGTATTAGAAGATAAATCGTTAAATATACTTAATTTTTTTGTGTTTTTTGTTATGTTTCTGGAACCATTTTAAATCTTCTGCCAATAATATTTAGTTTTTTAGAAGCAGTGTCAAGTCTTCCAGGGCCAGTAGTAAATTTTTCAAAGCAGTATTAAGTCCTTCAGAGGCAGTATCGACTCTTTTGGAATCAATACCAAAAACTCAAAACTTTTAGATGCAGTGTAAAGTCTTCCGGAACCATTTCAAGTTCTCTGGAAGCATTTCAAGTTGTCTGAAATTATAGCAAATCTTCTCGAAATAGTATTAAGTCTTCCGGAAGCATTCCAAATCTTCTGGAAGCATTTCATGTCTTCTAGAAACAGTATTCAGTTTCGTGGAAGCATTTTAAAGCTTCTAGAATCAATATTAAGTCTTTTGGAAGCAATACTAAGTCTTCTGGAAGCATTTCAATTCTTCCAAGGATAATATCAAAATCTTTTGGGAGTTTTTAAATCTTCTAGAAACAGTTTCAAGTCCTCTGGAAACATTTTAAGCCGTCTGAGAGTATTGCAAATCTTTTCGAAACGGTATCAAATGTTCCGGAAGCATTTCAAGTCTTCTGCAAGCATTTTACGTTTTCTAGAAACAGTGTTAAGCCTTGTGGAAGCATTTCATGTATTCTGGAAGCATTAAATTGCTTCTAGAATCAATGTCACGTCATTTGGAAATAATACCAAGTCTTCTGGAAGCATTTCAATTTTTCCAAGGATAATATCAGTATTTTCTTGGGAGCTTTTTAACGCTTCTAGAAACAGTATCAAGTCTTCTAGAACCATTTCAAATCCTCTGGAAGCGTTTCAATTCGTCTGAGATTATTGCAAATCTTCTCGAAACAGCATCAAGTGTTCCAGTAGCATTTCAAATGTTCTAGAAGCATTTCATGTCTTCTAGAAACATAATCAAGTCTTATGGAAGCAGTTCAAAACTTCTAGAATCAGTATCAAGTTTTTTGGAAGCAATACCATGGCTTCTAGAAGCATTTCAATTCTTCTAAGGATAACATCAGAGTCTTCTGGAAGCATTTCAAATCTTCTGGAAGCATTTCACATCTTCTAGAAGCAGTATCAAGTCCGAACATTGCAAGTCTTCTGAAAGCATTTTAAATCTTCTAGATGCAGTATCAAATCTGCTAGAAGCATTGTAACTATTCTAGAAGTACTGTGAAGTATTCTAGAAGCAAAATCGAGTCTTCTGAGAGCATTCCAAATCTTCTAGAAGCAGTATCAAGTGTTCGGGAGATATTTCAAGTCTTCTGGAAGCATTAAATTGCTTCTAGAATCAATGTCACGTCTTTTGGAAATAATACCAAGTCTTTCTGGAAGCATTTCAATTTTTCCAAGGATAATATCAGTGTTTTCTTGGGAGCTTTTTAACGCTTCTAGAAACAGTATCAAGTCTTCTAGAACCATTTCAAATCCTCTGGAAGCGTTTCAATTCGTCTGAGATTATTGCAAATCTTCTCGAAACAGTATCAAGTGTTCCGGTAGCATTTCAAATCTTCTAGAAGCATTTCACGTCTTCTAGAAGCAGTATCAAATCTTGCGGAGGTGTTTCAAGTATTCTGAAAGCATTTCAAAGCTTCTAAAATCAGTACTAAGTCTTTTGGAAGCAACACCAAGTCTTCTAGAAGTATTTCAATTCTTCCAAGAATAATATCAGTTTTCTGGGAGCTTTTAAAATCTTCTAGAAGCAGTATCAAGTCTTCTAGAACCATTTTAGTCCTCTGGAAGTATTTCAAGTCATCAGAGAGTATTGCAAATCTTCTCGAAAGAGTTTCAAGTGTTCCGGAAGCATTTCAAATTTTCTGGAAGCATTTCTTGTCTTCTAGAAACAGTATCAAGTCTTCTGGAAGCATTTCAATTTTTCCAAGGATAATATCAGAGCTTTCTTGGGAGCTTTTTAAAGCTTCTAGATACAGTATCAAGCCTTCTAGAACCATTTCATGTCCTCTAGAAACATTTCAATTCGTCTGAGATTATTGCAAATCTTCTCGAAACAGTATCAAGTGTTCCGGTAGCATTTCAAATCTTCTAGAAGCATTTCACGTCTTCTAGAACCAGTATCAAGCCTTGCGGAGGTATTTCAAGTATTCTGGAGGCATTTCAATTCTTCCAAGAATAATATCAGAGTTGTCTGGGAGCCTTTAAAATCTTCTAGAAGCAGTATCAAGTCTTCTAGAACCATTTTAGTCCTCTGGAAGTATTTCAAGTCGTCAGAGAGTATTGCAAATCTTCTCGAAAGAGTTTCAAGTGTTCCGGAAGCATTTCAAATCTTCTAGAAGCATTTCATGTCTTCTAGAAACAGTATCAAGTCTTCTGGAAGCATTTCAATTTTTCCAAGGATAATATCAGAGATTTCTTGGGAGCTTTTTAAAGCTTCTAGATACAGTATCAAGTCTTCTAGAACCATTTCAATTCTTCTAAGGATAACATCAGAGTCTTCTGAATTCATTTTAAATCTTATAGATGCAGTATCAAATCTGCTAGAACCATTGTAACTATTCTAGAAGTAGTGTGAAGTATTCTAGAAGCAAAATCGAGTCTTCTGAGAGCATTCCAAATCTTCTAGAAGCAGTGTCAAGTGTTCGGGAGACATTTCAAGTCTTCTGGAAGTATTTCATATCTTCAACAAGTTGTATCAAATCATGTGGAAGAGAATTTGAGATTGGATCCGTTCCGGGACTTCATGAAAAAATTGATAGCTGTAGAACCATTAAGAAGTCCAGGAATTTCTCGAAATTTAAAGAAAATCTCGAAATTAAAAAAAACTAAAAGTCTTCGAAACAATCTTCGAACAACAGTATCAAGTCTTCTAGAACTATTTCAACTCCTCTGGAAGCATTTCAAGTCTTCTAGAAACATTATCAAGTCTTATAGAATCATTTCAAGTTTTCTGGAAACATTTCAAAGCTTCTAGAATCAATATCAAGTCTTTTGGAAGCAATACCAAGTCGTCTGGAAGCATTTCAGTTTTTCCAAGGATAACATCAGAGTCTTCTGGGAGTTTTCAAATCTTCTAGAAGCAGTATCAAGTCTTTTAGAACCATTTCAAGTCGTCATAGAGTATTGCAAATCTTCTCGAAGCAGTATCAAGTGTTCTGGAAGCATTTCAGGTCTTCTAGCAGCAGTATTAAGCCTTGTGGAAGTATTTCAAGTATTCTGGAAGCAATATGAAGTCTTCCAGAAGCATTTCAATTCTTCCAAGGATAATATCAGAGTCTTCTGGGAGCTGTGTCTTCTGTAAGCATTTCAAAGCTTCTGGAATCAGTATCAAATCTTTTCTAATTAATACTTACCTCTTCCAGAAGCATTTCAATTCTTCTAAGGATAATATCAGAGTCTTCTAGTTGCATCTCAAAGCTCCTAGAATCAGTATCTAGTTTTTTGGAAGCAATACAAAGTCTTTTGTTAGCATTTCAACTCTTCCAAGGATTATATCAGAGTCTTCTGGGAGCTTTTCAAGTATCTTCTAGAAGCAGTATCAAGTCTTGTGGAAGCATCAAAGTAATCTGGAAATATTTCAAAGCTTCTGAAATCATTATCAAGTCTTTTGGAAGCGTTTCACTACTTCCAGAAGCAGTACCAAGTCTTGCGGATGTACTTCAAGTTGTCCAGAGACAATGTCAACTCTGCTGGAAACATTTCAAGTCTTTTAGAAACAGCATTAAGTCATATAGAAGCAATATCAAGTCTTTAGGAAGTATTTTAAAATTTTTAGAACCAATATTAAGTCTTCTGGCACCCATATAAAGTCTTCTAGAAGCAATACCAAGTCTTCTGGAAGCATTTCAGTTCTTCCAAGGGTAATATCAGAGTCTTCTGAGAGCTTTTTAAATATTCTGGACCCCTTTAACGGTTTGAAGGCGTCTTGGATCTCTATAAGAAATCATCTTCTTATCAGATCACAAATTAATTCCATTTTTTTCCACTGTTAAACGGAGATATGTTCGGTACCTATCTGGGTTGGGATAATTTTGGAAAATAAACTCATTATTATTGTTATTTCAAATATTCTGAAAACATTTCAAGCCTTCCAATAGTATATCAAGTCTTTTGAGAGCATAATAATTTTTTTAGAAACAGTTCAAGCCTTTTCGAAAGTATTATTAAGTCTTCTAGAAGCAATACCAAATCAGCTAGAAACATTGGAAGTCTTTTGGAATCATTTCAAATCTTTTAATCTTCTGAGGCCAATATCAAGCTTTTCAAATTTTCGATAAGTAATATTAAGTCTTCTGAAAACATTTCAAGTCTTTTAGAAGCAGTATCAAATCTGTTAGAAGCATGCAAGTCTTCTACAAGCAAATCAAGTCTTCTGAATCTTTTCATGTCTTTTGGAAGCATTTCATGTATTGTAGATGCAGTACCAAATTTGCCAGAAGCATAGCAAGTCTTCTTAGATTTCAAGTCTTTCGGAAGCAGTATTAAGTTTTCTAGAAGCAATATCAAGACTTTTGAAAGCATTTCAAGTATTTGGGAATTATTTCAAGTCGTCTAGATGCAGTATCAAATCTTCTAGAAACATTGCAAGTATTCTAGAAGTATTTCAAGTCTTCTAGATGCAGTATCAAATCTGCTAGAAGTATTGCAAGTCTTCTAGAATCATTTCAAGTCTTTTGGAAGCAGTATTAAGTCTCTCTAGAAGTAATATCAAGTTTTCTGAAGACTTTTTAAGTCTTTTGGAAGCATTTCAAGTATTCTAGAAGCAGTATCGAATCTGCCAGAAGCATAGCAAGTCTTCTAAATGCAGTATTAAATATGCTAGGAACATTGCAAGTCTTGTGGAAGCATTTCATGTCTTCTAGATGCAGTGTCAAATCTTCTAGAAGCAAAGCAAGTCTTCTAGATGCAGTATCAAATCTTCTAGAAACATTGCAAGTATTCTAGAAGTATTTCAAGTCTTCTAGATGCTGTATCAAATCTGCTAGAAGAATTGCAAGTCTTCTAGAATCATTTCAAGTCTTTTGGAAGCAGTATTAAGTCTTGTAGAAGCAATATCAAGTTTTCTGAAGGCTTTTCAAATCTTTTGGAAGCATTTCAAGTCTTCTAGATGCAGTATCAAATCTGCCAAAAGCATAGCAAGTCTTCTAGATGCAGTATCAAATCTCCTAGAAGCATTGTAAGTCTTTTGGAAAAATTTCAAGTCTTTTAGAAGCAGTATTAAGTCTTCTAGAAGCAACATCAAGTCTTTTGGAAGCATTACAAGTTTTCCAGAGGTAATATCAAGTTTTCTGGAAATATTTTAAGTCTTCTAGAAGCATTGCTAGTCTTCTAGACACATCTTCTGGAAGTATTTCAACTACTTCTGGAAGCAGTATCTAGTCTTAAAGTACATGCTCTCCGATTAAAACTATTTTCAGGAATTATCATTAGCACACAAGATTTTAGATCTTTAGTGAAAATGTGTACCATTTTTCTTTAAATATTTAGTTATAGCCACTTAAATAACTTTTTAGTATTTATGAGAACCAAAATAAAATTTTAGATAAACATTATTTTGAAGGCAATAAAAATCTTTTGGCTCCTTAGCATGTTAATTTTAATATCAAACAGATGATTTCGGAATATCTAAAAGAAAAGAAATAATTTTTTAATCAAATACGATTATGTTATTTATAATTTAAAAGAATCGTATTATTTTTGATTCGTTTACAAAAAAACGGGCTGTTTTATTTTCGTAACATTTTTATCTTTAGCAATGCTTTTCATAAAAAAAGTCACCTGAATGCCATTAAATGTTTGCTCCTCACGAGATAAATTATCTAACACGATATAAATTATCACATTTTTTACGATTTAATACGTCATAAAAGGATTTTGTTAATAAAAATTACGCCAAACGTTATTATCTTTTGTGCATAAAAAAAAGCTAAAAAATATTTTCAAAAGTGAACGACCTCACCTTCGAAAAGTTCAAATCCTTTGAAACTGATCCAAAATTTTAGTTTCACTCTCAAAATATATTCGCATTCCATTTTCATTTCAACGATTTAAAAAAAAAAATTATTTTTTTTATAGGAGATGAATTAACCAAGAAACGATTAAAAAAATAAATTAATCTTCATTATTAATTTGTAACAATTAAAAATGGTTCACGGAGTTTTGCGTATTTATGGAAGCACCTCCAAATCGAGTATCCGTTTGGATCTGTTAGAAAAAACGATTAATTCGAAATGTAGGGTAACATTTTCGAACGGCTCAACGAAATGGTTATCGACTCAAGCAACGAAGAGACTGATGCAAAAACAGGCGGATTCTGCAAAAACAATCAAAGGGAAACCGTACGATCAACTCACAATCGGAGTTCCAAAAGAAACTTGGCTAAACGAAAAAAGGTGAAAATAACTTAACAAAAAATTAATTATATTCTTTTATTACTTTGAATTTTTTTGGATGTTTGTAGGGTTGCTTTAACTCCTACTGTTGCAGCGACGCTTATTAAAAAAGGATTTACCGTAAAAGTCGAGGAAAATGCTGGTGTTAATGCGATGTTTAGAAATGAGGATTATGAAAAAGTCGGGGCGAAATTGGTTAAGAAGGATGAAGCGTTTAAATCGGGTAAATTAAATTAATTTGTTTCTAATTTTTTTTTAATTGCAATTTTTTTTTGTAGATATTATATTAAAAGTGAGACAACCCCAAGATAACGAAATTGGGTTTTTAAAACCCGATAGCACATTGATTTCGTTTTTATATCCGGCTCAAAATAAATCCTTGGTTGAACAACTGGGAACGAAGCAAATTAATGCGTTTGGTAAGTGATCCGTTGATTGTACAATGCTACATAAAATAAGATGTATTGGTGGAGAAACTTTGTGTGGGAAAGTGAAACTGGTTAATAACTGTAATCAAGTACAGTCTAGTTAAATGAATTTCCGCATTTCGATGTTACTGAACCATAATAATAATAATAATAATCTTCTTTGTATTAAATAACACAATAAATATATTTATTTTTGTGTTATAGTAATACTTAGATATAACGAAATTTATAATACAGTGAAAACCGGTTATAACGAGTCAAGGGCAATTAATATAATTAAAATAATCTTTTTATTTTTTTTTACAATGAAATTTTTGTTTATTCACTATCAGAAATTAATCAGTATGAGAAATTTTGTTTTGCTTTAAAAGTATACGATAAAAACAAAAATATACATTATCATGTTTTTGTCATTTTTCATAACTTTATTGTTTAAGACATATACAACTACCTAATAGACTAAAATTAATTAACTAAACATCAATACTATTATACATCTAATAGCTATTTTTGATTCTAGATAGCGAATGACACTTTTGAACTAGAACGATTTTTTTGCTCTCTAAAGCTTGCAAAAAACTTTCCTTCTCGAGTGCAAAAGAATTTTGATGAAAGATTGGAGTATCACGCATGTTCATAATCAATCGTTTGTGATTTTGGTCACAGAACTTTATTCTCAATTTAGTTTTATTGCAAAAAAAAAACAATTTCTTTGATAGACTCAGAACATCCAGGAGGTTTAATTTAACGAGGGAGCAATTTAACTAAGGAACATTCTTGAGTTATCCTCTTGGAGAAAATAAAATCATACAACCTAAAAATAAAAATTAATTATTCTGAGGGAAAATAATATCCTACCTTCAGTTCTTCCTGGATGGATAACCGGAAATCTTTTTCTTGATAACATTAATTCAAGGAACAGGTCAAACGTTAAGTTTTGTTAGAAAGTTACGTGGAAAACGGAAAACCCGTTTTGCATTTTAATTTCATTTTATTAAGTTATTTTTTTTATTTTGTAAGAATTTTAATTGGGATTTTTTTTCGTTTCATATAAAAGAAATTCGTCAAAATTAAATTTAATTTTAACAGAAAAATACCAGAATTTATTCATTTTTTTGCTTTATGGTGTTGAATAGTTTTTATTTAAAAAAGTACATTTTCCAATTTCGTTTTAGTTTTCATTTTTTTATAATTCCCTTCACTTGAATTTTGAATTACAATTTTCTTTGGGTGGGATAAAATTGAGTATTTTGTGGTTTTATTTTTGTATAATATAGCGGCAATAAAAGGCATGGAAAAAACCGCAATAATTATGCATCAACCTAGGTAACAACCAGTTTAGTATCTCGGGGGAAAAGGCAAAAGAGAAAACTTATAGAAACAGTGTAAAGTCTTCTGGATGTATTTCAAGTCTTCCAGAGGAGGTAGCAAGTCTTCTGGAAACATTTCAAATCTTCTAGAAGCAGTGTGAAGTCTTCTGGAAGCAGTTCAAGTCTTCTGAAAGCATTTCAAGTCTTCTAGAAACTATATCAAGTCTTCTAGAAGCAATACGAAATCTTATGGAACGATTTCAAATCTTCTAGAAACTATATCAAGTCTTGTAGAAGCAATACCAAATCTTGTAAAAGTATTTCAAGTCTTCCAGAGGAAGTATCAAGTCTTATGCAAGCATTTCTAGTCTTCCAGAGGAAGTATAAAGTTTTCTCGCAACATTTCAAATCTTTTAACAGCAGTGTTAAGTCTTCTGGAAGCAGTATAAAGTTTTCTGGATGCATTTTAAGTCTTCTAGAAACTATACATGTCTTCTAGAAGCAATACCAAATCTTATGGAAGCATTTCAAGTCTTCCAGAGGAAGTATCAAGTCTTATACAAGCATTTCTAGTCTTCCAGAGCCTGATGAAATCTTCTGGAAACATTTCAAATCTTCTAAAAGCAGTGTCAAGTCTTCTGGAATCAGTTCAAGTCTTCTGGAAGCATTTCAAGTTTTCTAGAAACTATATCAAGTCTCCTAGAAACAATATCACATCTTATGGAAGCATTTCAAGTCTGCCAGAGGAAATATCAAGTCTTCCGCAACCATGTCAAGTCTTGAAGAGAAAGTACGGTTTTACGGACTCAAAAATGAAAATGTGATTTTTTTGTTCTTCCAGAAGCAGTGTCAAGTCTTCTGGAAGCATTTTAAGTTTTCTAGAATCTTATGGAAGCATTTCAAGTCTGCTATAGGAAGTATCAAGTCTTCTGCAAGCATTTCAAATTTTCCAGAAGAAGTATTAAGTCTTATACAAGCATTTCTAGTCTTCCAGAGATCAATGAAGTCTTTTGAAAACATTTCAAATTCTCTAGAAGCAGTGTCAAGTCTTCTGGAAGCAGTTCAGCTTTTCTGGAAGCATTTTAAATTTTCTAGAAACTATATCAAGTCTTCTAGAATCTTATGGAAGCATTTCAAGTCTGCCAGAGCAAGTATCAAGTCTTCTGCAAGCATTTCAAATCTTTCAGAGGAAGTATTAAGTCTTCTGGAAACATTTCAAATCTTCTAGAAGCAGTGTCAAGTCTTCTGGAAGCATTTCAAGTCTTCTAGAAATTATATCAAGTCTTCTAGAAGCAATACCAAATCTTATGGAAGCATTTCATATCTGCCAGAGGAGGTATCAAGTCTTCTGCAAGCATTTCAAGTCTTCCAGAGGAAGTATCAAATCTTTTGAAAATATTTCAAATCTTCTAGAAGCAGTGTCAAGTCTTCTGGAAGCAATTCAAGTCTTCTGGAAGCATTTCAAGTCTTCTAGAAACTATATGAAGCCCTCTAGAAGCAATACCAAATCTTATGGAAGCATTTCAAGTCTTCCAGAGTAAGTATCATATCTTCTGTAAGCATTTCTATTCTTCTAGAGGAAGCATCAAATCTTCTGGAAACATTTCAAATCTTCTAGAAGTAGTATCAAGTCTTCTGGAAGCAGTTCAGCTTTTCTGGAAGCATTTTAAGTCTTCTAGAAACTATATCAAGTCTTCTAGAATCTTATGGAAGCATTTCAAGTCTGCCAGAGGAAGTATCAAGTCTTCTGCAAGAATTTCAAATCTTCCAGAGGAAGTGTTAAATTTTTTGGAAACATTTCAAAACTTCTAGAAGCAGTGTCAAGTCTTCTGGAAGCATTTCAAGTCTTCTAGAAATTATATCAAGTCTTCTAGAAGCAATACCAAATTTTATGGAAGCATTTCAAGTCTGCCAGAGGAAGTATCAAGTCTTCTGCAAGCATTTCAAGTCTTCCAGAGAAAGTATCAAGTCTTTTGAAAATATTTCAAATCTTCTAGAAACAGTGTCAAGTCTTCTGGAAGCAATTCAAGTCTTCTGGAAGCATTTCAAGTCTTCTAGAAACTATATGAAGCCTTCTAGAAGCAATACCAAATCTTATGGAAGCATTTCAAGTCTTCCAGAGTAAATATCATGTCTTCTGTAAGCATTTCTATTCTTCTAGAGGAAGCATCAAATCTTCTGGAAACATTTCAAATCTTCTAGAAGTAGTATCAAGTCTTCTGGAAGCAATTCAGCTTTTCTGGAAGCATTTTAAGTCTTCTAGAAACTATATCAAGTCTTCTAGAATCTTATGGAAGCATTTCAAGTCTGCCAGAGGAAGTATCAAGTCTTCTGCAAGCATTTCAAATCTTCCAGAGGAAGTGTTAAATTTTTTGGAAACATTTCAAATCTTCTAGAAGCAGTGTCAAGTCTTCTGGAAGCATTTCAAGTCTTCTAGAAATTATATCAAGTCTTCTAGAAGCAATACCAAATTTTATGGAAGCATTTCAAGTCTGCCAGAGGAAGTATCAAGTCTTTTGCAAGCATTTCAAGTCTTCCAGAGGAAGTATCAAATCTTTTGAAAATATTTCAAATCTTGTAGAAACAGTGTCAAGTCTTCTGGAAGCAATTCAAGTCTTCTGGAAGCATTTCAACTCTTCTAGAAACTATATGAAGCCTTCTAGAAGCAATACCAAATCTTATGGAAGCATTTCAAGTCTTCCAGAGTAAGTATCATGGCTTCTGTAAGCATTTCTATTCTTCTAGAAGAAGCATCAAATCCTCTGGAAACATTTCAATCTTCTAGAAGCAGTGTCAAGTCTTCTGGAAGCATTTCAAGTCTTCTAGAAATTATATCAAGTCTTCTAGAAGCAATACCAAATCTTATGGAAGCATTTCATGTCTGCCAGAGGAAGTATCAAGTCTTCTGCAAGCATTTCAAGTCTTCCAGAGGAAGTATCAAATCTTTTGAAAATATTTCAAATCTTCTAGAAACAGTGTCAAGTCTTCTGGAAGCAATTCAGGTCTTCTGGAAGCATTTCAAGTTTTCTAGAAACTATATGAAGCCTTCTAGAAGCAATACCAAATCTTATGGAAGCATTTCAAGTCTTCCAGAGTAAGTATCATGTCTTCTGTAAGCATTTCAATTCTTCTAGAGGAAGCATCAAATCTTCTGGAAACATTTCAAATCTTCTAGAAGTAGTATCAAGTCTTCTGGAAGCAGTTCAGCTTTTCTGGAAGCATTTTAAATCTTCTAGAAACTATATCAAGTCTTCTAGAATCTTATGGAAGCATTTCAAGTCTGCCAGAGGAAGTATCAAGTCTTCTGCAAGAATTTCAAATCTTCCAGAGGAAGTGTTAAATTTTTTGGAAACATTTCAAAGCTTCTAGAAGCAGTGTCAAGTCTTCTGGAAGCATTTCAAGTCTTCTAGAAATTATATCAAGTCTTCTAGAAGCAATACCAAATTTTATGGAAGAATTTCAAGTCTGCCAAAGGAAGTATCAAGTCTTCTGCAAGCATTTCAAGTCTTCCAGATAGTATCAAATCTTTTGAAAATATTTCAAATCTTCTAGAAACAGTGTCAAGTCTTCTGGAAGCAATTCAAGTCTTCTGGAAGCATTTCAAGTCTTCTAGAAACTATATGAAGCCTTCTAGAAGCAATACCAAATCTTATGGAAGCATTTCAAGTCTTCCAGAGTAAGTATCATGGCTTCTGTAAGCATTTCTATTCTTCTAGAAGAAGCATGAAATCCTCTGGAAACATTTCAATCTTCTAGAAGCAGTATCAAGTCTTCTGCAAGCATTTCAAGTCTTCCAGAGGAAGTATCAAATCTTTTGAAAACATTTCAAATCTTCTAGAAGCAGTATCAAGTCTAATGGAAGCAGTTCAGCTTTTCTGGAAGCATTTTAAGTCTTCTAGAAACTATATCAAGTCTTCTAGAATCTTATGGAAGCATTGCAAGTCTGCCAGAGGAAGTATCAAGTCTTCTACAAGCATTTCAAATCTTCCAGAGGAAGTATTAAGTCTTCTGGAAACATTTCAAATCTTCTAGAAGCAGTGTCAAGTCTTCTGGAAGCATTTCAAGTCTTCTAGAAACTATATATCAAGTCTTCTAGAAGCAATATCAAATCTTATGGAAGCATTTCAAGTCAGCCAGAGGAAGTATCAAGTCTTCTGCAAGCATTTCAAGTCTTCGAGAGGAAGTATCAAATCTTTTGAAAACATTTCAAATCTTCTAGAAGCAGTGTCAAGTCTTCTGGAAGCAATTCAAATCTTCTGGCAGCATTTCAAGTCTTCTAGAAACTATATGAAGCCTTCTAGAAGCAATACCAAATCTTATGGAAGCATTTCAAGTCTTCCAGAGTAAGTATCATGTCTTCTGTAAGCATTTCTATTCTTCTAAAAGAAGCATCAAATCCTCTGGAAACATTTCAATCTTCTAGAAGCAGTATCAAGTCTTCTGCAAGCATTTCAAGTCTTCCAGAGCAAGTATCAAATCTTTTGAAAACATTTCAAATCTTCTAGAAGCAGTGTCAAGTCTTCTGGAAACAGTTCAACTCTTCTGGAAGCATTTCAAGTCTTCTAGAAACTATATCAAGTCTTCTAGAAGCAATACCAAATCTTATGGAAGCATTTCAAGTCTTCCAGAGGAAGTATCAAATCTTCTGGAAACATTTCAAATCTTCTAAAAGCAGTGTCAAGTCTTCTGGAATCAGTTCAATTCTTCTGGAAGCATTTCAAGTTTTCTAGAAACTATATTAAGTCTTGTAGAAGCAATACCACATCCTATGGAAGCATTTCAAGTCTGCCAGAGGAAGTATCAAGTCTTCCGCAAGCATTTCAAGTCTTCCATCGTCATTTCAAGTATCAAATCTTCTGGAAACATTTCAAATCTTCTAGAAGCAGTGTCATATCTTCTGGAAGCATTTCAAGTCTTCTAGAAACTATATCAAGTCTTCTAGAAGCAATACCAAATCTTATGGAAGCATTTCAAGTCTTCCAGAGGAAGTATCAAGTCTTCTGCAAGCATTTCAAGTCTTCCAGAGGAAGTATCAAATCTTCTGGAAACATTTCAAATCTTCTAGAAGCAGTGTCATATCTTCTGGAAGCATTTCAAGTCTTCTAGAAACTATATCAAGTCTTCTAGAAGCAATACCAAATCTTATGGAAGCATTTCAAGTCTTCCAGAGGAAGTATCAAGTCTTCTGCAAGCATTTCAAGTCTTCCAGAGGAAGTATCAAATCTTTTGAAAACATTCCAAATCTTCTAGATGCAGTGTCAAGTCTTCTGGAAGCAGTATCAAGTCTTCTGAAAACATTTCAAGTTCTTTAGAAGCAGTATTAAGTCTTTTGCAAGCATTTCAATCAACTCAAAGACAATATCAAGTCTCCTTCAAGCATTTGAAGTTCTCTACAAGCAATATCAACTTTTCTAGAAGTAGTATCAAGTTATATGGAAGAGGTGTCAAGTCATCAAGTCTTCGTGAGCATTTCAAGTGCTCTATAAGTAATATTAAGTCATTTGAATGTATTATTAAGTCTCCTGAAGCATTTAAAGTCTTTTAGAAATAGGTTTATGAAAAATGCACAAGAAAAAAAATTTAATCACGATGGAAATGTATATATTTTTTATTTCAGTTTATTTCAGCTCTGCTGCTAGCTCTACAATTTCTAAGATATTTTGTGTTGTATTTATATTCCGCTTAATTTATTGAATAATTCAAATTGTTCGACATATATGTTTTCATTGTTATTGATTTTTAATATGTGACAAATAAGATCATTTATTTGAAAACAATTGCAGATAATTTGAGCAGTTATCTGTATAATTTTTAACTTGTATTTCTGAAAACTTATTGACATCGTGTCATGAAAAAGGAAAACTAACTTTCAAGTTTTTTTCCTTTTGAATTTTTCATAAATCTGCAACGATGAAGCAATATCAACTTTTCCTGAGGTAGTCTCAGGTCATCTAGAAGCATTTAAGTCTTCTGGCAGCAGTTGAACTCTTTTGGAAGAAATATCAAGTCTTTTAGAGGCAGAATCGTTTCTTTGGAAGCATTTCAAAACTTCTATTAATAGTATAAAGTCTTCTGGAAACCTTTAATTTTTTTTCTTTAGACAATATCAAGTCTAATACCAAATCTGCAAGAATTTCAAGTCTTCCAGAGGCTTAAATTATAACATAAAAGTTTTCCCACACATTGTTATTATTCAAAGTTTTTAAAGCAAATTTTTTCCCAATCATTTTTTATTCATCATTTTTTAGCAATGGATTGTATTCCACGTATTACTAGAGCTCAAGTTTTCGATGCATTAAGCTCCATGGCAAATATTTCCGGTTATAGAGCCGTCGTTGAAGCAGCAAATCATTTTCCAAGGTTTTTCTCAGGTAAGACAAAACTATCTAAAAAGCAAATTTATTATAAAATTATTTATTTCTGTTTAGGGCAAATTACGGCTGCCGGCAAAGTCCCACCAGCAAAAATCTTGATAATCGGTGGTGGGGTCGCCGGTTTAGCAGCATGCGGCCAAGCAAAAAGCATGGGGGCCATCGTTCGAGCTTTCGACACTCGTTCCGTTGTGAAAGAACAAGTTGAATCGATGGGGGCCGAATTTTTAACGGTTGACATCAAAGAGGAAGGTGGAACCACCGGTGGATACAGCAAGGAAATGTCACAAGCTTTTATCGACGCCGAACACGCTTTATTCGCTAAACAATGTAAAGAAGTTGATATTATTATTTCCACGGCTTTAATTCCCGGAAAGAAAGCCCCAGTTTTGATATTAAAGGTAATTAATAAATAACTTAATTTCTTTATTTTTGATTATGTTTTAATAGGAACATATTATGTCGATGAAACCCGGAAGTGTCGTCGTTGATTTGGCAGCGGAAAGTGGGGGAAACATCGAGACAACCAAACCGGGGGAAGTTTATAAATTCAACGATGTTACGCATATTGGTCTTACTGATTTGTCAAGTCGACTTCCCACTCAAAGTTCGACTTTATATGCTAATAATATCTCTAAATTCCTTCTCTCTATTGGTAAGTCTAAAACTAAAAATTTTTATATAAATTCTAATTAATTCTTATTTTAGGCGAACAAAATCATTTCAACATCAATTTAGAAGACGAAGTTGTCCGTGGTAGTATAATTTTAGACAAAGGTACATTGATGTGGCCCCCGCCAAAACCGGTTGGTCCACCCCCAACAGCCGGGGCTGTCGCCCCAACTCCTCAACCTGTTAAATTAGAACCTAAACCGGAAAGTCCATTTATGGTTACGTTTAAAGACGCTATGTTGTGTTCTGGAGGTACAATATTAAATTTTTTTTATTAAAAAAAAAATAATCGTTTATCTTAACAGGAATTGGAAGCATAATTGGGTTAGGGATGATTTCTCCAAACCCCGCGTTTACCTCAATGTTAACAACGTTCGGTTTAGCTGGAATCGTTGGTTATCACACAGTTTGGGGGGTTACCCCAGCTCTTCATTCGCCATTGATGTCGGTTACGAATGCTATTTCGGGAATAACCGCCGTTGGTGGGTTATTGCTGATGAATGGAGGTTATTATCCAACAAATTCTGTTGAGGTAAATTAATTTTATTCTCAAAAATGTTTCAATATAAATAAATATTGTTTTTTTTTAAGACTCTTTCAGCTGCCGCTGCTTTTATTTCGTTCATAAACGTTTTTGGAGGATTCATCGTCACTAAACGCATGTTGGATATGTTTAAAAGGTAAATTGTTTTTGTAATTAATTTATATTAGAATATCAAAAAATGGTTTCTTATTACTTTTATTAAGCCCTCATAAATTTGGTTTCTTAAATTAATAAGTGGTAAGTACATTTCGGATTGTATTTGATTTATTCTTCAGATCAAATTGGATGACATCATAGAAATTTATTTAATTTTGTATGATAATTTTCTTTTTATAGGGTGGTGATATTTATATAATTAATATAAATTATTTATATCAATTAAAAACATATTAATAAAGATTTTTTTCAGACCGGAGGATCCTCCCGAATACAACTCATTATACGCTATCCCAGCTGCTTTATTTATGGGCGGATACGGATACGCAGCGATTCAAAATCTCCCAGAAGTTCATCAAGCGGCTTATTTAGCTGCCTCCCTTTGCTGTGTTGGGGCTTTGGCGGGGTTGAGTTCGCAAAAAACGTCTCGATTAGGAAATAGTTTGGGAATGGTATTTATTAATTATTATATATTTTTATTTGTGATCAAATTAAATTTTAAATTAAATTTAGATCGGTGTTTCCGGTGGTATAGTGGCGACTTTAGGACAATTGGCTCCAACGAATGAAGTTTTAGCTCAAATGGCGGCTGCGATGATTGGTGGCGGAGCTTTGGGAACTTTGATAGCGAAACGAATTCAAATTACTGATTTACCTCAATTGGTTGCAGCGTTTCATAGGTGAATTTAAAAAAAAGTGTTTGTTTTCCTAAATCCTCATTCCTGATTTAAATGTGGTAAGTTATTAATTACAGATTGTTCCTCAAAGTTCTAACCTTCTAAGATATTATTTTTTTATGAACAAAATATCCAAAAAATTGTCTAGAGTCTTTGTTTTTATATGTATGCTGGTTATAAAATGAGAACATTCACAGATCGGACTATCGATTCGGCCGATTGTCGGAATGCTCGGCGATAAAATAGTCCGATCTTGTTGTTGCCTTTAAACTTTATTATTTATAAATGCTTCTGTAATCAGTCGATAATCCGATCTTGTTCTCAACTGATATGAACTGATCTTGTTGTTGCCTTCATGTTTAAGTGTTTGTAAGCTAAACCGATGGCCTGATTTTGTTGTTACCTTCAAGTTTTATTGTTAACAAAGTGAATCAATGATCTGATCTTGTTGTCTTCAAGTTTTAGTGTTTACAACTACTTCTCAATCAATGGGATCATCAATGAGACATCGATTCGGTCCATCTGAGCACGTTCTCAGCTTCGCTAAAGATCTTAGTAAACAACGATTCCTCCGATTATCTCCGACCATTACGATAATTAGTCAAATCGATAACCCGATCTTGTTGTTGTCTTCAAGGTTTAGTATTTACGAGACAAATCGATAATTCGATCTTGTTGTTGCCTTCATGTTTAAGTGTTTATAAGCTAAATTGATGGTCCGATCTTGTTGTTACCTTCAAGTTTTATTGTTAACAAAGTGAATCAATGATCTGATCTTGTTGTCTTCAAGTTTTAGTGTTTACAACTACTTCTCAATCAATGGGATCATCAATGAGACATCGATTCGGTCCATCTGAGCACGTTCTCAGTTTCGCTAAAGATCTTAGTAAACAACGATTCGGCCGATTATCTCCGACCATTACGATAATTCGTCAAATCGATAACCCGATCTTGTTGTTGTCTTCAATTTTTAGTATTTACAAGCCAAATCGATAATCCGATCTTGTTGTTGCCTTCATGTTTTAATGTTTATAAGCTAAATTGATGGTCCGATCTTGTTGTTACCTTCAAATTTTATTGTTAACAGAGCGAGTCAATGGTCTGATCTTGTTGCCTTCAAGTTTTAGTGTTTACAACTACTTCTCAATCAATGGGATCATCAATGAGACATCGATTCGGTCCATCTGAGCACGTTCTCAGCTTCGCTAAAGATCTTAGTAAACAACGATTCCTCCGATTATCTCCGACCATTACGATAATTAGTCAAATCGATAACCCGATCTTGTTGTTGTCTTCAAGGTTTAGTATTTACAAGCCAAATCGATAATCCGATCTTGTTGTTGCCTTCATGTTTTAATGTTTATAAGCTAAATTGATGGTCCGATCTTGTTGTTACCTTCAAGTTTTATTGTTAACAAAGTGAATCAATGATCTGATCTTGTTGCCTTCAAGTTTTAGTGTTTACAACTACTTCTCAATCAATGGGATCATCAATGAGACATCGATTCGGTCCATCTGAGCACGTTCTCAGTTTCGCTAAAGATCTTAGTAAACAACGATTCGGCCGATTATCTCCGACCATTACGATAATTAGTCAAATCGATAACCCGATCTTGTTGTTGTCTTCAAGGTTTAGTATTTACGAGACAAATCGATAATTCGATCTTGTTGTTGCCTTCATGTTTAAGTGTTTATAAGCTAAATTGATGGTCCGATTTTGTTGTTACCTTCAAGTTTTATTGTTAACAAAATGAATCAATGGTCTGATCTTGTTGCCTTCAAGTTTTAGTGTTTACAACTATTTCTCAATCAATGAGATCATCAATCAGACATCGATTCGGCCCATCTGAGCACGTTCTCAGTTTCGCTAAAGATCTTAGTAAACAACGATTCCTCCGATTATCTCCGACCATTACGATAATTAGTCAAATCGATAACCCGATCTTGTTGTTGTCTTCAATTTTTAGTATTTACAAGCTAAATCGATAATCCGATCTTGTTGTTACCTTCATGTTTTAATGTTTATAATCTAAATTGATGGTCCGATCTTGTTGTTACCTTCAAGTTTTATTGTTAACAGAGCGAGTCAATGGTCTGATCTTTTTGCCTTCAAGTTTTAGTGTTTACAACTACTTCTCAATCAATGGGATCATCAATGAGACATCGATTCGGTTCATCTGAGCACGTTCTCAGTTTCGCTAAAGATCTTAGTAAACAACGATTCCTCCGATTATCTCCGACCATTACGATAATTAGTCAAATCGATAACCCGATCTTGTTGTTGTCTTCAATTTTTAGTATTTACAAGCTAAATCGATAATCCGATCTTGTTGTTACCTTCAAGTTTTATTGTTAACAGAGCGAGTCAATGGTCTGATCTTTTTGCCTTCAAGTTTTAGTGTTTACAACTACTTCTCAATCAATGGGATCATCAATGAGACATCGATTCGACCCATCTAAGCACGTCCTCAGTTTCGCTAAAGATCTTTGTAAACAACGATTCCTCCGATTATCTCCGATCATTACGATAATTAGTCAAATCGATAACCCGATCTTGTTGTTGTCTTCAATTTTTAGTATTTACAAGCTAAATCGATAATCCGATCTTGTTGTTGCCTTCATGTTTTAATGTTTATAAGCTAAATTGATGGTCCGATCTTGCTGTTACCTTCAAGTTTTATTGTTAACAGAGCGAGTCAATGGTCTGATCTTTTTGCCTTCAAGCTTGAGTGTTTACAACTACTTCTTAATCAATGAGATCATCAATCAGACATCGATTCGGCCCATCTGAGCACGTTCTCAGTTTCGCTAAAGATCTTAGTAAACAACGATTCGGCCGATTATCTCCGACCATTACGATAATTAGTCAAATCGATAACCCGACCTTGTTGTTGTCTTCAATTTTTAGTATTTACAAGCTAAATCGATAATCCGATCTTGTTGTTGCCTTCATGTTTTAATGTTTATAAGCTAAATTGATGGTCCGATCTTGTTGTTACCTTCAAGTTTTATTGTTAACAAAGTGAATCAATGATGTGATCTTGTTGCCTTCAAGTTTTAGTGTTTACAAATTCTTCTCAATCAACGGGATCATCAATGAGACATCGATTCGACCCATCTAAGCACGTCCTCAGTTTCGCTAAAGATCTTAGTAAACAACGATTCGGCCGATTATCTCCGACCATTACGATAATTAGTCAAATCGATAACCCGATCTTGTAGTTGTCTTCAATTTTTAGTATTTACAAGCTAAATCGATAATCCGATCTTGTTGTTGCCTTCATGTTTAAGTGTTTATAAGCTAAATTGATGGTCCGATCTTGTTGTTACCTTCAAGTTTTATTGTTAACAAAGTGAATCAATGATCTGATCTTGTTGTCTTCAAGTTTTAGTGTTTACAACTACTTCTCAATCAATGGGATCATCAATGAGACATCGATTCGGTCCATCTGAGCACGTTCTCAGTTTCGCTAAAGATCTTAGTAAACAACGATTCGGCCGATTATCTCCGACCATTACGATAATTAGTCAAATCGATAACCCGATCTTGTTGTTGTCTTCAATTTTTAGTATTTACAAGCCAAATCGATAATCCGATCTTGTTGTTGCCTTCATGTTTTAATGTTTATAAGCTAAATTGATGGTCCGATCTTGTTGTTACCTTCAAATTTTATTGTTAACAGAGCGAGTCAATGGTCTGATCTTGTTGCCTTCAAGTTTTAGTGTTTACAACTACTTCTCAATCAATGGGATCATCAATGAGACATCGATTCGGTCCATCTGAGCACGTTCTCAGTTTCGCTAAAGATCTTAGTAAACAACGATTCGGCCGATTTTCTCCGACCATTACGATAATTAGTCAAATCGATAATCCGATCTTGTTGTTGTCTTCAAGGTTTAGTATTTACAAGCCAAATCGATAATCCGATCTTGTTGTTGCCTTCATGTTTTAATGTTTATAAGCTAAATTGATGGTCCGATCTTGTTGTTACCTTCAAATTTTATTGTTAACAGAGCGAGTCAATGGTCTGATCTTGTTGCCTTCAAGTTTTAGTGTTTACAACTACTTCTCAATCAATGGGATCATCAATGAGACATCGATTCGGTCCATCTGAGCACGTTCTCAGTTTCGCTAAAGATCTTAGTAAACAACGATTCGGCCGATTATCTCCGACCATTACGATAATTAGTCAAATCGATAACCCGATCTTGTAGTTGTCTTCAATTTTTAGTATTTACAAGCTAAATCGATAATCCGATCTTGTTGTTGCCTTCATGTTTAAGTGTTTATAAGCTAAATTGATGGTCCGATCTTGTTGTTACCTTCAAGTTTTATTGTTAACAAAGTGAATCAATGATCTGATCTTGTTGTCTTCAAGTTTTAGTGTTTACAACTACTTCTCAATCAATGGGATCATCAATGAGACATCGATTCGGTCCATCTGAGCACGTTCTCAGTTTCGCTAAAGATCTTAGTAAACAACGATTCGGCCGATTATCTCCGACCATTACGATAATTAGTCAAATCGATAACCCGATCTTGTTGTTGTCTTCAATTTTTAGTATTTACAAGCCAAATCGATAATCCGATCTTGTTGTTGCCTTCATGTTTTAATGTTTATAAGCTAAATTGATGGTCCGATCTTGTTGTTACCTTCAAATTTTATTGTTAACAGAGCGAGTCAATGGTCTGATCTTGTTGCCTTCAAGTTTTAGTGTTTACAACTACTTCTCAATCAATGGGATCATCAATGAGACATCGATTCGGTCCATCTGAGCACGTTCTCAGTTTCGCTAAAGATCTTAGTAAACAACGATTCCTCCGATTATCTCCGACCATTACGATAATTAGTCAAATCGATAACCCGATCTTGTTGTTGTCTTCAAGGTTTAGTATTTACGAGACAAATCGATAATTCGATCTTGTTGTTGCCTTCATGTTTAAGTGTTTATAAGCTAAATTGATGGTCCGATCTTGTTGTTACCTTCAAGTTTTATTGTTAACAAAGTGAATCAATGATCTGATCTTTTTGCCTTCAAGCTTTAGTGTTTACAACTACTTCTCAATCAATGGGATCATCAATGAGACATCGATTCGGTCCATCTGAGCACGTTCTCAGTTTCGCTAAAGATCTTAGTAAACAACGATTCGGCCGATTATCTCCGACCATCACGATAATTAGTCAAATCGATAATCCGATCTTGTTGTTGCCTTCATGTTTAAGTGTTTATAAGCTAAACTGATGGTCCGATCTTGTTGTTGCCTTCATGTTTTAATGTTTATAAGCTAAATTGATGGTCCGATCTTGTTGTTACCTTCAAGTTTTATTGTTAACAGAGCGAGTCAATGGTCTGATCTTTTTGCCTTCAAGCTTTAGTGTTTACAACTACTTCTCAATCAATGGGATCATCAATGAGACATCGATTCGGTCCATCTGAGCACATTCTCAGTTTCGCTAAAGATCTTAGTAAACAACAATTCGGCCGATTATCTCCGACCATTACGATAATTAGTCAAATTGATAATCCGATCTTGTTGTTGCCTTCATGTTTTAATGTTTATAAGCTAAATTGATGGTCCGATCTTATTGTTACCTTCAAGTTTTATTGTTAACAAAGTGAATCAATGATCTGATCTTGTTGCCTTCAAGTTTTAGTGTTTACAAATACTTCTCAATCAATGGGATCATCAATGAGACATCGATTCGACCCATCTAAGCACGTCCTCAGTTTCGCTAAAGATCTTAGTAAACAACGATTCGGCCGATTATCTCCGACCATTACGATAATTCGTCAAATCGATAACCCGATCTTGTTGTTGTCTTCAATTTTTAGTATTTACAAGCTAAATCGATAATCCGATCTTGTTGTTGCCTTCATGTTTTAATGTTTATAAGCTAAATTGATGGTCCGATCTTGTTGTTACCTTCAAGTTTTATTGTTAACAAAGTGAATCAATGATCTGATCTTGTTGCCTTCAAGTTTTAGTGTTTACAACTACTTCCCAATCAATGGGATCATCAATGAGACATCGATTCGACCCATCTAAGCACGTCCTCAGTTTCGCTGAAGATCTTAGTAAACAACGATTCGGCCGATTATCTCCGACCATTACGATAATTAGTCAAATCGATAACCCGATCTTGTTGTTGTCTTCAAGGTTTAGTATTTACGAGACAAATCGATAATTCGATCTTGTTGTTGCCTTCATGTTTTAATGTTTATAAGCTAAATTGATGGTCCGATCTTGTTGTTACCTTCAAGTTTTATTGTTAACAAAGTGAATCAATGATCTGATCTTGTTGCCTTCAAGTTTTAGTGTTTACAACTATTTCTCAATCAATGAGATCATCAATCAGACATCGATTCGGCCCATCTGAGCACGTTCTCAGTTTCGCTAAAGATCTTAGTAAACAACGATTCCTCCGATTATCTCCGACCATTACGATAATTAGTCAAATCGATAACCCGATCTTGTTGTTGTCTTCAATTTTTAGTATTTACAAGCTAAATCGATAATCCGATCTTGTTGTTGCCTTCATGTTTTAATGTTTATAAGCTAAATTGATGGTCCGATCTTGTTGTTACCTTCAAGTTTTATTGTTAACAAAGTGAATCAATGGTCTGATCTTGTTGCCTTCAAGTTTTAGTGTTTACAACTACTTCCCAATCAATGGGATCATCAATGAGACATCGATTCAGTCCATCTGAGCACGTTCTCAGTTTCGCTAAAGATCTTAGTAAACAACGATTCCTCCGATTATCTCCGACCATTACGATAATTAGTCAAATCGATAACCCGATCTTGTTGTTGTCTTCAATTTTTAGTATTTACAAGCTAAATCGATAATCCGATCTTGTTGTTGCCTTCATGTTTAAGTGTTTATAAGCTAAATTGATGGTCCGATCTTGTTGTTACCTTCAAGTTTTATTGTTAACAAAGTGAATCAATGGTCTGATCTTGTTGCCTTCAAGTTTTAGTGTTTACAACTACTTCTCAATCAATGGGATCATCAATGAGACATCGATTCGGTCCATCTGAGCACGTTCTCAGTTTCGCTAAAGATCTTAGTAAACAACGATTCGGCCGATTATCTCCGACCATTACGATAATTAGTCAAATCGATAACCCGATCTTGTTGTTGTCTTCAATTTTTAGTATTTACAAGCCAAATCGATAATCCGATCTTGTTGTTGCCTTCATGTTTTAATGTTTATAAGCTAAATTGATGGTCCGATCTTGTTGTTACCTTCAAGTTTTATTGTTAACAAAGTGAATCAATGATCTGATCTTGTTGCCTTCAAGTTTTAGTGTTTACAACTACTTCTCAATCAATGGGATCATCAATGAGACATCGATTCGGTCCATCTGAGCACGTTCTCAGTTTCGCTAAAGATCTTAGTAAACAACGATTCGGCCGATTATCTCCGACCATTACGATAATTAGTCAAATCGATAACCCGATCTTGTTGTTGTCTTCAATTTTTAGTATTTACAAGCCAAATCGATAATCCGATCTTGTTGTTGCCTTCATGTTTTAATGTTTATAAGCTAAATTGATGGTCCGATCTTGTTGTTACCTTCAAGTTTTATTGTTAACAAAGTGAATCAATGATCTGATCTTGTTGCCTTCAAGTTTTAGTGTTTACAACTACTTCTCAATCAATGGGATCATCAATGAGACATCGATTCGGTCCATCTGAGCACGTTCTCAGTTTCGCCAAAGATCTTAGTAAACAACGATTCGGCCGATTATCTCCGACCATTACGATAATTAGTCAAATCGATAACCCGATCTTGTTGTTGTCTTCAATTTTTAGTATTTACAAGCTAAATCGATAATCCGATCTTGTTGTTGCCTTCATGTTTTAATGTTTATAAGCTAAATTGATGGTCCGATCTTGTTGTTACCTTCAAGTTTTATTGTTAACAAAGTGAATCAATGATCTGATCTTGTTGCCTTCAAGTTTTAGTGTTTACAACTATTTCTCAATCAATGAGATCATCAATCAGACATCGATTCGGTCCATCTGAGCACGTTCTCAGTTTCGCTAAAGATCTTAGTAAACAACGATTCGGCCGATTATCTCCGACCATTACGATAATTAGTCAAATCGATAACCCGATCTTGTTGTTGTCTTCAAGGTTTAGTATTTACGAGACAAATCGATAATTCGATCTTGTTGTTGCCTTCATGTTTTAATGTTTATAAGCTAAATTGATGGTCCGATCTTGTTGTTACCTTCAAGTTTTATTGTTAACAGAGCGAGTCAATGGTCTGATCTTTTTGCCTTCAAGCTTTAGTGTTTACAACTACTTCTCAATCATTGGGATCATCAATGAGACATCGATTCGACCCATCTAAGCATGTCCTCAGTTTCGCTAAAGATCTTAGTAAACAACGATTCTTCCGATTATCTCCGACCATTACGATAATTAGTCAAATCGATAACCCGATCTTGTTGTTGTCTTCAAGGTTTAGTATTTACGAGACAAATCGATAATTCGATCTTGTTGTTGCCTTCATGTTTAAGTGTTTATAAGCTAAATTGATGGTCCGATCTTGTTGCTACCTTCAAGTTTTATTGTTAACAAAGTGAATCAATGGTCTGATCTTGTTGCCTTCAAGTTGTAGTGTTTGCAACTATTTCTCAATCAATGAGATCATCAATCAGACATCGATTCGGTCCATCTGAGCACGTTCTCAGTTTCGCTAAAGATCTTAGTAAACAACGATTCGGCCGATTATCTCCGACCATTACGATAATTAGTCAAATCGATAACCCGATCTTGTTGTTGTCTTCAAGGTTTAGTATTTACGAGACAAATCGATAATTCGATCTTGTTGTTGCCTTCATGTTTAAGTGTATATAAGCTTAATTGATGGTCCGATCTTGTTGCTACCTTCAAGTTTTATTGTTAACAAAGTGAATCAATGGTCTGATCTTGTTGCCTTCAAGTTTTAGTGTTTACAACTATTTCTCAATCAATGAGATCATCAATCAGACATCGATTTGGTCCATCTGAGCACGTTCTCAGTTTCGCTAAAGATTTTAGTAAACAACGATTCGGCCGATTATCTCCGACCATTACGATAATTAGTCAAATCGATAACCCGATCTTGTTGTTGCCTTCATGTTTAAGTGTTTATAAGCTAAACTGATGGTCCGATCTTGTTGTTGCCTTTATGTTTTAATGTTTATAAGCAAAATTGATGGTCCGATCTTGTTGTTACTTTCAAGTTTTATTGTCAACACACCAAATCGATGATCTGATCTTGTTGTCTTCAAGTTTTAGTGTTTACAACTACTTTTCAATCAACGGGATCATTATATAACTATCAATTTTTGTGCACTTTGACTATCATTATATAGAATAACAGTTTTTACATCTTGAAATTCACCTAATAAATTTTTCAAATATATTGCCTCCTTAGTAGCTTCGGAAATAGCCATGCACTCAGCCTCTGTACTTGACATAGGTAGTGTCCTCTGACAATTCAAAAATATAATTTTTTGTTCCCTTTAGATATTTCAAAATCCTTTTTGCACATTTCCAATGTGATTCATTATAACCATTATTATATTTACTCAAAAAACTAACAGCAAATGAAACATCTGGTCTAATCAGTACTCAAATATACATCAAATATCCTATAAATTGTCGATAAGGAACATTACAATCTTTTTTATAATCATCTTTAAATACAAAATTTGGGTCTATAGGATTTACTGACGATTTGCAATGTTCCATTCTAAATTTTATCAATAAATCATTAATATATTCTTCCTAATCTAATATTATTTTATCCTTATAATCATTAATTGTAACAGGCATATCTAAACATCTACTTATTTCTCTCAAATCTTTAACCTGAAAATTATTCCCTAATTCTTTTTTTATAAATTTAGTATCAATTTCATCATTCGAAAATACAAAAAAATCATCCACATACAATGCTACAATACAAATTCTTATTTTTGTTTTCTTTATATATAAACAAGGTTCAAAATCAGATTTTTTTATATTCTATTTCTTTCAAAACTAATAGCTCTCTGCAATTTACAAACCGTGTCCTCAAAATCCACCCTTATGAACCCTTCAGGTTGTGTCATAAAAACTTGTTCTTGCAAGTAACCGTTCAAAAAGCTGTTTTTACATCTAAATGAAATATATCTAATTTTGTTTTGCACTAAAGTTGCCTTCTTTGGAAAATCAACCAATTTCCAAGCGTTACACTACTTTCATTTCTTCTTCCATTGCTTGTTTTGAAAATTTAGCTTCTTCCCCAGACAATGCTTCTTCATATGAGCTTGATTCTTCTTTTGAACTATCTTCTAGCCTACACATGTACGTCACATAATCTTAATATTCCTTTGGCTTTGGTGTTCTTTCTGATTTTCTTCGTGTTTGTTCATTCTCTTCCACAACTTCTTCTTCATATTCATCTGAATTTATAGATTCTTCTTCATTTTTCTTGTATTCTAATACTGTGATTTCAACGGTTTTGCTATCCCCCACTGAACCTAATTTTACTAAAAATCTGTCATCAGTTTCATTTTCCATTATAATCACATCTCTACTTGTAGTAATTTTACCATTTTCCTGTTCACGTTGAATTTAATGGTTTATATCTCCAAAACGAAGAGAGAAAGTAGACACTTTCCTCTATAAATCATGAATAATTCATTAAGATATCTTAAGTCGTGATTTTTTAAAACAAGATTATTAATTTCAAAAAATCATAACAAAATTAGTTTAACTTAAATAATCTTTATCTCAAAAACGAATAAAGATTTTCTAATTTGCTTCTCACCATGACAAAATAGACACCTACCTTTATAAATTTTGAATGTATCATTAAATTATCTCAAGAATTCGATTTTTGGTGATTTTTCAATAACTTGAGATAGCCGTAAATGTTCACGTTGAATTTAATGATTTATATCTCAAAAACGAATAAATATTTTCAAGATCCGGTTTCATCACGAGAAAGTAGACACTTTTCTCTATAAATCATGAATAATTCATTAAGATATCTTAAGAATCCGATTTTTCGTGATTTTTTAAAGCAAGATTATTAATTTCAAAAAATCATAAAAAATTAGATTAACTTGGATAATCTTTATCTCAAAAACGAATAAAGATTTTCTAATTTGATTCTCACCATGATAAAATAGACACCCAAATTTTGAATGTTTTATTAATATATCTTAAGAATTCGATTTTTGGTGATTTTTAATTAACTTGAGATAGCCGTAAATGTTTACGTTGAATTTAATAATTTATATCTCAAAAACGAATAAATATTTTCAAAATCCGCTTTCATCACGAGAAAACAGACACTTACCTCTATAAATTTTGAATGTATCATTAAAATATCTAAAGAATTCGATTTTTGGTGATTTTTAATTAACTTGAGACAGCCGTAAATGTTCACGTTGAATTTAATGATTTATATCTCAAAAACGAATAAATATTTTCAAGATTCGGTTTCATCACTAGAAAGTAGACCCTTTCCTCTACAAATTATGAATAATTCATTAAGATATCTTAAGAATCTGATTTTTCGTGATTTTTTAAAACAAGATTTTTAATTTCAAAAAATCATAAAAAATTAGGTTAACTTAAATAATTTTTATCTTTAAAACGAATAAAGATTTTCTAATTTGGTTCTCACCATGACAAAATAGACACTTATTTCTATAAATTTTGAATGTATCATTAAAATATCTCAAGAATTCGAGTTTTAGTGATTTTTAATTAACTTGAGATAGCCGTAAATGTTCACGTTGAATTTAATGATTTCTGTCTCAAAAACGAATAAATGTTTTCAAGATCCGGTTTAATCGCGAGAAAGTAGACACTTTCCTCTATAAATTATAAATAATTCATTAACATATCTTAAGAGTTCGATTTTTCGTGATTTTTAAAAACAAGTTTATTAATTTCAAAAAATCATCAGAAATTAGGTTAACTTAAATACTCTTTATCTCATAAACGAATAAAGATTTTCTAATTTATCTCTCACCATGACAAAATAGACATTTACCTCCATAAATTTTGAATGTATCATTAAATTATCTCAATAATTCGATTTCTGGTGATTTTTAATTAACCTGAGATAGCCGTAAATGTTCACGTTGTATTTAATGATTTATATCTCAAAAACAAATAAATACTTTCAAGATCCGCTTTCATCACGTGAAAATAGACACTTTCCTCTATAAATCGTGAATAGTTCATTCAGATATCTTAAGAATTCGATTTTTCGTGAATTTTTAAAACAATATTATTAATTTCAAAAAATCGTAAAAAATTAGATTCTCTTAAATAATCTTTATCTCAAAAATGAATAAAGATTTTCTAATTCGGTTCTCACCATGACAAAATAGACACTTACCTCTATAAATTTTGAATGTATTATTAAAATATCTCAAGAATTCGATTTTTGGTGATTTTTAATTAACTTGAGATAGCCGTGAATGTTCACGTTGAATTTAATGATTTATATCTCAAAAACGAATAAATATTTTCAAGATTCGGTTTCATCACTAGAAAGTAGACCCTTTCCTCTACAAATCATGAATAATTCATCAAGATATCTTAAGAATCTGATTTTTCGTGATTTTTTAAAACAAGATTTTTAATTTCAAAAAATCATAAAAAATTAGGTTAACTTAAATAATTTTTATCTTTAAAACGAATAAAGATTTTCTAATTTGGTTCTCACCATGACAAAATAGACACTTACTTCTATAAATTTTGAATGTATCATTAAAATATCTCAAGAATTCGAGTTTTAGTGATTTTTAATTAACTTGAGATAGCCGTAAATGTTCACGTTGAATTTAATGATTTATGTCTCAAAAACAAATAAATATTTTCAAGATCCGCTTTGATCAGCAACATGATTATTGATTTCAAAAAATCATAAAAATTTAGCTTTATCTCAAAAACGAATAAAGATTTTCTAATTTGGTCCAATTTTGAATGTATCATTAAAATATCTCAAAAATTCGATTTTTGGTTAATTTTTTAATTAACTTGCGATAGTCATAAATATTCACGTTGAATTTAATGATTTATATCTCAAAAACGAATAAATATCCAAGATCAAAAAGGCAACAACAAGATCGGACTATCGATTTGGCCGATTATCGGAATTTTTGAGATATAAATCTTGCATACAAACGAATAAGCGATAAATTTCTTTTATAACATTCCATTATTTTAATTTATTTTTTATTATTATCAATTTAATCTTTTAATCTCTTTTAGTTTGGTTGGAATGGCCGCCGTTTTAACCTGCGTAGCCACTTTTATCCATGACCAACCCACCCTCTTAGGAAATCCATCCGCAAACGTTTTATTAACCTCTTTATTCTTGGGTACTTATATCGGAGGAGTCACGTTTAGGTATAAATAATTAAAAACTTTTATTAAAAAAAATATATATTTAACATTTTTTTTTAATTTAGCGGTTCTTTAATCGCTTATGGAAAACTCCAAGGCTTCTTAAAATCAAATCCACTCCTTTTACCCGGAAGGCACGCCTTAAACGCTTCCATGCTTTTAGCAAGTTTAGGAGCTGGAGGTTATCTTTTTTACGATCCAAGTATGAGTGGTGGTCTTGGAGCTCTAGGAACAACAGCAGCTCTTTCAGCAGCTATGGGGGTTACTTTAACATCAGCTATTGGAGGTAAAAAGAAATATTTTTTAATTTAATTTTTTATTTAATAAAATTTATTTAATAATTTATTTATTTAAAATTTTTAGGTGCTGATATGCCGGTTGTTATAACAGTATTAAACAGTTATTCAGGTTGGGCTCTTTGCGCTGAAGGTTTTCTACTAAATAATAATCTTATGACGGTCGTTGGGGCACTTATTGGTTCTTCTGGTGCTATTTTATCTTATATTATGTGCAAGGTAATGATTTTTAATTGTTTTTTAATATATTTTATTTATTTATTTATTCAATAAGACGTTTTAAATACATAAAAGTTTGTTTATTAACATTTTTTACATAAAAAGAATGTGCATAGATCGGATTATCGATTTAGGCGATTATTACAACGTTCGGCGATAATCGGAACCGATTCGGTTATCATCGGAACCGATTCGGTTATCATCGCAACCGATAGTCCGATCTATGCGTATTCTAATTTTTTCGAAAATTATTTAAATAATTAAAAAAAAACGGTTTTTGTGTTAATTTCAAAATAATAATAAATTTAATTAATAATGTTTATTAAATTTTGTATTTTAGGCTATGAATAGATCACTTCCTAACGTAATCTTAGGAGGATACGGAACATCAAGCACCGGAACAGGAAAACCAATGGAAATAACCGGAACCCACACCGAAGTTAACATCGATAACACAGTCGAAATGATTAATAACGCGAGAAGTATTATTATCGTACCCGGATATGGTTTGTGCGTGGCTAAGGCGCAATATCCCATCGCCGAGATGGTGGCTCACTTAAAAAAGATGGGCAAACAAGTTCGATTTGCCATCCACCCAGTTGCTGGTAAAAATATTTAAGTTAAAACAATTTTATTTCCTATAATAACACTTTTTTTAGGTCGCATGCCGGGGCAATTAAACGTCCTCTTAGCCGAAGCCGGCGTCCCATACGATGACGTCCTCGAAATGGATGAAATTAACGAGGATTTCCCCGAAACCGATTTAACCTTGGTTATTGGGGCTAACGATACCGTTAACAGCGCCGCAATCGAAGATCCAAATTCGCCAATCGCTGGAATGCCGGTTCTTAATGTTTGGAAATCAGAACAAGTAAAAAAAAATCGATTAATTAATAATTTTTTAAATATAATTTTTTGTTTAGGTTGTGGTGATGAAACGATCTTTGGGTGTTGGTTACGCGGCGGTTGATAACCCAGTTTTTTATAAGCCAAACACGGCTATGTTGTTGGGTGATGCGAAGAAAACGTGTGATGCTCTCCTGAACAAAGTAAAATCGGCTGAAGGTGCTTAAATGAAATTAAAAAGGTATACTTAAATGATATATTTTTTATAAACCTCATGTAGATAGCTCAATTATCGTTTAATTAGTGTTTATTCGAGTTAATTAAAAAAAAAAGTTAGGAATTTCCCAATATTGCAAGTAAACCCAGTGAAATTATGCTTAAAAAAATAATTAATTTTAAGATTGCTGTAAATATTTTAAAACGCAAATTAAAATAACTCATAAATTAATTAATTTATTTATTAATACACCTAAGTAAATACACCAATTGCGATAAAACCCCGAGAGCTCTTGACACACCAAAAAGAACCGTACAAAAACTCGCTTTTTTTATCCCAAAATGATGCTCTAAAACTCCCGAATGTGCGTCAATGTTTGGATAGGGGATAAGTTTTCCCAACTCGGCATATACAAGTCTATATTTTGTTAGAAATAGTCTAAAAACTGTTAGTAGGAAACTAAATCCAATTGACAGAAGGTAGATAATACTTTAGAAATTCATATATTGCTTGAAACTGTCCAAAAACTGTTGGCAAAAACAAATACTGCATATGCAAGTCTATATTTTGGTAAAAATAGTCTAAAACTGCTGGTGTTAGACTAAATACAATTGACAGAAGGTAGATAACGCTTTAGAAATTCAAATATTGCTTGAAACTGTCCAAAAACTGATGGCAAAAACAAATACTGCATATACAAGTCTATATTGTGCAAAAAATAGTCTAAAAAGTGCTTATGTTAGACTAAATCCAGTTGACAGAAGGTAGATAACGCTTTAGAAATTCAAATATTGCTTGAAACTGTCCAAAAACTGCTGGAAAAAACAAATACTGCATATACAAGTCTATATTTTGGTGAAAATAGTCTAAAAACTGCTGGTGTTAGACTAAATACAGTTGACAGAAGGTAGATAATACCTTAGAAATTCTCATATTGCTTGAAACTGTTCAAAAATTGTTGGCAAAAACAAATACTGCATATACAAGTCTATATTTTGGTAAAAATAGTCTAAAAAATGCTGGTGTTAAATTAAATACAGTTGACAAAAGGTAGATAATACCTTAGAAATTCTCATATTGCTTGAAACTGTTCAAAAACTGTTGGCAAAAGCAAATACTGCATATACAAATCTATATTTTGCAAAAAATAGTGTAAAAACTGCTTATGTTAGACTAAATCCAGTTGACAGAAGGTAGATAACGCTTTAGAAATTCAAATATTGCTTAAAACTGTCCAAAAACTGCTGGAAAAAACAAATTCTGCATATAAAAGTCTATATTTTGCTAAAAAGTCTAAAAACTGCTTATGTTAGACTAAGTCTAGTTGACAGAATGTAGATAACGCTTTACAAATTCAAATACTGCTTGAAACTGTCCAAAAACTGACGGCAAAAACAAATACTGCATATAAAAGTCTATATTTTGCTAAAAAGAGTCTAAAAGCTGCTTATGTTTGACTAAATCCAGTTGACAGAAGGTAGATAACGCTTTAGAAATTCAAATATTGCTTGAATCTGTCCAAAAACTGTTGGCAAAAACAAATACTGTGTATACAAATCTACATTTTGCTAAAAATAGTCTAAAACTGCTGGTGTTAGACTAAATCCAGTTGACAGAAGGCAGATGATGCCTTAGAAATTCATATATTGCTTGAAACTCTCCAAAAACTGATGGCAAAATCAAATACTGCATATAAAAGTCTATATTTTGCTAAAAAGAGTCTAAAAACTGTTGGTGTTGGACTAAATCCAGTTGACAGAAGGTAGATAACGCTTTAGAAATTCAAATATTGCTTGAAACTCTCCAAAAACTGATGGCAAAAACAAATACTGCATATACAAATCTATATTTTGGTAAAAATAGTCTAAAAACTGTTGGTGTTAAACTAAATCCAGTTGACAGAATGTAGATAACGTTTTAGAAATTCAAATATTGCTTGAAACTGTCCAAAAACTGATGGCAAAAACAAATACTGCATATACAAATCTATATTTTGGTAAAAATAGTTTAAAAACTGATGGTGTTAGACTAAATCCAGTTGAGAGAAGGTAGATAATGCTTTAGAAATTCATATATTGCTTGAAACTGTCCAAAAACTGTTGGCAAAAAACAAATACTGCATATGCAAGTCTATATTTTGCTAAATATATTTTAATAAATCCATAATTACTGAGTTAAATTCTTCGAGTGGATTGATAAATAAATAATAGACCTCTTGCTCAGTTAAAAATTAAATATACTTAGGACCGGTTTCGACAAAAAAATTTTATCATCCTCAGCTAAATCTACAAGCGAATGTTTAATATGAACACAAACGAAAAAAAAAATATATATATATATAAATAAACTTACAGTCAATAATTTAAAAAGTCTTACACATTAAAACAAAAGATATATAAGTCTGTATTTTGCTAGAAATAGTCTAAATTCTGTTGACAGGAGACTAAATACAGTTGAAAGCGGGCAGATAATGCCTTTAGCAGTACTTATATTGCTTGAAATTGCTCAAAAACTGTTTTCAGAAATAGATACTATCTATATAAGTCTATATTTTGCTAGAAATAGTCTATAAATTGCTGGTGGGAAACAAAACTCAGTTGACAGAAAGTAGATAATGCTTTAGAAATTCATATATTGCTTGAAGCTGTCCAAAAACTGTTGGCAAAAATAGATAATATCTATGTAAGTCTATATTTTGCTAGAAATAGTTTAAAAATTGCTGGTGGGAGACTAAATTCAGTTGACAGAAAGTAAATAATGCTTTAGAAATTCATATACTGCTTGATACTGTCCAAAAATTGTTGACAGAAATAGATACTATCTGTATAAGTCTATATTTTGCTAGAAATAGTCTAAAAACTGCTGGTAGCAGAGTTAATACAGTTAACAGAAGGTTGCTAATGCTTTAGAAATTCATATATTACTTGAAACTGTCCAAAAACTTTTGGCAGAAATAGATACTATCTATAAAAGTTTATATTTTGCTAGAAATAGTCTAATAATTGCTGGTGGGAGACTAAATTTAGTTGACAGAAAGTAGATAATGCTTTAGAAATTCTCATATTGCTTGAAACTATCCAAAAACTGTTGGCGAATACAAATACTGCACATACAAGTTTATATTTTGCTAAAAATAGTCTAAAAACTGCTGATGTTAGACTAAATCCAGTTGACAGAAGGTAGATAATGCTTTAGAAATTCATATATTGCTTGAAACTGTCCGAAAACTGTTGGCAGAAATGGATACTATCTATGTAAGTCTATACTTTGCTAGAAATAGTCTAAAATCTGCTGACAGGAAACTAAATACAGTTGACAGCCGGCAGATAATGCTTTTAGCAGTACATATATTGCTTGAAATTGCTCAAAAACTGTTGGCAGAAATAGATACTATCTATGTAAATCTATATTTTGCTAGAAATAGTCTAAAATTTGCTGACAGGAGACTAAATACAGTTGACAGCGGGCAGATAATGCTTTTAGCAGTACATATATTGCTTGAAATTGCTCAAAAACTGTTGGAAGAAATAGATACTATCTATGTAAGTCTATATTTTGCTAGAAATAGTCTATAAATTGCTGGTGGGAAACAAAACTCAGTTGACAGAAAGTAGATAATGCTTTAGAAATTCATATATTGTTTGAAACTATCCAAAAATTGTAGGCAGAAACAAATACTATCTATTAAAGTCTATATTTTGCTAGAAATAGTCTAAAAACTGTTGGTGAGAGACTTAATACACTTGACAGAAGGTTGATAATGCTTTAGAAATTCAAATATTGCTTGAAACTGTCCAAAAACTGCTGGCAAAAACAAATACTGCATATACAAGTCTATATTTTGCAAAAAATAGTCTAAAAAGTGCTTATGTTAGACTAAATCCAGTTGACAGAAGGTAGATAACGCTTTAAAAATTCAAATATCGCTTGAAACTGTCCAAAAACTACTGGAAAAAACAAATACTGCATATACAAGTCTATATTTTGGTAAAAATAGTCTAAAAGCTGCTGGTGTTAGACTAAATACAGTTGACAAAAGGTAGATAATACCTTAGAAATTCAAATATTGCTTGAAACTGTCCAAAAACTGATGGCAAAAACAAATACTGCATATACAAGTCTATATTTTGCAAAAAATAGTCTAAAAAGTGCTTATGTTAGACTGAATCCAGTTGACAGAAGGTAGATAATACTTTAGAAATTCAAATATTGCTTGAAACTGTCCAAAAACTGCTGGAAAAAACAAATACTGCATATACAAGTCTATATTTTGGTAAAAATAGTCTAAAAGCTGCTGGTGTTAGACTAAATACAGTTGACAAAAGGTAGATAATACCTTAGAAATTCAAATATTGCTTGAAACTGTCCAAAAACTGATGGCAAAAACAAATACTGCATATACAAGTCTATATTTTGCAAAAAATAGTCTAAAAAGTGCTTATGTTAGACTGAATCCAGTTGACAGAAGGTAGATAATACTTTAGAAATTCAAATATTGCTTGAAACTGTCCAAAAACTGCTGGAAAAAACAAATACTGCATATACAAGTCTATATTTTGGTAAAAATAGTCTAAAAGCTGCTGGTGTTAGACTAAATACAGTTGACAAAAGGTAGATAATACCTTAGAAATGCTCATATTGCTTGAAACTGTCCAACAACTGTTGGCAAAAACAAATACTGCATATACAAGTCTATACTTTGGTAAAAATAGTCTAAAAACTGCTGGTGTTAGACTAAATCCAGTTGACAGAAGGTAGATAACGCTTTAGAAATTCAAATATTGCTTGAAACTGTCCAAAAACTGCTGGAAAAAACAAATACTGCATATACAAGTCTATATTTTGGTAAAAATAGTCTAAACGCTGCTGGTGTTAGACTAAATACAGTTGACAAAAGGTAGATAATACCTTAGAAATGCTCATATTGCTTGAAACTGTCCAACAACTGATATAACGCTTTAGAAATTCAAATATTGCTTGAAACTGTCCAAAAACTACTGGAAAAAACAAATACTGCATATATAAGTCTATATTTTGGTAAAAATAGTCTAAAAACTGCTGGTGTTAGACTAAATACAGTTGACAAAAGGTAGATAATACCTTAGAAATACTCATATTGCTTGAAACTATCCAACAACTGTTGGCAAAAACAAATACTGCATATACAAGTCTATATTTTGGTAAAAATAGTCTAAAAACTGCTGTTGTTAGACTAAATACAATTGACAGAAGGTAGACAACGCTTTAGAAATTCAAATATTGCTTGAAACTGTCCAAAAACTGATGGCAAAAACAAATGCTGCATATACAAGTCTATATTTTGCAAAAAATAGTCTAAAAAGTGCTTATATTAGACTAAATCCAGTTGACAGAAGGTAGCTAACGCTTTAGAAATTCAAATATTGCTTGAAACTGTCCAAAAACTACTGGAAAAAACAAATACTGCATATACAAGTCTATATTTTGGTAAAAATAGTCTAAAAGCTGCTGGTGTTAGACTAAATACAGTTGACAAAAGGTAGATAATACCTTAGAAATGCTCATATTGCTTGAAACTGTCCAACAACTGTTGGCAAAAACAAATACTGCATATACAAGTCTATATTTTGGTAAAAATAGTCTAAAAACTGCTGGTGTTAGACTAAATTCAGTTGACAAAAGGTAGATAATACCTTAGAAATTCTCATATTGCTTGAAACTGTTCAAAAACTGTTGGCAAAAACAAATACTGCATATACAAATCTATATTTTGCAAAAAATAGTCTAAAAACTGCTGGTGTTAGACTAAATCCAGTTGACAGAAGGTAGATGATGCCTTAGAAATTCAAATATTGCTTGAAACTGTTCAAAAACTGTTGGCAAAAACAAATACTGCATATACAAATCTATATTTTGCAAAAAATAGTCTAAAAACTGCTGGTGTTAGACTAAATCCAGTTGACAGAAGGTAGATGATGCCTTAGAAATTCAATGATTGCTTGAAACTGTTCAAAAACTGTTGGCAAAAACAAATACTGCATATACAAGTCTATATCTTGGTAAAAGTAGTCTAAAAACTAGATAATGCTTTAGAAATTCATATATTGTTTGAAACTGTTCAAAAATTGTTGGCAGAAATAGATATATGTCTGTATTTTGATAGAAATAGTCTAAATTCTGCTGGTAGGAGACTAAATATAGTTGAAAGCAGACAGATAATGCCTTTAGCAGTACATATATAGCTTGAAATTGTTCAAAAACTATCGGCAGAAATAGATACTATCTATATAAGTCTATATTTTGCTAGAAATAGTCTATAAATTGCTGGTGGAGAGACTAAATCCAGTTGACAGAAAGTAGATAATGCTTTAGAAATTTAAATATTGCTTGAAACTGTCCAAAAACAGCTGGCAGAAACAAATACTGTATATACAAGTTTATATTCTGCTAAAAAGAGTCTAAAAATTGCTGGTGTTAGACTAAATCCAGTTGAGAGAAATCTACCTTCTCTAAATACCTTAGAAATTCTCGTATTGCTAGAAACTGTCCAAAAACTGTTGGCAAAAACAAATACTGTATATACAAGTCTATATTTTGCTACAAATAGTGTAAAATTGCTGGTAAGAGACTTAATACAATTGACAGATGGTAGATAACACTTTATAAATTTATTTATGCTTAAATGAAATTAAAAAGGTATTATGTTAAATGATATATTTTTTATAAACCTCATGTAGATAGCTCAATAATCATTTAATTAGTGTTTATTCGAGTTAATTAAAAAAAAATTAAGGAATTTCCTAATATTGCAAGTAAACCCAGTGATTATGCTAAAAAAATATAATAGCATTTAATTTTAAGATTGCTCTAAATATTTTCCAACGCAAATTAAAATAACTCATAAATTAATTAATTTATTTATTAAATTAAATTTTCCTACACTTTCAAATTTCCTTCTTGAACCATTTTCTTCAACGATTCAAGATTAAACGATTTCGGGCGTTCCAATGGAAAATAAAGTGCGCGATCCCACACCAATTGCGATAAAGCCCCGAGGGCTCTTGACACACCAAAAAGGACCGTACAAAAACTCGCCTCTTTTATCCCAAAATGATGCACTAAAACTCCCGAATGTGCGTCAACGTTCGGATAGGGGTTCCTAACTTTTCCTAATTCCACCAAAATCGGGGGTACTACATTAAAAACATCTCCCACTAACTAAAATTGAATTGGATGATTTAAAAATTATTCGGGGTTAATTTTTTTTTGAGTGTCAATAAGTGGTTGTAAAACTTTTTCGGCTTTTAATTGAAGCAAACTCTCCTCGACCGTGTTAATCAAATAATCGGTACTAAACGATTTCGGGCGTTCAATCGGAATTATTAAAGCTCGATCCCAAACTAATTGTGATAAAACTCCGAGAGATCTCGATAAAGCGAAAAGAACCGTGTAAAAAGTTGGTTCTTTAAGTCCAAAGTACTAAGAAGAAATTTTTTTTAATAAATAATTAAATTAAATTGGTGAATCTACCTGAAGTAAAACCCCTGAATGGGCGTCAACATTCGGCCAAGGATTTTTAACTTTCCCCATTTGAAGTAAAATTGGAGGTACCACTTTGAAGACATCGGCAACCAACTAAAAACAACATAGGGAAAATTTTAGATGAAGAATTCTACCTAAACAACAATCTTTTCTTCTAATTAAGTTATAAAAAATAACTTACCTTAATCATTCGATCGTTTGGTAAATGTTTTAATGCAAATTCTCTTTGATAAATATATCTTGGGTCGGTTTTTCTTAAAACGGCGTGGCCGTAACCGGGGATGACTTGGCCGGATTGCAAAGTTTTCCAGACGAATTCTTTTATGTTTTCTTCGGTGTACGTAGAAGGAAGTTCTTTTTGAAGAAGTTCTAACCATACTAAAACTTCTTGGTTTGCTAACCCATGAAGTGGACCCGCCAAACCGTTTAATCCGGCTGCTAAAGATAAATAAGGATCGCTTAATGCTGATCCAACTAAGTGACATGCGTGGGCTGAAACGTTTCCGCCTTCATGATCGCTACAAAAAATTTTTAAATCAAATATGGGTTTGATATAGAGGGTGTAAAAATAATAAAGTGTGTGAAATAGTTTAAAAATTGTTGGCAGAAATGGATTTTGCATATAGAAATCTGTATTTTGCTAAAAATAGTCTAAAAACTGCTTTTTGGAGACTAAATGCAATTGAAAATGGGCAGATGATGCTTTTAGCAGTTTCATATTGCTGTAAATTGCTCAAACTGTTGCAGGAAATAGATTCTATCTATACAAGTCTATATTTTGTTAAAAATAGTCTAAAAACTAGATAATGCTTTAGAAATTCATATATTGTTTGAAACTGTCCAAAAATTGTTGGCAGAAACAGATACTATCTATAAAAGTCTATATATTGCTAGAAATAGTCTAAAAACTGTTGGTGGGAGACTTAATACAGTTGGCAGAAGGTAGATAATGCTTTAGAAATTCATATATTGCTTGAAACTGTCCAAGAACTGTTGACAAAAACAAATACTGCATATACAAGTCTATATTTTGCTAGACATAGTCTATAAACTATTGGTGGGAGACTTAATACAGTTGACAGAAGGTAGATAATCCTTTAGAAATTCATATATTCCTTGAAACTGTCCAAAAACTGTTGGCAGAAATAGATAACATCTATGTAAGTCTATATTTTGCTAGAATTAGTCTAAAAATGGTTGGTGAGAGACTAAATTCCGTTGATAGAAAGTAGATAATGCTTTAGAAATTCATATACTGCTTGAAACTGTCTAAAAATTGTTAGCAGAAATAGATATTATCTGTATAAGTCTATATTTTGTTAGAAATAGTCTAAGAACTGCTGGTAGCAGACTTAATACAGTTGACAAAAGATTGATAATGCTTTAGAAATTCATATATTGCTTGAAGCTGTCCAAAAACTGTTGGCAAAAATAGATAATATCTATGTAAGTCTATATTTTGCTAGAAATAGTTTAAAAATTGCTGGTGGGAGACTAAATTCAGTTGACAGAAAGTAAATAATGCTTTAGAAATTCATATACTGCTTGATACTGTCCAAAAATTGTTGACAGAAATAGATACTATCTGTATAAGTCTATATTTTGCTAAAAATAGTCTAAGAACTGCTGGTAGCAGATTTAATACAGTTAACAGAAGGTTGATAATGCTTTAGAAATTCATATATTGCTTGAAACTGTCCAAAAACTGTTGACAAAAACAAATACTGCATATACAAGTCTATATTTTGCCAAAAATAGTGTAAAAACTGCTGGTGGGAGACTAAATTGAGTTGACAGAAAGTAGATAATATTTTAGGAATTCATATACTTCTTGAAACTGTCCAAAAATTGTTGGCAGAAACAAATACTGCATATACAAGTCTATACTTTGCTAGAAATAGTCTAAAAACTACATTCAGGAGACTAAATACGGGTCATAGCGAATAGATATACTTTTAGAAGTTCATATATCGTTTGAAATTGTTCAAAAACTGTTGGCAGAAAAAGAATACTGTCGATATAAGTCTATATTTTGCTAGAAATTGTCTGATATTCACTGAAAACGGTTAACAGAAAATAGATGCCTTTAGAAATTTATATATTGCTTGAAACTGTCCAAAAGTTGTTGGCAAAAACAAATACTGCATATACAAGTCTATATTTTGCTAGAAATAGTCTAAAAACTACATTCAGGAGACTAAATACGGGTCATAGCGAATAGATATACTTTTAGAAGTTCATATATCGTTTGAAATTGTTCAAAAACTGTTGGCAGAAAAAGAATACTGTCGATATAAGTCTATATTTTGCTAGAAATTGTCTGATATTCACTGAAAACGGTTAACAGAAAATAGATGCCTTTAGAAATTTATATATTGCTTGAAACTGTCCAAAAGTTGTTGGCAAAAACAAATACTGCATATACAAGTCTATATTTTGCTAGAAATAGTCTAAAAACTACATTCAGGAGACTAAATAAGGGTCATAGCGAATAGATATACTTTTAGAAGTTCATATATCGTTTGAAATTGTCCAAAAACTGTTGGCAGAAAAAGAATACTGCCGATATAAGTCTATATTCTGCTAGAAATTGTCTGATATTCACTGAAAGCGGTTAACAGAAAATAGATGCCTTTAGAAATTCATATATTGCTTGAAGCTGTCCAAAAGTTGTTGGCAGAAACTAATACTGCATATACAAGTCTATATTTTGCTAGAAATAGTTTAAAAACTACATTCAGGAGACTAAATAAGGGTCATAGCGAATAGATATACTTTTAGAAGTTCATATATCGCTTAAAACTGTCCAAAAGTTGTTGGCAGAAACTAATACTGCATATACAAGTCTATACTTTGCTAGAAATAGTCCAAAAACTACATTCAGGAGACTAAATACGGGTCATAGCGAATAGATATACTTTTAGAAGTTCATATATCGTTTGAAATTGTCCAAAAACTGTTGGCAGAAAAAGAATACTGCCGATATAAGTCTATATTTTGCTAGAAATTGTCTGATATTCATTGAATACGGTTAACAGAAAATAGATGCCTTTAGAAATTCATATATTGCTTGAAACTGTCCAAAAGTTGTTGGCAAAAACTAATACTGCATATAAAAGTCTATATTTTGCTAGAAATAGTCTAAAAACTACATTCAGGAGATTAAATACGGGTCATAGCGAATAGATATACTTTTAGAAGTTCATATATCGTTTGAAATTGTCCAAAAACTGTTGGCAGAAAAAGAATACTGCCGATATAAGTTTATATTTTGCTAGAAATGGTCTGATATTCACTGAATACGGTTAACAGAAAATAGATGCCTTTAGAAATTCAATTATTGCTTGAAACTGTCCAAAAGTTGTTGGCAAAAACAAATACTGCATATACAAGTCTATACTTTGCTAGAAATAGTTTAAAAACTACATTCAGGAGACTAAATAAGGGTCATAGCGAATAGATATACTTTTAGAAGTTCATATATCGCTTAAAACTGTCCAAAAGTTGTTGGCAGAAACTAATACTGCATATACAAGTCTATACTTTGCTAGAAATAGCCCAAAAACTACATTCAGGAGACTAAATACGGGTCATAGCGAATAGATATACTTTTAGAAGTTCATATATCGTTTGAAATTGTCCAAAAACTGTTGGCAGAAAAAGAATACTGCCGATATAAGTCTATATTTTGCTAGAAATTGTCTGATATTCATTGAATACGGTTAACAGAAAATAGATGCCTTTAGAAATTCATATATTGCTTGAAACTGTCCAAAAGTTGTTGGCAAAAACTAATACTGCATATAAAAGTCTATATTTTGCTAGAAATAGTCTAAAAACTACATTCAGGAGATTAAATACGGGTCATAGCGAATAGATATACTTTTAGAAGTTCATATATCGTTTGAAATTGTCCAAAAACTGTTGGCAGAAAAAGAATACTGCCGATATAAGTTTATATTTTGCTAGAAATGGTCTGATATTCACTGAATACGGTTAACAGAAAATAGATGCCTTTAGAAATTCAATTATTGCTTGAAACTGTCCAAAAGTTGTTGGCAAAAACAAATACTGCATATACAAGTCTATACTTTGCTAGAAATAGTCTAAAAACTACATTCAGGAGACTAAATACGGATCATAGCGAATAGATATACTTTTAGAAGTTCATATATCGTTTGAAATTGTCCAAAAACTGTTGGCAGAAAAAGAATACTGCCGATATAAGTCTATATTTTGCTAGAAATTGTCTGATATTCACTGAATACGGTTAACAGAAAATAGATGCCTTTAGAAATTCATATATTGCTTGAAACTGTCCAAAAATTGCTGGCAAAAACAAATACTGCATATACAAGTCTATATTTTGCTAGAAATAGTCTAAAAACTACATTCAGGAGACTAAATAAGGGTCATAGCGAATAGATATACTTTTAGAAGTTCATATATCGTTTGAAATTGTCCAAAAACTGTTGGCAGAAAAAGAATACTGCCGATATAAGTCTATATTCTGCTAGAAATTGTCTGATATTCACTGAAAGCGGTTAACAGAAAATAGATGCCTTTAGAAATTCATATATTGCTTGAAACTGGCCAAAAGTTGTTGGCAGAAACTAATACTGCATATACAAGTCTATATTTTGCTAGAAATAGTTTAAAAACTACATTCAGGAGACTAAATAAGGGTCATAGCGAATAGATATACTTTTAGAAGTTCATATATCGCTTAAAACTGTCCAAAAGTTGTTGGCAGAAACTAATACTGCATATACAAGTCTATACTTTGCTAGAAATAGTCCAAAAACTACATTCAGGAGACTAAATACGGGTCATAGCGAATAGATATACTTTTAGAAGTTCATATATCGTTTGAAATTGTCCAAGAACTGTTGGCAGAAAAAAATACTGCCGATATAAGTCTATATTTTGCTAGAAATTGTCTGATATTCACTGAATACGGTTAACAGAAAATAGATGCCTTTAGAAATTCATATATTGCTTGAAACTGTCCAAAAGTTGTTGGCAAAAACTAATACTGCATATACAAGTCTATATTTTGCTAGAAATAGTCTAAAAACTACATTCAGGAGACTAAATACGGATCATAGCGAATAGATATACTTTTAGAAGTTCATATATCGTTTGAAATTGTCCAAAAACTGTTGGCAGAAAAAGAATACTGCCGATATAAGTCTATATTTTGCTAGAAATTGTCTGATATTCACTGAATACGGTTAACAGAAAATAGATGCCTTTAGAAATTCATATATTGCTTGAAACTGTCCAAAAGTTGTTGGCAAAAACTAATACTGCATATAAAAGTCTATATTTTGCTAAAAATAGTCTAAAAACTACATTCAGGAGATTAAATACGGGTCATAGCGAATAGATATACTTTTAGAAGTTCATATATCGTTTGAAATTGTCCAAAAACCGTTGGCAGAAAAAAATACTGCCGATATAAGTCTATATTTTGCTAGAAATTGTCTGATATTCACTGAATACGGTTAACAGAAAATAGATGCCTTTAGAAATTCATATATTGCTTGAAACTGTCCAAAAGTTGTTGGCAAAAACTAATACTGCATATACAAGTCTATATTTTGCTAAAAATAGTCTAAAAACTACATTCAGGAGACTAAATACGGGTCATAGCGAATAGATATACTTTTAGAAGTTCATATATCGTTTGTAATTGTCCAAAAACTGTTGGCAGAAAAAGAATACTGCCGATATAAGTCTATATTTTGCTAGAAATTGTCTGATATTCACTGAATACGGTTAACAGAAAATAGATGCCTTTAGAAATTCATATATTGCTTGAAACTGTCCAAAAGATGTTGGCAAAAACTAATACTGCATATACAAGTCTATATTTTGCTAGAAATAGTCTAAAAACTACATTCAGGAGACTAAATACGGGTCATAGCGAATAGATATACTTTTAGAAGTTCATATATCGTTTAAAATTTTCCAAAAACTGTTGGCAGAAAAAGAATACTGCCGATATAAGTCTATATTTTGCTAGAAATTGTCTGATATTCACTGAATACGGTTAACAGAAAATAGATGTCTTTAGAAATTCATATATTGCTTGAAACCGTCCAAAAGATGTTGGCAAAAACTAATACTGCATATACAAGTCTATATTTTGCTAGAAATAGTCTAAAAACTACATTCAGGAGACTAAATACGGGTCATAGCGAATAGATATACTTTTAGAAGTTCATATATCGTTTAAAATTTTCCAAAAACTGTTGGCAGAAAAAGAATACTGCCGATATAAGTCTATATTTTGCTAGAAATTGTCTGATATTCACTGAATACGGTTAACAGAAAATAGATGCCTTTAGAAATTCATATATTGCTTGAAACTGTCCAAAAGATGTTGGCAAAAACTAATACTGCATATACAAGTCTATATTTTGCTAGAAATAGTCTAAAAACTACATTCAGGAGACTAAATACGGGTCATAGCGAATAGATATACTTTTAGAAGTTCATATATCGTTTAAAATTTTCCAAAAACTGTTGGCAGAAAAAGAATACTGCCGATATAAGTCTATATTTTGCTAGAAATTGTCTGATATTCACTGAATACGGTTAACAGAAAATAGATGTCTTTAGAAATTCATATATTGCTTGAAACCGTCCAAAAGTTGTTGGCAAAAACTAATACTGCATATACAAGTCTATATTTTGCTAGAAATAGTCTAAAAACTACATTCAGGAGACTAAATACGGGTCATAGCGAAGAGATATACTTTTAGAAGTTCATATATCGTTTGAAATTGTCCAAAAACTGTTGGCAGAAAAAGAATACTGCCGATATAAGTCTATATTTTGCTAGAAATTGTCTGATATTCACTGAATACGGTTAACAGAAAATAGATGCCTTTAGAAATTCATATATTGCTTGAAACTGTCCAAAAATTGCCGGCAAAAACAAATACTGCATATACAAGTCTATATTTTGCTAGAAATAGTCTAAAAACTACATTCAGGAGACTAAATACGGGTCATAGCGAATAGATATACTTTTAGAAGTTCATATATCGTTTGAAATTGTCCAAAAACTGTTGGCAGAAAAAGAATACTGCCGATATAAGTCTATATTTTGCTAGAAATTGTCTGATATTCACTGAATACGGTTAACAGAAAATAGATGCCTTTAGAAATTTATATATTGCTTGAAACTGTCCAAAAGTTGTTGGCAAAAACAAATACTGCATATACAAGTCTATACTTTGCTAGAAATAGTCCAAAAACTACATTCAGGAGACTAAATACGGATCATAGCGAATAGATATACTTTTAGAAGTTCATATATCGTTTGAAATTGTCCAAAAACTGGTGGCAGAAAAAGAATACTGCCGATATAAGTCTATATTCTGCTAGAAATTGTCTGATATTCACTGAAAACGGTTAACAGAAAATAGATGCCTTTAGAAATTCATATATTGCTTGAAACTGTCCAAAAATTGCTGGCAAAAACAAATACTGCATATACAAGTCTATATTTTGCTAGAAATAATCTAAAAACTACATTCAGGAGACTAAATACGGATCATAGCGAATAGATATACTTTTAGAAGTTCATATATCGTTTGAAATTGTCCAAAAACTGGTGGCAGAAAAAGAATACTGCCGATATAAATCTATATTCTGCTAGAAATTGTCTGATATTCACTGAAAACGGTTAACAGAAAATAGATGCCTTTAGAAATTCATATATTGCTTGAAACTGTCCAAAAATTGCTGGCAAAAACAAATACTGCATATACAAGTCTATATTTTGCTAGAAATAGTCTAAAAACTACATTCAGGAGATTAAATACGGATCATAGCGTATAGATATACTTTTAGAAATTCATATATCGTTTGAAATTGTCCAAAAACTGTTGGCAGAAAAAGAATACTGCCGATATAAGTCTATATTCTGCTAGAAATTGTCTAATATTCACCGAAAACGGTTAACAGAAAGTAGATGCCTTTAGAAATTCATATATTGCTTGAAACTGTCCAAAAGTTGTTGGCAAAAACAAATACTGCATATACAAGTCTATATTTTGCTAGAAATAGTCTAAAAACTATATTCAGGAGACTAAATACGGATCATAGCGAATAGATATACTTTTAGAAGTTCATATATCGTTTGAAATTGTCCAAAAACTGTTGGCAGAAAAAGAATACTGCCGATATAAGTCTATATTTTGCTAGAAATTGTCTGATATTCACTGAAAACGGTTAACAGAAAATAGATGCCTTTAGAAATTCATATATTGCTTGAAACTGTTCAAAAATTGCCGGCAAAAACAAATACTGCATATACAAGTCTATACTTTGCTAGAAATAGTCCAAAAACTACATTCAGGAGACTAAATACGGGTCATAGCGAATAGATACACTTTTAGAAGTTCATATATCGTTTGAAATTGTCCAAAAACTGTTGGCAGAAAAAGAATACTGCCGATATAAGTCTATATTTTGCTAGAAATTGTCTGATATTCACTGAAAACGGTTAACAGAAAATAGATGCCTTTAGAAATTCATATATTGCTTGAAACTGTTCAAAAATTGCCGGCAAAAACAAATACTGCATATACAAGTCTATACTTTGCTAGAAATAGTCCAAAAACTACATTCAGGAGACTAAATACGGGTCATAGCGAATAGATACACTTTTAGAAGTTCATATATCGTTTGAAATTGTCCAAAAACTGTTGGCAGAAAAAGAATACTGCCGATATAAGTCTATATTTTGCTAGAAATTGTCTGATATTCACTGAATACGGTTAACAGAAAATAGATGCCTTTAGAAATTTATATATTGCTTGAAACTGTCCAAAAGTTGTTGGCAAAAACAAATACTGCATATACAAGTCTATACTTTGCTAGAAATAGTCCAAAAACTACATTCAGGAGACTAAATACGGATCATAGCGAATAGATATACTTTTAGAAGTTCATATATCGTTTGAAATTGTCCAAAAACTGGTGGCAGAAAAAGAATACTGCCGATATAAGTCTATATTCTGCTAGAAATTGTCTGATATTCACTGAAAACGGTTAACAGAAAATAGATGCCTTTAGAAATTCATATATTGCTTGAAACTGTCCAAAAATTGCTGGCAAAAACAAATACTGCATATACAAGTCTATATTTTGCTAGAAATAATCTAAAAACTACATTCAGGAGACTAAATACGGATCATAGCGAATAGATATACTTTTAGAAGTTCATATATCGTTTGAAATTGTCCAAAAACTGGTGGCAGAAAAAGAATACTGCCGATATAAGTCTATATTCTGCTAGAAATTGTCTGATATTCACTGAAAACGGTTAACAGAAAATAGATGCCTTTAGAAATTCATATATTGCTTGAAACTGTCCAAAAATTGCTGGCAAAAACAAATACTGCATATACAAGTCTATATTTTGCTAGAAATAGTCTAAAAACTACATTCAGGAGATTAAATACGGATCATAGCGTATAGATATACTTTTAGAAATTCATATATCGTTTGAAATTGTCCAAAAACTGTTGGCAGAAAAAGAATACTGCCGATATAAGTCTATATTCTGCTAGAAATTGTCTAATATTCACCGAAAACGGTTAACAGAAAATAGATGCCTTTAGAAATTCATATATTGCTTGAAACTGTCCAAAAATTGCTGGCAAAAACAAATACTGCATATACAAGTCTATACTTTGCTAGAAATAGTCCAAAAACTACATTCAGGAGACTAAATACGGGTCATAACGAATAGATATACTTTTAGAAGTTCATATATCGTTTGAAATTGTCCAAAAACTGTTGGCAGAAAAAGAATACTGCCGATATAAGTCTATATTTTGCTAGAAATTGTCAGATATTCACTGAAAACGGTTAACAGAAAATAGATGCCTTTAGAAATTCATATATTGCTTGAAACTGTCCAAAAATTGCCGGCAAAAACAAATACTGCATATACAAGTCTATACTTTGCTAGAAATAGTCCAAAAACTACATTCAGGAGACTAAATACGGGTCATAACGAATAGATATACTTTTAGAAGTTCATATATCGTTTGAAATTGTCAAAAAACTGTTGGCAGAAAAAGAATACTGCCGATATAAGTTTATATTTTGCTAGAAATTGTCTGATATTCACTGAATACGGTTAACAGAAAATAGATGCCTTTAGAATTTCATATATTGCTTGAAACTGTCCAAAAGTTGTTGGCAAAAACAAATACTGCATATACAAGTCTATATTTTGCTAGAAATAGTCTAAAAACTACATTCAGGAGACTAAATACGGGTCATAGTGAATAGATATACTTTTAGAAGTTCATATATCGTTTGAAATTGTCCAAAAACTGTTGGCAGAAAAAAATACTGCCGATATAAGTCTATATTTTGCTAGAAATTGTCTGATATTCACTGAATACGGTTAACAAAAAATAGATGCCTTTAGAAATTCATATATTGCTTGAAACTGTCCAAAAATTGCTGGCAAAAACGAATACTGCATATACAAGTCTATATTTTGCTAGAAATAGTCTAAAAATTACATTCAGGAGACTAAATACGGATCATAGCGAATAGATATACTTTTAGAAGTTCATATATCGTTTGAAATTGTCCAAAAACTGTTGGCAGAAAAAGAATACTGCCGATATAAGTCTTTATTTTGCTAGAAATTGTCTGATATTCACTGAAAACGGTTAACAGAAAATAGATGCCTTTAGAAATTCATATATTGCTTGAAACTGTCCAAAAATTGCCGGCAAAAACAAATACTGCATATACAAGTCTATATTTTGCTAGAAATAGTCTAAAAACTACATTCAGGAGACTAAATACGGGTCATAGCGAATAGATATACTTTTAGAAGTTCATATATCGTTTGAAATTGTCCAAAAACTGTTGGCAGAAAAAGAATACTGCCGATATAAGTCTATATTCTGCTAGAAATTGTCTAATATTCACTGAAAACGGTTAACAGAAAATAGATGCCTTTAGAAATTCATATATTGCTTGAAACTGTCCAAAAGTTGTTGGCAAAAACAAATACTGCATATACAAGTCTATACTTTGCTAGAAATAGTCTAAAAACTACATTCAGGAGACTAAATACGGGTCATAGCGAACAGATATACTTTTAGAAGTTCATATATCGTTTGAAATTGTCCAAAAACTGTTGACAGAAAAAGAATACTGCCGATATAAGTCTATATTTTGCTAGAAATTGTCTGATATTCACTGAATACGGTTAACAGAAAATAGATGCCTTTAGAAATTCATATATTGCTTGAAACTGTCCAAAAATTGCTGGCAAAAACAAATACTGCATATACAAGTCTATATTTTGCTAGAAATAGTCTAAAAACTACATTCAGGAGACTAAATACGGGTCATAGCGAATAGATATACTTTTAGAAGTTCATATATCGTTTGAAATTGTCCAAAAACTGTTGGCAGAAAAAGAATACTGCCGATATAAGTCTATATTCTGCTAGAAATTGTCTAATATTCACTGAAAACGGTTAACAGAAAATAGATGCCTTTAGAAATTCATATATTGCTTGAAACTGTCCAAAAGTTGTTGGCAATAACAAATACTGCATATAAAAGTCTATACTTTGCTAGAAATAGTCCAAAAACTACATTCAGGTGATTAAATACGGGTCATAGCGAATAGATATACTTTTAGAAGTTCATATATCGTTTAAAATTGTCCAAAAACTGTTGGCAGAAAAAGAATACTGCCGATTTAAGTCTATATTTTGCTAGAAATTGTTTGATATTCACTGAAAACGGTTAACAGAAAATAGATGCCTTTAGAAATTCTTATATTGCTTGAAACTGTCCAAAAACTGTTGGCAAAAACAGATACTGAACATAGAAGTCTATATTTTGCTAAAAATAGTCTAAAAACTGCCGTCAGAAGAATAAATACGTGAATAAATTTTACCTGTGAATTGTAAGATACATCCTCATACACTCCATAAATAAAAGATCACTATATCCCAACATTTTGCAAAAATTGTACGACATATCTTTCGATTTATCAACCGGAGGTAACTGGTGAGTTTTCTTATAAGTATTTTTGTAAATAAGAGCTGCTATTATAGGTAATTTCGCAATAATTTCTAATGAATCCTCCAAAACGTACTCCCAATATTTTTCTTTCCGAACCCCCGCACTATAAGCTTTAGCAAAATGACTATCTTGGTTCATAATAGTGATAGCAGCCGAAAGTTGCGTCATTGGATGTACAGTATTAGGTAAGTTATTTAACATTGTTTCAACGGTTGGAGATATTTTCATTCGTTCGGCTATATCTCGAGTTAAAGCATTCACCTTTAAAAAAATTGAATATTTAATTAATTATTTGATTAATTAAATATTTTTTTATTACTTGATCGGTTGAAGGAATATCTCCGGTGAGTAATAACCACAAAATTCCTTCAGGCATAGGCTCCCCACCTTCTTTCGCTTTAGGAAGGAGTTTTTGTATTTCCGCGATAGAATAACCGCGAAATCTAATTCCAACTTCCGGATCTAATATGGATGTTTCGCAAATTAGCCCGGGGACGCCCCTCATCCCGCCATACATCTATTTTAAATAATTGATTAAATAAAATTAAATAAAATTTTAATCTCACCATATTAACAGTAACCGCGCCAACTTTTAATTTGCCATATTTCTTTTTAAACTCTTTAACTTTTTCTTGTTCCACGGGGATTTTGCTTCGCAAAACTTCTTTTATTGAGATATTCCCTCCCGAGGTGCGCGTTGTATTTAAAGGGGATTCATTTAATAAGGGATCGTTTAAAGGTTCATCAGAAAATCCTCGTTTTTGGTTAAATAACCGAGAAAATGCTTTCTTAAAGAAAACGTAAAACTGAAAAAAATAAAAAAAGGGGGTGAGTTAATTAAGTTACCTCAAACTGGAATATTTTAAAACTGATTAAAGCTTTGCCTAAATTTTCCATTTTATTTTAAAAAATCTTTTAATGTTATATTTGACATTTATTGACAGAAAAGATAAAGAAAAAGAAAATTAAAAGGTTGTTATGGAGATAAATAAATAAAACGCAAATAGAGATGTTGTTACACATTTGTATTGTCCTCATCGCGATCATACACGATCTACAAAAAAAAATAAAAGAGAAAACGTCACAGCTAAAACAGGATGTAACGTTTAGTCCTAAAAACAGGAGACATACAAAACAGTTTCCTTTTTTTCGTTGAAAAGAAAACCGTTTTTACACTACTCACACTCCTACTTTATTACATAACAACAAAAAAAATTTGTTTAGGCGCCTCTATGACGTCGTTGAGCCCGGGCCGCGGCCCCCCGACCCCGATTCAATAAATAGAGCAATAAACGGACGAAATGTACAGCGATATTTGCCGGGGGAAACCGCGACGGGGCCCAACGGTGCGACCTATTACAAAAAAAAAACAAACAAAAAAGAAATCCTTTGTACTCTCGAGTTATTGATGTAATTCCAAAATTGTATCAAAATTTAATTTACAAAGAATTTGATTTTCTTCTAACTCTTACTGCTTTTTAAAAATAAAAATTGATGACGTGAAAGAGGGGGCTTACTGACCGCGGTACGAATGGGTGGGCTTACGATTAATTTGCGCTCTGTTCTTTTTTTTATTATCGCTATTTTGATTTATGTCGCCTTGAGGGCCGTCATTAAGCCGTCGGTCGAGAGGGATTTTGGTCTTTCAATGGGCAATCCTAAAGCGCGATCCCAAATCAATGAGGCTAAAACTCCCAGCGCTCTTGAAACTCCGAATAAAACGGTGTAATAACTCGATTCTTTAAGGCCGTAATATTGGAGGAGAACACCTGAATGGGCATCAACGTTCGGCCATGGGTTCTTCACTTTTCCAAGTTCCAATAAAATTGGGGGTACTACTTTGAACACATCGGATACAAGCTAAAAAAAAATAAATCAATTAATTAATTCATCAAATTAATATGATTAAGCCTTCGTTAGGCGCGCGTGTATCTAACAGATACATGCATAAAGTTCCTTCCCGTCTGTTTAGCTGTCCATATCTTTAAAATGGATGAACAAAAAATTTGCAGTAAAATTTCGTTATAATTATTGGACATTTGTGCTATACTACCGTGAATTTGAAAATTTTTGGCCCATCAGTTATTTTTTTATGGCGAGTTAAACATAAAAAAACACCCGATTTTCGAGATTTCCGTACAGTCACTTTATGAGTTTTTTTCTCGAAAACTATAACAGAAAAAAATTAGATGTTTCAACAGTTGGTAACTTAATATGTTCTGCATATGATGCATATTTTACTTTTTTCATGTTCTGCATAGTTTCGCGGATTTTCACGGTTTAAGAGGATGCTGTTATTTCGAAAACGGCAGATTTATTATTATTATTATTAATTTGGTGCTCTGGCAGGAATTCGAATTTTAGGAATACGAATATTATAAACATTTGCTACTTGTATCTTGAAGTCAAACTTAAGAAATGTGTATCTTTCTTGATAAAAGAGATATCGAGATGATTCTTGAACGAAAATGTAGAGAAGGGTTGCCATTCATGCGTAATGTAAATAAAATGTTGTTAAAATTTATCGGTTCTTTCTAATAAATTCCATAGGGTGTTGCAGAATTAGCAGAAAAACATAAATTTCTTTTTACACCACGCATATGGTATAGTTGATAATTGTCAGAAACCATCGACACATTTCTTCCTTACAAATCAACTCTCAATTTTCGTCCAACGTTTTTTTCATTCTTCTTAAAAAAATAAATTATGCTTGAATTTAGTAATCGAGAAAATGTAGAAATGCATCTTGTGTATGGACTTGCCAATGGCAATTCGCGTAAAGCCAAAAAAATGATGCATCAAGATAAATATCCAGATCGAGTAACTCTTGATGCCCGAACATTTGCCAATGTACATAATCGGCTATCGAACAAAAAAAAAAAACTGTAAGAACTCCGGAAATAGAAGAAGCTGTCCTTCATAAAGTTGAAAATGACCCAACTACAAGCACTAGAAAATTAGCACAAATATTTAACATTTTTGCCTGGAAGATTTTGGTAGAGAACTTACTTTATCCTTACCATATCAAGCTAGAGTAGATGTATCACTGTAAAATCGACAATCCAAAGGTTTTAGCGCCTCTTTCGCAAGCGACCTCAGTGATTTGAGCAAAAATGTTATCTTATAAGAAATTTGGTATCTTAACCAAGACATGCAATGAACGATTTCGCTTCAAATCGTTGAAGTCGCTTGCGGGCGAAGCGCTAGAGTTGATGTGTCAACACTGAATCAACAATTCAAAGGTTGTAGCACTCCGTCCCGTGGTGACCAAGGCGATTTGAGTATAAATGTCATCTTATGAACCATTTGGTATCTTAACCAAGATATGTAATGAACAATTTCGTCTCAAATCGCCGAGGTCGCTTGCGGGCGAGGCGCTAGAGCTGGTGTATTACTGTAAAATCGATAATTCAAAGGTTTTAGCGCCTCTTCCGCAAGCGACCTCAGTGATTTGAGTAAAAATGTTATCTTATAAGAAATTTGGTATCTTAACCAAGACATGAAATGAACGATTTCGCTTCAAATCGTTAAAGTCGCTTGCGGGCGAAGCGCTAGAGTTGATGTGTCAACACTGAATCAACAATTCAAAGGTTGTAGCACCCCGTCCCGTGGTGACCAAGGCGATTTGAGTATAAATGTCATCTTATGAACCATTTGGTATCTTAACCAAGATATGTAATGAACGATTTCGTCTCAAATCGCCGAGGTCGCTTGCGGGCGAGGCGCTAGAGCTGGTGTATCACTGTAAAATCGATAATTCAAAGGTTTTAGCGCCTCTTCCGTAAGCGACCTCAGTGATTTGAGTAAAACTGTTATCTTATAAGAAATTTGGTATCTTAACCAAGACATGAAATGAACGATTTCGCTTCAAATTGCCGAAGTCGCTTGCGGGCGAAACGCTAGAGTTGATGTGTCAACTCTGAATCAACAATTCAAAGGTTGTAGCGCTTCGTCCGCAAGTAGCCTCGGCGATAAGAGTATAAATGTCATCTTGTGAACGATTTGGTATCTTAGCCAAAATATGTAATGAACGATTTCATCTCAAATCGCCGAGGTCGCTTACTGGCGAGGCGGTAGAGCTGGTGGATCACTGTAAAATCGACAATTCAAAGGTTTTAGCGCCTCTTCCGCAAGCGACCTCAGTGATTTGAGTAAAAATGTTATCTTATAAGAAATTTGGTATCTTAACCAAGACATGAAATGAACGATTTCACCTTAAATTGCCGAAGTCGCTTGCGGGTGAAACGCTAAAGTTGATGTGTCAACTCTGAATCAACAATTCAAAGGTTGTAGCACCCCGTCCCGTGGTGACCAAGGCGATTTGAGTATAAATGTCATCTTATGAATGATTTGGTATCTTAACCAAAAAATGTAATAAACGATTTCGTCTCAAATCGCCGAGGTCGCTTGCGGACGAGGCGCTAGAGCTGGTGTATCACTGTAAAATCGACAATTCAAAGGTTTGAGCGCCTCTTCCGCAAGCGACCTCAGTGATTTGAGTAAAAATGTTATTTTATAAGAAATTTGGTATCTTAACCAAGACATGAAATGAACGATTTCGCTTCAAATCGTTGAAGTCGCTTGCGGGCGAAGCGCTAGAGTTGATGTGTCAACTCTGAATCAACAATTCAAAGGTTGTAGCGCTTCGTCCGCAAGTAACCTCGGCGATAAGAGTATAAATGTCATCTTATGAACGATTTGGTATCTTAGCCAAAATATGTAATGAACGATTTCGTCTCAAATCGCCGAGGTCGCTTGCGGGCGAGGCGCTAGAGCTGGTGTATCACTGTAAAATCGATAATTCAAAGGTTTTAGCGCCTCTTCCGCAAGCGAGCTCAGTGATTTGAGTAAAAATGTTATCTTATAAAAAATTTGGTATCTTAACCAAGACATGAAATGAACGATTTCACCTCAAATTGCCGATATCGGTTGCGGGCGAAACGCTAAAGTTGATGTGTTAACACTGAATCAACAATTCAAAGGTTGTAGCACCCCGTCTCTTAGTGACCAAGGCGATTTGAGCATAAATGTCATCTTATGAACGATTTGGTATCTTAACCAAGATATGTAATGAACGATTTCGTCTCAAATCGCCGAGGTCGCTTGCGGGCGAGGCGCTAGAGCTGGTGTATCACTGTAAAATCGATAATTCAAAGGTTTTAGCGCCTCTTCCGCAAGCGACCTCAGTGATTTGAGTAAAAATGTTATCTTATACAAAATTTGGTGTCTTAACCAAGACATGAAATGAACGATTTCGCTTCAAATTGTCGAAGTCGGTTGCGGGCGAAACGCTAAAGTTGATGTGTCAACACTGAATCAACAATTCAAAGGTTGTAGCACCCCGTCCCCTAGTGACCAAGGCGATTTGAGTATAAATGTCATCTTATGAACGATTTGGTATCTTAACCAAAATATGTAATGAACGATTTCGTCTCAAATCGCCGAGGTCGCTTGCGGGCGAGGCGCTAGAGCTGGTGTATCACTGTAAAATCGATAATTCAAAGGTTTTAGCGCCTCTTCCGCAAGCGACCTCAGTGATTTGAGTAAAAATGTTATCTTATAAAAAATTTGGTGTCTTAACCAAGACATGAAATGAACGATTTCGCTTCAAATTGTCGAAGTCGGTTGCGGGCGAAACGCTAAAGTTGATGTGTCAACACTGAATCAACAATTCAAAGGTTGTAGCACCCCGTCCCGTGGTGACCAAGGCGATTTGAGTATAAATGTCATCTTATGAACCATTTGGTATCTTAACCAAGATATGTAATGAACGATTTCGTCTCAAATCGCCGAGGTCGCTTGCGGGCGAGGCGCTAGAGCTGGTGTATCACTGTAAAATCGATAATTCAAAGGTTTTAGCGCCTCTTCCGTAAGCGACCTCAGTGATTTGAGTAAAACTGTTATCTTATAAGAAATTTGGTATCTTAACCAAGACATGAAATGAACGATTTCGCTTCAAATTGCCGAAGTCGCTTGCGGGCGAAACGCTAGAGTTGATGTGTCAACTCTGAATCAACAATTCAAAGGTTGTAGCGCTTCGTCCGCAAGTAGCCTCGGCGATAAGAGTATAAATGTCATCTTGTGAACGATTTGGTATCTTAGCCAAAATATGTAATGAACGATTTCATCTCAAATCGCCGAGGTCGCTTACTGGCGAGGCGGTAGAGCTGGTGGATCACTGTAAAATCGACAATTCAAAGGTTTTAGCGCCTCTTCCGCAAGCGACCTCAGTGATTTGAGTAAAAATGTTATCTTATAAGAAATTTGGTATCTTAACCAAGACATGAAATGAACGATTTCACCTTAAATTGCCGAAGTCGCTTGCGGGTGAAACGCTAAAGTTGATGTGTCAACTCTGAATCAACAATTCAAAGGTTGTAGCACCCCGTCCCGTGGTGACCAAGGCGATTTGAGTATAAATGTCATCTTATGAATGATTTGGTATCTTAACCAAAAAATGTAATAAACGATTTCGTCTCAAATCGCCGAGGTCGCTTGCGGACGAGGCGCTAGAGCTGGTGTATCACTGTAAAATCGACAATTCAAAGGTTTGAGCGCCTCTTCCGCAAGCGACCTCAGTGATTTGAGTAAAAATGTTATTTTATAAGAAATTTGGTATCTTAACCAAGACATGAAATGAACGATTTCGCTTCAAATCGTTGAAGTCGCTTGCGGGCGAAGCGCTAGAGTTGATGTGTCAACTCTGAATCAACAATTCAAAGGTTGTAGCGCTTCGTCCGCAAGTAACCTCGGCGATAAGAGTATAAATGTCATCTTATGAACGATTTGGTATCTTAGCCAAAATATGTAATGAACGATTTCGTCTCAAATCGCCGAGGTCGCTTGCGGGCGAGGCGCTAGAGCTGGTGTATCACTGTAAAATCGATAATTCAAAGGTTTTAGCGCCTCTTCCGCAAGCGAGCTCAGTGATTTGAGTAAAAATGTTATCTTATAAAAAATTTGGTATCTTAACCAAGACATGAAATGAACGATTTCACCTCAAATTGCCGATATCGGTTGCGGGCGAAACGCTAAAGTTGATGTGTTAACACTGAATCAACAATTCAAAGGTTGTAGCACCCCGTCTCTTAGTGACCAAGGCGATTTGAGCATAAATGTCATCTTATGAACGATTTGGTATCTTAACCAAGATATGTAATGAACGATTTCGTCTCAAATCGCCGAGGTCGCTTGCGGGCGAGGCGCTAGAGCTGGTGTATCACTGTAAAATCGATAATTCAAAGGTTTTAGCGCCTCTTCCGCAAGCGACCTCAGTGATTTGAGTAAAAATGTTATCTTATACAAAATTTGGTGTCTTAACCAAGACATGAAATGAACGATTTCGCTTCAAATTGTCGAAGTCGGTTGCGGGCGAAACGCTAAAGTTGATGTGTCAACACTGAATCAACAATTCAAAGGTTGTAGCACCCCGTCCCCTAGTGACCAAGGCGATTTGAGTATAAATGTCATCTTATGAACGATTTGGTATCTTAACCAAAATATGTAATGAACGATTTCGTCTCAAATCGCCGAGGTCGCTTGCGGGCGAGGCGCTAGAGCTGGTGTATCACTGTAAAATCGATAATTCAAAGGTTTTAGCGCCTCTTCCGCAAGCGACCTCAGTGATTTGAGTAAAAATGTTATCTTATAAAAAATTTGGTGTCTTAACCAAGACATGAAATGAACGATTTCGCTTCAAATTGTCGAAGTCGGTTGCGGGCGAAACGCTAAAGTTGATGTGTCAACACTGAATCAACAATTCAAAGGTTGTAGCACCCCGTCCCGTGGTGACCAAGGCGATTTGAGTATAAATGTCATCTTATGAACCATTTGGTATCTTAACCAAGATATGTAATGAACGATTTCGTCTCAAATCGCCGAGGTCGCTTGCGGGCGAGGCGCTAGAGCTGGTGTATCACTGTAAAATCGATAATTCAAAGGTTTTAGCGCCTCTTCCGTAAGCGACCTCAGTGATTTGAGTAAAACTGTTATCTTATAAGAAATTTGGTATCTTAACCAAGACATGAAATGAACGATTTCGCTTCAAATTGCCGAAGTCGCTTGCGGGCGAAACGCTAGAGTTGATGTGTCAACTCTGAATCAACAATTCAAAGGTTGTAGCGCTTCGTCCGCAAGTAGCCTCGGCGATAAGAGTATAAATGTCATCTTGTGAACGATTTGGTATCTTAGCCAAAATATGTAATGAACGATTTCATCTCAAATCGCCGAGGTCGCTTACTGGCGAGGCGGTAGAGCTGGTGGATCACTGTAAAATCGACAATTCAAAGGTTTTAGCGCCTCTTCCGCAAGCGACCTCAGTGATTTGAGTAAAAATGTTATCTTATAAGAAATTTGGTATCTTAACCAAGACATGAAATGAACGATTTCACCTTAAATTGCCGAAGTCGCTTGCGGGTGAAACGCTAAAGTTGATGTGTCAACTCTGAATCAACAATTCAAAGGTTGTAGCACCCCGTCCCGTGGTGACCAAGGCGATTTGAGTATAAATGTCATCTTATGAATGATTTGGTATCTTAACCAAAAAATGTAATAAACGATTTCGTCTCAAATCGCCGAGGTCGCTTGCGGACGAGGCGCTAGAGCTGGTGTATCACTGTAAAATCGATAATTCAAAGGTTTTAGCGCCTCTTCCGCAAGCGACCTCAGTGATTTGAGTAAAAATGTTATCTTATAAGAAATTTGGTATCTTAACCAAGACATGAAATGAACGATTTCGCTTCAAATCGTTGAAGTCGCTTGCGGGCGAAGCGCTAGAGTTGATGTGTCAACTCTGAATCAACAATTCAAAGGTTGTAGCGCTTCGTCCGCAAGTAACCTCAGCGATAAGAGTATAAATGTCATCTTATGAACGATTTGGTATCTTAACCAAAATATGTAATGAACGATTTCGTCTCAAATCGCCGAGGTCGCTTGCGGGCGAGGCGCTAGAGCTGATGTACCACTGTAAAATCGACAATTCAAAGGTTTTAGCGCCTCTTCCGCAAGCGACCTCAGTGATTTGAGTAAAAATGTTATCTTATAAGAAATTTGGTATCTTAACCAAGACATGAAATGAACGATTTCACCTCAAATTGCCGATATCGGTTGCGGGCGAAACGCTAAAGTTGATGTGTTAACACTGAATCAACAATTCAAAGGTTGTAGCACCCCGTCTCTTAGTGACCAAGGCGATTTGAGCATAAATGTCATCTTATGAACGATTTGGTATCTTAACCAAGATATGTAATGAACGATTTCGTCTCAAATCGCCGAGGTCGCTTGCGGGCGAGGCGCTAGAGCTGGTGTATCACTGTAAAATCGATAATTCAAAGGTTTTAGCGCCTCTTCCGCAAGCGACCTCAGTGATTTGAGTAAAAATGTTATCTTATAAAAAATTTGGTGTCTTAACCAAGACATGAAATGAACGATTTCGCTTCAAATTGTCGAAGTCGGTTGCGGGCGAAACGCTAAAGTTGATGTGTCAACACTGAATCAACAATTCAAAGGTTGTAGCACCCCGTCCCCTAGTGACCAAGGCGATTTGAGTATAAATGTCATCTTATGAACGATTTGGTATCTTAACCAAAATATGTAATGAACGATTTCGTCTCAAATCGCCGAGGTCGCTTGCGGGCGAGGCGCTAGAGCTGGTGTATCACTGTAAAATCGATAATTCAAAGGTTTTAGCGCCTCTTCCGCAAGCGACCTCAGTGATTTGAGTAAAAATGTTATCTTATAAAAAATTTGGTGTCTTAACCAAGACATGAAATGAACGATTTCGCTTCAAATTGTCGAAGTCGGTTGCGGGCGAAACGCTAAAGTTGATGTGTCAACACTGAATCAACAATTCAAAGGTTGTAGCACCCCGTCCCCTAGTGACCAAGGCGATTTGAGTATAAATGTCATCTTATGAACGATTTGGTATCTTAACCAAAATATGTAATGAACGATTTCGTCTCAAATCGCCGAGGTCGCTTGCGGGCGAGGCGCTAGAGCTGGTGTATCACTGTAAAATCGATAATTCAAAGGTTTTAGCGCCTCTTCCGCAAGCGACCTCAGTGATTTGAGTAAAAATGTTATCTTATAAAAAATTTGGTGTCTTAACCAAGACATGAAATGAACGATTTCGCTTCAAATTGTCGAAGTCGGTTGCGGGCGAAACGCTAAAGTTGATGTGTCAACACTGAATCAACAATTCAAAGGTTGTAGCACCCCGTCCCCTAGTGACCAAGGCGATTTGAGTATAAATGTCATCTTATGAACGATTTGGTATCTTAACCAAAATATGTAATGAACGATTTCGTCTCAAATCGCCGAGGTCGCTTGCGGGCGAGGCGCTAGAGCTGGTGTATCACTGTAAAATCGATAATTCAAAGGTTTTAGCGCCTCTTCCGCAAGCGACCTCAGTGATTTGAGTAAAAATGTTATCTTATAAGAAATTTGGTATCTTAACCAAGACATGAAATGAACGATTTCGCTTCAAATCATTGAAGTCGCTTGCGGGCGAAGCGCTAGAGTTGATGTGTCAACTCTGAATCAACAATTCAAAGGTTGTAGCGCTTCGTCCGCAAGTAACCTCGGCGATAAGAGTATAAATGTCATCTTATGAACGGTTTGGTATCTTAACCAAAATATGTAATGAACGATTTCGTCTCAAATCGCCGAGGTTTTAGCGCCTCTTCCGCAAGCGACCTCAGTGATTTGAGTAAAAATGTTATCTTATAAAAAATTTGGTATCTTAACCAAGACATGAAATGAACGATTTCGCTTCAAATTGTCGAAGTCGCTTGCGGGCGAAGCGCTAGAGTTGATGTGTCAACACTGAATCAACTCTAGCGCTTTATATTTTATATTTTTATTTTACGGTTTATATTTTATTTAAAGAATTCTCAACGATGAAATAATGACAAACGAATTTGTAGACGCAAAGACGTTTATCCAAACTCATATAGTTGCAAAAAACTTTCACTCCTGAACTCGATTTGTGTATCGACCGACTTCACTGAAATGAACCCTCGGCGTCTATCACGCCTGCACTAAGGCAGAATAAGAAGAATATTGTCTAATTACAATATTACTTTAAAAAAATATATATTTGTAATTGTAATTTCTAAAACAATTTCATATTATTTATGAAAAGTCTTTTTGGGTAAAATCTTTCAATATGAAACCATATTAATTTTATAATTTGAGTATGCAGCTTATACTACAAGTTCATTCATAAACAAAGATTCTCTCGTTTGCCGTTAGAAGCAGCACGCGCTAGAACAATCCATCTCGATCGGTTGAATAACTATGTATATCTATAAACAAGGCTATAACCAGAGATGCGACCTATTTGAAATAAAAGTATTTAAAATACAAATACAAAATACATATTTTGTATTTCAAATACATTTCACCAAAAGTATTTTTTATTTGTATTTTAAATACTAAATAATTTTTTCTAAACATGTCTAAAATTAATTATTTTTAGTAATCATTTTGAGTTGTGTTATATGAATAAGATAGTACATCTATAGTTGTGTGAATACCCAACGAATACGAAATTAAACGAATTTCGGGGATTTACCATATTCGAACCTGGGGAAATATATTGTCAATGAGGGGATTTTTTAAATTCCATATTGTAAAACTCCTGCAATTTTGCAGTGGGATTAGCAGAGGTTTAGCCGTGGATGAAGTTTGAATCATTGAGAAGTTTAATTGTATTTATTTGTGCATCCTCAAACTTTTACTTGTTGTTTATTTAGTATAACTTCGTGAATTTTAGAAGTACAAACATGATTAAATAATTTACTTAATCGACACAAAATTTATAACTTTGCTAACGCGTAAAGCAGCGTAAATGAAGAAATAACTCCAACAACACTAAATAATGCTTACAATTAGATAACTTAGATAACCATATTTTTTTAGGGCGGACGAAACCACGAATATCCCATTAATATTGAAACAATGTTTTAAAGATATTAAAAAGAGGGTGGAAGTGCATGTAGAAGATTTAAGGGATCTCACCCATACGATACATTTGCCGAATTAATTTCCGATATTCACTCAGAATATGATTTAAAGTTATACAAAATTGTAAAAACTGTTACTGATAATGCATCTAATATGGTTAGGGCATTTAAAGACTTTGGAAAGAGAGAACAACATTTCGACAGCTCTGTTGATGATAATGATAAAAATAATGATGAGGATGATTTAGTTCCATCAGCTCTCCCGAAGCCAACTGATAATCATAAAGAATTTTTACTTCCTAATCACGAGAGATGTGCAACCCATACGCTGCATTTGATAGCTGCAAAGGATATAGAACAAGCTAGAACACAAAATTATCCTTACAAGAAACTTCATGACGCAGCCTTCGCTAAATATCAAGGAGTATGGAATCTATGTTCTAGATCTCCAAAAGCGTGCGAGATATATTTGGAGTTTACTGGAAGGTCTCTTACTTCTCCATGCCCAACTAGATGGAACTCTTATTACAACTGTATTCGAGACCTTTTGATGGTACAAGAACACCTAAATGATACGTTAAGAAAATTAAACTTGCCATCTTTTAAAGACAATGAAATAGAGTACCTCTCAGAATACATAAGTTGCACAAAACCAATTGCAAACGCCATCAGAAGCTTGGAAGGCGACCAAGACATTTACTATGGATGCCTACTACCAGAGTTAATGCGTATACAACGCATGTTAAATTCGCTAAAATCTGATAAACCAAAGTGCTGCAGTAGTTTAATCGATACTATAGAGAAAAGTGTAAATAAGCGCTTAAATTGTCACCTGGATTTGGATGCACCCTCTGCAAAGAGTGCTATATTGGTGGCTGTTTCTCATCCATTTTTTAAAGTTAAATGGGTACCTAAACATAAACGAGAAAATGTGAAAAAAATTTTTACTGGCGAAGTGCGGAAAATCAAAAATAAAGAACAGAAAAGAGAAACTGAAAATGCTAGTGAAAAACAACATGAACAAAATGAATTCGTCCATCACAAATGATGGAAATAGTAACACCAGTGATTTAGAACTACTTCACTATTTCACAGATAGTGACAATAATTTGAATTGTTTACATAAATATCCTTCAATTAAAAAAGTTTTTATTCATCATAATACATGCATTCCAAGTTCTGCTCCTGTAGAACGCCTTTTTTCTTTTGGCAGAATGATAATGAGACCACATCGAAGAAAAATAAGTGACGAATTATTCGAAAAGATAGTGATTTTAAAATCAACGAAATGAATTTGTGTTCATATTATACTCTTTTAGTAAAAAATGTAGAATAACACATCTTTAATGTATACAAAACGTATTTTGTAAAAAGTATTTTAATAAAGGTACTTTGAAAATACGTATTTTATGTTTTGTATTTAAGTACCAAATTAAAAAAGTATTTTGTAATTTGTATTTCAAGTATAAAAATTTGAAAGTATTTGTATTTTGTATTTAAATACTTTTTTAAAAGTATTTTGCCCATCTCTGGCTATAACTGTTAAAATATCTAATTTTTTCCGTTATAATTTTTGGGGAAAAAATTCATAAAATGACAGTATGTACGGAAATCTCGAAAATCAGGTGTTTCTTTACGTTTATCTCGCTATAAAAAAATAACTGAGGGGCCAAAATTTTCAAATTCCAATAATTATAACAAAGTTTACTGCAAATTTTTTTGTTCATCCGCTCTAAAGATCGACCTCTAAACAGACGGGAAGGAATTTTATGCATGTATCTGCTGGATACACGCGCACCTAACGAAGGGTTAAAAAAAAAATATTTTACTTTAAATAATGGATCATTTGGAAGATGTTTTAAAGCGAATTCTCTTTGACACGTATAACGAGGATCCGTTTTTCTCAAAACAGCGTGTCCATAACCTGGCACAACTTGTCCACCTTTCAACGTTTTCCAAATAAAATCTTTTAATCCTTCCTCCGTGTATTTATCTCCAACCGATTCTCTCAATTTTTGTAACCAAACCAACACTTCTTGATTGGCCAATCCATGAAGAGGTCCAGCCAAACCATTCATACCAGCAGAAAACGACAAATAAGGATCACTTAAAGCTGAACCAACAAGATGCGTTGTATGAGCCGAAACATTTCCACCTTCATGATCACTAAAAAAATTTAATTAATATTTATTTATTTTTTAATAATAAATTAATTTTTATTAATTTATTGTTTTTATTTACCTATGAATTGTAAGATAAAGTCTCATTAATTCGATAAAATCGGGATTATCATAACCGAGCATGGTGGTAAAATTATGAGCCCAATCTTTCGAAGTATCAATAGCTCCAATACCAGAACCATCTTTGTAAGTATTCCGATAAATAGTAGCCGCAATAACAGGTAACTTAGCGATGAGATCCATGCTATCTTCATAAATGTACTCCCAATACTTGGTTTTGTGTACACCGGAAGTATACGCCTTAACGAATCTGCTCTCGCTGTTCAAGGCGGTTACGGCAGCTGAAAATTGCGACATTGGATGTACCTTGTTGGGGAGGTTGTTTAAAAGGGTAACGACGTGAGGTGGTAGTTCGGCACGATCGGCCCATTCTTTAGATAACGCTTTCGCCTAAAAAAAATGATTAATTATTGGAATAATTAATTGGATTTTTTGTTCTTACTTGAGCATCTGTGGGGATTTCCCCAGTGACTAGAAGCCAGAAAAGACCTTCTGGTAAGGGTTCGCTACCGCCTTCCGCTTTGGGTAGAAGTTTTTGGCATTCCGGAATTGAATATCCTCGGAATCTGATACCTTCATCCGGGTCGAGAACGGAAGTCTCGCAAATGAGACCTTTGATTCCTCTCATTCCACCGTACATCTGAAATTTAAAAAAATATTGATTTATGTTTGGTTGAAATTTGTAAGAATTTTAGTGTTTTGAGATACATTTTAATTAGGATGAAGTGTTCTTTTATGAATTTTGTTTTCTTGATTTTTTTGGTTGAATAACAAAGTGAATTTTCGTAATTTTTTTCAAGAATATCAGAAAATACAGGAATAATTCATAAAATTAATTAATTATTAAATCCATAAATGTTTTCTAAAGAATGCATGGAAAGTCAATTTTATAAAGATGCAATAATTAATGCATTAATAGTTGAAGTTGGCAAATTCTGCTAAGAGTACTAAGGTTAATAATTTTATTGAATAATAAAATTCTGTTTATTTAAACTTTTTTATCAAATATAAAAGATCAAACCAAAAAGTGAGGTAAGAATCCGGCTAATTCGTTGATAAAATCTTAAAAGATATCTGTATTGGCAAGTAATAGGAATGATCTGTTTCAAGATGAACCTAATTACACTCTCAAAAAACTGCTTCCAGAAGACTTATTTCTACTCTTAAAAGACTTAATACTGCTTCAAGAAAACTTGAAGTGCTTGCTAAAGACTTGAAATGCTTCCAGAAGACTTGTTTCTGCTCTTAGGAGACCTAATAGTACTTCCAGAAGACCTAACAGTGTCTCTGCTGTTAGGATGCCAGGAGACATGAAATGCTTCCAGAAGATTTAAAATGCTTCCAGAAGACTTGTTTCTACCACTAGGAGATTTAATACTGTTTACAAAAGTCTTGAAATGTTTCTAGAAGGCTTGATAATGCCTCTGCAAGACTTGAAATACTTCCAGCAGTCTTGAAATGTTTCTAGAAGGCTTGATAATGCCTCTGCAAGACTTGAAATACTTCCAGCAGACTTGAAATGTTACCAGAAGTTGTAAATACTGACTAAGAGCACTATTGACTTAGAAGCAGTATACTAAGATGTAATACTGTTTCTAAGATACCTAATACTGCTTCCAGAAGACTTCAAATGCTTACAAAAGACTTGGAATGTTTCCAAAAGACTTAATACTGTTTCTAGGAGCCTTGATACTGCTTCCAGATGATTTGGATATGTTTCCAAAAGACTTGATACTACTTCCAGGAAACTTGATGTTGCTTCCAGATGTCCCGAAATGCTTTGCTTGAAAAGACTTTTTTATTACAAAAGGTAACAGCTGTTAATAAAATTGGATTTTGTTTTCAAAGAACTAAATGCTGTAGGCAAAATACAAAATCTTCAAGCTAGAAGTTTAAAAACTGCTAATTAAAGACATAGAAGAAAACTTGAATTGTTTCTAAAAAACTTGATTCTACTTTTAGGAGACTTTATACTGCTTCCAGAAAACCTACAATGTTTGCCAAAGACTTGAAATAGTTCCAGAAGACTTGATAGTACCTCTGCTAGACTTGAAATACTTCCAGAAGACTTGAAATGTTTCCAGAAGACTTGATAATGCCTCTGCTAGACTTGAAATACTTCCAGAAGACTTGAAATGTTTCCAGAAGACTTGATAATGCCTCTGCTAAACTTCAAATACTTCCAGAAGACTTGAAAAGTTTCCAGAAGACTTGATAGTGCCTATGCTAGACTTGAAATACTTCCAGAAGACTTGATACTGTTTCTAGTAGACTTGATACTGTTTTCAGAAAACTTAAAATGCTTGTCGAAAACTCGTAATGCTTTCAGAAGACTTGTTTCTACTCCTAGGAAACTTAATACTGTTTCCAGAAAACTTAAAATGCTTGCTAAAGACTTGAAATGCTTCCAGAAGATTTGTATCTGCTCTTAAGAGATTTAACACTGCTTCCAGAAGACTTAATAGTACCTCTACTAGACTTGAAATACTTCCAGAAGACTTGAAATGTTGCCAAAAGACTTGAAAAGCTTCCAGAAGTCTTGAACAGTTTCCAGAAGACTTGATAGTGCCTCTGCTAGACTTGAAATACTTCCAGAAGACTTGAAATGTTGCCAAAAGACTTGAAAAGTTTCCAGAAGACTTGATAGTGCCTCTGCTAGACTTGAAATACTTCCAGAAGACTTGATACTGTTTCTAGGAGACTTAATGCTGCTTCCAGAAAGCTTGAAATGTTTCCAAAAGACTTGATACTATTTCCAGAAAACTTAAAATGCTTGTCGAAAACTTGTAATGCTTCCAGAAGACTTGTTTCTACTCCAAGGAAACTTAATACTGTTTCCAAAAAACTTGAAATGCTTGCCAAAGACTTGAAATGCTTCCAGAAGATTTGTTTCTGCTCTTAGGAGATTTAACACTGCTTCCAGAAGACTTAATAGTACCTCTACTAGACTTGAAATTCTTCCAGAAGACTTGAAATGTTGCCAAAAGACTTGATACTATTTTTAAGAGACTTAATACCTGTTTCCAGAAAACCTAAAATGCTTACCGAAAACTTGAAATGCTTCCAGAAAACTTGTGTCCACTCCTAGGAGATTTAGTGCGCGCTGCTCACAGAAGACTTGAAATGTTTCCAGAAAGCTTGATACTGCCTCTGCAAGACTTGAAATGGTTCTAAAAAATTTGAAATATTACCAGAAGACTTAATGGTGCTTCTAGAAGACTTGATATTGCTTCCACAATACTTGAAATGCTTCCGAAAACTTGAAATGTCTCCAAAAGACTTGTTTCTGTTTCTAGGAGATTTAATACTGCTTCCAGAAGACTTGAAATATTTCCAAAAGACTTAATAAATATTCCCAGAAGCCTTAAAATGCTTTAGCTAAGAAGACTTTTTTATTACAAAAGACAACAACTGTTAATAAAGTTGGATTTTGCTCCCAAAATACAAAATGCTGTAGGCAAAATACAAAATCTTCAAGTCAGAAGTTCAAAAACTGCCAATTAAAGACATAGGCACCAAGTAAATTTTTTTTTAATGGTTTTATCTGGATTAAAGTTACCATTTTCAATTACCTTTTTAATTGTAATGCATATTTTCTTCCTACTTCAGGCTCTACATCACCTATTTTTCAACTTTTTTTATTGTGGAAAGTCGTCATTCGTCATTTCAATTTTTCCCAATTCAGTTTTTTCAGCACCCAGCTGAAATTCAACTATGTTCATCGTCATTCATTTTCTGGTTGAATTATGCATGTAGATTTACAAATTCTCATTTTTTAGTATGTCTTTTAAATCGTATTTTGATTACAATATTTGAGGGTGCCATCAACTTTGTCTACTTTAGGTACTCTCCCACATTGCTTATTTCTCTTTCTCTTTAATTTATAACTCATCAGAAGAACACATCAGTTTATAACGAGTTCAAATTTGCGGTTACGAAGATATCGATCTACAAAGTGATAGGCCTTGACTTTTTGCACGGAGTTTAGTAACATTGTACCAATCACGATTTTGGTCAAAGATAATTTATTTTTCTTCAAAACAAGCTTATTAGCGATTCAGTAAAGTACATAAATATACTCAAATTTTGCTGTTTTTTCTACATTATGAATTTAACCCCATTTGACTATTCACCTAAACGCATTTGCAATAGAATAAAATACGCAGATTCAATAAGTCACAATTATACGATAAAAAACTGATTGAAAAAGCTGATCCATCCGTAATCAGCGGAAATATTTTATACACATAGATTTACAAATCCATTCATTCACTTTTTTAGCACAAACTCTTAAATGAAACTATTAAATTAATGAAAACGTACTTCTATATAGAAGCAGAAACTTTAATTATAGGAACAAAATAAATATGTGTTTGTTAAATCAATATATGTATGGGGAATACCATAATATCTGATATCTCGTCATAGAATGGGGAATAATTATGATAGGAACAGTGATATTATTTCCTGAACGGACTTTGATCCTATTTCGAGCAAAGAGTGAATAATACATTTAAACACATTCTTACTAAACATTTGCATTGTAACCTATTTTTTTAATAATCTATTATTTATTATTAATAGCTCTCTTAATCAAATTGATCAAAAGAAAAAAATTCTCGTTATTAATAATGGTTGACACCACATCAATATTCGATCAAGATAACATGATACTGATTGAATGTAACGTATTTTTTAAAAAGTAAAATTCGATTATTAACTTTGTAATGAATTTGAATTGCTAAGAATAACGACTCACGCGATATTTCTTTATCTAAATATGCCCCTCCTTTTAAAAAATAAATAAAACTTGATACTTAAAGATAGATCATTTCGCCTTTCTTCGAGACATCTAATTCAATCTATAACAAAGATTTCCATTTTTAAGTTTAACACGTTTCAATTATCTGCAATTATTCAACAACATCATGCGAGTTATTAAGTTATTTTTTCTATCTCAAATGATTTATTAGGAGGTACTGATAACTCACCCTGTATATTATTTGAGTTATAAATATAAATGAATTGAAAGTGACCTTTATAAAAAGAAGAAATTGTTTGTACTTAGATCGTTAAACATGAATAATTACAACAATATCAATAGCATTGCAAAATGGATGTGTTATCTTTTTATTTTAAACTTTTAACTGTTAAGATTTGATTGCACACCGCGGTCAATGAACACGTTTAAAAGATTATGTAATTATTAATCAATTCTTTAATTAATTTCTTCTTAAATACGAAAGAAAGAAAAATTTTAAGATGTAAATCTAACCTAAAAATTTATTTTTGTTTAAATATTAAGACGATTATATTTTGAACTAAAAAAATGTTACTAAGTAAAAGCATTTAACTTACGTTTACTTATTTTTCAGCAAAATCGGTTACTTTTTGATTATTTTAAGTAAAAAAAAACGTATTTACAACTTTTAAACAATCTTTGACATTTTGTGTTGACGTTGAATTTTTTTTACTGCCAACCCCGACAAGTTAAATTACTATATAATGAAATTTAAGTAATAATTAAACGATTTATTTCATGTTTTTAATTAATTAATTACGATTTTACGTATATATTATAAATGAGAAAATCAAATTTGATATCTCTATTAAGATAATAGATTTTAGATTGTAAAATTTTATTCTTACTTTTGAAATGTTGCTAAATCTTAATTTTTTTAAATTTTAAACAAAAAATTATAAATTAAGATTAATTCCTGCTTAAATACGATTTCAAACCTAGTATATTTTATGTAATTAAGCTTATTAAAAAATTTGGATTGAAAGAAAATTAAGATGTAAACATAACCTCAAAATTGATTTTTCTTCATAACATTAATACGATTATATTTTGAACTAAAAAAAGTTGTTAAATAAGCAAATTTAACTTACGTTTTCTTATTCTTTTAGTAAAATCACTCTGTTTTTGATTATTTTAAGTAAAAATAACGTTTAAATAATCTTTGACATTTACTTGTAGACGTTGAATATCTTTTACTGCCAACCTCGAAAAGATAAATTACTACATAATAAAATGTAAGTAATAATTAATCGAATTATTTCATGTTTTTAATTAATTAATTACGATTATACGTATATATTATAAATGAGAAAATCAAATTTGATACATCTATTAAGATAATAGATTTTAAATCATAAAATTTAGTTCCTACTTTTGAAATTTCACCAAATCTCTTTTTTATTTTAAATAAAAAATTATAAATTAAATTTAATTCCTGCTTAAATACGATTTTAAACCTAGTATGTTTTATGTAATTAAGCTTATTAAAAAATTTGGATTGAAAGAAGATTGAGATGTAAACATAACCTCAAAATTGATTTTCTAAATAACTCTAATACGATTATATTTTGAACTAAAAAAAATTGTTAAATAAGCAAATTTAACTTACGTTTTCTTATTCTTTTAGTAAAATCAGTTTGTTTTTGATTATTTTAAGCAAAAATAACGTTTAAATAATCTTTGACATTTACTTGTAGACGTTGAATATTTTTTACTGCCAACCTCGAAAAGATAAATTACTACATAATAAAACGTAAGTAATAATTAATCGAATTATTTCATGTTTTTAATTAATTAATTACGATTATACGTATATATTATAAATGAGAAAATCAAATTTGAAACATCTATTAAGATAATCGATTTTAGGTTGTAAAATTTTATTCTTACTTTTGAAATGTTACTAAATTCTTAATTTTTTTTATTTTAAACAAAAAATTATAAATTAAGATTAATTCCTGCTTAAATACGATTTCAAACCTAGTATATTTTATGTAATTAAGCTTATTAAAAAATTTGGATTGAAAGAAAATTAAGATGTAAACATAACCTCAAAATTGATTTTTCTTCATAACATTAATACGATTATATTTTGGACTAAAAAAAGTTGTTAAAGAAGCAAATTTAACTTACGTTTTCTTATTCTTTTAGTAAAATCGGTTTGTTTTTGATTATTTTAAGCAAAAATAACGCTTAAATAATCTTTGACATTTACTTGTAGCCGTTGAATATTTTTTACTGCCAACCTCGAAAAGATAAATTACTACATAATAAAATGTAAGTAATAATTAATCGAATTCTTTCATGTTTTTAATTAATTAATTACGATTATACGTATATATTATAAATGAGAAAATCAAATTTGATACATCTATTAAGATAATAGATTTTAAATCATAAAATTTAGTTCTTACTTTTGAAATTTCACCAAATCTTTTTTTTATTTTAAATAAAAAATTAAAAATTAAATTTAATTCCTGCTTAAATACGATTTTAAACCTAGTATATTTTATGTAATTAAGCTTATTAAAAAATTGGGATTGAAAGAAAATTAAGATGTAAACATAACCTCAAAATTGATTTTTCTTCATAACATTAATACGATTATATTTTGAACTAAAAAAAGTTGTTAAATAAGCAAATTTAACTTACGTTTTCTTATTCTTTTAGTAAAATCGGTTTGTTTTTGATTATTTTAAGTAAAAATAACGTTTAAACAATCTTTGACATTTACTTGTGGACGTTGAATCTTTTTTACTGCCAACCTCGAAAAGATAAATTACTACAAAATAAAATGTCAGTAATAATTAATCGTATTATTTCATGTTTTTAATTAATTAATTACGATTATACGTATATATTATAAATGAGAAAATCAAATTTGATATATCTATTAAGATAATCGATTTTAGATTGTAAAATTTTATTCTTACTTTTGAAATGTTACTAAATCTTTTTTTTTTATTTTAAACAAAAAATTATAAATTAAGATTAATTCCTGCTTAAATACGATTTCAAACCTAGTATATTTTATGTAATTAAGTTTATTAAAAAATTTGGATTGAAAGAAAATTAAGATGTAAATATAACCTCAAAATTGATTTTCTAAATAACTCTAATACGATTATATTTTGGACTAAAAAAAGTTGTTAAATAAGCAAATTTAGCTTACGTTTTCTTATTCTTTTAGTAAAATCGGTTTGTTTTTGATTATTTTAAGTAAAAATAACGTTTAAATAATCTTTGACATTTACTTGTAGACGTTGAATATTTTTTACTGCCAACCTCGAAAAGATAAATTACTACAAAATAAAATGTAAGTAATAATTAATCGAATTATTTCATGTTTTTAATTAATTAATTACGATTATACGTATATATTATAAATAAGAAAATCAAATTTGATACATCTATTAAGATAATAGATTTTAAATCATAAAATTTAGTTCTTACTTTTGAAATTTCACCAAATCTTTTTTTTATTTTAAATAAAAAAATATAAATTAAATTTAATTCCTGCTTAAATACGATTTTAAACCTAGTATATTTTATGTAATTAAGTTTATTAAAAAATTTGGATTGAAAAAAAATTAAGATGTAAACATAACCTCAAAATTGATTTTTCTTCATAACATTAATACGATTATATTTTGAACTAAAAAATGTTGTTAAATATGCAAATTTAACTTACGTTTTCTTATTCTTTTACTAAAATCAGTTTGTTTTTGATTATTTTAAGTAAAAATAACGTTTAAATAATCTTTGACATTTACTTGTGGACGTTGAATCTTTTTTACTGCCAACCTCGAAAAGATAAATTACTACACAATAAAATGTAAGTAATAATTAATCGAATTATTTCATGTTTTTAATTAATTAATTACGATTATACGTATATATTATAAATAAGAAAATCAAATTTGATACATCTATTAAGATAATAGATTTTAAATCATAAAATTTAGTTCTTACTTTTGAAATTTCACCAAATCTTTTTTTTATTTTAAATAAAAAAATATAAATTAAATTTAATTCCTGCTTAAATACGATTTTAAACCTAGTATATTTTATGTAATTAAGTTTATTAAAAAATTTGGATTGAAAAAAAATTAAGATGTAAACATAACCTCAAAATTGATTTTTCTTCATAACATTAATACGATTATATTTTGAACTAAAAAATGTTGTTAAATATGCAAATTTAACTTACGTTTTCTTATTCTTTTACTAAAATCAGTTTGTTTTTGATTATTTTAAGTAAAAATAACGTTTAAATAATCTTTGACATTTACTTGTGGACGTTGAATCTTTTTTACTGCCAACCTCGAAAAGATAAATTACTACACAATAAAATGTAAGTAATAATTAATCGAATTATTTCATGTTTTTAATTAATTAATTACGATTATACGTATATATTATAAATGAGAAAATCAAATTTGATACATCTATTAAGATAATAGATTTTAAATCATAAAATTTAGTTCTTACTTTTGAAATTTCACCAAATCTTTTTTCTACTTTAAATAAAAAATTAAAAATTAAACTTAATTTCTGCTTAAATACGATTTTAAACCTAGTATATTTTATGTAATTAAGCTTATTAAAAAATTGGGATTGAAAGAAAATTAAGATGTAAACATAACCTCAAAATTGATTTTTCTTCATAACATTAATACGATTATATTTTGAACTAAAAAAAGTTGTTAAATAAGCAAATTTAACTTACGTTTTCTTATTCTTTTAGTAAAATCGGTTTGTTTTTGATTATTTTAAGTAAAAATAACGTTTAAACAATCTTTGACATTTACTTGTGGACGTTGAATCTTTTTTACTGCCAACCTCGAAAAGATAAATTACTACAAAATAAAATGTCAGTAATAATTAATCGTATTATTTCATGTTTTTAATTAATTAATTACGATTATACGTATATATTATAAATGAGAAAATCAAATTTGATATATCTATTAAGATAATCGATTTTAGATTGTAAAATTTTATTCTTACTTTTGAAATGTTACTAAATCTTTTTTTTTTATTTTAAACAAAAAATTATAAATTAAGATTAATTCCTGCTTAAATACGATTTCAAACCTAGTATATTTTATGTAATTAAGTTTATTAAAAAATTTGGATTGAAAGAAAATTAAGATGTAAATATAACCTCAAAATTGATTTTCTAAATAACTCTAATACGATTATATTTTGGACTAAAAAAAGTTGTTAAATAAGCAAATTTAGCTTACGTTTTCTTATTCTTTTAGTAAAATCGGTTTGTTTTTGATTATTTTAAGTAAAAATAACGTTTAAATAATCTTTGACATTTACTTGTAGACGTTGAATATTTTTTACTGCCAACCTCGAAAAGATAAATTACTACAAAATAAAATGTAAGTAATAATTAATCGAATTATTTCATGTTTTTAATTAATTAATTACGATTATACGTATATATTATAAATAAGAAAATCAAATTTGATACATCTATTAAGATAATAGATTTTAAATCATAAAATTTAGTTCTTACTTTTGAAATTTCACCAAATCTTTTTTTTATTTTAAATAAAAAAATATAAATTAAATTTAATTCCTGCTTAAATACGATTTTAAACCTAGTATATTTTATGTAATTAAGTTTATTAAAAAATTTGGATTGAAAAAAAATTAAGATGTAAACATAACCTCAAAATTGATTTTTCTTCATAACATTAATACGATTATATTTTGAACTAAAAAATGTTGTTAAATATGCAAATTTAACTTACGTTTTCTTATTCTTTTACTAAAATCAGTTTGTTTTTGATTATTTTAAGTAAAAATAACGTTTAAATAATCTTTGACATTTACTTGTGGACGTTGAATCTTTTTTACTGCCAACCTCGAAAAGATAAATTACTACACAATAAAATGTAAGTAATAATTAATCGAATTATTTCATGTTTTTAATTAATTAATTACGATTATACGTATATATTATAAATAAGAAAATCAAATTTGATACATCTATTAAGATAATAGATTTTAAATCATAAAATTTAGTTCTTACTTTTGAAATTTCACCAAATCTTTTTTTTATTTTAAATAAAAAAATATAAATTAAATTTAATTCCTGCTTAAATACGATTTTAAACCTAGTATATTTTATGTAATTAAGTTTATTAAAAAATTTGGATTGAAAAAAAATTAAGATGTAAACATAACCTCAAAATTGATTTTTCTTCATAACATTAATACGATTATATTTTGAACTAAAAAATGTTGTTAAATATGCAAATTTAACTTACGTTTTCTTATTCTTTTACTAAAATCAGTTTGTTTTTGATTATTTTAAGTAAAAATAACGTTTAAATAATCTTTGACATTTACTTGTGGACGTTGAATCTTTTTTACTGCCAACCTCGAAAAGATAAATTACTACACAATAAAATGTAAGTAATAATTAATCGAATTATTTCATGTTTTTAATTAATTAATTACGATTATACGTATATATTATAAATGAGAAAATCAAATTTGATACATCTATTAAGATAATAGATTTTAAATCATAAAATTTAGTTCTTACTTTTGAAATTTCACCAAATCTTTTTTCTACTTTAAATAAAAAATTAAAAATTAAACTTAATTTCTGCTTAAATACGATTTTAAACCTAGTATATTTTATGTAATTAAGCTTATTAAAAAATTGGGATTGAAAGAAAATTAAGATGTAAACATAACCTCAAAATTGATTTATCTTCATAACATTAATACGATTATATTTTGGACTAAAAAAAAGTTGTTAAAGAAGCAAATTTAACTTACGTTTTCTTATTCTTTTAGTAAAATCGGTTTGTTTTTGATTATTTTAAGTAAAAATAACGTTTAAATAATCTTTGACATTTACTTGTAAACGTTGAATATTTTTTACTGCCAACCTCGAAAAGATAAATTACTACATAATAAAATGTAAGTAATAATTAATCGAATTATTTCATGTTTTTAATTAATTAATTACGATTATACGTATATATTATAAATGAGAAAATCAAATTTGATACATCTATTAAGATAATAGATTTTAAATCATAAAATTTAGTTCTTACTTTTGAAATTTCACCAAATCTTTTTTCTACTTTAAATAAAAAATTAAAAATTAAACTTAATTTCTGCTTAAATACGATTTTAAACCTAGTATATTTTATGTAATTAAGCTTATTAAAAAATTGGGATTGAAAGAAAATTAAGATGTAAACATAACCTCAAAATTGATTTATCTTCATAACATTAATACGATTATATTTTGGACTAAAAAAAAGTTGTTAAAGAAGCAAATTTAACTTACGTTTTCTTATTCTTTTAGTAAAATCGGTTTGTTTTTGATTATTTTAAGTAAAAATAACGTTTAAATAATCTTTGACATTTACTTGTAAACGTTGAATATTTTTTACTGCCAACCTCGAAAAGATAAATTACTACATAATAAAATGTAAGTAATAATTAATCGAATTATTTCATGTTTTTAATTAATTAATTACGATTATACGTATATATTATAAATGGGAAAATCAAATTTGATACATCTATTAAGATAATAGATTTTAAATCATAAAATTTAGTTCTTACTTTTGAAATTTCACCAAATCTTTTTTCTATTTTAAATAAAAAATTAAATTTAATTCCTGCTTAAATACGATTTTAAACCTAGTATATTTTATGTAATTAAGCTTATTAAAAAATTTGGATTGAAAGAAGATTGAGATGTAAACATAACCTCAAAATTGATTTTCTAAATAACTCTAATACGATTATTTTTTGAACTAAAAAAAGTTGTTAAATAAGCAAATTTAACTTACGTTTGCTTATTCTTTTACTAAAATCACTTTGTTTTTGATTATTTTAAGTAAAAATAACGTTTAAATAATCTTTGACATTTACTTGTAGACGTTGAATATTTTTTACTGCCAACCTCGAAAAGATAAATTACTACAAAATAAAATGTAAGTAATAATTAATCGATTTATTTCATGTTTTTAATTAATTAATTACGATTATACGTATATATTATAAATGAGAAAATCAAATTTGATACATCTATTAAGATAATAGATTTTAAATCATAAAATTTAGTTCTTACTTTTGAAATTTCACCAAATCTTTTTTTATTTTAAATAAAAAATTATAAATTAAATTTAATTCCTGCTTAAATACGATTTCAAACCTAGTATATTTTATGTAATTAAGCTTATTAAAAAATTTGGATGGAAAGAAAATTAAGATGTAAACATAACCTCAAAATTGATTTTTCTTCATAACATTAATACGATTATATTTTGAACTAAAAAAAGTTGTTAAATATGCAAATTTAACTTACGTTTTCTTATTCTTTTACTAAAATCAGTTTGTTTTTGATTATTTTAAGCAAAAATAACGTTTAAATAATCTTTGACATTTACTTGTAGACGTTGAATATTTTTTACTGCCAACCTCGAAAAGATAAATTACTACACAATAAAGCGTAAGTAATAATTAATCGAATTATTTCATGTTTTTAATTAATTAATTACGATTATACGTATATATTATAAATGAGAAAATCAAATTTGATCCATCTATTAAGATAATAGATTTTAAATCATAAAATTTAGTTCTTACTTTTGAAATTTCACCAAATCTTTTTTCTACTTTAAATAAAAAATTAAAAATTAAATTTAATTTCTGCTTAAATACGATTTTAAACCTAGTATATTTTATGTAATTAAGCTTATTAAAAAATTGGGATTGAAAGAAAATTAAGATGTAAACATAACCTCAAAATTGATTTATCTTCATAACATTAATACGATTATATTTTGGACTAAAAAAAAGTTGTTAAAGAAGCAAATTTAACTTACGTTTTCTTATTCTTTTAGTAAAATCGGTTTGTTTTTGATTATTTTAAGTAAAAATAACGTTTAAATAATCTTTGACATTTACTTGTAAACGTTGAATATTTTTTACTGCCAACCTCGAAAAGATAAATTACTATATAATAAAATGTAAGTAATAATTAATCGAATTATTTCATGTTTTTAATTAATTAATTACGATTATACGTATATATTATAAATGAGAAAATCAAATTTGATACATCTATTAAGATAATAGATTTTAAATCATAAAATTTAGTTCTTACTTTTGAAATTTCACCAAATCTATTTTTGATTTTAAATAAAAAATTATAAATTAAATTTAATTCCTGCTTAAATACGATTTTAAACCTAGTATATTTTATGTAATTAAGCTTATTAAAAAATTGGGATTGAAAGAAAATTAAGATGTAAACATAACCTCAAAATTGATTTTTCTTCATAACATTAATACGATTATATTTTGGACTAAAAAAAGTTGTTAAATAAGCAAGTTTAGCTTACGTTTTCTTATTCTTTTAGTAAAATCGGTTTGTTTTTGATTATTTTAAGTAAAAATAACGTTTAAATAATCTTTGACATTTACTTGTAGACGTTGAATATTTTTTACTGCCAACCTCGAAAAGATAAATTACTACATAATAAAATGTAAGTAATAATTAATCGAATTATTTCATGTTTTTAATTAATTAATTACGATTTTACGTATATATTTGAAATGAAGAAATCAAATTTGATATATCTATTAAAAAAATAAAAATTATTGAGAATATATAAATATAGAACCTTTTTATTCATAATACGATTATATTTTGAACTAAATATTGTTAAATAAGTGTATTTAACTTACGTTTATATTAATCGTAGTTAAGTTATAAATAAAAAATTATTATTAATTATATTTTTATCGAGGTTGGCAGCAAGAAATTTCAACGTCATTGACATTTATGTTAAAATTTGACATTTAAAATGTCAAATTTTATTTAAATTTTTCTTTAATTATCAAATTTAGTAATTTCGGGCAAAGTATAGTATTATATATGTTTATAATCAGCTATTATTAACTCAATTTGTATTTTTGTTCAAATAATTATTGCTTACATGATAATCACAACCATTTTGTTTCATAAAACTCATTTATAAGATATACATTATAAGCTAGTTGTGGACAAAAAGTTTAATTTTATCGGTTTACCACAAAAATGAGATCATTTCAAGTAAACATATTGTTGATGTTATATTTCTTCATCAAAAAGATACAGCCATAATTGTTTGGGGTCAAAATTTACACCAAATTAATTTTTATATGGTTATTATTATTATAATTATTATAGAGAACAAGAAATTTGTTTAATAATAAAGTCCAATTAATCATTTCAATTGGGCTTATGAAATTGCGTCTACATCGTTAAGTAATTTATATAAAACAATAGATCTATTTATTTTTGAAATAAATTTCAAGGATAATCTCGGAATGCGTAGATAGGTTTCAGATAAAGAAGTCATAAAAAAATTGCGCAATATTAAAAGTGTGAAATAAGCTAAATGCAGATATGTATAATTATTAGATTAGCAAATCACATTTTTTTTGGAAGTATTTATTAGCGTGCAAATAAAACAACCTACGTTATTACCTAAAAAATGTGATAATAATTATTTAAGTAATTTAACTCAAGGAAATCTAAATTCAAGAATGTGTTAATGAGAATAAAAGTATAGAAACTTTTCAGTTTATTTTAAACTTAAATTTCGATTTTGATTATGATGACCTAGACACATCTCTATGGGTAATCTATCTTATCTAAAACAATGTCACACTTTTTTACGATAAATTTGCAACCACAACATCTGTCTTATAAGTTAATCTTATCTAAGACGAGGCAATCCCGGATTTTGGTAGATCAATTTCCCTTGTTATCACACCTTTTTGAACGTAATCTAAATGGAAATCGATAACGACTGCAACTTCAATACGTCATTCTCCCTTCATCATCTTACGCAATCAATTTTTTTTACATAATTTTATTATTTCTTAAAAAATAGAAAACAAAATTTATTTAATTCTATAATTACAATATAAAAGGGGGACCAAAACTCCTTGACGTTACTAATTTTGAAATGTAATTATGTTAAAAAAAAACAAAACTCTCGAAAATAATTATCAATTTGAAAATTTTTGATCTGATTCTAAAAATATGCCCCATACATATTCGTGGAATGTATAAAAACATTTTTATCGTACTACATCTGTTTTGTTGTTGAGTTAATATGAAATCACGTACAATCTGATATGAACAGATAAATACAACTATTAAAAGACATAAGGGTTTATTAAGACGTCAAATGTACGAAATTACGACCTCCAAAATTTCAAACATTTCCAGCCGTTAAATAAATAGAATGGAATTGATAATGACAACACTCAAATTATATAAGAGATTCTAATTTTTAAACTTTTATCGGTTTATTGTCGAATCGATCGAATGTTAACGTATTTTAGTCAATATTTAAAGGTCATAAACCGAACTTTAAACCAAAATCTGAATGAACCAAAACAAATTATGAGGAGTATTAATAATTTCTTGTAAATAACAATTCAGTTTTGAAATTTTTTTAATTTATAACTACATATTTGAAATGAAATTACGTTTATTTGATGACTCTTCTAGATTGGGTATTTACCCCGGCCTATGGTAAATCTCTAAACAGTGGATACTTTTATCGATTAAAAATTTATAGTAATACCTGAATATATATTCTGATTCGAATGTAATAATTTATTTACAAAGAAATAAAAATGTCAGTTTGTGCAGTTAGTAAAGTATAAAATGGCAAATGTTCCCAAGTCAAGTATTAGTTATACTCTTAGTTCCAGAAGAATTTATAACAATCAAGCACTGAATGAAAATTAAAATTAGAACTAACACTAGACTTAGTACTAGAAAGTTTCGGTTTAGCCGTGCGTCTTCAGACGCAATATTTGTGTTTTGGTGACACAAAAAAAAAATCTACAATTGCCTACGATTCAACGATAATTCGCTTCGTTTTTGATAATTAGGTTCAACGGTTGAAACAGTTGTATATTCAAGGAGATTTTGTTACTGCTGATGAGCAATTGCTTTCCAATTTATGGATTTGCATAAAATGGGATATAATTGGTATAAATTCTGCTCGTAAAACAAATCAAGATGAATGTTGTTCTTAATTTGTGTGACGGCAATTTTTCTTTTGTTAGAGCAAAATGGTAAACTATTTTACATTACATGATAATCGGCGGTGTGAGTTGTAAAAATCGAAACGAAATACTACCTATCTTAGTCATTATGAAAAATTTGCAAGAACATCATCCAGTCTGTAGTTACCAGCTTTTGAACTTCTGACATAAAGATACTGCCTTTTAACAACAATATTTGGTACTTTCGAAGCAAAATTAAATTTTATATTTACTTCTGCTACCAGTATTTAATCTTTAATTAACAGTTCTTGGACTACTTACGTCAAAATATTACATTTTGTCCAATAGGATTTAATATTTTAAGGCAAACTCAAAGGATTTATAAACAGCGTCTTGTTTCTTTGCGACGAAACTATTTTCTGCAGTAACAAGTTTTTTGGTAGCATTTTAACTCTTCCAGCGGTCATATCAAGTGTTCAAGAAACATTTCAAGTCATCTGGAAACAGTATTAAGTCTTCTGGAAGTATTTCAAGTCTTTATTAAGTCTTCTAAAAGTACATCAAGCTTTCTAGAAGCAGTAACAAGTATTCTGTAAACATTTCATAGCTTTGGAAGCAAAATCAAGTCTTCCAGAGACAATACTAAATCTTCATTTTAAGTCTTGGAACAGTGTCAAATCTTCTAGAAGCATTTCAGGACTTTTCGAAGCAGTTATAGATCATCTAGAAGCAGTATCTAGTTTTCTGAAAGCAGATCAAGTCTTCTAGAAGCAATATCAAGTCTTCTGTTAGCATTTCAAAGCACTTGGAAGCAAAACCAAGTCTTCCAGAGACAATACTGAATCTTCATTTTAAGTCTTGGAACAGTGTCAAATATTCTAGAATTTTCATTTCAGGTCTTTTGGAAGCAGTTGTAAGTTATCTGGAAGCAGTATCTAGTATTCTGGAGACAGATCAAGTTTTCTGTAAGCATTTGAAGGCTTCTGAAAATAATATCTCGTCTTACAGAAGCAGTTCAAGTCTACTGAAAGTGTATCAAACTTTCTAGAAGCAATATCAAGTCTTCTATAAACATTTCAAAGCTCTTGGAAGCAAAATCAAGTCTTCCAGAGGTAATATTGAATTCTCATTTTAAGTCTTGGAACAGTGCCAAATCTAGAAGCAGTATCAAGTCTTCCAAGGGCAGTATCATGCCTTCTGGAAGCGGTTCAAGCCATCTGGCAGTAGTTCAAAGCGTTCAAGGCATTCCAAACAGTATCAAGTTTTCCAGAGGCAGTATCGAGAATTCTAGAAACATTTTAGGTCTTCTGGATACATTTAGGGTCATCTGGAAGTAGTATCAAATTTTCTGGAAGCAGATCAAGTCTTCTAGAAGCAATATCAAGTCTTCTGTTAGCATTTCAAAGCACTGGGAAGCAAAATCAAGTCTTCCAGAGACAATACTGTATTTTCATTTTAAGTTTTGGAACAGTATCAAATCTAGAAACATTTCAGGTCTTTTGGAAGCAGTTATAGGTCATCTAGAAGCAGTATCTAGTATTTTGGAAGCAGATCAAGTTTTCTGTAAGCATTTGAAGGCTTCTGAAAATAATATCTCGTCTTACAGAAGCAGTTCAAGTCTACTGAAAGTGTATCAAACTTTCTAGAAGCAATATCAAGTTTTCTATAAACATTTCAAAGCTCTTGGAAGCAAAATCAAGTCTTCCAGAGGTAATATTGAATTCTCATTTTAAGTCTTGGAACAGTGCCAAATCTAGAAGCAGTATCAAGTCTTCCAGGGGCAGTATCATGCCTTCTGGAAGCGGTTCAAGCCATCTGGCAGTAGTTCAAAGCGTTCAAGGCATTCCAAACAGTATCTAGTTTTCCAGAGGCAGTATCGAGAATTCTAGAAACATTTTAGGTCTTCTGGATACATTTAGGGTCATCTGGAAGTAGTATCAAATTTTCTGGAAGCAGATCAAGTCTTCTAGAAGCAATATCAAGTCTTCTGTTAGCATTTCAAAGCACTGGGAAGCAAAATCAAGTCTTCCAGAGACAATACTGTATTTTCATTTTAAGTTTTGGAACAGTATCAAATCTAGAAACATTTCAGGTCTTTTGGAAGCAGTTATAGGTCATCTAGAAGCAGTATCTAGTATTTTGGAAGCAGATCAAGTTTTCTGTAAGCATTTGAAGGCTTCTGAAAATAATATCTCGTCTTACAGAAGCAGTTCAAGTCTACTGAAAGTGTATCAAACTTTCTAGAAGCAATATCAAGTTTTCTATAAACATTTCAAAGCTCTTGGAAGCAAAATCAAGTCTTCCAGAGGTAATATTGAATTCTCATTTTAAGTCTTGGAACAGTGCCAAATCTAGAAGCAGTATCAAGTCTTCCAGGGGCAGTATCATGCCTTCTGGAAGCGGTTCAAGCCATCTGGCAGTAGTTCAAAGCGTTCAAGGCATTCCAAACAGTATCAAGTTTTCCAGAGGCAGTATCGAGAATTCTAGAAACATTTTAGGTCTTCTGGATACATTTAGGGTCATCTGGAAGTAGTATCAAATTTTCTGGAAGCAGATCAAGTCTTCTAGAAGCAATATCAAGTCTTCTGTTAGCATTTCAAAGCACTGGGAAGCAAAATCAAGTCTTCCAGAGACAATACTGTATTTTCATTTTAAGTTTTGGAACAGTATCAAATCTAGAAACATTTCAGGTCTTTTGGAAGCAGTTATAGGTCATCTAGAAGCAGTATCTAGTATTTTGGAAGCAGATCAAGTTTTCTGTAAGCATTTGAAGGCTTCTGAAAATAATATCTCGTTTTACAGAAGCAGTTCAATCTTCTGAAAGTGTATCAAACTTTCTAGAAGCAATATCAAGTCTTCTGTAAACATTTCAAAGCTCTTGGAAGCAAAATCAAGTCTTCAAGAGGTAATATTGAATCCTCATTTTAAGTCTTGGAATAGTGCCAAATCTCCTAGAAGCAGTATCAGATTTTTTGGAAGCTTTTCAAGTCTTCTAGAAGCAGTATCGATTCTTCTGGAAGCAGCTCAATTCTTCTTTAAACATTTGAAATCTTCTAGAAACAGTATCAAGTCCTCTGGTACTATGTAAAAACTTTCAGAGGCAATATCATGTCTTTTGCAAGCATTTCAAGGCTTCTAGAAGCAGTATCAATTCTTTTGGAAGCATCACAACTCTTCTAGAAGTAATATCAATTCTTCTAGAAGCATATGAAGACTTGTAGAAGTAGTATCAATACTTCTGGAAGCATTTCTGGAGACGGTATAAAGTCATCTGGACACAGTATAAAGTCTTCTAGAGCTAGATAAAGTCTTCCAGAGGCAATATCAAATCTTGTGAAATCATTTCAAATCTTCTAGAAGCAGTATCAATTGTTCTGGAAACATTTCAAGTCTTCTAGAAACAATGTGAAGTCTTCTGGTACCATATAAAGACTTTCAGAGGCAATGTCAAGTCTTCTAGAAGCAGTATCAATTCTTTTGGAAGCATCACAACTCTTCTAGAAGTAGTATCAATTCTTCTAGAAGCATATGAAGACTTGTAGAAGTAGTATCAATACTTCTGGAAGCATTTCTGGGGACGGTATAAAGTCATCTGGACACAGTATAAAGTCTTCTAGAGCTAGATGAAGTCTTCCATAGGCAATATCAAATCTTGTGAAATCATTTCAAATCTTCTGGAAGCAATATCAATTGTTCTGGAAACATTTCAAGTCTTCTAGAAACAATGTGAAGTCTTCTGGTACCATATAAAGACTTTCAGAGGCAATGTCAAGTCTTCTAGAAGCAGTGTCAGTCTTTCAAGGGCAGTATCATGCCTTCTGGAAGCAGTTCAAGCCATCTGGCAGCAGTTCAAACGTTCAAGGTAATCTAAACAGAATCAAATTGTCCAGAGGCAGAGACTTCTAGAAGCATTTCAGGTCTTCTGGATACATTTGGGGTCATCTTTCTAGATGACAGTATCAAGTTTTTTCGAAGCAGATCTTCTACGAGCAATATCAAGTCTTCTATTAGCATTTCAAAGCACTTGGAAGCAAAATCAAGTCTTCCAGAGGCAATATTAAATCTTCATTTTAAGTCTTGCAATAGTATCAAATCTTCTAGAAGCAGTATCAAGTCTTCCAGGGGCAGCATCATGCCATCTGGCAGCAGTTCAAAGTGTTTCAAGTCTTCCAGACGCTGTATCGAGTCTTCTGGAAGCATTTCAGGTCTTCTGGATACATTTAGGGTCATCTAGAAGCAGTATCAAGTTCTCTGGAAGCAGATCAAGTCTTCTAGAAGCAATATCAAGTTTTCTGTAAGCATTTTAAGGCTTCTGAAAATAATATCTAATCTTCTAGAAGCAGTTCAATCTTTCTGGAAGCATTTCAAGTCTTTTGGAAATAGTATTAAGTCTTCCAGTGGCAGTATCGAGTCATCTGGAAACAGTTCAAGTCTTTTGAAAACATTTCAAGTCTTCTCGAAACAATATCAAGTCTTTTGGAAGTATTTAGAGTCTACTTGAAGCAGTGTCACGTTTCCTAGAAGCAGCGCCAAGTCTTCCAGGGCTAGTATCATGTATTCTCTAGCACTTCAAGCTTTCTGGAAGCAGTCAAGATTTAAAGTTTTTTGGAAGCAATATCTAGTCGTCCAGAGGTGATATCAAGTCTTTTGGAAGCATTTCAAGTCTTCTAGAAGTATTGTCAAATCATCCAGAAGCGTTATCAAGTCTTCTAGAAGCATTTCATGTCTTCTGGAATGGTTTGTAAGTACCGATTCAAACGGAAAGTAAATAGGCGATAGCATATTGCGCTGTTTTGCAACATTCTCAACATTTCTGCATACAGTTTTCCTTATTTACTCAATTGAATACCATTTAGAACTGTACAAAAGAATTTTCACAGAAGTCAATTTTTGATAGAAGTGAGTCAAGCTTTTCTTTGCATTATCATTTTCTTTTCACATCAACCAATCATAAAAAAGTAGACAGCAATAGATTAACAATTATTGTCTGATATTGCGTCAATTAGTTCCAGTTTCAGTTTGATACAAGTATACAACAACAACAGGGAACCGCAAACAGAAAAAGATTGGGAACCTCTGATTGTTTTTTAATTAAATTCTTCCATTTTTCATACTCTTGTATTGGTCCTTACCTTCAGTTCGATAATTTTCCATGATGTTTCTAATTTCTTCTTTACTAAAGTTTATATTCTCTTTTTATCAATTTTATCAAAGTTTAATTTTTCAATTTTAATTTTCTCTTGGTATTCTTCTAATATAATTTAACATTTTTCTTCCACTCTTTTATCCACATATAACGTTTTCAATCAATTTATTATATTTTTCATCGAAATTTGTTTATTGTTCTTTAATATTATTGATTTCGCGATGTTTTCTTAATCCTTGAATTGTTTCATCAAATTTTCTCTGATTTTCAAGCAGATTGTTTCCCAAATTTTCTTCTAAATTTTGATTCATTTCCATTTTATTTTGTTCAAATTTCTCATTCATATTTACCATTAATTGTTTCATCATGTTCATTATTAATTAGTTACTTTTTTAGTGGTCTTTATCTTTATTGTATTTTTTTTTTTAATTTTATAAATACCCAACCCAACCAATCCTGGGTAAATACCCCAGATATATATTGTTATACTTTGAACTCACATATATTTAAAATACTCCTACTTCAAAAAAATGATTAATTTCTAGAATAAGACCTAAATCTATGTTACCTAAATACAATTAACATCGAGTTAAATGTTGATCATTAACGCACGCGTGTATAAATTTTTTGTTATTTGAACAGATGCGTTTAAATCTAGACAAGAATATTTATTTACTCAAAACACTAAAATTATTGCAATAACGTTGAAGTTTGGACAGAAGATATCAAACGGACCGTAAATATTTTGATAACAAAAACACGTTTTGAATAAGATTTTAACTCACCATATCTACGGTTACTTCTCCAACTTTGGTATTTCCATGAGTTTTGCGGAATTTCTTAACTTTTTCTTGCTCCTTGGGAACTTTCGTCGCCAAAACCGCCTTTAAATCCGTCGACGTGCTGCTCATTTGCCTCAAAATCGTCGAAATTTGAGGAATAATTCTCTAAAAATAAATAAATAAAAAAATTATAAATAATTTGTTATTTCTTACTGAAAAAGAATTAATTTTTCTCAAAATCATTGTATTTGAAGGTTTGAAAGTGATTGACATAACATGAAAAAAAATTAATCAAATTAAACCACAAAAATAAACATTTTCTTTCTGAGAACTTTAGCGCGTATTTTCCTTTTTAGGAAATGATGTAAGAGACCACAATTACATTACAACATATAAAGAGGGAGAATAAATTCTAAAACAATTTCGTTTAATTTGTTCGACTCGATAATTATTAATGAACGCTGATGTGAATACAAAAAAATTAATTCAAGGTTACAATAAATTTCTTTTTAGCCTTATTTCGCTAAAAAGAAAACGTCACCAAACACGTGTTCGTAATCATACTATTTCCTTTCGGACAAACACGCATATGACACGTCAGATTATAAAGACGACGAAATAAAAAAAAACTCGGTGCTTACGTAACAAAATAAAATAAAGCAAAAAGGTAAAGCTAAAGTGGGTTACAATGCGATTATGGTGAATAAAATAAGTGTGGTTCATCTTCGTCAATAAGAAACGATCAGACACAATCTCAATCTCCTCAGAGTCCAAAGGACGAACTGAGGGGAATCCGCGGCGTTTAATATAACGAGTCGAGGTCAATCGCAGAGACTTTTGTAATAAATTTTATTTTTAAGCGTCGTGAACGAGGTACTGAATTATTGCTAGGCGCCTCTAAACCTTTTTGGCACATGTATCGGAGTTTAAAAATATTCAAATCAAATAGTACAAAGTTTCAAACTATCCAAAAATAAATATACTTAAATTTGTATTAAAATTCGATGATAAAGAAGGTTTGTGTTAAAATTAAAATTTTCTTCATACTTATAAATAAAAAAAAAAATAAGTAAAAATTGAAAAAATTCTAACTCAAATTCCTTTTCTTTTTGCAACATTTAGTATTTATCCAACTTTAATCATTTATTACATTTATTTATAACATAAATAATTATTTTTGCGCAATCATTCAAACAGCAAAACGAAGGTGACAAATTTAAAATCATTACGATGATTTGCCAATTTAAAATTTGTGGCTGAATAACGCCAATCATTTTATGCTTTTTAAATGTACATTATCTACGAAACTCTATTTACCTTCGTTTATCATCATTTATCAAAATCTATGCCTATTAACGAATAAAATTCCTTTTTAAATTTTATTAAAATAAAATAACGGAATTCAAGGATTTTGTACAAGGACGTATAAGTGGCGTCATATAGACCTTTATCGTACTTTGGAACCGATAGCCATTTATCGGGTGTGCTCAGAATCTTCTTATCTGCTCAATCTTTGAGATTTGTTTGCCGAGAAGTAATCTGGGGATTTCTTTGAATTTTACATTGTATGCATTGATTTGTTGTAATAAAATTGTTGTAGGGTTTATGTTGAGAGCAGATAATTTTAATCTATTTACTTTAGCTTAAAATATAAGAAACTAGAATTAGTAGAATTGTTAATAATTTTATCTGGATTAAAGATGATATTTTCAACAAATTTTCTACTTTTATTGAAGTATTGTGCCTTTTTCCAAAATTCAGTGTCACTAACTGCTTCTAGGAGATTCCCAGAAGACCTGAAATGCTTATAGAAGACTTAATACTCTTAGAAAACTTGATACTGCTTCTAGATACCTTGACATTGATTCTAGAAGATTTGACATTGGTTTCAGAAGACTTAAACTGCTTTCAGGTGATTCGCTTTGGAAGACTTGTAATACTTCTAAAAGAATTGTAATGCTTCCATAAAACAGAATCCTGGCTCCAGAAGACTTGAAATGCTTCCTTAAGGCTTGACACTGCTTCCTGAAGACTTGAAATACTTCCACCACCTTTAACATTGATTCTAGAAAAGATGATACTGCTTTCAGATGACTTGAACTGCTTCCAGATGGCTCTACATTGCCTCTAGAAGACCTGTCACTGCTTCGAGAAGACATGATATGTTTCCAACAGACTTGAAACGCATCTATAACACTTGAACTGCTTCCATAAGACTTGAAATGCTTCCAGATAACTTGAACTGCTTCCAAAAGATTCAATACAGCTTCTGGAAGACTTGTCGCTGCATTCAGAAGGCATGGACCGTTTTTAAAAAACTTGAAGTGTTTCCAGAAGACTTGAAATGCTCCTTAATGAATTGTAATGCTTCCATAAGACTGAATTCTGCTTCTAGAAGCCCTAAACCACTTCCAGAAGACTTGAAATGCTTTCATAAGACTTAACACTTCTTCCAGAAGATTTGAAATGCTATTACAACCCATGACACTGATTCTAGAAGAGATAATATTGCTTCCAGAAGACTTGAAATGCTTATAGATGACTTAAACTGCTTCCAGAAGACTCAATACTGCCTCTAGAAGGCTTATTACTGCTTCCAAAAGACATAAAATAATTCTAGCAGACTTGAAATGCACCCGGAAAACTGGAACACTTTTTGCATTTCTGTATGAAGAATTGAAATGTTTCTAGAAGAATTGCAATGCTTCAACATCACTGGACCCTGCTTCTAGAAGAGATAATATTACTTCCAGAAGACTTGAAATGCTTACAGGTGACTTAAACTGCTTCCAGAAGACTCAAGACTGCCTCTAGAAGGCTTATTACTGCTTCCAAAAGACATAAAATAATTCTAGCACACTTGAAATGCATCCAGAAAACTGGAACACTTCCAGAAGAATTGAAATGTTTCTAGACGCTGGATGGTTCAACAACACTGGACCCTGCTTCTAGAAGACCTAATATTGCTTCTAGAAGACTTGAAATGCTTCCACAAGCATTAACACTGATTCTAGAAGAGTTGATATTGCTTCCAGAAGACTTGAAATGTTTACAGGTGACTTGAACTGCTTCCAGAAGACTCTATACTGCCGTTGGAAGACTTGTCACTGCTTCCAAAATACATAAAATGCTTCCAGCAGACTTGAAATACATCCAAAAGACTTCAACTGCTTCCAGAAGACTTGGAATGCTTCTAACAGAATTGTAATGCTTCCGCAAGACAGGACCGTCCTTCTAGAAGCCCTGATATTGCTTCTAAAAGACTTGAAATGAAGAAGAAGACTTGATACTGTTTGGAAATGACTTGATATTGTTTCTAGATGACTTGAAATGCTTTTAGAAGACTGAAACTACTTTCATAAGATTAGACACTGCTTTTAAAAGGCTTGATGATACTTCTAGAAGACTTAAAATGTTTCCACAAGACTTGACACTGCTTCTGGAATAGTTAATATTGCTTCCAAAAGACTAGAAATGGTTCGAAAAGATTCTATACGAAAGATTTGTCACTGTTTGACGTTACTTTCAGAAGTCTTGAAATGCTTCCACAAGACTTGGCACTGCTTCTAGAAGACTTGATATTGCTTCCAAGAGAATGCTTCACGAAGACTTGACCTGCTTCCATAAGGCTTACTACATAGCTTTTGTAAGACTCGAAATGCTTTCAAAAGAGCACCATAAAATCTTGGATATTGGTTTTGTCCGAACAGAAGTTATCATTTTCAATTTTTTTTTTTTAATTCTAATATACTATTGACTTTTCTCCAGGATTATATGCTTTTTCATTGTATCTCTGAATGTATGGCTTCTATCACTAACTATATGATACATGAATGAATCAAGCTGTCATGCCACAAAACTTGCCTGGCATGACAGCTTAAACAACAATTCTTGTTATATCATGTACTGGAATCCAACACGGGGATATTGGAAAGAAGAAAACGAGATGGTTTTATCTCGATCTAGTAGGTATGGCTATAGCCAAGAGTAGCCCGCTCGAGGAATATAGAATACAGTGACAGAATTGAATTGAAATTGTTGTAGCTTTGATTGCATCAAGACAGAATCGAAGTCGTAGTCTTAGGATTAACAGTTATCATAAAATTACAGGAAAATATTGAGAAGTTCCATGTAAAAGAAATGAAGCTTTTCTATGAAAAGGCTGCTCAAAGAAGAACTGACACTTGAGAAAGCTCAAGCAAAGGCCACCAAAGCTATTAGTGAAGAGGGCCAAAAGACTTTGCTCCGGGAGTACGCCATCAAAGTACAATAATACAGTTGTGTAGTTGGCAGCTTCTAACTATCAAATCCAACCCAACCCATTCCAACCAAACCCAACCCAAATGCAAGCTATTCAAGCAGTCATCACTTTAAGAATAGTGGAGCTCACCGAGATACAAGATTAAGTCCAACCCATTCCATTCCAATCAAATCCAACCCAATAAAAGCTGTTCAAGCAGTCATCACTTCAAGAACCTTCACGTTGGTTCAAGAAGACTGTAAATACTTACAGAAGGTCTCCAATGTTTCCAGAAAACTTGATACTGTTTCCAGAAAACTTGATACTGTTTCCAGAAGATTTGAAATGTTTCCAAATGACTTGAACTTTGTCCAGGAGATTCGATACTAACTCTGGAAGACTTGTCACTGCTTCCAAAAGACAGAAATGTTTTCAGCAGACTTGAAATGTAATCAAAAGGCTTGAACTGCTTCCAGAAGACTTCAAATGCTTCTAGAAGAATTGTAATGCTTCTGCAAGACTTGATATTACCTATCAAAGACTTGGAATGCTTCCAGGTAACTTGTTACTGTTTCGAGAAGATTTGAAATGCTTCTACAAGACTTAATATTGCTTCTTTAAGACTTGAAATTCTTTCAGAAGACTTGATTGACACTACTTCTGGAAGACTTGGTGTTCCTTCAAGAAGACTTAAAATGCTTCCAGAAGATCTCCAATACTTCCAGAGAACTTGACACTATTTCAAGATGATTTGATATTGCTTCTAAATGACTTGAAATGTTTCTAGCAGACTTGAACTACATCCAGAAGATTGGACATTGCTTCTAGAAGGCTTGATAATGCTTCCAAAAAACTAGAAATACTTCCAAAAGATTCTATATCGCTGCTGAAAGATGAAAGAAGAAATCCCGAAAAATCGTTTAAGCTGATAAGTATCTTATTAAATGTTCTGAAATCTTTGAGAATTTGTGGAGATTTTCTGGAAATACTTAGAAATTTCAGAAAGTTCGTTGAAACTGGTTGAAAATTTCAGACAAGTGCTGGATGCTTTTAAGAATGTTACAAAAATTCTTTGGAATATATGAAAACCCTCTGGAAAACGCGAAAAATCGTTAGATTTTATTGGATCTTTTGAAATTTTTGGAAATTCCAAACAATTCATTAAAACTGCTTGGAAATCTCAGACCAATAATCAGCAGTTTTGGAAGTGATTTTTGATAATGCTTCAAAAATTCTTTGGAATTTATGAAAACTCTCTGGAAATCGCGAGAAATCGTTAGATCTTATTGGATCTTTTGAAATTTTTGGAAATTCCAAACAATTCATTAAAAAACTGCTTGGAAATTAGCAGTTTTGGAAGTGATTTTTGATAATGCTTCAAAAATTCTTTGGAATTTATGAAAACTCTCTGGAAATCGCGAGAAATCGTTAGATCTTATTGGATCTTTTGAAATTTTTGGAAATTCCAAACAATTCACTAAAACTGCTTGGAAATCAGCAGTTCTGGAAGTGTTTGTTGATAATGCTTCAAAAATTCTTTGGAATTTATGAAAACTCTCTGGAAATCGCAAGAAATCGTTAGATCTTATTGGATCTTTTGAAATTTTTGGAAATTCCAAACAATTCATGAAAATAGCTTGGAAATCTCAGACCAATAATCAGCAGTTTTGGAAGTGTTTTTGGATAATGCTTCAAAAATTCTTTGGAATGTATGAAAGCTCGTTGGAAATCGCGAGAAATCGTGAGATCTTATTGGATCTTCTGAAATTCTAAGACTGATTATGGAGTTTCCAAACTTTCTAAGTAATACGTTTCCATAATCAAAGCAAGCCAATGGTAACTGAATTCTGGGTTAAGATTAATGATTGTAATACTGAAGAACACATTGATGATGGATCATTCAGAATGATCAAAATGGATCATACAAATTTAGAGCTCATTTAAAACTTTAACCTGTAATAAAGTGTTTGATTTCGAATTAAAATCATGAATAAACCGATGAGCATGTAGCCTACAGTTGTAAGGAGGTGTGTAAATGACGTCACATATGCCCCACCTATTGGCAAATGAAGAAGAACAGGAAGTTGGCACTACATTAGAGTTTAGTGCCCGTGGATTGAATGTTGACCCGAGCACAAAATGTCACAATTAAACTCATCTAAATATGTCTGGTTATTAAAAAACATTAAAATAAACTTTAAACTTTTCATAAACCCAAAAATTTCATTTTCAAATTTCTCAATATTTGGCTGGTTGCAAAAGAACTAGAATATTTAGATATTTGTAAAAATTTTTAATCTGTCAATTTTACTAAACTAATTAAAAAGTGATCATATTGGAGTTTGTGTTGTTTTGAAAATCGGAACTTCCGTTAAATTTAAAAATCTAGAAGTTCTAATGCTGATAAGATTTATATAAAATTATGCAATGTTAAAAGTTACATTAAATTCTTAAAATTTTTTCATCGATTCTATGAATTATTTTTTAAAGATTAAAAGATAAAATAAGTCCATCTTAAACAATAGACAATTAAAAACAAATTAAGTTTCGTAGTTTTAGATCTCTAAAAATTAAAAAAAAACTCTCGACCTTTGATCATTACAATATCTCTAAAAAAGTTTCACTTTTCAAAACGTTTCCAATCTAAATTTATCAAATTGGATCATATCCAGACCCAAAAAGATTTTCCACAACACAAAAACATAACAATTTCATTTAATAATACCAAACTAAAACATACTAAATTAAAAAGTTTTGACTTACTACAAAATAACTTAAATCATTCGAATTGCAAATAAAACATTTTAACGAAACTCGAATTCTTAAAAAAAAAAAAATGTGAAGTATTTTCCGCGACTGTTTACTTAGTTCATATTTGCAATTTAAATTGAATCATCAAAAATTGACTCGAAAAAAATTAAATTATAATCACAAAAATCCACAAAAATCAAATTATCCACCTATAAGAGATAAAGTAACTCCAACATTGGCAGCGTAACCACAAATCTAATTTAACTTTGAACTTTGATCTGGAGAGAGGTTTAGGCGCCTTCGTTCAAAAAAAGACTTTGAACAATCCAATTTTACTACCAAATGACTTCGTAATAAAGCAACGAAACAAAAACTCTTAAAAGCATCAAATTCAATTCGAACATTTTTATTTTCTTTTTTATTTTTGTTTTAGTGAATGGACGAGTGCTTTGACGTCGATTCGCTTTGCATTTCGCGAACCTTCCCGAAACTTATTTATAGATGATCTCGTGATTTCTTACGGTTGCCGTTAAATTTAGAAATTTCGGTGGAAAATATTTAGTTTTCCAAATCGATACGCGTTACCTAAGCGAAAATTATTACAAAATTGCCTCTAACAAGTGAATTGAAACGTGAATGTGAATGTTTCGTAACCAGGCATTCGTGTCCATTAAGCGTGTGATATTGACATTGAAAATTTATGTTTGTGGTATTTATTTATGATGTGAGATGTAAGAAAATTTTAACGATTTGTATTATTATTTACTATGAAGGTTGATGTTTTAGAAAAAAAATTATCATCGCTATATTAGAGTAAAATCTTGATAATACTTGGATACAAGAGGTAATAAGTCTACATAATATTTTTACGTTTCAGAAATGTTTCAAATCCTGTTCTATACATATGTACGAGTGGGGATCAAATTTTATGTTCGAATAGTATTAATATTATTATTATACTGCTTTTAGAAAACTTAAAATGCTTCTAAATGACTTGCAATACTTCCAGAAGACTTGATACTATTTTTAGAAAGTTCAATAATACTTCTAGAAGTTTTAAAATATTTCTTGATTCTGCTTTTGAAAGACTTGATATTGCTTCTAGAAGACTTAAAATGCTTCCCAAAGGTTGAATATTGTCTCTGGAAGACTCAATATTGCTTCCAGAAGACTTGAAATGCTTCCAGAAGAGTTGATACTGCTTCTAGAAGACTTAAAATGCTTCCAAAAAATTCAATATTGTCTCTGGAAGACCTAATATTGCTTGGAGAAGACTTAAAATGCTTCCAGAAGATTTGATACTGCTTTCAAAAGACTTGAAATGCTGCCAGAAGGATTGATACTGGTTTCAGAAAACTTGATACTGCTTCCAAAAATTCAATATTGCCTCTGGCAAACTTAATACTGCTTCCAGAAGACTTAAAATATTTCCAGGTAACTTGATAATGTTTCTAGAAGAATTAAAATACTTCCAAAAGAGTCGATATTGGCCTCTGGAAGACTTAATATTGCTTCCAGAAGACTTAAAATGCTTCGAGATTTGATATTGCTTTCAAAAAAACTTAAATGCTGCCAGAAGGACTGCTACTGGTTCCAGAAAACTTGATACTGCTTCTAGAAGTTTTAAAATGCTTCCAAAAATTCAATATTGCCTCTGGCAGACTTAATATTGCTTCCAGAAGACTTAAAATGTTTCCAGGTAACTTGATACTTGATACTGTTACCTATAAGCTATTCTAGAAGTTATCATTTCAAGCTTCTCCTCTTTGCTCAACAACGCAAACCGGTAGATAGAGGACTAGCTAAAGTCCTCTATACCGAGTGTTTAAAAACTTAATTCTTCAATAATGTGGTTGAGAAATCGGAGATACTGTGAAGACCGTTAATGGTGAACGTCTGAACAACACCGAATTCAGGAATGGCTTGGATCTAAAGATTTCCGTTTACAGTTCCTCTAAAGAGATTCGTGCATCATATAGTTTTAACCAAAAGTAATCCAATCCAACCTAACCCAACTCAACCCAACTGCTATTCAAGAATTCAAGAAGACATCATTTCAAGAATAATTAAACTCAGCAAACTTCATGAAGGCAAGATTACGCTATAATACCTCAAAAAAAAACACGTTCAAAGCTTTTTCTGCTTGCACAACTGCGCAAATCAACAGAGAGCGAGTTGGCTGAACTTCGGAAAACATATATTGAGAAAGAGTGATTAATAGCGAATGTTTGAAAATAATACGGATGAGAAATTGGTTTCACTCGGGAGATAATTAAAAGTGAATGTCTGAACAACAATGAATGGCGTGTTGGGTTGGGTCCAAAGGTTTTCGCTAACCGTCCCGTTATAGAGAGTCATGCATCATATAGTTTTAATGAATAGTAAAGTATTAAAGTACTAAAGTATTAAAGGCGCCATGGAAAATATTCTATTATTTAGGGAGGCGCAAACCGAAAAAGATTGAGAACCTCTGCATGCACAATCAAGGAGTTCAGATTGATGATTTATGAGTGTTAAAGCTTTTTCATTATTTATTATACACGATAAGTACACATAATCCATCTTTGGCAATGAAAGAAAAAAGTTACTCCATTTTGAAAATTTCTTTAAATGATAAAAATGCACAATCAAGGAGTTCAGATTGATGATTTATGAGTGTTAACGCTTTTCTAATGTATATTTTACACGAAAAGTACATATAATCCATATTTGGCAATGAAAGAAAAAAGTTACTCGATTTTGAAAATTTCTTTAAACGATAAATATGCACGATCAAGGAGTTTAGATTGATGATTTATGAATGTTAAAGCTTCTCCAATAACTATTGTAGACGATAACTACATATAATCCATCTTTGGCAATAAAAGAAAAAAATTACGCGATTTTGAAAATTTCTTTAAATGATAAAGATGCACTATCAAGGCGTTCAGATTGATGATTTATGAGTATTAAAACTTTTTAAATGTCTATTGCGCACGATAAGTACACATAATCCATCTCTGGCAATGAAAGAAAAGAGTTACTCGATTTTGAAAATTTCTTTAAGCGATAAAAATGGACAATCAAGGAGTTTAGACTGATGATTTATGAGTGTTAACGCTTTTCAAAAGTCTAGAATACTGATTTCTGAAATAGTTTAGGTTATACTTTTACTTAAAGAAGAATTTGCAATAATCTAGAACTAAATAAGAATTAAAACTAGACCTAGAATTAGAAAGATTCAGGTTTAAACCGACACTTACTAATTCTATGTCCAGTGTTAGTTCTAGTTTTAATTCCATTCAACAATTTAGGGCTGAATAACAACGGGACGTAGAGCCAAAACTAAAACTAACACTAGATCTAGAACTATAATTATTTGGGTTTAGCGTTTTAGTACTAACACAGCATAGGTCTAACATTTGGATTTAGCCCTACCTCTCTCAAGCCAAAACCCAACCTAACCCAACCTAGCTTTAGTATTAACACAAGATCTAGAACTAAAAACATTAAGGTATCGCCGTCTTAACAGATTATACCTTAATATTTCTGGTTCTAGATCTTGTGTTAGTACTAAAGCTAGGTTGTAGGTCCATTGTTAGTTACACTTTTAGTTCCAGAAGAATTTATGTTTTTTCAACAATCCACAGCTAAATAAGAATTTAAACTAGAACTAACACTGGATCTAGTACTAGAAAGATTCAGGTTTAGCCGTGCGTCTTTAGACTAGAATCTAGAATCGTCTGCATTTACGTTTCTTAAGACGGGATCCAACCCAAACCATCCTAGCTTCAGAAATAACAGTAGAACTAGAAACATTAGGATGTAACTGTGTTAAGAGAAGACGGAAATTTTGGCAATTTTTTAAAAAAGTTTGCAATTTAAAGAAATTTGAATGTATTTCCGATTCCAATTATTTAGGAAATCGCAAACTGAAAAAGATTGGGAACCTCTGGTCTAAAGGTTTTTGTTAATCGTCTCTTTATAAAGAATCGTGCATCATATAATTTTAACTAGAAGTAGAACTAACATTAAACATCAAACTAGAAACTAGTTAGAATATTTTTAATTCAAATTCTAGTGCTAGTTGTAGTTATTACATCGTTAATGAACTAAAAGTATTAATAACTGATTGTAATATGAATTGCTTACTCAGTGTGCATGAACATCATTAATTCAAACGAGACACTCCCTTTCCCGTATTAATCCGTTTTATCGAGATTTTTCTGCATATGGTTTTGTTATAATATTATTGTAAAGATAATGAGTAAAACGTGCCGAATTGATTGCGTATTGTTTTAGTTAACGACTAACATTTACGATGTTAAAATAACCAATTACAACTTAATTTAACTTTGTTTAAATTAAATCTGATAAACAACAAATTATTTTATGATAGCATAAATAAGTACTACCTTTTGATTATCACTGTACATGTTTTGAAAATCTCTATAGGGTGGATCAAAAGTTTGTTTTATTAATAAAAATTGAGATAAAAAGATCGAAAAATGAATGGATCTTGTTATATTTTATTGAATTAAAACGTAATCCTCTTTTATTGACTTATAGTCTATTAATAAATCGTCTAAACTGTTAAACACGTTACGTAACTCGAAATTCGACGGTATTAAAATAAAATAATGATTTTGTAGTCTGCTTAAGACAGTTTTAGGGTCGATATTTGTAGGGTTTTACTTCGCTACCCTTTTCAGCCAACCCTTATGTAACGACGCTTTCAGAAAAAAAAATCTCGCCTTAAATGAAAATCAAAAAATGATTAAATTTGAAATTTAAAAAGCACTCAAAATTTCAGAACACGTTGGTTGATAAGTACAGTATATTCGATCTTTGGCAATTCAAAAAAAGTTAGTCGATTTTAAAAATTTCTTTAAATGATAAAGATGCATAATCAAGTAGTTTAGATTGATGATTTATGAATGTTAAAGCTTTTTAAATGTATATTGAACACGATAAGTACATATAATCAATCTTTGGCAATGAAAGAAAAAAGTTACTCGATTTTGAAAATTTCTTTAAACGATAAATATGCACGATCAAGAAGTTTAGATTGATGATTTATGAATGTTAAAGCTTCTCCAATAACTATTGTAGACGATAACTACATATAATCCATCTTTGGCAATAAAAGAAAAAAATTACGCGATTTTAAAAATTTCTTTAAATGATAAAGATGCACTATCAAGGCGTTCAGATTGATGATTTATGAGTATTAAAACTTTTTAAATGTCTATTCCGCATGATAAGTACACATAATCCATCTTTGGCAATGAAAGAAAAGAGTTACTCGATTTTGAAAATTTCTTCAAGCGATAAAGATGGACAATTAAAGAGTTTAGATTGATAATTTATGAGTGTTAAAGCTTCTCCAATGATTATTGTACACGATAAGTACATATAATCCATCTTTGGCAATGTGAGAAAAAAGGTACTCGATTTTTAAATTTTTTTTAAAGGATAAAGATGTACAATCAAGGATTTCAGATTGATGATTTATGGGTTTTAAAGCTTTTAAGTGTTTGTTGTACACGATAAGTACATATAATCCATTTGTGACAATGAAAGAAAAAAGTTACTCGATCTACATTACCACCTATTGTCGATTGATTGACTATTATCTGACTTTTCCGTTATTTCTGTTTCTATACCAGTATTGACTATTGTTGAAAGGTAATCATGAATAATATCAAAGAAATTGTATAACTGGAGGCACATATAAACACAACTTTTGGCCCTGAGATTGCACAGTCCAACCGATGATCAACAAGTATTCGCGAAGAGGTGAAATACAACAAATTTGCTAAATAGTTTGGAGGAATATAGTCTATCGATAACTTATTAAGATATGATAATGATTCAAATATGAGAGACAAACAGAGTGGTGTATAGAAAAGTATTGTAGATGTTTACTCGAGAGCGTTCTTTGTGCTATGTTGTAATAAACCTTGTTATGAACGAAGCTGCGACTATTAATTTCTCAGGTACAAATTATTTTCGATTGTTCAAGAACTTTACACCTTTCTTTCCACTTGGAATAATCGTTGGTAATCATTTTTTAATAAATTTTAATAATTTTAATAAAATTTCGAGGTTTATTAGAATTGCTTTTGGAAAAACCTTTATTAGAGATTTTTATTTACCCTTATTTATAAACATTAAAAGACGTTCAACCACCCAAGCAATATTTCAATTATTGGGAAAAATTATATCTTCTATTAGTAACAATGACATCACTGGCTGTATTTTTATGGATTTGACCAAAGCGTTCGACTGTGTCCATCGTGAAACTCTTTTGAGTAAAATGGAGGGCATGGGATTCCGTGATATAGTCTTAAGTTGGTTCAAATCTTATTTGTCTGGCAGAAACCAACGTGTTGTGTCTTACAACGCTTCTGATGAGGAAGCGAAATCGGAGTTTAGAGATTTTCACAGAGTATCCCAGGGATCTATTCCTGTACCATTCCTGTTTCTTCTATGCATTAATGATTTGCTTGATATGTTGGACAGCGTATTGTTGCTATTTGCTGATGATTCCACGTGTGTTGTAACTGGAAGAAACTATGAAGATGTCTCAAGAAAAGCAGAAGACAGAAGACAAAAAAATTGAAGCAATGGTTTACAGGGAATAACTTACATCTCAATATTGAAAAAACAAGTTTCATAACCTTTGGAAAAAATCCACCAAAAATAATAATAAACTTTCAAGAGGAAATACTTATTTTTGACCAAGAAATTAAGTTCCTGGGGCTGAGGCTTGATTCCCGTTTGTCATGGAAACAACACATCGTAGGGTTGGCTTTCGGCTTATCAAGAACTTGTTTTGCACTTCTTACTATGGCAAGAGTTTACAAGTTTACAAGACTTTATTATGCGTGCGTCGAGTCATGTTTACGATATTCATTCTCCGGGGTCATTTTCTGGGGAAATGTTCATTTGGGGAAACAATGTATGAGAGCGATATTTTACCTATGTCCGCGTGAATCATGTAAACCTATTTTTAAACAAAAAAATATATTCTCGTTTCCGTCGTTGTTTGTCTTGGAATGTGCACTTTATGTTAAAAATAATTATGTGCACTTTTTCTCACAATATGAATTGTATCACTGTCACCAATCACGAGGTACTGAGCAGTTATATCTAATGCCACATAAGACAAGTTACACTACAATACAAAAGAGTGTTGTGCATTTTTGTATAAAATTATACAATTTTTTACCAATAAATTTAAAAATTTTACCTACAAAGCAAGTCAAAAAATATTTAAGAGCTTATTTAATCGAAGGAACCTTCTATAGAATAGATGATTTCTTTTCTAAACTTGTTTATATTAAACATTTAGTCCATATTTTTGTTACGACATTGTATTATATTTTTCTTTTTTTTTGTTCTGATAAATCTTCTATGTTCAAATTCAATATGAGATATAGTATTAAGTTGGATTGAGTAATTAATCAATTTGGAAAGAAATTGAATGGTGTCAAGTTTGGTTGTGTTGAGCTTCAACTTCATACCATTCAATATTAGGGATGGTATGAAGCTCAACCCATCCCAACAATAAAGGAAAAACTCACTGAATATTTACAAAAATAAAAAATATTTTCAAAATTTGGGTTTGATTTTTTCTTGTATGGTTGGGTTGAGCTCCAACTTCATACCATTCAATATAAGGGTGGTATAGAGTTAAAGCACAACCCAACTCAATCATAGAAGAACAAAATCAATCCAAAAACAACAAATCTTCTAAGTTCAATTCAATATGGGACATAGTATCAAGTTAGATTGGGCAATTAAGCAATTTGGGAAGAAATTGAATGGTGTTAAGTTGGGTTGGGTTAACCTTCAACTTTATACCATTAAATATGAGGGATAGTATGAAGTTCAACCCAACCCAACTTGACACCATTCAATCAAAAACTGACTGAATATTTACAAAAATAAGAAATATTTCCAAATTTTGGGTTTGATTTTTTTCTTGTATGGTTGGGTTGAGCTCCAACTTTATACCATTCAATATAAGGAATGATATAAAGTTAAAGCACAACCCAAACTCAATCATAGAAAAGCAAAATCAACTTCAAAACAACAAACCTTCTAAGTCAATTCAATGTGGGACATAGTTTTAAGTTGGATTAGATGGAGGTTCACTGTCATACCATTTAATATGAAAGATGGTATGAAGTTGAAGCTCAACCTATTCCAACAATTGAAGAAAAAATCACTGAATATTTACAAAAATAAAAACCAACCATTAACAAACAAAACGAAGCTCAACCCATCCCAACAATGGAAGAAAATGTTACTGAATATTCACAAAAATATTTACAAGATTTTTCTTGTATGATTGGGTTGAGTTGAGCTCCAACTTCATACTATTCAATATGGGGATAATATAAAGTTAAAGCACAACCCAACTCAATCATAGAAAAGAAAAATCAACTTCAAAACAACAAACCTTCTAAGTCAATTCAATATGGGACATAGTATCAAATTGGATTCGACAATTAAGTAGTTTGAGAAGAAATTGAATGATGTCAAGTTGGGTTGGGTTGAGTTTCAACGTCATACCATTCAATATGAGGAATTGGTGAAGCTCAACCAAACCCAACTTAACACCATTCAATAAAAAACTGATTAATTATTTACAAAAATAAGAAATGTTTTCAAATTTTGGGTTTGATTTTTTCTTGTATGGTTGGATTGGGTTGAGCTCCAACTTGATACAATTAAATATGAGGGATGGTATGAAGTTGAAGCTCAACCGAACCCAACTTAACACCATTCAATCAAAAACTGACTAATTAATTACAAAAATAAGAAATATTTTCAACTGTTGGGTTTGATTTTTTTTGTATGATTGGGTTGAGCTCCAACTTCATACCATTCAATATGAGGGATGGTATAAAGTTAAAACACAACCCAACTCAATCATAGAAAAGCAAAATCAACCTCAAAACAACAAACCTTCTAAGTTAATTCAATATGGGACATAGTTTCAAGTTGGATTGGACAATTAAGCAATTTGAGAAGAAAAGAATGATGTCAAGTTGGATTAGATGGAGGTTCAACGTCATACCATTTAATATGAGAGATAGTATGAACTTGAAGCTCAACCTATTCCAATGATTGAAGAAAAGAATCACTGAATATTTAGAAAAATAAAAAATATTTCCAACTTTTGGGTTTGATTTTTCCTTGAATGGTTGTGTTGAGTTGAGCTTCAACTTCATATTGTTAGATAAGATGAGGGTTATGGGTTGAGTAACATTTATAACATTGCACTAATTGCCAAATATTATTTTTCAAGGATGAACCGTAATGAAAATATTTAAGAATAAATATTATTTTTTTTGTGTGGTTGGATTGGGTTGCTTCAACTTCGTACCATTCAATATAAGGGATGGTGTAAAGTTAAAGCACAACCCAACCCAATCATAGAAGAACAAAATCTATCCAAAAACAACAAATCTTCTATGTTCAATTCAATATGGGACATAGTTTCAAGTGGGATTGGGCAATTAAGCAATTTGGTAAGAAATTGGATGGTGTTAAGTTGGGTTAGGTTGAGCTTCAACTTCATACCATCGCTCATATTAAATGATATGATACAACAAGTTGGCAGATATTGGCTCGTTGAACAGATGTCTATTGATATCGTAACTCATACTGTTTCTCATTCAAAATATAGGCATCAGGATTTGCCGTCTTAAGAGACGGGAACGAAAAATTTTCCAATTTTGAAGAAAGTTAACAATTAAAAAAATCCGATTATTTAGAGAGCCACAAACTAAAAAAAGATTGGGAACCTCTGTTCTAAACGTATTCGATAATTATCCCTTTAGAGAGCATAATATAGTTTTAACTAGAAGTGGAACTAGAACTAGACATAGAACCAGAAAGTTGTGAAAATGTAGTTTATAATTCAAGGTCTAGAGTAATTTTTAATTATATATCATTAACTCAATTAACTCAAACGAGACACTCCCTTTCCCGTATTAATCCGTTTTATCGAGATTTTTCTGCATATTATTTGTTTTATTATAATATTGTAATTTAATTTAACTTTGTTTAAATTAAATCTGATAAACAACAAATTATTTTATGATAACATAAATAAGTACCACTATTCCTTTTGATCATCCCTGTACATGTTTTGAAAATTTCTATAGAGTGGATCAAAAGTTTGTTTTATTAATAAAAATTGAGATAAAAAGATCGAAAAATGAATGGATCTTGTTATATTTTATTGAATTAAAACTTAATCCTTTTTTATTGACTTATAGTCTATTAATAAATCGTCTAAACTGTTAAACACGTTACGTAACTCGAAATTCGACGGTATTAAAATAAAATAATGATTTTGTGGTCTGCTTAAGACAGTTTTAGGGTCGATATTTGTAGGGTTTTAATTCGCCACCCTTTTCAGCCAACCCTTATGTAACGACGCTTTCAGAGAAAAAAATCTCGCCTTAAACGAAAATCAAAATATGATTAAATTTCAAATTTAAAAAGCGTTCAAAATTTGAGAACACGTTGGTTGATAAGTACATATAATCAATCTTTGGCAATTAAAGAAAAAATTTAATCGATTTTGAAAATTTCTTTAAATAATAAAGATGCACAATCAAGGAGTTTAGATTGATGATTTATGAATGTTAAAGCTTTTCTAATATCTATTGTATATGATGAGTAGATATAATCCATCCTTGGCAATGAAAGAAAAAAGTTACTCGATTTTGAAAATTTCTTTAAACGATAAATATGCACGATCAAGGAGTTTAGATTGATGATTTATGAATGTTAAAGCTTCTCCAATGACTATTGCAGACGATAACTACATATAATCCATCTTTGGCAATAAAAGAAAAAAATTACGCGATTTTGAAAATTTCTTTAAATGATAAAGATGCACTATCAAGGCGTTCAGATTGATGATTTATGAGTATTAAAACTTTTTAAATGTCTGTTGCGCACGATAAGTACACATAATCCATCTCTGGTAATGAAAGAAAAGAGTTACTCGATTTTGAACATTTCTTTAAGCGATAAAGATGGACAATCAAGGAGTTTAGACTGATGATTTATGAGTGTTAACGCTTTTCAAAAGTCTAGAATACTGATTTCTGAAATAGTTTAGGTTAAACTTTTACTTAAAGAAGAATTTGCAATAATCTAGAACTAAATAAGAATTAAAACTAGACCTAGAATTAGAAAGATTCAGGTTTAAACCGAAACTTACTAATTCTATGTCGAGTGTTAGTTCTAGTTTTAATTCGATACAACAATTTAAGACTGAATAACAACGGGACGTAGAGCCAAAACTAAAACTAGAACTAACACTAGAACTAGGACTAGAATTATTTGGGTTTAGCGTACATCTCTTAAGACGGAACCCAACTCAACCCATCCTAGTTTTAGTACTAACACAGCATAGGTCTAACATTTGGGTTTAGCCCTATCTCTCTCAAGCTAAAACCCAACCTACCCCAACCTAGCTTTAGTACTAACACAAGATCTAGAACTAAAAACATTAAGGTATCGCCGTCTTAACAGATTATACCTTAATATTTCTGGTTCTAGATCTTGTGTTAGTACTAAAGCTAGGTTGTAGGTCCATTGTTAGTTATACTTTTAGTTCCAGAAGAATTTATGTTTTTCAACAATCTACAGCTAAATAAGAATTTAAACTAGAACTAACACTGGATCTAGTACTAGAAAGATTCAGGTTTAGCCGTGCGTCTTTAGACTAGAATCTAGAATCGTCTGCATTTACGTTTCTTAAGACGGGATTCAACCCAAACCATCCTAGCTTCAGAAATAACAGTAGAACTAGAAACATTAGGATGTAACTGTGTTAAGAGAAGACGGAAATTTTGGCAATTTTTTAAAAAAGTTTGCAATTTAAAGAAATTTGAATGTATTTCCGATTCCAATTATTTAGGAAATCGCAAGCTGAAAAAGATTGGGAACCTCTGGTCTAAAGGTTTTTGTTAATCGTCTCTTTATAAAGAATCGTGCATCATATAATTTTAACTAGAAGTAGAACTAACATTAAACATCAAACTAGAAACTAGTTAGAATATTTTTAATTCAAATTCTAGTGCTAGTTGTAGTTATTACATCGTTAATGAACTAAAAGTATTAATAACTGATTGTAATATGAATTGCTTACTCAGTGTGCATGAACATTATTAATTCAAACGAGACACTCCCTTTCCCGTATTAATCCGTTTTATCGAGATTTTTCTGCATATGGTTTTGTTATAATATTATTGTAAAGATAATGAGTAAAACGTGCCGAATTGATTGCGTATTGTTTTAGTTAATGACTAACATTTACGATGTTAAAATAACCAATTACAACTTAATTTAACTTTGTTTAAATTAAATCTGATAAACAACAAATTATTTTATGATAACATAAATAAGTACCACTATTCCTTTTGATCATCCCTGTACATGTTTTGAAATTTCTATAGAGTGGATCAAAAGTATGTTTTATTAATAAAAATTGAGATAAAAAGATCGAAAAATGAATGGAACCTGTTATATTTTATTGAATTAAAACTTAATCCTTTTTTATTGACTTATAGTCTATTAATAAATCGTCTAAACTGCTAAACACGTTACGTAACTCGAAATTCGACGGTATTAAAATAAAATAATGATTTTGTGGTCTGCTTAAGACACTTTTAGGGTCGATATTTGTAGGGTTTTAATTCGCCACCCTTTTCAGCCAACCCTTATGTAACGACGCTTTCAGAAAAAAAATCTCGCCTTAAACGAAAATCAAAAAATGATTAAATTTCAAATTTAAAAAGCGCTCAAAATATGAGAACACGTTGGTTGATAAGTACATATAATCAATCTTTGGCAATTAAAGAAAAAATTTAATCGATTTTGAAAATTTCTTTAAATGATAAAGATGCACAATCACGAAGTTTAGCTTGATGATTTATGAGTGTTAAAGCTTATCTAATGTCTATTATATATAATAAGTAGATATAATGCCTTTTTGGCATTGAAAGAAAACAGTTACTCGACTTTGAAAATTTCTTTAAATGATAAAGATGCACAATCAAAGAGTTCAGACTGATGATTTATGAGTGTTAAAGCTTTTCCAACGATTATTGTACACGATAAGTACATATAATCCATCTTTGGCAATGAAAGAAAAAAAGTACTCGAGTTTAAAAATTTCTTTAAATGATAAAGATGTAAAATCAAGAAGTTTAGATTGATGATTTATGAGTGTTAAAGCTTTCCTAATGATTATTGACACGATAAGTACATATAATCCATCTTTGGCAATGAAACAAAAAAGTTACTTGATTTTGAAAATTTTGTTAAATGATATAGATACACAATTAAGACGTTCAGATTGATGATTTATGAGTGTTAAAGCTTTTTCAATGACTATTGTATACGATAAGTACATATAATCCATCTTTGGCAATGAAAGAAAAAAGTTACACGATTTTGAAAATTATTTTAAATGATAAAGATGCACAATCAAGGATTTCAGATTGATGATTTATGAGTTTTAAAGCTTTTGAAATGTCTATTGTACACGATAAGTACATACAATCCATCTTTGGCAATGAAAGAAAAAAGTTACACGATTTTGAAAATTATTTTAAATGATAAAGATGCACAATCAAGGATTTCAGATTGATGATTTATGAGTTTTAAAGCTTTTGAAATGTCTATTGTACACGATAAGTACATACAATCCATCTTTGGCAATGAAAGAAAAAAGTTACTCGATCTACATTACCAATTGTTGACTTTTCTGTTATTTCTGTTTATACCAGTGTTGACTATTGTTGAAAGGTAATCATGGATAATATCAAAGAAACTGTATAACTGGAGGCACATATAAACACAACTTTTTGCTCTGAGATTGCACAGTCCAGCCGATGATCAACAAGTATTCGCGAAGAGGTGAAATGCAACAAATTTGCTAAATACTTTGGAGGAATATGGTCTATCAATAACTTATTAAGATATGATATTGATTCAAACTGAGAGATAAACATAGTGGTGTGCAAAAAAGAATTTTAGATATTTATTCGAGAGTGTTCTTTGTACTATGTTGTAATAAACCTTGTTATGAACGAAGCCGCGAATATCAATTTATCAGGTACAAATTATTTTCGATCATGCAAGAACTTGACAACTTTTTTTCCACTTCTAATAATCGTTGGTAATCATTTTTTTAAGAGAAAAAAAATGAAATTTTTTAATAAATTTCGTTCGAAATTTGAAAATTTTCATTCAAATTTCGAGGTTTATTGGAATTACTTTTGGAGAAACCTTAGGATTTAACCGTCTTAAGGACGTACGAAAAATTTTCCAATTTTTGAATAACAATTAAAAAATCCGATTATTTAGAGAATTAGAGAACCAAAAAAAAAAGATTGGGAACCACTGATCTAAATGTATTCGTTATTTATCCCTTTAGAGAGCAACATATAGTTTTAATCAGAAGTAGAACTAGACATAGAACCAGAAAGAATGTAGTTTTGTAGTTTTACCATATATATTACTTAATTAAACATAGGAATATGTAGTTGTACTGTGAATTACTGTTCAACATTAAAATTATTAATTCAAACGAGACACTCCCTTTCCCGTATTAATCCGTTTTATCGAAATTTTTCTGCATATTATTTGTTTTATTATAATATTGTAATTTAATTTAACTTTGTTTAAATTAAATCTGATAAACAACAAATTATTTTATGATAACATAAATAAGTACCACTATTCCTTTTGATCATCCCTGTACATGTTTTGGAAATTTCTATAGAGTGGATCAAAAGTTTGTTTTATTAATAAAAATTGAGATAAAAAGATCGAAAAATGAATGGATCTTGTTATATTTTATTGAATTAAAACTTAATCCTTTTTTATTGACTTATAGTCTATTAATAAATCGTCTAAACTGTTAAACACGTTACGTAACTCGAAATTCGACGGTATTAAAATAAAATAATGATTTTGTGGTCTGCTTAAGACAGTTTTAGGGTCGATATTTGTAGGGTTTTAATTCGCCACCCTTTTCAGCCAACCCTTATGTAACGACGCTTTCAGAAAATAAAATCTCGCCTTAAACGAAAATCAAAATATGATTAAATTTCAAATTTAAAAGGCGCTCAAAATTTGAGAACACGTTGGTTGATAAGTACATATAATCAATCTTTGGCAATTAAAGAAAAAATTTAATCGATTTTGAAAATTTCTTTAAATAATAAAGATGCACAATCAAGGAGTTTAGATTGATGATTTATGAATGTTAAAGCTTTTCTAATATCTATTGTATATGATGAGTAGATATAATCCATCCTTGGCAATGAAAGAAAAAAGTTACTCGATTTTGAAAATTTCTTTAAACGATAAATATGCACGATCAAGGAGTTTAGATTGATGATTTATGAATGTTAAAGCTTCTCCAATGACTATTGCAGACGATAACTACATATAATCCATCTTTGGCAATAAAAGAAAAAAATTACGCGATTTTGAAAATTTCTTTAAATGATAAAGATGCACTATCAAGGCGTTCAGATTGATGATTTATGAGTATTAAAACTTTTTAAATGTCTGTTGCGCACGATAAGTACACATAATCCATCTCTGGTAATGAAAGAAAAGAGTTACTCGATTTTGAACATTTCTTTAAGCGATAAAGATGGACAATCAAGGAGTTTAGACTGATGATTTATGAGTGTTAACGCTTTTCAAAAGTCTAGAATACTGATTTCTGAAATAGTTTAGGTTAAACTTTTACTTAAAGAAGAATTTGCAATAATCTAGAACTAAATAAGAATTAAAACTAGACCTAGAATTAGAAAGATTCAGGTTTAAACCGAAACTTACTAATTCTATGTCGAGTGTTAGTTCTAGTTTTAATTCGATACAACAATTTAAGACTGAATAACAACGGGACGTAGAGCCAAAACTAAAACTAGAACTAACACTAGAACTAGGACTAGAATTATTTGGGTTTAGCGTACATCTCTTAAGACGGAACCCAACTCAACCCATCCTAGTTTTAGTACTAACACAGCATAGGTCTAACATTTGGGTTTAGCCCTATCTCTCTCAAGCTAAAACCCAACCTACCCCAACCTAGCTTTAGTACTAACACAAGATCTAGAACTAAAAACATTAAGGTATCGCCGTCTTAACAGATTATACCTTAATATTTCTGGTTCTAGATCTTGTGTTAGTACTAAAGCTAGGTTGTAGGTCCATTGTTAGTTATACTTTTAGTTCCAGAAGAATTTATGTTTTTCAACAATCTACAGCTAAATAAGAATTTAAACTAGAACTAACACTGGATCTAGTACTAGAAAGATTCAGGTTTAGCCGTGCGTCTTTAGACTAGAATCTAGAATCGTCTGCATTTACGTTTCTTAAGACGGGATTCAACCCAAACCATCCTAGCTTCAGAAATAACAGTAGAACTAGAAACATTAGGATGTAACTGTGTTAAGAGAAGACGGAAATTTTGGCAATTTTTTAAAAAAGTTTGCAATTTAAAGAAATTTGAATGTATTTCCGATTCCAATTATTTAGGAAATCGCAAGCTGAAAAAGATTGGGAACCTCTGGTCTAAAGGTTTTTGTTAATCGTCTCTTTATAAAGAATCGTGCATCATATAATTTTAACTAGAAGTAGAACTAACATTAAACATCAAACTAGAAACTAGTTAGAATATTTTTAATTCAAATTCTAGTGCTAGTTGTAGTTATTACATCGTTAATGAACTAAAAGTATTAATAACTGATTGTAATATGAATTGCTTACTCAGTGTGCATGAACATTATTAATTCAAACGAGACACTCCCTTTCCCGTATTAATCCGTTTTATCGAGATTTTTCTGCATATGGTTTTGTTATAATATTATTGTAAAGATAATGAGTAAAACGTGCCGAATTGATTGCGTATTGTTTTAGTTAATGACTAACATTTACGATGTTAAAATAACCAATTACAACTTAATTTAACTTTGTTTAAATTAAATCTGATAAACAACAAATTATTTTATGATAACATAAATAAGTACCACTATTCCTTTTGATCATCCCTGTACATGTTTTGAAATTTCTATAGAGTGGATCAAAAGTATGTTTTATTAATAAAAATTGAGATAAAAAGATCGAAAAATGAATGGAACCTGTTATATTTTATTGAATTAAAACTTAATCCTTTTTTATTGACTTATAGTCTATTAATAAATCGTCTAAACTGCTAAACACGTTACGTAACTCGAAATTCGACGGTATTAAAATAAAATAATGATTTTGTGGTCTGCTTAAGACACTTTTAGGGTCGATATTTGTAGGGTTTTAATTCGCCACCCTTTTCAGCCAACCCTTATGTAACGACGCTTTCAGAAAAAAAATCTCGCCTTAAACGAAAATCAAAAAATGATTAAATTTCAAATTTAAAAAGCGCTCAAAATATGAGAACACGTTGGTTGATAAGTACATATAATCAATCTTTGGCAATTAAAGAAAAAATTTAATCGATTTTGAAAATTTCTTTAAATGATAAAGATGCACAATCACGAAGTTTAGCTTGATGATTTATGAGTGTTAAAGCTTATCTAATGTCTATTATATATAATAAGTAGATATAATGCCTTTTTGGCATTGAAAGAAAACAGTTACTCGACTTTGAAAATTTCTTTAAATGATAAAGATGCACAATCAAAGAGTTCAGACTGATGATTTATGAGTGTTAAAGCTTTTCCAACGATTATTGTACACGATAAGTACATATAATCCATCTTTGGCAATGAAAGAAAAAAAGTACTCGAGTTTAAAAATTTCTTTAAATGATAAAGATGTAAAATCAAGAAGTTTAGATTGATGATTTATGAGTGTTAAAGCTTTCCTAATGATTATTGACACGATAAGTACATATAATCCATCTTTGGCAATGAAACAAAAAAGTTACTTGATTTTGAAAATTTTGTTAAATGATATAGATACACAATTAAGACGTTCAGATTGATGATTTATGAGTGTTAAAGCTTTTTCAATGACTATTGTATACGATAAGTACATATAATCCATCTTTGGCAATGAAAGAAAAAAGTTACACGATTTTGAAAATTATTTTAAATGATAAAGATGCACAATCAAGGATTTCAGATTGATGATTTATGAGTTTTAAAGCTTTTGAAATGTCTATTGTACACGATAAGTACATACAATCCATCTTTGGCAATGAAAGAAAAAAGTTACACGATTTTGAAAATTATTTTAAATGATAAAGATGCACAATCAAGGATTTCAGATTGATGATTTATGAGTTTTAAAGCTTTTGAAATGTCTATTGTACACGATAAGTACATACAATCCATCTTTGGCAATGAAAGAAAAAAGTTACTCGATCTACATTACCAATTGTTGACTTTTCTGTTATTTCTGTTTATACCAGTGTTGACTATTGTTGAAAGGTAATCATGGATAATATCAAAGAAACTGTATAACTGGAGGCACATATAAACACAACTTTTTGCTCTGAGATTGCACAGTCCAGCCGATGATCAACAAGTATTCGCGAAGAGGTGAAATGCAACAAATTTGCTAAATACTTTGGAGGAATATGGTCTATCAATAACTTATTAAGATATGATATTGATTCAAACTGAGAGATAAACATAGTGGTGTGCAAAAAAGAATTTTAGATATTTATTCGAGAGTGTTCTTTGTACTATGTTGTAATAAACCTTGTTATGAACGAAGCCGCGAATATCAATTTATCAGGTACAAATTATTTTCGATCATGCAAGAACTTGACAACTTTTTTTCCACTTCTAATAATCGTTGGTAATCATTTTTTTAAGAGAAAAAAAATGAAATTTTTTAATAAATTTCGTTCGAAATTTGAAAATTTTCATTCAAATTTCGAGGTTTATTGGAATTACTTTTGGAGAAACCTTAGGATTTAACCGTCTTAAGGACGTACGAAAAATTTTCCAATTTTTGAATAACAATTAAAAAATCCGATTATTTAGAGAATTAGAGAACCAAAAAAAAAAGATTGGGAACCACTGATCTAAATGTATTCGTTATTTATCCCTTTAGAGAGCAACATATAGTTTTAATCAGAAGTAGAACTAGACATAGAACCAGAAAGAATGTAGTTTTGTAGTTTTACCATATATATTACTTAATTAAACATAGGAATATGTAGTTGTACTGTGAATTACTGTTCAACATTAAAATTATTAATTCAAACGAGACACTCCCTTTCCCGTATTAATCCGTTTTATCGAAATTTTTCTGCATATTATTTGTTTTATTATAATATTGTAATTTAATTTAACTTTGTTTAAATTAAATCTGATAAACAACAAATTATTTTATGATAACATAAATAAGTACCACTATTCCTTTTGATCATCCCTGTACATGTTTTGGAAATTTCTATAGAGTGGATCAAAAGTTTGTTTTATTAATAAAAATTGAGATAAAAAGATCGAAAAATGAATGGATCTTGTTATATTTTATTGAATTAAAACTTAATCCTTTTTTATTGACTTATAGTCTATTAATAAATCGTCTAAACTGTTAAACACGTTACGTAACTCGAAATTCGACGGTATTAAAATAAAATAATGATTTTGTGGTCTGCTTAAGACAGTTTTAGGGTCGATATTTGTAGGGTTTTAATTCGCCACCCTTTTCAGCCAACCCTTATGTAACGACGCTTTCAGAAAATAAAATCTCGCCTTAAACGAAAATCAAAATATGATTAAATTTCAAATTTAAAAGGCGCTCAAAATTTGAGAACACGTTGGTTGATAAGTACATATAATCAATCTTTGGCAATTAAAGAAAAAATTTAATCGATTCTGAAAATTTCTTTAAATGATAAAGATGCACAATCAAGGAGTTTAGATTGATGATTTATGAATGTTAAAGCTTTTCTAATATCTATTGTATATGATGAGTAGATATAATCCATCCTTGGCAATGAAAGAAAAAAGTTACTCGATTTTGAAAATTTCTTTAAACGATAAATATGCACGATCAAGGAGTTTAGATTGATGATTTATGAATGTTGAAGCTTCTCCAATAACTATTGTAGACGATAACTACATATAATCCATCTTTGGCAATAAAAGAAAAAAATTACGCGATTTTGAAAATTTCTTTAAATGATAAAGATGCACTATCAAGGCGTTCAGATTGATGATTTATGAGTATTAAAACTTTTTAAATGTCTGTTGCGCACGATAAGTACACATAATCCATCTCTGGCAATGAAAGAAAAGAGTTACTCAATTTTGAAAATTTCTTTAAGCGATAAAGATGGACAATCAAGGAGTTTAGACTGATGATTTATGAGTGTTAACGCTTTTCAAAAGTCTAGAATACTGATTTCTGAAATAGTTTAGGTTAAATTTTTACTTAAAGAAGAATTTGCAATAATCTAGAACTAAATAAGAATTAAAACTAGACCTAGAATTAGAAAGATTCAGGTTTAAACCGAAACTTACTAATTCTATGTCCAGTGTTAGTTCTAGTTTTAATTCCATACAACAATTTAGGGCTGAATAACAACGGGACGTAGAGCCAAAACTAAAACTAACACTAGATCTAGAACTATAATTATTTGGGTTTAGCGTTTTAGTACTAACACAGCATAGGTCTAACATTTGGATTTAGCCCTACCTCTCTCAAGCCAAAACCCAACCTAACCCAACCTAGCTTTAATATTAACACAAGATCTAGAACTAAAAACATTAAGGTATCGCCGTCTTAACAGATTATACCTTAATGTTTCTGGTTCTAGATCTTGTGTTAGTACTAAAGCTACGTTGTAGGTCCGTTGTTAGTTATACTTTTAGTTCCAGAAGAATTTATGTTTTTTCAACAATCCACAGCTAAATAAGAATTTAAATTAGAACTAATACTGGATCTAGTAATAGAAAGATTCACGTTTAGCCGTGCGTCTTTAGACTAGAATCTAGAATCGTCTGCATTTACGTTTCTTAAGACGGGATCCAACCCAAACCATCCTAGCTTCAGAAATAACAGTAGAACTAGAAACATTAGAAATTTTATTTACTAGAAACTTTTAAAAAAGTTTGCAATTTAAAGAAATTTGAATGTATTTCCGATTCCAATTATTTAGGAAATCGCAAACTGAAAAAGATTGGGAACCTCTGGTCTAAATGTTTTTGTTAATCGTCTCTTTATAAAGAATCGTGCATCATATAATTTTAACTAGAAGTAGAACTAACATTAAACATCAAACTAGAAACTAGTTAGAATATTTTTAATTCAAATTTTAGTGCTAGTTGTAGTTATTACATCGTTAATGAACTAAAAGTAGGAATAACTGATTGTAATATGAATTGCTTACTCAGTGTGCATGAACATTATTAATTCAAACGAGACACTCCCTTTCCCGTACTAATCCGTTTTATCGAGATTTTTCTGCATATGGTTTTGTTATAATATTATTGTAAAGATAATGAGTAAAACGTGCCGAAATGATTGCGTATTGTTTTAGTTAACGACTAACATTTACGATGTTAAAATAACCAATTACAACTTAATTTAACTTTGTTTAAATTAAATCTGATAAACAACAAATTATTTTATGATAGCATAAATAAGTAGTACCTTTTGATCATCACTGTACATGTTTTGAAAATCTCTATAGAGTGGATCAAAAGTTTGTTTTATTAATAAAAATTGAGATAAAAAGATCGAAAAATGAATGGATCTTGTTATATTTTATTGAATTAAAACTTAATCCTTTTTTATTGACTTATAGTCTATTAATAAATCGTCTAAACTGTTAAACACGTTACGTAACTCGAAATTCGACGGTATTAAAATAAAATAATGATTTTGTGGTCTGCTTAAGACAGTTTTAGGGTCGATATTTGTAGGGTTTTAATTCGCCACCCTTTTCAGCCAACGCTTATGTAACGACGCTTTCAGAGAAAAAAATCTCGCCTTAAACGAAAATCAAAAAATGATCAAATTTCAAATTTAAAAAGCGCTCAAAATTTGAGAACATGCTGGTTGATAAGTACATATAATCAATCTTTGGCAATTAAAGAAAAAAGTTAATCGATTTTGAAAATTTCTTTAAATAATAAAGATGCACAATCAAGGAGTTTAGATTGATGATTTATGAATGTTAAAGCTTTTCTAATATCTATTGTATATGATGAGTAGATATAATCCATCCTTGGCAATGAAAGAAAAAAGTTACTCGATTTTGAAAATTTCTTTAAACGATAAATATGCACGATCAAGGAGTTTAGATTGATGATTTATGAATGTTGAAGCTTCTCCAATAACTATTGTAGACGATAACTACATATAATCCATCTTTGGCAATAAAAGAAAAAAATTACGCGATTTTGAAAATTTCTTTAAATGATAAAGATGCACTATCAAGGCGTTCAGATTGATGATTTATGAGTATTAAAACTTTTTAAATGTCTGTTGCGCACGATAAGTACACATAATCCATCTCTGGTAATGAAAGAAAAGAGTTACTCGATTTTGAACATTTCTTTAAGCGATAAAGATGGACAATCAAGGAGTTTAGACTGATGATTTATGAGTGTTAACGCTTTTCAAAAGTCTAGAATACTGATTTCTGAAATAGTTTAGGTTAAACTTTTACTTAAAGAAGAATTTGCAATAATCTAGAACTAAATAAGAATTAAAACTAGACCTAGAATTAGAAAGATTCAGGTTTAAACCGAAACTTACTAATTCTATGTCGAGTGTTAGTTCTAGTTTTAATTCGATACAACAATTTAAGACTGAATAACAACGGGACGTAGAGCCAAAACTAAAACTAGAACTAACACTAGAACTAGGACTAGAATTATTTGGGTTTAGCGTACATCTCTTAAGACGGAACCCAACTCAACCCATCCTAGTTTTAGTACTAACACAGCATAGGTCTAACATTTGGGTTTAGCCCTATCTCTCTCAAGCTAAAACCCAACCTACCCCAACCTAGCTTTAGTACTAACACAAGATCTAGAACTAAAAACATTAAGGTATCGCCGTCTTAACAGATTATACCTTAATATTTCTGGTTCTAGATCTTGTGTTAGTACTAAAGCTAGGTTGTAGGTCCATTGTTAGTTATACTTTTAGTTCCAGAAGAATTTATGTTTTTCAACAATCTACAGCTAAATAAGAATTTAAACTAGAACTAACACTGGATCTAGTACTAGAAAGATTCAGGTTTAGCCGTGCGTCTTTAGACTAGAATCTAGAATCGTCTGCATTTACGTTTCTTAAGACGGGATCCAACCCAAACCATCCTAGCTTCAGAAATAACAGTAGAACTAGAAACATTAGGATGTAACTGTGTTAAGAGAAGACGGAAATTTTGGCAATTTTTTAAAAAAGTTTGCAATTTAAAGAAATTTGAATGTATTTCCGATTCCAATTATTTAGGAAATCGCAAACTGAAAAAGATTGGGAACCTCTGGTCTAAAGGTTTTTGTTAATCGTCTCTTTATAAAGAATCGTGCATCATATAATTTTAACTAGAAGTAGAACTAACATTAAACATCAAACTAGAAACTAGTTAGAATATTTTTAATTCAAATTCTAGTGCTAGTTGTAGTTATTACATCGTTAATGAACTAAAAGTATTAATAACTGATTGTAATATGAATTGCTTACTCAGTGTGCATGAACATTATTAATTCAAACGAGACACTCCCTTTCCCGTATTAATCCGTTTTATCGAGATTTTTCTGCATATGGTTTTGTTATAATATTATTGTAAAGATAATGAGTAAAACGTGCCGAATTGATTGCGTATTGTTTTAGTTAACGACTAACATTTACGATGTTAAAATAACCAATTACAACTTAATTTAACTTTGTTTAAATTAAATCTGATAAACAACAAATTATTTTATGATAACATAAATAAGTACCACTATTCCTTTTGATCATCCCTGTACATGTTTTGAAATTTCTATAGAGTGGATCAAAAGTATGTTTTATTAATAAAAATTGAGATAAAAAGATCGAAAAATGAATGGAACCTGTTATATTTTATTGAATTAAAACTTAATCCTTTTTTATTGACTTATAGTCTATTAATAAATCGTCTAAACTGCTAAACACGTTACGTAACTCGAAATTCGACGGTATTAAAATAAAATAATGATTTTGTGGTCTGCTTAAGACAGTTTTAGGGTCGATATTTGTAGGGTTTTAATTCGCCACCCTTTTCAGCCAACCCTTATGTAACGACGCTTTCAGAGAAAAAAATCTCGCCTTAAACGAAAATCAAAAAATGATCAAATTTCAAATTTAAAAAGCGCTCAAATTTTGAGAACACGTTGGTTGACACGTTTCACGTTGAATTCGAAGAGATAAATTCTTCAATAAGATCGCGTATTAAATTTGGGGTTATTGAGAAAAAAGGTCAATAAGAAATGTATTAATAAAATAAAACTTACTTGCGATTCTTGCAGCTTTGTAGTGGTAAAACGAAACAGAGCCATTTTTGAAACTGGATTTTTTTTCGTTCACAATTCTTCAAAATCTATACACAAGTGATGAGAAGCGGTCAGTAGCTTTCGTATGGCGTAAATGCGCCCACCGTGCGTTCAAAGCAGTCCCCTCAACGATACGAAGACCGAATGAAAATGAAACGGCCCCGTTCGTAGAGAATTTTGTTCGGCAAACGCATGCGCATTAAAGGAGGTACATAAAACGATTTTTGCCAAAACTGTTTGATAACCATTGATAAAGACACCAATATCCATCCATAATCGTCGGTTAAATGCAAATAAGCCCCACGAGTTTTGCACCTAACCTCAACAAAAATCTAAAAAAAATCTAATCTTAATCTAAGCGATTTATACGCGAATTATATAAATTATGATGCAAAAAGTAAAAAAGGATACTAAAATCGTTACGATTTAAGGATTTTGGATTAAAGATAATTAATTTTTTTCGTTTTAAATAAATCAGTTGATTAAATAAAATTTGCTAATCGGAGTGAGCTTAGCCGCGGATTAAACCGATAAGAAATAACATTTTTAGTTATCAAAGATAAAATGTATTTATAATTTATTGCTGCAATGTTAATAAAAAAATAACGTCTTTTATTTATAATTCATTTTAATTAATAATAAATTAAGAAAGAAAATGTTAAAAAAGGTTCGATTAACCATTACATTTTAATTTATTTAAATCTAATTTATTCAATATTATCATCCTAATAAGAATTATTAATATTTATTTGAACTAAAATCGAAAAAAATCAAAAACAAATTTAAATACACCAAAAAAAGTAAAAATAAATCGAAAATAAAATAATCGCACATTTATGACTAATTTCATTCTACTCAGTATCAGGTCAGCTGTTCGTTACAAGAATTCGCTGTCACTCGGTGATTTTTACACAAATTTCGGCTAATTTATTAATTAAACGGTAAGAAAAAAGCTAAAATAACTCAAAAAATCATTATATTTAACGATAATCCCATCAATATCAATATTATATTTCATTTAATCGATTTTGCCAAATTAATTAAATTAGAAAGTTTTCCCTACCATCTGGTAATAATCCTTTTTTTAGATGGCTTTTTTGGAGTCTTGCGACACCTTCGTTGTCTTGCCCCCCCTGACGAAAATGGGAGTCGTTTTTGGGAAAAATTCCGACCGACCCAACGGTGAAGTGCAAGAAGTCGTTTATTATCCTAGTAACGATAATAATGAACCCGTTAAGGTAAACGAATAATCTTGTTTTGAGTTTAAATTTGATTTATTAAATTTTGAATTAAATAGTGTACCTATATCGAAGTTGAAGGTGCTCCATCTAAGGCAATAATCTTGAGTAAACCGGGTTGGATGTGGGGGGCTGAAATGGGGGCTAACGAGTGTGGTGTTGCGATAGGAAACGAAGCGATTTGGACGATTGATAATGATGGGGATCATGATCCTAGTATTAAAAGACTTTTGGGGATGGATTTAGTCAGGTAAATTTAAACAATATCAAATTTTATTTAAAAAAAATATTTTTTTAAAAACAGATTAGGTTTAGAACGTGGTTCGACTGCATTAGAAGCTTTGGATGTAATAACATCTTTGTTGGAGAAATATGGACAGGGTGGACCTTGTTCTAACACAGATTCGGGATTTTGTTATCACAATTCGTTTTTAATTGCCGACCCCTCAACAGCTTGGATCTTGGAAACGTCTGGAAAACATTGGGTAGCTGAAGAGATAAAAAGTATTTTATTTATTATAAGAAAAAATTTAAATTAAAAGATAACTTTTTAAGGTGGATTTAGAAATATATCTAATGTTTTAACCATTACAACGAAATTTGATAAACATTCGGATGGACTTTTTGAGTATGCTAAATCGAAAGGATTGTGGAATGGAGAGGTAATTAAAAAAACAAAACTTTGGATATAATGAAAAAAGGAATTTATAGATAAAATTTATCTTTTGTTGGCTTATTCCAAGTTATAATCTGTATATTTAGATTGTTTATTTATTGAATGAAAAGTAGAACCATACAATTGTTATCATCTGATAATAGTTATATAATCAGTCATATAATAGATTAAAAATTTTTTATTCCTCACATAAACTGTAGATGCTCAAAGACATGACCACAAGATTTTGTATTTTGCCAACATTATTTAGTATTTTGAAAGCAAAATCAACCTTTATTTAACAGTTTCTTGTCTTTTGCAATACAAATATCTTCTTCAAGCAATATCTAGTCTTTAAATGGCAATTTTTGAACTTCTAACCAGCAAATTTTGTATTCTACCAACATTATTTGGTATTTTGAAACCAAAATCAACCTTTATTTAACAGTTTCTTGTTCTTTGTAATACAAATATTTTCTTTCTTCAACAGTACTTAGTCTTTAAATGGTAGTTTATGAGCATCAGGCCAGAAGATTTTGTATTTTGCCAACATTATTTTGTATTATGAAAGCAAAATTAACCTTTATTTATCAGCTTCTTATCTTTTGCAATACAAATATCTTCTTCAAGCTGTATCCAGTCTTTAAATAACAATTTTTGATCTTCAGACCTGATGATTTTGTATTTTGCCAAAATTATTTGGTATTTTGAAAGCAAAATCAACCTTTATTTAAGAGTTTCTTGTCTATAACAATACAAATGTCTTCTTCCTGCAAAATTTTGTTTATAAATGGTAGTTTTTCAACATTTGACCAGAAGATTTTGTATACTGCCTACAATATTTGGTATTTTAAAAGCAAAATCAACCTTTATTTAACAGTGTCTTGTCTTTTGCAATACAAATATCTTCTTCAAGCAATATCTAGTCTTTAAATGGCAATTTTTGAACTTCTAACCAGCAAATTTTGTATTCTACCAACATTATTTGGTATTTTGAAACCAAAATCAACCTTTATTTAACAGTTTCTTGTTCTTTGTAATACAAATATTTTCTTCTAACAGTACTTAGTCTTTAAATGGTAGTTTATGAGCATCAGGCCAGAAGATTTTGTATTTTGCCAACATTATTTTGTATTATGAAAGCAAAATTAACCTTTATTTATTAACTTCTTATCTTTTGCAATACAAATATCTTCTTCAAGCTGTATCCAGTCTTTAAATAACAATTTTTGATCTTCAGACCTGATGATTTTGTATTTTGCCAAAATTATTTGGTATTTTGAAAGCAAAATCAATCTTTATTTAACAGTTTCTTGTCTATAGCAATACAAATGTCTTCTTCCTGCAAAATTTTGTTTATAAATGGTAGTTTTTCAACATTTGACCAGAAGATTTTGTATTCTGCCTACAATATTTGGTATTTTAAAAGCAAAATCAACCTTTATTTAATAGTGTCTTGTCTTTTGCAATACAAATATCTTCTTCAAGCAATATCTAGTCTTTAAATGGCAATTTTTGAACTTCTAACCAGCAAATTTTGTATTCTGCCAACATTATTTGGTATTTTGAAACCAAAATCAACCTTTATTTAACAGTTTCTTGTTCTTTGTAATACAAATATTTTCTTCTAACAGTACTTAGTCTTTAAATGGTAGTTTATGAGCATCAGGCCAGAAGATTTTGTATTTTGCCAACATTATTTTGTATTATGAAAGCAAAATTAACCTTTATTTATTAACTTCTTATCTTTTGCAATACAAATATCTTCTTCAAGCTGTATCCAGTCTTTAAATAACAATTTTTGATCTTCAGACCTGATGATTTTGTATTTTGCCAAAATTATTTGGTATTTTGAAAGCAAAATCAATCTTTATTTAACAGTTTCTTGTCTATAGCAATACAAATGTCTTCTTCCTGCAAAATTTTGTTTATAAATGGTAGTTTTTCAACATTTGACCAGAAGATTTTGTATTCTGCCTACAATATTTGGTATTTTAAAAGCAAAATCAACCTTTATTTAACAGTGTCTTGTCTTTTGCAATACAAATATCTTCTTCAAGCAATATCTAGTCTTTAAATGGCAATTTTTGAACTTCTAACCAGCAAATTTTGTATTCTGCCAACATTATTTGGTATTTTGAAACCAAAATCAACCTTTATTTAATAGTTTCTTGTCCTTTGTAATACAAATATTTTCTTCTAGCAGTACTTAGTCTTTAAATGGTAGTTTTTGAGCATCAGGCCAGAAGATTTTGTATTTTGCCAACATTATTTTGTATTTTGAAAGCAAAATTAACCTTTATTTATCAGCTTCTTATCTTTTGCGATACAAATATCTTCTTCAAGCTGTATCCAGTCTTTAAATAACAATTTTTGATCTTCAGACCTGATGATTTTGTATTTTGCCAAAATTATTTGGTATTTTGAAAGCAAAATCAATCTTTATTTAACAGTTTCTTGTCTATAGTAATACAAATGTCTTCTTCCTGCAAAATTTTGTTTATAAATGGTAGTTTTTCAACATTTGACCAGAAGATTTTGTATTCTGCCTACAATATTTGGTATTTTAAAAGCAAAATCAACCTTTATTTAACAGTGTCTTGTCTTTTGCAATACAAATATCTTCTTCAAGCAATATCTAGTCTTTAAATGGCAATTTTTGAACTTCTAACCAGCAAATTTTGTATTCTGCCAACATTATTTGGTATTTTAAAACCAAAATCAACCTTTATTTAACAGTTTCTTGTCCTTTGTAATACAAATATTTTCTTCTAGCAGTACTTACTCTTTAAATGGTAGTTTATGAGTATCAGGCCAGAAGATTTTGTATTTTGCCAACATTATTTTGTATTATGAAAGCAAAATTAACCTTTATTTATCAGCTTCTTATCTTTTGCAATACAAATATCTTCTTCAAGCTGTATCCAGTCTTTAAATAACAATTTTTGATCTTCAGACTTGATGATTTTGTATTTTGCCAAAATTATTTGGTATTTTGAAAGCAAAATCAACCTTTATTTAACAGATTCTTGTCTATAGCAATACAAATGTCTTCTTCCTGCAAAATTTTGTTTATAAATGGTAGTTTTTCAACATTTGACCAGAAGATTTTGTATTCTGCCTACAATATTTGGTATTTTAAAAGCAAAATCAACCTTTATTTAACAGTGTCTTGTCTTTTGCAATACAAATATCTTCTTCAAGCAATATCTAGTCTTTAAATGGCAATTTTTGAACTTCTAACCAGCAAATTTTGTATTCTGCCAACATTATTTGGTATTTTGAAACCAAAATCAACCTTTATTTAACAGTTTCTTGTCCTTTGTAATACAAATATTTTCTTCTAGCACTACTTAGTCTTTAAATGGTAGTTTTTGAGCATCAGGCCAGAAGATTTTGTATTTTGCCAACATTATTTTGTATTATGAAAGCAAAATTAACCTTTATTTATCAGCTTCTTATCTTTTGCAATACAAATATCTTCTTCAAGCTGTATCCAGTCTTTAAATAACAATTTTTGATCTTCAGACCTGATGATTTTGTATTTTGCCAAAATTATTTGGTATTTTGAAAGCAAAATCAATCTCTATTTAACAGTTTCTTGTCTATAGCAATACAAATGTCTTCTTCCTGCAAAATTTTGTTTATAAATGGTAGTTTTTCAACATTTGACCAGAAGATTTTGTATTCTGCCTACAATATTTGGTATTTTAAAAGCAAAATTAACCTTCATTTAACAATGTCTTGTCTTTTGCAATCCAAATATCTTCTTCAAGCAATATCTAGTCTTTAAATGGCAATTTTTGAACTTCTAACCAGCAAATTTTGTATTCTGCCAACATTATTTGGTATTTTGAAACCAAAATCAACCTTTATTTAACAGTTTCTTGTCCTTTGTAATACAAATATTTTCTTCTAGCACTACTTAGTCTTTAAATGGTAGTTTTTGAGCATCAGGCCAGAAGATTTTGTATTTTGCCAACATTATTTTGTATTATGAAAGCAAAATTAACCTTTATTTATCAGCTTCTTATCTTTTGCAATACAAATATCTTCTTCAAGCTGTATCCAGTCTTTAAATAACAATTTTTGATCTTCAGACCTGATGATTTTGTATTTTGCCAAAATTATTTGGTATTTTGAAAGCAAAATCAATCTTTATTTAACAGTTTCTTGTCTATAGCAATACAAATGTCTTCTTCCTGCAAAATTTTGTTTATAAATGGTAGTTTTTCAACATTTGACCAGAAGATTTTGTATTCTGCCTACAATATTTGGTATTTTAAAAGCAAAATCAACCTTTATTTAACAGTGTCTTGTCTTTTGCAATACAAATATCTTCTTCAAGCAATATCTAGTCTTTAAATGGCAATTTTTGAACTTCTAACCAGCAAATTTTGTATTCTGCCAACATTATTTGGTATTTTGAAACCAAAATCAACCTTTATTTAACAGTTTCTTGTCCTTTGTAATACAAATATTTTCTTCTAGCACTACTTAGTCTTTAAATGGTAGTTTTTGAGCATCAGGCCAGAAGATTTTGTATTTTGCCAACATTATTTTGTATTATGAAAGCAAAATTAACCTTTATTTATCAGCTTCTTATCTTTTGCAATACAAATATCTTCTTCAAGCTGTATCCAGTCTTTAAATAACAATTTTTGATCTTCAGACCTGATGATTTTGTATTTTGCCAAAATTATTTGGTATTTTGAAAGCAAAATCAATCTCTATTTAACAGTTTCTTGTCTATAGCAATACAAATGTCTTCTTCCTGCAAAATTTTGTTTATAAATGGTAGTTTTTCAACATTTGACCAGAAGATTTTGTATTCTGCCTACAATATTTGGTATTTTAAAAGCAAAATTAACCTTCATTTAACAATGTCTTGTCTTTTGCAATCCAAATATCTTCTTCAAGCAATATCTAGTCTTTAAATGGCAATTTTTGAACTTCTAACCAGCAAATTTTGTATTCTGCCAACATTATTTGGTATTTTGAAACCAAAATCAACCTTTATTTAACAGTTTCTTGTCCTTTGTAATACAAATATTTTCTTCTAGCACTACTTAGTCTTTAAATGGTAGTTTTTGAGCATCAGGCCAGAAGATTTTGTATTTTGCCAACATTATTTTGTATTATGAAAGCAAAATTAACCTTTATTTATCAGCTTCTTATCTTTTGCAATACAAATATCTTCTTCAAGCTGTATCCAGTCTTTAAATAACAATTTTTGATCTTCAGACCTGATGATTTTGTATTTTGCCAAAATTATTTGGTATTTTGAAAGCAAAATCAATCTTTATTTAACAGTTTCTTGTCTATAGCAATACAAATGTCTTCTTCCTGCAAAATTTTGTTTATAAATGGTAGTTTTTCAACATTTGACCAGAAGATTTTGTATTCTGCCTACAATATTTGGTATTTTAAAAGCAAAATCAACCTTTATTTAACAGTGTCTTGTCTTTTGCAATACAAATATCTTCTTCAAGCAATATCTAGTCTTTAAATGGCAATTTTTGAACTTCTAACCAGCAAATTTTGTATTTTGCCAACATTATTTGGTATTTTGAAACCAAAATCAACCTTTATTTAACAGTTTCTTGTCCTTTGTAATACAAATATTTTCTTCTAGCAGTACTTAGTCTTTAAATGGTAGTTTTTGAGCATCAGGCCAGAAGATTTTGTATTTTGCCAACATTATTTTGTATTTTGAAAGCAAAATTAACCTTTATTTATCAGCTACTTATCTTTTGCAATACAAATGTCTTCTTCAAGCAGTATCTAGTCTTTAAATGACAATATTTGATCTTCAGACCTGATGATTTTGTATTTTGCCAAAATTAGTTGGTATTTTGAAAGCAAAATCAACCGTTATTCAACAATTTCTTGTCTATAGCAATACAAATGTCTTCTTCCTGCAAAATTTTGTTTATAAATGGTAGTTTTTCAAAATTTGACCAGAAGATTTTGTATTTTGCCAACATTACTTGGTATTTTGAAAGCAAAATCAACCTTTTTTGAACAGTTTCTTGTCTTTTGCAATATAAACATCTTCTTCAAGCAATATCTAGTCTTTAAATGGCAATTTTTGAACTTCTAACCAGCAAATTTTGTATTCTGTCTATAATATTTGGTGTTTTGAAAGCAAAATCAACCTTTATTTAATAGCTTCTTGTCTTTTGTAATACAAATGTCTTCTTCAAGTAGTATCTAGTCTTTAAATGGTAGTTTTTGAACATCTGATCACAAGACTTTGTATTTTGCCAAAATTACTTTTATTTTGGAAGCAAAATCAACCTTTATTTGAACTTCAGACCAGATGATTTTGTATTTTGCAAACATTATTTGGTATTTTGGCCACATTATTTGATACTCTGAAAGCAAAATCAACTTTTATTTAACAGTTTCTTGTCTTTAGCAGTACAAATGTCTTCTTCCAGCATTATCTAGTTTTGAAATGGCAGTTTTTGAATTTCAGACCAGATGATTTTGTATTTTGCCAATATTATTTGGTATTTTGAAAGCAAAATCAACCCTTATTTAACAGTTTCTTGTCTTTTGCAATACAAGTGTCTTCTTCTAGCAGCATCTAGTCTTTAAATGGCAGTTTTTGAACTTCTGATCAGAAAATTCTTTATTTTTCCAACATTATTTAGTATTTTAAAAGCAAAATCAACCTTTATTTAACAGTTTCTTGTCTTTTGCAATACAAATGTCTTCTTATAACAATATCTAGTATTTAAATGGTAGTTTTTGAACTTCAGACCAGATGATCTTGTATTTTGCCAACATTATTTGGTATTTTGCCACATTTTGCCAACATTTTTGATACTCTGAAAGTAAAATCAACTTTTACTTAACAGTTTCTTGTTTTTAGCAATACAAACTTCTTCCGGCAGAATTTAGTCTTTAAATGGCAGTTTTTGAATTTCAGACCAGATGATTTTGTATTTTGCCAACATTATTTAACAGTGTTATTAACATTATTATAACAGTTTCTTGTCTTTTGCAATATAAATATCTTCTTCAAGCAATATCTAGTCTTTAAATGGTAGTTTTTGAACATCTGACCAGAAGATTTTGTATTTCGCCAACATTATTTGGTATTTTGAAACCAAAATCAACCTTTATTTAACAGTTTCTTGTCCTTTGTAATACAAATATTTTCTTCTAGCAGTACTTAGTCTTAAAATGGCAGCTTTTGAACTTCAGATCAGATGATTTTGCCAACATTATTTGGTATTTTGCCCGCATTGTTTGATACTTTGAAAGCAAAATCAACTTTTATTTAACAGTTTCTTATCCTTTGTAATACAAATATTTTCTTCTAGCGGTACTTAGTCTTAAAATGACAGTTTTTGGACGTCAGACCAGACGATTTTGTATTTTGCCAACATTATTTAGTGTTTTGCGAACATTATTTGGTATTTTGAAAGCAAAATCAACCTTTATTTAACAGCTTCTTGTCTTTTGCAATATAAATATCTTCTTCAAGCAATATCCAGTATTTAAATGGCAATTTTTGAACTTCTGACCAGCAAATTTTGTATTCTGCCAACATTATTTGGTATTTTGAAACCAAAATCAACCTTTATTTAACAGTTTCTTGTCCTTTGTAATACAAATATTTTCTTCTAGCAGTACTTAGTCTTAAAATGGCAGTTTTTGAACTTCAGATCAAATGATTTTGTATTTTGCCAACATTATTTGGTATTTTGTCAGCATTGTTTGATACTTTGAAAGCAGAATCAACTTTTATTTAACAGTTTCTTGTCTTTAGCAGTACAAATGTTTTCTTATAACAATATCTAGTCTTGAAATGGTAGTTTTTGAACTTCAGGCCAAATGATTTTGTATTTTGCCAACATTACTTGGTATTTTGCCAACATTATTTGATATTTTGAAAGCAAAATCAATTTTTATTTAACTGTTTCCTGTCTTTAGCAATATAAATGTCTTCTTCCAGCAGAATTTTGTCTTTAAATGGCAGTTTTGAACTTCTGATAAAGATTTTGTATTCTCTCGAACATTATTTGGTATTTTAAAAGCAAAATCAACCTTTCTTCAACAACTTCTGGTCTTTTGCAATACGAATACCTTCTTCAAGCAGAATTTAGTCTTTAAATGGCAGTTTTAAACTTCTGACCAGAGAATTTTTTAATTTGCCAACATTATTTGGTATTTTAAAAGCAAAATCAACCTTTATCTAACAGCTTCTTGTCTTTTGCAATACAAATGTCTTCTTCCAGCAACATCTAGTCTGTAAATGAAGTTTTTGAACTTCAGTCCAGATGATTTTTTATTTTGCCAACATTATTTAGTATTTTGAAAACAAAATCAACCTTTATTTAACAGTTTTTTGTCTTTAGCAATACAATTATCTTCTTAATGCAAAATTTAGTCTATAAATGACAGTTTTGAACGTCTGACCAGAAGATTTTGTATTCCGCCAACAATATTTTGTATTTTGAAAGCAAAATCAACATTTCTTTAACAGTTTCTTGTCTTTTACTGATGTCTTCTTCCTGCAGAATTTAGTTTTTAAATGGCAGTTTTGAACTTCAGACCAGAAGATTTTGTATTCCGCCAACAATATTTGGTATTTTGAAAGCAAAATCAACTTTTCTATAACAGTTTCTTGTCTTTTGCAATACAAATATCTTCTAGCAATATCTACTCTTTAAATGGCAGTTTTTGAACATCTTGACTAGAAGCTTTTATATTCTACCAACAATATTTGGTATTTTGAAAGCAATATCATCTTTTCTTTAACAGTTTTTTGCCTTTTGCAATACAAATATCTTCTTATAGCAATGTTTAGCCTTTAAATGGTAGTTTTTAAACTTCAGACCAGATGATTTTGTATTTTGCCAACATTATTTGGTATTTTGTTAACCTTTATTTAACAGTTTTTTGTCTTTAGCAATACAAATGACTTCTTCCTGCAAAATTTAGTCTATAAATGGCAATTTTAAACGTCCAACCAGAAGATTTTGTTTTCCGCCAACAACATTTCGTATTTTGAAAGCAAAATCAACCTTTATTTAACAGTTTCTTATCTTTTACAATAAAAATGTCTTTTTCCTGCAGAATTTAGTTTTTAAATGGTAGTTTTGAACTTCTGACCAGAAGATTTTGTCTTTCACCAACAATATTTGGTATTTTGAAAGCAAAATCAAAGAGAAGTAGAGAAATAAATTAGTAGAAACGACTCTACTACTTTTCTCTGAAATAAATGTTAATATAATTTTTATATAATTCATATTCAATAACTTCGTTATATTTTCATATTAGTTCATTATATCCAAGTTTTGGTGCAGCTATTTTTGTATTAAATTGTTAATTAAAAATATAATCGTTTTATCTTTTAGGGTGATTTTGATTTTGCAAACATATTCGGAGCCGATAAAGGTTGTTCCTCGCGATTGGAAGCGGGCAAAAAGCTTTTGGAGAAATTTACAGGTTCAAACAACTTCAAAGAAACCGACATGTTTTGTATCCTTCGCGACACGGAATCTGAAATTTGTCGTCCCGCTGATTCTTCCAGCCCAACGCAAGGTGCTCAAGTTTCTACTTTAACTAACGATAAGCCGAGTGCGCATTGGTTCACCGCAACGCCGGATCCTTCAAAATCAGTATTTAAACCATTCGTTTTTACACCAAACGTTTCTATTTCTAAACATACTAAATGTCCTGACGATGAGGTAAATTAATTCTTAATTATTTTTATATTATTTTAATATTATTTTTATTTAGAAAACTTCTCCACATACTTTATATTCATTACACTCTGCTGCAATGAAATCTAAAGGAAACGAAGTTCAAGATTTACTTTTAAACATGGAGGCGACGTGCGTTCGTGAATTAGACGACGTTTTAAGTAACGCCGGTTCTGATCTTTCCGAACTGGACGAGTTGCTAAAAGATTGCGTTGAAACTGAGGTTAAATTCTACCGTTAATTCAACCTCAAAAGAAATTAATGAGATTAATTTTCTTTCTATTAATTTATACACGGATGTGCTTATGTATTGCCTTTTCCGATTACCAACAGCTTAAGCAGATAGGTAAAAATAGTCGAGATTCGTTTTGTGTTATTAGAAAGTAAGGGCTAAAGTGATATAAGATGACCTTGAAGACGGCTCAAAAGAATTTTTTGCAAACTTTTTGAAAAATTAGCTTGGTATTAATATTAATTGATTAATAATATTTATGATGTAGATGAAGTCGCTGTGTTCCACATTCAAGATAGGTGTTTATTAACTAATTTTATTTGTGATTTTTACATGAGGTTTCTAGCCTTTGCGCATTCCTTAGCTTAGTTTATAAGTTCGTCATTTTTATTTATTTCATATTATAGTATTTATTGGACGGTACATGTATGTGCGATTTTTTTAAGTGTTGTTTTTTATAAATATTACATTCCATATATTAAATAAAATACTGCTACAGAATCAACAATTTAAAAAGTACTTTAGATTGTTATTTCCCAGTATTGATTCAGTAATATCCGTAATATCCTTAAAATTGTCTCTTGTAATGCAGTGTGACAACTTGATTTGAGTCAAGATTAGGACTTGCATATAGCTGATTTATATTTTTACTACAATCATATTTTGTGATAACATCGTTATTGCATTATTATTGGTCTTCAGACGCACGGCTATACCCGAATCTTTCCACTTTTAGATCTAGAGTTAGTTCTAGTTTTATTTCAATTCAAATATACAGAGTTGCCAAATTGGTTTGTAAAGTACTCTATTTCAGAAATTATTCATTGTAGAGGCCTTCATTAAAAAATGTCGTCAGATGTACGTCTAAACGAATCACACTCAACTTTAGCTGATTAATATAATTTGAATTCAAATGGATGCAACCTAAATTACACTAATTATTCCAAAATAATTTAATAGTTGATAAATTTTATTATCAAAGCATTACAAATATACCTATGCTTTTATAATCAGTATAAGAATTCAAATATAAAGTTTCTTTGCTACAGAAAGTGGCACTTTTTACAAATATAATATCTCTTCATCTTTCATTGAATGGTTAAAACACTTCACTTAATGTTATGTAATTGATAAAGCATGCTTATATATGTGATGGTGCGAAAATGTATATTTATAAAAAAACATGACCATAAGCGCCGATTTTTGAAAATACGAATGGGTTTGGATAATGAAAAAATTGATTGGAAAATGACTCAAATGACGAATGTATTTACCACCTATGGTTCGTTTCAGCTTCATCCATTTCAATTCTTATTAACTCTTATATAATCACCAAAGCGCGGCGAGTTTAGCTTAACGTTTCCAAAATTCGCCCCATTACGGATTCGACCTCAGATGCCTCTAATCTGAGGTTCTTCCTTTGTGTCGCATAAGTTTTTTCTGATGGTGGGGGGAACGTGTAAGCTAAAATTGCCGCGCTCTGATGATATGATCATTTCGGCGAATACCAAAACAGTAAGCGTATACGAGAGTTTGGTATTTTTTGAATTTATCAAAACGCAGGAAAAAAGGAGCGTACAGACCATCTGCGTAGTTAAAAATTTACAGAATCAGACTTCCACAGAGACATCTCTTTTTATTACGGTTCAAACTAGGGTTGTACCGATTAATCGCCGACTATTCGGCCACTTTTTAATCTGCGATTAATCGGCTCATTAAACAATAAAACCGATTAGTCGGCGTTTATTATAATGCTGCAAATAATATACCAACGAAAAATATTATAAGAATAATGTTATTGTGGATTTTGTCCACAATAAAGAATAATTTAAAACAAATTATTTATATAACACAATTGCTGTGAATGACACAATTATTAATAACTAAATTTTGTTAGCAACAACATCACTATCCATGTCGTATGCACAGCATTGTTACAAGCTAGCCCTCAAGGTTAACTTCCATAGCTGGTTTCCTAGCTAGGTCCACGGAGCGGCTCGCGTACCCAGCAGTCCACGCGCTACCCTTGTCTTGGGGGCTAACGGTAATATGATTTGGGGTCGGCACTCTGCATTCGTTCCCTTGAAAGCGAACGGCAGAAATTTGGAATTCAATTAAAATAGTTTGAAAGAAAACTATTAATCTGCTTTATTTTTAAACATAAGCAACAAAATAACGAACTACGTGTTTGTCTATAGAGGTGAAAACGATTAAACAAAATTGCTAAACCGTAACCGAATTCCTGCCAGAACCGCCTACGTTCTCTGGAGCCTGAACCCTTGGTTCTCACGACTCAACTTTGAAACCACCTCAGCGCATTCCTGCCAGAACCGCCTACGTTTCGTTTAGTCTCAACCCCCGGTTCTCACTGTGTAATTTAATTACTAAGTTGTGCGTTTACAATGATTCTTACGGTTTAGCAACATGAATTTTTTTTTTTGTTTATTGTATTTTATTTATTCTTTACAATGTATTAGTTCTAATCGATTTCGAGCCCTAGAATGCGGTTCGTTACAGCATGCTACAGCCACTTCCCCTCCTATAAAGATTAATAAAAAGAGGAATATGGTGATCAAAGAATAATTAAAATTTAAAAATTGAAAGTAACTTTCTTTTGAATTTTATTTATTTTAAAATTAATCTCGCTGTGGTGACTGTTGAATTTTCGTTTAAAAGAAATGCTGGTTTAAGGTTGTCGATGTTTATTGCCAATTCCTTGGTGTTTTTGAAAATTAACGGGACAGCAAATGATCAGTTTCTGAAGGGTTTTTAGAATTAACAAAAAATTCTCTAAGTCTAAAAGTCTAAGTGGTTGACCGTATACAAGTTCGGCGGACGAACAACTTAGATCTTCCTTAAGAGATGATCTGAGGCCAAGGAGAACTAAGGGAAGATCATTGTTCCACCTCGTAGTGTTACCTCTGGCAGTTATCGTTGTTTTTAAGGAACGGTGAAATCTTTCTAAAATTCCGTTTTTTTGGGGATGGAAGGTGGATCTATGAATTTGACGCGTTCCTAAAAGAGTTTGAAATTTTGCGAAAAGTTTTGATTCGAATGTCGCCCCTGATCATGGGTGATAGTGCTAGGAATGCCAAATCGGCTGAAATAATGCCGAAACAATGTATCCGCAATTGTATTAGTATTAATATCTTTGAGAGGAAAAACCTGTGGCCAACATGTGAACCGATCTATTACGGTGAGTACATATGAGCATCCAAGGGACGGAGTGAGAGGATCGACCAAATCAATGTGAATATGATCAAATCTTAATTTTGGAATCGGAACTTTGCCAATAGGTGATTTTGTGTGTTTGCAAACTTTTGTTTGTTGACATTGCAAACAGGTTTTTGTCCATAACTGAATGTGTTTTGTCATGTGTGGCCAAAAGAATCGTGTTTTGATGCTGTGTATAGTAGCGCGAATATCTGGATGTGTTAAATTATGAAATTTGTTGAAAATTGTTTTCCGAAATTTTTCTGGTATATATAATTATTTGTTGAAATGTCGCACCAAAGCTTTACATCTGAATGTGATGTTGATTGTTGCGAAAGGTTATATTTAATAGTTTGTGAGTTTGAGTATTGTTTATTTAGTAAATGAGTTAATTCTGTGTCATTAAGTTGGAAGTTTTTTAAAGTTTGTGTGTCAGGGTATTGTGAGTTTAGAGAATCAACATTTGTTCTGGACAACGTGTCCGCTACAATGTTTGATTCTCCTTTAATGTACCTGATAGCTGATGTGAATTGTGTTATGTAACTAAGATATCTGTAGTGACCCGCGGGTTCTATTACAATTTATTGATTGATTTTAGAATTGATTTTCAATTTTTGTTCGTTAATTTAAACAAAAGGTTCCCTATATGATTTCTTTCTTTACATTTAGTTTAAGAGCGAATGGTTTTCGCCCGAGTTGTAGGACCAATGAAATTAATTGTTTAGATTAAGAGTGCTCGGAAAAAGAAGGGTATAAAAATCGGAGACGGGTTAAAGAAAGAGTCTCAGTCAGTCGAGTTTTAGTCTCGGTCTTCAGTTCAGTTAGTCCCAACCCGTGGTCAGCCTCAAGGTCCAGTGCCAAGGAAGCCCAAAGAAGAAGAAGAATCCTTCACCAATCCGGGGAGCTTTGAGAAGAGTTCCAAATCCGGAAGTAGAGATCTATCTTCGGGGGCGAACTAATTACCAAGGGTAGCGCTGGGACCAAGAGCGAGAATCGATCAATAACTGTTACCACGATGAGATTTTTAACCCTCTGTAAGTTATGTTTTCTGTAAAATTGCTAACAGCTTCCGTTCTATAATTTGGTATGTCTAAATTGTATGAAATTATTTGGTAACTTTTCAATTTGTTGCATACGCATTTGCACGCCCACCCGCAATGTAAGAGCCGCTCCTTACATATCGTGTCTGACGTGGTTTTTTCTGTGTTAGAAAAAATTGTGTTGATTAGTGGTTTGTGATCGGTATAAACTATAAATTGATGTCCATGTAAAAAATATTTAAAGAATTTGATACTAGAGTAAATTGCTAATAATTCTCTGTCAAAAGTTGAGTAATTTATTTGGCTTGATGATAATTTTTAGGAAAAAATGCTAAAGGTTGTGTTTTGTTGTCTATAGTCTGCGATAAAACTGCTCCTATGCCTTTACTTGAGGCATCTGTCGTTAGTGAAAGAGTTGCTTGTAGTGATGGATGTGCAAGTGAAACGGATTTTGATAAAAGTTCTTTAGCTGTAGTGAAGGAAATGTCGTGATCATGTGTCCAAGAAATGATTAATTTAAGTTTTTGTGAATAAAGTGTTTTTGATAAATGATGTAAAGGAGCTAAAATGTTTGAAATGTTTGGTAAAAATCTGTGGTAAAAGTTGATCATTCCTAAGAATCGTTGTAACTGTTTAAGTGTGGTTGGTTTGGGAAATTCAGTTATGGCATTAACCTTAGATTGCGAAGGGCGAATGCCATCAGCAGATATTTGATGACCTAGGAAATTTAAATCTGAAACTCCAAAAATACATTTTGTCGGTTGCATATTGATATTATAGGAGCTTAACCTCTCAAATAATTGTTGTAAATGAAAATAATGTTCTTCTTCATTGTCACTGGTTACTAGAATATCATCTAGATACACGAAAAGGAAATCAAAACCAGAAAGAACTTCGTTAATAAACCTTTGAAAGGTTTGTGCAGCATTACGTAAACCGAAAGGCATTCTTGTGAAATCGAACAGACCAAACGGTGTAGTGATAGCCGTTTTAGGAATATCGACTTCTTTTACAGGGATTTGGTGATAAGCCCTTACCAGATCTAACTTTGAAAAAAATTTACAATTCTGTAAATGTAGATTAAAATCTTGAATGTGCGGAAGAGGATAACGATGTGGTACTGTGATGTTGAGCTGTCGGTAATCTCCACATGGTCTCCAATCGTTGGAATCTTTTTTAGGAATCATGTGAAGAGGCGACGCTGTAGAAGAAGAAGAGGGTTGGCAAATTCTTAATTTGAATTCTTTTTTTGCAATGTTGTGTTTGTGCACATCTAAACGTCGGGGACGACAAAACGGTAAGTGTGAGTTGGTAACTATTTTATGTTTAACGTTATGTCCAACTGGTTTTGTAAAGTCTGGTGTAGAAGTTAATTTTGGAAATTTTTTAAAAAATGTTGTGTATTTAGTTTCAAAAGAAAACATTTTAGGGGTTGGAATGGTGTTTTTGACAATGGAACCGATTGAAAATAAATTAGTTTTCGAGTCTACCAATCGTTTCTTTTTAATATCCACCAAAATACCAAATGCATGAAGGAAATCTGCACCAATGATTGAGGTACTAACATTAGCTATGGTAAATACGAATGGGAAATTCCTTCTTAGATTTAATGAACAGTAAGCATTTTTTTACCGTATGTAGCAATTGTTGTACCATTAGCGGCAGAAAGGTTTTTACGTTTCGGATATAATTTGTGAGGTAGAACCGATATGTCAGCTCCAGTGTCAATTAAAAAATTTAGGTTATTTTGTTTGTTAAAAATGAATTATCGAAAATTGAGGTTGACTTTTTCTCAAAGTTTTCAATTTGGAAAAATTTTGTTTTTCTTTTGAAACCAGGGGGTGGCAACTTCCCATACCAAAAGTTGTCGTAATGTAGTACTACCTCACGCCGCAAGTATCACTGGTACCGTTTCCCCCACTTGATTTTCAATTGAACTTAGTTTAAAACGTAGTAACGTTTAATTAATTTAATTTTGACATAATCATAATTAATTTTAATTAATCATCTATTATCATAGAATTTTATTCGTTTACCATTGTTTACTTAGGAATTTTCAGTAATTTTAACCGTTTGTGAGTGATTGTGAGTTTTACACTATTTCAGTTAAGATTTTTCATCAATTTTTTAGTACATTTTTTTGATTATAAACCATTAAATATGGTGCATGTCTGCTGTGTAAGAAATTGCCCTTCTTATGGAAAAAATGGCATTAAAATGCATGTTTTTCCAAAAGATGAGGAGGTATGTATATTTGGTGACCTTTATTTAAAAGATTATTTTATTTTAAAAGAGAAATTGTGTTATATTAATATTATTATTACAGTTATACAAACAATGGATTAATGCTGTCCAAAGAAAAGATTTTCTGTCAATGCCAGTGCAAAAGGTGAGAGCAAATAGGAGAGTTTGTAGCATGCATTTTAGCAATAATCTGTATTTTATGGAATGCATGAACAAATCAAATTTGAAAGTCAGGGCTGTACCAAATATGCATTTGAATTGTAAGTATGTTAGTAATTAATATGTACAAACGGTATATTTGTATTTATATATGTTAAACTATTGAGTTCTTATGTTTTAATTGGAAACAGAAACTATTTCAGTGCTGGAAGGGTTTCAATATGAGACCAATCATTATTTTAATCTAATGAAGCAAAAAGATGTTCCTAAAGAATTTCTTTCTGAAGCAGTTTCTGAATCTTCCCAAGAAAATCAAAAAATAAATATGCTTGATCCCGAAAATATTGTACCTGAAATTCAAACACCCGACGTAAGCCATGCAATTTTAACTAATATTTTACCTGGACCCTCTCAGAGTGCAAGTTTGAAAAGAAAACGCGGTAATCAATTAACATTAAATTAGATTCCAATACAATGCACATTATAAACAGCAAGAAAAGACAACATGACAACATAATAATCCACACTGCTTGGACAAGTATAAAATTAAAATAATTTAAAACTAATGATTTTTTTCTTATTTCGATTTAGATTGTGTTTTGAAGCCTATACATATAAGAACATCTCATCTAAGTAGCGAAACCAGGAGAGTTTATCAACAGGCAGTCAAGTATAAAAGAACTGCAAATAGATACAAACAACAATTAATGAGCACAAAATTGACAAAAGAAAAAAGATTTGAAATTGCTGAGGGTGTTTTGAAAGATAGGGTGAATAAAACTACATTTGATTTCATCAAAAATCAATTAAAACAACAACAAAAAAAAGGTTCAAGGACGACGGTATACATTAAAAAATAAAATATTGGCCTTGACAATTTTCAAAACCAGTCCAAAAACATATCGGTTACTGAGAAAAATATCTGCCCTTCCCAGTAGGAGAACGCTCATGACGTTGTTGAGTCAAGTTCCACTTGGTGTTGGAATAAATTCATCACTAATGGAAGCGCTACGAGAAGAGATCAATAATATGAAGCCACAAGACCGGTATTGTTGTCTCCTTTTTGACGAAATGTCGTTGCAATGTGGTCTAGATTACGACTCAAAACTCGATATTATCGAAGGTTTTGTTGATTGCGGACAAGGACGATATCCTCAATTTGCCGACCATGCCATGGTGTTTATGGTAAGAGGCATTAACAGTAAGTGGAAACAACCACTAGCCTGTTACTTTAGTGAACATGGCATGTAGCTATTGATATCCGTAACAATATTAAGAAAATTGTAATGGTATGTGACGATATTGGATTAAAAATTATAGCCACGGTGTGTGACCAACTATCCACAAACACTTCAGCGCTAAAAATGTTAACTGAAGAAACGCGTGCCGCATTTTTACGGAGGGGCCAAGAATACAAAGGTTCTGGATTTGTGGTTGCGGAACAGGACGTAGTCGTCTTATATGATCCACCTCATTTATTAAAAGGTTTAAGAAATAATTTAATGAATTACGACTTAATATTTGAAACCGGTGGTGTCAAATACACTGCCTCTTATAAACATATTATTAAATTGTATGAGGTGGATGAAGGCGATTGTGATACCAGGATGCTTAATAACCTAAAACCGAGCATATCTACCCACAAAATAGAAAAAAAATGCCCGTAAAACTTGCGGCACAAGTCTTGTCCCGTCGAGTTGGTTCTGTAATGGGATGGATTGCTAGAAATGGTAAATATTTCTCTTTATTAATTTGTTATTCTTTTATATAATTCAATATTTATTTTCTTTCAGCACCTAACAAAATACCAAGTACGGCAGAATGGACTTCAAAATTTATCCTTTTTGTTGATAAATTGTTTGATTCTGTAAATGGACAAGCAATTATGCCGCAAAATAGCAAACCATTGCGATACGCTGTTAATGAAACCTCACCACATTTGTCATTTTGGAGAGAGGCTAAAGCGCTTTTAAAGACCATCGCATTCAAAAAAGATAATAAATTTTTTGTGCCTCCGACAGTCAAGAATTGGTTGGTAACATTGAGGGTTTTGAAGTATTGTGGAAAAGATTGCAATCTAGCGAAATGCAACATCTTATTCCAAGAAATTTTAATCAAGATCCCCTTGAAAATTTCTTTGGAAATGTTAGATTGCATGGATGCCGAAACACTAATCCAACACCATTATCGTTTTAGCATAGCTTCAAAACCCTCTTAATCAACAATAATTCGTCTGCAATCTCGCCAGGAGCGAACTGCGAATCTGACGACTGTGACCCTATGTCCAAAGGATTAAGACGACTCCTAACATGTGTTAACGATACATCCAAAATAAACCCAACCATCGTGGAGTGTGGCGTTTACCCACGCAGAGTATCACCAACACCAATTTCTGCACTTCAGTACACATATATTTCTAGCACAATAGCAAGAAAAATGTTCAAAATTCTGCAGTGTGAGGTATGTAAGAAAGACCTATTGGCGGAAGTAGACCTCAGCGAATCCGAATTGTTCGAAGCAAATGCATTTTGCCGTGATGGGTTGTTGCGACCAAACAGCACATTTATTAAATTATTCAGTAACTCTATAGGGATTGTCCACGAGCTGTTGATAAAACATTGTATAAAATCGGGCATAAAACAACTTTTAGAACATAATTTACAAAACCTACGTATTATTACCACATTTTATTGTAACAAACATCAATTATTTAATTAATTATTTAATTATTTTTCATCACGTCGGGGATTTTTGATCACGTCGGGGTCACCAATTTGTGGATTTTGTCCACAATAAAGAATAATTTAAAACAAATTATTTATATAACACAATTGCTGTGAATGACACAATTATTAATAACTAAATTTTGTTAGCAACAACATCACTAGCCATGTCGTGTGCACAGCATGCTACAGTTATGTATTTATTTATTACATAGTGAAAAATGATTAATTTTTGAATGTGGGTGTACTTTAAAGTACCCATACACGCAATTGCTTTCTCAGCTTTGCTCAGAAGATTAAAATTTTTTTGATAAAAATAACACTTTACCACAAATATCTGTATTACGAAAGAAAAACCGAATATACCGTATTATATAATTATCGTGACCCACGTGAGTGCTGTAATTTTAGGTGCGTATAATGTTTAGTGGCAGAATCGGTATTTCTAAATTAGTAACTAAACTGTAACCAGATGTTGATACCTGATCAATCGAATGTTATTGTTGTGATTTTTTTGTGCCTTTATGTTTCGAAATAGTTCTAGGAAACAGAATTATCGTTTATATAATAATATAATACTATTAAATAACAGAAATTTTCGTCGCGTCCAATACCAATCCTGTGAATTTTGGGTACATAATTATTTAACACTCTGTACAGCTTTGATTATATATATCTAGATAGCTCACCTAATGCTAAAATTTGGAAATCAATAATGTAATGTGGGTAGCCGAAACTCTGGCGGAAATAATTATTTTTAGGTATTTTTTACGTTATGTTCAATAGGTAAATGTGAAACTGATGGTTAGGTATTTGGCGTATAGATGGCTTGCTAAACAATGACAAGATTAAAACTTATAAATTTATTTAGTAAAAACTGAAAAATTGTAAATATTTAAAATAATTGTAAAACTTTGAATTTTTCTTTAAAGTTGTTGTTGAATCCGATGGTAAGCGCTATGAAACGCAATAGTAAATACACTTAGCAGCAGAAGTCTGCGTACAAAAAACTTCTAACACTTTAACTGAAAAAATAAGGGTCATGATCTAATGTGATAAACTTCATTTTTTTTTTATTTTGTGTATTAACTACATATAATTCTATTAACAAAATATGCATCAATAAAACAGAAATATTAGTTACAAAAAAAATTAAAATTAAAAATTCTCCAAATAATGCGTATGCAAAAATCTGCGTACAAATAAAGACGCCTTCTCCAAAATATACTTATTTACTTAAATACGTAGTTGGAGATGTACGCTTTCCGATTTAAATAAAAGATAATCGGTGTCAATTATATTAGCAGAGGCTTAGAAGCTAAAAGTTAGAATGGACACGAAAGGAAAGGAAATTGAATTGGGAGAGAGAAAAATTATTGTAAAGTTATGGAAAGAGGGAAAATCTTTACGAAAAATAGGAGAAACTGTCGGCAGGTCACACTCTTCCATTCAAAGAGTAATTAATAATTATAAAGACACTGAAGATTACCTCTCACGTGCGCGATCTGACCGAGAGAAGCGACCCCTTTTAACAAACCGAGAGAAGCGAAAAATTGTGCAGCAGGTTAGAAAAGAACCTAGGCTGACGGCAAAAAAAATAGTAGAAAATGTACAAGAAGAATTTCATAAAACTATCAGCAAAGATACGGTGAGAAGGACGTTAAAAAAAGCTAACTATCACAGTCGCGTTGCACGAAAAAAGCCATTTGTGTCAGAGGTCAATCGTCAGAAGCGGATCGCCTTTGCAAAAAAACTCTTAGACAAGCCCATTGAATTATGGGAGAAAGTTCTCTTTACAGATGAGAGCAAATTTTGCATTTTCGGCATTAAGGGTAAACAACTTGTATGGAGAAAACCTAATACTGCCCTTAATCCCGAAAATTTGAAAGGGACTGTAAAACACGGAGGTGGTGGAGTTATGGTTTGGGGGTGTATGTGCACCAAAGGGGTAGAAAGGTTGGTTTTCATAACATCGACAATGGACCATGAAATGTATATAGACATTTTAAAAGAAAATTTGAAGCCTAGCATCGAAAACTTGGGCTTGGGGCCCGAATACTTTTTTCAACAAGATAATGATCCCAAACATTGCGCCCACAACACTAAGCTTTGGCTACTATACAATACCCCAAAGCAACTTAAAACACCTCCACAATCGCCGGACTTGAATCCCATCGAACACCTCTGGGATTTACTGGAACGCAGGATTCGGCAACACAACATAACGTCGAAGGAAACGTTAAAAAATGTTATGATTGAGGAATGGGCCAAAATCAGTTCGGACGAAACGAAGAAAATAGTGCACTCCATGCCTAAACGTTTAAGGGAGGTCATTAAACCGAAAGTAAAGGTTATCCGACCTCATATTAATATAGAAACAATGATCTCATTTATGAATTTTTTATAAATACTGTCCTGACTTGTACGCAGATTTTTGCATACCCGTTATTTGTAGAATTTTTAGTTTTGATTTTTTTCTGTAACTACTGTTTCTGTTTTGTTGAAGCATATTTTGTTAATAGAATTATATGTAGTTAATATACAAAATTAAAAAAAAATCAAGTTTATCACATTAGATTATGACTCTTATTTTTTCAATGAAAGTATTACAAGTTTTTTGTACGCAGACTTCTGCTGCTGAGTGTATTTTACGTCCGGTCTCATGTCGCTAGCTGCCGCGTCGTGCTAGCTCAGTGGCTACACAGACAGAGTGGAACACAAAAAGTAATCTGTGCTGGAGCCATTGAGTACAGCCATATCTAGCCATGTTTTTGGGTAAAAAAAATACTACCACTTAGTATTTTAATTTTATTAAAATTCTAGATCAGTAGTGGTAATTACACAGGATGATTCACATAAGAACTGACACAGAGCAAGGATATGTAGAAGACAATAAATTAATGATTTAACGCACTTTATTCTTGTACTAAGTTGTACTCCTGAGGAGTTACAGCCCTTCAAAGGTGGATTATAATTTTTTTAACATTGATATTGACATATATAACTCATCAGAGACACATCTTTGTAAATTGCATTAAATGATCTTAGTTTATCGTCCTTTCCATATCCCTGCTCTGTGTCGGTTCTTATGTGAATCTCCTGTATTGACAATTTTTATATACGTAATTTAATTTGCTCAATAAGTTTTTAATTTTAGTTATCAAGTAGTGTTCACAATTTTTCATAAATCTGTATTTACAGAAAACTAAGAATTATTGTTTTTATTACTATCTTCCTCTGAAATCGATTCATTTTACCTCAAGGGGTTTTTAGTGTTTTGTGGCGTAATTATAATATCGATTAATATCAATTCATTAACTAAGGTCAATTTTAAGGAAACTTGACTTTTGTAAATTAAATTTGGTCCGAGTCCTATATCTCTAACGGTCGAAATGTCTTCCAAGGGCAGTATCAAATTCTCTGGAAGTAGTATTAAGTCTTCTAAAAGCAATATCAAGACTTCCGGAACTAGTATCAAGTTTTCTAAAAGCACTTCAAGTCTTTTGGAAGCAATAACAAGCCATCCAGAAGCAGTTGAAATCTTCTGGAAGCAATATCATGTCTTCTAGAAGCATTTTAAGTCTTCCAAGGGCACTATCAAATTTTTTGGAAGTAGTATTAAGTCTTCTGAAAGCAATATCAAGACTTCCGGAACTAGTATCAAGTTTTCTAAAAGTACTTCAAGTTTTTTGGAAGCAATAACAAACCATCTAGAAGCAGTACAAATCTTCTGGAAGCAATATCATGTCTTCTAGAAGCATTTTAAGTCTTCCAAGTGCAGTATCAAATATTCTGCAAGTAGTATTAAGTCTTCTAAAAGCAATATCAAGACTTCCGGAACTAGTATCAAGTTTTCTAAAAGCACTTCAAGGCTTTTGGAAACAATAACAAGCCATCCAGAAGCAGTTGAAATCTTCTGGAAGCAATATCATGTCTTCTAGAAGCATTTTAAGTCTTCCAAGGGCACTATAAAATTTTTTGGAAGTAGTATTACGTCTTCTGAAAGCAATATCAAGACTTCCGGAACTAGTATCAAGTTTTCTAAAAGCACTTCAAGTCTTTTGGAAGCAATAACAAATCATCTAGAAACAGTACAAATCTTCTGGAAGCAATATCATGTCTTCTAGAAGCATTTTAAGTCTTCCAAGGGCAGTATCAAATATTCTGGAAGTAGTATTAAGTCTTCTGAAAGCAATATCAAGACTTCCGGAACTAGTATCAAGTTTTCTAAAAGCACTTCAAGTCTTTTGGAAGCAATAACAAACCATCTAGAAGCAGTACAAATCTTCTGGAAGCAATATCATGTCTTCTAGAAGCATTTTAAGTCTTCCAAGGGCAGTATCAAATATTCTGGAAGTAGTATTAAGTCTTCTAAAAGCAATATCAAGACTTCCGGAACTAGTATCAAGTTTTCTAAAAGCACTTCAAGTCTTTTGGAAGCAATAACAAGCCATTCAGAAGCAGTTGAAATCTTCTGGAAGCAATATCATGTCTTCTAGAAGCATTTTAAGTCTTCCAAGGGCACTATCAAATTTTTTGGAAGTAGTATTAAGTCTTCTAAAAGCAATATCAAGACTTCCGGAACTAGTATCAAGTTTTCTAAAAGCACTTCAAGTCTTTTGGAAGCAATAACAAACCATCTAGAAGCAGTACAAATCTTCTGGAAGCAATATCATGTCTTCTAGAAGCATTTTAAGTCTTCCAAGGGCACTATCAAATATTCTGGAAGTAGTATTAAGTCTTCTAAAAGCAATATCAAGACTTCCGGAACCAGTATCAAGTTTTCTAAAAGCACTTCAAGTCTTTTGGAAGCAATAACAAGCCATCCAGAAGCAGTTGAAATCTTCTGGAAGCAATATCATGTCTTCTAGAAGCATTTTAAGTCTTCCAAGGGCACTATCAAATTTTTTGGAAGTAGTATTAAGTCTTCTAAAAGCAATATCAAGACTTCCGGAACTAGTATCAAGTTTTCTAAAAGCACTTCAAGTCTTTTGGAAGCAATAACAAACCATCTAGAAGCAGTACAAATCTTCTGGAAGCAATATCATGTCTTCTAGAAGCATTTTAAGTCTTCCAAGGGCACTATCAAATATTCTGGAAGTAGTATTAAGTCTTCTAAAAGCAATATCAAGACTTCCGGAACCAGTATCAAGTTTTCTAAAAGCACTTCAAGTCTTTTGGAAGCAATAACAAACCATCTAGAAGCAGTACAAATCTTCTGGAAGCAATATCATGTCTTCTAGAAGCATTTTAAGTCTTCCAAGGGCACTATCAAATATTCTGGAAGTAGTATTAAGTCTTCTAAAAGCAATATCAAGACTTCCGGAACCAGTATCAAGTTTTCTAAAAGCACTTCAAGTCTTTTGGAAGCAATAACAAGCCATCCAGAAGCAGTTGAAATCTTCTGGAAGCAATATCATGTCTTCTAGAAGCATTTTAAGTCTTCCAAGGGCACTATCAAATTTTTTGGAAGTAGTATTAAGTCTTCTAAAAGCAATATCAAGACTTCCGGAACTAGTATCAAGTTTTCTAAAAGCACTTCAAGTCTTTTGGAAGCAATAACAAACCATCTAGAAGCAGTACAAATCTTCTGGAAGCAATATCATGTCTTCTAGAAGCATTTTAAGTCTTCCAAGGGCACTATCAAATATTCTGGAAGTAGTATTAAGTCTTCTAAAAGCAATATCAAGACTTCCGGAACCAGTATCAAGTTTTCTAAAAGCACTTCAAGTCTTTTGGAAGCAATAACAAGCCATCCAGAAGCAGTTGAAATCTTCTGGAAGCAATATCATGTCTTCTAGAAGCATTTTAAGTCTTCCAAGGGCACTATCAAATTTTTTGGAAGTAGTATTAAGTCTTCTAAAGCAATATCAAGACTTCCGGAACTAGTATCAAGTTTTCTAAAAGCACTTCAAGTCTTTTGGAAGCAATAACAAGCCATCCAGAAGCAGTTGAAATCTTCTGGAAGCAATATCATGTCTTCTAGAAGCATTTTAAGTCTTCCAAGGGCACTATCAAATTTTTTGGAAGTAGTATTAAGTCTTCTAAAAGCAATATCAAGACTTCCGGAACTAGTATCAAGTTTTCTAAAAGCACTTCAAGTCTTTTGGAAGCAATAACAAACCATCTAGAAGCAGTACAAATCTTCTGGAAGCAATATCATGTCTTCTAGAAGCATTTTAAGTCTTCCAAGTGCAGTATCAAATATTCTGGAAGTAGTATTAAGTCTTCTAAAAGCAATATCAAGACTTCCGGAACTAGTATCAAGTTTTCTAAAAGCACTTCAAGTCTTTTGGAAGCAATAACAAGCCATCCAGAAGCAGTTGAAATCTTCTGGAAGCAATATCATGTCTTCTAGAAGCATTTTAAGTCTTCCAAGGGCACTATCAAATTTTTTGGAAGTAATATTAAGTCTTCTAAAAGCAATATCAAGACTTCCGGAACTAGTATCAAGTTTTCTAAAAGCACTTCAAGTCTTTTGGAAGCAATAACAAGCCATCCAGAAGCAGTTGCAATCTTCTGGAAGCAATATCATGTCTTCTAGAAGCATTTTAAGTCTTCCAAGGGCACTATCAAATTTTTTGGAAGTAGTATTAAGTCTTCTAAAGCAATATCAAGACTTCCGGAACTAGTATCAAGTTTTCTAAAAGCACTTCAAGTCTTTTGGAAGCAATAACAAGCCATCCAGAAGCAGTTGAAATCTTCTGGAAGCAATATCATGTCTTCTAGAAGCATTTTAAGTCTTCCAAGGGCACTATCAAATTTTTTGGAAGTAGTATTAAGTCTTCTAAAAGCAATATCAAGACTTCCGGAACTAGTATCAAGTTTTCTAAAAGCACTTCAAGTCTTTTGGAAGCAATAACAAGCCATCCAGAAGCAGTTGCAATCTTCTGGAAGCAATATCATGTCTTCTAGAAGCATTTTAAGTCTTCCAAGGGCACTATCAAATTTTTTGGAAGTAGTATTAAGTCTTCTAAAAGCAATATCAAGACTTCCGGAACTAGTATCAAGTTTTCTAAAAGCACTTCAAGTCTTTTGGAAGCAATAACAAGCCATCCAGAAGCAGTTGCAATCTTCTGGAAGCAATATCATGTCTTCTAGAAGCATTTTAAGGCTTCCAAGGGCACTATCAAATTTTTTGGAAGTAGTATTAAGTCTTCTAAAAGCAATATCAAGACTTCCGGAACTAGTATCAAGTTTTCTAAAAGCACTTCAAGTCTTTTGGAAGCAATAATAAACCATCTAGAAGCAGTACAAATCTTCTGGAACCAATATCATGTCTTCTAGAAGCATTTTAATTCTTCGAGAAGCAATATCAAAACTTCTGGAAGTAGTATCAGGTTTTCTAGAATCATTACAAGTCTTCTAAAATCATTTCAAGTCTTCTGGGAGCATTTCAAGTCTTTTAAAAGTAATAACAAGCCATCTAGTAGTTCAAATCTTCTGAAAGCAATATCAAGTTTTCTAGAAGCATTTCAAGTCCTATGAAAGCAGTATCAAGTTTTCTAAAGGCATCTGGAAACTTTTCAAGTCTTCTTGAAGCAGTATTAAGTTTTCTATAAGCAATATTAATTCCTCTGGAAGTAGTGTCAAGCTTTCTAGAAACATTCTAAGTCTTCTAAAAGTATTTCAAGTCGTTTGAGATCATTTCAAGTCTTCTGAAAGCAATATCAAGACTTCTAGCAGCAATAATAAGTCTTCTGGAAGTATTGCAAGTCTTTAGGAAACTATCAAATTTTGTAGAAGCTGTATCAAGTCTAACTTAAAACCAAATTTTAGACTGCACCTTATTATCGACAAAAGTACCTAGATTTGTCCCGTTTTCAGTCGAAATAAAAACGGTCACGTTAGTTATAATTGATGTGATACTCACATGAATTAAAACACTTTCCTCTTTTAAACGAGATTAAATGAATCGTTAAGTCCCCCATGGATAAGCTTCCAAGAAAGCGTTATAAATATCATAATTTTTATAAATCTTCATAAAATTCCATGATATCAAATGAATTATGACAATGTGAGATTGTTTTGTCAAGTATACGACGACTTGGATTGCTTGTTCAAACAAAAATTATATTTTACAAAATTTATTATTATTATTATATATTAATTATTTGAATAAAATATTAAATAATAATAATAAAAAAAATAAAAACGAGCGCCATCTATATTTTAATTTAATAAATAGAATTTGTAATTTAATAATTTAAATATTTATCAATTTTTTCTTTATTATTATTTATTAATTTAAAACAACCAATTCGTTTTATTTTTGTCCTTTTAGTAATTCAAAATTGTATGAAAAATAAAATATTTAATAAATAATTTTGTGTTTAATGTTTCCTGTAATAAAGTTGGTAATGCAGATTTTTCCTGTCAAAACTAACATAACCTCAAAAAGATCGTTATTGAATCGCTAAAAACCCGGGTAAGCTTTTATTTGTAATATTTAGATTAAAAATAATAAATTATTGTTGATTTTGATTAATTTCTATTTGTTTATAGTCAATTTATTATAACCCTACGTAAAAAATGTCAAAAGCACACCCTCCGGAATTAAAAAAGTTTATGGACAAAAAGCTGAGTTTGAAGCTAAATGGAGGAAGGCAAGTTGTGGGCATTTTAAGAGGATTCGACCCTTTCATGAATTTGGTGGTGGATGAGACGATTGAAGAATGCAAAGATGGGTCAAAAAATAACATCGGAATGATTGTAATTCGGGGAAATAGTATTGTAATGTTGGAGGCGTTAGATCGAGTATAATAAGATTAAGATGTAAGTTATGATTTTTTATAAGAAATTAATGAATAAAATGGATTTGTATTAATTTTGATTGTTTCGTTAGGGTGATTTATTGATTTTGGGTTGACGATGTTGAAGATTTTGGAAAGTTAAGTTAATACATTAATAGATAATTGTTCATTTATGAATATTATTGTTTTAAAATGAATATATCTATTTTTATCGAATATAAAATAGTGAACGCATGCGCCCTCACATTTCGAAGCGGTAAACGTTCGAAGTTCCGTGCCGGCCCAAAGCTCACTACACATCACAAATTCTCAGTGCTCGATGAGACTTTTACGCGCGTGGTCGTGTGTCTCTTTGAGTTCTAGCCATCTCGCTCAAACGTCCATACACGCGCGAGATACCGTTCTCCTTCCAAAGAATATAAAACGCGAGGATCGCGTTATACCCCGATAAAAACCAAGTTAAAGGAACTTATAAACAACGTTAAGATGAAGTGGTTCGTTTTTGTATTATTTGTGTGCTTCAACTTGTATGTGGTGTCTTGTAAAAATACGAATACCGCCGAAGGTGGTAGACACTATGCCGCGGAAAGATCTTCAACGTTATCGTTGAGTAGACAGAAACGTAATAGCAATAGTGGTCAGCAAAGTGCCCATTCGGCCGATAAAAACTGTAGTAAAATTCGGGAAAGTTTTCCGTTTTTAGATGAGATCGATGTTGTTAAAACTAATCCTAAAGGTAAGTAATTTAACTTAAATTTAAAAAATTCTCACGCATCTAGAATATCACAAGTTTGAGAATCGACACTTTTTGAAAATAGATCCAGTCTTATCTACACTTATTTACCTATTTGTGGTAACACAGATATTGTTATCTAAAAATAACAGTTTAGATGTTCTCTTAATATAACTTTCACACGTTTCTATCTCAAATAAGACCTTTATAACGAAATTTTTAAATCGAAAGTATAAAAATGATGGACTCAAGTTAACTTTTAGGTATTTGGTGTGCGAGAGGGTCGAAATGTTTTCTGAATATAAATTACTTTATTCCTTTTGTGAGTTTCCAAGAATACCTGTGAAAAATGGTGCGTCCGGCCTTACCCTGCGGTCCCTTGAGAATACTACTACAGGCCATGGTCTGTGTAATGGTGAATAGTCACTTTTATACACCGAACCGGGTTCCATCGAGAACTAAGGACTTCTTCTTCTGTTATGGTCTCACTCCTTTTCAAAGACACACTGAAAACAGAAATGGATTTAGATTAATTTCATTCTTATCTTTTGAGTTTTAGATCTAGATTTTATTATTAACTATCACTTCTATTGCAAGTAATATTAGACCTAGAATTAAAAAGAAATATTTGAGTTTAGTTGTCTTAAGAAACGTTTGTCTAAATCTATATTGAATAACAAATTAAGACTAAAGCTGGACTTAGAACTACAAACATTTATAGGCTTTAATATCAATAAACAACTTCCTACTACCATCTGTTATTGTACATTTAATAGAAAATTAAAATAATCTATTAATAAAAAGAGAATTGCATTTTAACTCCGAATTAGCATCTGCTATCAACCCAAATCTACAACAAATTTTTTTTTGCTAAAGACCCCTCCTTTTACCAGCTGCAATAAAACTACAAAAGATGATTTCGACTTATGTAAAACATACTTTTTTGGCTTTGGGACGAACGAAGAAAGAAAATTATTTCACATTTCTCTGTATTCGGCACAAGTCTATGTTTGATATCTAAACATATAATAAATATTCTATTACTGTACATTTAATAGAAATCAAAAATATTTTCAAGATTAGATCAGTTACCTATTAGCACAAAAATTGTTATGATAAAAAATGGATTTGCTAGAAGACCTCGCCCTAAATACGAATAGAGCTTTGTAATCTTTAATAAGATTTTAGAAATTTACATTTAGAAAAACGACCAATTTTTAGATAAAAATGGGAATAATAACGTCTACAGGATGGTTCTAAAGTGATTCAAAAAACTTCAAGGGGTGATTTTGCAGTGAAAATCAAGGAGTGTCCTTCAATATAACCTTTTGTTTATAACCCCTTCCATTCCAAGTCAGAACCTTCTAAATTTAAAAGAACAATTTTTTTTTACTAAACCTACTTTGCAAGAATTAAAATAAATGAAATTTGATTTTATTACTTTAAAATAATCCTAAAATGTTAAAAAACCGCACCCCTATGAAACTTTGTATCAAAAGGGGTTGTGAATAAAAAGTTATATGAGAAAATAACCCTTAAAATCTTTCGCATCAATTTAGAAACATCGTGTATAATTAGAGTATAATATTCGTTTGATTTAATTATTCGATTTAATTATTCTAATTATTTATGCTGAGATAAGTTTGAAGAATTAATAATGAAACTTTTTTTTTTCAATGTGTAACTCGATTCGAGGAACACATTGTAATATAAGAATCACTGCCCCTGCTTTTTGTGTAATACTTTTGTTATAACGAAAACTATCTTATTTTATGTATTAGAAAATAAACTGCCTCGGCTTGTAAATAATGCACTTATATTAAAAGAGGTTTTATTTTCTTATAAGTATGTATAAGAACTATTACCTCGGCAGCATAGCTGCCTCGGTTTCTAAATAATGCATTTACATAAAAAGGAGATGTTTCTTTCTTATGAGTATGTATAAGAATCACTGCCTCGGCAGCAGAGCTGCCTCGGATTCTAATTGATACACTTACATAAAAAACAGATGTTTCTTTCTTATGAGTATATATAAGAATCACCGCCTCGGCAGCAAAGCTGCCTCAGATTCTGAATGATAATTATTATTTACAATTCAAAATTTTTACCTCGGCAGCATAGCTGCCTCGGCTTCTAAATGATACACTTACATAAAAAAGAGATGTTTCTTTCTTATGACTATGTATAAGAATTACTGCCTCGGCAGCGGAGCTGCCTCGGATTCTAAATGATAGTTATTATTTACAATTCAAAACTTTTACCTCGGCAGCATAGCTGCCTCGGCTTCTAAATGATACACGTACATAAAAAAGAAATGTTTCTTTCTTATGAGTATGTATAAGAATCACTGCCTCGGCAGCAGAGCTGCCTCGGATTCTAAATGATAATTATTATTTACAATTCAAAACTGTTACCTCGGCAGCATAGCTGCCTCGGCTTCTAAATGATACACTTACATAAAAAAGAGATGTTTCTTTCTTATGAGTATGTATAAGAACCATTACCTCGGCTTCTAAATGATACACTTACATAAAAAAGAAATGTTTCTTTCTTATGAGTATGTATAAGAATCACTGCCTCGGCAGCAGAGCTGCCTCAGATTCTGAATGATAATGCCTCGGCTTCTAAATGATACACTTACATAAAAAAGAAATGTTTCTTTCTTATGAATATGTATAAGAATCACTGCCTCGGCAGCAGAGCTGCCTCGGCTTCTAAATGATACACTTACATAAAAAAGAGATGTTTCTTTGTTATGACTGTGTAAGAATTACTACCTCGCCTTCTAAATGATACACTTACATAAAAAAGAGATGTTTCTTTCTTATGAGTATGTATAAGAACCATTACCTCGGCAGCATAGCTGCCTTGGCAGCAGTGCTGCCTCGGATTCTGAATGATAATTATTATTTACAATTCAAAACCTTTACCTCGACAGCATAGCTGCCTCGGCTTCTAAATGATACACTTACATAAAAAAAGAGATGTTTCTTTCTTATGAGTATGTATAAGAATCACTGCCTCGGCAGCAGAGCTGCCTCGGATTCTAAATGATAATTATTATTTACAATTCAAAACTGTTACCTCGGCAGCATAGCTGCCTCGGCTTCTAAATGATACACTTACATAAAAAAGAAATGTTTCTTTCTTATGAATATGTATAAGAATCACTGCCTCGGCAGCAGAGCTGCCTCGGCTTCTAAATGATACACTTACATAAAAAAGAGATGTTTCTTTGTTATGACTGTGTAAGAATTACTGCCTCGGCTTCTAAATGATACACGTACATAAAAAAGAGATGTTTCTTTCTTATGAGTATGTATAAGAACCATTACCTCGGCAGCATAGCTGCCTCGGCTTCTAATTGATACACTTACATAAAAAAGAAATGTTTCTTTCTTATGAGTATGTATAAGAATCACTGCCTCGGCAGCAGAGCTGCCTCGGATTCTGAATGATAATTATTATTTACAATTCAAAACCTTTACCTCGCCAGCATAGCTGCCTCGGCTTCTAAATGATACACTTACATAAAAAAGAGATGTTTCTTTCTTATGACTATGTATAAGAATTACTGCCTCGGTACCGGAGCTGCCTCGGATTCTAAATGATAGTTATTTTGTACAATTCAAAACTTTTACCTCGGCAGCATAGCTGCCTCGGCTTCTAAATGATACACTTACATAAAAAAAGAGATGTTTCTTTCTTATGATTATGTATAAGAATCACTGCCTCGGCAGCAGAGCTGCCTCGGATTCTAACTAATAATTATTATTTGCAATTCAAAACTTTTACCTCGGCAGCATAGCTGCCTCGGCTTCTAAATAATGTACTTACATAAATACTTACATAATTTGTGTCAGTAATCTTAAAATTACTGACAGCTAGAGATATATTTTAAAAAAATTAACGTAGCAGGTGCGTATATTTTGGCTACCTCGATGTATGTTTATGGTAATATAAACAAATTTAATGCAAATGCAAAGTTCCACACATACAAGAGACAAGGAAGAACTGAGATTACCGTTACATAGAAGAGAACCGATTAAAAAGGTATGCTGACTTCTGGGTAGTTAAAAACTTCAATAAGTTACCAGAAGAAATGGAACGAGGACACATCAAGCAATGTATGATGTTTAATTTGGTCAAAAAGATATCAATGCTATTAACCATTCGAATTCTACAACAAGATTTTTTGCTGAACATATCCTGTTCTGCCAACTATAATAAAATTACGATAGATGATTGGAATATAACCCACTTTTGTAAATCTGATTCTTATGCTTCATCACGCTTTTATTTAAAAATTATTATTTCATATTTCATTTTCTCGATGTTTGATGTATGGACATCATACCAAGATTGTATTATTATGCATTCTGATATAAGGAACATATTTAATTTTCTTGCGGGTCAATCTCACCATCACTTAACATTTGAAGATTCATCATCGTGTGAGATCTCAAATATATTATTTTTTCAACGGTATTAACCTCAAGACTCCGACTAGCTAACGGATGATCTAAAGAAACGGTTCTCTGAGTTCGTGAAAAACCTAAATTTATAGGGGAATCACCGACTAGAACTGATTTCGGGACTATTTTCAGGAATTTCGGAACCTTTGCCTCAAGTCCCGAATCGCGAAAACATTTTTGGTCAAGGGAATTGGACACCCTAACACCCTTACAAAATAGTTAATGATTTTATCTAGATGGAAGTTGCAATTTTCTTTCCAATCCAGCCCCAGCATTTACTGCGAATGTGTTTATTGCATATATTATGAATTAAGACTTAATATTGCTTCTAAAAGAATTGATACTGTTTTTACAAAACCTAAAATGCTTTTATTAAACGTAATACTGCTTCCAGAAGAGCTAAAGTGCTTCCAGAAAACTTGATATTGACTTTAGATGACTTGATACTGGTTCTAAAAAAATTGATATTGTTTGCAGAAAACTTGAATTGCTTCCAGAAGAATTGCAATGCTTCTAGAATACTTGGTATTGCTTCTGGAAGAGCTGAAATGCTTCCAGAAGACTTTATACTGCTTCTATAAGACTTGAAATGCTTTTAGAAGTCTTGATTCTGTTTCTAAAAGTCTTGATTCAGCTTTGATATTGCCTCTGGAAGAGTTTAAACTTCCAGAAGATTTTACACTGCTTCTAGAAAACTTAAAATGCTCCCAGACTTAATATTGTTTCTAGAAGATTTAAAATGCTTGCTCAAGACTTGAAATACTTCCAGAAGACTTAATACTGCTTCTAGAATATTTAACATGCTTCCAAAAGACTTGATACTTCCTCTAGAAGACTGGAAATGCTTGCAGAAGGCTTGATACTGCTTTTAGAAGGTTTAAAATGCTTCCAAATGAGTCGATACTATCTCTGGAAGACTCCATTCAGCGTCCAAAAGACTTGAGCTGCTTTTAGAAGATTTACTACTGTCCCTGGAAGAATGATACTGTTTCTAGAAATTTTGATATTGCTGGCGGAAAAGTTGATATTGATTGCGGAAGACTTGAAATACTTCCAGAAGATTTACAATGCCTTCAGAAGACTTGAAATGCTTCTAGTAGATTTAAAATGCTTCCAGAAGTCTAGAAATGTTTTCGCAAGATGTCAACTCATACTAAATTTAATGTTAATTTTAATATACAGTAATACCCCGAAGATATGTAATAGGTGGGACCGGTGCATATGTCGTAAATCGAAAATTACTTGAACTAAAAGTAATGTTAACTCGAAAAACCGCTATTTAAACGTATATATTAAAACAAGTAAATAAAATTATTTATTAAACTCTATGAAACCTTGATGTACCTTGATTTAACTTAAATTTGATGGTTTTAGAAAATCAGTTTTGGTAGTTTGACAACATAAATTCTTTGTCTTCTGCCTCAGAATTTCTTGATAACATTCAATAAAATGTTGTACATTCCTTTTTATTGTCATATAAATATTAATATTATTTATTTTCTGCTGCGTTTCAATCAGCTCATCAAGGTTAAGTTCCTCATCATGTGCCTCTAAAAACGCAATGACATCTTCGTTATCAAGTTCCAAATTGACTTGCTTTCCTAAAGTAACAATATTCGCTACTATTTCGAGTTCAGAATCATTTTCGGGTACCGTTTTAGATGAATAAGTAAAGAAATGCGGACAAAGCTTGCTCCAAATGCCCTTCATTGTTCATAACAGCATCAAGAACATTACATTTATTCCATTAATCTTTAACGGACAAGTTGTGAACGTAATTCATAGATTGATTTAAACAACATCATAATAAATAAATAACATAAATTTAAATGGAATATTATTAGAGGAATAGTACTGTTCAACATCCGGGATAAAATGATTTCCAAACCAGTCTTCAAATAAAGAAGCAGTAACCCAAGCTTTTTGATTGGACTTCCAAATTACTGGCAATTCTATTTTTGTTTTGTCACTGCGATACACCAACAAAGGTTGTATTTTAGAATCGTCGAATTTGTTAATCGATCTTTCGATGCTTTGAATCCTGGAAATATTTTTTCTTGACGTGCAATGAACATTCTATGAGGCATTTTCTTCCGGAAAAGCCTAAAATTAAAAATGGTCTGTGTGCTATAACCTTCTTCTATTAATTTCTTCAATGCGATAAGAAAAGCAGATACAGCGACTTTATCGGCACTTGCTGATTCCCCAAATCCTGCAATATTTGCCAATCACTTCTTTTTTTTAAACGACAAAACCAATCATTGCCGGCTATAAAAGTTTCATCTTTTGCATCATCTACAGCTTTCTTGGTCTACCGGACAATTTTTGACATCACTTGGTTTTCACACAATGTCGTTTACGAATTAAATTTAAATTTAATGGCTGAGCATTTTGAACGTGAAGAATTTTAGTTTTATTTTTTATTATTGTATGGACAGTAGTGATGACACATGATTTTATGTATTACTGTATTATGAAGAATGTTTTTTGGAGAGTCGTCATTCGTCGTTTGAGTCTATTCCCAATTGTGTTTTTTTTTCAGCACCCAGCACTCATACATATTTCCATATGAGTGAATAACTGTTTAACTTTGCTTGGAAAATAACTAATTGTTACAACTAAGTGGCATTTGTAAACACGTCAATTTGCTATTCAAGTTAAATAAGTTGTAAACTCAATTTATATGCTAAATTTGAAAAATTAGTCTACTTCATATCGGTTGTTAGCCGATAAACTTAACCCATTGACTGCCACATCATTCATATATGAATGATAGTGCTATTTCTGCACAGGCCGCATTCCAGTGTTTATGAGCACTGTCTTAAGAGCCAATGTCTTAAACTGTTATTATTATACAGATTATCTCAATTTCTCTATGACATTTTGATCAAGGCATTTAGATTGCCTTCGTTGGGTAGGTATTAAAAGTATACATTGATCAATTCTTCTGAAAACAAATTCCCCAAAAGCCGTGTAAGTATCAATTAACCCGATCAAAACACAACTCTTTATTTCTCCACTTAGCATCCACGATATCTATGCTAGGAAGGTTAAATCTGATCATTGCTCCTCTTAAGGGGCTTATACACGGTTCTTTCAACATTAACAAATGTAATATGGCAACATGATGTATATTTAATCGTAATAGTAGTAAAGAAGAAGAAAGAAAGTTATCAAAATGATTAAAAAATTTAAAATGGCTTGTAAGAAGCTGTCATTGCCCATTTTTTGCCTATCTGGTTTGTTTCTAAATAATTTTGATAATATAAAGTTAGCTAATAAAGGAGTTTATGGGAAATTTGGCGTTGAAAGATAAGCAATATTTATTTCAATATCATCACCATCATCATTTCCATCAATGAAGAGTGTAGATGTTATCGCTATCTGCACCAAATTCCTTGGAGTCTGACCTTTTTATAATTATATATTTTTTGCCAACAACCTCTCATTGTATTAATTTGTTTGTTTACTAGTATTTGAGGGCTTCTTTGGTTAAAAATTGTTAGTTAAAAGCAGATAAAACTCTTCATCATTTACTTCCATCCGTATATTCATTATTTATTATTTATAAATTCCCACATAACGTCTTCTTCGTGAATGACGTGAAATATCTCCATACATACAAAATTGCACACCAAGAACTGAGCTAAACCAGCTTAGATCTTAGCATGACACCTAAAACATCTTCAGTTTTGGGTCATAGACCATCATAATATGCTCGTGTGTATATGCTCAATACATATTAAATTGTTCTTTAATGCTAGGAGTGATTACTAAACTTAGAGAGAGTCACTAAAACTAACATTACACCTCAAACTTGAAGATTGGGGTTTAACCGTGCAATTCTTTAGATATAAATCAAAATATTTCTAGGCCTAGTGTTTATGATGTACAATAATTTAGCGAAAACTAACATTATTGTCTTTGATTTATACCGCATACACAACTCTCGGAATATCCTGTGATTAACTACAACCACTTAAACACTTTGATGTATGAAACAGATAACGTTAATAATGGGACATAGTAATTAATAAATTGAGGTTAATTCTTGCGTAAATCCGATTTTAAACCAAATATGATTTATGCAATTACACGTTTTAAAGAATTTGGACTGAAAGAAAAATTTCAAGATATAAACATAACCTCAAACTTGGTTTTGATCCTTAAAATTAGTACGATTATATTTTGAACTAAATTATTATCTAAATTATTACTAAATTATTATTTAACTTACATTTAGTTATCTTCTTTAGTAAAATCCGTTTCTTTTTGATTATTTTAAATAAAAAACGTTTTAAATAATCTTTGACTTTTACGACGTTGACGTTGAATCTTTTTTACTGCCAACCTAAAAAATTAAAATTACTAGATAATAAAATTTATATAATTAATCGAATTATATCATGTTTTTAATTAATTAATAACGAAATTACGTAAATATTTGAAATGAGAAATTAAAATTTGATATATTTGTGAATAAAATTGTTTTTAAATCGTACAATTTTATGCTTACCTTATGAAATATATTTTTTAAATTTTAAACCGAAAATTATAATTTTAGGTTAATTCTTGTTTAAATACGATTTTAAACCAAGTATACTTTATGTAATCACGTATATTAAATAATCTGGAATAAAAGAAAAAAAATGTTAAGATATAAACATAACCTCAAAGTTAATTTTTGTTCGTAACATTAATACGATTATATTTTGAAGTAAAAAAGTTGTTAAATAAGTAAATTTAACTTACGTGCTTTAGTAAAATCGGATTCTTTTTGATTATTTTGAATAAAAAACTTATTTATAACGTTTAAATAATCTTTGACATTTTACGTGTTGACGTTGAATCTTTTTTACTGCCAACCTAAAAAATTAAAATTACTACGTAATAAAATTCAAGTAATTAATCGAATTATTTGATATTTTTAGTTAATTAATAACGAAATTACGTAAATATTTGAAAAGAGAAATTAAAATTATATATATTTATTAAGAAAATTGTTTTTAAATCGTACAATTTTATTCTTACCTTTTGAAATATATAACTATTTTTTTATTTTAAACAAAAATTATAAATTTAGTTTAATTACGGCTTAAATACGATTTTATACCAAGTATACTTTATATGATTAAGTATATTAAATAATCTAGAATAAAAGAAAAAAAAATTAAGATATAAACATAACCTCAAAGTTAATTTAACTTACGTGCTTTAATAAAATCGGATTCTTTTTGAATATTTTGAATAAAAAACTTATTTATAACGTTTAAATAATCTTTGACATTTACGTGTTGACGTTGAAACTTTTTACTGCCAACCTAAAAAATTAAAATTACTACATAATAAAATTTAAATAATTAATCGAATTATTTGACATTTTTAATTAATTAATAACGAAATTACGTAAATATTTGAAAAGAGAAATTAAAATTATATATATTTATTAAGAAAATTGTTTTTAAATCGTACAATTTTATTCTTACCTTTTGAAATAAATAAATATTTTTTTATTTTAAACAAAAATTATAAATTTAGGTTAATTACGGCTTAAATACGATTTTATACCAAGTATACTTTATATGATTAAGTATATTAAATAATCTAGAATAAAAGAAAAAAAAATTAAGATAGAAACATAACCTCAAAGTTAATTTTTGTTCATAATAATAACACGATTATATTTTGAACTAAAAAAGTTGTTAAATAATGAATTTAACTTACGTGCTTTAATAAAATCGGATTCTTTTTGAATATTTTGAATAAAAAACTTATTTATAACGTTTAAATAATCTTTGACATTTACGTGTTGACGTTGAAACTTTTTACTGCCAACCTAAAAAATTAAAATTACTACATAATAAAATTTAAATAATTAATCGAATTATTTGACATTTTTAATTAATTAATAACGAAATTACGTAAATATTTGAAAAGAGAAATTAAAATTATATATATTTATTAAGAAAATTGTTTTTAAATCGTACAATTTTATTCTTACCTTTTGAAATAAATAAATATTTTTTTATTTTAAACAAAAATTATAAATTTAGGTTAATTACGGCTTAAATACGATTTTATACCAAGTATACTTTATATGATTAAGTATATTAAATAATCTAGAATAAAAGAAAAAAAAATTAAGATAGAAACATAACCTCAAAGTTAATTTTTGTTCATAATAATAACACGATTATATTTTGAACTAAAAAAGTTGTTAAATAATGAATTTAACTTACGTGCTTTAATAAAATCGGATTCTTTTTGAATATTTTGAATAAAAAACTTATTTATAACGTTTAAATAATCTTTGACATTTACGTGTTGACGTTGAAACTTTTTACTGCCAACCTAAAAAATTAAAATTACTACATAATAAAATTTAAATAATTAATCGAATTATTTGACATTTTTAATTAATTAATAACGAAATTACGTAAATATTTGAAAAGAGAAATTAAAATTATATATATTTATTAAGAAAATTGTTTTTAAATCGTACAATTTTATTCTTACCTTTTGAAATAAATAAATATTTTTTTATTTTAAACAAAAATTATAAATTTAGGTTAATTACGGCTTAAATACGATTTTATACCAAGTATACTTTATATGATTAAGTATATTAAATAATCTAGAATAAAAGAAAAAAAAATTAAGATAGAAACATAACCTCAAAGTTAATTTTTGTTCATAATAATAACACGATTATATTTTGAACTAAAAAAGTTGTTAAATAATGAATTTAACTTACGTGCTTTAATAAAATCGGATTCTTTTTGAATATTTTGAATAAAAAACTTATTTATAACGTTTAAATAATCTTTGACATTTACGTGTTGACGTTGAAACTTTTTACTGCCAACCTAAAAAATTAAAATTACTACATAATAAAATTTAAATAATTAATCGAATTATTTGACATTTTTAATTAATTAATAACGAAATTACGTAAATATTTGAAAAGAGAAATTAAAATTATATATATTTATTAAGAAAATTGTTTTTAAATCGTATAATTTTATTCTTACCTTTTGAAATATATAAATATTTTTTTTATTTTAAACAAAAATTATAAATTTAGTTTAATTACGGCTTAAATACGATTTTATACCAAGTATACTTTATATGATTAAGTATATTAAATAATCTAGAATAAAAGAAAAAAAAATTAAGATATAAACATAACCTCAAAGTTAATTTTTGTTCATAATAATAACACGATTATATTTTGAACTAAAAAAGTTGTTAAATAATGAATTTATCTTACGAGCTTTAGTAAAATCGGATTCTTTTTGATTATTTTAAGTAAAAAAACTTATTTATAACGTTTAAATAATCTTTGACATTTACGTGTTGACGTTGAATCTTTTTTACTGCCAACCTAAAAAATTAAAATTACTACGTAATAAAATTCAAGTAATTAATCGAATTATTTGATATTTTTAATTAATTAATAACGAAATTACGTAAATATTTGAAAAGAGAAATTAAAATTATATATATTTATTAAGAAAATTGTTTTTAAATCGTACAATTTTATTCTTACCTTTTGAAATAAATAAATATTTTTTTATTTTAAACAAAAATTATAAATTTAGGTTAATTACGGCTTAAATACAATTTTATACCAAGTATACTTTATATAATTAAGTATATTAAATAATCTAGATTAAAGGAAAGAAAATTAAGATATAAACATAACCTCAAAGTTAATTTTTGTTCGTAATAGTAATATGATTATATTTTGAGCTAAAAAAGTTGTTAAATAAGTCCTTTTAACTTATATACTTTAGTAAAATCGGATTCTTTTATATTATTTTAAGTAAAAAACTTATTTATAACGTTTAAAACATCTTTAACATTTATGAATCTTTTTACTGCCAACCTCGAAAAATTAAAATAACTACGTAATAAAATTTAAGTAATTAATCGAATTATTTTATGTTTTTAATTAATTAATTACGATTTTATGTTAATTGAGATGACAAAATCAAACTTGATATATCTATTAAGATTTAATAAATAAAATTTTATTCTTATCTTTTGAAATGTTACTAAATCTTAAAGGCATTTAGTATTGTTTAAATATATAATTAATTGAAATAGATTATATTACGGTCCTGCTCCCAAGATCTTCTTTGCTTCTTCATGGTCTTTTCTGCTTCTTCCTACGCTTTAGTCAGCCCCCAGCTCGTTTGTTATTGTAAAAACGCTTGGAAGAGATACTACTTTGTATAATAGCCGACACGGTGTTCCAAAACTTGTTGACTCACCGTTTAATTGTTCGTCCAAACGTGTTCGATCTCAGCTTCAGCTTTCCCAGACGTCGATCTCCTTCTTCCCCTCATTCTTCTCATCCTTTCAAAAAAATCCTTATTTAATACCATATTGTTAACTAAATTTTTTACACAACTTTATTTATTAACACAACTTTAACCAAGAATGCAACAATTTAAATCGAAAATCCAGGTGTTAACGTTAAAACTTGATACACACAGTTCGGAATAAAGTTACGAAACAAAACCAGACCGATATCTCGAATCTTGGTTGTAATAGCAGAGATTTGCGTCAAGTTAAAATACTTTATAATGTAATTAAAATTGGAAAGTTCGAGATTATGCGGATTAATTATGAAGTTGTAATCGAAGTTTTTATCGATTTATAAAAAAATTGATACCATCTACCGGTTATTAATTTCGTTTGTAACAAAGAATATACAGGTCATGCACCTAAGAGAGTTTTATAGGTTAATCTCGCATCTAAATTCAGAACGCGTACGCTACCATTCAGTAATACGCCGTTGAGGCAGTTGAAGAAGTAAAAAGCATTGAACGAACGAGGTCTATTGGCTTCAACGAGGCCTATTCATATTGGAAAAAAACTAACGAAGCAATATAACTTTACTAAGGATGCTTATCATTTCGATTTAGCAGCATACATGCTGTACCACAATAAATATATCTTTGTTTACATTATTTTTATTTTATCGTAATTTATCTACCGTTGAACGATTAGATACGTTTATAAAAATACATTGATAGTAAAGAGTGCTCTTAAAAAATATTGGTGTGGGTTAGACTCAATTTCATTTCTTCTTTATTCTCAATAAATTTTAAATTAAGTACTTTATTAATGAATGTTTGTTGTTGTTTTTCTTGCACACTCAGTTTACATCCTTTGTTTAGTTAAATTGCATTTATTAAGTCTGGTAAAATTCGCGGTATCAAAAAAAAAGTTGAAATTGTTTACATTTACGGAGAAACAGACGGAAATGTGAATCATTCTGCTAATTTACATACAGAAAGGTTTTCAAAGAATGCATCATTTTATGCCCATGTGAAAATATTTTCGGAGTTTGGAAAAATATTGCAGAACTCAAAAACATGAAACAGTTCTCGTCTTAAGACGAGTTGTTTTCGAAGAACGATTTCCAATCAGTCTGAAATCACTAACAATGTCCTAATTAATAGCTAATATGCATCACTTACCAATCAGTAATGAGCTGAAATAAGCTGAACTATTTCAGTACTAGAACCTACAACAACTACTGAAAAATTTAATATGACTCAACAGTAATAGATGTCAATCTCATTATTCACGACAAACAAGGCTAATGTTAATGTTAAATGGAGAGAGTTAAACAGCGTTGGATAATATGAAAAAGTGACCACGTGATATATGTAGATATTAATTCAGAGACATGTATATGACTACATTTACAATTGTATACATAAATGTATCGAAAAAAACGGACATTACTTTAAATATTTGTTCAATTAATAAACGTCATTTTATCTGGTTAATAAAAATGTTTCAAACAAAGTTGTTTTCTCTTAGATAATAAACTTTTGAAATTAATTGTGGTCTTTATGCATTAATTTTGCGTTGTATAATAATTTAATCTGAAAAATTTGTTTGTTTTAAGTTGAATTGATTTGTTCACTCTTAATATTTATTTTGATTATAAAGGATGTCGTCTCAATAAGAACGTCCGATTTAATTTAACAATAAAACGGCTTAACTTAAAATTGGAACTCAGAACCTTCCTCTTTTCATTTAATTATCAACGTTGTTTCTGCAAAGTTGCAGCTTTGAGCTTACTCATCGCTAACGCGTTATGTCTTTTAAGCTTGGGAATAGTCCGTGGTGCATTAACACAGTCGTGAGATTTCACAAAATCCCAAAGTCTATCAAGATCAGTTAATATCAGAATTTCGCGATACGATCCGATCTGAAAAGTGTTCCTCCAATAAATCCAAAAAGCCATCCTTCTGGAACCACACATCTTCCAGAACCACACCATTCAGGTGAAGCCACCCAACACAAGAAGCACTTTCATGGCCTTAAATGTCGCAGTTTGTAGATTTTCACAATGATATTGTAAATTGGGCGCTATTGAAACACCCTGTATATGACTGAATAACATGATTGATAAATTCATGATTAAGAATGAAGGAAACTTTTAATGGTAGATGAGGCAATGGATTGGAAGAAAAGAGGCATGAAAAGTTGTGTGGTATATCACACAACTTGTCACACCATCCAGATGAAGCCATAATAAGGACTTTCATGGCTTAAAATGTCGCAAAGTTTGTAGATTATCACAATGATAACGCGTTCTTCCTTTATATTATTTGTTCATAATTAGTAATTTGTAAACATTGCTATCAAAATTGTCTAAAATTAGACAAAAATTAAACCAAAAAAATAACTAAAGTTTTACAAAATAAATAGTTGTTATGTTACATTATCCACATCTTTTTCAATTTTTACACATTTTATCCAATTAAATAATAAAAATTAAAAACCTTTCATAATCAGAGTTGTTACAAAATTATTACATTGATACATAAAAGTTATTGCTTCGTTACTCGTGACGTTACCCCCCTCCTGGCCCATCAAAATCCTTTATTTAAAATGCTTCACAGATGTTGCATACAACAAAATTACGTTAAAATTAAATCGGGCGTTCTTATTGGGACACCTTTATACGACTGAACAACATGATTGATAAGTTGATGCTTAAGAAGGAAGGAAGGTTTGAATAATAGATGAATTTGGGAGAAATGATGCTTGAAAAGTTGTGTGTTATGTCTCAATAGTTAATGAATTAAATTGAAAATGATAACTGTAATTGATATTCATATAAAATCATTAATCATTTTGTATGGGTGCTCCTTTGGAAGCATTTCTAGTGTTTTGGAAGCATTTCAACCTTCTAGAAGCAGTATCAAGTTTTCTGGAAGCAACCCATGTCTTCTTGAAGCATTTTCATTCTTCTGGGAGCATTTCAAGTTTCTTGGAAGCATTGCAAGATTTTTGGAAGTATCTAAAGTCTTCTGGAAGCAGTATCAAGTCTTCTGGAATGAATATCAAGTCTTTCAGAAGCAGTATCAAGTCTTCTGGAAACATTTCAAATCTTCTAGAAGCAGTGTAAGCTATTCAGGAAGAACTTCAATCGTTATGGCAGCATTTCAGGTCTTTTGAAAGCATTTACAGTCATCCAGCAGCTATATCAAGTCTTTTGAAAACATTTAAAATCTTCTAGAAGTATTAAATCTTCTGAAAGCAGTATTATATTTTATGGAAACATTTAAAGTTTTCTGGCAGCACTATGAAGTTTTCTATAAGCAGTATCAAGCCTTCTAGAAGCATTTCAAGTGTTTTAGAAGCAGTATTTACCATTCTGAATATATATTAAGTCGTTTGGCAACATTTCAAGTATTTTGGAAACATTTGAAGTAATCCAGAGGCAAAATCAAGTCTTTTGGAGGTTTCGGCAACCAGTCGTTCATCTCAGGCTGTAGTTATCACTCATGTGTGTAAGGAGTTTGAACAATATGACTAAATGCGTAGGGGTCCACGAGGATGTGGTGATATCCTGGAGCGGTAAGGGGTCGGTTAGGAAGCATTTAACATCTCAGACCTCTTAGAGGGAGCTAGATGTACATGGGGTCATTCCATATATACAAGTATTGTGGAAACTATTTCAAGTAATCAGAGGCAATATCAAGTTTTTTTGAAAGCATTTGAAATCCTTTAGAAGCAGTATCAAGTCTTCTGGAAGCAGTGTCAAATCTTTTGGAAGCATTTAAAGTCTTCTGAAAGCTTTTCCAGCCTTCTGGAAGTAATATCAAGTCTTCTGCAAGCATTTCAAGTCTTTCAGAGGCAATAACAAGTTTGCTGAAAGCATTTCAAGTCTTCTAGAAGCAGTATAAACCATTCTGGAAGTATATCAAGCCTTCTGGCAGCATTTTAAGTCTTGTGGAAGCATTTCAAATCATCCAGAGGCAACATCATGTTTTTGGAAGCATTTCAAATTTTCTAGAAACAGTATCAAGTCTACTAGAAGCATTTCAAGTCTTCTAAAAGCAGTATAAGTCATTCTGGAAGTATATCAAGCCTTCTGGCAGCATTTTAAGTCTTGTGGAAGCATTTCAAATCATCCAGAGGCAATATCATGTTTTTGGAAGCATTTCAAATTTTCTAGAAGCAGTATCAAGTCTTCTAGAAGCATTTAAAGTCTTCTGAAAGCACTATTAATTCTTCTAGAAGCATTTCACATCTTCTAGAAGCAGTATTAACCATTCCTGAAGCATGTCAAGCCATCTGGCAGCATTTTTTGAATCTTGTGGAAGCATTTCAAATCATCCAGAGGTAATATCATGTCTTTGGAAACATTTCAAATGTTCTAGAAGCAGTATCAAATCTTCTAGAAGCAGTTCACATCTTCTAGAAGCAGTTTTAAACACTCTGGAAGTATCTCAAGCCTGCTGGAAGCATCAAGTGCATCAATTAGTGTTAAACCTTCTGAAATTTTCTGGCAGCATTTCAAGTTTTATGGAAGCATTTCATATCATCCAAAGGCAATATCATGCTTTTGGAAGCATTTTCTAGAAGCAGTATCAATTTTTTTGGAAGCATTTGAAGCCTTCTGAAAGCTTTTCAAGTCTTCTGAAAGCAATATCAAATCTTCTAGAAGCACTATTAAGTATTCTGGAAGTATCTCAAGCCTTCTGGAAGCAGTATTTACCGTTTTGGGAGTATATCAAGCTTTCTGGCAGCTTTTCAAGTCTTCTGGAAGCATTTCAAGTCATCCAGTGGCATCATCAATTCGTTTGGAAGCATTTCACTTCTTCTAGAAGCAGTATTAACCATTCTGGAAGCATATCACGCCTTCTGGCAGCATTTTAAGTCTTGTGGAAGCATTTCAAATCATACCAAGGCAATACCAAATCTTTTGGTAGCATTTCAAATTTTTTAGAAGCTGTATCAAATCTTCTGGAAGCATTAAAATTTTCAGATAGCTTTTCAAATCTTCTGAAAGCAGTATTAAGCATTCTGAAAGTATCTCAAGCCTTCTAGAAGCATTATTAACCGTTCTGGAAGTATATCAAACTTTCTGGCAGTATTTCAAGTCTTCTGAAAACATTTCAAGTCATTCTGAGACAATATCAAGTCTTATGGCAGCATTTCAAATCTTCCAGAAGCAGTATTAAGTATTCTGGAAGTATATCAAGCCTTCTGGAAGCAGTATTTACCGTTTTGGGAGTATATCAAGCTTTCTAGCAGCTTTTTAAGTCTTCTGGAAGTATTTCAAGTCATCCAGAGGCATCATCAAGTCTTTTGGAAGCATTTCACATCTTCTAGAAGCAGTATTAACCATTTCGGAAGCATATCAAGCCTTCTGGCAGCATTTTAAGTCTTGTGGAAGCATTTCAAATCATCCAAAGGCAATACCAAATCTTTTGGAAGTATTTCAAATTTTTTAGAAGCTGTATCAAGTCTTCTGGAAGCATTTAAAGTTTTCGGAAAGCTTTTCAAATCTTCTAAAAGCAGTATTAAGAATTCTGGAAGTATCTCAAGCCTTCTAGAAGCATTATTAACCGTTCTGGAAGTATATCAAACTTTCTGGCAGTATTTCAAGTCTTCTGAAAACATTTCAAGTCATTCTGAGACAATATCAAGTCTTGTGGAAGCATTTCAAATCTTCCAGAAGCAGTATTAAGTATTCAGGAAGTATATCAAGCCTTCTGGAAGTAGTATTTACCGTTTTGGGAGTATATCAAGCTTTCTAGCAGCTTTTCAAGTCTTCTGGAAGTATTTCAAGTCATCCAGAGGCATCATCAAGTCTTTTGGAAGCATTTCACATCTTCTAGAAGCAGTATTAACCATTTCGGAAGCATATCAAGCCTTCTGGCAGCATTTTAAGTCTTGTGGAAGCATTTCAAATCATCCAAAGGCAATACCAAATCTTTTGGAAGCATTTCAAATTTTTTAGAAGCTGTATCAAGTCTTCTGGAAGCATTTAAAGTTTTCGGAAAGCTTTTCAAATCTTCTAAAAGCAGTATTAAGCATTCTGGAAGTATCTCAAGCCTTCTAATTTTCTGGCAGTATTTCAAGTTTTCTAAAAACATTTTAAGTCATTCAGAGACAATACCAAGTCTTGTGGAAGCATTTCAAACCTTCCAGAAGCAGTATAAAGTCTTCTGGAAGCAATATCAAGTCTTCTGGATACATTTCACATCTTCTAAAAGCAGTATTAAGCATTCTGGAGGTATATCAAGTCTTCTGACCGTATTTGAAGTCTTTTCGAAACATTTCAAGTATACCAGAGGCAATATCGGGTCTTCTGGAAGCATTTTAAATTTTCTAGAAGCAGTGTCAAGCCTTCTGGAAGCATCTCAAATCTTTTGGAAGCATTTCCTATCTTTTGGAAGCAGGTGAAGTCTTATGAAAAGATTTCAAGTCTTTTGAAAAGAATATCAAGTTTTCTGGAAGCATTTCAACTCTTCTGGGAGCAATATGAAGTCTTCTAGAAGCAGTATCAAGTCTTCTGCAAGCATTTCATGTCGTCCAGAGGCGATATCAAGTCTTCTGGATTGATTTCAAATCTTCTAGAAATAGTATCAAGTATTCTGGAAGTATATCAAGCGTTCTGGAAGCATTTGAAGTCTTATAGAAGCAGAATCATGTCTTCTAGAAGCAGAATCAAGTCTTCTAGAAGCATTTCAAGTCTTTCAGAGACAATATCAAGTCTTCTTGAATCATTTTAGATTTTTTAAATCCAGTATCAAGCATTATGGAAGTATATCAAGCTTTCTGGAAGGAATTTAACTCTTTTGGAAGCGTTTCAAGTCTGCTGGAGGTATTTCAAGTCTTCTAGAAGCATTTCCATTTTAGAAGTCTCTTGGACACAGATTGATCAGACTCTTGGAAGCGTTTTAAATGTAGTTTGCAGAAATTGCAAGAAATTCTAAGCTTCAACATTCATAAACGAAAGTGCAGGTATCCAAAGTTATGGCATTGGAGATGAGGAGAAGTTAAGGGACAAGAACAACAAGGACAGATGTAAACTAGGTTCAATGATGGCAAGACATTTTTCATATTTCATGGATTATGGGTATAGATTAGATTTATTCAGGATGAAAAACACTGAAAGTTAAAGATGCTTTCTGCACGTAATAATAATAATCTAAGGTCCATTGAGGATTTTAGTAGATGAAGAAGCAGAAAAACACGAATTTTATCAAAGTTATAACATATTTATATTTGCACAGTGTACAAACTGAATGATAGACCTTGAGTCAAAAAGCATGTTGAACTATAAGAATGAATTATAAGATAAAATTTTGTTGCTTAATGCAACAGAGAAGCAGAAATTACTTGACCCATTTTAGTGGTATTCGATTTGGTTTATAGCTAAAAAATAATTTCTGAGAGCTGAACTTAATAGTAACCGCCTTGAATTAGTTTTTTTATTGCTTTTTGCGTCCAATGTTGTGCCATCAGTACATAAAATCGCATTATTGAGCGGTATAATTCAATTAAGTCATTAATGTGTAATAAATACAAAAAGAGGCCAAGGTTTGAGGTTATTTGTATGTAGTCTAAATCTCCATTTCTTAATTAGTTTTTTTTTTCTAAATAAATCGCAATTTAGTATCGATTGTTTATATACAAGAATGGTATTTATCTATATTAAGTAAGTTTACAGTAACTGTTTATTATTAATTCAAAGCCCCATCATCATAGCGGTTTCCCCAATAGTTTACGATACCATCCATATTATCCTCTTAGTTAATTAGTTAAAAGCACAAATTTGCCTCGAAGCCCATTCAACTAAGCTGGGCTCTTTACAAATTAATTGTATACACAAATAGAACAGCAAAGGAAAAGCGAACAACTGTTACTCTTGGAAAGCTGGAAGCGTTCTATTCAAAAAACGAGAGCAAAAAGTTGGCTAAATTCGATAAAGTAGATACACTAGATAACGTTGTAAGAGGAGAAAAATTTAATTTCTCGAAAAGCAAATTTTCCTCGACGGGAATAGCGGAAAAGAAAGAGACGGTCTCGTACGATTTTATTTTATAGGAAATAGTCGGGATTCTTAAACGAGTTTTATTGCTTTGAGGGAATTAGGCTCGGTGTAGTTGGATTCTGATGGTATACGGTAAAAGAACTACTCTATCGGATGGGCTCTAAAAATACGCCTAAGTACCATAATTAAGAGGGTTACTAAAGAATTCTATTGCTAATTACGTAGTGATGGATAAAAAGGGGCGAAATGAAAAAGTTTTAGTGCTATTTAAAAAGAATTTCACATTTTGCAACGAGTATTTATAAAATAACCGTCTCATTACATTACTTTATTACCTCAAACTGCCAATTTCATCGTTACCAATTTAGATTAAAAATTTTTCTTAAAACAACTTTTTCAATACTTTGAATTTGGCACAGATCTCTTTTAAGAAAAGTCTTAACACTAAACAACCAAAAAATATACATTTACAACGGTTAAACTGACAGGTACGGTCCAAATCAGGTAAAAAAATTCTTTCTCCCGCTGTTAAGACACGGTTCGGGAAACACCCAGAATCCTGTTCAATCCCGTCTCTTCCTGTTACGTTATTTATCACGAAAAAAAAAACCATCAATAAGTTAATTGTTGAAATATTCTAAAAGATGATGTCTCATCACTTTCACCATTAAAATGTATGTACAAGTAAGCACGTCGTGTCGTCGGGAGTTTGGATTAACATGAAGCCAAGTTGGTTGGGGCAACATAGCGCGAATGCAAATTAAATCAAATCGAGCAAGTCATGTCAACTGAGTTCGAGCTCTGCCGCATGCATTTAACAATCTATGTGACATAATTTCGGATCGTGTACACATGTCAAGTTAACGACAACCTGATGGTCGGAACTTGTAACAAAGACCTAAACATTGAATCCAGAAGGATGCTCATTGATGATTAAAAATTTGAACATAAAAAAATTGAATTAGAATAATTTTTAAATCATTTGTTTTTTTTTTATTGACATTCTAAACTTTAATTGTTTTTTTTACAAGTAACAAAATGAAACACGATTATTTCGGGGAAAAAGCTGAAATACTCATCAATATTTATACCACAAATATTTTAATTGCTTTTTTAAACATAATTTTAAAAATGTTACTTTTTTCTTTAAAATTTGCAAATCATTAGAGTGCATTTTTGCCCCAAATATCCCTAAATTATATATACTTTGTTTCAAAGTTCGTTAAAGTTACTCAAACTATGCCAGAATTTGTAAAAACAATTTTAAGTTAGAAAATATTACTATTATACAGTCACTTTTAAAGTGAAACTCCTTCCTTTACATTTTTTCACCTTTTAGTAGAATCACGAAAAAGATATAACATAAAACTTATTTTTATTTTTGAAAATGAAGAAATGATTTATATATTACATTGAAGGTTGAACCTTCTTCTTTTAAATGATGTATAACTCGTTGTTTCAGTTTGAAATTTGATATCACTTAAGAAATGTTAAAGGATGATGTGTTTTTGCAGTTTTAGTAGAATCACGGAAAAAATGATAAAGTTTGGAAGGTCGTTGAGGTCTTGTTGTTGAAAATGAAGAAATGACTTGTATGTCAAATTGAAGGCTGAACCTTCCTCTTCAAATGGTGTATAACTCGTTGTTGCAGTTTAAAATTTGATATCACTTAAGATATGTTAAAGGATGATGTGTTTTTGTAGAATAACGAAGAAAATGATAAAATTTGAAGGTTCGTGAAGATCTTATTTTTGAAAATGAAGAAATGACTTGTATGTCAAATTGAAGGCTAAACCTTCCTCTTCCAATGTTGTGTAACTCGTTGTTTCAATTTGAAATTCGATATCACTTAAGAAATGTTAAAGGATTATGTGTTTCTGTAGAATAACGAAAAAAATGATAAAATTTGAAGGATCGTGAAGGTCTTATTTTTGAAAATGAAGAAATGACTTATATGTCAAATTGAAGGCTGAACCTTCCTCTTCGAATGGTGTAAACACGTTGTTTCAGTTTGCAATTTGATATCACTTAAGATATGTTAAAGGACGATGTGCTTTTGTAAAATAACGAAAAAAATGCTAAAATTTAAAGGTTCGTGAAGGTCTTATTTTTGAAAATGAAGAAATGACTTATATGTCAAGTTGAAGGATGAACCTTCCTCTTCAAATGGTGTATAACTCGTTGTTGCAGTTTGTAATTTGATATCACTTAAGATATGTTAAAGAATGGTGTATTTTTGTAAAATAACGAAAAAAATGATAAAATTTGAAGGTTCGTGAAGGTCTTATTTTTGAAAATGAAGAAATGACTTATATGTCAAATTGAAGGCTGAACCTTCCTCTTCAAATGGTGTATAACTCGTTGTTGCAGTTTAAAATTTGATATCACTTAAGATATGTTAAAGAATGGTGTATTTTTGTAGAATAACGAAAAAAATGATAAAATTTGAAGGTTCGTGAAGGTCTTATATTTGAAACTGAAGAAATGACTTGTATGTCAAATTGAAGGCTGAACCTTCCTCTTTAAATGGTGTATAACTCTTTGTTGCAGTTTAAAATTTGATATCACTTAAGATATGTTAAAGAATGGTGTATTTTTGTAGAATAACGAAAAAAATGATAAAATTTGAAGGTTCGTGAAGGTCTTATTTTTGAAAATGAAGAAATGACTTATATGTCAAATTGAAGGCTGAACCTTCCTCTTCGAATGGTGTATAACACGTTGTTTCAGTTTGCAATTTGATATCACTTAAGATATGTTAAAGGACGATGTGCTTTTGTAAAATAACGAAAAAAATGATAAAATTTAAAGGTTCGTGAAGGTCTTATTTTTGAAAATGAGGAAATGACTTATATGTCAAGTTGAAGGATGAACCTTCCTCTTCAAATGGTGTATAACTCGTTGTTGCAGTTTGTAATTTGATATCACTTAAGATATGTTAAAGAATGGTGTATTTTTGTAAAATAACGAAAAAAATGATAAAATTTGAAGGTTCGTGAAGGTCTTATTTTTGAAAATGAAGAAATGACTTATATGTCAAATTGAAGGCTGAACCTTCCTCTTCAAATGGTGTATAACTCGTTGTTGCAGTTTAAAATTTGATATCACTTAAGATATGTTAAAGAATGGTGTATTTTTGTAGAATAACGAAAAAAATTATAAAATTTGAAGGTTCGTGAAGGTCTTATTTTTGAAAATGAAGAAATGACTTACATGTCAAATTGAAGGCTGTACCTTCCCCTTCAAATGGTGTATACCTCATTGTTTCAATTTGAAATTTTATATCACTTAAGATATGTTAAAGGATGGTGTATTTTTGTAGAATAACGAAAAAAATGATAAAATTTGAAGGTTCGTGAAGGTCTTATTTTTGAAAATGAAGAAATGACTTATATGTCAAATTGAAGGCTGAACCTTCCTCTTCAAATGGTGTATAACTCGTTGTTGCAGTTTAAAATTTGATATCACTTAAGATATGTTAAAGAATGGTGTATTTTTGTAGAATAACGAAAAAAATGATAAAATTTGAAGGTTCGTGAAGGTCTTATATTTGAAACTGAAGAAATGACTTGTATGTCAAATTGAAGGCTGAACCTTCCTCTTTAAATGGTGTATAACTCGTTGTTGCAGTTTAAAATTTGATATCACTTAAGATATGTTAAAGAATGGTGTATTTTTGTAGAATAACGAAAAAAATGATAAAATTTGAAGGTTCGTGAAGGTCTTATTTTTGAAAATGAAGAAATGACTTACATGTCAAATTGAAGGCTGTACGTTCCCCTTCAAATGGTGTATACCTCATTGTTTCAATTTGAAATTTTATATCACTTAAGATATGTTAAAGGATGGTGTATTTTTGTAGAATAACGAAAAAAATGATAAAATTTGAAGGTTCGTGAAGGTCTTATTTTTGAAAATGAAAAAATGACTTATATGTCAAATTGAAGGCTGAACCTTCCTCTTCAAATGGTGTATAACTCGTTGTTGCAGTTTGAAATTTGATATCACTTAAGATATGTTAAAGGATGATGTGTTTTTGTAGAATAACGAAAAAAATGATAAAATTTGAAGGTTCGTGAAGGTCTTATTTTTGAAAATGAAGAAATGACTTACATGTCAAATTGAAGGCTGTACCTTCCCCTTCAAATGGTGTATACCTCATTGTTTCAATTTGAAATTTTATATCACTTAAGATATGTTAAAGGATGGTGTATTTTTGTAGAATAACGAAAAAAATGATAAAATTTGAAGGTTCGTGAAGGTTTTATTTTTGAAAATGAAGAAATGACTTATATGTCAAATTGAAGATTGAACCTTTCTCTTCAAATGGTGTATAACTCGTTGTTTCAATTTGAAATTTGATATCACTTAAGAAATGTTAAAGGGTTATGTGTTTTTGTAGAATAACGAAAAAAAGTATAAAATTTCAATGTTTGTGAAGGTCTTATTTTTAAAAATGAAGAAATGGCTTATATGTCAAATTGAAGGCTGTACCTTCCCTTCAAATGGTGTATACCTCGTTGTTTCAATTTGAAATTTTATATCACTTAAGATATGTTAAAGGATGGTGTATTTTTTTGGTAGAACAAAGAAAAAATTGATAAAATTTGAAGGTTCGTGAAGGTCTTATGTTTGAAAATGAAGAAATGTCTTAAATGTTAAATTGAAGGCTGAACCTTCCTCTTCAAATGGTGTATAACTCGTTGTTGCAGTTTAAAATTTGATATCACTTAAGATATGTTAAAGATGATGTGTTTTTGTAGAATAACAAAGAAGATGATAAAATTTGAAGGTTCGTGAAGGTCTCATTTTTGAAAATGAAAAAACAACTTATATACTAAGTTGAAGATTGAAAGCAATTTGATTTTAGAAATGTTAAAGGATGATGTGTTTTTTATGTTTTAGTAGAATCACGAAAAAAATGATAAAATTTGGAAGGTCGTTGAGGTCTTGTTGTTGAAAATGAAGAAATGACTTGTATGTTAAATTGAACCTTCCTCTTTAAATGATGTATAACTTATTGTTTCAATTTGAAATCGATAGGACTTAAGAAATGTTAAAGGATGATGTGTTTTTTTACGTTTTAATAGAATCATGAAATAAATGATAAAATTTTGACAGATCCTGGAGGTCTTATTTTTGCAAATGAAGAAATGACTTGTATACCAAATTGAAGGCTGAATCTTCCTCTTTTCATTAATGTATAACTCGTTGTTTCAATTTAAAATCCATTTCATTTAAAAAATGTTAAAGGATGATGTGTTTTTGACGTTTTTGTAGAATCACGAAAAAAATGATAAAATTTGAAGGTTCGTGAAGGTCTTATTTTTGAAAATGAAGAAATGACTTTTATGTCAAATTAAAGGTTGCATATTCCTCTTTCAAATGATGTATAACTCGTTGTTTCAATCTACCACATCTTTGCTTTTTTTATCTTATAAGAAAATGATTTTGAATATGAAAACTGGACACGACATTTCCTAAAAATAAGAAGAAGATTTTGTCTTGTTCTTTAGATCTTGCTTTGATTTGTGTTGATTTCTAATTGCTCAAAGTCTTCGAGTAAAATGTTTTCGATCATTCTGTAAAATGGCGGAATCAGCTTAAAGCAAAATTAAGAGCATAGTCAATATTTAAAACATTTCCTTTGGACATTTTAAATAGATTCATTCTACCACATCTTTGCTTTTCCTATTTTACAAGAAAATGAATTTGAATATGAACTGAACACAACATTTCCTAAAAGTAAGAAGGAGATTTTCTCTATTAAAAAAAATAATAAAATTTTGACAGATCATAAAGGTCTTATTTTTGAAAATAAAGAAATGATTTATATATCAAATTGAAGGTTAAACCGAACTCTATTAAATGATGTATAACTTGTTGTTTCAATTTGAAATTTGATATCACGTAAGAAGTGTTAAAGGATGATGTATTTTTGTAGAATCACGAAAAAAATGATAATATTTGAAAGATCGTGGGAGATTTATTTTTGAAAATGAAGAAATGACTTACATACTAAATTGAAGGCTAATCCTTCTTCTTTAGAACGATGTATAACTCGTTGTTTCAAATTGAAATCGATTCCACTCAAGAATTGTTAAAGGATGATGTGTTTTTGACGTTTTAGTAGAATGACGAAAAAAATTATAAAATTTGAAGGATCGTGGAGGTGTTATTTTTGAAAATGAAGAAATGTCTTGTGTATCACATTGAAGGTTGAACATTCCTCCTTCAAATCATGTATAGCTCGTTGTTTCAATTTGAAACTGATTCTACTGAAGAAATGTTAAAATATGCTGTGTTTTTGACGTTTTAGTATAATCACAAAAAAATAATAAAACTTTTACAGATCATAGAGGTCTTCTTTTTGAAAATGAAGAAATGACTTGTATATCAAATTGAAGGCTGAATCTTCGTCTCTCAAATTATGTATGACCCGTTGTTTCAGTTTGAAATCGATTCTATCTAAGAAATGTTAAAGGATGATGTGTTTTTGACGTTGTAGTAGAATCATGAAAAATATGATAAAATTGCGAAGATCGTGGAGGACCAATTTTTGAAAATGAAGAAATGATTTGTATATCAAATTTGATATACCTTCAATTGAAGGTTGAATCTTCATCTTTTAAATTACATATAACTCATTGTTTCAATTTCAAACCGATTCTACCTAAGAAATATTAAAGTATGACGTGTTTTTTACGTTTTAATAGAATCACGACATAAATGATAAAATTTTGGTAGATCATGGAGGTCTTATTTTTGCAAATGAAGAAATGACCTGTATACCAAATTAAAAGCTGAACCTTCCTCTTTTAACAAATATATAACTCGTTGTTTCAATTTGAAATCTGATATCACTTAAGAAATGTTAAAAGATGATGTATTATTGACGTTTTCATAGAATCACGAAAAAAAAATGATAAAATTTGAAAGATCGTGGGAGACTTATTTTTGAAAATGAAGAAATGACTTACATACCAAATTGAAGGTTGATTTTTCCTCTTTCAAATGAGGTATAACTCGTTGTTTCAATTTGAAATCGGTTTTACTCAAGAAATGTTAAAGTATGTTGTGTTTTTAACGTTTTTAAAAAAATTATAAAATTTGAAGGATCGGGGAGGTCTTATTTTTGAAAATGAAGAAATGTCTTGTGTATCAAATTGAAGGTTGAACATTCTCTTTTTTTCTCATTTTTTATCTTACAACAAAATGATTTTGAACATGAAAACTGGATACGTCTTCATCTTACCTTGATTTGTGTTGATTTCTAGGAGACTTTCAGTAAAATGTTTGCCAGTTATCCTCTTCCGATCATTCTGTAAATTGACTGGATCAATTCGAAGCAAAGTTAAGAGCTTTGCTTTTATTTTTTATTTTTTGATCTAAAAACTTGGTTTTAGAAACCCTCTGATCATCATCAGAGGGTTGGGTTGCCGGAGGTTCGGTCGCAAGTTAAAAAGAAAATTTCATTTTCACCTGATTTTCTAAATTAGCTTTGCTTTTCATATCTTATGAAGAAATAAGAAGATAATTTTCTCTTGTTTTTTGGATTTTGCTTTGATTTGTAGGAGATACTGAAGAATTTGTCTTTGAAATGTTTTGTTACTTATCCTCTTCTGATTTTTCTGTAACATGGCTGAATAAATTTGAATCAAATTTAAGCATAATGTCATTATTGATTTATAAACAGTACGTATGTGGTATTGAAACATAATTTTAGTTATCTCTGTCATAAGCGTTTTACATATTTGTGTCAATCTTTGCTAATTTTGATCAGATATATCCTTTTTTTCTGTCTGAAGAAAATTACAAATAGGCAACCTAAGAATAAATCGAGATAGTGAATCAAATTAGAAAAATAAAAATTTACTTTTATTTAAAAATCATAAAATTTTCGTGTTTTAAGAGTATTAAATGTTACATTTTATTTTCGATCCAAACGAATTAAGTCCTTTTCATTTTTGCCTCGACAGAAAGATTTAATTCAACTCTTGATGGATTAACGTTAAGTTTATGACGTTTAGAAACGCCGACAATAAATGATTACGAATGAGGCGCACTCAACAAAACTTAAATAAAAATAAAATAATAAACTCAAACCAAAAAAAAAAGTTATTCGAAAATTATTCTCCAAACTACCCATTAAATTAGTTCCAACCTTACATAACACCAACTCTTTAACAAAACCAAACTAAATTAAAAACTATTTTTTGAAAAAAACATTTTAACGACAATATTTTCATTCATTGTTAACACAAACACTTGTAGAAAATACACTTCATACATTATACATATGTTTGTCCCGATCCTTATTGGGATTGAACGAGATTGAAAACAATTCAAAGTAAATAATACGAGTTTACCATATGCGAGGTATATTCCTTTATTTTCAAGGTATAAAATCCCGACAGAAAATATATGTTTATAGCAAAAAGTTTCCATGATAATTATGTCTCGTTAAACGACGTGATTAATGATCATTATTCACAAAAAAGTTCGATTTAAAAGCTGCATGTCATTCATTAACACTTGATACGCAAGGTTTTAGATTTTTCGATGTTGCGATGAGTAATTTATATGGTAATTTTAGTCCTAAACAAATTATAGTGCACCTCTCATCTACAACGTAAACTCCAAACATCCAACTCTATATGAATATGTGTATAGTTTAACAAATATCTAAAAAATTGCAATTACATTGCCAAAATTTGTCTTGTCACGATGTTAAATAAATTGTTTTAAATGAAACTATCAATAAGGATGAAAAACCACGCGACATTTTCTCACATACCTAGAATATTTTTCTTATGTACTTTGTAGCCTTAAGTGACTCTTTAAAAGTAAATTTATTCATGCCAACGAGTATAAATATTGCCAAGTATTTTGTAACTAAATATTTACGGAGTATTTTTACGTTCTCGTTTATACATTTTATTCTAAAAATTAAATATTATGTTGCCTTAAAACGAACCTAATTTAGAACATCATAAAGTACTTATCTTGATTTTGGCAAATATGGAGTTAACCAAAACGTAAGAATATCAAGCTATAACAATACCAAGTTTTGAAAATGAAGAAATGTTATGTGTATTAAATTGAAGGTTAAACTTTCCTCTTTCAAATGAGGTATAACTCGTTGTTTCAATTTGAAATTGATTCCATCTAAGAAATGTTAAAGAATGATGTGTTTTTGACGTTTTAGTAGAATGACGAAAACAATGATAAAATTTGAAGGATCGTGGAGGTCTTATTTTTGAAAATGAAGAAATGTCTTGTATATTAAATTGAAGGTTAAACTTTCCTCTTTCAAATGAGGTATAACTCGTTGTTTCAATTTGAAATTGATTCCATCTAAGAAATGTTAAAGAATGATGTGTTTTTGACGTTTTAGTAGAATGACGAAAACAATGATAAAATTTGAAGGATCGTGGAGGTCTTATTTTTGAAAATGAAGAAATGTCTTGTATATTAAATTGAAGGTTAAACTTTCCTCTTTCAAATGAGGTATAACTCGTTGTTTCAATTTGAAATTGATTCCATCTAAGAAATGTTAAAGAATGATGTGTTTTTGACGTTTTAGTAGAATGACGAAAACAATGATAAAATTTGAAGGATCGTGGAGGTCTTATTTTTGAAAATGAAGAAATGTCTTGTATATTAAATTGAAGGTTAAACTTTCCTCTTTCAAATGAGGTATAACTCGTTGTTTCAATTTGAAATTGATTCCATCTAAGAAATGTTAAAGAATGATGTGTTTTTGACGTTTTAGTAGAATGACGAAAACAATGATAAAATTTGAAGGATCGTGGAGGTCTTATTTTTGAAAATGAAGAAATGTCTTGTATATTAAATTGAAGGTTAAACTTTCCTCTTTCAAATGAGGTATAATTCGTTGTTTCAATTTGAAATTGATTCCATCTAAGAAATGTTGAAGAATGATGTGTTTTCGACGTTTCGGTAAAATGACGAAAAAATTATATAAAATTTGAAGGATCGTGAGGATTTTATTTTTGAAAACGAAGAAATGTCTTGCATATCAAATTGAAGGTCGAACCTTCTTTTTTAAAATGAGGTATAACTCGTTGTTTCAATTTGAAACTGATTCCATCTAAGAAATGTTAAAGAATGATATGTTTTTGACGTTTTGGTAAAATGACGAAAAGATTATATAAAATTTGAAGGATCGTAAGGATCTTATTTTTGAAAACGAAGAAATGTCTTGCATATCAAATTGAAGGTTGAACCTTCCTCTTTTAATTAATGTATAACTCGTTGTTTCAATTTGAAATTAATTCCACCCAAGAAATGTTAAAGAATGATGTGTTTTTGACGTTCTAGTAGAATGACGATAAAAATGATAAAATTTGAAAGATCACGACGGTCTTATTTTTGAAAATGAAGAAATGTCTTGTATATTAAATTGAAGGTTAAACTTTCCTCTTTCAAATGAGGTATAACTCGTTGTTTCAATTTGAAATTGATTCCATCTAAGAAATGTTAAAGAATGATGTGTTTTTGACGTTTTGGTAAAATGACGAAAAGATTATATAAAATTTGAAGGATCGTAAGGATCTTATTTTTGAAAACGAAGAAATGTCTTGTGCATCAAATTGAAGATTGAACCTTCTTCTTTAAAATGATCTATAACTTGCTGTTTCAATTTGAAATCGATTGCACAGAAGAAATGTTAAAGAATGATGTGTTTTTGGAAGTTTTAGTAAAAAATGATAAAATTTGAAAAATCGTGAGGGTCTTATTTTTGAAAATGAAGAAATGACTTGTACATCAAATTGAAGGTTAAACCTTTCCATTTCAAATGATATATCACTCATTGCTTCAATCTGAAATCGATTTCATTTAAAAAATGTTAAAGGATGTTGTGTTTTAGTAAAATTACGAAAAAAATGATAAAATTTGAAGGGTCGTGGAGGTCTTATTTTTTAAAATGAAGACACGACTTATATATCAAATTGAAGATTGTATCATCCTCTTTATAATGATCTATAACTTGTTGTTTCAATTTGAAACCGATTGCAGCGAAGAAATGTTAAAGCGCGATGTGTTTTTGAAGTTTTAGAAAAAAATGATAAAATTTGAAAGATCGTGGAGATCTTATTTTTGAAAATAAAGAAATGACTTCCATACCATATTGAAGGTTGAACCTTCCTCTTTAAGATGAGGTATAACTCGTTATTTCAATTTGAAATCAATTCCACCCAAGAAATGTTAAAGAATGATGTGTTTTTGACGTTTTAATAGAATCACTAATAAAATGATAAAATTTGAACGATCGTGAAGGTCTTATTTTTGAAAATGAAGAAATGATTTGAACATCAAATTGAAGATTGAACCTTCCTCTTTCAAATTATGTTTACCTCGTTGTTTCAATTTGAAATCGTTTTGATCTAAGAAATGTTAAAGGATGATATGTTTTTACGTTTTATTAGAATCACGAAGAAAATGATAAAATTTGAAAAATCGTGGACGTCTTATTTTTGAAAAGGAAGAAACGACTTGTATATCAAAATGATGGTTGAATCTTCCTCTTTAAAATGAGCTATAACTCATTGTTTCAATTTGAAATCGATTCTACCTAAGAAATGTTAAAGAATGGTATGTTTTTGACGTTTTAGTAGAATGACGAAAAAATATATATAAAGTTTAAAGGATCGTGAAGACCTTATTTTTGGAAATGAAGAAATGTCTTATATATCCAATTGAAGGTTGAACCTTCCTCTTTAAAATGAGGTATAACTCGTTGTTTCAATTTAAATTCGATTTCATTTAAAAAATGTTAAAGGACGATGTGCATTTGACGTTTTGGTAAAATCACGAAATTAACGTTAAAATTTGAAGGATTCTGGAGGTTTTATTTTTGAAAATGAAGAAAAATGAAGAGGCTTTCAATCCTCTTTAAAATGAGGTATAACTCGTTGTTTCAGTTTGAAATCGATTCCATCTAAGAAATGTTAAAGAATGGTATGTTTTTGACGTTTTAGTATAATGACGAAAAAATATATATAAAGTTTGAAGTATTGTGAAGATTTTATTTTTGAAAATGAAAAAATGTCTTGTGTGCCAAATTAAAGGCTGAATCTTCCTCTTTCAAATAATATATAACTCGTTGTTTCAATTTAAATTAATTTTATGCAATTGGACACAATTTCCGGACAGCTGTATATAGAGTTAAGTCAAATTTTTAAATAGAATATTGTAGATACATTAAAAAGGTCTGGTTTATAGCAACATACTTACAATTATATTAAAAAACCCCTTTTAATTTTCACCGAAAAATCGTTCCTTGAAAAAAATCTTTGCGGTCATTTTAGGAACACCGATATGTACATGTACAGGTGTCCTGTATAAACGGCAATATACATCAATGGCATAAAGGAGCAGAAAATTATATTATCAGTATTTTCATGAATTATGACATGATATATATGCTAAGTTGAAGTTTATGATATGATATAAAGATTACATCAATACGAAGAACATGAAAAAAAGTTGAAGGTTCGTGAAGGTCTTATTTTTGAAAATGAAGATATGACTTGTACATCAAATTGAAGGTTAAACCTTCGTCTTTGAAATGATGTATAACTAATTGTTTCAATTTGAAATCGATTTCTTTAAAAAAATGTTAAAGGATGATGTGTTTTTTCGTTTTAGTAAAATCACGAAAAAAAATATGATAAAATTTGAAGGATCGTGGAGGTCTTATTTTTGAAAATGAAAAAACGACTTATATACTAAATTGAAGATTGAATCATCCTCTTTCAAATGATGTATAACCCGTTTTTTCAATTGCAAATCGATTCCACCTAAGAAATGTTAACAGATGATGTGTTTTTGACGTTTTAGTAGAATCACCAAAAAAAATGATAAAATTTGAAAGGTCGTAGAGGTCTTATTTTTGAAATTGAAGAAATGGCTTATATATCAAATTGAAGATTGAACCTTTCTCTTTCAAATGATGTATAACTCTACTAAGTTTTTCATTTCATAGATTGTTGTTTCCTGATGAGTGTATAATTATTAGAGCTAAGTCAGCCAACTTTATATCTAGGAGAAACCAGATCATTTCTGAGATCTCAACGAGACGATGCTGTCCTTGGGCTGCCTGCTGATAAGAGACAAATAAATCCAACTCTACCAACAGTTGGATTTACTTTGATCCCCATACTTACCAGGATCTGAAGCAACTGCTACAGTCCAAAGGAAATTAATTCCATCTGGAAGGGTCTTCTTGATAAGAAGCGAGAGCCAAAAATCCATAAAGCAACATATGCTCTGTCGTCTATTCTGGATGAAATTCTGTCCAAAGCCTCTTCTGATTGCATTGAATACCCAGAGAACAATCCCACTTTATTTTGATGTCTATTTTTCATCTTATGTCCAATGCTATATGTCGTAATTGACATGAGAATAATATAATTTGAAAGATTTTGAATGTCTTATTTTGAAAATGAAGAAATGACTTATGTATCAAATTGAAGATTGAATCATCCTCTTTAAAATAATCTATAGCTTTTTGTTTCAATTTGAAATTGATTCCACTCAAGAGATGTTAAACCATGACGTGTTTTTGAAGTTTTATTAAAATCCCGAAAAAAATGATAAAATTTAAAAGATCGTGGAGGTTTTATTTTTTAAAATGAAGAAATGGCTTATACATCAAATTGAAGATTGAACCTTACTCTATCAAATGATGTATAACTCGTTGTTTCAATTTAAAATCCATTTCATTTAAAAAATGTTAAAGGATGATGTGTTTTTGACGTTTTTGTAAAATCAAGAAAAGAATGTTAAAATTTGAAGGATTCTGGACGTCTTATTCTTGAAAATGAGGAAATGGCTTATACATCAAATTGAAGATTGAACCTTACTCTATCAAATGATGTATAACTCGTTGTTTCAATTTAAAATCCATTTCATTTAAAAAATGTTAAAGGATGATGTGTTTTTGACGTTTTTGTAAAATCAAGAAAAGAATGTTAAAATTTGAAGGATTCTGGACGTCTTATTCTTGAAAATGAAGAAATGGCTTATACATCAAATTGAAGATTGAACCTTACTCTATCAAATGATGTATAACTCGTTGTTTCAATTTAAAATCCATTTCATTTAAAAAATGTTAAAGGATGATGTGTTTTTGACGTTTTGGTAAAATCATGAAAAGAATGTTAAAATTTGAAAGATTCTGGACGTCTTATTTTTGAAAATGAACAAATGGCTTATACATCAAATTGAAGATTGAACCTTACTCTATCAAATGATGTATAACTCGTTGTTTCAATTTAAAATCCATTTCATTTAAAAAATATTAAATGATGATGTGTTTTTAACGTTTTGGTAAAATCATGAAAAGAATATTAAAATTTGAAGGATTCTGGACGTCTTATTTTTGAAAATGAAGAAATGGCTTATACATCAAATTGAAGATTGAACCTTACTCTATCAAATGATGTATAACTCGTTGTTTCAATTTAAAATCCATTTCATTTAAAAAATGTTAAAGGATGATGTGTTTTTGACGTTTTGGTAAAATCACGAAAAGAATGATAAAATTTGTAGGATTCTGTACGTCTTATTTTTAAAAATGAAGAAATGGCTTATACATCAAATTGAAGATTGAACCTTTCTCTTTCAAATGATGTGTAACTCTACTAAGTTTTTCATTTCATAGATTGTTGTTTCCTGATCAATGTATAATTATTGGAACTAAGTCGACCAACTTTATATCTAGGAGAAACCAGTTCATTTCTGAGATCTCAACGAGACGATGCTCTCCTTGGGCTGCCTGCTGATAAGAGACAAATAAATCCAACTCTACCAACAGTTGGATCTATTTGGATCCCCATACTTACCAGGATTCTGGACGTTTTATTTTTGAAAATGAAGAAATGGCTTATACATCAAATTGAAGATTGAACCTTACTCTATCAAATGATGTATAACTCGTTGTTTCAATTTAAAATCCATTTCATTTAAAAAATGTTAAATGATGATGTGTTTTTGGCGTTTTGGTAAAATCATGAAAAGAATGTTAAAATTTGAAGGATTCTGGACGTTTTATTTTTGAAAATGAAGAAATGGCTTATACATCAAATTGAAGATTGAACCTTACTCTATCAAATGATGTATAACTCGTTGTTTCAATTTAAAATCCATTTCATTTAAAAAATGTTAAATGATGATGTGTTTTTGACGTTTTGGTAAAATCACGAAAAGAATGTTAAAATTTGAAGGATTCTGGACGTCTTATTTTTGAAAATGAAGAAATGGCTTATACATCAAATTGAAGATTGAACCTTACTCTATCAAATGATGTATAACTCGTTGTTTCAATTTAAAATCCATTTCATTTAAAAAATGTTAAATGATGATGTGTTTTTGGCGTTTTGGTAAAATCATGAAAAGAATGTTAAAATTTGAAGGATTCTGGACGTTTTATTTTTGAAAATGAAGAAATGGCTTATACATCAAATTGAAGATTGAACCTTACTCTATCAAATGATGTATAACTCGTTGTTTCAATTTAAAATCCATTTCATTTAAAAAATGTTAAATGATGATGTGTTTTTGACGTTTTGGTAAAATCACGAAAAGAATGTTAAAATTTGAAGGATTCTGGACGTCTTATTTTTGAAAATGAAGAAATGGCTTATACATCAAATTGAAGATTGAACCTTACTCTATCAAATGATGTATAACTCGTTGTTTCAATTTAAAATCCATTTCATTTAAAAAATGTTAAATGATGATGTGTTTTTGACGTTTTGGTAAAATCACGAAAAGAATGTTAAAATTTGAAGGATTCTGGACGTCTTATTTTTGAAAATGAAGAAATGGCTTATACATCAAATTGAAGATTGAACCTTACTCTATCAAATGATGTATAACTCGTTGTTTCAATTTAAAATCCATTTCATTTAAAAAATGTTAAATGATGATGTGTTTTTGGCGTTTTGGTAAAATCATGAAAAGAATGTTAAAATTTGAAGGATTCTGGACGTTTTATTTTTGAAAATGAAGAAATGGCTTATACATCAAATTGAAGATTGAACCTTACTCTATCAAATGATGTATAACTCGTTGTTTCAATTTAAAATCCATTTCATTTAAAAAATGTTAAATGATGATGTGTTTTTGACGTTTTGGTAAAATCATGAAAAGAATGTTAAAATTTGAAGGATTCTGGACGTTTTATTTTTGAAAATGAAGAAATGGCTTATACATCAAATTGAAGATTGAACCTTACTCTATCAAATGATGTATAACTCGTTGTTTCAATTTAAAATCCATTTCATTTAAAAAATGTTAAATGATGATGTGTTTTTGACGTTTTGGTAAAATCACGAAAAGAATGTTAAAATTTGAAGGATTCTGGACGTCTTATTTTTGAAAATGAAGAAATGGCTTATACATCAAATTGAAGATTGAACCTTACTCTATCAAATGATGTATAACTCGTTGTTTCAATTTAAAATCCATTTCATTTAAAAAATGTTAAATGATGATGTGTTTTTGGCGTTTTGGTAAAATCATGAAAAGAATGTTAAAATTTGAAGGATTCTGGACGTTTTATTTTTGAAAATGAAGAAATGGCTTATACATCAAATTGAAGATTGAACCTTACTCTATCAAATGATGTATAACTCGTTGTTTCAATTTAAAATCCATTTCATTTAAAAAATGTTAAATGATGATGTGTTTTTGACGTTTTGGTAAAATCACGAAAAGAATGTTAAAATTTGAAGGATTCTGGACGTCTTATTTTTGAAAATGAAGAAATGGCTTATACATCAAATTGAAGATTGAACCTTACTCTATCAAATGATGTATAACTCGTTGTTTCAATTTAAAATCCATTTCATTTAAAAAATGTTAAATGATGATGTGTTTTTGGCGTTTTGGTAAAATCATGAAAAGAATGTTAAAATTTGAAGGATTCTGGACGTTTTATTTTTGAAAATGAAGAAATGGCTTATACATCAAATTGAAGATTGAACCTTACTCTATCAAATGATGTATAACTCGTTGTTTCAATTTAAAATCCATTTCATTTAAAAAATGTTAAATGATGATGTGTTTTTGACGTTTTGGTAAAATCACGAAAAGAATGTTAAAATTTGAAGGATTCTGGACGTCTTATTTTTGAAAATGAAGAAATGGCTTATACATCAAATTGAAGATTGAACCTTACTCTATCAAATGATGTATAACTCGTTGTTTCAATTTAAAATCCATTTCATTTAAAAAATGTTAAATGATGATGTGTTTTTGGCGTTTTGGTAAAATCATGAAAAGAATGTTAAAATTTGAAGGATTCTGGACGTTTTATTTTTGAAAATGAAGAAATGGCTTATACATCAAATTGAAGATTGAACCTTACTCTATCAAATGATGTATAACTCGTTGTTTCAATTTAAAATCCATTTCATTTAAAAAATGTTAAATGATGATGTGTTTTTGACGTTTTGGTAAAATCACGAAAAGAATGTTAAAATTTGAAGGATTCTGGACGTCTTATTTTTGAAAATGAAGAAATGGCTTATACATCAAATTGAAGATTGAACCTTACTCTATCAAATGATGTATAACTCGTTGTTTCAATTTAAAATCCATTTCATTTAAAGAATGTTAAATGATGATGTGTTTTTGGCGTTTTGGTAAAATCATGAAAAGAATGTTAAAATTTGAAGGATTCTGGACGTCTTATTTTTGAAAATGAAGAAATGGCTTATACATCAAATTGAAGATTGAACCTTACTCTATCAAATGATGTATAACTCGTTGTTTCAATTTAAAATCCATTTCATTTAAAAAATGTTAAAGGATGATGTGTTTTTGACGTTTTGGTAAAATCACGAAAAGAATGATAAAATTTGTAGGATTCTGGACGTCTTATTTTTAAAAATGAAGAAATGGCTTATACATCAAATTGAAGATTGAATCTTACTCTATCAAATGATGTATAACTCATTGTTTCAATTTAAAATCCATTTCATTTAAAAAATGTTAAAGGATGATGTGTTTTTGACGATTTGGTAAAATCACGAAAAGAATGTTAAAATTTGAAGGATTCTGGACGTCTTATTTTTGAAAATGAAGAAATGGCTTATACATCAAATTGAAGATTGAACCTTTCTCTTTCAAATGATGTGTAACTCTACTAAGTTTTTCATTTCATAGATTGTTGTTTCCTGATCAATGTATAATTATTAGAACTAAGTCGACCAACTTTATATCTAGGAGAAACCAGTTCATTTCTGAGATCTCAACGAGACGATGCTCTCCTTGGGCTGCCTGCTGATAAGAGACAAATAAATCCAACTCTACCAACAGTTGGATCTATTTGGATCCCCATACTTACCAGGATTCTGGACGTTTTATTTTTGAAAATGAAGAAATGGCTTATACATCAAATTGAAGATTGAACCTTACTCTATCAAATGATGTATAACTCGTTGTTTCAATTTAAAATCCATTTCATTTAAAAAATGTTAAATGATGATGTGTTTTTGGCGTTTTGGTAAAATCATGAAAAGAATGTTAAAATTTGAAGGATTCTGGACGTTTTATTTTTGAAAATGAAGAAATGGCTTATACATCAAATTGAAGATTGAACCTTACTCTATCAAATGATGTATAACTCGTTGTTTCAATTTAAAATCCATTTCATTTAAAAAATGTTAAATGATGATGTGTTTTTGACGTTTTGGTAAAATCACGAAAAGAATGTTAAAATTTGAAGGATTCTGGACGTCTTATTTTTGAAAATGAAGAAATGGCTTATACATCAAATTAAAGATTGAACCTTACTCTATCAAATGATGTATAACTCGTTGTTTCAATTTAAAATCCATTTCATTTAAAAAATGTTAAATGATGATGTGTTTTTGACGTTTTGGTAAAATCATGAAAAGAATGTTAAAATTTGAAGGATTCTGGATGTCTTATTTTTGAAAATGAAGAAATGGCTTATATATCATATTGAAGATTGAGTCATCCTCTTTAAAATGATCTATAGCTTTTTCTTTCAATTTGAAATTGATACCACTCAAGAGATGTTAAACCATCACGTGTTTTTGAAGTTTTATTAGAATCCCAAAAAAAAATGATAAGATTTAAAAGATCGTGGAGGTTTCATTTTTGAAAATGAAGAAATGGCTTATATATCAAATTGAAAATTGAACCTTTCTCTTTCAAATGATGTATAATTGTGGACGTCTTATTTTTAAAAATCAGCTCCTGGTTTTACACACAAAAGCAATCTTGGCTTAGTCAAATAATGATTATCAGGTGATTAACTTTATTGCAAATTTTATGAACGTATTGATTTTGAGTCAACTTTATAGTAATCTTATCAAATAAAAAAAAATGCTTTTCAAATAGTTTCATTAAAACTCATTTTCAGTATAATTATTTTAAAATCTTGAACGTTTACGTCGATGATTACCTTTATAAATCTTAAAACTCTCTCGGATTTACCCGGGAAATTTTATTCCCAACTTTCTTCGCAAATATAATTTCAGATGGGTTATTTTACTTATTTTTGCATGATGTGTGTCGTAGAACGCGATGAGAAAAATTCAAAACTTATTTCGAAAAGAGGAGAGAGTGCCCCGGCAAGTACGAGAAGTATGCAAATTGGACGAATATCTGCTCGTGCCGTATGAACAGAACTATGCAAATTCCGGTTGTTTATGCAAATGTATGTGGAACGGGATTTCGTTTCGTTTCGTTACTACGATTCGAAGGTGGTACGCTTAGTTTTTACCATCTAAATTCAAGTTACATTACAATTTTAGTACTTTATTTTATTTTCTTGAAAAGTTGTTTAAGCTTTAAACTCGAAATATATATATTATAAAAGAAAATTATGATTTAAGAGAAATCTTTAAAGAAATATAAGGAAATAGAAATTTATCATCATCACTTTTTTTTTACGTAGTTGTTTTTATGTAAATTTCGAATTGAAAATGGGTATTTTAAAAGTTAGATGTTCAATTACGCACAGATAAAAATCAATTAAAATAAAAACAAGCGTAGTTTCGACCTTGATGTCTCTAACACGCATGTACACAACAAAACTGATCGGTTTGCGACGTTTTATTACCAACAGGACATATAACAAACCTGATTTCTATTATATTCTTTATTTGAAATTTAAAAATGGAAAAAAATATAAAAAAATCACGTTATTTTCCTGGAAAATCGACGCGGAAAATACGCCGGCGCCTCACTTTTCCGCGAACAATTAGTTTATTAATTGACAACGTAATCAAACGGCATGAAAAATGCATAACAATGTCAATGGGTATGTTTTATTGCGATTTAAATAAAAATTGATACAAAAACTGTATTTATTTATTGACACAATATTCTCAAATATCAAAAGGAATTGAATTTAAAAAAATATATAAAATTTATGGGGGAATACATCGAGAGAGCCAATTTATGGGGGGTAAAATTTGCGCGTATCCATCAAAGAACTAATTTATCATGTAACATAAGCTGTTGGGAAAATAAACAACAAAAAAATGTGGGACATGTGAAATTTTACTAAAATTTAAGTCGAATTTTTTAACATTAAACTTTTGATAGTTTTTTAATATTAAAAAAATAAATTTCCTATTAAAAATCGCAATCTACATAAAATTCCAATTAATTTAAGTCCAAACTCGACCTCGTTATCTTACTAAATAAGGAAGATATGGCGGTTTAAAAAAAAACGATCGTCTATTGTTTTTTTGTTTTTGTCGAAACAAAAAGTGTCATAACTTTTTTGTTTTTAAAGATAATTCCACCGAGTTTGGTATCATACTAAAGCATTTTTCATTTTCTCTCGAACGATCATATATTTAAAGTTGTATTTTCGCATTTAAAGTTGCAATTTAATTTTTATACGAAATTAGAATCCAATTTCATTTTAAAAAACGATTTTAATAATGAGATTCATAACAAATTTACTCGATTTTTTCAATTTTACTAAAAATTAAGTCGGAATTTTTTGACATTAAACTTTTAACATTTTTTAATATTAAAAAAAATAAAATTCCTATCAAAAAATCGCAATCTACATAAAATTTCAATTAATTTAAGTCCAAACTCGACCTCATTATCTTACTAAATAAGGAAGATATGGCGGTTTAAAAAAAAACGATCGTCAATTGTTTTTTTGTTTTTATTGAAACAAAAAGTGTCCTAACTTTTTTGTTTTTAAAGATAATCCCACCGAGTTTGGTGTCATACTAAAGCAATTTTCGTTTTCTCTCGAACGATCATATATTTAAAGCTGTATTTTCAAATTTAAAGTTGCAATTTGATTTTTATACGAAATAAGAATCCAATATCATTTTAAAATACGATTTTAATACTGAGATTCATAACAATTTACTCGTTTTTTTTTCAATTTTATTAAAAATTAAGTCGAATTTTTTAACATTAAAATTTTGACGGTTTTTTAATATTGAAAAAAATAAATTTCTTATCAAAAAATCGCAATCTACATAAAATTTCAATTAATTTAAGCCCAAACTCCACCTCATTATCTTACTAAATAAGGATGATATGGTGGTTTAAAAAAAAACGATCGTCAATTGTTTTTTGGTTTTTATCGAAAGAAAAAGTGTCATAACTTTTTTGTTTTTAAAGATAATCCCACCGAGTTTGGTATCATACTAAAACATTTTTCATTTTCTCTCGATCGATCATATATTTAAAGTTGTATTTTCAAATTTAAAGTTGCAATTTGATTTTTATACGAAATAAGAATCCAATATCATTTTAAAAAACGATTTTAATAATGAGATTTATAACAATTTAATCGATTTTTTTCAATTTTACTAAAAATTAAGTCGATTTTTTGACATTAAACTTTTGACAGTTCTTCAATATTAAAAAAAATAAATTTCTTATCAAAAAATCGCAATCTACATAAAATTTCAATTAATTTAAACCCAAACTCCACCTCATTATCTTACTAAATAAGGATGATATGGTGGTTTAAAAAAAACGATCGTCAATTGTTTTTTTGTTTTTATCGAAACAAAAAGTGTCCTAACTTTTTTGTTTTTAAAGATAATCCCACCGAGTTTGGTATCATACTAAAGCATTTTTCATTTTCTCTCGATCGATCATGTATTTAAAGTTGTATTTTCAAATTTAAAGTTGCAATTTGATTTTTATACGAAAAAAGAATCCAATGTCATTTTAAAAAACGATTTTAATAATGAGATTCATAACAATTTAATCGATTTTTTTCAATTTTACTAAAAATTAAGCCTAATTTTTGACATTAAACTTTTGGCAGTTTTTTAATATTAAAAAAAAAATAAATTTCTTATCAAAAAATCGCAATCTACATAAAATTTCAATTAATTTAAGCCCAAACTCCACCTCATTATCTTACTAAATAAGGATGATATGGTGGTTTGAAAAAAAAAACGATCGTTTATTGTTTTTTTGTTTTTGTCGAAACAAAAAGTGTCATAACTTTTTTGTTTTTAAAGATAATCCCACCGAGCTTGGTATCATACTAAAGCATTTTTCATTTTCTCTCGATCGATCATATATTTAAAGTTGTATTTTCAAATTTAAAGTTGCAATTTGATTTTTATATGAAATTAGAATACAATATCATTTTAAAAAACGATATTAATAATGAGATTTATAACAATTTAATCGATTTTTTTCAATTTTACTAAAAATTTAGCCTAATTTTTGACATTAAACTTTTGACAGTTTTTTAATATTAAAAAAAATAAATTTCTTATCAAAAAATCGCAATCTACATAAAATTTCAATTAATTTAAGCCCAAACTCCACCTCATTATCTTACTAAATAAGGAAGATATGGCGGTTTAAAAAAAAACGATCGTCATTTGTTTTTTTGTTTCTATCGAAACAAAAAGTGTCACAACTTTTTTATTTTTAAAGATAATCCCACCGAGTTTGGTATCATAATAAAGCATTTTTCATTTTCTCTCGATCGATCATGTATTTAAAGTTGTATTTTCAAATTTAAAGTTGCAATTTGATTTTTATACGAAATTAGAATCCAATATTATTTTAAAAAACGATTTTAATAATGAGATTTATAACAGTTTTATCGATTTTTTTCAATTTTACTAAAAATTAAGTCGTTTTTTTTTTGACATTAAACTTTTGACAGTTTTTTAATATTAAAAAAAATAAATTTCTTATCAAAAAATCGCAATCTACATAAAATTCCAATTAATTTAAGTCCAAACTCGACCTCATTATCTTACTAAATAAGGAAGATATGGCGGTTTAAAAAAAACGATCGTCATTTGTTTTTTTGTTTCTATCGAAACAAAAAGTGTCACAACTTTTTTATTTTTAAAGATAATCCCACCGAGTTTGGTATCATAATAAAGCATTTTTCATTTTCTCTCGATCGATCATGTATTTAAAGTTGTATTTTCAAATTTAAAGTTGCAATTTGATTTTTATACGAAATTAGAATCCAATATTATTTTAAAAAACGATTTTAATAATGAGATTTATAACAGTTTTATCGATTTTTTTCAATTTTACTAAAAATTAAGTCGTTTTTTTTTTGACATTAAACTTTTGACAGTTTTTTAATATTAAAAAAAATAAATTTCTTATCAAAAAATCGCAATCTACATAAAATTCCAATTAATTTAAGTCCAAACTCGACCTCATTATCTTACTAAATAAGGAAGATATGGCGGTTTAAAAAAAACGATCGTCAATTGTTTTTTTGTTTTTATCGAAACAAAAAATGTCATAACTTTTTCGTTTTTAAAGATAATCCCACCGAGTTTGGTATCATACTAAAGCATTTTTCATTTTCTTTCGAACGAGAATATATTTAAAGTTGTATTTTCAAATTTAAAGTTGCAATTTGATTTTTATACGAAATTAGAATCCAATATCATTTTAAAAAACGATTTTAGTAATGAGATTCATAACAATTTACTCGATTTTTCTCAACTTTACTAAGAATTAAGACGATTTTTTTAAAATTAAAGTTTTGACGGTTTTTTAATATTGAAAAAAATAAATTTCCTATCAATAAATCACAATCTACATAAAATTCCAATTAATTTAAATCCAAACTCGGCATTATTATCTTACTAAATAAGCAGGATATGGCGGTTTCAAAAAAGCGATCATCAATTGTTTTTTTGTTTCTATCGAAACAAAAAGTGTCATAACTTTTTTGTTTTTAAAGATAATCCCACCGAGTTTGGTATCATACTAAAGCATTTTTCATTTTCTCTCGATCCATCATATATTTAAAGTTGTATTTTCAAATTTAAAGTTGCAATTTGATTTTTATACGAAATTAGAATCCAATATCATTTTAAAAAACGATTTTAATACTGAGATTCATAACAAATTTAATAAATTTTTTTCAATTTTACTTAAAATTAAGTCGATTTTGTTGACATTAAACTTTTGACAGTTTTTTAATATTAAAAAGAATAAATTTCCTTAGAAAGAATCGTAATCTACATAAAATTCCAATTAATTTAAGTCCAAACTCGACCTCATTATCTTACTAAATAAGGAAGATATGGCGGTTTAAAAAAAAACGATCGTCAATTGTTTTTTTGTTTTTATCGAAACAAAAAATGTCATAACTTTTTTGTTTTTAAAGATAATCACACCGAGTTTGTTATCATACTAAAGCATTTTTCATTTTCTCTCGATCGATCATATATTTAAAGTTGTATTTTCAAATTTAAAGTTGCAGTTTGATTTTTATACGAAATTAGAATCCAATATCATTTTAAAAAACGATTTTAACACTGAGATTCATAACAATTTAATAGATTTTTTTCAATTTTACTAAACATTAAGCCGAATTTTTTTACATTAAACTTTTGACAGTTTTTTAATATTAAATAAAATAAATTTCCTATCAAAAAATCGCAATCTACATAAAATTTCAATTAATTTAAGTCCAAACTCGACCTCATTATCTTACTAAATAAGGAAGATATGGCCTTTAAAAAAAAACGATCGTCAATTGTTTTTTTGTTTCTATCCAAACAAAAAGTGTCATAACTTTTTTGTTTTTAAAGATAATCCCGCCGAGTTTGGTATCATACTAAAGCATTTTTTATTTTCTCTCGATCGATCATATATTTAAAGTTGTATTTTCAAATTTAAAGTTGCAGTTTGATTTTTATACGAAATTAGAATCCAATATCATTTTAAAAAACGATTTTAACACTGAGATTCATAACAATTTAATAGATTTTTTTTCAATTTTACTAAAATATGAGTCGAATTTTTTAACATTACAATTTTTACGGTTTTTTAATATTAAAAAAAATAAATTTCTTATCAAAAAATCGCAATCTAATTTAACTAAATTAATAAATCATACAATCCTATTTGTTGAGATTACATCAGCACTCATTTTTGATCGAACGAAAAAATTGTGGTAGATATCCCGAGGTTAAGACATTCGATTCGACACTTTATCGGTGATATCTTGAATCTTATGTACCTGATAAAGGAAAGTGCTGAACAAAGACGTAAAATATCCTCAGCAAAAAAAGGAAATGCCAATAACGTATTGTACAGTTTGTGGTGAACACGAAGAAACCAATTCCTGTGCTAATAAGTAATGAATTTTGAAGTTACGTTATATTATATAAAGTTTATAGTTTTTCAATAGCGAAGCTTATAAATTAAACATTAAAAAATTGCGTTTATAAAGTTAAATTTGAAGTTCTTATTTGAATTTTATAAAGGGGCGTTTAAGGTAATTTAAAATTTTCAACGTTTTGACTAAATTTTTAAAAATTGCTCGTGTAATTTAACGTGGAAAGAAAAATATTGTTTTCTCTAAAAATGGCTAAGAATAAATGAATGCAAATTTATGAGCTAATAAAGTTAGTTTATACGAAATTTTTAGGTTCTAAAATAAATTCATATTTCAAAAATTTAATTTAACGTCTGTAGAAATAAATATTAATGAAAGAAATTGTTTTTACTAATATGGTTACGATTTAATATTAAATTTTATGATACCAGAATCAATAAGTCAATTTATGCATTATTTGGAAAATTGTTTTATTTTAAACATTTTTTTTTCCAAAATCATTAAGATTTGGGAAATGTAAATTTATACTAAAATAAGATCATACAAAGTGGCTAAATTGCAAAAATATCTATAATTATATCTTAGATTAACTTGGGTTCAGTAGAATTTGCTTGGGTTATTTTAAATTGAGACGTATTTGAAAGCTATCTATGTCTTTTTGTTATATTTACCAGATTAAAATGGCTTTAATGTAATAATCACAGGTTGAGTTGGGTTAAGTTTGGTTTGATTGGGTTGGGTTTAGCCGGATTTGGTCGAGTTCGTTAAAAATCAGGTTATACGAAATTTTAAGTTTCGATTTAATTTGATATCTCCTTGAAGAGAAAAGAAGATTTAAGAAACAAGACTAATTGGCGATGTAAAAAAAGCGATTAGGTAAAATTACACGAAATTTTAAGCTTCCAGTCCCGCCGTTTTAATTTATACATATTTTTAAAAAGAAAAAGTTGTTTAAAGCTCCTTTTAAACGCCAATCACAGCTTAACGTCCGAACAAGACAAGCCGTGTTTAAGTTAAAGATTTTGGGAGTACATTTGCCCCCACATCAAGTCCATAACTTTAATGAGATCGGATAGTGCTATCTCTAGCATAAATACAAGAAAGTAATAAGACTAAAATAAGTTAATAAATTGATTATTAGTCGAAATGTTGTTTTCTATGACCCAAAAGTAGTGATACACATTCTCTATGTTACGTAACTCCTCACAAAATGTTAATTGCGATACATTGTTTCCGTCACCTTATTGAGATGAAGTGGTATGCACAGCGTTAATTGCATACGTAAAAGTTGACTACTAGTAATATTCGTACCTTAACACCAAAAGAGGTTCTTTAATTTGCATAGATCTGAATTATAACTTCCATATTAAAGCAGTATTGCGCAGTAAGTTTTGGATTTTGGATATTGAATTCGATTTTTTGAGTTGGAAGAAAAATTAATGTTGTATACAATATTAATTGTAACGTAATACTACAATTAACGGCGTTTATTATTTTGAAGCAATAAGGATTTCTAAGAATCTATCATCTCAATGCACCACCTAAAAATTGTCTCTATTAGCGAAACCGAAGGAGATACAAATTTAAATTTAACGGTCGCCAAAATATCAACTATCAGTTTGAAGCAATGAAATTGATAAGTCTTCACATTTTTTTTCGTGATTTTCTCGATATTAACGTATTTAAGAGCAAACATATAAGGGAACAACATTGTCCAGCATTGAGATTTTTGCAACTATTGTTTGAAATGTTCTTTTTCTAAAACGGTTAGATTCCTGAGCATAGCTATAATCAACTCAGAAATCAATGAAATTCATCACATTTTCATATTTAAGAGCTTAAGAGAGCAATATCGTTCAAAATTAAATTTTGTTTTCTGTAATGCTTAGAAATATAGACTTACTCAAAATTACAGCAAAAGCTTGTACGTTAACATTAGACCTCAATATAACACAAAAGAGCACTAATTCTATTTGTTGGACAAGATGTAACTTATTGAGAATATCAATCGAGGACGAATTAAATAGTTTCCTTTAGAATTTATTCAACAAGGAGTGTTTTCTTCTTCAGGGGAACGCTTAAATGTAACAGAAAGGACACAAAATTAATTTACATAACAAAATAATAACTAACCTAACTTACACGGGTTATGTCGGTAACATGACCGAAAGTGTAGAAATTATGAAAACCATAAAAACGGTGATGGTCCAACAAAATAAAGCAAGAACAAATACAATATGTTATAATATCAATAATCAGGATTGAGGGATTTTGTGGAGTTGCACTAAAAAATTGGAACATAGCCGGTTAAGGACGTGTCAATAATTTACTTAATATAAGAAAATAACAGATGTGAGAAGTAAGCGTTGTACGCAGTCTTCCAGTGATAAGAGAAACTTTTCTGGTAGCAGTTCAAATTTTCTGGAACCATTTCAAATCTTCTAGAAGTAGTATCAAGTCTTCCAGGGGCAGTTGCAACTCTTCTGGAAGCAGTTCAAATTTTCTGGAAGCATTTCAACCCTTCTAGAATCAGATGAAATCTTCTAGAAGTAGTATCAAGTCTTCTGGAAGCGTTTCAAGTCTTCTAGCAGTAATATCTACTCTTCCAGTGGCAGTAGCAATTCTTTTGGTGACAGTTCAAATCTTTTGTAAGCATATCAAGTCTTCTAGAAGCAATATCAAGTTCTGGAGAGATAATAGCAACTCTTTTAGAAGCAGTTCAAATCTTCTGGAAGCATTTCAACTCTTCTGAAACCAGATTAAATCTTCTAAAAGTAGTATGATATTATGGAAGCATTTTAAGTCTTCTAGAAGCAGTATCTAGTCTTCCAGATACAGTAGCAACTCTTCTGGTAATAGTTTAAGACTTCTGGAAACGTTTCAACTTTTTTGAAACCAGATTAAATCCTCTAGAAAGAGATGAAATCTTCTAGAAGCAGTATCAAGTTTTCTTTAAGCGTTTCAAGTCTTCTAGAAGTAGTATCTACTCTTCCAGTGGCAGTATAAAGTCTTCCAGGGGCAATAGCAACTCTTCTGGAAGTAGTTCAAATCTTCTGGAAGCAGTTCAAATCATGTGCAAGCATTCCAGCTCTTTTGAAACCAGATTAAATCTTCTAAGAGTAGTGTGATATTATGGAAGCATTTTAAGTCTTCTAGAAGCAGTATCTAGTCTTCCAGATACAGTAGCAACTCTTCTGGTAATAGTTTAAGTCTTCTGGAAACGTTTCAACTTTTTTGAAACCAGATTAAATCCTCTAGAAAGAGATGAAATCTTCTAGAAGCAGTATCAAGTCTCCTGGAAGCGTTTCAAGTCTTCTAGAAGTAGTATCTACTCTTCCAGTGGCAGTATAAAGTCTTCCAGGGGCAATAGCAACTCTTCTGGAAGCAGTTCAAATCTTCTGGAAGCAGTTCAAATCATGTGCAAGCATTCCAGCTCTTTTGAAACCAGATTAAATCTTCTAAGAGTAGTATGATATTATGGAAGCATTTTAAGTCTTCTAGAAGCAGTATCTAGTCTTCCAGATACAGTAGCAACTCTTCTGGTAATAGTTTAAGTCTTCTGGAAACGTTTCAACTTTTTTGAAACCAGATTAAATCCTCTAGAAAGAGATGAAATCTTCTAGAAGCAGTATCAAGTCTCCTGGAAGCGTTTCAAGTCTTCTAGAAGTAGTATCTACTCTTCCAGTGGCAGTATAAAGTCTTCCAGGGGCAATAGCAACTCTTCTGGAAGCAGTTCAAATCTTCTGGAAGCAGTTCAAATCATGTGCAAGCATTCCAGCTCTTTTGAAACCAGATTAAATCTTCTAAGAGTAGTATGATATTATGGAAGCATTTTAAGTCTTCTAGAAGCAGTATCTAGTCTACCAGATACAGTAGCAACTCTTCTGGTAGCAGTTCAAGTCTTTTGGAAGCGTTTCAACTTTTTTGAAACCAGATTAAATCTTCTAGAAACAGATGAAATCTTCTAGAAGCAGTATCAAGTCTTCAGGAAGCGTTTCAAGTCTTCTAGAAGTAGTATCTACTCTTCCAGTGGTAGTATAAAGTCTTCCAGGGGCAATAGCAACTCTTCGGGAAACAGTTCAAATCTTCTGGAAGCAGTTCAAATCATGTGCAAGCATTCCAGCTCTTTTGAAACCAGATTAAACCTTCTAAGAGTAGTATGATATTATGGAAGCATTTTAAGTCTTCTAGAAGCAGTATCTAGTCTTCCAAATACAGTAGCAACTCTTCTGGTAGCAGTTCAAGTCTTTTGGAAGCGTTTCAACTTTTTTGAAACCAGATTAAATCCTCTAGAAAGAGATGAAATCTTCTAGAAGCAGTATCAAGTCTCCTGGAAGCGTTTCAAGTCTTCTAGAAGTAGTATCTACTCTTCCAGTGGCAGTATAAAGTCTTCCAGGGGCAATAGCAACTCTTCGGGAAACAGTTCAAATCTTCTGGAAGCAGTTCAAATCATGTGCAAGCATTCCAACTTTTTTGAAACCAGATTAAATCCTCTAGAAAGAGATGAAATCTTCTAGAAGCAGTATCAAGTCTTCTCGAAGCGTGTCAAGTCTTCTAGAAGTAGTATCTACTCTTCCAGTGGCAGTATTATGTCTTCCACGGACAATAGCGACTCTTCTGGAAGCAGTTCAATTCTTTTGGAAAACAGTTCAAATCATGTGCAAGCATTTCAGCTCTTTTGAAACCAGATTAAATCTTCTAAATGCAGAAGCAAAATCTAGTCTTCAAGAGACAGTAGCAACTCTTCTGGTAGCAGTTCAAGTCTTCTGGAGGCATTTCAAGTCTTCTAGAAGCAGTATCAGGTTTTCCAGGAACAGTAGCAACTTTTCTGGAAGCATTTCAACTTTTTTGAAACCAGATTAAATCTTCTAAAAGCAGTGTGGAGTTTTTCATAAGCAATATCAAGTTTTCTGGAAGCATTTCAAGTCTTTTACAAGCAATATCTACTCTGCCAGGCTGTATCAAATCTTCTGGAAACATTTCAAGTCTTCTAGAAGCAGTATTTAGTCTTCAAGAGACAGTAGTAACTCTTCTGGTAGCAGTTCAAATCTTCTGGAAGCATTTCAAGTCTTCTAGAAGCAGTATCTAGCCTTCAAGAGACAGTAGCAACTCTTCTGGTAGCAGTTCAAGTCTTCTGGAAGCATTTCAAGTCTTCTAGCAGCAGTATCAAGTTTTCCAGGAACACTAGCAACTCTTCTGGAAGCATTTCAACTTTTTTGAAACCAGATTAAATCTTCTAGAAACAGATGAAATCTTCAAAAAGCAGTATCAGGTCTTCTGGAAACGTTTCAAGCCTTCTGGAAGTAGTATCTACTCTTCCAGTGGCAGTAGCAATTCTTCTAGTGACAGTTCAATTCTTCTGGAAGAATTTCCAGTCTTCTAGAAGCAATATCTAGTCTTCTAGAAGCAGTAGCAACTTTTCTAAAAGCAGTTCAAATCTTCTGCAAGCATTTCAGCTCTTTTTAAACCAGATTAAATCTTCTAAGAGTAGTATGATACTATGGAAGCATTTTAAGTCTTTTATAAGCAGTATCTACTCCTCCAAGCAGTATCAAATCTTATGAAAGCATTTCAAGTCTTCTAGAAGCAGTATCTAGTCTTCCAGAAATAGTGGCAGTTCTTCTGGTAGCAGATCAAGTCTTGTGGAAGCATTTCAAGTCTTCTAGAAGCAGTATCAAGTTTTTAAATAGGCAATGTCAAGCTTTCTGGCAGCATTTCAAGCCTTCTAAGAGCAGTATTTAGTTTTCCAGAGGCAGTAACAACCCTTCTGGTTGCAGTACAAATCTTCTGAAAACAGCTCAAAAATTGAGAAGAAAAGCTCAATTATACATTAAAATTACAAAGACCATTATAAGACCATGGAGAAATTCTTTAGCAGTTATGACATTTTTTGGATTGAATCGGATTGGATTGAAAAAACACTGAAATGGGATGGAACATAAACGATTGATTGGGACTGAAAAGGTCTGATAAAATTCAATATACTCGCTTTCCAAAAAAATGTTCGCCACTGTTGCTGAAGGACTGAATTGCTCAATTAGGAAGAAAAAGCTCAATAGTACATTAAAATTACAAAGACCACTTTGAGATTATGGAGAAATTCTTTAGCAGCTATGACATATTTTGGATTGAATTGGATTGGGTTGAAAAATAAACTGGAACGGGGAAGAACACAAACGATGGATTCAGACTGAAAAGAGCTCAATAGTACATTAAAATTACAAAGTTAATTGGAAGTAGCAACTTCAATTCGGATAAAACCATAAATAATATTGTATGGATGTTCTTTTGGAACCATTTTAAGTGTTTTGGAAAGTCTTTTGGAATCATTATCAATTTCTCTGGAAACATTTTACGTCTTTTTGAAGCACTAAAAATAATATCATAAAAATTTTTAGATCTTTTTATGTGTAACAATTTTATAATATAACCATAGCTGATATTTTGGAATGTCCATTATTTTGATTTTATAACAAAGCTCCTGAAGATGGCCGTTACAAGGTCGAAACATATAAAGCTGTAATTTGATAATAAATCAACCAAAACAAGTACAGATTAATAATACTTTTAACTGTATTCATTAAAAATATGTTAGAAGCAATATTCAGTCATCAAGAAGCATTTCAAATCTTCTAGAATCAGATGAAATTTTTTAGAAGCAGTATCTAGTTTTCTAAAGGTCAAGTCTTCTAGAAGTAGTTTACTCTTCCAGTGGCAGTAGCAATTCTTCTGGTGACAATTCAAATCTTCTGGAAGTAGCTCAAATTTTCTGGAAGCATTGTAACTCTTCTAGAATCAGATGACATCTTCTAGGAGCAGTATCTAGATTTTTAGAGGTAATATCAAGTCTTCTAGAAACAGTATCAAGTCTTTTGGAATTGTTTCAAGTCTTCTAAAAGTAGTTTACTCTTCCAGTGGCAGTAGCACTTCTTCTGGTGACAGTTCAAATCTTCTGGAAGTAGTTCAAATTTTCTGGAAGCATTTCAATTCTTCTAGAAGCAGATAAAATCTTCTAGAAGCAGTATCAAGTTTTCTAGAGGTAATATCAAGTCTTCTAAAAGCAGTATCAAATCCTCTGGAAGCGTTTCAAGTCTTCTAGAAGTATTCTACTCTTTCAGTGGCAGTAGCAATTCTTCTGGTAACAGTTCAAATCTTCTGGAAGTAGTTCTGGAAGCATTGTAACTCTTCTAGAATCAAATGAAATCTTTTAGAAGCAGTATCAAGTTTTTTAGAGGTAATATCAAGTCTTTTAGAAGCTGTACCAAGTCTTTTGGAAGCGTTTCAAGTCTTTTAGAAGTAGTCTACTGTGGCAGCAGAAAGTTTGAAAGCAGTATCAAGTTTTCTAGAAGCAATATCAAGTCTTCTAAAACCAGTATCAAGTCTTCAGAAAGCATTTCAAGTTTTCCAGAGACAATACCAAGTCTTCTAGAAGCAGTATCAAGTCTTCAGAAAGGATTTCAAGTCTTCCAGAGATAATACCAAGTCTTCTAGAAGCAGTATCAACTTTTCAGAAAGCATTTCAAGTCTTCCAGAGATAATACCAAGTCTTCTAGAAGCAGTATCAAGTCTTCAGAAAGCATTTTAAGTCTTCCAGACATAATACCAAATTTTCTAGAAGTTGTATCAAGTCTTCTGGAAGCATTTCAAATCTTCCAGAGACAATATCAAGTTTTCTGGAAGCATTTCAAATCTTCCGGAGGTACTATCAAGTCTTTTGGAAGCATTCCATGCTTTCTGAAAGCAGTATTAAGTCTTTTGGAAGTAGTATTAAGTCATTTAGAAGCAGTGACAAGTCATATAGAAGCAGAATGAAGTTATTTGGAAGCAATATCAAGTCTTCTAGAAGCAGAAGCTGGGATAAATTGGCAACTTCAATCCAGATAAAACCATTAACAAGTCTCTATGGGTTGCTTGTACACTCAAAGAACCCACGTATCTCTATGGGTGCTATCCGTTGGTCTGAGTAGACATTTTCTTCCTTCTCATCGAGGTTCTTAAATACTTGAATCAATAGAATCATATCACTGAGAGAGATCCTACGTATTTTTGTATAAATTGTTGGAATTTTTCAGAAAAGAGAGTATATGACGTTTTACCGCATAATAACACGACACATCAGACAAATTTAAATCCACTTCATTATAGCACGTCGATGTTCAACTGAAACAGAATACTTGACGCATTGAAGACATATTCAATCTTTTATGTTCCAAGTTAAGGAGATTGCAATGATGTAATGGGACAGGATATTCTGCGATCTATATATCTGGTAGCAGTTCATATCTTCCGAAAGTAGTTCAAATTTCTGGAAGCATTTCAACTCTTCTGGAACTAAATGAAATCTTCTAGAAGCGGTATTAAGTTTTTTAGAGGCAATATTGTCCTTTGGGAGCATTTTAAGTTTTTTAAAACCATTATCAACAATCTAACATTGAATAACATCTACAACTAGCACAAATACTATCATTAAAGGTGACACTAGACCTAGAACTAGAAACATTCGGATTTAGCCGTACATCTTTTAAAACGGCTAAACCCGAATGTTTTTAGTTTCAAGTCTAGTGTGAGTTCTACTTTTAGTACTTTATTAAACATATTTAACATGTCCATGTTAGTTATATCCTAGACGAGGAAAATTTCCTGGATTATTTTCAAATCGATCTGAAAGAACCAATTTGGTTCAATATGATATTGTCTTAAAATGTTTCGAGAAGACATAATATGCTTCCACTAAAACTTCGAAACTGCTTTCAGGAGACTTAAAAAGCTTCTAGAGGACTCGACACTGCCTCTGGATGACGAGACACTGCTTCCAGAAGACTTGCTACTGCCCCTAGAACATATGATACTATTTCTAAAGGACTTGATATTACTTCTGGAAGACTTGAAATGCTTCCAAAAGATTTGCAATGCTTCTAGAAGTGTTGATATTATCTGTAGAAGACTTCTAGAAAACTTGAACTGTTTCCAGAAGACTCGATTCTGTCGCTAAAAGACTTGACACTGCTTCTAGATACTTGAAGTGCTTAAAAAAAACCTAATATAAGAGACTTGCATTATTTTCAGAAGATTTGAAATGATTCCAGAAGACCTAAAGTGCTCCCAGAAGCCTTAGCGTATTTCCAGAAGACTTGATACCGTTTCTAGAAGACTTAAAATGTTTCCAGAAGACCAAAAGAATATTGTTAATGGTTTTTTCCCGGTATTTTCTTCCGAATTCAATTCCAGTTATTTTGAATTTTTTCAGACCCAATTCGCCTAAGCCTTTTCCTTTTACAGTTTTTTTCATTATTCAAATCATGTTCACAATTTCCAAGAGTACGAGAAATTATAGACGGAGAAATAGATAAACTCTTATCTGTAAGTGCCACCTAACCGATTGGTGCTAGATATTAATTGGGTTGGGTTGAGCCATCAACCTGATCTGAATACAACCCAACCTAAGTAGCTACTTACTGCTATTTGTTAGATGGGCTGGGTTGGGTTGGGTTTAGTTAGTTTGCTCCATCAAAATAAAAAATTGACCAAACGAGCGTTCAAAATTGTATTAAATTTATTCCTGTCATCATGAAGACACTGCAATATTATCGTTCAAAAATTAATATCATTAATAGGACATTGTTCAAAGTAATTAACCGGTCCTCCCAATTTTTGGACAAATTCTCTTGGTCCACAAGTCAAAAAAGGTTGAGAAACGCTGATCTATACAGTAGTTTTTAAAGGTTTACAACTTCCGCATTTTACGTGATTTTTTTTCTATAATACTTGGTGATTCAAAGAAAAAATTTGATGTTTCCAGATTATTAGTAACATTTTCAGAAACTAAATGTTGAGATCAAAATTCTAATCAATTTTTACGTAAATACGATTACAGCGAAGTGCAAAATTATTTTTTTAATTTAAATTTATAATGAATGAAGGAAGATCTTTAAAACGTTAAAGGAAGTATTACCCATAAGAATATTCCAGCTTTCATTATTTATTTTAATTTTATAACAGTCTCATTTATTTCAGAACATGATAAAGAAAACTAAACACTGTTAATTCTCAAACACGATTAATTAATAATCAAATTAACGTATAATCAAACATGATTCATATATTTGATGATCTAACCGAGCGTGAGCCACGTGAATTGACGTGACCCATGCGTAAGTCACGTGATTCAGTTATGATATTCACGTGAGTGACGTGCGTGACCCGTGTGGGTTTAGATCGTGAAGGGGCGTGAGCTAAAATAAAGTCACTCACGCGCACATCTCCAGGTTGTACCCCAAATATTTCTAGTTCTAGGTCTAGTGTTAATTCTAGTGATAATTCAATGGAGTATATACAATCTAACAATTGAATAACAACTATAACCAGGACTAACACTACCATTAAAGCTGGTACTAGACCTAGAACTAGAAACATTCGGATTTAGCCGTAGTCTCTTAAGACGGCTAAACCTGAATGTTTCTAGTTCTAAGTCTAGTGCGAGTTCTACTTTTAGTAGTTTATTAAACGTATTTAACATGTCCATGTTAGTTATATCCTAAACGAGGAAAATTTCCTGGATTATTTTCAAATCGACCTGGAAGAATCAATTTGGTTCAGTATGATATTATCTTGAAATGCTTCCAGAAGACATAATGTGCTTCCACTAAAACTTCGAAACTGCTTTCAGGAGACTTAAACAGCTTCTAGAGGAATCGACACTGCATCTGGATGACGAGACACTGCTTCCAGAAGACTTGGTACTGCCCCTAGACCACTTGATACTATTTCTAAAAGACTTGATATTACTTCTGGAAGACTTGAAATGCTTCCAAAAGATTTGCAATGCCTCTAGAAGTGTTGATATTGTCTGTAGAAGACTTCTAGAAAACTTGAACTGTTTCCAGAAGACTCGATTCTGTCGCTAAAAGACTTGACACTGCTTCTAGATACTTGAAGTGCTTCCAAAAGACCTAATATAAGAGACTTGCATTATTTTCAGAAGCGTTGAAATGATTCCAGAAGACCTAAAGTGCTCCCAGAAGCCTTAGCGTATTTCCAGAAGACTTGATACCGTTTCTAGAAGACTTAAAATGTTTCCAGAAGACTAGATGAATATTGTTAATGGTTTTTTTCCCGGTATTTTCTTCCCAATTCAATACCAGTGATTTTGAATTTTTTCAGACCCAATTCGTCTAAGTCTTTTCCTATTGCAGTTTTTTTCAGTATTCAAATCATGTTCATAATTTCCAAGAGTACGAGAAATTATAGACGAAGAAATAGATAAACTCTTATCTGTAAGTGCGACTTAACCAATTAGTGCTAGATATTAATTGGGTTGGGTTAAGCCATCAACCTGATCTGAATACAACCCAACCTAAGTAGCTACTTACTGCTACTTATTAGATGGGCTGGGTTGGGTTGGGTTGACCCTTGCGTGAGAAAGAATATCATCACGTGATTCAGTTATGATATTCACGAGAATGGCGTGCGTGACTCGCGTGGGTCTAAATCGTGAGCGTACATAAAAAGTCACTCACGCACACATTTCTAGTTTGTACCCCAAATGTTTCTAGTTGTAGGTCTAGTGTTAATTCTAGTTTTAATTCAATGGAGTATATACAATCTAACATTGAATAACAACTATAACCAGGACTAACACTACCATTAAAGCTGGTACTAGACCTAGAACTAGAAACATTCGGATTTAGCCGTAGTCTTTTAAGACGGCTAAACCCGAATGTTTCTAGTTCTAAGTCTAGTGTCAGTTCTACTTTTAACAGTTCATTAAACATATTTAACATATCTATATTAGTTATACCCATTATTAAGAACATCTTTCTTACAAAAATAGTTCGTCTTAGAAGCAAACGAATACGGTATATTCAAGAATTTATTCAAATATGTTGACAAAGAGAAAACATATATATCAAACGTGGTTTGTAAAGAAAACATATTTTAAAATAAAATAAACGTTTAAAAACCGAATCGTAAAAATGTAATAAATTACACCTTAATTTGTTTTCGGCAAACTTTTTTCCGTTTTATTGTTACTACCTTTATTAAAGAAGGTGCAAACACACCTACACGTATCGCGGTTTAGTTTATGTGCGAAAAGGTGAGACGACGACTACGCCGGCCGCTGAAAAGACGAAATGAAAAAAAAATCAAATAAGAAAAACGATAAAAGAGGAACGAACGATCGCAACACCACACCACACCACACCGTCTCAGACTCAGAAGAGTCTGATCTCGCACGGCAACAGCGAGAAGTCTTTCGGCTTCTTCCCTCCTCTTTCGTCGTTTTCTTTCGTTCTGTTCCTTTTTTGCACTGGGTGCCGCCGCCGCCGTCTTCTTATAAAGTCGCGCATTCTACCTGATCCCTCTTGGTTGGTCTCTCCTCCTTGTGTTCTTCAGGGTTTCTCAGACCGACCATTGATCTGAATTACATATCAGAAAAGAACCGCCCACGTGTACTACATTCCGTTATGTCTGCAAAGAATAAAATAAAAATTTTTTTTTCAATTTTATTATAAATCATTCCTGCCTATATTATAACTTTTTATTCAAAAAATAAATTTAAAAAACTTCATATTCTGTTATGGTAATAAATTCATTTATTTTGTAAGATTGTCTTGTATAATCGAGTACCGATACGGTCACTATTAATATATCATTTTACCTGTAGACCAGTTTCATTCATCGTTTCGTTTCATTGCAAGCTGCAGGTTCGACTAGAAAAAGAAGTTTAAAAATGGCACGTCCTGATTTATTATCGTTTCGTATCGTTTCGTTTCGTTCCTTTGGCGTGGTAACGAACGATAATATTCGAATCGGTATCTGTATGAGTCGGCTCCGAGACCAACAGACGCTGGAATTTTATCTTTTGTTTATGATTCGTGTTCATTGACTTCGATTTTTGCGTCGTCGCCCCGAGCATTAAATCATACGTTGTTCGAGTTGAGATTGTTAAAATTCTTTTTCCAAACGTTTATGGTCAAATCGTATTAGATCGCTATGCAATTTCAAACTATAACAAGTTCCGAAACGTACTATTTTCATTTACCGGCTATTCTGATTCTTGTGCCACGGTTATCAACGTGTTTCAACTTGCACAATGGGAATTGTTAATGTCACTTTTTTTTTCGATTTTTTTGTTAGTTGGTATGATAAAGCGAGCTTTTAAACCGTTAACATTTATTCATGGCAACTTCCTCGAAGGATTCTTTTTCTTTTTACCTGGATTATTTGCATTTCACGTGGTGTGACTTGTGACTAAACAAACTTAACTAAAAAAACCTACATTCCTAATTCTTGACGCATCTACATACCTTCAATTTTTCTTTAAATTTTGTTTATTTTTATTACTTACATTTGCTATACGATATTAAAGAAAATTAAAACTTAATAACAATCTTAATTGAGAATTTCTTGCACATATCAATTATGGATAGAGATTCATGATTTTTTTCTTCAAAATGAGGAGTATTTTGAGCGATGTAAATACAATGTTTTTGATTAAGATCAAAAAAATTTAATTCCAAATCTGCTATTTGAGACTAAATGTTAAATAAATTAATTATTCATGTTCATTTCTTTCAATTAAACTGGCTCTAATTGAATTTCTGAAATGTTTGATTAAAAAATTAAGACATACAGCTTTTTTGTGCCATTTGGACCATCTTTCCAAAATTTGCATTCCATACTTGACCAGGAGTATATTCAATAATTATAACAAAACCATGGAGAAATTCTTTAGCAATTATGATATCTTTTGGATTGAATTGGGTTGGGTTGAAAAAAAAGAACTGAAATGGGGAAGAACTCAAACGATGGACTGGGACTGAAAAGGTCTGAAAAAATTGAACATACCTGCTCTCAAAAAAAAAATTGGGAAGAAGAAGGTCAATAGTACATTAAAATTACTAAGAACATTTTAAGATCATGGCGTAATTCTTTAGCAGTTATGACACTTTTGGATTGAATTGGGTTTGATTGAAAAAAAATTTAAATGGGAAAGAACACAAACGAGGGATTGGAACTGAAAACGTCTAAAAAAATGCAACATACGTTTTCTCCAAAAAAATGTTCATTAAAAAAAGCTGAATAGTACATTAAAATTACAAAGACTATTTTAAGACCATGGAAAAATCTTTAGCACCTATGACATCTTTTGGCTTGAAAAAAAACTGAAATGGGGAAGAACACAAACGATGTGTTGCTGAAGGACTGAATTGGGAAGAAAAAAACTGAATAGTACATTAAAATTACAAAGATAATTGGAAGTATTAACTTCAATTCGGATAAAACCATAAACAAAGTTGTATTGGTGCTCTTTTGGGACCATTTTAAGTCGTCTAGAAGCATTTTAAGATTTTGAAAGTAGTATCAATTTTTTTTGGAATTATTTCAAGTCTTTTTGAAGCATTAAAAATGTTTTTGATGCAATATCAAGTCGACTGGAAGTCTTCTGGAACTAGACTAAATATTCTAGAAGCAGTATTAAGTTTTCCAGAGGCAATATCAAGTCTTCTGGAAGCATTTCAAATCTTCTAGAAAGAGTAACAAGTCTTCTAGAAGCAGTGTCTAGTCTTCCAGTGATAGTAGCAACTCTTCTGGTAGTCGTTCAAATGTTCCGAAAGAGAGGCAGTACCAAGTCTTCTGGAAGTATTTCATGTTTCCTGGAAGCAGTATCATGTCTTCTGGAAGCATTTCAAGTCTTCTAAAAGCGGTATCTACTCTTCCTGTGGCAGTATCAAGTCTTTCACGGGCAGTAGCAACACTTCTGGAAGCATTTCAAGTCTTCTGGAAGCAGTATCAAGTTTTCCAGGCATAGCAGCAACACTTTTGGAAGCAGTTCAAATCTTCTGGAAGCAGTATGAAGTTTTCCATAGGCAATATCAAGTTTTCTGGCAGCATTTCAAGTATTCTAGAAGCAGTATCTAGTCCAGTTGCAGTAGTAAATCTTCCAGAGGTAGTAGCAACTCCTCTGGTGATAGTTCAAGTTTTCTGAAAGCATTTCAAGTTTTCTAGAATCAGTATCGAGTCTTCCAGGAACAGTAGCAACTCTTCTGGAAGCATTTGAACTCCTTTGAATCCAGACTAAATCTTCTAGAAGAGTATTAAATTTTCCAGAGACAACTTCAAGTCTTCTAGAAGCGGCATCAAGTCTTCTGGAAGTATTTCAATAACTCTTCTGGTAGCAGTTTAATTCTTTTGGAACCATTGTAAATCTTCCAGTAGCAACACTTCTGGAAGCAGTTCAAATTTTCTGGAAGTATTTCAACTATTCTAGAATCAGATGAAATCTTCTAGAAGCAGTATCAAGTTTTCTAGAGGCAACATCAAGTCTTCTAGAAACAATATCACGTCTTCTGGAAGCATTTCAGTCTTCTAGAAGTAGTATCTACTCTTCCAATGACAGTAGCAACTCTTCTGGTAGCAGTTCAAGTCTTTTGAAAGCATTTCAAGTCATTTAGAAGAAGTATCTACTACTACTATCATTCAGTGGCAGTAGCAGTTCTTCTGGTATCAGTTCAAATCTTCTGGAAGCAGTTCAAATCTTTAAGAAGTATTTCAAGTCTTCTAGAAGCGGTATCAAGTCTTCCAGAGATAATCAAGTTTTCCAGGCATAGCAGCAACTCTTCTAGAAGCAGTTCAAATCTTCTGGAAGCATTTCAACTCTTCTGAAACCAGATTAAATCTTCTAGAAGCAGTACAAAACTTTTCATAAGTAATATCAAGTTTCTAGAAGCAGTATCTACTCTTCCAGAAGCAGATGCAACTTTTCTGGTAGTAATTCAACTCCTTTGGAATCATTTCAAGTCTTCTAGAAGCAGTATCAAGTCTTTCAGGGATAGTAGCAACTCTTCTAGATGTAGTTCAAATCTTCTGGAAGGATTTCACCTCTTCTGAAACCAGATTAAATCTTCTAGAAGCAGTATAAAGTTTTTCATAGGAAATATCAAGCTTTCTGGTAGCATTTCCAGTCTTTTGGCAGCAGTATCTAACATGCCCCGTTCTTCCAGGGATAGTGGTCTTTCATTGATGTGGGGAAACTTCATTTAATTCAGGATACTGTCATCAATAGCGCTGCTTTCCATTATAAAACCCATTTTGGCAGATTCCTGTAACAGAACTGTTTTTTAAGTCGGAATTGAACCATTTGACAGATTTGACTTTGCTTTATGTTTGATTGTAGTTTATAACATTGCACATTAAATTTTGTCGTTTGCAATGTGTTACAAAAAAATATCGATAAAACTACAAATAATAAACTGTTTTCAGCGCTGCAGGCGACAATATCCAAAACTAATCACGCATTTTAATCAAACGTTGAGAGCTGCCTATCTATATGACAATACATTATATCTAATCTATGGTATCTAGTCCAATTGTAGTAGTTATCAGAGAATCATATCAGATAGAAGCAGTATCAAATCTTCTGGCAACATGTCAAGTCTTCTAGACGCAGTATCTCGTCCAGTTGCAGTATCAAATCTTCTAGAAGCAGTATCTAGTATTCCAGAGGCAGTAACAACTTTTCTGGTAGCAAGTTCAAATCTTCTGGAAACATTTCAAGTCTTCTAAAAGCAATATTAAGTCTTTTAGGGGCAGTAGCAACACTTCTGGAAATGTTTCTGGAAGCATTTCAACTCTTCTAGAATCAGATGCAAACTTTTAGAAGCAGAATCAAGATCTTTAGAGGCAACATTAAGTCTTCTAGAAGCAGTATCAAATCTTTTGGCGGCAAAAGCAACACTTCTGGTAGCAGTTTAAATTTTCTGGTAGCAGTTCAAATTTTCTGGAAGCAGTTCAAATCTTCTGGAAATGTTTCAAGTCTTCTAGAAGCAGTTTCATGTCTTCCAGGGATAGTAGCTACTCTTTTGGAAGCATAAAAAATAAACTTGTTCTTAGAGATCGATGAAAAGTTTTATTTATAAAATCAGTGCGACATATTTCGGGAATAACTTTTCTCTTCTTCAGGCACAATAAGAAACACAAAATCATAATATTAGCTTAGATGAAAAAGTGGAAACCATGTGCTTCAGATCTAGCTCTTCAGATCTATAAATCTTTATATTTTATTGATGAAAAATGTTTATTATTTTAAAAAAGATACAAATACGTTACATCGTTAGGGTTTTGGTGGACTGATATCAAGAGTGTAGGGGTCAAATAATAATGTATACGTGGTAGGAAAGCAGTATTTAGTCTTCTAGAGGCAGTAGCAACTCTTCTGGTAGCAGTTCAAGTCTTCTAGAAACAGTATCAAGTATTCCAAGGACAATAGCAACTCTTCTGGAAGCATTTCAGCTCTTTTGAAACCAGATTAGGTCTTCTAGAAGCAGTATGAAGTTTTCCATGGGCAATATCATGTTATCTTAGTCTTCCAGATGCAGCAACAACTTTTTTGGTAGCTGTACATTTCTGGTGGCAGTTAAAATCTTCTTGACGTAGTTTAAATCTTCTGGAAGCATATCAAGTCTTCTAGAAGCGGTATCTAGTCTTCCAGAGGCAGTATCTAGTCTACCAAAGGCAGTAGCAATCTTCTGGTAGCAGTTTAAATCTTCTGGACGCAGTTCAAATCTTCTGGAAGTATTTCAAGTCCTCTAGAAGCAGTATCAAATTTTGCAGAGGTAATACCAAGTCTTCTGGCTGCATTTTAAATCATCTGGATGCAGTATCTAGTCTTCCAGAGGTAGTAACAGTTCATCTAGCAGCATTTCAAGTCTACTGGAAGTAGTATCTAGTCTAGTTGCAGTAGTAAATCTTCTAGAAGCAGTTTCAAATTTTCTGGAAGCATTTCAAGTCTTCTAGAAGCAGTACCTAGTCTTTCAGAGGCAGTAGTAACTCTTCTAGTAGCAGTTTAAATCTTCTGCTCGTAGTTCAAACCTTCAGGAAGCATTTCAAGTCTTTTAGAAGCATTATCTATTCTTCCAGAGGCAGTGGCAACTCTTCTGTAGTTCAAATTTTCTGGTCGCAGTACAATTTTTCTGGAAGCATTTGAAGTCTTCTAGAAGCAGTGTCAAGTTTTGCAGAGGCAATATCAAGTCTTCTGGTAGCATTTTAAATGTTCTAGAAGCAGTATCAAATCTTCTGAAAGCATGTCAAGTCGTCTGGAAGCAGTATTTAGTCTTTCAGAGGCAGTAGTAGCTTTTCTGGTAACAGTTCAAATCTTCTTGAAACAGTTTAAATATTCTAGGAGTACTTCAAGCAGTATCAAGTCTTCCAGATACTGTCTCTGGAAGAACAATCGTATCAATCTATAGAAGCAGTATCAAGTCTTCTAGGGGCACTAGCAACTCTTCTAGACGCAATTCAAATCTTCTGCAAACTTTTCAACTCTTCTGGAACCACATCAAAATTTCTAAGAGCAGCATCAAATCTTCTGAAGACAATATCAAGTCTTTAAGAAGTAGTAGCAAGTTTCAATTCAAAATAAACTCCCCAAACAAAAGTGTTTCTAGCAAATTCTCGCATAAAGTTTTACATCGAATGCAGAGACGCATCTTTCTAAAATAAAATCTGGGTTTATTACTGAATGAAGGATTCCGTAAAAAATTATTTCAAGAAATGAGGGAAAGGTTGAAGAACACAGACTTAGCCCATCATAAAGTTACTAACTATTCATATCATTGAAAAAGATATTAGAAACTCATTCTTATCGATCGTTTTGTGGGGTGCAATCATCCCTAATCCATTCAAGCACCATATTCAAGGGGATGTTGGAAAAGAGAGACACCACATCTAAGGATACCAAAACAAATTTTTAGGGTAGAAGAAGACCTTTGATCTTTTAACAAAAATGAAGATATCCTATATCGTATTCAGTGTAAAAAGAGTTTTATTGAGGTTTTATAAGTTTATTATCAATATTATTAACACAAATTCTCAGTTTAATTCCCAATTTAATTAAAAATTAAAAATATTACAAAATTTTCGACGTTTCGAGCTTACAATGTAAATTTACGCTCAATAATGATTCCTTGATAATGGGCTGTAAGCTCGAAATGTCGCAAATTTTGTAATATTTTGAATTAAATTGGGAATTATTCATGCTTTATTTTATTAAAGCCCTTCCTAAAGTAGGTTAACAATAAATCGAAATATGTCGCATTGAATAATTGAAACGAGGTTAATAGTTGGATAACCAGAAACATAGGAAGCATTTTAGTAATTATTTGCTTTGCCATATTACTTTAACTAAATTAATTCCATCTATATTAATTATTCTATTTACAGCAAAATTGTGCAGTAACAAAGTACAATGACACAAAATAAAACTTTTTGACCGTTCGAAATTTCTATTGAGATTCATTAAACTAAGTGACTTGTTTGAATGAGGCAGGTTAAATTATTTTAAATGGAGTAATACCCTATAATAATATAATAGGAGTTAAATTTAATTTGTATCATAATAATAATAACAAAAAATAAATAATATACATTATTCGATATAACTTAATGCCCACACATCTTGTCAGGAAGTTTTAACATTTTGGATGATGTAGATTTAGGAGTTTTATTTCACAACGCGTTTTAAAGATAAATGTGGCGGTTTTATTTTGGCATCAACCTCAAACGATTATTTTGAGAAATAAATAATCTATGATTTTTTTAAAAGTTCATTATCGCTTTAATGTTGTTATTAAGTTCAAGATATTCGGGGCATTTCAACTATAATAGATTAATTGGAATATATTTGAATATTAATTTGTTATTTTCTATTTCGAATTTAATCTTATTCACTTCTTCTTATTCACTTAATCACCTCACAAAAAGGTGAATATTGTTTAGTTTTTATGTATTTCTTCTAAAAATTCTCGTAAGAACGTATCCCAAAGTTTCCAAAAACTTAATCCAAACGAGTCATTTAAGTTTCAACAAGATGATGACTCGAAACACTGCAAAACGGGAAAAGTAAGTGGGATGGTAACTTCGTACACCTCCACAATCGTCAGATATGAACCCTATCGAGTATCTGTGGGATGAAATTGCAAAGAGAGTTTGCTAACATACCATTAGAAATAGCTTAAGATGGTTATTGTATAGCAACGGAATGGAATAGAAGAACAAAATTGTTGTAAATTTTACTGATTAACATTAATTTCTATATTTCTTCATCCCAAATTAGATTTAATGTTATCATTTTTGCAATTTCTTACAAAAACATTTAAAAATTCTTATTACTAAATGTTATTGATTTCAAATACAAAGCATCTTTGTTCCATACAAAAGATAGAATCTATCTTTTCACTTTTTGAATGCCCATAGTGATGAGACCAGCACCATCAGAAAAAACAGACTCAATCTGATTATAATCTTCCGAATCCTTGAGCTTCTTCTATTATTTCTTGCTCAATCTTACTCAAAATGACGTCTACACATTTATGGTACATTAAGCAATTGACTGCATTAGCTACAACAGCTACATTCTGTGATTTTAAATTAAAACGAGATGAGAAAAAACTTTAAATAGTTATTTTTTATTAATTCATATTGATATTATGTTTCAGATTTAGTTTTTGTATTTTTTGAGTTGAAAGAATGGGGAAGTCCCGAGTTAATTAAATGATATTTTATTATAAAAAAAACATTTTCAATACATTGTTTTCCCTATTAATAATAATGAATTGCCTGATTAAAACTGTTCAGTTTCATAATATATTAATATTTCCCTTTAACGTCTAACGGGTCTCCTCTTGACTGTATTTTAAGTTAGTAATTAATTTCGAAAGTAGGTTAACGGTATACGCGAAAATTAAGTATATACGTTGTTCTTAAAGGCCTTGGTGTTGGTAAATTACTCAAAATGTAGTTTCATTACGGGGGCTGTTCCGTGCTGTTAGAAGTAACTTTCATAAAGCACGTTAACCCGAAGGAAATGTGTCAGTTTTACAATACAATGGCTGCCTTCGGTGCATGCACCTGACATTTTCGAATAATTTACAATACAAATCAAGAGAAAGACCTCTAATAGCATCTCTTGTAATTTATCCCTTTGAAAATACATCAATTTATGTTTCAAGTGGCATAAAGATAATTAATGTATGGTTTATTTAAATTTTTAAGTCTTTCTTTGGTTCAAATATGTCTCATCAAAATATATGTTTTAACATAAATAGTAAACATAAAACCAGAATATAAATAATTTCTTGCATTTAAGGTGACGTCACTTGCTATCATGGCTAAATGTATGACAAAGCTTTTGTGGAATTTCAATACAGGAGAGTTACCTTTACTAATTGTATGAAAGATGAAGTCGAAGTCATTTGCTACCTTGGCTAAATGTATGGCAAAGTCAAAGTTGTATGGGGACGAGGTCTTAACTTTCATGTCATTTCAATACAGAAGAGGTACCTTAATGAAATGTATGATAAATCCAAGGTCATTTGCGGCCGAGGCTCTACATTTTATGTTGTATATTACTATTGATTGCACTTAGAAGGAACAATGTATAATTTCATTTAATAAAGCTGAAGTGGCTATATGATCGAAGCTCTAGCCTTCGTATTACATTGATACAAAGATGCTTCTCTGGCTAAATGTATGATAAAGTCAAAGTCACCTGCATCCGAGGCGCTATTTTGATAAAGTCGAAATTACTAGCTACCTTGGCTAAATGTATGGAAAAGCCAAAGTTGTATGGGGACAAGGTCTTAACTTTCATGCCATTTCAATACAGAAGAGGTACCTTAATGAAATGTATGATAAATCCAAGGTCATTTGCGGCCGAGGCTCTACATTTTATGTTGTATATTACTATTGATTGCACTTAGAAGGAATAATGTATAATTTCATTTAATAAAGCTGAAGTGGCTATATGATCGAAGCTCTAGCTTTCGTGTTACATTAATACAAAGATGCTTCTCTGGCTAAATGTATGATAAAGTCAAAGTCACCTGCACCCGAGGCACTATTTTGATAAATTCGAAGCTACTAGCTACTTTAGCCAAATATATGCCAAAGCCAAGATTGTATGGGGCCAAGGTCTTAACTTTCATGCCATTGTAATACAGAAGAGGTACCTTAATGAAATGTATGAGAAATCCAAGGTCATTTGCGGCCGAGGCTCTGCATTTTATGTTGTATATTACTATTCATTGAACTTAGAAAGAATAATGTATAATTTCGTTTAATAAAGCTGAAGTGGCTATATGACCGAAGCTCTAGCATTCATGTTACATTGATATAAATATGCTTCTTTAGCTAAATGTATGATTTAGTCAAGGTCACCTGCATCCGAGGCGCTATTTTGATAAAGTCGAAATTACTAGCTACCTTGGCTAAATGTATGGAAAAGCCAAAGTTGTACGGGGACAAGGTCTTAACTTTCATGCCATTTCAATACAGAAGAGGTACCTTAATGAAATGTATGATAAATCCAAGGTCATTTTCGGCCGAGGCTCTACATTTTATGTTGTATATTACTATTGATTGCACTTAGAAGGAATAATGTATAATTTCATTTAATAAAGCTGAAGCGGCTATATGATCGAAGCTCTAGCTTTCGTGTTACATTAATACAAAGATGCTTCTCTGGCTAAATGTATGATAAAGTCAAAGTCACCTGCATCCGAGGCGCTATTTTGATAAAGTCGAAATTACTAGCTACCTTGGCTAAATGTATGGAAAAGCCAAAGTTGTATGGGGACAAGGTCTTAACTTTCATGCCATTTCAATACAGAAGAGGTACCTTAATGAAATGTATGAGAAATCCAAGGTCATTTGCGGCCGAGACTCTGCATTTTATGTTGTATTTTACTATTGATTGAACTTAGAAAGAATAATGTATAATTTCATTTAATAAAGCTGAAGTGGCTATATGACCGAAGCTCTAGCATTCATGTTACAATGATATAAAGATGCTTCTTTAGCTAAATGTATGATTTAGACAAAGTCACCTGCATCCGAGGCGCTATTTTGATAACATCGAAGTTACTAGCTACTTTGGCTAAATGTATGGCAAAGCCAATGTTGTATAGGGACAAGGTCTTAACTTTCATGCCATTTCAATACAGAAGAGGTACCTTAATGAAATGTATGATAAATCCAAGGTCATTTGCGGCCGAGGCTCTACATTTTATGTTGTATATTACTATTGATTGCACTTAGAAGGAATAATGTATAATTTCATTTAATAAAGCTGAAGTGGCTATATAATCGAAGCTCTAGCTTTCGTGTTACATTAATACAAAGATGCTTCTCTGGCTAAATGTATGATAAAATCAAAGTCACCTGCACCCGAGGCACTATTTTGATAAAGTCGAAGTTACTAGCTACCTTGGCTAAATGTATGGAAAAGCCAAAGTTGTATGGGGACAAGGTCTTAACTTTCATGTCATTTCAATACAGAAGAGGTACCTTAATGAAATGTATGAGAAATCCAAGGTCATTTGCGGCCGAGGCTCTACATTTTATGTTGTATATTACTATTGATTGAACTTAGAAAGAATAATGTATATCATTTAATAAAGCTGAAGTGGCTATATGATCGAAGCTCTAGCTTTCGTGTTACATTTACACAAAGATGCTTCTCTGGCTGAATGTATGATAAAATCAAAGTCACCTGCATCCGAGGTGCTATTTTGATAAAGTCGAAGTTGCTATCTACCTTGGCTAAATGTATGGCAAAGTCAAAGTTGTATGAGGACGATGTCTTAACTTTCATGCCATTTCAATACAGAAGAGGTACCTTAATGAAATGTATGAGAAATCCAAGGTCATTTGCGGCCGAGACTCTACATTTTATGTTGTATTTTACTATTGATTGAACTTAGAAAGAATAATGTATAAATATCATTTAATAAAGCTGAAGTGGCTATATGACCGAAGCTCTAGCATTCATGTTACATTGATATAAAGATGCTTCTTTAGCTAAATGTATGATTTAGTCAAAGTCACCTGCATCCGAGGCGCTATTTTGATAACGTCGAAGTTACTAGCTACTTTGGCTAAATGTATGGCAAAGCCAATGTTTTATGGGGACAAGGTCTTAACTTTCATGCCATTTCAATACAGAAGAGGTACCTTAATGAAATGTATGAGAAATCCAAGGTCATTTGCGGCCGAGACTCTGCATTTTATGTTGTATTTTACTATTGATTGAACTTAGAAAGAATAATGTATAATTTCATTTAATAAAGCTGAAGTGGCTATATGATCGAAGCTCTAGCTTTCGTGTTACATTGATACAAAGATGCTTTTCTGGCTAAATGTGTGATAAAGTCAAAGTCACCTGCATCCGAGGCGCTATTTTGATAAAGTCGAAATTACTAGCTACCTTGGCTAAATGTATGGAAAAGCCAAAGTTGTATGGGGACAAGGTCTTAACTTTCATGCCATTTCAATACAGAAGAGGTACCTTAATGAAATGTATGAGAAATCCAAGGTCATTTGCGGCCGAGGCTCTACATTTTATGTTGTATATTACTATTGATTGAACTTAGAAAGAATAATGTATATCATTTAATAAAGCTGAAGTGGCTATATGATCGAAGCTCTAGCTTTCGTGTTACATTAATACAAAGATGCTTCTCTGGCTAAATGTATGATAAAGTCAAAGTCACCTGCATCCGAGGCGCTATTTTGATAAAGTCGAAATTACTAGCTACCTTGGCTAAATGTATGGAAAAGCCAAAGTTGTATGGGGACAAGGTCTTAACTTTCATGCCATTTCAATACAGAAGAGGTACCTTAATGAAATGTATGAGAAATCCAAGGTCATTTGCGGCCGAGGCTCTACATTTTATGTTGTATATTACTATTGATTGAACTTAGAAAGAATAATGTATATCATTTAATAAAGCTGAAGTGGCTATATGATCGAAGCTCTAGCTTTCGTGTTACATTAATACAAAGATGCTTCTCTGGCTAAATGTATGATAAAGTCAAAGTCACCTGCATCCGAGGCGCTATTTTGATAAAGTCGAAATTACTAGCTACCTTGGCTAAATGTATGGAAAAGTCAAAGTTGTAAGGGGACGAGGTCTTAACTTTCATGTCATTTCAATACAGAAGAGGTACCTTAATGAAATGTATGATAAATCCAAGGTCATTTGCGGCCGAGGCTCTACATTTTATGTTGTATATTACTATTGATTGCACTTAGAAGGAACAATGTATAATTTCATTTAATAAAGCTGAAGTGGCTATATGATCGAAGCTCTAGCCTTCGTATTACATTGATACAAAGATGCTTCTCTGGCTAAATGTATGATAAAGTCAAAGTCACCTGCATCCGAGGCGCTATTTTGATAAAGTCGAAGTTACTAGCTACCTTGGCTAAATGTATGGAAAAGCCAAAGTTGTATGGGGACAAGGTCTTAACTTTCATGCCATTTCAATACAGAAGAGGTACCTTAATGAAATGTATGAGAAATCCAAGGTCATTTGCGGCCGAGACTCTGCATTTTATGTTGTATTTTACTATTGATTGAACTTAGAAAGAATAATGTATAATTTCATTTAATAAAGCTGAAGTGGCTATATGACCGAAGCTCTAGCATTCATGTTACAATGATATAAAGATGCTTCTTTAGCTAAATGTATGATTTAGACAAAGTCACCTGCATCCGAGGCGCTATTTTGATAACGTCGAAGTTACTAGCTACTTTGGCTAAATGTATGGCAAAGCCAATGTTGTATAGGGACAAGGTCTTAACTTTCATGCCATTTCAATACAGAAGAGGTACCTTAATGAAATGTATGATAAATCCAAGGTCATTTGCGGCCGAGGCTCTACATTTTATGTTGTATATTACTATTGATTGCACTTAGAAGGAATAATGTATAATTTCATTTAATAAAGCTGAAGTGGCTATATGATCGAAGCTCTAGCTTTCGTGTTACATTAATACAAAGATGCTTCTCTGGCTGAATGTATGATAAAATCAAAGTCACCTGCATCCGAGGTGCTATTTTGATAAAGTCGAAGTTGCTATCTACCTTGGCTAAATGTATGGCAAAGTCAAAGTTGTATGAGGACGATGTCTTAACTTTCATGCCATTTCAATACAGAAGAGGTACCTTAATGAAATGTATGAGAAATCCAAGGTCATTTGCGGCCGAGACTTTGCATTTTATGTTGTATTTTACTATTGATTGAACTTAGAAAGAATAATGTATAATTTCATTTAATAAAGCTGAAGTGGCTATATGATCGAAGTTCTAGCTTTCGTGTTACATTGATACAAAGATGCTTCTCTGGCTAAATGTATGATAAAGTCAAAGTCACCTGCACCCGAGGCACTATTTTGATAAATTCGAAGCTACTAGCTACTTTAGCTAAATATATGGCAAAGTCAAGGTTGTATGGGGCCGAGGTCTTAACTTTCATGCCATTGTAATACAGAAGAGGCACCTTAATGAAATGTATGAGAAATCCAAGGTCATTTGCGGCCGAGGCTCTGCATTTTATGTTGTATATTACTATTCATTGAACTTAGAAAGAATAATGTATAATTTCGTTTAATAAAGTTGAATTGGCTATATGATCGAAGCTCTAGCTTTCGTGTCACATTGATACAAAAATGCTTCTCTAGCTAAATGTATGATAAAGTCAAAGTCACCTGCACCCGAGGCACTATTCTGATAAAGTCGAAGTTACTAGTTACCTTGGCTAAATGTATGGCAAAGCCAAAGTTGTATGGGGTCAAGGTCTTAACTTTCATGCCATTTTAATACAGAAGAAGAACCTTAATGAAATATATGAGAAATCCAAGGTCATTTGCGGCCGAGACTCTACATTTTATGTTGTATTTTACTATTGATTGAACTTAGAAAGAATAATGTATAAATATCATTTAATAAAGCTGAAGTGGCTATATGACCGAAGCTCTAGCATTCATGTTACATTGATATAAAGATGCTTCTTTAGCTAAATGTATGATTTAGTCAAAGTCACCTGCATCCGAGGCGCTATTTTGATAACGTCGAAGTTACTAGCTACTTTGGCTAAATGTATGGCAAAGCCAATGTTTTATGGGGACAAGGTCTTAACTTTCATGCCATTTCAATACAGAAGAGGTACCTTAATGAAATGTATGAGAAATCCAAGGTCATTTGCGGCCGAGACTCTGCATTTTATGTTGTATTTTACTATTGATTGAACTTAGAAAGAATAATGTATAATTTCATTTAATAAAGCTGAAGTGGCTATATGATCGAAGCTCTAGCTTTCGTGTTACATTGATACAAAGATGCTTTTCTGGCTAAATGTGTGATAAAGCCCCAAAGTCGCCTGCATCCGAGGCGCTATTTGGATAAAGTCGAAGTCACTAAATGGTACACATAAAACCAGAATATAAATGATTTCTTGCATTTATGGTGACGTCACTTGCTATCATGGCGAAATGTATGACAAAGCTTTCGTGTAATTTTAACACAGGAGAGCTACCTCCTTGACTAATTGTATATATAATAAAGCCGAAGTCATCATCTTGGCTAAATGTATGGCAGAGCCAAAGTTTATGGGGACAAGGTCTTAACTTTCATGCCATTTTAATACTGAAGAGGTAGCTTAATGAAATGTATAAGAAATCCAAGGTCACTTACGGCCGAGGTTCTACATCTTATATTACAACCTAGGTTGCACTTACTATTGCATCAACTTAGAAAGAAAAATGTATGATTTCATTTAATAAGGTTTAAGTAGCTAGATGATCGAAACTCTAGCTTTCGTGCTACGTTGATATAAAGATGCTTCCCTGGCTGATCTTCTAGATCTAGTGTTAGTTTTAGTTTTAAAAAGATTCATTTAGTAGACATTTACTAATTGTGTTAGTTGTTTTAATTCTATTTTGATACAACGAGACAACGATGACTGAATAACAACGAGATAAGCTACAGCTACAGCCTAGCTTTAGTAATTACTCTAGACCTAGAACTAGAAGCATTAGCATTAATTTAGTACCTCTCTTAAAACGGCTAAACCTTAATGTTTCTACTTCTAGTGTAAGTACTATAGCTAGGTTGTAGGTTTAGAGTTTTAGGACCATGCTTCAGAAATACCAAATTTTAGGTTATTCCAATGTACATTTCCTGCATTCTCATTTCAAGTGCGTTCCCGATAGATGTTGTTAATGAAGAGATGAGTGAGAGATTCTATCAAAGACATAGAAAAGTGAAAAGGCCATACAAGAGAAAATGGAATACTGCAATGATGGCGGATTATCGCGGGATATTGCACAGAAATGAGCACAAACAAGAAAAATCATGAAAGAGAGCATGATTAGTCAAAAAAGAGCTCAACCCAGTATAAACATATTTCACTTTGTCATTCAAAAGTTTTCCGAAAACCGAAAAAGATTAGGGAACCTCTCGTTTAGATGATAAAGACGCACAATCATCAGTTCAGATAGATGATCTATACACATAATCTATTTTTGGCAATGTTAGAGAAAAGTTACTCGATTTTGAAAAGTAATCCAACCCAATCAAACCCAAGCTAGCTTTAGGTTTAGCCGTCTTAAGAGACGTAGGGAGAGTTTGTTATGACGTATTAGAATATTTCCAAAATAGTGTCTTTTTGGTGTTGTCTTCACTATCATCATATCCGGAATCTATCTATGTCGATGGTTAACTTCTTTAAAGCTGTCTTTTCTTCGATGGAGATTCCCAAATTTCCGAGATTGGAGATTCGTTCGGATGGCTGATTTCGAACGTTCTGGAGTCACGTGGTCGCTATCAGCCAATCCGAACAAATTTCCAAATTTTGCGAATCTCCTTCGCAGAAAAGATAGCTTAAATATATGAGTCAAGATTGCGGCTGAAGATCTGATTAAACTTGAACGGGAAATGGATGGTTTCACGTAATCAAGCTAAGGCAGCCGAGGTGCTATTTTTCTTACTACACTCAGAAAAGAAAAAATACTTCTCATATGCCGTTTCATCAAAAATTATGGCAAATGTAGTTCATTTCAGCTGAGGATGCTCATAGTTAAACTAATATTGGATGATTTCAGAAGATACCTTATTAATCATTAAAACTTAGTCGATACCGAAACATTAAACTTGACAATCTTAAAGATGGCAAGAGTTTATTAAATTTTATCAGTCACTGACCTCGATGAAATTAACAATAAATCAAAGGTTATTCGCAACTCAAATTCTACATTTCATGTACAGCTTTTTTTGGAAGAATTTGATTGTTGCTTCGTTTATCTAAGTCGAGATTGTTTATGTGATTTCAGTTTATGCGATTTTAGTTCAAGCTAAAGTTAATGTCCTAAATTAATTGAGGGTGTATGCAACTTACAATTAGTCTTGTTTACGAGCAACCTTGACTTAATTAGAAAATAATCTATGTTCGATCTAATTTAATAAAGGGCACTATAATAAATATAATAATAACAAAACATTTCTAGTAAATAATTAATGCTATATTTACATATAATACATAGCAATTTATAAATGTATATCGTTGTTTGTTTTTGTAACTTTTCTCGTTTGGAATTTAATCAGTATATTAATAAATTACGTTACCTAACACAAATAAGGTTAAATAAGCATGGTAAGAAGGTCATAGATAAATTCAAATTCCTAACTGACATCAACACCTTCATTATAAACAAAATTGAAAGATATTTAAAATTATTGACTTGACTCGGTATAAAAGAACAGAAGGAGAACTGAAATAATGATATAGTTGCAATATAACGTGTGTTCATACGGTGGTGTGACCCCAAAAAGCATCTTCTGCCGCGGTAATAACTGTTATTTCAATCTGCACAGTGGGTAATCATCATAATTCCGACCTTAAGCGTTCTCAATTAGTGGTTGGAACCACGAAAGAACTCCGAAGAAAACCCAAGATAACCGGTTACTCCTTACCCCCCTTCTCTTTTTCGTGGTTATTTTGAATACAAATTTTAGTTATCGGAAGTAATTGAGTTATTTGTCGCAATTTTATTTGAAACGGCCCGAAGGAATTTTAGTTTCAAACTTTAATAAGTCAGTTTCGATTTTTCTGGTGTTTAAATTGTCCCCCCGCACGTAGTATTGCGGGCAAAGACCCCGCCGTTCGTTCAGCCCCCGGTTTTCAACCGCCAAATTAAAAATAAATAATGAAGTGCCGTCGATGATTGCTTTTGTCTGGGCCGGAAGGGTACGCGCCGATCACAAATATTTGGCTTACGTGTTATCCAACAGGAATGGAGCTTTTTGTTCGCGACAGTGTAATCTAGGTTTACGAAGAGAGGAAAAATGGGGGGATAAAAGGACTAAGTAAATTCCTTTAAACTTTTAATATTGAAAAATTGAATGAGGGAAAGAACAAACTTGAAAAGTGAATAATGAAGATAATGAATAAAGGGTATTGGATTGAAACGGTTTGTTTAATTTTTTTTTTTGATTTTGGAACAATTCGACTTCTTTTATTAGGGTGTCTTTCAAAATCAATAATTTATATGCTTAAGTACGTCTCTTAAGATGGCTAAATCCTAATATTTCTAGTTCTAAGTTTAGTATTAGTTCTAAAGCTAGGTTTGAGTGGGTTCCATCTTAAGAAAGGTATGGCTAAACCTAAACATTTTTCGTTTTAGGTGTAGTGTTAACTCTAATATTAGTGTTGGTTCCAGTTTTAATTGTTATTCAGTCTTAAATTGTATACTTGTATTGAACTAAAACTAGAACTAACACTAGACCTAGAACTAGAAAGATTCAGGTTTAGCCGTGCATCTAAAGACGCACGGCTAAACAAAACAGCCTAAATAAAACGAAGAAAGAGAATATCACACCGATGAAGAAGAATTAGCTAAAGAGACGGAGTGGATAAGAGTCAAACATAGCAAAAAAGGAGATTGAATGCAACATTAACACCTTCACTACAAGAAACTCACACCGTCAGAATTAATACACAAAATCAAAAACCTAAAAAGGTACATATACCACCTCCAGTTATAGTAGAGGGAATTAAACAGGATTACAATAATATACATAAGGATCTGAGCAAAACTTTAGTCCAGTTTCAAATAAAATTAATAAACGATGATAGCTTCAAAATAAATGTTTTTGATAGCGAAAACTATAGAAAACTGACTGAATTACTAAATAGCCAAAACCGACCATGGCACTCATATCAAAATAAACAAAATACACCTATAATGGTTGTCGCTAATAAACTACATCATTCATGTGATACTGAGGAAATCATTGATGATCTTCGGAAAAAAGGATATAAAATATTAAAAGCTAGTGTTAAACTAAAATGGAAAATCAAACAACCATTAAACATGTTCATACTATCATTTAGTCATGATGAAGATATTAATAAAATCTACAACATAACAAATATCCTAGGAAGTAAAGTAGAAATACAGCCACTTAAAAAATCAAAGTTGATTCCCCAATGTAAGCGTTGCCAGGCCTTTGGTCACACGCAAGCGTATTGTGCCAAAAAGCCAAGATGTGTTAAATGTGCTGGAAAGCACCTCACAACAGACTGCAAGAAATCTCAAGATGTGCAGCCAAAATGTGTTAATTGCGGAGAAAATCACCCAGCCAATTATCGTGGATGTATTGTAGCTAAAGAACTCTAAAAAATAAGGTTAAATACGACAAAGCAAAGCGGCGTATCTGGAGAACCAACAAGCAACCGTCAACAGGTCAACCAAAATGTAAGCAGAACTGATACATTTAAGACTACAACTACAGATAAAACCTACAGTCAAACCCTAACCGGTAATCAAAGTTTGTATGATACCATGCATCTAGATAGAGCACCAATAGAGCAAACCTAACAACAAATTTTAAACTTGTTAAATGAACAAAAACAAGCGCTTGTAAACTTTGATGAACGCCCGCATAGGCTTGAACATAGCAATAAAGGTGCTATTCCAAAGCAAAGAAATGGCTGCCAAACTTAGAATTATGCTTTGGAATGCTAATGGACTCCTGCGGCATCAAGAGGAACTACAGGCAGTCCTAATTAATGACGATATTGACGTATGCTTAATCTCAGAAACGCACTTTACCAATCAATCATTTATTAAATTTAGAGGCTATACAGTTTACCACACTTTGCATCCTAAAATCGCTGCAAAGGGAGGTAGTGCTGTTGTAATTAAAGAAAATATCCTGCATCACCAAGAACTAGAATACAAGACTGAAGAGCTACAAGCTACATCTGTAAGTATAACAACAAAAACTTTTCAATTTGCCATAGCGGCAGTCTACAGTCCTCCGAAACACACAATCAAGAAGCATCAGTATCTTTAATTTCTGAGTAAAGAAGGTCATAGATTCATAATAGGTGGAGACTATAATGCAAAACATACCAACTGGGGATCCAGATTAATTACAACTAAAGGTAAGGAGCTACTGGAAGCAATTCAAGAAAGTAAATGTGAATATTTGTCAACCGGCAAGCCTACGTACTGGCCTACAGATCAAAATAAAGTTCCCGACCTCATTGAATTTTTTATTAAAAAAATATATCGTCCAAATATCTGAATATTGAAGAAGGTCGGGATATGAATTCTGATCACTCACCAATCATAATGACTTTAAGTGATGATATATTTAAAAAAGTATTCAATCCAACGTTAACAAATAAGTTAACAGATTGGGAAAGCTTTAAAATTCGCTTGGAAGAGAAAATTAACCTAGCAGTTCCACTTAAGAATGAAACGCAACTAGAAGAAGAAGCAGAGATATTCGTTAAAAATATCCAAACTGCTGCATGGGAAAACTCTCCCCAAAGAAATCAGACAATTAATAATGGAAAAAAGAAAACTTAGACGAAAATGGCAACTGTCAAGAGATCCTGAAGATAAAACTAGACTAAATAACGCTACTCAGCATCTAAAAAGACAGATTCGGAAAATCAAGGATGAATCTATGAATACTTACTTGAGAAATCTAAAGAATGACAGTAGTACTGATTACTCACTTTGGAGAGTTACTAAAAAACTCAAAAGGCCTATAATTCAGGAAGAAGAAAACATTAGACCGACATCGCCCAATGAAGTGTACGCCGAGATAAAAGAAAATATGAAATCGAGAAAAGCTCCTGGTTTTGACTTAATAACCGGTGAAGTGCTCAAACAGTGCCTAGTGCCTCGAAATCCTAGAAAAAAAGAAATCGTTTGTCCTCACCTAGCCGAGGTCCCTTGCGGGCGAGGCCCTGGAGTTATCAAAAATATACGATGTTATGTTAATATATCAAGTCTGGCGCCTCGCCCGCAAGCGACCTCGGCGATGAGTGTTGATATCGTTCATTTGATGTCTTGGAAATGTACAACATTGCAATAAGAAATCGTTTATCCTCACCTAGCCGAGGTCGCTTGCGGGCGAGGCCCTGGAGTTATCAAAAATATACGATGTTATGTTAATATATCAAGTCTGGCGCCTCGCCCGCAAGCGACCTCGGCGATGTGTGTTGATATCGTTCATTTGATGTCTTGGAAATGTACAACATTGCAATAAGAAATCGTTTATCCTCACCTAGCCGAGGTCGCTTGCGGGCGAGGCCCTGGAGTTATCAAAAATATACGATGTTATGTTAATATATCAAGTCTGGCGCCTCGCCCGCAAGCGACCTCGGCGATGTGTGTTGATATCGTTCATTTGATGTCTTGGAAATGTACAACATTGCAATAAGAAATCGTTTATCCTCACTTCGCCGAGGTCGCTTGCGGGCCAGGCCCTTGAGTTACCAAAAATATACGATGTTATGTTAATATATCAAGTCTGGCGCCTCGCACGCAAGCGATCTCGGCGATGTGTGTTGATATCGTTCATTTGATGTCTTGGAAATGTACAACATTGCAATAAGAAATCGTTTATCCTCACTTCGCCGAAGTCTGGCGCCTCGCCCACAAGCGACTTCAGCGATGTGTGTATAATAATGCTTGAACATTCAATTTTTTTCGTTTGAAAGTGAGAGGCCTTGACTTTTGGCACGGATAATAGTTTCCTTTTTCCGCAATTCTGAAACTTCTTTGATTAGATGTAAATCGCGAACTAAATCATTCAGTTCAGAATCTGTAAATGGTTATGGTGCCGAATTATCACTTTCTGATAATTGTTAATAATCACTTTCGGAGTTATTTACTTCAGGCAAAAGTTTTGGTTGCATAGGTACTGGTACGTTTGGACTATGAAGGATAGGACGTAAAACCGATGGAATATTTGGATAGACGATGTTCCTTTTATTCTTTACATTGAAACCAAAATTAACAATCATCACCGTGATTTCGTGGCTTTTGCCTTTTCACCACCATTTGAGTCCTTCAACACAAGTATAACAATAAATGCAGGCAAATCTCAATTTTTTTGCGTGGCGCCCTTAATTCATCCGATTTTTTTTTAAATTATTAATTATCTTCAAAAATTGAATAACTCTCCTTCTTACAAACGTTTACCTTTTGAGTGTTTTTTCTAAATCACAGTAGTTATTTTAATTATAACCTTATTAAGCTTACCGATAGTAATAAATTTATCATCTTTTGCCGACTTATACACGAGTTATATCACATCGGATTATGCCGTTTCTGTAGAGATTAACTTGTCAGAACTGATCTAGTACGGTATATTACAAGGCCTCAGGTGTGCTGATACAACGAACGCGATTAAACCTTCTGTACGGCATCGTTCTTGTTTATTTCAAAACTTTCCCAAATTGGATTAAGCCTCATTTTGAATCAACAAGGCATTCGTAAATATCCCATTTTCTTGAACCAGTCCGGCATTACCATAAATAAGGATAGTAACCGAAAGAATTTCGGGATTTTTATTTGGGCCTTTTTTATTAAGAGAGTAAAATTCGGGTTGATGGTTAATGGATAAGGTGATGGTGGTAGGATAGAAAGGTCCGAAGTGGCAAAAGAGACGAAGAAAGAGATGCCGTTGCCCTTTCGAATTCCTTTCGGACGCTGCGACAGTCTCAAGGCCTCGACAAGATTAAATTGTTTTCACCGATGTTGAGTCTTGAGATCATTCGATTGGGAACATATTTAAAATGAATCAGGACGAATAATCTACGTTAAATTAAAATTTATTTTATGGAAGATTAAATTTAAAAGAGAAAATGTGGAGTTGAGGGAGTACATTTTTGAAAGGAATCGAAGCTAGACAAAAAAGGACGATTTCGGTAACATTTCTCTGAGTTTCCTTGGGAAAGTATTCCGTTAAAAATCCCACCGGAGAAACGCCACCACCTCGGATATACCCCTTAAAATTTATACGAAATCAATAAACACGCTATATAGTCGTCGTCTGCTTTTGCTCGCTGACATAACTCTCGTTGGAAATGCTTGAGCATTTCTTCGAAACGGCAACGACCATGCAAGCCTACACACGTCTATCAACGTGAAAATCGTATGTAAATATTATGCAAATTACTATTTAATAACGTCTGAATGGACAACACGGTCGTCCGCCTAACCTAGTGTTCCTTACAACTTGGTGCTTTCATCCTATAAACGTCACTTTAATGTCTGTATTTTGCTGCGTTTCATATTTTACCTCCATACCTATTTTGATTATCACCATGGGAAATTTAAGAAAGTACCATTCTTTTCATCTTAATATCATTCCTTCATTCATTAAAAACGAGTCAGCTGTCCGTTAAACCATCACACCACGTTATCTCCAACATTTATCTTACGGATCATTTAAACGTAAAAGAACCAGCAGCAGGTTACTTTGTAGAAGAAGAAGTTTCAACTTCCTCTTTTATTCGTTTCTTGCAACTTGGGTGAGGAAGGACGGAAGACGACGTCTTCTCGAAGTCTGAGGTCCAAGAGAAAGACTTAAAGAAGAGAAGAAGGGTTATTGGCATCGTCCTGCGGTATTTCGTCTCGGACGAAGAAGAGGAGACCGACGAAGGAGATGTGGTGGAGGGTGAAGAGGGATCGACCGATACATATGGTGGAATGCAGAAGGCAGCACATAACCGAGAGGTTCGTTGGGTCTGTTGCGGTGGTGTTAGCGGTGGTTAACAAAAGTGAACAACCGGTTGTTCTGAAGGCACAGTGTCGGCGCGGTAAAGGTTGTTTTAAGGTACTCTTTTTGTACCTTAGGAGATATGGTACTCAAAGTTTTATTTAATGTGCCTATGAAGCTTTGAAAGAGGATAATGTGCTCAACACTATAAAAATTGTAGTAGAGTCGTAAAAAATGGAATTGATTATCAAAATTTTAAAAGTACCTTGATTAGAAACCAATTAATCGAGAAATAATTATTTAAGATTCTTGACTATAACGAGACGATATCGAATTGGGGATATCATTGACTAATGGGTATGGTTCTTCTTGATTACTCTGAAGCTTTTAAAGCGATGGTACTTAATTCAACAATAAATTTTGTTAGTATTGGTTTTTTTTGTGAGTAAGATGGTTATAATCACAATCAATTAAGAAGAATTTGATTAATTATTAGCACCATTGTGATATGCGTGATCTCTCAATACGATCGCCATCTTTACAGTACTAAATTCATCCATGGATCAGAAAAACAGCCCTTCAAAATCATTGCTTATATATTCTAGTAAATGTATAAAGTTTCTTGCAGGCGAGGAGCTACAATTTTCCAAATTCAACGATTTTATGTAAACTTTACAAATCCAGCGTCTCGCCCGTAAGTAACCTCGGCGATTTGAGTCGAAATCGTTCTTTGAATGTCTTAGTTGTTAAATAAAGTGTCTTATAAAACGAATTTATTCACACTACGCCGAGGTCGCTTGCGGGCGAGACGCTACAATTTTGCTTTTTTTTTGGGCCTCGCCCGCAAGTGACCTCGACGATTTGAAGCGAAATCGTTCCTTGTATGTCTTAGTTATTATATAAAGTCTCTTATAAAACGATTTTATTCACACTACGCCGAGGTCGCTTGCGGGCGAGGCGCTAAAATCTTCCAAAATGAACGTTTTTGTGTTAATACTTCATATGCAGGGCCTCGCCCGCAAGTGACCTCGGCGATTTGAGGCGAAATCGTTCCTTGTATGTCTTAGCTATTATATAAAGTCTCTTATAAAACGATTTTATTCACACTACGCCGAGGTCGCTTGCGGGCGAGGCGCTACAATTTTCCAAAATGAACGATTTCGTGTTAATACTCCATATCCAGGGCTTCGCCCGCAAGCGACCTCGACGTTTTAAAGCGAAATCGTCCCTTGTATGTCTTAGTTATTATATAAAGTCTCTTATAAAACGATTTTATTCACACTACGCCGAGGTCGCTTGCGGGCGAGGCGCTACAATTTTACAAAATGAACGATTTCGTGTTAATACTCCATATCCAGGGCTTCGCCCGCAAGCGACCACGACGTTTTAAAGCGAAATCGTTCCTTGTATGTCTTAGTTATTATATAAAGTCTCTTATAAAACGATTTTATTCACACTACGCCGAGGTCGCTTGCGGGCGAGGCGCTAAAATCTTCCAAAATGAACGATTTCGTGTTAATACTCCACATCCAGGGCCTCGCCCGCAAGCGACCTCGGCGATTTGAGGCGAAATCGTCCCTTGTATGTCTTAGTTATTATATAAAGTCTCTTATAAAACGATTTTATTCACACTACGCCGAGGTCGCTTGCGGGCGAGGCGCTACAATTTTCCAAAATGAACGATTTCGTGTTAATACTCCATATCCAGGGCCTCACCCGCAAGCGGCCTCGACGATTTAAAGCGAAATCGTTCCTTGTATGTCTTAGTTATTATATAAAGTCTCTTATAAAACGATTTTATTCACACTACGCCGAGGTCGCTTGCGGGCGAGACGCTACAATTTTCCAAAATGAACGATTTCGTGTTAATACTTCATATGCAGGGCCTCGCCCGCAAGCGACCTCGGCGATTTGAGGCGAAATCGTTCATTGTATATGTTAGTTGTTATATAAAGTGTCTTATAAAACGAATTTATTCACACTCCGCCGAGGTCGCTTGCGGGCGAGGCGCTACAATTTTCCAAAATGGACGATTTTGTGTTAATACTTGTTATATAAAGCCTCTTATAAAACGATTTTATTCCCATAAATACATGAGATTAAGACAGTCACAAAGAATATAACTTATCGTTTCATTTTGCATTTGATAACCAAAAAAGCTCGATGGGAGATGGAGTTTATCAGCTCTGAAGCTGTGTTAACATCTAATGTGTAGTTCCTTAATTCCGATGTATCCTTTTTGGTTACTTTATCGTATTACAAACGTTGTACACGTTTGCCTTCTGGAATGATAGATGACAAAACTTTACTAACGATTATGTAGTTCAGTGCCTACCAACTGCCAGCATATTACTAGCCTGTGTGCTACCAATGCAGATTACAACATTTCTGCAACTTCTTTAAAGTTAATGACCGTTTTTGATACGTCAGTGTTGATGGCCAGCGTTTTGCCCCAGCTTAGGTTGCTCTGGAGAATTGTTTTTGAAAAAAATGTGGTTTACCCAATATCAAAATATTAAACAACTAAATAATCTTAATGCCGTTTATCAATTGGTACAATTTATTCATATTGTATATGTTGTGTTATATTTTCATTAAAAATCGCAAACCCATGAATCAAAACTGAAAATTTTGTCATGGTCAAGTTCTGTGATAGACTGTGATATGCTCTGTCTACTCAGGTAAACTTAGGGGTGGAGAATCAATGCCTTCTTCTGATTATTGTGGAAACTAATGATTCTTTTTAATTAAGCCAAGATCTCTCTTAATTATGGGTTGATACAATATTTTTTGTAGAGGGTTGCGAACTTACTTCAATTTAAGTCAAAATGTAAGATTTCTTCTAATTAAGCCAAAATTGTCACAGAATCAATCACCAAACATATGACTATTAAAGAAATGTAAATTTCATTGTATATTAGATTCGTTTTTAGAAATAGTAGCACTCTCCTCCATAATAAATGTTATATATTATTAGAGAATTACTTCATTACTTGGTAGAGTGAATGGAAAATTGGCAAGTTTTCAAGTAGTCGTATAATGAGATTTCAACATATTTAGCCATTTCATAAATTCTCGTTAACAATTGTGATTTGCTTGTTTTCTGAAATACAATTTTAAAAGCTGAGTTATCCCACTTTGTACTGTTAGATGAAGATGTATCATAAAATGGTCACACATTTCTATAGATGTCTTATTACGTGTTGAAAATAATAACTAAAATAAGTTCATTGAAAAATGAGTGGATCAATTTCTCAGTGTTGATTCATTCATGACTATGTTTTGTGGGATTCTTGATGTTTTTAGTGAGTTTAGACTTTTCAAAAAGTTTTTTGTTGAATACTCCTTGAAAATAAAATAAAAAATAGCAGCACTTTTTTTCAGAATTAATTTATAAGAAAAAAACTCGTAAATGGAACAAGTTGCTATTTTTATTTCAAAGACGTTAACAGTATTAAGTAATGCTATTATGTTTCTTGTCAAAAATGACTTATGCGGTAAGGATGCTTTTTTCTCCCATATTAGGAAATCAATGTGTTGAAATAATGCCTTTCTATTATGCTATTATTATGCAAATCATTCATCGATACGATATACCGAGTATTTACTGCATGTAGCCTACGACTTACATGTAAGAACATAAATTAAATTATTAAACAACACCGATTTAGAGAAGAGAGAGTGTTTTGTTATTGATACACCAAAACAATCAATTAAAAATATGAATGCTGGTAAGACAGATAAAAGATGTGCATCTAATTTTATAACTTTCTCGTTGGAGAGAGTTTTGAAATTCTGAATCGGATACCTCTCTCTTACAATTAGTGTTGATGTAGCTCAATATTTTACATTATACGAATGAATAAGAAAATTAGAATTTGTAAAATAATTTGTCATATAATTGGTGACTTCGAATGCCCTGAATCGTCCCACTTTGCAAGTTCAAATTATTGATTTACAAGTGTGCTTGAAGTTCAATTAAAATCAATACAAGATATTTTTGGCCTTATATGAATTCAGATATCTTTCTTCGGTCAAAATCATGTGTTAAATGTCAAATTTCAAATTTTTTTTCAGTTATGACGATCATTGTTCCAAAAGGTTGTTTTGAACATATCCATGTTGACATTGTAAGCCTTCTTCTTTCGCCTGGTGCTGGTTCTTACATTTTAATAATAACAGGATGATTTAATAGATAGAGTTTTTCATCTTTCATCAACTATTGCTAAGACAATTTACTACTTTTCACGTTTTGGCGTTCCAAATTCAATAATATATCAAGGCCCACAATTTCAAAACAAGGAACGATTGCGAGCGAGGCGCTACAATCTTCCAAAATGAGCGATTTCGTGTTAATACTTCATTTCCAGGGCCTTATAACATCTTAGCTGTTATGTAATGTCTCCTATAAGACGATTATATTCACACTCCGTCGAGGTCGCTTGCGGGCGAGGTGCTACAATATTCCAAAATAAACGATTTCGTGGTAATATTTCATATCTAGTGCCTCCCCCGCAAGCGACCTCGGCGAAGTGAATAAAATGGTCTTATAGGAGACTTTATATAACAAGTGAGATATATAAGGAACGATTTTGCCTCAAATGGTCAAGGTCACTTGCGGGCGAGACGCTAGAATCTTCCAAAATGAACAATTTTGTGTTAATACTTTATATCCAGGACCTCGCCCGCAAGCGACCTCGGCGATTTGAGGTAAAATCGTTCCGTGTATGTTTAGTTGTTATATAAAATCTCTTACAAAACGATTTTATTTACATTCCGCCGAGGTCGCTTGCGGGCGAGGCGCTACAATCTTCCAAAATAGACGATTTCGTTTTAATACTTCATATCCAAGCCCTCGCCCGCAAGCGACCTCGGCGATTTGAGACGAAATCGTTTCTTCTATATCTTAGTAAATATATAACGTCTTCTGTAGACGATTTTATTCACACTCCGCCGAGATCGCTTGCGGGCGAGGCGCTACAATCTTCCAAAATAGATAATTTCGTGTTAATACTTCATATCTAGGGCCTCGCCGGCAAGCGACCTCGGCAATTTTTGGCAAAATCGTTCCTTGTACATCTTAGCTGTTATACAAAGTCTCCTATGAGATGATTATATTCACACTTCGCTGAGGTCGTTTGCGGGCGAAGCGCTACAATCTTTCAAAAGGAACGGTTTCGTGTTAATACTTCACATTCAGGGCATCGTCCGCAAGTGACCTCGGCAATTTTTGGTGAAATCGTTCCTTGTACATCTTAGTTGTTATATAAAGTCTCCTATGAGACGATTTTATTCACACTCCGCCGAGGTCGCTTGCGGGCGAGGTGCTACAATATTCCAAAATAAACGATTTCGTGGTAATATTTCATATCTAGTGCCTCCCCCGCAAGCGACCTCGGCGAAGTGAATAAAATGGTCTTATAGGAGACTTTATATAACAAGTGAGATATATAAGGAACGATTTTGCCTCAAATGGTCAAGGTCACTTGCGGGCGAGACGCTAGAATCTTCCAAAATGAACAATTTTGTGTTAATACTTTATATCCAGGACCTCGCCCGCAAGCGACCTCGGCGATTTGAGGTAAAATCGTTCCGTGTATGTTTAGTTGTTATATAAAATCTCTTACAAAACGATTTTATTTACATTCCGCCGAGGTCGCTTGCGGGCGAGGCGCTACAATCTTCCAAAATAGACGATTTCGTTTTAATACTTCATATCCAAGCCCTCGCCCGCAAGCGACCTCGGCGATTTGAGACGAAATCGTTTCTTCTATATCTTAGTAAATATATAACGTCTTCTGTAGACGATTTTATTCACACTCCGCCGAGATCGCTTGCGGGCGAGGCGCTACAATCTTCCAAAATAGATAATTTCGTGTTAATACTTCATATCTAGGGCCTCGCCGGCAAGCGACCTCGGCAATTTTTGGCAAAATCGTTCCTTGTACATCTTAGCTGTTATACAAAGTCTCCTATGAGATGATTATATTCACACTTCGCTGAGGTCGTTTGCGGGCGAAGCGCTACAATCTTTCAAAAGGAACGGTTTCGTGTTAATACTTCACATTCAGGGCATCGTCCGCAAGTGACCTCGGCAATTTTTGGTGAAATCGTTCCTTGTACATCTTAGTTGTTATATAAAGTCTCCTATGAGACGATTTTATTCACACTCCGCCGAGGTCGCTTGCGGGCGAGGTGCTACAATATTCCAAAATAAACGATTTCGTGGTAATATTTCATATTTAGTGCCTCCCCCGCAAGCGACTTCGGCGAAGTGAATAAAATGGTGTTATAGGAGACTTTATATAACAAGTGAAATATATAAGGAACGATTTTGCCTCAAATGGTCAAGGTCACTTGCGGGCGAGACGCTAGAATCTTCCAAAATGAACGATTTTGTGTTAATACTTTATATCCAGGGCCTCGACCGCAAGCGACCTCGGCGATTTTTGGTGAAACCGTTCCTTGTACATCTTAGTTGTTATATAAAGTCTCCTATGAGACGATTTTATTCACACTCCGCCGAGGTCGCTTGTGGGCGCTACAATATTCCAAAATAAACGATTTCGTGGTAATATTTCGTATCTAGTGCCTCGCCCGCAAGAGACCTCGGCGAAGTGAATAAAATGATCTTATAGGAGAGTTTATATAACAAGTGAGATATACAAAGAAAGATTTTGCCTCAAATGGTCAAGGTCGCTTACGGGCGAGGCGCTACAATCGTCCAAAATGATCGATTTTGTGTTAATACTTCATATCCAGGGCCTCGCCCGCAAGCGACCTCGGCGATTTGAGGTAAAATCGTTCCGTGTATGTCTTAGTTGTTATATAAAGTATCTTCCAAAACGATTTTCTTTACATTCCGCTGAGACCGTTTGCGGGCGAGGCGCTACAATCTTGCAAAATGAGCGATTTCGTGTTAATACTTCATATCCAGGGCCTCGCCCGTAAACGTCCTCGGTGGTTTTTATTATATTCACATTTCGCCGAGGTCGCTTGGGGGGAGGCGCTGCAATCTTCTAAAAGGAGCGATTTCGTGTTAATAATTCACATTCAGGGCCTCGCCCGCAAGCGACCTCGGCAATTTTTGGCAAAATCGCTCCTTGTACATCTTAGCTGTTATATAAAGTCTCCTATGAGACGATTTTATTCACACTCCGCCGAGGTCGCTTGCGGGCGAGGTGCTACAATCTTTCAAAATTTATTAACAGATTTTGTGTTAATACTTCATATGCAGGGCCTGTGAACTGTTAGCGTGAGTTATTTACTATATTCACTCACGCCCACTCACGATCTAGACCCACGCGGGTCACGCACGCCACTCACATGTATCATAACTGAATCACGTGATTCACGTAATTTGCAAATCTCTGTTGCTAGAGGAAATACAACTCATTAAGAAGACGAATAAACTATTATTCTTCTTGGTTTACATTCAAAAATAAAAGAAGACTTTCGTTATAATCCTGCTGAGTTACTTTATGGTCAACCTTAATATTTCCAGATGAATTCTTTTCAAATTCCCACAATTCTATTGATACGTCCCCACTCCTGATCAACTTAAGAAATCATTTTACAAATTTGAAACCAATCACGAAATCTTTTCTATAAAATAGTAATAATATAATAATAATAAACGGTTATCTAACATTAACAGTTAGACCCAAATCCTCAACTTTGATTTTATCAGATTGAAGTTTTCTTTAAGTCCATTACTACCATCGTTTAGTTAAATTTATCTTATAGATAAACCCATCTACCAGCCAATCAGAGCGCGTAAAATAGCCGTAATAATCCTTTAGATAGCTTAACCAGAAGATGGTAGTAACGAGCTTTAATCTTACATCTTTCATGTAACGGTTTTATGCAACCTTTTCATGTTGCTGTTGAGGAGAAGATATGCGAGTCAGGTTCTGCTTATTAGAACCTACACTAATTTAAAATTACTTCTGATTTAGTAATGTATTCATCATATTTTGATTAAATATTTTAATACACCCATTTAATTTATAATTCAAATATAATTTCTGTTGGTTATTTTTATAAGTGCATTAAAAATTCGTAAACACAGTATGTATATGCATAACATAGGAGTACGTGTCGGTTCGTTTAATGGTAAAATTAATCATTAATTACGGAAAATTAGTAGTACACTCTTCAGACTGGGGGGATTTATCGCAATCCTGACCGGTTAATTAACATGTTTATGCGTTCGATTGCGGCAAAATATACGCCTGGGGTTAGTAAATGTAAGCCGTGAGGCAGCAAATTCGTTTAGAAATAATCGTTGGCACGCGATCTCTATTATAAAATTGTAGCTGAAAGGAGTATACGTAAGGATTTGGTAACATGCAATCATTAAATTCTTTTTTCTTATTATTATTTTTGTGTACTCGACTACATTAATTTAATTTATTTTATCAGTTGAAAAGTTATTATTATTCCGATTGGATTTCATTGGGTCAGCAGATGAATTGCAATCGCCTTGAAACGTCGTCTTCGGCCCAATAAATGCTTCGTCTGCACCAGTAGGCCTTCAAAGTCTCTTTCTATCTTAAACGGCGTCTTTCTCTCTTTCCGTCCTCTCTTTGAGGCAGACTGTGTGATTTCGTCGCGGAATCTGCTACTATTATTAAGTCGACCGACGTCGGCAATGTTTAAAAATAACATAGCCGAGTTGGGAAAGCTAAGAAAACGAACCGTAGCGGTCAAACATACTTATATACAAAGGTAAACTAAAAGCATTCTTCCCAAATCGACCGACTTACAAGAATAAATTTGCATTAATCCAACCCTCATTACTTTTTCTTATTTAAAAATAAATTCACATCTTTATTTTTACCCTTAATTATACCGTATTTCATCCGTTTCTTTTTTTCTTGAATATCAATCGAGAATTATCCGCCTACTCGCGTACTCAAGCTCGAAATAGAATCATCGAGATGCGGGCACCTTTATCTTCAAACAGGAATAGCCTTAGTTTAATTAAAACTTACAGGTAACTTAGTTTAAAAGTGATAACTAAGTTAGTTAAAGCTTGAACCGGTTAGATGATTAACTTATTAACTTATCTAATATCAAAATGAGAAGTCATTTGTGGCACGTGGACCCCGCACGAAAATAGACCGAGAAAAAACTACCTACCTAATAGCTCGTAAATAACAGCTATTTTCAAAACGAGATCGCCTCAACGAAAAAAAAAAATAATAAAAAAATGGGATAATACAGAACCAGAAAGTGACCTTCCCTAAGCCGATTCGGCCAATAATTTAGGTTGGTTTATCGCGTATCGACCCATTGCGGTCGATATGTTGGTGGCTGTAAAACGTGCCCAGTCGAGGTTACAAACCTAGCCAATAAAACAAATAAAACAACCTAGATAACGTCAAACTAGAAAATTCCTTCGTTTCCACCTATTTAATACGTTTAAAAGGTCACACATTCCAAAGAATTATATGTATTTAAACTTCGACATAATGGAACGAATAGTTTTAAAATATCCTATTGATGTTATCTATTTAATACATGAGAATATTTAAATATAAATGTGAATGCTGATCAAAGACTCGAATTCAGAATTCTTCTCAAGTTACTTTAGTTACTAGGAATGCAAAAGTGGAAGTATGCTTTTCAATTAAATGTGGAGGTGTAGACTTTTTTTTTTTGGTATTATAACGGCTCTGGTTCAAATATACTTGGTTGGGTTCTTCTACAATGATTAGTTTCTGAAATACTAAAATACTAAATCTGAGTGCTTTACAAACTGATTTGGCAATTCAGTATATTTGAATTGAAGTAAAACTAAAACTAACACTAGACTTAGAAATGGAAAGATTCGGGTTTAATCGTGCATCTGAAGATGCTAATTTTTCGTTTTTATTCTTTTATACTGCTGTCATTCAGCCGATTTCAATAAAATTTTAGAGATGTGTAGGCACCCATAAAAGACACACAAAAATGTGAGAAAAAATATATCGTGTAATTAAAAAAAATATATCATTATGGGGTTACCCTTTTTTGGGACAAACCTGTAAAATAACAAACTCTTAACTTAATTAATAACTGAGCTAAAGAAGACGTGATCTGAGCTGAAGGAATATGGTTCAGTATGGTTTCAGTTTTGCTCTTAGATGCGGCAATATTGAAATAAACACGAAAATGTGAAAATTTGATCAAATTCGTTGTTTTAAAAGTTGTTAATGTTCGAATAGGAACTTGGCATAGAAATTAAATTGAAATCAGTACTAAAATTAGCACCAAAACTAGAATTACCACTAAGACTAGCACTAGATCTAAAACTAAAAACTTTCGGGTTTTGCCGAGCGTTTTTTGAAAAAATGTTTTATGTTTCGGATGCCATGTTGCAACCTTCAAAGTGGTTCGAAGTTTCTGAAGAAGGTTTCTAGTACCAAACCTTCTTGAGTATTGCTATTTTTGTATGTAAACCCAACTCGAGTTAGTAAACTCAATTTGATCAGTTTGATAAATCGAGTTGACCCATCTCTATGACCAACCATTCTTAAATCAAGAATCAGAAGAGTTGATGGAGATATCAAACAAGAAATTTCGAAGAGGAAGAGGAGGATAGGAAAGAAAATGATACGAAAATCCTAAAAAATTGCAAATCTTATTCACATCCTCTTCTAGAAGGGGATGTGTAACAGATGAGCTGTATGAGATAGATGCAGATTTCAATCGAAGCGCAAATGTTTAAAAAAATTGATTATTGGTTATTTTGAATATATGCAGGCTATATATTAAGTAAACATGTCAGATTATTCTTAGAATTTTAACACGAAACCTAACTGTATATCGTCCTTATATTTCTGTTCATTTTACACCGATTTTTTTACGTTGGTGCCTCTCGGGACGGAGTAAATCGACGTTTACCTATATACAGGGTTGGGTTGGGTTGGTTAAACCTGAATATTTCTAATTCTAGTAATTTCCTGAAATGCGCTCTGAGATACAGTATAAGCCTGCAAAATATTAAACTCCTAACTTAATTAATAACTGAGCTACAGAAAACGGGATCTGAAGTGAAGGACCCTGAAAGAACTATACATTCTTTCAGTTCCGGATCAAAATCTTAATAACGGTTTTCGGTATTCCTATTATTTTATTAGAACCACCGGTATTAGTTTAATGGTAAAGATAAGAGTATTCCTCGTTATTGTATAAAACATTGTAGTTAATTCAAGGAAATAAATATGGAGATTTTCCTCAGCAAGGAGGGATCATAATATAATTACTTCATCAATGATGACCTATGAATCAGGTTCGATGTCATGTTATAGATTATTTCCACATCAATCAACACATTTGATTGGGTTGGGTTACGTTGGATTGAGCTGAGGAGGCTTGTTGTGTTGAGTTGAGTTGGGTTGGGTTGTATTATTAATTATTGAGCGATGGAAGAAATTGGTATCTAGATACCATTGTAGCAATGAGGAGAGAGCAAATAAGTTGTATGGCGAATGATATGGAGATGATTCTGAAACACTAGAACATATGAGTTGGTTGGGTTGGGTAATAATGAACGTGCTTTTAAGCTAAAACTAATGTTTCATGTTAGCAAGAATAAAGAAACTTACATCAACTCTAGCGCCTCGTCCGCAGGCAACCTCGGCGATTTGAGGCGATATCATTCATAACATGTCTTGGTTAAGATAGAAAATGTTTTATAAGAGTACATTTATTCTCAAATCGCCGTTATTGTTTGTAGGCGAGGCGCAACAACCTTTGAATGGTCGATTTCGTGTTGACAATTCAATTCTGATGCCTCGCCCGCAAGCGACCTCGGCGATTTGAGGCGAAATCGTTCATTACAGTCTTGGTTAGGATAAGAAATATTTTATAAGAGTACATTTATACTCAAAATGACGAGGTCGCTTGCGGGCGAGGCTCTATAACCATAAATTGTCGATTTTGTGTTGATATAGCAACTCTACTGCCTCGCCCGCAAACGAGATCGGCGATTTGAGGCGAAATCATTCATTACAGTTTTGATTCAGATAAGAAATGTTTTATAAGAGTACATTTATACTCAAAATGACGAGGCCGCTTGCGGGCGAGGCGTTACAACGTTTAAACTGTCGATTTCATGTTTATACTTCATATCCAGGGCCTCGCCTGTAAGCGACCTCGGCGATTTGAGGCGAAATCGTTCATAATATTCTTGGTTAAGATAAAAAATGTTTTATAGAAGTACATTTATACTCAAATCGCTGAGGTCGCTCATGAGCGAGGCGCTACAACCTTTAAATTGTCGATTTCGTGTTGATATATCACCTCTATTGCCTCGCCTGCAAGCGACCTCGGCGATTTGAGGCGAAATCGTTCATTACAGTCTTGGTTAAGATACAAAATGTTTTATAAAGGTACATTAATACTCAAATCGCCGAGGACGCTTGTGGGCCAGGCGCTACAATCTTTAAATCGTCGATTTCGTGTTGATATATCAACTCTACTGCCTCGCCCGCAAGCGACCTCGGCGATTTGAGGCGAAATCGTTCATTACAATTTTGATTAAGATAAGAAATGTTTTATAAGAGTACATTTATACTCAAAATAACGAAGTCGCTTGCGGGCGAGGCAATACAACGTTTAAACTGTCGATTTCATGTTTATACTTCATATCCAGGGCCTCGCCCGCAAGCGACCTCGGCGATTTGAGGCGAAATCGTTCATTACAGTTTTGATTACAATAAGAAATGTTTGATAAGAATACATTTATACTCAAAATGACGAGGTCGCTTGCGGACAAGGCGCTACAACATTTAAACTGTCGATTTCATCTTTATACTTCATATCCAGAGCCTCGCCCGCAAGCGACCTCGGCGATTTGAGGCAAAATCGTTCATTACAGTCTTGGTTAAGATACAAAATGTTTTATAAAAGTACATTTATACTCAAATCGCCGAGGTCGCTTACGGGCGAGGCGCTATAACCTTTAAATTGTCGATTTCGTGTTGATATATCAACTCTACCACCTCGCCCGCAAGCGACCTCGGCGATTTTAGGGCATATCGTTCATAAAACGTCTTGGTTAAGATAAAAAATGTTTTATAAGATTACATTTATACTCAAATCGCCGAGGTTGCTTATGGGCGAGGCGCTACAACCATTAAATTGTCGATTTCGTGTTGATATATCAACTCTAATGCCTCGCCCACAAGCGGCCTCGGCGATTTGAGGCGAAATCGTTCATTACAGTCTTGGTTAAGATAAGAAATGTTTTATAAGAGTACATTTATACTCAAAATGGCGAGGTCACTTGTGGACGAGGTGCAACAACCTTTAAACCGTCGATTTCGTGTTTATACTTCATATCTAGGGCCTCGCCCGCAAGCGACCTCGGCGATTTGAGGCGAAATCGTTCATTACAGTTTTGATTAAGATAAGAAATGGTTTATAAGAGTACATTTATACTCAAAATAACGAGGTCGTTTGCGGGTGAGGCGCTACAACGTATAAACTGTCGATTTCATCTTTATACTTCATATCCAGACCCTCGCCCGCAAGCGACCACGGCAATTTGAGGCGAAATCGTTCATTACAGTTTTGGTTAAGATAAAAAATGTTTTATAAAAGTACATTAATACTCAAATCGCCGAAGTCGCTTGTGGGCCAGACGCAACAACCTTTAAATCGTCGATTTCGTGTTGATATATCAACTCTACTGCTTCGCCCGCAAGCGATCTCGGCAATTTGAGGCGAAATCGTTCGTTACATGTCTTGGTTAAGATATCACATCGCAGTTTCGCCTCAAATCATTAAGGTCGGTTACGGGCGAGGCGCTACAGCTTTTAAATTGTCGATTTTGTGTTAACATATCAACTCTACTGCCTCGACCGCAAGCGACCTCGGCAATTTGAGGCGAAATCGTTCATTACAGTCTTGATTAAGATAAAAAATGTTTTATAAAAGTACATTAATACTCAAATCGCCGAGGTCGCTTGTGGTTTAGGCGCAACAACCTTTAAATCGTCGATTTCGTGTTGATATATCAACTCTACTGCTTCGCCCGCAAGCGATCTCGGCAATTTGAGGCGAAATCGTTTGTTACATGTCTTGGTTAAGATATCACATCGCAGTTTCGCCTCAAATCATTAAGGTCGGTTACGGGCGAGGCGCTACAGCTTTTAAATTGTCGATTTTGTGTTAACATATCAACTCTACTGCCTCGGCCGCAAGCGACCTCGGCAATTTGAGGCGAAATCGTTCATTACAGTCTTGATTAAGATAAAAAATGTCTTATAAAAGTACATTTATACTCAAATCGCCAAGGTCGCTTGTGGGCCAGGCGCAACAACCTTTAAATCGTCGATTTCGTGTTGATATATCAACTCTACTGCTTCGCCCGCAAGCGATCTCGGCAATTTGAGGCGAAATCGTTCGTTACATGTCTTGGTTAAGATATCACATCGCAGTTTCGCCTCAAATCATTAAGGTCGGTTACGGGCGAGACGCTACAGCTTTTAAATTGTCGATTTTGTGTTAACATATCAACTCTACTGCCTCGCCCGCAAGCGATCTCGGCAATTTGGGGCGAAATCGTTCATTACATGTCTTGGTTAAGATATCACATCGCAGTTTCGCCTCAAATCTCCAAGGTCGTTTACGGGCAAGGCGCTACAGCTTTCAAATTGTCGATTTTGTGTTAACATATCAGCTCTACTGCCTCGGCCGCAAGCGACCTCGGCAATTTGAGGCGAAATCGTTCATTACAGTCTTGGTTAAGATAAAAAATGTTTTATAAAAGTACATTTAAACTCAATTCGCCGAGGTCGCTTGCGGGCGAGGCGCTACAGCTTTTAAATCGTCGATTTTGTGTTAAGCCTCGGTCGCAAGCGACCTCGGCAATTTCAGACGGGAACGTTCATTTCATTTCTTCTCTGTAACGTTTCACAAAACACTTACTTAAATTTCTATCTCTCTCAATATTAATTTAGTTAATTTCGGTCGAAAAGTTGTAGAGTTATTTACCATCGAGTTAAATTAGTCGAGAGATTTCTCTCTTTGCTTAAAAAAAGTAAACTCGAAAAATGTGTCTTGAATTATTAAAAGTTTAGTAATGAAATTACTTCGGTACTTTTCGTTCCGGAAGATCCTTTAACTCAATTTTTAAATGAAATAGGACTGATGCCTTTTAAAAAATTCATTCCACCCAGCGAACAAATTCCATTTTTAATTAATGCATAAACCGTAAACGCAAGTAAATTTCAAATTTAATTAGAAGATAATATAAAAAATTGCTAAGAAAAACTAACCACCCGCAAACTGCATGAAAAGGTTTACTGACATAAATCAGGATGTATTGCGCAAAATATGAACGGTAAATCACGCGACGCAGAAACGTACCGAGTTTTAATGTTAGGGAAATAATTTTCATTTGGACATTTTAATTAATGCATACACAAATACGTAAATACAGATGGAAAAGCACTGGCCTCGCTCGTTTATCCATACCGGTTAGTCAAATATATCATCATTGCGTATTAAAATTATGGGACCCATATTAAAATTTTATTTTATTTGTTTTACGCTAAAATTTTATTTTTTCAAGTTTTGGCTTTAGTTTTTAGCGCAATGCCGTGTGCTTGCAACGTTTGCCAAACAGATCAAGATATAACACGAAAACTTTGTGACCCAGTTTGTCCATGCCACACATACAATACATTGTGATGACAACTCAGAAATTATACGAACCAACAATGGAATGTATTACATGCCCATTACAACTGAACGTGGTCTGGTTACGCTAATATCGAGAATATCGTGCTGTTATTACCAACCCGGGATCGTTAATTGCTAACAGAAATACAGTTTAGAAGCTACCGTAGAACACGACAAACTATGTGTTATGTCTATTATTATCGAATTCAACACGTCATAACATAATTACAAAGTGCCGACGTGAGTAATGCGAAGAAGCAGAAAAAAAGGAAGCGAAAGTGTTGTATAAAATCCGGAGAGCGACTTCTTAGCAACTAACTTATTAAACGAAACGATTTACCAACTAATAAGACGAGCTTGTTGGCCGAGCTTTTCTATTAGACTTAATAGGCCGTCCAACGAGAAACGAGCCACAGAAGCTCCAGCAGCTGTTTAAAACGGGAAAAATGAGTGTTGATTATTAATTTCTCGAGTGTAAGATCGCGTGTAATGTCGTTAGTAATTGGTAGGTACGCGGACTGAAGAACACTTATCAAACCATTTAATTCTATAGTAATGATGAAGCGTTGATTCCAACACGTTCTTCTCATTAAAATAATTAATTCCTACTTTTTTTAACCCAACAATTATAAGGTTTCAATTTATTTCAATTTAAATGGTGCTTATTTATCTAATGATTAAAAAAAATTTTTATTAATTATAATTTTGAAAGTTTTAATAAAATATGTGTTGCAATGATTTTTGTTATAAATGAAGGAGTTAAAATAAATTGCTCGCCCGCAAGCGACTTCGGCGATTTGAGACAGAACGATTTTATTTACACTTCGCTGAAGGCGCTTACGGGCGACTCTTTCAAAATGGACGATTTCCTGTGATATGTCAAATACAAACGACAATTTGAAGACAATTCAAAGGCAATTTGAAGCAAAATCGTTCCTTGTACATACACAAAGACTCCTATAAGACGATGTTATTCTCACACCGCCGAGACGGTTGCGGGCGAGGCGCTACAATCTTCCAAAATCGACGATTTAATGTAAACATTTCAAAACCAGCGCCTCGCCCGCAAGCGACCTCGGCGATTTGAGACGAAATCGTTCCTTGTATATCTTAGTAAATATATAATGTCTCCTATAGACGATTTTATTCACACTCCGCCGAGGTCGCTTGCGGGCGAGGCGCTAAAATCTTCCAAAATAGACGATTTCGTGATAATACTTCGTATCCATGGCCTCGCCCACAAGCGACCTCGGCAATTTGAAGCGAAATCGTTCCTTGTATATCTTAATAAATATATAAAATCTCCCATAGACAATTTTATTTACACTTCGCCGAGGTCGCTTGCGGGCGAGGCGCTACAATCTTTCAAAATGGACTGTTTCCTGTTGATACTCCATATCCAGGGCCTGGCCCGCAAGCGATCTCGGTGATTTGAGACGAAATCGTTCTTTGTATATCTTAATAAATATATAAAATCTCCCATAGACGATTTTATTTATACTTCGCCGAGGTCGCTTGCGGGCGAGGCGCTACATTCTTTCAAAATGGATTGTTTCCTGTTGATACTCCATATCCAGGGCCTCGCCCACAAGCGACCTCGGCGGTGTGAAAATAAAATCGTCTATGGGAGACTATATATATTTACTAAGATATACAAGAAACGATTTCGTTTAAATTGGTCGCTTGTGAGCGAGGCCCTACAATCTTCCAAATGGGCGATTTCGTGTTAATACTTCATATCCAGGGCCTCGCCCGCAAGCGACCTCGGCGATTTGAGGCGAAATCGTTCCTTCTATATCTTAATAAATATATAAAGTCTCCCATACACGATTTTATTCACACTTCGTCGAGGTCGTTTGCGGGCGAGGCACTACAATCTTCCAAGATGGACGATTTCGTGATAATACTTCGTATCCATGGCCTCGCCCGCAAGCGACCTTGGCAATTTGAAGTGAAGTCGTTCCTTGTCTATCTTAATAAATATATAAAATCTCCCATAAACGATTTTATTTACACTTCGCCGAGGTCGCTTGCGGGCGAGGCGCTACATTCTTTCAAAATGCACTGTTTCCTGTTGGTACTCCATATCCAGGGCCTCGCCCGCAAGCGACCTCGGCGGTGTGAAAATAAAATCGTCTATGGGAGACTTTATATATTTACTAAGATATACAAGAAACGATTTCGTTTAAATTGGTCGCTTGCGAGCGAGGCCCTACAATCTTGCAAATATGGACGATTTCGTGTTAATACTTCATATCCCGGGTCTCGCCCGCAAGCGACCTCGGCAATTTGAGGCGAAATCGTTCCTTCTATATCTTAGTAAATATATAAAGTCTCCCATACACGATTTTATTCACACTTCGTCGAGGTCGTTTGCGGGCGAGGCGCTAAAATCTTCCAAAATGGACGATTTCGTGATAATACTTCGTATCCATGGCCTCGCCTGCAAGTGACCTCGGCAATTTGAAGCGAAATCGTTCCTTGTATATCTTAATAAATATATAAAATCTCCCATAGACGATTTTATTTACACTTCGCCGAGGTCGCTTGCGGGCGAGGCGCTACATTCTTTCAAAATGGACTGTTTCCTGTTAATACTCCATATCCAGGGCCTCGCCCGCAAGCGACCTCGGTGGTGTGAAAATAAAATCGTCTATGGGAGACTTTATATATTTACTAAGATATACAAGAAACGATTTCGTTTAAATTAGTCGCTTGCGAGCGAGGCCCTACAATCTTCCAAATGGGCGATTTCGTGTTAATACTTCATATCCAGGGCCTCGCCCGCAAGCGGCCTCGGCAATTTGAGGCGAAATCGTTCCTTCTAGATCTTAGTAAATATATAGTCTCCCATACACGATTTTATTCACACTTCGTCGAAGTCGCTTGCGGGCGAGGCGCCACATTCTTCCAAAATGGACTATTTCCGGTTGGTATCTCAAATCTACATAAATTTATAACCAAGAATAAGTTGAAAATAACTTATTCAAGTATTAATTCCTTACTAAATTCTTATGTGTAAGATTAGATTATTAACATAACCATCAAAAGATTAAAATGAGAACTAATTTCTGTACTATTTTAGAACCAACAACTGCTTGGATTTAAATTTGACCTTAATGAACGAGCAGAACTCATAATATTAATAACGTGTACCACTCGTACGAATTTGTTGATTAAATCCTCGATAGTTGCGCGAGTAAATATCTCATAACGTTCGAAAGCGGTGCGAACTTTACGAATCCCTCCAACAAAATTTCACCGTGTTTATAATGGGTTTTAATTAGAATCATTTTCGTCAATCATAACATATACTATTACATATACATTACAGCACTAGAATGTCGAAGGAAAACAGCGAAATTGTGAACATCAAATTACGTTGTGAAATTAATAAGAAAACGCCAAATTGTTATAAGTAGATAGGTTTAGTAGTGAACTATAATTTGAACTAGAATTATTGTTAGGACTAAAACTAAAAGATTTTGGAATTGTTATACTTAAAAAAAAAATGTTTAAAGTTTTTAAATGTTATGTTGCAACATCTGAATCCTTGTTGAATCCAGTTTTCTGATGTTCCAACATAAGAAAACTGGTGCGAAGTGACGAAATCGGAAAGCGATATATCGGTCGATATATAATTAATTAGCACTAATCACAAGGTATTTAATAATTAATTACTGCGTCCCATGTGGTTTGAAGGGGGAGTGAACCTTGTTCGTTTTCATTACGATATTCTACGTTGATGTTGTTTTATGTCGATGGATTTCTATGGCTTCTCTTGTCTGTCTTTGGTGATATTTATTTTATGGTGATATTTTCATAGAGTTAGATTGTTCTTGGTTAACAGAAATGTGTAGACCTAGTACTAGAAAGGTTCAGATTTTTTATTATTATTTTTTGTACTTAGTTCAATACCGTTCATAAATCGTCCCTGATCCCGGTGTTTAAAATCCTGGAACATCGATTATAAAAGCTCTACATGTATACATATAATCCAAGGTGTTATCATTAACATTTTGTAAATAAAGTGTTGTATTTACAAAATCAAATTGGAGTAATTTGAATCAAATTTTGTGTACTAAATTATTTAATAAAGAATTATTGATATTGTATAAAACTTTGTATTACGAACACTTCTACATGAACAAATTGAAGGTGTGTACATTAAAGTGATAAGTAAAGTTAAGTTTAATTACTTCAGAAACAACTTAATGGTTTATCTTAGTAAAAATTAAAGAGGAATGTTCGTGGATACTTTAGTTAAAGTTTAGTCGGAACTTAGTTTTATGTTGCGGGCGAGGCCCTGGATATGAAGTATTAACACGAAATCGTCCGTTTTGGAAGATTGTAGCGCCTCGCCCGCAAGCGACCTCGGCGGAGTGTGAATAAAATCGTTTATGGGAGACTTTATATATTTACTAAGATATACAAGGAACGATTTTGTTACAAATCGCCGAGGTCGCTTGCGGGCGAGGCCCTGGTTATGATGTATTAAAACGAAATTGTCCATTTTGGAAGATTGTAGCGCCTCGCCTGCAAGCGACCTCGGCGGAGTGAGAATAACATCGCCTTGTAGGAGACTTTATGTATATACTAAGATATACAAGGAACGATTTAGCTCAAATCGCCGAGGTCGCTTGCGGGCGAGGCCCTGGATATGAAGTATTAACACGAAATCGTCCTTTTTGGAAGATTATAGCGCCTCGCCCGCAAGCGACCTCGGCGGAGTGTGAATAAAATCGTTTATGGGAGACTTTATATATTTACTAAGATATACAAGGAACGATTTTGTTACAAATCGCCGAGGTCGCTTGCGGGCGAGGCCCTGCTTATGACGTATTAAAACGAAATTGTCCATTTTGGAAGATTGCAGCGCCTCGCCTGCAAGCGACCTCGGCGGAGTGAGAATAACATCGCCTTGTAGGAGACTTTATGTATATACTAAGATATACAAGGAACGATTTAGCTTCAAATCGCCGAGGTCGCTTGCGGGCGAGGCCCTGGAGATGAAGTATTAACACGAAATCGTCCTTTTTGGAAGATTGTAGCGCCTCGCCCGCAAGCGACCTCGGCGGAGTGTGAATAAAATCGTTTATGGGAGACTTTATATATTTACTAAGATATACAAGGAACGATTTAGCTCAAATCGCCGAGGTCGCTTGCGGGCGAGGCCCTGGATATGAAGTATTAACACGAAATCGTCCTTTTTGGAAGATTGTAGCGCCTCGCCCGCAAGCGACCTCGGCGGAGTGTGAATAAAATCGTTTATGGGAGACTTTATATATTTACTAAGATATACAAGGAACGATTTTGTTACAAATCGCCGAGGTCGCTTGCGGGCGAGGCCCTGCTTATGACGTATTAAAACGAAATTGTCCATTTTGGAAGATTGCAGCGCCTCGCCTGCAAGCGACCTCGGTGGAGTGAGAATAACATCGCCTTGTAGGAGACTTTATGTATATACTAAGATATACAAGGAACGATTTAGCTTCAAATCGCCGAGGTCGCTTGCGGGCGAGGCCCTGGAGATGAAGTATTAACACGAAATCGTCCTTTTTGGAAGATTGTAGCGCCTCGCCCGCAAGCGACCTCGGCGGAGTGTGAATAAAATCGTTTATGGGAGACTTTATATATTTACTAAGATATACAAGGAACGATTTAGCTCAAATCGCCGAGGTCGCTTGCGGGCGAGGCCCTGGATATGAAGTATTAACACGAAATCGTCCTTTTTGGAAGATTGTAGCGCCTCGCCCGCAAGCGACCTCGGCGGAGTGTGAATAAAATCGTTTATGGGAGACTTTATATATTTACTAAGATATACAAGGAACGATTTTGTTACAAATCGCCGAGGTCGCTTGCGGGCGAGGCCCTGCTTATGACGTATTAAAACGAAATTGTCCATTTTGGAAGATTGCAGCGCCTCGCCTGCAAGCGACCTCGGCGGAGTGAGAATAACATCGCCTTGTAGGAGACTTTATGTATATACTAAGATATACAAGGAACGATTTAGCTTCAAATCGCCGAGGTCGCTTGCGGGCGAGGCCCTGGAGATGAAGTATTAACACGAAATCGTCCTTTTTGGAAGATTGTAGCGCCTCGCCCGCAAGCGACCTCGGCGGAGTGTGAATAAAATCGTTTATGGGAGACTTTATATATTTACTAAGATATACAAGGAACGATTTTGTTACAAATCGCCGAGGTCGCTTGCGGGCGAGGCCCTGGTTATGACGTATTAAAACGAAATTGTCCATTTTGGAAGATTGTAGCGCCTCGCCCGCAAGCGACATCGGCGGAGTGTGAATAAAATCATCTATAATAGGAGACTTTATATATTTACTAAGATATACGAGGAACGATTTAATCTCAAATAGCCGAGGTCGCTTGCGGGCGAGACCCTAGATATGAAGCATTAACACGAAATCATCCATTTTGGAAGATTGTAGCGCCTCGCCCGCAAGTAACCTCCTCGAAGTGTGAATAACATCATCCATGGGAGGCTTTATATATTTACTAAGATATACAAGGAACGATTTTATCCCAAATCACCGAGGTCGCTTGCGGACGAGGCACTGGATTTGAAACGTTTACATTAAATCGTCGATTTCGAAAGATAGTAGCGCCTCGCCCGTAAGTGACCTCGGTGGAGTGAGAATTACATCGTCTTATAGGAGATTTTGTGTATGTACTAAGATATACAAGGAACGATTTCGTTTCAAATCGTCGCGGTTGCTTGCGGGCGAGTCCTTGGATATGAAGTATTAACACAAAATCGTCCATTTGGGAAGATTGAGCGCCTGGCCCGCAAGCGATCTCAGCGGAGTGTGAATAAAATCGTCTATAGGTGACATTATATATTTATAAGATATACAAGGAACGATTTCGTCTCAAATCGCCGAGGTCGCTTGCGGGCGAGGCCCTGGATATGAAGTAATAACACGAAATCGTCCCTTTTGGAAGGTTGTAGCGCCTCGCCCGCAAGCGACCTCGGCGGAGTGTGAATAAAATCGTCTATAGGTGACGTTATATATTTACTAAGATATGCAAGGAACGATTTCGCCTCAAATCGCCGAGGTCGCTTGCGGGCAAGGCCTTGGATATGAAGTATTAACACAAAATCGTCCATTTTGGAAGATTATAGCGCCTCGCCCGCAAGCGACCTCGGCGGAGTGTGAATAAAATCGTCTATAGGTGACGTTATATATTTACTAAGATATGCAAGGAACGATTTCGTCTCAAATCGCCGAGGTCGCTTGCGGGCGAGGCCTTGGATATGAAGTATTAAAACGAAATCGTCTGTTTTAGAAGATTGTAGCGCCTCGCCCGCAAGCGACCTCGGCGAAGTATGAATAAAATCGTCTATAGGAGACTTTATATATTTAGTAAGATATACAAGGAACGATTTAGCTTCAAATCGCCGAGGTCGCTTGCGGGCGAGGCCCTGGATATAAAGTATTAACACGAAATCGTCCTTTTTGGAAGATTGTAGCGCCTCGTCCGCAAGCGACCTCGGCGGTCTGAAAACAAAACCGTCTATGAGAGACTTTATATATTTACTAAGATATACAAGAAACGATTTCGCTTCAAATCGCCAAGGTCACTTGCTGGCAAGGCGCTGGATATGAAATATTTACACGAAATCGTTCATTTTGGAAAAGATTGTTATGATCTTTTCAGATTACTACAGACACTCAATTGATGAAAACAACATTCTTGCTACTTTTAAACGACTGCAACCGATAACACAAAAATTTTTCTTTCAAAGCTCAAGCTGTTCCCAAACGCAAATTTAATCAATCCGTTTTAATATAGTCACGACTAATATATTTTTTTACTAGTTTACTATATTTTAATTTTTAATTTTGCTCTAAATTGACAAATTTTTTCCTGAAGTGATTACTCAAATTGAATCCTTTAATGTATTCAATATTGGCGTTTAATTGAAACCACTCATGGACAAAATAATAATGGTTTCGAGATGTTTTGTTCGGTTTCGAAATTCAGGATTTTTAACAAGCTTTAATTCATTAAAATACCACTTCCACTGAATTAGTTCTTTTGTACCGGTACCAGTTGTAACAAATTTAGCTGAAATGGTCGAAAGTTCAAATTGGAAAATGCGATGAATTAAAATACGCTTTCAATCACTTTTATATATTTTACCATTTTTGCAACAATTTCAATTATTTCAATTATTAATTAATCTTCAAATTAAGGTTGAAATATTTTAATATATTCTTTATTACCAAACAATGAAGATTTTAGGTGTACAAACACATTTAAGGTAACCTCATTCACAAATTACACGTGCCCCATAAACTTGTACAAGATTTATCTCCCTCATTGGCTATTCCAAACAGTTCTACAGCTTAACCAGTTGGTAAAAATAACGTCTACAATAGCAACTATAGCGTTTTGTGTTCGGAATTTACGATCGCTGAGCGAACTATCCCACATTGCGTTGTTCTCTATGTTTATTGCGACCCGAGAATGTGTATATAAGATTTAACACTTGACGTTGTTGGAGCATTGCACAATATTCTTGTGTATTTTAATGTAATAGGAACACTATCGAGGTGTCAATCAAAAAATCATAATTAATCATGTTGAAAAACTCCTTGTTATTTATTAAAGTATTCTCTTTTCCTTGCATATGAATATAATACGAAGTTGAAATAGTAAAGTTGCGTTGAAACAACGTCGTTGACGAATGGTGAAACGTTGCAGCGTTGTAAGGCTACAAATTTGCCTTTTGTGGTTGAAATATCTAATTTCCATTTTACACGTAAACCAGCGAGCTCGCCCACAGTTTCCAAATGGGAAAGGAAAATGGAAAATGGCCCGGGAGGATGGATTTCGCTCGGTTTACCCTCTTAAATGGCCTGGCTAACTGATTATTTCGGTGATGAGTCGTGACAAGAAAATTTACAATAGGATTTTCTAAAATCGCAACACAATTTAAAAATGTGATTTATATATGCAAATTTATTGTAGAATTTAAATTTTAAAATGTTTGTTTTTGAAGTGGATATTAATCTTTTTATTTAGTTCAACTTTGAACGAGTTATATTGGAATTTGATACTGAAAGTTCGTATTGAAGGTCGACGATTTTTTGGACGTAGACTGTCTGGCTCCAAGAAAGAGCCACGTGGTGTACAATATCGATTTTAGGGGCTGCTCTCCGTTGTACGCTCGACCACTTTCTAAAGCATGACCTAAATTATTTATTTTTGCAATTTTCTTTAAACACCCACACATTAATTAATTAATTAATTAATTACTTCAACAAAAATTAATAAAAACATTTCAATATTTTCAGGAAGTTTCTGTAACGGAGATTGTTGCAGTCCGGAAGCGGAATCTTTGTTGAGAAAACACGGCCAAAAGGAGCTTGCGAAGATACTAAAAAGCTATTCGAGAAGTTTACAAGGATCTCTATCGACCATTTCAACGGCACTTCAAAGTAAGTAAAAGATTGAGTACTCTGTATCTTTGTTGCATCCAAATTGCGAACAACAATTTCATTCTAAATGCCACTCAATTAAGCTCGGCTACAACATTAAGAGGGAAAAAGGGAGGAAAAAAGTGTATCTTCAGGATACGATTTAACGAAGGCGTTAATTGCTTAATTTCCGTTTTATTTTCGCTCATTAAACTGGCTCCGGTTTATTCTTTCCATTCAGCACTTTTCATTCATTCCGATTTGTAAGCAATTTTTGAATTACGTTTATCAAAATTGAAAAAAATTATTTAAGTTTATTTAAGGTACTTATAATTTTAATGATAGAGGTCCTACTATGTGAGGATTTTAAAACACAAAATTTATTAGCAAAGCCTTCAAAGCCGCTACATAACTAAGTCAACTGGGTATTCTATTCTCACCAGTTGAAGCAGGCTCCCCCACTAACATGGCTTTAACTTTATAAATTTAACCTGGAGTTTAAAGTTTAGCGAACTTGTGGTTCTAATTTTCTCAGGTAGCTTATTATAAAATTGTATGAACGTGTGGAGTGGGAAAATTTTGAGGTGAAATTTAGATACGCCTATAATATAGATTTAAAATGAAAACCAAAAAAAAAGAACGAAAATGATTACAAGAAGTTTTAGCATCATATAAATGTATTATTATTATTATCTATAGAGGGTGTCTCATGTAAGATAAATATATTAAGATAAACAAATCAAATTTGGGATATTCCATTTAAAATGTTCTTTTTTGCAATTGAATATGATAAAATAGGGTAAATTTTTGAATATCCTGTGTACATATATACGATAGATTAATGATGCTAATGGCACTTTTTTTAAGAACATCAAACTCTGTTAAATTTAATCTTCCTAGCTCGATTAGTCTCTAACAAATTCAGATTTAAAGGACACATTATTTTTTGAGAAAAAAAAAATCGTAAAGTAGACAAAGTTGTCCCCACTTTCAAAAATCGGGTATTGTTTTCAATTAATCACGATAAAAGAAAAACCGCAAATTCGAACATTTCCAAATTAAACTGTGATACACAGAAATGTTCACTGATTACAATAAACTTTACCGCAATTTTTTCATCGAGCGATTTCCAACATATCGATGTCCAAAGTGAGGGGCCTTGACATTTGGCACGGATAATAGATGGTGGTATTTAAAAATTTTATAAAAAGGCTTATTTTCGCTTTATTCTGAAACAATAAGAAATATACATGTTGAACCTTATATTTTCGATATCAGAAAAAAATAAGAAATTTAATAAGTTAAAAATAAAGGATTGTTTCCTTTAAAAAAACGAAAATTGTCATAATATCTCAATATCTAAGAGTCGTTGTTAATTTCGTTCATTTGATGTTTTGGAAATGTACAACTTTGCAATAAAATATCGTTTATCCTCACTTTGCCGAGGTCGCTTGAGTGCGAGTTATCAAAAATAGACGATTTTAAGTTAATATATCAATGTCTAGCGCCTCGCCCGCAAGCGATCTCGGCGATGTGTGTTGATATCATTCATTTGATGTCTCCGAAACATAACACTGTAACAAGAAATCGTTTATACTCATCTAGCCGAGGTCGCTTGCGGGCGAGGCCCTGGCATTATCAAAAATAGACGATTTTAAGTTAATGTATTAAATCTGGCGCCTCGCCCGCAAGCGACCTCGGCGATGTGTGTTAATATCGTTCATTTGATGTCTTGGAAACGTACAACATTGCAGTAAAAAATCGTTTATCCTCACCTAGCCGAGGTCGCTTGCGGGCGAGGCTCTGGAGTTATCAAAAATGGACGATTTTGAGTTAATGTATTAAGTCTGGCGTCTCGCCCGCAAGCGACCTCGGCGAGGTGTGGATAAACGATTTCTTATTGCACAAAAATCCTTTATGCACACATCGCCGAGGTCGCTTGCGGGCGAGACCCTGGAGTTATCAAAAATAGACAATTTTGAGTTAATGTATTAAGTCTGGCGCCTCGCCCGCAAGCGACCTCGGCGAGGTGTGGATAAACGATTTTTTATTGCAAAAAAAATCGTTTATCTATACCTTGCCGAGGTCGCTTGCGGGCGAGGCGCTGGAGTTATCCAAAATTGACGATTTTACGTTAATATATCAAGTTTGGTGCCTCGCCCGCAAGCGACCTCGGCGATGTGTGTTGATATCGTTCATTTGATGTCTCCGAAACGTAACACTGTAACAAGAAATCGTTTATACCCACCTAGCCGAGGTCGCTTGCGGGCGAGGCCCTGGCGTTATCAAAAATAGACGATTTTAAGTTAATGTATTAAATCTGGCGCCTCGCCCGCAAGCGACCTCGGCGATATGTGTTGATATCGTTCGTTTGATGTCTTGGAAACGTACAATATTGCAATAAGAAATAGTTTATACTCACCTAGCCGAGGTCGCTTAAGGGCGAGGCCCTGGCGTTATCAAACATAGACGATTTTAAGTTAATGTATTAAATCTGGCGCCTCGCCCGCAAGCGAGCTCGGCGATGGTGTTAACATCGTTCATTTGATGTCTTGGAAACGTACAACATTGCAGTAAGAAATCGTTTATCCTCACCTAGCCAGGTCGCTTGCGGGCGAGGCCCTGGAGTTATCAAAAATAGACGCTTTTGAGTTAATGTATTAAGTCTGGCGCCTCGCCCGCAAGCAACCTCGACGAGGTGTGGATAAACGATTTCTTATTGCAAAAGAATCGTTTATCTACACCTTGCCGAGGTCGCTTGCGGGCGAGGCGCTGGAGTTATCCAAAATTGACGATTTTACGTTAATATATCAAGTTTAGTGCCTCGCCCGCAAGAGACCTCGGCGATGTGTGTTGATATCGTTCATTTGATGTCTCCGAAACGAAACACTGTAACAAGAAATCGTTTATACTCACCTAGCCGATGTCGCTTGCGGGCGAGGCCCTGGCGTTATCAAAAATAGACGATTTTAAGTTAATGTATTCAATCTGGCACCTCGCCCGCAAGCGACCTCGGCGATGTGTGTTGATATCGTTCGTTTGATGTCTTGGAAACGTACAATATTGCAATAAGAAATCGTTTATCCTCACCTAGCCGAGGTGGCTTGCGGGCGAGGCCCTGGACTTATCTAAAATAGACGATTTTGAGTTAATGTATCAAGTCTTGCGCCACGCCCGCAGGCGACCTCGGCGATGTGTGTTAATATTGTTCATTTGATGTCTTGGAAACGTATAACATAGAAATAAGGAATCGCTTGCGGGCGAGGCCCTAGAGTTATCAAAAATATATGATTTTATATTAATATATCAAGTCTGGTGCCTCGCCCGCAAGCGACCTCGGCGATGTGTGTTGATATCGTTCATTTGATGTCTTGGAAACCTGCAATATTACAATGAGAAATCGTTTATCCTCACTTCGCCGAGGTTGCTTGCGGGCGAGGCCTTGGTGTTATCAAAAATAGACGATTTTGAGTTAATGTATCAAGTCTGGTGCCTCGCCCGCAAGCGACCTCGGCGTTGTGTGTTGATATCGTTCATTTGATGTCTTGGAAACGTAAAACATTGCAATAAAAATTGTTTATCCTCACTTCGTCAAGGTCGCTTGCGGGCGAAACGCTGGAGTTATCCAAAATTGACGATTTTATGTTAATATATCAAGTCAAGCGATCATGACATATAAGCTACTTTTTATGTAACTCTTTTAGTTTTCGAGATAGCCTATTCGGTCTTCGAATTTTAACCATCCTGTACATATCTTATCAAAGTCACTAATAATATTCTTTTAAAAATAACATATGTTTATTTCGGTACGTTGTTGTGGAACACCCTCTATGTATAAAAATATTATGCTGCTTACATTGGAAGATATATAGATATCTTATGTATGTTATTATATCTTATGTATCTATTATTTAATAATCAAGGTATTAAATAGTCGTTAAAATGATTGTTATGGTCATTTTATGGTTTAAATCAACATCATTGAGATAAATTAGAATTTAAAATGATATCTCATTATAACAAAATTGATTTATTCGTTAGGAATTTTATGAATATTGCAAAAAAATTGCACTAATTATGATAGATGTGATCTGGAAATTAGGTAGATTGTTTTGCAACAAAAAAATATCTTCCAAATCCAGTAATTTCATAATTCCATGAGATATTAAGATATTTACGATATCTATACAGAGCTTTGATTAATGGGAACATGCTCTTAATCATGACAAAACGTAGAAAAACTTTTTTGTATGTATTTTATATTCGCTTATTAGGTCCAACAATTCGGCTAATCGGTCCAACTTGTCTAATTTCCCTTAATATTGTCTTAGTTGAAACGCAATTTTTCACACTTTAATTATTTACGCAATAATTCTTGAATAAAACAGCGATTATTATATATTATTTTAAAGAAGACATCTTCATCTTCAATTACAGCCATGAGTCATTCCTTTACCTCTATTATTAAACCGAGGACGATTTTTTGAATTTTAATTAATTCGAAACGCAACCTTACACATTTTAATTTCTATCTCAATAATTTCTGACTAAAACATTGAAGTTGAAGAGTGATCAAATTTATAGTCACAAAAGCACAAAACCTTGGAGCAATTTTAAGATTATTTGCCCTTAATCGTTGAAGCGCAAAAATTATAATAGATGTCTTAGGTCGCGTCGAGTTCCAACTCAGGATGAAACCACTAAACTCTGTGCAAAGAGTCAAGGCCCGTCACTTTAGAGACTTGACTTTTTGCACACATTTTAGAGCGACATAATAAAACCTGCAAAAGATTCGTCGTTCTCAGGCCAAAGTTTCCAGAGTTCGTTTAATTTTTGAATTATAACTCAAAAACCATTGATGAATTCTCATTTAAATTTTCAGCAATATTGTAGCTAAGGCTTAAATAAATTATTTTATTTTAAATAAAATTATTAAAATAAATTATTAAATTATCTTTTTAAAAAGAATTGTGCAAATTTTGAAGTTACCGTACGTCTAAAGATGAAAGTTATTTCCATTATTAGAGTCGAAGGCATTTTCTGAAGATTAATTAATTTCAAGTACAATCTTACACGTTTTAATTTTTATCTCAATAATTTTTGGCTAAAACATCAGCTATCCTATATCATTTTAAAGAGGACAATTACATCTTCAATTTAAGCCATTTAAACAAAAAATAAGAATAATTAGTTAACTTCTTTAATTAGAACATTTAATTTATGAACAACAATTACATCTTTGGTTTGATTCATAAATCATCCCATTATCTCCATTATTTTAGCTATGACCATTACTTTTAATTTCTCCATTTTTATTATTTTAATATTATCAAGGTTAGAACGTAATGTGACATATTCCAATTCATATCTCAATAAATTTTGAATAAAACAGCGGTTATCATACATCATTTTAAAAAGAGGCATCTTCATCTTCAATTCAAGCCATGATCCATTCCTTAATCTCCATTATTAAAGCCAAGGTGATTTTATAAAGTTTGATTAATTTGAAGCTAAATCTTACACTTTTTAATTTTAATCTTAATAATTTCTAGCTTAAACATGAGCTATCCTATATCATTTTAAAGAGGACAATTACATTTTTAGTTTGATTCATAAATCATCCCATTATCTCCATTATTTTAGCCATGACCATTTCTTTTAATTCCTCCATTTTTATTATTTTAATTTTATCAAGGTTAGAACGTAATGTTACATATACCAATTCTTATCTCAATAAATTTTGAATAAAGCAGCGGTTATCATACATCATTTTAAAAAGAGGCATCTTCATCTTCAATTTAAGCCATGATCCATTCCTTAATCTCCATTATTAAAGCCAAGGTGATTTTATAAAGTTTGATTGATTTGAAGCCAAATCTTGCACTTTGTAATTTTAATCTTAATAATTTCTGGCTAAAACATGAGCTATCCTATATCATTTTAAAAAGGGCATTTGCGTCTTTAGTTTGATTCATAAATCATCCCATTATCTCCATTATTTTAGCCATAACCATTTCTTTTAATTTCTCCATTTTTTATAATCTTAATATTTTCAAGGTTGGAACGTAATGTTACATATTCCAATTCATATCTCAATAAATTTTGAATAAAACAGCGGTTATCATACATCATTTTAAAAAGAGGCATCTTCATCTTCAATTTAAGCCATGATCCATTCCTTAATCTCCATTATTAAAGCCAAGGTGATTTTATAAAGTTTGATTAATTTGAAGCCAAATCATGCACTTTTTAATTTTAATCTTAATAATTTCTGGCTAAAACATGAGCTATCCTATATCATTTTAAAGAGGACAATTACATTTTTTGTTTGATTCATAAATCATCCCATTATCTCCATTAATTTAGCCATGACAATTTCTTTTAATTCCTCCATTTTTATTATTTTAATGTTATCAAGGTTAGAACGTAATGTTACATATACCAATTCTTATCTCAATAAATTTTGAATAAAACAGCAGTTATCATACATCATTTTAAAAGAAGACATCTTTATCTTCAATTTGAGCCATAATTCATTCCTTTATTCTCCATTATTAAAGCCAAGGCGATTTTATAAAGTTTGATTGATTTGAAGCCAAATCTTGCACTTTGTAATTTTAATCTTAATAATTTCTGGCTAAAACATGAGCTATCCTATATCATTTTAAAAAGGGCATTTGCGTCTTTAGTTTGATTCATAAATCATCCCATTATCTCCATTATTTTAGCCATAACCATTTCTTTTAATTTCTCCATTTTTTATAATCTTAATATTTTCAAGGTTGGAACGTAATGTTACATATTCCAATTAATATCTCAATAAATTTTGAATAAAACAGCGGTTATCATACATCATTTTAAAAAGAGGCATCTTCATCTTCAATTTAAGCCATGATCCATTCCTTAATCTCCATTATTAAAGCCAAGGTGATTTTATAAAGTTTGATTAATTTGAAGCCAAATCATGCACTTTTTAATTTTAATCTTAATAATTTCTGGCTAAAACATGAGCTATCCTATATCATTTTAAAGAGGACAATTACATTTTTTGTTTGATTCATAAATCATCCCATTATCTCCATTAATTTAGCCATGACAATTTCTTTTAATTCCTCCATTTTTATTATTTTAATGTTATCAAGGTTAGAACGTAATGTTACATATACCAATTCTTATCTCAATAAATTTTGAATAAAACAGCAGTTATCATACATCATTTTAAAAGAAGACATCTTTATCTTCAATTTGAGCCATAATTCATTCCTTTATTCTCCATTATTAAAGCCAAGGCGATTTTATAAAGTTTGATTGATTTGAAGCCAAATCTTGCACTTTGTAATTTTAATCTTAATAATTTCTGGCTAAAACATGAGCTATCCTATATCATTTTAAAAAGGGCATTTGCGTCTTTAGTTTGATTCATAAATCATCCCATTATCTCCATTATTTTAGCCATAACCATTTCTTTTAATTTCTCCATTTTTTATAATCTTAATATTTTCAAGGTTGGAACGTAATGTTACATATTCCAATTAATATCTCAATAAATTTTGAATAAAACAGCGGTTATCATACATCATTTTAAAAAGAGGCATCTTCATCTTCAATTTAAGCCATGATCCATTCCTTAATCTCCATTATTAAAGCCAAGGTGATTTTATAAAGTTTGATTAATTTGAAGCCAAATCATGCACTTTTTAATTTTAATCTTAATAATTTCTGGCTAAAACATGAGCTATCCTATATCATTTTAAAGAGGACAATTACATTTTTTGTTTGATTCATAAATCATCCCATTATCTCCATTAATTTAGCCATGACAATTTCTTTTAATTCCTCCATTTTTATTATTTTAATGTTATCAAGGTTAGAACGTAATGTTACATATACCAATTCTTATCTCAATAAATTTTGAATAAAACAGCAGTTATCATACATCATTTTAAAAGAAGACATCTTTATCTTCAATTTGAGCCATAATTCATTCCTTTATTCTCCATTATTAAAGCCAAGGCGATTTTATAAAGTTTGATTGATTTGAAGCCAAATCTTGCACTTTGTAATTTTAATCTTAATAATTTCTGGCTAAAACATGAGCTATCCTATATCATTTTAAAAAGGGCATTTGCGTCTTTAGTTTGATTCATAAATCATCCCATTATCTCTATTATTTTAGCCATTTCTATAATTTTTTATATTTTTATATTAATAATTATAACCATTTCTTTTAATTTCTCCATTTTTTATAATCTTAATATTTTCAAGGTTGGAACGTAATGTTACATATTCCAATTCTTATCTCAATACATTTTGAATAAAACAGCGGTTATCATGCATCATTTTAAGAGAAGACATCTTCATCTTCAATTTAAGCCATGATCCATTCGTTTATCTCCATTATTAAAGCCAAGGTGATTTTATAAAGTTTGATTAATTTGAAGCTAAATCTTACACTTTTTAATTTTAATCTTAATAATTTCTGGCTAAAACAAGAGCTATCCTATATCATTTTAAAGGGGACAATTACATCTTTAGTTTGATTCATAAATCATCCCATTATCTCCATTATTTTAGCTATGACCATTACTTTTAATTTCTCCATTTTTATTATTTTAATATTATCAAGGTTAGAACGTAATGTTACATATTCCAATTCATATCTCAATAAATTTTGAATAAAACAGCGGTTATCATACATCATTTTAAAAAGAGGCATCTTCATCTTCAATTTAAGCCATGATCCATTCCTTAATCTCCATTATTAAAGCCAAGGTGATTTTATAAAGTTTGATTAATTTGAAGCTAAATCTTACACTTTTTAATTTTAATCTTAATAATTTCTAGCTTAAACATGAGCTATCCTATATCATTTTAAAGAGGACAATTACATTTTTAGTTTGATTCATAAATCATCCCATTATCTCCATTAATTTAGCCATGACCATTTCTTTTAATTCCTCCATTTTTATTATTTTAATGTTATCAAGGTTAGAACGTAATGTTACATATACCAATTCTTATCTCAATAAATTTTGAATAAAACAGCAGTTATCATACATCATTTTAAAAGAAGACATCTTTATCTTCAATTTGAGCCATAATTCATTCCTTTATTCTCCATTATTAAAGCCAAGGCGATTTTATAAAGTTTGATTAATTTGAAGCCAAATCATGCACTTTTTAATTTTAATCTTAATAATTTCTGGCTAAAACATGAGCTATCCTATATCATTTTAAAGAGGACAATTACATCTTTAGTTTGATTCATAAATCATCCCATTATCTCCATTAATTTAACCATGACCATTTCTTTTAATTCCTCCATTTTTATTATTTTAATGTTATCAAGGTTAGAACGTAATGTTACATATACTAATTCTTATCTCAATAAATTTTGAATAAAACAGCAGTTATCATACATCATTTTAAAAGAAGACATCTTTATCTTCAATTTGAGCCATAATTCATTCCTTTATTCTCCATTATTAAAGCCAAGGCGATTTTATAAAGTTTGATTGATTTGAAGCCAAATCTTGCACTTTGTAATTTTAATCTTAATAATTTCTGGCTAAAACATGAGTTATCCTATATCATTTTAAAGAGGACAATTACATCTTTAGTTTGATTCATAAATCATCCCATTATCTCCATTATTTTAGCCATAACCATTTCTTTTAATTTCTCCATTTTTTATAATCTTAATATTTTCAAGGTTGGAACGTAATGTTACATATTCCAATTCTTATCTCAATACATTTTGAATAAAACAGCGGTTATCATGCAGCATTTTAAAAGAAGACATCTTCATCTTCAATTTAAGCCATGGTCCATTCGTTTATCTCCATTAATAAAGCCAAGGTGATTTAATAAAGTTGAATTAATTTTAAACGTAATCTTACATATTTTAATTTTTATCTCAATAATTTCTGGCTAAAACATCAGTTATCCTATATCATTTTAAAAAGGGAAATTACATCTTTAATTTGACTCATAAATCATCTCATTATATCCATTATTTTAGCTATCACTATTTCTGTTAATTTCTCAATTTTTTTATTTTAATATTATCAAGATTAGAACGTGATGTTACATATTCTAATTCTTATCTCAATAAATTTTGAATAAAGCAACACTTATCGTATATTATTTTAAAAGAAGACATCTTCATCTTCAATTTAAGCCATTTAAACAAAAAATAAGAATAATTAGTTAACTTCTTTAATTAGAACATTTAATTTATGAACAACAATTACATCTTTGGTTTGATTCATAAATCATCCCATTATCTCCATTATTTTAGCTATGACCATTACTTTTAATTTCTCCATTTTTATTATTTTAATATTATCAAGGTTAGAACGTAATGTGACATATTCCAATTCATATCTCAATAAATTTTGAATAAAACAGCGGTTATCATACATCATTTTAAAAAGAGGCATCTTCATCTTCAATTCAAGCCATGATCCATTCCTTAATCTCCATTATTAAAGCCAAGGTGATTTTATAAAGTTTGATTAATTTGAAGCTAAATCTTACACTTTTTAATTTTAATCTTAATAATTTCTAGCTTAAACATGAGCTATCCTATATCATTTTAAAGAGGACAATTACATTTTTAGTTTGATTCATAAATCATCCCATTATCTCCATTATTTTAGCCATGACCATTTCTTTTAATTCCTCCATTTTTATTATTTTAATTTTATCAAGGTTAGAACGTAATATTACATATACCAATTCTTATCTCAATAAATTTTGAATAAAGCAGCGGTTATCATACATCATTTTAAAAAGAGGCATCTTCATCTTCAATTTAAGCCATGATCCATTCCTTAATCTCCATTATTAAAGCCAAGGTGATTTTATAAAGTTTGATTAATTTGAAGCTAAATCTTACACTTTTTAATTTTAATCTTAATAATTTCTGGCTAAAACAAGAGCTATCCTATATCATTTTAAAGGGGACAATTACATCTTTAGTTTGATTCATAAATCATCCCATTATCTCCATTATTTTAGCTATGACCATTACTTTTAATTTCTCCATTTTTATTATTTTAATATTATCAAGGTTAGAACGTAATGTTACATATTCCAATTCATATCTCAATAAATTTTGAATAAAACAGCGGTTATCATACATCATTTTAAAAAGAGGCATCTTCATCTTCAATTTAAGCCATGATCCATTCCTTAATCTCCATTATTAAAGCCAAGGTGATTTTATAAAGTTTGATTAATTTGAAGCTAAATCTTACACTTTTTAATTTTAATCTTAATAATTTCTAGCTTAAACATGAGCTATCCTATATCATTTTAAAGAGGACAATTACATTTTTAGTTTGATTCATAAATCATCCCATTATCTCCATTAATTTAGCCATGACCATTTCTTTTAATTCCTCCATTTTTATTATTTTAATGTTATCAAGGTTAGAACGTAATGTTACATATACCAATTCTTATCTCAATAAATTTTGAATAAAACAGCAGTTATCATACATCATTTTAAAAGAAGACATCTTTATCTTCAATTTGAGCCATAATTCATTCCTTTATTCTCCATTATTAAAGCCAAGGCGATTTTATAAAGTTTGATTAATTTGAAGCCAAATCATGCACTTTTTAATTTTAATCTTAATAATTTCTGGCTAAAACATGAGCTATCCTATATCATTTTAAAGAGGACAATTACATCTTTAGTTTGATTCATAAATCATCCCATTATCTCCATTAATTTAACCATGACCATTTCTTTTAATTCCTCCATTTTTATTATTTTAATGTTATCAAGGTTAGAACGTAATGTTACATATACTAATTCTTATCTCAATAAATTTTGAATAAAACAGCAGTTATCATACATCATTTTAAAAGAAGACATCTTTATCTTCAATTTGAGCCATAATTCATTCCTTTATTCTCCATTATTAAAGCCAAGGCGATTTTATAAAGTTTGATTGATTTGAAGCCAAATCTTGCACTTTGTAATTTTAATCTTAATAATTTCTGGCTAAAACATGAGTTATCCTATATCATTTTAAAGAGGACAATTACATCTTTAGTTTGATTCATAAATCATCCCATTATCTCCATTATTTTAGCCATAACCATTTCTTTTAATTTCTCCATTTTTTATAATCTTAATATTTTCAAGGTTGGAACGTAATGTTACATATTCCAATTCTTATCTCAATACATTTTGAATAAAACAGCGGTTATCATGCAGCATTTTAAAAGAAGACATCTTCATCTTCAATTTAAGCCATGATCCATTCGTTTATCACCATTATTATAGCCAAGGTGATTTTATAAAGTATAATTAATTTGAGACGTAATCTTATAAATTTTAATTTTTATCTCAATAATTTCTGGCTACAACATATATCATTTTAAAGAGGGGAATTATATCTTTAATTTGATTCATAAATCATCCCATTATCTCCATTATTTTAGCCATAACCATTTCTTTTAATTTCTCCATTTTTATTATTTTAATGTTATCGAGGATTATGAGTTTAAATTTTGATCCTAATAAATTTTTAATAAAACATATACTATCTTAAAGGTGCACCTTTATCTACTTTACAATCAAATATTTAGGGCAATCAATTAGGTTCTTGTTGAGTTTTTGTTATCTTAATTCCATGAGCAATAATTGGTTTGATTGCTGCGGATTCCATTTTATTGAGCATCACAATGTTTGTTTTGCAATTTTCAATAAAGTATTGAAAGATTTCTGAAAGCTTGAGCAAACAGAATCTTTACTTTATGATTTGCAATTTTCATTGTAACTATTTCAATTCTTTCAATTCTGATTATTAAAAAATATTTGCAATAAGCATTAAGATTTTAGGATAGTTCTAGTTTTTCTATCGTTGAGACAAATTTGACTGCTTTCTATGTGCAAAAAATAAAAAGTGATTAGTTTTTCAAATCTATCATTTAAATATAAGAATAAATACGTGAAAATATAACAATCTGGTTATGCTTTAAGCCGTGATAAATACGAGACAATTCCATTGTTGTAACTTGCACATCGTCAGATAACTTTGTCATTGGAAGAAAAGATGAATTGCTCATTGATTTTCTTATTATTATTTCGCTTTGTTCCCTCTTTTATCTCCCATATTTTATCGCAATCTTAATATAACATTCGTTTCATAACCAATTAATCTTAAAAAAAATATCTAAATACATTTACTTTTCCTTTTAAACATTGGTGGTGTTAAGGTACGTTTGTTTATATTCATCCTAAAAATAAACAAATTGTCTCATACTCGTTTTATCTATCTATAAATAAAGTAGCACCTGTTTAAGACAAACCGGGTCCAGATAAAGAGCAGTTCTTTCATTTTTTCTAACCAACATAGTCGTGAAGATCTTTAAGTAATTTATCTTTTCGGTAAACACACGTCAAACGTTCGTAAGTGACACACATCTTTAAACATCCTAAACGGTTAAAGTGTAAAAATTGGAAACAGATGTAGAGACCTACTTGCTGTTTCTTGCGTGAGAAAGAAAGAAAGATCAATAAGCCAACCCCGAGTATAGACAAGTTCACGTGATATTTTTGAAAATCAGATCAAACAGATGCTTTGTGACTAAGATATCTTGTGTCTTAAAAAAGTATCGATCATAACACACATTAATTATTAATATCTTTGTATGTCAGCACCAATATTTTTTATTAAGTTGACCTATTTTAAATTTGTTCGAAACGATTTAATAAATGTTATATATCGTCTCATTGCTGAGTGATTTCCGGATATTTATCATTAAATTTATCGTTTACTTTTAAAATGACCTCAATTTTTTTTAAGCGGTTCAAAATTGCATAACTTTATACTTTAAATTAAACTCAAATAACTCGAGTTGTTGTCATGTTCATAAATTAAATGTTCTAATTAAAGAAGTTAACTAATTATTCTTATTTTTTGTTTAAATGGCTTAAATTGAAGATGAAGATGTCTTCTTTTAAAATAATATACGATAAATGTTGCTTTATTTAAAATTTATTAAGATAAGAATTAGAATATGTAACATCACGTTCTAATCTTGATAATATTAAAATAAAAAAATTGAGAAATTAACAGAAATAGTGATAGCTAAAATAATGGATATAATGAGATGATTTATGAGTCAAATTAAAGATGTAATTTCCCTTTTTAAAATGATATAGGATAACTGATGTTTTAGCCAGAAATTATTGAGATAAAAATTAAAATATGTAAGATTACGTTTAAAATTAATTCAACTTTATTAAATCACCTTGGCTTTATTAATGGAGATAAACGAATGGACCATGGCTTAAATTGAAGATGAAGATGTCTTCTTTTAAAATGATGCATGATAACCGCTGTTTTATTCAAAATTTATTTAGATAAAAATTGGAATATGCAACGTTGAGTTATAACCTTGATAATATTAAAATAATAAAAATGGAGCAATTAAAAGAAATGGTCATGGATAAAATAATGGAGATAATGGGATAATTTATGAATCAAATTAAAGATGTAATTTCCCTCTTTAAAATGATATAGGATAACTGATGTTTTAGCTAAAAATTGTTGAGATAAAAATTAAAATGTGTAAGATTACGTTTCAAATTAATTAAACTTTATAAAATCACCTTGGCGTTAATAATGGAGATAAACAAATGGATCATGGCTTAAATTGAAGATGAAGATGCTTTCTTTTAAAATGATGCATGATAACCGCTGTTTTATTCAAAATTTATTGAGATAAAAATTGGAATATGTAACATTACGTTCTAACCTTGATAATATTAAAATAATAAAAATGGAGAAATTAAAAAAAAATGTCATGGATAAAATAATGGAGTTAATGAGATGGTTTATGTATCAAACTAAAGATGTAATTTCCTTCTTTAAAATGATATAGGATAGTTGATGTTTTAGCCAGAAATTATTGAGATAAAAATTAAAATGTGTAAGATTACGTTTCAAATTAATTCAACTTTATTAAATCACCTTGGTTTTATTAATGGAGATAAACGAATGAATCATGGCTTAAATTGAAGATGAAGATGTCTTTTATTAAAATGATGTATGATAATCGCTGTTTTATTCAAAATTTATTGAGATAAGAATTGGAATATGTAACATTACGTTCTAACATTGATAATATTAAAATAATAAAAATTGGGAAATTAAAAGAAATGGTCAAGGCTAAAATAATGGAGATAATGAAATGATTTATGAATCAAATTAAGGATGTAATTCCCCTCTTTAAAATGATATAGAATAACTGATGTTGTAGCCAGAAATTGTTGAGATAAAAATTAAAATGTGTAAGATTACGTTTCAAAGTAATTCATGTTTATAAAATCACCTTGGCTTTATTAATGGAGATAAACGAATGGATCATGGCTTAAATTGAAGATGAAAATGTCTTTTTTGAAAATGATGCATGATAAACGATGTTTTATTCAAAATTTATTGAGATAAAAATTGGAATATGCAACATTACGTTCTAACCTTGATAATATTAAAATAATAAAAATGGAGAAATTAAAAAAAAATTGTCATGGATAAAATAATGGAGATAATGAGATGGTTTATGTATCAAACTAAAGATATAATTTCCTTCTTTAAAATGATATAGGATAACTGATGTTTTAGGTAAAAATTGTTGAGATAGAAATTAAAATGTTTAAGATTATGTTTCATATTAATTAAACTTTATAAAATTACCTTGGCTTTAATAATGGAGATAAACGAATGGATCATGGCTTAAATTGAAGATGAAGATGCCTTCTTTTAAAATGATGCATGATAACCGCTCTTTTATTCAAAATTTATTGAGATAAAAATTGGAATATGTAACATTACGTTCTAACATTGATAATATTAAAATAATAAAAATGGAGAAATTAAAAGAAATTGTCATGGTTAAAATAATGGAGATAATGGGATGATTTATCAGTCAAATTAAAGATGTAATTTCCCTCTTTAAAATGATATAGAATAACTGATGTTTTAGCCAGAAATTATTGAGATAAAAATTAAAATGTCTAAGATTACGTTTCAAATTAATTCAACTTTATAAAATCACCTTGGCGTTAATAATGGAGATAAACGAATGGATCATGGCTTAAATTGAAGATGAAGATGCCTTCTTTTAAAATGATGCATGATAGCCGCTGTTTTATTCAAAATTTATTGAGATAAAAATTGGAATATGCAACATTACGTTCTAACCTTGATAATATTAAAATAATAAAAATGGAGAAATTAAAAAAAATTGTCATGGATAAAATAATGGAGATAATGTGATGGTTTATGTATCAAACTAAAGATATAATTTTATTCTTTAAAATGATATAGGATAACTGATGTTTTAGGTAAAAATTGTTGAGATAGAAATTAAAATGTTTAAGATTACGTTTCATATTAATTAAAATTTATAAAATCACCTTGGCGTTAATAATGGAGATAAACGAATGGATCATGGCTTAAATTGAAGATGAAGATGCCTTCTTTTAAAATGATTCATGATAACCGCTGTTTTATTCAAAATTTATTGAGATAAAAATTGGAATATATAACATTACGTTTTAACATTGATAATATTAAAATAAAAAAATTGAGATATTTAAAAAAATTGTTATGGCTAAAATAGTGGAGATAATGGGATGTTTTATGAATCAAAATAGAGATATAATTTCCCTCTTTAAAATGATATAGGATAACTGATTTTTTAACTAGAAACTATTGAGATAAAAATTAAAACGTGTGAGATTGCATTTGAAATTAATTAATCTTCAAAAAATGGCCTTGGCTTTTAATAGTGGAAATAACTTTCGTCTTCAGACCCATGGTAATTTCACAATTTCCACCATTTATTTTGGATAATTTCTTAAAATCACTTATTTGAGCCTTAGCTATAATATTGCTGATAATTTAAATGAGAACTCATCAATTGTTTTTGAGTTTTAATTCAAAAGGTAAAGGAACTTTGAAAACTTTGGCCTGAGAACGACGAATTCTCTGGAGGTTTTATTATGTTGATCTAAAATTCGTGCAAAAAGTCAACCCCCCTCAATTTTGAGATCGATCTCTTCGTAATCACTCGAAAATTGCCATTTTTGCGTATCATATCTTGATTTATAAATTTTCAGGTCATCGGCTTCTCTTCTATCACGAATTAAATGAAGAAAAGTACTCGGTTTTTGAAATTGTCAGTAATATTTTATACAATTTCACCGAAAATTATTGGTCATGGCATATTTCATTGCGGATTTGAACGCGATTTTTATCAAAATATGTCACATAATGTCGTTTATCAAATTCTGTTATCACTTTTTCAAAATTATGGATCTGTAATGAGTACTTATCCTGGAAGGGCTTTGTTCCCTTTAATTTATAATTCCATTAAATCGCTCTTAAAAAAATGTAGAAAGACCAAAATTTTGAAAATCTTTTAACTGAATACGATAAACATTGTTATTTGACACATTTTGGTTAAGTGAGGGGCCTTGACTTTTTGCACGGAGTTTAGTGCTTCCATCCTGAACATCATCTCGTCACCGCGACCTAAGAGATCTATTATAACTTTTTTTCTTCAAAAGTTAAGGGCAAATAATCTTAAAATTGTTCTATGGTTTTATGATTTTGTGATTATAAATTTGATTTAAAATAGATTTTCTTTGATCTACAAAGGCAATAATCTCTACATCAAATACATTCTTATAAAAAATTTGCTTCACATCATAAATACACATCACAAAGAAGTCAGAATTCTCAATTTTTTTTTGCTTGATAAGGAAATCAATTTTCTTCAAAAGAAATTATTGTAAATAACGAATATAAAATATAATTTGCTCGTAACAAGTTTAAAACCTTTCAACTGCAGCATAAATGTATTTTTAGCATCCACTTAAAATAAATTTCTCAATCATTGAATAACCCCATTTTTAATAATATACTTAACAGGTCATTGTGTTATCAAAAAAATAAATTCTGTATTTAGGACATCTTAATTAATTGAAAACGCGTGTAAAATTTATCTTATAAAATTAAGAAGCGTTAAAATTAAATAAAAACATTTTCACATAAAACTTAATTAACACAAAACCTTGCTCGCAGATAAAGATATCTAATTATAAAGCAACCTCCAGCACAAGCAGTTTAAGACACCTGATACATCTACGCCGATATCTGTTTACTTCTTATAAAACCACGTTTCGTAATTAGTGATCTGTTACTTGCGTATTTAATAAACGTACACCGGAACAAGTATCTTGAGTGTAAATACACGTGTTAACCCTCGAGGATTAAAAAAAAAAATTTAAGTGCATAAGCTTCGTGGGCGAAAACGAAACGAAATCAACAACTTATCGACCCTTTGTGTGGTAATCCCTTGACAAATTTCACGTCCCGAAATGTGCTTTCAGGAAAAGTTTCAAACTCCCCGAATTCGCTGAAAGGTACCTGTCGTATATTTGACGGTTTCGTACGGGGGAAATTCTTTTTTCCAAGCCTAACTTACTCTTGGACGGAAGTTCTAAACGACTCTAGTAAGTTTTCGAATAAAAATGACGAGTTTGAAAAAATCGATAGATACACTAACATTTTTTTTTATTTAAATTTCAAATAAAACAAATTAATCAGATATCATCAAAGGGTTTGCCTTTCGTAATCTCGTATGCAAAGGACGATATGTGTGCGTTGTATCGTTAGAATGCGAGCAATTCCGGGATATTACGAATTTTCGAACTCGAGAGCTTTGAAGCTTTAGCGCTTTGAAGTGAATTGTTGTCACTCGATGTGTGTTGTAAAGAGAGGGAACAATTTTTTGTTTTGAAATATATGAAAATTTCGCAGCTGCCAATTTCACACAAAGATGAGAGACAAACGGGGAATTTTTTATTCGTCCTGCTAATGGATTTCGAGTGCTTTATTTCAATTCCCACCAGGTGCTGTTTCGAGAGAAATCTTTATTTAACTTTATTGCCTTAGGGATTTAACATTTTTCCAATTAATTATAGGAAATTTTTGACTGCGAGATACGGAATTAAACCCAACCCAATCTAATGTTTCTAGTTTTAGGTTTAGTATTAGTTTTGAAGCTAGGTTGGGTTGGGTTCGATTATGTGTTGGTCCAATGATCCATTGTTGATACAAGCTCTACCTTTAGCCGTTTCAGATTATTGTACTGATATCGATCAAAAACTAGAACTAACACTAGACCTAGAACTAGAAAGATTCAGGTTTAGCCGTGCGTCTGAAGACGCACGGCTAAACCGAAACTTTCTAGTTCTAGGTCTAGTGTTAGTTCTAGTTTTAACTGCCATTCAGTGCTTGATTATTGTAAATTCTTCAGGAACTAAAAGTATAACTAATACTAGACCAACAACCTAGCTTCAGAATGAACACTAAACCTTGAATGAAAAATATTTGGGTGCAGCCGTACCTCTCTTAAGACAGAACCCAACCCAACCCAACTTAGCTTCAGAACTAACTCTTGACTTAGAACTAGAAATATTAGGGTTTAGCCGTCTTAAGAGACGTACGACTAAACCCTAATGTTTCTAGTTCTAGGTCTAGTGTTAGTTCTGAAGCTAAGTTGGGTTGGGTTGGGTTCTGTCTTAAGAGAGGTACGGCTTTCTCACAATAAGTTGATTGAAGAATTTGAAGTTCTGCTTCACAACATGCAGATAATGTTAAGGAAGTTTGCCAAGGATGTCTTGATTGGAGGGGATTTGAACGCCAAAATGGTTCAGGTAGGTTCAAGTATTTCTAATAAAAGAGGAGAAATGCTAGAGCTATGGTTGGCTTCAAATAATCTAATTGTTCTAAACCAAGGCAATATTCCGACATTTTCTGGACCAGCTGGAGAATCCTTAGTGGATTTTACGGCTGCCTCGTTCAACCTAGGTAGAAGAGTAAGAAATTGGTGTGTGGATCTAGAAAGTGATAATTTAAGTGACCATAGAACTATTATGTATGAAATAGGAGAGTGTGTTAGAAGTGAAAGTGAAATTAATTATTAATTTTAAAATTAATAATTAGACGAAACTCCATTCTTTGATAAAGACGAAGCGAGAACACCAGAAAATTTAATCAAAAATATACAAAGAGTTTGTAATGAGTATTGTGTTAAGAAAAATGGCAGAAATTTTAGCTACAAACCAGTATACTGGTGGAACGACGAAATTGCAGAAAAAAGAAAAGAATGCAATAGAATAAGAAGAAGCGTAACACGAAGTATTTTTGATTTGTAATTAATTGAAAATTTGAAGTTACAACTTAAACACAAAAGAAAAGAACTAAAAAAACTCATTGGAAAGAGTAAGAAAGAAAAATGAAACCAACTATGTTCAGATCTTGAAGAAGATGTCTGGGGAAAGGCATATCAAATAATTACCAAAAGATTGAAACTGAAAAACTGAAATGGTATTGAGGATAAGACGTTGGAAGAACAAGTCAGTAAACTGTTTCCTAAACATGAAGCTTTTACTAGGGATGGTCCACTAAACTCAATTCCCTTTACAGTGGAGGAACTCTCAGTGGCGGTAGGAAATCTTATATAGATTATTTTATATAATCTTAATATAATTTTTCCAATTAATTATAGGAAATTTTTGACTATAACGGATTAATTCGAGATACGGAACTAAACCCAACACAATCTAATGTTTCTAGTTTTAGGTCTAGTATTAGTTTTGAAGCTAGGTTGGGTTGGGTTCGATTATGTGTTGGTCCAATGATCCATTGTTGATACTCTCAGCTCCACCTTTGGCGGTTTCAGATTATTGTACTGATATCGATCAAGAAACTAGAACTAACACTAGACCTAGAACTAGAAAGATTCAGTTTAGCCGTGCGTCTGAAGATCTGAATCTTTCCCACCCAACTTAGCTTCAGAACTAACACTAGACCTAGAACTAGAAACATTAGGATTTAGCCGTACGTCTCGTAAGACGGCTAAACTCTATTATTTCTAACAAGTTATTCTTCAATGTTATTTTCCACAACATTCTCCAAGTTCTCATCTTCACCATTTCCAACTCCTTCTAGGAGTATTTCATGGCTTTCCTTTACTTTCATTATTTTCATTACCATCTCTTGCACTATTAAAAGTAAATTACTCATGAATGTTGCCTTACTTGATACCTCTTCAATATGTTTCGTCATGGTCATGTCTTTATTGATAAACAATCCGAGATACTTAGCCCTTTTAGCACTTTGAATTACAGACCCATTTACTTCAAGGTTAAGAGATCTTATCTTTCTTCTCCCTTGAAGTAAAACCATTTCTGTTTTCTGTGCAGCTATGTCAAGACCCATCTCCTCCAGTTTATCAATAATCTGTTGAACCGCATACGACACCTTGTATTGCAGTTCACTCTCATCCCGACCAATGACCAACAATGCCAGATCAAAAGCATAACCAATGATCTCTACTTCGGCCTCCAATTCCAGTCTTAGAATTCTATCATAATATAGATTCCATAAAAGTGGACCTAATAGAGATCCTTGAGGCACTCCACAAGACATGTCGTAAACTTTCCCATTCGGAGCAATGATGTTTCTGTCCGACAAGTAACTTCTTATCATTTCGACCAGATAGGGACTTATATTTCCACTAACTAAGGATCCGATTATTTCCTTCCACGGTGCAGAATTAAAAGCATATTTGATGCCCAAAAGTACTAAGGCACAGAATTTTCTATTCTTTAAAACCTTTTCCTTTATCTTATCAATGCTTTTCTGCACTTTTTCAATCGCTTGTACAGTGGATCTTCCTTTCCTAAAGCCATATTGGTTTTCATGTAGAAGGTTATTCTCCTCCGCTTCTACAACCAATCGTATTCTCAGTAATCCTTCCAAAAGTTTCCCCGTCGTATCCAATAGACATAGAGGTCTATACGCCAAAGGTTGTCCTGCTTTCTTCGGCTTCTCAAAAGTACAAGCCTTGCACTTTTCCATATCTTCGGAAATATACCTTTTGACACACAGTCATTGTATACCTCTAAGAAATCCTTTGAATACTTCGATGCCAACAATCCAACTATTTCAGATGGAATGGCATCCGGTCCCGAGGCTTTCTTTTTCCTAAAATTACTTACCGCCACTGAGAGTTCCTCCACTGTAAAGGGAATTGAGTTTAGTGGACCATCTCTAGCCTCCCATGTAAAAGCTTCATGTTTAGGAAACAGTTTACTGTCTTGTTCTTCCACCGTCTTATCCTCAATACCATTTCTGTTTTTCAGTTTCAATCTTTTGGTAATTATTTGATATGCCTTTCCCCAGACATCTTCTTCAAGATCTGAACATAGTTGGTTTCATTTTTCTTTCTTACTGTTTCCAATGAGTTTTTTTAGTTCTTTTCTTTTGTGTTTAAGTTGTAACTTCAAATTTTCAATTAATTCCAAATCAAAAATACTTCGTGTTAAGCTTCTTCTTATTCTATTGCGTTCTTTTCTTTTTTCTGCAATTTCGTCGTTCCACCAGTATACTGGTTTGTGGCTAAAATTTCTGGCATTTTTCTTAACACAATACTCATTACAAACTCTTTGTATATTTTTGATTAAATTTTCTGGTGTTCTCGCTTCGTCTTTATCAAAGCATGGAGTTTCGTCTTTCATCATTTTCTCCAAATTCTTTTCAGAAGCTACCCACCTGCCAAAATTAATTTCACTTTCACTTCTAACACACTCTCCTATTTCATACATAATAGTTCTATGGTCACTTAAATTATCACTTTCTAGATCCACACACCAATTTCTTACTCTTCTACCTAAGTTGATCGAGGCAGCCGCAAAATCCACTAAGGATTCTCCGGCTGGTCTACAAAATGTCGGAATATTGCCTTGGTTTAGAACAATTAGATTATTTGAAGCCAACCATAGTTCTAGCATTTCTCCTCTTTTATTAGAAATACATGAACCTACCTGAACCATTTTGGCGTTCAAATCCCCTCCAATCAAGACTTCCTTGTCAAACTTCCTTAACATTATCTGCATGTTGTGAAGCAGAATTTCAAATTCTTCAATCAACTTATTTGGAGAAAGCCGTACCTCTCTTAAGACAGAACCCAAACCCAACCCAACTTAGCTTCAGAACTAACACTAGACCTAAAACTAGAAATATTAGGGGTTTAGTCCTATGCCTCTTAAGACGGCTAAACCCTAATATTTCTAGTTCTAAGTCAAGAGTTAGTTCTGAAGCTAAGTTGGGTTGGGTTGGGATCTGTCTTAAGAGAGGTACGGCTGCACCCAAATATTTTTCATTCAAGGTTTAGTGTTAATTCTGAAGCTAGGTTGTTGGTCTAGTATTAGTTATACTTTTAGTTCCTGAAGAATTTACAACAATCAAGCACTGAATGGCAGTTAAAACTAGAACTAACATTAGACCTAGAACTAGAAAGTTTCGGTTTAGCCGTGCGTCCTCAGACGCACGGCTAAACTTGAATCTTTCTAGTTCTAGGTCTAGTGTTAGTTCCAGTTTTTTAATCGATATAACTACAATAATCTGAAACCGCTAAAGGTAGAGCTGGTATCAACACAGAATCATTGGACCAATACATAATCGAACTCAACCCAACCTAGCTTTAGAACTAATACTAGACCTAGAATTAGACCTTCTAGTTCTAAGTCTAGAGTTAGTTCTGAAGCTAGATTGGGTTGGATTGGGTTGGGTTCTATCTTAAGATAGGCACGGCTGTCTTAAGGTAAAACTATAACGAGATCAGAGACATAAATGATAGATATAACAAAACATAAATGAAATGTGAGTAATTTAAAAAGTTTATTAACATAGAGAATCATAACACTAAGAAAAATTACAATTCCTCTCTAATTTTTTTGTTACCCTCTCTATCAAAACGTTTCAATTCATAACTAGAATGATGTGCAACGAAAGCAATGAGTTCATTAAAATTTAAACTACCATTATACAGAAAACCAATTCCGGTGGTATTTTTTGGGACAAAATAAATCGTCGGATACGATTTAATAATAAACCTCGATGGAAAATCATTCGCCGAAACATCAATTTTACCAATCAAAACTTCATCGTTTCCAAATTCCAACCCAACATCCTCCAACGTTTTAGCAAATTCTAAACAAATTAAGCACCACGGGGTGTAAAACTCAATTAACGTGTCTTTGTCTTTTCCGACGACGTCCTCAAAATTTTTCCCAACGATTATTTTAACGATGTCGTCGTTCTCATCGGGAATCGGGTCGGATTTAACGTACGGTTTTAGCGAGTTATTTAAAAAATTTTGAACGAAATCTTCTAAATTGTCGATAGAAAATTTCACGTCCATCATGTATTTGACTCCTGCGGTGTTGGTCGCGAAAATAAGCGGCGAAGTGTTATCGAATTCGGTCACGTTAATCCCTAAATGGTAGAGGTCCTTGGAGAAATCACTTTTCGAACTCATTGCAAAAGTTAAATCGCGAAACTTGGACGCTATTTTTAATATACGATGTCGCCAGTAATTGGTCAATTTTAAACTCCGTTCGTAATCGATATTGTAATAAGCGACAATTTGTGGCAATGGGAAATCGTCTAAATTAGTTCTAGTTCGATATCCGACCAAACCGTACCGATTTTCATTTATGAACTTGATTAAATCACGAACATCGCCCGGCCCTAAATAAACTCGACTGGTATCTTCAAATTTATTATGTAAATGTTTGGGTTGATACAAAACTACGTTATTAAAATAACCGAAAGTTGTTAATAACTTCTTTTTAGATGAATGTCCAAATTTATGATTTTTCATTAACGCGGATGCCCTTAAAAACGCGGTTTGTAACCCGGTTACTTTCTCAAAATATCCAAAAATTATTATCTCTTTAGTATTAAAAAATCGATCATAATCTTCAATACAAGTAATCTCCTTTGATGTATACCCATACTTAAAAGCAATCAAAATCAAATCATTTTTTTCAATCACTTGTGTGTTAAGTATTTCTTTTGGAGTTCCATCGAAAAATAACTGCACCGTTGGGTAAGCTGTGATCGATTCTTTATCGCAAATTGATGGTGATTCGTGGCAATCCACTTGGTAAAAATCTATATTCGAGAGGGATTCGTTCGTTTTAATCGCCTCAAAAGCTGCTTTGTATTCCGGCTGGAAATGTTTGCAATAGGTACATTCCGGTGATTGGTAAAGAATGAAACAAACATCGCTATTTTTAAACGCCGTATAGTTTTCACTTGTAAGATCATCTATTTCAGAAGTCGATGTCAAAATACGTTTTAAATTAAAAAATAATACCAAAAAGAAACACAACTGACCATACATTTTGAAATTGTCAATTATTTTAATAACGTCAAAATATAAATCTATTTATTATCTAGCATAATAAAAGTGGACATAATTTATTAAATTTACATCTAAAATTAATTGACGATTCAACGTCGACACCATTTCATTTAAATATCTACGTAATTATTTCGAAATAATTATTATTGAATGCGAAATAAATATAATATTCGAAAAATTAAAGTTTGGTTTTTAAAAACGGAATTAATGAGACATAATTAACTAATATTAATGAAATATTAATGAATCCCTTATTAAATCCATTTAAAACATTTAAAATTGTAGGAATTTTTTGGGACTTTACTAATTACTGGACGCTTCCGGGTATTAATCGAAAACAAGAACTATCTGTGAAGAAATAGAAAATCTTGGATGGAAATCAAGAAATAAAATTAAAATTTAAATATCAAAAATCGAATTCTTGAGATATTTTAATGATATATTCAAAATTTATAAAGGCAAGTGTCTATTTTGTCATGCTGAGAACCAAATTAGAAAATCTTTATTCGTTTTTGAGGTAAAGGTTATTTAAGTTAACCTAATTTTTTATGATTTTTTGGAATTAATGAGCTTGTTTTAAAAAATCACGAAAAATCGAATTCTTAAGATATATTAATGAACTATTCACGACTTATAGAGGAAAGTGTCTATTTTCTCGTGATGAAAACGGACCTTGAAAATATTAATTCGTTTTTGAGATATAAATCATTAAGTCCAAAGTGAACATTTATGGCTATCTCAAGTTAATTAAAAATCACCAAAAATCGAATTCTTGAGATATTTTAATGATATATTCAAAATTTATAGAAGCTAGTGTCTATTTTGTAAAGGTGAAAACCAAATTAGAAAATATTTATTCGTTTTTGAGATAAAGATTATTTAAGTTAACCTAATTTGTTATAATTTTTTGAAATTAATAATCTTGTTTTAAAAAATCACGATAAATCGAATTCTTAAGATATCTTAATGAACCGTTCATGATTTATAGAGAATAGTGTCTATTTTATTACGCTGAAAGCGGATCTTGAAAATATTAATTCGTTTTTGAGATATAAATCATTAAATCCAAAGTGAACATTTATGGCTATCTCAGGTTAATTAAAAATCACCAAAAATCGAATTCTTGAGATATTTTAATGATATAATCAAAATTCTATTCTATTTTGTAAAGGTGAAAACCAAATTAGAAAATCTTTATTCGTTTTTGAGATAAAGATTATTTAAGTTAACCTAATTTTTTTATGATTTTTTGAAATTAATAATCTTGCTTTAGAAAATTACGAAAAATCGAATTCTTAAGATATCTCAATGAATTATTCATGATTTATAGAGGAAAGTGTCTATTTTCTCGTGATGAAAACGGATCTTGAAAATATTTATTCGTTTTTGAGATATAAATCATCAAATTCAAGGTGAACATTTATGGCTATCTCAAGTTAATTAAAAATCACCAAAAATCGAATTCTTGAGATATTTTCATGATAAATTCAAAATTTATAGAGGCAAGTGTCTATTTTTTCATAGTGAGAACCAAATTAGAAAATCTTTATTCGTTTTTGAGATAAAGATTCTTTAAGTTAATCTAATTTATTATGATTTTTTGAAATTAATAATCTTGTTTTAAAAAATCACGAAAAATCGAATTCTTAAGATATCTTAATGAACTTTTCACGATTTATAGAGGAAAGTGTCTACTTTCTTGTGATAAAAGCGGATCTGGAAAATATTGATTCGTTTTTGATATATAAATCATTAAATTCAACGCGAACATTTATGGCTATCTCAAGTTAATTAAAAATCACTAAAAATCGAATTCTTGAGATATTTTAATGATATATTCAAAATTTATAGAAGCTAGTGTCTATTTTGTAAAGGTGAAAACCAAATTAGAAAATATTTATTCGTTTTTGAGATAAAGATTATTTAAGTTAACCTAATTTGTTATAATTTTTTGAAATTAATAATCTTGTTTTAAAAAATCACGATAAATCGAATTCTTAAGATATCTTAATGAACCGTTCATGATTTATAGAGAATAGTGTCTATTTTATTGCGCTGAAAGCGGATCTTGAAAATATTAATTCGTTTTTGAGATATAAATCATTAAATCCAAAGTGAACATTTATGGCTATCTCAGGTTAATTAAAAATCACCAAAAATCGAATTCTTAAGATATTTTAATGATATATTCAAAATTTATAGAAGCTATTGTCTATTTTGTAAAGGTGAAAACCAAATTAGAAAATCTTTATTCGTTTTTGAGATAAAGATTATTTAAGTTAACCTAATTTTTTTATGATTTTTTGAAATTAATAATCTTGCTTTAAAAAATTACGAAAAATCGAATTCTTAAGATATCTTAATAAACTATTCATGATTTATAGAGGAAAGTGTCTATTTTCTTTTGATGAAAGCGGATCTTGAAAATATTTATTCGTTTTTGATATATAAATCATTAAATTCAACGCGAACATTTATGGCTATCTCAAGTTAATTAAAAATCACCAAAAATCGAATTTTTGAGATATTTTAATGATATATTCAAAATTTATAGAGGCAAGTGTCTATTTTGTAAAGATGAGAACCAAATTAGAAAATCTTTATTCGTTTTTGAGATAAAGATTATTTAAGTTAACCTAATTTATTATGATATTTTGAAATTAATAATCTTGTTTTAAAAAATCACGAAATATCGAATTCTTAAGATATCTTAATAAACTATTCATGATTTATAGAGAATAGTGTCTATTTTCTTGTGATGAAAGCGGATCTGGAAAATATTTATTCGTTTTTGAGATATAAATCATTAAATTCAACGTGAACATTTATGGCTATCTCAAGTTAATTAAAAATCACCAAAAATCGAATTCTTGAGATATTTTAATGATATATTCAAAATTTATAGAGGCAAGTGTCTATTTTGTATACGTGAAAACCAAATTAGAAAATCTTTATTCGTTTTTGAGATAAAGATTATATAAGTTAACCTGATTTTTTATGATTTTTGGAAATTAATTTAAATATAATTTACCTACAACTGTTCTCTGTGCAATTGAGCCTTTAAAAAGTTTTCTTAGTTGTTAATTATGTTCGTTTACTAATAATTTTCGTTATTATTTGATTTTCTTTTATTAATTTTCATAATTAACATCAAAATCATCAAAGTTATCAAAATCTTTAGAGATAACGAATACTAATCTCCTGCTTGTAATAAATGACGAAGATCTCACTGACAGCTCCTTGATTGCAAGAGTGTAATCTCTTTATCATTAAAAACGATCTTAGCATGGAAATAACAATTTTACACTCAGGCTCTGAAGATTTATTTCTAATGGGTTGTCGATACTCTAATTTAAGATTGAAAAGATGAAGGTGGTATAATATACTCTAAATTGGCATACTTAAGCATTTATCTTAATGTTTTTATCAAAAAGTAAACAGAGACTCGATCGCTTCAAATACAACTCTAAAATGCAGGTAAGAGTACATTTTTTGCATCAATAAGCAGTTGTTGGTATTGTATAGGTATAATTCATCGCACGTCACAATACGTGAATTATTTAGTATTTCTGGAATTTCCATCGATATTTTTCTTTGTACAATATGTAATAGAAAATTCGAGAAATTTTGAGTTGTTATGTAACTTTTAGATATCGGACATAACTATATTTACTTGGCTTATAGATTCAAGTTGACTTATCAGTAAAAATATTTGCGATCTAAGTGTAAAAGAAACATTGCATTAAAAATGTTCGGTTTGATTTCGTCGTGATGAATTTTCAAACACAAAGATTTCCAAAAGATCAAAAAAATCTGATTCTTAAGATATGTTATTGAGATGATGGCTATTTGTAGAGGAACGTACAAATTATATTTAAAAAATTGTATTTAAAAAGCCCTATTATTTTTAAGACACGAATTTTTGAACTCAATCGGAATTTTTATTAGTTTATGAAGATAACAATTTTCTCCAATGATTTTGAAAAAATCATAAAAAATCAAATTCTTAAGATATGTTAATGCAATTATGGCTATTTGTAATGAAAAGTATGTGCTTCTTCATGAATAGAACATCATTTAAAAAACTTAATTCGTTTTTGAGATATTATGTTTCGAACTCAACCTAAATATATAGCATTTTATAAAATAACAATTTTCCTAATTGTACAACAATCTTTAAGGATCTTTCTTAATATCCGGCAAAAGCCGAATTTTCAGTAACTATCCAGAATCCGACGGGATTACAAAAAGTGACCTTATATCGGATATAATACCCAGCGTTTGATTAAGTACGTTAATAGCTTAAGTTTCTTTGTTCTTGTAGGTTGAAGTGTTTAGCTCTTTTAATAATTTCTAGTTGCTTTTTCCTCTAATGTTTATTTAGTTGTAGTCGTTTGTTCAGACATATGCCTATTTATAGATATTTAATGTTTTCAGAATGTTTCAGTTTGTCTTATTCTGTAAGGATATATAGAATTTTTGTTGATGTGATAAGGAATTAGGAGTTGGAATTTGGATGGGTTGGGTTGATAGTTTCCATTTGCATAACCACGTTAATATTTTGCTGTAAAGTGCTTGCATGTTGTTGATGGCTTGTGTGGCTATTGGAAATAATTCACGAGCACACCCTATATAATCTAAACGTGTGTGTCTGGCGCAATAAAATTTGGTACGAAGTAATGCTAAATTACCCATATACTAGATAAACCTGTTGGATAAAAATACAGCAATAGATAAGTCGCCTCCATGAGTAACGCGTATCATGACTACACAAAGTGGCATGTAGTCAACCATGCCGCCTCAACTAACCTTCATAGTTCCTCAACTTTCGTCAGGAGAGCTGCATAACGTTGAAATTTTCAAACTGTAATATCCATTATATCGCAAACATGTTCAATCAAATTCAGATCCAAAAAATGAGCTGGCCATAGACATTAGACGTATTGTACAGACCTATGTAGTATCGTTCTCATTTTCACATCGACTTCTTGGCACATCGTTTACCGATGGTACAGACTGCTCACGAGGATGCTTTTACCATTGCTGCATCCTCTTCTAGCAAGGTTGCGTCCTTCACTATGTGAGGGTAAGTTATTCTCGCGACTAAGATATGGGGATACTCGGTTGAAATGGAGCGTGCTTTCATTGCTCAGAAAAACTGTGTAAGGGCAGCTTATGGTCTTCAAATGAGAGACTCATGTAAATCGGTTTTCAAAAATCAGTCAGATCAATCAGAGTCAATCACTCAGAATTCTTGAGTCCGCAATGATTGTAAAGAATAACTATAATTTGTTTTTTCAAAATATGAACAACAGCATTGTTATGGAACAAGAACTATAGAAAAGTGTTATTTGCTCACTCATTTTACAAAAGTGCAGAAAAGTACAATTCATTTTTGTGTCAAAGCAAGCTTTCAAAGCTTTTTAAACAAGCTTTCAAAACTTGTTTAATGCTATCTTTTAGAAAACACCATGTACACAGTGAAGTACTCAGTGAAATCTTTTATTTTGACGCTTTCTGCACTATTTATTATTTATGGAAATAAAGTTTATTATTATTATTACCTTAGTACTCCTTCCATACCAAATTCCATAGTGCTAGACACATTCATTCAGACTATACAGGGTGTACCCGTGAATTATTTCCAACCGTTTATAAAGGATTTGTTGCAAATATAATTTTCTCGTCCTATTTCGTTGTTTGGAACAGTTTTCATAGATCCAGATATTGGATGTCATACACATTATAGAATCTTTATAGCACGTGTTACCATAAGTTTTATTGTAAAATATACATCAAACATTTTTGCTGTTTAATCTTTTGTATGTTGTGCAAGATCCACCTTTTTCCTTTTTGCATATTTGGATTTTATCTTTTAAGATTTCTCTTCAATTTTTTAATAAATTTGATTATTAAATTGAATGAATTTAAGCAATTTGGAAAGAAATTGAAAGAAATCTGTCTGATATTATAGTACTTCATACCATCCCTCATATTGAATGGTATCAAGTTGGAGTTTAACCCGACCCAACTTGAACTCCAATCCCTCATATTGAATTGGACTTAGAAGTTCGGTTGTTTTGGATTTGATTTTTTTGTTATATGAGGGATGACATGAAGTTAAAGCTCGACCCAACCCAACTATAGAAGAAAGAATCAACCCTTAAATATGGAAGAAAACGTCACGGAATATATCCAATAATTAAAAATTATTCCAAATTTTTGGTAACGACTCATATTGAATGGTATGAAGTTGGAATTTAATCCAACCCAACCACAGAAGAATTTTTGGTTTAGATTTTTTGTTGTGTGAGGTTGATGAAGTTGATTAATGAGCATAAAGATGAAGATTAATACAACTTAACTATTTGGTTTAAGCTTCAATTTCATACTTAATAATTTGAAGTTGGAGCTCAACTCAACCCAACTCAACCCAACTCTACCATAGAAGAAGACCTTCATACCATCCCTCATATTAAATGGTGTGAAGTAAGATCTCAACCTAATCCAACTATAAAAGAGAAAGTTACGGAATATTTTTAAAAACTAAGAAGCGTTAGATTGGGTTAAACTTCAATTTCATATCATTCAATATGAGGAATGTTATGGGTTGGGTTAGGTTTGTTGCGTTCGGTTTGGTGAAGATGGATTGGATTTGGTTAAGTTGGGTTGAACTTCAACATCATACAATTCAATATGAAGGATAGTATGAAGCTGAAACTCAACCCAACCCAACCCAGTCCATAACATTCATCAAAATCATGGACCAATACAACTTTTGGAAATAAACTCTGCAAGTTTTATGTCGATTTCTTCATTAATCATTTCTGCTTCATTGTTAACATACCAATAGATTAAAAACAAGGAGGTGTTCGTTATAACCAGAACCACTTTAATAATAATTAGTTAGTAAATAGTTAGTAATTTCATTTAGATTATGATAAACAGAGATATTTTCTGGACTATTGCGTTAGTTCATTATTTCACACGTTGCCTCTTGACCAAGAGGTACTTTATGTAATCCCTAAGAATTGTATACACTTCCCTTACCTAGTCACCCCAGGTATTTTATACATTATTTAGGCATTGTATTGAGAACTAAATTTTACAGATTGACGGTAACATAAACATTTAACACGGAACTCAACAGTTAAAGTAATCAATATTCGTAACTTTGAGATTTTTGAAAAAGCTTCTAACATGTCTAATTTAATTCACCAAACAGAGGCCCTAAAAAATTGTCCGGCGTTCGGTAAAATATTATTATTAAAGATAAATTAAAAAATTGATTCAATCGCTCACGATCACGCACGTTCACGTGAGTGGTATAAAAATTGATGCCTACTCACGGTGGGTCACGCATGACTCATCGTAACATGGCAGAATTCACGTAATTTGCACATCTCTACCTACAACCCAACTTCAAAAATAACATTAAACCTAGAACTACACCGTAATAGTTCTAAAAAATTTGTAGAAAACATTAGATATATATTGTTTCACATGTTTCCGTGAATTTACGTGACCGAAAGTTCCTAAATACACATCTAAATTATTTTATAGAAAAACTATGTAGTAGCGAAAAATTTGGCAAAGAATCTGTTGACACTAACATTCAGATTATTCTAAAATAATTATGATATTTCGTATGGTGTAATATAATGTACAGGGTGGGTCGAATTAAACACTTTTAAAGAGAAAATCGTCTTTCTATAAGAAATAGAAAACAATGATATAGTCTAACCATAGAAGAAGTCTAAGGATTGATTTTTATATAAACTTAATGATGGAAACCACATATTGATATCTTTTACTGTTTTAGTTTACAGGGTGTTTTTCAAAAAAGTGCAATTTCGAAAAATCTTTTCTTGTTGAAAAATCTTCGTTTCTCTAAAAACATTTCCAAAGCAACTTTTTATTTAAATATGATGATTAATAATAATATAAGTTAACTTTCCTTCAAAGCTATATTTTAGTAATTCTTGTCCAATTTGGCCCACCCTGTACATAAAATTTATTTCCTTCTTCAATTTTTTTTTGGTTTTCTTCCTCATCATTATTATATTTTTCCTCGCATTCTTCATCATCTCCTTAACCATTCTCTTCTGGAGATTCGATCAATTATTAAATATAATTAAATAATATTCAATAAAATACGATAATTAAATTTTTCACTTCTCGATTCAAATTTTTATCTATCTTTTTTTATTATCCAAAGTTGTACCATCTTGTAAAAAATTTCATAATTATCACTAAGAGTCTCTAAATAGTTAAAATATAAGAAAAAAAAATTATCGAAAAGTTGATTCGTTTAAAATTGATAGTTTTAGATCTAGTATTAATTCAGAAGCTAGGTTGGGTTGAGTATGTGTCTAATTTTTAAATGTTACCATTAGCTACGTTAAAAGAACGAAATTCATTAAATTTTTATATCTTCGTATTTTTTTCGATATTTAATCATATGAGAGCAAAAATGTGGGACAGCAATATTATTAAGAAAAGAGTTTTCAATAATTTTTGTTATTATATTATTGTTGGTTTTAACAAATCTGAGAGAGAATAGAGAGCAATATTGTTAACATCTGTTGTATTTTCAAGACACTAACATTCAGATTATTCTAAAATAATTATGATATTTCGTATGGTGTAATATAATGTACAGGATGGGTCAAATTAAACACTTTTAAAGGGAAAATCGTCTTTCCATAAGAAATAGAAAACAATGATATAGTCTAAGGAGTGATTTTTATAAAAAACTTAATGATGGAAACCATATATTGATATCTTTTACTGTTTTAGTTTACAGGGTGTTTTTCAAAAAAGTGCAATTTCGAAAAATCTTTTCTTGTTGAAAAATCTTCGTTTCTCTAAAAACATTTCCAAAGCAACTTTTTATTTAAATATGATGATTAATAATAATATAAGTTAACTTTCCTTCAAAGCTATGTTTTAGTAATTTTTGTCCAATTTGGCCCACCCTGTACATAAAATTTATTTCCTTCATTTTTTTTTGGTTTTCTTCCTCATCATTATTATATTTTTCCTCACATTCTTCACCATCTCCTTAATCATTCTCTTCTGGAGATTCGATCAATTATTAAATATAACTAAATAATATTTAATAAAATACGATAATTAAATTTTTCACTTCTCGATTAAAATTTTTGATTTTTTTTTCGAATAGCACAAAATGAAGACATTTCTTTACTTTATAAGAAACCATCGATAAAAAAATTTCAAGTATTGGTATATTATCTTTTTTTATTATCCAAAGTTGTACCATCTTGTAAAAAATTTCATAATTACCACTAAGAGTCTTTAAATAGTTAAAATATAAGAAAAAAAATTTTTCAAAAAATTGATTCGTTTTAAAATTGATAGTTTTAGATCTAGTATTAATTCTGAAGCTAGGTTGGGTTGGGTATGTATCTAATTTTTAAATGTTACCATTAGCTACGTTAAAAGAACGAAATTCATTAAATTTTTATATCTTCGTATTTTTTTCGATATTTAATCATATGAGAGCAAAAATGTGGGACAACAATATTATTAAGAAAAGAGTTTTCAATAATTTTTGTTATTATATTATTGTTGGTTTTAACAAATATGAGAGAGAATAGTGAGCAATATTGTTAAAATCTGTTGTATTTTCAAGACACTAACATTCAGATTATTCTAAAATAATTATGATATTTCGTATGGTGTAATATAATGTACAGGATGGGTCAAATTAAACACTTTTAAAGGGAAAATCGTCTTTCTATAAGAAATAGAAAACAATGATATAGTCTAAGGAGTGATTTTTATAAAAAACTTAATGATGGAAACCATATATTGATACCTTTTACTGTCTTAATTTACAGGGTGTTTTTCAAAAAAGTGCAATTTCGAAAAATCTTTTCTTGTTGAAAAATCTTCGTTTCTCTAAAAACATTTCCAAATCAACTTTTTATTTAAATATGATGATTAATAATAATATAAGTTAACTTTCCTTCAAAGCTATATTTTAATAATTCTTGTCCAATTTGGCCCATCCTGTACATAAAATTTATTTCCTTCTTCATTTTTTTTTTGGTTTTCTTCCTCATCATTATTATATTCTTCCTCACATTCTTCATCATCTTCTTAATCATTCTCTTCCGTAGATTCGATCAATTATTAAATATAATTAAATAATATTCAATAAAATACGATAATTAAATTTTTCACTTCTCGATAAAAATTTTTGATTTTTTTTTCGAATAGCACAAAATGAAGACATTTCTTTACTTTATAAGAAACCATCGATAAAAAAATTTCAAGTATTGGTATATTATCTTTTTTTATTATCCAAAGTTGTACCATCTTGTAAAAAATTTCATAATTATCACTAAGAGTCTTTAAATAGTTAAAATATAAGAAAAAAATTTTTCAAAAAATTGATTCGTTTTAAAATTGATAGTTTTAGATCTAGTATTAATTCCGAAGCTAGGTTGGGTTGGGTATGTATCTAATACTTAAATGTTACGATTAGCTACGTTAAAAGAACGAAATTCATCAAGTTTTTGTATCTTCGTATTTTTTTCGATATTTAATCATATGAGAGCAAAAATGTGGGACAGCAATATTATTAAGAAAAGAGTTTTCAATAATTTTTGTTATTATATTATTGTTGGTTTTAACAAATCTGAGAGAGAATAGAGAGCAATATTGTTAAAATCTGTTGTATTTTCAAGACACTAACATTCAGATTATTCTAAAATAATTATGATATTTCGTATGGTGTAATATAATGTACAGGATGGGTCAAATTAAACACTTTTAAAGGGAAAATCGTCTTTCTATAAGAAATAGAAAACAATGATATAGTCTAAGGATTGATTTTTATAAAAAACTTAATGATGGAAACCACATATTGATATCTTTTACTGTTTTAGCCATATAAGGTGTTTTTCAAAAAAGTGCAATTTCGAAGTCTTTTCTTATTGAAAAATCTTCGTTTCTATAAAAACATTTCCAAAGTAACTTTTTATTTAAATATGATGATTAATAATAATATAAGTTAACTTTCCTTCAAAGCTATATTTTAATAATTCTTGTCCAATTTGGCCCACCCTGTACATAAAATTTATTTCCTTCATTTTTTTTTGGTTTTCTTCCTCATCATTATTATATTTTTCCTCACATTCTTCATCATCTCCTTAACCATTCTCTTCCGGAGATTCGATCAATTATTAAATATAATTAAATAATATTTAATAAAATACGATAATTAAATTTTTCACTTCTCGATTCAAATTTTTGATTTTTTTTTCGAATAGCTCAAAATGGAGACATTTCTTTGCTTTATAAGAAACCATCAACAAAAAATTTCAAGGATTGGTATATTATCTTTTTTTATTATCCAAAGTTGTACCATCTTGTAAAAAATTTCATAATTATCACTGAGTCTTTAAGTAGTTAAAATATAAGAAAAAAAATTTTTCAAAAAATTGATTCATTTTAAAATTGATAGTTTTAGATCTAGTATTAATTCTGAAGCTAGGTTGGGTTGGGTATATACATACCCCCTTCATCTCTACTCCTATCTATCATGAATCATGGAAAGAAGAAGACACCTTCTTTCCATGATTCCATCTTGCATCTTGAATCATCGTTAATATCAAAAATCTCCATTATTTTTTTAATTATTATCTCTTTAATTTCATACCTTAATTTGGAGGTGCTAAGACAACCCAACCCAACCCCAAATCATCTTCTCCCTCCGTATTTCCATACTTTTTTGGAACTCATCATCTCATCGTTGTATACTTTTATTAACTTAATTCTGTTGAATTGGGTTGGGTTGGGGTTCTTGTTTTTATTAAATTTTGATTGTTTTGTTGTGTTGGATTATCTAGGATTGTGCATAGGTTGGGTGGTTTAGATACTAGTGTTAACTCACTAAAGGTTTATCGAAATTCCTATCCGGAGTGTGGGGACCACGCACTTCCTATCTCCATCATTCCATCTCGCTTTAAATCATCATTACGAAATCGAAGGAATCTCATTACATTTTGAATTATTATGTTTCTAACCTTCATACCTGGATTACGTGGGTTAACCCATCTTCTAAATCAGCTTCTTCTTCCCTACATTGTTCCATATCAAGCTTATCGTAATCTTTTAAACGTTTTCACTTTAGACAACTGTAACCCAACCAAACCCAACCCAATACATATTACATACTTTTATTAACTTAATTGATGGAGTTGTATTCAGTTAGGTTGGGTTGGGTTTGACTTGGATTGGTATGGGTTAAGTGCTAGTGTTAAATTAGAATCTAGCCTCTCCCAACCTGAATCTACATCAACCCAACCCAACAAAACCAATGTTGTAAAGTGTTATTAAAGTAATCGGTTGGATTATCTTTGGTTGCACATCGTGTCAATGTATCAATATCGAATCATTTGTGTTCCCCGAGTTGATAATAGGATTTATAAGAAAAAAGATACATATTCTTATAGTTACTCAGTGTTATGTTTAGTCCTCTTAAGAGATGGATGATGAATTGAAAATGTCTTTAGTGCTACACAGAAATTGTTAGGTGACGGTAGTTAGTACTAGATATCACAATAACATATTTGCTTGAGGTTCGTTGGATTGAGTTGGATTGACTTGGGTTGAAATGAACCAATTCCAACATATTTTTTTGAAGAGAAGATTAGGAAATCTCCAACCAGACACTTCGTCACTTCAACAAGATATCATGTGGCTAAAATATAAAACCTTTTTTCTTCTCTTCCCGGAGCAATCCATATTTGGAGGAAACCAAAGAGACTCATCGTTTTTTTCTTTTCTAGATGGAGGGCGCTTTAGTTTCCCCTTTCCTCCCCTTGTCCTTTAATTACTTTATTACTTTTATTGGTATTACTTTTTAAAACATTTTTTTTATCTTCTCTCCTCTCCGTAGTGCGGGATTCTTTACGCCCTTCTTGCCTCCATCATTCCATCTTGCATTGAATCATCGTTATGAAATCAAGAGAATCCAACCCAACCCATCTCAGCCTCCATACCTTTCCTACTTTATCTCATTCACCTTTATTTGGTGGTCAAACTTCCGTTTTTAGCTCATCATAATTCTTAAATGTTACGATTAGCTACGTTAAAAGAACGAAAATCATCAAGTTTTTATGTTTTAGAATTTTTTTCGATATTTAATCATATGAGGGCAAAAATGTGGGACAGCAATATTATTAAGAATACAATTTTCAATAATTTTTGTTATTATATTGTTGGTTTTAACAAATCTGAGAGAAATAATGTAGAGGAAAAATGCAACAACATACAATTTTTTTTTTTCAAACATTTCTAGCTTTATATTCTACCGCATTATCACAATACATATCGATTTTTTATCGTTGATTCTAGAGAATTTGAGCTTGGTAATAAAGCAAACATGAAATAGAGCAACTTGGGGAATAACCCGTATTGGATTCTATCTATGAGCGTTAAAATTTATGCCATTTAAATACACTGATGTGTAAAATAGATAACAATAGTATGAGTTAAAAAAATACTTTAAAGATCAATTAAAACAGTACAAATTTAGTTTGTACCGAAACGAATTAAACTTGAAGAGTTTGTTGGTTTTATTTTGTAAACAGCTTCGTTCCAAAAATATTCGAGATTTCGGCGAAGGTTTCATTTTTATTTTTAGATTTTTTTTAAAGCTGCTGAATTTTCTTAAAAAAAGAATTCGCTCGTTTGTTTTCGAGCAATAAATAAATACAAGACAAGAAAAGAAAAAAAAAATAATGCATTTTAGTTGTATAGTTATTTTTGTGCCAAATCGGTTTCTAGGTTCCGCAATAATATCGATCGCTATACAACTTCTCTTGACCCATTTAACATTATGGATTTTGCCCGTCCACTTTTGCATCGGATCCGATTTTTTTTCGCCTTCCTCGGATGACGACAACGACCGCTAATGGATTATATTTTGAGCTTCGGTCGAAATTAAAGTGTTAAAGTTTTACGCGGTCAGAATGTGGAAGAGGGTTATAAATTTTAAGGGAGAACTTCCGAACGACTGTCTCCGACGAAATAGAAAATACAAAGCGTTTCGTGAACGAACGTGAGTTTCGTAAACTTCAAAGTGAATTTACTGCACCGCGTTTAAAACAATGCTTTCTTTCCATTGACTTCGTCAATAAATAACCTAAATAAATGAATTTCCTTTCTTAAATATAATTTAAGCTCGACTTCTATCTCCTTTTTAAAATCGATTTCATAAATCACCTTCACAAAAATAAGAAAAAGCATAATATTTCTCAACATCTTTTAGAAAATTTTCTCTCTTCGCCTCAATTTTTCGACAGAGCTTTTATATCGCCACAGACGATGCTTGCGAACTCCTGCTAGGGTCATTAGAGGTCCCTGCTGCAGCCGATGTCCAATTCACATGCAAATGACCCAGCAAATTCGGCCCGAAACTACGCCATACGGACCAGAAAGCGAAATACCGCAACAAAAAGACATCTTCGAGTAGATATGGATTAAACGACGCATCGTTTGTGAAATATAGAAAATGAAATATTGAGCACCGAAATTTTAAACGAAAAATAAAATTGCATTAAATGTTCTAATTTATCTTTATCTTTTTAAACGTTTTCAATTGAAATCAAATGATAGATACACCACATTAGTTTAATGGTTAGTCGGGTGATAAAATTCGAAAACAATTTGAAAGCAATAACGATTGATTAAGACAAATAAGTGTGTCCTCGATGATCAATAAAAAACGCCTCTCTTTTTCTTTATCGATATCTATATAAGGAAAATCCGAAGGGGAAATGTTTATTTTTATCTTTACTAAACGACGAAAATTGTTTGGATTCCTTTACACACAAGAATTTAAGTTTTTATTTTTCGAGATGGCAATGTCTATTGTTAGTAGGAATGTCATAATAAGGAATTTAAGGTGAGCATTGTTGGCAACACCTTCAAAGACTTGCAAATTTGGGTTCATCTCGTTTGTCACTATGTTAAGTATCTTAAAATATGTGCAAAAAAAATTATAATTAATTAAAAAATTATTTTTAAATATAAAAATCAAGTAATTCAATTTGAATCAAATTATACAATATTAATTATCTGTGCAGATTATTTTAGTCAGCTTAAAAAAGATCTAAAACATCTTAGTGTTTTGTGGCAAATTTTATACTCAACAATATTCCTCTCTTGCACTTTTGTTCTTAGATGCACAGATATTGAGAGAAATATGAAATTTTGATATACCCAAAAGATTAGATCAAAAAGTTCAATTCAATATGAGGGATGGTATGAAATTGAAGCTCTAATAGACTGATAGAAATCAATATAGTTCGGGGAATTCCATTATAAAACTGAAGAATCATTACTAAAACTATTAAAACTATTTAAAGATAAAGTTATTAATGGTGATTTTAACGAAATAGAGACATAGAAAGTTTAAGATTAGAAATGATCATCCATTTTTAGGAGCAAATTTTAATCAGAGATAATTAAACAATGTAATGGAGTGTTCCAAAAGAGTTGATATTGCTCCTTGAAGAGTTGAACTTCTTCCAAAAAATTTAATACTGCGTTTGGAAGACTTGAAATACCTTCAGAAGACTTGATGTCACTTCCAGAAAACTGGAAATGCTTTTAGAAGGCTTGATAGTGAACCTGGAAGACTTTATACTGCTTCTAGGACACTAGATACTGCTTCCAGAAGACTTGAAATTGTTATAGAAGACCTGAACTTCATCCAAAAGAGTTGATACTGCCTCTGGAAGAGTTGAACCTAATAGACTTAATACTGACCCTAGAAGACTTGAAATGTTTCCAGAAGGTTTGATACTAAAACTTAATGTTACTCCCAAAAGACTGAAATGAGTTTAGAAGAATTGATGACGTTTCCAGAAAACTTGATTGCTTCTAGAAGACTTGATATAGTCACTGGAAGGGTTGATACTGCTTCTAGAAAACTTCATACTCTTTCTAGAAGAATTATATTGTCACTAGAAGCCTTTAAGTGCTGTCGGAAAAGTTGATTTAACTTTAACACTTGAAATAATTCCAGGAGACTTTAGACGACTTCTAGAATATTTGAAATGTTTTAAAAGTCTTAATATTGCGTTTGGAATTCTTAAACTGCTTCCAAAAGAGCACCCATACAATATACATTAATTTTTTTATTTAAATACAATATTTATAGTCCGTACCATGAGAAGTGATAGTGATTTGTATTTCTCGAATGTATACAATCAGTGATAGGGGAGAGGTGCTATTGTGCTTGTAGTGGGTACTTAATCAATTTCAAAATTTTATAGTAATACATGAATATACTTTTAATTAGAATGAATGAATTAATTCACAAAGAAATAAAAATATCAATTTGTGTAGTTAGCAAAGAAAAGTATAAAAATGCCAAAAGTTCCTATGTCTAGTATTAGTTATATTTTCAGTTTCAGAAGAATTTACAACAATCAGGCACTGAACGGCAATTAAAACTAGAACTATCGATTTTTCAGGAATTTTTAAATTTACTCAAATTATTGGGAGAATCTCAATTAAGTTCAGCAGCTTATATCTCAAGAACTGAGAGAAATAACTCAAAACAGACTTCATTTTTAGAAAGTAAATACTCCAATTAGTAAATGAGAGCAATTTCGTAACAATTTTCCTAAAAACCGATTTTTCAAGAATTTTTAAATTTAATCAAAATATTGGAAGAATCTCAATTAACTTCAGTAGCTTATATCTCAAGAACTAAGTGAGATATCTTAAAATTGACTTCTTTTTTGGAAAGTAGATACCCCAATTATTAATTGAAAACATCACAAGAATTTATCAAAAGTCCAAATTTTCAAGAATTTTTAAATTTATTCAAATTATTGGAAGATTCTCGATTAAGTTCAACAGCTTATATCTCAAGAACTGAGAGAAATAGCTCAAAATTGACTTCGTTTTTGAAAATAGATACTCCAATTAGTAAATGAGAGCAATTTGGTAACAATTTGCCAAAAAAAATAGATTTTTCAAGATTTTTTAAATCTACTTAAAATATTGAGAAATCCTAATTAAGTTCAGTAGCCTATATCTCAAGAACTAAGTGAGATATCTTAAAATTAACGACATTTTTGAAAAGTAGATACTCCAAATATTAATTGAAAACAACTTCACAAGAATTTACCAAAAATCCGAATTTTCAAAAATTTTTAAATTCATTCAAATTATTGGAATAATCTCAATTAAGTTTAGCAGCTTATATCTGAAGAACTGAGAGAAATAGTTCAAAATTGACTTCATTTTTGAAAAGGGGATACTCCAATTAGTAATTGTGAGCAATTTCGCAACAATTTGGCAAAAAATCGATTTTTTAAGATTTTTTTAAAATTTAATCAAAATATTGAAAAATCCCAATTTAGTTTAGCAGCTTATATCTCAAGAACTAAGTGAGATATCTTAAAATTGACTTCATTTTTGGAAAGTAGATACTCTTATTAGTAATTGTGAGCAATTTCGTAACAGTTTGCAACAAAAATCGATTTTTCAAGAATTTTTAAATTTATTCAAATTATTGGAAGAATCTCAATTAAGTTCAGCAGCTTATATTTCAAGAACTGAGAGAAACAACTCAAAATTGATTTCATTTTCGGAAAGTAGATGCTCCAATTAGTAATTTAATGTAATTTCGTAATAATTTTCCTAAAAACCGATTTTTCAAGAATTTTTAAATTTAATCAAAATATTGAAAGAATCTCAATTAACTTCAGTAGCTTATATCTCAAGAATTAAGTGAGATATCTTAAAATTGACTTCATTGTTGGAAAGTGGATACTCAAGTTATTAATTGAAAGTAATTTCATAACAATTTTCCAAAAAATCGATTTTTCAAGAATTTTTAAATTTACTCAAATTATTGGAAGAATTTCAATTAAGTTCAGCAGCTTATATCTCAAGAACTGAGAGAAATAGCTCAAAATTGACTTCATTTTTGGAAAGTGGATACTCCAATTAGTAATTGTGAGCAATTTCGTAACAATTTGCAAAAGAAAATCGATTTTTGAAGATTTTTTTTAATTTACTCAAAATATTGAAAAATTCCAATTAAGTTCATTGCCTATATCTCAAGAACTAAGTGAGATATCTTAAAATTGACTTCATTTTTGGAAAGTAGATACTCTAATTAGTAATTGTGAGCAATTTCGTAACAATTTGCAACAAAAATCGATTATTCAAGAATTTTTAAATTTACTCAAATTATTGGAAGAATCTCAATTAAGTTCAGCAGCTTATATCTCAAGAACTGAGAGAAATAGCTCAAAATTGACTTCATTTTTGGAAAGTGGATACTCCAATTAGTAATTGTGAGCTATTTCATAACAAGTTGCAAAAGAAAATCGATTTTTGAAGATTTTTTTAATCTACTCAAAATATTGAAAAATTCCATTTAAGTTTATTGCCTATATCTCGAGAACTAAGTGAGATATCTTAAAATTGACTTCATTTTTGGAAAGTAGATACTCTAATTAGTAATTGTGAGCAATTTCGTAACAGTTTGCAATAAAAATCGATTTTTCAAGAATTTTTAAATTTACTCAAATTATTGGAAAAATCTCAATTATGTTCAGCAGCTTATATCTCAAGAACTGAGAGAAATAACTCAAAATTGATTTCATTTTCGGAAAGTAGATGCTCCAATTAGTAATTGAATGTAATTTTGTAACAATTTTCCTAAAAACCGATTTTTCAAGAATTTTTAAATTTAATCAAAATATTGGAAGAATCTCAATTAACTTCAGTAGCTTATATCTCAAGAATTAAGTGAGATATCTTAAAATTGACTTCATTTTTGGAAAGTGGATACTCTAATTAGTAATTGTGAGCAATTTCGTAACAATTTGCAACAAAAATCGATTTTTCAAGAATTTTTAAATTTACTCAAATTATTGGAAGAATCTCAATTAAGTTCAGCAGCTCATATCTCAAGAACTGAGAGAAATAACTCAAAATTGATTTCATTTTCGGAAAGTAGATGCTCCAATTAGTAATTGAATATAATTTCGTAGCAATTTTCCTAAAAACCGATTTTTCAAGAATTTTTAAATTTATAAATTTATATTATTATAGTCTAGTATTCGTTATACTTTTAGTTCCAGAAAAAATTACAACAATCTAGAAATTAATAAGAATTAAAACTAGAACTTTTATGTTGATACAAGTATATCACAATTTAAGACTGAAAAATAACTAACCGTGTTCTCTCTCAACTTCCGTTTTCGAAAGCAAAAGTGTTTCGCTATCTAATATTAAAAATAACCTCAAATTTTTGAAAAATTAATTATGAATCACGTGACCCACGCTTCACTCACGAGATTTATGAATCATATTCACGTGAGTGACATGCGTGGGTCTAAATCGTGAGCGGGCGTGAGCGAGTATGAAAAATCACTTTACTTTGGGTAAATATCATGTGGAGTAATAATAAGATATTATGGAGTAATGATTACTTTGAATGTTGCATTCTTTTAGCTTAAAATTGCCAAGATAGCTAAGTTTTGAATTTTCATCATATAAAAACAATAAAAATTGAGAAATATAATCATCTTGTTGTTTAAGATGAGTTTTTAGTGTTATTAATCTTGGTTAACACTACTTCAAAATTGAAAACTTTCAGCTAAAATTAATAAACATAAAAATATTATGTTAATGAACTGTAAAGACAACTTTAATGATAAATAATAACCATTAGAATAAACTACGTACTAGAAACCGGCAGATGGTGCTTATGATAACTTTCACATACAGCGTTAGCTGACCTATATTATATTTTCTATGACCATGACAGCAATATATTACTTACAGCTCTATTTTGACAGCATCATTTCATTCATGTTACAAGAATTTTATGTTTCACGAAGTATTAAAAAGTTATAATCATAGTTAATATAACATAGAAAACAATTCTTTGAGTTTTCGTTTATCTTAAAATTCCGATTATATCATAAAAAGAAATGTTTTCTTAAATATTCATAAAGAGTTTATATAATCTAGTTTCATTTTCAAACAGTAAAACACCAACATAAGAAACAATTGATCTGTAAATAACCACGACTATACGAACAAGTCCGGTTTTTGCGATTCAGCAGACTGAAAGATTGGCTGCATCTTTGCTGATACAGCTCTAAACAACAGTAACAGCACCAAGTCAGTACGATGTCGGTTTAGTGAGCCATTGAGTCAACAAACTATAAAACGTTCGCCTTGTTTGCCCTACTGACCCACTAACAACTCTTAGTTATTGCTAAACACGGCTCTTGAAGTTAAATAAATAAAGTTAACGACTTTTTAAAAATGTTTCAAAAAATTTATTTTCTTTCAAAAGAAATTCTCTATTCTTATTTTCTTTCGTCTCACATGTCGATGTCACTTTTGGAACGGTTCCAGCTTCAATTTGTTCATTCTCGCACGAAATCTTAATCGTACACAAATTCGTTGGGGTTATTTTTAAATCGGGTTCGAACAGGAAACACCGATTATTATAAAATATTCGAATTATTTCGTTTTCTTGCAATAATTCGTTTGAACATTTTCCAAATTTTAACCCACCTATTTTACATAAAATTTATAAATAAACTAACGCAGAACTATATTTAAAAGTTTCGCAATAATCCGCTTTGATCGCGTTTCATAAAAACTTCCTTGTGATCCCTGTACTTTATTGTGCCCCACTCGAGAGGGGCGTTTAATTAAAGTTTAAATTTTCGTTCCGCTCTCCTCCATTTCAAATGAAATAGACATTCCTAACACTGTGGTGATCTCTAGCCAAGAGCATTTGGCAACCGATTTCATATGTCGACGAACTCAGACATTAAAATAGCCACCATATTCTTATTGATGAAGGAGAAGGACGTCATTTCGTATTGCGAATGGGAAGGTCGAGATTTATTATTTATCTTGTTTTTCCAACTTAATCACTAATTGGTTTTGTTAAACGACGATTTGAAAAAGAGTTAGATAAAACAGAAAGGTAAACAACATTTCCTTCCTCAATAAACAATTTTATTCGTTTTAAGCTATTGATAGGTGAGCATTACATCTTGCAGTGTAAATAGATGGAAAACCGTTCTTTATAGGGTCGTTATTCGTTTATGGGTAACAAACGTCGCGGGGACGAATTAAAATACTACGCAATAAGAATAAAACTATATTGTGCTGAAATGTGTCTTCCACATGTAAAGTTAAATTCAATATGACAAATTTATGGCCTAAAAAAGTTTGGCCTTAAGATGTAATCGTATTACGTCTTTTTTAAATTGAGTCACTTTTAAAATGTTACCGAAATTTCATTTTAAATCACAAAGTATCATCTTCAAAGATAATCTACGTAATCCATTCCTGTAACGATGCGATTACAGCCTTGATAAGCGGAAATACATGTCGTAGTACATTAAGGGTGCATGTCACGTACTGGTTGGTGGTAACTCGGAGATTACCATAGATTGGATATTTTCCGGTCGTTTTTTTGTAAAGATAATTACAATTTTAGCTATCATCACAAATTTTCTAATTAAAAAAAAAAATTATGGATGAAGAAAGAACATTCATCGCGACAAGAAAGATTCTTTGATGACGTCGCAATTATTCGTCAAATTGTCATTCAATATCAATGCAGGATTCAATCGATCAATACTTCCTGCTATTTCTACAGCTAAGTCTATTTCTAAGCCATATTTATTGGTAAATGTAGATTTTGAACTTTCAATTTTGAGAAAAACATAAACGCATTTCAATAAATCTTTGTGTACAAACGGTTTTGAAGAAGAGTGAAAAAATGATGGGAATTTATTTATTATTTATTTATTTATTTATTCGTTTTTGAGATATAAATCATTTTTTGAGATAAAGACTATTTAAGTTAATTTTTTATGACTTTTTGAAATTAATGATCTTATTTAAAAAAATCTAGAAAAATCATATTCTTAAGATATCTTAATGAACTATTCATGATTTATAGAGGAAAGTGTCTATTTTCTTGTAATGAAAGCGGACCTTGAAAATATTTATTCGATTTTGAGATACAGCTTATTTAAGTTAACCTAATTTTTTACGATTTTTTGAAATTAACCATCTTGTTTTAAAAAAATCACTAAAGATTGAATTCTTAAGATATCTTAATGAACTATTCATGATTTATAGAGGAAAGTGTCCATTTTCTCGTGATGAAAGCGGATCCTGAAAATACTTTTTAGTTTTTGAGATATAAATCATTAAACTCAACTTGAACATTTATGGCTATCTCAAGTAAATTAAAAATCACCAAAAATCGAATTCTTGAGATACCTTAATGATACATTCAAAATTTATAGAGGAAAGTGTCTATTTTCTCGTAATGAAAGCGGACCTTGAAAATATTTATTCGATTTTGAGATATAAATCATTAAATTCATCGTGAACATTTATGGCTATCTCAAGTTAATTAAAAATCATCAAAAATCGAATTCTTGAGATATCTTAATGAACTATCCATGATTTATAAAGGAAAGTGTCTATTTTCTCGTGATGAAAGCGGATCTTGAAAATCTTTATTCGTTTTTGAGATATAAATCATTAAATTCAACGTGAACTTTTATGGCTATCTCAAGTTAATTAAAAATCATCAAAAATCGAATTCTTGAGATATTTTGATGATACATTCAAAATTTATAGAGTTAAGTGTCTATTTTATCATGGTGAGAACCAAATTATAAAATCTTTATTCATTTTGAACCAAAGATTATTTAAGTTAATTTTTTATGATTTTTTGAAATTAATGATCTTATTTTAAAAAATCACGAAACATCGAATTGTTAAGATATCTTAATGAACTATTCATAATTTATAGAGGAAAGTGTCTATTTTCTCGTAATGAAAGCGGACCTTGAAAATATTTATTCGATTTTGAGATAAAGATTATTTAAGTTAATTTTTTATGATTTTTTGAAATTAACAATCTTGTTTTAAAAAAATCACAAAAGATCGAATTCTTAAGATATCTTAATGAATTACTCCTGATTTATAGAGGAAAGCGTCTATTTTCTCGTAATGAAAGCGGATCTTGAAAATACTTATTCGTTTTTGGGATATAAATCATTAAATCAACGTGAACATTTATGGCTATCTCAAATTAATTAAAAATCATTAAAAATCGAATTCTTGAGATATTTTAATGAAACATTCAAAATTTATATAGGTAAGTGCCTATATTGTCATGGTGAGAACCAAATTAGAAAATCTTTATTCGTTTTTGAGAAAAAGATTATTAAAGTTAACCTAATTTTTATGATTTTTTGGAATTAATAATCTTGTTTTAAAAAATCACGAATAATCGAATTCTTAAGATATCTTAATGAACTATTCATGATTTATAGAGGAAAGTGTCTATTTTCTTGTAATGAAAGCGGACCTTGAAAATATTTATTCGATTTTGAGATACAGCTTATTTAAGTTAACCTAATTTTTTACGATTTTTTTTAAATTAACCATGTTGTTTTAAAAAAATCACAAAAGATTAAATTCTTAAGATATCTTAATGAACTATTCATGATTTATAGAGGAAAGTGTCTATTTTCTCGTGATGAAAGCGGATCCTGAAAATACTTTTTAGTTTTTGAGATATAAATCATTATTGAGTTTAATGATTGAACTCAATAATGGCTATCTCAAGTAAATTAAAAATCACCAAAAATCAAATTCTTGAGATACCTTAATGATACATTCAAAATTTATAGAGGAAAGTGTCTATTTTCTCGTAATGAAAGCGGACCTTGAAAATATTTATTCGATTTTGAGATATAAATCATTAAATTCATCGTGAACATTTATGGCTATCTCAAATTAATTAAAAATCATCAAAAACCGAATTCTTGAGATATTTTAATGATACATGCAAAATTCATAGAGTTAAGTGTCTATTTTATCATGGTGAGAACCAAATTAGAAAATCTTTATTCGTTTTTGAGATAAAGATTATGTAAGTTAACCAAATTTTTTATGATTTTTTAAATTAATGATCTTATTTTAAAAAATCACGAAACAGCGAATTCTTAAGATATCTTAATGAATTATTCATGATTTATATAGGAAACTGTCTATTTTCTTGTGCTGAAAGCGGATCTTGAAAGTCTTTATTCGTTTTTAGATATAAATCATTACATTCAACGTAAACATTTATGGCAATCTCAAATTAATTAAAAATCATCAAAAATCGAATTCTTGAGATAGTTTAATGGTACATTCAAAATTTATAGAGTTAAATGTCTATTTTATTTTGGTGGGAACCAAATTAGAAAATATTTATTCGATTTTGAGATAAAGATTATTTAAGTTAATTTTTTATGATTTTTTAAAATTAACAATCTTGTTTTAAAAAAATCACAAAAGATCGAATTCTTAAGATATCTTAATAAATTACTCATGATTTATAGAGGAAAGCGTCTATTTTCTCGTGATGAAAGCGGATCTTGAAAATCTTTATTCGTTTTTGAGATATAAATCATTAAATTCAACGTGAACATTTATGGCTATCTCAAGTTAATTAAAAATCATCAAAAATCGAATTTTTGAGATATTTTGATGATACATTCAAAATTTATAGAGGCAAGTGTCTATTTTCTCGTAATGAAAGCGGACCTTGAAAATATTTATTCGATTTTGAGATAAAGATTATTTAAGTTAATTTTTTATGATTTTTTGAAATTAACAATCTTGTTTTAAAAAAATCACAAAAGATCGAATTCTTAGGATATCTTAATGAATTACTCCTGATTTATAGAGGAAAGCGTCTATTTTCTCGTAATGAAAGCGGATCTTTAAAATACTTATTCGTTTTTGGGATATAAATCATTAAATCAACGTGAACATTTATGGCTATCTCAAATTAATTAAAAATCATTAAAAATCGAATTCTTGAGATATTTTAATGAAACATTCAAAATTTATATAGGTAAGTGCCTATATTGTCATGGTGAGAACCAAATTAGAAAATCTTTATTCGTTTTTGAGAAAAAGATTATTTAAGTTAACCTAATTTTTTATGATTTTTTGGAATTAATAATCTTGTTTTAAAAAATCACGAATAATCGAATTCTTAAGATATCTTAATGAATTACTCATGATTTATAGAGGAAAGAGTCTATTTTCTCGTAATGAAAGCGGATCTTGAAAATACTTATTCGTTTTTGAGATATTAATCATTAAATTCAATTTGAACAATTACGACTATCTCAAGTTAATTAAAAATCACCAAAAATCGAATTCTTGAGATATTTTAATACATTCAAAACAAACTTATAGAGGCAAGTGTCTATTTTGTCATGCTGAGAACCAAATTAGAAAATCTTTATTCGTTCTTGAGATACAGATTATTTAAGATAACATAATTTTTTAACATAATTTTTTCAGAATTCTACATCACATAGACTTGAAATTATATGTATTAGTACTATCACATTTTACTGGATATCTTAGACATCTTCTGTAATTAAAGAAGAGATTCAGAAAACATTCAACAATCTGCAACGTAGATTGTTGAATCTTGATCAAAAATCTATGACGGTGTGTGGTGCTTAATTTTGAGGAATATTTCAGTTAACATCTTTACGTTTTTAATTACAAAAAATTCATCATGATGCCTTAAAAATTTGTTTTTTTTACAATTTTTTCAAAAATTGTTAACGAAATTATTATTTTTATGAAATATTACAATCTTAGGTTGAGTTCAAAACTTGATATCTCCAAAATTAATTGAGATATACAAGCATGGATTTGTTCTGAGGAAAGTATATATTTTCCTTTATAAATTGCAAAAAGTTTCATCATAATATCTTAAGAATTCGGTTTTTTACATTTTTTCCAATAATTATTAACGAAATTGTTACTTTTATGAAACGCTACAAACTTATCTTAAAAGATATTTCAAAAATGAATTGAGATACTCATGTAAGGTTTTGTTCTCAGAACTATACATGCTTACAAAAAAAATCACAATATATCTTAAAAATTCGTTTTCTTTACAAATTTTTAAAAAATTATGAAAGAAATTGTTATTTGTATGAAATACTACAAATTTGGCTTAAGTTCAAAACTTGATATCTCATAAACGAATTGAAGTATTTAATTATGGCTTGATGCATACAGAAGTACATACTTTTATCTGTAAATCATAAAAATTTTTATCTAGCTATGTTAAGAATTCGATTTTCTACGATTTTTCATAAAATGTTAAGGAAACTGTTGTTTTTATGAAATGCTACAAACATATCTCAAAAACGGATTGAGATATTGAAATATGGTTTTATTCTGAGAATAGTACATACTTTTCTTTATGAATTACAAAAAAAAGTTCATCATGATATCTTACGAATTAATTTTTTTAAAAATTGTTTCAAACATTTTTTCAATGTGATGAATGTTTTTACTTTTGAAGGATATGTATTTCTTTCGATATTAGAACTGTTGAAACTATGAGGCTTAATGTTTAGCTACTTCAGTCGTTTCTGCATTTGCAAATCAAGAAATGACAAAGATCATCTGTTTTGAATATAAAACGAACGAATGGAATATAAAATTTTAGTTTTCCTTCTTTTCTGGAAAAATTTTTCCTACTTCGTCCATAATTCTACATCATATAGACTTGAAATTATAGGATGTATTAGTACTGTCTCATTTTACTGGATATCTTAGACATCTTCTGTAATCAAAGAAGAGATTCAAGGAAAGATTCAACAATCTGCAACGTAGATTGTTGAATCTTGATCAACAATCTATGATGCTATGTGGTGCTTAATTTTGAGCAATATTTCAATTAAAATCATCTCTCCTCATTGCTATTTAAGTTCTATATGATCAAAATTCTTCATAAATCTTTTATTGATTGCAACATAGACTTGTTTGATGAAAATATCACTTCCTTTTATTGCTTCCATTAGAGTGTACGCGAGCTTACACATTTGCAACTTCCATCCATAAACACAAAACATTTTCAACTTGAGGGTTATATATCACAAAGTTACAAGTGAACTGTTCGGAGTAATACTGTTGTTGCATGTCGTAGCTAACGAAGTAACCATGCGAACTTTTCGCATCCCGTTATCCTCTGTTTCCACTTCTAATTGTATGTAATATAGTTTTAACTACACTTTCGCTTTTTATTTTTCAGAGTCATTTATTAGTATAGGTATCATCAAAAAAAGCTCATCAAGGGTATTTTTATACATACATTGAAACTGAGTCAGATATGATTTAAGAAAGTTAAGAGTTAAGGGTTATTTATGCATTTATTGGTCTCATCAAGAGTATCTTTATACATGATTTAAGACAGTTAAGAGGAAGTCATCTTTAAAGCTTTAATATCAAAAGTCTTTCTTAAGTTTGATTTGATACCATATAAATTATTTTGTACCATATAAATAACAAACACTATTTTATTTAGCGACTACTTCCTGGTGTTTTATGTAGTGGATATTTAATTAATTCGATTAATTGACAGGTGGACCACTAAATTACAGTTTTCGTGTCATTTAATTGTTTATACATACAAACTGTGTTGTCCATTACAATTTTAAAGTTATAGAATACTAATAATTTTGATTAAATATTCATATAATTATAATATTAACATGTTTAATCTATTTATACTTATATTACTAATAAAAACATATAGCTTTTTATGCCAAGTTGTGATGATTACAAGTATGAGCACATTTTAATTTTATCATTGACAATTTCATATATAACGTAGCTTACGTAACCGAAAATTTATTAAAATTCATTCGACGTTATTTTATTCAACACACGATCTTTTATATGATGAAATTATCTCGGTTTCGAGATTTAAAGTACATCGATTCTAAACGCAAAACCCAATCATCCACTCAATTTTACCCTAAACTGTTGAATTATTCATCGTACCGAGTGATATATCTGCTTTGAACGTTCGATTTTATATAGAGAGGAGAAGGAGGAGGATGAGGAGTATGGTGTGTGTCGGAAAAGCTTCGAAGGCCACTGATATTTTGGCTCAACGTTTCGGCAGGGGCATTGTATTCAAATGGTGGAGTGTTATTGAGACGAGACGCGAATTCTTAATATCGAGGAGGTCTTTTTTCTGTTTCGCGTTTGGGGCGTGTCGAAATTACATAATGAGCTATTCGTTTAATTTTTTCGGTTTAATTTCCGTCTCGGTTTAATTACGGTTGACATCGTGTTTTATATTGGAGTAATTACCTCGTTATCATAACGCATTAGCCCAACGTTGTAATTAATCGCTCGTTTACTAATAAATTTGCATATACAAATTCTATAGTTTCAAATAATTCAATCATTAATTTTGTGTGTATAATTTTAAGTCGCGAAGTTCTACGTTCAATTATCGCCCTTTATTATCGAATAGTTTCACAAATTTTCGTTGAGTTTCCCCAGTTCAGTTGAACAAAGGCAACTTTAATCATCAATTAATCCGGTTGCAAGCACGTCACAACTTTGTAACAAGCTGCTGACCATACCGCTAAGCTCTAATGCTCCTAAATGACGTAATACTTTAATGGGTTTTAGGTTTCATTTAGAAAAAAAAACTTTTCTTAGTTTTATATTAAAACTTTTTCTATTTGTAAACAAATTATTCTCTAATATAGGTAATTATTTGAAAAATCGATATAACAAAACCTGCAATAATGTTCTTCGAGTTTACAGATAGATGTTAGTTATAATGCTAGTATTGATTCTAGTTATAATTATTATTAAACGTTTTATCTTTTTGATTGAACTAAAACTAGAGCTTACACTAGACCTAGATCTAGGAACGTTCGGGTTTAGGTATTTTATGAGACTCACTACTAACTTTGTTGAATGTTGCTAGTTCTAGTTGTAGTGTTAGTTCTAGTTTTAGTTGTTATTCAACGTTACATTGCATATGTTTCATTGAACTAAAACTAGAACTAACACTAGACCTAGGACTAGAAATATTTGGGTTGCAATATATTTAAACCGGGATAATTTCAGCATATAAAGATCGTGTGTTGAATAAAATAATGTGGAATAAATTTCAATAAATTTTTGGTTACGTTTTCCACAATTCCACAATTTCAAGTCTATATAATGTAGAATTCTGGACGAAGTAGGCAAAATTTTTCCAGAAAAGCAAGAAAACTAAAATTTTATATACAAGTCAATTGAATACCGAGTACAAAAGAAAAACAACAGATGATCTTTGAAATTTCTGCATTTGCAAACGCAGAATCGACTGAAGTAGCTAAACATCAAATCTCATAGAAATAAATATCATTCAAAAGTAAAAGACATTCATCACATTGATCTTAGAATGATAACAAAAGTGCAATCAACAAAGTCTGTCTTGATAGTTGTTGAATGAAGAGGCTTCGTGGTATAAGAGAAAAGACTGAATTTTTAAGATATCATGATGAATTTTTTTTGTAACTTATAAAGAAAAGTATGTATATTTCTCAGAACAAAGCTCTACATGGGTATCTCAATTCATTTTAGAAATATCTTTTGAGATAAGTTTGTAGCATTTCATAAAAGTTACAATTTCGTTAATAATTTTTGAAAAAATTGTAAAAAACCGAATTCTTAAGATATCATGATGAATCTTTTTGTAATTTATAAAGGCAAATATATACTTTCCTCAGAACAAATCCATACTTCTATATCTCAATTCATTTTTGAGATATCAAGTTTTGAACTGAACCTAAAATTATAATATTTCATAAAAATAACAATTTCGTTAATAAATTTTTGAAAAAATTAAAAAATAATGAATTCTTAAGATATCATGATGAACTTTTTTTGTAATTCATAAAGAAAAGTATGTACTTTTCTCAGAACAAAACCATACATGAATATCTCGAGTCGTTTTTGAGATATGTTTGTAGCATTTCATAAAAACAAGTTTCCTTAACAATTTTTGAAAAATCGTAGAAAATCGAATTCTTAACATAGCTAGATGAAAATTTTTATGATTTACAGATAAAGGTATGTACTTCTATATGTATTAAGCCATAATTGCATATCTCAATTCGTTCATGAGATATCAAGTTTTGAACTGAACCTAAAATTGTATTTCATAAAAATAACAATTTCGTAATAATTTTTGAAAAAATTGTAAAACACCAAATTTTTAAGGTATTATAATGAATTTTTTTGTAATTTATAAAGAAAAGTATATATATTTCTCAGAACAAAACCCTACATGAGTGTCTCAATTCATTTTAGAGATATTTTTTAAGATAAGTTTGTAGCATTTCATGAAAGTAATAATTTCGTTTATAATTTTTGAAAGAATTGTAAAAAATCCGAATTCTTAAGATATAATGATGAAACTTTTTGTGATTTATAAAAGAAAGTATATATTTTCCTCAGAACAAATTCATACTTGCATATCTCAATTCATTTTTGAGGTATCAAGTTTTGAACTCAACCTAAAATTGTAATATTTCATAAAAATGACAATTTCGCTAATAATTTTTGAAAAAATTAAAAAAATAATGATTTCTTAAGATATCATGATGAACTTTTTTTGTAATTCATAAAGAAAAGTATGTACTTTTCTCAGAACAAAACCATATCTCAATTCATTTTTGAGGTATGTTTGTAGCATTTCATAAAAATAACAGTTTCCTTAACAATTTTTTAAAAATCGTAGAAAATCGAATTCTTAACATAGCTAGATGAAAATTTTTATGATTAACAGATAAAAGTATGTACTTCTATATGCATCAAGCCATAATTGAATACTTCAATTCGTTCATGAGATATCAAGTTTGGAACTTAACCTAAATTTGGTGTATTTCATAAAAACAACAATTTCCTAATAATTTTTGAAAAAATTGTAAAAAACCTAATTTTTAAGATATTATAATGAATTTTTTTGTAATTTATAAAGAAAAGTATATATATTTCACAGAACAAAGCCCTACATAAATATCTCGAGTCGTTTTTGAGATATGTTTGTAGCATTTCATAAAAATAACAATTTCTTAATAATTTTTGAAAAAATTGTGAAAAACCAAATTTTTAAGATATTATAATGAATTTTTTTGTAATTTATAAAAAAAAGTATATATATTTCTCAGAATAAAACCCAACATGAGTATCTCAATTCATTTTAGAGATATTTTTTAAGATAAGTTTGCAGCATTTCAAGAAAGTAATAATTTCGTTAATAATTTTTGAAAGAATTGTAAAGAAACCGAATTCTTAAAATATAATGAAACTTTTTGTAATTTGTAAAAAAAAGTATGTATTTTCCTCAGAACAAATTCATACCTGTATATCTCAATTTATTTTTGAGATATCAAGTTTTGAACTCAACCTAAAATTGTAATATTTCATAAAAATAACAATTTCGTTAACAATTTTTGAAAGAACTTTAAAAAAATGAATTCTTAAGATATCATTATGAACTTTTTTTGTAATTCATAAAGAAAAGCATGTACTTTTCTCAGAATAAAACCATACATGAATATCTCAATTCATTTTTGAGATATGTTTGTAGCATTTCATGAAAATAACAGATTCCTTAACAATTTTTGAAAAATTGTGGAAAATCTAATTCTTAACATAGCTAGATGAAAATTTTGAACTCAACAAGAATTTACACAATTTCACTTCATATGATTTACAGATAAAAGTGTGTACTTCTGTATATATTAAGCCATAATTGAATTCCTCAATTCGCTCATGAGATATCAAGTTTTGAACTTAACCTAAATTTGTTGTATTTCATAAAAATAGCAATTTCGTCAATAAGTTTTGAAAAAATTAAAATATAATGAATTCTTAAGATATCATGATGAACTTTTTTTGTAATTCATACAGAAAAGAATGTACTTTTCTCAAAACAAAACCATACAGGAATATTTCAATTCGTTTTTGAGATATGTTTGTAGCATTTCATGAAAATAACAGTTTCCTTAACAATTTTTGAAAAATCGTAGAAAATCGAGTTCTTAACATAGCTACATGAAAATGTGTATGATTTACAGATAAAAGTATGTGCTTCTGTATGTATCAAGCCATAATTGCATATCTCGATTCGTTCATGAGATATCAAATTTTGAACTCAATCTAAAATTGTAATATTTCATACAAATCCAATTTCGGAAATAATTTTTGAAAAAATTAAAAAAAAATGAATTCTTAAGATATCATGATGAAAATATATACTTTCCTCAGAACAAATCCATTCTTGATTTGATATCAAGTTTTGAACTCAACCAAAAATTGTAATATTTCATAAAAATAACAATTTCGTCAATATCGTAGAAAATCGAATTCTTAACATAGCTACATGAAAATTTTTATGATTTACAGATAAAAGTATGTACTTCTGTATGTATCAAGCCATAATTGCATATCTCAATTCGTTCATCAGATATCAAGTTTTGAACTCAACCTAAATTTGTTGTATTTCATAAAAATAACAATTTCGTAATAATTTTTGAAAAAATTATCTTATCTCGAGAGTTAAATAAAAAGTAGCTTACAAGTCACGATCTTTTTGTAAATTCTTAATATTTTTACATTTTCCAAGAAAACTACCCATACAAACATTATGAATCAATAAAACTGCTTTCTAATAATTTGTTACTCCGAAACGATTCAAATTTGTTTGGTTTACCACTTTGACGATTCTCCTTCACATCATTAACATGCATAACCATCATTACGTTCTAAGACATAAGAATTAACTTAAATTTCTTGTTTATTTAGCTGTTGGACCGTATAAATAATACAGTATATTCATTGCGATTGTTACAACGAAATACGAAATAATAAAATGAAACGCGAACAATAGTATCGAGTAATCCAAACACTACGACCGTCACGAATTTCCGTACCAACTGAATAGAGAGTTATCGTAAATCTTTTGTACGGGGTAATTTTGCCAACATTGCTCGGAAAACGTTCTTCTCGTTCCGTTTGCTTGGATGAAGGCGCATTCTTGTCGAATTGAAAGGTTCGTTCTATTCGTACGTTGCGGGTTGCGCAAGTGAATACCCGCCTTAAGAAATTCAGACGACCGTAAGAATGCATTTTGAAACCGATTATGCATCGATATATATTTGTAACAAAAAGTTTAAAGTTATAATACAGTAAAAAAGCTACTTTAATTGATGAAATTTACTTAGTTCTTGAGATATAAGCTATGAAACATCAATTTTTTTGGAAAATTGTTATGAAATTATTTTCAATTACTAACTGGAGTATTTACTTTCCAAAATTGAAGCCAATTTTAAGATACCTCACTTAGCACTTGAGATATAAGTTGCTAAATTAAATCGGGATTTTTCTAAAATTTGAATATATGTAAAAATTCTTGAAAAATCGATTTTTTTTTTGGAAAATTGTTATGAAATTACTTTCAGTTAATAATTGGAGTATCTACTTTCCAAAAATGAAATCAATTTTGAGATATCTCACTTAGTTCTTGAGATATAGACTACTGAACTTAATTGGGATTTTTCAATATTTTGAATAGATTTAAAATATATTGAAAAATCGATTTTTTTTTTGGAAAATTTTTACGAAATTGCTCACAATTACTGATTAGAGCATCTACTTTCCAAAAATGAAGTCAATTTTGAGATATCTCACTTTGTTCTTGAGATATAAGCAGCAGAACTTAATTGGGATTTTTCCAAAATTTTAATAAATTCTAAATTTCTTGAAAAATCAATTTTTTTTGGAAAATTGTTATAAAATGATTTTCAATTAATAGATTATTTGTCCTTAGATTGTTGTAAATTCTTCCAGAACTAAAAGTATAATGTAAACCTGTCACCTTAAGAAAACATTTCCAAAATCGAGTAACATTTTTCTTCCATTGCCAAATGCAGATTACGCGTACTGATCGTCTTTAATAAACATACATAAAGCTTTAACACTCATAAATCATCAATTTGAACTCCTTGATTATGCATTTTTATCACCCAATCCAAAAGTTCCTAATCTTTCTTAGATTTTTTTGGCACACAGTTTAGGAATCACTCTGATAAATAAAATTTAAAATGGAAGATATTGTTGAATACATCTTTAGAACATGTACGATTTATAAAAGTTTTTGCCTAATCAAATTCATGTTATATAACATATTTATAACATAACGTTTAAATAATCGATTTTTAATTTTTTTGTTTTCAAGTTACTATTGTAAGAACAAAATAATTTATGGTTAGCTTTAATTATGACTATTTTGCAATTTTCATGTCTATGCATTTGCGCAAACCACTTCAAACGAATATTAAGTATGAATAATGTAAGTTTCGAACTGGTTGTGGTTCCATTTAATTTTTACCTTTTTTTTGGAGGTGAATAAACGAAATGAGGTTAGTTATACAAATGTAAAATGCATTAATTAATTCATATAAATTGAAATTGAATTCAATAATTTTTACATTCATATTCTAGTTTGCTTAAAACCCCCTTCATGATTTATAAACAATTTAAATCATTTAATCATTTATAATCATTCCGATCTCTTTACATAAAACATAAAAAAAATTGTTGCTTAAAAAGAAGGAAACATTCCTTTGGGCTTGTTTGCAATCAATGTCGTTGTCTCAAGAAATTGATGGATCGTTCACTCAAAAACATCTTAAAAACTGGTGTATTTAACTGTATAATGAAACACCCTGTATATTAGAAATTCTAACATAACAGCTTGTCTCGATGCTTTAAAAGATAAAACAGTAATGGCTGTAAAAAGAAGTGTTACAATTCCACGACATTAAGCATTAATAAAAATTAATTATAGAACAATCTGTTGAAGAGATCTAGGAATGTCACAGTAGTTGGTAGTGTTCAGTTAGAATTCAGAGCACGCCGTCTTGGTTTAGAACTAATTAGAATAAGAACGACGTCTTTACGTCGGAATTTCGGATTACATCAGCCCGTATTTGTATGCCAATGTCGTATTTTACACGACTCGATATACTAAATCCACTATTACGGGATTAAAACAACCGAGATTTACTTAAAACGAGGATTATCGTAGTTATTGTTGTTGCAACAGTTGTTTTAAAAATAGAAACTCCAATAATTGTGATTAAGATAATTAGTTAGATTAAGTATTTTCAAATAAAGTAGTTTTTATAAATATAATTATATGGCATTAAGTTTGTTGGTTAATTATAAGCCAGGAGGAAATTGAATGACATCGAAAAGTGTTCGACTTGTGAATAATTACATAATGACGGGTTATCATTCTATGATTTCAAAGTGGTTTTTTTGTCAAATTATAATAAATTAATAAATAACAGGATGTCGTAAACGATAATTGCTTTTGGTGGGTTATGAAGATGGTGTTTTTTATGTTGTATTAGAAAATTTTTCGAAATGGAATTAAAATGCAAAATTCCATTCATCATTCAAATCGGGGATGTTCCCGACACTAATTGGCCCCCACTTCCGTTTAAATACGACCCGTTCGCTGCATAAACAATAAATTTCATCAAATAAACTAACTTTTTTTTACTGCATTATAACTTTTAACTTTTTTTTACAAATTTATATCGATGCAAAATCGGTTTTAACATACACATTGTCCCATCTCAAAATTGACTTAATTTTTGGAATGTAGATGCTCCAATTATTAATTCAAATTATCTTTATAACAGTTTTCCAAAAAAAACCGATTTTTGGAGAACTTTTAAATTTACTCAAAACATTGGAGAAATCCCAGTTAAGTTTAGCAGCTTATATCTCAAGAACTAATTGAGATATCTTAAAATTGACTTGATTTTTGGAATGTAGATGTTCCAATTAGTAACTGTAAACAATTTCATAAAAATTTTCCAAAAAATCGATGTTTCAAGATTTTTTTAAATCTATAATAAATATTGAAAAATCCCAAATAAGCTCAGCAGCCTATATCTCAAGAACTAAGTGAGATATCTCAAAATTGACTTAATTTTTGGAAAGTAGATACTCCAATTATTAATTGATAGTAATTTCATAACAATTTTCAAAAAAAATCGATTTTTCAATAATTTTTAAATGTATTCAAATTTTGGAAAAACCCCGATTAAGTTTAATAACTTATATCTCAAGTTCTAAGTGATATATCTTAAAATTGACTTCATTTTTGGAAAATAGCTACCCCAATTATTAATTGAAAATATCGTCATAACAATTTTCCAAAAAATCGATTTTTCAAGAATTTTTAAATTTACTCAAATTATTGGAAGAATCTCAATTAAGTTCAACAGCTTATATCTCAGAAACTGAGAAAAATAGCTCAAAATTGGCTTCATTTTTGGAAAATAGATACTCCAATTAGTAAATGAGAGCAGTTTCGCAACAATTTTCCAAAAAAGTCGAGTTTTCAAGATTATTTAAATCTATTCAAAATATTGGAAAATCCCAATTCAGTTCAGCAGCCTATATCTCAAGAACTAAGTGAAATATCTCAAAATTGATTTCATTTTTGGAAAGTAGATACTCCAATTAATAATTGTGAACAATTTCATAAAAATTTTCCAAAAAAAAAATCGATTTTTCAAGAATTTTTAAATTATTCAAATTTTGGAAAACCCCAGATTAAGATTAGCAGCTTATATCTCAAGTTCTAGATGAGATATCTTAAAATTGACTTCATTTTTAGAAAGTAGATACTCCAATTAGTAATTGTGAGCAATTTTGTAAAAATTTTCCAAAAAAATCGTTTTTTCAGGATTATCTAAATCTATTCAAAATATTGAAACATCCCAAATAAGTTCAGCAACCTATATCTCAAAAACTAAGTGAGATATCTCAAAATTGACATCATTTTTCGAAAGTAGATACTCCAATTAGAAATTGAAAGTAATTCGATAACAATCTTCCAAAAAAAAAATCGATTTTTCAAAATTTTTTAAATCTATTCAAAATATTGGAAAATTCCAATTAAGTTTAGAAGCCTATATCTCAAGAACTAAGTGAGATATCTCACAATTGATTCTATTTTTGGAAAGTAGATACTCCAATTATTAAGTGAAAGTAATTTTATAACAATTTTCCAAAAGATCGATTTTTCACAAATTTTTAAACTTATTCAAAATATTGAAAAATCCTAATTATGTTCAGCAGCCTATATCTCAAGAACTAAGTGAGATATCTCAAAATTGACTTCATTTTTGAAAAGTAGATACTCCAATTATTAAGTGAAAGTAAGTTTATAACAATTTTCCAAAAGATCGATTTTTCACAAATTTTTAAACTTATTCAAAATATTGAAAAATCCTAATTATGTTCAGCAGCCTATATCTCAAGAACTAAGTGAGATATCTCAAAATTGACTTCATTTTTGAAAAGTAGATACTCCAATTATTAAATGAAAGTAATTTTATAACAATTTTTCAAAGAATCGATTTTTCAAGAATTTTTAAATTTATTCAAAATATTGAAAAATCCTAATTAAGTTCAGCAGCCTATATCTCAAGAACTAAGTGAGATATCTCAAAATTGACTTCATTTTTGGAAAGTAGACATTCCAATTAGAAATTGAAAGTAATTTCATAACAAATTTCCAAAAAAAAAATCGATTTTTCATGAATTTTTAAATATATTCAAATTTTGGTAAAACCCAGATTAAGTTCAGCAACTCGAATCTCAAGTTCTAAGTGAAATATCTTAAAATTTACTTCATTTTTAGACAGTAGATACCCCAATTAGTAATTGTGAGCAATTTTGTAAAAATTTTCCAAAAAATGGATTTTTTAAGATTTTTTTAACTTATTCAAAATATTGAAAGATCCCAGTTACATTCAGCAGCTTATATCTCAAGAACTAAGTGAGATATCTCAGAATTGACTTCATTTTTGGAAAGTAGATACTCCAATTATTAAATGAAAGTAATTTTATAACAATTTTTCAAAGAATCGATTTTTCAAGAATTTTTAAATTTATTCAAAATATTGAAAAATCCTAATTAAGTTCAGCAGCCTATATCTCAAGAACTAAGTGAGATATCTCAAAATTGACTTCATTTTTGAAAAGTAGACATTCCAATTAGGAATTGAAAGTAATTTCATAACAAATTTCCAAAAAAATCGATTTTTCATGAATTTTTAAATATATTCAAATTTTGGAAACACCCTGATTAAGTTCAGCAACTTGTATCTCAAGTTCTAAGTGGAATATCCTAAAATTTACTTCATTTTTAGACAGTAGATACCCCAATTAGTAATTGTGAACAATTTTGTAAAAATTTTCCAAAATGTGGATTTTTTAAGATTTTTTTAATTTATTCAAAATATTGAAAAATCCCAGTTAAGTTCAGCAGCTTATATCTCAAGAACTAGGTGAGATATCTCAAAATTGACTTTATTTTTGGAAAGTAGAAACTCCAATTATTAAATGAAAGTAATTTTATAACAATTTTCCAAAAGATCGATTTTTCAAGAATTTTTAAATTTATTCAAAATATTGAAAAATCCTAATTAAGTTCAGCAGCCTATATCTCAAGAACTAAGTGAGATATCTCAAAATTGACTTCATTTTTGGAAAGTAAACACTTGAATTATTTATTAAAATTAATTTTAAGACAATTTTCAAAAAAAATCGATTTTTCAAGAATTTTTAAATTTATTCAAATTTCGAAAAGTCCCAATTAAGTTCAGCAACTTATTCCTCAAGAACTGATTCGATTTGAAAAAAAAATCGCGGAAAAGAATTCGGTTATCCATTAAAATCGGTTCATAAATAAAAGAACTTTTTTATATGTGTAGCTGTGCATGTGTTTCGGCGCTTTTAACTCCAATTAATGAATATTAAATGAAACGATTTAAAATTTTTTACGTTCCATTCACGTATATTACTCGGATTAATTCATAAAAGCAAACATACACCACATTTGAAAGTCAAACCAGCACATAACTTTATCTTAACGATATTCTAATCGTATCGCAACGGTTTATTATGGCAATAAATTCGTCGATCTGTACATTCCGGTTGAATACAAAAATCGTGGCGCAATTGTAAACGCGAACAGGAGGAACGTCACAAACAAAGACCGTTGTGAATTTAATTAAACTGTCATTTGTGAACTGAAATTAAATGTAAAAAAAAGAAGGAACAATGAGCCGCGTTTCGTGTTGTTTTCATATCTCTAAATGGTATCTGTACGCGGTTATTAATTAATATAAATAATAATAAAATAATAATAAATAATCTGTTGACTGGTAAATCGGATCGAATAATAAAAAATATAAATCCGCCACTTTCATTTGCATTAAATATCAATTAATTACACGTCAGTCGTAATTCACTACTTGTTCTTTAACAGAAGGGGACCTGCTCCCGCAAGACGGCAACGCAATAAATTTAAATTAATTTAAATGCAATTACAACAAGTCTAGCGTCTGGGTGCTGTGCTGTGGTGGCGTGAAGATTTTTTAAAAATGCGGAACGACGGTGGGAAATAGATTTGTACATACGAAGTTAAAAAAAAATCCTTAACATCCGTTGCAAAGTTATTTTTCGTTTTAAAACATTTAGTTGTAACAGACACTCCTAAGTGATGACCCACCTTTCTATTTTGAATTTAACAACTATACATGAATAATTATTAATTACATAATACGATAAAACATGAAAATGAATTACGAAATAAACAAACTTTTTATTTATTTATTTATCTATCAATATTAAAAGTAATATTTAATCGAGTATTAAATTGCAGTTTTAAATTTTGCAAGCTCGATAAATTTAAATTTGCTCGTATGGGAATATATCATGATGACGTTTGCGTTCCATTAATTCTGCGCGAACGTGAAGAACCAAAATCGGGCATAAACTGGGTACAGTCTAAATTGAACGTCGCGTTAAAATGTTTAGAATTTAATGTCCGGCTCGGTTTGGGCGAGAGGAAGTTACCAGTTAAATGGTTATTGCCCGCATAGTTACACAATTCATTGCTAAATGCCATCGTAAGCACATTATTATTAATTAAAGACAATTAAAATGTTTTTAAAAATATTTCATATTAATTGCTGAAGAACAATTAAAACTAACACTAATTAAGTCTGGAACCAGAATCAGTCTGGTTCAGGTAAGATTTCCAAACATCTATTTCGGAAGAGTTTACTCTATTTAACATTTAGTTTTGATATAAGAAGTAATTTCGGCCGAATTCGAAGACGTCGGCCGCCCCAAGTATTATTCGTGATTAAGTATTCTCGGCCGATTTTGAAGACATCTGCTGCTCCAAATATTGTTCATAATTAAGAAGTATTCTCGACCGATTTCGAAAACGTCGGCTGCCCCAAATATTGTTCATGATTAAGAAGTATTCTCGGCCGACTTTCAAGATGTCGGCCGGCCCAAGTATTGTTCGCGATTAAAAAGTTTTCTCGAAGTCGGCCACTCCAAGTATTGCTCGTGATCAATAAGTATTCTCGGCCGACGTCAAAGATGTCAGCTGCCCCAAATATTGTTTGTAATTACGAAATATTCACGGCCGACTTTGAAGACGTCGGCCGGCCTAAGTATTGTTCGTGATTAAGAAGTATTCTCGGCCGACTTTGAAAATGTCGGCCGGCCCAAGTATTGTTCGTGATCAATAAGTATGTGCAGTCGACTTCGAAGATGTCGGCAGCCCCAAATATTATTGGTGATTAAAAAGTTTTCTCGAAGTCGGCCGCTCCAAATATTGCTCGTGATCAATAAGTATTCTCGGCCAACATCAAAGATGTCAGCTGCTCCAAATATTGTTTGTAATTACGAAGTATTCACGGCCGACTTTGAAGACGTCGGCCAGCCTAAGTATTGTTCGTGATTAAGAAGTATTCTCGGCCAACTTTGAAGACGTCGGCATGCCCAAGTATTATTCGTGATTAAGAAGTATTCTCGGCCGACTTTGAAAATGTCGGCAGGCCCAAGTATTGTTCGTGATCAATAAGTATGTGCAGTCGACTTCGAAGATGTCGGCTGCCCCAAATATTATTGGTGATTAAAAAGCTTTCTCGAAGTCGGCCGCTCCAAATATTGCTCGTGATCAATAAGTATTCTCGGCCAACATCAAAGATGTCAGCTGCTCCAAATATTGTTTGTAATTACGAAGTATTCACGGCCGACTTTGAAGACGTCGACCGGCCTAACTATTGTTCGTGATTAAGAAGTATTCTCGGCCAACTTTGAAGACGTCGGCATGCCAAATTATTATTCGTGATCAATAAGTATTTGCGGCCGACTTCGAAGATGTCAGCTGCCCCTAATATTGTTGGTGATTAAGAAGTATTCTCGGCCAACTTTGAAGACGTCGACCGGCCCAAGTATTGTTTGTGATTGAGAAGTATCCTCGAAATCGGCCGCTCCAAGTATTGTTCGTGATCAATAAGTATTCGCGGCCGACATTGAAGACGTCGGCTGGTCCAAGTATTGTTCGTGATTAAGAAGTTTTCTCGAAGTCGGCCGCTCCAAGTATTGTTCGTGATCAATAAGTATTCGTGGCCGACTTCGAAGATGTCGGCGGCCCCAAATATTGTTGGTGATTAAGAAGTATCCTCGAAATCGGCCGCTCCAAGTATTGTTCGTGATCAATAAGTATTCGCGGCCGACTTTGAAGACGTCGGCTGGTCCAAGTATTGTTCGTGATTAAGAAGTTTTCTCGAAGTCGGCCGCTCCAAGTATTGTTCGTGATCAATAAGTATTCGTGGCCGACTTCGAAGATGTCGGCGGCCCCAAATATTGTTGGTGATTAAGAAGTATCCTCGAAGTCGGTCGCCCCAAGTATTGTTCGTGATTAAGAAGTAATCTCGGCCGGCTTTGAAGACGTCGGCCGGCCCAAGTATTGTTCGTGATTAAGAAGTTTTCTCGAAGTCGGCCGCTCCAAGTATTGTTCGTGATCAATAAGTATTCGTGGCCGACATCGAAGATGTCGGCTGCCCCAAATATTGTTGGTGATTAAGAAGTATTCTCGAAGTCGGCCGCCCCAAGTATTGTTCGTGATTAAGAAGTATTCTCGGCCGACTTTGAAGACGTCGGCATGCCCAAGTATTGTTCGAGATCAAGAAGTTTTCTCGAAGTCGGCCGCTCCAAGTATTGTTTGTGATCAAAAAGTATTCGCGGCCGACTTCGAAGACGTCGGCTGCCCTAAATATTGTTGGTGATTAAGAAGTATCCTCGAAGTCGGCCGCCCCAAGTATTGTTCGTGATTAAGAATTATTCTCGGCCGACTTTGAAGACGTCGGCATGCCCAAGTATTGTTCGAGATCAAGAAGTTTTCTCGAAGTCGGCCGCTCCAAGTATTGTTTGTGATCAAAAAGTATTCGCGGCCGACTTCGAAGACGTCGGCTGCCCTAAATATTGTTGGTGATTAAGAAGTATTCTCGAAGTCGGCCGCCCCAAGTATTGTTCGTGATTAAGAAGTATTCTCGGCCGACTTTGAAGACGTCGGCCGGCCTAAGTATTGTTCGTGATTAAGAAGTTTTCTCGAAGTCGGCCGCTCCAAGTATTGTTTGTGATCAATAAGTATTCGCGGCCGACTTCGAAGACGTCGGCTGCCCTAAATATTGTTGGTGATTAAGAACTATCCTCGAAGTCGGCCGCCCAAAGTATTGTTCGTGATTAAGAAGTATTCTCGGCCGACTTTGAAGACGTCGGCATGCCCAAGTATTGTTCGAGATCAAGAAGTATTCTCGAAGACGACCGCCCCAAGTAATATTTGTGATTAAGAAGTATTCTCGGCCGACTTTGAAGACGTCGGCCGGCCCAAGTATTGTTCGTGATTAAGAAGTTTTTTCGAAGTCGGACGCTCCAAGTATTGTTCGTGATCAACAAGTATTCGCTGCCGACTTCGAAGACGTCGGCTGCCCCAAATATTGTTGGTGATTAAGAAGTATCCTCGAAGTCGGCCGCCCCAAGTATTGTTCGTAATTAAGAAGTATTGTCGGCTGACTTCGAAAACGTCGGCTGCCCCAAGTATTGTTCGTGATTAAGAAATTTTCTCGAAGTCGGCCGCTCCAATATTGTTCGTGGTCAATAAGTATTCGCGGCCGACTTCGAAGACATCGGCTGCCCCAAATATTGTTGGGGATTAAGAAGTATCCTCGAAGTTGGTCACCCCAAGTATTGTTCGTGATTAAGAAGTAATCTCGGCCGACTTTGAAGACGTCGGCCGGCCCAAGTATTGTTGGTGATTAAGGAGTATTCTCGAAGTCGGCCGCCCTAAGTATTGTTCGTGATTAAGAAGTATTCTCGGCCGACTTTGAAGACGTCGGCCGACTCAAGTATTGTTCGTGATTAAGAAGTTTTCTCGAAGTCGGCCGCTCCAAGTATTGTTCGTGATCAATAAGTATTTGCGGCGGACTTCTAAGATGTCAGCTGTCCCTAATGTTGTTGGTGATTAAGAAGTATCCTCGAAGTCGGCCACCCCAAGTATTGTTCGTGATTAAGAAGTATTCTCGGCCAACTTTGAAGACGTCGGCCGGCCCAAGTATTGTTGGTGATTAAGAAGTATTCTCGAAGTCGGCCACCCTAAGTATTGTTCGTGATTAAGAAGTTTTTTCGAAGTCGGCCGCTCCAAGTATTGTTCGTGATCAATAAGTATTCGCGGCCGACTTCGAAGATGTCGACTGCCCCAAAAATTGTTGGTGATTAAGAAGTATTCTCGAAGTCGGCCGCCCCAAGTATTGTTCGTGATTAAGAAGTATTCTCGGCCAACTTTGAAGACATCGGCCGGCCCAAGTATTGTTGGTGATTAAGAAGTATTCTCGAAGTCGGCCGCTCCAAGTATTGTTCATGATCAATTAGTATGTGCAGTCGACTTCGAAGATGCCCCAAATATTGTTTCCTCGAAGCCTTTTTAAGTTTTCTAGAAACGGTATCAAGTCTTGTGGGAAGATTTGAAGTTTTTTAGAAGAAGTTTTAAATTTCTGGAAGCATATCAAGTCTTTTTGAAACGTTTCAAGATTTATGGAAGCACTAACAAGATATTTAGAAGCAGTATTAAGTCTTCTGGAAGCAGATCAAATCTTCTAGAAGTAATATCAAGCAGTAGTATCTAGCAGTAGTATCAAGTCTTCTGGAAGCAGTATCTAGTCTCAATTCAAAATATGTACTCTTGTTCCGATGCCTATCTTCGAGAGTATAGTTGCCGTAGAACTGCAAGTCGATGGCCATAAGTATTGTTTATTAATTATTTTAATAATGTGGCGTATAATGCCTTTGTAATTTAGAGCAAAAAAGTCTTAAATAGACTGGAAATGTTAGCAATTCGATTTAAATCAAATATTCAAAAAGATAAAAAAGGAATAGCAAATTGTATAAATATTGCAAAATACGGGAAGAAAAATAACTTACCGAAGATTCGAAACATCAACAACTAAAAAACGGGGATGCTATTAATGTCGAGGAAGTGATTTCAACCATTCCATAAATATTTCTAATATAATATTTAATTTTAATGCTTTGAACAAAACCTAAGATGGTTTATCATGTATGGGTCTAAACTGATTCGTTATGGTCGTCAATGTTCGTTCAATCATTTTGGTCGTACGAGGGTTAATACAATTTTCTATAACTTTTGTTGCCTCTATTAACAACGTCCACAAGAAATTCATCAATTTTCATCAATCAAAAGTGGAAGAGAGCAATACTATCAAGAACATATTTGCTAGAACTCGTGAAAGGACTAAAAATCATTTTTAGTAATTTTTCTGGACGTAGACATAGAAACTCATCTCAGGGAAAATACAAATTGGATCTTATCTATGAGATGTTACAAAATCATATAGGCTCATTACTACCATCTTCTAGATAAGCTATCTAAGGGCTTATTACCATGGTACGACTATTTTACGTATTTTGATTGGTTACTGGATGAGTTTATCTATAAGATAAATTTAAATAAAAGATCGTAGCAGTGGATTATATTGGTATATTAAATCAAAGGCCGTTTTAACGTAATCTATTATTTCGAGATTTAGTAATTTAAATAACTTGAAATAAAATTGAAGGAAAAAGATTAAATCCAAGTTGCGTGACTTTAAAACTTGTTAGCTGTTAGAACAAGATGTTCATCACACCAACAAAATCATTACAAGTCTGAACACGTCTTACAACCGCAGGACATCTACCCAACCCAACCCACCCCAACCCCAGGATGTCTTCGATTAGATTAAATCGTGCCATCAACCCCGCGCTTGTCTGTGCAGTTGCAAAACTTCTCAAGCTTCAAACATCTTCATCTCATCATAACTCCTCGGAGGTCAACTTTTCCGCGGCCAAGTCGTCCGAAAGGTCGTTAAATGTTAAAGTTGTACGCCACGCCGGTCGCGTCAAGTAGAAGTCCAGGGAGGCGGCGAAACTAGACCGTTTTAACGATTTATGCGGACCGCAACGGTTCGTAAGGTTGTAAATCGGACACGTTCCGTCTCTTTTCCGTCTTCTTCGTGACCGGTATTTCGATTGCGCCGAGGACGAAGACCGACGAAGAAGGTGGCGTGTCGTTGTAACATCTGTGCGCTCGTGTTCGTACTAATTAATGTCTTCATCGAGCTCGCGAAGGTCTTCACCGAGCCACGATAAGTTTGTCTTTCTGCGAGAGGAGTTGCGGAAAGTTGAAAAGGAAAAAAGCGGAAAATACCTTGCGCAGGCGAGAGATTCTTGAAATATCACACTAATTGGTTAAACAGATAAAAATCGTTTATAACAAGTTTAAAATAAGTTTAAACTTGAATCTTGTTTTTCCTTATCGATCAATAAGTCTCTTAAGAATTTCACTCTTACAAGAAACTCACTTAAAAAGGAAACTCCGTTAATTCAATTATCTAACATTCAATTTATTCCCTATTCGAGTTATTTCATTTCATTATATTTCCCCGACACGAAAATGAAAACGGTAATAAATTATTAAACTCAAATTAAATTAATCATTTCGATTTATATTCTAAATGCAATTATCGTCTAATGTTAGTGTAATTTATTAGATTTAACTCGAATTAATAACCACTAATTAATCTTGCATTTGATTAATTCCCTATATTTAGTGGTTGTAACTCCATTACGCGATGAAATAGGACCTTGGTCATATCGATTATCGGGAGATGACCGTGTGCTTTGCTTTATTCATCCACCACTCACATACATGCTCGAATACTGGTGTATTAAGACGGTTTTAAGCCCTTCATCCCATTCTGGCAAATATCCAACACTGTATCCGTTTCGAAATTTAACATCCATCCGGGAAAACAGTTACGTTTTGCATTCAAGCACAAAAAGCTCGCTTTTCCGAACGTAACTCATTGACTCTTATTAGAAACGAATCTGAATTTATTACCGTGAACCCTCCTATTTCAATCCGACCGATGAATTTAGAAATTTGTTACAAAAAGAAATTAATTTATGTAAAATAGATTAGAAATGTGCATTTTAAATTCACCATTAAATTGTCAATTAATCTTAGAGTTGCTCAACTTGTTCGACTTCGAGAACGAGTGTCATTTAAATAATACGTTCCCAGTAATCCGACAATACGATATGATATGAATACCATGGAACGATAAAAAACTTTAATGCCTCAAATCTAGGAAGTAGCATTCATAACTACGGTCTACATAAACCTTAATATCCCTAAACAAAGGAATAACATAAATTTCGGGTAACCTAATTTAAGGAATGGGCTAAATAACTATTGTATCCCTAATTAAGAATGGGACAGCTACGTTTCGGGGACCCTAACTCAAGCAACAGCTCACAAATAAATATGAGGGATGGTATGAAGGTATTCTTCTATGGATGAGTTGGGTTGAGCTCCAACTTTAAATTATTAAGAATGAAGTTCAATCCAAATATATAAGAAAAAAGCACGGAATCTTTTGATTTTTCTTTTTATAGTTAATTTGTGTTGATCTTCAACTTCATACCATCTTTCATATAACAAAAAATCGAATTCAAAATTCTTCTATGATTGGGTTAAACTCCAACTTCATACCATTAAATATGAGTGATGGTATAAAGTTGAAGTTCAACCTAACCCAACCATAACAATAATACTGGTTGCTATACTTCTAAAATTTGAAATAATTTTTGGAAATATTTCGTAATTTTGTCTTCCATATTTTATGTTTAATTTTTCTTCTATAGTTGGGTTGAGTCAAGTTTCAACTTCATGCCATCCTTCATATACCAAAGAATTATGTCTAAAACAACAAAATTTCCAAGTTTAATTCAATATGAGATATGGTATCAAGTTGAAGCTGTACGCAATGATATTCACGTGAGTTTCGTGCGTGACAATCATGGGTCTAGATCGATAGAAAAAGTCACTCACGAGCACATTTCTACTTCAGAACTAATTCTGTATTAGCCATAAAGAAGCGGTAAAAAGATAGAGACTAAATGAGGAAGAGGATGCTTCTCTAATTCGAAAAGAAGCGTTATAAACTCAAATTAGTAAATCACACCTCTATAGAATGTAGATGACTGTCTTGAGGTTTGTAACGGAAATATTAAGTAATCGAAATTTTCATAAATTTATTGCATTTTTTTATGAATGCACCTTTTCAACAAATGGTATTACTTCTTCCCCGCATTATCGTTATTCGAGTGTTGTAAATCCAGATTTTACACTCTCTACACTTTATATAACCTTATAACTCTAATATAGATCCAATATTTTGTTTCTTTATGTCAGTGAGGTGCCAGAAAAATTTTTTGAAGGTTTTATGTCTTAGATGACCTTTGATGCAAAATCGAAAATTTGGTCTTCAACGTGTCCAGTGTTGTAGAGATGACATTTGTCAACTTTTTGTCAACTTCATTACGTCTTATATTCATGATCAGCTTGCCCGTAGATACATATTTTGATCAGTATGGATTTACATTTGTAACCCTAAATTGTTTTTGGACAGCCAACTGTTTATAAAAATGTTTATGGTGCACCTTTCTCGCCATTTTTAAGGTTCAAAATAGTGCTGAAATTTATGTATATAACTTTATCGTAAAAATGGTTGTATTCGAATTTAAGGTTATCCTAATTCGAGTCTTTGAAGCATCAATGTATTTCAGGTTATCTCCTCTTTTGAGTTGAGACTGATCGTTCATTCATTCTCTCTTGCTTCTAAACATGATCTTATATGATTTGTTTAAATAATATTATGTTTCTTAAGATTTCGAAATGTTTTTTTTTTATAACCACACATCACCCTGAACTACGGCTGTGTGAGACTGAGACTTCAATATTTTAGACATGTAAGGCGTTGTTTTTGCACTGTATGATGAACGAGCCCATCTCCAATAAGCCAAAATTATTCACGCAGTCTGCACTAAACGATTTGGTTAGAGACTTAGGCCTTCAAAAAAATTGACCCGAGGTTTTAGAATCAAAGTTAAAAAAACAAATATTTGTAGGACATCCTTCTCTTGGTACAAGAGTTTCTTTACAAAAGTGAAGAAAAACAATTTGAGCTTAGATAGTAATGTTTCTGGGTTGATGATGACATTCATTATAAAATACGATCCTGAATGGAGACTTTTCATTGATTTCTCTAAAAGAAGCTTAAATGCTGTTAGGAATGTTATAAGAACCTTGACTTGGTACTTAACGAGGTTAGGTACTGTGATCATAATGAGCTGTTTGTGAGGATTTGAACGTGATCTCTATGTTATTGACTACATAAAGTTGCCCTGCTTCCTCTGTGAATAGGATAGTCGTGATCGTGTACAAAAGTATATTTAAAAAATGGGTTAATAAGAAAACCTTTAGTTCACATCAAATTGGGATTAATGAAATAATTCGTCAAAGCATTACCCTTCTGATATCAAGAAACTTATGATGAAAAAATCTTCGAGTTGGAAATGAAAGAACAAGAAAGGAAACTATGGAAGTCTTTTAAGGAAGTACCAACCCAAACTACAAGAATTTTATCTGTTTAATTTGTTGGGTTGCAACATAATTGTTAAGGTTCATTTCTTTCAATCTCATCTAGACTATTTTCCAAAAAAATCATGGAGTAGTAAGTAGGGAATAAGGAGGACGTTTCCACTAAGATACAAAAGAAATGGAACGCAAGTTTCAAGGATGTTGAAACGTTAATATAATAGCTGGCTACTGTTTTATATTAAAAAAGAAAAATCCTCAACACCTTAGCAAGAAAAATACCAAACAAAGTTTTAAAGATGAAATAAAACGTTACTACAAAGACTTCTAAAGGTGTTGTAGCAAAATCTTATCAATTTTTATTCCTGTATTTTTAAATTCTATCCTTATATAAACTAATATTAGTATTACATGTGTAATTCATAATGAGCAGGCATCATTATAAATTCATTTATCACGAGATAATCTTAGAGTTGCTCAACTTGTTCCACTTCGAGAACGAGTGTCATTTAAATAGTACGTTCCCAGTGATCCTATTCAATACGATATGATATGAATACCATGGAACGATAAAAACTTTAATGCCTCAAATCTAGGAAGTAGCATTCATAACTACGGTCTACATAAACCTTAATATACCTAAACAAAGGAATAACATAAATTTCGGGTAACCTAATTTAAGGAATGGGCTAAATAACTATTGTATCCCTAATTAAGAATGGGACAGCTACGTTTCGGGGACCCTAACTCAAGCAACAGCTTACAAATAAATATATATGCGATATACTACGGTTATAACGTGTATATTACTTTAATAATTAAATATAGCTGTTACAACTTTGAGGTGAAAACTACATTTTCCTGGGTGGTTTATTTTGCGAGAAATACTAATAAATGTTTAGTAACGAGGCACAATAATAATTAATTGTGGTCCACGAGCTTTATTTACGCAGATCCATGCGGGATTATTCGCTTGAATTCTTTGAACAACTAAAATCGCACCACGAGAGACTTAATTGTTAATAATTAATGATTTAAATTTAGACTTTAAATAATTATTTTTATTTCATTAATAAATAAATATAAAATTTTAATGATGATTTTAGCAGTCATCAGTCCTTTAACCGATGGGTAATCCCTCAAGTAATAGGGTAGTCAAGTGTAGTCAATAAATTAAGAACGTCCTAACATTTTATCCTTATCTCTAAGATATCCAAAATCATCTATTATTCCATGTTTTTTGGTTTTGTTAATTTTAATTCCAACTTTCCGAAAACTTATTCATTTTAAGATCCCAAAAACTTAGTACTCCCTCGGAATAGCTTATCAACATCCCTTTTGTCCCATAAAAATGACTGTGGAGGATTCTTCCATAAAAGATAACACTTTAACAAAGACAAACCGTACAAACCGGACACAACCAACCTAACCCAACCTATAACATTCCAACTTCATACTATCCCTCATATTGTATGGTATGATGTTGGAGTTCAACCCAAAAGACTCAAACCCAGCCCAACTTAACCAAACCGAATGCAACCAACCTAAACATTCTTCATATTGAATGATATGAAGTTAAAGCTTAACCCAATCTAATAAATCTAAATTTTTCGGAAATATTCCGTGATTTTTTCTTCTATATTTGGATTGACTTGAGCTCTAAGTTAACACCATTCAATATGAGGGATGGTATGAAGGTTAAGGTCTTTGCAAACTTGTTTCTTAAAATTTTTCTTTGCAAGTTCCATCTTTTCTATCCTTACATTCCACCTCTTCATTTCACTTTCAATTTTATTCATTTCCGATGAGGCTAATTTATCTTTTATTTTAATCATGAAGAAGATAAGAACGTGGTCGCTAAGTATCTCTACCTGGTCATTTACCTGCCAGTCCTTTACTGAGTTTACCATATCCTCACTCACTAAACTCAAATCAATTACAGAGGACCCCCTCACTCCCCTAAACGTTTTAATACCCGGTTCATTTCTCAGCACCAATTTATTTCTTGCTACCCATTCCTCTAAAATCTGTCCTCTTTTGGTATGCAGGTTGTCCCCTGCCATCCTTGTTCTCGCATTAAATGCAACTTAACCAAACCGGACACAACCAACCTAACCCAACCTATAACATTCCAACTTCATACTTTCCCTCATATTGTATGGTATGATGTGTGAGTTCAACCCAAAAGACTCAAACCCAGCCCAACTTAACCAAACCGAATGCAACCAACCTAAACATTCTTCATATTGAATGATATGAAGTTAAAGCTTAACCCAATCTAATAAATCTAAATTTTTTGGAAATATTCCGTGATTTTTTCTTCTATATTTGGGTTGACTTGAGCTCTAAGTTCACACCATTCAATATGAAGGATGGTATGAAGGTTTTCTTCTATGATTGAGTTGGGTTCAGCTTCAACATTAAATTATTAAGAATGAAGTTGAAGTTCAATCCAAATATATACGAAAAAAGGACGGAAACTTTTGATTTTTCCTTCTATAGTTAATTTGTGTTGATCTTCAACTTTACGCCATCTTTCATGTATCAAAAAATCAAATCAAAAATTCTTCAAAATTTAGGTTGAATTAAACTCCAACCTTACCTGATGCTCAACCTAACCCAATCATAACATAATGGTTGGGTTAGGTTGGGAATATTTCGTAATTTTGCCTTCCATATTTTATGTTTGATTTTCTTTTTCTATAGTTGGGTTGAGTCAAGTTTCAACTTCATGCCATCCCTCATATACCAAATAATCATATCTAAAACAACAAAACTTCCAAGTTCAGTTCAATATGAGATATAGATTCAAGTTGGGTCTGGTTGAACTCCAACTTCATAACATTCAAAATGAGGGATGGTATGAAATTGAAGCTGTACCCACCCAATGATATTCACGTGAGTTTCGTGCGTAACCCTTTTGGGTCTAAATCGTGAGCAATCATAAAAAGTCACTCACGCGCACATCTCTACTTCAGAGCTAGTTCTGTATTAACCATAAAGAAGCAGAAAAAAGAGAGACTAAATGAGGAAGAGCTTCTTTAATTCCAAAAGAAGCGTTACAAACTCAAATTTGTAAATCGCATCTCTCTAGAATTTAAATGAAAATAAAATTAAACATTTGATGCCGAACGTTTGGATGTCTGTCTTGAGATAGGTAACGGAAATGTTAAATAACTGAAATTTTCATAAATTTGTTGCATTTTCTGATGACAGCACCTTTTCAGAAATTGTAGTACTTCTTCCCAGCATTATCGTTCTTCGAGTATTTTAAATTCAGACTTTACACTCTCTAGACTTTATAGAAGATATAACCTTATGACCCTAATATAGATCCAATGTTTTGTTTATGTCAGAAAAATCTTTAGGTGATCTTTGATGATGGTGCAAAGTTTGATTCGCTGTTGCAAAATTGAAAATTTGGTCTTCAAGTTGTCAAGTGTTGTAGAGATGATAGTTTATGAGCCCCCTTTTATAAATGAAATTATCATATTCTTCGTTTTTTTGTCAACTTCATTGCCTCTCATGTTTTTGCTCAATTTTGCTCATATTTTGATCAGCATGGATTTACATTTGTAATCCTAAATTGTTTTTAGGACAGCCAACTGTTTGTAAAAATATTTATCGATACACCTTTCTGGTCATTTTTAAGATTCAAAATAGCGCAGAAATTTATATTGATAACTATATTCTAAAAATGGTTGTATTCGAGTTTAAGGTTATCCTAATTCAAGTCTAGAGACTAATTCATTCTTCCTTGTTTTTAAACATGATCTTATATGATTTGTTGAAATAATATTATGTCTCTTAAGATTTCGAAATGTTTTCTTTGTGATAACCACACATCAGCCTGAGCTACGGCTGTATGAGACCGAGACTTCAATATTTTAGACTTGTAAGGTGTTGAGGCAGCTGTTTTTGCATTGTATGATGAATGAAAAAAAACATATTTGAGTGTTGGACTTCCTTAATTTAGTTGTACAAGTTGAATGAACTCTCCTGATTGTTTCTGATAAATTGGTAGGACTTATACTGTTAAAAAGCAACGTTAGTGACTTATCAAGGTTTGCTTTACCTACTTTGGTATGAAACTGGGATATCAACATAAACAAAGGGCTCCTTTCAAAGCATATTCAATGTGTGTTCAAAAACTGAGACAATGATTTTAAGGTAAAAAGAAATCTTTTCTTTTTGTAATACCCTTGGTGTGGAGAGAACTTGCAAATCACACTGATGACTGTTACTTTTGTTCATGTTCTTCTTCATTTAGTTATGCCTGCTTTAGTTATATCTACTCCTCCAGCTACATTTGAAAATATTTTATATGATGTTTATCTATTATTACGAGCCCATCTCCAATATGCCAAAATTATTCACGCAGTCTGAACTAAACGATTTGGTTAAAGACTTGACAAAAAATTGACCCGAGGTTTTAGAATCAAAGTTAAAAAAACAAACATTTGTAGAACATCCTTCTCTTGGTACAAGAGTTTCTTTACAAAAGTGAAGAAAAACAATTTGAGCTTAGATAGTAATGTTTCTGGGTTGATGAAGACATTCATTATAAAATACGAACCTGAATGGAGACTTTTCATTGATTTCTCTAAAAGAAGCTTAAATGCTGTTAGGAATGTTATAAGAACCTTGACTTGGTACTTAACGAGGTTAGGTACTGTGATCATAAGTGAGCTGTTTGGGAGGATTTGAACGTGATCTCTATGTTATTGACTACACAAAGTTGCCCTGCTTCCTCTGTGAATAGGATAGTCGTGATCGTGTACAAAAGTATATTTAAAAAATGGGTTAATAAGAAAACCTTTAGTTCACATCAAATTGGGATTAATGAAATAATTCGTCAAAGCATTACCCTTCTGATATCAAGAAACTTATGATCTTCGAGTTGGAAATGAAAGAACAAGAAAGGAAACTATGGAAGTCTTTTAAGGAAGTACCAACCCAAACTACAAGAATTTTATCTGTTTAATCTGTTGGGTTGTAACATAATTGTTAAGGTTCATTTCTTTCAATATCATCTAGACTATTTTCCAAAAAAATCATGGAGTAGTAAGTACGGAATAAGGAGGACGGTTCCACTAAGATACAAAAGAAATGGAACGCAGGTTTCAAGGATGTTGAAACGTTAATATAATAGCTGGCTACTGTTTTATATTAAAAAAGAAAAATCCTCAACACCTTAGCAAGAAAAATACCAAACAAAGTTTTAAAGATGAAATAAAACGTTACTACAAAGACTTCTAAAGGTGTTGTAGCAAAATCTTATCAATTTTTATTCCTGTATTTTTAAATTCTATCCTTATATAAACTAATATTAGTATTACATGTGTAATTCATAATGAGCAGGCATCATTATAAATTCATTTATCACGAGATAATCTTAGAGTTGCTCAACTTGTTCCACTTCGAGAACGAGTGTCATTTAAATAGTACGTTCCCAGTGATCCTATTCAATACGATATGATATGAATACCATGGAACGATAAAAACTTTAATGCCTCAAATCTAGGAAGTAGCATTCATAACTACGGTCTACATAAACCTTAATATCCCTAAACAAAGGAATAACATAAATTTCGGGTAACCTAATTTAAGGAATGGGCTAAATAACTATTGTATCCCTAATTAAGAATGGGACAGCTACGTTTCGGGGACCCTAACTCAAGCAACAGCTTACAAATAAATATATATGCGATACACTACGGTTATAACGTGTATATTATTTTAATAATTAAATATAGCTGTTACAACTTTGAGGTGAAAACTACATTTTCCTGGGTGGTTTATTTTGCGAGAAATACTAATAAATGTTTAGTAACGAGGCACAATAATAATTAATTGTGGTCCACGAGCTTTATTTACGCAGATCCATGCGGGATTATTCGCTTGAATTCTTTGAACAACTAAAATCGCACCACGAGAGACTTAATTGTTAATAATTAATGATTTAAATTTAGACTTTAAATAATTATTTTTATTTCATTAATAAATAAATATAAAATTTTAATGATGATTTTAGCAGTCATCAGTCCTTTAACCGATGGGTAATCCCTCAAGTAATTAGTATCAAGTGTAGTCAATAAATTAAGAACGTCCTAACATTTTATCCTTATCTCTAAGATATCCAAAATCATCTATTATTCCATGTTTTTTGGTTTTGTTAATTTTAATTCCAACTTTCACCGAAAACTTATTCATTCTAAGATTTCAAAAACTTAGTACTCCCTCGGAATAGCTTATCAACATCCCTTTTGTCCCATAAAAATGACTGTGGAGGATTCTTCCATAAAAGATAACACTTTAACAAAGACAAACCGTAGAAAAAGCAAAATTTTCCTTGCTATATAAAAATTGCAACTTTAAAATAGAATTTGTTACAATTTTATTATAATTTGCCCAAAAATTTGCACGTAATAATTTAATGGTGAATTTAAAATGCACATTTCTAATCTATTTTACATAAATTAATTTCTTTTTGTACCAAATTTCTAAATTCATCGGTCGGATTGAAATAGGAGGGTTCACGGTAATAAATTCAGATTCGTTTCTAATAAGAGTCAATGAGTTACATTACTATCTAAGCTCAAATTGTTTTTCTTCACTTTTGTAAAGAAATTCTTGTACCAAGAGAAGGATGTTCTACAAATGTTTGTTTTTTTAACTTTGATTCTAAAACCTCGGGTCAATTATTGGAAGGCCTAAGTCTCTAACCAAATCGTTTAGTTCAGACTGCGTGAATAATTTTGGCTTATTGGAGATGGGCTCGTAATAACAGATAAACATCATATAAAATATTTTCAAATGTAGCTGGAGGAGTAGATATAACTAAATCAGGCTAATGAAGAAGAACATGAACAAAAGTAACAGTCATCAGTGTGATTTGCAAGTTCTCTCCACACCAAGGGTATTACAAAAAGAAAAGATTTCTTTTTAGCTTAAAATCATTGTCTCAGTTTTTGAACACACATTGAATATGCTTTGAAAGGAGCCCTTTGTTTATGTTGATATCCCAGTTTCATACCAAAGTAGGTAAAGCAAACCTTGATAAGTCACTAATGTTGCTTTTTAACAGTATAAGTCCTACCAATTTATCAGAAACAATCAGGAGAGTTCATTCAACTTGTACAACTAAATTAAGGAAGTCCAACACTCAAATATGTTTTTTTTCATTCATCATACAATGCAAAAACAGCTGCCTCAAAACCTTACAAGTCTAAAATATTGAAGTCTCGGTCTCATACAGCCGTAGCTCAGGCTGATGTGTGGTTATCACAAAGAAAACATTTCGAAATCTTAAGAGATAATCTTAAGAGACATAATATTATTTCAACAAATCATATAAGATCATGTTTAAAAACAAGGAAGAATGAATTAGTCTCTAGACTTGAATTAGGATAACCTTAAACTCGAATACAACCATTTTTGGAACATAGTTATCAATATAAATTTCTGCGCTATTTTGAATCTTAAAAATGACCAAAAAGGTGTATCGATAAATATTTTTACAAACAGTTGGCTGTCCTAAAAACAATTTAGGATTACAAATGTAAATCCATGCTGATCAAAATATGAGCAAAATTGAGCAAAAACATGAGAGGCAAGGAAGTTGACAAAAAAACGAAGAATATAATTTCATTTATAAAAGGGGGCTCATAAACTATCATCTCTACAACACTTGACAACTTGAAGACCAAATTTTCAATTTTGCAACAGCGAGTCAAACTTTGCACCATCATCAAAGATCACCTAAAGATTTTTCTGACATAAACAAAACATTGGATCTATATTAGGGTCATAAGGTTATATCTTCTATAAAGTCTAGAGAGTGTAAAGTCTGAATTTAAAATACTCGAAGAACGATAATGCTGGGAAGAAGTACTACAATTTCTGAAAAGGTGCTGTCATCAGAAAATGCAACAAATTTATGAAAATTTCAGTTATTTAACATTTCCGTTACCTATCTCAAGACAGACATCCAAACGTTCGGCATCAAATGTTTAATTTTATTTTCATTTAAATTCTAGAGAGATGCGATTTACAAATTTGAGCTTGTAACGGTTCTTTTGGAATTAAAGAAAAAGGTCCCCCAAAAAGGTCACTCACGAAACTCATGTGAATATCATTCTGTAGAGCTTCAATTTCATACCATCCCTCATTTTGAATGTTATGAAGTTGGAGTTCAACCAGACCTAACTTGAATCTATATCTCATATTGAACTGAACTTGGAAGTTTTGTTGTTTTAGATATGATTATTTGGTATATGAGGGATGGCATGAAGTTGAAACTTGACTCAACCCAACTATAGAAAAAGAAAATCAAACATAAAATATGGAAGGCAAAATTACGAAATATTCCCAACCTAACCCAACCATTATGTTATGACTGGGTTAGGTTGAGCATCAGGTAAGGTTGGAGTTTAATTCAACCTAAATATAGAAGAATTTTTGATTTGATTTTTTGATACATGAAAGATGGCGTAAAGTTGAAGGTCAACACAAATTAACTAGAAGGAAAAATCAAAAGTTTCCGTCCTTTTTTCGTATATATTTGGATTGAACTTCAACTTCATTCTTAATAATTTAAAGTTGAAGCTGAACCCAACTCAATCATAGAAGAAAACCTTCATACCATCCCTCATATTGAATAGTATGAAGTTAGAGTTCAACTCAATCCAAAGAATATAGAACCTATAGAAGAAAAAATCACGGAATATTTCCAAAAAATTTAGATTTATTAGTTTGGGTTAAGCTTTAACTTCATATCATTCAATATGAAGAATGTTTAGGTTGGTTGCATTCGGTTTGGTTAAGTTGGGCTGGGTTTGAGTCTTTTGGGTTGAACTCCAACGTCATACCATACAATATGAGGGATAGTATGAAGTTGGAATGTTATAAATTGGGTTAGGTTAGTGGTGTCCGGTTTGGTTAAGTTGCATTTAATGCGAGAACAAGGATGGCAGGGGACAACTTGCATACCAAAAGAGGACAGATTTTAGAGGAATGGGTAGCAAGAAATAAATTGGTGCTGAGAAATGAACCGGGTATTAAAACGTTTAGGGGAGTGAGGGGGTCCTCTGTAATTGATTTGAGTTTAGTAAGTGAGGATATGGTAAACTCAGTAAAGGACTGGCAGGTAAATGACCAGGTAGAGATGCTTAGCGACCACGTTCTTATCTTCTTTATGATTAAAATAAAATATAAATTAGCCTCATCGGAAATGAATAAAATTGAAAGTGAAGTGAAGAGGTGGAATGTAAGGATAGAAAAGATGGAGCTTGCAAAGAAAAATTTTAAGAAACAAGTTTGCAAAGATCTTAACCCGGAAAGACTTATTGAAAAAATAAAGTAGCACGCGACAAAACCTTTGGAATAACAGCTGTGAAAAATATTTGTAGGAAATCTAAGTACTGGTGGACACCTGAAATAGCCGAAGCAAGGAAGGAGTGTATACGAAAGCGCAGACAAATGCAGAGGAGAAATAGGAATGGCAACGTAGATGGGAAGACGGAGACAATGGAAACATACAAGAAGGCAAAGAAAAACTTAACAGTTATGATCAAAAGATCGAAGGAAAAGAAATGGAAAGGCTCTGCGAGGAGCTTGAACAAAACATCTGGGGCACTGCCTATCTGGTGTTGACTAAAAGACTTGGAACAAGACACGAGGGAAAACTAGATGAAGAGACAATACACCAACAATATAAAGAACTATTCCCTATAGTTTGGGAGGAAATAGGAAGGGAAGAACGGCCACTAGAGATAACCGAACACTATGATCCCTTTACAGTAGAAGAAACAACGATGGCTATTGGACAACTTAAGGCAAGAAAGGCTTCTGGAAGGGATAATATAACAAATGAGATTTTAAAATCCTGCGTGCAGGCGGATTCAGAAAATTTTCTGAGGGTGTTTGACGATTGTTTGCGAAAGGGTGTGTTTCCGAAGATTTGGAGGGAGCAAGATTAATACTGATAGAGAAGCCTTTAAAACTAGGACAGCCGAAATCATATCGCCCGATTTGCTTGTTGAGCACGTTAGGGAAGCTGTTGGAGAGGATGATAAATGGAAGGCTGTACAACCAACTAGAGGAAGAGGGTGCTATTAGCGATATGCAATTCGTATATAGGAAAGGTATGAGTACGGTGGATGCGGCGAGTATGGTGAAGAGGATGGTGTTAAATAGAAGGAAGATATCACTAACACACAGAGGCTTCAGTGTAATGACTTTAATAGATGTAAAGAACGCATTCAAATCTGTTCCATGGAGAGAGGTAAAGAAAGCCCTGGAAGAAACGAAGGTAACAACACCAACTAAAAGCCTCTTTTTTACCTACCTGTGGAATTTATATTATAATAAGGTATTAACCCTAAAACAAGAAAAGGGGGTGAGCTTGATTGGGTATGCGGACGATCTGGCGCTAGTAGTTGAGGGACCAACAGCAGAAATAATCACAGACAAAACACAATACGCAGTAAAGAGAGTGGCAGAGTGTTTGTCGGTCATGGGTTTGAAAATGGAAGTGTCAAAAACAGAAGTAGTGATATTGGAGGGTAGAAGAACAGTAATAAATGTGAAAATAAATGTAAACGACATCATGATAGAAAGTACAGGGTCGGTGACATATTTAGGAGTTACCCTGGACAGGGACCTGAGAATGACGGCACACGTTAAGAAAATTGCAGAGAAGGCAGCTAGGATACAAAATTCCCTATGCAAACTCATGGCTAAAGTGAAGAAAAGAGAAGAATTCTGGCCTCAACGATAGTTTCAGTGGTCTTGGATGCAGCTCCGATGTGAGAGGATAGTTTGAAGCATAAGAAATACGCCAACATGATGGGAAGTATAGAACGCAAATGGATGCAGTTGGCACCCTCGCAGGCTGTATACCGCTAGATCTCCTGGTTTGGCGAGGTCAAAAGGCTGAGAAAAAGGAACAGATTCGAAGGAGGAGTTGCGCAGACAAGTTTTAGAAAAATGGCAACAAAGATGGGAACAATATAATGGATGGGCAAGAGTTTTTATTAGAGAGGTTGTCAAATAGAGAGATAAGGGACCGTCTACGGATTATTATACGATGCAGACAATCACCGGTCATGGCAGTTTCGGAAAGTACCTGAAACAGATAAAAAATCACGTGTGACCCATCATGACTCGATGGGAATCAGATAATTTGAAGTTGCACGGCTAAACCGAAACTTCCTAGTTCTAGGTCTAATGTTAGTTCTAGTTTTAGTTTGATGCAAGTATCTAACTTCAAGTATCTAGCAATTCAGCTTGAGAACTGATACTAGACCTAGAACTGGAATCATTAGGGTTTAGCCGTCTTAAGAGACATACGGCTAAACCCAAATGTTTCTAGTTCTAGGTCAAGTGTGAGTTCTGAAGTATAGCTTCAGAACTAATACTAGAATCTGGTCTAGAACTAGTATCTAGGTCTAGTGTTAGTTCTGATGCTAGGTCGTTGGTCTAGTATTAGTTATACTCTTAGTTCCCGAAAAATCTAAAACAATCTAGAGTTATACAAGAATTAAAACTAGAACTAACACTAGACCTAGAACTAGAAAGATTTAGGTTTAGCCGTGCGTCTGAAGACGCACGGCTAAACCGAAACTTTCTAGTTCTAGGTCTAGTGTTAGTTCTAGTTTTAGTTTGATGCAAGTATCTAACTTCAAGTATCTAGCAATTCAGCTTGAGAACTGATACTAGACCTAGAACTAGAATCATTAGGGTTTAGCCGTCTTAAGAGACATACGGCTAAACCCAAATGTTTCTAGTTCTAGGTCAAGTGTGAGTTCTGAAGTATAGCTTCAGAACTAATACTAGAATCTGGTCTAGAACTAGTATCTAGGTCTAGTGTTAGTTCTGATGCTAGGTCGTTGGTATAGTATTAGTTATACTCTTAGTTCCCGAAAAATCTAAAACAATCTAGAGTTATACAAGAATTAAAACTAGAACTAACACTAGACCTAGAACTAGAAAGATTTAGGTTTAGCCGTGCGTCTGAAGACGCACGGCTAAACCGAAACTTTCTAGTTCTAGGTCTAGTGTTAGTTCTAGTTTTAGTTTGATGCAAGTATCTAACTTCAAGTATCTAGCAATTCAGCTTGAGAACTGATACTAGACCTAGAACTAGAATCATTAGGGTTTAGCCGTCTTAAGAGACATACGGCTAAACCCAAATGTTTCTAGTTCTAGGTCAAGTGTGAGTTCTGAAGTATAGCTTCAGAACTAATACTAGAATCTGGTCTAGAACTAGTATCTAGGTCTAGTGTTAGTTCTGATGCTAGGTCGTTGGTCTAGTATTAGTTATACTCTTAGTTTAGCCGTCTTAAGAGACAGACGGCTAAACCCAAATGTTTCTAGTTCTAGGTCAAGTGTGAGTTCTGAAGTATAGCTTCAGAACTAATACTAGAATCTAGTCTAGAACTAGTATCTAGGTCTAGTGTTAGTTCTGATGCTAGGTCGTTGGTCTAGTATTAGTTATACTCTTAGTTTAGCCGTCTTAAGAGACAGACGGCTAAACCCAAATGTTTCTAGTTCTAGGTCAAGTGTGAGTTCTGAAGTATAGCTTCAGAACTAATACTAGAATCTAGTCTAGAACTAGTATCTAGGTCTAGTGTTAGTTCTGATGCTAGGTCGTTGGTCTAGTATTAGTTATACTCTTAGTTCCCGAAAAATCTAAAACAATCTAGAGTTATACACTGAAGACGCACGGCTAAACCGAAACTTTCTAGTTCTAGGTGTAGTGTTAGTTCTAGTTTTAGTTTGATGCAAGTATCTGGCTTCAAGTATCTAGCAATCCAGCTTCAGAATTAATACTAGACCTAGAACTAGAATCATTAGGGTTTAGCCGTCTTAAGAGACGTACGGCTAAACCCAAATGTTTCTAGTTCCAGGTCGAGTGTGAGTTCTGAAGTATAGCTTCAGAACTAATACTAGAATCTGGTCTAGAACTAGTATCTAGGTCTAGTATCTAGGTCTTCAGACGCACGGCTAAACCTAAATCTTTCTAGTTCTAGGTCTAGTGTTAGTTCTAGTTTTAGTTTGATGCAAGTATCTAACTTCAAGTACCTAGCAATCCAGCTTCAGAACTAATACTGGACCTAGAACTGGAATCATTAGGGTTTAGCCGCCTTAAGAGACATACGGCTAAACCCAAATGTTTCTAGTTCTAGGTCAAGTGTGAGTTCTGAAGTATAGCTTCAGAACTAATACTAATTCTTATACTTAATACTTAATACTTTGAATCTAGTGTAGAACTAGTATCTAGGTCTAGTGTTAGTTCTGATGCTAGGTTGTAGGTCTAGTATTAGTTATACTCTTAGTTCCTGAAGAATCTGAAACAATCTAGAGTTAAACATGAATTTAAACCAGAACTAACACTAGACCTAGAACTAGAAAGATTTAGGTTTAGCCGTGCGTCTCTCTCGAAGTTGTAATTTTAATTCCCGAAGAATTTAAAGCAATCTAGAGCTAAATAAGAATTAAAACTAGTACCAACACTAAACCTAGAACTAGATAGATTCTAATTCTAGTATTAGTTCTAGTTTTGATTCAATATAAGTTGTATCAACATTATTTATTTGAGATATTTATTTAAATTTAAAAAGAAAAATGTCAAAAACCGTTAAAATAACAAATAAGATTAAAATAGGACTTAACTTGAGCACCTCAAACTTATATACATAAATAACTCTTGAAAAGAAAACGAAACATAATTATCACCTTCGACTTTTTCTTTTTAAGCATTCCATTTAAAACGACCTCCTACACACAACTTCAAAAATATCACCAAACCCACCTTTTACGATTTCAATTTTTAATCACAATTTCTTTTTAAATTTCAGATTACATCAATGAAGTCGCATATCAATCCGAAAATTTAACACAAGCTTTCGCCCATCAAATGTATAATTCAGTGGCAAAAGATTCGATATCAAACTTTTACCAAGACATAAGAAATTATATCCAAATTGGAAATTCCGACGAAGTTTTCGAGGCATCCCCCATCGATATCAAAGCTTCCGTTTCGACATTTTTCGAGAGCCTGTTTCCGATCGCGTACAAACAAGCACTCGATTTACGCGACCTCACTTTCGAGTACAAGTCGTGCCTGAAGAAGTACTACAACGAGTTGCAGCCGTTCGGCGAAACGCCGCGACAAATGGGTCAAACCCTATCGAAAAGCTTAGAATCGACGCGACTATTATTTCAAGCCTTAGAAATGGGTATAGGGGTGCTTAATTCGAGCGATTCGTTTATGGACGAAACGAATAAGGATAACACCGAATGTTACGACGCTTTACTCAAGATGACTTATTGTCCGAAATGTCAGGGTTTATCGAGTTATAAACCTTGTTCTGGTTATTGTTTAAACGTTTTGAGAGGTTGTTTGAGCCATTATGTTGTCGAATTAGATGCGCCTTGGAATAGTTATGTTGAAGGAATCGAACGACTTATGACTTCGATGAAACAATTCAATAATGAAGCTATGGTTAATGCGGGGATGGTTATTAAGCTTATTGATACGAAATTACCGGATGCTGTTATGTATATTTTGAAGAAAATTAAGGATTTAGACACTAGGGTAAGTCTTTTTATTTTTTTTTTAATTTTATTTTGATTCATCCCAAGCGAAATTTATGAAACATCTAAAATTAGATTTCGGTTGTTTAACAGTCTTCGCGGTCTTCTTGTGACCGTTTCGTGGGTGAATTATTGACTTGTTTGCGTTCGTTTGGCGCGATTTGGGTGCAGGTAGCGGCTTCATTGTTAAAAAGGTGCCCTATTTATTAACGTGGGAGATCCTTATCCGATATTTTTTTGGTTTGTGAGAGATCCCAAAGGAATGCATTATATTAAAAAATAAAAAAAGGGTCCAAAGCAATAAATAAAAATAGAACAAGAAAGAATCATGAATCAGACATTTTTCGTGTTAAATTAATGGATTCGCGGGCATTTTAGGACTTTTGCGTTTTGATTGCTTTCTAATACGGGAAGAAACAAAAAATCTAGAAAAATCGAATTCTTAAGATATCTTAATGAGTTATTCAAGATTTATAGAGGAAAGTGTATATTTTCTCGTGATGATAGCGGATCTTGAAAATATTTATTCGTTTTTGAGATATAAATTATTAAATTCAACGTGAACATTTATGGCTATCTCAAGTTAATTAAAAATCATCAAAAATCGAATTCTTGAGATATTTTAATGAAACATTCAAAATTTGTATAGCTAAGTGTCTATTTTGTCATAGAAAGAGCCAAAATAAAAAATCTTTATTAGTATTTGAGATAAAGATTATTTAAGTTAACCTAATTTTTTATGATTTTTTGAAATTAATAATCTTGTTTTAAAAACTCATGAAAAATTGAATTCTTAAGATATCTTAATGAATTACTCATGATTTATAAAGGAAAGTGTCTATTTTCTCGTAATGAAAGTGGCTCTTGAAAATATTTATTCGTTTTTGAGATATAAATCATTAAATTCAACGTGAACGTTTATGGCTATCTCAAGTTAATTAAAAATCACCAAAAATCGAATTCTTAAGATATTTTGATGAAACATTCAAAATTTATAGAGGCAAGTGTCTATTTTGTCATGGTGAGAACCAAATTAGAAAATCTTTAGTCGCTGTTGAGATAAAGATTATTTAAGTTAACCTAATTTTTTATGATTTTTTGAAATTAATGATCTTGTTTTAAAAAATCACGAAAAATCGGATTCTTAAGATATCTTAATGAACTATTCATGATTTATAGAGGAAAGTGTCTATTTTCTCGTGATGAAGGCAAATCTTGAAAATATTCATTCGTTTTTGAGATATAAATCATTAAATTCAACGTGAACGTTTATGGCTATCTCAAGTTAATTAAAAATCACCAAAAATCGAATTCTTGAGATATTTTAATGAAACTTTCAAAATTTATGTAGGTAAGTGTTTATTTTGTCATGGTGAGAACCAAATTAGAAAATCTTTAGTCGCTTTTGAGATAAAGATTATTTAAGTTAACCTAATATTTTATGATTTTTTGAAATTAATGATCTTGTTTTAAAAAATCACGAAAAATCGGATTCTTAAGATATCTTAATGAACTATTCACGATTTATAGAGGAAAGTGTCTATTTTCTCATGATGAAGGCGAATCTTGAAAATATTCATTCGTTTTTGAGATATAAATCATTAAATTCAACGTGAACGTTTATGGTTATCTCAAGTTAATTAAAAATCACCAAAAATCGAATTCTTGAGATATTTTGATGAAACATTCAAAATTTATAGAGGCAAGTGTCTATTTTGTCATGGTGAGAACCAAATTAGAAAATCTTTAGTCGCTTTTGAGATAAAGATTATTTAAGTTAACCTAATTTTTTATGATTTTTTGGATTTAATAATCTTGTTTTAAAAAATCATGGAAAATCGAATTCTTAAGATATCTTAATGAATTACTCATGATTTATAGAGGAAAGTGTCTATTTTCTCGTGATGAAAGCGGATTTTGAAAATATTTATTCGTTTTTGAGGTATAAATCATTAAATTCAACGTGAACATTTATGGCTATCTCAAGTTAATTAAAAATCACCAAAGATCGAATTCTTGAGATATTTTAATGAAACATTCAAAATTTATATAGGTAAGTGCCTATTTTGTTATGGTGAGAACCAAATTAGAAAATCTTTATTCGCATTTGAGATAAAGATTATTTAAGTTAACCTAATTTTTTATGATTTTTTGGAATTAATAATCTTGTTTTAAAAAATCACGAAAAATCGAATTCTTAAGATATCTTAATGAATTATTAATGATTTATAGAAGAAAGTGTCTATTTTCTCATGATGAAACCGGATCTTGAAAATATTTATTCGTTTTTGAGATATAAATCATTAAATTCAGCGTGAACGTTTATGGCTATCTCAAGTTAATTAAAAATCACCAAAAATCGAATTCTTGAGATATTTTAATGATACATTCAAAATTTATATAGGTAAGTGTCTATTTTGTCATAGAAAGAGCTAAAATAAAAAATCTTTATTAGTATTTGAGATAAAGATTATTTAAGTTAACCTATTTTTTTATGATTTTTTGAAATTAATAATCTTGTTTTAAAAATTCACGAAAAATTGAATTCTTAAGATATCTTAATGAATTACTCAGGATTTATAGAGGAAAGTGTCTATTTTCTCGTGATGAAAGCGGATCTTGAAAATATTTATTCGTTTTTGAGATATAAATCATTAAATTCAACGTGAACGTTTATGGCTATCTCAAGTTAATTAAAAATCACCAAAAATCGAATTCTTGAGATATTTTAATGAAACACTCAAAATTTATAGAGCCAAGTGTCTATTTTGTCATACTGAGAACCAAATTAGAAAATCTTTAGTCGTTTCTGAGATAAAGATTATTTAAGTTAACCTAATTTTTTATGATTTTTTGGAATTAATAATCTTGGTTTAAAAAATCACGGAAAATCGAATTCTTAAGATATCTTAATGAATTATTCATGATTTATAGAGGAAAGTGTCTATTTTCTCGTGATGAAAGCGGATTTTGAAAATATTTATTCGTTTTTGAGATATAAATCATTAAATTCAACGTGAACATTTATGGCTATCTCAAGTTAATTAAAAATCACCAAAAATCGAATTCTTGAGATATTTTAATGAAACATTCAAAATTTATATAGGTAAGTGCCTATTTTGTCATGGTGAGAATCAAATTAGAAAATCTTTATTCGCATTTGAGATAAAGATTATTTAAGTTAACCTAATTCTTTATGACTTTTTGAAATTAATAAACTTGCTTTAAAAAATCACAAAAAATCGAATTCTTAAGATATCTTCATGAATTATTCATGATTTATAGAGGAAAGTGTCTATTTTCTCGTGATGTAAGCGAATCTTGAAAATATTCATTCGTTTTTGAGATATAAATCATTAAATTCAATGTGAACATTTATGGCTATCTCAAGTTAATTAAAAATCACCTAAAATCGAATTCTTGAGATATTTTAACGAAACATTCAAAATTCATATAGGTAAATGTCTATTTTGTCATGGTGAGAACCAAATTAGAAAATCTTTATTCGTTTTTGAGATACAGACTATTTAAGTTAACCTAATTTTTTATGATTTTTTGGAATTAATAATCTTGTTTTAAAAAATCACGAAAAGTCGAATTCTTAAGATATCTTAATGAATTATTAATGATTTATAGAAGAAAGTGTCTATTTTCTCATGATGAAACCGGATCTCGGAAATATTTATTCGTTTTTGAGATATAAATCATTAAATTCAACGTGAACGTTTATGTCTATCTCAAGTTAATTAAAAATCACCAAAAATCGAATTCTTGAGATGTTTTAATGAAACATTCAAAATTTATATAGGTAAGTGCCTATTTTGTCATGGTGAGAATCAAATTAGAAAATCTTTATTCGCATTTGAGATAAAGATTATTTAAGTTAACCTAATTTTTTATGACTTTTTGAAATTAATAATCTTGCTTTAAAAAATCTCAAAAAATCGAATTCTTAAGATATCTTCATGAATTATTCATGATTTATAGAGGAAAGTGTTTATTTTCTCGTGATGTAAGCGAATCTTGAAAATATTCATTCGTTTTTGAGATATAAATCATTAAATTCAACGTGAACATTTATGGCTATCTCAAGTTAATTAAAAATCACTAAAAATCGAATTCTTGAGATATTTTAACGAAACATTCAAAATTCATATAGGTAAATGTCTATTTTGTCATGGTGAGAACCAAATTAGAAAATCTTTATTCGTTTTTGAGATACAAACTATTTAAGTTAACCTAATTTTTTATGATTTTTTGGAATTAATAATCTTGTTTTAAAAAATCACGAAAAATCGAATTCTTAAGATATCTTAATGAATTATTAATGATTTATAGAAGAAAGTGTCTATTTTCTCATGATGAAACCGGATCTTGGAAATATTTATTCGTTTTTGAGATATAAATCATTAAATTCAACGTGAACGTTTATGTCTATCTCAAGTTAATTAAAAATCATCAAAAATCGAATTCTTGAGATATTTTAATGAAACACTCAAAATTTATAGAGCCAAGTGTCTATTTTGTCATACTGAGAACCAAATTAGAAAATCTTTAGTCGTTTCTGAGATAAAGATTATTTAAGTTAACCTAATTTTTTATGATTGTTTGAAATTAATAATCTTGTTTTAAAAAATCATGAAAAATCGAATTCTTAAGATATCTTAATGAGTTACTCAAGATTTATAGAGGAAAGTGTCTATTTTCTCGTGATGAAAGCGGATCTTGAAAATATTTATTCGTTTTTGAGATATAAATCATTAAATTCAACGTGAACATTTATGGCTATCTCAAGTTAATTAAAAATCACCAAAAATCGAATTGTTGAGATATTTTAATGAAACATTCAAAATTTATATAAGTAAGTGTCTATTTTGTCATGGTGAGAACCAAATTAAAAAATCTTTGTTCATATTAACATATTAACTGATGTTAAGGGGTGGAAAGAGAAAAATTCGTCTCGAGAAATTTATTACCGGAGTTTTAATGAAAATAGCACTTGCTGCAACTTTCAAAATTACATCGGCAAAGAGAATTACGGCTAATAAGTTTTCTTATTAGCATTTTGTACCGTTTTTAGCATTACCTCCGGCATAAATACGTCTTATCTTTGCTTGCGTTTGTAAATTTTATACTTAAACGGTTATAGTTAGCATATATTTATGAGTTAGGAGACTTTCTCTGTGAGAAACTCCTTCTTTCAAAAATTCCTTCTTTTTCTTTATGGGTGATAAATTAATAAAGCACTCATAACACGACCTTCATATCAATATTAATCTGTTTAACTTAATAATGAATAATTATTAAGTATTTATTGGATCTTCGAAACATTGAATAAACATTATTAATTCTTAGTTTTATAGCTCCTTATGCTAACTTATTGAGACAGTTATCGCTGTAATTTCACGAGAAAAATAAAGGCCAGTGTATAACGAGGGCATTTACATTCTCCAAGAATAACAAGGTGACGATATTCCGACTCTTTTTATTTAACCCGAACGATAATAAACTCATATTTGTTTGAGTAATTTCCATTTAAATCTTTATTGAAATTGTTCAAGTCGAAAACGGAACGTTACAAACACAATTCCTGCCACTGTCGTTACTCAAGGAGCATTATGTTAAGTTCAGATGCCGTAAAGCTCATCAGATACCACGCCAAAGCCCGCCTACTGCTCGTCTAAGGTCTGAGGAGCTTAAAGGGCAACAAGTTTACATTATTAGGGTGCTTTACCTGTCATCTCCTGTTTACCACAGTTTGCCAACCTAATTGCCCTCAACTACAGCTTCCATTTAGTGCCGTCATATCACCCTTTTATCACCTTCATGACGTAACTACACGAAGCAGAAGGATAAAACTTACTTTGATTGGGAAAAGGAGCTGGGAAATAACCGGAAAACTGTCTGGAAAGGGTGCGGGGATCAGAAAGGATTTGGCAAGGGCGTCGAGTGGAAAGGAGCAATATTTTATCTTGCGTCTTTCACCTGGTCTATTGATTCTAGAGGCTCAAGACGAAACGTGCTGTGAAAATATTAGGTGACGGGAAAAGAGGGAAAAGATGATCGATGTTGTGTCATAGTTTTTCGTTTCAATTATAAAAAAAATGTCAAAAAAGATATTAATAATATAGACATATATTATAAATGTTCACAAAAATAATTAAGGAGAAAATGATACTTTTCTAGAATTACTTCGAAAAGGAATAAAACGATTCGATTGATAAAGATTTCTTTACGAATTCGAGTGAATTGGGTCGGGTTGGGTTTCGTTTGCTTTTCAAGTAAGTTTCAGGTCGCGTCGTGTAAATTAATTATTTAAATTGGTTTCGTAGATTCCGATTACCATGAATCTTTCAGTGTAAATTAATTTAATGTGCTTTATTTCCTTCTTATGATTCAACCGTAAGATATCTATTTATACGTTAAAATAAAAAAAAACTAAACAAGAATTTGTAATGATTTCTGAAAAAATGAAGAATGAAAAAGTTCATCTAATTTTCTTTGCGTAGTCTTCGCTTTACAAGGAATTGATTAACAAATATAAAATTTTGGAATCGAATTTCTACTAAAATGTATTTATTAAACAACATTCTTTCGTTTAATTACGGTATAATATGAACTAATTGAAAGCATGATGACTTCAACCCTCAAATCGAAATATTATACACATTTCGAAACTCCTTTATTAGAAACTATGCGAGGAATGTGGAGGACTACCGAGAGCTATTCGGGATCAGTTTCAGTAATGGAGAGTTATTCAAAATAATGAGAATAATAAGGATGAAATCATTAGTAAGAATTAATATTAATTACTAAAATATGTGTTTTCGAAATAATTGAAATCATTTTAACTTATAAATTTCGAAAATACACTTACTTTACATAAAATACATCACCCATTAAGAATTAGATTACAATTTTGAAACTGCGGTAAAATAATGATTTATTATCGACTCGAGAAACTGATTATTATCGAACACTGGATCGATCATTTCGACGTTTTGTAACGTCACATTTTACACAACTAATGGTGTAATGAAATTTTATTACACCACGTACTATACTTGCCAAAAGTCAAGGCCCCTCACTTTAAGAAATCGATATCTTCGAAATCGCTCGTTGAAAAGAATTGCTTTAAACTTTATTGTAATCAGTGAATATTTCTATATATCATATGTTAATTTGTAAATTTTCAAACCCGATTTATGAGGGTGTCGACAACATTGTCTATTTTGCGATTTTTTCTCAAAAACTATTCGACGAAAGAAAATTAAATTTGAATTGGTGATAACTCGATTCGTGTTCTTAATGTAGAACATATTTTATTTTATCGATATCCCATATAGTTTTGCAGAAAATCACGGTTTTGCAAGATGCGGTTGTTTCGAAAACGACCAGATGGACTTCAACGCGATTTTTAACAAAATATGTTGAATAATGTCGTTTCCCGGATTTCGTAATTAGGTTTTTAATGTTAGGTCTCCCCAATTTTTATTGAGCGGTTTAATAGAATTATAAATTAAAGAGGCGACGTGGCATCTTTCTCTCTATATAGATAAAACATTATTTAAAATTGTATATAAAATTATTTTGTTACAAATTGAATAAGTACGATTGATTAAAACCGCGATGAAATCCATCCGGTCGTTTTTGAAATAACTACATATTATTAAACCGCGATTTTTCGCGAAATTACATGGAAGATCGTTACAATAAAATATGCCTCACATTAAGAATATTTCGGGTTAGCACCAGTTTAAATTTAAAATTTTTTCGTCGAATAGTTTTTAAGAAACAAAAATTGCAATAATCTTTTTATTTAATTCGCAATAAATAGCAAAACCGGAGATCCGAAAATTTGCAAATTCATGTATATTACGCAAAAATATTCACTGATTACAATTACATCTTTATCACAATTTTTTTTGTCGAGGAGTTACGAAAATATCGATCTCTAAAGTGAGAGGCTCTGACTTTTGGCACGGACTTTAGTTTATGGATATTTGTAGCAACGTCTAAGCAAATTCTTTCAATTTAAATTGATATATGATACGCAAAAATCTTCACTGATTACAATTACATCTTTATCACAATTTTTTATGTCGAGGAGTTACGAAAATATCGATCTCTAAAGTGAGGGGCCCCGACTTTTGGTACGGACTTTAGTCTATGAATATTTGTAGCAACGTCCAAGCAAATTCTTTCAATTTAAATTGATATATGATACGCAAAAATGTTCACTGATTTCAATTACATCTTTATCACAATTTTTTTTGTCGAGGAGTTACGAAAATATCGATCTCTAAAGTGAGAGGCTCTGACTTTTGGCACGGACTTTAGTTTATGGATATTTGTAGCAACGTCTAAGCAAATTCTTTCAATTTAAATTGATATATGATACGCAAAAATCTTCACTGATTACAATTACATCTTTATCACAATTTTTTATGTCGAGGAGTTACGAAAATATCGATCTCTAAAGTGAGGGGCCCCGACTTTTGGTACGGACTTTAGTCTATGAATATTTGTAGCAACGTCCAAGCAAATTCTTTCAATTTAAATTGATATATGATACGCAAAAATGTTCACTGATTTCAATTACATCTTTATCACAATTTTTTTTGTCGAGGAGTTACGAAAATATCGATCTCTAAAGTGAGAGGCTCTGACTTTTGGCACGGACTTTAGTTTATGGATATTTGTAGCAACGTCTAAGCAAATTCTTTCAATTTAAATTGATATATGATACGCAAAAATCTTCACTGATTACAATTACATCTTTATCACAATTTTTTATGTCGAGGAGTTACGAAAATATCGATCTCTAAAGTGAGGGGCCCCGACTTTTGGTACGGACTTTAGTCTATGAATATTTGTAGCAACGTCCAAGCAAATTCTTTCAATTTAAATTGATATATGATACGCAAAAATGTTCACTGATTTCAATTACATCTTTATCACAATTTTTTTTGTCGAGGAGTTACGAAAATATCGATCTCTAAAGTGAGAGGCTCTGACTTTTGGCACGGACTTTAGTTTATGGATATTTGTAGCAACGTCTAAGCAAATTCTTTCAATTTAAATTGATATATGATACGCAAAAATCTTCACTGATTACAATTACATCTTTATCACAATTTTTTATGTCGAGGAGTTACGAAAATATCGATCTCTAAAGTGAGGGGCCCCGACTTTTGGTACGGACTTTAGTCTATGGATATTTATAGCAACGTCCAAGCAAGTTCTTTCAATTTAAATTGATATATGATACGCAAAAATGTTCACTGATTTCAATTACATCTTTATCACAATTTTTTTTGTCGAGGAGTTACGAAAATATCGATCTCTAAAGTGAGGGGCCCTGACTTTTGGCACGGATTTTAGTTTATGGATATTTGTAGTAACGTCTAAGCAAATTGTTTCAATTTAAATTGATATATGATACGCAAAAATGTTCACTGATTACAATTACATCTCTATCACAATTTTTTATGTCGAGGAGTTACGAAAATATCGATCTCTAAAGTGAGGGGCCCCGACTTTAGTTTATGGATATTTGTAGCAACGTCTAAGCAAATTCTTTCAATTTTTGAATTGATATATGATACGCAAAAATGTTCACTGATTACAATTACATCTTTATCACAATTTTTTATGTCGAGGAGTTACGAAAATATCGATCTCTAAAGTGAGGGGCCCCGACTTTTGGTACGGACTTTAGTCTATGGATATTTGTAGGAACGTCTAAGCAAATTCTTTCAATTTAAATTGATATATGATACGCAAAAATGTTCACTGATTACAATTACATCTTTATCACAATTTTTTATGTCGAGGAGTTACGAAAATATCGATCTCTAAAGTGAGGGGCCCCGACTTTTGGTACGGACTTTAGTCTATGAATATTTGTAGCAACGTCCAAGCAAATTCTTTCAATTTAAATTGATATATGATACGCAAAAATGTTCACTGATTTCAATTACATCTTTATCACAATTTTTTTTGTCGAGGAGTTACGAAAATATCGATCTCTAAAGTGAGAGGCTCTGACTTTTGGCACGGACTTTAGTTTATGGATATTTGTAGCAACGTCTAAGCAAATTCTTTCAATTTAAATTGATATATGATACGCAAAAATCTTCACTGATTACTATTACATCTTTATCACAATTTTTTATGTCGAGGAGTTACGAAAATATCGATCTCTAAAGTGAGGGGCCCCGACTTTTGGTACGGACTTTAGTCTATGGATATTTATAGCAACGTCCAAGCAAGTTCTTTCAATTTAAATTGATATATGATACGCAAAAATCTTCACTGATTACAATTACATCTTTATCACAATTTTTTATGTCGAGGAGTTACGAAAATATCGATCTCTAAAGTGAGGGGCCCCGACTTTTGGTACGGACTTTAGTCTATGAATATTTGTAGCAACGTCCAAGCAAATTCTTTCAATTTAAATTGATATATGATACGCAAAAATGTTCACTGATTTCAATTACATCTTTATCACAATTTTTTTTGTCGAGGAGTTACGAAAATATCGATCTCTAAAGTGAGAGGCTCTGACTTTTGGCACGGACTTTAGTTTATGGATATTTGTAGCAACGTCTAAGCAAATTCTTTCAATTTAAATTGATATATGATACGCAAAAATCTTCACTGATTACAATTACATCTTTATCACAATTTTTTATGTCGAGGAGTTACGAAAATATCGATCTCTAAAGTGAGGGGCCCCGACTTTTGGTACGGACTTTAGTCTATGAATATTTGTAGCAACGTCCAAGCAAATTCTTTCAATTTAAATTGATATATGATACGCAAAAATGTTCACTGATTTCAATTACATCTTTATCACAATTTTTTTTGTCGAGGAGTTACGAAAATATCGATCTCTAAAGTGAGAGGCTCTGACTTTTGGCACGGACTTTAGTTTATGGATATTTGTAGCAACGTCTAAGCAAATTCTTTCAATTTAAATTGATATATGATACGCAAAAATCTTCACTGATTACTATTACATCTTTATCACAATTTTTTATGTCGAGGAGTTACGAAAATATCGATCTCTAAAGTGAGGGGCCCCGACTTTTGGTACGGACTTTAGTCTATGGATATTTATAGCAACGTCCAAGCAAGTTCTTTCAATTTAAATTGATATATGATACGCAAAAATCTTCACTGATTACAATTACATCTTTATCACAATTTTTTATGTCGAGGAGTTACGAAAATATCGATCTCTAAAGTGAGGGGCCCCGACTTTTGGTACGGACTTTAGTCTATGGATATTTATAGCAACGTCCAAGCAAGTTCTTTCAATTTAAATTGATATATGATACGCAAAAATCTTCACTGATTACAATTACATCTTTATCACAATTTTTTATGTCGAGGAGTTACGAAAATATCGATCTCTAAAGTGAGGGGCCCCGACTTTTGGTACGGACTTTAGTCTATGAATATTTGTAGCAACGTCCAAGCAAATTCTTTCAATTTAAATTGATATATGATACGCAAAAATGTTCACTGATTTCAATTACATCTTTATCACAATTTTTTTTGTCGAGGAGTTACGAAAATATCGATCTCTAAAGTGAGAGGCTCTGACTTTTGGCACGGACTTTAGTTTATGGATATTTGTAGCAACGTCTAAGCAAATTCTTTCAATTTAAATTGATATATGATACGCAAAAATCTTCACTGATTACAATTACATCTTTATCACAATTTTTTATGTCGAGGAGTTACGAAAATATCGATCTCTAAAGTGAGGGGCCCCGACTTTTGGTACGGACTTTAGTCTATGAATATTTGTAGCAACGTCCAAGCAAATTCTTTCAATTTAAATTGATATATGATACGCAAAAATGTTCACTGATTTCAATTACATCTTTATCACAATTTTTTTTGTCGAGGAGTTACGAAAATATCGATCTCTAAAGTGAGAGGCTCTGACTTTTGGCACGGACTTTAGTTTATGGATATTTGTAGCAACGTCTAAGCAAATTCTTTCAATTTAAATTGATATATGATACGCAAAAATCTTCACTGATTACAATTACATCTTTATCACAATTTTTTATGTCGAGGAGTTACGAAAATATCGATCTCTAAAGTGAGGGGCCCCGACTTTTGGTACGGACTTTAGTCTATGAATATTTGTAGCAACGTCCAAGCAAATTCTTTCAATTTAAATTGATATATGATACGCAAAAATGTTCACTGATTTCAATTACATCTTTATCACAATTTTTTTTGTCGAGGAGTTACGAAAATATCGATCTCTAAAGTGAGAGGCTCTGACTTTTGGCACGGACTTTAGTTTATGGATATTTGTAGCAACGTCTAAGCAAATTCTTTCAATTTAAATTGATATATGATACGCAAAAATCTTCACTGATTACTATTACATCTTTATCACAATTTTTTATGTCGAGGAGTTACGAAAATATCGATCTCTAAAGTGAGGGGCCCCGACTTTTGGTACGGACTTTAGTCTATGGATATTTATAGCAACGTCCAAGCAAGTTCTTTCAATTTAAATTGATATATGATACGCAAAAATGTTCACTGATTTCAATTACATCTTTATCACAATTTTTTTTGTCGAGGAGTTACGAAAATATCGATCTCTAAAGTGAGGGGCCCTGACTTTTGGCACGGATTTTAGTTTATGGATATTTGTAGTAACGTCTAAGCAAATTGTTTCAATTTAAATTGATATATGATACGCAAAAATGTTCACTGATTACAATTACATCTCTATCACAATTTTTTATGTCGAGGAGTTACGAAAATATCGATCTCTAAAGTGAGGGGCCCCGACTTTAGTTTATGGATATTTGTAGCAACGTCTAAGCAAATTCTTTCAATTTTTGAATTGATATATGATACGCAAAAATGTTCACTGATTACAATTACATCTTTATCACAATTTTTTATGTCGAGGAGTTACGAAAATATCGATCTCTAAAGTGAGGGGCCCCGACTTTTGGTACGGACTTTAGTCTATGGATATTTGTAGGAACGTCTAAGCAAATTCTTTCAATTTAAATTGATATATGATACGCAAAAATGTTCACTGATTACAATTACATCTTTATCACAATTTTTTTTTGTCGAGGAGTTACGAAAATATCGATCTCTAAAGTGAGGGGCCCTGACTTTTGGCACGGATTTTAGTTTATGGATATTTGTAGCAACGTCTAAGCAAATTCTTTCAATTTAAATTGATATATGATACGCAAAAATATTTACTGATTACAATTACATCTTTATCACAATTTTTTTGTCGAAGGGTTACGAAGATATCGATCTCTAAAGTGAGGGGCCCCGACTTTTGGTACGGACTTTAGTCTATGGATATTTGTACCAACGTCCAAGCAAATTCTTTCAATTTAAATTGATATATGATACGCAAAAATGTTCACTGATTACAATTACATCTTTATCACAATTTTTTTTGTCGAGGGGTTACGAAAATATCGATCTCTAATGTGAAGGGTCCTGACTTTTGGCACGGACTTTAGTTTATGGATATTTGTAGCAACGTCCAAGTAAATTCTTTAAATTTAAATTTATTTCACACAAAAGCGTTGTTAGATTTAAATTCTTAAGATTTCGTTCAATTTTAAAGCGAGGTTAGATAAAATTTTGTACTTAACACATTAAGAAACTGCTAATTTTGTTTTTAACTCATGCAATTTGCAAACTCGCTCGTTCGTTTTGGCACATATTGCATTCGTTAAACAAAATTAGTCTTTTTCCTAACTAGTTACGTAAATAACTATTTCAAACGCCGATTCTGAAACGAAAGTAGCTCCCCATTCTCGATCCCTGTAATGTCACCCTCCAACATCCAATGTTATGAGATGAGTATAATGGGAGATCAACTTCAAGATGGGGGAAAATAGGTTGGTATTGAAAAAGGAACTAGATTTGATTTTTCAAATTTTCTAGTTACTTTTTTCAATAATTTACCAAATTTAGTTATTTTTTCAATACCAACCTAATTTGAAAAATGAAAATAAATGAAATCGTTATGTAAAGGTCCACAATCGTCAACAACTATTTGAGTGTAAACGATAATTTATATCAGATTTGGTATCTCAATTGCATCTACAATCTTTGAGTTAACGGTTTCGTGTTGGTACATCAAATGTACTGCCTCGCTCGCGAGCAATCTGGGCGATTTAAAGCGATATCGTTCATTACATGCCTTGGTTAAGATACCAAATTGTCTATAGGATTGTATTTATAATCAAATCGTCGTGGTTTCTTGTAGCCGAGGCACTACAACCTTTGAATTGTCGATTACGTATTGACACATCAATTGTAGCGCCTCGCTCACGAGCGATCTCGGCGATTTGAAGCGATATTGCTCATTACATGACTTGGTGAGATACCAAATTTTGTACGACCCGCGGGCCAAGTTCGGTCCGCGGAAAGGTTTAATCCGGCCGGTTTAAGAGTACCGTCGTGAGAATGTTTGAACGCGTTCTTTCTACTTAATGTGACGACCCACATAAAAACTTTATTCTTTCGCCCGCCACGATTGTCTAGTTATTATAAACGGCCCGTCTTAAAAAAAGTTTCCCCACCACTGGTCTAAATTGTCAAGTTTGTAGTGACACATCAATTCTAGTGCCTCGCCCGCAAGCGACCTCGGTGATTTGAAGCGATATCGTTCATTACATGCCGTGGTTACGATACCAAATTTTATATAAGATCACATTTATCTTCAAATCGCCAAGGTCATTTACAGCCGAGGCGTTACAATTTTTCAATTGTCGATATTCTGGTGACACATCAATTCTGGCGCCTCGCCCGCAAGCGACCTCGGCGATTTGAAGCGATATCGTTCATTACATGCCTTGGTTAAGATACCAAATTTTATATAAGATCACATTTATCCTCAAATCGCCAAGGTCATTTGCAGCCGAGGCGCTACAATTTTTCAATTGTCGATTTTCTGATGGCACCTTAATTCTAGAGCCTCGCCCGCAAGCGACCTCGGCAAATTAAAGCAATATCGTTCATTACATGCCTAGATTAAGATACCAAATTTTGTATAAGATCACATTTATACCCAAATTGTCAAGGTCACTTGCCGCCGAGGCGTTACAACCTTTCCATTGTCGATTTTGTGGTGACACATTAATTCTGGCACCTCGCCGGCAAGCGACCTTGGCGATTTGAAGCAATATCGATCAAATTTAACATAATATTACATTTACACTCAAAATTAAGTTAGCAAAATATTCGGTTAAAAATTTATAAGCTCATTCGAAGCACTAAAGACATTCGGAGTAATTTGAACTGATTGGTGATAATTTAAAGGCATTCAAAGTAATCGAAATAATCTGAATATACATATTTATATATGCCAAAAATATTTCCCAAAAAGTGAACGATCGAAAAATATTTATTCTGCGATTTTACTTTAAAATTAGTTTGTATAAATAGAATTTCGCTTTGACGCAGTATTTTTAGTCAGGGTGGATTAATGATGTATATTAAACTCAGACCCATCCCTATATAAAATAGGGGATGATTTAAATATACATTTCATAAATAATTATTTGCCCAACTATTTTTGTATAACAACGAGATGTTATTTTTATTTAAAAAAAAAGTATTAATAAACTTTACTATAGGGGATTTTCATTCGATAGATTACTTTAGATACACCCAATATTCGAATGTAAAATAAGATCCCATAAATGAAGTTCTCAACGAAACGGCCAGTTCCAGCGCAAACCCGGTAACGACCAAGCAATAGGGGAGCAGAGCCGCCCTTTTGTTTTTCACTCCCCAATTCTACTCGGGAAGGATATCTTTTATTCGTTACATTTACATATTCGGGGTCGCAGCATATTTGAAAGTCAACGAAGTAGTCCAACGAAGCTTTCGATCTTTCGAAAAATAGCAAAATCCCGGCGAGGAGAAGGTCACTTATCAAGATATACAATACTCTGAAACTCGTAACCGGCAAATAGACGTTACATTTGATTTGACTTCCTAGAGACTTAGATGATTATTTTTATTGAGTTGTTTTTAATTTTTTTTAACAACCAAGCGGCAATTGTTTAAATTAAACGATGGTATATCATGCATGGGTCAAGAATTTAAGTTACGAGCCGAGTTAACGTTTGTGGGTTAAGTGCTTTTCAATTTGCAGACGATAGCAGTAGCCGTAAAGTTACAACAGGCTTACGTAACGAAGAGGTATTTTGAACTGTACGGAATTTAAACGATTATAGTGAGAAGGAATTTTTGTTTAGTTAGTTCGTGATATCTTGAGATTGCTGCAACGTTTTAACAGTTAATTATGTAATTAACTAAAAATTATAGTAAATAGTCCTATTTTAATTAATATTAATAAACGATCGTGATGATGAAACGAAAATTATTATTTAGAAATGTGTCTAAAAATATCGTTATGTTTTTGCACCTAATTTTAACCGATTTATTTTGATTATGGGTTTCTCCCTTCCGGTAATATATCGCGATGTTCGTGTCGACTAATGGCCCTTTAAGGTCCATGGCAGCTGTTGCGGCCTCTCTTTGACAAATGACTCAGTATTGCACCTAACCGAGCATATTTCAAATTCGCTTCCTGGATCGCATTTGCCATCCTCTGCAAACCCGATGCCGTGGTGATTCGTTTGCAGGTACACGACCGGCTGTCTACGTTGAAATATTTAACGTTGCCAAAGGATTGAATAATTGTCTATATCTGTACACTACCAAAACACGTTCAAAGTAATACCAAATTTATCTTTCTTTTTTATGTCGTTTTCAATATAACTTAAATTGAAACATCAATATGAGTCATTCATATTGTTGGATCTAATTTTGACAGTTTGTGGTTTATGGAATATGTCTAGAATTTGAGAGATTTTGTATTTTTGATTATTTTGTATTTGAGAATTTGTATGCCGAACATCTTTTTCTATCAATTTTAGTGTCTACTTCGCAGTTAATTTTATGGAATATCTAGAAAATGTTTAGAGATGTGCGCGTGAGTGACTTTTTATGTACGCTCACGCCCGCTCACGCTCTAGACCCACGTGGGTCATGCACTCAACTAACGTCAATATTATAACTTAATCACGTGACTCGCGCTCGATCAGGTGATCAAATATATGAATCATGTCACAATTTTAACTGTGATTTAAAATTTTAACCAAGCCATGCAATTTCGCCTCAAATCGCCGAGATCACTTGCGGGCGAGGCTGAAAAGTTGATATGTCAACACGAAATCGACAATTTAAAGGATGTAGCGCCTCGCTTGCAAGCGACCTTGACCATTTGAAGCGAAACTGTGATTTGAAATTTTAACCAAGACATGTAATAAACGATTTCGACTTAAAACGCCGAGATCGCTTGCGGGCGAGGCAGTAGAGTTGATACGTCAACACGAAATCGACAATTTAAAGGATGTAGCGCCTCGCCCTAAACCGACCTTAACGACTTAAGGCGAAACTGTGATTTGAAATCTTAACCAAGACATGTAATGAACGATTTCGCCTCAAATCGCCGAGATCGCTTGCGGGTGAGGTAGTAGAGTTGATTTATCAACACGAAATCGACAATTTAAGGGTTGTAGCGCCTCACCCGCAAGCGACCTTGACGATTTGAGGCGAAACTGATTTGTAATCTTAACCAAGATATGTAATGAACGATTTCGCCTCAAATTGCCGAGATCGCTTGCGGGCGAGGCAGTAGAGTTGATATGTCAACACGAAATCGACGATTTAAAGGATGTAGCGCCTCGCTTGCAAGCTACCTTGACCATTTGAGGCGAAACTGTGATTTGAAATTTTAACCAAGAGATGTAATAAACGATTTCGCCTCAAATCGCCGAGATCGCTTGCCGACGAGGCAGTAGAGTTGATTTGTCAACACGAAATCGACGATTTAAAGGTTGTAGCGCCTCGCCCGCAACCGACCTTGACGATTTGAGGCGAAACTGTGATTTGAAATCTTAATCAAGATATGTAATGAACGATTTTGCCTTACATCGCCGAGACCGCTTGCGGGCGAGGCAGTAGAGTTGATACGTCAACACGAAATCGACAATTTAAAGGATGTAGCGCCTCGCCCTAAACCGACCTTAACGATTTGAGGCGAAACTGTGATTTGAAATCTTAACCAAGACATGTAATGAACGATTTCGCCTCAAATCGCCGAGATCGCTTGCGGATGAGGTAGTAGAGTTGATTTATCAACACGAAATCGACAATTTAAGGGTTGTAGCGCCTCGCCCGCAACCGACCTTGACGATTTGAGGCGAAACTGTGATTTGAAATCTTAATCAAGATATGTAATGAACGATTTTGCCTTAAATCGCCGAGACCGCTTGCGGGCGAGGCAGTAGAGTTGATACGTCAACACGAAATCGACAATTTAAAGGATGTAGCGCCTCGCCCTAAACCGACCTTAACGATTTGAGGCGAAACTGTGATTTGAAATCTTAACCAAGACATGTAATGAACGATTTCGCCTCAAATCGCCGAGATCGCTTGCGGATGAGGTAGTAGAGTTGATTTATTAACACGAAATCGACAATTTAAGGGTTGTAGCGCCTCGCCCGCAACCGACCTTGACGATTTGAGGCGAAACTGTGATTTGAAATCTTAATCAAGATATGTAATGAACGATTTTGCCTTACATCGCCGAGACCGCTTGCGGGCGAGGCAGTAGAGTTGATACGTCAACACGAAATCGACAATTTAAAGGATGTAGCGCCTCGCCCTAAACCGACCTTAACGATTTGAGGCGAAACTGTGATTTGAAATCTTAACCAAGACATGTAATGAACGATTTCGCCTCAAATCGCCGAGATCGCTTGCGGATGAGGTAGTAGAGTTGATTTATCAACACGAAATCGACAATTTAAGGGTTGTAGCGCCTCACCCGCAAGCGACCTTGACGATTTAAGGCGAAACTGATTTGTAATCTTAACCAAGATATGTAATGAACGATTTCGCCTCAAATCGCCGAGATCGCTTGCGGGCGAGGCAGTAGAGTTGATATGTCAACACGAAATCGACGATTTAAAGGATGTAGCGCCTCGCTTGCAAGCGACCTTGACCATTTGAGGCGAAACTGTTATTTGAAATTTTAACCAAGACATGTAATGAACGATTTCGCCTCAAACCGCCGAGATCGGTTGCGAGCGAAACGGTAGAGTTGATTTATCAACACGAAATCGACAATTTAAGGGTTGTAGCGCCTCGCCCGCAACCGACCTTGACGATTTGAGGCGAAACTGTGATTTGAAATCTTAATCAAGATATGTAATGAACGATTTTGCCTTAAATCGCCGAGACCGCTTGCGGGCGAGGCAGTAGAGTTGATATGTCAACACGAAATCGACAATTTAAAGGATGCAGCGTCTCGCCCTTAAACGACCTTGACGATTTAGGGTGAAACTATGATTTGAAATCTTAACCTAGACATGTAATGAACGATTTCGCCTCAAACCGCCGAGATCGGTTGCGAGCGAAACGGTAGAGTAGATTTATCAACACGAAATCGACAATTTAAGCGTTGTAGCGCCTCGCCCGCAAGCGACCTTGACGATTTAAGGCGAAACAGATTTGTAATCTTAACCAAGATATGTAATGAACGATTTCGCCTCAAATCGCTGAGATCGCTTGGGGGTGAGGCAGTAGAGTTGATATGTCAACACGAAATCGACAATTTAAAGGATGTAGCGCCTCGCTTGCAAGCGACCTTGACCATTTGAGGCGAAACTGTGATTTGAAATTTTAATCAAGACATGTAATGAACGATTTCGCCTCAAATCGCTGAGATCGCTTGGGGGTGAGGCAGTAGAGTTGATATGTCAACACGAAATCGACAATTTAAAGGATGTAGCGCTTCGCCCTTAAACGACCTTAACGATTTGAGACGAAACTGTGATTTGAAATCTTAACCAAGACATGTAATGAACGATTTCGCCTCAAATCGCTGAGATCGCTTGCGAGCGAGGCTGTAGTGTTGATTTGTCAACACGCAATCGACGATTTAAAGATTGTAGCGCCTCGCCCACAAGCGACTTTAGCGATTTGAGGCAATAATGTCATTTGAAGATGCAGTACGTTTGATGTAGCAATACGAAACAGTTAAATCAAAGAAATCTGTTATAAATTAACATTTCCACTCAAATGGCTGGTGAGGCTTGCGATTTAGATGAGGCGCTACAACCTTTAAATAGCTATTTCTTCAATTTTTACTTTTAAATGAGGTTGGTATTGAAAACATAACTAGATTTGGTGAATTTTTAGAAAAAAAGATGGTCCCGCACACCACTCACGTGAATATCATAACTGAATCACGTGACTCACACATGGGTCACTATAATTCACGTGACTCACGCTCGATTACGTGATCAAATATGTTAATTATGTTTGAATACATGTTATAAAAATTGTTATAAAATTAAAATAAATAATAAAACCTGTAATATTCTTATAGGTAATACTTCCTTTAACGTTTTAAAGATCTTCCATTCATCATACATATAAATTTTATTTATTAAATTTAAAATTTTGCACTTCGCCATAACCGTGTTTACTTAAAAATTAATTCGAATTTTTAAATTGAAGTTAGTAAATTCAATTGTAATTTAAGCAAAAAGCTGATGGAGAAAGGTGTAATGAATGAAAAATATGAAGAAATTATAGTTCATAATTATTTCATATTTATCTATGACCAGTTGCTAGTGATATATCATCAATGTTGTTGAGTATCTGGGTATTTATTTTCAACCCGCGTGTATTTACCCAAGATGGGTATTTGGAGGTGTTTATAAAAATTAAAAAAAGTACAACACAGACAAAGACCACTAAAAAAGTAACCATGTTTAATCCAAAAATACAAGTTGTTTTTTAATAAAATGAAAAAGCAATAGTTAGTGTGTTAGTTCTGAAACTTGAGTTGAGTTGGATTGAGTTCCTTTTCAAGATAGGTACTAGTGTTTTTCGTTCTAGGTCTAGCATTTGCCCTCACGTTAGTGTTGGATCTATTTTTAGTTGTTATTCAGTCTTAAATTGTTGTACACTTGCATGAAACTAAAACTAGAACTAACAACTCTGAAGACGCACGGCTAAACCTAAACTTTCTAGTACAAGGTCTAGTGTTAGTTCTAGTTTTAATTGCCATTCAGTGATTGATTGCTGTAAATTCTTCTAGAACTAAAAACTTGGCTAATACGGGCCTAATCTTTTAAAAATTTATTAAAAACATTGTCTAGTTTTAACATTTCGTGTTAACCTAACCGTTATAATACATATTTGAACACATACATTTGCATTTTTATATGGTAGTAAGAATTTTTTCAATACAATTTATAGCTTGCATCATAGACCTAAACGATAATTGATTTACAGTGTAACTGTGTTTTAAATTTGTTAACACATTTCCAAGAGATGTTAGATAAACAAAAATCTTAGTAAAAAAGAAAACTTAAATTGAAATTTAATTTATTACCTCATAAAAGCGAACAAAAAATAGGAAAGCTCGTGCCATTAGCGCCACCATATACGGAAAAAACAAGGTATTAAGGTATCTCCCATATGCTCACACCGTTATTTAAAATAAATATTAAAATAACGTCTCTTGGTGAAATACCCGTAACGTAAATTAATTATCACGATATCGCTTAAGAACCATCAGCGATGCGTAACTTCTAATTAAACAATAACTTTTTAACATTCAACTCGCGCATTTTAATCCTCGTACATATGAGTGTATATATGCAAGCCGATTAAATGTTAAATGACCTTTCTCGGAACCGAGACAACTCGAGTTGTACTTTATGCTACTCGATGGAATTGCATCTCTCGGCATTTACATACTTCTTCTATATACAGCGCGAATCGCATCCGGTTAGGAAGTTATTAAAAAAATTTCTACAAAGTTTAATACGATAAGGCGCCGCCACACCTTGGTTCGCGTGAAAATTGGAGTCGTCATTGATTTATCGACATGAATTATAATTAAAGCAGTAAAGTAATTAGGAATATGTGTGGGCTTGATGGAATAAAGGAGAACGTAAATCAAACGGGACCGCTTTAAATATTTATTAAAGTGCGTCTGTGTTTGGAGGTTTATTGATGGGGAGACGTGCTCATTGAATAAATATTCGGTACCACGACAACCCGGGGTTAATAAACAAATCCATCTAATAATAACTTTGCAAATTTAATGTGCGACTTAAATTTAGACAATAAACTTATTTAATAATTAAAATTTTTATAACAAACAAATTTATTTTCTCGGTTTATGATATCTCCGCATCAAAATCGTGTCGAGTTGTAAACGTTGGTTTGTTGTATTTTAAAACGTTAATTACAAAGTGAACCGAGCACGAATTTAAAGGGAGGGTAAATTCTCTTTCGGTTTATCGCAATTTCGAACGTTACCCCCTATTCCGGGTAATTCTACAGAATAATCGAAATAATGAGCCGGTGGCGTGCGGAAATAATTCCGTTTTCAGGGAAATACTGTGCAGTTAGAGGTACCAGGGGGCTGTTAGCACCATCGTTGCGGAAATCCTTCCCCCCGGGTGGTATCCATCCCAATGGTGTCATTGGTTACCAACACCGAGTGCATTTTCGCGGAATTTCTAGATTGGCGTTCTTCGAATTTTGTGAAAAAGAACGATAAAAATGCGTGTACCTCTTTGGAGAAAAGTCAATAACCGTTGACAAGCTTGAAAAATACTGTAATTTAATATTGAACCCGGTGTTTATGTGTTGTTAAGGTTTCAAAATGTATAATTCAATTTTTTTTTGTATTTAAGAATGTCTTAGAGAATTTCATTTTACTCAGTTACAAAATACACTTAATTTCAAGTTTTTCCAAATATTTAAGAAGAAAATTCTTTTATTACACCAAGTATTTTAAACAAACAAAAACTTTGTGATTATCAACTATTATATTCAATTATCGTTTATTTCAAAATTGGTTTTGAATTGGGGCTAATAACATGCATCACACTGATTACCTTTAGGACACGTAGTAGCAACATTTAAACCAGTTAGCTAATCAATACACTAAGCATTGTAATTGTGTGCAACGAGAGTTTACATAACTCTAAAAGGTGCTACATTGACCACAAAATTCGAATAACAAGCGGATCAACAATGATTTAACTTGTGGGTCTAAATATTGGGAATTAATGATGTAACTCAGCATCATTATTATGGTGTATAGATATCGATACGGCTTATAAATGATTAAGCTATAAACGACCTAGATATGAGTACATCATGTAGGTTTTAATGCGATGAAGGAGATTAATTAATTGTACACAATGTACATATTAAATGAAGAAGAGTCAAAATATATTAGTTGTGTATGCAGGATTATTGCAAAAGATTGATTGGGCTTTTAACCCTCATACAACTATGGGGCTCCGCTTTTTTGGACAGTTTGTATAATGAAAAATAATTCCTTGAAATGCGGTCTGAGATACAATATAAGCTTGCAAAATATTAAATTCCTAAATTAATTAATGACTAAGCTTCAGAAAAGAGGAGCTGAGGTGAAGGACCCTGTATAATCTCCCACAATCTCCAGAAATCATCCATCTATGATGATACCAACATTTCCGATCTTCATTTGACTACATGCAACAGTTTAAAGGAGAGATTATTGGAAACACGATCAAAGCTGTTCTGGTTCGTCCAAATGTCTAAACAGGGTTCCTTTTTAATGTACAGTATCAATGTAATGGTGGGTTCATGGTATTATGATATACTACAATTGTTCATCCAACACCTTACAACTAAACTGGTTTTTATCCTAGTCCTAGGAGTTGCCTAACTTTTAACTTCCTCCGCACTTTTCTCCTGCATGTCCTTGATGACAGTATTTTGTAGTGTTGCCAAACCTGCTGAAATTTCTAATGATTTTAATGTTCTCTAATGATGATATTCTAATGATTTTTTCCATATAATCTGATGAAATGGTGAAAATTTCAGGGAAATTACGCATATCTGGTGATTTGCAACTTTGCATTTCTTGATTGAAATTTCAAATAAAGTATCAGATAAACAGAAAAATTGTCAACACTTTGTGTTAGCAATAGTAACACAAAGTGTTACTGTGCCAAATACTGTACATCATCTTAAAGACTCCCAAATTGTTGGCATCATAAGGTATTATGAGTCCACAGTTCTGCTCATCAATTTAAAGTCCGCCAACTTGTTGATAGCATAAGCTATTACAGTTCCAAACAGTGTACATTATCTTAAAACTGCCAACTTGTTGGCAGCATTAGCTGTTTTGTTTCCAAAGTCCTTCTCGTCAATTTAAAGTCTGCGAACTTGTCGGCAGCATAAGCTATTACTGTTCCATAGACTGACATTATCTTAGTGACTGCCAACTTGTTGGCAGCATGAGCTATTATGTCTCCAAAGTTCTTCTCGTCAATTTAAAGTCTGCGAATTTGTTAACAGCATAAGCTATTACTGTTCCATAGACTGTAGATTATCTTAATGATTGCCAACTTGTTGGCAGCATAAGCTATTATAGCGTCAAACACAGTACATCATCTCAAAGACTGCCAACTTGTTGGCAGCATGGGCTATTATGTCTCCAAAGTGCTTCTCGTCAATTTAAAGACTGCCAACTTGTTGGCAGCATGAGCTATTATAGTTCCAAACACTTTACGTTATCTCAAAAACTGCCAACTTGTTGGCAGCATGAGCTATTATGTCTCCAAAGTTCTTCTCGTCAATTTAAAGTCTGCAAACTTGTTGGCAGCATAAGCTATTACTGTTCCATATACTGTATATTATCTTAATGACTAAAAGCGAATAAATCTTTTGCAATAATCCTGCGTAGAGAACTAATCTATTTTGGCTCTTCTTCATTTAATATGTACTGTAATGTGTTTTTTTGCATTAAATTTTGTATGAAAGAGGCGCATTCGTTTCAAATACGTATACATGGTTGGGTTGGGTAAGGTTTAGTAGTGCATTTGAAGGCATTTTTTAACGAAAGACTCTACAATAAATAGTTTTTGAAATAAAGTACTTTACAAACTAATTTGGCAACCTTATATATTTTAATGGAAATACAATTTAGTGAAATGTGAATAAAAATTCTTAATGTAGATTAAAAATGCTTTAAAATGACTCCAAACTCGATGGGGTTATCTTTAAAAACAGCCGAGATGTGATGATTTAAAATTTATTTTGACAGCTGATCTTCAGTTGTTTTTAAATAATTGTTACTTTGTAATTTTTTTATTTTTTGAGATAACCCCATCATGTTTGGTCTCATTCTAAAAGATTTTTAATTTCCTACAACCCAAAAACAACACCAACCCAAAATGATCAATTTTACGATCACTTCCGGATTTTTAATTTAATAGAAGATAAAATAAGAAAGTAAATCAAAGAATTTTTAATTAAATTAATTATGGAAAAGTTATATTAAATAAATTAATTGAAATAAGATGAAACTTTATTGAAATGTGAATAAAAATTCGTAATCTAGATTAAAAATGCTTTAAAATGAGTTCAAACTCGATGGGGTTATCTTTAAAAACTACCGAGATATGATGATTTAAAAAATATTTTGACAGCCGATGTTCAGTTGTTTTTAAATCATTGTTACTTTGTAAATTTGTCATATTTTGAGATAACCACATCATGTTTGGTCTCATATTAAAAGATTTTTAATTTCCTACAACCCAAAAACAACACCAACCCAAAATGATCAATTTTACGATCACTTCCAGTTTTTTAATGGAGAAATTTTTGATATAGATTATTGTTTTATTAATTCTTTACTAATAGTGGATAACATAAGAAATTAAATTAAAGAATTTATTAATTAAATTAATTATGATAAAATTATGTTAATAAAATTAATCGAAATGAGATAAAATTTTATTGAAATATGAATAAAAATTCGTAATGTAGATTAAAAATGCTTTAAAATGAGTTCAAACTCGATGGGGTTATCTTTAAAAACAACCGAGATATGATGACTTAAAAAACATTTTGACAGCCGATGTTCAGTTGTTTTTAAATCATTGTTACTTTGTAAATTTGTCATATTTGGAGATAATCCCATCGTGTTTGGACTCATTTTAAAAGATTTTTAATTTCCTATCACCCGAAAACAATTCCAACCCAAAATGACCAATTTTACGATGATTTCGTTTCTAAATCGAGAAATTTTTGATATAGACATCGTTGTTTTGTTAATTCTTTACTAACAGAGGATAACATAACAAAATAAATCAAAGAATTTGTTAATTAAATTGATTATGAAAAAGTTATATTAAGAAAATGAATCGAAATGAGATGAAACTTTATTGAAATGTGAATAAAAATTCGTAATCTAGATTAAAAGTGCTTTGAAATGTTTTGAAAATGAGTCCAAACTCGATGGTTTATCTTTAAAAACAACCGAGATATGATGATTTAAAAAACGTTTTGACAGCCGATATTCAGTTGTTTTTAGATCGTTATTATTTTGTAACTTTGTCATTTTTTGAGATAATACCATCCTGTTTGGATTCATTTTAAAGGATTTTTAATTCCACACAACTTGAAAACAACACCAATTCATAATAACCACTTTTTCGATCACTTCTTGTTTTAAAATCGAGGATAATTTAATTAATCAACTATAATAAACACTATTTAAATATAATTGATTATAGAAATATAATCAAAGTTAACAAATTTATACATTCCATTAATTTTTATTGACATATTCAATGACTGGATAAAAGAAAACAATTCCAACATAAAATAGTTATTTTTGATCCTAGATAGCAAAATGACACTTTTGCATTCGAGAACAAAAGTTTTTTTGCTTTAAAATGAGTCCAAACTCGATGGAGTTATCTTTAAAAACAACCGAGTTACGATGATTTAAAAATTATTTTGACAGCCGATATTCAGTTGTTTTTAAATCGTTGTTACTTAGTAACTTTGTCATTTTTTGAGATAATACCATCGTCTTTGGACTCATTTTAAAGGATTTTTAATTCCACACAACTTGAAAATAACACCAATTCAAAATAACCACTTTTTCGATCACTTCTAGTTTTAAAATCGAGGATAATTTAATTAATGAACTATAATAAACACTATTTAAATATAATTGATTATAGAAATACAATCAAAGTTAACAAATTTATACATTCCATTAATTTTTACTGACATATTCAATGACTGGATAAAAGAAAACAATTCCAACATAAAATAGTTATTTTTGATCCTAGATAGCAAAATGACACTTTTGCATTCGAGAACAAAAGTTTTTTTGCTTTAAAATGAGTCCAAACTCGATAGAGTTATCTTTAAAAACAACCGAGATACGATGATTTAAAAATTATTTTGACAGCCGATATTCAGTTGTTTTTAAATCGTTGTAACTTAGTAACTTTGTCATTTTTTGAGATAATACCATCGTCTTTGGACTCATTTTAAAGGATTTTTAATTCCACACAACTTGAAAATAACACCAATTCAAAACAACCACTTTTTCGATCACTTCCAGTTTTAAAATCGAGGATAATTTAATTAATGAACTATAATAAACACTATTTAAATATAATTGATTATAGAAATATAATCAAAGTTAACAAATTTATACATTCCATTAATTTTTATTGACATATTCAATGACTGGATAAAAGAAAACAATTCCAACATAAAATAGTTATTTTTGATCCTAGATAGCAAAATGACACTTTTGCATTCGAGAACAAAAGTTTTTTTGCTTTAAAATGAGTCCAAACTCGATGGAGTTATCTTTAAAAACAACCGAGATACGATGATTTAAAAATTATTTTGACAGCCGATATTCAGTTGTTTTTAAATCGTTGTTACTTAGTATCTTTGTCATTTTTTGAGATAATACCATCGTGTTGGGACTCATTTTAAAGGATTTTTAATTCCACATAACTTGAAAACAACACCAATTCAAAATAACCACTTTTTCGATCACTTCTAGTTTTAAAATCGAGGATAATTTAATTAATGAACTATAATAAACACTATTTAAATATAATTGATTATAGAAATACAATCAAAGTTAACAAATTTATACATTCCATTAATTTTTACTGACATATTCAATGACTGGATAAAAGAAAACAATTCCAACATAAAATAGTTATTTTTGATCCTAGATAGCAAAATGACACTTTTGCATTCGAGAACAAAAGTTTTTTTGCTTTAAAATGAGTCCAAACTCGATAGAGTTATCTTTAAAAACAACCGAGATACGATGATTTAAAAATTATTTTGACAGCCGATATTCAGTTGTTTTTAAATCGTTGTAACTTAGTAACTTTGTCATTTTTTGAGATAATACCATCGTCTTTGGACTCATTTTAAAGGATTTTTAATTCCACACAACTTGAAAATAACACCAATTCAAAACAACCACTTTTTCGATCACTTCCAGTTTTAAAATCGAGGATAATTTAATTAATGAACTATAATAAACACTATTTAAATATAATTGATTATAGAAATATAATCAAAGTTAACAAATTTATACATTCCATTAATTTTTATTGACATATTCAATGACTGGATAAAAGAAAACAATTCCAACATAAAATAGTTATTTTTGATCCTAGATAGCAAAATGACACTTTTGCATTCGAGAACAAAAGTTTTTTTGCTTTAAAATGAGTCCAAACTCGATGGAGTTATCTTTAAAAACAACCGAGATACGATGATTTAAAAATTATTTTGACAGCCGATATTCAGTTGTTTTTAAATCGTTGTTACTTAGTATCTTTGTCATTTTTTGAGATAATACCATCGTGTTGGGACTCATTTTAAAGGATTTTTAATTCCACATAACTTGAAAACAACACCAATTCAAAATAACCACTTTTTCGATCACTTCTAGTTTTAAAATCGAGGATAATTTAATTAATGAACTATAATAAACACTATTTAAATATAATTGATTATAGAAATACAATCAAAGTTAACAAATTTATACATTCCATTAATTTTTACTGACATATTCATTGACTGGATAAAAGAAAACAATTCCAATATAAAATAGTTATTTTTGATCCTAGATAGTAAAATGACACTTTTGCATTCGAGAACAAAAGTTTTTTTGCTTTAAAATGGGTCCAAACTCGATGGAGTTATCTTTAAAAACAACCGAGTTACGATGATTTAAAAATTATTTTGACAGCCGATATTCAGTTGTTTTTAAATCGTTGTTACTTAGTAACTTTGTCATTTTTTGAGATAATACCATCGTCTTTGGACTCATTTTAAAGGATTTTTAATTCCACACAACTTGAAAATAACACCAATTCAAAATAACCACTTTTTCGATCACTTCTAGTTTTAAAATCGAGGATAATTTAATTAATGAACTATAATAAACACTATTTAAATATAATTGATTATAGAAATATAATCAAAGTTAACAAATTTATACATTCCATTAATTTTTACTGACATATTCAATGACTGGATAAAAGAAAACAATTCCAACATAAAATAGTTATTTTTGATCCTAGATAGCAAAATGACACTTTTGCATTCGAGAACAAAAGTTTTTTTGCTTTAAAATGAGTCCAAACTCGATGGAGTTATCTTTAAAAACAACCGAGATACGATGATTTAAAAATTATTTTGACAGCCGATATTCAGTTGTTTTTAAATCGTTGTTACTTAGTATCTTTGTCATTTTTTGAGATAATACCATCGTGTTGGGACTCATTTTAAAGGATTTTTAATTCCACATAACTTGAAAACAACACCAATTCAAAATAACCACTTTTTCGATCACTTCTAGTTTTAAAATCGAGGATAATTTAATTAATGAACTATAATAAACACTATTTAAATATAATTGATTATAGAAATACAATCAAAGTTAACAAATTTATACATTCCATTAATTTTTACTGACATATTCAATGACTGGATAAAAGAAAACAATTCCAACATAAAATAGTTATTTTTGATCCTAGATAGCAAAATGACACTTTTGCATTCGAGAACAAAAGTTTTTTTGCTTTAAAATGAGTCCAAACTCGATAGAGTTATCTTTAAAAACAACCGAGATACGATGATTTAAAAATTATTTTGACAGCCGATATTCAGTTGTTTTTAAATCGTTGTAACTTAGTAACTTTGTCATTTTTTGAGATAATACCATCGTCTTTGGACTCATTTTAAAGGATTTTTAATTCCACACAACTTGAAAATAACACCAATTCAAAACAACCACTTTTTCGATCACTTCCAGTTTTAAAATCGAGGATAATTTAATTAATGAACTATAATAAACACTATTTAAATATAATTGATTATAGAAATATAATCAAAGTTAACAAATTTATACATTCCATTAATTTTTATTGACATATTCAATCGTAGAATAAAAATTCTTAATAATAACTGAATTTTTGCTTTATCTCATCGTAGAAGGATACCTGATGAGTAATGAAAGCTTAGAAAATTAACACGCACCTAGTTATTATAGAGAATACAGAACGTTTAGTTACATAGGAAAAATTAAAGAACATTAACTTCTGTAATATCGTAGAATAATAAATGAGGCCATTTCATAACATCTCAAGATCTAAGATAAGAAGGAACTCATTATCTGTTACCTGTCACTGTATTCATAGGCCAACTCTCGAAAGGTTATAGACCCGCACTTCAAAAAAATTTGTGAGATATAAAACTTTAACAAATTTAATACATGCATATGAAGATAAGAAGCAGTCGATATGAAGATAAATGGAATATAAAATCTGATTAATCTGAATAGAATTAACAAATTTATGAAAATATAGTAACTAAATTGTTTGAGATATCAATCGAATATGGTAAAAATTTTTTAAACCCACCCTTATTTTGAAACGTTAATTTCAAGCGTCATTAATCGCAATCATTAGCCTCCGGTTAGGTCGCCGTTAAAGTTGGGTGGGGCGCCCCAACGCCGTCGACGAAAACTTTTCAAACTTTTCCACAAGATATTGCCTGCATGATTTACCAGACGCTGCCGTATCAGGCGGAAGTTATCTACCTGCTACGACGGCGCAACCTGCAGCTAGAAATCTACTACCAGTACTTATCTACTTCACAGACGGTGGCACCGGCGCGCAGAGTTCACGTTTGCTTTCCTTAGCAGCTCCTAACTCAACTCGTATAAGCATTGAAATGGGTGTCTCAGGTCCGAAGAGAAGGAGCCTATGTAAGTCTCTTTGAGCGTAATTACGGTCGGATAATTGGTTTGGCGAGGCCCGAGACGCGGAAGAAGTCTCCGATGCCAGACTGTAGAGTCGGTGCCTCCGGGTACCGTGTATAAAGTTTAAAGGGACGCAAAGGAAGTTGTTTTGGAATTTTGAGGAACGTAACTAACATGCATAAACATAAATCATTTCAAACGATTTTAGAGAAACATATTCTTTTAGATGTAAGAATAAATTCCCATTAAAGTAAATTCCATGATAATAAAAGGGAACTAAAAAGGGGATGCTAATAAAAAAAAATAGAAAACGTAAACTTCACCATCATCATATCCAATAAGTGGCCATTGTGCGGTCGACATTGTATCCTGGAGAGCTATGGGCCAGCACAAGAAGAAGAAGTGGTTGAAAAAAGAGGCTAGCACGAAGAAAAGCTGTCGGGCGAACGGAGAATGAGGGAAAAAGAGAGAGAAAAGACCGGCGATCTCAGGTGATTGCATCTGCATACTCGAAATCCTGTAGTAGAGGAGGCCGTACTCGTGTCAAGTCCTCGATCCTCCCGGTCCATTGTAAAAGGGGGGAAAGAAAAGTTGTATGCAAGAATGTCGCCGCTGTGATCGAAGAGATAGAGGCCGCGGGACTACTTTTTGCCACTTTTTACCGTTCCTTGTATTCGGACACATCGAAATTCAGAAAACGATTTCGATGTCGAAAAGATGTTTCTTTTCGTATTCGTACAAAAAAAACTATTATCTATGTAATCGATTAATGTGTTTAAATACAAATTGTTAGTGCTGTTAGATAAAATTAAGTTAAATTCAGCACTAGATAGTTATACACATATACAGGGTTATTCAAAAAAAAACTGTTGACAGACTTTTAAAGCAGGTAATGGATGAGAAATTAAGATGAATAGTCTTAATATATATTAGCTTTGAAATGCTTCATCAACGAGGTATAAAGGCGTCAAAGGTTCTTTAAAATTAACCCTTTAACTACGCATAGATTCATCATGTCATTTATTGATGACAGTTGTAGTTAAAGGGTTAAACAGTACCTACAATAGAGATGTGCAAATTACGTGAGTCCTGTCAGGTCACGTTGGGTCATGCCTGATTCACTGTGAGCGGGCATTAATTGCTGTATCGGTTGGAACAAATTTGAACAATTTTCGAAAAATACAGTATTTACAACAGTTTATTTAAACATTGTATTTCTGGAATGTATTTATATTTTTTAATTCGAATGTTGAAGAAATGAAAATAAATTCATTTCTTCATAAATCATAAAAAGTTTGAGAGTTGAGTTTAAAAGAAGGTATCTCAAAAACGAATTGAGATACTCACACGTGGTCTTGTTGTCTGAAAAGTGTATACATTTCTTATATAAATTATAAAAGGTTAATAAAGGTTATGAATTGCTACAAATTTAGGTTGAGTTTAAAAGCTTATATCTCAAAAACGAATTGAGATACTCACACGGGATCTTATTCTCTCAAAAGTGCATAGATTTCTTTATAAATCACAAAAGCTTTCATCAAAATATCTTAAAAATTCGATCTTCTACGATTTTTCAAAAATGAAGTTAATTTTATGAATTGCTGCAAATTTAGGTTGAGTTCAAACGCTGATAACTCAAAAGTGAATTGAGATATTCACACGTAGTCTTATTTTCTGAAAAGTGTATACACTTCTTTATAAATAACAGAAAGTTTCATCAAAATGTCTTCAAAATTCGATTTTGTACGATTTTTTAAAAATGAAATAATTTTATGAATTGCTATAAATTTAGGTTGAGTTTAAAAGCTGATATCTCAAAAACGAATTGAGATACTCACACGTGTTCTTGTTCTTTAAAAAGTGTATACATTTCTTATATAAATCACAAAAAGTTTCATCAAAATATCTTAATTCGATTTTTTTACGATTTTTCAAAAAATTAAGTTAATTTTATGAATTTTGATACAAATTTAGGTTTAGTTCAAAAGTTGATATCTCAAAAATAATCGAGATATTCACACGTGGTCTTATTCTCTCGAAAGTGCATACATTTCTTATACAAATCACAAAAATTTTCATCAAAATATCTTAAAAATTCAATTTTCTACGATTTTTCAAAAATGAAGTTAACTTTATGAATTGCTACAAATTTAGGTTGAGTTCAAAAGCTGATATCTCAAAAGTGAATTGAGATATTCACACGTAATCTTATTTTCTGATAAGTGTACATATATCTTTATAAATAACAGAAAGTTTCATCAAAATATCTTCAAAATTCGATTTTGCACGATTTTTTAAAATGAAGTTAATTTTATGAATTGCTACAAATTTAGGTTGAGTTCAAAAGCTAATATCTCAAAAGTGAATCGAGATATTGAGATGTGGTCTTGTTATCTGAAAAGTGCATACATTTCTTCATAAATGACAAAATTTCATCAAAATATCTTAAAAATTCGATTTTCTACGATTTTTCAAAAATGATGTTAATTTTATAAATTGCAATAAATTTAGATTGAGCTCAAAAGCTGATATCTCAAAAATGAATTGAGATACTCACACATGGTCTTGTTCTTTGAAAAATATATACATTTCTTTATAGATCACAAAAAGTTCCATCAAAATATCTAAAAAATTGGATTTTTTACGTTTTTTCAAAAATTAAGTTAATTGTATGGATTGCTACAAATTTAGGTTGAGTTCAAAAGCTGATATCTCAAAAATGAATTGAGTTATTCACACGCAGTCTTGTTCTCTTAAAAGTGTATATATTTCTTTATAAATAACAAAAGTTTCATCAAAATATTTAAAAAATTCGATTTTCTACGATTTTTCAAAAATGATGTTAATTTTATAAATTGCAATAAATTTAGATTGAGTTCAAAAACTGATATCTCAAAAATGAATTGAGATACTCACACATGGTCTTGTTCTTTGAAAAATATATACATTTCTTTATAGATCACAAAAAGTTCCATCAAAATATCTAAAAAATTGGATTTTTTACGTTTTTTCAAAAATTAAGTTAATTGTATGGATTGCTACAAATTTAGGTTGAGTTCAAAAGCTGATATCTCAAAAATGAATTGAGTTATTCACACGCGGTCTTGTTCTCTTAAAAGTGTATATATTTCTTTATAAATAACAAAAGTTTCATCAAAATATTTAAAAAATTCGATTTTCTACGATTTTTCAAAAATGATGTTAATTTTATAAATTGCAATAAATTTAGATTGAGTTCAAAAACTGATATCTCAAAAATGAATTGAGATACTCACACATGGTCTTGTTCTTTGAAAAATATATACATTTCTTTATAGATCACAAAAAGTTCCATCAAAATATCTAAAAAATTGGATTTTTTACGTTTTTTCAAAAATTAAGTTAATTGTATGGATTGCTACAAATTTAGGTTGAGTTCAAAAGCTGATATCTCAAAAATGAATTGAGTTATTCACACGCGGTCTTGTTCTCTTAAAAGTGTATATATTTCTTTATAAATAACAAAAGTTTCATCAAAATATTTAAAAAATTCGATTTTCTACGATTTTTCAAAAATGATGTTAATTTTATAAATTGCAATAAATTTAGATTGAGTTCAAAAACTGATATCTCAAAAATGAATTGAGATACTCACACATGGTCTTGTTCTTTGAAAAATATATACATTTCTTTATAAATCACAAAAAGTTCCACCAAAATATCTAAAAAATTCGATTTTTTACGTTTTTTCAAAAATTAAGTTAATTTTATGGATTGCTACAAATTTAGGTTGAGTTCAAAAGCTGATATCTCAAAAATGAATTGAGTTATTCACACGCGGTCTTGTTCTCTTAAAAGTGTATATATTTCTTAATAAATAACAAAAAGTTTCATCAAAATATTTAAAAAATTCGATTTTCTACGATTTTTCAAAAATGAAGTTAATTTTATGAATTGCGATAAATTTAGGTTGGGTTCAAAAGCTGATATCTCTAAAATGAATTGAGATACTCACACGTGGTCTTGTTCTCCGCAAAAGGCATACATTTCTTTATAAATCGCAAAAAGTTTCATCATAATATCAAAAAAATTCGATTTTTAACGATTTTTCAAAAATTAAGCTAAATTTATGAATTGCTACAAATTAGGTTGAGTTCAAAAGCTGATATCTCAAAAATGAATTGAGTTATTCACACGCGGTCTTGTTCTCTTAAAAGTGTATATATTTCTTTATAAACAACAAAAAGTTTCATCAAAATATTTAAAAAATTCGATTTTCAACGATTTTTCAAAAATGAAGTTAATTTTATGTACTGCTACAAATTTAGGTTGAGTTTAAAAGCTGATATTTCAAAAACGAATTGAGATACTCACACGTGTGCTTGTTCTCTGAAAAATGTATACATTTCTTATATAAATCACAAAAAGTTTCATCAAAATATTTTAAAAATTCGATTTTCTACGATTTTTCAAAGATGATGTTAATTTTATGAATTGCAATAAATTTAAGTTGAGTTCAAAAGCTGATATCTCAAAAATGAATTAAGATTTTCACTCATGGTCTTGTTCTTCGAAAAGTCCATACATTTCTTTATAAATAACAAAAAGTTTCATCAAAATATCTTCAAAATTCGATTTTCAACGATTTTTCAACAATGAAGTTAATTTTATGAATTGCTATAAATTTACGTCGAGTTCAAAAACTGATATCTCAAAAACGAATTGATATATTCACACATGGTCTTGTTCTTTGAAAAGTGCATACATTTCTTTATAAATCACAAAAAGTTTCATCAAAATATCTAAAAAATTCGATTTTTTACGATTTTTCAAAAATGAAGTTAATTTTATGAATTGCTATAAAATTAGGTTGAGTTCAAAAGCTCAATCTCAATCTGAAAAGTGCATACATTTCTTCATAAATGACAAAATTTCATCAAAATATCTTAAAAATTCGATTTTCTACGATTTTTCAAAGATGATGTTAATTTTATAAATTGCAATAAATTTAGATTGAGTTCAAAAGCTGATATCTCAAAAATGAATTGAGATACTCACACATGGTCTTGTTACCCACAAAATGCATACATTTCTTTATAAATCACAGAAAGTTTCATGAAAATATTTTAAAAATTCGATTTTCTACGATTTTTCAAACATTAAGTTAATTTTATCAATTGCTACAAATTTAGGTTGAGTTTAAAAGCTGATATCTCAAAAACGAATTCACACGTGGTCTTGTTCTCTTAAAAATGCTTACATTTCTTATATAAATCACAAAAAGTTTCATCAAAATATCTTAAAAACTCGATTTTTTACGATTTTTAAAAAAATGAAGCTATTTTTTAAATTTTTTTTGTATAAAGTGATCAATTACTACACTAAAGGCATGTTAAATATCTGATTTTTTGTGATTTTTTTTGTGAAAAAAATGATTATCATCTTCAAACATAAACGATTCAAATTCGATTCGAGTCCAAATATTTGTATCTCAAAAACGAAGCGAGATATTCAAGTAGGATTTAGTTCGAGATATAGTACCCATTATCTCCTATAAATATCAAACATTTCATCATCTTAAATATCCGATTTTTTGCGATTCCTTAAACATGATTACTATAAATTATCATCCTCAAACTCGATTAAAACTCGAGTCGAGTTCAAACAGTTTTATCTCAACAACGAATCGAGTTTTTTTTCTATTTTTGGATTGACTTGAGTTCTAAGTTCACACCATTCAATATGAGGCATGATATGAAAGTTTTCTTCTATGGTTAAGTTGGGTTAAACTTCAACGTCAAATTATTTAGTATGAAGTTCAATCCAATCCAAATATACGTTGAAGCTCAATCGACATAGTTAAGTAGTGTTAATTATCGACTTCATGCCATCTCTTTACTTGATACTTTAAGCAGTGCAATGTTATTATATTCCTTATAAGACGATTAATCCATCAGATAATATAGATTTATGATATTATTATTATCTACTTGCTCGTATCTTTCGCCAGAATTCAAATGAAGTCACATAGATACCGAGATATACTTATTTTGAAAAATTTCCCACATTAAAAATTGTCAGAATAATATTTTGTAGTGGATCTATATCTAAAGATGATGAAAGAATATAAGTATCGTATTTTCTTCTGAAAAGGAAATTCATCAATCTTCCTACCTTTTAAGATCATGCAAGCAACATTCACAGTTAAATAGATGAAATTCGCTTTAAATGTGTAATTATAAGATGTAAGGAAAGAAATCGTGATAAATCTTTATAAGAAAGATAAAGATTTTATTGATGGAGCAGGATAATTATGATTATGACTGAGGAAACTTAAGATAACGATGATATTTTAAGCTTGATAAGTTAAAAACAGAATATTCATTTGTATAAGGAGCCAACAAAATCTCTTCGATCATGAGAATTCCGGTTTAAAATGATAATTATTAATTTAATTCGACGTAATTAAACTGTATTAAGCATACAACATTTTTTTAAAATAAAATCCGGTCTTAAATTAGTTTTTGTTTTTCCGGAATAACAAAATCTTATCGTTCCCAAATTAAAACATCCGCTGCGACAGTTACCATTACCTGTATAATGGTACTAAAGACGTGTGAGTGAAACCAAGCACCGTCTCTCAATGAACATAATTAATCTAATTTATTCTTTTAAACTCCGTTTGAGAAGTCCTTCTTCCGGGAAAACATCAATCATACATCGCCCGTTTTCTTGAAATTACCCACATAAATATCGATATTATTACAGACCGTTATTGGGTGGTCAAAATCTTTGATGGCTTTCAATTTCTATGTAAATTGAGTCATTCCTTGAAACAATTTGTACTTTAATTGTTACATATTTTAAATCGCATTTGGCGTTCCATCGTTGGCCAACCGTCTAACATGGTCGGCATAATTACACGGAACATGTATGTATGTAGAGAAAAGAAGTGGTTGTTTGTTGGGTTTTCTGGAAATTATTAACCATTCGTTCAACGGCGAATACCCTTCATGGGGTGTTCCGTATAATTAAACCGGCATAAACATCTTTTTATCGTATTCTGAGAAGTTTTCTTCGGTTGGAAAATGAAAACGTTTCAAACATTTAATTGGCACAAGAACTTTTTTAAACTGAAATAAAATAATTTTTTTTTTAAATTACCTTATTCAGTAAAAAAGTGAACTACATATTTTTCAGTTCACTTCGCGAGTTTTAACTCCATTTTTATTATTTTACATGAATTGCTTTTTATTTGAATTTTTACGAAAAAAGTTTTTACAAAAAAAAAATAATACATAGGCTATTGATTATTTTTTTTATTTTATAGCCATTTTTTGTCTGCAAAAAAACGTTGAATATGAAAGATTTATTTTTAAATAAAATTTTATCGCTCGCCATTTCATTTTTAATGGAGCAATGGAATCTTTACTAGAAGTGGTATAATTTTAATTGTGACGTCTACGGCCTGATGACAACAAGAACATATCGAGATGACCAGATGCGTATTTGCTAAAAATAGATAAAAGAAGATTTCAAAAGTCAATAACCTAACAAAGCAAAGGACAAAATGTCGTATAAAACAATAAAATTGAATTGCAGAGTTAAATTACAATTCTTGCAATTGTCGGAATATTTAGCGGTTTGCTTAGAAGTTAAAAAAAAAACTTGTGTACTTTCAACTATTTAAGCGGCTTTATTTTATTATCTTTCAAGTGGATTTAATCGCATTTTTAAATATTGCGTTTTAAATATGTCTGGGTTTAACAAATGTATATTATGTTTAACACATATAAAAAAAAAGATTAAAACATCAAGTTATATCTAATGTCACTTCTACATTTAGTTCAATAAAAAATTAATATTATTTAATATATCAATGAAATTTTTATCAATTTATAAAATGAGGTATCCTCTTTACAATGATATTAACAATTTTTAAAAAATCATTTAATTTTGAAGATATCGCTTCTTAACTTAAACAACATTCTTTGAGCGGTTTCGAATTGAACTCGGTTAAAAAAAGTAATCGTTTATTTAAAATAATTTTTTTTAATAATTATAGAAAAAATTTTTGGATATAAACCGATTTTAAAAATATATCACTTACTTTTTGTGATATTAATTTTTAATTCCCTCTATTTTCGAATAAGATAAAGTATTTTGAAAAAAATTCTAAAATAGTCAATTATTTTGAGTGATATAAAGAATAAAGTGTACGAATTTCAATGATAACAGCAGCTTTAGAAAATATCATTTAATTTTGGAAGTTGATTGATCTTCAAAATTGCAAAAAATTCATCCCATTAAAAAGAAGTTGTGAAAAATCGATTATAAAAGATATTGTAATGTAATTTATAATGATTACAAAGAAATGGGTTATCTTTCCAATGATATAAGTAGTTTTTCAAAATACCCTCAAGTTTTTGAGATACCAATTTATAAACTCAACTAATTTTTTTATAGTCGATTTTAATTCACGATCATTTTCAAAAAAGCATTATAAATTGGTAATAAATGATATGATAATAAAATTTATAGCAATTGCACAAAATCAATTTGACTTTTTAATGATATAAGCAGTTTTTGAAAATATAGTCTTTGAAATTCTTCAAGTTTATAACCTCTCTAAAATGATTGTAACTTAAAAACAATCGTAAAAAATCGATTATTTAAGATACCTCAATGTAGTTTTCAATAATAATAAGAAAAAAGTATCCGTTTTTGGGTGATATAAGCACTTTTTCAAAATATCCTCAAGTTTTTGAGATATCGCTTCATAAACTCAAGTAATTTGCTTTCTTACATTTTTAAGTTAATCTTAATTTATGATCATTTTCAAAAAATCATTATAAATCGGTAATAAAAGATGTGATAATAAAATTTATAGCAATTGCACAAAAACAATTTGAGTTTTTAATGATATAAGCAGTTTTTGAAAATATCATTTAGTCTTTGAAATTCTTCAAGTTTAAATAACCTCTCTAAAATGATTGTAACTTAAAAAAAATCGTAAAAAATCGATTATTTAAGATACCTCAGTGTAGTTTTCAACAATAATAAGAAAAAAGTGTCCGTTTTAGGATGATATAAGCACTTTTTCAAAATATCCTCCAGTTTTTGAGATATCGCTTCATAAACTCAACTAATTTGTTTTTTCACGTTTTTAAGTTAATCTTAATTTATGACCATTTTCAAAAAATTATTATAAATCGGTAATAAAAGATATGATAATAAAATTTATTGCAATTGCACAAAAACAATTCGACTTTTTAATGATATAAGCAGTTTTTAAAAATATCATTTAGTCTTTGAAATTCTTCAATTTTAAATAACCTCTCTAAAATGATTGTAACTTTAAAAAAATCATAAAAAATCGATTATTTAAGATACCTCAATGTAGTTTTTAATAATAATAAGAAAAAAGTGCCCGTTTTTGGATGATATAAGCACTTTTTTAAAATATCCCAAAGTTTTTGAGATATCGCTTCATAAACTCAACTAATTTGTTTTTTCACGTTTTTAAGTTAATTTTAATTTATGATCATTTTCAAAAAATCATTATAAATCAGTAATAAAAGATATGATAATAAAATTTATACAAATTACACAAAAACAGTTTGACTTTTTAATGATATAAGCAGTTTTTGAAAATATCATTTAGTCTTTGAAATTCTTCAATTTTAAATAACCTCTCTAAAATGATTGTAACTTTAAAAAAATCGTAAAAAATCGATTATTTAAGATACCTCAATGTAGTTTTCAATAATAATAAGAAAAAAGTGTCCGTTTTTGGATGATATAAGCACTTTTTCAAAATATCCTCAAGTTTTTGAGATATCGCTTCATAAACTCAACTAATTTGTTTTTTCACGTTTTTAAGTTAATCTTAATTTATGACCATTTTCAAAAAATTATTATAAATCGGTAATAAAAGATATGATAATAAAATTTATTGCAATTGCACAAAAACAATTCGACTTTTTAATGATATAAGCAGTTTTTAAAAATATCATTTAGTCTTTGAAATTCTTCAATTTTAAATAACCTCTCTAAAATGATTGTAACTTTAAAAAAATCATAAAAAATCGATTATTTAAGATACCTCAATGTAGTTTTTAATAATAATAAGAAAAAAGTGCCCGTTTTTGGATGATATAAGCACTTTTTTAAAATATCCCCAAGTTTTTGAGATATCGCTTCATAAACTCAACTAATTTGTTTTTTCACGTTTTTAAGTTAATCTTAATTTATGACCATTTTCAAAAAATTATTATAAATCGGTAATAAAAGATATGATAATAAAATTTATTGCAATTGCACAAAAACAATTCGACTTTTTAATGATATAAGCAGTTTTTAAAAATATCATTTAGTCTTTGAAATTCTTCAATTTTAAATAACCTCTCTAAAATGATTGTAACTTTAAAAAAATCATAAAAAATCGATTATTTAAGATACCTCAATGTAGTTTTTAATAATAATAAGAAAAAAGTGCCCGTTTTTGGATGATATAAGCACTTTTTTAAAATATCCCCAAGTTTTTGAGATATCGCTTCATAAACTCAACTAATTTGTTTTTTCACGTTTTTAAGTTAATTTTAATTTATGATCATTTTCAAAAAATCATTATAAATCAGTAATAAAAGATATGATAATAAAATTTATACAAATTACACAAAAACAGTTTGACTTTTTAATGATATAAGCAGTTTTTGAAAATATCATTTAGTCTTTGAAATTCTTCAATTTTAAATAACCTCTCTAAAATGATTGTAACTTTAAAAAAATCGTAAAAAATCGATTATTTAAGATACCTCAATGTAGTTTTTAATAATAATAAGAAAAAAGTGTCCGTTTTTGGATGATATAAGCACTTTTTCAAAATATCCCAAAGTTTTTGAGATATCGCTTCATAAACTCAACTAATTTGTTTTTTCACGTTTTTAAGTTAATCTTAATTTATGATCATTTTCAAAAAATCATTATAAATCAGTAATAAAAGATATGATAATATAATTTATAGCAATTGCGCAAAAATAATTTGACTTTTTAATGATATAAGCAATTTTTGAAAATATCATTTAGTTTTTGAAATTCTTCAATTTTAAATAACCTCTCTAAAATGATTGTAACTTTAAAAAAATCGTAAAAAATCGATTATTTGAGATACCTCAATGTAGTTTTCAATAATAATAAGAAAAAAGTGTCCGTTTTTGGATGATATAAGCATTTTTTTAAAATATCCTCAAGTTTTTGAGATATCGCTTCATAAACTCAAGTAATTTGCTTTTTTACGTTTTTAAGCTAATCTTAATTTATGATCATTTTCAAAAAATCATTATAAATCAGTAATAAAAGAGATGATAGTAAAATTTATAGTAATTGCACCAAAACAATTTGACTTTTTAATGATATAAGCAATTTTTGAAAATATCATTTAGTCTTTGAAATTCTTCAATTTTAAATAACCTCTCTAAAATGATTGTAACTTAAAAAAAAACGTAAAAAATTGATTATTTAAGATACCTCAGTGTAGTTTTCAACAATAATAAGAAAAAAGTGTCCGTTTCTGGATGATATAAACACTTTTTCAAAATATCCTCAAGTTTTTGAAATATCGCTTCATACACTCAACTAATTTATTTTTTTACGTTTTTAAGTTAATCTTAATTTATGATCATTTTCAAAAAATCATTATAAATCGGTAATAAAAGATATGATAATAAAATTTATAGCAATTGCACAAAAATAATTTGACTTTTTAATGATATAAGCAGTTTTTGAAAATATCATTTAGTCTTTGAAATTCTTCAAGTTTAAATAACCTCTCTAAAATGATTGTAACTTAAACAAATCGTAAAAAATCGATTATTTAAGATACCTCAGTGTAGTTTTCAACAATAATAAGAAAAAAGTGTCCGTTTTTGGATGATATAAGCACTTTTTCAAAATATCCTCAAGTTTTTGAGATATCGCTTCATAAACTCAAGTAATTTGCTTTCTTACATTTTTAAGTTAATCTTAATTTATGATCATTTTCAAAAAATCATTATAAATCGGTAATAAAAGATGTGATAATAAAATTTATAGCAATTGCACAAAAACAATTTGAGTTTTTAATGATATAAGCAGTTTTTGAAAATATCATTTAGTCTTTGAAATTCTTCAAGTTTAAATAACCTCTCTAAAATGATTGTAACTTAAAAAAAATCGTAAAAAATCGATTATTTAAGATACCTCAGTGTAGTTTTCAACAATAATAAGAAAAAAGTGTCCGTTTTTGGATGATATAAGCACTTTTTTAAAATATCCTCAAGTTTTTGAGATATCGCTTCATAAACTTAACTAATTTGCTTTTTTACGTTTTTAAGCTAATCTTAATTTATGATCATTTTCAAAAAATCATTATAAATCAGTAATAAAAGAGATGATAGTAAAATTTATAGCAATTGCACAGAAACAATTTGACTTTTTAATGATATAAGCAATTTTTGAAAATATCATTTAGTATTTGAAATTCTTCAATTTTAAATAACCTCTCTAAAATGATTGTAACTTTAAAAAAATCGTAAAAAATCGATTATTTGAGATACCTCAATGTAGTTTTCAACAATAATAAGAAAAAAGTGTAGGTTTTTGGATGATATAAGCACTTTTTTAAAATATCCCAAAGTTTTTGAGATATCGCTCCTTAAACTCAACTAATTTGTTTTTTCACGTTTTTAAGTTAATCTTAATTTATGATCATTTTCATAAAATCATTATAAATCAGTAATAAAAGATATGATAATATAATTTATAGCAATTGCACAAAAACAATTTGACTTTTTAATGATATAAGCAATTTTTGAAAATATCATTTAGTCTTTGAAATTCTTCAATTTTAAATAACCTCTCTAAAATGATTGTAACTTTAAAAAAATCGTAAAAAATCGATTATTTGAGATACCTCAATGTAGTTTTCAATAATAATAAGAAAAAAGTGTCCGTTTTTGGATGATATAAGCACTTTTTTAAAATATCCCAAAGTTTTTGAGATATCGCTCCTTAAACTCAACTAATTTGTTTTTTCACGTTTTTAAGTTAATTTTAATTTATGATCATTTTCAAAAAATCATTATAAATCGGTAATAAAAGATATGATAATAAAATTTATTGCAATTGCACAAAAACAATTCTACTTTTTAATGACATAAGCAGTTTTTGAAAATATCATTTAGTCTTTGAAATTCTTCAAGTTTAAATAACCTCTCTAAAATGATTGTAATTTAAAAAAAATCGTAAAATATCGATTATTTAAGATACTTCAATGTAGTTTTCAATAATAATAAGAAAAAAGTGTCCGTTTTTGGATGATATAAGCCCTTTTTTAAAATATCCTCAAGTTTTTGAGATATCGCTTCATAAACTCAAGTAATTTCCTTTTTTACATTTTTAAGTTAATCTTAATTTATGATCATTTTCAAAAAATCATTATAAATCGGTAATAAAAGATGTGATAATAAAATTTATTGCAATTGCACAAAAACAATTTGACTTTTTAATAATATAAGCAGTTTTTGAAAATATCATTTAGTCTTTGAAATTCTTCAAGTTTAAATAACCTCTCTAAAATGATTGTAACTTTAAAAAATCGTAAAAAATCGATTATTTAAGATACCTCAGTGTAGTTTTCAACAATAATAAGAAAACAGTGTCCGTTTTTGGATGATATAAACACTTTTTCAAAATATCCTCAAGTTTTTGAAATATCGCTTCATAAACTCAACTAATTTGTTTTTTACGTTTTTAAGTTAATCTTAATTTATGATCATTTTCAAAAAATCATTATAAATTGGTAACAAATGATATGATAATAAAATTTATAGCAATTGCACAAAATCAATTTGACTTTTTAATGATATAAGCAGTTTTTGAAAATATCATTTAGTCTTTGAAATTCTTCAAGTTTAAATAACCTCTCTAAAATGATTGTAACTTTAAAAAATCGTAAAAAATCGATTATTTAAGATACCTCAGTGTAGTTTTCAACAATAATAAGAAAAAAGTGTCCGTTTTTGAATGAAATAAGCACTTTTTCAAAATATCCTCAAGTTTTTGAGATATCGCTTCATAAACTCAACTAATTTGTTTTTTCACGTTTTTAAGTTAATCTTAATTTATGATCATTTTCAAAAAATCATTATAAATCAGTAATAAAAGAGATGATAGTAAAATTTATAGCAATTGCACAAAAACAATTCGACTTTTTAATGACATAAGCAGTTTTTGAAAATATCATTTAGTCTTTGAAATTCTTCAAGTTTAAATAACCTCTCTAAAATGATTGTAACTTTAAAAAAATCGTAATAAATCGATTATTTGAGATACCTCAATGTAGTTTTCAATAATAATGAGAAAAAAGTGTCCGTTTTTGGATGATATAAGCACTTTTTTAAATTATCCCAAAGTTTTTGAGATATCGCTTCATAAACTCAACTAATTTGTTTTTTTACGTTTTTAAGTTAATCTTAATTTATGATCATTTTCAAAAAATCATTATAAATCGGTAATAAAAGATATGATTATAAAATTTATTGCAATTGCACAAAACAATTCGACTTTTTAATGACATAAGCAGTTTTTGAAAATATCATTTAGTCTTTGAAATTCTTCAATTTTAAATAACCTCTCTAAAATGATTGTAACTTTAAAAAAATCGTAAAAAATCGATTATTTAAGATACCTCAGTGTAGTTTTCAACAATAATAAGAAAAAAGGATCCGTTTTTGGATGATATAAGCACATTTTCAAAATATCCTCAAGTTTTTGAGATATCGCTTCATAAACTCAACTAATTTGTTTTTTCACGTTTTTAAATTAATCTTAATTTATGATAATTTTCAAAAAATCATGATAAATCAGTAATAAAAGATATGATAATAAAATTTATACCAATTACACAAAAACAATTTGACTTTTTATTGATATAAGCAGTTTTTGAAAATATCATTTAGTCTTTGAAATTCTTCAAGTTTAAATAACCTCTCTAAAATGATTGTAACTTTAAAAAAATCGTAAAAAATCGATTATTTGAGATACCTCAATGTAGTTTTCAATAATAATAAGAAAAAAGTGTCCGTTTTTAGATGATATAAGCACTTTTTCAAAATATCCTCAAGTTCTTGAGATATCGCTTCATAAACTCAACTAATTTGTTTTTTCACGTTTTTAAGTTAATCTTAATTTATGATCATTTTCAAAAAATCATTATAAATCAGTAATAAAAGATATGATAATATAATTTATAGCAATTGCGCAAAAATAATTTGACTTTTTAATGATATAAGCAATTTTTGAAAATATCATTTAGTTTTTGAAATTCTTCAATTTTAAATAACCTCTCTAAAATGATTGTAACTTTAAAAAAATCGTAAAAAATCGATTATTTGAGATACCTCAATGTAGTTTTCAATAATAATAAGAAAAAAGTGTCCGTTTTTGGATGATATAAGCATTTTTTTAAAATATCCTCAAGTTTTTGAGATATCGCTTCATAAACTCAAGTAATTTGCTTTTTTACGTTTTTAAGCTAATCTTAATTTATGATCATTTTCAAAAAATCATTATAAATCAGTAATAAAAGAGATGATAGTAAAATTTATAGTAATTGCACCAAAACAATTTGACTTTTTAATGATATAAGCAATTTTTGAAAATATCATTTAGTCTTTGAAATTCTTCAATTTTAAATAACCTCTCTAAAATGATTGTAACTTAAAAAAAAACGTAAAAAATTGATTATTTAAGATACCTCAGTGTAGTTTTCAACAATAATAAGAAAAAAGTGTCCGTTTCTGGATGATATAAACACTTTTTCAAAATATCCTCAAGTTTTTGAAATATCGCTTCATACACTCAACTAATTTATTTTTTTACGTTTTTAAGTTAATCTTAATTTATGATCATTTTCAAAAAATCATTATAAATCGGTAATAAAAGATATGATAATAAAATTTATAGCAATTGCACAAAAATAATTTGACTTTTTAATGATATAAGCAGTTTTTGAAAATATCATTTAGTCTTTGAAATTCTTCAAGTTTAAATAACCTCTCTAAAATGATTGTAACTTAAACAAATCGTAAAAAATCGATTATTTAAGATACCTCAGTGTAGTTTTCAACAATAATAAGAAAAAAGTGTCCGTTTTTGGATGATATAAGCATTTTTTTAAAATATCCTCAAGTTTTTGAGATATCGCTTCATAAACTCAAGTAATTTGCTTTTTTACGTTTTTAAGCTAATCTTAATTTATGATCATTTTCAAAAAATCATTATAAATCGGTAATAAAAGATATGATAATAAAATTTATTGCAATTGCACAAAAACAATTCGACTTTTTAATGACATAAGCAGTTTTTGAAAATATCATTTAGTCTTTGAAATTCTTCAAGTTCAAATAACCTCTCTAAAATGATTGTAACTTAAAAAAAATCGTAAAAAATCGATTATTTAAGATACCTCAGTGTAGTTTTCAACAATAATAAGAAAAAAGTGTCCGTTTTTGGATGATATAAGCACTTTTTCAAAATATCCTCAAGTTTTTGAGATATCGCTCTATAAACTCAACTAATTTGTTTTTTACGTTTTTAAGTTAATTTTAATTTATGATCATTTTCAAAAAATCATTATAAATCAGTAATAAAAGATATGATAATAAAATTTATACAAATTACACAAAAACAGTTTGACTTTTTAATGATATAAGCAGTTTTTGAAAATATCATTTAGTCTTTGAAATTCTTCAAGTTTAAATAACCTCTCTAAAATGATTGTAACTTAAACAAATCGTAAAAAATCGATTATTTAAGATACCTCAGTGTAGTTTTCAACAATAATAAGAAAAAAGTGTCCGTTTTTAGATGATATAAGCACTTTTTCAAAATATCCTCAAGTTCTTGAGATATCGCTTCATAAACTCAACTAATTTGTTTTTTCACGTTTTTAAGTTAATCTTAATTTATGATCATTTTCAAAAAATCATTATAAATCAGTAATAAAAGATATGATAATATAATTTATAGCAATTGCGCAAAAATAATTTGACTTTTTAATGATATAAGCAATTTTTGAAAATATCATTTAGTTTTTGAAATTCTTCAATTTTAAATAACCTCTCTAAAATGATTGTAACTTTAAAAAAATCGTAAAAAATCGATTATTTGAGATACCTCAATGTAGTTTTCAATAATAATAAGAAAAAAGTGTCCGTTTTTTGATGATATAAGCATTTTTTTAAAATATCCTCAAGTTTTTGAGATATCGCTTCATAAACTCAAGTAATTTGCTTTTTTACGTTTTTAAGCTAATCTTAATTTATGATCATTTTCAAAAAATCATTATAAATCAGTAATAAAAGAGATGATAGTAAAATTTATAGTAATTGCACCAAAACAATTTGACTTTTTAATGATATAAGCAATTTTTGAAAATATCATTTAGTCTTTGAAATTCTTCAATTTTAAATAACCTCTCTAAAATGATTGTAACTTAAAAAAAAACGTAAAAAATTGATTATTTAAGATACCTCAGTGTAGTTTTCAACAATAATAAGAAAAAAGTGTCCGTTTCTGGATGATATAAACACTTTTTCAAAATATCCTCAAGTTTTTGAAATATCGCTTCATACACTCAACTAATTTATTTTTTTACGTTTTTAAGTTAATCTTAATTTATGATCATTTTCAAAAAATCATTATAAATCGGTAATAAAAGATATGATAATAAAATTTATAGCAATTGCACAAAAATAATTTGACTTTTTAATGATATAAGCAGTTTTTGAAAATATCATTTAGTCTTTGAAATTCTTCAAGTTTAAATAACCTCTCTAAAATGATTGTAACTTAAACAAATCGTAAAAAATCGATTATTTAAGATACCTCAGTGTAGTTTTCAACAATAATAAGAAAAAAGTGTCCGTTTTTGGATGATATAAGCATTTTTTTAAAATATCCTCAAGTTTTTGAGATATCGCTTCATAAACTCAAGTAATTTGCTTTTTTACGTTTTTAAGCTAATCTTAATTTATGATCATTTTCAAAAAATCATTATAAATCGGTAATAAAAGATATGATAATAAAATTTATTGCAATTGCACAAAAACAATTCGACTTTTTAATGACATAAGCAGTTTTTGAAAATATCATTTAGTCTTTGAAATTCTTCAAGTTTAAATAACCTCTCTAAAATGATTGTAACTTAAAAAAAATCGTAAAAAATCGATTATTTAAGATACCTCAGTGTAGTTTTCAACAATAATAAGAAAAAAGTGTCCGTTTTTGGATGATATAAGCACTTTTTTAAAATATCTTCAAGTTTTTGAAATATCGCTTCATACACTCAACTAATTTATTTTTTTACGTTTTTAAGTTAATCTTAATTTATGATCATTTTCAAAAAATCATTATAAATCGGTAATAAAAGATATGATAATAAAATTTATAGCAATTGCACAAAAATAATTTGACTTTTTAATGATATAAGCAGTTTTTGAAAATATCATTTAGTCTTTGAAATTCTTCAAGTTTAAATAACCTCTCTAAAATGATTGTAACTTTAAAAAAATCGTAAAAAATCGATTATTTGAGATACCTCAATGTAGTTTTCAACAATAATAAAAAAAAGTGTAGGTTTTTGGATGATATAAGCACTTTTTTAAAATATCTTCAAGTTTTTGAGGTATCGCTTCATAAACTCAACTAATTTGTTTTTTCACGTTTTTAAGTTAATTTTAATTTATGATCATTTTCAAAAAATCATTATAAATCAGTAATAAAAAATATGATAATATAATTTATAGTAATTGCACCAAAACAATTTGACTTTTTAATGATATAAGCAATTTTTGAAAATATCATTTAGTCTTTGAAATTCTTCAAGTTTAAATAACCTCTCTAAAATGATTGTAACTTAAAAAAAATCGTAAAAAATCGATTATTTAAGATACCTCAGTGTAGTTTTCAACAATAATAAGAAAAGAGTGTCCGTTTTTAGATGATATAAGCACTTTTTCAAAATATCCTCAAGTTTTTGAGATATCGCTTCATAAACTCAACTAATTTGTTTTTTACGTTTTTAAGTTAATTTTAATTCACGATCATTTTCAAAAAATCATAATAAATCGATAATAAAAGATAATTTTTTTGTAATATTTTTAATTTTATTATTTTTTGTATAATTTTTAATTCTATATAAGCACTTTTTGAAAATATCATTTAGTCCTTGAGATACCAATTTTTGAAATTCTTCAATTTTAAATAACCTCTATAAATTGATTGTAACTTAAAAAAAAACGTAAAAAATCGATTATTTAAGATACCTCAATGTAGTTTTCAACAATAATAAAAAAAAAGTGTCCGTTTTTGGATGGAAGCACTTACTCAAAATATCTTCAAGTTTATGTGATATCGCTTTATAAACTCAACTAATTTGTTTTTTCACGTTTTTAAGTTAATCTTAATTTATGATCATTTTTAAAAATCCGTAAGTAATCACTTATAAAAGATATGGTAATGTAATTTATACCAAAAATGATGACCCAACCCAACCCACCTAACCAATTAATGCTAGATATTTTAGCTTAACCCAACTAGCTACTTAACATTAAATATTAATTGGGTTGTCTTGAACCATTAACCTGATTTAAACCCAACCCAACCTAAGTAGCTAGTTAATGCTACTTATTAGATTCGTTGTATTAAACTATTAATTTTAACCCAACCCAATCCAACTAACTTATTGGCACTAGATATTAGTTGGGTTGAGCCATCAAAATTTAAATCATATATTTGATCACCTAATCGAGCGTGAGTCACGTGAATTGACGTGACCCATGCGTGAGTTACGTGATTCAGTTATGATATTCACGTGAGTGGCGTGCGTGACCCGCGTGGGTATAGATCGTGAACGAACATAAAAAGTCACTCACGCGCACATCTCTAGTCGAAATCAAAGATGCTCACGATTACGCACGTTCACGTAAGTGGTACAACAATTGATGCCCGCTCACGGTGGCTCACGCATGACCAATCGTGACCCGGCGGAACTCTACTTAATAATAATTTGTACATCTCTATTTTCAACAGTTTATAGAAGTTATTATTATTCACGTGAGTGGCGTGCGTGACCCGCGTGGATCTAAATTTATTCCTTTCATCATGAAGACACTATCAAGCAAGTCCGCAGGATCATATATTTGATCACCTAATCCTAATCACGTGAATTAGCGTGAGTTATGTGATTTAGTTATGATATTCACGTGAGTGGCGTGCGTGATCCGCGTGGATCTAAATCGTGAGCAAACATAAAAAGTCACTCACGTGCACACCCCTAGTCGAAATTAAAGATGCTCATGATCACGCACGTTCACGTAAGTGGTACAACAATTGATGCCCGCTCACGGTGGGTCACGCATGACCAATCGTGACCCAGCGGAACTCACGTAATTTGCACAACTCCACTTTCAACAGTTTAAAGAAGTTATTATTAGAAAGATAATAATCAAAGATGTTCTGGTTCATCCAAACGTTTAACCATTCATCATTTTGTTACTACTTGAAATTTGTTGACAAAGTGACAAGAACGTAGGAAGTGGAAAATCTCATTTAAGAAAGTTACAAAAGAATTTATACTAGTACTCTAGAAAAAGTTAAAGCTATAAAAATTGATAAGACTAGGACATTAACAACTGACATAATTAAACAGAAAAAAATATTCTTGATATTTTTGCTCTTATTATCTTTTCTACTAAGTAAAGAATAACGAGTTTTAGCAAAACTTTTGATTCAATTGACCATAAGCTTCTTACTGATAAAGTTGTTTGTTTTTGGACTTGTTATGTCTGCGTGTTTGGATTATCTGGAACCAATTGTACTATTCCCATCACTACATATACACTTTAGTAGCTATAAAATCGCATAGCGTATTCCAATAAGCAAAATATTGATTTTGCATTCTCAATTATTGTGTTGAGAATGCAAAAATTGCCATAATCATGCGTTGGAATCGTTGATGTTAGAAAGATTAAAAAATCTTGGGAAAAGCAACCAATGGATAAGAAAACAACTTCCTTTTTCGCTATCCGAGCTTTCGCAATTATTTTATTGCTTCATCAGGGAAACACTACAATATTAAAATAGATTGGCAACGTTACAAAAAATCTTAAAATTAAAGTCGAATTAATTTTTATCTTATTTTATAAAAATAAGTTTTTAAAATTTTGTATCTAATTTTTGAAGTCAACCTTCTTACTTCCATTGTAAGTCGACTTTAATTTTAAGATTTTTTGTAACGTTGCCAATCTATTTTAATATTGTAGTGTTTCCCTGATGAAGCAATAAACTAATTGCGGAAGCTCGGATAGCGAAAAAGGAAGTTGTTTTCTTATCCATTGGTTGCTTTTCCCAAGATTTTTTAATCTTTGTATAGATTACAACCGGTACTCCATTTGGTTTTACGTTGATATTGGAGTTTCTAAATCTCCATCTATCCAAGAAAACTTTGAACATGCGACGAATTCGTGATCCTCCATTTAACCCAACCCAACCTAAGTAGCTAGTTAGTTAGCACTAAATATCAGTGGCTTTGTGCCATCAACCTTATCTGATCCCAATCCAACTCATCTAACCAATTAGTGCTAGATATTAATTGGGTTGGGTTGAGCCATTAATCTTAATACAACTCAACCCAAGTAGCTAGTTAATTAGCGCTAAATATTAGTTGCATTGTGCTATCAACCTTATCTGATCCTAACCCAACTCATCTAACCCATTAGTGCTAGATATTAATTGGGTTGGGTTGGGCTATTAATCTTAACACAACCCAACCCAAGTAGATAGTTAATTAGCACTAAATATTAGCTGCATTGTGCCATCAACCTTATCTGATCCCAACCCAACTCATCTAACCAATTAGTACTAGTTATTAGATATTAGGTTTTGTGGAAACATCACAAGGTATCTGGAATCAAATCAAGTTTTTTGGAAGGAGTATTAAGTCTTCTGGTAGAATTTTAGATCTTCTGGATGCAGTATCAAGTTATCTAGAAGCAGTCACCTAGTGAGTTCTATCAAGTCACCTAGATAATAATAATAGACCAGACGAGATTTTTTCAAGATTTTATTGAATTTATTCCTTTCATCATGAAGACACTATCAAGCAAGTCCGCAGGATCATATATTTGATCACCTAATCCTAATCACGTGAATTAACGTGTTGTTACGTGATTCAGTTATGATATTCACGTGAGGCGTACGTGACCCGCGTGGGTATAGATCGTGAGCAAACATAAAAAGTCACTCACGCGCACTTCTTAGTCGAAATCGAAGATGCTCACGATCACGCACGTTCACGTGAGCGGTACAAGAATTGATGCCCGCTCACGGTGGATCACGCATGACCCATCGTGACTCGGCGGAACTCTACTTAATAATAATTTGCACATCTCTATTTTCAACAGTTTATAGAAGTTATTATTATCTTTATAGATAATAATCAAAGATTCATTCAAATACTTAACCTTTCATCATTTTATTACTACTTGAAATTTGTTGTCAAAGTGGCAAGAACATAAGAATTGGAAAGTCTCATTTAGGGAAGTTACAAAAGAATTTATACCAGTACTCTAGAAAAAGTTAAAGTTACAAAAATTGATGGTACTAGGACATTAACAGCTGGCATAATTGAACAGAAAAAAATATTTTTGATCTTTTTGTTCTTATTATCTTTTCTACTAAGTAAAGCATAACGAGTTTTAGCAAAACTTGATTCGATTGGCCATACTTTTTATTGATAAAGTTGTTTGTTTTTAGACTTTATGTCTGCGTGTTTGGATTATCTGTAACCAATTGTACTATTCACATCACTACATATATACTTTAGTGGCTATAAAATCGCATATCGTATTCCCATGAGCAAAATATTGATTTTGCATTCTCATTTATTGTGTTTTGATCATTTCTTAACCAGTTCTTAAAAAAATAGATAAGGTAAATGGTTAAAAAAAGGAAGTTGAAAACGGAGTTGTTGTGTTTAAACAATTAATTCAATGGTTCCATGTTGTTAATAACATTTTTTCGACAACTTTTTCTGTTAGTTTTAGTTTAAGTTCTTAAACATCATTAGATTTAGAATTAAAACCAAACTAATCTTCTAGATCTAGTCTTAGTTTCAGTATCATATAAAAATTTATAACCAAATCATATCAAATTCATCCAACAATCTTCATTGATAGAAGATTAACCAAAATTTATTCTATTTATATTTACATATACTCCAAAATCGAATTTATTTCATGTTATGAAATGAAAATTTTATGTTTAAATTTTCGTCGTGGTAAATTCACAAAGTTTATTTTCACAAGCTTAAAGTACACTTCCTCAATTTTCGTAGACCTCTAGGAAGTAAGAGAGTAGCATGTAACCCAAGAATAGATTTTAGTGAAAATATCTAAATACTCTCGGTTTTCCTTACATTCGCCGACTCATCTCATCCCATCAGCCGTTTTTCACTCGTCGCGGTCGACTCGTGCGTATTGAGCAAATAAATTACTTAACCAACGTGACCTTGCATTGTCCCGAGTCGTTTTTGGTTTAAATTTTTTAAACAGACGATAATATAGTTGGTTGTCTTGTAAAAAAAATGAGAAAACACGGGGGACGTGACGTGTTTATCGGAAAATTTTCTGCAACGAACTGTTCGGGTTTTCAACGAAAACTACTCCTTTCCTAACCGATCTCCCCTTGAACTAGGTCAACGTTAACAATGTTTCAATCAATTTCGAGTACGTTTTCAATTCGGTACTAATAAAGAGAAGTTTCGTACAATATGTAACGTTTTATGCATTTTAAAACGTTAAATTTAATAAGGTAAGACTAATAAATAAGGTGTGGTGTATTTATTTGCCTAAACGTAAATCATGTCGTGTTAATTAATTATAATCGATTAATATAAAATAATTAATGATTATTAGATTATTCAGCTTAAAAGAATAATAAAATAAATTCAACTCGAGTTTAATTAATTAAAGATTAACACCAGTAGTTAAATTATTTTGTCATTAACGATCGTTTAAATTAAATTAAGATTAAATTATCGAGACATGTTGTAAAATTACAATCTATTTATGATCGTAAAAAGTTGTTTTTACCCCTTCGGAAAATTTACATTTTAGTTCCATATGCGGTGCTGTTTGGTAGATTTTTATGATGGAATACGTGATATATACGAGTTAGCGAGCTCGCTACATCGAATGACTGGGGATATTTTACGATTATGAATGGTTTATGTCTTTGGTCGGATTTTATTTCGCGTAAGTCCGTTTCTGTTAGTTCCTAAATTGATGGGTATTAAACCCAAAAATATCTTATTTTTTTATCGATCAATCCTGCTTTTAATTCGTATTCCCCTACCGCACACACTAATAATAATTTCAATTAAAACCTCATGTTGTTTTCGATTACATCTCACTCTGAACCCGATTGGATTTCCTCTATACGCTATTAATGATGAACGAATGGCACTCACGTTTGATCTTCAGCGTTTATTTGAAACACACTATTTTATTTCTATTTCTAGACATTCGAGTTTATATATTTTAAAGCTGATCGCTTAAGTTGGGTAAAAAGACAAAACGTTGAGAATGCGTAACATATTAATACGATTAAAATAATCGTCAGTTATGCGCCTTTGGCATTGAATTCTCACGTATTTTCCATTAAAGCTCGCCGCTTCCTTATCGTCCCCGGCACGTTAAGCTCGCCTATCCTATATTGAGATAGTGCCCGCATGGTACCAGTGTTAAAACCGGGCTTAGGAAACCGGAAAACTAACCACCGATGTAATTAAATGGAAGAACGGAGCTTGCGGCCGCTTATCCAAATACAGAAACCGACGTAATTATCACGTATCTGGTCATGGCAAGGCGACCGTTCTGCACCTCTACTTATTATTTATCGGTGCCTGTACCAACCTGTTACCTCAGAACTTGTTCAAATTAATAAACTTATATCTGTTGGAATTTAATTATATTTTTTTTTAATGGATAAATCTATAATATTATTAAAATATGTCTATATTTTGGATTTTTTCAAATACTCATCAGAAGAAGATTAATGTATTAATGAAAATCTCAATCATAACCCTCCGTCTGTCGGGTGTGGTCTACGAGTCCACGACAAAATGTTTATGTGAAATATTTTTTAAATTATTTTGCTCAAAACTTCTACGGTCACAGTACCTTTCAAGTGTCTGAATATCAACTGTTTTCGCTATAAAAAACTGTTTTTCAAAATTCCAAATAGTCGCTAGATAATATTTTGTCCTGACAGACCATTCCCGATCAAATGTGTAACAATATTCGCAGATGTAATGTGTAAGAATCGTATTCCAGTTGGAACTCTATGCGTTCTTTTTGTGTTTGTAGGGGTATTACCGAGTTATAAAACTATACCTCGGAGTGATCGCAATATTGTGTCACAAGTTTGATAATTTCAACATAAAAATTGTTATTATCTTTTTACTTAGTAATAGTGGGGGAGATTTAATGAATACAAAAAGTTATAAATTGACTAAAAATACTTAATAAATAAATAATTTTATCTCACCATTGATAATTACCAACTTAAAGACAAAAAATTATTATTTAAGTCTTTGTAACAATTTGGGTTATATCTCGGAAATAAAAAATGATGGGGGAAAATATTGTTGACGAAGAAGTTTCTAAATTAACCCAAAATACGTAATTATTAGTTTTTTTAATTCCACAGTCATTATTTCCAACGTGCTAAAATAAAATGTCTCAAAATTTTAAATTTTTGCATCAAAATTGTTATATCTCTTTAATTATTAATGATAAGGGAAAGTTTAATGATGAAAAACGTTTTAAATTGATTAAAATTACATGATAAATAAATAATTTTATCCCACCGTTGATTATTGCCAACCTAAGGAGTTAAAATCGTTCATTTGAGTTTTAGTATCAATTTGGTTTTTATATCCGAAACAATACGAGATGGGAGGAAATGTTATTAATAAAAAAGTTTCTAAATTAACTCAAAAAACATAATTATTAGTTATTTTAATTCCACGGCCATTATTACCAACGTGATAAAATAAAATGTCACAAATTTGATAATTTCAACATAAAAATTGCTATTATTATTTTAATTAATAATAGTGGGGGAGATTTAATGAATACAAAAAGTTATAAATTGACTAAAAATGCTTAATAAATAAACAATTTTATCTCACCATTGATAATTACCAACCTAAAGACAAAAAATTATTATTTAAGTTTTTGTATCAATTTGGATTATATCTCGGAAATAAAAAATGATGGGGGAAAATATTGTTGATGAAGAAGTTTCTAAATTAACCCAAAATACGTAGTTATTAGTTATTTTAATTCCACAGTCATTATTACCAACGTGCTAAAATAAAATGTCTCAAAATTTGACATTTTTGTATCAAAATTGTTATATCTCTTTAATTATTAATGAAGAGGGAATGTTTAATGATGAAAAACGTTCCAAATCGATTAAAATTACATGATAAATAAATAATTTTATCCCACCGTTGATTATTGCCAACCTAAGGGGTTAAAATCGTTAATTTGAGTTTTAGTATCAATTTTTGTTTTATTTCCGAAACAATACGTGATGGGAGGAAATGTTATTAATAAAAAAGTTTCTAAATTAACTCAAAAAACATAATTATTAGTTATTTTAATTCCACGGTCATTGTTACCAACGTGATAAAATAAAATGTCACAAATTTGATAATTTCAACATAAAAATTGTTATTATTTTTTTAATCAATAATAGTGGGGGAGATTTAATGAATGCAAAAAGGTATAAATTGACTAAAAATACTTAATAAATAAACAATTTTATCTCATCATTGATAATTACCAACTTAAAGACAAAAAATTATTATTTAAGTTTTTGTATCAATTTGGGTTATATCTTGGAAATAAAAAGTGATGGGGAAAATATTGTTAATGAAAAAGTTTCTAAATTAACACAAAATACGTAATTATTTATTATTTTAATTCCATAGTCATTATCAACAACGTGATCAAATAAAATGGCTCAAAATTTGACATTTTTGAATCAAAATTGTTATGTCTCTTTAATTATTAATGAGTAGGGAAGGTTTAATGTTAAAAAACTTTCTAAATTGATTAAAATTACATGATAAATGAATAGTTTTATCCCCCCGTTGATTTTTGCCAACCTAAGGAGTTAAAATCGTTAATTTGAGTTTTAGTATCAATTTGGGTTTTATATCCGAAACAATACGTGATGGGGGAAGTGCTATTAATGAAAAAGTTTCTAAATTAATTCGAAAAACATAATTATTAGTTATTTTGATTTCACGGTCATTATTACCAACGTGATAAAACAAAATGTTACAAATTTGATAATTTCAACATAAAAATTGCTATTATCTTTTTAATTATTAATAGTGGGGGAGATTTAATGAATACAAAATGTTATAAATTGACTAAAAATACTTAATAAATAAATAATTTTATCCCACCATTAATAATTACCAACTTAAAGTCAAAAAATCATTATTTAAGTTTTTGTATCAATTTGGGTGATATCTCGGAAATAAAAAATGATGGGGGAAAATATTGTGAATGATAAAGTTTCTAAATTAATCCAAAATACGTAATTATTAGTTATTTTAATTCCACAGTCATTATTACCAACGTGCTAAAATAAAATGTCTCAAAATTTGAAATCTTTGCATCAAAATTGTTATATCTCTTTAATTATTAATGATAAGGGAAAGTTTAATGATGAAAAACGTTTTAAATTGATCAAAATTACATGATAAATAAATAATTTTATCCCACCGTTGATTATTGCCAACCTAAGGAGTTAAAATCGTTCATTTGAGTTCTAGTATCAATTTGGTTTTTATATCCGAAACAATACGAGATGGGGGGAAATGTTATAAATGAAAAAGTTTCTAAATTAACTCAAAAACCATAATTATTAGTTATTTTAATTCCACGGCCATTATTACCAACGTGATAAAATAAAATGTCGCAAATTTGATAATTTCAACATAAAAATTGCTATTATTTTTTTAATTAATAGTAGTGGGGGAGATTTAATGAATACAAAAAGTTATAAATTGACTAAAAATGCTTAATAAATAAACAATTTTATCTCACCCTTGATAATTAGCAGCTTAAAGACAAAAAATTATTATTTATGTTTTTGTATCAATTTGGATTATATCTCGGAAATAAAAAGTGATGGGGGAAAATATTGTTAATGAAAAAGTTTTTAAATCAACCCAAAACACGTAATTATTAGTTATATTAATTCCACAGTCATTATTACCAACGTGCTAAAATAAAATGGCTCAAAATTTGACATTTTTGCATCAAAATTGTTATATCTCTTTAAATATTAATGAGGGGAGGATGTTTAATGATGAAAAAACGTACTAAATCGATTAAAATTAGCTCTTTTTAGTTCAGTTTCGAACTAAAAAAATGTTTAGCTTCAGAAAAAGTCTAGCTTCAGAACTAATACTTGATTTTCACTTCGAGTGACTGTTTATAAATGTGAAGAACTTATGTTAACATTCAAAAGAAATTACTTTAATATCATTTAATCATAACCTCAGGGTTATTTAGTTAAAAAAATGTATGGCATATAAGCTATATTTAAAAAAACATTTTTTTTATTGATTTAATTACCGAATACCATTTGTGGAGGTATCGATCAATTTCGATTTTTCCCCAAAAAAGGCAAATCGTAACTTTCAATCTTGAGGGATTTATTAAATGTTATTGGTGTCCTTATAAAGAAGGTAGTACACGTGGGACGATGCTCGGATATTGAGTTCCGCTTTTCTAGATCACATTTTGTGATGTAAACCCGATTGATGTCTTGAACCGACTTTTTCGTTTTATCCTTTCATTGAAATCTGAAAGTTTTAAAAGCTTCCCCGGGCATTAAGGCTCGTTACTCTTCTTCCTCTCCGAATAATACCAAGCGCGAGCCGAATAAATTAAAATCCCCTAAAACTCGATCCTTTCCGACAACAACAAAATGCATTTAAGGCCCGCTTAAAACAACCATGTTCATTGCCGGTCGTGATTTTACCTACTTTACAGGATCGAAAGGATTTTTTTCGGTTTTTATAGAGAGGGTTTTGCATGCGAATTCGGGCTGATAATGCGGCCCATTTATTCACCCCACCCACGCATATACAAGGGGTTTGAACAAAAGATATTCGTAACCGAGGACGATTTTTCACCTTTTTTACAGTTTTGTTCCGATATTTTTTTTTTCTCGCTTCAAGCTATTATTTGTTCGGCGGTTTCGTAGTTTTCTCCGCTCCTGAAAGTGATGGGCGTGATGTATTGACTGGTTTTACGTCGTTTTAAGTTTAAAACTACTAACTCAAGGGACCAAGGAATGGTTTTCCTGAAGTAAAAGAAATGTTGTATCATTTTCTATATCTACTAAAGCCCGTTTGTTTTATGAGTCACCGTAAAAAATTTACGATTGACGGTTTTTCTTTTAATAATTTTGTTTTTTATGTTTTTCCTTTTTTTATATCCGGTCATAATTTGTAAGGATGGGTTATAGAAACTTTACTAAGTCTAGATCAAGTTTTATGTACAAAAGTTTTAGAGGTTTGCATTTTTGAGGTTACTTTATTTAATATTGTTGCATTGGCCTCCAAACTGTTTCAAATTATAGTTGTTAAATTTTGTACGACATCAAACTGTTTCGTGGTTATTTACTATAAACGTAATTGTTAACTATCATTATGATTTGATTTATAGTATTTACAACCTCGACATAACGGATTAATAAGGAGAAAGGACTGTTTGTTACAGCCAAATCATCGCAAAACTAACTTTTAACTTAACTTTTCGCCATGTGTCTTCAGACAAAAAAATCCCTCAAGATTGAAACTTTCGATTTATCTTTTTTTGGGGATAAATTAAAATCGATCAATCTCCTCACAAATGGCTTAAAGTAATTCAAAAGATTAGTAAAAAACGTTAAATAATCGTAATGTCGTTATAAAATTATATAAAAGTAAGTTCTTTTGAACGTTAAGACAAGATCTTCTCATTTACTAGCACTAATATACTCTCCGAAGCGGGGTGATTTAGATAACAGTCGATTTAAGTCGTTTTGAAATGTGATTGTTGTAATCTTTACGAAATTTAACTTCTCTTGCTCAGTTCGACCAGGAGCTCTCAAAACATCAAAGTTCGAGGGGAAGTAGCTCCTGCAGACACTAAAAGTGCAGCGAAATTTGTCGATGATCTAGAAAAGATTATAACAGAAGAGGCTACACTTCTGATCAAATATTTAATGTTGATGAGATAGGATTGTTTTAGAAAAAAATGCTGCACGAACTTTTCTAGCTAAAAAGAAAAGTATGTAAGTAGTAGGAAACTAAAACCAATGCTGCTAATTCACCAAAGTGAAAACCTTAGAGTCCTGAGAAATTATGATAAGCTTACTCTTCCTGTTTAAAATGAACTATACCCCAACATTCGCGTGGAATTTTTACCAAATACCACATCTATACTTCAACCTATGGAGAAAAGTGTCATAGCCAGATTTAAATTAAATTATTTAAGACGTACTTTTAGAACGTTTTGGAAGAGTTTCAATATTTTAGACTGTATTAAAATAGTGTATGATGCTTGGAAAAAAGTATCTTGAATCAAGATGACGCAAGGACATTTTGAATCATCTTAAAGATTGAGGATGAGATCTTAATTGGCATTTTTTTGTTTGTTAACCAAACACATTATCAAAATTGTTAATATTTTGATAATGTGTTTGGTTAAACCAAGAAAATTGGTTCAAGATTATTAGTCTTTTTAAGATTAAGTCTTTTGAAAGCAGTTTCAAGTATTCTAGAGGCAGTATCGAGTCTTTTGGAAGTAGTTCAAGCTGTTTGGAAGCATTCCAAATCTTCTGAAAATATTTGAAGTCTTCAGGAAGCATTTCAAGTCCTCTTAATGCAGTACAAAATCTTCTGGAAGTATTTCAAGTCTTCCAAAGGCAATATCAAGTCTTTCTGAGACAATATCAAGTTTCTTGGATGCATTTCAAAACTTCTTGATGCAGTATCTCGTCTTCTGGAAGCATTGCAAGTCTTTTAGAAGGGTTTCAAGTCTTCTGGGAAGCAGTTGAAATCTTTTAAAAGCATTTATAGATTTTGAATCATCTTAAAGATTGAAGATGAGATCTTGATTAGCATATTAACAATTTTGATAATGTGTTTGGTTAAACCAAGAGAACTGGTTGAAAATTATTAGTCTTTTTAAGATTAAGTCTTTTGAAAGCAGTATCAAGTATTCTAGAGGCAGTATCGAGTCTTCTGGAAGCAGTTCAAGCCATTTGGAATGAGTAAGTTGTCTTTATATTTTTTTTTGATCCCGTTAGCAATGCGAAGAGAAACATTTGAGGTCTTCATGAAGCATTTCAAATCCTCTTAATGCAGTTCCAATCTTTTGGAAGTATTTCAGGTCTTCCAAAGGCAATATCAAGTCTTTCTGAGACAATATCAAGTTTTCTGGATGCATTTCAAAACTTCTTAATGCAGTATCTCGCCTTCTGGAAGCATTGCAAGTCTTTTAGAAGGGTCTTCTGGGAAACAATTGAAATCTTTTGAAAACATTTGTAGGTTTTGAATCATCTTAAAGATTGAGGATGAGATCTTGTTTAGCATATTAACAATTTTGATAATGTGTTTCGTTAAACCAAGAAAACTGGTTGAAAATTATTAATTCTTAAATATTCTTAACATTTTTTACAGATTATCAGACAACATGATAATCTTAATATGTCTAGTCCCGTTATCATTTTCAAGATGAAATATCAACTCTTCTGGAAGCATTTTAAATTTTCTAGAAGCAGTATTAAGTAATCTGGAAGCATTTCAATCAGCCAGAGATAATCTCAAGTTTTCTGGAACCATTTCAAATTTTTTTAATGCAGTTTCCAATCTTATGGAAGCCTTGCAAGTCTTTTGGAAGCGTTTCAAGTCTTTTAAGAGCCAGATGAGTTCTTTTGGAAGCATTTCAAGTATTCTGGAAGCAGATTAAGTCTTATAGAAGCCGTATCAAATTTTCTGGGAGCAATGCTATTCTGATGGAAGCATTTCAAATGTTTTCAATTTCCACAATTGATTTCCCTTTCATTTTAAAATGATTTTCAGAACAATTTTCCTTTCATTTCATATTATTCAGAAGCATCTTGATGCAGATAAAGCCTTCTAAAAACATTAGAAAGTTTTCTAGAAAAAATTTCAAGTCTTCTTGATGCGAGTCTTTTAGAAGCATTTTAAGTTTACAAGGAACTAACTGAAATCTTTTGGAAATATTTCAAGTCTTCTAGAAGCAGCATGAAGTCTTCTGGAAGTAGTTCAAGTCGTCCAGACGCAATATGTAGTCTTCTAGTAGTATTTCATGTCTTTTGAAAGCAGTATCAACTCTTCTAGAGTCTTCTGCAAAGCAGTTCAAGCCATTAGGAAATATTTCAAATCTTCTGAAGATACTTGAAGTCTTCGGGAAGCATTTCAAGTCCTCTTGATGCCATATCAATTCTTCTGGAAGTATTTCAAGTCGTCTAGAGGCAATATCAAATATTCTGGAAGCATTCTAAATCTTCTAGAAGCAGTATCAAATGTTTGAAAGAATTTCAAGTCTGCTGGCAGCATTTCAAGTATTCCAAATGCAATATCAAGTACTCTAGAATTATTTTAAATCTTTTAGAAGCAGTATTAAATTTTCTGAAAGCATTTCAAATTTTCTGGCAGCATTTTAAATCGCCCAGAGATAATATCAAGTCTTCGGGATGCAATATCAAGTCTTCTGGAGGCAGTTCAGGTCTTCTTAATGCAGTATCAAGTCTTCTGGAGGTATTTCAAGTCTTCCAGAGGCAATATCAAGTATTCTAGAAGCATTTTATATCGTCTAAGAAGCAGTATCAAATGTTTGAAAGCATTTAAAGTCCTCTGGCAGCATTTCAAGTATTCCAGATGCAATATCAAGTACTCTGGAATTATTCCAAATCTTTTAGAAGCAGTATCAAATCTTCTAGAAGCATTTTAAATTGCTCAGAGACAATATCAAGTCTTCGGGATGCAGTTCAGGTTTTCTTAATGCTTTTGGAGGTATTTCAATCATTTTCCCCCATCATTTTTTATTTCCGAGATATAATCCAAATTGATACAAAAACTTAAATAATAATTTTTTGTCTTTAGGTTGGTAATTATCAATGATGAGATAAAATTGTTTATTTATTAAGTTTTTTTTAGTCAACTTATACCTTTTTGCATTCATTAAATCTCCCCCACTATTATTAATTAAAAAAATAATATCAATTTTTTTGTTGAAATTATCAAATTTGTGACATTTTATTTTATTACGTTGCTAATAATGACCGTGGAATTAAAATAAGTAATAATTATGTTTTTTTATTTAATTTAGAAACTTTTTCATTAATAATATTTCCCCCCATCACGTATTGTTTCGGATATAAAACCCAAATTGATACTAAAACTCAAACTAACAATTTTAACTCCTTAGGTTGGTAATAATCAATGGTGTTATAAAATTATTTATTTATCATGTAATTTTAATCAATTTAGAAAGTTTTTCAGCATTAAACTTTCCTTCCTCGTTAATAATTTAAGACATATAACAATTTTGATGCAAAAATTTCAAATTTTGAGGCATTCTATTTTATCACGTTGGTAATAATGACTGTGGAATTAAAATAATTAATAATTACGTATTTTGGGTTAATTTAGAAACTTTTTCATTAACAATATTTTCCCCCATCACTTTTTATTTCCGAGATATAACCCAAATTGATACAAAGACATAAATAATAATTTTTTGTCTTTAAGTTGGTAATTATCAATGATGAGATAAAATTGTTTATTTATTAAGTATTTTTAGTCAATTTATACCTTTTTGCATTCATTAAATCTCCCCCACTATTATTGATTAAAAAAATAATAACAATTTTTATGTTGAAATTATCAAATTTGTGACATTTTATTTTATTACGTTGCTAATAATGACCGTGGAATTAAAATAAGTAATAATTACGTATTTTGGGTTAATTTAGAATCTTTTTCATTAACAATATTTTCCCCCATCATTTTTTGTTCCCTCTTTGTAACTCACTCCGGGACACCTGTAGATAACATTCTATTTAAGTGATTTTGAAATTTTGTGTTTGTTGTAATTCTCACACAATTTAACTTTATTTACTTACAAGCTTGATGCAACTGAAGGATTGCAATTATTTGCATATCAACAGTTTAAATAAAAGATGAGATCATCTTGTCGCATATTAACTTAACAATTTCGTATTGTCCAGTTCAGAGTCTGTTTTTGTAACTTCTTGAATATTTTATGAAGAGCAGACTTTCAATTATGTAACTTCTCATAACACTAAAAACTATTACAGACGTTATGCCGTTCTTACATAACATAATCGAAACGTATCCAACAATAAGATAACCTTAACTTAAATTTCTATTTTTGATTTTGTCGCGAGATAATTTTAATTTGAATCATAAATCTTAAAATGAAGTATAAAGAAGTAGTCGACGATGAAGTTATTAATCCGATTAAAAATGTATGATGTAAGATTTCAGTCTTTTCTCAGAATAGTTTAACGATGCTTCATAATAAATTAAAGTCGGAAAACGAACAAAGGAACTTTAAAAAGACTTATTATCAAAAAAAGAAAGTTCAAAACCGTTGGAGTTGGTAAAAGGAAAGATATGGGAGGCTATAAAGTAAATGAACCAAGCTGACTCATTACTCATTATGCACTTAAATGTTTATTTATTTCGTAAATTTATTATTAACGCATTACAAAAATTGTTTTATTATAAACCTTTGTTTTACTTGCGATTATGTTGTTGAATTTATTTATTTGTCACCTTTCATAGACAAAAAACGCCCAAATAAAGAGAAACACAATTTGCGTTTGTATTATGAACTAGGATGTAGTTGTACTCTCTTTAAAAATAATGAACCATTGTTGTTTTAGTAAGTAATTTTTACTTAATCAGTGTGCTAAATTTTTGAAATATTATTGTAAAACTTATTTTTACGTTGTGCAGTTAAATTTAATGATGAGGCAATGCAGCAAATAAAATATTCATACTCAGTTCTCATGAAACTGATAGTAATTAAGCTATTAATCCTACTACTAATTCCTTGAGATTAGATAACCAATTTAATCGGAAAAGGAGAAAAAGAATACTTCCGTTAGGTGCTAATCGTTTCAACATTGCTACGACAAAAATTTAAAAGGCATGCAGACCTTTCATGGCCATTAGATTCCAGCTTAACCACGGACGAAGTATTGATAGGATTTTGTGCTCGTCACATTTTGCAATTATCTTACTACGATGAAAAAGCCCGTTATAGTTACAATGCTTTGATATCTTAGAAAATGTTGCTGGTTTGGAACAATATAAAAAAAGTTTCAGTTAATGGAATCAAAAATTTTTGGGATCCTGGTGCTTTTTTGCAATAGAAGCAGAAAACACTTTGGAAAACCTATTTACATACTACCATTTATGAATTAAGACTTGGTACTGATTCTAGATGGCTTGATAGAGCTTTTAGAAAATTTGATATTGCTTGCAGAAGACTTGAAATTCCTCCAAAAGATATGATATTACCTCTGGAACACTTGAAATGCTTCCAGAACATTTGATGCTGCTTCTAGATGACGTGACACTGCTTCTAGATGACTTGATACAGCTTCTAGCATACCTGATATTGTTGTAGAAGGCTTGAAATGCTTCCAGAATACTTGAAATACTTTCAGAAGACTTGATAGACTTGATATGGTTCAGAAGACTTCATGCTGCTTCTAGATGACTTGATACAGCTTCTAGAAAACTTGATATTGTTTGCAGAAGACTTGAAATGTTTCCAGAAGATTTGATATTGCCTCTGGAATACTTAAAATGCCTCCAAAAGACTTGATACTGCTCCTAGATGACTTGATACAGCTTCTAGAATACTTGCTATTGCAGCAGAAGACTTGAAATACTTTCAGAAGACTTGATATTGCCTTTGGAAGACTTGAAATGCTTTAAGAAGACATGATACTGCTTCCAGAAGAACTGAAATGCTTCCGGAAGACCTGATACAGCTTCTAGAAAGCTTAATATTGCTTTCAGAAGACTTGATTTCCAGAATACTTCACATTACCTCTGGAAGACTTGAAATGCTTCCAAAAGACTTAAAATTCTTTCAGAAGACTTGATACTGCTTCTAGAAAACTTGATAATGCTTCCAGAAGATTTGAAATGCTTCCAGAATGCTTGATACTACTTCTAGAAAATTAGAGATGCTTCCAAAAGAGTCGATACTGCTTCTGAAAGACTTAAAATGCTTCCAAAAACTTGATACTGCTTGTAGATGACCTTATACAGCTTCTAGAAAATTTAATATTGCTTGCAGAAGACTTTATTTCCAGAAGATTTCATATTACCTCTGGAAGACTTTAAATGCTTCCAAGAGACTTAAAATGCTTTCAGAAGGCTTTGTGAAATTTGTTAAATTTATAAATCGAACATAACATGCAATTTCATAAAATATCTTTCTCGTTTTTGAGAATAATGATATATGTATGATGAATTGTAGCTTAAAAGTTCTAGTTTATGACGTGATATAACAACTGTACGATCATATCATTGAAATTTTTTAAGAATTATTTGGAAGTATTTGTTTAATTTACAAATCAGTAACAGTCAATTTTAAAAAATGATATCTGCCCTATTTTTTAAAATAATGAAATTTTATTTATCTTGAATTGTAGCTTAAAAGTTCTAGTTTATGAAGTGTTATAACAACTTTAAAATCATATCACTAAATTTCCAAAAATTATTAAAAAAAAATTTTGAAATTTATAAATCGAACATAACATGCAGTTTCATAAAATAACATCAGCCCCATTTTTTAAAATAATAATATAATATATATTGAATTGTAGCTTAAAAGTGGATTATAGCTTCTAGTTTATGACGTGATATAACCACTGTAAGATCCTATCATAAAGATTTCCAAGGATTATTAAAGAAGTATTTGTTTAATTTAGAAGCAGAATCAAACTGCTTCTATGAGACTTGATATTGCTTCCAGAAGACTTGAAATACTTCCAGAAGGCTTGTCACTGGTTCTAGAAGACTTGATACTGCTCCCAGAAGACCTGAAATACTTCCAGAAGACTTGATACTGTTTCTAGATAATATGCTATAGCATCTAGATGGTTTGATACTGCTTCTAGAAGACTTGATATTGTTACCTGAAAACTTGAAATGCTTTCAGAAGACTTGATACTGCTTCTAGAAGACTTGATACTGCTTCTAAAAGACTTGATATTGTTTCCAGAAAACTTGAACTGAAACGGGAAAAAACTCAACGATGAATTGGGCCTGAAAAAATTCAAAATACGTGCTCTCCAGAAAAAATTTGCCAGCAGATACTGGGACTGAATTGGGAAGATAAATCTCAATTAAAAGTAGATTAAAATTAATTAAAAATGGTATCTTCAATTCAGAAAAAACATTAATAATATTCTGTGGGTGCTTCTATGGAAGCATTTTTAGTCTTCCAGAGGCAAGAATTTTCTGGAAGCAGTATCAAGTCTTTTGGAGACATTTAATGCAATCTACAAGCATTGCAAGTTATCCAAAGGCTATATAAAATCTCTTGGAAGCATTTCAAATATTTTAGAAGCAGTATCAAGTCTCTTAAAAATATTTCAAGTCTTTTAGAAGCAGTATCAAGTCTCTTGGAAGCATTTCAAGTCTTTCAGAGGCAACATGAAGTCTAATGAAAGTATTTTAAGTCTTTTAGAAGCACTATCAAGTCTCTTGGAAGCATTTCAAGTCTTTCAGAGGCAACATGAAGTCTAATGGAAGCATTTCAAGTCTTTTAGAAGCAGTATCTAGTCTTTTGGAAGCACTTAAAGTCTTCCAGAGGTAATATGAAATCTTCTGGAAATAAAGTCTTCTGCAAGCAATATTAAATTTTCTAGAAGCTGTATCAAGTCATCTAGAAGCAGTATCAAGTTTTTTGGAAGCATTTTAAGTCTTTCAGAAGCAGTATCGACTCTTTTGGAAGCATCTCTAATCTTCTAGAAGTAGTATCAAGCATTCTGGAAGCATTTCAAATCTTCTGGAAGCATTATGAAGTTTTCTAGAAGCAGTATCAAGTCTTCTGAAAGCATTTTAAGTCTTTTGGAAGCATTTCATTCTTCCAGAGGCAATATCAAGTTTCTTGGAGGCATTTCAAGTATTTTAGAAGCTGTATCAAGTCTCCTGGAGGCATTTCAAGTCTTTCAGGGGCAACATCAAGTCTAATGGAAGTATTTTAAGTCTTTTAGAAGCACTATTAAGTCTTCTAGAAGTATTTCAAGTCTTTTAGAGGTAATATCAAGTCTCCTGAAAGCATTTCAAGTCCTTTAAATGCAGTATCAAGTCTTTTGGAAGCATTTCAGTCTTCCAGAGGCAATATCAAGTCTCCTGGAAGCATGTCAAGTCTTTTAGAAGCAGTCTTAAGTCTCCTAGAAGTATTTCAAGTCTTTTAGAAGCAATATCAAGTCTCCTGGAAGCACTTCAAGTCTTTCAGAGGCAACATCAAGTCTAATGGAAGTATTTTAAGTCTTTTAGAAGCACTATTAAGTCTTCTAGAAGTATTTCAAGTCTTTCAGAGGTAATATCAAGTCTCCTGAAAGCATTTTAAGTCTTTTAGAAGCAATATCAAGTCTTTTGGAAGCATTTCAGTCTTCCAGAGGCAATATCAAGTCTCCTGGAAACATGTCAAGTCTTTTAGAAGCAGTCTTAAGTCTCCTAGAAATATTTCAAGTCTTTTAGAAGCAATATCAAGTCTCCTGGAAGCATTTCAAGTCTTTCAGAGGCAATATCAAGTTTAATGGAATCATTTTAAGTCTTTTAGAAGCAGTATCAAGTCTTCTGGAAGCATTTCAAGTCTTTCAGAGGTAATATCAAGTCTCCTGAAAGCATTTTAAGTCTTTTAGAAGCAGTATCAAGTCTTTTGGAAGCATTTCAGTCTTCCACAGGCAACATCAAGTCTCTTGGAGGCATTTCAAGTCTTTTAGAAGCTGTATCAAGTCTCCTGGAAGCATTTCAAGTCTTTTAGAAGCAGTATCAAGTTTTCTGAAAGCATTTCAAGTCTTTTAGAGGTAATATCAAGTCTCCTGAAAGCATTTTAAGTCTTTTAGAAGCAGTATCAAGTCTTTTGGAAGCATTTCAGTCTTCCACAGGCAACATCAAGTCTCTTGGAGGCATTTCAAGTCTTTTAGAAGCTGTATCAAGTCTCCTGGAAGCATTTCAAGTCTTTTAGAAGCAGTATCAAGTTCTCTGAAAGCATTTCAAGTCTTTTAGAGGTAATATCAATTCTCCTGAAAGCATTTAAAGTCTTTTAGAAGCAGTATTAAGTCTTTTGGAAGCATTTCAGTCTTCCAAAGGCAATATCAAGTTTCCTGGAGGCATTTCAAGTCTTTTAGAAGCACTATCAAGTTTTCTGGAAGCATTTAAAGTCTTTCAGAGGTAATATCAAATCTCCTGAAAGCATTTCAAGTCTTTTTGAAACAGTATGAAGTCTTTTGGAAGCATTTCAGTCTTCCAGAAGCAATATCAAGTCTCCTGGAGGCATTTCAAGTCTTTTAGAAGCAGTGTCAAGTCTCCTGGAAGCATTTCAAGTCTTTCAGAGGCAACATCAAGTTTCCTGGAAGTCTTTTAAGTCTTTTAGAAGCAGTCTTAAGTCTCCTAGAAATATTTCAAGTCTTTTAGAAGCAATATCAAGTCTCCTGGAAGCATTTCAAGTCTTTCAGAGGCAATATCAAGTCTAATGGAATCATTTTAAGTCTTTTAGAAGCAGTATCAAGTCTTCTGGAAGCATTTCAAGTCTTTCAGAGGTAATATCAAGTCTCCTGAAAGCATTTTAAGTCTTTTAGAAGCAGTATCAAGTCTTTTGGAAGCATTTCAGTCTTCCACAGGCAACATCAAGTCTCTTGGAGGCATTTCAAGTCTTTTAGAAGCTGTATCAAGTCTCCTGGAAGCATTTCAAGTCTTTTAGAAGCAGTATCAAGTTTTCTGAAAGCATTTCAAATCTTTTAGAGGTAATGTCAAGTCTCCTGAAAGCATTTAAAGTCTTTTAGAAGCAGTATCAAGTCTTTTGGAAGCATTTCAGTCTTCCACAGGCAACATCAAGTCTCTTGGAGGCATTTCAAGTCTTTTAGAAGCTGTATCAAGTCTCCTGGAAGCATTTCAAGTCTTTTAGAAGCAGTATCAAGTTTTCTGAAAGCATTTCAAGTCTTTTAGAGGTAATGTCAAGTCTCCTGAAAGCATTTAAAGTCTTTTAGAAGCAGTATTAAGTCTTTTGGAAGCATTTCAGTTTTCCAAAGGCAATATCAAGTCTCCTGGAGGCATTTCAAGTCTTTTAGAAGCACTATCAAGTTTTCTGGAAGCATTTCAAGTCTTTCAGAGGTAATATCAAATCTCCTGAAACCATTTCAAGTCTTTTTGAAACTGTATCAAGTCTTTTGGAAGCATTTCAGTCTTCCAAAAGCAATATCAAGTCTCCTGGAGGCATTTCAAGTCTTTTAGAAGCAGTGTCAAGTCTTCTGGAAGCATTTCAAGTCTTTCAGAGGCAACATCAAGTTTCCTGGAAGTCTTTTAAGTCTTTTAGAAGCACAGTCAAGTCTTCTGGAAGCATTTTAAGTCTTTTAGAGGTAATATCGAATCTCCTGAAAGCATTTCAAGTCTTTTAGGAGCAGTATCAAGTCTTTTGGAAGCATTTCAGTCTTCCAGAGGCAATATCAAGTTTCCTGGAGGCATTTCAAGTCTTTTAGAAGCTGTATCAAGTATTTTGGAAGACTTGATCTTCCATAGGCTATAACAACTCTTCTGAAAGCATTTCAAATCTTCTGAAACTAGTATCAAATCTTGTGTAAGTATTTCAAGTTTTCTATAAATAATATCAACTCTTTTAGAAACATTGCAAGTCTTTTGGAAGCATTTCAAGTCTTTCGAAAGCAATATCAAGTCTCCTAAAATAGTATCAAGTGTTACAGGGGCAGTAGCAAGTTTAGGGCAGTGTCGAGTTTTCTAGAAGCGTTTTAAGTCTCCTGATGGCAGTATTAAATTTTGACGAAAGTATTTCAAGCCAATGTCATATTGAACCAAATTGGTTGTTCCAGATCGATTTGAAAATTATCTAAGAAATATTTCAATTAAATTCTTCAAATTCCTTTATTCTTCTGCAAATTGTCAAATTCCTTTTACATGCTGCAAAACTTCTATAGCCAGTTTTCTTTCTTTTCCTTCTCCAATTCATATAAATACATCAGGATTTTCATAGTAAGGTTTCAATAAATTTACATACGCAAGCATTTTTTTCTTCTTCCAGTTTTAGTTCTTTTTTGTGTGTAGTTGGTATCTGATATTATCATCACTTATCATAATGTTGTGAATGTAAACGGTGATCATGGTCACCGTTTAAAATCCCGGTGAAGAAGAACGTTCACCGATCACTACCTTCCTTGGTAATCACGGGAACTAAAAAGGAGCAGTTAAACGTTTTTGGGCATACGCAGGTCATCGTACCGGTAATTTAAGAAAAAATTGTTTGGTAATTTACAGTAAATTACGGTAATTATTCTGGTAATTTACGATGTAAATCACGAATTTACATCATTGACTAATACACATGCAAAAGACATGGACATGGCAACATTTGGCAATATGTGTGGCCAAAATAAATTAAACAGTGTAATTTTTATCATTGACGATCAATGAATTCTGTTAGCAAAAAGTCGTTGAATTATGTATCTCTTCTTCAATTCAGTATAATTACTACTTATTGGGCAATAAAAATACATATTATCATGACTACATAACTGATAAAAGAAAATTTGCATAATACAGCTTACCGTTTAAGAAATGTATTGGGTTACGGTGAAGATGAGTATAACGATATTTTAGCAGATAAATGAGCAGAAAACATGCAAGCCATACCTAAAGTAACAATATATGACTACGTATTCGCACTTTTTTGTAAAAGGAAGCATGTCAGAAAAAGGTTTGTGTTGATATGTATTCAACTAAAAAAACATTAATCCCAAATTGATTATATGACATAAATATCAAACATTCATACGAGCTTTTATCTATATTTCAGTAATCTACTTCTATCTCTTTGCGAAAATTTACTCCTTATTTGATACACTTAAGTACAGTTATTTGAGCTAATTGAAAGACTATACACTTCAAGACGAAATTGTCTATTGGTTGGATCTTTTCATTGGCGGAATAATTAAAGAAAAAATCCTTATTTTTTCTTATTAATGTAAAAACACGAATAATTTAGAATTAAAAACTAAAATTGTTTCAAACCAAACATATTTTTGCATCAACTCATGACCTATCCGAATCCAAAAAGGGCAAAAGGGTTTAGGATGAAACAAGTCTGAGTCATAGGAGGATCGTGTTCACCTCGCATTCTTCCGTTAATAATACCCGGGCACACTTGTCGGTGCTGTTCGTGAAAACCTTCCTTTACAAAACACAACCTTACCTACGCCGATCTGTTTACCATGACTCACACCTTTCTATACTTTAGGTCTTCACTATCCAAAAAAAAATACAACACCTAATCAAGTATGGTTTCTTTTTGTTCCATACAAGAATTTTGATAGAATAAGTTCTCTCTATTTTTACCATTTGTTAACCTGCCAATTAATTAAAATAGCAGCGACGTTGACCGGTTATTTTTCTAACTCCATATATGGATAAGAGAGAAAGTCGGGCTCAAAAAAAGAGTTTCGGAGTTGTCTTTTTTTATATATAAAAACGGTCCGGTAGCAGACCGTTAAAGGCGTGTACCTACCGTTGCGTTCGCCGTTAAACGAAAAACCTTTTTTTCAAAAATGGAAGTTTTTCGAGGTCTTCAGTACAACGGGTTCAAAATGAACAGATGGTCGAATACCATCTAATGAGACTATTGTCGTGATCTAATTGGCGATAAATGTCTCGATCAAATTTATTTAATTAATTTCTGTGTTAAATTGTTTAATTTCGATCGAATTGAAACTAAAACTAACATTTAGACGAACATGAAACTGAATAACCACTAAAACCAACACTTGATATAAAACTAGAAAGTTTCGAGTTTAGTTAGTTCTCTAAACAAGCTTTTATTCACCTGTTTTGCATTCTTTGCATTTCGCAATTATGAATTATTTATTAGAACTGTTATTATTAAGTTTTTCCAAGTCTTCAGTACAACGGGTTAAAGACGAACAGATGGCTCGAGTATTGCCAACATCGCCTAATGAGACTATTGTCGTGATCTAATTGCCGATGAAATTGAGCTCGTTCATGGTTGTTAAGAACGCATTGAAAATTTATGAAGTTATTACTTATTTTTACATTCCATTTCAAAGCTTAAGGTTACTTTAAATAAGTAACTTTGTAGATAAAGTTGGTCTTTTTACCTGTAATCGTGTCTTCTTCTATTAGAACTACATCCTTCCTATATTTTTTTCATATCTTTTGTCCACCCTGTATATTTTAATACCAATATTAATAATATTCTAGTATTATGTTAAATAAGATGAAATAAATTTTAATTTTTAAACGTCATCAGCAAGAACATCATAGAAAGATCATTTTAGTTTAATTAATATTTTAATTATCATAAAAATGTTAATTTTTTTTAAAAATCGTAAAAATCGAAATCTTAAGATATCTTAATGATCTTTTGTAGCATTTATAAAGAAAAGTATGTACTTTCTTGAGAAGAAAGATAAACTTGAGTATCTTAATTCGTTTTTGAGATATTAACTTTTGAACTCAACCTAAATTTGTAGCATTTCATAAAAATATTGATTTTCTTAATCATTTTGAAAAAATCGTAAAAAATCGAAATCTTAAAATATCTTAATGATTTTTTTGCCATTTATAAAGAATAGTATGTACTTTCTTCAGAAGAAAGATAAACTTGAGTATCTCAATTCGTTTTTGAGATATTAACTTTTGAACTCAACCTAAATTTGTAGCATTTCACAAAAATATTGATTTTCTCAATCATTCTTAAAAAAATCGTAAAAAATCGAATTCTTAAGGTATCTTAATGATATTTTTACCATTTATAAAGGAAAGTATGTACTTTCTTCAGAAGAAAGACCAACTTGAGTATCTCAATTTGTTTTTGAATATTAACTTTTGAACTCAACCTAAATTAGTAACATATCAGGAAAATGTTGATTTTCTTAATAATTTTGAAAAAATCGTAAAAAATCGAAATCTTAAGATATTTAAAATAATTTTTTACCATTTATAAGGAAAAGTATGTACTTTCTTCAGAAGAAAAGCAAACTTGAGTATTTCAATTCGTTTTTGAGATATTAACTTTTGAATTCAATCTAAATTTGTAGCATTTCACAAAAATATTGATTTTCTTAATCATTTTCAAAAAATCGTAAAAAATCGAAATCTTAAGATATCTTAATGATTTTTTTACCATTTATAAAGAAAAGTATGTACTTTCTTCAGGAGAAAGACAAACTTGAATATCTCAATTCGTTTTTGAGATATTAACTTTTGAACTCAACGGAAATTTGTACCATTTCATAAAAATATTGATTTTCGTAATCATTTTGAAAAAATCGTAAAAAATCAAAATCTTAAGATATCTCAATGAATTTCTTACCATTTATAAAGAAAACTATGTACTTTCTTCAGAAGAAAGACAAACTTGAGTATCTCAATTCGTTTTTGAGATATTAACTTTTGAACTCAACCTAAATTTGTAGCATTTCACAAAAATATTGATTTTCTTAATCATTTTGAAAAAATCGTAAAAAATCGAAATCTTAAGATATCTTAATGATTTTTTTACCATTTATAAAGAAAAGTATGTACTTCCTTCAGGAGAAAGACAAACTTGAATATCTCAATTCGTTTTTGAGATATTAACTTTTGAACTCAACCTAAATTTGTAGCATTTCACAAAAATATTGATTTTCTTAATCATTTTGAAAAAATCGTAAAAAATCGAAATCTTAAGATATCTTAATGATTCTTTTACCATTTATAAAGAAAAGTATGTACTTTCTTCAGGAGAAAGACAAACTTGAATATCTCAATTCGTTTTTGAGATATTAACTTTTGAACTCAACGGAAATTTGTAGCATTTCATAAAAATATTGATTTTCGTAATCATTTTGAAAAAATCGTAAAAAATCAAAATCTTAAGATATCTCAATGAATTTCTTACCATTTATAAAGAAAACTATGTACTTTCTTCAGAAGAAAGACAAACTTGAGTATCTCAATTCGTTTTTGAGATATTAACTTTTGAACTCAACCTAAATTTGTAGCATTTCACAAAAATATTGATTTTCTTAATCATTTTGAAAAAATCGTAAAAAATCGAAATCTTAAGATATCTTAATGATTTTTTTACCATTTATAAAGAAAAGTATGTACTTCCTTCAGGAGAAAGACAAACTTGAATATCTCAATTCGTTTTTGAGATATTAACTTTTGAACTCAACCTAAATTTGTAGCATTTCACAAAAATATTGATTTTCTTAATCATTTTGAAAAAATCGTAAAAAATCGAAATCTTAAGATATCTTAATGATTTTTTTACCATTTATAAAGAAAAGTATGTACTTTCTTCAGGAGAAAGACAAACTTGAGTATCTCAATTCGTTTTTGAGATATTAACTTTTGAACTCAATCTAAATTTGTAGCCTTTCATAAAAATGTTAATTTTCTTAATCATTTTTAAAAAAATCGTAAAAAATCGAATTCTTAAGGTATCTTAATGATTTTTTTACCATTTATAAAGAAAAGTATGTACTTTCTTCAGAAGAAAGACAAACTTGAGTATCTCAATTCGTTTTTGAGGTATTAACTTTTGAACTCAACCCAAGTTTGTAGCATTTTATAAAAATATTGATTTTCTTAATCATTTTGAAAAAATCGTAAAAAAACGAAATCTTAAGATATCTCAATGAATTTTTTACCATTTATAAAGAAAAGATGTACTTTCTTCAGGAGAAAGACAAACTTGAGTACCTCCAATCGTTTTTGAGATATTAACTTTTGAACTCAATCTAAATTTGTAACATTTCATAAAAATGTTAATTTTCTTAACCATTTTGAAAAAATCGTAAAAATCAAATTCTTAAGATATCTTAATGATTTTTTTGCCATTTATAAAGAAAAGTATGTACTTTCTTCAGAAAAAAGACCAACTCGAGTATCTCAATTTGTAGTTAAGATATTGACTTTTGAACTCGACCTAAATTTGTAGGATTTCACAAAAATGTTGATTTTCTTAATCATTTTGAAAAAATCGTAATAAATCGAATTCTTAAGATATCTCAATGAATTTTTTACCAATTATAGAGAAAAGTATGTACTTTCTTCAGAAGAAAAACAAACTTGAGTATCTCAATTCGTTTTTGAGATATAAACTTTTGAACTCAATCTAAATTTGTAGCATTTCATAAAAATGTTAATTTTCTTAATCATTTTGAAAAAATCGTAAAAATCGAATTCTTGAGATATTGTAATGAACTGTTTGCGATTTATAAAGAAAGGTCTGTATTTTCACCAGAATAAAACCATGCTTGAGTATCTTATTCCATTTTTAAGATATCTTAATGATTTTTTAACAATTTACAAAGGAAAGTTTTCAGAAGAAAGACCAACTTGAGTATCTCAATTTGTTTTTGAGATATTAACTTTTGAACTCAACCTATATTTGTAGCATTTCACAAAAAAGGTTAATTTTCTTAATCATTTTTGAAAAAATCGTAAAAGATCGAATTCTTAAGATATGGTGAAGATTTTCTTTGTGATTTATAAAGAAAAGTATGTACTTTCTTCAGTACCAAGCCAAACTTGAGTATCTCAATTCGTTTTTGAGATATCTTTTGTGATAAATTTATAGCATCTCACAAAAACTAAACATTTGCTGAATCATTTTTCAAAAAATTGTAAAAAATCGAATTCTTAAGATATCTTGATGATTCTTTTACCATTTATAAAGAAAAGTATGTACTTTCATCAGAAGCAAGCCAAACTTGAGTATCTCAATTCGTTTTTGAGATCTTTTGTAATAAATTTGTAGCATTTTATAAAATTAAAAATTTTTTAATCATTTTCTAGAAAATCGTAAAAGATCGAATTCTTCATCACCATATCTTGGTGATAATTTTTTTTATGATTTATAAAGGAAAGTATGTACTTAAGTCAGAATAAAACCACAATTGAATATCTCAATTCGTTTTTGAGATATTTTTTGTGATAAATTTATAGCATCTCACAAAAACTAAAAATTTTCGGAATCATTTTCTAAAAAAATCGTAAAAAATCGAATTCTTAAGATATCGTGATAATTTTTTCTGTGATTTAAAAAAGAGAACATGTAGTTTCTCCAGAACTAAACCATACTTGAATATCTCAATTTGTTTTTGAGATATCTTTTGAGATATATTTATGGTATTCCATAAATTAACTTAATAATAATATATAAATAACTAAATAACATAAATTAACTAAAAATTTTCTCAATCATTTTTGAAAAAGTAGTAAAAAATCGATTAAATAGCGATTTCTTTGCTATTTATAAAGAAAAGTATGTACTTTCTTCAGAAGCAAGCCAAATTTGAATATCTCATTTCGTTTTTGAGATATCTTTTGAGATATATTTGTAGCATTCCATAAAACCAAAAATTTTCTTAATCATTTTTGAAAAAATCTGTAAAAATCGAATTCTTAAGATATCTTAATGATTTTTTTACCATTTATAAAAAAAAGTATGTACTTTCTTCAGGAGAAAAACAAACTTGAGTATCTCAATTCGTTTTTGAGATATTAACTTTTGAACTCAACCTAAATTTGTAGCATTTCACAAAAATATTGATTTTCTTAATCATTTTGAAAAAATCGTAAAAAATCGAATTCTTAAGATACCTTAATGATTCTTTTACCATTTATAAAGAAAAGTATTTACTTTCTTCAGGAGAAAGACCAACTTCAGTATCTCAATTCGTTTTTGAGATATTAACTTTTGAACTCAACCTAAATTTGTAGCATTTCACAAAAACATTGATCTTAATCATTTTGAAAAAATCGTAAAAAATCAAATTCTTAAGATATCTTAATGATTTTTTCTACCATTTATTAAGAAAAGTATGTACTTTCTTCAGGAGAAATACAAACTTGAATATCTCAATTCGTTTTTGAGATATTAACTTTTGGACTCAATCTAAATTTATAGCATTTGATAAAAATGTTAATTTTCTTAATCATTTTGAAAAAATCGTAAAAAACGAATTCTTAAGATATCTTAATGATATTCTTTACCGTTTATAAAGAAAAGTATGTACTTTGTTTAAAAGCAAGCCGAACTTGAGTATCTCAATTCGTTTTTGAGATATATTTGTATTATTCCATAAAACTAAAAATTTTCTTAATCATTTTTGAAAAAAATCGTTAATAATCGAATTCTTAAGATATCTTAATGATATTTTTTACCATTTATAAAGAAAAGTATGTACTTTCTTCAGAACCAAGCCAAACTTGAGTATCTCAATTCGTTTTTAAGATATCTTTTGTGATATATTTGTAGCATTTCAAAATATTAACAATTTTCTGAATCATTTTCTAAAGAAATCGTAAAAAATCGAATTTTTAAGATATCTTAATGATATTTTTTACCATTTATAAAGAAAAATATGTAGTTTCTTCAACAGCAAGCCAAACTTGAATATCTCAATTTATTTGTGAGATATCTTTTGTGATAAATTTCTAGCATTTCATAAAATTAAAAATTTTCTGGACCATTTTCTAAAAAAATCGTAATAAATCGAATTCTTAAGATATCTTAATGATTTTTTTACTATTTATAAAGAAAAGTATTTACTTTCTTTAGAAACAAGCCAAACTTGAGTATCTCAATTTGTTTTTGAGATATCTTTTGTGATAAATTTATAGCATCTTACAAAAACTAAAAATTTTCTTAATCATTTTTCAAAAAATCGTAAAAAATCGAATTCTTATGATATCCTAATGATTTTTTTACCATTTATAAAGAAAAGTATGTACTTTCTGCAGAAGCAAGCCAAACTTGGGCATCTCAATTCGTTTTTGAGATATCTTTTGTAATAAATTGGTAGCATGTCATAAAATTAAAAATTTTCTCAATCATTTTCCAAAAAATCGTAAAAAATCGAATTCTTAAGATATCGTGATGAATTTTTTTGTGATTTATAAAGGAAAAGTATGTACTGTAGTCAGAATAAAACCACACTTGAATATCTCAATTTATTTTTGAGATATCTTTGAGATAGGTTTGTAGCATTTCATAAAATTAAGAATGATCATCGACATTTTTCAAAAAATCGTAAAACATGGAGTTCTTAAGATATTTTGATGAATTTTTTTGTCATTTATAAAGGAAAGTGTGTACTTTACTTAAAATTAAAAATATTCTGAATCATTTTGCAAAAAATCGTAGGATATCGAATTCTTAAGATATCATGATGAAATTTGTTTATTTTTACCTGTAATCGTGTTTTCTTCTGTTAGAACTACATCCTTCCCTCTTAAACGTTACAAACCATCTCAACATCCATATGGTGTCCATCTGAAAAGAGAAATTTGTTTAAATAAAATCATAAATATGTTATTGGGTGTTATTATAAGCAATCTTTTTTTCATATCTTTTGTCCACCCTGTATATTTTAATACCAATACTAATATTATTCTAGTATTATGTTAAACGAGACGAAATAAATTTAAATTTTGAAACGTCATCTGCAAGAAGATATCTAAGAATGATCATTTTAGATATTAATTAAGTCGTTTAAATCTTGAAAGGTGAAGTCATTTACAAGTCCTTTCCTTTGAATGTCTCTTGCCAGAAACAGATTGAATTATTGCTTTGGACATTTCTGAGAAATTATAAACGTATCTCATTCAATTTAATTATAATTTAAGTTTCCTTGCTTTATAATCTATCGCGAGATGTAAATGGCTCCGCCGAACAATAGATCGGTTTAAAAAAAGGCGATTATAATTCATAAATTAAAAGCGTCCGGTTTCGTTCTTGAGATCGTTGATCCTAACAGTACAGCTTCGAATGACTTTAAAGAAAAAGTTTTTGCAGGACCGGTTCTCTTTTAGGCACGAAAGGCTCTCTGCCTGCCTTTCTTCGTCTTATTTTCGAAAAGTTTTGTTTTTGGTGAAAACGAAATTTATTTTTTTTCTCTTTTCTTGGAGGCTAATAGTGTTTGAATTTGTATTATAGGTGAAGAGGAATTGCGGTCCGCTAAAGTTCGCAGAAAAAGAGTACCCATTGTTGTCCGATGGTAGTGCGGAAGTTGGCGAAAACGGAGGTGGTACGGGAGGCGGAAAGCAAAGGATGTCGAGCAGCAGAAACTTCTCTCAGTTACCGGTCGCCCAAATCAATAACTTCCTAACGTCGATCGCACAAAGTAAGAATTTCTACGACAACTTGGCCGAGAATTTGTGTAAGGAGGACTTTGCGGAAACGAGAGATAAGAAATGTTGGAATGGAGAACGAATTGGAGAGTAAGTAAAAAGAAATTCAATTAATATATTCGTTTTTCTCAATTCGTTTTTGAGATATTAACTTTTGAACTCAGCCAAAATTTGTAGCATTTCATAAAAATATTGATTTTCGTAATCATTTTGAAAAATCGCAAAAAATCGAATTCTTAAGATATCTTAATGAATTTTTTACCATTTATAAAGAAAAGTATGTACTTTCTTCAGAAGAAAGGCAAACTTGAATATCTCGCTTCGTTTTTGAGATATTAACTTTTGAACTCAACCTAAATTTGTAGCATTTCAGAAAAATATTGATTCACTTAATAATTTTTTAAACAAATCGTTGAAAATCGATATCTTAATGATTTTTTTTTGCCATTTATAAAGAAAAGTATGTACTTTCTTCAGGAGAAATACAAACTTGAATATCTCAATTCGTTTTTGAGATATTAACTTTTGAACTCAATCTAAATTTGTAGCATTTCATAAAAATAATGATTTTCTTAATCATTTTGAAAAAATCGTAAAAAATCGAAAACTTAAGATATCTTAATGAATTTTTTACCATTTATAAACAAAAGTATGTACTTTCTTCAGAAGCAAGACAAACTTGAGTATCTCATCTCGTTTTTGTGATATTAACTTTTGAACTCAACCTAAATGTGTAACATTTCATAAAAATAAATCATTTTGTAAAAATCATAAAAAATCAAATTCTTAAGATATCTTAAGAATTTTTTTAGCGTTTGTAAAGAAAACTATGTACTTTCTTCAGAAGAAACCCAAACTTGAGTATCTCAATTCATTTTTGAGATATTAACTTTTGAACTCAACCTAAATTTGTAGCATTTCATAAAAATGTTGATTTTCTTAATCATTTTGAAAAAATCGTAAAAAATCGAAATCTTATGATATTTTCATGATGTTTTTTGCCATTTATAAAGAAAAGTATGTAGTTTCTTCAGAAGAAAACCGAACTTGAGTATCTCTATTCGTTTTTGAGATATCTTTTGAGATATACTTATAGCATTTCATAAAATTAAAATTTTTTTTAATCATTTTTGAAAAAATCGTAAAAAATCGAATTCTTAAGATGTCTTGATGAATTTTTTTGTGATTTATAAACGAAAGTGTGTATTTTTCTCGGAATAAAACTACCCTTAAATATCTCAATTTGTTTTTGAGATATCTTTGTGATAAGCAGCATTTCATAAAATTAAGAATGTTTATAGACATCTTTCAAAAAATCGTAAAAAATCGAATTCTTAAGATATCGTAATGAAATTTTTTGTGGTTTATAACTTACTTGAATATCTCAATTCGTTTTTGAGATATCTTTTGTGATATATTTGTAGCATTCCATAAAATTAAAAATTTTCTTAATCAATTTTGAAAAAATCGTAAAAGATCCAATTCTTAAGATATCGTTATGAATTTTTTCGTGATTTATAAAGGAAAGTATATGTTTTACTCAGAATAAAACCATACTTGAATATTTCAATTCGTTTTTGAGATATCCTTTGTGATATATTTGTACCATTTCATAAAATTAAAAATTTCCTGAATCACTTTTCAAAAAATCGTAAAAAATCGAATTCTTAATATATTGTGATGAAATTTTGTGATTTATAAAGAAAAGTACATACTTTACTCAAAATAAACTGTATTTAAATATCTCAATTCGTTTTTGATATATTTTCCGTGATAAATTTGTAACATTTCATAAAATTAATAATTTTCTCAATTATTTTTGAAAAAATTGTAAGATATCGAATTATTAAGATATCGTCATGAAATGTTTCGTGATTTATAAAGGACAGTATGTATTTCTTTCAGAATAAAACTATTCTTGAATATCTCAATTCGTTTTTGAAATATCTTTGATATAGATTTGTAGCATTTCATAAAATTAAGAATCTTTATGGACATTTTTCAAGAAATCGTAAAAAATCGAGCTCTTAAGATATCATGATGAAATTTTTTGTGGTTTATAGAGGAAAGTATGTACTTTCTTTAAAATAAAGCCATACTTGAATATCCAAATTTGTTTTTGAGATATCTTCGAGATAGATTTGTAGCATTTCATAAAATTAAGAATGTTCACAAACGTCTTTCAAAAAATTGTAAAAAATCGAATTCTTAAGATATTTTATTCATCTTGTTTGCGATTTATAAAGGAAAGTGTGTACTTTCCTCAAAATAAAACCATACTTGAATATCTCAATTTGTCTTTGAGATTTCGTTCAGATAAGTTTGTAGCATTCCATCAAATTAAAAATTTTCTTAATCGTTTTGGAAAAAATCATAAAAAATCGAATTCTTAAAATATCATAATGAACTTTTTTGTGATTTATAAAGGAAAATATGTATTTTCTTCAAAATAAAACCATTCTTGAATATCTCAATATGTTTTTGAGATATCTTTGAGATGGATTTGTAGCATTTTATAAAATTAAGAATGTTCACAAACGTCTTTCAAAAAATCGTAAAAAATCGAATTCTTAAGATATTTTATTGATTTTTTTGTGATTTATAAAGGAATGTGTGTACTTTCCTCAAAATAAAACCATACTTGAATATCTCAACTTGTCTTTGAGATTGCGTTGAGATAGATTTGTAGTATACCATCAAATTAAAAATTTTCTTAATCATTTTGGAAAAAATCATAAAAAATCGAATTCTTAAGATATCATAATGAACCTTTTTGTGATTTATAAAGGAAAATATGTATTTTCTTCAAAATAAAACCATTCTTGAATATCTCAATTTGTTTTTGAGATATCTTTGAGATGGATTTGTAGCATTTCATAAAATTAAGAATGTTCACAAACGTCTTACAAAAAATCGTAAAAAATCGAATTCTTAAGATATTTTGTTGATTTTTTTTGTGATTTATAAAGGAAAGTGTGTACTTTCCTCAAAATAAAACCATACTTGAATATCTCAATTTGTCTTTGAGATTGCGTTGAGATAGATTTGTAGTATACCATCAAATTAAAAATTTTCTTAATCATTTTGGAAAAAATCATAAAAAATCGAATTCTTAAGATATCATAACGAACTTGTTTGTGATTTATAAAGGAAAATATATATTTTCTTCAAAATAAAACCATGCTTGAATATCTCAATTTGTTTTTGAGATATCTTTGAGATAGGTTCGTAGCATTTCATAAAATTAAGAATGTTCACAAACGTCTTTCAAAAAATCGCAAAAAATCGAATTCTTAAGATATTTTATTGATTTTTTTTGTGATTTATAAAGGAATGTGTGTACTTTCCTCAAAATAAAACCATACTTGAATATCTCAATTTGTCTTTGAGATTTCGTTGAGATAGGTTTGTACCATTCCATCAAATTAAAAATTTTCTTCATCGTTTTGGAAAAAATCATAAAAAATCGAATTCTTAAGATATCATAACGAACTTTTTTGTAATTTATAAAGGAAAATATGTATTTTCTTCAAAATAAAACTATTCTTGAATATCTCAATTTGTTTTTGAGATATCTTTGAGATGGATTTGTAGCATTTTATAAAATTAAGAATGTTCACAAACGTCTTTCAAAAAATCGTAAAAAATCGATTTCTTAAGATATTTTATTGATCTTGTTTGCGATTTATAAAGGAAAGTGTGTACTTTCCTCAAAATAAAACCATACTTGAATATCTCAATTTGTCTTTGATATTTCGTTGAGATAGGTTTGTACCATTCCATCAAATTAAATATTTTCTTAATCGTTTTGGAAAAAATCATAAAAAATCGAATTCTTAAGATATCATAACGAACTTGTTTGTGATTTATAAAGGAAAATATATATTTTCTTCAAATTAAAACCATGCTTGAATATCTCAATTTGTTTTTGAGATATCTTTGAGATGGATTTGTAGCATTTCATAAAATTAAGAATGTTCACAAACGTCTTACAAAAAATCGTAAAAAATCGAATTCTTAAGATATTTTGTTGATTTTTTTTGTGATTTATAAAGGAAAGTGTGTACTTTCCTCAAAATAAAACCATACTTGAATATCTCAATTTGTCTTTGAGATTGCGTTGAGATAGATTTGTAGTATACCATCAAATTAAAAATTTTCTTAATCATTTTGGAAAAAATCATAAAAAATCGAATTCTTAAGATATCATAACGAACTTGTTTGTGATTTATAAAGGAAAATATATATTTTCTTCAAAATAAAACCATGCTTGAATATCTCAATTTGTTTTTGAGATATCTTTGAGATAGGTTCGTAGCATTTCATAAAATTAAGAATGTTCACAAACGTCTTTCAAAAAATCGCAAAAAATCGAATTCTTAAGATATTTTATTGATTTTTTTTGTGATTTATAAAGGAATGTGTGTACTTTCCTCAAAATAAAACCATACTTGAATATCTCAATTTGTCTTTGAGATTTCGTTGAGATAGGTTTGTACCATTCCATCAAATTAAAAATTTTCTTCATCGTTTTGGAAAAAATCATAAAAAATCGAATTCTTAAGATATCATAACGAACTTTTTTGTAATTTATAAAGGAAAATATGTATTTTCTTCAAAATAAAACTATTCTTGAATATCTCAATTTGTTTTTGAGATATCTTTGAGATGGATTTGTAGCATTTTATAAAATTAAGAATGTTCACAAACGTCTTTAAAAAAATCGTAAAAAATCGATTTCTTAAGATATTTTATTGATCTTGTTTGCGATTTATAAAGGAAAGTGTGTACTTTCCTCAAAATAAAACCATACTTGAATATCTCAATTTGTCTTTGATATTTCGTTGAGATAGGTTTGTACCATTCCATCAAATTAAATATTTTCTTAATCGTTTTGGAAAAAATCATAAAAAATCGAATTCTTAAGATATCATAACGAACTTGTTTGTGATTTATAAAGGAAAATATATATTTTCTTCAAAATAAAACCATTCTTGAATATCTCAATTTGTTTTTGAGATATCTTTGAGATGGATTTGTAGCATTTCATAAAATTAAGAATGTTCACAAACGTCTTACAAAAAATCGTAAAAAATCGAATTCTTAAGATATTTTGTTGATTTTTTTTGTGATTTATAAAGGAAAGTGTGTACTTTCCTCAAAATAAAACCATACTTGAATATCTCAATTTGTCTTTGAGATTGCGTTGAGATAGATTTGTAGTATACCATCAAATTAAAAATTTTCTTAATCATTTTGGAAAAAATCATAAAAAATCGAATTCTTAAGATATCATAACGAACTTGTTTGTGATTTATAAAGGAAAATATATATTTTCTTCAAAATAAAACCATGCTTGAATATCTCAATTTGTTTTTGAGATATCTTTGAGATAGGTTTGTAGCATTTCATAAAATTAAGAATGTTCACAAACGTCTTTCAAAAAATCGCAAAAAATCGAATTCTTAAGATATTTTATTGATTTTTTTTGTGATTTATAAAGGAATGTGTGTACTTTCCTCAAAATAAAACCATACTTGAATATCTCAATTTGTCTTTGAGATTTCGTTGAGATAGGTTTGTACCATTCCATCAAATTAAAAATTTTCTTCATCGTTTTGGAAAAAATCATAAAAAATCGAATTCTTAAGATATCATAACGAACTTGTTTGTGATTTATAAAGGAAAATATGTATTTTCTTCAAAATAAAACCATTCTTGAATATCTCAATTTGTTTTTGAGATATCTTTGAGATAGATTTGTAGCATTTCATAAAATTAAGAATGTTCACAAACGTCTTACAAAAGATCGTAAAAAATCGAATTCTTAAGATATTTTGTTGATTTTTTTTGTGATTTATAAAGGAAAGTGTGTACTTTCCTCAAAATAAAATCATACTTGAATATCTCAATTTGTCTTTGAGATTTCGTTGAGATAGACTTGTAGCATTCCATCAAATTAAAAATTTTCTTAATCATTTTGAAAAAAATCATAAAAAATCGAATTCTTAAGATATCATAACGAACTTGTTTGTGATTTATAAAGGAAAATATATATTTTCTTCAAATTAAAACCATGCTTGAATATCTCAATTTGTTTTTGAGATATCTTTGAGATAGATTTGTAGCATTTCATAAAATTAAGAATGTTCACAAACGTCTTTCAAAAAATCGTAAAAAATCGAATTCTTAAGATATTTTATTGATCTTGTTTGCGATTTATAAAGGAAAGTGTGTACTTTCCTCAAAATAAAACCATACTTGAATATCTCAATTTGTCTTTAAGATTTCGGTGAGATAGATTTGTAGCATTCCATCAAATTAAAAATTTTCTTAATCGTTTTGGAAAAAATCATAAAAAATCGAATTCTTAAGATATCATAACGAACTTTTTTGTGATTTATAAAGGAAAATATGTAATTTCTTCAAAATAAAACCATTCTTGAATATCTCAATTTGTTTTGAGATATCTTTGAGATAGATTTGTAGCATTTCATAAAATTAAGAATATTCACAAACGTCTTTCAAAAAATCGTAAAGAATCGAATTCTTAAGATATTTTGTTGATTTTTTTTGTGATTTATAAAGGAAAGTGTGTACTTTCCTCAAAATAAAACCATACTTGAATATCTCAATTTGTCTTTGAGGTTTCGTTGAGATAGACTTGTAACATTCCATCAAATTAAAAATTTTCTTAATCATTTTGAAAAAAATCATAAAAAATCGAATTCTTAAGATATCATAATGAACTTTTTTGTGATTTATAAAGGAAAATATGTATTTTCTTCAAAATAAAACCATTCTTGAATATCTCAATTTGTTTTTGAGATATCTTTGAGATAGGTTTGTAGCATTTCATAAAATTAAGAATGTTCACAAACGTCTTTCAAAAAATCGTAAAAAATCGAATTCTTAAGATATTTTGTTGATTTTTTTGTGATTTATAAAGGAAAGTGTGTGCTTTCCTCAAAATAAAACCATACTTGAATATCTCAATTTGTCTTTGAGATTTCGTTGAGATAGACTTGTAGCATTCCATCAAATTAAGAATTTTTTTAATCGTTTTGGAAAAAATCATAAAAAATCGAATTCTTAAGATATCATAACGAACTTTTTTGTAATTTATAAAGGAAAATATGTATTTTCTTCAAAATAAAACCATTCTTGAATATCTCAATTTGTTTTTGAGATATCTTTGAGATGGATTTGTAGCATTTCATAAAATTAAGAATGTTCACAAACGTCTTTCAAAAAATCGTAAAAAATCGAATTCTTAAGATATTTTATTGATTTTTTTTGTGATTTATAAAGGAATATGTGTACTTTCCTCAAAATAAAAACATACTTGAATATCTCAATTTGTCTTTGAGATTTCGTTGAGATAGGTTTGTACCATTCCATCAAATTAAAAATTTTCTTCATCGTTTTGGAAAAAATCATAAAAAATCGAATTCTTAAGATATCATAACGAACTTGTTTGTGATTTATAAAGGAAAATATATATTTTCTTCAAATTAAAACCATGCTTGAATATCTCAATTTGTTTTTGAGATATCTTTGAGATAGATTTGTAGTATTTCATAAAATTAAGAGTGTTCATAAACGTCTTTCAAAAAATCGTAAAAAATCGAATTCTTAAGATATTTTATTGATTTTTTTTGTGATTTATAAAGGAAAGTGTGTACTTTCCTCAAAATAAAACCATACTTGAATATCTCAATTTGTCTTTGATATTTCGTTCAGATAGGTTTGTAGCATTCCATCAAATTAAAAATTTTCTTAATCATTTTGGAAAAAATCATAAAAAATCGAATTCTTTAAATATCATAACGGACTTTTTTGTGATTTATAAAAGAAAATATGTATTTTCTTGAAAATAAAACCATTCTTGAATATCTCAATTTGTTTTTGAGATATCTCTGAGATAGATTTGTAGTATTTCATAAAATTAAGAATGTTTACAAACGTCTTTCAAAAAATCGTAAAAAATCGAATTCTTAAGATATTTTATTGATTTTTTTTGCGATTTATAAAGGAAAGTGTGTATTTTCTTCAAAATAAAACCATACTTGAATATCTCAATTTGTCTTTGAGATTTCGTTGAGATAGATTTGTAGCATTCCATCAAATTAAAAATTTTCTTAATCGTTTTGGAAAAAATCATAAAAAATCGAATTCTTAAGATATCATAACGAACTTGTTTGTGATTTATAAAGGAAAATATGTATTTTCTTCAAAATAAAACCATTCTTGAATATCTCAATTTGTTTTTGAGATATCTTTGAGATGGATTTGTAGCATTTTATAAAATTAAGAATGTTCACAAACGTCTTTCAAAAAATCGTAAAAAATCGAATTCTTAAGATATTTTGTTGATTTTTTTTGTGATTTATAAAGGAAAATATGTATTTTCTTCAAAATAATACCATTCTTGAATATCTCAATTTGTTTTTGAGATATCTTTTGTGGAAAGAAAAAGATATCTTTAAAAATGGAATTCTCAAGATATCGTGATTTAGAAAATTTGTAGCATTTACAATCACGTTAATAATTTTCGAAAAATCATAAAAAATCTTTTTTTTTTTAATTATTTTATTTATCCAAACTGAAATATTAAGCAAAATTTGCATAAAGTTATAAATATGCACTCAATATCACATAATGTACTTTTCTTTGTTTGAATACATTATCTCCTAATTGAGCAAATTTGTTTTAATTAAAAAATACTTAAGAAAAATAAGTTAAAATTTATAATAACGAGTGAATACTTGTTCATTATAACTAATTATGATTAAACAATTTTTTATAGATATACCAAAACCGTAGTCGACGCAAATTTGGGCATGGAAAAATACAACCCCGAAGTTAAACCAAGAATGGACATAACCGATCCTCGAATTGCAGCTTTAGCCGATAAATTACGTCACGTCCATCAGGTAAATTAAATCGCACTTAATTTTAATTTTTATTTTTTAATTAATCCAACATTTTTAGACCGTAATATCATCGTTGGGGGGTGTAAATTTACCAGAGGCCGACAATTACGTCCAACAACAAGGGGATGATCCGGACGGTGGATCCGGTTCCGGATATGGAGGCATCGACGAAGAAAACGAAACAGTCTACTCAGGCTCAGGTGACGGTCCAAGCACTGGTAATTTTTGTTTTGTTTTCCTTTTATATCATTTAACCATAAAAACACTTAAAATTTACTAAAAACCCGATTTTTTTTTAACAATTTTTCGTTTTAATACAAAATTACTAAAACAAATTTAATGAACGAAACCAACATTAAACATCGTTATATTTTGATTCGTTTTAATCACAAAATTCGATTAATTAATTATGGATTGTTTAAGATTTTTTGTTTCTTTTTTTTTAGAAAAAGGAAACGGAAATAGAAAAGGGGAAACCCCGGAATATGGACGTCCCGATACAACAACGGCTCGTACCCCATCTAGTAGTGGCACAATCACGTTTAAACCCCCGTTGATACTTCTTTTTATATTTTTGTTGTTGCAATATGCGAATATCGAGTAAATGAAAATAAATAAAAAGATGAGAGAGAGAAAAGAAACGTTCCCGTGAGTGATAATTAAAATTTAAAAGGTAAATGTGTGTGTTTTGTGTCAAATAACTCTCCGAACTGAATAGAAATGTATAAATAAAAATTAATGCTACTTATTAAAAGGATGTAAATGATTTAATTTAATTTAACGATTGAATTAATAAATTTCAAATGTTGTTGCTTATTTCAAAAAGAGATGATAATAAAGAGGCTTCCGTAAGATTTTTTGGAAATTGATAAAAAAAAGGATCGTGTTAAACTTGAAAAATTGTTTTTAACTTAATCAGCTTTAAAAAAAAACTTGGCGCAACTATTTTTTACGAATTGTATAATCCAATTTAAGGCTTAATTAAAATTTGTAATTAAAAAAAATTGTGTGAATTATCTTTAAAAAAATTAATTAATTGAGTAAAAAAAATTGGATTGGAGCTTGTATTTTTATCGATTAATATTGAAATAAAGTTTTTGTAAATACGTGTTTAAAAGAAAGTAAGAAAGAATGTAATAATAGGATAATGTTGTAATATTAAGTGTTGTATTTATATAATTATGGAAAAAAATTAAAAATATATATTAAGATTAAAATCTTTTTTGGTTCAATATCGGAATTAAATCATAATTATTCTCGAATGATATTAATTTTTTATTATTTCGCTTTTTATTCACTTAAACATCTAAAACGATGATTATATAAATTACAAAACTTACTTAACGTTTTTTTTTTTTTAATAATTTTAATTTGTATTGAGACGTAGTTATAGACGTGTTAGGTACCGCCAGTAGTTATTTATAAAAACACACAAAAGTAGCTGTTAACTACCTTATTAAAGAATAAAGAAATAAGTAGTTAAAACATTTAAAAAAAATTGTACGAAATAATCTTAAAAAAAATAACGTATTTATAAATTATATGTTGCGAATTGTCTGTGATTGATACTATTTTTATTAATTAATAATTAATAATCTTAAATTAACTCTAAATTATTATTATTATTACGTAAGATCATGATTCGGCTCATTTTGCATCGATTTAATCAAAAAAAAATAAAAAAATGAGAAGAATATAGTTGAAAAATAAACTTTATATTAATTTTTAATAATTTAGGTTAAATTTTTTACTCTTTAAGTGTAGTTTGTGTCAAGAACACACCGGCTGCCATAAATTTATTTAATTCTTGTATATTCAACTATATTTTTCTTTCTCTTATTTCAACAAGAAAAAACAGACATAAAATTATTGTAAAATAAAAAAAAACTTGCGAAGTAATAATATTATGTATAAAGCAAATCTTGATGAATGAAACTTGTGCTGATGATGTTAATAATAATAATATACATATTAATTATATTAGAAATATAAATTTGTGGTTTAAAAAAAATTGTTTTCATTAAAAATTGTGAGCTTAAAAAACATACTTTTTTTGTTTGGTAAAAAAATAATATTATATGCTCAAATATACCAAATTTTAGCAATAAAAAAATAAGAAAATGAACGGAATATGTAAAAGGCTCAACACAACTGGAAACAATCTTTGAAGAACGATGGTAATAAAAAAAAAGAAAATTATTATTACATTGTAATAATCGTGTAATAAATTATTGTCATAAGTTGTATTGTATAATTGTGTAATTGGAAAGTAAGAAGTTAATGAAAGAAAGTTAAAAACCTAAAAAAACTAATAACTAGTCTACGTAGATATGTAAAATCGAATTGTCTACTGTTTTTTTTGTGTATTCACCTTTGTATTATACGCTTTATTTTGGTAGAATAAATTGGTAGTTGCCTTTTTTAAACTTGTTTTTTTTTCTTTTTGAATACATCCTTAATTTATTAGCTATTATTATTATGATTGAAGACATTAAATGGGTTCAAAGTGAGTATCTCGCTTTGTTTTTGAGATATGAAGTGATTAAAAATTTTCTTAATCAATTTTGAAAAAATTGTAAAAAATCGAATTCTTAAGATATCAAGATGAAATTTGTTGTAATTTATAAAGAAAAGTATGTATTTTCCTCGGAATAAAACCACACTTGAATATCTCAATTCGTTTTTGAGATATCGTTCGTAATAAATTTGTAGCATTTCACAAAAATAAAAATTCTCTGAATCATTTTTCAAAAAATTGTAAGAAATTGAATTCTTAAGATATCAATATGAAATTTTTATGATTTATAAAGAAAAGTATGTATTTTCTTCAGAATAAAACCACACTTGAATATCTCAATTCGTATTTGAGATATCTTTTGTAATAAACTTGTAGCATTTCACAAAAATAAAAATTTTCTGAATCATTTATCAAAAAATTGTAGGAAATCGAATTCTTAAGATATCAAGATGAAATTTGTTGTAATTTATAAAGAAAAGTATGTATTTTTCTCGGAATAAAACCACACTTGAATATCTCAATTCGTTTTTGAGATATCGTTCCTAATAAATTTGTAGCATTTCACAAAAATAAAAATTTTCTGAATCATTTTTTTAAAAATTGTAGGAAATCGAATTCTTAAGATATCAAGATGAAATTTGTTGTAATTTATAAAGAAAAGTATGTATTTTCCTCGGAATAAAACCACACTTGAATATCTCAATTCGTTTTTGAGATGTCGTTCCTAATAAATTTGTAGCATTTCACAAAAATAAAAATTTTCTGAATCATTTTTTTAAAAATTGTAGGAAATCGAATTCTTAAGATATCAAGATGAAATTTGTTGTAATTTATAAAGAAAAGTATGTATTTTTCTCGGAATAAAACCACACTTGAATATCTCAATTCGTTTTTGAGATATCGTTCCTAATAAATTTGTAGCATTTCACAAAAATAAAAATTTTCTGAATCATTTTTTTAAAAATTGTAGGAAATCGAATTCTTAAGATATCAAGATGAAATTTGTTGTAATTTATAAAGAAAAGTATGTATTTTCCTCGGAATAAAACCACACTTGAATATCTCAATTCGTTTTTGAGATGTCGTTCCTAATAAATTTGTAGCATTTCACAAAAATAAAAATTTTCTGAATCATTTTTTTAAAAATTGTAGGAAATCGAATTCTTAAGATATCAAGATGAAATTTGTTGTAATTTATAAAGAAAAGTATGTATTTTTCTCGGAATAAAACCACACTTGAATATCTCAATTCGTTTTTGAGATATCGTTCCTAATAAATTTGTAGCATTTCACAAAAATAAAAATTTTCTGAATCATTTTTTAAAAAATTGTAGGAAATCGAATTCTTAAGATATCAAGATGAAATTTGTTGTAATTTATAAAGAAAAGTATGTATTTCCCTCAGAATAAAACCACACTTGAATATCTCAATTCGTATTTGAGATATCTTTTGTAATAAACTTGTAGCATTTCACAAAAATAAAAATTCTCTGAATCATTTTTTAAAAAATTGTAGGAAATCGAATTCTTAAGATATCAAGATGAAATTTATTGTGATTTATAAAGAAAAGTATGTATTTTTCTCGGAATAAAACCACACTTGAATATCTCAATTCGTATTTGAGATATCTTTTGTAATAAACTTGTAGCATTTCACAAAAATAAAAATTCTCTGAATCATTTTTTAAAAAATTGTAGGAAATCGAATTCTTAAGATATCAAGATGAAATTTATTGTGATTTATAAAGAAAAGTATGTATTTTTCTCGGAATAAAACCACACTTGAATATCTCAATTCGTTTTTGAGATATCGTTCCTAATAAATTTGTAGCATTTCACAAAAATAAAAGTTTTCTGAATCATTTTTTAAAAAATTGTAGGAAATCGAATTCTTAAGATATCAAGATGAAATTTGTTGTAATTTATAAAGAAAAGTATGTATTTTCCTCGGAATAAAACCACACTTGAATATCTCAATTCGTTTTTGAGATGTCGTTCCTAATAAATTTGTAGCATTTCACAAAAATAAAAATTTTCTGAATCATTTTTTTAAAAATTGTAGGAAATCGAATTCTTAAGATATCAAGATGAAATTTGTTGTGATTTATAAAGAAAAGTATGTATTTTTCTCGGAATAAAACCACACTTGAATATCTCAATTCGTTTTTGAGATATCGTTCCTAATAAATTTGTAGCATTTCACAAAAATAAAAATTTTCTGAATCATTTTTTAAAAAATTGTAGGAAATCGAATTCTTAAGATATCAAGATGAAATTTGTTGTGATTTATAAAGAAAAGTATGTATTTTCCTCGGAATAAAATCACACTTGAATATCTCAATTCGTTTTTGAGATATCGTTCGTAATAAATTTGTAGCATTTCACAAAAATAAAAATACTCTGAATCATTTTTCAAAAAATTGTAAAAAATTGAATTCTTAAGATATCATGATGAAATTTTTTATGATTTATAAAGACAAGTATGTATTTTCCTCAGAATAAAACCACACTTGAATATCTCAATTCGTTTATGAGATATCTTTTGTAACAAATTTGTAGCATTTTACAAAAATTTAAATTTTCTTAATCATTTTTCAAAAAATTGTAGAAAATCGAATTCTTAAGATATCATGATGAAATGTTTTGTGGTTTATAAAGAAAAGTATGTGTTTTCTTCAGAATAAAACCACACTTGAATATCTCAATTCGTATTTGAGATATCTTTTATAATAAATTTGTAGCATTTCACAAAAATAAAAATTTTCTGAATCATTTTTCAAAAACTTGTAAGAAATCGAATTCTTAAGATATCAAGATGAAATTTGTTGTAATTTATAAAGAAAAGTATGTAATTTCCTCGGAATAAAACCACACTAGAATATCTCAATTGGTTTTTGAGATATCGTTCGTAATAAATTTGTAGCATTTCACAAAAATAAAAATTCTCTGAATCATTTTTCAAAAAATTGTAAGAAATTGAAGTCTTAAGATATCAATATGAAATTTTTATGATTTATAAAGAAAAGTATGTATTTTCCGCAGAATAAAACCACACTTGAATATCTCAATTCGTATTTGAGATATCTTTTATAATAAATTTGTAGCATTTCACAAAAATAAAAATTTTCTGAATCATTTTTCAAAAACTTGTAAGAAATCGAATTCTTAAGATATCAAGATGAAATTTGTTGTAATTTATAAAGAAAAGTATGTAATTTCCTCGGAATAAAACCACACTAGAATATCTCAATTGGTTTTTGAGATATCGTTCGTAATAAATTTGTAGCATTTCACAAAAATAAAAATTCTCTGAATCATTTTTCAAAAAATTGTAAGAAATTGAAGTCTTAAGATATCAATATGAAATTTTTATGATTTATAAAGAAAAGTATGTATTTTCCTCAGAATAAAACCACACTTGAATATCTCAATTCGTTTTTGAGATATCTTTTGTAGTAAATTTGTAATATTTCACAGAAATAAAAATTTTATGAATCATTCTTCAAAAAATTGTAAAAAATCGAATTCTTAAGATATCATGATGAAATTTTTGTGATTTATAAAGAAAAGTATATATTTTCCTCAGAATAAAACCACACTTGAATATCTCAATTCGTTTTTGAGATATCGTTCGTAATAAATTTGTAGCATTTCACAAAAATAAAAATTCTCTGAATCATTTTTCAAAAAATTGTAAGAAATTGAATTCTTAAGATATCAATATGAAATTTTTATGATTTATAAAGAAAAGTATGTATTTTCCTCAGAATAAAACCACACTTGAATATCTCAATTCGTTTTTGAGATATCGTTCGTAATAAATTTGTAGCATTTCACAAAAATAAAAATTCTCTGAATCATTCTTCAAAAAATTGTAGAAAATCGAATTCTTAAGATATCATGATAAAATTTTTGTGATTTATAAAGAAAAGTATATATTTTCCTCAGAATAAAACCACACTTGAATATGTCAATTCGTTTTTGAGATATCGTTCGTAATAAATTTGTAGCATTTCACAAAAATAAAAATACTCTGAATCATTTTTCAAAAAATTGTAAGAAATTGAATTCTTAAGATATCAATATGAAATTTGTTGTGATTTATAAAGAAAAGTATGTATTTTCCTCGGAATAAAATCACACTTGAATATCTCAATTCGTTTTTGAGATATCGTTCGTAATAAATTTGTAGCATTTCACAAAAATAAAAATACTCTGAATCATTTTTCAAAAACTTGTAAGAAATCGAATTCTTAAGATATCAAGATGAAATTTGTTGTGATTTATAAAGAAAAGTATGTATTTTCCTCGGAATAAAATCACACTTGAATATCTCAATTCGTTTTTGAGATATCGTTCGTAATAAATTTGTAGCATTTCACAAAAATAAAAATACTCTGAATCATTTTTCAAAAAATTGTAAAAAATTGAATTCTTAAGATATCATGATGAAATTTTTTATGATTTATAAAGACAAGTATGTATTTTCCTCAGAATAAAACCACACTTGAATATCTCAATTCGTTTATGAGATATCTTTTGTAACAAATTTGTAGCATTTTACAAAAATTTAAATTTTCTTAATCATTTTTCAAAAAATTGTAGAAAATCGAATTCTTAAGATATCATGATGAAATGTTTTGTGGTTTATAAAGAAAAGTATGTGTTTTCTTCAGTATAAAACCACACTTGAATATCTCAATTCGTATTTGAGATATCTTTTATAATAAATTTGTAGCATTTCACAAAAATAAAAATTTTCTGAATCATTTTTCAAAAACTTGTAAGAAATCGAATTCTTAAGATATCAAGATGAAATTTGTTGTAATTTATAAAGAAAAGTATGTAATTTCCTCGGAATAAAACCACACTAGAATATCTCAATTGGTTTTTGAGATATCGTTCGTAATAAATTTGTAGCATTTCACAAAAATAAAAATTCTCTGAATCATTTTTCAAAAAATTGTAAGAAATTGAAGTCTTAAGATATCAATATGAAATTTTTATGATTTATAAAGAAAAGTATGTATTTTCCTCAGAATAAAACCACACTTGAATATCTCAATTCGTTTTTGAGATATCTTTTGTAGTAAATTTGTAATATTTCACAGAAATAAAAATTTTATGAATCATTCTTCAAAGAATTGTAAAAAATCGAATTCTTAAGATATCATGATGAAATTTTTGTGATTTATAAAGAAAAGTATATATTTTCCTCAGAATAAAACCACACTTGAATATCTCAATTCGTTTTTGAGATATCGTTCGTAATAAATTTGTAGCATTTCACAAAAATAAAAATTCTCTGAATCATTTTTCAAAAAATTGTAAGAAATTGAATTCTTAAGATATCAATATGAAATTTTTATGATTTATAAAGAAAAGTGTGTATTTTCCTCAGAATAAAACCACACTTGAATATCTCAATTCGTTTATGAGATATCTTTTGTAACAAATTTGTAGCATTTTACAAAAATTTAAATTTTCTTAATCATTTTTCAAAAAATTGTAAAAAATCGAATTCTTAAGATATCATGATGAAATGTTTTGTGGTTTATAAAGAAAAGTATGTGTTTTCTTCAGAATAAAACTACACTTGAATATCTCAATTCGTATTTGAGATATCTTTTATAATAAATTTGTAACATTTCACAAAAATAAAAATTTTCTGAATCATTTTTCAAAAACTTGTAAGAAATCGAATTCTTAAGATATCAAGATGAAATTTCTTGTGATTTATAAAGAAAAGTATGTATTTTCCTCGGAATAAAACCACACTTGAACATCTTAATTCGTTTTTGAGATATCGTTCGTAATAAATTTGTAGCATTTCACAAAAATAAAAATTCTCTGAATCATTTTTCAAAAAATTGTAAGAAATTGAATTCTTAAGATATCAATATGAAATTTTTATGATTTATAAAGAAAGGTATGTATTTTCCTCAGAATAAAACCACACTTGAATATCTCAATTCGTTTATGAGATATCTTTTGTAACAAATTTGTAGCATTTTACAAAAATTTAAATTTTCTTAATCATTTTTCAAAAAATTGTAAAAAATCGAATTCTTAAGATATCATGATGAAATTCTTTGTGATTTATAAAAAAACGTATGTATTTTCTTCAGAATAAAACTACACTTGAATATCTCCATTCGTTTTTGAGATATCTTTGAGATAGGTTTGTAGCATTTCAAGGATGTTCAGACATCATTCAAAAAATCGTAAAAGATTGAATTATTAAGATGTCGTAATGAAATTTTTTGTGGTTAATAAAGGAAAGTATGTACTTTCTTCAGAATAAAACCATACCTGAGTAACTTGCTTCATATTCGAGATATCTTTTGTAATGAATTTGGAGCGTTTCATAAAATCATTAATTTTCTTAATAATTCTTGAAAAAATCGTAAAAAAATCGTATTCTTAAGATATCATGACGAAATTTTTGTTGATTTATAAAGAGAAGTGTGTACTTTTCTCAGAATAAAATCATTCTTAAATATCTCAATTCCTTTTTTGAGATATCCAACATGCAACAAATATATTAAAATATATTTGTTGCATTTCATAAAATTAAGAATGTTGTTTGATAACGATTAAAAGAAACTTTTTATTTTATATCTTATTATTTTTAATAATTATATTGTCAATAATGAAAGAACTATTGATGTTAAGAAAAATGTTATACGGTTTATTCACAAAGAAAAAAAAAACGTTCAACAAAATGAAATAAAATAATCAACAGTTCTTACAGAAAATCCCAAAGTTTTAAATGATGCGCACTGCACAACTAAACTAAAATTCTTATCAATTAAATTAATAATTTTGAGCAAAGATCGCATACCACCCGAACTGCGTTATTTTACTTAAGAGAGTAAGTACGAAAAAGAATTTACTTTGCATTTACGCATTAATACAAATAAAATTCAAACTTTTAACAAATGTTCATGAACATTTTCCAAAAAATCGTAAAAAATCGAATTCTTAAAATATCGTAATAAATTTTATGGTGGCTTAGAAATGAAAGTGTGCACTTTCCTTAGAATAAAGCCATAGTTGAGTAACTCGCTTCATTTTCGAGATATCTTTTGTAATGAATTTGGAGCATTTCATAAAATCATAGATTTTCTTAATAATTCTTGAAAAAATCGTAAAAAATCTTATTCTTAAGATATCGTGACGAAATTTTTGTTGATTTATAAAGAGAAGTGTGTACTTTTCTCAGAATAAAACCATACTTTAATACCTCCGATCATTTTTGAGATATCTTTTAAAATAAATTTGTAGAATTTCATAAAATTAAAAATTTTCTCAATTAGATTTTAAAAAAATTGTAATTTTTAAGACATCGTGATGAAATTTTTTGTGATTTATAAAGGAAAGTATGTATTTTCTTCAGAATAAAACCAATCTTGTATATCTTAATTCATTTTTGAGATATCCTTTAAAATAATTTTGTGGAATTCCATAAAATTAAGAATGTTTATAGACATTTTTCCAAAATCGTAAAAAATTGAATACCTAAGAAATCGTGATTAATTTTTTTGTGTTTTATTAATGAATGTGTGTATTTTTCTCACAATGAATCCAAACTTGAGTATCTCGCTTCGCTTTGGAGATATCTTTTGTGATAAATGTGTAGCATTCCATAAAATTAAAAAATTTCTTAATTAATTTTGAAAAATCGTAAAAAATAGAATTCTTAAGTGATCGTGGTAATTTTTTTTACGATTTATAAAAGAAAGTATGTACTTTACTCAAAATGAAACCATACTTGAATATCTCAATTCGTTTTTGAGATATCTTTCTTGATAAATTTGTAGCATTTTTTAAATTGTAAATTTTCTTAATTATTTTTGAAGAATCGTCAAAGACCAAATTCTAAACATATTGTGATAAAATTTTTAATGATTTTTAAATAAAAGTGTGTACTTTCTTCAAAATAAAACCATTCTTGAATATATTAATTCGTTGTTGAGATATCTTTTGAGATAAATTTGTAGCATTTCATAAAATTAAAAATTTTCTTAATCATTTTTCAAAAAATCGTAAAAAATCGAATTCTTAAGATATCGTGATGAAATTTGTTTTTTATTTATAAAGAAATGTTTACACTTTTCTCAGAATAAAGCCCTACTTGAATATCTCAATTCGTTTTTGAGATATTTTTTGTGATAAATTTGTAGCATTTCACAAAAATAAAAATTTTGTTAATCATTATTCAAAAAATCGTAAATAATCAAATTGTTAAGATATCGTGATGAAATTTTTGGTGGTTAATCACCAAAAATCACCAAATATTGTTGCTTTTAATCATATAATAAATAAAATTTTGTTTCAAAAAGAGATGATAATAAAGAGGCTTCCGTAAGTTTTTTTGGAAATTGCGAGTGATAAAAAATAGAATCGTGTTAAACTTGAAAAATTGTTTTTGTTAACTTAATCAGCTTTAAAAAAAACTTGGCGCAACTATTTTTTACGAATTGTATAATCCAATTTAAGGCTTAATTAAAATTTGTAATTAAAAAAACATTGTGTGAATTATCTTTAAAAAAATTAATTAATTGAGTAAAAAAAATTGGATTGGAGCTTGTATTTTTATCGATTAATATTGAAACAAAGTTTTTGTAAATACGTGTTTAAAAGAAAGTAAGAAAGAATGTAATAATAGGATAATGTTGTAATATTAAGTGTTGTATTTATATAATTATGGAAAAAAATTAAAAATATATATTAAGATTAAAATCTTTTTTGGTTCAATATCGGAATTAAATCATAATTATTCTCGAATGATATTAATTTTTTTATTATTTCGCTTTTTATTGACTTAAACATCTAAAACGATGATTATATAAATTACAAAACTTACTTAACGTTTTTTTTTTAATAATTTTAATTTGTATTGAGACGTAGTTATAGACGTGTTAGGTACCGCCAGTAGTTATTTATAAAAACACACAAAAGTAGCTGTTAACTACCTTATTAAAGAATAAAGAAATAAGTAGTTAAAAAATTAAAAAAAACTTGTACGAAATAATCTTAAAAAAAAATAACGTATTTATAAATTATATGTTGCGAATTGTCTGTGATTGATACTATTTTTATTAATTAATAATTAATAATCTTAAATTAACTCTAAATTATTATTATTATTACGTAAGATCATGATTCGGCTCATTTTGCATCGATTTAATCAAAAAAAAAATAAAAAAATGAGAAGAATATAGTTGAAAAATAAACTTTATATTAATTTTTAATAATTTAGGTTAAATTTTTTACTCTTTAAGTGTAGTTTGTGTCAAGAACACACCGGCTGCCATAAATTTATTTAATTCTTGTATATTCAACTATATTTTTCTCTCTCTTATTTCAACAAGAAAAAACAGACATAAAATTATTGTAAAATAAAAAAAAACTTGCGAAGTAATAATATTATGTATAAAGCAAATCTTGATGAATGAAACTTGTGCTGATGATGTTAATAATAATAATATACATATTAATTATATTAGAAATATAAATTTGTGGTTTAAAGAAATTGTTTTCATTAAAAATTGTGAGCTTAAAAAACATACTTTTTTTGTTTGGTAAAAAAATAATGTTATATGCTCAAATATACCAAATTTTAGCAATAAAAAAATAAGAAAATGAACGGAATATGTAAAAGGCTCAACACAACTGGAAACAATCTTTAAAGAACGATGGTAATAAAAAAAAATTATTATTACATTGTAATAACTGTGTAATAAATTATTGTCATAAGTTGTATTGTATAATTGTGTAATTGGAAAGTAAGAAGTTAATGAAAGAAAGTTAAAAACCTAAAAAAACTAATAACTAGTCTACGTAGATATGTAAAATCGAATTGTCTACTGTTTTTTTGTGTATTCACCTTTGTATTATACGCTTTATTTTGGTAGAATAAATTGGTAGTTGCCTTTTTTAAACTTGTTTTTTTTTCTTTTTGAATACATCCTTAATTTATTAGCTATTATTATTATGATTGAAGACATTAAATGGGTTCAAAGTGAGTATCTCGCTTTGTTTTTGAGATATGAAGTGATTAAAAATTTTCTTAATCAATTTTGAAAAAATTGTAAAAAATCGAATTCTTAAGATATCAAGATGAAATTTGTTGTAATTTATAAAGAAAAGTATGTATTTTCCTCAGAATAAAACCACACTTGAATATCTCAATTCGTTTTTGAGATATCGTTCGTAATAAATTTGTAGCTTTTCACAAAAATAAAAATACTCTGAATCATTTTTCAAAAAATTGTAAGATATCGAATTCTTAAGATATCAAGATAAAATTTTTGTGATTTATAAAGAAAAGTATGTATTTTCTTCAGATTAAAACCACACTTGAATATCTCAATTCGTATTTGAGATATCTTTTGTAATAAACTTGTAGCATTTCACAAAAATAAAAATTCTCTGAATCATTTTTTAAAAAATTGTAAGAAATCGAATTCTTAAGATATCCAGATGAAATTTTTATGATTTATAAAGAAAAGTATGTATTTTCCTCAGAATAAAACCACACTTGAATATCTCAATTCGTATTTGAGATATCTTTTGTAATAAACTTGTAGCATTTCACAAAAATAAAAATACTCTGAATCATTTTTCAAAAAATTGTAAGATATCGAATTCTTAAGATATCATGATGAAATGTTTTGTGATTTATAAAGAAAGGTGTGTGTTTTCCTCAGAATAAAACCACACTTTAATATCTCAATTCGTTTTTGAGATATCGTTCATAATAAATTTGTAGCATTTCACAAAAATAAAAATTCTCTGAATCATTTTTCAAAAAATTGTAAGAAATTGAATTCTTAAGTTATCAATATGAAATTTGTTGTAATTTATAAAGAAAAGTATGTATTTTTCTCGGAATGAAACCACACTTGAATATCTCAATTCGTTTTTGAGATATCGTTCCTAATAAATTTGTAGCATTTCACAAAAATAAAAATTCTCTGAATCATTTTTCAAAAAATTGTAAGAAATTGAATTCTTAAGATATCAATATGAAATTTTTATGATTTATAAAGAAAAGTATGTATTTTCCTCTGAATAAAACCACACTTGAATATCTCAATTCGTTTTTGAGATATCGTTCGTAAAAAATTTGTAGCATTTCACAAAAATAAAAATTCTCTGAATCATTTTTCAAAAAATTGTAAGAAATTGAATTCTTAAGATATCAATATGAAATTTTTATGATTTATAAAGAAAAGTATGTATTTTCCTCTGAATAAAACCACACTTGAATATCTCAATTCGTTTTTGAGATATCGTTCCTAATAAATTTGTAGCATTTCACAAAAATAAAAATTCTCTGAATCATTTTTCAAAAAATTGTAAGAAATTGAATTCTTAGGATATCAATATGAAATTTTTATGATTTATAAAGAAAAGTATGTATTTTCCTCTGAATAAAACCACACTTGAATATCTCAATTCGTTTTTGAGATATCGTTCCTAATAAATTTGTAGCATTTCACAAAAATAAAAATTCTCTGAATCATTTTTCAAAAAATTGTAAGAAATTGAATTCTTAAGATATCAATATGAAATTTTTATGATTTATAAAGAAAAGTATGTATTTTCCTCTGAATAAAACCACACTTGAATATCTCAATTCGTTTTTGAGATATCGTTCGTAATAAATTTGTAGCATTTCACAAAAATAAAAATTCTCTGAATCATTTTTCAAAAAATTGTAAGAAATTGAATTCTTAAGATATCAATATGAAATTTTTATGATTTATAAAGAAAAGTATGTGTTTTCCTCTGATAAAACCACACTTGAATATCTCAATTCGTATTTGAGATATCTTTTGTAATAAACTTGTAGCATTTCACAAAAATAAAAATTCTCTGAATCATTTTTCAAAAAATTGTAAGAAATTGAATTCTTAAGATATCAATATGAAATTTTTATGATTTATAAAGAAAAGTATGTATTTTCCTCTGAATAAAACCACACTTGAATATCTCAATTCGTTTTTGAGATATCGTTCCTAATAAATTTGTAGCATTTCACAAAAATAAAAATTCTCTGAATCATTTTTCAAAAAATTGTAAGAAATTGAATTCTTAAGATATCAATATGAAATTTTTATGATTTATAAAGAAAAGTATGTGTTTTCCTCTGATAAAACCACACTTGAATATCTCAATTCGTATTTGAGATATCTTTTGTAATAAACTTGTAGCATTTCACAAAAATAAAAATTCTCTGAATCATTTTTCAAAAAATTGTAAGAAATTGAATTCTTAAGATATCAATATGAAATTTTTATGATTTATAAAGAAAAGTATGTATTTTCCTCTGAATAAAACCACACTTGAATATCTCAATTCGTTTTTGAGATATCGTTCCTAATAAATTTGTAGCATTTCACAAAAATAAAAATTCTCTGAATCATTTTTCAAAAAATTGTAAGAAATTGAATTCTTAAGATATCAATATGAAATTTTTATGATTTATAAAGAAAAGTATGTATTTTCCTCTGAATAAAACCACACTTGAATATCTCAATTCGTTTTTGAGATATCGTTCCTAATAAATTTGTAGCATTTCACAAAAATAAAAATTCTCTGAATCATTTTTCAAAAAATTGTAAGAAATTGAATTCTTAAGATATCAATATGAAATTTTTATGATTTATAAAGAAAAGTATGTGTTTTCCTCTGATAAAACCACACTTGAATATCTCAATTCGTATTTGAGATATCTTTTGTAATAAACTTGTAGCATTTCACAAAAATAAAAATTCTCTGAATCATTTTTCAAAAAATTGTAAGAAATTGAATTCTTAAGATATCAATATGAAATTTTTATGATTTATAAAGAAAAGTATGTATTTTCCTCTGAATAAAACCACACTTGAATATCTCAATTCGTTTTTGAGATATCGTTCCTAATAAATTTGTAGCATTTCACAAAAATAAAAATTCTCTGAATCATTTTTCAAAAAATTGTAAGAAATTGAATTCTTAAGATATCAATATGAAATTTTTATGATTTATAAAGAAAAGTATGTATTTTCCTCTGAATAAAACCACACTTGAATATCTCAATTCGTTTTTGAGATATCGTTCCTAATAAATTTGTAGCATTTCACAAAAATAAAAATTCTCTGAATCATTTTTCAAAAAATTGTAAGAAATTGAATTCTTAAGATATCAATATGAAATTTTTATGATTTATAAAGAAAAGTATGTGTTTTCCTCTGATAAAACCACACTTGAATATCTCAATTCGTTTTTGAGATATCGTTCGTAATAAATTTGTAGCATTTCACAAAAATAAAAATTCTCTGAATCATTTTTCAAAAAATTGTAAGAAATTGAATTCTTAAGATATCAATATGAAATTTTTATGATTTATAAAGAAAAGTATGTGTTTTCCTCTGATAAAACCACACTTGAATATCTCAATTCGTTTTTGAGATATCGTTCGTAATAAATTTGTAGCATTTCACAAAAATAAAAATTCTCTGAATCATTTTTCAAAAAATTGTAAGAAATTGAATTCTTTAGATATCAATATGAAATTTTTATGATTTATAAAGAAAAGTATGTATTTTCCTCAGAATAAAACCACACTTGAATATCTCAATTCGTTTTTGAGATATCGTTCGTAATAAATTTGTAGCTTTTCACAAAAACAAAAATACTCTGAATCATTTTTCAAAAAATTGTAAGAAATTGAATTCTTAAGATATCAAAATGAAATTTTTATGATTTATAAAGAAAAGTATGTATTTTCCTCAGAATAAAACCACACTTGAATATCTCAATTCGTTTTTGAGATATCGTTCGTAATAAATTTGTAGCTTTTCACAAAAATAAAAATACTCTGAATCATTTTTCAAAAAATTGTAAGAAATTGAATTCTTAAGATATCAAGATAAAATTTTTGTGATTTATAAAGAAAAGTATGTATTTTCTTCAGAATAAAACCACACTTGAATATTTCAATTCGTATTTGAGATATCTTTTGTAATAAACTTGTAGCATTTTACAAAAATAAAAATTCTCTGAATCATTTTTTAAAAAATTGTAGGAAATCGAATTCTTAAGATATCATGATGAAATTTTTTATGATTTATAAAGACAAGTATGTATTTTCCTCAGAATAAAACCACACTTGAATATCTCAATTCGTTTATGAGATATCTTTTGTAACAAATTTGTAGCATTTTACAAAAATTTAAATTTTCTTAATCATTTTTCAAAAAATTGTAAAAAATCGAATTCTTAAGATATCATGATGAAATGTTTTGTGGTTTATAAAGAAAAGTATGTGTTTTTTTCAGAATAAAACCACACTTGAATATCTCAATTCGTATTTGAGATATTTTTTATAATAAATTTGTAGCATTTCACAAAAATAAAAATTTTCTGAATCATTTTTCAAAACCTTGTAAGAAATCGAATTCTTAAGATATCAAGATGAAATTTGTTGTGATTTATAAAGAAAAGTATGTATTTTCCTCGGAATAAAACCACACTTGAATATCTCAATTCGTTTTTGAGATATCGTTCGTAATAAATTTGTAGCATTTCACAAAAATAAAAATTTTCTGAATCATTTTTCAAAAAATTGTAAAAAATTTAATTCTTAAGATATCATGATGAAATTTTTTATGACTTATAAAGACAAGTATGTATTTTCCTCAGAATAAAACCACACTTGAATATCTCAATTCGTTTATGAGATATCTTTTGTAACAAATTTGTAGCATTTTACAAAAATTTTTAAATTTTCTTAATCATTTTTCAAAAAATTGTAAAAAATCGAATTCTTAAGATATCATGATGAAATTCTTTGTGATTTATAAAAAAACGTATGTATTTTCTTCAGAATAAAACTACACTTGAATATCTCCATTCGTTTTTGAGATATCTTTGAGATAGGTTTGTAGCATTTCAAGAATGTTCAGACATCTTTCAAAAAATCGTAAAAGATTGAATTATTAAGATGTCGTAATGAAATTTTTTTGTGGTTAATAAAGGAAAGTATGTACTTTCTTCAGAATAAAACCATACCTGAGTAACTTGCTCCATATTCGAGATATCTTTTGTAATGAATTTGGAGCGTTTCATAAAATCATTAATTTTCTTAATAATTCTTGAAAAAATCGTAAAAAAAATCGTATTCTTAAGATATCATGACGAAATTTTTGTTGATTTATAAAGAGAAGTGTGTACTTTTCTCAGAATAAAATCATTCTTAAATATCTCAATTCGTTTTTGAGATATCCAACATGCAACAAATATATTAAAATATATTTGTTGCATTTCATAAAATTAAGAATGTTGTTTGATAACGATTAAAAGAAACTTTTTATTTTATATCTTATTATTTTGAATAATTATATTGTCAATAATGAAAGCACTATTGATGTTAAGAAAAATGTTATACGGTTTATTCACAAAGAAAAAAAAAACGTTCAACAAAATGAAATAAAATAATCAACAGTTCTTACAGAAAATCCCAAAGTTTTAAATGATGCACACTGCACAACTAAACTAAAATTCTTATCAATTAAATTAATAATTTTGAGCAAAGATCGCATACCACCCGAACTGCGTTATTTTACTTAAGAGAGTAAGTACGAAAAAGAATTTACTTTGCATTTACGCATTAATACAAATAAAATTCAAACTTTTAACAAATGTTCATGGACATTTTCCAAAAAATCGTAAAAAATCGAATTCTTAAAATATCGTAATAAATTTTATGGTGGCTTAGAAATGAAAGTGTGCACTTTCCTTAGAATAAAGCCATACTTGAGTAACTCGCTTCATTTTCTAGATATCTTTTGTAATGAATTTGGAGCATTTCATAAAATCATAGATTTTCTTAATAATTCTTGAAAAAATCGTAAAAAATCTTATTCTTAAGATATCGTGACGAAATTTTTGTTGATTTATAAAGAGAAGTGTGTACTTTTCTCAGAATAAAACCATACTTTAATACCTCCGATCATTTTTGAGATATCTTTTAAAATAAATTTGTAGAATTTCATAAAATTAAAAATTTTCTCAATTAGATTTTAAAAAAATTGTAATTTTTAAGACATCGTGATGAAATTTTTTGTGATTTATAAAGGAAAGTATGTATTTTCTTCAGAATAAAACCAATCTTGTATATCTTAATTCATTTTTGAGATATCCTTTAAAATAATTTTGTGGAATTCCATAAAATTAAGAATGTTTATAGACATTTTTCCAAAATCGTAAAAAATTGAATACCTAAGAAATCGTGATTAATTTTTTTGTGTTTTATTCATGAATGTGTGTATTTTTCTCACAATAAATCCAAACTTGAGTATCTCGCTTCGCTTTGAAGATATCTTTTGTGAAAAATGTGTAGCATTCCATAAAATTAAAACATTTCGTAATTAATTTTGAAAAATCGTAAAAAATAGAATTCTTAAGTGATTGTGATGAAGATTTTTTACGATTTATAAAGGAAAGTATGTACTTTACTCAGAATAGAACCGTACTTGAATATCTCAAATCGTTTTTGAGATATCTTTCATGATAAATTTGTAGCATTTCATAAAATTGTAAATTTTCTTAATTATTTATGAAAAAATCGTCAAATATCGAATTCTTAAGATATTGTGATAAAATTTTTAATGATTTATAAATAAAAGTAAACTTTCCTCAAAATAAAACCATTCTTGAATATCTCAATTCGTTTTTGAGATATCTTCTGAGATAAATTTGTAACATTTCATAAAAATAAAAATGTTCTTAATCATTTTTCAAAAAGTCGTAATTAATCGAATTCTTAAGATATCGTAATGAAATTTTTGGTGATTATAACCACAAAAAATCACCAAATATTGTTGCTTATAATCATATAATTAATACATTTTTTTTTCAAAAAAAGAGATGATAATAAAGAGGCTTCCGTACGTTTTTTTGGAAATTGCGAGTGATAAAAAAAGAATCGTGTTAAACTTGAAAAATTGTTTTTAACTTAATCAGCTTAAAAAAAAAAAACTTGGCGCAACTATTTTTTACGAATTGTATAATCCAATTTAAGGCTTAATTAAAATTTGTAATTAAAAAAAATTGTGTGAATTATCTTTAAAAAAATTAATTAATTGAGTAAAAGAAATTGGATTGGAGCTTGTATTTTTATCGATTAATATTGAAATAAAGTTTTTGTAAATACGTGTTTAAAAGAAAGTAAGAAAGAATGTAATAATAGGATAATGTTGTAATATTAAGTGTTGTATTTATATAATTATAGAAAAAAATTAAAAATATATATTAAGATTAAAATCTTTTTTGGTTCAATATCGGAATTAAATCATAATTATTCTCGAATGATATTAATTTTTTTATTATTTCGCTTTTTATTCACTTAAACATCTAAAACGATGATTATATAAATTACAAAACTTACTTAACGTTTTTTTTTTTAATAATTTTAATTTGTATTGAGACGTAGTTATAGACGTGTTAGGTACCGCCAGTAGTTATTTATAAAAACACACAAAAGTAGCTGTTAACTACCTTATTAAAGAATAAAGAAATAAGTAGTTAAAAAATTAAAAAAAAACTTGTACGAAATAATCTTAAAAAAAAATAACGTATTTATAAATTATATGTTGCGAATTGTCTGTGATTGATACTATTTTTATTAATTAATAATTAATAATCTTAAATTAACTCTAAATTATTATTATTATTACGTAAGATCATGATTCGGCTCATTTTGCATCGATTTAATCAAAAAAAAAATAAAAAAATGAGAAGAATATAGTTGAAAAATAAACTTTATATTAATTTTTAATAATTTAGGTTAAATTTTTTACTCTTTAAGTGTAGTTTGTGTCAAGAACACACCGGCTGCCATAAATTTATTTAATTCTTTTATATTCAACTATATTTTTCTCTTTCTTATTTCAACAAGAAAAAACAGACACAAAATTATTGTAAAATAAAAAAAAACTTGCGAAGTAATAATATTATGTATAAAGCAAATCTTGATGAATGAAACTTGTGCTGATGATGTTAATAATAATAATATACATATTAATTATATTAGAAATATAAATTTGTGGTTTAAAAAAATTGTTTTCATTAAAAATTGTGAGCTTAAAAAACATACTTTTTTTGTTTGGTAAAAAAATAATATTATATGCTCAAATATACCAAATTTTAGCAATAAAAAAAAACAAGAAAATGAACGGAATATGTAAAAGGCTCAACACAACTGGAAACAATCTTTAAAGAACGATGGTAATAAAAAAAAAAGAAAATTATTATTACATTGTAATAATCGTGTAATAAATTATTGTCATAAGTTGTATTGTATAATTGTGTAATTGGAAAGTAAGAAGTTAATGAAAGAAAGTTAAAAACCTAAAAAAACTAATAACTAGTCTACGTAGATATGTAAAATCGAATTGTCTACTGTTTTTTTTGTGTATTCACCTTTGTATTATACGCTTTATTTTGGTAGAATAAATTGGTAGTTGCCTTTTTTAAACTTGTTTTTTTTTCTTTTTGAATACATCCTTAATTTATTAGCTATTATTATTATGATTGAAGACATTAAATGGGTTCAAAGTGAGTATCTCGCTTTGTTTTTGGATTATGAAGTGATTAAAAATTTGCTTAATCAATTTTGAAAAAATTGTAAAAAAACGAATTCTTAAGATATCAAGATGAAATTTGTTGTAATTTATAAAGAAAAGTATGTATTTTCCTCGGAATAAAACCACACTTGAATATCTCAATTATTTTTGAGATATCGTTCGTAATAAATTTGTAGCATTTCACAAAAATAAAAATTCTCTGGATCATTTTTCAAAAAATTGTAAGAAATCGAATTCTTAAGATATCAATATGAAATTTTTATGATTTATAAAGAAAAGTATGTATTTTCCTCAGAATAGAACCACACTTGAATATCTCAATTCGTTTTTGAGATATCTTTTGTAGTAAATTTGTAATATTTCACAGAAATAAAAATTTTCTGAATCATTCTTCAAAAAATTGTAGAAAATCGAATTCTTAAGATATCATGATGAAATTTTTGTGATTTATAAAGAAAGGTATATATTTTCCTCAGAATAAAACCACACTTGAATATCTCAATTCGTTTTTGAGATATCGTTCGTAATAAATTTGTAGCATTTCACAAAAATAAAAATTCTCTGAATCATTTTTCAAAAAATTGTAAGAAATTGAATTCTTAAGATATCAAAATGAAATTTTTATGATTTATAAAGAAAAGTATGTATTTTCCTCAGAATAAAACCACACTTTAATATCTCAATTCGTTTATGAGATATCTTTTGTAATAAATTTGTAGCATTTCACAAAAATAAAAATTTTCTGAATCATTTTTCAAAAACTTGTAAGAAATCGAATTCTTAAGATATCAAGATGAAATTTGTTGTGATTTATAAAGAAAAGTATGTATTTTCCTCGGAATAAAACCACACTTGAATATCTCAATTCGTTTTTGAGATATCGTTCGTAATAAATTTGTAGCTTTTCACAAAAATAAAAATACTCTGAATCATTTTTCAAAAAATTGTAAGAAATCGAATTCTTAAGATATCAAGATAAAATTTTTGTGATTTATAAAGAAAAGTATGTATTTTCCTCGGAATAAAACCACACTTGAATATCTCAATTCGTATTTGAGATATCTTTTGTAATAAACTTGCAGCATTTCACAAAAATAAAAATTCTCTGAATCATTTTTTAAAAAATTGTAAGAAATCGAATTCTTAAGATATCAATATGAAATTTGTTGTCATTTATAAAGAAAAGTATGTATTTTTCTCGGAATGAAACCACACTTGAATATCTCAATTCGTTTTTGAGATATCGTTCCTAATAAATTTGTAGCATTTCACAAAAATAAAAAATTTCTGAATCATTTTTCAAAAAATTGTAAAAAATTGTATTCTGAAGATATCAAGATGAAATTTTTGTGATTTATAAAGAAAAGTATGTATGTTCATCAGAATAAAACCACACTTGAATATCTCAATTCGTTTTTGAGATATCGTTCCTAATAAATTTGTAGCATTTCACAAAAATAAAAATTCTCTGAATCATTTTTCAAAAAATTGTAAGAAATTAAATTCTTAAGATATCAATATGAAATGTTTATAATTTATAAAGAAAAGTATGTATTTTCCTCAGAATAAAACCACACTTGAATATCTCAATTCGTTTTTGAGATATCTTTTGTAGTAAATTTGTAATATTTCACAGAAATAAAAATTTTCTGAATCATTCTTCAAAAAATTGTAGAAAATCGAATACTTAAGATATCATGATGAAATTTTTGTGATTTATAAAGAAAAGTATATATTTTCCTCAGAATAAAACCACACTTGAATATCTCAATTCGTTTTTGAGATATCGTTCGTAATAAATTTGTAGCATTTCACAAAAATAAAAATTCTCTGAATCATTTTTCAAAAAATTGTAAAAAATCGAATTCTTAAGATATCATGATGAAATTTTTGTGATTTATAAAGAAAAGTATATATTTTCCTCAGAATAAAACCACACTTGAATATCTCAATTCGTTTTTGAGATATCGTTCGTAATAAATTTGTAGCATTTCACAAAAATAAAAATTCTCTGAATCATTTTTCAAAAAATTGTAAGAAATTGAATTCTTAAGATATCAATATGAAATTTTTTCATAAAAATTTATAAAGAAAAGTATGTATTTTCCTCAGAATAAAACCACACTTGAATATTTCAATTCGTTTATGAGATATCTTTTGTAACAAATTTGTAGCATTTTACAAAAATTTAAATTTTCTTAATCATTTTTCAAAAAATTGTAAAAAATCGAATTCTTAAGATATCATGATGAAATTCTTTGTGCTTTATAAAGAAACGTATGTATTTTCTTCAGAATAAAATTACACTTGAATATCTCCATTCGTTTTTGAGATATCCTTGAGATAGATTTGTAGCATTTCATAAAATTAAGAATATTCATGGACATTTTTCAAAAAATTGTAAAAAACGAATTCTTAAGATATCATCATAAAATTTTTGTGATTTATAAAGGAAAGTATGTATTTTCTTCAGAATAAAACCATTAGAATAAATTGGTAGTTGCCTTTTTTAAACTTGTTTTCTTTCTTTTTGAATACATCCTTAATTTGTTTGCTATTTACTTATTAGCTATTATTATTGTGATTGAAGACAATCAATGGATTTAAAGTGTGTATTTCGCTTTGTTTTTGAGATATGAACTGATGAAATCATTCTAAATTTTAGTATTTCATAAAATTTGAAATTTTCTTAATCATTTTTTAAAAAATTGTAAAAAACCGAATTTTTAAGATATCGTAATGAAATTTTTGGTGGTTAATAAATTTCAAATGTTGTTGCTTACACATTTATAATAATATATAATTAATACATTTTTTTTCAATTCATTTTTGAGATATAGTTGTAGCATTTCACAAACAAAAAAATTTCTGAATCTATTTTGAAATAATCGTATTCTTAAGATGTCGAGATGAAGTTTTTTATGGTTTATAAAGAAAAGTACATACTTGAATATCTGATTATATATAAAATATCAATAAATAACTTTATACTGATAAAATTTTTTATTCATGTCCTTAATCGATTTCGATTTTACAAATCATCTTCAGAAACTTTCTGAACTTCTAACCTGATATATTCAGGTTATGTTTGATTTTATGACGAAGTTTATTTTATATATTATTTTAATTTGTTTTTAAAGTAATGTTATAAATGTTAGTGTTAGTGTTTCTGAAGACGATTTGTAAAATCGAAATCGATGAATACAAAATCTTATCACTTAATATAAATTTAATTATTGATATTTTATATATAATAATATAAAGTGGTAATGGATTCTCAATACTCTAGATTGAATATCTCAATTCGTATTTGAGATATCTTTGATAATAAATTTGTAGTATTTCACAAAAATAAAAATTTCCTGAATCATTTTCTAAAAAATCGTAAAAAATGCAATTCTTAAGATATCAGGATGAAATTTTTAGTAATTTATAAATAAAGGTGTGTACTTTCCTCAAAAATAACACCATACTTAAATATCCCAATTCGCTTTTGCGATATCTTTTGAGATAGATTTCTAACATTTCATAAAATTAAGAATGTTCATAAACATCTTTCAAAAAATCGTAAAAAATCGGATTCTTAAGATATTTTAATGATTTTTTTGTAATTTTTAAATGAAAGTAAATACTTTCCTCAGAATAAAACCATACTTAAATATCTGAATCCGTATTTGAGATATCTTTTGTAATGAATTTATAGCATTTCATAAAATTAAAAATTTTCTGAATCATTTTCTAAAAAATCGTAAAAAATCTAATTCTTAAGATATCGTGATGAAATTTTTGTTAATTTAAGTGAAAGTATGTACTTTCCTCAGAATAAAAACATACTTGAACATCTCAAATCTTTTTTGAGATGTCTTTGAGAGAGATTTGTAGCATTTCATAAAATTAAGAACGTTCACAGACATTTTTCAAAAAATCGTAAAAAATCGAATTCTTAAGATATCGTGATGAAATTTTTTGTGATTTATAAAGGCAAGTATGTACTTCCTCAAAATAAAGGCATACTTGGGTAACTTGCTTCATTTTCGAGATATCCTTTGTAATGAGTTTGGAGCATTTCATAAAATCATTAATTTTGTCAATAATTCTTGAAAAAATCGTAAAAAATCGTATTCTTAAGATATCGTGACGAAATTCTTGTTGATCTATAAAGAGAAGTGTGTATTTTTCTCAGAATAAAACTATACTTGAATATCTCAATTCGTCTTTGAGATATTCTTTGTGATAAATTTGTAACATTCCATAAAATTAAAAATTTTCTGATTATTTTATAAAAAATCGGAAGCTGTCGGATTCTTAAGATATCATGATGAAATTTTTTATGATTTATAACGGAAAGTATGTACTTTCCTTATAATAAAACCGTACTTGGATATCTCAATTTGTTTTTAGGATATCTTTGAGATAGATGAAATGCTACAGATTTCATAAAATTAAGAATGTTCATAGACATTTTTCCAAAATCGTAAAAAATTGAATTCTTAAGATATTGTGTTGAAATTTTTTGTGATTTATTAATGAAAGTGTGTATTTTTCTCAGAATAAAACCAAACTTGAGTATCTCGCTTCGTTATTGAGATATCTTTTGTGATAAATGTGTAGCATACCATAAAATGAAAAATTTTCTGAACTATTTTTCAAAAAATTGTAAAAAATCTAATTCTTAAGATATTGTAATGAATTTTTTTGTGATTTATAAAGGAAAGTATGTACTTTCTTCAGAATAAAGCCATACTTGAGTAACTCGCTTCGGTGTTATTCCTTCAGCTCAGAGGCTTATATCAATCGCAAGTTTCAGTTTGAACACCCTGTACGAATTGTTTTAATTAAACATTTCTTCAACTTTTTAGTCTGGTATGTTATTTTTGTATCTGCCTTTTCGAGATATCTGAAAAAAGGAGTCACAAACAAGCTTAAAACACAAAATCTATTAAAAGAATAGTTGGTTCTCACACAATTGGAAAAAAAGGACAATTGATATAAAATTTTTTGCTTAGCTATTTATAAATTTTATGTTTTTAATTTTATTCAAGTTTTTTACTTAATTAATAAATTATTATTTTCATGTTTGACTTTTGTTTAAATAGGATACCAAAATTTATGCAATTGTCTCAAACCAAAATTAATAGCTATTATTATTATAACAGATTTTGTGTTTTAACATTGTTTGTATTTGTGATTCTTTTTCTCAGATATCTTGAAAACGGTAGCAGATACGGAAACAACGTATCAGACCAAAAACTTGAGGAAAAGTTTAAATACGACATCAAAATTCATACAGGATGTTCAATAAATACATATAGTTGGTACAGACATCAAGACCATTAGAAAATGACACATCCCTGTTGGTGTGGATGACGATTTTATCATTTTATTGTAGCGATTCACTAACATGAGGTACTTTTCGGCAAAAAATATTATTTCTCAGAATTGGTTTTTTACGACAAAATAATGTATCAGTAAAATTAACCGAAACAATATCGTGTTAGTACGTTTCCCAAAACACTCATATAGTATATGAGGGAAACCCAACTATCAATCAACCAATAAATTGGCCGAACGATCGTAAATATATCCGGAAATTTCGATTGCATAGCAACTATGAAAATTATCGATCTCGTAACTCAAAGTTGTGTTCACGAAGCTCATCGATTTCGGACCTGCATAAATTCGACTCCGACTTTATTCCCAACATGTCTAATTCATTTGTAGTTCGTTTTGTGACCCTAATATTATTGGAAAACAATTATTTACACGATCTGCAGCATTTCTTGAATATCGGATATTACAATTTGTTTAATCATTTAAGAAAATTAACAAATCGAAACCGTTTTCTTCAATTATGATCTTGCAAATTTCTCTTTCCACTATTTTCAATTTCCACACTTCGCTCATAAGTCACAGAATTTCGTTTTTGAGGTTGCATAAATATATGGCCCAGCAATCTGATTTTTATGGACTCAACAAAGACAAAAAAATCGCAATAATTCTTGCTTCTGCAATTTGATCTGTGAAATCTCAGATGGAATCTCTGATTTGCAATTCTAATAAGAATACCGCAGATACTAGGATCAATCAATATGTTACATACATAGTATATCATATACTTGAAAATCAATCGTGATTTTTTAAAAATTTCTTATAATTTTAGTCATAAATTTGACAATTAACAACTTTTTCATGAACTTTTCGATAACGTTATGTCACAGATTTCATATCATATCATAAACTACAATTATTAAGCTACAATTTCGCACATATTATGATGAACAAAAGTCAGTTGATCAAAATGTGTACACGTTTTTAATTTTAATGCATTGAGCTCTTTCGTCCCAACAACTAAATCCAGAAGACCTTATCAAACGTTCTAAATGCTTTCAGATGGTTTGATACCACATTTAGATAACTCCCTCTGCTTCCAGAAGACGTCATATTGCTTTCAGATAACTGGATACTCCTTCCAAAAGACTGAAAATACTTTCAGATGATTTGAAATTCTCCAGTCAACTTGGATTGCTTTCAAAAGACTTGATACTGCCCTGAAAGACTTGATATTGCATTCAGAAACCTTGAAATGCTTCCAATAGACTTACAATGATCCAAAAGACTTTAACTGCTCCTAGAATACTTGATACTGCGCCTAGACGACTTGATACTGCTTCTACAAGACTTGATATTGCTGCCAGAAGACTTGAAATGTTTACAGAAGACTTGCAATGGTTCAGAAAGACTTAATACTGCTCCTAGGAGACTTGCACCGCTTTGACTTGATATTCTCTGGAATGCTTGATCTACTTCCAAATACTTTATATTACTTCCAGAAGACTTGATACTGCACCCGGAAAACTTGATATTGCTTCTAGAACTCTTGATATTACTTCTAGAACTCTTGATATTGCTTCTAGAAGTCTTGATAATGCTTTCAAAAATTTAAACTGCTTCCAGAACATTCGAAACTGCTTCGGAAAGACTTGAAATGCTTCCAGAAGGTTGGATACTGTTTCTAGAAGACTTGATATTACTTGATATTGCTTTAAAATGATTTTTAAGTGCTTCTGGAAGACTTAATCTGTTTCCAGAAGATTTGATATAACTTATGGATGACTTGATACTGCTTCCAAAAGACTTGCTACTGCTTCTAGAAGAATTGTAATACTTCCAGAAGATTTGATATTGCCTCTGGACGATTTATAATGCTTCCAGAAAACTTGACGTTGCCTATGAAAGACTTGAAATTTTTCTGGAAGATTTGATATTGCTTCTAGAACACTTAATATTTCTTTCTTTCCTTTATATGTATGCTTCTAAATGACTTGATACTGCTTCTAAGATTTGGAATGCTTCTAGAAGTCTAGCATTGCTTACAGAAGACTTGAGACTGCTTGTAAAACTGCTGATAGAAAACATTGTCATCACAAAAAATAAGATACTATTGATGAACTTGACTGTACTTCGAAAATATTATATACTGTTGAACTAATTGCAAGATATTGACGTAAATGATTCACACACTGTTAATTATGGCATAAATACCGCTATATAAAATTACCGCTTAATAAAATTTAGTTTGGCTTAATACAAAACACCACATATTGGCAAAATACAAAACCTTTATGTTGGAAGTTCAAAAATCGTTAGTCTCTTGCAACAACTTTGGCTATTCTCGATGAATTTGCAACAAACTTTAGAGATTAGAGTAAATTTATCTGTTTGTAAACGTATACTTCGTTGACCTTTCTTATTAAATCTGATAAACCGCATAATTTCACAATTCTAATTTGTTTTTGCAGGAGGAAAAGCCCATTGAGTTTCCAATATTCAAGTTTGTCAATAAATAAAGATGCAGTTCTTATTTTACACATTTTAATATTTAGTAGTATGTATGTAATGTAATGTAATGTTTAGTAGTATGGTTTAGCCTATGGTTCATTTGCAACAGAAATATCTTTTGTTTATCCACTAGTGTTTAGTTTTACAAGCAGTAACTAGTCTTTAATTGACAGTTATTGAATTGGTGATATGAAAATTTTGTGTTTTGCCGATAGTATTTGGTATTTCAGAAGCAAAATCAAATATAATTAACAATTTCTTGCCATTTGCAACAAAAATACCTTCTGCAAGTTTTTTACAATGAAAATGTTTCTTAAACTAGTTTTACAAGCAGTATCAAGTCTTCTAAAAGCATTTCAAGTCTTTTAAAATCAGTATTAAGTCTTTTGAAAGCATTTCAATTCGTTCAGAGATAATATCAAGTCTTCAAGCCTTCTACAAACAGTATCAAGTCATTCCAGAGCAGAAAATCGCAAAATTTATTTATTTTTTATTTATAATGCAACATAATACTCAAAGTAACAATATCTTCAAATTCGAAACGCTTAATTTATTGATCAATACAATGGTGAATTTCAACCATATACAACAGGTCTTTTGAAATCTGACAGTAAGCTTTTTTTCCTCTTTACAAAATTGACTCTTCAATGTTTTAATATTAATTTTTTTCATTTGTTTAATGATGTCGGGATATTTTCAGTCATGCCTGAAAAAACAAAGAAATTTCCGAAATATATGTAGTACTGAAAAATAAATAAATGAGATTGCTTCATCGCTTGACATAGTTAATTTATTTAATTCAAGAGCAGTACCAAATGTTCTAGACGTAATTTAAGTCTTCTGGAAGCATTTTAAGTCTTCCAGAGGCAGTATCGAGTATTCTGGAAGCAGTCAAGTATTCCAGAGGCAGTATCAAGTCTTCTTAAAGCATTTCAAGCCTTCTAAATTAAGATTTAAGCTTTTTGGGAGAATATCAAGTCTTCTAGAAGCAGTATCATGTCCTCTAGAAATATTTCAAGCCATATGGAAGTATTTGAAATCTTATTTAAAATCTTCCACAAGTAGTATGAAGTCTTCCAGTGACAGTATCGAATCATTTGGAGGCATTTGAAGTCTTCTGAAAGCATATTAAAATTTCTGGAAGCATTTTAAGTGTTCTAGATGCAATATAACGTCTTCTAACTGTCTCTCAAGTTTTTTCGAGGCAGTATCGAATGTTGTGGAAGCAGTTCTTTTGGAAGGATTGAAAATCCTTTAGAAGCAATATCAAGGCTTCTGGAAGCAGTATCAAGTCTTCTGGAATGGGAGCATTGCAAGCCTCATAGAAGCAGTATTAAGTTTTTTTGAACCATTGCAAATCTTTTGAAAACATTTCAAGTCTTCTGGAAGCAATATCAAGTCTTGTAGAAGCAGTATCAAGACGTCCAGGAGCAGTATCAAGTGGTCTAGGAACAATTCAAATCTTCTGAAACAGTGCAAGATTTCTGGAACATTGCAAGTCTTCTAGAATAATTTCAAGTCTTCTGGAAGTATTTCAAGTCTACTGAAAGAATTTTAAGTCTTTTGGAAGCAATATCAAGTCTTCCATAAGCATTATCAAGATATTTAAGAGCAGTATCAAGTGTCGTAGAAACAGTTCAAGTCTTGTAGAAGCATTTCAAGTCTTCCAGAGGCAGTATCGGTTATTTTGGAAGTAATTGAAGTGTTTTAGAAGCATTTCAAATATTCTAGAATCAATATCAACTCTTCTGAAGGCAGTATCATGTCCTCTAGAAATATTTCGATCCTTGTGGAAATATTTTAAATCTTTTGGAAACATTTCAAGTCTTTTGCAAGAAGTAGGCAGTCTTCAATTGGTAGCATCGAGTCTTCTGGAAGCATTTGAAGTCTTCTGAAAGTACTATCAAACTTTCTAGAAATATTTTAAGTGTTCTGGGAGCAAAACGTCTTTTGGAAGCAGATCAAGTTTTCCAGAGATAATATCAAGTCTTTTGGAAGCAATATCAAGTCTTCTGGAAACATTTCACTTCTTCGGAAACTTTGAATCGCGTCTTGGGCGCGATTTATGTATAATTTATACCCTTTTTCATATAATTTTACACATCAATGGTGTCAAAGATGTTTATGGAAATTTCAACAGCCTGTGCAAAATCAAGAAATGCGAAAATTTCCTTATCCAAACCTCTTAATGTTAAAAAAGGCAACATCGTTCAAAATTTTGAATACTTTGTTAAAACATGGAATAATTATATATTTGAAACTTTTATTTATTTGAAAGTTTATATATTCATTACAGCACTTGTAGTGAAGAAGCCATGTTAAAATACAATGATTTTAATCTTACGTCTAAAAATAAAACGTCTTGTGCAAATGGTATGAAAGAAAGAAATTCAATTCTTTTAGAGGTAGTATCAAGTCTTTTAGAAGCAAATATTATACAAAGCAGCACAATATATCATACTAGAGCAAAAAATATAAATAAGAAAGGAGAAATTCTTGGAATCTACATTCGATTTAATTGTTAAGAAAAATCGTGAAAGTAAATTTCTCACCAAAAGTTTTAAGAGTTATTTGTTAATCGCTTATATTTCAAGTGGTCTCGCTTTATATTTCAATTGGTGGCAAAATTGGCAAATAAAATTGTAGATCCGCTATTAATTAATATTAATTACAACTTTATATGGGGTGACAGGTTCAATTACGACACAATTACCTCGCTTAACTAAGCTCATTGGACATTGTTAAATTTAATTGATCGGTGTATAGAATTGAGAACAACCAGAGAATTCCTGTTTAAAATAATAATAATATTATTATATATAATGCGGAAATATTTTTTAACATAAATACGTTAACATCGTTGAGGGAAAAGAATCTCATTTTTAAAAATAAAGTATTTTATTGCTTCTTTTAAACACATTAAGAAAAAAATAAAACATCAAATTTTTATTGTATATAAATATATTTATTAATCAAGTTAAGTTACATTTAAAATCAAGTTTATCAAATATATAAGTAATATTAACCGAAAAATCAAATTACATGTTAAAATTGATCAACAATAAAAACATATAATTAGAAAATCGATATAAGGAAAATGTTTACGTCTTAACAAAAAATGAGTTTATCGAAATAAGTTAAAATCAATTACATTTATGTTAGCAACAGCACCCACTTCTTCTACCACCTCCGCATCCTCCACGTCTTCTTGGTTCCTCATCGCTGAAGGAGTCGTAAGAGTCATAAGAATCATCATACGAAGAAGAATCGTCAGAGCTGCTATAATATCTGCTGTTTCTTCGACCGGTTCTTCCTGCAGTATAACGCTTCGTCGACGTAATTTTTTTCGGCTTCCTCTTGGTTGTTCTGCCTCCTCCACATGGTCCACCGCACGGCATGTTCGATGATCTTTTGATGAAAATTTTAGAGAAGGAAAATTTCTTGTCGAAAAGGCGTCTTTGAAATTACTTCAATCTTGTTTTTCAGAACCACGACGTCCTTTTCTCCTTCACTTCTTTTGGTGTAACCGTCGGTTGATCGCTGTTGACTAACGAAATTTTTGAGGTTGTCTCGTCTTTTATACTTTTTCGAGTTGGACGGGTTTTTTGGGTTTAACGTAGCGGAATTTTTCGGAAAAATACGACCAGATGTGCGTGAAATACACGTGGTTTTGATATTATTTTGAGGAATATTGAGTTTTGTTACAAAATTGAAAGAATTTTTATATTATCAAAGACGAATTGAGATATTATTAAGAAATAAAAATAAATTTGAAGCTAAATTAATCTGATTTTAATACACCAATTATAATTATTTCGATTCCATAAATTAAAAAGATAAAATTTTTTTAAATCACCTCTCTTATTACTAAGGTTAAATTGAATAATCTAATTTACATCATCATATCACAAAAACGAATTGAGATATTGTAATAAAATAAAAATCATTTTGAAGCAAATTTAATCTAGTTTTAACACACCAATTATAATTATTTCAATTCCATAAATTAAAAAGATAAAATTTTTTTAAATCACCTCTCTTGTTATTGAGGTTAACTTGAATAATCTAATTTACATCATCATATCTCAAAGACGAATTGAGATATTATTATGGAATAAAAATCATTTTAAAGCAAATTTAATTTAGTTTTAACACACCAATTATAATTATTTCAATTCCATGAATTAAAAAGATAAAATTTTTAAATCACCTCTCTTGTTGTTGAGGTTAATTGTTGTTGTTGATTTCCAGGTTGTGTGTTGGAGTTCGAACTCTTGTTCATATCATACTCCAGTATCAAGGTTTATTGTGTTGATTATTCTCTTCTAAATTCCGATTGTTTCTTCAGCTCCTTTATGCCCCGTGGGTCAATTTATAAGAAAATTTTAAAATACACTAAAATATAAGACAAACCTATATGGATTACTCTTCTGCGAGCCAGAGGCCTACTGACTCGACTTATGGGTGTTTTGGGAGGCCCTCGGATTCATGTTGGTGATAAAGGATTAAGGTACATGTGTTTGAGATCGGGAGTAATTACTTGTGAAATCATACAGTTATCACAGTATTCTTCCTATCTCTATCTGTATTGTTCATCTATTTGGGAACAATATTCCAATACATCACCTTGATGCATTGTATGTTCTCAAAAAGCTATAAATATAAAATTTAATAAATGTATTACTAATTATCACAGTTATTATTATATTCCTATCACATTTTATCACAGAATTCCCTTTTCTTTATCACAGTTGAATACCTGATTGAGTCACGAATTTGTATAACTGTAGGTAAATATCGAATGATGCTTGTGCCAATAGGGTCATTAAATTGGTTGGGAGATAACATTTCAAGTCAATCAGCCTTTTAATTAAATTAGTTCTTTGCCTCTCATATTTACTACATTCAAAAAAAATGTGGTCAAAATCCCCTCTCTTCCCAGAAGTGCAAAGAGGATCGTCTCTAAGTTTTATTTTATATAAGTACTCCGGCGTGAGGGCGTGGCCCAGTCTTAGTCTTGATACCAAAGTATAAAATTGTCTATCTACATAGGGTCAACTTCTGAACCAGGGTACTTTTTGAATGTGTGGTTGTATCTTTGCGTAGTTGATACCTTTCAGTTTAGATGTTGTTTTCCATTCTCTCTCCCATTCTTCCTGTACGTTTCTTTGGAGAATTCGGAATATATCTTCTCAGGGTATTTCAATGTCTATAATATCACCTCCGTGACCCATCGCCGCCAGTTCATCCGCCTTTTCATTACCCTTGATCCCCGTATGTCCAGGATTCCAGGCCAAATGGATTTCGAGGCCTCTTGCATGTGCTCTGTGTAGCAATTCAATTATTTCTAAAACATACGAGTGCGTGCGAGTTTTGAAGCTAAATTCTTTAATAGCTTCGACTGTGCTGAGTGAGTCCGTCCAAACAAACTCTGATCGCTAATGCAACGGCGAAAGCCTCTGCCCCAAAGATGGATAGCTGTTCGGGTACGCAGACATGTTCCTCCAATGTCATCGTAGGAGAATAAATACCGCAAGCAACACTCCTATTTTTGTCTTCCCGACCGGAGCCATCTGTATCAAACTGGTGGGTCGCCGACCAATTTTCCCTAACATAATTTTCCACCTCTACTCTTATTAGATTATTTTGCTCCGTACATTCGCCGCTGCGTGACTTAGCGCCAGGAATTCTTTTGACGATTGGACGCCATTGTCTTGTTTCGTATAACAAAGAGTGCACCCCAAGATTTTGATCTTTATAAATATAGTTTATGTATGGTCTTATTTTATTGTATATCCTAATAATGAGAGGGACCCTTGATCCTTGAAAATTTTCATAGGTTGTACACAACTTATTTATTGTATCGTTCCACTTGCCCCCAATCCTGGACACACCCCTCACCGCATCTCTAGTCCAACGATTTGGCTCTGGTTTCAAGCGATGTTTCCCCAGCTTCAACTGTCATAAACAATCTGTACTCGTACAAAGTGTACGAGTACGTCGACCCACCTTGCGGTATGCGACACACCCTACGTCCAGCGAAAGCACTGTCAAGGCAACCCGCCACCTCCGCCTTCCAAAAACCAGCGGAGAAAAAAGACCCCCACAATCTATTTTATTTACACAACTTCCAAATAATTCAAAAATAATACATATTTATATAAACTAACATAACCAAAATTCGTATTACTTAATTACTAAATTAATATACAAACCCCGAACTTATAAGCAAAAAACAAAAACAAAAGAAACTTTAACAATAAATTTAACAAAATCAAAGCAAAACTAACGTTAATTCATTAAATATTCCCACCCTTACTATACTAATCTTTTCTTTGTTGCAGGTCTTCATCACCAGAGCGGCAGCCGGCAGAGAGAGTGACCTACGGTAAGTACCTTATCTCCCATCCCCCTCATAATAGAAGACCATCCCAGCAGCCAACTCATTCCAATCATTCATATCTTCCTCACACACTATTTCACTCAGCTCACCTCTACCTTCACTTCTCCTTTTTTCAAACACCCTCTCTCTACACTTCACCCTTCTATCATCCCTACATTCCCACAGTACGTGTTGCGGTGTGTCCTCACCCACACCACACAGGTACTTTCCATCCGTCTCACACAATTTAAACCTTTTCAGATACACTCTAAACGGCCCATGCCCACTCATCAATTGCACCCCCTTTGCCGACATCGCCCTCTCACCCATCCATCCACACTTCAAGAAATTAAACACACACCTTCCCGTAGTCCCCCTTCTCCATCTCTCCCTCCATTCCTCCGTCATCCTTTTCCTCTGCTCCTTCCTAAACACACTCCTTACCATACACAACTTCTTAACCATACCCTCCCCCTCACTTCTCCTCACAAATTCATCTACCTCTTTCATACCCTCATCCTCTCTTGGTTTCCACCCCACCACTACAGTTCTATCTCCCTCACATGCAGCCTTACAACATTTCCTCACCTCGTTCACCTCCACGCTCTTCACACCCATCACACATACCTGTTCCACTGCGATCTTATTGTCGTTGTATATAACGTACCTTCCCCTCTTCCTCCTCCTCACCCATTCAACACCTAAACCTATAGCCTGGACCTCGGTTTGAACCACGGACGCGTACCCACTAACACGCATTTTTAACACGCTTCAACTGTCAATGCATTTGTAGGAGTAGATCTTAAGGCTCCCAGTATCAGCCGATATGCCTGGTAAGCTATTCTCTGAAGTGACGACATCGTGACTCCGGGTAAGGGCATCATAATCCAAAGACCATATTCTAGTCTAGATCGGATGATGGCCTTGTACAACGTACTTAGAATAATTGGGTCTCCACCCCACTTTGTCGATGCGAGTGACCGCATGAGATTTACTCCGCCTATACATGCCTTCAGCACATGATTTACGTGCATTTTCCAGCTAAGTTTAGAGTTCAGATGGAATCCCAGATATTTAACATTCTCGGAGTATTGGATTTCATGTTGGTGTTTTTTTTTGTGAGTGATATATCAAGTTCGCGATACTCTAAGAACTCTCGCAGTGCTTCCAGTGCACTATTTGTTGTTGATGCTGCATCACCCACATCATCAAATACTGAATAAATTACTAGATCATCCGCATACGTTATAGCTTGTACTTTGTATTTCTCCATTTGTTCATTTAGTTCTGACATATAGATATTAAAAAGAATAGGACTGAGGGAGCTTCCCTGAGGTATTCCTCTGAAGTTTGTTCTTTTGCCAAGATTATTATGATCCGGTTTAAGTCTTATGATTTTGTAATAATTCGAAAATTATTTAACGGTTTTAAGAAATAATCATTCGAATTAGAAATTCCTCGAGTGCAGCCTTTCGTTATTTTAAAAACTAAAAATCACGTCTCAAGTTAACGACGTCCGGTATAGAGACCAGACTTCGTGTTAAATTTTGTTAAAAATTATCTATCCGCAACTTAATGGGGGAGATGCGAATCGACACGAAGAAGTCGTTAAAAATTTAGACGTTAGATCACGTAAAAATTTGATGGTTTCCACTGTTTGGAAATTACGTGACGATTTTTGGGATTAGTTAGTGGCGGATGTTATCTTCTGGTCTTGTGGGCGAGGAATTCTTCCCTTCCACAAATTTGATGATTTCATTGGCTCAGAAAATTAATGTAAAATATCCGCCTCGTATTTTGGATTGGCCCCAGGTGTCGGGGTGTCCAGACGTTAGGGAACGCCTAATGAAGGTTTTGCACCCCTCCAAGACCCGAGGTTACTTAAGGCCTTGCACACGTCATAATTAAGAGAATTCTGAACTTAGTTTCAATTCAACTTGGAAAGACATCTTCTTAGAAAGATTTCGAACCAATACTCAACCAGCGCTCTATTAGACCGAAACTTAGATTCGTTTTAACGCCAATTCTAAGTCCCGTCGAAATCGAGAACTTTGACTCAGCTTCAAGGGCAACTTTCTTCTGAATCGGGCGTCCGCGTCGTGTCGGAAACCGTGTTCACTTGAGGATTTGGTGTGTTGGTGTCGAAGAAATCTTCCCGGATTATCCCGAGAAGATTCCAACAGGATCCAGGTTGCGATCCATCACCGAGATCACCAGATCGGAATACACGTCCGGGGTAAGTCTGTTTGCCAGTTCTCCCTATCATTTATCGGTCAACGAGAGTTCGCTGTAGGGTTAGGTTCAGACAGGTCATTTTCATTTTTAATTTTGTTTTGACTCCTTAAGTAACGTCGGGTATTCACGTAGGTAGTTTTTTAAGATTAACTTTGTATCTTACCTTTTTTTGTTATTTTTTGTAAATATAGATTAAGTGTGGTTAGAACAGTTGTCGTTTTATTTTACATTTCCTGAGAGCCTTAGTGCAAGAACCCACGGTTCTGAAATAGTGACCGCGCGCTTGCCATTTAATCTTGTTTGAATAGATAGGATCAGGTAGGAGTCCTTCAGACTAAGAATTAGGTAGCGCGAAATACTGTTTCTGGTGGCAGCGGTAATTACCAGAGGTTGAAGTCGTTTCAGTGACGGCCTCACCACAATTTTCTGGGACATCAGGCAGTGAACCATCGACGCAAATTTTACCCGAGCCCCAGCTTCCTTAATAATCCTGGTCAACGTTGGGATGTGAACATTATCATAAACCCCTTTGATATCCACGAAAACTGCTAATAAAGTATCTCTGCGACAAAGGTTGAAACGGCGTGGTGGGCTCCTCTGCCCTTTCTGAATCCGAATGTGCTCCGACTGTCTGCCAAGATACGTTCAAAAGTCTTTCTGACGCATGAAAGCACTAAGACTGGTCGATAGCTGGAAGCTTTATTAGAAGCTTTTATATTTACAACAGAAACCTCGTTCCATTCGGGCGTCATCTCATTATCATTCCATAATTTATTATAGGTATTCTGAAGGTCCACTTTATATTCGTATGGAAGATTTTTAAGCATTGAGGTTAAATTGAATAATCTAATTTACATCACCATATCTCAAAGACGAATTCAGATATAATCATGAAATAAAAAGCATTTTGAAGCAAATTTAATCTAGTTTTAACACACCAATTATAATTATTTCGATTCCATAAATTAAAAAGATAAAATTTTTTTAAATCACCTCTCTTGTAATTAAGGTTAAATTGAATAATCTAATTTACATCATCATATCTCAAAGACGAATTGAGATATTATTATGAAATAAAAACCATTTTGAAGCAAATTTAATCTAGTTTTAACACACCAATTATAATTATTTCGATTCCATAAATTAGAAAGATAAAATTTTTTTAAATCACCTCATTATTGGGGTTAAATTGAATAATCTAATTTACATCATCATATCTCAAAGACGAATTGAGATATTATTTTGAAATAAAAATCATTTTGAAGCAAATTTAATCTAGTTTTAACACACCAATTATAATTATTTCGATTCCATAAATTAAAAAGATAATTTTTTTTTAAATTAGCTCTCTTGGTATTGAGGTTAAATTGAATAATCTAATTTACATTATCATATCTCAAAGACGATTTGAGATATTATTATGAAATAAAAATAATTTTGAAGCAAATTTAATCTAGTTTTAACACACCAATTATAATTATTTCGATTCCATAAATTAGAAAGATAAAATTTTTTTAAATCACCTCATTATTGGGGTTAAATTGAATAATCTAATTTACATCATTATATCTCAAAGACGAATTGAGATATTATTATGAAATAAAAACCATTTTAAAGCAAATTTAATCTAGTTTTAACACACCAATTATAATTACTTCGATTTCATAAATGAAAAAGATAATTTTTTAAATCACCTATCTTGTTAGTTAGCTTAAATTGATTAATCTAATTTACATCATCATATCTCAAAGACGAATTGAGATATTATTATGAAATAAAAAACATTTTGAAGCAAATTTAATCTAGATTTAACACACCAATTATAATTATTTCGATTCCATAAATTAGAAAGATAAAATTTTTTTAAATCACCTCATTATTGATGTTAAATTTAATAATCTAATTTACATCATCATATCTCAAAGACGAATTGAGATATTATTATGAAATAAAAATCATTTTGAAGCAAATTTAATCTAGTTTTAACACACCAATTATAATTATTTCGATTCCATAAATTAAAAAGATAATTTTTTTTTAAATCAGCTCTCTTGGTATTGAGGTTAAATTGAATAATCTAATTTACATTATCATATCTCAAAGACGATTTGAGATATTATTATAAAATAAAAATCATTTTGTAGCAAATTTAATCTACTTTTAACACATCAATTATAATTATTTCGATTAAATAAATTAAAAAGGTAAATTTTTTTTAAATCACCTCTCTTATTACTGAGTTTAAATTAAATAATCTAATTTACATCATCATATCTCAAAAATGAATTGAGATATTGTAATGAAATAAAAATCATTTTGAAGCAAATTTAATCTAGTTTTAACACACCAATTATAATTATTTCGATTCCATAAATTAAAAAGATAAAATCTTTTAAATCACCCCTCTTGTTATTGAGGTTAAATTGATTAATCTAATTTACATCATCATATCTCAAAGACGAATTGAGATATTATTATGAAATAAAAATCATTTTGAAGCAAATTTAATCTAGCTTTATCACACCAATTATAATTATTTCGATTCCATAAATTAAAAAGATAATTTTTTTTTAAATCAGCTCTCTTGGTATTGAGGTTAAATTGAATAATCTAATTTACATTATCATATCTCAAAGACGATTTGAGATATTATTATGAAATAAAAATCATTTTGAAGCAAATTTAATCTAGTTTTAATAAACCAATTATAATTATTTCGATTCCATAAATTAAAAAGATAAAATTTTTTTAAATCACCTCTATTATTATTGAAGTTAAATTGAATAATCTAATTTACATCATCATATCTCAAAGACGAATTGAGATATTATTTTGAAATAAAAATCATTTTGAAACAAATTTAATCTAGTTTTAACACACCAATTATAATTATTTCGATTCCATAAATTAAAAAGATAAATTTTTTTAAATCACCTCTATTATTATTGAAGTTAAATTGAATAATCTAATTTACATCATCATATCTCAAAAACGAATTGAGATATTGTAATGAAATAAAAATCATTTTGAAGCAAATTTAATCTAGTTTTAACACGCTAATTATAATTATTTCGATTCCATAAATCAAAAAGATAAAATTTTTTAAAATCACCTCTATTATTATTGAAGTTAAATTGAATAATCTTATTTACATCATCATATCTCAAAGACGAATTGAGATATTATCATGAAAAAAATGTTTTGAAATTATTTTGAAGCAACTTTAATCTAGTTTTAACACACCAATTATAATTATTTCGCGCGTTCTTTTGAGTAATCGGTCGACCCGGGTCGACACATCGAATCGAAATGAGTAAGTAGATAAACTAAGTTTTTTGCAACTATTTGAGTTTGGATAAACAAGTTTACATCTACATTTTTTTTTAATTGAAATAAATATCGTCTGCAATTGTAAAGTATAAAAATTATAAAAAATTAAAATTTGATTATTGCATCTCACAATCAGTTCACCTTTTTTTTGTAAATAACATACTTCGATGTAATCCGAATATATCTCGAGAAATATTCGGTAATACAATCTTCTAAACCTATCGAATGCATATCTTCATTATCACTTAATAATATAAAATATGATAAAGTGGACAGACTAACAATGGAGAAGAATTAAGAATTTCAGAACCCATCAAGTTTGAATCGTTGGTAAGCCGAATACAGAATCAGTCATCAACAGATATAGTGTCTCACTAACGAAAGAAGAAACCATGGAACTGACTAAAGGACTCCACTACGCAATCGCTACAAAGGAAGTCCCGAAGGAAGCAATAAGAACTTTTACTGGGGAAACCAATAAAGAATGCTGTAAACGGTCTTCGCCAGAAACTCATTGCGGAGGGATTACCAGAATATGTTTACGGATTACTGTTTATCGGCGACGCATTTTTGTTGGAAAGGAGAGTTTTACGTGCAGTTTGACGGGGCAGCCATGGAATCTCCATTGTTGCCGATTATTCATTCGAAGAAGATGCTTTGAAAAAGAGCTTGTAGAAACCAAAACTATGGCTTCGATGCGTTTATAATATGGCAAGATGGCAGCGAATGCCTCCAGGAGTTCTTAGATCACTTAAACGACGTCAACAACACCCAACGATAAAGTTTACCATGGAAACGGAAACTACCAAATAGTTGCCTTTCCTAGCTGCGTTGGTCACTAGCACGACAAATGGTGACATGGATCTTGGAGTGCATAAGAAGAGGACCAACATCAACGTGTACTTAAAGGCAACATCACACCATCATCCCCTACAGAAGAGATCCGTGAACTACACTTTGTTTCAAAGAACAGCAAGTATTTGTAAAGGAGATAACCTAAAGAAGGAGGAACGGTTTCTATGGGACGTACTGCAGAAAATCGGATATACTTTGAGGAACGAAAATGAAGTAAGTACATAACCAGCTGGATTTATTTGTCAGTCAGCAGTCGGCGGTTGCGGAACATTGCCATTCAGAGAGATACTGAATAGACTTCGACAAAGCAAAGGTACTGGCTAGAATTAAGAAATATCACCAAAGGCTGACAAGAGAGGCCATAGAAGTCCACCGGCATAAAAACAACGTCAACGGAGAAGATGGCAGGGAACTCAGCACAACATGATGCGATGCAGTAATTAGTTAGTAATAAGCTTGTAATTAGTATAAATTGATAATTAATTAGTTTTCGACCGATATGTTTGAACCAGTTTCTGAAGACGATTGCAACATGACATTTGAAACGTCAAACACTTATTGAAAAGACGCATGGCAAAACCCGAAAGTTTCTAGTTTTGCTCTAGTTTTTCACAGTCAGTACTTCTCATCAATGGGTGTCGATGTAAAACTTCTTTAGGCCAGGCGCGCACATGCGATTTTCATGCGATTATTTGTCGCAGCGACATAAAAGTAGTAGTCGCAAAAAATTTGTATGTTCGCGCATTTGCGACTGATTAATCGTGACTAGAGCCTAGTATCAACATGGACTTCATAGAAACCGCTTGTATAGTGGCTCTGTTATTACGAAAGAAATTAAGAAAGCAACGGAAAAGAAAATTTTGGGTGCATCCAATTTTATCTGACAGAGAACATCGGGGTCAATTTTACATTCTTCATGAAGATTTAAGAAAGCATCCTCGTAAATTCTTTAACTATTACAGAATGAGTGAAAAATCTTTTCTTGAATTATTAAAAATAATAGGACCGAAAATATCGTACCAAAATAGTAAATGGAGAAAATGTATACCACCTGAGGAATGTCTTGCAGTAACAATAAGGTAAGAAGGTACTTACCAGCTTTTGTTTTGTGTCGTCGTTCTGCCAAATTAACTAGATATTTTCTGCAAACTACTATTAGACTAGATATATAGAAGTAGATATTAAAAATAAGGTTAAATAATAAATATATGTTCTATTTGTTTAATTTAATTAATTTATTGATTTGATAAGTCAAAATATGCATTGTCACCATCAGAAAAAATTGTTGCTGATGGTGTGGACTGTGCAGAGTTGACCGTTGATGTCGATGGCGCGGAGTAAATACTTTCATTGCCTCCTTGTTGCTGTTGTTGAAAATTTGATCTTGGAAATTGCACTTGGTCTACCGGACGGTTAGGATAAAGATGAGAATAAGATTGTTGCATTGAACTGTAAAAAACTGGAGGATTTCCGACGTTTTTTGCATTTTTCATGATATTTAAGATTTCAATTTTCGCATCATGTTTTTGGTCATCAGTTAATTTTTTGAACATTGGAACAAGCATAAGTGAAAAATTTTTATCTTCGTCGATTGTTTCACATTGCTTATCCTCCAATATTTTCAGTAACTTTTCTTTATATGGAATTGTTTTAAGCACAGTTTTTCTTGCAGCCCTTCTTTTAGATATGGATGTACTTTCCGAATTTTCTGTATTGGTTGCTAAAGAAGGAGAAGATATCATTTCTTGATTTTTTTGATCAATCTCAATTGATTGAGAAGGTCCGGTGTTGCTGGTAGTTGGTCTATCTTTCATTATTGGGAAAAGGAATTGCAATTGGTCGAAATAAATATATCTTCTTTTTTTTTGCTGCTTGCCCAGACACTGCTTTACGCTGGGCTGCTAATTCCCTAGCGAAACAATCATTTAAATTTTTCCATTTTTTTTGAATAATTTTTCCTGCAATAAAAAACAGTTATTATTTATTTTTCAGATACCTTGCTACCGGCAATATATATAAGATAAGGGAAATTGTTGAAGACACGTGTAACCAATTATGGAACTATTTACAGCCTTTATACATGCCAGAAAAGTCTGAAGAAGATTGGATAAAAATTGCCAAAGAGTTTTACGATAGGAGAAATTTTCCGAACTGTATCGGTGCAGTCGACGGCAAGCACATTAGATTACAGAAACCAAATAATACTGGTTCCGAATTTTATAATTATAAAAACTTTTATTCGACTATTCTTTTGGGTATAGTAGACGCCGACTTTTGTTTTACAGCAATAGATGTAGGAGCATATGGTGCTGGAAGCGATTCCAGTGTTTTTAAGAATTCGAATTTTGGTCAAAGATTACATAATAACCAATTAAATGTTCCTACTCCACAAAAATTACCAAACAACGAGATGGGAGAACCCATACCTTTCATGATAGCAGGAAACGAAGCATTCGCGTTATCACAAAATGTTTTACGGCCTTATCCTCGAAGAAACTTAACAATGAAACAAAGAGTCTTTAATTATAGACTGACTCGTGCACGGCGTATGGTAGAGTGTACCTTTGGTATTTTAGCGAACAAATGGCGTATTTTGCATCGATCATTAGACGTGCGAGTCGAATTTGCCAACGAAACTCAGGAGGGATTTCTCTCTTATTTTTTCGCAACGTCCCTAGGTATGTGATTTTATTAGCAAGTAATAACTTTGCTAACTGATAACTGCTATACCAATTATCGCATGTTAGATTCTTATTCTTTCCTTTTACATGATCCACTAATCTTGAAACAATATCTGCAGGTGTGTTATTGATAAAATAAGGCCCATTTGACTGCTTTCCGCAATAAATTTCTATTTTACTAGTGAAGAAACTTCTAGCATCGCAAAGTGCAAACATTTTGATACCGTATATTGCCGGTTTGCTTGGTATACTGCGAGCGTCAAAAGAAAGTAAACACTAGCTGTTTACTTCTAAAAACCCTTTTTACTACGATTCTGTTAATTTACAATAAAAATTTATATACCAAAATTTACGACTTTATTTGTGAGCAATCCTATCGTAAAAAATAGTTAAGCAAAAAACCCCACAAATATGGTAAATCCCCTTTAGAGAAAAAATACCCCGATTTTACGCGTCAAAAGAAAGTAAACAGGTCCGATTGTTGTAAATTCATTTTAGATTTAGGGGAAGTACCACACTTTTCGTATAAATACTTATAAACCCCTCACAGGACAACTTTAGAACATTTTAGAAGAAACAGCAAGTGGTTGAACGTCGAAATTAATTATAAATACCAAAAATCATCATGGGAAAACAAACAAGTATAGAAATGCGTAAAATTATATTAAGTTTAAATAAAAAAGGTAAATCCTTACGCGAAATAGCTAGGTTGGCGTGACGGAGATTGCCGTAGATTGGATGATAATTGTGGGAGAGGGAGCGCTAAGCGGAAGAAATGGTATAAAAAATTGTGTTTTTGTGGGGTTGATTAGTATGCGCCATTTTCTGAACCAACTTTCCGTTTCGTTTACGAGTGTCTGCAGCTTGCGGATCGAAGAAGCGACGTCCTTGCTGTGCGATACCAATGCTGTGTCGTCGGCATAAAGTAATGCGTATGCGGTCAGGTTAAAAGCATCTGGGTGGTCATTGTAAACGTCATGGCAGAATAAGTTGTAAAGAGAGGGAGAGATAGGAGATCCCTGAGGAAGGCCTTGCTGAGCGGAGAAGCAGTGGGAGAAATGGTTTTTGAACTTTACCATGGAGGAGCGATTCGAAAGGAATTGCTTCAGGAGGTTTAAGAGGTAGTATGGCGTTTTAAGCTTATGCAGTTTAAATAGCAATCCTTTGTGCCACACTGAGTCAAAAGCTTTTCGGACGTCCAGAAATACAGCTCCGGATTTTAGTTTTTCGTGACGTGCTGCCTGGAAGTTGGAGACCAGAATCGATAATGGATGGGACGTTGATTTGCCGGGTTGGAAGCCAAGTTGATAAGGTGGAATTTTCTCAGATACAGCCGACATTAGTTTGTTCTTTAGGTGCTTTTCGAAAATTTTTCCAATAACGGGAAGCAACGAGATGGGGCGATAATTTGCCGGATCAGAAAGCGACGAATCCTTCTTAGGGATGCAAATGATGATTGACGTTTTCCAGTCGTGCGGAAAATGCTGAGATGTGAGGCAAAAGTTAATTATTTCTCTAATGAAGTTGTGAATGTAGAGATCCAGACTTCTCAGTAGTTTCCTGGTAACATTGTCATAACCGGGGACGGTATTACTTCCCTGACCAAGGAGACAAAAGTATTCCTCTTCCGACATGAGAGCATCCTCGGGTGTCTCGAACGGTTTCAAAAATGCAGATTCATACCAGTTGTCTATAATGTTTTTAGAGTGAGGGCAGAACGAGACATCCTCGGTAAAGGTATAGACACCTTCTAAGTAATCCGCATGGATGTTAACGATTTTTTCAGGATTAGAATGCACCCTGCCATCGGTAGGATCAACGAGTTCTTCCGTACCAGGTGTCTTTTGGTATCTGGATAGTTTTCTAACTTCGTGCCAGTAATTTTTCCCCTTGCATAGATTTATTGTGTCACATGCCTCCATGTATTTCTCTGTTCTGTACTGCTTAACTAGCTTTTGTATCTTTTTGTTAAGCTCATTGAACTGTTTTTTTAGCTCAGGAACCTCATATACTCTAAAGTCACGATATAGGCGTCTTTTCTCCTTAATGAGTCTGATAATAAATGGAGGTAACGGAAAATTGTAATGTTTTGCGGTTATGGATGGGCTCGCTTTGTCTATCGACTCCTTAAGGCGTTTGTTAAAGGTGGAAATCGTATCAATTGTAATTGTCGGGTTTTTTTCTATATAATCTTTCATTGCAGAATTGACTGTCTTCACGTTACAAAGGTTGTAGTTTTTAGTTACCATCGGAATAGGTTTCGGTACCTTGGAAGTTGAGTTGATATGAATTAAAATGCTTAAGTGGTCGGAGCATAAATCCGGGACGACTTCTAAAAAAACATCATACTGTAGCCGATTTACAACGCGTTGGACGACCGAAGCGCCTTACAGAAGCACAGGCTAGAGCAGTGGTAAGAGAAGTTACCACTGCGGTTAAAACAGCAAACGACATATCGCAGATAGCAAACACAACCACAAGTTCCAGTACCATACGAAGAACACTCCATAGAAGTGGTCTGCATGGAAGAACACCCCGTAAAAAGCCTTACATATCGAAAATAAATAAACAGAAACGTCTTGATTTCGCAAAAAAATATCAGAACGAAGCTCCAGATTTTTGGAAAAATATATTATTTAGTGATGAAAGTAAATTTGAAATTTTTGGTAAAAGAAAACCACCAAAGATATGGCGGCCAAAAAATGAGGCCTTCAAAGAGAAATTTGTTACCAATACCATCAAACACGGTGGAGGCTCGGTTATGGTCTGGGGCTGTATGGCGGCGTCAGGGGTCGGTAATCTAGTTTTTATTGAATAAACAATGAATAAAATGGACTATTTAACCATTTTAAAGAACAATATTTCCCCGAGTATTAATGAATTGGGCTTATCAGAGAACTATGGAATATCTGTAGGATCACCTTGACAGGAAGATCAGAGAAAGGACAATTTCAAATAAAGACGACCTTAAAAAAGCTTTAACTGAAGAATGGATGAAAATCCCTCAAAATATTACAAAAAACTTGGTGGAATCCATGCCAAGGAGATTAAGGGAGGTGTTGAAGGCCAAAGGAGCTCAAACCAAGTATTAAAAGTTAATATTATATTTATTTTTGTACTTAATACCTATTAGTTCCGAATTCTGTTTACTTTCTTTTGACGCGTAAATTCGGTAGATATTTACAATAATCTGAATTATTACGGGTAATGATTTGTTTTTTTTTTTCATGTTTCTATTGATTTAAATATAGTATAGATGAGTTGTGAAGATTGCAATAAAACTTTTTGATTTTCGTTATTAACTGCATTTTTATTAACCTTTTAATAGAAAAACTACGGTTTACTTTTTTTTGACGCTCACAGTATGTATCACAAATTTCGTCAGATAATCTTGATAGACCAATATAAATTTAAGTTCTCCGTCAGGTTGTGATTGAAAGTCTATTAAGTCTTCTTGGCATCTAGAGTTATAGTGTGAAAATATCATCAGCTTAACCACCAACCCTTTCTTTTCGTTTTTTCTCTTTTTCAAACATAATTCGCATAAATTTAAAAATAGTTGTATTTCTTGAGTTGTAATATTTTTATACCTTTGTTGTTCCTTCTTCATACGGTCACGTCATAGTCGAGTCTTCGCTTCGTTTTTTATTTAAAGCAACTTCTACAACTTTTGTTATATAATACATTTTAAACGTATATTAAACTTTAACTGAGTATCGTTAGTAATTGCATACATCAACTAGTAAAAGTTTACATTTCGTATTTTATATACACATTAACTAAGTAAATTAGTTAATGTATGCATTGTCTAGATAGTGTATACATTCACGTAATGAATACTTTAACTGTAACATATACAAAAATGTAAAGACAAAAACATTTAAAGGCGGAAAAACCTGGGCTTTACATGACGACGGGCGGTAGCCAATAAAAGAATTATTTCTCTCATATGTTAGGTTTTATATGTTAATGTTTTAAGCATGTTTAAAACAAATAATTTTTAACAAATCGTTTAAATCTTAATTTTGAAATTTTTTGCATTGTTATAATTAAGGGAGAAAATTTATGATTTGGCCCAAAATTTATTAAAACATAAATTTATTGCAATATTTAATTAATTTTATTACAAAAAAATTATATTATCATTAAATTATTATTATTATTAACAATTTTCTTATTATCTTTTAAAGCGCCATCTCTTTTTGAATACTCAAACTACATTATCGACTCAACCTCAAAGCAGTTTTTGACAGTTAAAAAATCAACATAACCTCAACAATAAATTAAAATTAAAACATTTAAATCATGAAAAAATATCGAATATGGTAATTATCTCATTAAAATTAAACAACTCTCATCATTTTAATTATAACCCCGTTAATTTTTAGCATGGTATCAGATTTTTTTTATCCAAACACCGGAGGTGTCGAAGAGCACATCTACAACTTATCCCAATGTTTGATACAAAAAGGGCACAAAGTAATCGTAATAACGCATAGTTACGGCGATAAAGTGGGAATAAGGTATCTCACGAATGGTTTAAAGGTGTATTATTTACCGATAAAGGTGTTTTATAACCAATGTATCCTTCCATCGATGTTTTGTAACTTACCGTTATTGAGATACGTTTTAATTCGAGAACGAGTCGAAATTGTGCATGGACATTCCGCATTTTCAGCTTTGGCACATGAAGCTTTAATAATTGGTGGATTAATGGGCTTAAAAGTAATTAATGATTTAATCAAAAATCTAAATTTTATAAAAAAAATTTTTTTTTAGACCGTCTTTACCGATCATAGCTTATTTGGATTTGCCGATGCAAGTGCTGTGATTACTAATAAATTGTTAGAAATAACATTATCGGATTGCAATCATTGTATATGTGTCTCTCACACCGGGAAAGAAAACACCGTATTAAGAGCTGGAGTTCATTTTAATCGCGTTTCTGTGATTCCCAACGCTGTTGATACTTCAATGTTTATTCCTGATCCATCAAAAAGTTCTCAATCTCATAGTAATTTTATTATAACTCATTTTAACTTATTTCTAATTATTATTATTTTTTAGTAACGATCGTAATCATATCAAGATTAGTTTATCGAAAAGGGGTTGATTTAATGGCTCAAATCATTCCGGAGATTTGTCAAAAATACCCTACCGTGCATTTTATAATAGGGGGAGATGGCCCAAAGAGATGGTTGATTTTAATTTGTTTAAAAAAATTCTTAATTAATTTTTTTTAATTAAAATTAGGTTATTAGAGGAAGTTAGGGAAAGACAAGGTTTGCAAGATAGAGTAAAATTATTAGGATCTTTAGATCACTCAAAAATTCGAAACGTTTTAATACAAGGGCATATATTTTTGAATACTTCATTAACGGAAGCTTATTGTATGGCTATCGTTGAAGCTGCTTCTTGTGGGTAATTAATTTATTCATTTATAAATTTAATTCTAATTTATGTAAAGATTAAAGGTTGTTTCTACGGAAGTTGGTGGAATTCCCGAAGTGCTCCCCCCCGATTTAATCTATCTCACTCAACCGAATGTTGCCTCATTAATTAAGGGTAATTAAAAAAATTAATATAATGTATTATTAATTTAAATTTTGTATATTTAAAGGTGTCGAAGAAGCAATTTGCGATATTAAAAAAGGCCTTTTTGTGTGCCCTTTCGAGTGTAACCAACGAATCAGTAAATATTATAATTGGTCAAATGTTTCCGAAAGGACCGAATGTGTTTATGAGAAAATTAAAGGTGAGAGGTGTACAGATTTGCCGGAAAAATTGAATAGGTAAGGATGGTTATGATTAAATTAATTCCTGAAACTGCAAATTAATAAATTAATGATTTAATTTATTATCACATTGTTGATAGCGCCATCTATGAAGTAAAATTGATATAAATGGATATGAAAAGATAACTATGAAGTTAGCGGTTTGAAAGTTAAATTGTCAAAATGAATTTTGTTGTTTGTTGTAAAAAGTGTTAAATTTATATAAAAATGTTTTAAAATTTGTGAAAAAGGTGCGTAGTGTGGGGTTTTATCGTTTTATGGGGAAAGAATTCGTTTTTAAAAGACATTGAAATCAATTTCTAGGAGAATAGGTATGTCTTCTTTTGCTGATAAATTTTAGATTAATCTTATAACCATTAAATTTCAAATTTGATTCATTTCTGAATGTTGTGGTTTTATAATCAGAGAGCCCAAATTAAACAAAGTTGGTGAAAAATATAAAAGAAGATTTATTTAAAATGGTAAACAACTTAACCCTTCTAACGCTCAAGCTCCAAGGTCTATAGAACATAAGGTTACCTAATTCCCTATGCCTCTGTAGTATCGAATATTACCCCGCAGATTGACGTCATTGGTTCGATACAGTCAGAGTAAAGAGTTGAGTAAAAGATAGCCTGTATAATGGTACAGTTATTAGCTTTGTTCCAACCAGCGCTCCGACTCGTCGCGGACTCGTCAAATGCAATCGCCCATATCAAGTGATGCAGGCCAATCTGCTTAAGTGGAACGACAGTACTAGACATGTATAATTGCATTTGACGAGTTCGCGACGAGTTGGAATGCTTGTTGGAACAGCGTTTCGAAAAAGCGCTCTGTTGTGTTTCGGTTAACGGATTGAATAAAAGACGTGTGACTAACAACTTATAACTTAGGAAGGATTTCTGTCCGAACGACGGTTCAGGTTGAAAGCACCCGTTATAGTTTTTCGACCGTTTTCGACTGCCTTGTCTTTCTTAGGGCGCCGGAACATATACCCTACGAGGTTACGCACGCACGCTTTCTCGATACACCACACGCTCCAAAAAAGAACACTTTTTGTATTTGAACTAAAATTAGAACTAACACTAGAACTGTCACTAGGACTAACACTAGATCTAAAACTAGAAATTTTCGGGTTTCGCCGTGCGTTTTTTGAAAAATGTTTGACGTTTCGGATGCCATGTTGCAACCTACTTCAGAAACTGTTTCTAACTGACAAAATCGGGGATCGTAAAACAATATATACATCGAAAAACTAATTAATAATTAATTTATATTAATTACAAGTTAATTACTAACTAATTACTGCGTCGCATCCGGTTTGGGAGCCATGTTCGTCTTCACCATCATCTTCCATGTTCTGCTGTGTTCCCAGCCATCTTCTCTGTTGACGTTGTTTGTATGTCGGTAGATTTCTATGGCTTCTCTTGTCAGCCGTTGATGATATTTATTATTCCTAGCCAGAACCTTTGTTTTGTCGAAGTTTATTCGGTGTCGTACCCCGAATGGCAATGTTCCGCAACCGCCGACTGTTGAATCTTCCTCAGCCTCACATCCCCTCTCGTGTTTCTTGATACGACATTCGATATTTCGTCCGGTTTGGCCAACGTAAAACTTCCCACAACTGCATGACAGCCGATAGACACCCGCTCCTTTTAATAGAGGTAGCTTGTCCTTGGCTACCGGGAGTGTATTTCGAATTTTGGTGACCGTTCCGTATCGCACCACGATGTCGTTTTTCTTGAGAAGTTCTTGAAAAGCAATTCGTTCCGTTACACCGGAAACGTAAGGAAGACAGATGAAACCAGCTGGTTCTGTACTTGCTGCAGCTTCTTCTCCCTGCTTCCGCTGCTTAGTGGCTCGGTTGATGTCTTTTAAACTATATCCATTTTTCTGTAGTACGTTCCGTAGAAACCGTTCTTCCTTCTTTAGGTTATCTCCTTTACATATTCTTGCTGCTCTCTGAAACAAAGTGCGAATTACGGACCTCTTCTGTTGGGGATGATGGTGTGATGTTGCCTCTAAGTACCTATTGGTGTGGGTTTTCTTTCGATACACCCCCAGTTCCATATCACCATTTGTCGTTCTAGTGACCAATACATCTAAGAAGGGCAACTGCTTGGCGGATTCTGTTTTCATGGTAAATTTGATCATGGGATGTTGAGCGTTTAGATGACCTAGAAATTCAAAGAGGCGTTCCCTACCATGTTGCCATACCACAAACGTGTCGTCCACATATCGGAACCATAGCTTTGGTTTCCATTGGCTCTTCTTCAGAGCATTTTCTTCGAACAATTCCTTGTAAAAGTTAGCTATCACCGGCGACAAAGGAGATCCCATGGCTGCCCCCTCAAACTGTTCGTAAAACTCTCCTTTCCAACTGAAATACATCGACGATAAACAAAATTCCAGTAAATCTGGCACGTACTCTGGCAAACCCTCCGGAATGAGTTTTTGGCGAAGACCGTCTACCGCATTCTTAATTGATACCTTAGTAAAAGGAGATTCTACATCGAAACTAACCAAAATATCCTCAGCATCTAACTTTACATTTTTCACTGATTCCACGAAATGTGTCGAGTCCCTAACATATGATTCCGTGTTGCCTATAAAAGGAGAGAGAATTTTAGCGAGATGTTTGGCTAGTAGGTACGTTAGGGAATTGATGGCACTGACGATAGGACGAAGGGGGACGTCTGGTTTATGGATCTTCGGTAGTCCATAAATTCTTGGTGGTACCGGAGCCTGCACAAACAAACCTTTCTGATGTTTTGGTGGAATAGCTGTAGATTTTACAAGGCTCTTCATATTCCTTACGATCTTGTCTGTAGGGTCCTTCTTGATCTTCCTATAGGTGGCCGGGTCCAGTAGGTCTATCATTTTGGCGTCATATTCTTCCTTGTCCATCACAACGGTGGCATTCCCCTTTTTCTGCTGGTAACACGACGATTTCTGACTTAGTTAGTTCTGTCAAGTTGGATTTTGGTGGTTTTGCTGATTTCAATACCCTGGCAACTTCTTGTCGGATCTCTTCGGCTTTCAGTGTGGGCATCCCTCGAACTGCTGCTTCCACTTCGCAGATTATTTCTTCCTTCGGGACCTTCTTTGGGGCGATTGCGTAATTTAGTCCTTTGGCCAATACCATGGTTTCTTCCTTCGTTAGTGAGATACTCGATCTGTTGATGACGATTGTTTCTACTGGTAGACTGTTGTTGTTTCTCTTCTGCTGCAACCGGCGTTCCAATGTTTCAAATTTCTTGATATGTGTGTCGCGGATCTTCTTGAATTGACGATCGGCTTTCTCCATTGTTAGTCTGGCCACTTTATCCCAGTCTTCTCCGAAGATACTATTGGAAAGTGAGAGGTGGAGTCGTAGTAACCTCTCACTTACCTTCTGTAAATCACTGTAGGTCTTATGTATCCTTTCTCGTAGTAATGCCTGTTCTGTCCTAATCAAGATTCTACGAGCTGCAGCGGAGTCGATGTGGTGCTTCACCTTCAAGAACGTTGGCGTAACTTTCTTCTCTCTGCATCTTCGTAAAAAAGCTAAACTGCTTAACAGCTTGCGTTGTCTATCCGTGAGTTATCGAAGTCCTTGATTTGTTTGTTGATATCCCCCCATAAAGGTTCGATAGGTAATAACATATTATAACACATTATAATAACATAATTGTTCGAAGAAAATGCTCTGAAGAAGAGCCAATGGAAACCAAAGCTATGGTTCAGATATGTGGACGACACGTTTGTGGTATGGCAACATGGTAGGGAACGCTTCTTTGAATTTCTAGGTCATCTAAACGCTCAACATCCCATGATCAAATTTACCATGGAAACAGAATCCGCCAAGCAGTTGCCCTTCCTAGATGTATTGGTCACTAGAACGACAAATGGTGATATGGAACTGGGGGTGTATCGAAAGAAAACCTACACCAATAGGTACTTAGAGGCAACATCACACCATCATCCCCAACAGAAGAGGTCCGTAATTCGCACTTTGTTTCAGAGAGCAGCAAGAATATGTAAAGGAGATAACCTAAAGAAGGAAGAACGGTTTCTACGGAACGTACTACATAAAAATGGATATAGTTTAAAGGACATCAACCGAGTTTTACGTTGGTCAAACCGGACGAAACATCGAATGCCGTATCAAGGAACACGAGAGGGATGAGGCTGAGGAAGATTCAATTACAGAACATTGCCATTCAGAGGGACACCGAATAAACTTCGACAAAACAAAGGTTCTGGCTAAGAATAATAAATATCATCAACGGCTGACAAGAGAAGCCATAGAAATCCACCGACATAAAAACAACGTCAACAGAGAAGATGGCTGGGAACTCAGCAGAACATGGAAGATGGTGGTGAAGACGAACACGACTCCCAAACCGGACGCGACGCAGTAATTAGTTAGCAATTAATATAAATTAATTATGAATTAGTTTTTCGACCTATATATTGTTTTACGATCCCCGATTTTGTCAGTTAGAACCAGTTTCTGAAGAAGGTTGCAACATGGCATCCGAAACGTCAAAAATTTTTTCAAAAAACGCAGGGTGAAACCCGAAAGTTTCTAGTTTTAGATCTAGTGTTAGTCCTAGTGAAACAACCAGGGAAAAGAGGAAACTGTAAATATTGCAAAAGACGAAAAATTCGTTATTTTTGCAAAATTTGTAAATGTTGGTTGTGCATGGAGCACATAACAGCGTGCTGCAACGATTGTTTGGGAAATATGGAGACCACAGTTTGAAGCCCTCCAGTTTGTGCATAGAATATTATTCTTTAGTTAAGACATTTTTTTATAACACTTTATACATTTTTAAATAAATATTATTATAGATCGATTTTCTTTTCCTTTATTTAGGCGTTGTTTCAAAATTTTGAAAAATATGTGATTAAATTGTAAGCATTTTCTTTAAATCAAATTAACATAAAACGTGAGTTTGGAATTGGCCCTGTATTAGGCTATTATATAGTACAAGCATCATATAAAATATGTTTATGGGAAATTAGTATTGGAAGACACGTTGGCGTCCTTTACAGTTTTTTCTATTTTGGACTCCACAGACCACACCCGATCGAAAGTTTTAGGAAAGCGCGCCCGACAGACGGAGAGTTAAAGCCAGAAACGGCAATGTCTAATGAATTTTAGTTGATTTTGAAGTGTGTGACACTCAAAAATATCTCAGCGTGGAATGATAAGAATGTTTTTAATGAAAATCGTTTTAAACACATTTTCATGTACACCAAAAGTTATTCCAATTTCCGAATGAAAATGTCCTAACTTTGATCATCGGAATGATCAGCAACGGCTGATTAATTATAGGCTGAATAGTTGGATAATCGTTAAAAAAAATGATCGGCCAAAATCAACCTTAGTATTTAATTTTAACAAATTTGCAGTTTCAGGAAAAAAAATTGATATAAAATTACATTTAACCCATTTTTTTTTAGATATTTACGAAGTGGTGTATGGCCATTTCTCTTAGTAATTTCTTTATGTCATATAATGTTAAAAATATTAGAAATAATTGTACCAAGAAAATTCATCGACACAGCACCAGATTACGGGGTTAAAAATAAAAAAGATTGAGTATTTCTGTAAAATATCTATGTATTTTTTTAACTTTTTATGACATTTTTTTTTTAATTATTTGTTTCCCAAGCGGAAGTAACACAAATAATGACAATATGCGTTTTTTTTTTCCAACTTAATTTTCAAATTATTGTAACACAGCAATAATTCAAAAAATAATAGAAAAGAAATTTTCAAAATGACGCAGCAACAATCAAATTGATAAACAAATTTAAATTAAAAATTGATAAATTTTTGTTGCCGTTTCAGTTTTTACAATTTATTTTTTTTTTTTTGATATTTTTCTATTTTTATCAGCTTCTAACTAACAAAAATAAATAAAAAAAACTCTGTAAATGAAAAATAAATATGTATACTTAATATATTAATAGTATCGGTATTTTATGAGTTACTTCGTTTTTATATTCACTATTTAGTACTTTAAAGTGGGTATTTTAGTTTATTTTAGTTTTAATACAATCTTATTTATATAAAAAATTTACTTTTCTTTTCGTTTTGATTTATACTTATAGATCGTCTACAATAATTATTACACAATTAGGCCAAATAGGTTTTTTTTTTTAAATTTAACCAATTTTCCAACCTCTTTATCCCTTTCAAATACATCAAAAAAAGGGAATGTTTTTTTCTCTCAATAACCTTAAACTATCTCCTAAAAAAGTAATTATTACACAATTTTTGGGAATGTTCTCACCTACTTTTAATTATTTAAATATTATCTTGTTAATATCAATATTCACGTGGAATTTTGGTCCACTTGATTTCAAAATCTTCACAAATTCATCAAAATTTTTAATATTATTGTTTTCATTTATTGACAAGTACGAGTTTCTAGTTGAATTAATATATTTTTTTTTTCGTTAACCTGAGGTCGATTAGAAATAATAACCTACGTGCTATTTCAATAAATTTTTGTTACCTTTCATTTCCAGTCTAACTACTTCAAATATTCTAATAGGGCGGTAATCAAAAAATACACCACGTAGAGTAGAATTAACGACCCCGCGTTATTATGCTAGGTTTCTTCTTCTTCTTCGTGCGGCCTCGGAACGGATTGGCTCCCATAATTCCACGATAAACGTTTGTGGATGCTTGGGTCCCTATTGTCGAAACGCTGTTAAAGAATATAAACCCTACTTTACAAAAATAACCAATTTATTTATTAAATATAATAAATACATTTAATAAAAACGTTGTTAATAAAGTTAAAGTAAATTGAGCAAGCAAATAAGCGCAATTAAAAGAAGAATAGAAAAAAGCTGCAAGAAAAGCAGGTGGGCGTCAAATGCAACTACCTTGATATCATCTACCGTGCCGGCGGTGTGGTATCGTTTATTTTCGGTTCTATGGCCGCGTTTTACCATTGCTTGTCGTAATTGGCCTCTGCTAAAACTTTCGCAGTGCTCGGAAATTCCTGCAAGATAAAAAGTCAATAATAATATTGCATTTTTTATTTTTTACAGTTTTATTTCCAATCTATATTGTTTGTTTTAATTATTTGACGTTACGTCCACTTCAAAACGCCATAGTTGTTCTTTTTAATTCCTAAAGAACTTAACAACAAAAATAGAAAAAAAAAGCTTTGGGAATTGATGAAAAAATGATGAAATGAGATGAGCGGTTTTGAATTTTAGACTTGAGAGTACAAAAGATTTTTTTTTATGTGGAATATGTACAAAAAAAATATAATTAAATGAATCATGTGCTGAAAGCTTAATAAAGCAATATGATAATGTTTTAATACATTAAATTGACGTGGCTAATAAAAATTAATTAACTAATTTTGATGATTTTATTATCTAATGTTAGTTAAAATTATTGTTTGGTTATAAAACACATTTGCAGAAAATTTGTTAATCCAATTCATTTTGGATTGAAACAATAAAATTTCTGAAAATTTAAACATATTACACTCAATTTAAAAAATCAGCTGTATGATCATCTTATCATTTTCAAAGTGTCCAATATGTCTATCATTTCCAATACTGCATATGATTACTCATCACGACACGAGTGATGAGTATTTATGAGATTTGAACACCTTTAAAATTTAAGAAATACACTGGACACTTGATAATGCTTCTCAAAAACTTGATCTGCTTCCAGAAGACTTGATCTGATTTCAGAAGACTTGATACTGCTTCAAGAAGATTTAATACTGTAGAAGGCTTGATATGTTTTAAGAAGACTTGATATTGCCTCTAGAATACTTGCATGCTTCGAAAAGACTTAATATTACCTTTGGAAGACTTGAAATGTTTCGAGAAGACTTGGTACTGCTTCTAGAAGATTTGATTTTACTTCAAGAAGACTTCATAGTGCCTCTGAAATATTTAAAATGCTTTCAGAAGACTTGATATTGCTTCTAGATGACTTAATACTGCTTTCAGAAGACTTGATATTGCTTCTAGATGGCTTAATACTGCTGTCACAAGACTGAATACTGCTTCCAGAATACTAAATATGAAATGCTTTAAAAAGATGGGATATTGCTCCTAGAATACTTGCATGCTTCGAAAAGACTTAATACTACCTTTGGAAGACTTGAAATGCTTCGAGAAGATTTGGTACTGCTTCTAGAAGATTTGATTTTGTGGCTGTGAAATACTTGAAATGCTTTCAGAAGACTTGATATTGCTTCTAAATGACTTAATACTACTGTCACAAGACTGAATACTGCTTCCAGAATACTTAATACTGTATGTAGAAGACTTGAAATGCTTTAAAAAGATTGGATATTGCCTCCAGAATACTTGCAATCTTCGAAAAGACTTAATACTACCTCTGGAAGACTTGAAATGCTTCGAGAAGATTTGGTACATCTTCTAAAAGATTTGATTTCGCCTCAAGAAAACTTCATAGTGCCTTTGAAATACTTGAAATGCTTCCAAAAAACAGAGATATTACTTCTAGATGACTTAATACTGCTGTCACAAGATTGAATACTGCTTCCAGAATACTTAATACTGTATGTAGAAAACTTGAAATGCTTTAAAAAGATTGGATATTCCTCTAGAATACTTGCAATATTTCCAAAAGACTTGATACTGTCTCTGGAAGACTTGAAATACTTCGAGAAGACTTGCTGCTGCCTCTAGAAAACTTGATTTTGCTTTAAGAAGAATTCATACTGCCTCTGGAATATTTGAAATGCTTCTGGAAGACTTGATAATGCTACCAAAAAACTTGAATTGCTTCTAGAAGACTTGATACTGCTCCAGAAGACTCTATATTACTTGTGGAAAACTAGATGTTGCTTCCAGAAGACTTGATATTGCTTCTAGATGACCTGATAGTGTTACCAAAAGACCTGAATTGCTTCTAGAAGACTTGATACTGCTTCTAGAATATTTAATATTGTATGTGGAAGACTTGAAATGCTTTAAGAAGATTGGATATTACCTCTAGAATACATGCAATGTTTCCAGAAGATGCTTCTAGAAAACTTGATTTTGCTTCAAGAAGAATTCATACTGCCTCTGGAATGCTTGAAATGTTTCCAAAAAACTTGATAGTGCTACCAAAAGTCTTGAATTGCTTCTAAAAGACTCGATATTGCTTTTGGAAAACTTGATGTTACTTCTAGATGACTTGATAGTGCTTCTAAAAGACTTGAATTGCTTCTAGAAGACTTGTTACTGCTTCCAAAAGACTTGATACTGCTTCCAGAAGACTTAATATTGTATGTAGAAGACTTGAAATGCTTTAATGAGATTGGATTCAGCCTCTAGAATATTTGCAATGTTTTCAGAAGACTTAATACTGAGTGTCCAAGATTTGAAATGCTTCGAGAAGACTTGGTACTGCTTTTAGAAAATTTGATTTTGTTTCAAGAAGAATTCATACTGCCTCTGGAATACTTGAAATGCTACCAAAAGACTTGAATTGCTTCTAGAAAATTCGATATTGCTTCCAGAAGACTCGATATTGCTTCTGGAAAACTTGATGTTACTTCTAGAAGACTTGATACTGCTTCTAAATGACTTGATAGTACTTCCAAAAGACTTGAGTTGCTTCTAGAAGACTTGATACTGTTTCCAAAAGAATTGATACTGCTCCCAGAATATTTAATATTGTAGAAGACTTGAAATGCTTTAAAAAGATTGGATATTGCTTCCAGAATACTTGCAATCTTCGAAAAGACTTAATACTACCTCTGGAAGACTTGAAATCCTTCGAGAAGATTTGGTACATCTTCTAAAAGATTTGATTTCGCCTCAAGAAGACTTCATAGTGCCTTTGAAATACTTGAAATGCTTCCAAAAGACAGAGATATTACTTCTAGATGACTTAATACTGCTGTCACAAGATTGAATACTGCTTCCAGAATACTTAATACTGTATGTAGAAAACTTGAAATGCTTTAAAATGATTTGATATTCCTCTAGAATACTTGCAATATTTCCAAAAGACTTGATACTGTCTCTGGAAGACTTGAAATACTTCGAGAAGACTTGCTGCTGCCTCTAGAAAATTTGATTTTGCTTTAAGAAGAATTCATACTGCCTCCGGAATATTTGAAATGCTTCTAGAAGACTTGATAATGCTACCAAAAAACTTGAATTGCTTCTAGAAGACTTGATACTGCTCCAGAAGACTCGATATTACTTATGGAAAACTAGATGTTGCTTCCAGAAGACTTGATATTGCTTCTAGATGACCTGATAGTGTTACCAAAAGACTTGAATTGCTTCTAGAAGACTTGATACTGCTTCTAGAATACTTAATATTGTATGTGGAAGACTTGAAATGCTTTAAGAAGATTGGATATTACCTTTAGAATACATGCAATGTTTCCAGAAGATGCTTCTAGAAAACTTGATTTTGCTTCAAGAAGAATTCATACTGCCTCTGGAATGCTTGAAATGTTTCCAGAAAACTTGATAGTGCTACCAAAAGTCTTGAATTGCTTCTAAAAGACTCGATATTGCTTTTGGAAAACTTGATGTTACTTCTAGATGACTTGATAGTGCTTCTAAAAGACTTGAATTGCTTCTAGAAGACTTGGTACTGCTTCCAAAAGACTTGATACTGCTTCCAGAAGACTTAATATTGTATGTAGAAGACTTGAAATGCTTTAATGAGATTGGATTCAGCCTCTAGAATATTTGCAATGTTTTCAGAAGACTTAATACTGAGTGTCCAAGATTTGAAATGCTTCGAGAAGACTTGGTACTGCTTTTAGAAAATTTGATTTTGTTTCAAGAAGAATTCATACTGCCTCTGGAATACTTGAAATGCTACCAAACGACTTGAATTGCTTCTAGAAAATTCGATATTGCTTCCAGAAGACTCGATATTGCTTCTGGAAAACTTGATGTTACTTCTAGAAGACTTGATACTGCTTCTAAATGACTTGATAGTACTTCCAAAAGACTTGAGTTGCTTCTAGAAGACTTGATACTGTTTCCAAAAGATTTGATACTGCTCCCAGAATATTTAATATTGTAGAAGACTTGAAATGCTTTAAAAAGATTGGATATTGCCTCCAGAATACTTGCAATCTTCGAAAAGACTAAATACTACCTCTGGAAGACTTGAAATGCTTCGAGAAGATTTGGTACATCTTCTAAAAGATTTGATTTCGCCTCAAGAAGACTTCATAGTGCCTTTGAAATACTTGAAATGCTTCCAAAAGACAGAGATATTACTTCTAGATGACTTAATACTGCTGTCACAAGATTGAATACTGCTTCCAGAATACTTAATACTGTATGTAGAAAACTCATACAGTCACTAGAATACTTGCAATATTTCCAAAAGACTTGATACTGTCTCTGGAAGACTTGAAATACTTCGAGAAGACTTGCTGCTGCCTCTAGAAAACTTGATTTTGCTTTAAGAAGAATTCATACTGCCTCTGGAATATTTGAAATGCTTCTGGAAGACTTGATAATGCTACCAAAAAACTTGAATTGCTTCTAGAAGACTTGATACTGCTCCAGAAGACTCGATATTACTTGTGGAAAACTAGATGTTGCTTCCAGAAGACTTGATATTGCTTCTAGATGACCTGATAGTGTTACCAAAAGACTTGAATTGCTTCTAGAAGACTTTATACTGTTTCTAGAATACTTAATATTGTATGTGGAAGACTTAAAATGCTTTAAGAAGATTGGATATTACCTCTAGAATACATGCAATGTTTCCAGAAGATGCTTCTAGAAAACTTGATTTTGCTTCAAGAAGAATTCATACTGCCTCTGGAATGCTTGAAATGTTTCCAGAAAACTTGATAGTGCTACCAAAAGTCTTGAATTGCTTCTAAAAGACTCGATATTGCTTTTGGAAAACTTGATGTTACTTCTAGATGACTTGATAGTGCTTCTAAAAGACTTGAATTGCTTCTAGAAGACTTGGTACTGCTTCCAAAAGACTTGATACTGCTTCCAGAAGACTTAATATTGTATGTAGAAGACTTGAAATGCTTTAATGAGATTGGATTCAGCCTCTAGAATATTTGCAATGTTTTCAGAAGACTTAATACTGAGTGTCCAAGATTTGAAATGCTTCGAGAAGACTTGGTACTGCTTTTAGAAAATTTGATTTTGTTTCAAGAAGAATTCATACTGCCTCTGGAATACTTGAAATGCTACCAAACGACTTGAATTGCTTCTAGAAAATTCGATATTGCTTCCAGAAGACTCGATATTGCTTCTGGAAAACTTGATGTTACTTCTAGAAGACTTGATACTGCTTCTAAATGACTTGATAGTACTTCCAAAAGACTTGAGTTGCTTCTAGAAGACTTGATACTGTTTCCAAAAGATTTGATACTGCTCCCAGAATATTTAATATTGTAGAAGACTTGAAATGCTTTAAAAAGATTGGATATTGCCTCCAGAATACTTGCAATCTTCGAAAAGACTAAATACTACCTCTGGAAGACTTGAAATGCTTCGAGAAGATTTGGTACATCTTCTAAAAGATTTGATTTCGCCTCAAGAAGACTTCATAGTGCCTTTGAAATACTTGAAATGCTTCCAAAAGACAGAGATATTACTTCTAGATGACTTAATACTGCTGTCACAAGATTGAATACTGCTTCCAGAATACTTAATACTGTATGTAGAAAACTCATACAGTCACTAGAATACTTGCAATATTTCCAAAAGACTTGATACTGTCTCTGGAAGACTTGAAATACTTCGAGAAGACTTGCTGCTGCCTCTAGAAAACTTGATTTTGCTTTAAGAAGAATTCATACTGCCTCTGGAATATTTGAAATGCTTCTGGAAGACTTGATAATGCTACCAAAAAACTTGAATTGCTTCTAGAAGACTTGATACTGCTCCAGAAGACTCGATATTACTTGTGGAAAACTAGATGTTGCTTCCAGAAGACTTGATATTGCTTCTAGATGACCTGATAGTGTTACCAAAAGACTTGAATTGCTTCTAGAAGACTTGATACTGTTTCTAGAATACTTAATATTGTATGTGGAAGACTTAAAATGCTTTAAGAAGATTGGATATTACCTCTAGAATACATGCAATGTTTCCAGAAGATGCTTCTAGAAAACTTGATTTTGCTTCAAGAAGAATTCATACTGCCTCTGGAATGCTTGAAATGTTTCCAGAAAACTTGATAGTGCTACCAAAATTCTTGAATTGCTTCTAAAAGACTCGATATTGCTTTTGGAAAACTTGATGTTACTTCTAGATGACTTGATAGTGCTTCTAAAAGACTTGAATTGCTTCTAGAAAATTCGATATTGCTTCCAGAAGACTCGATATTGCTTCTGGAAAACTTGATGTTACTTCTAGAAGACTTGATACTATTTCCAAAAGATTTGATACTGCTCCCAGAATATTTAATATTGTAGAAGACTTGAAATGCTTTAAGGAGATTGGATACTGCCTCCTCTAGAATATTTGGAATGTTTTCAGAAGACTTAATACTGCCTGTGGAACACTTGAAATGCTTCGAGAAGACTTGATTTTGCTTCAAGAAGATTTAATATTGCCTCTAAAATACTTGAAATGATCCCAGAAGACTTAATATTGCTTCTAGATGATTTGATAATGCTACCAAAAGACTTGAATTGCTTATAGAAGACTTGATATTGCTTCCAAAAGACTCGATATTGCTTCTGGAAAACTTGAAATGCTTCCAGAAGACTTGACACTGCTTCTAGAAGACTTGATGTTGATTTCAAAAGATATGATACTTCTGTTGTCTCCAAAATACTTGATATGTTTCCAGAAAACTTGGTGCTTCCAGAAGACTTTATACTGCTTCTGAAAATGGCTTCTGAAATTCTTGAAATGCTTCCACAAGGGTCCATACTGCTTCCAGAAGACTTGATATTGCTGCCAGAAGACTTGATGTTTTGTATGATATTGTGGATTTTTTCAACTTCGTTGTTTGAGTTTATTCCCAATTCAGTATGTCCCGTTCGTCAGATATAAATCTCCCGATTTCTTCTGATTTAGAAGACGCCTTTAATTTGAAAAAATCTTTGGCGTCCTATATCTCTAAACATTAATTGGAATTTTATTTTTTACGTGTAACATATAAATTTTCCTTCTGTTTTTCGTCCTATATCTCGTTGAGGAGGCATTTGTGGACTCATGTATAATAAAACACTTTCCATTTGTTAATGGTATTTTGAATCATCTGTAGATCTAGTATTTACTAAAGATACTGCAGAAAAAGTCTATACTTTGCAAGATGGATTTCTATTTAGATTCATTTTACTTTATGCTATAAGCTAATAATAAAATCATGGTAACCTCGAAGATGTGACAAATCAGTACCGGTTACAAAGAAATTTTCTGTTCAATCCAAATGATTGAATCCAAACGAAGCAATATTGATTACAATACTGTTTATTGTTGATACTGTTTATTACTGAATATAGAACACGGAGAGCACTGTAGAGCTATGAACAAATTAGTTGTAATGATGAAACAACAACAGAAATAATTACTACTGAGAATAATACTGAAATTACAACAACTACAACGGAATTAATTCTTTGTAGTGGATTGATCGCAGCTAAAAAAATTTACTGTGACCATTTTCCCATTTTTCTTTGAGAATCAACAAAATACGTGTCGATTTGTTGCTCAATGAGTTAGTGATGTAAGCGAAACAACATAATATGTTCTTCTAAGAAATAGCACTGATATGTAATAATAATAACAGTAATAATGACTCCTAAATACCTATACAGCATTCTCCGAAAAAATTAACTAGGCTAGTTTTGTTTACAAACATTAATTACACCATGAAGATTTCTTTTGTGCCCATTAAAGCGTAAATATAAACAATAAGCGTATTATCATTATTAAAGCCTGAGTGTAATATAAAAAGGATTAAGGCAGGCAGCTTCCTTTTGTACCCCAATTAAAACGTGAACTTTAGTATATCCCGACTAAGATCTAAGGGAACGAGACATCATCTGACCGGCTTCATCAGTAAACAGAATTTGTACAAAGAATAGAACAAAGAATAGAGGGTTGCAATCTAAAAATGTTTACAAATGTTTGCGAAAATGTCTGTAATGTCCATTAACATAATAAACGAATACAATAAATTGTCTTTAAGAATTTTCTAAACTATCCAATAATTTAGATTCAAAGTATTTACAATTCTTTGCTATATTCTCCCCTTTCATGTTCAGTACTTTTTGTTCCAATTGTACCATTCTTACAATCATTGATATTCCTGTCCTCTACTTCGTTTTAATGAGCTTGTTTCACGAAGACGTTGATGAATGTTTTCCAAGATTTTTCGATCGGAGGCAGGAAATTTTTTGATCTAAAATCGTCTAACTTCTGATGATTTGTCATCAACAAATCCATGTCAATCACCTTCACGTTTGTATAAATCATAATAGAGTACCACATTAACTATTAAAGATACATCAAACAACCAAACGTCAATCAATCTCAACAAATTCGACCGATGAGACGTATTCAAAAGAAATCCACCACTAAATAATAAAGATAATTATCTTCTTTCTTTTCTCTTAAGTTGCAAATACCAATTCTTTTGCTATTTTGTCCCTTTCCCATCTTCATTTCCTCCTTTTTCAATCCTGTCTCTTTTATTACCTTTTCTGTACGCTCTCTTTGTTTTTTTATTAAATTTTTTTAATGTACCAGAGTATGAACGTTTTTAAAACTGTGTTGTAGTTCATCTAATCCTATTTGATGTGGGTAAGGTCGTCGCAAAGCTCCTCTGTCGGTACGTATGAATGATACGTTTTATTAAGTTAACGCTTCTGTGCTTATGACTCCCTTTATTACTCGCTAGATCATCACGAAAGAATTATGGATAACCGAGGTAATGTATCACTAAGAAAAGCTCCAAAACATGTAATGTTCAGAGAGGTGTTGAATGATTGTATGGAATTGTCCACCAAATTTATTATTTAATTTAAAGGTAATATGTACAAATGATAAAATTTTATTATCAAAATAAGCGTTCGTTACTATAAATGTAGTACACATATTTGCAATTAAATTTGGGCTTTTCACAGTTCATTCCCTTTTATTTGATATTCAATTAGCCAATCAAAATCGACGAGAATTTGTGATTTCAACGATTTGTGAAGTCGTGCATTACAACTATGACTTTCGTAGGCTTCTATTTGAGCTAATTTTACGTCGGGATTTGTTTATGCACCCCTACAAGATCCAATTGACTTGAATATTCAAAGTTAATAACTATATACAATATTATTTGTTTTCTCAGTGAGTTTCGATGCGTTAAGAGTAAGTATTTTTGGATGAATGAATTTGTGACAACCAACACACGATGTTCATTAACTTAATTAGAAGAAAATTAGTTACTAGTGCCAAGATTGTGTCGACGATATGTTGAGCAACGTCAAACGCTACAAATCAATGAAAATCAATTTGAATGAAATTGGTGTGTGATGTAACAAATCCACAAACGATAACAGATTTCAGTATATGTAGTTGATCATTATCTACTGAATGTGTACGTTTAAATTTAATTAGTAATTTTAAGTCATAATAACATTTATAAATTAGAAAATTTGTGGCTTCAAATTTGATAAACTTAGTTGCTATTTAAGTTGCTTAAGATCGTTTTTCCAAATCATTAAATCTCCGCGTTATGATTTTTTGATTAAAGCTTTGCAAAAACGTAATTATATATATTTGTTAAAGATCAAGAAATTTTCAAAAATTCGTATCTCAAGAACTAATTGAGATATCACTTTGAAATAAGGAGCGATTTGAAGCAAATTGAATTAGTATTTAATATGATTGACATCCTTTCTTCGAATCTTTGAATCTCCGAGTTATCATTTTTTTATTAAAACTCTGCAAAATTTAATTATATGTGTTTAATAAAAATCAAGAAATTTTCAAAGAATCGTATCTCAAGAATTAATTGAGATATCGCTCTGAAATAAAGAGCAATTCGAAGCAAATTTTGTTATAATTTAGGAACCTAAGATCTTTGCTTCAAATGTTTATATCTCCTTGTTATGATTTTTTGATTAAAGCTTTGCAAAAACGTAATTATATATATTTGTTACAGATCAAGAAATTTTCAAAAATTCGTATCTCAAGAACTAATTGAGATATCACTTTGAAATAAGGAGCGATTTGAAGCAAATTGAATTAGTATTTAATATGATTGACATCCTTTCTTCGAATCTTTGAATCTCCGAGTTATGATTTTTTTATTAAAACTCTGCAAAATTTAATTATATGTGTTTAATAAAAATCAAGAAATTTTCAAAGAATCGTATCTCAAGAATTAATTGAGATATCGCTCTGAAATAAAGAGCAATTCGAAGCAAATTTTGTTATAATTTAGGAACCTAAGATCTTTGCTTCAAATGTTTATATCTCCTTGTTATGATTTTTTGATTAAAGCTTTGCAAAAACGTAATTATATATATTTGTTAAAGATCAAGAAATTTTAAAAATTCGTATCTCAAGAACTAATTGAGATATCACTTTGAAATAAGGAGCGATTTGAAGCTAATTTAATTAGTATTTAATATGATTGACATCCTTTCTTCGAATCTTTGAATCTCCGAGTTATGATTTTGTTATTAAAACTCTGCAAAATTTAATTATATGTGTTTAATAAAAATCAAGAAATTTTCAAAGAATCGTATCTCAAGAATTAATTGAGATATCGCTCTGAAATAAAGAGCAATTCGAAGCAAATTTTGTTATAATTTAGGAACCTAAGATCTTTGCTTCAAATGTTTATAATCTCCTTGTTATGATTTTTTGATTAAAGCTTTGCAAAAACGTAATTATATATATTTGTTAAAGATCAAGAAATTTTCAAAAATTCGTATCTCAAGAACTAATTGAGATATCACTTTGAAATAAGGAGCGATTTGAAGCAAATTGAATTAGTATTTAATATGATTGACATCCTTTCTTCGAATTTTTGAATCTCCGAGTTATGATTTTTTTATTAAAATTCTACAAAATTTAATAATAAGTGTTTAATAAAAATCAAGAAATTTTCAAAGAATCGTATCTCAAGAATTAATTGAGATATCGCTCTGAAATAAAGAGCAATTCGAAGCAAATTTTGTTATAATTTAGGAACCTAAGATCTTTGCTTCAAATGTTTATATCTCCTTGTTATGATTTTTTGATTAAAGCTTTGCAAAAACGTAATTATATATATTTGTTACAGATCAAGAAATTTTCAAAAATTCGTATCTCAAGAACTAATTGAGATATCACTTTGAAATAAGGAGCGATTTGAAGCAAATTGAATTAGTATTTAATATGATTGACATCCTTTCTTCGAATTTTTGAATCTCCGAGTTATGATTTTTTTATTAAAATTCTACAAAATTTAATAATAAGTGTTTAATAAAAATCAAGAAATTTTCAAAGAATCGTATCTCAAGAATTAATTGAGATATCGCTCTGAAATAAAGAGCAATTCGAAGCAAATTTTGTTATAATTTAGGAACCTAAGATCTTTGCTTCAAATGTTTATATCTCCTTGTTATGATTTTTTGATTAAAGCTTTGCAAAAACGTAATTATATATATTTGTTACAGATCAAGAAATTTTCAAAAATTCGTATCTCAAGAACTAATTGAGATATCACTTTGAAATAAGGAGCGATTTGAAGCAAATTGAATTAGTATTTAATATGATTGACATCCTTTCTTCGAATCTTTGAATCTCCGAGTTATGATTTTTTTATTAAAACTCTGCAAAATTTAATTATATGTGTTTAATAAAAATCAAGAAATTTTCAAAGAATCGTATCTCAAGAATTAATTGAGATATCGCTCTGAAATAAAGAGCAATTCGAAGCAAATTTTGTTATAATTTAGGAACCTAAGATCTTTGCTTCAAATGTTTATATCTCCTTGTTATGATTTTTTGATTAAAGCTTTGCAAAAACGTAATTATATATATTTGTTAAAGATCAAGAAATTTTAAAAATTCGTATCTCAAGAACTAATTGAGATATCACTTTGAAATAAGGAGCGATTTGAAGCTAATTTAATTAGTATTTAATATGATTGACATCCTTTCTTCGAATCTTTGAATCTCCGAGTTATGATTTTGTTATTAAAACTCTGCAAAATTTAATTATATGTGTTTAATAAAAATCAAGAAATTTTCAAAGAATCGTATCTCAAGAATTAATTGAGATATCGCTCTGAAATAAAGAGCAATTCGAAGCAAATTTTGTTATAATTTAGGAACCTAAGATCTTTGCTTCAAATGTTTATAATCTCCTTGTTATGATTTTTTGATTAAAGCTTTGCAAAAACGTAATTATATATATTTGTTAAAGATCAAGAAATTTTCAAAAATTCGTATCTCAAGAACTAATTGAGATATCACTTTGAAATAAGGAGCGATTTGAAGCAAATTGAATTAGTATTTAATATGATTGACATCCTTTCTTCGAATTTTTGAATCTCCGAGTTATGATTTTTTTATTAAAATTCTACAAAATTTAATAATAAGTGTTTAATAAAAATCAAGAAATTTTCAAAGAATCGTATCTCAAGAATTAATTGAGATATCGCTCTGAAATAAAGAGCAATTCGAAGCAAATTTTGTTATAATTTAGGAACCTAAGATCTTTGCTTCAAATGTTTATATCTCCTTGTTATGATTTTTTGATTAAAGCTTTGCAAAAACGTAATTATATATATTTGTTAAAGATCAAGAAATTTTCAAAAATTCGTATCTTAAGAACTAATTGAGATATCACTTTGAAATAAGGAGCGATTTGAAGCAAATTGAATTAGTATTTAATATGCTTGACATCTTTCTTTCGAATCTTTGAATCTCCGAGTTATGATTTTTTTTATTAAAACTCTGCAAAATTTAATTATATGTATTTAATAAAAATCAAGAAATTTTCAAAGAATTGTACCTCAAGAACTAATTGAGATATCACTCTGAAGTAAGGAGCAGCTTGAAGCAAATTTTATTGCTATTTAACATGCTTAAATAGCAATAAATTATATGTGTTTAATAAAAATCAAGAAAATTTCAAAGAATATGCGACAATATTTTCTAGAAATACGTTCGTGTATATAATAGAATCCTGCATTTGAAAGAAATTCCTAACTTAATTGCTATAGGCGCTGTAATTGGTATATATACAAGCATACAGTATGTCTAAACAGCCAAATGTACAAATAGCTAATTGCGTTTACATGCAGTAGGTATAAATAGATAATTACATACACATTCTGCATGTATAAATAGCCACATCCTTAATTTAAGTTTACTGCATGTATGCGCAATTTATTTATGGCTGTTTAGACTGTATGCTTGTATACAGGGTGTTTCTGTAAGTCGTGGCATAATTTTAATCACTAATACTTGAGTTAAAATGATAACGATTTGTGTAAAAATTTTTGGTCTAAACCCATAAATGGCTAAGATATGGGCCTTCAAAGTTGAGAAATTTTTTAACATCTTCTTAAATATTTTGAATATAGTTTGTGTTTTGAGTTAATTTAATTACGGTTGTGTTTGAAAATGAAATGCTCCACTAATTATAATATGAAAGAAAGTTCTATTATACTTGCTTTTAATGTCACAGATCCACACTTTACACTTCACAAACCCAATGAAATAAAATCAATGAAAGAAACTGCTGAATAGAAAACTCACTACATCTCATTGCAAAAACTGACTTTTATTCTCTGTCTCGTAACGTCAAAATCGAAGTAAACAAGTTCAACTGTTTTTATATACTTGCGGGCGGAACGAACGCATACAAAATTTTCGGAGCAAAATAAAAATGAAAATGTACAATCTATCCGAAAAAAAGAATTAAATTTCATTGAATGAAATTGAACATACCGACCGCCTTGCCGAACATTCGGCAACCGAATACAATTAAAGAGAAAAGCAAAAAAAAAAAAATATAATTTGAGTCATTAGAAAATAATTGAAAAGAAAAACTCATATATGAATTGAACGCGATCTTCCGGCTAATTTTCCACATGGAATTACAAAGATTCCGGAAGAGGATACCGAATTCGAAAAATGCAATAAATTTTGAATGAATCATTACAACTAAAATCATTATTAATCATTATAATTGAATTACAAATCATTGCGGCCAAACGAACAAGCGCGTCTATCATTCTATTGAAGGGAGGACACATAAACGAACGAAGGGACGTGTTAACGTGGTAGTTGAGGTTTTTAAGGTTGCAACCCGAGCGTGTCCGTCAGGACCATAGTGAATTTTCTCAATACGAGCAAGCATCCATTTACCGGGAGGGAGGCGTTCGTCTTTAATTAAGACCAGTTGTCCGATTTGTGGCAAATTATGAGGTACATGCCATTTGGTGGCATTTTGTATCGACTGCAAATAAAATCTTTGCCAATGATTCCAGAAATCCTCCAACATCCGTCGCAAAAGCTGCCATCGAAATAAACGAGAAATCTTTTCGTCGATGAGAGATGGTTCTGGCACTATTGTCAGAGAACCGCCTATTAGGAAGTGAGCCGGTGTCAATACATCGTAACTACTGGGATCGTCGGACAGCGAATAAAGAGGTCTTGAATTTAGGACGGCTTCGATTTGTACAAGGACCGTAGTGAATTCCTCATATGTGAGCAACGTGGAACCAACCACCCTCTTTAAGTGTGTCTTAACGGACTTGACGCCAGCCTCCCATTTACCACCGAAGTGAGGAGCAGCAGGAGGATTAAACTTCCACTTCGTACCATCATCGACTAATATGTTGACTATTTCTTTCCAATTTTTTGAAGCTGCTGTGAATAATGAACGCAGTTCACGGTCGGCGCCGACTAGATTGGTTCCACAATCGCTATATAGACACTGACTGATACCTCTACGTCCTGAAAATCGTCTATATGCCGCCAGAAAGCCGGAAGTCGTGTAATCGGTTGCAAGCTCAAGGTGCACAGCTGACGTGGCTAAACACACAAAAAGAATTAAGTAAGCCTTATACGTTTTACCACTCCGTCCTCGGAATGTACGGAGGAGAAATGGCCCGGCGTAATCAAGACCGGTATGCAGAAAAGGTCTAGATGGAGTAACACGAGGTATAGGCAGTTGTCCCATCAATTGTTGACTGGTTGCGACCCGCTGCTTTGCACAAATCATGCATCTCCGGATAAATGCCCTCACTGGAACGCGACCCCCAACAATCCAAAAACGTCTTCGAATTGATGATAAGGTTAGTTGCGTTCCCCCATGTAACGTTCGTCTGTGGTGGCTGTCAATTAACAACTCGGTGATGCGGGATCTCCTTGGTAGAATAAGAGGGTGTTTCTCATCCCAGTCCAGATTTGCGAATCTAAGTCTTCCGGTAATGCGAAGCAAGCCATTCCCGTCGATGAAAGGAGACAAACGGAATAATGGACTCGACCTCGAAATTACTCGACCATCCAACAATTCTCGAATCTCTTCACGGAAAGAAAATTGCTGACACTCTTGAACCCAAAACATTAGAGCTTTATTCACTTCCTCGGTTGTTAAAACGTCTGAAACATAACTAGATTTTGAAAATATTCGCGAACACCATGCGGTAACGTGTAATAATTTATTGAGTGAGGAATATCGGTATTTGAGATTCCACCCCTCATCAGTCGGAGTCGCAGTATGTGACGCAGGAGTTGAACGTTTTTCTCGTTCTGATTCTGAAGAGAAATCTGGCTGGAGAGAAGGCCAGTCACCGGATGATGAAGACAACCATGCAGGTCCAGACCACCACAGAGTCGCCTCCTGAAGCTGTCGTACGGGAACTCCTCGTGATACGAGGTCGGCGGGATTTTCTCCGCTGGGAACATAATGCCATCGAGCTTCTGGTAAGTCTTGGATCTCGATGACTCTATTACGAACGAAGTCCTTCCATTTCGATGGTTGACTGCAGATCCACGCCAGAGCCACAGTAGAGTCAGTCCAGAGATGAATAGGGATGTCGGGAACGTCAAGAGCTGCTCTTACAAGTTTTGTCAACCGAACCAACAATACACACGCGCACAATTCGAGACGCGGAATGGTTACAACTTTAAGCGGTGCCACTTTACTTTTAGAAAACACGACGGATACGCGAACTTCTTCATCATTAAAGACACGCAGATAAACCACCGCTCCATAAGCACTAATGGACGCGTCAGCAAAACCGTGTAATTGAACCGAATTTACCGACCGACTCAAACCCAACCATCGCGGTACCCTTATCGTCGGAACATCGCGAAAATCATTAATAACCGTTTTCCATTGCCGTTCGAGATCTTCTGGAAGTGGTTGATCCCACTCAAGATTACGAGTCCAAAGGTTTTGCATGAATATTTTCGCGGTAATAATTAGTGGCGAAATCCAGCCGAGGGGATCGAATAATCGCGCGATGAACGAAAGTACGGTACGTTTATTTACTTTATCAGTAGAGTCATAAAGGTTATTGAAACAAAAGAGAAAGTGATCAGATGCATTATTCCACATAAGTCCCAACGCTCTAGGAGACTTGTCATCTTCAATATTTAATGTACAAGATTCGGCTAATAAGTCGGGCGTTAGTAAGGAAAGAGCTGCCGGAACGTTTGATATCCACTTTCGCGCAGTGAATCCGCCCGCCTTTAATATTTGAATCAATTGAAAAATTACCTCCTGCACCTCATCGACATCATCCGCACCAGAAAGAATATCGTCAACGTATGTATCATGTTGAAGAATTACGGCACCGAACGGTTGCGTTTCAGAATGCTCGGAGGCTAGCTGGCGTAAACAACGGATTGCTAAATACGGAGCGCATGAAAGACCATATGTGACAGTGGTCAATTCAAAATGTTGAAATTCCTGTGAAGAATTATTTCTCCATACAATACGCTGGAATGGTTGATCCATTTTAGAAACTCGAATTTGTCTATACATTTTCTCGAGGTCGCATGCGATAGCAATTGGATGGCGCCTCCACCGCAAAAGTACATTAACGAGTTCGTTTTGAAGCTTAGGCCCAGTGTACAAGCAATCGTTAAGAGAAAGCCCGGAGGAAGTCAATTGAGAACCGTTGAATACCACTCGTAGCCGTGTCGTCGAACTAGATTCGCGGATGACACCGTGATGAGGTAAATAAAAATTAGGAATATTTAAATTGAATGACACGGAGCGCATATGTCCTAATTCGATGTATTCATTTATGAATCGTTCGTATTCGATTTTAAATTTCTCGTTTCGCGCGAATCTAAATTCTAGCCGTTTAAAGTTCTGCATTGCAACCGGATACGAAGTTCCCAACTCGCTTGGCGACCTTTTGAATGGTAACCGCACCACAAAACGCCCGTTGTCGTCCCGCGTATGTGTTCGAACGAAATGTTCTTCGCACTCGCGTTCATCAATCGATAGGTGCGAGATAGTACCAAAATCATCTTCCTGTCTCCAGAAACGTTGAATCAAATCAATAAACTCTCGATCAACTGAACATTGAAATCCGTGCAGATTTGAATCTGTTACCGGTTGGTTCGACAAAGTTCCAGAAATAATCCACCCGAAAGAAGTTTGCTGCGCAATCAAACCGCCGTCGCGACTTCGTTTAACCCCAAATTGTAAAATTTTTGAAAACAAGCTTACACCGAGAATCAATTCTATTTTTCGAGGCGATGTAAACTCAGGGTCAGCTAGCGGAAGATCGGCTAACTCAAACGGAAGGTGAGCTGAACGTTTTAATGGTAAGTATGCTGTGAGTTTGGGTAGAATTAAAGTTTCTTCATTAAACGATACAAGCGGATCTGTACGCGAACACAACCTGACCGTCGTTATACCACTGGCAATACTAAGTTTCTGCGAACCGATGCCGGAAATAGGCACATTGGCTGATCGACGTTGAAGATGAAGTCGCTGCACTAAAGACTCGCTAATAAAGGAAACTTCTGAGCCCTGATCAATCAATGCGCGAACAATGACAGAATCCCCCCGAGCGTCCGATGCGAAGATTAAGGCTGTAGCTAGTAGCACCGGCGTGTGAATGTGATACGAATGAAGTAAATGACTTGAAGTTGAAACTTGTGCAGTTGTTGTGCTTGGTTGTGGTTGATTGGACGCACCACCTGTTTCAGGTTGAACAGCGATGTCTCTTTGGGTGAACGCGCGCGTTACCGGTGGTGCCTCGTGAAGAGTGGTATGATGAGGCTTTCGGCAGATACGACACCGTTTTAATACTCGACACCTTCGTACGATATGTGGCCCCAAACAATTAAAACACAATCCTTGCTTAAGTACCAATTCTGATCGTTGTGCCGCGGTTTTCGCAAGAAATGTTTGACATGATGCGATATAATGAGCCCCTCCGCATAAAGAACACCCGGTTGTAGGAGCAGACGCGTTATGAACTTTTACATTTGATAGTTTGGACCATGTTTGCGGATTCTTTTTGGTAAGCTTTTCAATTGCTTCCAAAGTATAAACACGACTAATTAGAAAGTCGTCGAGGTCCCCAAAGGTCACAGGATCGCGAAAATGACCAATTGATTTTTCCCAGTCTTTTACAGTTTCCGCGTCCAATTTTCGAACCAACATATAAACCAGCAAGTGATCCCACATATTCACCGGACACCCGAACGACTCTAAGGCCCCCAACGACTCTTTAACTTCACCGATTAAGCGTTTAAGTTCGTAAGCCGATTCGTTTTTAATCGAACGTGCGGAAAACAAAATTGATAATTGTGCATCGATCAACACGCGACGATTTTCGTACCTTCCGACGAGCAAATTCCACGCTCTTTGAAAATTTGCACTGGTTACTAATAAGTTTTTAATTAACTGAGCCGGTTCTTTAACTAAGCTCATCTTCAAATAATGCAGCTTCTCAACATCGGAAATATCAGTATTATCATGAACCATAGAACAAAAAAGGTCTCGGTACTGCGACCAATTAGCGTAATCGCCGTCAAATGTCGGTAAATGAATCTGGGGAAGATGTCTCGAACCCGACAAACCGCGCACCGTTTGCAACATTGGGGTATTAGCGATAAGAGGAGCTTCCGTTGCTACTGTTTGATTGACAGGTTGACCGACCGAACCTTCGGAACCCTGCGCTGGCATTAGATTTATTAAATCAAGCATAAAACTCTTCGCGTCTAAATAAGCGTCCTCGCACAAAGTAAAAGTATCTTCCTTGAAATAAACCGTTTCCATATATTCGATTCTATATGGAATGAGTTTTTTATGAATATCGTTAAAGTCATTCCAATTTGATTCAAGCCGTTCAAGACGACTTTGAACAGTTCCACGGGTCCAATTAGCTCGACCCATTTTTTTTAAATTGTCAATAGTTCGTTTAATAAGCCCGAATACTTCATTTTGCCGTTCGAAAAACGAATTCAAGTCCGTCCCGTCGCCGTGCAGAGCCATTTTGCAACACCGAAATATCTATTTAAACGACGAAAGAAATCCGATGGCGAAAGAAAAGTTACTAATCATTAATCTTTACAATTAATTCGATCGAACCGTCGCGAACTGTATCCTACCGGAAGAATTTAAACGTGGATCCGGCTCGAAGGACCAGAAATTGTTTTGAGTTAATTTAATTACGGTTGTGTTTGAAAATGAAATGCTCCACTAATTATAATATGAAAGAAAGTTCTATTATACTTGCTTTTAATGTCACAGATCCACACTTTACACTTCACAAACCCAATGAAATAAAATCAATGAAAGAAACTGCTGAATAGAAAACTCACTACATCTCATTGCAAAAACTGACTTTTATTCTGTCTCGTAACGTCAAAATCGAAGTAAACAAGTTCAACTGTTTTTATATACTTGCGGGCGGAACGAACGCATACAAAATTTTCGGAGCAAAATAAAAATGAAAATGTACAATCTATCCGAAAAAAAGAATTAAATTTCATTGAATGAAATTGAACAGTTTGTCCTAGAGAGATAAAATTTGGCAAACAGTGCAATGTTCAATCAAGCTATACAGGATGTCCACAAAGGAAATTTCATTAAAATTTTTTTATTATGTCGTAAACTCTTAAATCTTCCAAATGATTCTAAATTCGAAATTGTATATTGCGAAACATTTCCCAATCGCAGACAACCTGACAGAAAAACATTTCTTAATATCGAAAGACGTTTACACGAGACAGGAAATTTAAGACCGAAGTATGTAAATAATGGAAATCAGAGGTCAGTTCGTACACCCGAACTGGAAGAAGATATTTTGGATTTTGTGGCAGATCGTAGCACTGCTAGTACTGCTGATATAAAACGACATTTTAGAATGTCTGGAACTACAGCTTGGCGTGTCCTACAGGAACAGCAATTATATCCATACCACTTGTCCACAGTTCAAGAATTAAAAATTACTGATTATGCCGTGCTATGGTGGAAAAATGTACAAATGATGGTGCGTTTTAAGAAAAAATACTATTTACAGATGAATCTACCTTTTTAAAACATGGAACAATTAATTTGAGAAATGCTCATAATTGGGCTGAAGAAAATCCACATTTTACGTTTGTTTGTCAATCGCAATGGAAATTCAGTGTAAACGTTTGCGCTGGAATTGTTGGTGATTTTATTATCGGACCCGTTTTCTTTTGCCCTCCAGACTTAATGGTGTTAGTTATTTGGAACAGTTGCAAAAACTGGGAGAGTTATTGGACGATGTTTCATATGAAACAAGACTTGAAATGTGGTATTTACATGACGGAGCGCCTCCTCATTGTACAAATACTGTTAAGGAGTGGTTACATCAACACTTTCCCTGGAGTTGGATTGGACGAGGACCAGAAGCCCCTATCACTTGGCCGGCTCGATCGCCAGATCTAACTTCCCTAGACTTTTATTTATGGTGGCGTGTTAAAGATTTGGTATACAATTCGAATATTGATACTGTTGAACAATGACGCCAAAAAATGGTGGAGTCGTTTAAAATAATACGCCAAGAAAACGCATTGCCTCGATTACGTACGATATTAATTTAAGACGTCGCTTTGAAATCTGCATTGAAGCAGGCGGAGGACACTTCGAGCATTTACTGTAATATGTACTATATTTTATCCACTTTAGTTGTTGTTTTTCAAGTTTTTATTTTATTTTACCCTGTTTTCTTAACTGATTTTTTTATTGGTATTTACGTTTGAAAAGCTGTTTTTGTTGTTGTTTTTGTAATTTGTTATTTTTGTTGTTAATAAATTCACTTTGTTCGAATTTACTAATAATGACTAATTGCTTTACGATTAATGAAAATCCTAAAAAACAAGCTTGAATCCTTTTGCGAATAACTCCAAAAGAATGCATCTAATCAAAATTGTCTAAGAGTGAAAATTGTTTTAAAATGAAATAGGCTTTTGGAATCAGTTGTAAAATTTAAGAGTTTACGTTATAAAAAAAAAGTTTTAATGAAATAAACTTTGTGGACACTCCGTATAGCAACGATCCCATGGTTGTATGTGTTCAAAAGTGATCTTAAACGATTTCTCATTATAACATTGTACTGTCTGCGAAATTTTATCTTTCTAAGACAAACCATATTGAAGATATCTAAGAAAAAGTTTAAAAATTTCTTAACTTTGAAAGCCCATATCTTAGCCATTTAGGGGTTTAGAGCAAACATTTTTACACAAATCGTTATCATCCTAACTCAAGTATTTGTGATTAAAATTATTCCACGACTTCCAGAAACACCTGCATATACCAATTATAGCTCGTATAGCAAGTAAGTTAGGAATTTCTTTCAAAGTGAATTTCAAAGTGATATCTCAATTAGTTCTTGAGATACGAATTTTTGAAAATTTCTTGATTTTTAACAAATATATATAATTACGTTTTTGCAAAGCTTTAATTAAAAATCATAACTCAGAGATAGCAAGAAAATTTGCTTCAAGTTGCTCTTTTTTTCAAAGCGATATCTCAATTGGTTCTTGAGATACGATTCTTTGAAAATTTCTTCATTTTTATCAAACACATATAATTATATTTTGCAAAGTTTCAATCAAAAAATCATAACTCGGAGATTTAAATATTTGAAGCAAGAATGTTAGGCACCTTAAATCGTAACAAAATTTGCTTCAAGTTGTTCTTTATTTCAAAGCGATATCTCAATTGGTTCTTGAGATACGATCCTTTGAAAATTTCTTGATTTTTATCAAACATACATGATTATATTTTGCAGAGTTTCAATCAAAATATCATAACTCGGAGATTTAAATATTTGAAGCGAGAATGTTAGGCACCTTAAATAACAACAAAATTTACTTCAAGTCGCTCTTTATTTCAAAGCGATATCTCAATTAGTTCTTGAGATACGATTCTTTGAAAATATCTTCATTTTTATGAAATACATATGATTATGTTTTTGCAAAGTTTTAATAAAAACATGATAACTCGGAGATTCAGAGATTTGAAGAAAGGATCTCAAGCACATTAAATACTAATTAAATTTGCTTCAAATCGCTCCTTATTTCAAAGTGTTATCTCAATTAGTTCTTGAGATACGAATTTTTGAAAATGTCTTGATTTTTAACAAATATATATAATTACGGTTTTGCAAAGCTTTAATTAAAAAATCATAACTTAGAGATTTAATGATTTGGAAAAACGATCTTAACCACTTTAGATAGCAAGAAAATTTGCTTCAAGTTGCTCTTTATTTCAAAACAATATCTCAATTGGTTCTTGAGATACGATTCTTTGAACATTTCTTCATTTTTATGAAACACATATGATTATGTTTTTGCAAAGTTTTAATAAAAATATCATAACTCGGCGATACAGAGATTCGAAGAAAGGATCTCAAGTACGTTAAATACTAATTAAATTTGCTTCAAATCGCTCCTTATTTCAAAGTGATATCTTAATTAGTTCTTGAGATACGAATTTTTGAAAATTTCTTGATTTTCAAGAAATATATATAATTATATTTTGCAGAGTTTTAATCAAAAAATCATAACTCGGAGATTTAAATATTTGAAGCAAGAATCTTAACCAATTTAAATAACAACAAAATTTACTTCAAGCTGCTCTTTATTTCAGAGCGATATCTCAATTAGTTCTTGAGATACGATTCTTTGAAACTTTCTTCATTTTTATGAAACACATATGATTAAGTTTTTGCAAAGTTTTAATAAAAAAATCATAACTCGAAGATTCAGAGATTTGAAGGAAGAATCTCAAGCACATTAAATACTAATTCAATTTGCTTCAAATCGCTCCTTATTTCAAAGTGATATCTCAATTAGTTCTTGCGATACGAATTTTTGAAAATTTCTTGATTTTTAACAAATATATATAATTACGTTTTTGCAAAGCTTTAATCAAAAAATCACAACTCAGAGATTTAATGATTTGGAAAAACGATCTTAAGCACGTTAAATAGCAAGAAAATTTGCTTCAAGTTGCTCTTTTTTCAGAGCGAAATTTCAATTAGTTCTTGAGATACGATTCTTTGAACATTTCTTCATTTTTATGAAACACATATGATTATGTTTTTGCAAAGTTTTAATAAAAAAATCATAACTCGAAGATTCAGAGATTTGAAGAAAGGATCTCAAGCACATTAAATACTAATTAAATTTGCTTCAAATCGCTCCTTATTTCAAAGTGATATCTCAATTAGTTCTTGCGATACGAATTTTTGAAAATTTCTTGATTTTTAACAAATATATATAATTACGTTTTTGCAAAGCTTTAATCAAAAAATCACAACTCAGAGATTTAATGATTTGGAAAAACGATCTTAAGCACGTTAAATAGCAAGAAAATTTGCTTCAAGTTGCTCTTTTTTCAGAGCGAAATTTCAATTAGTTCTTGAGATACGATTCTTTGAACATTTCTTCATTTTTATGAAACACATATGATTATGTTTTTGCAAAGTTTTAATAAAAAAATCATAACTCGAAGATTCAGAGATTTGAAGAAAGGATCTCAAGCACATTAAATACTAATTAAATTTGCTTCAAATCGCTCCTTATTTCAAAGTGATATCTCAATTAGTTCTTGCGATACGAATTTTTGAAAATTTCTTGTGTTTTAACAAATATATATAATTACGTTTTTGCAAAGCTTTAATTAAAAAATCATAACTCAGAGATTTAATGATTTGGAAAAACGATTTTAAGCATGTTAAATAGCAACAAAATTTGCTTCAAGCTGCTCCTTACTTCAGAGCGATATCTCAATTAGTTCTTGAGGTACAATTCTTTGAAAATTTCTTGATTTTTATTAAATACATATAATTAAATTTTGCAGAGTTTTAATAAAAAAATCATAACTCGGAGATTCAAAGATTTGAAGAAAGGATCTCAAGCATATTAACTACTAATTCAATTTGCTTCAAATCGTTCCTTATTTCAAAGTGATATCTCAATTAGTTCTTAAGATACAAATTTTTGAAAATTTCTTCATTTTTAATAAATATATATAATTACGTTTTTGGAAAACTTTAATCAAAAAATCACAACTCAGAATTTTTATGATTTAAAAAAACGATCTTAAGCATGTTAAATAGCAACAAAATTTGCTTCAAGTTGCTATTTATTTCAGAGCGATATCTCAATTAATTCTTGAGATACGATTTTTTCAATACGATCGCATCCATTTTTTTCAAAAAATACAATTTTGTTTAAGAATCGTTATCTCAACAATTAAATGATACATTGAATTGCGACTTCTATCATTAAAATGCTGAGGTTTCCTTTACTTTAACATACCGTATGTATAAATAGCCACATCCTTAATTTAAAGGTAATATGTACAAATGATAATACTTTATTATCAAAGTAAGTGTTCGTTACTATAAATGTAACGCACATATTTGCCATTAAACTTGGGCTTTTCAAAGTTCATTCCCTTTTATTTGATATTCAATTAGCCAATCAAAATCGACGAGAATTTGTGATTTCAACGATTTGTGAAGTCGTGCATTACAACTATGACTTTCGTAGGCTTCTATTTGAGCTAATTTTATACCGGGATTTGTTTATGCACTCTTACAAGGTCCAATTGACTTGAATACTCAAAGCTAATAACTATATACAATATTATTTGTTTTCTCAATGAGCTTTAAAGCGTCGAGAGAATATCCATTTTGGTTAAAGATTATTTTTGGATGAATGAATTTGTGACACGATGTTCATTAAATTAATTAGAAAAAAATTTAGTTACTGGTGCAGAGATTGTGTCGGCAATACGTAGATCAACGTCAAACGAATAATCGATTTGAATCAAACGGACCTACCCGGTGTGTGGTTTCAGGAGTGTGGTAACGAATCCATATACTATAACAGATTTCAGTATATGTAGTGGATCATTATCTACTGAATGGGTACGTTTCATTTAATTAGCAATTTTAAATCATAAAATTTATAAATTAGGAGATTTGTGGCTTAAAATTTGATCATATAAAGTTATACTTTTGTTATCTCGTGTCTAAAATCAAACCGATTTTGTAAACTTATCATGAGATGTCGAAACATTGGTAAAAAAGGATAACAAATAAACCATCAACTCAAAACGAAAAGAATAACTACTAAAACGTCGCGTTTGTGCTCACCTAAGGATACAATGGATTGTAGCGCTTGTTAAAATCTTTACACAAAACTTTTTCACATTTTCTTTTAAAGCCCCCTCACAAAATCATCATTCAGCAATCAGTTTTCTTCTTCTGGAGTACACGTTCGGTTCGAATTAAACGGGACAACAAAAAGAAATACCAATTTCAGTTTTAACATCAAAAAAATAAGAATAATCGCCAATTATTAAGTTTTAATTTAAAAAAAATCCCCGTTGCGTTTTAAAATTAATATTATTAATAATTAAAAAAAATCTTACCTGCAATGACTGGAACATCAAAATCAAAGCTACTAGGTACTTGTCCACACGAAGTAGTACTAGCTTGAGAACTAACGTGTCTCGTTTTCTGCAACGGTGGATTCTTACTTTGCGAGATCGCCAAACCGCGTCTCAAATTTCCTCTCGTCGGTGATGGGGGTGGGTAAGAAATTCCCCGATGAGTTGGACTTAATAAATGGGTGCTTCCGCCGGCGGGATTCTTCGCGTTCGGGACGCTCAAAGTGTTTTGATTAAAATTCAAGCTTAATGTACCGACGTTTGGTGAACCGAGTGTTAAATTGGGTAAACTTTGACCAAGATTTGTGTAGGGTTGCACCGAAAGTGTATTGGGGGTTTTATTAAAAAGGCGTTGTTTGAAGGAGTTCTTTTGAGAAACCGGACTTCGGTCGGGTGGCAAAGGTTGTACGCCTTCGTCGCTTGATATCGAAGCCGTTCGATTTTCGTTCTCAACGGATACAGCTCGTGATGGATCTTTTCCTGAACCGATGGACGATTGGTCGTTCATCTCCACAGATCCACTAAAAAATAATATTAAAATGTACAAATTATAAGAATTATAATAAGTCCCCAGATTGAGGTACAAAGAAGAAATTAGTTATTTATTGTACATGCGAGAAAAGTATTAGATTATAGCTCGAGATTGGAAAAAATCGAGATCTGACATGAAACTTTTTTTCTGTGTATAATTTTACGATTTAATATTGAAAAAATGTATTGATTTTTAACAAATTTGCCATTTCATCACTACCCATTTAAAAAAATTTAGCATAATTTATTAAATTTTAAATTCCTTAATTTAATTTTTCCACCCTTGTTCGAAAAAATGAACTTTTCCACACCCCAAATCAATTTCCTGATTAATTTGGAAATACTCCACCTTTCCACACACACATGAGTGTATAATAGTTATTTATGAAAATGCATTTCACGCACACTTTTATACAATACTTTTTCTGGGAACTAAAAATGAATATTAATAATTATTCACCACTTTTGAAGCTGTCAAGAAATTTAACATTATTTGATTATGGAAACGCGCTAAATGGTGCTGTAATAATGTGCGTTAAAGTAAACCCGATTTTAAATGCATTGTTCCTTTACGCACTGCTATAATGAAATACTTTACGAACTGAAAATGTCTTTAAAATAAATACTTTATAAACGAGCGTAGATAAATGTTATTTTATGATCGAATTGCACCAAAAATGTTTCAGTGCGTAAAAAGTAAAAGAAAAAATTTATATTTTTTTTTTCATTATTTTTTAATATACAGTGTGTCCGTAAAGTAATGGATCAATAACTGAATATGAGATGTTTTACTGAATCTAGTACAGTTAATATTTAGGCGCCGAATTCGTTATATACATACAAATACATACAGAAGACTTAATATGGACACTGGAAGACTTGATACCGCTTCTAAAAGATTGCCTTAAAAAAATTTTGAAATGTTTCCAACATGCCCAAAAAACTTGCAATGATTTCAAAAGACTTAATACCGACTTTCATTATATCCTGTTGATGAAATATTTGAGGCTGTGTGCATACGTTTTTGTTTATACGCAAAACATTAAAATTTTAAAAAAGGGTTAACAAAATGCAACATCTTAACGTCAACAGCCCAATAATTGCAGACTCAATACTGCTGGCAGAAGACATCTTTATTGCAAAAGCAAGAAATTGCATTAAGAAAATTTGATTTTGCTTCCATAATGTCCAGGCAGAATACCAAATCTTTATGACAGAAGACCAAAAATTGTCAAGATTTGAGATGCTTTCAGTAAACTCGATAGAGTCTCTGAAAGATTTGATACTGCCTCTAGAAAATTTGATATTGCATCTGGAAAACATGAAATGTATCCAAAAGACTTACTCTGCATTCAAAGGACTTGATATTGCTTCTAGAAGACTGGATATAATATGATGACTGCTTCCAAAAGAGAGAAAATACTCCCAGAACAGTTAAAATGGTTCTAGAAGACTTGACATGCAAACAGAAGATTTGAAACTGTCCTTGGAAGACTTGATTTTACTTCTAGAAGAGTTAATATTGCTTGCAGAAGTTTTGAAATGTTTCCAGAAAACTTGGAATGTTTCTAGAAAATTTGGAACGCTTCCAGAAGACTTGATACTGCCTCCAAAAGACTTAAAATATCTATTATCACAAGATCTGATACTGCCCTTGAAAGTTTGATTTTACATTTAAAAGACTTGATATTATTTCTAGATTTGATATTGATTCTAGAAGACTTGATGCTGATTTCAGAAGATTCGAAATGTTTCCAGAAAATTGCAATAATTCCAGAAGACTTGCTACTGCTTGCAGAAGACTTGATACTGCTTCTAGAAACTTTAATGTTGCTTTCAGAAGACTTGATATTGCTTATGAAAGACTTGAAATGCTTCTGGAAGGCTTGATACTGCTACTGGAAGAGTTGATATTGGAAGACTTAATGTGAACACTGGAAGACTTGATACCGCTTCTAAAAGACTTAATAGACTTTATATTGCCTTAAAAAATTTTGAAATGTTTCCAACTTGCTCAAAAATCTTGCAATGATTTCAAAAGACTTAATACCGACTTTCATTATATCCTGTTGATGAAATATTTGAGGCTGTGTGCATACATTTTTGTTTATACCCAAACATTAAAATCTTAAAAAAAAATGCAACATCTTAACGTCAGCAACCCAATAATTGCAGACTCAATACTGCTGGCAGAAGACATCTTTATTGCAAAAGCAAGAAATTGCATTAAAAAAATTTGATTTTGCTTCCATAATGTCCAGGCAGAATACCAAATCTTTATGACAGAAGACCAAAAATTGTAAAGATTTGAGATGCTTTCAGCAAACTCGGTAGAGTCTCTGAAAGATTTGATACTGCCTCTAGAAAATTTGATATTGCATCTGGAAAACATGAAATGTATCCAAAAGACTTACTCTGCATTCAAAAGACTTGATATTGCTTCTAGAAGACTGGATATAATATGATGACTGCTTCCAAAAGAGAGAAAATACTCCCAGAACAGTTAAAATGGTTCTAGAAGACTTGACATGCAATCAGAAGATTTGAAACTGTCCCTGGAAGACTTGATTTTACTTCTAGAAGAGTTGATATTGCTTGCAGAAGTTTTGAAATGTTTCCAGAAAACTTGGAATGTTTCTAGAAAATTTGGAACGCTTCCAGAAGACTTGATACTGCCTCCAAAAGACTTAAAATATCTATTATCACAAGATCTGATACTGCCCTTGAAAGTTTGATTTTACATTTAAAAGACTTGATATTACTTCTAGATTTGATATTGATTCTAGAAGACTTGATGTTGATTTCAGAAGATTCGAAATGTTTCCAGAAAATTGCAATAATTCCAGAAGACTTGCTACTGCTTGCAGAAGACTTGATACTGCTTCTAGAAACTTTAATGTTGCTTTCAGAAGACTTGATATTGCTTATGAAAGACTTGAAATGCTTCTGGAAGGCTTGATACTGCTACTGGAAGAGTTGATATTGGAAGACTTAATGCGAACACTGGAAGACTTGATACCGCTTCTAAAAGACTTAATAGACTTTATATTGCCTTAAAAAATTTTGAAATGTTTCCAACTTGCTCAAAAAACTTGCAATGATTTCAAAAGACTTAATACCGACTTTCATTATATCCTGTTGATGAAATATTTGAGGCTGTGTGCATACGTTTTTGTTTATACCCAAACATTAAAATCTTAAAAAAAAATGCAACATCTTAACGTCAGCAACGCAATAATTGCAGACTCAATACTGCTGGCAGAAGACATTTTTATTGCAAAAGCAAGAAATTGCATTAAGAAAATTTGATTTTGCTTCCATAATGTCCAGGCAGAATAACAAATCTTTATGACAGAAGATCAAAAATTGTCAAGATTTGAGATGCTTTCAGTAAGCTCGATAGTGCCTCTGAAAGATTTGATACTGCCTCTAAAAAATTGGATATTGCATCTGGAAAACATGAAATGTATCCAAAAGACTTACTCTGCATTCAAAAGACTTGATATTGCTTCTAGAAGACTGGATATAATATGATGACTGCTTCCAAAAGAGAGAAAATACTCCCAGAACAGTTAAAATGGTTCTAGAAGACTTGACATGCAAACAGAAGATTTGAAACTGTCCCTGGAAGACTTGATTTTACTTCTAGAAGAGTTGATATTGCTTGCAGAAGTTTTGAAATGTTTCCAGAAAACTTGGAATGTTTCTAGAAAATTTGGAACGCTTCCAGAAGACTTGATACTGCCTCCAAAAGACTTAAAATATCTATTATCACAAGATCTGATACTGCCCTTGGAAGTTTGATTTTACATTTAAAAGACTTGATATTACTTCTAGATTTGATATTGATTCTAGAAGACTTGATGTTGATTTCAGAAGATTCGAAATGTTTCCAGAAAATTGCAATAATTCCAGAAGACTTGCTACTGCTTGCAGAAGACTTGATACTGCTTCTAGAAACTTTAATATTGCTTCCAGAAGATTTGAGATTGCTTATGAAAGACTTGAAATGCTTCTGGAAGGCTTGATACTGCTACTGGAAGAGTTGATATTGCTTCCAGAAGACTTAATATTGCTTGTAAAACTGTTGGCAGAAAATGTTTTATCGCAAGAAATAAGATTGAACGTTTGAGTGCATTTAACGTATTGTCTAAAGATTGGAGATACGTAAATGTCAAGTCAGGAAAGAAGATACAAGCAAGGTAGAAACAAGAAAGAAGGAAATGCAACAAAAATTTCGTCGTAACATGGGTCCTTTGGTTGATATGTCTAAGCCAGATTTTGGAACAACCAATAATGAAAACCTCGGTCGTCCTAAGATGTTTGGCGTCCCAAATCAGTTTATAAAGTACTCTATTTCAAAATCTATTCATTGCAGAGGTTTTAATTAAAAAAATGTCTTCAGATGCATGGCTAAACCCAACCCTGTATATTTGAACTGAAGGGAAACTAGAACTAACATTGGAATGTTAGTTCTAACATTAGAACTAGAATAATCCGGATTTAGTCGTCGTGAGAGATGACCCGAATGTTTCTAGATCTAGTCTTCTAGAACCAATATCAAGTCTATTGGAAGCATATCGAGTCTTTTCGAAGTAGTATCAAGACTTTTGGAAGCAATATTAAGGCTTCTACAAGCAATATCAAGTCTTCTGATAACTGATCAAATGATTTTGCACTTAGAAGATTTGATATTGTTTCTAGAAGATTTGATATTGGTTCTAGAGGAGTTGATGTTGCTTCTAAATGATTGACGATATAAAATGAATCAGAGGACTTGACATTGCCCCTGGAAGACTTAATTTTCCTTATAGAAAATTTAACATTGCTCCTAGAAGACTCCTAGAGAACTTGGAATATTTCCAGAAAACTTGGAATGCTTCCAGAAGACTTGATCTGCTTCCAGAAGACTTGAAATGCTTTCAAAAACTTGATATCGTTTCTAGAAGACTTGATCTACTTTCAGAAGACTTGAAATACTTCCAGACAACTTAATATCGCTTTTGAAAGATTAGATCTGCTTCTAGAAGATCTGATCTGTTATCAGAAGATTTGATACTGCCCCTGGAATACTTGATTTTGCATCTAGAAGACTTGATGTTGCTGTTAGAAGCTTTGAAATGTTTCCAGAAAAAAAATTTGCACAATTTATTAGATTTTAAATTCCTTAATTTCATTTTTCCACTCTTGTTAGAAAAAATGAACTTTTCCTTACCCCAAATCAATTTCCAGATTAATTTGGAAATACTCCACTTTTCCATACACACATGAGTGTATAATAATTATATATGAAACACTGCGTGAAGTTAGATATATATCGCATGAGTACACAAAAAGCATTTCACGCACACTTTTATGCAATACTTTTTCTGGGAACTAAAAATGAATATTAATAATTATTCACCATTTTTGAAGCTGTCAAGAAATTTAACATTATTTGATTATGGAAACGCGCTAAATGGTGCTGTAATAATGTGAGTTAAAGTAAATCCGATTTGAAATACATTGTTCCTTTACGCACTGCTATAATGAAATACTTTACGAACTGAAAATGTCTTTAAAATAAATACTTTACAAACGAGCGTAGATAAATGTTATTTTATGATCGAATTGCACCAAAAATGTTTCAGTGCGTAATAAGTAAAAGAAAAAATTTATATTTTTTTTTCATTATTTTTTAATATACAGTGTGTCCGTAAAGTAATGGATCATGTAATAACGGAATATGAGAGATCTTTTACTGAATCTAGTACAGTTAATATTTAGGCGCCGAATTCGTTATATACATACAAATACATCCAGAAGACTTAATACGGATACTGAAAGACTTGATACCGCTTCTAAAAGACTTAATAGACTTTATATTGCCTTAAAAAATTTTGAAATGTTTTCAACATGCCCAAAAAACTTGCAATGATTTCAAAAGACTTAATACCGACATTCATTATATCCTGTTGATGAAATATTTGAGGTTGTGTGCATACGTTTTTGTTTATACCCAAACATTAAAATCTTAAAAAAAAAATGCAACATAACGTCAGCAACCCAATAATTGCAGACTCAATACTGCTGGCAGAAGACATCTTTATTGCAAAAGCAAGAAATTGCATTAAGAAAATTTGATTTTGCTTCCATAATGTCCAGGCAGAATACCAAATCTTTATGACAGAAGACCAAAAATTGTCAAGATTTGAGATGCTTTCAGCAAACTCGGTAGAGTCTCTGAAAGATTTGATACTGCCTCTAGAAAATTTGATATTGCATCTGGAAAACATGAAATGTATCCAAAAGACTTACTCTGCATTCAAAAGACTTGATATTGTTTCTAGAAGACTTGATATGATTTGATAACTGCTTCCGAAAGACTTAAAATACTTCCAGAACAGTTAAAATGGTTCCAGAAGACTTGTGATGCAATTAGAAGTCTTGACATTGTCCCTGGAAGACTTAATCATACTTCTAGAAGACTTGATATTGCTTCTAAAAGACTTGACAGTGTTTGCAGAAGTTTTAAAATGTTTCCAGAAAACTTGGAATGTTTCTAGAAAATTTGGAATGCTTCCAGAAGACTTGATACTGCCTCCAAAAGACTTAAAGTATCTGTTATCAGAAGATCTGATACTGCCCCTGGAAGTTTAATTTAACATCTAGAAGACTTGATATTACTTGTAGATTTGATATTGATTCTAGAAAAGTTGGTGTTGATTTCAGAAGATTTGAAATGTTCCCAGACAATTTGCAATACTTCCACAAGAGTTGATACTGCTTCTAAAAGACTTGATATTGGCTCTGGAAGACTTGAAATGTATCCAGAAGACTTGATCCGCTTCCAAAAGACTTGAAATGTTTCCAGAAAAGAAGAAAGATTTGATTTTCTTCCAGAAATCTTGACACCGCTTCTGAAAGATTTGATTTGCTTCTAAAAGACTTGATACTGCTTCTAAATGACGTGATACTGCCTCCAAAAGACTTATAGTGCTTACAGAACAGTTAAAATAACACCAAAAAATTTGATCTCTTAACAGAAGACTCAAGACAGAAGAATCTTTGATATTGGTTCTAGAAGACTTAATGTTGCTTTCAGACGCTTTGAAATGTTTCCAGAAAATTTGCAATAATTCCAGAAGACTTGATACTGCTTGTAGAAGACTTGATATTGTTTCTGGGGGATTTGAAATGCTTCCAGAAGACTTGATATTGCTTGTAAAACTGTTGACAGAAAATGTTTTATCGCAAGAAATAAGATTGAACGTGCTTGAGTACATTTAACGTATTGTCTAAAGATTGGAGATATGTAATGTTGTCAAGTCAGGAAAGAAGATACAAGCAAGGTAGAAACAAGAAATAAGGAAATGCAACAAAAATTTCGTCGTAACATGGGTCGGGTCCTCTGGTTGATATGTCTAAGCCAAATTTTGGAACAACCAATAATGGCAACCTGTGTCGTCCTAAGATGTTTGACACCCCAAATCAGATTGTAAAGTACTCTATTTCAAAATCTGTTTCTAGTCTTTTAAAACCAATATCAAATCTTCCAGAACCAATATCAACGCCCCTGGAAGACTTAATTTTCCTTATAGAAGACTTAACATTGCTTCTAAAAGACTTGACATTTCTTCCAGAAGTTTTGAAATGATTCCAGAAAACTTGGAATATTTCCAGAAAACTTGGGATGCTTCCAGAAGACTTGAAATACTTCCAAAAAACTTGATATCGCTTCTAGAAGACTTGATCTACTTCCAGAAGACTTGAAATACTTCCAAACGACTTAATACCGCTTTTGAAAGATTAGGTCTGCTTCTAGAACAGTTGATGCTGCTTCTAGATGACTTGATAGTGCCTCCAAAAGACTTATAGTGTGCTTCCAGAACAATTAAAATGATTCCAAAAGATTTGATCTGTTACCAGAAGATTTGATACTGCCCCTGGAATACTTGATTTTGCATCTAAAAGACTTGATATTGCTTCTGGAAGATTTGATATTGCCTCTGGAAGACTTGAAATGTACCCAGAAGACTTGATCTGCTTCCAGAATACTTGAAATGCTTTCAAAAACTTGATGTCGCTTCTAGAAGATTTGATCTACTTCCAGAAGACTTGAAATTCTTCCAGACGACTTAATAGCGTTTTTGAAAGATTAGATCTGCTTCTAGAAGATTTGATACTGCTTCTAAATGACTTGATACTGCCTCCAAAAGACTTATAGTACTTCCAGAACGGTTAAAATGATTCCAAAAGATTTGATCTGTTATCAAAAAATTTGATACTGCCTCTGGAATACTTGATTTTGTATCTAGAAGACTTGATGTTGCTTTTAGAAGCTTTCCAGAAAATTTGCAATGATTCCAGAAGACTTGACCTGCTTTCAGAGGACCTGATATTGCTTCTGGAAGACTTAATGCTGCTTCCAGAGGATTTGATACTTCTTCGAAAAGATTTGACCTGCTATCAAAACACTTGATATTGCTTCCAGAAGCCATTAAATGATTCCAAAAACTTGATACTGCTTCTAGAAGCGTTAATGTTGCTACCAGAAGTCTTGATACTTCTTCGAGAAGACTTGACCTGCTATCAGAAGAATTAATATTGCTTCTGGAAGAATTAATGTTGCTTCCCGAGGACTTGATACTTCTTCGAGAAGACTTGACCTGCTATCAGAAGACTTGATATTCCTTCTGGAAGACTTAATGTTGCTTCCGGAATACATGATACTTCTTCGAGAAAACTTGACCTGCTATCAGAACACATAATATTGCTTCCGGAAACCATTAAATGATTCCAAAAGACTTAATACTTGTTCGAGAAGACTTGATTTGCTATCAGAAGACTTGATATTGCTTCTGGAAGTCTTAATGTTGCTTCTAGAAGACTTCATACTTCTTCGAGAAGTCTTGAGATGCTTCCGAAAGATTTGATATTGCTTCTGTAAGACTTAATGTTGCTTCCAGAGGACTTGATACTTCTTCGAGAAGACTTGACCTGCTATCAGAACACTTAATATTACTTCCGGAAGACATTAAATGATTCCAAAAAACTTGATGCTGCTTCTAGAAGCATTAATATTGCTTCCAGAAGACTTGATACTTGTTCGAGAAGACTTGACCTGTTTCAGAACACTTAATATTACTTCAGGAAGACATTAAATGATTCCAAAAAACTTGATACTGCTTCTAGAAGCATTAATGTTGTTTCAAGAAGACTTGATACTTCTTTAAGAAGACTTTACCTGCTATCAGAACACTTAATATTACTTCCGGAAGATATTAAATGATTCCAAAAAACTTGATACTACTTCTAGAAGCATTAATGTTGCTACCAGAAGACTTGATACTTCTTTAAGAAGACTTGACCTGCTATCAGAGCACTTAATATTACTTCCGGAAGATATTAAATGATTCCAAAAAACTTGATACTACTTCTAGAAGCATTAATATTGCTACCAGAAGACTTGATACTTCTGTGAGAAGACTTGACCTGCTATCAAAAGACTTGATATTGCTTCTGGAAGCCTTAATGTTGCTTCCAGAAGACTTCATACTTCTTCGAGAAGTCTTGAGATGCTTCCGAAAAATTTGATATTGCTTCTGTAAGACTTAATGTTGCTTCCAGAGGACTTGATACTTCTTCGAGAAGACTTGACCTGCTATCAGAACACTTAATATTACTTCCGGAAGACATTAAATGATTCCAAAAAACTTGATACTGCTTCTAGAAGCATTAATGTTGTTTCAAGAAGACTTGATATTTCTTTAAGAAGACTTGACCTGCTATCAGAACACTTAATATTACTTCCGGAAGATATTAAATGATTCCAAAAAACTTGATGCTGCTTCTAGAAGCATTAATATTGCTTCCAGAAGACTTGATACTTGTTCGAGAAGACTTGACCTGTTTCAGAACACTTAATATTACTTCAGGAAGACATTAAATGATTCCAAAAAACTTGATACTGCTTCTAGAAGCATTAATGTTGTTTCAAGAAGACTTGATACTTCTTTAAGAAGACTTGACCTGCTATCAGAACACTTAATATTACTTCCGGAAGATATTAAATGATTCCAAAAAACTTGATGCTGCTTCTAGAAGCATTAATATTGCTTCCAGAAGACTTGATACTTGTTCGAGAAGACTTGACCTGTTTCAGAACACTTAATATTACTTCAGGAAGACATTAAATGATTCCAAAAAACTTGATACTGCTTCTAGAAGCATTAATGTTGTTTCAAGAAGACTTGATACTTCTTTAAGAAGACTTTACCTGCTATCAGAACACTTAATATTACTTCCGGAAGATATTAAATGATTCCAAAAAACTTGATGCTGCTTCTAGAAGCATTAATATTGCTTCCAGAAGACTTGATACTTGTTCGAGAAGACTTGACCTGTTTCAGAACACTTAATATTACTTCAGGAAGACATTAAATGATTCCAAAAAACTTGATACTGCTTCTAGAAGCATTAATGTTGTTTCAAGAAGACTTGATACTTCTTTAAGAAGACTTTACCTGCTATCAGAACACTTAATATTACTTCCGGAAGATATTAAATGATTCCAAAAAACTTGATACTACTTCTAGAAGCATTAATGTTGCTACCAGAAGACTTGATACTTCTTTAAGAAGACTTGACCTGCTATCAGAGCACTTAATATTACTTCCGGAAGATATTAAATGATTCCAAAAAACTTGATACTACTTCTAGAAGCATTAATATTGCTACCAGAAGACTTGATACTTCTGTGAGAAGACTTGACCTGCTATCAAAAGACTTGATATTGCTTCTGGAAGCCTTAATGTTGCTTCCAGAAGACTTCATACTTCTTCGAGAAGTCTTGAGATGCTTCCGAAAAATTTGATATTGCTTCTGTAAGACTTAATGTTGCTTCCAGAGGACTTGATACTTCTTCGAGAAGACTTGACCTGCTATCAGAACACTTAATATTACTTCCGGAAGACATTAAATGATTCCAAAAAACTTGATACTGCTTCTAGAAGCATTAATGTTGTTTCAAGAAGACTTGATATTTCTTTAAGAAGACTTGACCTGCTATCAGAACACTTAATATTACTTCCGGAAGATATTAAATGATTCCAAAAAACTTGATGCTGCTTCTAGAAGCATTAATATTGCTTCCAGAAGACTTGATACTTGTTCGAGAAGACTTGACCTGTTTCAGAACACTTAATATTACTTCAGGAAGACATTAAATGATTCCAAAAAACTTGATACTGCTTCTAGAAGCATTAATGTTGTTTCAAGAAGACTTGATACTTCTTTAAGAAGACTTGACCTGCTATCAGAACACTTAATATTACTTCCGGAAGATATTAAATGATTCCAAAAAACTTGATGCTGCTTCTAGAAGCATTAATATTGCTTCCAGAAGACTTGATACTTGTTCGAGAAGACTTGACCTGTTTCAGAACACTTAATATTACTTCAGGAAGACATTAAATGATTCCAAAAAACTTGATACTGCTTCTAGAAGCATTAATGTTGTTTCAAGAAGACTTGATACTTCTTTAAGAAGACTTTACCTGCTATCAGAACACTTAATATTACTTCCGGAAGATATTAAATGATTCCAAAAAACTTGATGCTGCTTCTAGAAGCATTAATATTGCTTCCAGAAGACTTGATACTTGTTCGAGAAGACTTGACCTGTTTCAGAACACTTAATATTACTTCAGGAAGACATTAAATGATTCCAAAAAACTTGATACTGCTTCTAGAAGCATTAATGTTGTTTCAAGAAGACTTGATACTTCTTTAAGAAGACTTTACCTGCTATCAGAACACTTAATATTACTTCCGGAAGATATTAAATGATTCCAAAAAACTTGATGCTGCTTCTAGAAGCATTAATATTGCTTCCAGAAGACTTGATACTTGTTCGAGAAGACTTGACCTGTTTCAGAACACTTAATATTACTTCAGGAAGACATTAAATGATTCCAAAAAACTTGATACTGCTTCTAGAAGCATTAATGTTGTTTCAAGAAGACTTGATACTTCTTTAAGAAGACTTTACCTGCTATCAGAACACTTAATATTACTTCCGGAAGATATTAAATGATTCCAAAAAACTTGATACTACTTCTAGAAGCATTAATGTTGCTACCAGAAGACTTGATACTTCTTTAAGAAGACTTGACCTGCTATCAGAGCACTTAATATTACTTCCGGAAGATATTAAATGATTCCAAAAAACTTGATACTACTTCTAGAAGCATTAATATTGCTACCAGAAGACTTGATACTTCTGTGAGAAGACTTGACCTGCTATCAAAAGACTTGATATTGCTTCTGGAAGCCTTAATGTTGCTTCCAGAAGACTTCATACTTCTTCGAGAAGTCTTGAGATGCTTCCGAAAAATTTGATATTGCTTCTGTAAGACTTAATGTTGCTTCCAGAGGACTTGATACTTCTTCGAGAAGACTTGACCTGCTATCAGAACACTTAATATTACTTCCGGAAGACATTAAATGATTCCAAAAAACTTGATACTGCTTCTAGAAGCATTAATGTTGTTTCAAGAAGACTTGATATTTCTTTAAGAAGACTTGACCTGCTATCAGAACACTTAATATTACTTCCGGAAGATATTAAATGATTCCAAAAAACTTGATACTACTTCTAGAAGCATTAATATTGCTACCAGAAGACTTGATACTTCTGTGAGAAGACTTGACCTGCTATCAAAAGACTTGATATTGCTTCTGGAAGCCTTAATGTTGCTTCTAGAAGACTTCATACTTCTTCGAGAAGTCTTGAGATGCTTCCGAAAATTTTGATATTGCTTCTGTAAGACTTAATGTTGCTTCCAGAGGACTTGATACTTCTTCGAGAAGACTTGACCTGCTATCAGAACACTTGATATTACTGCCGGAAGACATTAAATGATTTCAAAAAACTTGATGCTGCTTCTAGAAGCATTAATATTGCTTCCAGAAGACTTGATACTTCTTCGAGAAGACTTGACCTGTTTTCAGAACACTTAATATTACTTCAGGAAGACATTAAATGATTCCAAAAAACTTGATACTGCTTCTAAAAGCATTAATGTTGTTTCAAGAAGACTTGATACTTCTTTAAGAAGACTTGACCTGCTATCAGAACACTTAATATTACTTCCGGAAGATATTAAATGATTCCAAAAAACTTGATACTACTTCTAGAAGCATTAATGTTGCTACCAGAAGACTTGATACTTCTGCGAGAAGACTTGACCTGCTATCAGAAGACTTGATATTGCTTCTGGAAGACTTAATGTTGCTTCCAGAAGATTTGATACTTCTTCGAGAAGACTTGATACTACTTCGAGAAGACTTGACCTCCTATCAGAACACTTAATATTACTTCCAGAAGACATTAAATGATTCCAACAAACTTGATACTGTTTCCAGAAACTTTAATGTTGCTTCCAGAAAACTTGATATTTCTTCGAGAAGACTTAAGATGCTTTCAGAAGACTTAATATTGCTTTCAGAAGGCTCAAAGTTGCTGGAAAAAAATAGTTTATCGCAAGAAATAAGAAAGCCATTCGAGTTTGACAAGAACATATTGAATAGTATCGAACAAAATGCAAAATCTTGACATAAGTAGTCTTCAGACTGTTAATTATAAACTAACTACTGCCGGCAGAAGACAGCTTTATTGGAAAAAGTTAAGAAACTGTTAATAAAATTTGATTTTGCTCAGGAAAAAATAAGAAATGAGGAGCCCGCGCGCAAAACTGCATATATCCGCTTTTAAAAAAGTGTAAGAAATGCCAAATACTTCAATTTAAAGTAGATAACATATACCTTTAATAAGCTATTAGTAAGCTATTGATAAGCTTATTTAATCTTCTAGTTAAACTATTTGTGGGATTATTACAAACTATCTACAGATGGGTTTATCTATAAAATAAGTTTAATTAAAAGATGGTAGTAATGAACCTTAGAAGTAAGTGTAAACACATTCCCTAAAACAATTATTTTTCAACACCAAACACCCATCGTATTTTCAATAACCGACGTCTCTAGTCAATATCAATATTAGCAATAAGAACATTTTTTAGAAAACTCTCAAATATTTAAAATTTTTCATTCATTCCAACGAAATTTAAAGATTTTTCTCGAAAATTTTCTTATGTTACCAATATTAATATTAATTCAATTAATATTAAATATTAGTTAATTAATTAAGTAGTAGATTCACAAAAAAATCCTCTTTCATATTCCGTAAAAAAAAAAAGGTTCAGATATACTAGAATTAGAAATATTAAGGTATAGCATTGTACGTCTCTTCAGACGGCTTAGTTATAGGTTTAGTTCCCGAGAAATGTAAAACAATCTAGAATTAAACAAGAATTAAAACTAGAACTAACACTAGGGACTTCGAAATGACTTCAAACTAATTTCTGAAGAAGACGGCATCTGAAACATCAAACGTTTTTTCAAAAGATGCAAGGCAAAACCTGAAAGTTTCCAGTTTTAGATCTAGTATTAGCCCTAGTGCTAGTTCTTAAATTGTTCACAAATTGAACATGAAAAATTATCAATTTGCTAAAAAGTTCCAAATTTTACATAAAAATGGAAATAATTAGTTGAATTTTTTTCTAAAATTTGCTCGATTTGAGGATATCTTATGCTGAAATAGTTTTTCCTCTTTGTAACTCAATCTTGGTAATATATATTTATTTAAAAAAATTTATATAATAATTAATTACCTGTGGCTGTGTGCTAAGCTGGAAACCCGACTTGCCCTCGAAGACGATGCCAAAGGTGATTTAGGCGCTAATTGGAAATTGTGAAAATCACTTTCAAGTGATTCCGTAAAAGAGTATTCTGGATCGATGTCGTCGTAATGAGAGACTTGTTTCGCTTGAGAATAAAGACTTTGTGCTTTCGCAATGCCGTCTTTCCAACTCTTTAAATTTACAAAAAAAAAAATGAGTTAAGCAATAATAAGTTAAAAAAAAAGTTAAAAAAGTTGTTTAAACGGATTTATGAAAAATCTATTTATACCCCCATTGAATAGGGATGAAAAAAAAGGAAAAGAAATAATTTAATGGTTGATCGTTAAATTTTTTTTTATTATCCGATAAAAGTTCGGACACCTACGCTTTGGAATTTCTCTTCGTAAAAAAGATTTTTTTATGGGTAAGTTATTTTTAAAATTTCTTACCTTAAGTTTTCTAGCGTCATTATTCTGCAAAATAAATCCCGCGATGGCCATATCGAACTCGTTCTTATAGATTAGAGCCAAAGATGGGGTTTCTTTGTTTAACTCGTGTACTACGAGTCTATCAACAAGATAAGGTTGCCTGATGACCCGCATCGTGGATCCCCCCCGTTTCGTTGATGGCTTGCAAACTAAGAGCATATCTGTCAAAAGGAAGCAGTGAACTTCCATCTAAAAAGAATCAATGAAAAATCAAAAAAAAAAAGATTAAGATCAGTTACTTTTGAAGTGTTGGTATCTTTTAATTTTAAATCTCCTTCTAATAGAAGATGTCTTCTTCTATCTATGGGGCAATTCAACATTGGGCGAGTTAAATCTAACGGGACATAGCTTTTTTTTAAGATGCGTTCTAAATCGTCATCTTTTGATTCCTAAATAATAAAAATTTTAATAAAAAATTTTACAAAATTAAAAAAAAAACTTACAACAATTTCATAACTTTCGATTCTAACAATAAGTCCTCGAAGTCTTTCGTTATCTTGTTTCTGTTTTAAACTAGAATTAACTTTATTTACAAAATCATCAACGGATTTGATCTAAAAATAAAAATAACTTAAAACGATTTTAACAAAACAATCAATTTTATACCATAAGATATAAAGTATCCTTTTCAACTTCTTCGTCGGTGTTTTTCAGGATGGCTTTTAACAATAAACCGTATTTAGTAAGTCTTTGCATCGGTTGAACGAGAATGTCCATTAATCTCAACCTGAAACGCAAAGAGATGAATAATATGCGGTCTCCTCCGTTTCCAATTTCGTTCTTATTTTCGTTTTCCCCCCTTTTTCTTTTCGTTCCCACTTAACGTTAGCGTTAATAAATTTCTGTTTGCCAACAAACTCGGTCTGCGCGGTGCGGTGCGGCGAGTAATCCCTCTTTTTTATTTTAAAACGAAGAAATTTACATGGAACCGCAATAATCGCAACCTGCTTTTATAAAACGTACTACGTTTACGACGTTTACTCATTTATGTTACTCATTTGCAAATAAATTGGAAAAAAGGACGCGATTTAAACATATATGTTGTTTTTTAAATAAAATGGGAAAATAAAGTTTAATTTGTTATTTAGGTTCTCTTTAAAGATATCACCCCCGAAAAAATAACGTTTATAGAAAATCAATAGTCGTAGAAAGTTTATGGTTGGATATTAGCTATAAACTTGGAGAAGTGAAATGGTCGAGTTCCAAGCGTAATTTTACCAAAGAAAACATTTTCTTTTTGTGCTCATAAAAGCTGTACAATCACACATCCAGTAAGTTATTTATTACTTCTCAGAAGTACACCGTTATATTTATATTGATTAGAACGTATTGATTTAACTCTTAAAATTTTAAATTCTATTAATACAGTAAAACTTTGATATAACGGACATATTATTTTGAAATCATTCTACTACTATTATTCGGGTATTCCCTTAGTTATCTAACTATTATGAGTGCCAAACGTCAAGGCCCCACTTTGGAGATCGATATGTTCGAAATCGCTCGATGAAAAAATTGCAGTAAAATTTATTATATTAACATTGGGTTACCACCAATTCAAATTTGAAATGTATTCGTCAAATAGTTTTTGAGAAAAAAAATTACAAAGTAGACAAAGTTGTCGCCACTCTCAAAAATTAGCAAACTTTTTTGATTAACTTTCGAAGAAAAACCGCGGATTCGAAAATTTCCGAATTAAAATAAACTAAAAAAATAATAATAAAATGTACCGCAATTTCTTTTATCGAGCGATTTTGAAGATATCGATCTCGAAAAATGAGGGGCCTTGACTTCTGGCACGGATAATAGAAACATCAGAAATAGAAAAAAATCACAAGATTTGCAACAATTTTTTGCTCATTTTTAAAAATGAGCAAAAATATCATTTCGTTTATTTAATTACGAACAATTTTATTATTTATTTTGTTAATATGTGTTAGTTTTTTGTCCCAACATATTCTTTTTGTCATTATTAATTTTTGTTGTTGAAGAATAACAACAAAATAAGTACAACAAACAAGAAAACAACAATAATAAACCTTAACCTACAGTCCTTTATTATACGCTCTGTATAATAAAGGTAACGTTTCAAAAGTAGCGGATAAATTTGATAAACCGTTACAAACAATTTATAAAAAAAAATCGCTGAAACGGAGCTAAGATTAAATTTTTTTGTCAATTTTTTTATGTAAACAACTTTCAAGAAAAATTAATTTAAAATACCATAATTTACCAATTTGATACAAAAATAGCAGTAGTAGTGCGTAACCATGGTAATTGAAGCAATTGTTTTGATTTGACATTTCCAAGTGTCAAAATTTATTTTGGATTGAATTATTTTAAATTAATTATTATTATTTTATTTGAGATACAAAATTCAGACTTAAACATCATAAAGGAAGTTTGGCGATATAGTAGCTCATGCTGCCAACAAGTTGACAGACTTTAAATTGATGGCTAAGGAATTGCCGGCGTTTAAATGTTTAAGTGTGGAACTACACGTGGAAATTGTCGCTGTTGAGTTGGTCAAAAGTCATATTGTTGTAATGACAGTGTATAGGTCCCCTGACGGTAGTCTTCAAATTTTCTATGATCGACTTAGCGAAGCACTGCATATGTTGGAAAATGACTATAAAAATCATAAAATTGTTCTGGCTGGAGATTTTAATATTAACTTTATGGTGGAAAACAAGTCAAGGAATGAACTGATAGATCTGATGGAGGGCTTTGGGCTATCGTACAATTTTGTATCGCCTTCCAGGGTCACGGAAAAATCTGCAACTTGCATTGACAATATCTTCAGTAATGTATGTTCTTCAATACTGGCCGCCACAACCACGGAACTACATATCTCCGACCACCGGGGCCAGTTATTGCGGATCATGGGTGATAGGGGCACTCCTCCTGGGCAATACAAAAGCATAAAAATCAGAGCGCGAAGCGAGCGAATCTTAAATGGTTTCAAAGAAGAGTTTGCGGGGTTTCGATGGAGTCTGCTTTCTCAGAAGACCTCTGGTAATGACTGTTACAATCTATTTCATGAATGTTTTTTTTCCAACTATAACAAATTTTTCCCAGTACTTAATAAACGGGTTAAAACAAATGTAAGAAGCAGATGTAGATTATCGCAACCTGTATTAGAAAAAAAGGCTTTGTTGAATTCGCTGGGTATGATGGCTGCGAGTAAGAGAGATGCACAATCTTACGAAATTTATAATATCTGTAAGCGGGAATATTTACTACTGGTGAATAATGAAAAAAAGAAAAAGAATTCTAAAGCTATACAAAGAGCTGCCAACAAAAATAAGAAAATGTGGGAGATAATAAACACGGAAAAAGGTACTAATGAAAAGAAATCACAAGCTAATAATGATTTAGACGCTCCTGGTTTCAGTGAGCATTTTTCCACGGAAGTACAATCGCTGCTCAACATGATGACGATGTCTACGACTCATCCTGAGGATTACTTAAGAAAAGTCAACAAAAACAACCCCAATTCTTGCTTCTTTAGACCTACAGATGCTGAAGAGATCTTAAATATTATTAAAAATATGAAACAAAGCCATAGTCAAGACATATATGATTTTTCCGCGATAATGATCAAGGAAGTGGCTGAGGTAATTGCGCAGCCCCTGGCTATAATTTTCAATAAGTGTATGGACGATGGAGTGTTTCCGAGAAAACTCAAAATTGCCAAAATAACTCCGGTCTATAAGAAAGGGGACAAAAACAGTTACGGCAACTATCGCCCGATTGCACTCTTGCCGACCTTTTCTAAGGTATTTGAACAAATAATCAAGCGCCGTCTCTTAGACTATCTAGAGAAACATAACATTCTTGAGAAAGAGCAGCACGGCTATAGAACGGGAAAATCAACAACATCAGCCATTATCGAACTCATTAGTTACGTCACGCAAGCACACGATGAACGTGATAGGGTCAGAATAATCTGCTGTGACCTTAGCCGAGCTTTTGATACTGTAGATCATGCCATCCTATTGTCAAAGCTTGATTATTATGGCATCAGGGGAAAAGCAAATAGATTATTAGAATCATATTTATCCGCACGATATCAGTGTGTCGGGTGGAACTCGAATCTTTCTGAGATGACAGAATGCAAATGCGGAGTTCCTCAGGGATCAATACTTGGCCCTCTTCTATTTATAGTTTACATGAATGATCTCCCAAGAAATGTAGAAAGTGCTATGTCATGTCTCTATGCGGATGATACCACTTTTGTGATTCGAGGACGAGCTGCCGAGGATATTGAGAATGGTAGTAACGATACTCTCGTCTCTGCTGGTGACTGGTTATGTTCAAATAGGTTGATAATGAATAATGAAAAGACTCAAACACTAAACATCTTCCACAAACAAGATAAGAGTGGGGTAAAGCTTCTGGGTCTGCTGTTCGATTCCTCATTAAATTGGGGGCAACATATAAGTGCGTTATGTACTCGGTTGGCGGGTGTGGTGTTCTTGGTGCGCAGATTGACACACTGTGCTACGCTGGAAGTCGCCAAAGCGGCCTATTTCGCGTGCTTTCATGCCGTCGCAGGATATGGTATTGCAGTGTGGGGATCGGCCTCGACAATGCAGAGAATATTCTTACTTCAAAAGAGGTGTGTGCGTGCGCTTGATGGACTTGGTCAGATGGAAAGTTGTAAGCCGTCCTTCAGAAGGCATAACATTTTAACAATTCCGTGTTTGTATTTGTTGGCATGCTTAGATTTTGTGCATAAAAATAAAGCTAACTATCACAAAAACTGTCATCTGCATGACTACGATACACGTAATAGATTACTCTTTAAAGTACCGTCCCATCGTCTTAAAACCACACAACAAGGTGTTGATTATCACGGCACAAAATTTTATAATAAATTACCAAATTGTATAAAATCTTTGAATCATGTTAAATTTTACAAAGAAATTAAGCAGGAGTTCATTAATCAATGTTTCTATTCAATTGATGAAACTTTAACTTGCAAAAATCTGTTTGACTCAGTAGTATAAGCGTTTCTACATTGTTCTGTGTTTATGTTGGTCCATTTCCTTTCTTAACGAATTGTACTACCTTTGTAGACAAAATAAATTGAATTTGAATTTGAATTTGAAATTTGAATTTGATGAATAGGTCTTTGGAGGCAAAACAGCTCATGCTGCCAACAAGTTGGCAGACTTCAAGTTGATGAATAGGACTTTGGAGGCAAAACAACTCATGCTGCCAACAAGTTGGCAAATTTTAAATTGATGAACAGGTCTTTAGAGGCAATACAGCTCATGCTGCCAACAAGTTGGCAGACTTAAACATCATAAAGGAGAGTTTGACGATGTAGTAGCTCATGCTGCCAACAAGTTGGCAGACTTCAAGTTGATGAATAGGACTTTGGAGGCAAAACAACTCATGCTGCCAACAAGTTGGTAGACTTCAAGTTGATGAATAGGACTTTGGAGGCAAAACAACTCATGCTGCCAACAAGTTGGTAGACTTCAAGTTGATGAATAGGACTTTGGAGGCAAAACAACTCATGCTGCCAACAAGTTGGCAGACTTCAAGTTGATGAATAGGACTTTGGAGGCAAAACAACTCATGCTGCCAACAAGTTGGCAAACTTTAAATTGATGAACAGGTCTTTAGAGGCAATACAGCTCATGCTGCCAACAAGTTGGCAGACTTAAACATCATAAAGGAGAGTTTGACGATGTAGTAGCTCATGCTGCCAACAAGTTGGCAGACTTCAAGTTGATGAATAGGACTTTGGAGGCAAAACAACTCATGCTGCCAACAAGTTGGTAGACTTCAAGTTGATGAATAGGACTTTGGAGGCAAAACAGCTCATGCTGCCAACAAGTTGGCAGACTTCAAGTTGATGAATAGGACTTTGGAGGCAAAACAACTCATGCTGCCAACAAGTTGGCAAACTTTAAATTGATGAACAGGTCTTTAGAGGCAATACAGCTCATGCTGCCAACAAGTTGGCAGACTTAAACATCATAAAGGAGAGTTTGACGATGTAGTAGCTCATGCTGCCAACAAGTTGGCAGACTTCAAGTTGATGAATAGGACTTTGGAGACAAAACAACTCATGCTGCCAACAAGTTGGTAGACTTCAAGTTGATGAATAGGACTTTGGAGGCAAAATAACTCATGCTGCCAACAAGTTGGCAGACTTCAAGTTGATGAATAGGACTTTGGAGGCAAAACAACTCATGCTGCCAACAAGTTGGCAAACTTTAAATTGATGAACAGGTCTTTAGAGGCAATACAGCTCATGCTGCCAACAAGTTGGCAGACTTAAACATCATAAAGGAGAGTTTAACGATGTAGTAGCTCATGCTGCCAACAAGTTGGCAGACTTCAAGTTGATGAGCAGGACTTTGGAGGCAAAACAGCTCATGCTGCCAACAAGTTGGCAGACTTTAAATTGATAAACAGGTCTTTGGAGGCAAAACAGCTCATGCTGTCAACAAGTTAGCAGACTTAAATATCACAAAGGAGAGTTTGGCGATGTAGTAGCTCATGCTGCCAACAAGTTGGCAGACTTCAAGTTGATGAACAGGACTTTGAAGGCAAAACAGCTCAAGCTGCCAACAAGTTGGCAGACTTTTAGTTGATGATCAGGTCTTTAGAGGCAAAACAGCTCATGCTGCCAACAAGTTGGCAGACTTTTAGTTGATGATCAGGTCTTTAGAGGCAAAACAGCTAATGCTGCCAACAAGTTGGCAGACTTCAAGTTGATGAACAGGACTTTAGAGGCAAAACAACTCATGCTGCCAACAAGTTGGCAGATTTCAAATTGATGAACAGGACTTTAGAGGCAAAACAACTCATGCTGCCAACAAGTTGGCAAACTTTAAATTCATGAACAGGTCTTTAGAGGCAATACAGCTCATGCTGCCAACAAGTTGGCAGACTTAAACATCATAAAGGAGAATTTGGCGATGTAGTAGTCATTATTAATTTTTGTTGTTGAAGAATAACAACAAAATAAGTACAACCAACAAGAAAACAACAATAATAAACCTTAACCTACAGTCCATTATTATACAGAGCGTTTCAAAAGTAACGAATAAATTTGATAAACCGTTACAAACAATTTATAAAAAAAAATCGCTGAAACGGAGCTAAAGATTAAATTTTTTCTTCAATTTTTTTACGTAAAAAACTTTCAAGAAAAATTAATTTAAAGTATCATAATTTACCATTAATTTGATACAAAAATAGCAGTAGCAGTGCGTAACCATGGTAATTGAAGCAATTGTTTTGCTTTAACATTTCCAAGTGTCAAAATTCATTTTAAATTGAATTATTTATTTAAATTAATTATTATTATTTTACTTGAGATACAAAATTCTTCGTTTCTTTGTTTTATTTATGCGTATCTCAAATACAATAGTAATAATAATTAATTTAAATAAACAATTTAATTCAAATTTAATTTTGACACTTGAAAATGTCAAATCAAAATAATCGCTTCAATTACCATGGTTACGCACTGCTACTGCTGTTTTTTTTATACCAAATGAATAAGAAATAATGAAACTTTAAATGAATTTTTCTCGAAAATTTTCTTATGTAACCGATTTTAATATTTATTGTACTTGCTGATTTTACGACATTTTCACTTTTGGCGTCCAGCGGAAAAACAAAAAAAAAGTAGCGCCTTGAGGTTTTCAGCATTGGATTTTTCTTTCAAAAAGAGATCCCAATAGCTATAACTCTTATAGTTTACGAGATAGCCTATTCGGTCTTCGAATTTGAACCACCCTGTATATAATTCAGAAAATAAATCCTCTTTTATATTCCGATATAAAAATGGCGTGTTCCAATTAAAAGAACTTCGATGACGTCCTAACTTGCTTTAAAATGGCGGAAAAAAATTAGAATATGCTCCAAAAAATTGCAACAAATTTGAGTCTTTAGACCCGTTTCAGCTATTTTTTCATTAATTGTTTGTAATGATTTTATCGAATTTGACTGTTATATTTTGAAAGGCACTGTATATGTATAGCGTTTGGAACAATTTAAAATTGTTTATACAACCAACAAGTTAGCAGACTTCTACTTCTACCTGATGAGCAACACATTGCATACATAACGACTCATACTAATGAACTATACTTTGGATACCAAACAGCTCATGCCACCAATAAATTTTTCTCCTCAGTCTTTAAAATAATGCACAGCTATTACCATTTCAAAGGTAATAGCTCGTGCTGCCAACAAGATGGTAGTCATTACGATAATATATAGTCTATGGAATACTAAAAGCTTATGCTGGAGACATAACAGCTCATGCTGTCAACAAGTTGGCAGACTTCAAATTGATGAGCAGGACTTTGGAGGCAAAGCAGCTCATGCTGCCAACAAGTTGGCAAACTTAAACATCATAAAGGAGAGTTTGGCGATGTAGTGACTCATACTGCCAACAAGTTGCCAACTTTAAATTGATGAACAGATCTTTGGAGGTAAAACAGCACATGCTGCCAACAAGTTGGCAGACTTAAATATCATAAAGGAGAGTTTGGCGATGTAGTAGCTCATGCTGCCAACAAGTTGGCAGACTTTAAATTGAAAAACAGCTCTTTGGAGGCAAAACAGCTCATGCTGTCAACAAGTTGGGAGACTTAAATATTATAAAGAAGAGTTTGGCGGTGTAGTAGCTCATGCTGCCAACAAGTTGGCAGACTTCAAGTTGATGAACAAGACTTTAGAGGCAAAACAACTCATGCTGCCAACAAGTTGGCAAACTTTAAATTGATGAACAGGTCTTTAGAGGCAATACAGCTCATGCTGCCAACAAGTTGGCAGACTTAAACATCATAAAGGAGAGTTTGACGATGTAGTAGCTCATGCTGCCAACAAGTTGGCAGACTTCATATCAATGAGCAGGACTTTGGAGGCAAAACAGCTCATGCTGCCAACAAGTGGGCAGACTTTAAATTGAAAAACAGGTCTTTGGAGGCAAAACAGCTGATGCTGTCAACAAGTTGGCAGACTTAAACATCATAAAGAAGAGTTTGGCGATGTAGTAGCTCATGCTGCCAACAAGTTGGCAGACTTCAAGTTGATGAACAGGACTTTAGAGGCAAAACAACTCATGCTGCCAACAAGTTGGCAATCTTTTAATTGATGAACAGGTCTTTAGAGGCAATACAGCTCATGCTACCAACAAGTTGGCAGACTTAAACTTCATAAAGGAGAGTTTGACGATGTAGTAGCTCATGCTGCCAACAAGTTGACAGACTTCAAGTTAATGAGCAGGACTTCGGAGGCAAAACAGCTGATGCTGTCAACAAGTTGGCAGACTTAAGTATCATAAAGAAGAGTTTGGCGATGTAGTAGCTCATGCTGCCAACAAGTTGGCAGACTTCAAGTTAATGAGCAGGACTTTGGAGGCAAAACAGCTCATGCTGCCAACAAGTTGGCAGATTTCATATTAATGAGCAGGACTTTGGAGGCAAAACAACTCATGCTGCCAACGAGTTGGCAGATTTCATATTAGTGAGCAGGACTTTAGAGACAATACAGCTCATGCTGCCAACAAGTTGGCAGACTTCAGATTAATGAGCAGGATTTTGGGGCAAAACAGCTCATGCTGCCAACGAGTTGGCAGATTTCATATTAATGAGCAGGATTTTGGGGCAAAACAGCTCATGCTGCCAACGAGTTGGCAGATTTCATATTAATGAGCAGGACTTTGGAGGCAAAACAGCTCATGCTGCCAATAAGTTGGCAGACTTCATATTAATGAGCAGGACTTTGGAAGTAAAACAACTCATGCTGCCAACAACTTGGCAGACTTCAAACTAATAAGTACAAATTTGGAGACAAAATAGCTCATGCTGCGAACAAGCTGTTTCGAAATTTTAATCTAAAAATAATTAGTTAAAAAATCACCAAAATTATAAAAAAAGTTTTTTGGTCAAATCGCAAAAAAAATCATTTAAATTTCACCGAATCTTGCAACAATTAGCAGCCTAACGAGACATAGTTGAACTCTACATTTAATAATTTTCATGTAACGATTTTTTTCAGAGTATTAGTCCATTATATCAATATTTTTCTGCATTTACAAAACGATAAATCTCAAGTTTACATAGTAACGATAAATTTAAATTCATTCAATCGTAAATGCGTATCATGCTTGAAATTTTAGAAAGCATTCCGGGACACTGAACCAATTCTAATTTAACTATTGTCCTTTATGATGGGGTTGTATAGAATAAAGGGGGATGACAAACATTGAACTGTATTTGTCAATATAACTTCGTATTTGAGTTCTCCTTGAAAAGGAACCAATATCAACCTGACCAAAATCTTAAAACTTTAAAATAAATTTTTTATTTGTCGTAATAACTAAATATTTTTTCATAAAACTGACTTTTACGAATAAATTTGATGTTTTTAAGAATCTCAAAGAATCTTTTAGTGTAAAGATTAAAACACTAAAATATCAGTAAATTGAAAATAATTTTTTTGGAATCTTTTTGAAATGTCGCAAAATGAAATAAATAAATAATCTTACCTATTGCATTCCTTTTGCGTTTCACACCAAGCTAAATAGGCCGTAAATAATTCGTTATGGGCATGATTTTCCCTGCAATAATGTTGACACCTCGCTTGTTCCGCGCAATATTGATAATAGGCCTGAAAAGAATCTTTCATTCCCAAAAATCCTTGCGCCATCATTTCTATGCAGGGAGGTTGTTTGTATTGCCTCATCGTTTTGACCATCGGAAATAAGCTGTTCCTCCAAAATTGAACGTTGGTATCCAAAATTTCGGTGATATTCGAAAATAATTTTTCCGTATCAATTTCCTTTAGGAGGTTGGTTTGTTGCAAATTCTTCAAACAGGCGAGAAACAACTGTGGGCAAAATGAGGAAATGGAAAAGCCGTATGTGTTGTAAATTATGGGTGTTATTTCCTGGTTATTTCGACGGTATCGGGGAATGCGAAAGCGGAAACTGGAAGTTGTAAGTTATGGGTCTTAACTTACCTCGGTGACTACTTTTAATGTTTTGATGTAGGCCACTTCGGTTTTAATCAATTCCCAAAGAGCGGTTTGCTGTTGCTGTTGCCTTTCGGTTAATTCTAAAACCCCAACAAGAAAAAACGGTTTCAATCCACTCCACGTACATAACATATATAAAACTATCTTAAAATAGTACCAAACAAAATTAAAAGTTAATTTTCAATTTAAACACAACCTCCACTTTACCTTTATAGTCAATAAGCTCCCTCCAGTCCAATTCCAGTTTGTACAGAGCATCGAGGGATTCGCACTGTCCTTGGGGGTAAATCTGCGATGTAGGAACTCCGTGCTTTGTATAACTATTTAGATGTTCAGCTAAAGCTTCCATTTTCGTATCCTTAAAACAACAAAACCCCCAACCAAGCGAATAAAATCAAATAAAATCACGTAATCTAGACGAAACGTGAACGAAATGCAAAATAAAAAAACGAAGTCTTTAAAAACTGAAATCGTTAGAACCCGAATCGATCGAACGCCGAACATAATTTCGCGACAATTCCTCGAAATCCCTTCATATAGAGTATGTAAATTATTTAATGGGCTATTAGAGGAACTTGTAAACACAAAGAAAACATATTTACCGGTTCTTTCATCTTTTCTTACCTTGGTGTTACCGAATAGTCCCGACCATCTTTGTTTTCCCTGCTTTTTATTTCCGTCCGTATCTTGAAATGAAAGTCGGGATTCGTGTGAAGTCCATGTATTGTCCTCGGTACTTGAACCAAAAAAACTACCAGATTTTTGTCGCGTACTCTAAAAAATACAAAAGAAAAGTTTTAAAGAAAAAGTTGAATTCGAAAACGTTAAATCGTGTTAAACCAAGGGGGGTTAATCAAGTATTAATTGAATGAACTTACTCCTGAATGTTTCCTTACTTGCGTCTTCGTTCCGGTTTCTTTTGCTAAAAGATTAAGTATAAAAATGGGGTTAACATAAATTTGATTTAAAATTTTTCTTACCGGTAATCCTAATGTGACGTCCAACGAGGCTTGCTGTATCTTGGGAGAAATGTAGCAAGGTGTTTATGTTGTTTTCTTTGTCTTGAAGCCAAGCGTCGCAAATTGATAAGTCTATGTTACGTAATTCGCAAAGTTTTGTCAATGAATCACTGGAAATTTAAAAAAAAATATCGTTTTAGAACTTTCAAAATAATCTTTTAATTTACTTTTTGTGGAAAATTAAAAAAAAAATAAAGAAATCGATTTATATTAAATTGATTGAAAAAATGTATTATATACGATTTGTTTTAAAATGATTTTTAATAAATACTATCTAAAAAGACGAAAAAAAAATAATTTTAAGAAATTTTAAGATTAATTTATACAATTTGAGCTATCCACTTTTAAATAATATATCTACGTTGAATTTGTTGCAAAAATGGGAAATATCTAAAGAAACGAAAGCAAATATGAAAAAAAAAACGTACTGGATCTAAAATATTAACACGAAATCGTTCATTTTGGAAGATTGTGACGCCTCGCCCGCAAGTATCCTTGGCGAAGTAGTTATAAGATCGTCTTATAGGAGACACTAATATTTAGTAAGATATACAAGGTACGATGATTTTACCTCAAATTGCCGAGGTCGCTTGCGGGCGAGGCGCTGGATTTGAAATATCAACAGAAACTCGTTCATTTTTGAAGATTGAAGCGCCTCGCCCGCAAGCGACCTCGGCGAAGTAAGAATAAGATCGTCTTATAGGAGACTCTATATATTTGCTGAGGTATACAAGGAACGATTTTACCTTAATTAGCCGAGGTCGCTTTCGGGCGAGGCGCTGGATTTGAAATATCAACAGAAACTCGTTCATTTTTGAAGATTGAAGCGCCTCGCCCGTAAGCGACCTCGGTAAAGTAGGAATGAGATCGTCTTATAGGAGACTCTATATATTTGCTGAGGTATACAAGGAACGATTTTACCTTAAATCGCCGAGGTCGCTTGCGGGCGAGGCGCTGTATTCGAAATATCAACAGAAACTCGTTCATTTTTGAAGATTGAAGCGCCTCGCGCGCAAGCGACCTCGGCGAAGTAAGAATAAGATCGTCTTATAGGAGACTATATATTTGCTGAGGTATACAAGGAACGATTTTACCTTAAATCGCCGAGGTCGCTTGCGGGCGAGGCACTGGATTTGAAATATTAACAGGAAATCGTTCATTTTGAAAGTTTACAGCACCTCGCCCGCAAGCGACCTCGGCGTACTGTGAATAAAATCGTCTTGTAGGAGATTTTTTATAACAACTAAGACACACAAGGAACGATTTTAACTCAAATCGCCGAGGTCGCTTGCGGGCGAGGCGCTGGATTTGAAATATTAACACAAAATCGTTTATTTTGGATGTATGCAGCGCCTCGCCCGCAAGCGACCTCGGTGGAGTGTGAATAAGATCGTCTTGTAGGAGATTTTTATAACAACTAAGATCTACAAGGAACGATTTTAACTCAAATCGCCGAGGTCGCTTGCGGGCGAGGCGCTGGATTTGAAATATTAACACAAAATCGTTTATTTTGGAAGTATGCAGCGCCTCGCCCGCAAGCGACCTCGGTGGAGTGTGAATAAGATCGTCTTGTAGGAGATTTTTATAATAACTAAGATCTACAAGGAACGATTTTAACTCAAATCGCCGAGGCCGCTTGCGGGCGAGGCTCTGGATCTAAAATATTAATACAAAATCGTTCATTTTGGAAGTTTACAGCTCCTCGCCCGCAAGCGACCTCGGCGTACTGTGAATAAAATCGTCTTGTAGGAGATTTTTTATAACAACTAAGACACACAAGGAACGATTTTAACTCAAATCGCCGAGGTCGCTTGCGGGCGAGGCGCTGGATTTGAAATATTAACACAAAATCGTTTATTTTGGAAGTATGCAGCGCCTCGCCCGCAGGCGACCTCGGTGGAGTGTGAATAAGATCGTCTTGTAGGAGATTTTTATAATAACTAAGATCTACAAGGAACGATTTTAACTCAAATCGCCGAGGCCGCTTGCGGGCGAGGCTCTGGATCTAAAATATTAATACAAAATCGTTCATTTTGGAAGTTTTTAGCGCCTCGCCCGCAAGTGACCTCGGCGTACTGTGAATAAAATCGTCTTATAGGGGACTTCAAAAAACAACTAAGATATACAAGAAACGATTTCGCCTCAAATTGCCGAGGTCGCTTGCGGGCGAGGCCCTAGATAGGAAATATTAACACGAAGTCGTTCATTTTGGAAGTTTACAGCACCTCACCCGCAACTGATCTCGACGGAGTGTGAATAAAATCGTCTTGTAGAAGACATTTTATAACAACTAAGACATACAAGGAACGATTTGAACTCAAATCGCCGAGGTCGCTTGCGGGCGGGGCACTGGATTTGAAATATTAACAGGAAATCGTTCATTTTGAAAGTTTACAGCACCTCGCCCGCAAGCGACCTCGGCGTACTGTGAATAAAATCGTCTTGTAGGAGATTTTTTATAACAACTAAGACATACAAGGAACGATTTTAACTCAAATCGCCGAGGTCGCTTGCGGGCGAGGCGCTGGATTTGAAATATTAACACAAAATCGTTTATTTTGGAAATATGCAGCGCCTCGCCCGCAAGCGACCTCGGCGGAGTGTGAATAAGATCGTCTTGTATGATATTTTTTATAACAACTAAGACATACAAGGAACGATTTTAACTCAAATCGCCGAGGTCGCTTGCGGGCGAGGCCCTAGATAGGAAATATTAACACGAAGTCGTTCATTTTGGAAGTTTACAGCACCTCACCCGCAACTGATCTCGACGGAGTGTGAATAAAATCGTCTTGTAGAAGACATTTTATAACAACTAAGACATACAAGGAACGATTTGAACTCAAATCGCCGAGGTCGCTTGCGGGCGGGGCACTGGATTTGAAATATTAACAGGAAATCGTTCATTTTGAAAGTTTACAGCACCTCGCCCGCAAGCGACCTCGGCGTACTGTGAATAAAATCGTCTTGTAGGAGATTTTTTATAACAACTAAGACATACAAGGAACGATTTTAACTCAAATCGCCGAGGTCGCTTGCGGGCGAGGCGCTGGATTTGAAATATTAACACAAAATCGTTTATTTTGGAAATATGCAGCGCCTCGCCCGCAAGCGACCTCGGCGGAGTGTGAATAAGATCGTCTTGTATGATATTTTTTATAACAACTAAGACATACAAGGAACGATTTTAACTCAAATCGCCGAGGTCGCTTGCGGGCGAGGCCCTAGATAGGAAATATTAACACGAAGTCGTTCATTTTGGAAGTTTACAGCACCTCACCCGCAACTGATCTCGACGGAGTGTGAATAAAATCGTCTTGTAGAAGACATTTTATAACAACTAAGACATACAAGGAACGATTTGAACTCAAATCGCCGAGGTCGCTTGCGGGCGGGGCACTGGATTTGAAATATTAACAGGAAATCGTTCATTTTGAAAGTTTACAGCACCTCGCCCGCAAGCGACCTCGGCGTACTGTGAATAAAATCGTCTTGTAGGAGATTTTTTATAACAACTAAGACATACAAGGAACGATTTTAACTCAAATCGCCGAGGTCGCTTGCGGGCGAGGCGCTGGATTTGAAATATTAACACAAAATCGTTTATTTTGGAAATATGCAGCGCCTCGCCCGCAAGCGACCTCGGCGGAGTGTGAATAAGATCGTCTTGTATGATATTTTTTATAACAACTAAGACATACAAGGAACGATTTTAACTCAAATCGCCGAGGTCGCTTGCGGGCGAGGCCCTAGATAGGAAATATTAACACGAAGTCGTTCATTTTGGAAGTTTACAGCACCTCACCCGCAACTGATCTCGACGGAGTGTGAATAAAATCGTCTTGTAGAAGACATTTTATAACAACTAAGACATACAAGGAACGATTTGAACTCAAATCGCCGAGGTCGCTTGCGGGCGGGGCACTGGATTTGAAATATTAACAGGAAATCGTTCATTTTGAAAGTTTACAGCACCTCGCCCGCAAGCGACCTCGGCGTACTGTGAATAAAATCGTCTTGTAGGAGATTTTTTATAACAACTAAGACATACAAGGAACGATTTTAACTCAAATCGCCGAGGTCGCTTGCGGGCGAGGCGCTGGATTTGAAATATTAACACAAAATCGTTTATTTTGGAAATATGCAGCGCCTCGCCCGCAAGCGACCTCGGCGGAGTGTGAATAAGATCGTCTTGTATGATATTTTTTATAACAACTAAGACATACAAGGAACGATTTTAACTCAAATCGCCGAGGTCGCTTGCGGGCGAGGCCCTAGATAGGAAATATTAACACGAAGTCGTTCATTTTGGAAGTTTACAGCACCTCACCCGCAACTGATCTCGACGGAGTGTGAATAAAATCGTCTTGTAGAAGACATTTTATAACAACTAAGACATACAAGGAACGATTTGAACTCAAATCGCCGAGGTCGCTTGCGGGCGGGGCACTGGATTTGAAATATTAACAGGAAATCGTTTATTTTGAAAGTTTACAGCACCTCGCCCGCAAGCGACCTCGGCGTACTGTGAATAAAATCGTCTTGTAGGAGATTTTTTATAACAACTAAGACATACAAGGAACGATTTTAACTCAAATCGCCGAGGTCGCTTGCGGGCGAGGCGCTGGATTTGAAATATTAACACAAAATCGTTTATTTTGGAAGTATGCAGCGCCTCGCCCGCAAGCGACCTCGGCGGAGTGTGAATAAGATCGTCTTGTATGATATTTTTTATAACAACTAAGACATACAAGGAACGATTTTAACTCAAATCGCCGAGGTCGCTTGCGGGCGAGGCTCTGGATCTAAAACATTAATACAAAATCGTTCATTTTGGAAGTTGTTAGCGCCTCGCCCGCAAGTGACCTCGGCGGAATGTGAATAAAATCGTCTTATAGGGGACTTCAAAAAACAACTAAGATATACAAGGAACGATTTCGCCTCAAATTGCCGAGGTTGCTTGCGGGCGAGGCCCTAGATAAGAAATATTAACACGAAGTCGTTCATTTTGGAAGTTTACAGCACCTCACCCGAAACCGATCTCGACGGAGTGTGAATAAAATCGTCTTGTAGGACACATTTTATAACAACTAAGACATACAAGGAACGATTTGAACTCAAATCGCCGAGGTCGCTTGCGGGCGAGGCACTGGATTTGAAATATTAACAGGAAATCGTTCATTTTGAAAGTTTACAGCACCTCGCCCGCAAGCGACCTCGGCGTACTGTGAATAAAATCGTCTTGTAGGAGATTTTTTATAACAACTAAGACATACAAGGAACGATTTTAACTCAAATCGCCGAGGTCGCTTGCGGGCCAGGCGCTGGATTTGAAATATTAACACAAAATCGTTTATTTTGGAAGTATGCAGCGCCTCGCCCGCAAGCGACCTCGGCGGAGTGTGAATAAAATCGTCTTATATAAGACTTTTTATAACAACTAAGACGTAGTAGTACAACGAACGATTTTAACTCAAATCGCCAAGGTCGCTTGCGGGCGAGGCCCTGGATATGAAATATTAACCCGAAATCGTTCATTTTAGAAGATTGCAGCACCTCGCCCGCAAGCGACCTCGGTGGAGTATGAATAGAATCGTCTTATAGGGGACTTTATATAACAATTAAGATATACAAGGAACGATTTCGCCTCAAGTTGCTGAGGTCGCTTGTGGGCGAGGCCCTGACTATGAAATATTAACACGAAATCGTTAATTTTGGTGTTTGCAGCGCCTCGGCTGCAAGCGATCTCGGCGGAATAAAATTGAAATCGTCGTATGGGAAACTTTTTGTATCTACTAAAATATACAAGGAATGATTTCACCTCAAATCGCTGAGGTCACTTTCGGACGAGGTGCTATCTTTCAGATATCAACAGAAAATTATTTTGTAGGAAACTATATAGGAGAGACCATAATTGTAAAAAAATACCAAATATTTGAAGAACTGTTTAAAATCAATTTAAAATCCCTTTACTAAATTATAATTATAAATTGAAATGGTTTAAGCCATAATCCTTATTTCCGTAGTGAGATTAATTAAACCGGATATGGGATATAGGATCGCAATAATTGTTTGATGCGTACGTGCTTAAATTTTAGTGGAAATTATGGGCGCCTTTGCCAACGTACAACTACATCCAGGTAGAGGAAACGGAGAGAGAATGCTTAAATGTCAGAGTAATTTATCTCAAACTTTTAATTAAATGAAGACTCACCCCGGAATTCACGATTCTAACTATCACTACTACTACAGCAAAACTTTTCGGTTTATATCGATGAGGATTTATTTACATTCGAGCCGGAGCTAGAAAAGAAGAAATTTCGGGTATTTTTCCTTTGTGCGTTATGTGGGCCCGATTGAATAATATATTAAATTTCTCCCTCTTTACAACGTTTGCACAATTTCATTTCACATCCCGATCGATTCTTTTAGCAAAAAAAATAACGAACAAAAGTGGAACAATTGAAACAGAAATAAATCTTTCCGATACAAGAGTTAAAACGGATCAAAAGAACGAAATCGTTTTAAAACTTATGACGTCCTTAAAATTTTATTCGATTGATTTCCCGAGAGTTGTATTCGAAATTTCAATTTATAACTTACTGTAAAGTGATTCCGCGCGTCGCCGGAAAGAATAATTCGTTATCCCACGTCGATTCATCTCCAACTTCGAAATTAACACTAAAACATTCACTGCTCGATTTCTGAAACAAAAAATTATTATTAAAAGAAAAAATAACGTTAATTAAAGCGATGCGACGACAGTTTCGATTACCTTATTTAAAACAAATTCAAAAAAGATCAAAGCGAAAGAATTAGATTTAAAAATAACTTAGAATTAACAAAACGATATTTTCGTTCGATTTCGTTGATATTTTAACTATTAAAGAAAAAAAGTACTCACAAGGACGGATATTTTTAACTTGATTACCTAAGAGATTATTTTTTTTGTAATAATGAAAATCTTAATTAAAAAATATCTAATAAATCATCTTTTATTTCAAACTGAAAAGTAATAAACCGTGGATCTGGTCTTTGGGGATAATAAACCCCCTCTCATTTTAATACGTTTCGGTTAAATTCTGTGGCGGGCGCGTCACAAAACCGATTGAAAAGAGATTTTCTCGTTTTAATCAAGGGAAAAGGGGTGATTTATCAAGTCAGTCCCTGTAAAGCACGAACCGAACATGTCAATGGATCAATGTCGGGGAGTTTAATTTTTAATCTAAATTAACACTGCGAGGTTAAATTTAACCCTCTTATAACGACAACATGGAAAATAACTTACGAAAATAACCGGGCATTAAGCCTAAATAACCGTGTGGAGGTAATAGAAAAGATATTATTAAGGTCAACAGAAATCATTAATCATAATTTCAATTTGTATGGGAAAATTTAAGCAAATAGATTTGAAGGGGGTAAATGGCTCTTTTTTGTAATCAACAAAAAAATAATCGTATGTTATTATTATCTTTCATGTTCGATTCATTACGGTAATATCAAATCGATTAAATTATTCTTTTGGTTTAAAATGGAATTTGAAACATATTTTATCGATTAAATGAAATAAATGCAATAAATAAATAGATAATAATATGACTTATAAAATTTAAGTTAAAATGACTATTTTTATTTGATTAAACAATGAAAAAAAAACGATAAAATCCTTTAATCCACAACCGTTTATTTCATCAGCTTCAATCAGCTTAAGTAACACAAATCCTTAATGATTGTGAGAACGGATTTTCGTTTTCAACCGGCTTTAATCCATAATTTTGGCTTATTATAACGACGATTTTAGGTGAATTTGGAATAACTCTGTATGTGACCGATATGGATTCATAAATCCCACATAAATTAGGAATGTTGCGTGACTTAAAGTTGATATTCGAAGAATGAGTAATTTTTTAATCGGTTATTTATTGAAGAAAGTTTGGTTTCAAAAGCGAAAAAAAAATTAAAGTAAGAATATTAAATTTAAGGAATTATCTTAATTAAAAAGCAGAAATATTTTCGACATGATTAATATTAAATCCACATATAATTATGGTAAAGAAATCATATTTTAGTTTTGTTAGACATCTCTAAATAGGAAAAAAAAAGAAAAATAGAAACCCTGCATTATAACAGAATATGTAACAAAGAGTTCGCTTTTTTCGAGTTTCTCATTTACAGAAGAACATAAAATATACTTTTAGAGTTATTTTTACTCTCATCTACTTTGCTAGTAAAGTTTTTCCTTTTGATATTACGATAATGACTTGGAAGGGATATATTTTAAAAGACAATTTAACAACCGAATATTTAAATAGAAATACCATTCCTTTATATGATGAAGGAGGAGTTATTTTGATGAAGTTATTTCTTACAAATTTAAATAGAATTTAATTCGGCATTGATAAAGATTCAAGTAGTCAATAAATTAAAGTTGCCACTAACCAACAAGTAACTTAGTTCTTTATATTGTGTAAGAGACTAGATATAAAATTTTATACATAACACTAAAGAAAATTTAATTAAACAAAACTTTGATAACTTGTACGCAATATAGGGGGTCTCCTTTCTTTACTCAAAAAAAAGATTCTAGGTAATTTTAGATTTTAAAGATGAAATCAATTAATAAAGAATTTTGAATGGTACTGTTATCATTCACATCCTCATGCACACATCATTTCTAAAACATCCAAAATCATCAAAGAAAACATCCAACATTGCAAAAAGCTCATATGTGTCATACATAAGCTTATTAAGTCTTACATTAAGAGGAATATCACTTTTAATGAAACGTAAATAACGAATGGTCGTAAATTTTTCAATTATGGATCATCAATCTAGCTACAAATTAACTGGGTTACGATAGCGTTTTGGATGTATATTCATATCTCTCAAGATATGGTGGTCACATCGTGAGACAGCCTTTTTAGTGGACGACTGATAGCCGGCTGAAATCAATTAATAAAGAATTTTGAATGATACTGTTATCATTCACATCCTCATGCACAGATCATTTCTAAAACATCCAAAATCATCAAAGAAAACATCCAACATTGCAAAAAGCTCATATGTGTCATACATAAGCTTATTAAGTCTTACATTAAGAGGAATATCACTTTTAATGAAACGTAAATAACGAATGGTCGTAAATTTTTCAATTATGGATCATCAATCTAGCTACAAATTAACTGGGTTACGATAGCGTTTTGGATGTATATTCATATCTCTCAAGATATGGTGGTCACATCGTGAGACAGCCTTTTTAGTGGACGACTGATAGCCGGCTGAAATCAATTAATAAAGAATTTTGAATGATACTGTTATCATTCACATCCTCATGCACAGATCATTTCTAAAACATCCAAAATCATCAAAGAAAACATCCAACATTGCAAAAAGCTCATATGTGTCATACATAAGCTTATTAAGTCTTACATTAAGAGGAATATCACTTTTAATGAAACGTAAATAACGAATGGTCGTAAATTTTTCAATTATGGATCATCAATCTAGCTACAAATTAACTGGGTTACGATAGCGTTTTGGATGTATATTCATAACTCTCAAGATATGGTGGTCACATCGTGAGACAGCCTTTTTAGTGGACGACTGATAGCCGGCTGAAATCAATTAATAAAGAATTTTGAATGATACTGTTATCATTCACATCCTCATGCACACATCATTTCTAAAACATCCAAAATCATCAAGGAAAACATCCAACATTGCAAAAAGCTCATATGTGTCATACATAAGCTTATTAAGTCTTACATTAAGAGGAATATCACTTTTAATGAAACGTAAATAACGAATGGTCGTAAATTTTTCAATTATGGATCATCAATCTAGCTACAAATTAACTGGGTTACGATAGCGTTTTGGATGTATATTCATAACTCTCAAGATATGGTGGTCACATCGTGAGACAGCCTTTTTAGTGGACGACTGATAGCCGGCTGAAATCAATTAATAAAGAATTTTGAATGATACTGTTATCATTCACATCCTCATGCACACATCATTTCTAAAACATCCAAAATCATCAAGGAAAACATCCAACATTGCAAAAAGCTCATATGTGTCATACATAAGCTTATTAAGTCTTACATTAAGAGGAATATCACTTTTAATGAAACGTAAATAACGAATGGTCGTAAATTTTTCAATTATGGATCATCAATCTAGCTACAAATTAACTGGGTTACGATAGCGTTTTGGATGTATATTCATAACTCTCAAGATATGGTGGTCACATCGTGAGACAACCTTTTTAGTGGACGACTGATAGCCGGCTGAAATCAATTAATAAAGAATTTTGAATGATACTGTTATCATTCACATCCTCATGCACACATCATTTCTAAAACATCCAAAATCATCAAGGAAAACATCCAACATTGCAAAAAGCTCATATGTGTCATACATAAGCTTATTAAGTCTTATATTAAGAGGAATATCACTTTTAATGAAACGTAAATAACGAATGGTCGTAAATTTTTCAATTATGGATCATCAATCCAGCTACAAATTAACTGGGTTACGACAGCGTTTTGGATGTATATTCATAACTCTCAAGATATGGTGGTCACATCGTGAGACAGCCTTTTTAGTGGACGACTGATAGCCGGCTGAAGATGATGCTGAATATCCGGTATCCAACTTTTCGTGAAATCACTCTTCATTCAATCAGTAGTAAAAACTAGCAAATATCATTGAAAAAGTATTGGAAAAGAAACGCTTGATGAAAGGTTTCAAATTGAAACTTGAAACTTATTTTTTGTGACTTAGAAATCCTAATATCTTACTTAATAAAAAAGCAACACTTCACATACATTTGAATGATAACATAAAAATCGTTTTCCTAACTAGTAGCATAAAAACTATAGATATGCGCGTGAGTGACTTTTTATGTTCGCTCACGATCTAAACCCACTCGATCACGCACGCCACTCACGTGAATATGCATGGGTCACGTTAATACACGTGACTCACGCTCGATTAGGTGATCAAATATACGAATCATGTGTGATTCCTGACCTGTTAATTGGATTATTAATTAATCGCGTTTGACAAAATGGCAGAATTAACACAATGTTTAGTTAAATTTATCATGTTCTGAAATATAAAATTTTGAATGCTTGTCTGGTCAATTTTTATTTTTCATGGTGCAACCCAACTAATATTTAGTGCCAACAAGTTAGTTGGGTTGGGTTAAGATTAATGGCTTAACCCAACTCATCTAATATGTAGCACTAATTAGCTATTTAGGTTGGGTTGGGTTCAGATCAGGTTGATGGTTCAAGCCAACGCAATTAGTATTTAATGCTAAGTAGCTAGTTTGAATAGGCTAAAATTAATGGCTTATCCCAACCGAATTAATATCAGGCACTAATTGGTTAGGTAGGTTGGGTTGGGATCAGATAAGATTGATGGCTTAACTAATATTTAGTGCTAACTAGCTACTTGGGTTGGGTTGTGTTCAAATTAATGGCTCAACCCAACCCAATTAATATCTAGCACTAATTGGTTAGATGATTTGGGTTGGGATCAGATAAGGTTGATTGTACGAAGCAACTAATATTTAGTGCTAACTAGCTGGTTGTGTTGAATTGGGTTAAGATTAATAGCTCAACCCAACTCAATTAATATCTAGCACTAAAAAGCTAGTTGGGTTGGGTTTAAAAAGACTAGCAAATATAATTGAAAAAGTATTGGAAAAGAAACGTTTGATGATCTGGTGTTTGATAATAGGATTTGATACCATAAGGTTGAAACTTGAAACTTATTTTTAATAAATATATCATAATAATTTAATCATTTAATAAATAAATCATAATTAATGGCTCATCCCAACCCAATTATTATCTAGCACTAATTGGTTAGGAGTGCAACTAATATTTAGTGGTAACCAGCTAGTTGGATTGGGTTGGGTTAAGATTAATGGCTTAACCCAACCCATCTAATACGTAATACAAATTAGCTATTTAGGTTGGGTTGAGTTCAGATCAGGTTGATGGTTCAAGTCAACGCAATTAATATTTAATGCAAAGCAGCTAGGTGGGTTGGATTGGGTAAAAATTAATGGCTCATCCCAACCTAATTATTATCTAGCACTAATTGGTTAGGAGTGCAACTAATATTTAGTGGTAACTAGCGAGTTGGGTTGGGTTGGGTTAAGATTAATGGCTCAACCCAACCCAGTAAATATCTATCACTAACACGCTTGCATAAAAGGTTGATGGTTGATGGTCGGTTTTAGAGAAGGTAGACGCAATCAAAAATGTGCAATATGTTATAGATAAAATAAAGACAAAGTCGCTGAGAAATCAGGAGTTGTGCGTCATGATAACATTAGACATTAAAACGCTTTTTTTAATACTGCCTCATGGATGGACATAATATCGGTTCTGGAAAGGGGAAATGTCAGCCAATATATCATACGGGTTGTTCAAGCGAACCTGTCAGAAAAGAGTATAATAACTCCAAATAGTATGATCTGGGAGATTACAAGCAGTGTCCCACAGGAATCAATTCTGGAACCCACCCTTTGGAACGTTTCTTACGACCAAGGTTTAAGGTTGGAAACGCTGATGATTTGGCTATTGTTGTTAAGGAAAAAACCGGAGCCGAGGTGGAGGATAAAGCTAAGTGCGCTGTGGAGAAAGTGGTTTGGCATTTGGAACAAAAAAAGCACCGAGAATTAATAGTTTTTCGCCGTTCAAAACACCAGGACCAGATGGTATTATACCAGCCCTTCTACAATGGGGCTTGGAGGATCTTGTACCACACCTGGTGAGAATTTTCCAGGCCTGCCTGGCGCTACACTATATACCCAATCGGTGGCGTGAGGTTACGGTGAACTTCATACCTAAACCGGGTAAGTTAGATTATTTCACACCGAAATCGTTTAGACCTATCAGCCTCTCCTCTTTTCTTTTGAAAACCTTGGAGAGGCTGCTGTGTGATCGCTATATTAGGGATTTCTGTCTTCCAAATGCACCAGTAAATCCTAATCAGCATGCCTACACTCAGGGCAAGTCCACACTAACAGCTCTTCACTCGGTGACCAGTTTTGTTGGTGGGGCGCTGGACTCAAAGGAGTCCGCCCTTGGTGTGTTCATAGATATAGAGGGAGCTTTTGATAAAACAACTTTCTCTGGTATTAACGATGCCTTGCTTGAGCATAAAGTTCCTCCGACTCTCTGCGGTTGGATTGAGAACGCTCTCAAGCATAGGATAGTTAAGATTAGGGCTGGCGACGTCAGTCTTCATGGAGGAGTTACTCGAGGCTGTCCACAAGGAGGTGTACTCTCCCCATTGTTGTGGAATCTCACCCTGGATAGCCTCTTGAAATCCCTCGCTAAAGCCAACTTCACAACAGTAGGTTATGCAGATGATCTAACCATCCTTGTCAAAGGTAAGCACATAAATGTACTTTTTGATAGGATGCAGGTGGCTCTCAAGTTGATTGAGTCTTGGTGTGACCGACAAGGGCTCTCTGTGAATCCTCGGAAGACAGAGTTGATTCTTTTCACACGAATGAGGAAGGTTGGCAAGCCCAGTTTGCCATCCCTTGCTAATACTCCATTAGTTTTGTCAAAAGAAGTCAAATATCTGGGCATTATACTTGACAACAAAATGACATGGAAGGCTCACCTAGACAATAGAGTTAAGAAAGCGTATGTTGCATTCAGCCAGTGCCGGAGGACTATAGGTAAGACATGGGGGCTGTCACCTAAAACTGCCCTCTGGATCTACACAGCTGTAATTCGACCTATGCTTACGTATGGTGCAGTAGTCTGATGGTCAAAAACCTTAAAATTTATTTCCACTGCTGCACTAAATAAAGTACAGAGACTTGCGTGTTTGTATGTTACAGGTGCGCTGCGATCTACCCCCACCGCAGCCATGGAAAATATGTTGAACCTACCGCCACTTCATTTGTTCATACAAGAAGTGGCACTGGTGACCATGTTTCGACTGCGTACAGCAGGAATCTTTATGGGTGAGAGAAACAGTAAAAATGCCGTACTCTGGAATGAAATGGTCGGTTACTCGCCAATTCTGGAACGTAAGACGGACTTCATACCCCTACAACACATTTTTACTAAGAGTTATCTCACCTACCCAAGTTCCACAGAAGTAGAAGTAAATAAAAGTAACAAAATCTACACTGATGGTTCAGTTAGTCGGGAAGGAGCTGGAGCTGGAGTTTTCTCGTACGATCTCCAACTCCACATATCTACTCCTTTAGGTAAAGGTACCACCGTCATACAGGCAGAATTAATCGCCATTCTACTTGCCGCTGATTTTATTGTCAGATCCAACTTGCAAGGTAAGACTTTCACAATTTATACTGACAGTAGAGGATCCATTTCAGCCCTGAGTAGAGTAACTTTTACCTCAGGACTTACCATGGACTGTCACCTAACATTGGAGAAGGCCGCAGCACACAACTGTGTTTCACTTCAATGGATAAAAGGACACTCGATCTGTGCAGGTAATAAGCACGCTGATAGGCTTGCCAAAAGAGCTGCCAAGCGAGCTATCTGTTCACCTGAACCGTTAATCGCTCCGTCCGTATCAACTCAAATTGAGCTTATTAAAGATTTCACCCACAGGAAATTCACAGACTGGTGGGATAGGACAAAGGGCTGCTATTTGTCTAAAGAACTGTTGCGTTATCCTTTAGCAAAGACAACCTTGTCCTTCGTAAGACTCGGTAGAAGCGCCCTACGTATTTTAACGGGACTCATCACGGGTCACTGTAAGGTAAACAAGCATCTCTACAACCTTAAGCTTGCTACTAATCCCCTCTGTCGCTTTTGTCAAGAGAGCGAGGAGACTGTTCGACACATCTTGTGTGAATGCCCCACTCTACAAGACCTCAGAATGAGAGACTTTGGAGAGGAATGGCCGAGCACAGATGGCATCAGGAACACACCTCTGAGCTGTATCCTAGCCTTCGGAAATTCCTTAGGCTGGTTGATGTAGCCGGAGAGAGTGTAGGAGGATGTACAAGGGGCCCGTTGGGGCCTAGGTGCTGTATGCTTTAGCGTACCCTCCGCTTTCCTACATACATACATACAGCACCGAGAATGACGGTAGGAGTGTGCGGATATGATTTTTATATCTTATTTTGTCCATGGTAAAGTATTTGGGGGTATATATGGATAAAGGCATGCGTTAAGAAAATAACAGAGAAAGCAGTTAAGATGATAAAAAATCTGCGCAGAGTTCTGCCGAACGTGGGAATTCCCAAAGTCAGCATCAACATTGAGAAGAGCCCTGAAATACAAGCATTATAAGAATATATTTAAATCGGTTAACAGAAGATGCTATGGGGTTTACATCGGCAGATTGCACGGTGTCTGGGGGAGTGCGTAGAGGTAACTACCAGTATGCCTTCCATGGATTTGTTCGCGGAGGAGAGGCATAGTATGATGGAGAAAGGAAAGGTACATCAAACAGAAGCCAAAAGAGAACTCATGGTCAGGTGGCAGGAAAGATGGGACAAGTATGAGGACTGGGCGAATGTCCCATGTGTTGTTCATCCCATGTGTTGAACAATGGGCAACAAGAAAGTGAGGCGAATAAATTATTATTGACACAAGCCATTACCGGACACAGAATCTATAGAAAATATTTCCACAAAATACAAAAAGACACAAGCGAGTGTTGGTTCTGCGCCAAGGAAGATAGTTCGGAGCACACAATCTTTAGATGTGAGAAATTTAAGGTGGCGCGAGTGTTATGTGACAAGGGCAGACATCCGATCACTAAGGACAATATAGGTCAATTGCTGATGGAAAGTGATGATTACTGGAAGGCCACATCGGTTTTCCTGAGGGAAGTCTTTCAGGAGAAGCAGAACGAAGAGATGAAAAAAGAGGGGGATATTACTAACGGAGGGATATTAGGCAGAAGGAGAGTAGAACATGAATGACAACATAATGACCATGTTAGAGTAGCAAAATTATTCAATGAATTAAATAATATTCTTTATTGGTTGAGGGTATTCAAAGTAGAAGAAGTCTTCCAGGAGAAGCAGAGCGAAAGGTTGAAAGGAGAGTTGCTAACGGAGGGACGTCAGGTAGAACAATCGTGATGCAGAAGACAACATGACTGACCGTGCTAAGGGGGAGAGAAAAAAATATCTTTTTTCTTCTCCCCGCGTCGCAGGAATGTTAGAGTAACGAAGTTGTTCAATGATTTAAACTGTGTTTAAATGTTTAATGATTTAAAGAGGTAGAAGAGGCTAAATGGAATCAAGTGAGACAGGAGAAATGACAGTTACCTAGAAGAAAAGTCCTCACGGACGGTTCCGGGGAGGAACGGGGAAAGGTCTGCATATAGGTAATAGTTGGAAGTTATGACCTTGGATACACTATTAATAAAAATCGAGAACAGCAGCGGACCCAGAACACTTCCCTGCGGTGGTCAACCACATAAAAGTTCATGATTGGTCGAGAAACCAGAGTCGGTTCGTGGAACGATGAGAGAAATAAGATAGAAACCACAACAAAGAAGATAAAGAAAAACCAATCGATGAGAGAATTGCCAATAGAATATCATGATCAACCCAATGAAAGGTTTTACTGAAATCAAGCAGTACGAGTACCGACAGTCATCGATGATCAATCGGAAATCAGATTGCATTTTATCTATCAAATGATGCTCGTCAAGATAATTGTATACTTGTATGTACACTGCATGCTCTATAGCTTTTGATGAAACAGAAAGAATTGATAAATGACGAAAGTCACTAGGAGAAATTAAAGTTTTTAATTTGGGATGACATTTGAGATGAAAAGGATAACATTTCAATAAAAGTGTTGAAAATATTTGTTAATGGCAACACAACTATATCAAGAATCACAAGTTGTTTTAGGCTAGTGCAATCTGCACCGGCGTAATTAGACTTCCCATATGTAATGACCATGCGCACCTCATCCTCATCAATCATAGAGACCGAAAATTGAGGAACCAAGATGTTAGATGCCTTGATGGTCGGTATAAGAGTGATAATTCCGCATCAAGCATTCCCGGAGATTTAGCAAAGTATTACAAAGTATTATTGGAAATATAAGAAAATTGGGCGGCAATTAAAACACTTTATAAAAAAATTTTCATGATTAAACAAAGGGAAGAGTTTGAAAGGGAGAGGGGAAGTCGACATGACCACGAGATGACGATGAGCTGAGCAGAAGATGAAAGAAGGGACAACCTATCCTTCCCTATCCCAAGTAAAACGTAAAATAAGGTAACTGAAAGAATAAAATTTAGGGTTAGATGCTATGTATGGTACAAAAAGTTAGAGGAATGCCTTTTATTTGCATGTCAAGTGGACGACGATGATGACGATGTGGTTCCGAAGAAGATGAGGAAAGGGTTTTTTTAGTGCCAAACTAAGTGCTCGTCCATCACCACAAGCCAGATGTCTGTTCTCAGATTTTTCCTCAACCTCAATAAAAAAAGATGTTAAAAAAGATGGCTTAACTCAACCCAATGAATATCTAAAGCTAATTAACTAATTGGGTTGGGTTCAGATAGAGTTGATGGCTCAACCCAACCCAACTAATATTTTATACTGATATGTTCCTATGATGCTATGATCTTCAACTAATAATTATTGTTAACGTAAAGCATTTAAATAAATAACAAATTAAAGCTTTAATTCGGCAGATGCATTATTTCTTCCAGAAGTTTACCGAATTACTTCTTTTTAACGTGAGTATAATGAATAAATTCTACAATAGCTGATCATCATAAAATCATCATATAAGTGATAAAAATTCGGTCGAAATATCTAATACAGTGGAACTTGGATTATTCGGATCTTAAGGGACTAGTAAAAAAATCGAATTATTCAAAAATTTGAATTAAAAAAGGGTAGAAAAAGACACAGTATTTAATTTTTCAACTAATAACCTTTATTCAAAATAACTAATTACAGTATTTAATTGTACAGTTCTATGCAAAATAATATTACAATAAGTTGAAAACCATCTAAATGCGTTGAACCAACCGTTTTTCAAAAAAAGTTGAGATCTTTAATTGTTTCTTACAATTGAATCTCTCAGCCATAAAAAAGAATCTAACACAATTAAGAAATGGAAAACCAAATTTCATTTCTACTTTCAACAAAATGTTTAAGTTCTCTTCTAAGGTGGTTCCGATTGCACTCGGAACTGCTTCCGTGGGATCGCCCTCTTCGAGTTCATCGCCAGATGCGTTATCGTCGTCATTTTGTTTCTTATTCATTCTCGCCATCTCGCCACAAACTGCGACATCTTCATTCATGTTGACAAAATCTTCGTACGAGATGGCAGGATTATTGATGACGTCATTCCAGTCCTCAATTGAAGGCATAGTTTCTGCTGCAGTTTCAATAAAGCTTTCTTTTTCACTTTCGTTCTTTATAAACACTGCTTTTTTGAAATAGTTCTATATTGTTTCTGGCGTTACTTGGTTCCAAACTTGTTCACATATTCGAGTTGCTTGAAGAAGGTCAAGCTTGATTTTAAGAGCATTGGCATCACCGATAAGAATGTATGTATGTAGGAAAGAGGAGGGTATGCTAAAGCATACAGTACCTAGGCCTCTTCTACACTCTCCGGCTACATCAACCAGCCTAAGGAATTTCCGAAGGCTAGGATACAGCTCAGAGGTGCCATCCATGCGCGGCCATTCCTCTCCAAAGTCTCTCATTCTGAGGTCTTGTAGAGTGGAGCAGTCACACAAGATGTGTCGAACAGTCTCCTCGCTCTCTTCACAAAAACGACAGAGGGGACTAGTAGCAAGCTTAAGGTTATAGAGATGCTTGTTTACCTTACAGTAACCCGTAATGAGTCCCGTTATAATACGTAGGCGGTTTCTACCGAGTCTTACAAAAGACAAGGCTGTCTTTGCTGCAGGATAACATAGCAGTTCTTTAGACAGATAGCAGCTCTTCGTCCTATCCCAAGTCTGTGAATTTTTTGTGGGTGGAATCTTTAATAAGCTCAATTTGAGTTGATTAACGGCTCAGGTGAACAGATAGCTCGCTTGGCAGATCTTTTGCCAAGTCTATCAGCGTGCTAATTACCTAAACAGGTCGGGTGTCCTTTCATTCATTGAAGTGAAATACAGTTATGTGCTGCGGCCTTCTGTAATGTCAGGTGACAATTCATAACAAATCCTGAAGTAATAGTTATTCTATTTAGGGCTGAAATAGATTCTCTTTCAGTTTAAATACGAAAGTTTTAGCTTACAAGTTGGATCTGAATCAAGTAGAAAAGTCATCAAGTAATAAAGTCAGCGGCAAGTAGAATGGCAATTAATTCTGCCTGTATGACTGTGGCACCTTTACCTAATGGGGTAGATATGTGGAGTTGGAGATCGTACGAGAAAACTCCAGCTCCAGTTCCTTCTCGTTTAATCGAATTATGAGTGTACATTTTGTTACTATTATTTACTTCTACTTCTGTGAAACTTGGGTAGTTGAGATAACTCTTAGTTGACAGAATCTTCGTAGGACATGGCAGGATTGGTGATGACATCATTCCAGTTCTCAATTTAAGGCCACAGTTTCTGCTGCAGTTTCAGTGAAGTTTTCTTTTTCACTTTGGTTTTTTATAATTTTTTTTTTTAAACAGTTCTGTATTATTTGTAGCGTTACTTAGTCCCAAGCTTGCTTACACATTCAAGATGCTTCAAAAAGGTCAAGCTTGATAAGGATATGATAAGGATATTCTGGACTAACAAACGCCTATAAAAATGTTTTAAATTCTTCATTATATCCTGATCCGTAGGCTGGATAACGGAGGTCATGTTGGGAAGAAAAAAATTACTGTCAATGAAAACAATGCCTTGTCGTTTTTCAAAAAAGTTTTTGTCCAATTTCAGTAAATAATTCTCAAAAAGAGTTAAAATCATCCACGCTCTTGAGCTGCTGACATAATCCATTGAGCAGAAGGAGTTTCTCCATTCCGTCCATGTTTGCACCAACTAACAGAGTTATTCTTTCTTTGTTTAGATGACATCCTCCATGACACTTCTCATCTTTAAAGGCGAGCAAAAAAGACCCATCTCGTCAACATTAAAGAAGTCCTTTAGGTTCCTGTTTTGGATCATTTCCTCTAAATTAGGTTTGTTGCTGATTAATAGCCCCACTCTCGTCATAAATTATTTTAAACTAGATTTTGTTTCTTTGCTTGAAACTATCAAGCCGTTAAGTGCTTGCTTTAAAATTTGTCTTTCCTAAATCTGCACTACTCCTTAGCCTTACTTCCATCTCAAAAGTGGACCACTAATAGGGATCTTTTTATCTCATGTTTGTTTGAACCATTTTAATACGCAGTGGCCCAAATCTGGATTCTCTGATTTCCTTATCCGTTCTCGACCTTTGACACTTTTATTTTCACACACGAGAATTTTGTCTTTGTTTTTTTATGAATGTAGATAAAGTGTTAAGAAGAATCCCAAAAACCTTTATTCTTAGCACCCTTCTCCACCTTTTTAATCACCGCTATTTTTTGCCAATGTTAAAGTTCTGTAAATCCGAGGCTTTGTCACCGAAATTTTTGGTTTATACACTCACTTTTAAAACACAGTTAGATCACGCGAGGCGTCATAATCACAATCGGGTCACGCCGGGTCCCGTTGAAACCAAGCCGTTCACGATCACGCACGTTCACGTGATTGATGCAAAAATTGATACCTACTCACGGTGGGTCAGACATTACTCATCGTTACCCGGCGGGACTCACGTAATTTGCACATCTCTAATAGAAACCCGAAATAAATACTAAATAAATATATTTTAAACAATATGGAAGAGAAAATAATCAAAATTTAACTTAACTCAAAGTTGCCTCATATTGACCGACTTGAAATAATAAAGTATTTAAAAAATTTTAATGGATAACTAAATGTTGGGTATGCTTCAGTTAAAATTTGGTAAATATGTTGCTTATTCATCCAAATTGTAATTAATAAAAAAAATTGAAAAAGGAAAATAATAATCATTAAGAGTCATTGCAATCAACGAATGTTTCTGACCCAAGTTCCAACCCCGTGTTTTTTAATGAAATTTCTCTGAACTGAAAATGAATTTCATTTTTGTACAATTTTAATAAACACTTAACTCCGGTCGGGTTACTTTAATAACGGTTATAAAACATTACCAATTTTAAATTTATAATTAAATTTCGATCAAAAATCAATTTAATTTAGTTCGTTATAGAAAATTTTACGCCAATTTAATAAACTGTTAGTTAATTAAAATAAAATTGTAATATAATAAATCAATTGAGTTAACATTAAAAATTACATTGAACTAATTGAATCGTAACCCAATTAATCTTTTTATATTAAAAAAAAACTGACCGAAAATGTCGATAATCATGAAATCCGATCACGTTAGTGGATGTAATCAATCTAAAGACCGCCCGTCCTTGCAAAGAAAAAAGAAACCGTAAGAAATGGGACGACAAGAAGGTAACAACAAAACGAAATCGGAAGACGACGAAACGGCAAAAATCTCGCTCGTAACGTTGCGAGAATCTCGAATCGTTCGATACAGAACCTTATGGTATATCAGTAAATGAAGACCTGACAGTTCGGATTGATAAATACCTACCTGCCGTCGAGTTTGCGAGTTTAAAGGTTGAGGATTCCATTCGTATGCAAGTCTGTGCACGAAAGGGGCACGGTTTTTCACGGTGACGTCAGCAACCTTTCAGGAATTATGTTGCCAAAAGAAAATCGATAAGATATCGCAAAAATAAAATGTTTGAAACACAAACGAGTATTAGAAAATGAATGAAATCGATTTATAAAAAAATTTGCATTGATGTTATTATTAATCCTTGAGAAATGTATTCCGGGTTTACGGGTCGTTTCAGGTCCGTTTCATTCGGTTTCGATGACAAAGTGGCATCGTTACCCGTAAACATCGGATACACACGGGGCCCCCGTATTCATTTTGCAAACGCTTCGTTGGGGTTACAATGCGCATTTTTCACTTACCATGGAGGCAGGATTTCGCGGGGATGGGCGGGATTTTAATATCACAACCGTTAATCTAGGCGGAAGGGTGATGGAGGAAGGCTTTAGAATCCATTTCCTTACCCAAACCCCATCAACCAACCCTCAAAATCTTCCTTAATTTGTTTGTATTCAATTAGTTTCGATCATACTCTCACTTTGTTGAAGTAAATGAGAATAAGGACGCAATCTTTTTTTAATTTAATAATTCTAACGATAATTTTTCGTTTTAAAAAGATGATTTAAACTTACTTGTGATCTGCTAAGAACGTGACGTTTGGACGTTTGGATTTCAATTGGTGATGTTGGAGCTTCAACGTTGGTTTCCGGTGGAACCAATAGGGGTTTTGTACAATCCGGTTCGGATCTTGAATCTTTCAATGCCGTTGTATCCGGGGAAGCTGGGGCACCATACCTCATTTCTAACGTGTCTAAGTGATTTAAACTCCTTGAACGAACCTATAAAATTAAAAAAAATATATATATTATGTAATTTCAATGAAAATTCTTAATCTAGACGAAAAATGCTTTAAAATGAGTCCAAACTCGAAGTAATTATCTCAAAAAATGGCTGAGATATATCAATTTAAAAATCATTTTGACAACCGATTTTCATTTGTTTTTGATTTAATTTTGCGTAATAACTTTTTTGTTTTTTAAGATAACCCCATCGAGTTTCGACTCATTTTAAAGCAGTTTGAATTTCTTAAAACGCGAAATCAACACAAAATCAAAATAACGAATTCTTGGGTTCACTTCCGGTTCTTTTAAGCGAAAAATTGTGCTACTAACAATTCATTAAAAATCAAAGATATACAACAAAAATAATTGCGAATTAAGTTCAATTTCATTTTTTTTTGTTAATATAAAAAACATTTGACAGTTGTTTGACAATTACTGTTGCCAGTCGATTTACATTTGTTTTTGATTTAATTTAATGTCATAACTTTTTTGTTTTTTAAGATAACCCCGTCGAGTTTGGACTCATTTTAAAGTATTTTTAATTTCCTAAAACGCGAAATCAACACCAAATCAAAATAACGAATTCTTGAGTTAACTTCCGTTTTTTTTTCAGCGAAAAATTGTACAAAAATATTTCCATTGTATTAATTCATTAAAAATCGAAGATGTACAAGAAAAATAATCGCGAATTAAGTTCAATTTGAAAATATTTTTGTTGATTAAAAAATATTTTGACAGTTGTTTGACAATTTCGATTGTTCTAATTCTTTTTTAGATAACAATTTTATTTGTTTCGTAAGAAAGTTGATATCGAACAATGAATTCTCAATTCACATTATTTAAGAACAATCATATTAAAATTGTCACAAAAGGAAAATATAAAATTTGTAAATTTTGAATAAAAATTCTTAATCTAGACGAAAAATGCTTTAAAATGAGTCCAAACTCGCATTAATTATCTCCAAGAACGGCTGAGATATATCAATTTAAAAATCATTTTGACAACCGATTTGCATTTGTTTTTGATTTAATTTTGCGTCATAACTTTTTCGTTTTTTAAGATACCCCCATCGAATTTGGACTCATTTTAAAGCATTTTTTATTTCCTAAAACGCGAAATGAACACAAAATCAAAATAACGAATTCTTGGGTTCACTTCCGGTTTTTTTAAGCGAAAAATTCTACAAAAATATTTCCATTATATTCATTCATTAAAAATCGAAGATATCAAATAAAAATCATCGCGAATTAAATTCAATTTGAAATTTTTTTGTTGATTTAAAAACAAATTTGACAGTTGTTTGACAATTCACGTTGACAGACGATTTTCATTTGTTTTTGATTTAATTTTGTGTCATAACATTTTTGATTTTTACCATAACCCCATCGAGTTTGGGCTCATTTGTAAACATTTTTAATTTCCTACAACGCCAAATCAAAATAACCACTTTTCGAGTTTACTTCCGGTTCTTTTTAAGTGAAAAATTGTTAAAAAAATATTTCTATTGCATTGATTCATTAAAAATCGAAGATATACAACAAAAATAATCGCGAATTAAATTCAATTTGCAATGTTTTTGTTGATTTAAAAACAAATTTGACAGTTGTTTGACAATTCATGTTGACAGTCGATTTTCATTTGTTTTTGATTTAATTTTGTAACAACTTTTTTGTTTTTTAACATAACCTCATCGAATTTGGGCTCATTTGAAAACATTTTTAATTTCCTTCAACGCCAAATCAAAATAACCACTTTTCGAGTTCACTTCCAGTTTTTTAATGAAAAATTGTTAAAAAGATATTTTTTTGTATTGATTCATTAAAAATCGAAGATATCCTACGACAATAATCGGGAATTAAATTCAATTTGAAAATTTTTTGTTGATTTAAAAACAAATTTGACAGTTGTTTGACAATTCATGTTGACAGTCGATTTTCATTTGTTTTTGATTTAATTTTGTAACAACTTTTTTGTTTTTTAACATAACCTCATCGAATTTGGGCTCATTTGAAAACATTTTTAATTTCCTTCAACGCCAAATCAAAATAACCACTTTTCGAGTTCACTTCCAGTTTTTTAATGAAAAATTGTTAAAAAGATATTTTTTTGTATTGATTCATTAAAAATCGAAGATATCCTACGACAATAATCGGGAATTAAATTCAATTTGAAAATTTTTTGTTGATTTAAAAACAAATTTGACAGTTGTTTGACAATTCATGTTGACAGTCGATTTTCATTTGTTTTTGATTTAATTTTGTAACAACTTTTTTGTTTTTTAACATAACCTCATCGAATTTGGGCTCATTTGAAAACATTTTTAATTTCCTTCAACGCCAAATCAAAATAACCACTTTTCGAGTTCACTTCCAGTTTTTTAATGAAAAATTGTTAAAAAGATATTTTTTTGTATTGATTCATTAAAAATCGAAGATATCCTACGACAATAATCGGGAATTAAATTCAATTTGAAAATTTTTTGTTGATTTAAAAACAAATTTGACAGTTGTTTGACAATTCATGTTGACAGTCGATTTTCATTTGTTTTTGATTTAATTTTGTAACAACTTTTTTGTTTTTTAACATAACCTCATCGAATTTGGGCTCATTTGAAAACATTTTTAATTTCCTTCAACGCCAAATCAAAATAACCACTTTTCGAGTTCACTTCCAGTTTTTTAATGAAAAATTGTTAAAAAGATATTTTTTTGTATTGATTCATTAAAAATCGAAGATATCCTACGACAATAATCGGGAATTAAATTCAATTTGAAAATTTTTTGTTGATTTAAAAACAAATTTGACAGTTGTTTGACAATTCATGTTGACAGTCGATTTTCATTTGTTTTTGATTTAATTTTCTGTCAAAACTTTTTTGTTTTTCATCATAACCCCATCGAGTTTGGACTCATTTAAAAGCATTTTTAATTTCAATTTTCTTTGTTACAACGCCAAATAAAAATAACCACTTTTCGAGTTCACTTCCGGTTCTTTTTAAGTAAAAAAATTATTAAAAAAAATATTTCTATTGTATTAATTCATTAAAAATAGAAGATATACAACAAAAATAATCGCGAATTATATTCAATTTGAATTTTTTTTTGTTGATTTAAAAAAAAATGGCAGTTCTTTGATAATTCAGGTTGATAATTGATTTTCATTTGTTTTTAATTTAATTTTATGTCATACAATTCTTAATCTAGACGAAAAATGCTTTAAAATGAGTCCAAACTCGAATTAATTATCTCAAAAAATGGCTGAGATATATCAACTTAAAAATCATTTTGACAGTCGATTTTCATTTGTTTTTGATTTAATTTTGTCATAACTTTTTTGTTTTTTGAAATAACCGCATCGAGTGTGGACTCATTTTAAAGCATTTTTAATTTCTTTAACACGAAATCAACACCAAATCAAAACAATGACTTCTCGAGTTCACTTCCGGTGTTTTTAGTGAAAAATTGTTAAAAAAAAGAATCGATTTTTTTAAAAATCGAAGATATACAACAAAAATAATCGCGAACTAAACTCAATTTGAAATTTTTTGTTGATTTAAAAAAAAATGACACTTTGATAATTCATGCTGACAGTCGATTTTCATTTGTTTTTGATTTAATTTTATGTCATACAATTCTTAATCTAGACGAAAAATGCTTTAAAATGAATCCAAACTCGAATTAATTATCTCAAAAAATGGGTGAGATATATCAACTTAAAAATCATTTTGACAGTCGATTTTCATTTGTTTTTGATTAATTTTTTTTTAATTTTGTGTCAAAACTTTTTTGTTTTTTAACATAACCCCATCGAGTTTGGGCTCATTTGAAAGCATTTTTAATTCCCTACAACGCCAAATCAAAATAACACCTTCTCGAATTCATTTCCGGTTTTTTAAGTAAAAAATTATTAAAAAAAAATTTCTATTGTATTGATTCATTAAAAATCGAAGATATACAACAAAAGTAATCGCGAATTAAATTCAATTTGAAATTTTTTCGTTGATTTATAAAAAATTTGACAGTTGTTTGACAATTCATGTTGACAGTCGATTTTCATTTGTTTTTGATTTAATTTTGTGCCATAACATTTTTGTTTTTTAACATAACCCCATCGAGTTTGGGCTCATTTGAAAGCATTTTTAATTTCCTACAACGCCAAGTCAAAATAACCACTTTTCGAGTTCACTTCCGGTTTTTTTTTAATGAAAAATTGTTAAAAAAATTTCCATTGTATTGATTCATTAAAAATTGAAGATATACAACAAAAATAATCGCGAATTAAATTCAATTTAACATTTTTTTCATTGATTTAAAAACAAATTTGACAGTTATTTGACAATTCATGTTGACAGTTGATATTCTTTTGTTTTTGATTCAATTTTGTGTCATAACTTTTTTGTTTTTTAACATAACCCCATCGAGTTTGGACTCATTTGAAAGCATTTTTAATTTCCTACAACGCCAAATCAAAATAACCACTTTTCAAGTTCACTTCCGGTTTTCTTTTAATGAAAAATCATTAAAAAATATTTCTATACATTGATTTATTAAAAATCAAAGATACTCAACAAAAATAATCGCGAATTAACTTCAATTTGAAATTTTTTTGTTGATTTAAAAAAAATTTGACATTTGTTTGACAATTCATGTTGACAGTCGATTTTCATTTGTTTTTGATTTAATTTTGTGTCATAACTTTTTTGATTTTTAACATAACCCCATCGAGTTTGGGCTCATTTGAAAGCATTTTTAATTTCCTACAACGCCAAATCAAAATAACCACTTCTCGAGTTCACTTCCGGTTTTTTTAAGTAAAAAAATGTTATATCACCCAACTTCTAATGTCAAAGAAAAGATAAAAAATTAAGACCAACTCTAAACTACATTTCAAATTAATCAACCTGAAAACCTACAAATCCTTTAAAGTTTTAACTGTTCCCGAAGGATTTATAGTGCAAAGTTTCAACTTAAAACCGATTGTTTAGTTTGTTTTAAGACAACCTATAGCGTTAGGGGGATATTGAGGGCATGCAAATGCGCTCCCGTGAAGTAAACTCCCTCTCAAGTTCCTTCATATTTTTGCGAACGCAGCAAAAACAGTTTTTTCTCCCTTGCATAAGTTGAAACTGTGTGAGTACAAAACGTTATTGCTTTGTACTCAACTGGCACGTTGCCAGCTACAAAACCGGGAATCACAAATCTGTGCAATCGCTCGTTGCGCACTGACACGATCAGCGATTAAGACCTGATGATGGTACCCCTTCGAGCTACAACTCCACCTCGTTCCCGATAATTATCAGAGTACAAACCGTTTCAACCCCTTTCCAGGGGGGTGCCGGTTAAAACACGTCGGGATTTGACGCCCGCTACGCGTCACGAAACGTAATACTGATGGATTACGGAGGGTTTAATCGATTAAATTTTTTCACTCAGTTTCGTGAACGTGTCATCATTTAAAGCGAGTTCGTTAATTTACAGTTAATGAAGTTTAGATTACAATTAAACGTTTTCAATTAAAATTCAAATTCGCACTTTGAAATTATTATTACAATGAGAAATGTAATTTAGTGTCGATAATAATAACATTTATGAAAGATCTTAATTGAATGAAAGGGGTTCGAGTTGAAAGTGAACCAACACTAGACGAGTAGAGACCATCACCAGACAAAGTCAATTAGTTCGGCAAGTTCGGGAGACGAAAGGGTTATTGATGTCGTAAACTAAAATTGATAGGTCTTTATCTATCAAGGGAATTGAAAAATTGCTCTTTTAATTGGTCGTTTTTGATTTCGCCGTTGATTTCGTCTCGATATAATTCAATTATGACGATTGATGATTCGATTATTTTTATGGCGAAATCTAAAAAAAAGTTTTTAATGTATACCTGTCGTCTTAAAGGTTATAATTCTTTTTACTTGAATGATTCAACAGACCGCGCCGTATTCAGACTACTCCACATGCAAACCTAAAGATAATATTTTATTTAAATGGCACTCAATCCTCGGACTACGGTGGTTTTTATTACAGCACACCACTTCTTGCGTAACATTTCAGTGCTTCTCTACATTATTCATATCATTTACATATGTTTTATCCACATAGTAGTTTTCTCATAAATCAGGGAGTAAGATAAATTAAAATTTTTATACACAAAAACCTAGATAGGACGGCCTTCGTTGGAACGTACGTATTTAACGTTAGAATGTTGTTGGTGTCATCTTAAGATTTTCATACAATATTTAAAAAGAAAATTCTTTAGTTGAACCGTCGAATCTGTGCCGTGATAAATCACCGTGATTCGTTTAAGTACGTTAATCTCTCATAACTTCTTTGCTATTAACTTTTACCAACCTCCAGTTAAAACCTCCAAGTGGATCTCAATGAGTTATGGTCTACCAAGATCATTTGACAAACTTTTACAATCTCTTAAAACAAAGAGTTGCTGAAATTACGTATCACTTGCTGGGTGTTTTTTTTAACTTTTGGATCTCAATGCATTCTTCGTTCAGACAACGGCAAAGAATTTGTGAATTCAGTTTTAAAAGAGTTAGCATCTTACTGGACGGAATTAAAGTTAGTAAATGGAGGAGAGCCACGTCATAGCCAAAATCAAGATTCTTTTGAACGAGCCAAGATGTGGAAAATATGTTGGCCTCAGATTCGTTCAACTTATGAAGATCAAAGCATAAAATAATCTCCATATCGAGCAATGTTTGGATCTGAATCAAAAGTGGGACTAATGTTATGAATTAACTTTTAGAGGTGATTAGTAAACTAGAAGATGAAGAAAAATTGCAGGTTGCAATCATTGAAATAAATCAGAATTTGAAATACCATAAAGAAAACGAAAGTGAAGAAAAAAATGATGAATATTACAAGAAAGATGAAGGAAATAAAATAGAAAAGGAAAGCGAATTTGCTAAGGTAAACAAAGATCAAGAGAGAGAGACATTTTGTACTAATGATGAATTTTTAATACTAAAAGCAAGGAAAGATACCCTGAAAGAATGAAAAATCGAAGTGATTAATCACATCCACCATTGAATGTCGGTGATAACGTTACTATACCAGTTCAAGACATGGATAGAGGAAAGGCGGAACTCTGTAATATTATTGGAATTAAGAACAATTTATTGGGAATTCAACCAAAACGGGGAAAAATCAAAAAACCTCCTTTAATCAAAACCAAGCTTTCGATAATTCATTTTTATCTTCTTCAGGGTATCCTACAACGATAACCATTAACAATTTTTAATATAAACAACCGTAATTTAACTTAAATTTAGAGTTTACGATGTATAACAATACATGGTGTTAATATTTAGAGTCCCCAAAAAACATCAGAGGTGGAAGACCAAAAACACCAAAAACCAGCGTGGGTAGCGATCAAGAATCGATAAAGAGGCCGAAACAAGGTGCGCCAACTAACACTGGGGAAAAACTTTAAGGCAAGAATATCACCAGGTGTACATTCCAAGAGGAAGAAGAGAAAGGTTCAGTAAACAAGGATGGAACAAGTTGACTGTGTTGTCCAAAGAAACAATTTTTCTTTGTACAGAATGTTTGCATCATCAAAATCATAATTATGAGCCGTGGTAACATGGTGCTCTGCCAAGGCGGTACCACCTGATTTTTTTATGGCACAGTCTTTTGAATGTTGAGACAAAGGAGACTTTAGATATTGGGAGGTAGCACCCACACAGCAACTGTCGCAACCCTTACAATCAATTCTGTAGACCAAATTTGTTTGTAGTGGACGAGGTGTAATGTCCTTAAGAGAGGAGAAAAAATTTCTAAGACTTGTATTTAGCAAATTTTAAGGGACAATCTCGAAAAATCCTGGTTAGATTCTCAGTAAAACCCAGAATATAGGGGACCTTAAGGAATGCAGGTAAGGAGAATCAGGTAAGGAATCATCTGGAGGATGAGTCATCGACCAGTCAAGAGAAGATGTTGACACAGCGACTGGCCGCATATGAGAGTCTTGATGGTAAATGATTCGGGTGATATCTGTTAGGATCTTAAGGTTCTTATCACGAAAACCCTCATCAGCCAGACGTAAGACTCTATCCTTCATCGTCCTAAGGGTGTTGATTTTCATCTGGGTAGGATGGCAAGAATAGAAATTAATGAAACGACCTGAACAGGTCGGTTTCCTATACCAATCTAACAGGACTCGTTGGTCAGGTTTTCTGATGACTTGAATGTCAAGAAATGGTACACAATTGTTGGTTTCGATCTTTATGGTAAACTGTATATGATGGTTAACAGCATTGAATTCCCTCTGAACAAGAAGGAGTTTGTCATAAGGGACAGCACAAATGATGTCGTCAACATTTTTATATATGTGAAGTCAAATTAGAAGGAAGTGTAACGTATGACTAATTGTAAATATAAACTAATGTTATGATTAATAAGTAGGTTAACAATAGGAAGGTTAAATGAATTAGGTTGTTGCAACAAACGAACGAAGGTTTGTTGTTGCAACGTTAGCAATAAGTTCGATATAAATATAGCGTAATTACTTGGAAGAGACAATGAATAAAATCAATCAAAGTCGATACAACGTTTTTATTATTATCACCGGAACCCTCAACAAACCAAGTTATTACAGAAGGTTGAAAGCCAAATCTGGGGATGCACACATCAAGAGTCTAATCCATGACAATAGTAGCCAAAATTGGGCTGAGAGGACTGCCCATGGGAGTACCAAACTTCTGCTTGTAGTAAACATCGCTAAAGGAGTATGTTGAGGAATCGAAAAGAAATTCCACGATCTTGATGAAGAGATCATGGGGAATAATCCCAGTGTGAGGTTGGATCAAATTCCATTGAGAAGACAGCCTTTCAACCACCAGTTCCAGAGGAATGTTAGTAAAAAGGGATACGATAAGATATTATGCTGTGGAAGGACGAAACCCTTCATCTCATCATCGAAAGAGAAGGAATCAGAGATGTTGTACCTAGTTCTGTTTGCTTTGGCAGACAATAAAATTGTGGCTAGGTAGCTAGCCAATCTATATGTGGGTGAGCCAACAAAGGAAATGATAGGTATTAATGGAGAGCCTTCCTTATGGATCTTTGGTAACCCATAGAATTTGGGTGAGACACCATTTTTTCAATTTACTTCAATTTAAATATGCAGGATTGCAAAATCAGTTTGTAAAGTACTCTATATTAGAATCTATTCATTAAAGACACCTTCGTTAAAAAAATGTTTTCCACACCTCAAGGGAGACATGTATGATAGGGACATCAACCATTTCATTGCAAAAACCGGCGCCCTCCCAGAAGTTGACGCCTTAAGGCTGTAGCGATATTCACCCTTTGATTTGGGCCGCTGATTGTTATTGCCATCTCATTGTATGTATCAATTTCCGACTTAGGGACGATTTTTAAGTATTGGTATAATCAGTGGAATAATTATTCTCAGAATAATTTATTCTCGGCATTAATTTAACGAATGTGTCTTATAAAGCGTTTTTTGCAGTAAAAAAAAGCGATTCTGAGTACAGTTGTTAAGGTGTTTAACACAGCTTAACATTATTCTTTTGAAATCATGAGAACCATACTTTAACCAGTTGAAAAATTAAATCAATTAAAATAATTTATACTACTGGTTTGGTTTCAGTTTTTATCATTATTGCCTGACATGTTTCGGCATAGAAGCCATCATCGGAGGCATCGTCAGAAATAAGTTAGTGTAAAACAGTTTAACATTACAAAATTTATTGATTGTAGAACTATGATAAAAAATGGTGTGCTGGTTTTATAAATAATAATGGAATGTAAAATATTAAAATGTTGTGGTGGACTACAATTAAGAATAACGTTATTCTTGGACTACAAGTTATTCTGTAGTCCAAATTCATAGTTATTCTATGGACAATAATTAAGAATAACGTTATTCTTAATTGTAGCCCACCACAATATTCTAATATTTTATATTCCATTATTATTTATAAAGCTAGCACACCAATGCAAAATACTTAGGTATATGCTTCTGATTCTATGCTCGTTACAATAGCAGATTTTATTGGAACCAGCAAAGCATCTGCTGGTCAAATTGTAAACGCTGCACAGTGGGGTATTCCACATAGAAACATGATTAAAAGTCGGGAATACAGATACACAAAAATCAAGGCGGCTGCTGTCACTTAGCCTCACCAAATATTCAGAAAACAATTTTCTGCATATTTTATTGGTGTCCGGTTCCTTAACACTGCGTAATCAGTTGTCTTTTACGCCCTTTGATGTATGCGCGTATTTCGTCAAATTATTGCAATAAATCAACGGCATATATTTATAGATGTTCCTGTGTATTTTATTGTGAGCAATTGAAATTTTTGTAATGGATGTTATATACTCAGGTATGTATAAATAGAATCAAGTACTTTTATCAAGTTTAATTCTATAGTCTTTGTAATTTTTTATTTATTCTATTTGCACATATTTTGTATTTACTTTTGTTTTTCTTCTATATTATGAAGTGTTTTTTTTTTATTTCCGGATTCTTCCCGGTTTTATTTCTTTTTACATCTTTTTGTTTGAAGAATTTACTCTACTATACTATAAAAAACTATTGCCAACAACTGCCTAATATATAAAAAAAAATAAATTAAACTAGTGGTATGTAGGCAAGGCAAACTTAGTTTTGCTGCGTTCTTTACTATTCTAATCTTTTCTTCGGTGTAGATTATTCTGGTTTGAATGTCATGATCCGAGAAGGCATATATAATCTTACAAAACAATGTAATGAAAGAGATTTTGCGAAGAAACTGGATATAGTGGAAAGAAACATCATAAAACAGAGAAAGTTCTTGGATAATCAAAAGCAACAATTTTTGCGAACATTCTCGCGACTTAAGTCGGAAATGAAAAGTAAATGGCAAGCTGCAAACCGTACAGAAAAAGCGTTCTTAGAAAAAAATCGTAATTGGTTGCAAGGGACTGTTAAAATAACACAGAAATGTATGTCGAATATAGGTGGTCGTCCGGAAAGCGCATTTGAAGATTTAAGCGATTGCAGTAAACGCCGCAAAACAACACTTCTGAGGAAGGAAAATGAAGCTGAAGCTCTCTTGTTTGCTGGTCAAATGGCACTTCGAAAATCTGGAAATATGAGTGAAGCACAAGTGTTAAAGGACATCATGTCATCGCCGTCACGTGGTAATAAATATAAGAAAGCTTTTAGAAAAAGAGACACGGTTGAATCAGAAAAGTTAACACCAACACAAGCGTTATCAATGTTTGTAGAAGCGTCATTGACACGAAGACAATATGAAATTATTAGAGAAAGCTCAAGAAAACTATATCCCTCTTATTCACTTTGACAGAGAGCAAAACAAGATTGTTATCCAGACTCGAATGCTTATCAAGTTACTGAAACTTGCGCGGAAATTAAATTACAAGCCTTAGCAGATCATACTGTAAAACGATTTATTATTTACCTAGAGGAAGTATTGATATCTCTCACACAAAAAGAATTGGCATCCTTGGAGTTGACGTATAAATGGGGTTGTGATGGTTCCCAACAAGCACAATTCAAACAAACATTTTCAAATAATAACGATTCCGATTCTAACATTTTCCAGTCATCACTAGTACCTCTTCAGCTTATATGTAAGACAAATAAGAAAATAATTTGGCAAAACCCAACGCCCTCCTCACCACGTTTTTGCCGACCAATGAGAATCAGATTTATTAGGGAATCGAAACATGTGACAAATGAAGAGATAAGTTATCACAAAGATCAGATAAAACATTTAACTACAACCAAGAATAATATCGGAGATAAAGAAGTGACGGTCACCCATAGAATGTTATTTACCATGGTAGATGGTAAAGTCTGCAATGCCGCTACCAATACAGGCTTGAGCATGCGATGTTACATATGTACGCTTACTTCAAAAGATTTTAATGATTTGGAAAAATGTGAAAAAGCACCTATAAACTCAGAAAGCTTGGAGTTTGGACTATCGATTTTACATGCGCAAATAAGACTGTTCGAAACATTACTGTATATTTCCTATAAAATTACAATAAAAAAGTGGCAAACAAGAACAGAATCAGAAAAGAATATTATAAAAGAACGCAAGCAAACTATTCAAGAAAGGTTTAGAAATGAACTTGGTCTAATCGTTGACGTACCAACTACGGCAACTACGGCAACAGCAACGATGGAAATACCAGCAGACGATTCTTCTCTAACGTAGAAATCTCGGCATCTATAACAGGAATCGATCAAGCGCTAATTGAAAGAGTGGCTACAATTCTGGAAGTAATATCCAGTGGTCATAAAATTGACATAAATAAATTTTCAGAGTACTATCGAGATACGGCTAAGCTCTACATCCAATTGTATTACTGGTACCCAATGTCACCAACCCTCCATAAAATTTTGCTACATGGCCCTATAGTAATAGAGCAAGCACTGCTGCCTATAGGTGCTCTATCAGAAGAGGCGGCAGAGAGCAGAAATAAACATTTTCGTCAATACAGGGAAAAATATGCACGAAAATTTTGCCGGGTCCAGTGCAATATGGATGTAATCAATCGGCTTTTGTTAACATCAGATCCATTTTTAAGTTGCAGTAGACCTAAATCTATTAAAAAATCAAAACCGTTCAGGCCGGAGACAATTAAAATGTTACTTCCATGGGATGCGTATGACAAAGATGAAACTAGCGAAAGTGATGAGCAGTTAGATGGAAATGAATGAAGTGCGTCATAATTTATCGTTTTATTAAAGAAATACGTTATATTAATTACTTTTGTTACTATATAAAAAATACGATGTCATATAAATAACGCTCAAAGCTGTTTGAACATTCCGATTTTCATGAACCTAGAATTAAATGGAATGGTATGTTTTATGATACAAATTTTTTTTTCCGACACCATGTTCAATTTCAAGCGATTGTCAACTTTTGTTTTTTAAATTGCTCGGTATATCTTTCTTTATGTGATTAGAAAGATTTTTGTAATACAACTACATGTAGAGCTTAGCCATGTCTCCGCTTCGTGAAGAAAAATATACCGAGCAATTTGAAAAACAAAAGTTGAAATTGCTGCAATTTGAAGATGGCGTCGGGAAAAAATATTTGTAGCATGTTAGTATTCATTAAACCATTTCATTTGATACCTAGCTCACAAACATCGAAATATAAATGACTAACTTACAGATTGGGGCGTTTTTTGTACGACACTCTGTATTAATTACCTATCAAATATTTTTGTTTCATTCTTCCATTTTTAGATAATTTCCAACCCCATTTCAATGAGCTTTGCTTTTGATGACAATAATTTATCACTATAGGTTCAAATAAAAATAAAGTAATGCACATATAGTTTTGATCGATAATTTGGGTCAAATACTCCACTGTGCGCTGTAAGGTTGACAATCGCATGGTTAAGGCTACGATATATTTTATGCCCCAAACTGAAGAACTGGATAGCGTTAAGTTGCAATTTTATCGCATATCAAGATTCTCAAGCAAATATATGATAAATGCTATTGAGTGTGCGCAATCACTACCATGTGGCAAAAATACGGAATTATGTCGTAATCGACGATATAATCGAACATGTAAACTGATGCTAACGCTAAATTAAAAATTTGCAATATTGTTGCTAGATGGCCGAGAATCAAACTATCAAAAGAAGGAATTTAGTGATAGTATCAGTTTGAGCGATAGATATGCTATTCAACAGTATTTATTGCCACCTTTTGCCAACCCAAAATCTCCTGTTAAAAACTTGTACAATAAGTTCCAAATCAGGACACGTAATAGTAGAAATAAGTAGAAAGAAGCAACATTTGGTTATTCTTGCTACACGAAGTAGTATAAACTGTTTTGTAAGACCGGCCCTTATTTTAATAATACTTAAGATGACTTTGTAGAAATCACTTGCTTTTATAAAACAAATAACATAACAACTCCAATCTTTTTAGTATTAGATCTAGTGTTAGTACTAGTGATAGTGCCAAGTAAAATTAGTTAGTACTATCACTCTTACAATTAGTTTTAATCTCTCCTTGAAATAACATTTAACTTCCGCAATTAACACGTGTAAAAGTACGTGGTGAATGACGAAAATGTGACGTGATGAAAGAGAGATAAAATTCGTTATTAACTCCACGCCATTGAAAGGAAAAGTGTTTTTTTACGTTTCTGTTTTTTTTCCATCCATACATACAGATTTTCGAATGGAAAAAATAAACGTTTTGAATAGCTTTTAACAATTTTCTGTTAAAATGAAAATTGTTTCATTCGTTACCAATATAGTATTCAGGTCATTTTTATTAGAATCAATCCCCATTCAAATTTAAAGTTTACACAAGAATAATTTAAAAAAAAAAACTACCACCTGTTGAATCTATTATATAAAATCCGTAATAAAGAATAAAAATGGATTAAAATTATAATACAAAGTGAAATAATATTTATTCAAAAAACTCAACGAAATATAAATCAACTCACTTTATATGCTTATAAATGCGTTTCATAAGCTGTTTAAAAACGGTTAATTCGTGCAGTTTCAACAAATATTTGCTTTTTATGTAGTTAAAACCTGTAGGATGTTTTATTGATGTTGGTACATTCGCGATATTTATCTTGAGTAAAAAACTTGTGCATAATAGCGTTTTTGAAAAATTTCTGTTTCATATCCCTCATCTTAATGTGAAAACAGTTGGTGTAAAGAGCCACACCAATGCGTGAAATTCCTAAAATCGGAGGCAATCCCTTCATGGAAATGTCGTGATTGCCCCATTTATCCACCAGTAATCGTAGGAGGACAGTATTATGCGGGTTTGATGTTTGCATCGAATATTAGCCGGCGAAATAGGAAGAGGGTGATATTTGACATGACATCAATAATGAGATACAATGCAACAAACAATATTGGACTATCTTGTATTAATATCAATGGATTTGGAATGCTATTAGGCGTCTAATACAAAGATAGAAATTAATTACTAATTATTACTAAGATTATTACTTAGAATGTTTAGTATCTAAAAGTAAAATTCTAAAAATTAGTACAGATATTGTATTAAATTTGGTTAAAAACCTTCTTGGGAGTTGCATGTTAGACAAGAATAACTCTTTCAAAAAATTAGAGTTACCAATGAAGCAATGTTAGATAAATTATATATGGATACATTGTTGGCTATACACAAGTTAAAATGTGTCTTTAATTGATAATGCCCAGTAAAAACAACAATTAGAAGTCTAATCCTGCTTCAACAAGTTCTAATGACCCCTCTTCATTATAGCTTATGATGGGTCACTACAAACCTTATCATTGTGTAGAGAGGTGATGGCTTCAGGTTGTCATAAACACTGGATAATGATGCTGGTAATTACAAAAGATGTCTTTAGGAGCAGTCAGACACCAAACAATAACAGACTTCATCATGCGCCAGCTGATAATCATTTCGGTCATCAACAGCACCTGTTCAGCAAATTAAATTGGATTGGTCCATCTACGCTATAGGCCTTCCACATTATAGGTCTGTGTGGAAGCAAACATAACTAGTCCATAGTAGGCAAGTCTTTCCCTAAAAGTGGGCCATTACAAGCTTCATCATTGTGTAGAAGAGTGATGGCATGAAGTGGTCATAAATAGTGGATAATGGTGATGGTAATTACAAAAGATGTTTTTGGGAGCGGTTAGACACCAGACACCAAAAGGCTACATCATGATCATCACGACTGACTGCTCAGCGGGTCATCATTCCTCAATCATTTTGGTCATCAGAAACACCTGTTCACCAAATGAAATTGAAGTGGCCCATCTACACTACAGGCCTTCCATACCATAGAACTGTGTGAAAGCAAATATGCTAGCCATCATTAATAGTAAGCATCATGGCGTCCATTCTAGTGACTCATCATGAATCATAGTGATGGGAGAGCATAAAATATTCCTAGATGCGAAAGTAGCGATGTTAATGCGCTGTTAGCATAACTTATTCCAGGAGAACTAGTCCATAGTAGGCGAAGTATTTCGTCAAACCACACTTCAATCCTGCACTTGAAAATTGCAAATGCTAACAAACATGTGCGGCATATATTATTGCCCTTCATCGTGCAAGAATATATGGTGCATTCTTCATTCAAAAATATCTTCTGCAAATAGTATCAAGTCTGTTTCAAGCATTTCAAATCTTTCAGAAGCAAAATCAAGTCTTCTAGAATCACTACAACGGTTCTGAAGACAGTATCAAGTCTTCCTAAGATAAATTCATGTCTTCTGGAAGCATTTCAAGTTTTCTGGATGCATTTCAAGTCTTCTAGAAGCATTTCAAATCTTTTAAAGGCAATATTAAAGCTTCTGCAAGCATTTCAAGTTTTCCAGGGACAATATCAAGTCTTAGAAGAGTTGAAATCATTCATTTCAAGAAGACTTGATTTTGCTTCTGGAAGATTTGAAATGCTTCCAGCAGACTTGCTACGACTTCTAGAAGACTTGATACTGCTTCCAGAAGACTTGAAATGTTCACAGAAGGTTTCATGTTACTACTTCTAGCAGACTTAAAATATTTCAAGAAGACATAATCCTGCTTCCAGAAGATTTGAAATACTTGCAGAAAATTTGATATTGTTTCTGAAAGATTTGAAATGCTCCCAGAAGATATGATATGCTCCCAGAAGACATGAACTTGTCTTTGGAAGACTTAATACTGTTTTCAGAAGAGTTGAAATGATTGTAGAAGACTTGATTTTGCTTCTGCAAGATTTGAAATGCTTCCAGCAGACTTGATACTACTTCCAGAAGAAGGAAAATGCTTCCAGAAGACTTGATACTGCTTCCAGAAAACTTGAAATGTTCATAGAAGACTTCACGCTGTTTTTAGAAGATTTGAAATGATTCCAAAAGACTTGATAGTACTTCTAGCAGACTTAACATGATTCCAGAAGACTTGATACTATTTCCAGAAGACTTGAAATACTTGGAGAAAACTTGATATTGCCTCTGAAAAATTTGAAATGCTCCCAGAAGATTTGAAATGCTTCCAGAAGACATGAATTTGTCTTTGGAAGACTTGATACTGCTTTCAGAAGAGTTGAAATGATTGTAGAAGACTTGACCTTGCTTCTGGCAGATTTAAAATGCTTCCAGCAGCCTTGCTACGACTCCTAGAAGACATAAAATGCTTCCAAAAGTCTTGATACTGCTTCCAGAAGACTTGAAATGTTCACAGAAGACTTCATGCTGCTTTTAGAAGACTTGAAATAATTTCAAAAGACTTCATTGTACTTCTAGCAGACTTAAAATATTTTCAGAAGACTTGATACTGCTTCTAGAAGACTTGAAATACTTGGAGAAAATTTGATATTGCCTCTGAAAAATTTGAAATGCTCCCAGAAGATTTGAAATGCTTCCAAAAGACATGAATTTGTCTTTGGAAGACTTGATACTGTTTTCAGAAGAGTTGAAATGATTGTAGAAGACTTGACTTTGCTTCTGGAAGATTTAAAATGCTTCCAGCAGACTTGCTACGACTCCTAGAAGACATAAAATGCTTTCAGAAGACTTGATACTGCTTCCAGAAGACTTAAAATGTTCACAGAAGACTTCATGCTGCTTTTAGAAGACTTGAAATAATTTCAAAAGACTTCATTGTACTTCTAGCAGACTTAAAATATTTTCAGAAGACTTGATACTGCTTCTAGAAGACTTGAAATACTTGGAGAAAATTTGATATTGCCTCTGAAAAATTTGAAATGCTCCCAGAAGATTTGAAATGCTTCCAAAAGACATGAATTTGTCTTTGGAAGACTTGATACTGTTTTCAGAAGAGTTGAAATGATTGTAGAAGACTTGACTTTGCTTCTGGAAGATTTAAAATGCTTCCAGCAGACTTGCTACGACTCCTAGAAGACATAAAATGCTTTCAGAAGACTTGATACTGCTTCCAGAAGACTTAAAATGTTCACAGAAGACTTCATGCTGCTTTTAGAAGACTTGAAATAATTTCAAAAGACTTCATTGTACTTCTAGCAGACTTAAAATATTTTCAGAAGACTTGATACTGCTTCTAGAAGACTTGAAATACTTGGAGAAAATTTGATATTGCCTCTGAAAAATTTGAAATGCTCCCAGAAGATTTGAAATGCTTCCAAAAGACATGAATTTGTCTTTGGAAGACTTGATACTGTTTTCAGAAGAGTTGAAATGATTGTAGAAGACTTGACTTTGCTTCTGGAAGATTTAAAATGCTTCCAGCAGACTTGCTACGACTCCTAGAAGACATAAAATGCTTCCAGAAGACTTGATACTGCTTCCAGAAGACTTGAAATGTTCACAGACGACTTCATGCTGTTTTTAGAAGATTTGAAATAATTTCAAAAAACTTCATTGTACTTCTAGCAGACTTAAAATATTTTCACAAGACTTGATACTACTTCTAGAAGACTTGAAATACTTGCAGAAAATTTGATATTGCCTCTGAAAATTTTGAAATGCTTCCAGAAGATTTGAAATGCTTCCAGAAGACATCAATTTGTCTTTGGAAGACTTGATACTGCTTTCAGAAGAGTTGAAATGATTGTAGAAGACTTGACTTTGCTTCTGCAAGATTTAAAATGCTTCCAGCAGACTTGCTACGACTCCTAGAAGACATAAAATGCTTCCAAAAGACTTGATACTGCTTCTAGAAGACTTGAAATGTTCACAGAAGACTTCATGCTGCTTTTAGAAAACTTGAAATAATTTCAAAAGACTTCATTGTACTTGTAGCAGACTTAAAATATTTTCAGAAGACTTGATACTGCTTCTAGAAGACTTGATATACTTGGAGAAAATTTGATATTGCCTCTGAAAAATTTGAAATGCTCCCAGAAGATTTGAAATGCTTCCAGAAGACATGAATTTGTGTTTGGAAGACTTGATACTGCTTTCAGAAGAGTTGAAATGATTGTAGAAGACTTGACTTTGCTTCTGGAAGATTTAAAATGCTTCCGGCAGACTTGCTACGACTTCTAGAAGACATAAAATGCTTCCAGAAGACTTGATACTGCTTCCAGAAGACTTGAAATGTTCATAGAAGACTTCATACTGTTTTTAGAAGACTTGAAATGATTCCAGAAGACTTGATACTACTTCTAGCAAACTTAAAATATTTCCAGAAGACTTGTTATTGCTTCCAGAAGACTTGAAATGCTTGCAGACAACTTGATATTGCCTCTGAAAGATTTGAAATGCTCCCAGAAGATTTGAAATGCTTCCAGAAGACATGAATTTGTCTTTGGAAGACTTGCTACTGTTTTCAGAAGAGTTGAAATGATTGTAGAAGACTTGACTTTGCTTCTGGAAGATTTAAAATGCTTCCAGCAGACTTGCTACGACTCCTAGAAGACATAAAATGCTTTCAGAAGACTTGATACTGCTTCCAGAAGACTTAAAATGTTCACAGAAGACTTCATGCTGTTTTTAGAAGACTTGAAATGATTCCAGAAGACTTGATACTACTTCTAGCAAACTTAAAATATTTCCAGAAGACTTGTTATTGCTTCCAGAAGACTTGAAATGCTTGCAGACAACTTGATATTGCCTCTGAAAGATTTGAAATGCTCCCAGAAGATTTGAAATGCTTCCAGAAGACATGAATTTGTCTTTGGAAGACTTGCTACTGTTTTCAGAAGAGTTGAAATGATTGTAGAAGACTTGACTTTGCTTCTGGAAGATTTAAAATGCTTCCAGCAGACTTGCTACGACTCCTAGAAGACATAAAATGCTTTCAGAAGACTTGATACTGCTTCCAGAAGACTTAAAATGTTCACAGAAGACTTCATGCTGTTTTTAGAAGACTTGAAATGATTCCAGAAGACTTGATACTACTTCTAGCAAACTTAAAATATTTCCAGAAGACTTGTTACTGCTTCCAGAAAACTTGAAATGCTTGCAGACAACTTGATATTGCCTCTGAAAGATTTGAAATGCTCCCAGAAGATTTGAAATGCTTCCAGAAGACATGAATTTGTCTTTGGAAGACTTGCTACTGTTTTCAGAAGAGTTGAAATGATTGTAGAAGACTTGACTTTGCTTCTGGAAGATTTAAAATGCTTCCAGCAGACTTGCTACGACTCCTAGAAGACATAAAATGCTTTCAGAAGACTTGATACTGCTTCCAGAAGACTTAAAATGTTCACAGAAGACTTCATGCTGTTTTTAGAAGACTTGAAATGATTCCAGAAGACTTGATACTACTTCTAGCAAACTTAAAATATTTCCAGAAGACTTGTTACTGCTTCCAGAAAACTTGAAATGCTTGCAGACAACGTGATATTGCCTCTGAAAGATTTGAAATGCTCCCAGAAGATTTGAAATGCTTCCAGAAGACATGAATTTGTCTTTGGAAGACTAGATACAGTTTTCAGAAGAGTTGAAATGATTGTAGAAGACTTGACTTTGCTTCTGGAAGATTTAAAATGCTTCCAACAGACTTGCTACGACTCCTAGAAGACATAAAATGCTTTCAGAAGACTTGATACTGCTTCCAGAAGACTTAAAATGTTCACAGAAGACTTCATGCTGTTTTTAGAAGACTTGAAATGATTCCAGAAGACTTGATACTACTTCTAGCAAACTTAAAATATTTCCAGAAGACTTGTTATTGCTTCCAGAAGACTTGAAATGCTTGCAGACAACTTGATATTGCCTCTGAAAGATTTGAAATGCTCCCAGAAGATTTGAAATGCTTCCAGAAGACATGAATTTGTCTTTGGAAGACTTGCTACTGTTTTCAGAAGAGTTGAAATGATTGTAGAAGACTTGACTTTGCTTCTGGAAGATTTAAAATGCTTCCAGCAGACTTGCTACGACTCCTAGAAGACATAAAATGCTTTCAGAAGACTTGATACTGCTTCCAGAAGACTTAAAATGTTCACAGAAGACTTCATGCTGTTTTTAGAAGACTTGAAATGATTCCAGAAGACTTGATACTACTTCTAGCAAACTTAAAATATTTCCAGAAGACTTGTTACTGCTTCCAGAAAACTTGAAATGCTTGCAGACAACTTGATATTGCCTCTGAAAGATTTGAAATGCTCCCAGAAGATTTGAAATGCTTCCAGAAGACATGAATTTGTCTTTGGAAGACTTGATACAGTTTTCAGAAGAGTTGAAATGATTGTAGAAGACTTGACTTTGCTTCTGGAAGATTTAAAATGCTTCCAGCAGACTTGCTACGACTCCTAGAAGACATAAAATGCTTTCAGAAGACTTGAAATGTTCGCAGAAGCATTTAGCAGACTTAAAATGTTTCCAGAAGACTTGATACTGCTTCTAGAAGACTTGAAATGCTTGCAGAAAACTTGATATTGCCTCTAAAAGATTTGAAATGCTCCCAGAAGATTTAAAATGCTTCCAGAAGACATGAATTTGTCTTTGGAAGACTTGCTACTGTTTTCAGAAGAGTTGAAATGATTGTAGAAGACTTGACTTTGCTTCTGGAAGATTTAAAATGCTTCCAGCAGACTTGCTACGACTCCTAGAAGACATAAAATGCTTTCAGAAGACTTGATACTGCTTCCAGAAGACTTAAAATGTTCACAGAAGACTTCATGCTGTTTTTAGAAGACTTGAAATGATTCCAGAAGACTTGATACTACTTCTAGCAAACTTAAAATATTTCCAGAAGACTTGTTACTGCTTCCAGAAAACTTGAAATGCTTGCAGACAACTTGATATTGCCTCTGAAAGATTTGAAATGCTCCCAGAAGATTTGAAATGCTTCCAGAAGACATGAATTTGTCTTTGGAAGACTTGATACAGTTTTCAGAAGAGTTGAAATGATTGTAGAAGACTTGACTTTGCTTCTGGAAGATTTAAAATGCTTCCAGCAGACTTGCTACGACTCCTAGAAGACATAAAATGCTTTCAGAAGACTTGAAATGTTCGCAGAAGCATTTAGCAGACTTAAAATATTTCCAGAAGACTTGATACTGCTTCTAGAAGACTTGAAATGCTTGCAGAAAACTTGATATTTCCTCTAAAAGATTTGAAATGCTCCCAGAAGATTTGAAATGCTTCCAGAAGACATGCATTTGTCTTTAGAAGACTTGATACTATTTTCAGATGAGTTGAAATGATTGTAGAAGACTTGACTTTGCTTCTGGAAGATTTAAAATGCTTCCACCAGACTTGCTACGACTTCTAGAAGACATAAAATGCTTCCAGAAGACTTGACACTGCTTCCAGAAGACTTGAAATGTTCACAGAAGACTTCATGCTGTTTTTAAAAGACTTGAAATGATTTCTACAATCATTTCAACTCTTCTGAAAACAGTGTTAAGTCTTCCAAAGACAAATTCATGTCTTGTGGAAGCATTTCAAATCTTCTGGGAGCATTTCAAATCTTCTGGGAGCATTTCAAATCTTCTGGAAGCATTTCAAATCTTTCAGAGGCAATATCAAGCTTTTTGCAAGCATTTCAAATCTTCTGGAATTATTTGAAGTCTGCTAGAAGTAGTATCAAGTCTTTTGGAATCATTTCAAGTCTTCCACAAGCAAAATCCAGTCTTTTACAATCATTTCAACTCTTCTGAAAACAGTATCAAGTCTCCCAAAGACAAATTTATGTCGTCCAGAAGCATTTCAAATCTCTCAGAGGCAATATTAAATCTTCTGCAAGCATTTCAATTCTTCTAAAAACACCATGAAGTCTTCTGGAAGCAGTATCAAGTCTTCCAGGGGCAATATCAAATCTTCTGGGAACGTTTGATATCTTCTAGAGAAACAATTTTGTATGGATGTTTGCATACCCAGAGAACCTATGTATTTGAAGTCTATTATTATTATTACTTTCTCAATTAGTACTATCAGGAGGTCTTGTTCTAGTCCAATAAATAGATTAAGTAGTTAAACTCTACTATTTTTGAATATGTGTTTGATTCTGAACATTGAAAATCCTACTAAATCCAAAGAGTATATTTCATATTCATATATTTAACATATTTCCTTGAGATGTGGAAATAGAACATTTTTCTGTCTTTACAAGTTCAGCATTTGTGGGCAAAATTATATCGGTACAACCTCTTAGTCGGTTCTCAGTATCGTTTATAAATAACAGTCAAGAACCATTTTGCTTTAAAATAAGTGTTACAATTGTGTACACAAGATAAACTTTAAAATTTGCGACGTAGTTAAAAACATCGTCACAAAACACGATATTAATGCAGAATATTAGCCGTTGTTGAGCTGAATACTAAATAGGATGGGTCTCTAAAAATCCTATCTTGTTGTCAATATTGACACTGAAATTACGATTCGTTCAAAATTCTAACAATGTTGTGAAGTCGTCGTAGGAGTTTTTAGAAATAAACCATATGGACGCTGCCAAGCCAAAATGGCATGTACGCCAAAAAGGTAACGTTCTATTTTCCTTAACTACACCGTTAAATAGGATTTTTTAATCTACATCCAACATAAACGCAAACAAAATTCAATCGCTATAATTTAACAAATTTTAAACAATTAGTTTGAAGTTTACTCAAATATTTATTTATTAAGACGTGATTTTTTGTATTTATTTAATAATTTTTTGCACTTTTATTAACAAGACGATAGTATTTCATACAATGTTTCTACCGGTTTCGGTTACGTTTAAACCATCTTCAGCAAAAACATTTTTAAAAAATTTGTTGATCTTAGTGACATTTTATTTTTATTTATGTTGTGATTTACGACATGTTGTGTCAATGTGAAAAATAAATAAGATCAACAAATTTTTTAAAAATGTATTTCCTAAGATGGTTTAAACGTAACCGAAACCGGTAGAAACATTGTTTTATTAACTTTTATTAACATCGTCTTGTTAATAAAAGTGCAAAAAATTATTAAATAAATATTTTAATTCAAAACGAAAAACATTCCTATAAAATAAAAAATGTGATTTTTTGTGTTTCTTGAAAGATGAAGTGAATGTTGTTTACTTTAGTAGTGGTTTTGGCTTAGTAGCGTCAATATATATAAAGATTTTGTGTAGAAAAAGAAAGGAAATAAGAAATACTTAGAGTCAAAGTTATTATTTTGTTAACCATATTTGTAGCTCTCGTGTATTACAAAAAGATTTATAAACTAATTATTAGATTATCGAAAAAAATATAACAATAATTTTTCTTTTCTTTAAACAGTTCATGTTGTTTGTATTTCCTTTTTTATTATTACAAACTTTTTTCAACCTGTCGTTCTTTTAAAGAAAACTCGTTTTTTGATATAAGAATGAGTGACGGTTAGCATCCTCATGAAAAATGCTTTCGATAACCCGACGTAAAAAAAAAACTGAACATCCGCCCGAAGGAGACGAGACGAGACTTGACACAAATTGATTGTTTGCTTATTGTAAAAGATTTTTCTTTTCGTCGGGTAAAAGAAAATGCATGCCATCTCAGATGCGTGTATAAAGACTGAAGTGGAAGTAGATGAACAACAAAAAAAAAATGGTGGAGGAGGCGGTAAAAATTTGGTGGAAAATTTTCAGAGGCATTGAGAATCGATATGAGAGCATTTCGATAAAAAGGGAACGGCCTCGGCGGGTGCATAAAAACGGACCTATCGCGTCAAATTTTTACGGAGTATAAAGCACTTTGCCTCGTTTTCATTTTCACGGAATCCCATTGGAATCGTCGACCGTAGGAAAAAAGGGGACGGATAAATCGAATTCCATTCTTTTAAACGTACTTTTAACCAGAATCTCTTTATGCGGTCGAAAAAAAAATAATTTATTCTTTTTTCCTGATAAACACGTCGAACTAGTTTATAAAGTTCCAAAAGCGATTACGCGCACCACCACATTGAAACGGTTTACAAAAAGCAATTTTCGGTATATTTCCGGTTATTGATTGTCGAATGGGATCATTTCATTGATGTTACGACACAACAATTCGTAAAATGGCAAACGAGGTTAAGTTGGGTTGAACAAAAGGAAATATCTTTTATATTCTCTCTGATTCTTAAAAGGGAACAAAACTGATTTCTAAGCAATAACGTAAGTCTCTCGTATACTGGCAATGTGAGCGGATTGGTATAAGTGTTGTAAAGACGTTGGTTTCTGTTGGTGGTTTATCGATTTTCGGAGGCCTGGGATTTCAGAATGAAAACGACGGGATTATAAATTTATAAAGTAATTTTCGATTATAATGCTTAAATATTTTGTAATTTGAAACTTAATGATTCATCAAATTTATGTACATTCTTTTTCTCTCCATTATTAATGAGTTATTAGTAATAATTTTTATGTAAGTATATGAAATTTGTGATATCATAAACGCTTCAATAACGTTATGAACGTCACATGTTTGGGGAAATTGAATTAGATGGAACGTTAAACACCAAATGTTTAGATGCTAATATAATTGTTACAATACATGTTTTCGGGTTTAATGAGCTGATGCGTTAATTCAAACATTTTTGGAAAATCTCATCAAATATTTTGCTTTATCCTCAATTTTTCTAAGATTAACAAGAAAATAATAAACGAATCAAGTTTATTGTTATCATTTTCTTGACTATCCCATTATAACCTGTCTAGACTTCTCGATCTTTCGGTCTAATTAACATCAACAATATTGTCACGTTATTAACCGCTATCGTAATAACTTACGTTTACCCATTTCACCCGACTTGGACTTGTTAGTGTTGTTCTCACATCACACCAATATGCGTCGTAACTTCTTTACATATACGTCACCTCGCTCTGAGATAATCTTCCAATAAAGATTCGTAACGCCATCCTTCAAGACAAGATTTATCTACTTTTCTCTCGTCTGACTATGTGATTGTAAATCTTTCTATTTCTTTTTTTTACAAGCTTTATCTCATCTCCTTATATCTCATTTTCTTATATCAGTTTATTAAGTTTCTATTGAAATTTTCTTGATTCATTCTAATTCTTTCCTGTATTTTGATTAATGATAAGCAATTTGCCTACCTTATCTAGTTGTCGTCAAAATTTTGCATTGATGCTATCACCTGAAATGGTTTTCTGAACTCTATTCTTTATCATTTCGAATTTGGAAGATAAGTTCTTTAACTTATGCCGTAAGTTAGTTAGCTAAAACGGGGGCATCCATATTTCTATTTTCTCATAAGCTCTGATCAGGCTCTGCTATTTTATCAGTTTTGAATAAAATAACATCAATTGGTCTTACATTAAATCCTCCTTTATCGTTAAAATAATTCTGTTTTGGTGCTGTCCATATATTGAAAATTGGATGAAATATTAAATCTTGATGGAGGTAATACGAAAACTGTTAATTAAAGACTAAATAATACTGGCAGAAAACATTTTGCTTTCAAAACCTACACATACAAAACTTTCATGTTGGAAATTCAAAAATTGGCAATTAAAGACGAGATACTGTAAAGATTGCTGGCGTACAAAATTGTTATCTTGGATTGAAACTATCATTTTTAATTATTGAACTAAAATTAGAACTAACACTAGAACTATCATTAGGACTAATACTAGATGTAAAACTAAAAAATGTTTGACGTTTTGGATGCCATGTTGCAGCCTTCTTCAGAAACCAGTCACAACAGTCAGTTTCTAAAGAAGTTTGCAACATTTTTTCAAAAAACAGTCGGCAATTTCTAGTTTTAGATCTAGTATTAGTCCTAGTCATAGTTCTAGTGATAGTTCTAGTGTTAGTGCTAGTGTTAGTTCGTAAAAGACTTCGTACTTGGAAAGAAGAAAATTTGGTAATCGAAATTTGGATTGTACCCAAATCATTGGGTCAGATTGGGTTTATTAATTTGCAAGTTATAACTTTTTTGGTATTCACTCCAACGGCCAAGAATCAGAAGTCACCATTAGTGCTTTCAATATCGGATCAAAATCTTAATACCGGATTTTCCATTATTTGAGACATCGCTGTCTCAAATGTCACTACTTATGAAGATGAAACCAAGGATGCTTTACGCACGTAACACTTCAATCATCTTAAGATGCTAGATATAAAAATGTTGAATTGAGTTGGGTTTGGTTTAGAACAGAAATATCTGCACTACCAATTAACTCAGTAGAAATAAGAGGGATGGGTTAGGTTGGATTCCAGCAAAGACAAAATTGGACAGAAAATAATCTTGACTAATTTCGAAAACATCAGACATCATGAACTCGTGACTCTTGGGGACGGCCAATGTCTTCGAAATCGGCCAATTTTCTCTCAATATCGTATTTTTTTGCCATAAAACCAAATCCAACTCAACCAAAATCCGACCCAACCCAACTTTCTTAGCAATCCTGTGCATTAGATATTCCATCTCACGAAACGTTATGACTTATGTCCAGATGAACCAAGCCTTACACGCTTAGAGATGAAATGGTTAACACCTACCATTACTAAGAAAATAGAGTTGGGTCGGATTTTGGTTGAGTTGGGTTTGGTTGGATGTAAATTTTACAAAATTAATAATCTTGACCAGCTTCGAAAACATCGGATACCATGAACATTGCTTGTGCTTCTTGGGGGGCGGCCGATGTCTTTGAGATCGGCCGATCTTCTCTCAATTTCGTGTTTTTTGCCGTCCAACTAAAACCCAACTCAAACAAAATCCGACCCAACCCAGCACTTTTAGCAATTCTGAGCGTTAGTAGTGGTATTCCATCTCACGAAACGTTACGACTTATGTCCAAATGATCCAAGTGTTACATGCTTAAAAATAAAATGATTAATGCCTAGCATTGTTAAGAAAGTTGGATTGGGTCGGATTTTGGTTGAGTTGGGTTTGGTTGGATGTAAATTGGACAGAATTAATAATGTTGGTCAACTTTGAAAACATCGGACACCATGAACATTGCTCGTGACTCTTGGAGGCTGCCGATGTCTTTGAAATCGGCCGATGTTCTCTTCATTTCATGTTATTTGCCATCCAACCAAACCCAACTCAACCAAAATTCAACCCAATCCAACTTTCTTAGCAATTCTGGGCGTTAGGTATTCCATTTTATGAAACGTTATGACTTATGTCCAGATGAACCAAACTTTACACGCTTAGAGATGAAATGATTAACACCTGGCATTGCTAATAAAGTTGGGTTGGATCGGATTTTGGTGGAGTTGAGTTTGGTTGGATGTAAATTGGACAGAATTAATAATCTTTGCCAACTTTAAAATCATCGGACACCATGAACATTGCTCGTGACTTTTGGGGGCGGCCGATGTCTTTGAAATCGGCCGATCTTCTCTCTATTTCGTGTTTTTTGCCATCCAACCAAATCCAACTCAACCAAATTCCGACCCAACCCGACTTTCTTAGCAATTTTGGGCGTTAGCCATTCCATCTCACGAAACGTTATGACTTATGTCCATATAAGATTCAAGTGTTACATGTTTAGAGATGAAATGATTAACTCCTGGCATTGTAAGAAAGTTGAGTTGGATTTGGTTGGATTTAAATTGGACAGAATTAATAATCTTGGCCAACTTCGAGAACATCGGACATCACGAACATTGCTCAGGATGACTTTTGGAGGCGGCCAATGTCTTCGAAATCGGTCGATCTTCTCTTAATTTCGTGTTTTTTGCCATCCAACTAAACCCAACTCAACCAAAATCTGACCCAACCCAACTTTCTTAGCAATTCTGGGCGTTAGTTATTTCATCTCACTAAACGTTATGACGTATGTCCAGATGATCTAAGCCTTACACGCTTAGAGGTGAAATGATTAACACCTGGCATTGCTAAGAAAGTTGGGTTGGATCGGATTTTGGTTGAGTTGGGTTTGATTGGATTTAAATTGGACAGAATTAATAATCTTGACCAACTTCGAAAACATTGGACACCATGAACATAGTTCATGATTCTTGGCGGTTTTCGAAGACATTTGATCTTCTCTCAATTATGTGTTTTTTTTTTGCCATCCAACCAAATCCAACTCAACCAAAATCCGACCCAACCCAACTTAACGACATAACGACACAAAACGTTAAGTTTTTGGTTGAGTTGGATTTGATTGGACAGAATTAATAATCTTGGCCAACTTAGAAAACATCGGACACCATGAACATTGCTCATGACTCTTGTGGGTGGCCGATGTTTTCGAAATCGGCCGATCTTCTTTCAACTTTGTGTTTTTTGCCATTCACCAAAACCCAAATCAACCAAAATTCAATCCAACCCAACTTACCAATTCTGAGCTTCAGCTATTCCATATCACGAAACGTTATGACTTATGTCCAAATGATCCAAATGTTGCATGCTTAGAGATGAAATTATTAACACCTAGCATTGCTAAGAAAGTTGGGTTGGGTTGGGTTTGGTTTGGTTGAGATGGGTTGCGTTGGACTTCAAAATTGGAAAGTTTCTAGTTTAAGATTTAGTATTTGTGCTTTTTCCCCCAATTACGTTTCTTTCAAACCTTTTTTTGAAGAGCATCATTACGTTCGAGTTTTCCCATTTCAGTTTTTTTTAAGACCCAACCCAACTCAACGTATACGTAATTTCAAAAAGAGTGGCTTATGTACAAAAGACATCTTTGTTAATTTTGGGATATAAATATAAAATGAGCAGCTATAAAGTGAATATGGTATAGTAGCAAATGATTGAGTTGTAATGATATCAATCGGTAATGAACCAAGATTCAAATTTGTGGCAAAAGACGAATAAATCTGTTCATATATCTTTGATTGGATATCTTTACTAATCATGACGGAAATCATCAAGAAATTTGTTTAAGGGTGGAATGGATATCCGGAAACTCTCGAGTATAATTATAATTTACTACACCGGATAATTGCTGAATAACCGTTCCACCAAAACGAAATTCATCAATTCTTCATATTTTTATCAATATCTATGTAATAAAAAAACTAAAGTGCAAGGAGTAATATTGTTAAAAATAAAATTTGTTATGAAGTTTTTTTGTTGAAATTAACTAACAGTTACAGATAATGCGGATATCCCGCTAAAGATGTCGTCGGATATCCTAATTTTCGCAAAATTACTATCTGTTCCATCATTACTTAAAATCAATACTTAAGAATGAATACTAAGAAAAGAATTTATACAAACTTTCGTGACATTTGGAGGAGTCAGATGAAGATATGAGCAAAAAAAAGATTCTTATCTTGGGATGTTTAGAGTTGCTAAAATTAAACCGTTGTGTAATATTAAGATCATTTTAACAAGATGACTATCCAAAAGATGAGTGATATTCTCAAAGATGAGCTATAATGAGAAAATTGGAAATCAACTCACTGACTCGAGGATAAAGAATAGTATATTAAACGAGACTTTTATCCTCCTTTTAACCTCTTGATAAATTTATCTAACAGTTAAAAACCGGTTCATAGCGGTTAGTTTAACTGGAGGTTAGTAAAAGTAGGTCTAAAATGTTGATTATTAAGTTCTTATTTCCAATGTAGATGATAATCATTTTCAATAATATCTTCTTATTACTTGTTATAAATTTCTCTCGATTAAATATAAAAAAAAATAATAATTTTTGGCAAAATATCAGCTTTTCTGTAAAGTAAATTTTATATAAAGTTATTTTGGAACCCGTCCCATAGTCTGGGATTAAACTTAATCTAGTAAAATAGCAAATTCATGGAAACATTCCGACTAACTAAATCCACAATGTGTATTAAACACAATTTAAATTATTCTCAATTTTCTTATGTCCTAAAATAACAATTTTTTATGAATAAATGTTTGCACATGCGCTCATTGAAAATCTCTTAGAATTCCGGGAAATCCTTGAAAATCCCGTCAATCCCCCGAAAATCCTTTGTGATGTACCTACATCTTATAGTATCATAAATTCTTATTAAAAAGGACTTAAAATTTGATAAAATCAACTTAATCTAATATTCAAGGTTCTAGGAGGCTTGATATTACTTTCAGAAAACTTAAAATGCTTCCCAAAGACTTGATACTGCTTCTAGAAGACTTGATATTGCCTCTGAGAGATTTGAAATGCTTCCAGAAGACTTGAAATGCTTCCAAAAGGCTTGACACTACTTCCAAAAGACTTGATACTGCTATCAGAAGATTTGCAATGCTCCCAGAAGACTTGACACTGCTTCCAGAAAACTTGCAATGCTTCCAGAAGACTTGATATTGGTCCTGAAAAACTTAAAATGCTCCCAGAAGACATGAATTTGTCTTTGGAAGACTTAATACTGTTTTCAGAAAATGCTTTCAGAAGATTTAACATTGGCTCTGAAAAATTTGAAATGCTTGCATAAGACTTGAAATGCTTTCAAAAGACTTGATACTGCTTCTAGAAAACTCAGAATGCTTCCAGAAGACTTGACATTGCCTCTGAGAGATTTAATATGCTTATAGAAGCTTGATACTGTTTCTAGAAGATATGAAATGTTTTCACAAGATTTGACGCTGTATCTAGACGACTTGAAATGCTTTCAAAGACTTGAAATGCTTGCAGAGAATTTGATATTGCTTCGAGAAGACTTGAAATGCCTTCAGAACACTTAATATTGCTTCTAGAAGAATTAATATTGCATCCAGAAGAATTAATATTGCTTCTAAAAGAATTAATATTGCTTCCAGAAGATTTGAAAGGCTTCTAGAAGACTTGGTACTGTTGGCAGAAAACATTTTCATCGCAAAAAAGCAAAATACCGCGAAAAAAATCATTACTTCGAAAATATTCTGTGAAAGCTAAAATATTAAATACAATTGGATAAAATACAAAATCTTGATGTAGGTAATCCAAAAATAATTAGTAATTAAAAACTAAATAATACTGGCAGAAGATATTTTGCTTTCAAAAAGTAAGTAATTATTAATAATATTGGATTTTGCTTCTAAAATAATGTTGGCAAAATACAAAACCTTCAAGTCGGAATTTCAAAAATTGATAATTAAAAACTAGGTACTGACTATAAAACTGTAAACACTGCGGGCATACAAAATTGTTATTTGGATTGAAAATATCATTTTCAATTAAAACTAGACAAAATTAGAACTAACACTAGCACTAGCACTAGATCTATCACTAGGACTAATACTAGATCTAAAACTAGAAACTTTCAGGCTTTGCCATGTGCTTTTTGAAAAAATGTGTGACGTTTCGAACGCCATGTTGCAACCAGAAATGATTAACACCTGGTATTGCTAAGAAAGTTGGGTTGGGTCGGATTTTGGTTGAGTTGGGTTTGGTTGGATGTAAATTGGACAGAATTAATAATCTTGGGCAACTTCGAAATCGGTCGATCTTCTCTCAGTTTCGTATTTTTTGCCATCCAACCAAACCCAACTCAACTAAAATCCGACCCAACCCAACTTTTTTAGCAATTCTGGGTGTTATTCCATCTCACGTTATGACTTATGTCCAGATGATCCAAGTTTTAGCATTGCTAAGAAAGCTAGGTTCGGTTGGGTTTGGTTTGGTTTGGTTGAAATGGGTTGGATTCCAAAGTTGGAAAGTTTCTAGCTTTAGTCTTTTCTTCCCCAATTAGGTTTCTTTCAAACCTTTTTTTAAAGAGCATCGTTATACGTTCGAGTTTTCCCATTTCAGTTTTTTTCAAGACTCAACCCAACTCAACGTATATGTAATTTCAAAACGAGTGACTTATGTACAAAAGACATCTTTGTTAATTTTGGGATATAAATATAAAATGAGCAGCTGATATTGTAGCAGACGATTGAGTAGTAATGCAAAAACTAAAGTTATATCAATTGGCAATGAACCAAGATGCAAATTTGTGGTAGAAGACGAATAAATCTGTTCATATATCTTGGACTGGATATATTCATTAATCATAACGGAAATCATCAAGAAATTTGCTTAAGGGTGGAACGGATATCCGGAAACTATCGAGTGTATCCGTTTAACCAAAACGCCAAAGACCAAAAAACTAAAATGAAAGGAATAATATTGTTAAAAATAAAATTTGTTATTAAGTTTTTGTGTTGAAATTAACTAACAGTTACAGATAATGCGGATATCCCGCTAAAGATGTCGCCGGATATCCTGATTTTCGCAAAATTACTATCCGTTCCACTACTTAAAATCAATACCTAAGGGTAGATAGTAATAAAATGAATTTATACAAACTTCCATGACATTTCGGGGAGTCAGATGAAGATACGAATTTAAAAAAAGATAAGATCTTGGTGTGTTAAGAGTTGCTAAAATCAAATCGTTGTTTAATATCAAAATCATTTGAACAAGAAGATTATCCAAAAGATGAGTGATATTCTCAAAGATTAAGTGTAATTAGAGAACAGGAAGCAAACTCACTGACTCGAGGATAAAAAATATTAAGAGCCACTTTTGCTACCTCTTCATAAATTTATCTAACAGTTAAAAATCGGCTCTATAACCACCGCTTGTTAGTTTCACTGGAGGTTGGTAAAAGTGGGCCTAAGTAGTTGATTGTTAATGTAGATGATAATTATTTATATTAACAATCAACTACCAATTACTTGTTATAAATTTCTCTCGATTAAATATAAAAAAAAATAATAATTTTTGGCAAAATATCAGCTTTTCTGTAATGTAAATTTTATATAAAGTTATTTTGGAACCCGTCCCATAGTCTAGGATTAAACTTAATCTAGTAAAATAGCAAATTCATGGAAACATTCCGACTAACTAAAACCACAATGTGTATTAAACACAATTTAAATAATTCTCAATTTTCTTATATCCTAAAATAACAATTTTTTATGAATAAATGTTTGCACATGCGCTCATTGAAAATCTCTTAGAATTCTGGGAAATCCTTGAAAATCCCGTTATTCCCCGAAAATCCTTTGTGATGTACCTACATCTTATAGTATCATAAATTCTTATTAAAAAGGACTTAAAATTTGATAAAATCAAGTTAATCTAATATTCATGGTTCCAGGAGGCTTGATATTACTTCCAGAAGACTTAAAATGCTTCCCAAAAACTTGATACTGCTTCTAGAAGGCTTGCAATTCTCCCAGAAGACTTGATACTGCTTCCAGAAAACTTGCAATGCTTCCAGAAGACTTGATATTGGTCCTGAAAAACTTAAAATGCTCCCAGAAGACATGAATTTGTCTTTGGAGACTTAATACTGTTTTCAGAAAATGCTTTCAGAAGATTTGATATTGGCTCTGAAAAATTTGAAGTGCTTGCATAAGACTTGAAATGCTTTCAAAAGACTTGATACTGCTTCTAGAAAACTCGGAATGCTTCCAGAAGACTTGACATTGCCTCTGAGAGATTTAATATGCTTATAGAAGCTTGATACTGTTTCTAGAAGACATGAAATGTTTTCAGAAGATTTGACGCTGCATCTAGACGACTTGAAATGCTTTCAAAGACTTGAAATGCTTGCAGAGAATTTGATATTGCTTTGAGAAGACTTGAAATGCCTTCAGAACACTTAATATTGCTTCTAGAAGAATTAATATTGCAACCAGAAGAATTAATATTGCTTCTAAAAGAATTAATATTGCTTCCAGAAGATTTGAAAGGCTTCTAGAAGACTTGGTACTGTTGGCAGAAAACATTTTCATCGCAAAAAAGCAAAATACCGCGAAAAAATCATTAGTTCGAAAATATTCTGTAAAATCTAAAATATTAAATACAATTGGATAAAATACAAAACCTTGATGTAGGTAATCCAAAAATAATTAGTAATTAAAAACTAAATAATACTGGCAGAAGATATTTTGCTTTCAAAAAGCAAGTAATTGTTAGTAATATTGGATTTTGCTTCTAAAATAATGTTGGCAAAATACAAAACCTTCAAGTCGGAATTTCAAAAATTGATAATTAAAAACTAGGTACTGACTATAAAACTGTTATTTGGATTGAAACTATCATTTTCAATTAAAACTAACACTAGCACTAGATCTATCACTAGGACTAATAATACTAGATCTAAAACTAGAAACTTTCAGGCTTTGCTATGTGCTTTTTGAAAAAATCTTTAACGTTTCAAATGCCATGTTGCAACCTTCTTCGGAATCACTCCGAACCATTTTCTGAAGAAGGTTGCAACATGGCATCCGAAACGTCAAACATTTTTTCAAAAAATGCTCGGCAAAACCCAAAAGTTTCTACTTTTAGATCTAGTATTAGTCCTAGTGATGGTTCTAGTGTTAGTGCTAGAGTTAGCTCATTAAAGCTTTCGTACTTGGAAAGAAGAAAATTTAGTAATCGAAATTTGGGTTGTACCCAAATCATTGGGTTGGGTTGAGGGGTTTACTAATTTGCAGGTTATATCACCATTAGTGCCTCCAATATCGAACCAAAATTTTAATACCGGTATTTCCATTATTTGAGACATCTTATAAATATTTATGCACGTAACACTTCAATCATCTTAAGATGCTTCAAAACGCTTATAAATATAAGAGTGGTATAAGAGTGTTGGGTTGAGTTGGGTTTGGTTTAGTTTTGCAAAAAAGACAAAACTGCACAAAATAAATAATCACGGCCGACTCCGAAGAAATCTTCGAAGTCGGCCGAGATTATTATTACTACTTCAACAGAAATATCTCAGTTAACTCAGTAAAAATAAGAGAAATGGGTTGGATTGGATTCCAGCAAAGACAAAATTGGACAGAATTAATAATCTTGGCTAATTTTGAAAAACATCAGACGCCATGAACTCTTTCTTTGCCATTCAACCAAACCCAACTCAACCAAAATCCGACAAAACCCAATTTTCTTAGCAATTCTAGAATAGCTAATTCCATCTCACGAAACGTTATGACTGATGTCCAGATGATCACGCTTAGAAATAAAATGATTAACACCCAGCATTGCTAAGAAAGTTGATTGGGTCGGATTTTGGTTGAGTTGGGTTTTGGTTAGATGCAAATTGGACAGGATAAATAACCTTGGTTAACTTCGAAAACATCGGAAACCATGAACATTACTTGTGACTCTATGGGGAAGATCGGCCGATTTCTAAGACATCTGCCGATTAAGTTGTCTTTATATTTTTTTGATCCCGTTAGCAATGCGAAGAGAAACAATAACTTTTAGGAGTAGGATCTTGGAAGATTAAAAATTTAATCGAAATATTGGCATGTTGAAATAGTTGTATTAATTTTGTCCAAGATCCTACTCCTTTTTCTCCCAACTTCTTGTTTTTGCCATTCACCAAAACCCAACTCAACAAAAATCCGACCCAACCCAACTTTCTTAGCAATTCTGGATATTAACTATTCCATTTCACGAAACGTTATGACTTATGTCCAGATTATCCACGCTTAGAGATGAAATGATTAACATCTAGCATAGCTAAGAATGTTGGGTTGGGTCGGATTTTGGTTGGCTTGGGTTTGGTTGGATGTAAATTGGACAGAATTAATAATCTTGACATCATGAACTCGTGACTCTTGAGGGCGGCCAATGTCTTCGAAATCTGTCGATCTTCTCTCAATTTCGTAGTTTTTGCCATCCAACCAAAACCAACTCAACCAAAATCCGACCTAACCCAACTTTCTTAGCAATTTTGGGCGTTAGCTATTCCATTTCACAAAATGTTATGACTTATGTCCAGATGATCCAAGTTCCAGCATTGCTAAGAAAGTTAGGTTGGGTTGGGTTGGGTTTGGTTTGGTTGAGATGGGTTGCGTTGGATTTCAAAATTGGAAAGTTTCTAGTTTAAGATTTAGTATTTGTGCTTTTTTCTCCAATTACGTTTCTTTCAAACCTTTTTTTGAAGAGCATCAATATCTATGTCTATATCTATTTTTATCCATATCTATGTAACAAAAAAACTAAAGTGCAAGGAATAATATTGTTAAAAATAAAATTTGTTATGAAGCCTTTTTGTTGAAATTAACTAACAGTTAAAGATAATGCGGATATCCCGCTAAAGAAGTCGCCGGATATCCTGATTTTCGCAAAATTACTATCCGTTCCATCATTATTTAAAATCAATATTTAAGAATGAATACTAAGAAAAGAATTTATACAAACTTTCGTGACATTTGGAGGAGTCAGATGAAGATACGAACAAAAAAAAGATTCTTATCTTGGGGTGTTAGGAGTTGCTAAAATTAAACCGTTGTGTAATATTAAGATCATTTTAACAAGTAGACTATCCAAAAGATGAGTGATATTCTCAAAGATGAGTTATAATGAGAAAATTGGAAGTCAACTCACTGACTCAAGGATAAAGAATAGTATATTAAAGGCAACTTTTATCCTCCTTTTAACCTCTTGATAAATTTATCTAACAGTTAAAAACCGGTTCATAGCGGTTAGTTTAACTGGAGGTTAGTAAAAGTAGGTCTAAAATGTTGATTGTTAAGTTCTTATTTCCAATGTAGATGATAATCATTTTCAATAATATCTTCTTATTACTTGTTATAAATTTCTTTCGATTAAATATAAAAAAAAATAATAATTTTTGGCAAAATATCAGCTTTTCTGTAAAGTAAATTTTATATAAAGTTATTTTGGAACCCGTCCCATAGTCTAGGATTAAACTTAATCTAGTAAAATAGCAAATTCATGGAAACATTCCGACTAACTAAATCCACAATGTGTATTAAACACAATTTAAATTATTCTCAATTTTCTTATGTCCTAAAATAACAATTTTTTATGAATAATTGTTTGCGCAAGCGCTCATTGAAAATCTCTTAGAATTCCGGGAAATCCTTGAAAATCCCGTCAATCCCCCGAAAATCCTTTGTGATGTACCTACATCTTATAGTATCATAAATTCTTATTAAAAAGGACTTAAAATTTGATAAAATCAAGTTAATCTAATATTCAAGGTTCCAGGAGGCTTGATATTACTTCCAGAAGACTTAAAATGCTTCCCAAAGACTTGATACTGCTTCTAGAAGTCTTGCAATTCTCCCAGAAGACTTGATATTGCCTCTGAAAGATTTGAAATGCTTCCAGAAGACTTGAAATGCTTCCAAACGGCTTTACGCTGTTTTTAGACGACTTGAAATGCTTCCAAAAGGCTTGACACTACTTCCAAAAGATTTGATACTGCTATCAGAAGATTTGCAATGCTCCCAGAAGATTTATATTATAAGTCTTATAAGTAGGTATTATAAGTAAGTTAGTTATAAGTTAGTAAGTATTATAAGTGATATTGGCTCTGAAAAATTTGAAGTGCTTGCATAAGACTTGAAATGCTTTCAAAAGACTTGATACTGCTTCTAGAAAACTCGGAATGCTTCCAGAAGACTTGATATTGCCTCTGAGAGATTTAATATGCTTATAGAAGCTTGATACTGTTTCTAGAAGACATGAAATGTTTTCAGAAGATTTGACGCTGCATCTAGACGACTTGAAATGCTTGCAGAGAATTTGATATTGCTTCGAGAAGACTTGAAATGCCTTCAGAACACTTAATATTGCTTCTAGAAGAATTAATATTGCATCCAGAAGAATTAATATTGCTTCTAAAAGAATTAATATTGCTTCCAGAAAATTTGAAAGGCTCTAGAAGACTTGGTACTGTTGGCAGAAAACATTTTCATCGCAAAAAAGTAAAATACTGCGAAAAAACCATTAGTTCGAAAATATTTTATAAAATCTAAAATATTAAATACAATTAGATAAAATACAAAATCTTGATGTAGGTAATCCAAAAATAATTAGTAATTAAAAACTAAATAATACTGGTAGAAGAAATGTTGCTTTCAAAAAGCAAGTAATTGTTGATAATATTGGATTTTGCTTTTAAAATAATGTTGGCAAAATAAAAAACCTTCAAGTCGGAATTTCAAAAATTGACAATTAAAAACTAATTACTGACTATAAAACTGTAAACACTGCGGGCATACAAAATTGTTATTTGGATTGAAAATATCATTTTCAATTAAAACTAGACAAAATTAGAACTAACACTAGCACTAGCACTAGATCTATCACTAGGACTAATACTAGATCTAAAACTAGAAACGGTTCGAAGTGATTCTGAAGAAGGTTACAACATGGCATCCGAAACGTCAAACATTTTTTCAAAAAACGCTCGGCAAAACCCGAAAGTTTCTAGTTTTAGATCTAGTATTAGTCCTAGCGATAGTTCTAGTGTTAGTGTTAGTTCATAAAAGCTTTCGTACTTGGAAGGAAGAAAATTTGGTAATCAAAATTTGGGTTGTACCCAAATCATTGGTTTGGGTTGGGTTTATTAATTTGCAGGCTATAACTTTGTTGGTATTTACTCCAGCAGCCAACAATCATGAGTCACCATTAGTGCTTTCAATATTGGATTAAAATCTTAATACCGGGTATATCCATTATTTGAGACATCGCTGTCTCAAATGTCACTAACATTAGTTATGAAGATGAAACCAATGATGCTTTATGCACGTAAAACTTCAATAATCTTAAGATGCTTCAAAAGGTTTATAAACATAAGAGTGATATAAGAGTGTTGGGTTGAGTTGGGTTCGGTTTAGAACAGAAATATCTTCACTATTAGTTAACTCAGTAGAAATAAGAGAGATGGGTTGGGTTGGATTCTAGCAAAGAGAAAATTCAACAGAATTAATAATCTTGGCTAATTTCGAAAAACATTGGACACCATGAACATTGCTCATGACTCTTGGGGGCGGCCGATGTCTTCAAAATCGGCCGATCTTCTCTCAATTTCGTGTTTTTTGCCATCCAACCAAACCCAACTCAACCAAAATCCGACCCAACCCAACTTTCTTAGCAATTCTGGGCGTTAGGTACGCCATCTCACGAAACGTTATGACTTATGTCCAGATGATCCAAGCTTTACACGCTTAGAGATGAACTGATTAACACCTGACATTGCTAAGAAAGTTGGGTTGGGTCGGATATTGGTGGAGTTGAGTTTGGTCCAAGATGATCCAAGTTTTAGCATTGCTAAGAAAGCTAGGTTGGGTTGGGTTTGGTTTGGTTTGGTTTGGTTGAAATGGGTTGGACTTCAAAGTTGGAAAGTTTCTAGCTTTAGTCTTTTCTTCCCCAATTAGGTTTCTTTCAAACCTTTTTTTAAAGAGCATCGTTACACGTTCGAGTTTTCCCATTTCAGTTTTTTTCAAGACTCAACCCAACTCAACGTATATGTAATTTCAAAACGAGTGACTTATGTACAAAAGACATCTTTGTTAATTTTGGGATATAAATATAAAATGAGCAGCTGATATTGTAGCAGACGATTGAGTAGTAATGCAAAAACTAAAGTTATATCAATTGGCAATGAACCAAGATGCAAATTTGTGGTAGAAGACGAATAAATCTGTTCATATATCTTGGACTGGATATATTCATTAATCATAACGGAAATCATCAAGAAATTTGCTTAAGGGTGGAACGGATATCCGGAAACTATCGAGTGTATCCGTTTAACCAAAACGCCAAAGACCAAAAAACTAAAATGAAAGGAATAATATTGTTAAAAATAAAATTTGTTATTAAGTTTTTGTGTTGAAATTAACTAACAGTTACAGATAATGCGGATATCCCGCTAAAGATGTCGCCGGATATCCTGATTTTCGCAAAATTACTATCCGTTCCACTACTTAAAATCAATACCTAAGGATAGATAGTAATAAAATGAATTTATACAAACTTCCATGACATTTCGGGGAGTCAGATGAAGATACGAATTTAAAAAAAGATAAGATCTTGGTGTGTTAAGAGTTGCTAAAATCAAATCGTTGTGTAATATCAAAATCATTTGAACAAGAAGATTATCCAAAAGATGAGTGATATTCTCAAAGATTAAGTGTAATTAGAGAACAGGAAGCAAACTCACTGACTCGAGGATAAAAAATATTAAGAGTCACTTTTGCTACCTCTTCATAAATTTATCTAACAGTTAAAAATCGGCTCTATAACCACCGCTTGTTAGTTTCACTGGAGGTTGGTAAAAGTGGGCCTAAGTAGTTGATTGTTAATGTAGATGATAATTATTTATATTAACAATCAACTACCAATTACTTGTTATAAATTTCTCTCGATTTAATATAAAAAAAAATAATAATTTTTGGCAAAATATCAGCTTTTCTGTAAAGTAAATTTTATATAAAGTTATTTTGGAACCCGTCTCATAGTCTAGGATTAAACTTAATCTAGTAAAATAGCAAATTCATGGAAACATTCCGACTAACTAAATCCACAATGTGTATTAAACACAATTTAAATTATTCTCAATTTTCTTATGTCCTAAAATAACAATTTTTTATGAATAAATGTTTGCACATGCGCTCATTGAAAATCTCTTAGAATTCCGGGAAATCCTTGAAAATCCCGTCAATCCCCCGAAAATCCTTTGTGATGTACCTACATCTCATAGTATCATAAATTCTTATTAAAAAGGACTTAAAATTTGATAAAATCAAGTTAATCTAATATTCAAGGTATAATAGAAACCTATTTGAACTACTGAAAATTCTATAGTTAAGTACTGAACAGTAAAGATAAGCTAAATCGATATAAAGTGTCATTTCAAGACCTTTACGAGCTTTGCCCAGATTGCAAAATGGAACCCTCGAGGTATGAAATACAATAGATACGGCGTAGAATATCATAAAAATAATATTTTAATACTTTTAACTCTTTTATTACCTGAATTTTACCAACGGGTGGCGAAACAACCAAGAAAATCCTCATAGTAGCCCTCAAAAAGTCATCTTTATTAACACCTTTCTCAACCTTCCTGGTACTTTTTTTCTGTCCGCCACTTTTCTCACATTTTTTATTAAAAGCACTTTTCGTTGAATTAGAATTAGTCGGTGAGGATGCGTAAGAATGCACGTTTCTCACTGAGACACTTTTAGATTTATCCTTGGACGTGAGCCCTTTGAAATAGTCCTGTAATTGCGACGGACTTTGCTCGACGCTTTTCTGTCTCTTAAGTCCCCCTTTCGTTTTGACGTTCTTTTCGGTACTTTTATTCGGCGACGTCGACGAGTCGTCTTTGCTTCGTTTGAAGAAATCAAATCTAACACGTAACATATAATCGTTTTAAAAGATTAAGAATTTAATCGACATCTTATTTCATGATAAATGATTGGGTCGAGGGAAAAAAGTAAAGGTCAAATAAATATATCGGTTTTGGTTTCGTGTTGGGGGTTTCGGTCAGGTGGTAAACATAAATCTTATGTTTGGGGATAAAAATATTGGACAATAAAAATATGATTTTTCACACCTAGTTTGCGTCAAGGAATTCTTTCTTGAGATTCCAAGGGGATTATCGTCGTTTGTAAAAATCTGCGTCGACGTTTCTTGAGCTTGTTGAGTCGACGTTGAACCATGTCTTTGTACTTTTCTTCGAATCGATCCGACGAATTTTCTCCACTCGTGAGGTTTATTTTCCGGAGATGTCGATGTGTCTTCGTTGGGGTGTTCGAACGCAATTTTTAAATTCTTCGTCGTGAACGACTTTATCCACCCAATTAATATTATCTTAATAATTTAGAATATGTTACGCACTAGGGTTATTATATTTATAATCCCCTACTTTACTATTTTTTTTAAAGATAACGTTAAGAAAAAATAAAGAGTATTTACTACTTCTTATAAAGTTTTATCCTACTTATTAAGCGCTTTTGCTTTTCTTTGGGAAAATTTTTGACAAAATTCCAAGTGTTAATTAAAATTTTTAATCTAAAAATAAATTATTTTAATTAATTAATTAATTTTCGCCATAAATTTGTATGTATGATAATATAAACGTAATTTTAATGGGAATAAAGTAATTAAAAAAAATAACTGGGTTGGTTACGACAATAATCAAATTTTAATAATATCATCTCCCCCAAAAAGTTGTTATTAATCGGTAAAAAGTCTTTCGGTGATTACATTGTCATCCGGCCTCAAAAGGATTATTTTCGTTTCCTCTCGCCCTGATTAATGTAGAGCCATTAGAGAAAATGAACGAAAGCTCAAACCACACCGGAACGCATATAAATCTTGGTGTTGCGTACTTGCGAAATGTTTTCTAAAAAGCTTTGACACGATTTGAAATAAAGCGCTGAAGCTTTACTAACTTGTAATAGTAGTACCTCGAAACTTTATACATTTATAAACTGGGTGAGACTTTTTTAAGAAATAACAAAGTAAGTGTTAAGTAAGAAAGTTTCGAGATGAAATTAATCTTTAAAAAAAGAAATAATTAATTAAATTTAACCGATAAAACAAAAATAATAATGATCAAACATACAAAGAACATATTTTCTTGTTGGTCGATCAAATTCGTTCGGCAAACTTTGACTAAGTTAGTTCGGGGAGTGTTCGTAAGTCGATAGCGAGACGGAAAAGAGCAACGCAGTTTAATCTCTTCCTTTTTCCCCTCTCTTTTATAAAAGAAAAGTTTCTGAATATACTAGCTTTTTATTGTGAAGTAATTTTTTTTAGACAACTTCAAATTGTAGTGCCATGATATTATTTTTATTGAGAACAGAAGTTATTTTTGGATTAGATCGAGACGATATACGAATTGATAAGAAGGAGGAAATGAGTCAGGCTATAATTTACGGTTTCCGACGGGGGAAGGTAAAAAAAGAAGAAAAATTAGATATTTCGTGACGTTACCGTTCGTTTTAACTTATTATTGAGGTCTATAAATGTTTTATGACTAAAATTGTCTTTGCTAGAGAGTAAAACGAAATTTATGGAGATAACAAATTTAAAAATAAAGTGATGTCTTATTAGAATTACCTTCGAATTAAACGGTTAACTAACTCTATTTAAATATAAATATTAGCGGTCATAGAATCCAACTCGGTTTATTTAGTCACTGTATTCCATGTTCATAGATAAACTCGGGTTATTCCCCGAGTTATCTATACTAGCTCTAGACATAGAACTAAATACATTCGGGTTTAGGCAACTAAAGAGACAGTTCCCAACTTAACCTATCCAGGGATTCCCGTACTATTACTTTATTCATTGTTACCAACGCAAAATTCAATAATCGTTAAAAAACGATAATTTGACATATTTCTCATTAAAAAGGGTTGTATCTCAAAACTTGAAAATGATAGAAAGAATCTTTTGAGATAAACAACTTTTTAAACTGTTCCACATATTAATAAAATTTGCATATTATTCATTGTTGCCAACCCAAGATTTAAAAATTTTAATTTTGATATATTTCATATTAAAAAAAAGATTGTATCTCAAAAATTAAAAGTGATAAAAAGGATCTTTTGAGACAAAATACTTTTAAACGCGTTCAAAAATGCATATCATTAATAATATTTCTGTATTATTCATTATTACCAACATAAGAGTTATAAATCGTTAAAAACTTGAAATTTGACATATTTCACATCAAATGGTCTTATATCTCAAAAATTAAAAATGATAAAAAGAAATTGACGATACAAAAGCTTTTTAATTCGTTCCAAGAATGCCTATCATTGATAATAATTGCATATTATTCATTGTTACCAACCCAAGATTTAAAAATTTTAATTTTGATATATTTCACATTAAAAAAAGATTGTATCTCAAAAATTAAAAGTGATAAAAAGGATCTTTTGAGACAAAACACTTTTAAAAGCGTTCAAAAATGCATATCATTAATAATATTTCTGTATTATTCATTATTACCAACATAAGAGTTATAAATCGTTAAAAACTTGAAATTTGACATATTTCACATCAAATGGTCTTATATCTCAAAAATTAAAAGTGATAAAAAGGATCTTTTGAGACAAAACACTTTTAAAAGCGTTCAAAAATGCATATCATTAATAATATTTCTGTATTATTCATTATTACCAACATAAGAGTTATAAATCGTTAAAAACTTGAAATTTGACATATTTCACATCAAATGGTCTTATATCTCAAAAATTAAAAGTGATAAAAAGAAATTGACGATACAAAAGCATTTTAATTAGTTCCAAGAATGCCTATCATTGATAATAATTGCATATTATTCATTGTTACCAACCCAAGATTTAAAAATATTAATTTTGATATATTTTACATTAAAAAAAAGATTGTATCTCAAAAATTAAAAGTGATAAAAAGGATCTTTTGAAACAAAAAACTTTTAAAAGCGTTCAAAAATGCATATAATTAATATTATTTCTGTATTATTCATTATTACCAACATAAGAATTATAAATCGTTAAAAACTTGAAATTTGACATATTTCACATCAAATGGTCTTATATCTCAAAAATTAAAAATGATAAAAAGAAATTGACGATACAAAAGCTTTTTAATTCGTCCCAAGAATGCCTATCATTGATAATGATTGCATATTATTCATTGTTACCAACCCAAGATTTAAAAATTTTAATTTTGATATATTACACATTAAAAAAAGATTGTATCTCAAAAATTAAAAGTGATAAAAAGGATCTTTTGAGACAAAAAACTTTTAAAAGCGTTCAAAAATGCATATCATTAATAATATTTCTGTATTATTCATTATTACCAACATAAGAGTTATAAATCGTTAAAAACTTGAAATTTGACATATTTCACATCAAATGGTCTTATATCTCAAAAATTAAAAATGATAAAAAGAAATTGACGATACAAAAGCTTTTTAATTAGTTCCAAGAATGCCTATCATTGATAATAATTGCATATTATTCATTGTTACCAACCCAAGATTTAAAAATTTTAATTTTGATATATTTCACGTTAAAAAAAGATTGTATCTCAAAAATTAAAAGTGATAAATAGGATCTTTTGAGACAAAATACTTTTAAAAGCGTTCAAAAATGCATATCATTAATAATATTTCTGTATTATTCATTATTACCAACATAAGAGTTATAAATCGTTAAAAACTTGAAATTTGACATATTTCACATCAAATGGTCTTATATCTCAAAAATTAAAAATGATAAAAAGAAATTGACGATACAAAAGCTTTTTAATTCGTCCCAAGAATGCCTATCATTGATAATAATTGCATATTATTCATTGTTACCAACCCAAGATTTAAAAATTTTAATTTTGATATATTTCACGTTAAAAAAAGATTGTATCTCAAAAATTAAAAGTGATAAATAGGATCTTTTGAGACAAAATACTTTTAAAAGCGTTCAAAAATGCATATCATTAATAATATTTCTGTATTATTCATTATTACCAACATAAGAGTTATAAATCGTTAAAAACTTGAAATTTGACATATTTCACATCAAATGGTCTTATATCTCAAAAATTAAAAGTGATAAAAAGAAATTGACGATACAAAAGCATTTTAATTAGTTCCAAGAATGCCTATCATTGATAATAATTGCATATTATTCATTGTTACCAACCCAAGATTTAAAAATATTAATTTTGATATATTTTACATTAAAAAAAAGATTGTATCTCAAAAATTAAAAGTGATAAAAAGGATCTTTTGAAACAAAAAACTTTTAAAAGCGTTCAAAAATGCATATAATTAATAATATTTCTGTATTATTCATTATTACCAACATAAGAGTTATAAATCGTTAAAAACTTGAAATTTGACATATTTCACATCAAATGGTCTTATATCTCAAAAATTAAAAATGATAAAAAGAAATTGACGATACAAAAGCTTTTTAATTAGTTCCAAGATTGCCTATCATTGATAATGATTGCATATTATTCATTGTTACCAACCCAAGATTTAAAAATTTTAATTTTGATATATTTCACATTAAAAAAAAGATTGTATCTCAAAAATTAAAAGTGATAAAAAGGATCTTTTGAGACAAAAAACTTTTAAAAGCGTTCAAAAATGCATATAATTAATAATATTTCTGTATTATTCATTATTACCAACATAAGAGTTAATCATCGTTAAAAACTTGAAATTTGACATATTTCACATCAAATGGTCTTATATCTCAAAAATTAAAAATGATAAAAAGAAATTGACGATACAAAAGCTTTTTAAATCGTTCCAAGAGTGCATATCATTAATTGTATTCGTGTATTATTCATTGTTGTCAACATAAGAGTCATAAATAGTTAAAAACTTTAAATTTGACATATTTTACATCAAATGGTCTTTGTATCTCAAAAATTAAAGATAATAAAATGAATCTGATGTCACAAAAGCTTTTTAAAGCGTTCCAAGAGTGCATATTATTAATAATATTAGTAAATTATTCATTGTTACCAACATAAGGGTCATTAATACTTAAAAACTTTAAATTTAACATATTTTACATCAAATGGTCTTTGTATCTCAAAAATTAAAGATGATAAAATTAATTTGATGATACAAAAGCTTTTTAAATCGTTCCAAGAGTGCATATCATTAATTGTATTCGTGTATTATTCATTGTTGCCAACATAAGAGTCATAAATAGTTAAAAACTTTAAATTTGACATATTTTACATCAAATGGTCTTTGTATCTCAAAAATTGAAGATGATAAAAAGAATCTGATGACACAAACGTATTTTTAAATCGTTCCAAGGGTGCATATCATTGATAATATTCGTGTATTATTCATTGTTAGCAACATAAGAGTCATTAATAGTTAAAAGTTTAAATTTGACATATTTTACATCAAATGGTCTTTGTATCTCAAAAATTAAAGATGATAAAATGAATCTGATGACACAAAAGCTTTTTAAATCACATTTGATAGAGTGCATATCATTAATAATATTTGTGTATTATTCATTGTTGCCAACATGAGTCATTAATAGTTAAAAATTTTAAATTTGACATATTTTATATAATATAGTCCTTGTATCTCAAAAATTAAAGATGATAAAATTAATCTCATGATACAAAAGCTTTTTAAATCGTTCCAAGACTGCATATCATCAATATTATTCGTGTATTATTCATTGTTGCCAACATAAGAGTCATTAGTAGTCAAAAACTTTAAATTTGACATATTTTATATAAAATAGTCTTTGTATCTCAGAAATGAAAGATGATAAAATGAATCTGATGACGCAAAAGCTTTTTAAATCGTTCCAAGAGTGCATATCATTAATAATATTCGTGTATTATTCATTGTTGCCAACATAAGAGTCATAAATAGTTAAAAACTTTAAATTTGACATATTTTACATCAAATGGTCTTTGTATCTCAAAAATTAAAGATAGCAAAATGAATCTGATTACACAAAAGTTTTTTAAATCGTTTCAAGAGTGAATATCATTAATAATATTCGTGTATTATTCATTGTTGCCAACATAAGAGTCATTAATAGTTAAAAACTTTAAATTTGACATATTTTGCATCAAATGGTCTTTGTATCTCAAAGATTGAAGATAACGAAAAGAATCTGACGACACAAGAGCTTTTTAAATCGTTCCAAGAGTACATATCATTAATAATATTCGTGTATTATTCATTGCTGCCAACATAAGAATCATTAATCGTTAAAAACTTTTTATTTGACATATTTTATAACAAATGATCTCTGTATCTCAAAAATTAAAGATGATAAAATGAATCTGATAACCCAAAAGCTTTTTAAATCGTTCCAAAAGTGCATATTATTAATAATATTTGTATATTATTCATTGTTGCCAACATAAGAGTAATTAATAGTTAAAAGCTTTAAATTTGATATATTTTGCATCAAATGGTCTTTGTGTCTCAAAAATTAAAGATGATAAAATTAATCTGATGACACAAAAGCTTTTTAAATCGTTCCAAGAGTACATATCATTAATAATATTCGTGTATTATTCATTGTTACCAACATAAGAGTAATTAATAGTCAAAAACTTTAAATTTGACATATTTTATATAAAATAGTCTTTGTATCTCAGAAATGAAAGATGATAAAATGAATCTGATGACACAAACGTTTTTTTAAATCGTTCCAAGTGTGCATATCATTGATAATATTGGTGTATTATTCATTGTTACCAACATAAGAGTCATTAATAGTTAAAAGTTTAAATTTGACATATTTTACATCAAATGGTCTTTGTATCTCAAAAATTAAAGATGATAAAATGAATCTGATGACACAAAAGCTTTTTAAATCGTTCCAAGGGTACATATCATCAATAATATTTGTGTATTATTCATTGTCACCAACATAAGAGTAATTAATAGTCAAAAACTTTAAATTTGACATATTTTATATAAAATAATCTTTGTATCTCAGAAATGAAAGATGATAAAATGAATTTGATGACACAAAAGCTTTTTAAATCGTTCCAAGAGTACATATCATTAATAATATTCGTGTATTATTCATTGTTGCCAACATAAGAGTCATTAATAGGTAAAAACTTTAAATTTAACATATTTTATATAAAATGCTCTTTGTATCTCAAAAATTAAAGATGATAAAAAGAATCTGATGACACAAACGTTTTTTTTAAATCGTTCCAAGAGTGCATATCATTGATAGTATTCGTGTATTATTCATTGTTACCAACATAAGAGTCATTAATAGTTAAAAGTTTAAATTTGACATATTTTACATCAAATGGTCTTTGTATCTCAAAAATTAAAGATGATAAAATGAATCTGATGACACAAAAGCTTTTTAAATCGTTCCAAGAGTGCATATCATTAATATTATTCGTGTATTATTCATTGTTGCCAACATGAGAGTCATTAATAGTTAAAAATTTTAAATTTGACATATTTTATATAATATAGTCTTTGTATCTCAAAAATTAAAGATGATAAAATTAATCTCATGATACAAAAGTATGATTCATAGTTGCCAACATAAGAGTCATTAATTGTTAAAAACTTCAAATTTGAGATATTTAATACCAAATGGTCTTTGTATCTCAAAAATTAAAAATGATTGAAGGAAACTTTTGAGATAAAAGCTTTTTCAATCATCTCAAGGATGCATATGATTAATAATATTTGTATATTATTCATTGTTGCCAATCCAACATTTAAAAATTGTAACAAATTTCAAATTTCATATCAAATGTGATTGTATCTCAAAAATTAAAAAGGATGGAAGAAATCTTTTGAGATAAAAACTTTCTAAATGATCCCTACAATGTATATCATTAATAATATTTGTATATTATTCATTGTTACCAGTTTAAGATTTAAAAATTGTAAAAAGTTCCAAATTTCACATCAAAAAAGGGTTGTATCTCAAATATTTAAAATGATAGAAAGAATCTCTAGAGACAAAAAAACTTTTAAATCGTTCCAAAAATGCTTATTAGTATCCCTCCGTCTGTAAACCTGGGTATTTCGTGTCCGGTTTAAACTGTTTAAGTAAAAAATTTACTAATAAGTTGATACAGATTGTGTGGACCCCCACTTAAAAAGAAGGTAATATGAGATAGAATATGAACTCACAAGATTAAAGTGTTGATTTTTATGAATTGTTTCATATTTTTTAATATGCATAATGCCATAAAAAATCCGCTGAACTTGAAAGACCCACGTTTACAAACAGAAGGTGCTGAAAAAAACTTTTACAGACGAAGATTTAAATAATATTTGCATGTTTTTTATTATTACAAATCTAAGATTCAAAAATTGTTAAAATCTCATAATTATGAGATAGTAAATTTTAGCATTCATGTATGATTGTTTTAATAGTATTTGAAGAAGAAAATTACACATTTACAGTGTAAATTAAAACGCTTTTATCTAGATTTCCAAACTTTTTTCTTCCTCATCCAATAAAGTAAGTTACCTAGAAATAAATTACATCTTTCTTCGTCATAAAAAAGTTTGAAACCGGAAATTACCAAACCTGTCATCGAAAATAGAACGGAATATCGGTCATCGTTAACTTTGTAATTTAGGGAACTTGAGGTTCTACCCCTTTTATGGGTTCCAGCCACAACCTTCCATCCCACTAAATTTGAACCCGCCCAAAAAAATTATTAAAAAACGTCTTAAAAGAAATCGTTTTTAACTTTATTTTTTTTATTTTTAACATTTTAATACGACCCGGTTGAATTAATTATTTAACGAAACTAAGCAGATTTTAAAGAGAAAAAAAATTTTTTGATTCGAAATGATGTTCGTTCCTCCGGGAACATAAACCCTTTCCCCCATCCCATCCATGAATTTTACATAAGCGAGTCAAGACAACTTTGCAAACCAGAACAGAATGGAGCGTGTGATGTAAATGATTTCGGACAGTTATGTAACACGGACGTATTTTCATTTTGTCCTCATTTTTCATAATAATTTACTGCAGCAAATCGGTGCAGTTTTTCTTCTCGTTATTATTCTTTTTCATTATGTCAAGTTTCGTATATCAAGCGAGAATTGTAGAGATAAAATATTTAGAAAAATTAATGTTGAGTTCGATGAGTTAGACTTCTTAGAAGATTATTTTGATATGTTTAATTTGAAAGTGAAGCGATTTTAGGAGAATTTATAACTCAATATGCAACAGCATAACGTAATTCGAACTTATTTAGCGTTGTCTTAGCTAATCGTAAACTAAACATAAATTAACTGGAGTTGTCTCAACTTTCTCATATTTCTATATGACATAGATAGACTAATAACAGCTGTAAATAACATACAGAAGAGTGCTACTTCAGATTTTAAATTTATTGCTCGATTTTAGCTTTTCCCTCCTAAAAAAATATCAAATTACTTTAATTCTTATAACCTCGTATAAACAAATAGTAGTAAGGAAAAAGGAAAATCGATATATGTTTTCTATGAAAGTAGATTATTAATTTTATCCATGAAAAGCTTTTATAAAACGCAATTTAATTTCTTTCATAATATTAATTTAAAGAAAAGCTTTTTCCATTTAAGAAATATTTTTCTTTTATAAAAAAAAAATAGTTCTTATAAAGCGGAACTTAAATTCTGAGATATTTAAGGTTATTTATTATTATAAAGTTGATTCAATGCCTGTCATAAACAACTTTAAACAATTGTTGTAAATCAAATTGATAAATAGAAGCTGGGTCGTAGACAAGTTGTCCGCTGTATGTTTCTTTTTGTATCCGCTTATTATGTTGAATTTAGTGCAAAAAGAAAAGTTAAACTTGTACTAAGAATTATTGTCGATGAAAAGTGGCCTTAATATGATTGATTTTGAACTTGAATAATAAAGTACTAAAATATTACAGAATCTAGCAATCATAATATTTTAATATACACGATTATTACGCAATGTAATATGAAGTAGAAAGATGCAGATCAAAGCTAAAAATAAATTAGAAATTACAGAAACGTGGAAATGTGGTAAATAGTTTAGAAATCATGTTTACGAGATGAATTACTCAAGGAATAAAATCCTACAAAGTCGCTTAATTAAATTTGATTATCAACGCAAAACGATGATAAAATCTATTAAAGCTAGGAGATATGAGCAAAAAACATATACACACAATCAATACCGGCTTATATCTCGGACTTCCGGAAATTCCGCGTTTATCTGGAATAATTGCAAGCTCATATCCGAATCACAAAGGACGATTTGATGGGTTTCGCGAATCGCGGTCAACTATAACACGCTAATTCCTACGATATAGCTGCTATTACAAAGCATTCATCTATATCCCCGATAATTTCAATTTTCGTAATAGCATTAGCATATTTACTCTTACGAAACAAATGTTTTATGATATTTCGATGAATTTTGCAGGAATGTTGCATTTTCTTCGGTTCTTGACGGTTGTAACACCAATGGAAAGAAGAAATTGAACTAAAATTAGTACTAACACTAAAACTATCACTAGAATTATCACTTGGATTAATACAAGATCTAAAATTGGAAAACCTAAGCATGTAATAAATAAATGTAATAATGAATAGGTAACGCCTAGAATTGCTAAGAAAGTTGGGTTGGGTCGGATCTTGGTTGAGTTGGGTTTGGTTGGATGGCAAGAAAAACGAAATTGAGAGAACATCGAGCCGATTTCGAAGACATCGGCCGCCCCCAAAAATCACGAGCAATGTTCATGGTGTGCAATGTTTTCGAAATTGGCAAAGATTGAATAGAATTAATAATTTTGTCTTTGCTGGAATCCAACCCAACCCATTTCTCTTATCTCTACTGAGTTAATTGGTAGTGAAGATATTTCTGCTGAAGTAATAATCTCGGCCGACTTCAGCAGCCGACGTCTTCGAAATCGGCCGAGATTATTTATTTTGTGCAATTTTTTCTTTTTTGCAATTCAATATAACCCAACTAAACCAAACCCAACTTAACCCAACCAAGGGTGCATAAAGCCGCAATGAACCAAACCCAACTAAATCAAACCCAATTCAACCCAACCAAGGATGCATAAAGCCCTAATGAACCAAACTCAACTCAACACAACCAAGGATGCATAAAGCCCTAATGAACCAAATCAAACCCAACTCAACCCAATCAAGTATGCATAAAGCGCTAATGAACCAAACCCAACTAAACCAAACCCAAGTAAACCAAACCCAAGTAAACCAAACCCAAGTAAACCAAACCCAACTCAACCCAACCAAGGATACAAAGAGCTCTAATGAAGTAAGAACCATACTTATGGCAGGTGACGTCTTCGAAGTCGGCCGAGATTATTTATTTTGTGCAATTTTTTCTATTTTCCAATCCAATACAACCCAACTAAACCAAACCCAACTCAACCCAACCAAGGATGCATAAAGCCCTAATGAACAAAACCCAACTCAACACAACCAAGGATGCATAAAGCCCTAATGAACCAAACCAAACCCAACTCAACCCAATCAAGTATGCACAAAGCTCTAATGACCCAAACCCAACTCAACCGAATCAAATATACATAGAGCTCTAATGAGGTAAGAACCATACTTATAGCAGGTGACATCTTCGAAGTCAGCCGAGATTATTTATTTTGTGCAATTTTTTCTTTTTTCCAATCCAATACAACCCAACTAAACCAAACCCAACTCAACCCAACCAAAGATGCATAAAGCCCTAATGAACCAAACCCAACTCAACACAACCAAGGATGCATGAAGTCCTAATGAACCAAACCAAACCCAACTGAACCCAATCAAGTATGCACAAAGCCCTAATGACCCAAACCCAACTCAACCCAATCAAGTATACATAGAGCTCTAATGAGGTAAGAACCATACTTATAGCAGGTGACGTCTTCGAAGTCAGCCGAGATTATTTATTTTGTGCAATTTTTTCTTTTTTCCAATCCAATACAACCCAACTAAACCAAACCCAACTCAACCCAACCAAGGATGCATAAAGCCCTAATGAACCAAACCCAACTCAACCCAACGAAGGATGCATAAAGCCCTAATGAACTAAACCCAAGTAAACCAAACCCAACTCAACCCAACGAAGAATGCATAAAGCCCTAATGAACCAAACCCAAGTAAACCAAACCCAACTCAACTCAACCAAGGATGCATAAAGCCCTAATGAGCCAATCCCAACTCAACCCAACCAAGGATGCATAAAGCCCTAATGAACCAAACCCAACTCAACCCAACCAAGGATACATAAAGCCCTAATGAACCAAACCCAACTCAACCCCACCAAGGATGCATAAAGCCCTAATGAACCAAACCAAACCCAACTCAACCCAACCAAGGATGCATAAAGCCCTAATGAACCAAACCCAAGTAAAACAAACCCAACTCAACCCAACCAAGGATACATAAAGCCCTAATGAACCAAACCCAACTCAACCCAACCAAGGATGCATAAAGCCCTAACGAAGCAAACCAAGCCCAACGCAACCCAACCAAGGAAGCATAAAGCCCTAATGAAACAAACCCAAGTAAAACAAACCCAACTCAACCCAACCAAGGATGCATAAAGCCCTAATGAACCAAACCCAAGTAAAACAAACCCAACTCAACCTAACCAAAGATGCATAAAGCCCTAATGAACCAAACCCAAGTAAACCAAACCCAACTCAACTCAACCAAGGATGCATAAAGCCCTAATGAGCCAATCCCAACTCAACCCAACCAAGGATGCATAAAGCCCTAATGAACCAAACCCAACTCAACCCAACCAAGGATGCATAAAGCCCTAATGAGCCAAACCCAAGTAAACCAAACCCAACTCAACCCAACCAAGGATACATAAAGCCCTAATGAACCAAACCCAACTCAACCCCACCAAGGATGCATAAAGCCCTAATGAACCAAACCAAACCCAACTCAACCCAACCAAGAATACATAAAGCCCTAATGAACCAAACCCAAGTAAAACAAACCCAACTCAACCCAACCAAGGATACATAAAGCCCTAATGAACCAAACCCAACTCAACCCAACCAAGGATGTATAAAGCCCTAACGAAGCAAACCAAACCCAACTCAACCCAACCAAGGATGCATAAAGCCCTAATGAAACAAACCCAAGTAAAACAAACCCAACTCAACCCAACCAAGGATGCATAAAGCCCTAATGAACCAAACCCAAGTAAAACAAACCCAACTCAACCCAACCAAAGATGCATAAAGCCCTAATGAACCAAACCCAAGTAAACCAAACCCAACGAAGGATGCATAAAGCTCTAATGAACCAAACCCAAGTAAACCAAACCCAACTCAACCCAACCAAGGATGCATAAAGCCCTAATGAACCAAACCAAACCCAACTCAACCCAATCAAGTATGCATAAAGCCTTAATGAACCAAACCCAACTCAACTCAACCAAGGATGCATAAAAAAGCCCTAATGAACCAAACCAAACTCAACCCAACCAAGGATGCCTAAAGCCCTAATGAACCAAACCAAACCCAACTCAACCCAATCAAGTATGCACAAAGCCCTAATGAACCAAACCCAACTAAACCAAACCCAACTCAACCCAACCAAGGATACATAGAGCTCCCATGAAGTAAGAACCATACTTATGGCAGGTGACGTCTTCGAAGTCGGCCGAGATTATTTATTTTGTGCAAATCTAAACTTTTAAACTGTAACTGGCGAAAAGAGGATATCTTATTACAAATATGGAAAGATAAGAGGAAGGTTCGTATGATATCCTCAATTTATGATGCCAGCATGATAGTTGTTGATAAAAAGACTAGAGATGGAAGAGATGTTATTAAACCAAATTGTATTAACGACTATAACAAACATATGAAGATACGGCCGACCAGTACCTCTCATATTGTGATATTATGAGGAAAACTAGACGAAGAGAACGGCTTTGTTTCTATTTAATTGCGCTCTCTTCAATTCCTTAGTAACTTATAAGAAACAGAAACAAACGTATAAGTTACAATACTTTTTTAAAAGAAATCGCAAGGCTCTGGATTTTGAATGAAATGATTCTGATTCCGAAGAAACTGGTATTAATATTCAACCAACCAAGAATACATAAAGCCCTAATGAACCAAACCCAAGTAAAACAAACCCAACTCAACCCAACCAAGGATACATAAAGCCCTAATGAACCAAACCCAACTCAACCCAACCAAGGATGTATAAAGCCCTAACGAAGCAAACCAAACCCAACTCAACCCAACCAAGGATGCATAAAGCCCTAATGAAACAAACCCAAGTAAAACAAACCCAACTCAACCCAACCAAGGATGCATAAAGCCCTAATGAACCAAACCCAAGTAAAACAAACCCAACTCAACCCAACCAAAGATGCATAAAGCCCTAATGAACCAAACCCAAGTAAACCAAACCCAACGAAGGATGCATAAAGCTCTAATGAACCAAACCCAAGTAAACCAAACCCAACTCAACCCAACCAAGGATGCATAAAGCCCTAATGAACCAAACCAAACCCAACTCAACCCAATCAAGTATGCATAAAGCCTTAATGAACCAAACCCAACTCAACTCAACCAAGGATGCATAAAAAAGCCCTAATGAACCAAACCAAACTCAACCCAACCAAGGATGCCTAAAGCCCTAATGAACCAAACCAAACCCAACTCAACCCAATCAAGTATGCACAAAGCCCTAATGAACCAAACCCAACTAAACCAAACCCAACTCAACCCAACCAAGGATACATAGAGCTCCCATGAAGTAAGAACCATACTTATGGCAGGTGACGTCTTCGAAGTCGGCCGAGATTATTTATTTTGTGCAAATCTAAACTTTTAAACTGTAACTGGCGAAAAGAGGATATCTTATTACAAATATGGAAAGATAAGAGGAAGGTTCGTATGATATCCTCAATTTATGATGCCAGCATGATAGTTGTTGATAAAAAGACTAGAGATGGAAGAGATGTTATTAAACCAAATTGTATTAACGACTATAACAAACATATGAAGATACGGCCGACCAGTACCTCTCATATTGTGATATTATGAGGAAAACTAGACGAAGAGAACGGCTTTGTTTCTATTTAATTGCGCTCTCTTCAATTCCTTAGTAACTTATAAGAAACAGAAACAAACGTATAAGTTACAATACTTTTTTAAAAGAAATCGCAAGGCTCTGGATTTTGAATGAAATGATTCTGATTCCGAAGAAACTGGTATTAATATTCAACCAACCAGAAGAACTCCAAGAGTGGATCTAGAAGGTAGATTGTCAGGAAACATGAAGCAGGATACCCTTACACAAATTATGGGAACAGGGAAGAAAAGATATCTCCAAAAACCATGTAAAATCTGCAGCTCGAAAAAGGAGCGAAACTAGATATGTTTGTCATTTTTGTCAGGTTCCACTGCACAAAGGTGAATGTCTTACAGCATATCACACGCTTAGAAAATATTAAATGTTTTAATAAATACTGTTATAAAATATTACAAGAAATATAGTTGATTTAATAATGTTTTATTGTGGCTACAACGCTTTAAATCCATATATTTCTTGTCTATTTAATTCTCATGAAAAATTCCCGGAAACTAAGAAAGACAGAGCAGATTCGACCCATCCGTTTAAGTCAGACATTTCAGTCAAAGTAGATGCTAAAACAGCGTTAATACCTAAATTAATACAGTAAAAAGGAAGTAAGCGTTAACATGGAGTGAACAATTGTATTAAATGTCAAAAAGTTGTGGATTTGTAAACTATGAATAAGTGCTGTAACATGAGGAATTTCAGTTGATATGCTTCCACATTGTGTACACAATTTAATTTGCAGTTTTAGTTTTGTTTGATATATTTTTTTTTGAAAAGTTCTTTTTGATTTCTTTTGTTAACACATTAGTTAATATTGTCATTTTTTTTTAAACTAATTCGCCGTAGTTATTGGAAAAGAAGCGACGTTTTCATGGATAATTCAGTAATTAATGCCATTTTACCGCCTATTTCTACTTTGATTAAAATGACTGACTTAATAAAAAAAAAATAATTTATAAAATTTTTTCATTATATAGAGAAATATTTACTATATTCCAGCTTTTGTGTCATCCTGTATGATTATTGTATGTATATATGTTTTTCTGTAAAATTGATAAGTATATGAGTTTTAAGATTCGGAATTTAAATGCTTCATCCAATACATTTCGAGGAAACATCTCAATTAAATCGATAAAAAATAGCTTACCAATTATATGAAAAGTAGTCCTCAACAGAAAAAGACATTAAAAAAACATTTTAACGATGTGTCTTTATATTTAAAAAATGCTTAATATTACATAATGGATTTTCAAAATTGCAAGTCAGCATATTAAAGCTTAATCCTCTGATTTGAACGCTTTCCGATATTGATTACTAATCAAGTCTTATTAATCCAATATTTACACAAGTAATTCAAATAAAACACAAAATTCTGCGTATTGGGGAAAAAATAATGAATCAGAGCATTTTCAAATCATTCAAATCATCAGCACCCTGATACAAACACAAGATTAATCGAATAAAAGTTAATAAAAAATATGCAATTTAAATCGTCTTACATCGTCACAACGTTATTTCAAAATATTGTTAAAGAAAAGTTTTTTCGTCTTGAACAAATTAAACATATTTTTATTTAATTTTGTACTTTTTTATATTTTTATTTAATTTGCTATAGTTCTACCGGTTTCGGCCCTGTTTAGGCCATCTTCAGGAACTTTCGAGTATTCTTGATCTTTAGATTTTTTAAAATCTATTCAAAATTTGTTGGCTTATATTGGCGTGTTTTATTTTATGTAATAAAATTATAAAATAATAAAATTATGAAATAAATAATTTTATGTAATAAAATTATGAAATAAAATAAAACACGCCAATATAAACCAACAAATTTTGAATAGATTTTAAAAAATCTAAAGATCAAGAATACTCGAAAGTTCCTGAAGATGGCCTAAACAGGTTAAACCGGTTTCGGACCTGTTTAGGAAATCTTCAGGAACTTTCAAGTATTGTTAGTCTTCAGATTATTTAAAATCTATTCAAAATTTGTTGGTTTATATTGGCGTGTTTTATTTTATGAAATAAAATATATAAAATAAATATGAAATAAAATACATAAAATAAAATAAAACACGCCAATATAAACCAACAAATTTTGAATAGATTTTAAATAATCTGATGATTAACAATACTTGAAAGTTCCTGAAGATGGTCTAAAGAAGCCCGAAACCGGTAGAACTATAAGCAAATAAAATTTGTCTTTATAAAAAAGTACAAAATTAAATAAAAATATCTTTAATAAGTTATTTCAAAAGGATTATATAATACATACATTGTTTTAAGTGATAATTTGTCATTGCTATTTTCTCAACGAGCATACAAATTTAGCTATTAGTTCCCGTATGATGGAGCACCGACACATTATCGACAACCAGTTCGAAATCTAAATGAAAATGTCCCGACAGGATGTTGATTTGAAAGAACGGATTTAAGACGTCATTATTCGTATTCCAGTATTCGTCACATTAAACGATAAAAACATGTTGTATGTCAAAGATAAATCAAGCATTTGTTGCAAGTAAAAGATATTATAACAAATCATTTGCAATAAAAAATAAAAAATCTTGAATTTTCGATTTGTTTGAATATTTTATCAAATTCCAAGCGCATGGTTATTAATTTTGGAGACAAAATGTTTTGTAAAAATTATATAAAGATTCGAGGGAACGATTCGTCTGAAGACTAAAGAAAGAATTATAAATTCTTCATTTACAGTGTAAAATTTGTGCGATTTAGTGGTTTGAACATATCCAATGCATAATTTATGTTGAGATAAGTTCGAAAAATTATTAATATTTTAATTTTTTTCCTCTTTGTATCAGGAACATACTGTATAGTAATTAACAAATTTGCGAATAAACCACTTTGTAATCATTTTCAAATTAGACGTCTACTCTTAAACAAGGCTAAAATGAAACATACTTACAATATTATAGTTGAAATACAAATTTACAACCCTCCCTAATTACGCTTGACATTGAGAGTGGAGTTCTGTAATTAATTGGATATACACGTATGCGTGTATAATTACATACGTGCATAACGTTTTTTTTTTAATATTAATGTTTGACGAGCAATTATAAAGAGTCTCTTTACAGAAACAATTATACTAATTGATGGCTCCATTTCGGTTTAAATTGTGTAATGTTAGAATAATATTTTTTGATTAAGTAGTTTTTTATACAATCTGATAATGAGCAATTTAAATCCACCCTATTACTAAATGTTATATATCCTTTTTTTTCTGTTTCTGCAGGAAAAGTCAAGCTCAATTTAAAGTTCAACTCTTATCCCGGCTCTTTTTCTGCATTCATGCATCGAGTGCCCTTTTGAGAAGTCTTCTTCCGTTATCCCATTCCTCCCGTTTTTTTATCTATATACATATATTATTATTATCATACTCTGGTCTTGGAGTGGACTAAAAATTCTAAATAAGACATTTATCTAAAATATTTCATTATCGAATTTTATGATGTAATATATCCGTTTTGTCATCATACATTTTTTTCAATGTCTATCTTATAATCAAGCGCACGACATATAAAATAAAACTACAACTACAACACATTAAATTTCTAAGAATTTGCTTAACAGAGGGATTATTTCCAAAATTTACTAACAAGAAATATCCACAACACATAAAAAAGGATATGGTTAATAAATTGAAAATTTAACATATACGAACATATAAGAAACTTAACGAACTCAACATTGAAATCGAAGAAATTATCAAAGAAGCTAAATTACATGATACAATAATTCATAATGAAATTCACAAAAAGAAACTAAAAAAACTGAACAAGTTGAGAACAGAAAAAGAAAGAGAAAAGAATAAACATTAAACAAACAAAGTAGGAGAAATTCATAAATTTTTTCCCAAAGTAACAAATACTTCAAACATGATTTTCACACAACAAGAAAGAAGATTGATGGAAAAAGGTCTGAAATATGCTCCAAAAAGAGAAATTAACCTCCCAATACTGGCAATGGAACTTCAGGCAGCTATCAAAGGACACGAAAAGGAAAACATTATGAATAAGGAGATTCAACAAATCCTAACTAAAGAAGAAAAGAGACAAACAAACAAACAAACAATAAGAAATAGAGAAGAGGAAAAGGAACAAAAAATTATTAAGAACATCAAGCGGAAGATTAAAGAATACGAATTAATAGTTACTCCTGCAGATAAAAACGCAGGAATGATAATTTTAACCAAAGATCTCTGCATAAATAAGACTGAAAGCTTTATGAAAGACAATAACTTTAATACTATCAATAAAAACCCCACAAACAATTTTCACAAAAAAGTAAAATCAATAATTAAAGAAAACGAAACGACAATAACAGAAATTGGAGGTAACTTGACCAGCCTGTTACCTATGAATCCGCAAACCCCTAAATTGTATGCACACCTAAAGTTCACAAAAATGGATTACCAATAAGACCCATTATAACCTCCATTGAATCCAGCACATACAAACTCGCAAAATTTTTACAAAAATTTATAATAAATGACATCAATTTTAAACCAAAATATACCATAATTAATCGTTACTAACTTCCTGATTTAATTGACAAAATACAGCTACCAGAAGGTTTCAAAATGATCTCATTTGATGTCAATAACCTATATACAAACATACCCATAACCGACACAATAACGATATTAGAAGAAATATTAAAGACTGACCTCAAAAACAAAGACAAAACTCGCTCCATCTTGACGCTATTAAAACTATGCTTCTAGATGGATTACCAATGGGATCACCATTGGGTGGTGTGATGGCAGATATTTTCATGGACAACCTAGAGAAAACTCAAATTATGTGTGACAAAAACCCTTATAGAGCCGATATTATCCTATGAACAAGATACGTGGACGACATTTTAGTATTGATTAAAGACGACCAACATATTGATAATCTTCATAAATATATTAACAGTTTACACCCCACTATTAACTTCACTATCGAGACTGAAAACAATCAAAAATTAAATTTCTTAGACTATACACTACGACATTCAAACAACAAAATTAAATATGACATCTACAGAAAACCTACACAAACTAGTACCACCATCCCATTCGATTCTCATCATGATGAAACTCATAAAATAATAATAATACATTTATTGCCTCAAAAAAGAAATTACAAAAAGAAAAGTATACATTAGCAACATATAAACATCAAGACAAAAGGATCAATTTATCGCTGTAAGCGATATCTTCCAAGAGACCCAACTACTACTGTGTATAAAATTAAACTTAAAGATTATGGCTAGCAAATCTTTGGCTAGAAATGATCTACCTGAATAGCGACAGGTAGATCATTTCATAACGCAATCGATTGTACTGTAAAAGATCTGTGAAAAATCTCAGTAGCATGAACCGGAAACATTAAGGTGGTATCAGAACTGGATCGGGTGGACACACCATGCGACGACAAAAACTTAACTGAGTCAGATAAATATGCAGGAGTGCAGCTCTGCAGAACCTTGTACAAAGTAGAGAGTATCCGAAAAGACCTGCGATTCTGCAGAGTAAGCATCTGCAAATAATTACGATACGGCGTTATGTGCTGAAACCTCCCCAGATCAAAGATGTAACGAATACAATTATTCTGAAGTCGCTTCAATTTATTCTGGAGATATTGTTCACGATTAGCAGTTGAAGGTACACGTCTAAATAATAATTTAGATCGGTTACGCTCTCGCATGAGAGACCTTATTTCATCATTTAACCAAGGTGCTGGCAGAAAAATGGCAGCATACCGAGCTTATATACACAGAGCTTTCCATTCAAAATTGGAACAACAAGACCTAGAAAAAGAGATCGAAATTATCCACCAAATTGCAAACGAAAACAGTTTCCCACCGACATTTATCCAACGAATATTTTCGAAAATACAAAACAAATATAATTTTCAAGAAATAACTTCCCTATCCGACCGAAAACCTGATACACCAACAACGTACAGATCCATAACTTACCCAGGAGAAATACCCCATAAAATCAAGAAAATGTTCCATAAGTTCAACATAACAATGACATTTAACACATTCCGGACAATGATATTTTTCGAAAAATTGGTCTGTATGGCCAAGCAAGGATTTGAATAATATTTGTTTTAAAATTGTAATTTTTTGATTTTGTACGTAATTTCAAAATATATGTGTTCATATTTAAAAGCTGCTGAATCCGAATGGTCTGGCCATGTGAGGGCGTCGATACAAAAACATTTTATTTTTGATGATAATTATGCCATACAAGACAATCATCTCTATGCATTTACAACACCGGCGCAGTTCTATTGCAGATTTTTGGGCGATAATCAGCTAAATTTAATTTTGTGCGAAACAAACAAGTATGGTTGGTGCAAATAGTCATCATGGATTGAAGTTGATGAAACTGAATTTCTAAAGTTTTTGGCAATCTGCTTTCACATGGGGATTAAAAAGAGACCTCATCTCAAAGACTACTGGTCAAGTCGAGTTGTATTTAGCAAATCATTTGCTGCGAATTACATCAGCAGAAATAGATTTGTCCAAATCTTGAACAACTTACACTTTGCTGATAATAACACAGCAGATCGCTCAAATAGATTATATAAAATCGATCCCGTTATCAAAATTTTGAACAAAATATTTTCGGAAATATATAAACCTGGAGAGTACGTCTGCAAAGACGAAAGTGTGGTGCCTTAAGATCATTCTCTGCTTTAAATACGAATTTAAAATTCTTGTCAGTCCAGAAGTAATAGTTGCTTTCTTGAAAGGATTTTAGACTTCCTTACTTGGTACTGAGTTAAAAACGTTCTTTATATCTAGAAGCACCATAATTCTATATCCTCTATGGGCGTGTGATTTTACTTTTCTTTTTCTCTCTCGCCTTCTCAACTATAGTCATCGCTGCATCGACCATACATTTTCCCTCTCTGTACTCATACTGATTGTTGTTAATGGCTTTCCTTTCTCCAGCTCTACTACCAATCTGCTCTTAATTAGGTGCTGAAAAAGTTTGTTCACTGCATTAAGCATACAAAGAGGACTGTATGCTTTCTCTTGATTAAATTTTACAGGTTTAAGTATCAATACTAGAATCGTTTTCTTCCAAATTTCAGAGAACTATACCCATCTCAGGAGTTCTAAGCAATCATAAGTAATACAGAGGTAACGTAGGCAATAACAAACAGCTGCTAGTTTCTTAAGCGGTGCATCTCTTTTTTTTTGTCTGGTTATTTTCAGAATTTCATTTGATGCTCTATTATAACTCGGCGATGGTGTCCAACTCAATCCAATCCAACTCAATCCAACCCAACCCAACATAATTTGTTTTAATTTCTTCAAGTATACTAAAAATTTTTCAAATACATTTTTGACACATACCGATACAATTTATCACAATTAGCCAATCCAATTTATTTTAATTCTTTCAAGTAGTCAAGTAGATACTTAAAATCCAACCAATTATTTTCAAACATCAATTTGAAAAATGTTTCAAATTGAAAATACCTTTTTGACACACATCATTACCTTTGATCCAACACTTTAAACATCACCATTAACTTATCCAACAAAACCTAATCCAAAGCAACTCAACCCAAACAAAACCTAGACAACCCAATTTGTTTTAATTCCTTCAAGTCTTCTAAAGATGTTTTAAATCCAATCCAACACAAATAAAACCAAACCAAACCTATACCAAGTCAACTCAACTCAACCTAATCTTCTTTTTAAAGAGTTCTGGGAAAATCTGCGAACGAACATCTGGCCTGAGATGCTGGACGGCCAGATAGTGTCAGTTTAGGGCCAAAAACTGTGACCTGCCTAAAGTCGACCCACGAAGTACTTCTTATCCCTCGACCATAAGATGGGTGTATACCATACATACCAAGTTGATTGGCCATATTTGATTACCTCCCCCTTTCGTCTTTCTTCGTCACAAACAGCTTCTTATCAATCAGTAAAAGAAAGATCATAAGAAAAAAGTCCATTTAGCTTTTTGCATGTTTTGCTGCTTGATACATACTATAGGAGCACGCAAATTGGTCCTCCTCCTCTTCGCGTTTCACCGCTCTCTCTACATCTATTGCCCTTCTGGACAAAATGTTGTGGTGTCTTCCATTGGTGTATCATAGATTTCTTCAAGTTCATGAAGCATGAGTAAAAAAATACCAAGGTGACTTTTCAGTTTTTAGTAACAATATATCGTCTCTTCTTCCGCTCGGAATTTATTTATTTCATGACTTTTCCATCAGCGTCTTCCTCTTTCTTCGTTTCTATCAGCTTCCTCGTATATCTCTTAATTGGCTCTAAAAGGAGGTTCTGTCCTCCTTTCATCAGGTACACCTGATGAAAGTATGGCCCATGTCATCCACACTGCCCTCACAATATAGGTACCTATTATCCTTTGCTTTTTTTGTATTTAAAAAAGGTATTCACGTAAGAGGCAATGTCCATTCAAAAAGTGGCTTAGGACGTAGTTTACTTCACCCCATCTTCTAACTAACACTAATCCAATGTGTTAGATAGTCTAATGTTGGTGTTAGCCTTTTCGTCTATTTTGCTATGCTTATATTCCTCCTGCATTCAGATTCCCAATCTTCTATTATTTTGTTTGCCCCTTATCGCTATCATTTCATTGATATCATCCATCTTCAGTACCATCCCTAAAATTTCTTACTTATTTAATTTTGATTTTCCAACTTTTAAGATTCAAAATACCTTTTTTATTTTTTTATTTTATATTTTATTCTTAGAGTTATATTTCGACAATATATCAAAGGAAAGCGCCACAAATATGGAATCAAATTATATAAATTATGTTCTGAAGGAGGATATACAAATAAATTTATTGTATATGCCGGAAAGAACCGTAATAAGAGCGTATCAACTATGGAAATCGTTTTAGAGCTAATGGAAGATTTTCTTGAGTCTGGAAGGAAATTATGTACGGACAATTTCTACACATCCCTTCCATTAGCCAACAAATTGCTCGAAAAAAGAACCCATCTGTTGGGCACTTTGAGAAAAAATAAGGTTGGACTACCCAAAGAAGTCATTACCAAAAAATTATGTCGGAAAGAACTAATTGCATATACTCCATTTGTGCGAAAGACGACAAAATGGTATCTACGCTTATTCTTCCATCTCATCACTCGAGCGACCAACATTCGTATACCACCATGTGGCATACACGGTCCGGAATGTGTTAAAAACAAAAACAATCTTAAGGCATTATTAGTTAATAACAAAAACAAGACTACAACTCTCGCTAAAAGTGGCATATACCAATTGCAATGTGGGACCTGTTCAGCCACGTACATAGGTGAAACGGGGAGAAGTATCCAAACAAGGCTTAAAGAACATAAAAACAGTTCAAAATCCGCATTCGGAAAACATCTAATTTTTACAACCACGAATTTGACGAAAATAAAAATATTAAATTACTACACCAACTTAATAAAAGCAACCTTATGGAAATAGTGGAAATGTACGAAATCAACAAGTTTATTGAAATTAACAGGAATATTATAAGCCTTAATGAACAAATTATCTCGACCCAAAAACCAATCTATAATTGCCTGCGAGATCCGTACCTAAAACACAAAAATAAAAACAAAAACAAAAAAAAATCTTTTTGACGTAAATTTTGAAAAATTTTAATTCATCTTCTAATTTGTTAATAATTACGTAAGATTTTACTATTTTATTTTTATATTAATATGTTCATTTTTCGTATGTTGTAAACTTGTAGGTATCTACTGAAGAAGAGCAAGGCTCGAAACTAGTTTAGGAAAAATAAATTTTAATTATCACCAGAAGTAATTTTTTTAAAAAAGACCCTAATATCTTATAATCAATTCAAACGTTAAGTTGAATAGAGTTGATCAATCTATCCCTTTGTTTCAGTCTACGTGTTATGGTGTAAGGATTAATTAGTAAATTGTTTATTCGCACCCTTACTTCAATGTTCTCTATTGCAGCTTTATGAGACGAATTAGTTTAATCGGTATGGATAGCACGTGTACCATTTGACATGGTTTATTTCTATGTATTGCATCAAAGTTTCTAAAGATATTACATATATAGGTAAGCGTTATATTCCCAGGCTTTGTTAAAGATGTGTTATATCATGAATATTTGATCAATTGTGACTCTACCACATCTAAAACTGATTTGGTAATCACCAATATTATCAAACTTCTTGTATTACAATTAGTAATATCGTTTCTTTATTAAAAATTAAATATAAATTAGATTATCTAAATAAAATCTTGTATTCGTAACAAAATTTTATTATATTGTGTGCGATACAATCAGATTGAAAATGTTTGAAGCAAAAGGTGGTTGGAGAACTAAAATTTCTCGCTTGTCGGAAGTTTTAAATATCTTTTCTAAGGAAATGGGTACGAACAGAATTTGAAATATGCCAAATTCACAGTCCGACTATCCGACACGTAGCACGAAATTTCTCTCCTTAAGCTTAAACCCGTGAAAATCCGAAAGGGAGTTGAAAGAAAATCAATTTGTTGCCCGCTCGCTAGTACATGCCTTTTTAACACCTTTTCATTCCAAAACAAACACGTTTTAATTCGATTTCGCGCCGTTTTTATTTTAATGACGTCGTCAAAATTGCGAAATTTTCCGTTAATTAACGGCAAATTGGGGACAGCGTTAAAACTTTTCCAAGATAGATACTTTAATTTCTTGGGTTAAACTTGACAATTAAGTTCGTAACTCTTCAGAAACTAACTTCGACGCTTACGAAGGGGATTTACTACTACCATTTCAAAGACACACCGAACAATATCGATTTGTAATACAAAACTTGAAAAAAAAAACAGTTAATTAGATGAACCTTCTCCCTATCGGTAAGGTAAACGTCATTCGAATTGTAAATTGAGAACCTTTCGTAATGGAACATTTGTGTTAAAAATAGTATTGTTTCAAGTATACTTCAAATTGGTTTATTCTTTGGGTTGAGTTTAAAATAACTTTGGTGAAGTATATCAAAATTGTTGATAGGATTTTGTTATATTTTTGTTTCAATTCAAACTAGACTTTTTTAAAAGATAACGAAGACAGGACGTGACAAAAGGCAAAAGAAGAGGTCTCGTTAATTAAAATAGAGCCCGCAGCTGAGGAGTATTCTTGTTGACAAGACATACTTTAAAAGAAAAGTGTGTAACTACAACACAGCATACAAATTGTAAAAAAAGCGATGTGCATTTTATCTTTGGTTTTTTATATACCGTATTCGTTCAAAGTATGAAGAGGCTAAACGCGAATATTTCTAGTCTTAATCACATTTCATCTTCTTTAAAGTTTGACGTCGTGTATCTGATGACGGCTTCAATTAAAGAGCTGAAACAATTGTAGCTACAATAAAATATTTTATCGTCAATAGAAATTTTGTCAATTTTGTTGGAGTCAACCATTACTAAATAGAGTGAGAGACGTTGGTGTTGGAAAAAAAACGTTCCAATTTAAATATCTTAATAATAACAAAGCTAACTTAAAAATGTAACAGCTGATGTTCTGACATATAACATTCTTTAGTTGGATGATTGACAGGTCAACAAAGGATATCTTCACGGTTTAATTAATGTTTGTAAACAGACCTAACCTAGCCCAACATTCTTTAATGGGATGATTGACAGGTCAACAAAGGATGTCTTCACGATTTAATTAATGTTTGTAAACAGACCTAACCTAGCCCAATATTCTTCAGTGGGACGATCGACTATTCATTGTGCAATCCAATTTAAAGTTCTATAACGTTCAAAATCAAGAAAAATTGCAGCCTTACATCAAAGGTGCTGCACGAAGCGTCGCATCTCGTTTACTTTTTAATATTTGGTTCTAGGTCTAGTGTTAGTTCTGAAAGCTGGGTTGTAGGTAGGTCTACTATTAGTACTTATACTTTTAATTCCAACAAAATTTTAAATAATTTAGAGTTAAACCAGAATTAACACTAAAACTAACACTAAACCTAGAAAGATTTGGTTTAGCCGTCCGAGTGAAGACTAAGACTAACCCTAGACCTACAACTAAAAACATTTTGGTTTGGTCTTAGGTCTCTGAAGATGGCACAACCTATCTTTAGAATTAATACTAGGTCTAGAAATAGAAACATTAGGGAATAGACATCTTAAGACACGTACGGCTAAACCCTAACGTTTCTAGTTCTAGGTCTAGTTTTAGTTATAGTCTTAGTTCCAGAAGAATTTAAAACAATCTAGAGTTAAACCAGAATTAAAACTAGAACTAACACTAGACCTAGAAATAGAAAGATTTGGTTTAGTCATGCGTCTGAGGACTAAGGCTGTTGGTTTAGTCTTAGATCTCCGATGACAGAACCGAATCTAACCCAACCTAGATTTAGAACTAATACTAGATCTAGAAATAGAAACATTATTGTTTAGCCGTCTTAAGAGACGTACGGCTAAACCCTAACAATTCTAGTTCTAAGTCTAGTATTACTACTAACGGGAAGGCGAGGTGGACCAAGAGGCTTTTCACCGACATGAACAGATGAATGAAAAGAACATGAGGGGAAGCCAATTACCTATCTATTTTATTATTTATCTATTTTTTTGCTGCTTCAATTTTTCCAACATAACTTTCAAATTATCGGTTTGATCAGATACATTCGGATTTATTGTAATAATTCCATCATCTTTCGTTAAAACAACCCCATTTTTTCTTCAATATTAAGATCCCAACGAAACGGGGGAGCTTTATTTTAATCAACCATATAAGTAACCTTAAATGGTTCCCCATCAGGATGAGATTTAGGCTTTAAATTGATCATGTGTGGAAACATTTATTCAAAAGCATCTTCCATTTCGCACAGGTTTAAAAAAAAGAAATTCGGAGTTTTTCTAATTGTTCTGATGTCGAGCACACGTTCTACAAGTGCAGAAGATGGAACGCAGATAGAGCCGGAGTAGAAAATCGTATAGGAATGGTGGTTACGCCGGAAAACATGGTGGGGCACATGCTAGAGAGTGAGGAGAAGTGGCAACATATTGCAAAGTATGCTGGAGATGTGCTATCACGGAAGGAGAGGAGAGAGAAACAGAGGGAAGCGATAGAGGAGGAATACTCTCAAAGAGGACCGGAAGAAGAAGTGAAGAATATACGTAAATTTCACATTATAAAAGTCTCTTGTGTTTTTCTGTTTTTTTGCCTTTTAAGCTGGCCTTTATTAACACAGTATCCTAGGAGATTGTGTGGTATTTTTTAATAATAATAATACAATTTATTGCCACCAAGATATACAATAAGAGAAAAAATATATATAGACGTTATTCTTTAACATTAGTACTAGGTTAACAAAAGGTCGATTTATCGCCAAAGGCGATATTTTCAAAACGACCCAACCAGCAATGTGTGAAAAAAAATTGATATGTCAAGTAATACAAAAAAAATACGAGAGAACAAGACGAAAAGACACTCAAATTAAGCGAAAAATGATTGGAGGAGAAGAAATAAAGCTGTCAGAAAAAAACGGAAAGAGAAGAAGCAGATTGTATCAGGAAACAATCTGAGATAACTATTGAGACAACAAGCGATCTCTGAATACGGAAAAACTGCGGGCTTCATGCAACTCAGTGGGTAAGTTATTTCACAGAGTTATACCTTGCACCATGTATGACCCACGATATATTTCAGTACGATGAACGGGAAACATGAGTGGTACACCAGATTGTGCTCTAGCAGGAAGACCACGAGAGGCCATGAACTGAAATGCAGTGAACAGGTAGATTGGAGATTGAGAGGAAAGTATCTTGTATAAGGTAGTTAGTATGCGGATATCAACAATAAGCATTTCGAGGTGATTACGATACGGTATAACATGGGCATATTTTCTCAGGTCGAAGATAAAGCGATATTATTATTAATTACGAAGACCAATCGAAAGGTCCGGGTATACGGCATGGGCATAGTCCAAATGGGGAAGAATTAAAGAGTAAGAGAGGTTAAGATGAACAATAGGTGGAAACAACCAAGTTTGCGTAGGGAGTACAAACAGAAATAGACCTTCCAGAATCCATCATCACCTCCAAGTTTTTAACAAACAAATGGGTATTATTAAGGGAGTAAAACTTTATTACGAAAGGGCTTGATCCAAAACCAATAGATTGAGTCTTTGTTACATTAAAAACCAAGCCACGGTATCTAGACCAGTCCACAACACTAGCAAGATCCTTGTAAATCCGCATTACCGCTGCTGGAAGTTCATCCCAGCTGCAATGGTATAAATTTGGAGGTCATCTGCATATAGGTGAAAGTTGCACTTAATTATTTTAGAATTGGAATTTATAAAGACTGAAAATAAGAGTGGAGCCAAGACACTACCCTGAGGCACACCGCAGTGGCTTATAACCACAGACGAAGATTAGGAGTCACGTACACACAACGAACGATTAGAAAGGTACGATTGAAAATAAGCGACCGAAGATAGAATTTTTGGTCCTGAGTATTTGGCTGATCGTCATGAATGGATGGAAAAAGTCTCATGGGTTTTTCTTTTGGTTTGTGCCTTTGAAACCTAGGCTAACCCTGACGTGAAGACGTCTGGTACTTAAAGTTTTAATTTTGAATTCATAAAAAGGCTTGTCTATTTTGTTATTAAATAGAAAAACGTTTGTTGGTTTTGTACTTTATTAAAGATTGGTAAAAAATATTAAAATATATTTCTGGTTGACACTAATGGACAGGGGAGGAGGAGTGTTTTCGTCTTTATAGAGTAAAAGAATGGCAATTTGGTTGGATCAGGTAGCGATGATGTTAGACAAGCGCGTGGTTTGGCTGATGGTAAAAACGCGGAAGCGAATTTCCAGCCCATTGTGCGAGAATAAGAGGAAAGGGGTTTTAAGTAGGTTGGACATCCAAAGATAGACTCCAAAACCCCACACTATCAAGAACTCCAGTCCGAATGTCTGTTCGTTAAAAAAATCTAGTATCAGTCATACTTTTAGTTCCAGGGGAATTTAAAACAATCTAAAGTTAAATCAGAATTAAAGCTGGAACTAACACTAGATATAGAACTAGAAAGTTTCGGTTTAGCCGTGCGTCTTCAGACGTTTTAGTTCGATGCAACTATACAATAATCTAAAATCGAATAACAGCTAAAAGTAGAGCTAATTCTAAGGCTAATACTAGATCTAGAATTAGAGACATTTTGGTTTAGCCGTACGTCTCTTAAGACAGATCAGAACCCAACCCAAGCTAGCTTCAGAACTAATACTAGATCTAGAACTAGAAACCCTAGGATTTAGCCGTCTTAAGAGACGTACGGCTGAACCCTAATGTTTCTAGTTCTAGGTCTAGTGTTAGTTTTAAAGCTGGGTTGTAGGTCTAGTATTAGTTATACTTTTAATTCCAGAAGAATTTAAAACAATCTACAGTTAAACTAGAATTAAAACTGGAACTAACACTAGACCTAGAACCAGAAAGTTTCCATTTCTAGGTCTTCTAGGTAATATTAGTTCTAGTTTTATTTCAATTCAAATATACAGAATTGGCTTGGGATTAGCCGTGCATCCGAAGCCATTTTTTTAACACTACCCTCTATGAAAACTAGCTAATTCACTTAATTCCTAATAATCGTAATTCGCAATTTTAAATTTCTTTTTTTTTATTCCTAAGATGTCCAAAATGAGCTAAGGAAGACGCCAAATACATACAATTCAAAATTAGCAATATCAAAAAAATTTCATCAGCGTAAAAGGTCATTACTTCAACTCAAAATTTGCAAAATTTATTTTTGATTTTTTTTCTTCTAATATATATAAAATAGCCTATGTAATCCACCATTTTGACAATTCCAAACATATATAATGCCTGCTAATCGTACTTCGCAACTTAAATTTAATTTTTTTATTGTTCCTAAAATGTCCAAACTGAGTTAAGGAAGACGATGAATGTATACAACTCTAAATTGGCAATACCAAAAAAAAAAATACGCCAGTGTAAAAGTCATTACTTCAATTCCAAATTTGTAAAATCTTTGAAACCGTAAGTATAAAAATCAAACCTCAGACACTAATATCATTTTTCCTCAAAACACCAATTGGCAGGATGGGAGGAGTGATTTCGTTTTTATAGAGAAGAAGAATGGCAATTTTGTTGGATCAGGTAGAGAAAATGTTAGACAAGCGCACCGTTAATAACAGCTAAAAGTAGAGCTAATAGCAACAATAAAGCTAACACTAAACCTAAAATTTCAAATTTTTTTACAAAATTCCCGAAATTGTAACCTTTACTCTTTTAACGTAAAAAAATTTACAAAAAATCGATTTGTTGATGAATTTTTCTGAAATTACGTTTAATTATTATATTAAAAAAGTTTGATCTTTAAAATAATAAAGACAGTTTTGACAAACTTCAGTTCGATCTTGAGATACATTTCATAAAACTTGTACCTTTCAAAAATCTCAATTTCTTCTTAAGATAGAATCTTTTAAAACATGCTCGAAATTTACAAAGTTTCCGAAATTGTAACTTTTACTCCTTGAACGTTAAAAATTTACAAAAAATCGATTTGATGATGAATTTTTCTGAAATTACGTTTAATTATTATATTAAAAAAGTTTGATGTTTAAAATAATAAAGACAGTTTTGACAAACTTCAGTTCGATCTTGAGATACATTTCTTAAAACATGATCAAAATATCTAGAATTCACGAAATTTCAAGTATTCATTAATTTAAAAAATCGATTTATTGTTGATTTTTTAAAAACTTAAAATTAATAGATAAATCAAGGTAAAATTTTATGTTACTGTATAAGATTTATTAATCAAAATTGATTTGAATATGAAGAATGATTTGAACTGACTCTCTTAGTTGATGTCTGCCTTAATATTAGAGGTAAGAAAAACTAAATCTCATCCTTTTTCTATGTGAATTCTTCGGTTAAGTTATTTTTGAAACTGGGGATTTTAGAAATATCAATCGAATATCTCAAGAACGAATTAATATTTCTCAAAATGGCTTTTATCACCTTAAGGATAAAACTTTTTTCAAATCTATTTTTCCAAATTGTTAACGTTCAAGAACTAAATTTTGGTAATTTGGAAACTTCGAGTATGTTTAAAATTTTCTATCTTTTTCAAAACGATTTTTACGATCTGAAATCGCAAAAAAAAATCGATTTAATAATAAATCGATTTTTGCAAATTTTTATAATGAGAAGAAAAGCCTTGAAATTTCGTGAACTCTAGAAATTTTGATCAAGTTTTAAATAATGTATCTTATTAAAGAAATGAGATTTATCAAAGCTGTTTTTATTATTTTAAAGATTACACTTTTTTTTCTCTAAGTGGAGATAATTTCAAAAATATTCATTAATAAATCGATTTTTGGCAAATTTTTAAAATCAATGAATCAAAATTGGAACTTCTGCAATTTTAGAAAGATCATATTTTTCTTTATAAGAGTTCGGTACTTTTGAAAACGTCAAACATATTTAAAAGTTTCTATCTTAAAAACAAATTGAGATTCTATCTTAGGAAGGAAAAATTGAGATTCTATCTTAAGAAGAATCGAGATTCTATCTTAACAAGACTTGAGATTCTATCTTAAGAACGAATTGAGATTCTATCTTAAGAAGAATTGAGACCATTTTGACTATCTTGAAGATCACCTATTTCTTCATAACTGGAGGTAATGAAAAAAAATCAATAATAAATCAATTCTTTTGCAATTTTTTTTTTAAATTAATGAAAGAATACTGGAAATTTCGATCGAGTTTAAAAAATTCTATCTCAAGAATGAATTGAGATTTTTCAAAGCTATTTTTATGATTTTAATGATCACACTTTTCTCTCTAAGTGAGGATAATTTCAAAAAAAATTCATTAATAAATCGATGTTATAAAATTTTTAAAATCAATGAACAAAATTTGCATTTTCTGCAATTTTAGAAAAAACGATCCAAATTAAAGATTCTATCTCAAGAACAGACTGAGATTTTTCAAAACCGGTTTACTCCTTGAACGTTAAAAATTAGCAAAAAATCGATTTGTTGATGAATTTATCTGAAATTGCGTTTAATTATTATATTAAAAATAAAGACAGTTTTGATAAATATCAGTTCGATCTTGAGATACAAATCATAAAACTTTTCTTCTGTTATAAAGAAAAGTGTGATCTATAAGATGGTAAAAGTACCCTTAAAAAATCTCAATTCTTTCTTAAGATAGAATCATTTAAACATGCTCGAAATTTAGAAAATTCCCGAAATTGTAACTTTTAGTCCTTGAACGTTAAAAATTTACAAAAAATCGATTTGTTGACGAATTTTTCTGAAATTACGTTTAAATATTATATTAAAAAAAGTTTAATCTTTAAAATAATAAAGACAGTTTTGACAAACTTCAGTTCGATCTTGAGATACATTTCATAAAATTTGATAAAAATTTTTAGAATTTACGAAATTTCGAGTATTCTTTCCTTAATTTAAAAAATCGATTTATTATTGATTTTCTTTCATTGCCTTCAGTTATAAAGAAATGTGGGATCTTTAAGCTGGTAAAAATACCTTTCAAAAATCTCAATTCCTTCTTAAGATACAATCTTTTAAACATGCTCGAAGTTTACAAAATTCCCGAAATTGTAACTTTTACTCCTTGAACGTTAAAAATTTGCAAGAAATCGATTTGTTGATGAATTTTTCTGAAATTACGTTTAATTATTATATTAAAAAAAGTTTGATCTTTAAAATAATAAAGACAGTTTTGACAAACCTCAGTTCGATCTTGAGATACATTTCATAAAACTTGATAAAAATTTTTAGAATTTACGAAATTTCGAGTATTCTTACATTAATTTAAAAAATCGATTTATTGTTGATTTTTTTTCATTGCCTTCAGTTATAAAGAAAAGTGTGATCTTCAAGATGGTAAAAGTACCTTTCAAAAATCTCAATTCCTTCTTAAGATAGAATCTTTTAAACATGCTCGAAATTTACAAAATTTCCGAAATTGTAACTTTTACTCCTTGAACGTTAAAAATTTGCAAGAAATCGATTTGTTGATGAATTTTTCAGTAATTACGTTTAATTATTATATTAAAAAAAAGTTTGATCTTTAAAATAATAAAGACAGTTTTGCCAAACCTCAGTTCGATCTTGAGATACATTTCATAAAACTTGATAAACATTTTTAGAATTTACGAAATTTCGAGTATTCTTACATCAATTTAAAAAATCGATTTATTGTTGATTCTTTTTTTCATTGCCTTCAGTTACATAGAAAAGTGTGATCTTTAAGATGGTAAAAGTACCTTTCAAAAATCTCAATTCCTTCTTAAGATAGAATCTTTTAAACATGCTCGAAATTTACAAAATTTCCGAAATTGTAACTTTTACTTCTTGAACGTTAAAAATTTGCAAGAAATCGATCTGTTGACGAATTTTTCTGAAATTACGTTTAATTATTGTATTAAACAAAGTTTGATCTTTAAAATAATAAAGACAATTTTGATAAACCTCAGTTCGATCTTGAGATACATTTCATAAACCTTGATAAAAATTTTTAGAATTTACGAAATTTCGAGTATTCTTACATTAATTTAAAAAATCGATTTATTGTTGATTCTTTTTTTCATTGCCTTCAGTTATAAAGAAAAGTGTGATCTTTAAGGTGGTAAAAGTACCTTTCAAAAATCTCAATTCCTTCTTAAGATACAATCTTTTAAACATGCTCGAAATTTACAAAATTTCCGAAATTGTAACTTTTACTCCTTGAACGTTAAAAATTTGCAAGAAATCGATTTGTTGATGAATTTTTCTGAAATTACGTTTAATTATTATATTAAAAAAAGTTTGATCTTTAAAATAATAAAGACAGTTTTGATAAACCTCAGTTCGATCTTGAGATACATTTCATAAAACTGGATAAAAATTTTTAGAATTTACGAAATTTCGAGTATTCTTACATTAATTTAAAAAATCGATTTATTGTTGATTTTTTTTTCATTGCCTTCAGTTATAAAGAAAAGTGTGATCTTTAAGATGGTAAAAGTACAAAAATTCAAATACAATCTTTAAAACATGCTCGAAGTTTACAAAATTTACGAAAGTGTAACTTTGATTCCTTGAACGTTAAAAATTAGCAAAATATCGATTTATTGATGAATTTTTTTGAAATTACGTTTAATTATTGTATTAAACAAAGTTTGATCTTTAAAATAATAAAGACAGTTTTGATAAATCTCAGTTCGATCTTAAGATACATTTCTTAAAACTTGATCAAAATTTCTAGGATTCACGAAGAAGTTTCAAGTATTCTTTCATTAATTTAAAAAATCGATTTATTATTGATTTTCTTTCATTGACTTCAGTTATAAAGAAAAGTGTGATCTTTAAGATGGTAAAAGTACCTTTCAAAAATCTCAATTCCTTCTTAAGATACAATCTTTTAAACATGCTCGAAATTTACAAAATATCCGAAATTGTAACTTTTACTCCTTGAACGTTAAAAATTTGCAAGAAATCGATTTGTTGATGAATTTTTCTGAAATTACGTTTAATTATTATATTAAAAAAAGTTTGATCTTTAAAATAATAAAGACAGTTTTGATAAACCTCAGTTCGATCTTGAGATACATTTCATAAACCTTGATAAAAATTTTTAGAATTTACGAAATTTCGAGTATTCTTACATTAATTTAAAAAATCGATTTATTGTTGATTTTTTTTCATTGCCTTCAGTTATAAAGAAAAGTGTGATCTTTAAGGTGGTAAAAGTACCTTTCAAAAATCTCAATTCCTTCTTAAGATAGAATCTTTTAAACATGCTCGAAATTTACAAAATTTCCGAAATTGTAACTTTTACTCCTTGAACGTTAAAAATTTGCAAGAAATCGATCTGTTGATGAATTTGTCTGAAATTACGTTTAATTATTGTACTAAAAAAGTTTGATCTTTAAAATAATAAAGACAGTTTTGATAAACCTCAGTTCGATCTTGAGATACATTTCATAAAACTTGATAAAAATTTTTAGAATTTACGAAATTTCGAGTATTCTTACATTAATTTAAAAAATCGATTTATTGTTGATTTTTTTTCATTGACTTCAGTTATAAAGAAAAGTGTGATCTTTAAGATGGTAAAAGTACCTTTCAAAAATCTCAATTCCTTCTTAAGATAGAATCTTTTAAACATGCTCGAAATTTACAAAATTTCCGAAATTGTAACTTTTACTCCTTGAACGTTAAAAATTTGCAAGAAATCGATCTGTTGATGAATTTGTCTGAAATTACGTTTAATTATTGTACTAAAAAAGTTTGATCTTTAAAATAATAAAGACAGTTTTGATAAACCTCAGTTCGATCTTGAGATACATTTCATAAAACTTGATAAAAATTTTTAGAATTTACGAAATTTCGAGTATTCTTACATTAATTTAAAAAATCGATTTATTGTTGATTTTTTTCATTGCCTTCAGTTATAAAGAAAAGTGTGATCTTTAAGATGGTAAAAGTACCTTACAAAAATCTCAATTCCTTCTTAAGATAGAATCTTTTAAACATGCTCGAAATTTACAAAATTTCCGAAATTGTAACTTTTACTTCTTGAACGTTAAAAATTTGCAAGAAATCGATCTGTTGACGAATTTTTCTGAAATTACGTTTAATTATTGTATTAAACAAAGTTTGATCTTTAAAATAATATATTAAAAATATATTATAATATAAATAATATATTAAAAAAATTTTGATCTTTAAAATAATAAAGACAGTTTTGATAAACCTCAGTTCGATCTTGAGATACATTTCATAAAACTGGATAAAAATTTTTAGAATTTACGAAATTTCGAGTATTCTTACATTAATTTAAAAAATCGATTTATTGTTGATTTTTTTTTCATTGCCTTCAGTTATAAAGAAAAGTGTGATCTTTAAGATGGTAAAAGTACAAAAATTCAAATACAATCTTTAAAACATGCTCGAAGTTTACAAAATTTACGAAAGTGTAACTTTGATTCCTTGAACGTTAAAAATTAGCAAAATATCGATTTATTGATGAATTTTTTTGAAATTACGTTTAATTATTGTATTAAACAAAGTTTGATCTTTAAAATAATAAAGACAGTTTTGATAAATCTCAGTTCGATCTTAAGATACATTTCTTAAAACTTGATCAAAATTTCTAGGATTCACGAAGTTTCAAGTATTCTTTCATTAATTTAAAAAATCGATTTATTATTGATTTTCTTTCATTGACTTCAGTTATAAAGAAAAGTGTGATCTTTAAGATGGTAAAAGTACCTTTCAAAAATCTCAATTCCTTCTTAAGATACAATCTTTTAAACATGCTCGAAATTTACAAAATATCCGAAATTGTAACTTTTACTCCTTGAACGTTAAAAATTTGCAAGAAATCGATTTGTTGATGAATTTTTCTGAAATTACGTTTAATTATTATATTAAAAAAAGTTTGATCTTTAAAATAATAAAGACAGTTTTGATAAACCTCAGTTCGATCTTGAGATACATTTCATAAACCTTGATAAAAATTTTTAGAATTTACGAAATTTCGAATATTCTTACATTAATTTAAAAAATCGATTTATTGTTGATTTTTTTTCATTGCCTTCAGTTATAAAGAAAAGTGTGATCATCTTTAAGATGGTAAAAGTACAAAAATCTCAATTCATTCTTCAGATACAATCTTTAAAACATGCTCGAAGTTTACAAAATTTCCGAAAGTGTTACTTTGATTCCTTGAACGTTAAAAATTAGCAAAAAATCGATTTATTGATGAATTTTTTTGAAATTACGTTTAATTATTGTATTAAACAAAGTTTGATCTTTAAAATAATAAAGACAGTTTTGATAAATCTCAGTTCGATCTTAAGATACATTTCTTAAAACTTGATCAAAATTTCTAGAATTCACGAAGTTTCAAGTATTCTTTCATTAATTTAAAAAATCGATTTATTATTGATTTTCTTTCATTGGCTTCAGTTATAAAGAAAAGTGTGATCTTTAAGATGGTAAAAGTACCTTTCAAAAATATCAATTCCTTCTTCAGATACTTTTTAAACATGCTCGAAGTTTACAAAATTCCCAAAATTGTAACTTTTACTTCTTGAATGTTAAAAATTTGCAAAAAATCGATTTATTGTTAATTTTTTTTCATTGCCTTCAGTTATAAAGAAAAGTGTGATCTTTAAGATGGTAAAAGTACCTTTTAAAAATCGCAATTCCTTCTTAAGATCGAATCTTTAACACATGCTCGAAATTTACAAAATTTCCGAAATTGTAACTTTGATTCCTTGAACGTTAAAAATGAGCAAAAAATCGATTTATTGATGAACTTTTCTGAAATTACGTTTAATTATTGTATTAAACAAAGTTTGATCTTTAAAATAATAAAGATAGTTTTGATAAATCTCAATTCGATCTTGAGATACATTTCTTAAAACTTGATCAAAATTTCTAGAATTCACGAAATTTCAAGTATTCTTTCCTTAATTTAAAAAATCGATTTATTATTGATTTTTTTTTCATTGCCTTCAGTTATAAAGAAAAGTGTGATCTTTAAGATGGTAAAAGTACCTTTCAAAAATCTCAATTCCTTCTTAAGATAGAATCTTTTAAACATGCTCGAAGTTTAAAAAATTTTCGAAATTGTAACTTTTAGTCCTTGAACGTTAAAAATTTACAAAGAATCGATTTTTGATGAGTTTTTCTGAAATTACGTTCAGTTATTAAAACAAAGTTTGTTAAACTCACGGCTAAACCTAAATTTTTTTAGTTCTAAGTCTAGTGTTAGTTCTAGTTTTAGTTTGATACAAGTATACAATCTAAAACTAAATAACAGCTAGAAATAGAGCTAATATCAACATTAAAGTTAACACTAGACCTAAAATTGAACGCATTTGGGTTTAACCGCATCTCTTAGGATGGTTAAACCCAAATGTTTCTAATTCCAAGCCTAATCTTAATTCTAGTGTTAGTTTTAGTTCTAGTGTTAATAGATTTTCTCTTTCACAATCAATCACGTTTCAGATCGCATGGAAAACTTAATTTATTTGATCTTGAAAAATTTTGACAGCTATAAGTACTAAAGAACTACCATCTCTTGATATTTTCGTCCTATTTGATGTATAATATTCATGAAATATTTCCAAAAAAATCATCGTCATTAAAGTTTTTTCACTATATTTTTTTATAAAAAATTAAAGACGATATTTAAATTCCTCACCCAGTAAATTGATGAGTAGCTAAATATAATCAAAAAAAACAAACAAAAAATAAATTTAAGAGGTTGGGTTTAACAACCCCTCAATCTCTAATATTTCAAACACGTACGAATAGCTGAACCCACGACGACGTAATGAACTCTTGTGGTCAGTTAAAATGTAACCCCATAATGAAATAACCCACCCTTGCGGGATGAACATCCACCATAATCATACATTGCGGCTTTATTATTATAAGAATTCTAAGAAAAATATCTTAAAGATCGATAAAGTTTAAAAAATCATATTATTTTATTTATTTATTATTAATTAATTAAATTAATTAATAAATAAATAAACATCTTTTTTAACATTTTTAAATTCACCACTCAATATTCAATTCCGAATTAATTTCATAATGAATATTCAACATGATCGGGACATTTTAATTGAGTTAACTCTCACTTTTTATCTTTTTAATTTTTATTTCTACCCAAAATTTTGTTAAATTTATTAATTATTTAAACGATTTTGATTTTGATTCTAATAAAATTTGCGATTATAACACAACGGGATAATAACAGGGGTAGATGTTTATGAAATAGAAATTCTTCATTCATTATTAATTTGAATGAATAAATATTCATTAACAACGTAGGGGAGCGAAAATAATTACTGTCACGTATACATTGATTTTAAATTGTTTATAGTCGAACGAATCCGATCGATATCATGTTAATTAGTTTTTCTCGCCGAATAATTTTTCTAATTTAAATTTTTCTCGATTAAACCATCATAAACAACATACATACAAATTTATAAAAATCAAATCAAATTAAAAAAAGATAATTAATAAATAAATTATTCTTACATTTTCGTTATTTTTACACTCAAAAAATTTCTATTAACAAAGTTTAACTGAAAATAAAAGTTTCACTTATTTATACGATTAAATATTATTAATTTAGTATTAATTTTTTTTTCTTAATAATTACTTTACATCTATCTTTTCGTTTGAATTTTTATTTACACTTAATTTTATTGGATAATAAAAATTTTTGCGACGCGCGTTTTGTATCACGTGGTTTCTCCGCCTTTTATACAACGAGATCTAAACGTTACGACGCGCACTTACAAACTGATCTCACCGGACGCTCGTCGGCGTCGCGACGCTTGGCGTCGCCGTCGTGGTCGACGTCGCTTTTGAACTATACTACCACCAACGAACCGAGGTCTATAGTCACCACCGGTATCCGTCGCCCTTCTCATTGACCTTTAAATCGTACTCGACTCAATACAAATCCACGGGGGGGCACAAAATACTTTTACAAATTAACTAACTTTAATAATCTCTCGATATCTATGTAGTGTGACGTGCCCAGTTTTACTACTAAATGTAATCTGGTTACTGTTGTAGAACTCTGTTGTAGGATGTCTCAGATTGAGTACCACAATCTGTCAGTTTCTGTGTGTGCTCACGTTAAACCAGATGAACACAAATCCGACAGGAATTAACCAGAAACTTAGCTAAGGGTTATAGTTTGTAGGAGTAGTAGTTAGAGAGTTGAAATGAGTTTGATTGAATTCGTTTAATGAAATGGCGATTATAGTTGATTCATTAATGTGTTTATTCATTATGAGGATTAAAAAAGTTTAGTAACCACAAACTTCCTTGAAATAAATCTTAAAAAAAATTTCCTGGAATTCCTTGTGACTATTTACTCAAATTCCCTCTCCAGTTTAATTTAAAAAGTTTTATTTAAAAACTTAAAATAATTTGATAAATCAAGGTAAAATTTTATGTTACTGTATAAGATTCAATAATCAAAATTGATTTGAAGATGAAGAAGAATGATTTGAATTGACTTTCTTAGTTGATGTCTTCTTTAATATTAGAGGTGAGAAAAACTGAATCCAAAATTTGAAAGCTTCATTCTTTTTCTATGTAAATTGGATTAAGTTCGACTAAATATCTCAAGAAGGAATTAATATTTCTCAAAATTGCTTGTATTAGCTTAAAGATCAAACTTTTCTTTAATTTCTAAAAGTAATTTCAGAAAAATTCATTAACAAATCGATTTTTTGTAAATTTTGAACATTCAAGGAGTAAAAGTTATAATTTCGGGAATTTTGTGAACTTCGAGCATGTTAAAAAGATTCTATCTTAAGAAGGAATTGCGATTTTTGTACTTTTACCATCTTAAAGATCACACTTTTCTTTATAACTTAAGACAATGAAAAAAAATCAATAATAAATCGATTTGTTAAATTAATGAAAAAAATACTTGAAATTTCGTGAATTCTAGAAATTTTGATCAAGTTTTAAGAAATGTATCTCAAGATCGAACTGAGATTTATTAAAACTGTCTTTATTATTTTAAAGGCAAAACTTTTTTTGATACAATAATTAAACGTAATTTCAGAAAAATTCATCAAAAATCGATTTTTTGTACATTTTTTAAAGTACAAAGAGTAAAAGTTACAATTTCGGTAATTTTGTAAACTTCATGCATGTTTAAAAGATTGTATCTTAAGAAGAAATTGAGATTCTTGTACTTTTACCATCTTAAAAATCACACTTTACTTTATAACTTAAGACAATGAAAAAAAATCAATAATAAATCGATTTTTTAAATTAATGAAAAAAATACTTGAAATTTCGTGAATTCTAGAAATTTTGATCAAGTTTTAAGAAATGTATCTCAAGATCGAACTGAGATTTATTAAAACTGTCTTTATTATTTTAAAGGCAAAACTTTTTTTGATACAATAATTAAACGTAATTTCAGAAAAATTCATCAAAAATCGATTTTTTGTACATTTTTTAAAGTACAAAGAGTAAAAGTTACAATTTCGGGAATTTTGTAAACTTCATGCATGTTTAAAAGATTGTATCTTAAGAAGAAATTGAGATTCTTGTACTTTTACCATCTTAAAGATCACACTTTCCTTTATAACTTAAGACAATGAAAAAAAATCAATAATAAATCGATTTTTTAAATTAATGAAAAAAATACTTGAAATTTCGTGAATTCTAGAAATTTTGATCAAGTTTTAAGAAATGTATCTCAAGATCGAACTGAGATTTATTAAAACTGTCTTTATTATTTTAAAGGTAAAACTTTTTTTGATACAATAATTAAACGTAATTTCAGAAAAATTCATCAAAAATCGATTTTTTGTACATTTTTTAAAGTACAAAGAGTAAAAGTTACAATTTCGGGAATTTTGTAAACTTCATGCATGTTTAAAAGATTGTATCTTAAGAAGAAATTGAGATTCTTGTACTTTTACCATCTTAAAGATCACACTTTCCTTTATAACTTAAGACAATGAAAAAAAATCAATAATAAATCGATTTTTTAAATTAATGAAAAAAATACTTGAAATTTCGTGAATTCTAGAAATTTTGATCAAGTTTTAAGAAATGTATCTCAAGATCGAACTGAGATTTATTAAAACTGTCTTTATTATTTTAAAGGTAAAACTTTTTTTGATACAATAATTAAACGTAATTTCAGAAAAATTCATCAAAAATCGATTTTTTGTACATTTTTTAAAGTACAAAGAGTAAAAGTTACAATTTCGGGAATTTTGTAAACTTCATGCATGTTTAAAAGATTGTATCTTAAGAAGAAATTGAGATTCTTGTACTTTTACCATCTTAAAGATCACACTTTCCTTTATAACTTAAGACAATGAAAAAAAATCAATAATAAATCGATTTTTTAAATTAATGAAAAAAATACTTGAAATTTCGTGAATTCTAGAAATTTTGATCAAGTTTTAAGAAATGTATCTCAAGATCGAACTGAGATTTATTAAAACTGTCTTTATTATTTTAAAGGCAAAACTTTTTTTGATACAATAATTAAACGTAATTTCAGAAAAATTCATCAAAAATCGATTTTTTGTACATTTTTTAAAGTACAAAGAGTAAAAGTTACAATTTCGGGAATTTTGTAAACTTCATGCATGTTTAAAAGATTGTATCTTAAGAAGAAATTGAGATTCTTGTACTTTTACCATCTTAAAGATCACACTTTCCTTTATAACTTAAGACAATGAAAAAAAATCAATAATAAATCGATTTTTTAAATTAATGAAAAAAATACTTGAAATTTCGTGAATTCTAGAAATTTTGATCAAGTTTTAAGAAATGTATCTCAAGATCGAACTGAGATTTATTAAAACTGTCTTTATTATTTTAAAGGTAAAACTTTTTTTGATACAATAATTAAACGTAATTTCAGAAAAATTCATCAAAAATCGATTTTTTGTACATTTTTTAAAGTACAAAGAGTAAAAGTTACAATTTCGGGAATTTTGTAAACTTCATGCATGTTTAAAAGATTGTATCTTAAGAAGAAATTGAGATTCTTGTACTTTTACCATCTTAAAGATCACACTTTCCTTTATAACTTAAGACAATGAAAAAAAATCAATAATAAATCGATTTTTTAAATTAATGAAAAAAATACTTGAAATTTCGTGAATTCTAGAAATTTTGATCAAGTTTTAAGAAATGTATCTCAAGATCGAACTGAGATTTATTAAAACTGTCTTTATTATTTTAAAGGCAAAACTTTTTTTGATACAATAATTAAACGTAATTTCAGAAAAATTCATCAAAAATCGATTTTTTGTACATTTTTTAAAGTACAAAGAGTAAAAGTTACAATTTCGGGAATTTTGTAAACTTCATGCATGTTTAAAAGATTGTATCTTAAGAAGAAATTGAGATTCTTGTACTTTTACCATCTTAAAGATCACACTTTCCTTTATAACTTAAGACAATGAAAAAAAATCAATAATAAATCGATTTTTTAAATTAATGAAAAAAATACTTGAAATTTCGTGAATTCTAGAAATTTTGATCAAGTTTTAAGAAATGTATCTCAAGATCGAACTGAGATTTATTAAAACTGTCTTTATTATTTTAAAGGCAAAACTTTTTTTGATACAATAATTAAACGTAATTTCAGAAAAATTCATCAAAAATCGATTTTTTGTACATTTTTTAAAGTACAAAGAGTAAAAGTTACAATTTCGGGAATTTTGTAAACTTCATGCATGTTTAAAAGATTGTATCTTAAGAAGAAATTGAGATTCTTGTACTTTTACCATCTTAAAGATCACACTTTCCTTTATAACTTAAGACAATGAAAAAAAATCAATAATAAATCGATTTTTTAAATTAATGAAAAAAATACTTGAAATTTCGTGAATTCTAGAAATTTTGATCAAGTTTTAAGAAATGTATCTCAAGATCGAACTGAGATTTATTAAAACTGTCTTTATTATTTTAAAGGTAAAACTTTTTTTGATACAATAATTAAACGTAATTTCAGAAAAATTCATCAAAAATCGATTTTTTGCACAGTTTTTAACGTACAAAGAGTAAAAGTTACAATTTCGGGAATTTTGTGAACTTCTAGCATGTTTAAAAGATTGTATCTTAAGAAGGAATTGAGATTCTTGTACTTTTACCATCTTAAAGTTCACACTTTCCTTTATAACTTAAGACAATGAAAAAAAATCAATAATAAATCGATTTTTTAAATTAATGAAAAAAATACTTGAAATTTCGTGAATTCTAGAAATTTTGATCAAGTTTTAAGAAATGTATCTCAAGATCGAACTGAGATTTATTAAAACTGTCTTTATTATTTTAAAGGCAAAACTTTTTTTGATACAATAATTAAACGTAATTTCAGAAAAATTCATCAAAAATCGATTTTTTGTACATTTTTTAAAGTACAAAGAGTAAAAGTTACAATTTCGGGAATTTTGTAAACTTCATGCATGTTTAAAAGATTGTATCTTAAGAAGAAATTGAGATTCTTGTACTTTTACCATCTTAAAGATCACACTTTCCTTTATAACTTAAGACAATGAAAAAAAATCAATAATAAATCGATTTTTTAAATTAATGAAAAATATACTTGAAATTTCGTGAATTCTAGAAATTTTGATCAAGTTTTAAGAAATGTATCTCAAGATCGAACTGAGATTTATTAAAACTGTCTTTATTATTTTAAAGGCAAAACTTTTTTTGATACAATAATTAAACGTAATTTCAGAAAAATTCATCAAAAATCGATTTTTTGTACATTTTTTAAAGTACAAAGAGTAAAAGTTACAATTTCGGTAATTTTGTAAACTTCATGCATGTTTAAAAGATTGTATCTTAAGAAGAAATTGAGATTCTTGTACTTTTACCATCTTAAAGATCACACTTTCCTTTATAACTTAAGACAATGAAAAAAAATCAATAATAAATCGATTTTTTAAATTAATGAAAAAAATACTTGAAATTTCGTGAATTCTAGAAATTTTGATCAAGTTTTAAGAAATGTATCTCAAGATCGAACTGAGATTTATTAAAACTGTCTTTATTATTTTAAAGGCAAAACTTTTTTTGATACAATAATTAAACGTAATTTCAGAAAAATTCATCAAAAATCGATTTTTTGTACATTTTTTAAAGTACAAAGAGTAAAAGTTACAATTTCGGTAATTTTGTAAACTTCATGCATGTTTAAAAGATTGTATCTTAAGAAGAAATTGAGATTCTTGTACTTTTACCATCTTAAAAATCACACTTTACTTTATAACTTAAGACAATGAAAAAAAATCAATAATAAATCGATTTTTTAAATTAATGAAAAAAATACTTGAAATTTCGTGAATTCTAGAAATTTTGATCAAGTTTTAAGAAATGTATCTCAAGATCGAACTGAGATTTATTAAAACTGTCTTTATTATTTTAAAGGCAAAACTTTTTTTGATACAATAATTAAACGTAATTTCAGAAAAATTCATCAAAAATCGATTTTTTGTACATTTTTTAAAGTACAAAGAGTAAAAGTTACAATTTCGGGAATTTTGTAAACTTCATGCATGTTTAAAAGATTGTATCTTAAGAAGAAATTGAGATTCTTGTACTTTTACCATCTTAAAGATCACACTTTCCTTTATAACTTAAGACAATGAAAAAAAATCAATAATAAATCGATTTTTTAAATTAATGAAAAAAATACTTGAAATTTCGTGAATTCTAGAAATTTTGATCAAGTTTTAAGAAATGTATCTCAAGATCGAACTGAGATTTATTAAAACTGTCTTTATTATTTTAAAGGCAAAACTTTTTTTGATACAATAATTAAACGTAATTTCAGAAAAATTCATCAAAAATCGATTTTTTGTACATTTTTTAAAGTACAAAGAGTAAAAGTTACAATTTCGGTAATTTTGTAAACTTCATGCATGTTTAAAAGATTGTATCTTAAGAAGAAATTGAGATTCTTGTACTTTTACCATCTTAAAGATCACACTTTCCTTTATAACTTAAGACAATGAAAAAAAATCAATAATAAATCGATTTTTTAAATTAATGAAAAAAATACTTGAAATTTCGTGAATTCTAGAAATTTTGATCAAGTTTTAAGAAATGTATCTCAAGATCGAACTGAGATTTATTAAAACTGTCTTTATTATTTTAAAGGCAAAACTTTTTTTGATACAATAATTAAACGTAATTTCAGAAAAATTCATCAAAAATCGATTTTTTGTACATTTTTTAAAGTACAAAGAGTAAAAGTTACAATTTCGGTAATTTTGTAAACTTCATGCATGTTTAAAAGATTGTATCTTAAGAAGAAATTGAGATTCTTGTACTTTTACCATCTTAAAGATCACACTTTCCTTTATAACTTAAGACAATGAAAAAAAATCAATAATAAATCGATTTTTTAAATTAATGAAAAAAATACTTGAAATTTCGTGAATTCTAGAAATTTTGATCAAGTTTTAAGAAATGTATCTCAAGATCGAACTGAGATTTATTAAAACTGTCTTTATTATTTTAAAGGCAAAACTTTTTTTGATACAATAATTAAACGTAATTTCAGAAAAATTCATCAAAAATCGATTTTTTGTACATTTTTTAAAGTACAAAGAGTAAAAGTTACAATTTCGGTAATTTTGTAAACTTCATGCATGTTTAAAAGATTGTATCTTAAGAAGAAATTGAGATTCTTGTACTTTTACCATCTTAAAAATCACACTTTACTTTATAACTTAAGACAATGAAAAAAAATCAATAATAAATCGATTTTTTAAATTAATGAAAAAAATACTTGAAATTTCGTGAATTCTAGAAATTTTGATCAAGTTTTAAGAAATGTATCTCAAGATCGAACTGAGATTTATTAAAACTGTCTTTATTATTTTAAAGGCAAAACTTTTTTTGATACAATAATTAAACGTAATTTCAGAAAAATTCATCAAAAATCGATTTTTTGTACATTTTTTAAAGTACAAAGAGTAAAAGTTACAATTTCGGGAATTTTGTAAACTTCATGCATGTTTAAAAGATTGTATCTTAAGAAGAAATTGAGATTCTTGTACTTTTACCATCTTAAAGATCACACTTTCCTTTATAACTTAAGACAATGAAAAAAAATCAATAATAAATCGATTTTTTAAATTAATGAAAAAAATACTTGAAATTTCGTGAATTCTAGAAATTTTGATCAAGTTTTAAGAAATGTATCTCAAGATCGAACTGAGATTTATTAAAACTGTCTTTATTATTTTAAAGGTAAAACTTTTTTTGATACAATAATTAAACGTAATTTCAGAAAAATTCATCAAAAATCGATTTTTTGTACATTTTTTAAAGTACAAAGAGTAAAAGTTACAATTTCGGGAATTTTGTAAACTTCATGCATGTTTAAAAGATTGTATCTTAAGAAGAAATTGAGATTCTTGTACTTTTACCATCTTAAAGATCACACTTTCCTTTATAACTTAAGACAATGAAAAAAAATCAATAATAAATCGATTTTTTAAATTAATGAAAAAAATACTTGAAATTTCGTGAATTCTAGAAATTTTGATCAAGTTTTAAGAAATGTATCTCAAGATCGAACTGAGATTTATTAAAACTGTCTTTATTATTTTAAAGGCAAAACTTTTTTTGATACAATAATTAAACGTAATTTCAGAAAAATTCATCAAAAATCGATTTTTTGTACATTTTTTAAAGTACAAAGAGTAAAAGTTACAATTTCGGTAATTTTGTAAACTTCATGCATGTTTAAAAGATTGTATCTTAAGAAGAAATTGAGATTCTTGTACTTTTACCATCTTAAAAATCACACTTTCCTTTATAACTTAAGACAATGAAAAAAAATCAATAATAAATCGATTTTTTAAATTAATGAAAAAAATACTTGAAATTTCGTGAATTCTAGAAATTTTGATCAAGTTTTAAGAAATGTATCTCAAGATCGAACTGAGATTTATTAAAACTGTCTTTATTATTTTAAAGGCAAAACTTTTTTTGATACAATAATTAAACGTAATTTCAGAAAAATTCATCAAAAATCGATTTTTTGTACATTTTTTAAAGTACAAAGAGTAAAAGTTACAATTTCGGGAATTTTGTAAACTTCATGCATGTTTAAAAGATTGTATCTTAAGAAGAAATTGAGATTCTTGTACTTTTACCATCTTAAAGATCACACTTTCCTTTATAACTTAAGACAATGAAAAAAAATCAATAATAAATCGATTTTTTAAATTAATGAAAAAAATACTTGAAATTTCGTGAATTCTAGAAATTTTGATCAAGTTTTAAGAAATGTATCTCAAGATCGAACTGAGATTTATTAAAACTGTCTTTATTATTTTAAAGGTAAAACTTTTTTTGATACAATAATTAAACGTAATTTCAGAAAAATTCATCAAAAATCGATTTTTTGTACATTTTTTAAAGTACAAAGAGTAAAGGTTACAATTTCGGGAATTTTGTAAACTTCATGCATGTTTAAAAGATTGTATCTTAAGAAGAAATTGAGATTCTTGTACTTTTACCATCTTAAAGATCACACTTTCCTTTATAACTTAAGACAATGAAAAAAAATCCATAATAAATCGATTTTTTAAATTAATGAAAAAAATACTTGAAATTTCGTGAATTCTAGAAATTTTGATCAAGTTTTAAGAAATGTATCTCAAGATCGAACTGAGATTTATTAAAACTGTCTTTATTATTTTAAAGGTAAAACTTTTTTTGATACAATAATTAAACGTAATTTCAGAAAAATTCATCAAAAATCGATTTTTTGTACATTTTTTAAAGTACAAAGAGTAAAAGTTACAATTTCGGGAATTTTGTAAACTTCATGCATGTTTAAAAGATTGTATCTTAAGAAGAAATTGAGATTCTTGTACTTTTACCATCTTAAAGATCACACTTTCCTTTATAACTTAAGACAATGAAAAAAAATCAATAATAAATCGATTTTTTAAATTAATGAAAAAAATACTTGAAATTTCGTGAATTCTAGAAATTTTGATCAAGTTTTAAGAAATGTATCTCAAGATCGAACTGAGATTTATTAAAACTGTCTTTATTATTTTAAAGGTAAAACTTTTTTTGATACAATAATTAAACGTAATTTCAGAAAAATTCATCAAAAATCGATTTTTTGTACATTTTTTAAAGTACAAAGAGTAAAAGTTACAATTTCGGGAATTTTGTAAACTTCATGCATGTTTAAAAGATTGTATCTTAAGAAGAAATTGAGATTCTTGTACTTTTACCATCTTAAAGATCACACTTTCCTTTATAACTTAAGACAATGAAAAAAAATCAATAATAAATCGATTTTTTAAATTAATGAAAAAAATACTTGAAATTTCGTGAATTCTAGAAATTTTGATCAAGTTTTAAGAAATGTATCTCAAGATCGAACTGAGATTTATTAAAACTGTCTTTATTATTTTAAAGGCAAAACTTTTTTTGATACAATAATTAAACGTAATTTCAGAAAAATTCATCAAAAATCGATTTTTTGTACATTTTTTAAAGTACAAAGAGTAAAAGTTACAATTTCGGTAATTTTGTAAACTTCATGCATGTTTAAAAGATTGTATCTTAAGAAGAAATTGAGATTCTTGTACTTTTACCATCTTAAAAATCACACTTTACTTTATAACTTAAGACAATGAAAAAAAATCCATAATAAATCGATTTTTTAAATTAATGAAAAAAATACTTGAAATTTCGTGAATTCTAGAAATTTTGATCAAGTTTTAAGAAATGTATCTCAAGATCGAACTGAGATTTATTAAAACTGTCTTTATTATTTTAAAGGTAAAACTTTTTTTGATACAATAATTAAACGTAATTTCAGAAAAATTCATCAAAAATCGATTTTTTGTACATTTTTTAAAGTACAAAGAGTAAAAGTTACAATTTCGGTAATTTTGTAAACTTCATGCATGTTTAAAAGATTGTATCTTAAGAAGAAATTGAGATTCTTGTACTTTTACCATCTTAAAGATCACACTTTCCTTTATAACTTAAGACAATGAAAAAAAATCAATAATAAATCGATTTTTTAAATTAATGAAAAAAATACTTGAAATTTCGTGAATTCTAGAAATTTTGATCAAGTTTTAAGAAATGTATCTCAAGATCGAACTGAGATTTATTAAAACTGTCTTTATTATTTTAAAGGTAAAACTTTTTTTGATACAATAATTAAACGTAATTTCAGAAAAATTCATCAAAAATCGATTTTTTGTACATTTTTTAAAGTACAAAGAGTAAAAGTTACAATTTCGGGAATTTTGTAAACTTCATGCATGTTTAAAAGATTGTATCTTAAGAAGAAATTGAGATTCTTGTACTTTTACCATCTTAAAGATCACACTTTCCTTTATAACTTAAGACAATGAAAAAAAATCAATAATAAATCGATTTTTTAAATTAATGAAAAAAATACTTGAAATTTCGTGAATTCTAGAAATTTTGATCAAGTTTTAAGAAATGTATCTCAAGATCGAACTGAGATTTATTAAAACTGTCTTTATTATTTTAAAGGCAAAACTTTTTTTGATACAATAATTAAACGTAATTTCAGAAAAATTCATCAAAAATCGATTTTTTGTACATTTTTTAAAGTACAAAGAGTAAAAGTTACAATTTCGGTAATTTTGTAAACTTCATGCATGTTTAAAAGATTGTATCTTAAGAAGAAATTGAGATTCTTGTACTTTTACCATCTTAAAAATCACACTTTACTTTATAACTTAAGACAATGAAAAAAAATCAATAATAAATCGATTTTTTAAATTAATGAAAAAAATACTTGAAATTTCGTGAATTCTAGAAATTTTGATCAAGTTTTAAGAAATGTATCTCAAGATCGAACTGAGATTTATTAAAACTGTCTTTATTATTTTAAAGGCAAAACTTTTTTTGATACAATAATTAAACGTAATTTCAGAAAAATTCATCAAAAATCGATTTTTTGTACATTTTTTAAAGTACAAAGAGTAAAAGTTACAATTTCGGTAATTTTGTAAACTTCATGCATGTTTAAAAGATTGTATCTTAAGAAGAAATTGAGATTCTTGTACTTTTACCATCTTAAAAATCACACTTTACTTTATAACTTAAGACAATGAAAAAAAATCAATAATAAATCGATTTTTTAAATTAATGAAAAAAATACTTGAAATTTCGTGAATTCTAGAAATTTTGATCAAGTTTTAAGAAATGTATCTCAAGATCGAACTGAGATTTATTAAAACTGTCTTTATTATTTTAAAGGCAAAACTTTTTTTGATACAATAATTAAACGTAATTTCAGAAAAATTCATCAAAAATCGATTTTTTGTACATTTTTTAAAGTACAAAGAGTAAAAGTTACAATTTCGGTAATTTTGTAAACTTCATGCATGTTTAAAAGATTGTATCTTAAGAAGAAATTGAGATTCTTGTACTTTTACCATCTTAAAAATCACACTTTACTTTATAACTTAAGACAATGAAAAAAAATCAATAATAAATCGATTTTTTAAATTAATGAAAAAAATACTTGAAATTTCGTGAATTCTAGAAATTTTGATCAAGTTTTAAGAAATGTATCTCAAGATCGAACTGAGATTTATTAAAACTGTCTTTATTATTTTAAAGGCAAAACTTTTTTTGATACAATAATTAAACGTAATTTCAGAAAAATTCATCAAAAATCGATTTTTTGTACATTTTTTAAAGTACAAAGAGTAAAAGTTACAATTTCGGTAATTTTGTAAACTTCATGCATGTTTAAAAGATTGTATCTTAAGAAGAAATTGAGATTCTTGTACTTTTACCATCTTAAAAATCACACTTTACTTTATAACTTAAGACAATGAAAAAAAATCAATAATAAATCGATTTTTTAAATTAATGAAAAAAATACTTGAAATTTCGTGAATTCTAGAAATTTTGATCAAGTTTTAAGAAATGTATCTCAAGATCGAACTGAGATTTATTAAAACTGTCTTTATTATTTTAAAGGCAAAACTTTTTTTGATACAATAATTAAACGTAATTTCAGAAAAATTCATCAAAAATCGATTTTTTGTACATTTTTTAAAGTACAAAGAGTAAAAGTTACAATTTCGGTAATTTTGTAAACTTCATGCATGTTTAAAAGATTGTATCTTAAGAAGAAATTGAGATTCTTGTACTTTTACCATCTTAAAAATCACACTTTACTTTATAACTTAAGACAATGAAAAAAAATCAATAATAAATCGATTTTTTAAATTAATGAAAAAAATACTTGAAATTTCGTGAATTCTAGAAATTTTGATCAAGTTTTAAGAAATGTATCTCAAGATCGAACTGAGATTTATTAAAACTGTCTTTATTATTTTAAAGGCAAAACTTTTTTTGATACAATAATTAAACGTAATTTCAGAAAAATTCATCAAAAATCGATTTTTTGTACATTTTTTAAAGTACAAAGAGTAAAAGTTACAATTTCGGTAATTTTGTAAACTTCATGCATGTTTAAAAGATTGTATCTTAAGAAGAAATTGAGATTCTTGTACTTTTACCATCTTAAAAATCACACTTTACTTTATAACTTAAGACAATGAAAAAAAATCAATAATAAATCGATTTTTTAAATTAATGAAAAAAATACTTGAAATTTCGTGAATTCTAGAAATTTTGATCAAGTTTTAAGAAATGTATCTCAAGATCGAACTGAGATTTATTAAAACTGTCTTTATTATTTTAAAGGCAAAACTTTTTTTGATACAATAATTAAACGTAATTTCAGAAAAATTCATCAAAAATCGATTTTTTGTACATTTTTTAAAGTACAAAGAGTAAAAGTTACAATTTCGGGAATTTTGTAAACTTCATGCATGTTTAAAAGATTGTATCTTAAGAAGAAATTGAGATTCTTGTACTTTTACCATCTTAAAAATCACACTTTACTTTATAACTTAAGACAATGAAAAAAAATCAATAATAAATCGATTTTTTAAATTAATGAAAAAAATACTTGAAATTTCGTGAATTCTAGAAATTTTGATCAAGTTTTAAGAAATGTATCTCAAGATCGAACTGAGATTTATTAAAACTGTCTTTATTATTTTAAAGGCAAAACTTTTTTTGATACAATAATTAAACGTAATTTCAGAAAAATTCATCAAAAATCGATTTTTTGTACATTTTTTAAAGTACAAAGAGTAAAAGTTACAATTTCGGTAATTTTGTAAACTTCATGCATGTTTAAAAGATTGTATCTTAAGAAGAAATTGAGATTCTTGTACTTTTACCATCTTAAAAATCACACTTTACTTTATAACTTAAGACAATGAAAAAAAATCAATAATAAATCGATTTTTTAAATTAATGAAAAAAATACTTGAAATTTCGTGAATTCTAGAAATTTTGATCAAGTTTTAAGAAATGTATCTCAAGATCGAACTGAGATTTATTAAAACTGTCTTTATTATTTTAAAGGCAAAACTTTTTTTGATACAATAATTAAACGTAATTTCAGAAAAATTCATCAAAAATCGATTTTTTGTACATTTTTTAAAGTACAAAGAGTAAAAGTTACAATTTCGGGAATTTTGTAAACTTCATGCATGTTTAAAAGATTGTATCTTAAGAAGAAATTGAGATTCTTGTACTTTTACCATCTTAAAGATCACACTTTCCTTTATAACTTAAGACAATGAAAAAAAATCAATAATAAATCGATTTTTTAAATTAATGAAAAAAATACTTGAAATTTCGTGAATTCTAGAAATTTTGATCAAGTTTTAAGAAATGTATCTCAAGATCGAACTGAGATTTATTAAAACTGTCTTTATTATTTTAAAGGTAAAACTTTTTTTGATACAATAATTAAACGTAATTTCAGAAAAATTCATCAAAAATCGATTTTTTGTACATTTTTTAAAGTACAAAGAGTAAAAGTTACAATTTCGGTAATTTTGTAAACTTCATGCATGTTTAAAAGATTGTATCTTAAGAAGAAATTGAGATTCTTGTACTTTTACCATCTTAAAAATCACACTTTACTTTATAACTTAAGACAATGAAAAAAAATCAATAATAAATCGATTTTTTAAATTAATGAAAAAAATACTTGAAATTTCGTGAATTCTAGAAATTTTGATCAAGTTTTAAGAAATGTATCTCAAGATCGAACTGAGATTTATTAAAACTGTCTTTATTATTTTAAAGGCAAAACTTTTTTTGATACAATAATTAAACGTAATTTCAGAAAAATTCATCAAAAATCGATTTTTTGTACATTTTTTAAAGTACAAAGAGTAAAAGTTACAATTTCGGGAATTTTGTAAACTTCATGCATGTTTAAAAGATTGTATCTTAAGAAGAAATTGAGATTCTTGTACTTTTACCATCTTAAAAATCACACTTTACTTTATAACTTAAGACAATGAAAAAAAATCAATAATAAATCGATTTTTTAAATTAATGAAAAAAATACTTGAAATTTCGTGAATTCTAGAAATTTTGATCAAGTTTTAAGAAATTTATCTCAAGATCGAACTGAGATTTATTAAAACTGTCTTTATTATTTTAAAGGCAAAACTTTTTTTGATACAATAATTAAACGTAATTTCAGAAAAATTCATCAAAAATCGATTTTTTGTACATTTTTTAAAGTACAAAGAGTAAAAGTTACAATTTCGGTAATTTTGTAAACTTCATGCATGTTTAAAAGATTGTATCTTAAGAAGAAATTGAGATTCTTGTACTTTTACCATCTTAAAAATCACACTTTACTTTATAACTTAAGACAATGAAAAAAAATCAATAATAAATCGATTTTTTAAATTAATGAAAAAAATACTTGAAATTTCGTGAATTCTAGAAATTTTGATCAAGTTTTAAGAAATGTATCTCAAGATCGAACTGAGATTTATTAAAACTGTCTTTATTATTTTAAAGGCAAAACTTTTTTTGATACAATAATTAAACGTAATTTCAGAAAAATTCATCAAAAATCGATTTTTTGTACATTTTTTAAAGTACAAAGAGTAAAAGTTACAATTTCGGGAATTTTGTAAACTTCATGCATGTTTAAAAGATTGTATCTTAAGAAGAAATTGAGATTCTTGTACTTTTACCATCTTAAAGATCACACTTTCCTTTATAACTTAAGACAATGAAAAAAAATCAATAATAAATCGATTTTTTAAATTAATGAAAAAAATACTTGAAATTTCGTGAATTCTAGAAATTTTGATCAAGTTTTAAGAAATGTATCTCAAGATCGAACTGAGATTTATTAAAACTGTCTTTATTATTTTAAAGGTAAAACTTTTTTTGATACAATAATTAAACGTAATTTCAGAAAAATTCATCAAAAATCGATTTTTTGCACAGTTTTTAACGTACAAAGAGTAAAAGTTACAATTTCGGGAATTTTGTGAACTTCTAGCATGTTTAAAAGATTGTATCTTAAGAAGGAATTGAGATTCTTGTACTTTTACCATCTTAAAGTTCACACTTTCCTTTATAACTTAAGACAATGAAAAAAAATCAATAATAAATCGATTTTTTAAATTAATGAAAAAAATACTTGAAATTTCGTGAATTCTAGAAATTTTGATCAAGTTTTAAGAAATGTATCTCAAGATCGAACTGAGATTTATTAAAACTGTCTTTATTATTTTAAAGGTAAAACTTTTTTTGATACAATAATTAAACGTAATTTCAGAAAAATTCATCAAAAATCGATTTTTTGTACATTTTTTAAAGTACAAAGAGTAAAAGTTACAATTTCGGGAATTTTGTAAACTTCATGCATGTTTAAAAGATTGTATCTTAAGAAGAAATTGAGATTCTTGTACTTTTACCATCTTAAAGATCACACTTTCCTTTATAACTTAAGACAATGAAAGAAAATCAATAATAAATCGATTTTTTAAATTAATGAAAAAAATACTTGAAATTTCGTGAATTCTAGAAATTTTGATCAAGTTTTAAGAAATGTATCTCAAGATCGAACTGAGATTTATTAAAACTGTCTTTATTATTTTAAAGATCAAACTTCTTTTAATATAATAATTAAACGTAATTTCAGAAAAATTCATCAAAAGTCGATTTTTTGTACATTTTTTAACGTACAAAGAGTAAAAGTTACAATTTCGGGAATTTTGTAAACTTCTAGCATGTTTAAAAGATTGTATCTTAAGAAGGAATTGAGACTCTTGTACTTTTACCATCTTAAAGTTCAAACTTTTCTTTATAATTTAAGGCAATGAAAAAAAATCTATAACAAAACGTTTTTTTAAATTAATGAAAAAAATACTTGAAATTTCATGAGTTTTAAGAAATGTATCTCAAGATCGAACTGAGATTTATCAAAATTGTCTTTATTATTTTAAAGATCAAACTTTTTTTAATATAATAATTAACGTAATATCAGAGAAATTCATCAACAAATCGTTTTCTTTATAACTGAAGGCAATAACTGAAGGTAATTTTGGAAACTTCGAGGATGTTTAAAAGATTCGGTCTTAAAAACGAATTGAGATTCTATCTTAAGAATAATTGTGATAGTTTTTACCATCTTAAAGATCACACTTTTCTTTATAACTGGAGGTAATTTAAAAAAAAAATAACAAATCGATTTTTTGTAAATTTTTAAAATAATGAGAAAGAATACTTGAACTTAATAAAAACTATAAAAATTCGGTAATTTTGGAAACTTCGAGCATGTTTAAAAGATTCTATCTTAAGAACGAATTGAGATACTTTCCTAAGAAGAATTGAGATTCTATCTTAAGAAGAATAGAGGCAGTTTTTACTATCTAAAGATCACCCTCTTCTTTATAACTGGAGTTGATATAAAAAAAATAATAATAAATCAATTTTCTGTAAATTTTTTAAATTAATGAAAGAATGTTTGAAATTTCGATCAAATTTAAAAGATTCTATCTCAAGAACAAATTAAGATTTTTCAAAGTGGTTTTACCATCATAATTTTCTTTATAAGAGTTCGGCACTTTTGAAAACGTCGAGCATATTTAAAAGATTCTATCTTAAGAACAAATTGAGATACTATCCTAAGAAGAATTGAGATACTATCTTAAGAAAAATTGAGATATTTTTTACCATCTTAAAGATCACAGTTTTCTTCATAACTGGAGATAATTAAAAGAAATCAATAATAAATCAATTTGTTGCGAATCTTTTTAAATTAATCAGAGTAGACTTGAAATTTCGTTAATTCTAGAAATATCGGTCGAGTTTAAAAAATTTTATTTTAAGAATGAACTGAGATTTTTCGAAACTATCTTTATCATTTTAAAGACCACACTTTTCTCTCTAAATGTGGATAATTTAAAAAATATTCATTAATAAATCGATTTTTGCCAAATTTTTAAAATCAATGAACCAACATTTGCAATTTTGGAAAAAAAGGATCAAATTTAAAGATTCTATCTCAAGAATGATTTGAGATTTTTCAAAGCGGTTTTTACCATCATACATTTCTTTATTAGAGTTTGGCACTTTTAAAAACATCGAGCATATTTAAAAGATTCTATCTTAAGAAGAATTGAGACAGCTTTTACTATCTAAAGATCACCCTCTTCTTTATAACTGGAGGTAATGAAAAAAAAATCAATAATAAGTCAATTTTCTGTAAATTTTTTAAATTAATGAAAGAATATTTGAAATTTCGATCAAATTTAAAAGATTCTATCTCAAGAACAAATTAAGAATTTTCAAAGCGGTTTTTACCATCATAATTTTCTTTATAAGAGTTCGGCACTTTTGAAAACGTCAAGCATATTTAAAAGATTCTATCTTAAGAACAAATTGAGATACTATCCTAAGAAGAATTGAGATTCTATCTTAAGAAGAATAGAGACAGTTTTTATGATCTAAAGATTACCCTCTTCTTTATAACTGGAGGTAATGAAAAAAATCTATAATAAATCAATTTTCTGTAAATTTTTTAAATTAATGAGAAAAAAACCTGAAATTTCGTGAATTCTAGAAATTTCGATCAAATTTAAAAAAATTTATCTCAAGAACGAACTGAGATTTTTCAAAGCTATTTTTAAGATTTTAATGATCACACTTTTCTCTCTAAGTGAGGATAATTTCAAAAATATTCATTAATAAATCGATTTTTGCAAAAATTTTAAAATCAATGTACAAAATTTGCAATTTTAGAAAAAACAATCAAAACTAAAGGTTCTATCTCAAGAACAAATTAATATTTTTCAAAGCGGTTTTTACCATCATAATTTTCTTCATAAGAGTTCGGCACTTTTGAGAACGTCGACCATATTTAAAAGATTTTACATTAAGAACTAATTGAGATGCTATCCTAAGAAGAATCGAGATCCTATTTTAAGAAGAGTTGAGACAGTTTTTACTATCTAAAGATCACCGCCTTCTTTATAACTACTGGTGGTAATGAAAAAAAAATCAATAATAAATCAATTTTTTGTAATTTTTTTAAATTAATGAAAGAATATTTGAAATTTCGTGAATTCTAAAAAAATTCAATCAAATTTAAAAATTCTATCTCAAAAACGAACTGAGATTTTTCAAAGGTAGTTTTATTATTTTAAAGATCACACTTTTTACTCTAAATATGGATGATTTCAAAAATATACATTAATAAATCGATTTTTGCTAAATTTTTAAAATGAATGAACCAAAATTTGCAATTTTACAGGTAACGATCAAAATTAAAAGATTCTATCTCATGAACGAATTGAGATTTTTCAAAGCAGTTTTACCATCTTAAAGATCATAATATTCTTTATAAAAGTAACGTAAATAACGGAACTTTAAAAAACTTCAGGCATGTTTAAAAGATTCTATGTTAAGCACGAATTGAGATTCTATCTTAAGAAGAACTGAGACATTTTTTACTATCTTTTTTTTTAAATTGCAAACCCAACAACCCAACATTTATAAAGGAAAGGGTTGCTTTGCTTTATAAATGGAGAAATTTCGAGCAAGTTTAAAGAAATCTATCTCATGAACGAACTGAGATTTTTCAAAGCTATTTTTATCATTTTAAAGATCACATCTTTCCGTCTAAGTAGGAATAATTTCAAAAATATTCATTAATAAATCGATTTTTGCCACATTTTTAAAATCAATGAAACAAATCTTGCAATTTTTGAAAGAATCTATCAAAATTAAAAGATTCTATCTCAAGAACGAATTGAGATTTTTTAAAATTGCAAACCCAACCCAACCCAACCCAACCCTTTTCTTTATAACTGGAGAAATTTTAAGCAAGTTTAAAGAAATCTTCCTCAAGAATGAACTGAGATTTTTCATATAATATAAAAATATGTTTAAAAATATTTATTAATAAATCGATTTTTGACAAATTTTTAAAATCAATGAACCAAATCTTGCAATTTTTGAAAAAACCTATCAAAATTAAACGATTCTATCTCAAGAACGAGTTGAGATTTTTCAAAACGATTTTCCCATCTTAAACATTATACTTTTCTTCATAAAAGTTCAGTACTTTTGCAAACTTCGAGCATGTTTAAAAGATTCTATCTTAAGAACAAATTGAGATTATATCTTAAGAACGAATTGAGATTCTGTCTTAAGAACGAATTGAGATTCTATCTTAAGAAGAATTAAGAGAGTTTTCACCATCTTAAAGATCACACATTTCTTTATAAGTGGGGGCAATGAAAAAAATCAATAATAATCAATTAAGTTTTTTGCAATTTTTTTGAATTAATGGAAGAATACTTGAAATGTCGCTAAGAAATCTATCTCAAGAACGAACTGAGATTTTTCAAAGCTATTTTTTATCATTTTAAAGATCACACTTTTCTCTCTAAGTGGGGATAATTTCAAAAATATTCATTAATAAATCGATTTTTGACAAGTTTTTAAAATCAATGATCCTAAATTTACAATTTCTGCAATTTTAGGAAAAAGAGATCAAAATTAAAAGTTTTTATTTCAAGAACGAATTGAGATTTTTCAAAACAGTTTTTACCATCTGAAAGATCATACATTTCTTTGTAAAAGTTCGGAACTTTTGGAAACTTCAGGCATGTTTAAAAGATTCTCTCTTAAAAACGAATTGATCTATCTTAAGAAAAATTGAGATAGTTTTTACCATCTTAAAGATCACACTTTTCTTTATAACTGGAGGTAATTAAAGATATCAATAATAAATCGAATAATTTTTTTAAATTAATGAAAGATTACTTGAAATTCCGTTAATTCTAGAAATTTCGATCAAGTTTAAAAAATTCTATCTCAAAAACGAACTGAAATTTTTGAGAGCTATCTTTATCATTTCAAAGATCACACTTTTCTCTCTAAGTGGGGATAATTTCAAAAATATTCATTAATAAATCGATTTTTGACAAGTTTTTAAAATCAATGAACCAAAAATTTGCAATTTCTACAATTTTTGTAAAAAACGATCAAAATTAAAAGATCCTATCTGAAAAACAAATTGAGATTTTTCAAAGCGGTTTTTACCATCTTAAAAAATCATACTTTTTTATAAAAGTTCGGTACTTCTGGAAACCTCGACCTCGAGGAATTTTTAAAATGAGGAAGAGAAAACTTAAAATTTCGTAAATTCTAGAAATTTCGATTTCATTGACAGGTTTAAAAAAATCATAAAGGATCACACTTTTCTATCTAAGTGGAGATAATTTCATTCAAATCAAGAAGATCCAATCAACGCAAAATGCTAAATCCTGAAAAGATTAAGATAGCAAATCATAAAAGCTAACTTTAAAACTTGTATTTTCCCAGTTGCAGTTAAAAATTGAAACTGTTTATACCAAAATGCACAAATTCCTATTGAAAATACCTTTATGAGTAATAATATGATGCTAGTTACTCAATATGAAGTAAGTTTTATTTGAAATATTTTAAAAAAATCTTTAACTACAACAATTTTATCTACAAACTTTTTTATTACATCTTTCAAATTTCCTTCCTCAGCAATTTCACGGTCGACTCATTAAAACGATTTTGTGTGGTGCAAAAAGTTCTTAATTAGTTTTAACTTAGAGAAACGTTATTCCCCACTCACCACAGTTATTGATATCGTTAGTAAAAACATTAATGTTCGCAGCCAAATTTAAAATTAATTAAAAAAATACATAAATATAAGCGGTTTTCAACTCATTGAATTAAAATATTTTATATGAACCAATGAACACAACAACTTAAAAAGTTTAACTCAATTTAATGAACCCGACGTCTCGTCTTTTCTTATTAAATTGTCAATTTCTTGATTTTCGTAAATGCTTAGCAAGGCGTGATATACATCTCCAAAATGGAATTTCAAAGCTTTTATTTTAAGGGAGGGGTTGTCCTCTTAAAAGTTAATAAAATAAAATAAATTTCTATTTAAAATTACGAAATAAGTTCAGTTCAAAATCGATTTAGAAAATTTTTAATCGATCACTCCGTAGCGTAATGTTGAAATATTTCGCGTTTAACATAAATCAATGTTGTACCACTTGTAACCCACAGTTGAGAACAAACTCGTTCGAGCTAGCGTCTGTCTGTCGGTCGACGTTTTGTCGGCGCCAAGGAATTTATACAGACCGTTCATTTATCGGTTGCCACCCCCTGTTTAATTTTATACAAGACACCCGAAGATAAACAGATAATTACTTAAGTCTGTGTTTTATAAAAAAATCGAAAATTTAAAATGTAAATTTTAAATTTGTCTTCTCTTTTAGGTGTTATAGCTAAAATTTCTTGCAATAAATCAAGAGTTTGACTCTAATCCAAATCCACTATCTCACAATGTATCAAATTTGGAATAATATATAAAAATGAGAGTACGAAACTTAGTCTGGATGAAATTAGTAAAATTAGAAAGAAATTAAACACAATTAAGTCTCCGATATCCATAAATTCAACCCTAATCTATCTAACCCAATATTTCCATCACAAAAAACTAAATCCCTTCATATACCTTTGCCATTAGCAATATATCAAACATTTTTCTTCAAAACCTCACCAAACAAGGAATTAGGCATGTACTTGCATTTTTGTTCTTAGATGCATAGATATTAAGAAAAACGTGAAAATCTGTTATGCGCAATATTTGTTAAATAAAAAATATTGCCTTACTGTCTTAGAGAATAACATAGTGATGAAAAAGGAGTTAACAGAGAGAATTTAACAACCAAAAGACATTGATGGTACTTCTGAAATGCACTGATAACCAAACAGAATATTTAATTTGATAGTTTATGTGTTATAAGGTCTCCTATCAATGTGTGATTATCACCGCATACATTTTTATATTTAAGATATCAGCACCACGACTTAACCCTTAAAGATAAATCTTCGTTATCAGAACGATTAAAGGAAGATTAGATATGGAATCAAGAGCAATACAAATAGTTTGATTATCTTCATAATTTAACTTTCCAACCTTATTTTTTTTTGTGCATCAGATAATTATTTTCATGTTTTATTTTTTTTTACCTTTTACAAAAAATAAATAATGACATGTAAATATTATGAATTACAAAAAATGTAAGTTTCGTGCTGGAACTGCTAGTCCGAATCTGTTGAAATTAGGTCTTGACCTACTTGGTGTTGAACTGCACTAGAGCACTTACTAAGATTGTTAAAAAAATGTTTAGTTAATTTCTTAATAAATTCCCTGATTGTTGGGACTTTTAAGTCTTTATGGAGCTCCCCATTTCTTACAAACCACGACGCGTTCACTGAGATCCAGAGGAGTTTGTTTTGTAGGGTTTGAATTTTTCTCATATTTGAAGTTGATGAATTGCTCCAAACTGGGCAGGCGTAAGTTACTAGTGGCCCTTATGAGAGCTTTGTAAAGAAGTTGGGTGCACTCAGTTTGCAGTGGTGATTTTCGATTGATCAGAGGATACAATTGTCGAAGCCTGGCATAACCTTGGTTGACCTTCGAGTTTATGTGGAGTTCCCATCCATCAAGGAGGAATCCGAGGTATTTCATAGCATCATCTTTTGCTTTCCACTGTATTTCTTGGTCGTTTATAATAATGTAAGGTGCATTTCGATAAGGTCTTAGCGAAAAGATCTTATACTGGCATTTACTGGCATTGAGCATAATGGCCCATTTTGATAGCCATTTTTGAATTTTGTCCACTGACCTTTGACGTGTCTCAATAGCATCGATGAGTATGTTATTTTGTCCCATAATTAACATGTCGTGCATAAAGATGTTGAATAGAGCAGGGGATATGATTCTACGAGTGCTGGAAGAGTATCCATTGATGGTGACAGAAAAGCTTCTTTCCTTCAGGAAAGAGAACAGTATAGCAAGTAAATAATTACTTAGTCCCGTTTGATAGAGCTTGTATTTTAAGCCTTCAATCCAAACAGTATCAAAGGCTCTCGCTACGTCCAGCTGCTAGTTGGTAAACTGTGGAATGTCCCCCTCTAAATCCGTACTGTATGTTTGGGATTATTTTGAGAAGGCTTATCTCTTCTTGTAGTCGATGATAGATAATTCGTTCAAATAGTTTAGATAAGGATGAGAGAAGACTGATTGGGCGATAATTGGTTGGGTCCGTATTGTTTTTGTGTGACTCTCTGAACATTAGGATTTGCGCTTTTTCCATACTACCGGAAAGTAACCAATTTAATAAAATAATAATAATAATATAATGCCTTTGTTAATAAGTCGAAAACAAAAGGAAAATAAACAAAACTAATATATTCTTAAAAAAAAAATATTGACTTATTTTCTGGACGAAGTTCAGTTTGGATTGACCAACTGCTCTTCCACTTAATCCAGAAACCAACTCTCGCTAACAAAGAAAAAAAAGGAAACATTAACAGCTCAGAATACATAACAGAAAAAAAATCATGATGGCTCAAGCAGGAGAGAGAATTTCAAACTACTTTTAAACGAAGCGCAGCTCAATTCCTTAAGATGCATTGGTAGATCATTGTAAATTTTGGCTATCTGGTAGGAAAATGATCGGTGTGAGGTGCGGCGTGGTACCGTCAATAAATCTTTCCTTCTTACATTAATATTATGGACATCATGTCTGAAAGATAGGCGTTGCAGCAAGTAAGGAGGCCATTTACTTTTAATAATATTATAATAGATACAAGTTGCATGTAGTTTACGCCTGTTCTTCATGTTCAACCACCCAGTCTCTGCCAGCTTATGACTAATATGATCATATTTACGAATTCCGTAAATAAGCCTCAGGCAACCGTTCTGGAGGTTCTGGATACGACGCCCAATCGTCCCCGTCAAATTTGGACCATAAACAACGTCGCAGTAATTTAATTTGCTTAGAACCAAGCTATTACACAGCATAATTTAAAATTTTTTATTTAAGACATCCCTATGGGCATACAAGAGACGGAGGTCGCCATACCCACTCCTCAAGCACCTGACAATATGTTCCTCAAACCTCAACCGATGATCCAATGTAACTCCTAAAATTTTTATATCATCAGAAACAGTAAGAGGTTCGCCATCCACCACCAATTGCTCGGAAATCGAAGGTTTAATTGCTCTCCTTGCGACACTACTGCAAAACAGAAGAACACAAGACTTAGATGGATTAAGCACAAGCTCATGGCGTTTCGCAACATCAGAAAATAATGCTATATCTGAGTTAAATTTTATGCAGGCATCATCCCAATTATGTGGATTAAAGTTCAGCAGAAGCTGTGTATCATCTGCATACAAGTGAACCTGCGAATGTTCAAAAACTTGGCTAAAGTCAGATGTGTATATCGAAAAGAATAGTGGCCCCAAAATGAACCCCTGAGGGACTCCACGAGTGCCAGATAGAGCACTCGATATCTGACACTACCTATCCGACGTAAAAGACTTTATCAAAATTAAAGCCTGATTTCCAAGACCAAAATAATGTAGCTTAGATGCAAGTATATGATGATTAATTGTATCAAATGCTTTGGTGAAGTCCAATGATAACAAAAGTGAGAGTCAGAGTTTGTTTTGTAGAGTTTGAATTTTTCTCATATTTGAAGTTGATGAATTGCTCCAAACTGGGCAGGCGTAAGTTACTAGTGGCCTTATGAGAGCTTTGTAAAGAAGTAGGGTGCACTCAGTGATTTTCGATTGATCAGAGGATACAATTGTCGAAGCCTGCATAACCTTGGTTGACCTTCGAGTTTATGTGGAGTTTCCAAGTGAGGCGGCCATCAAGGAGGACTCCGTGGTATTTCATAGCATCATCTTTTGCTTTCCACTGTATTTCTTGGTCGTTTATAATAATGTAAGGTGCATTTCGATAAGGTCTTAGCGAAAAGATCTTAGACTGGCATTTACTGGCATTAAGCATAATGGCCCATTTTGATAGCCATTTTTGAATTTTGTCCACTGACCTTTGAAGTGTCTTAATAGCATCGATGAGTATGTCGTTTTGTCCCATAATTAATATGTCATCCGCAAACATGGTCATTTCGAAGATTATGTCTGTCGGGATATCGTGCATAAAGATGTTGAATAGAGCAGGGGATATGATTCTACGAGTGCTGGAAGAGTATCCATTGATGGTGACAGAAAAACTTCTTTCCTTCAGGAAAGAGAACAGTATAGCAAGTAAATAATTACTTAGTCCCGTTTGATAGAGTTTGTATTTTAAGCCTTCAATCCAAACAGTATCAAAGGCTCTCGCTACGTCCAGCTGCTAGTTGGTAAACCGTGGAATGTCCCCCTCTAAATCCGTACTGTATGTTTGGGATTATTTTGAGAAGGCTTATCTCTTCTTGTAGTCGATGATAGATAATTCGTTCAAATAGTTTAGATAAGGATGAGAGAAGACTGATTGGGCGATAATTGGTTGGGTCCGTATTGTTTTTGTGTGACTCTCTGAACATTAGGATTTGCGCTTTTTCCATACTACCGGAAAGTAACCAATTTAATAAAATAATAATAATAATATAATGCCTTTGTTAATAAGTCGAAAACAAAAGGAAAATAAACAAAACTAATATATTCTTAAAAAAAAAATATTGACTTATTTTCTGGACGAAGTTCAGTTTGGATTGACCAACTGCTCTTCCACTTAATCCAGAAACCAACTCTCGCTAACAAAGAAAAAAAAGGAAACATTAACAGCTCAGAATACATAACAGAAAAAAAATCATGATGGCTCAAGCAGGAGAGAGAATTTCAAACTACTTTTAAACGAAGCGCAGCTCAATTCCTTAAGATGCATTGGTAGATCATTGTAAATTTTGGCTATCTGGTAGGAAAATGATCGGTGTGAGGTGCGGCGTGGTACCGTCAATAAATCTTTCCTTCTTACATTAATATTATGGACATCATTTCTGAAAGACAGGCGTTGCAGCAAGTAAGGAGGCCGTTTACTTTTAATAATATTATAATAGATACAAGTTGCATGCAGTTTACGCCTGTTCTTCATGTTCAACCACCCAGTCTCTGCCAGCTTATGACTAATATGATCATATTTACGAATTCCGTAAATAAGCCTCAGGCAACCGTTCTGGAGGTTCTGGATACGACGCCCAATCGTCCCCGTCAAATTTGGACCATAAACAACGTCGCAGTAATTTAATTTGCTTAGAACCAAGCTATTACACAGCATAATTTTTAATTTTTTATTTAAGACTTCCCTATGGGCATACAAGAGACGGAGAGCGCCATACCCACCCCTCAAGCACCTGACAATATGTTCCTCAAACCTCGACTGATGATCCAATGTAACTCCTAAAATTTTTATATCATCAGAAACAGTAAGAGGTTCGCCATCCACCACCAATTGCTTGGAAATCGAAGGTTTACAGAAGACTTAGATGGATTAAGCACGAACTCATGGCGTTTCGCAACATCAGAAAATAATGCTATATCTGAGTTAAATTTTATGCAGGCATCATCCCAATTATGTGGATTAAAGTTCAACAGAAGCTGTGTATCATCTGCATACAAGTGAACCTGCGAATGTTCAAGAACTTGGCTAAAGTCAGATGTGTAAATCGAAAACAATAGTGGCCCCAAAATGAACCCCTGAGGGTCTCCACGAGTGCCAGATAGAGCACTCGATATCTGACTATTAATTTTCACAACGTGAGACCTATCCAACGAAAAAGACTTTATCAAAATTAAAGCCTGATTTCCAAGACCAAAATAATGTAGCTTAGATGCAAGTATATTATGATTAATTGTATCAAATGCTTTGGTGAAGTCCAATGATAACAAAAGTGCGGCTTACCCGGCCTCTCTAGAAGCAAATATCTCATCCGTAAGGTTCAATAAAGCCGTTGCGCAGCTGAAACCCGAACGAAACCCAGATTGTTGATCAGGTAGTATATTATTACCTTCGCAGTGTTCTCTAAGTTGCCTTTCCAAGACTCTCTGTAAAATTTTTGACATTACTGACAAGATATTGATCGGTCTTAAATCCCGTAGGGCAGAAGGAGAAGATACTTTAAGTAACGCAATCACTTCAGCCATTCTCCAGGCATCCGGGAAAACTAATTGATGAATAGCAGCGTTTATTACACGAGTAATATATACAACGATTAAAAATTCCTGTGATGTGGATCAGTAATTTCTCTGGAAGGTGTTTTATGACTTTATTAGGTATCTGATCTAGGCCAGGAGATTTTTTGGTGGTGAGGTTTGCTATTTCTGCCTTTAGTTTTTATAATGAGATTTTGTCATTTTCTGTTAGTGTTGACGTTAGTAGATGGGATTCATTATACTGTTGGATTGTGGTAATGTGACGAATATTCTCTTTATTGATATTTGGTTGAAAACATTCTTCCAGATATTCCGCAAAGGTGTTTGCTTTGTCTTCGTCCGAGAATACTGGTGTTTCATTAACTATTAGGGCAGGTATTTCTTCAAATGTTCACTTCCTTCAAAACCTTCGATGAGTTTTCTATAATTGTTGATTCTATAGGCATCTAATTCCTGAGTAATGGTGTGAGTTAGTCTGTTCAGAGTAGTTTTTATTTCTGGATTACGCGTCTGTTGCCATTCACGTCGAACCTTTCGTTTTTCCTTGATTAGGTCCAATATGCTTTTAGGGGGGAGGTTGTAATTATTTGAAGTATTCTTTTTGAAGGGTTTCGTTGATGATACAGCTACTTCCTTAAACTTTGAAGTCAGCAAACGGATTTTTGTATCTAACTCATTCGGATTAGCTCAAGTTGGTAAGTTAAAATCGTGATTATTCAGTGAGTCTCTAAACTCTACCCAGTTGATGAATCCATTGATCAGTTTTGGAATTTTGGGTCTGTGTTCAGGTTGCTTTGCAAGGGTGATGATTACTGGCAAATGATCCGAGTTTAACTCGCTTATTACACACTGATTTAGCTGGATGGTAATATTTTTGGCTAATACTATATCTAGTATATCCGGCTGATAGTCGCTTCTATAAGGATAGTAGGTAAAATCCATTGGGCAGTGCACTTGAAAACCGTACTTGGTTGCTAATAGTTCCAGATTTAGTCCCGATGGATTGTCTGCTCTGCATCCCCAGAGTTTATTCTTGCAGTTAAAATCTCCAATAAATAGGATAGGTATAGAGCTACATAACATTGAACTTATATCAGTTTCTAGTAGTTTTTTGTTAGGTTGTTTGTATCCGCAAATGATATTAACTGGGGTTAAGTTGTTTGTTTGAATTCTATTGCCGTTACTTCAATAGCGGTACATTTACAGCTAAATTGATAGTGTTGAATTTGTTTTTTAATTATAATCGCCACCCCTCCTGCTGCTGGAGCGGATGGCCTATCTGATCTATATACATTATAGCCTGCTATTCGGAAGGTCTCATTTGGAGCTAGGTGTGTTTCCGTGATGCAAGCTACATCAATCTGATAGCGAGCCAAAAACGCAATGAGAAGATTTCGTTGTTTTTTAATACCATTGGCGTTGAAATTCATGATGGTTAGGTTATGTATATCTGTTAGGTTATGGTGGGTTCAAGCAACGTGTTTTAGTTTTAGTCGTAGTCATAGTTATAAGAGTGAAAAGTTACTGTGGTGTAGTAGTACTGTTCATGCAAAACCTTACGGCTAAAACGGTTTTTGTCCTAGTCATAAGAGTTGCCCAACTTTTAACTTCTTAAACTTGCGCACTTTTCTCTTGCGTACCTTTAATGGCAGTGTTTTATTTTATTTTATAAATTAAATTGGTTAACTTTTGTATTTTATTACATTACATTATAACAATAATTTCAATCAGGGTTGTTATCTTTTAAATAAAGTGTTTAAAACAAACTTTTAGACTTTTTAAAACTGTATGATATATTTTAAATTAAATTTGTTTTAAACAGTTCAAAAGGAGTTTTAAAACATGGGGTGTTGTTTAAAAGAATAGTTTTGTTTAAAAATCAGCATATTCTATTTTCTTTTATATATGTTTGCAGCAAAACCTACATTACAACTAAAACTTAATATGTGATTAAAAACTAAAGCAAAGCTTAAATAAAAATCGTTACTCGTTTCCGCTAGATGCACTACATACTCCAGTTAATCTATTCTTAAAGGATCTATCTACCTAATCTATTACTTAAAGGAGATTATAATTAAGTCTTAGGAAGAAAATGTTGCTTAATATTGGCAGATGATGCTACCATATGTAGCTATTAAAATAATTTTAATGTAATAGCATCCAAAGAATTAAAAAAATCAAATGCGAAGATTGCTCAGATCAATCTGCCAATCAAGATTTTGCATTTTGACCAATAGCATTTAATATTTTCGATGCAAACTCAAATAGTTAATCAACGATATCGTGTTTTTTGCAATGAAAATGTTTTTTGCCAGAAGTTTTCAAAACAATATCATGTCTTCTGGAAGCAGTATTAAGTCTTTTGGAAGCATTCAATTCTTCTAAGAGCATTCAGAGGTAATATCGGTTCTGGAAGAAGATTAAGCCTTCTAAAAGCATTTCAAGTTTTTTAAAAGCAATATTAAGCCTTCTGGAAGCACTTCAAGTCTTATAGAAGCAGTATTAAGTCTTCTGAAGCATTACAGTTATTCTGGACATTTTAAGCCTTTTAGAAGCAATAGAGCAACAGGTCCTTTTCAAGCAGTATTAAGTCTATAATTAAGCAGTAATAATTGAAGCAGTATTAAGTCTGTGGGCAGTATCAAAAGCAGTACTAAGTCTTCGAAAAGCAATATGAAATTTTCTGAAAATATTTCTAGTCTTCCAAAGGCAATATCAAATTTTTTGGAAGCATTTCAGGTATTCTGGAAACATTTCAAATCTTTTCAACTAGTATCAGGTGCTCGAAAAGCATTAATAGTGCTGTTTTTAATGGACAGTATCAAGTCTTTTGGGAGCATGTCAAGTCTTCTGAAAGAACCCACCACAGTTTATTCTTCTGGATAATTCATTTCGACATACTCCATTGCAATATCTAATTGTCCCCGATTAATATTTGCTTTTCAAAATCGATGTATATTGGCCAAGTAATGATCGAGTGTTAACGTCATTTGTAACTGGTCTTGATCTTTCTACACATCCATTTCGTTAAAATCGTTATCAATATGTTCTCCTTTAAATAATTTTAATAGTTTTAGTAATGTAAGTACGAAGGCTTTCACTATCGGTGTTAATTGAACTAAAATTCGAACCAACACTAGCACTAATACTAGAACTATCACTAAGACTAACACTAGATCTAAAACAACTCGAAACTGGTTCAAAATTTCTTCCATGGTGCGCAGTAAAAACCCAAAGTTCCTAGTTTTATAGGTTGAAATGTTAAAAATATCCATTCTACCAGTATGTTAAGTTTGAAAAAATATAAATGATGGTTCAGTACTTTTAACTGGTTTTATTGTTTAAATTCAGACTAATTTCGTTTTTTACAGCGAATCTTCGGCGACTACGTGTGAACGTTACAAAAGTCAAGTTATTTTCCATATTTTATGTGATCGTTCAAAAACATGTGGATAATTAATTCCAATATTTAACTTTTTATTACATTAAACTAGTTTAAGACTTGAAAGTTAAAATTTATAAAATATCTTTACATCACATTAACACGTTAAAATTATCGGATATTTTGGGTTGTTTGCAAAAGCCAAAAAGCACTACTTTTCCGTGCTCTCTGAGATTTTTAAAAGCTTTGTTTTTTGTTAAAGATTTTCTGAACTTTCTGACCATCATTGATCAACGACATATTAATCCCGGATTCGGAAAAATTGGTTATTATATGAGCAATCCTGGGATCCTGGAATATCGAGAATGTAATCCCTAATTTAAGCACATTACTCTAGCAGCGACAAAAATTTTTTTTATTCATATTAAATAATGTTAGGAACAAAATATTTCTAATAAATAAAACGGTTTCATTCCAGGTTTCTTTTTGTATTTCTAATTTGTCACGACTATTTATATGTCCAAATGTCCTTTGCTTAAATATTGCATGTTAACGGTTAAGACTATGACTACGACTAAAACATGTTGCATGAACCCACCATTAGGCGTGAATTAAATGTGGGAGTAGATGGTTTATTACGAGGGATTTGATTTGTGGTATAAAGGTAACAATTAAGTCAATTAAGTTAATATAGGCGAGGATGACGGTTAAGAGAGGTGCCTCTGATTCTGAGGGTTGTTGTTGATTTGGTTGATTCTCTACTTGGACTGAAGGAGACGTTCTTTTCTGACTGATTGTCGATGCGTAACTCCTGATAATGCTTTTTGTTGGAGGCATTGTCCGTGAGTTCTGTGTTTTTTGCGCAGGATGAATTAGAGCTGTTTGACGATGGTACTTGTTCTGGTAATCGATATGAATTTTACAGCCTCGATAGCTTACTGGATAACCTTGGCCATAGTTGGCATATACTGAGATTGTGAGATGGGCTCATTGAACAGTAATTTTTTTGTATGTCCGTAACGTTGGCAGTTATGGCATAGGGGAATCTTTTGGGAATTCCTCCTGGCTTCTACCGTAATGATTGCATTGCAGATTTCCTTGACTTGATAGATTTCATTGGCATTTTCTGAGGTTTCTAGATCAACTGCGCATAAAAGAATGGGATATTTCGACTTGTTAAGCAGTCTAGTGACTCTTATGACTGGTAGGTTTAGTTGTTTCAGTTGGGTTTTGATTTCTTGATCAGTTATTGATATCGGAACACTGCGTAAAATCACCGAAAGTGGCTTGTTGGAACGATCCTGGTAAGTATGGAACGGGATTTTGTTCTCTTTGTAGAATTTAGTGATCGCTCTGTAATCATCAGCATGAGATAGGTTAACCTTGGTATTTGAGTTTTTGTACGTAGTAGTGAAACAGTGATTTGTGTTCATTTTCAAGTCAGTTATAAGTTGCTGATGGTTTAGAGCACCATGGATAAAAATAGGAGGAATTTTTTGTTTTTTATTTTTATCGTTATTAACAGGGTTGTTAGTTGCTGAAGAACTAGGATCATTGTTCTCATCGGAGACATCCACTAAAGCGGCGTATTTATTTTGAGATAAAAGTGTTGTAGGATCCCATGAGTACCTCTTGTTGATTTCCTTGATGAGAGGGGACGAGACTGCACGTTTTATCTAAGAAGAATATAAAAGAACCGATTCGATTATAATATTTTTCGTGAATTTGAAAACAAAAAATATTGGATTCGCCCCAAGTTCATTTAAATGCAAGTAGATTTCCGGATATCCAACGAAAAATATTCCTCGATTTGTTAACCAGATATTCTGAAAATGTCGAATCAGATTGCGGTCGCACTTAAATTTCCAATTATTTTTTATCTCATTTCTTATTATTGCTAGAAAATTTAAAGCGATGGCGCTAATTGCTTTAATTTCTGCTAGATTTCCTCGATTCTTATCATTTCCGTTCTTGTCATTACCTTAATTAATTTCAAAGGAAAACCATTCGTCTTTGACCTGTTCGTAAGATTCTATTAATTCTATACCTACCCCCTGTTTTGAGAGATTGACAATATACCCCTGTAGAGAGGACAAAGCGTTCGTTTATACATAAAGGATCTTCCACACAATTATCCATGAATGTCGACTCCTTTACTTACCAAAGTCCGTTATTCCAGGAAGCACAACATTTTCAATTGTATAAAGTTCACCCTGAATGTTTTCGAATTGATTGGGGCAATGAAACAAAAGGAATATATAAATGTAAACATAAACAATGTTTATCTCGCTTCCGTATTTAATAAAAAGAATGATGGTCGTGGAAAGGTCCGAGTGATAAACCGAGCGGTTTTAAAGTTAACGAGCACGTTAAATCCTGTCGCTGCGCCGGTAATAACTCATTCTAAATTAGTTCGTCTAGCCCAGGACATAGCCGAGATAATTACACACAACGTACTACACCTTTTAGCCTGTTTGCTAATTTATAAATATCTTTTTCGAGAGATTTCAAATTTTCCCACAAACAAAAAATAATAGCAGCTTTCTTTGAGTTAGATCAACTGGAACACTCAACTTTACGATCTAGTCCATTTTCAGGAGGCAAAAGAAAAACTTTTCTTTGTCACTCTCGGTCCATTCAGAGAAACACGGAGTGCGAATTAGGAACCTCCCCGACGTAAGAAGTACACAGATAAATGGGAAGAGATTTAAAACGAAATAAAAAAAGACGAAATAGGGACGAAAAAGATTTTTTTATACATCCCCTAAAATAAATAAATGGGGTTTATTTATTTTTCGAAAATTTAAAAAGGACTAAAACACATCAACTGTGTTGTTATAATTTGACGCACAAAACGCGTTTATTTGATTGACGCTACAATATTATAATGAGATTATATTCATTAATTAAAATAAACATCATTTTATTGAAATTAAAGTTAATGTCTGGAAATGTACATTTACATTTTCGAAATGTAAACTACCCAAGCATTTAAGTTTAAACCGTCGAAACTTTGAATACTAATGTAATTAAATTAACAAGTTTGTCTTGCAGCACTTTTTTAATAAGACAACTTTAAACATTAAATCATTTCGATATTGATTTCAATATATCAAAACTGTAATAAGAGAAATGGCCGTTTTATTCCGATGATTTATTGCAAAGGAAAAGGTGGCGTTTGCAAAATAATGCGAATATTCTATGGGAGGGAACAATTTGTGTTAAGCTCACATACACACCATACACGTAACTTCATCATCGTAAATTGTAAACTTAATCCTCGATCATAAATTTCAAGTTTGACTATACACCGGGTATAAATCGGCTATTAAAGTTACATTAGACAATATCGATTTATTAACCAGCGACAACTTTAAAATCTTAATCTGTTATGTATATTAAAAATTTGAGAAATAATGTTTGGAATTCGTTTATAAAGTTTTATTCTTTGAACTTTTGTTGAACTTTGTTGTCAGGGTAAGTTTATTTTTTAATTTCAAGTTAGTACAAAACTTTAACAGAGAAATTTAATTATTAAGATCAATTTTAAAAGAAAGCAATTTTTGTGCTTTCGTATTTAAACTGATAACTACAAATAATAATGAAAGGAATAATAAGTTTCATTTTTCATATTTTTAGCTAATTTACTTCGCGAGATTCCCTTGATAACTTTGTTCGTTCTGGTATACATACCAACATATTTTTAGCATATAATAATAACATACAGGGTGAGTTAAAAGTGTAGAGACTTTTTGAATAAAAATTATTAAGCATTCGGGTTTAACCGTCTTAGGAGAAGTGCGCTTAAATCCGAATGTTTCAGCCAATTCGAACGAATCCCCAACCTCCGAAGCTTGGGAATCTCCATCGCAGAAAAGATAGCTTTAGTAGCGTTCAAAAGCCCCAAGCTTTGTTTATTGATATGCTAAATTGCGTAATGACACATGAGTTTTCAAAAATTTTCCCAAAATGATTAATAACTTGGCAACCTTCCAAGTAAGATTTAAAAACAATATATTCACTTTTAATATTTAAGACAGATCATTTAAATCAGCATATGTAATAGATACAAAGGGTTTCATTTACAGAAGTTAAGTTGAATAGCATCTCTATATAACTGAAAATAATTTTAATCGATGCAGTTTTGATGGTAATATATGATGACATTAAAGCATTTTGTATATTTTGTCCCCACACTATTAACTCGCCCTGTATATCTTTATTGCTCAACAAGTACCAATTACAGGACAATATTATACAATACAAAAAGCAAACTTACAATAAGAAAAATCAAAAAACATTAACCAAGAAAATTTATCTTAGATTCCTCCACATTCACTGAAATGGAGCGTCAGCCTGAACTTTAGTTCAACAATTCTTCAAATAGAAGATACTGCAGCATCGCGTATTAAAGTCAATACAGGAGAGGAACCATGATATCCTCAATTTGAGGTATAAACGAAAGTCTACTATCAAACATCACTATAAGATCTCTGACAGAAGTTATCCTAAGCAGGGAAATTCAACCTAAACAGTAGAATAAAGAGATAGGAGTAGTTCTACGTGTTGATACACATCATCATCTGAGATCACAGGTTAAAATATCTTAAGATCATCAGCATAGACTAATATACCAGATTTATGTTTGTTTAATAAGTCGTTAATAAATATTACAACACAATCTGGTATGGGACACCAAATCGTACAAAAAACTCCAACGAACCAAAGCCATTATAAAATACATTGCAAAAGCCAAATATACTGAGCTTTTGGAGGAGAAGATTATGATGTTTCCCTCATTCAATGAGGATGGGGGTGATTAAGCAACACATATTACCTCAGTAATTACTAACCAAACATACCGCAGTTAACATAAAAATAGAGCAAGTATGGGAGTTTAAATATTTCGGAGTCAAAATCACCTAAAATGGAAAAAAGGTTTAGCGAACTGGAAGAGAGGATATCAAACACCAACAAACTGTATATAAAGCCCCGATAAATAAGAAGGAAGTAACGAGAAACACAAAACTTAACGTATATAAAATAATATATAGACCAGTGTTAACATTTGGATGTGAATCTTGGACATTGATATCCAGAGAGTAAAAGAAAACGGCGGTAATGGAGATGAAATATCTAAGAAGGGTAAAAGGAGTGACAAAAAGAGATAGAATAAGGAGCATAGATATCAGAAAAGAATTAAATATGGAAACTCTGAAGAGTATATAGAGAAGAGACAACTGAGCTGGGGGGACACCTAAACAGACTTAAAGAGAAGATACCGGTGAAGTAAGTATGGGAAGCAAGGCCGTGTGGTAGAAGAGGATGAGGGAGACCAAGACAGGAGTGGAATGGTGTAATAGCTAAAATATTGGACAGTAGATGGTTGCAGATACAACAAGCTAGAACTCTTTCCAAAAACAAAAAGGAATGGGCCAAATTTTGTTTTATACGGAAATGGTATTTTTGTTTTTATTTTTAATTTCTATGTATAGCCTACACCCTATGGGTAAAGTGGCATTTTCTTGATTAATATATACATACCGCAGCAAATTTGCAAAGCAATGTGCAAATTTTCTGCACTGACACACTGATACTGGTACACCTATATGAGTTAGCTCAATGTATCAACTCAATGGTACTATAAGACATTTGTTAGTGCATTACATCCACCACTTGCCAATCATCAGAGTCTGCGCCATCTTTTGTAACGTTATTACCGCATGAGGAATGGAGTCTAATAAACCTACGCTAGTACAGCGACACAAATGATAGAATTTGTGGATAAATAGCACTATAATTTGCTCAAACACTTTAGGCGAAGTTAGGTATTATGGAGATGGGACGATAATCTGTTTTTAAACACTAATTCATAATCACGCAAAGTAGGGCTGCAAAAATTACACTACAAACACAAATAAAGAACGCTGGAAAATTATCAAAGAAGATCAAGAACCTGTTTCACAGTGATATTCTCCAAGATTATAGATGGATATAAAGAGTGTAAGTCAACCAATTCATAGCATTAACAAAATTAGAGGGAGTATCAAGCATGAAACTATCCAAAGCCATTTCACCAGGTAATCATAGTGTTGTCATAGTTTTATGCCTTATGCAGAGTGAGTCAATATTGCGGCCTTGGAAGATTGTGGCTTTACTGTTAAAATAAAAAGAAATGTGTTTATGTCATCATTTCAACTATACAGGCTATTTCACTATTCCTGGATTATCATTATCATATGCTTAACAAAAATTAAAGCACATTAATTCATGATCACACAAAGTGGGGCTGCAAAAATTACAGTCACAAATAAAGAACGCTGGAAGGTTATCAAAGAAGATCAAGAACTTGTTTCATAGTGATATTCTTCAAGATTTTAGATGGATACATAGATAGTATTAACAAAATTAGAGGAAGTATCAAGGATGCACCCGGCAAATACCTTTTCACCAGGTAGTCATAGTGTTGTCATAGTTTTATGCCTTATACAGGTGACCCAATACTGCGGGGATGGAAGATTGTGGCTTTACCGTTAAAATAAAAAGAAATGTTTTTATGTCATCAATTTAACTGTACATACAGGCTGTTTCACTATTCCTAGACAACCATATATAACATGCTTAATAAAAATGAATGGTAAGTAATAACGCTTTCCGAAAAATACAGGGTGTTTTTATAAATTTGCGTCTCCTAAACATTGCGTAAATTAACCGGTTCTGGGAAACACTTGTATATGTTATACAGGGTGCTTAAAAGATGTTTAAAAGTATGAGACGCTTTCTTTAAAAAACAATTTGTTTCCAGGAAAGTACCATACAAGCTATAAAAGGTGGTGTTACGAAAATTATAACGACTGCCACAAGCAGTCCCTATGTATTTTATACAGGATGTTTATAAAAAAACACCAATAGAAGACGGCTTGCATAATAAATACAGGAAAGTTCAATAGATGATTTTTCAAAGCATCCAAGAACGAAAGTAAATCAGGCTTAGGGGTATTAGAGGGAGTAATACAAAGCTACAAAGAAAATGATAACAGAAAAAATATGGCTCTGCAAAACTAGATATTAATAATTTAAACTGCATAACGCAAAACCTAATCAGAACCACAATTAGACTTCAAAACGTGTTATCCAAAAACAATTTACTACAAGCAACCACACAGTTTAAACCAATTTCAAATAGTGCAACCACATACAACTCATATTGACCATCAGAACAAAAGTTATGCAACTTTGTACGAAGACTTTGTACCACGGACGCATTTTAGGATCATTCCCCTTTCTCCACCACAGTGTTCCTGTGTACATGGGAGGCATTCGGCACTGTATGGTACAAAGGACAGTTAGCTATGTTGAAAATCCTATTCTATCTCGTTAACCTGTTAAAAGAATTTCTTTCAGTCTATTCCTCATTGATTAAGGTGAAAAACTGCTATTCCACAGTTTCGCCGCTTAAAAAGTCTCTCTCATCTGACCTACACTGCACATTGTCTACTGCCATGACATCTACTACGACAACCCAGACGTCGCGCATGATGTTGACATTCCTTCAGCAACCCTAAGGCTGCAGACGCTTATCCAAAACATAGAGGAATGGTACTTTAAACACCGAATCTTAATAAATCCGTCGAAAACATAAATTTTCATCCCTACTAAGGTCAAAAATCACAACAAACACTTCCGCTCATTGACATAGAGGCCGATGAATATCCTCCAAATGCACTACATACATACACTACATATACACTTCAATATGTCAATTTATTGTCTGTCTATAGCCCATTTCAGACTTATCTTATACAGGGTGAGTCAATAGTGAGAGGACGGAAGATTGTGGCCTTACTGTTGAAAATAAAAAAAATATTTTTATGTCATCATACATTACTATCAAAGCTGCATGGATTAAAATTATTTTCAACTATGCAGGGTGTTTCACAAGTCCAGAACCCTACTCAACTTAACTTTTTTAAATGAAACCCTATAAATCTTTTTACATATATTGATTACCTGTCTTAAATGCTATAAATGTGTATCTTGTCTTTATATTTTGAATGCAAGGTTACCAAGTTATTAATCTTCGTAAATATGAGTCTTCGTCATAGTTTATTTCCTGTGAAAAAATCAGGTTTAATTATCTCAAAAAGTACATGTGTTAGACACACCATATGCTTAATAAAAATGAAAGGTAATTAACAAAGCCTTTTGAGACATTGCAAAAATATAAGGCGTTCCATTTAAAATAACAATATTATGGTCCCTCAAACCAATTATACAATAATCAATAAAGTAATTATCCAATACTATTACTGGTGTTCGAAAGACCAAAGCTTTTTTTATCGACATGCCAAATTACATCCTTTAATATTTAATAATAATGCTGATAACGAATTTTAAGTGACCACATGATTCATACAAAAATTTCACAAAATGATTAACAACTTCGCAACTTTGCATTCAAAATTTGAAAACAAGATATGTACTTATAGCATTTAAGACAACTAATCAGCATATGTGAAAAGATACATAGGGTTCCATTAAAAAAATGTAGTTGAATATGGGCTTGGAATAGTGAAATATCCTGTATAGCTGAAAATAATTTTAATCGATGCAGCTTTGATTGTAATATATGAGACATTTTTTGTTATTTTCAACAGTAAGGCCACAATCTTCCGTTCTCGCACTATTGACTCACTCTGTATACACTTCAATATGTCGACTTATTATCTGACATGTCTTATAGATACAGTCTGTACATAAAGTATGGATTAATTAGATATAAATTCGGGAATGTTTTTAGAAAAAAATGCCTAGAGATATTAGGTATGTTACATTTTTAGCACGCATTTTTTTAAGTTAAATTTGAAATGTACAGGTGTCCCAAAATTGGGATACCATATACAGCTTAGGTACGGTTTCTCAATTTTGTGACAGCTGTACATTTCAATTTTATGTCAGAGAGCACGCCTTAAAAAATATAACATAAGTGTCCTGCCTTTTTTTTTGATCACAATATCCCCCGAATTTATATCAAATTGATTTCTTACTTTATGTACACAAATACACAGTTATTTTTTCGAAACCAGCTGAATAGAATGTATTTAGAATAGAAAAATGTATGTCAGAATATTTTTTTCGTGCCAAATACCAAAAACAATTATAATTGCTGTACTATTCCAATACATAACATAATATGAAATAAATTTAAAAAATTACACCTAAAAAAGATATCGTTAGACAACGTCGATATCACAGTTTAAAAACTCGTCAACTGAGTAAAAGCCTTTTTGTACTAAGAGTTCTCTTAATTTTCGTTCAAGCACTTCTACCGGGAGAGTTCTAACATGGAACGGCAGTTTATTAAAGTGTTTTAAATACCGATTTTTCAGATCACAAAGCTCAAACAATGTGTTGGAATGTTAGCTCTATCAGCCAACAATATTATTATGTTGTCAAACGTGATTTTTGTGATGACAGCATCAAATGTTTTAATCAGTCCCTATCAATTGAGACTTTTTAAACTGTGTTGGAAACAAATGATGCTAATGATCAGTACAAAAACTTTGCAAATATTTTTCTGAGCCACTGTAATCATCATTTTCCTAGGAAAACGATCCGTAAGTCTACAAAAAAGAGTAGCAAAAGTATGGAATGTAGTGAACTCAAGGCTTGCAGAGATTCCTTATGTATGCTACAGGAGCTTTCCAGATCGACAAAAAATTTAAACCAGATTATCAACAAAAACAGAGAAAATACAACAAACTTCTAATACATCATAAAAACAAACATATAAAAGAACAACTTTTGAGAGAACTGCTAATAAGTCAACATTTTTTTGGATCATAATCAGGAACTCTATTAACTATAAACACAAAAACCTTTCACATTTTGAACACCCTAACATAATGGCGGAATCTTTCAACAACTTCTTTGCCTCTATTGCAAGCAATCTTGAATCCAAAATAAATAATAATTCACTAGCTGATCTGGGTAATGTAAGTGTATGAAATCCCGATAAAAATAATTAAAGAAAGTATTTCATATATTTTAGCCCCTTTATGCTCTATTGTGAACAATTGCCTTGCACATGGAATATTTCCAAACTCACTGAAACACTCAATTATAACGCCTATTTACAAAAAAAGGTGATATATTGGAACTTGGTAGCTATAGACCAATTAGTATACTCTCTTCTTTATCGAAGATTATCGAGAGAGTTATTTATGTATGTTTCTTGGGGTATGTAAAAGATGTCTTTACTCAGTGAACGGCCGTGGTACTGATATGGCTCTTTTCGAACTCTGTACAAATATTCTAGATGCCTACGAAAAAAACGAACATGTGTGTGTGATAAGCTTGGATCTCTCTAAAGCATTTGATTGTATAGATAGACAATTGTTGGTAGCCAAACTTGAGCGGTATGGTTTTAGGGGTCCCGCCAAAAACATAATTACTTCTTATTTAAATAATAGATCACATTCAACTAAAGTAATAAGCTATGAAGGTACTCCAGTAATATCAGCTACGAAGTATACAAGGCATGGTATACCACAGGGTAGTATACTGGGCCCTCTACTTTTCGTCATTTTTACAAATGACCTTTTATTGCAGGACATGACTTGTTATCTATCAAGTTTTGCAGACGACACTACCGCTTTAGTTACTGGTTCAACTTTAAACCAAATGATGGATAAAGCTGGAAATACGTTGAATGTGCTTGGAAAGTGGTTTGACAGTAACAAGCTAATTATGAACGAAGATAAATGTGGTGTGTTAGTATTTGACAATAAATTGGTTAGCAAACCTTCTTTAATTTGTGATATTGAGGTACGACAGAAGATCATAGTTCCATGAAATTTAAGAGTCACATCGAAAAACTCTATTGTAAGTTATCAAAATCCATATTTGGTCTTAGAGTGATTATAAACACTACTAACAAAAAGATTGCCAAGATTTTTTATTCAAGTAACATCGAATCACACTTAAGATATTTAATAATTACTTGGGGAGCATCTATTCAGTTCGATAATTTATTTAAACTTCAGAAAAAAGCAATAAGAGTCTTGTGTAGTCTGAAATATACTGAATCATGTAGACAACGATTCCGAGAAGAGAATCTCTTAACGTTAACAGCGATTTACATCTTCGAATGCTCAATATTTGTTTTTAAACATAAGAGCTATTTCCAACAACTGGTTAAGACAAACCAATATGATACCAGATATAATCATATCTTGATGCTACCTAAACATAGGTTAAACCTATATGAAAGGGGTCCCTTTTATTCATGCGTGAAAATCTGGAATTACATCCCTACAGCAATTAAATCAATAAGTAGATTGAACTCATTTAAGAAAAGTATGCGACATTTACTTTGTAGTTTAGAGCCTTATTCGCTTGATGAATTTTATAATAACGTTTAAATTTTTTCCTTTCCTTTTGACGCTAGTAGAGTAGTAATGAGATGTGCACTTTTTCTGTTATTTTTGTTTATCTCTTTACTTTCTCATTAAAGATTATTATTATTATAAAATTTTTGGCCCATGAGTATTGGACCTCGTTGACTTCTCATTAGACGATTAAAATCATGGTATATGTTGTCTCTATTTCTTGTGTTGTATCCATGTACGTCCGTGTGGCTACGATAAGAATGATGTTTTTATACAATATATTGCAGTCCTTAGTATGATCGATGGCAGAGTCATTATTGACAATTTTCGAAATACATGTCTACATTCATCTCTATAGGCAACATTCGGAACTACTCTAACAGCTCTACGCTGGAGCTTAAACAATTTTTCACCCATCGCAGAAGCGCCCCACTCAATTATGCAGTACAATATGAGAGAGTGGACCAAAGTAAAATAAGCCATCCTTACCACGTCAGTGGATACGGTATGTACTAGTCTACGTAGCAAAAAGATGTTAAAAATCAATTTTGTTGTTTTCTCTTCGTTAAGACACAATTCATTCGCGATGCACCACTTGCCTGCTCTAACCTAACTTCATCAGCCCTCTCCACCGTTTCGTTAAGATTCCACCGCGAAGCAAAACACTTGCGTCATCAAGCAAGTTGTAGATGTCACGTTGTTCACAACATAATCAGCAAAATCGTTAAAATACAAGAGAAATAGTAGAGGGCCTAGTATCGATCCCTGTGTGTACCACAGGGATCGATACGAATCGGTAAAGCTACTTGACATAGTTTTATTCACTCTAACAATCTAAGTTCTATTTTCTAGAAAAGATTTTATGAACTTTACGCTAACATCATCAAAGTTATATATAAATTTGAGTTTCTTAATTAAAATGACATGCGATACGTAGTCAAAAGCACGAGTCAAATCCAAGAAGAGAGACACACAATCTCCCCCTTTGAAGGTATCATTCAGAAACTAATTGATTTTTGAATAGCAAATTATGCTCTTCCACGTAAGTTTACAATTCTATTATATATCACACGCTCAAATACTTTTTTTAAAAAACAGGCAGAATGCTTATTGGGCGATAATTTTTTGCATCATTCCTGCAGCCCTGCTTATATTATAGGTACAACACAGGCACATTTAAGCATGTCAGGAAATATTCCCTGCTCAATAGAACAGTTTAAAAGTTTAGTTAATGGACCAACATAAAGACTTATATAATTTTTTATAAATTTTACAGAGATGCCAAAGTAGTCCCTTGATGAACTATTCCTTAATGATCTCAATACGTCTCTCACCTCATTCTGAGTCACCGCAGCTAAAGCAAACTCGTTTGTCTGAAAAAACAATCGACAACAGAACTCAAGGGGTGCACGAGCAGACTTTGGCAAATTTTTAATTATATTATTCGGCACTTCACTGAAATATTCGTAAAATTTTTGAGCATCTATATTAATTGTGCGGTCTTTTAGGTTTTGTCGATTTGAGTTTATTATATTCCGCATAGCCCGCGGTTTATTCCCCGAGTTGTTAATGAAAGCACTATAGGATTTAATTTTTGCTAGTTCTAAGACTTTCCTGTACTGAACTCGCATCGTATTACGTAACTGCAACAACATAGCAGACTTTTAACGATTATACATTTCACAAATTAAATTATATTTAGATCTCAATTCTGCCAAATTCTATCAAACCACTTTACTCCATTATCAGTACATCTAATCCTGTGGTGTCGAAGTGGAAAGGCCAAATTAAATGCCTCTTTAAGACAGCTCCGAAGAACAATGCATACTTGTCATCTGCATTCAACTCATTACTACTTACATATTACTACATACTACTTACAAATTCTAATCCAGTAACAATGAATTTTCGTTTTACAAAAATATCAATTACTTGAAAAATATTCAAAATTTAATGTAGCATTCATAAATGTTAATAAAAAGTGGAGGTTCCTATTTAAGAATGTCAACTTAGGCATGGTAACTTAATTTTGGGACAGCCTGTACATTTCACTTTTAACTTTTTGAAGTTAAAAGTGAGTTCGAAGACAGCGCTCAACCGCGTCGGACGTGTGTAGCCTAGCGAGTTTTACAGCTGTGCGTTCGTATAAAAACACGTTCTTCTGCAAAATTCGAGAATACATTGACGATTTTATTCTGTTGTAATACGGGAAATAAAGCCGCCTTAGGGTGAGCAAAGTAAAATTAAAACGTTATGTCCAACGCAAAACGATCTGTAGATCATTTAACACCTCCCACAGATGATTTATCGAAAAAATATTCTTGGGATCCTCCAAATATATTAAGTCAAAACCGTTTTCAAATTTTAGAAAATATTTCTGATGAACATGGCGAAAGCTCACAGCAACAAGCCTCACATTCCAAAGCATCATCCAAACAACAAGATACATCACAACAAAATATTTCATCTCAGCAAAAAATAAAAATTCCGCCTATATTCCTATATTCCTCCTTTTTTTTTGCTGGTCGTTCAGTAGAGACTAATCTTCTTGAATATACTAATTATATTTTGCATTCTTTTGACGATAACTGCCAGGTTGACTCCGTATACACTGATTTTAGCAAAGCATTTGATAAGGTTGATCATCTGCTTTTATTAAATAAATTAGAACGAGTTGGTTTGCCAAGCAACATACAGCAGTGGCTCGCTTCCTATGTGGTTGATAGAACGCAGTGTGTTAAGATTAGAGGTTTCTCTTCACAGGTGGTGGTCGTCTCGTCCGGTGTCCCTCAGGGAAGCATCCTTGGCCCCTTGCTCTTCAATGTTTATATAAATGATATTTTTAATTGCTTTAAACATTCAAACTGTTTAATGTATGCAGACGATTTAAAAATCTTCTGCCGTGTATCTAGCCCTAAGGATTGTTCAGCTCTGCAACGCGATCTCCTCGACCTTGCTCAATATTGTCTGACAAATTTTGTTAGCCTAAATTTTAGTAAATGTGTTACCATCACATTTACAAAGAAAGTTAATCCTATACGATTTGATTACGTTGTTGGAGGGGAATTGTTGCAGAGGGTCACGTCTGTAAAAGATCTGGGTGTGACCTTTGATAGTAAACTTTTATTTAATGAGCACATCGACTCAGTGGTCAACAAGGCTTCTCGCATGCTTGGATTTGTCATGAGATCAGCGTCTGATTTCACTAATATCAGTTCCCTAAAAACTCTCTATTTTGCGTATGTATTCAGCGTTTTAAATTATTGTTCTGTCGTCTGGAATCCTAAACATGACATGTACGTGAAAAGATTAGAACAAGTTCAAAAGAGATTTCTTCGATTTTTATGTCGGAAGTTTCATATCACCTATGTTGACTACGACTCGGCGTGCCAATTGTTTCGGTTTCTGCGACTGACTCAGCGACGTTTTGCCAGTGATGTATTACTATTCTATAAATTAATTCACAATATCTATAATTCGACTTCGCTTATATCTCTAGTGAATTTGCATGTTCCGCCCAGAGCTTTGAGGTATGATTTTCTCTTTTTCACTCCAACAACCCGCACTAATGCTTATCAGCATTCCCCATTGCTGCGTGCCGCTCGCTCTGCCGATCGTCTGTGTATCGATATATTTGCTTACGAGTCTATTGATTCGTTTAAAAAATCGACCTTAGCTGCTGTTGGGGGCATGCCGTATCATAGCTATTGTTAACATTACAATCAGAAATTCCTTATTGTTCTTATTTTGTAATTGTTTATAGAATGTTTCCTTAATTTCAATCTGAAGTTTGATAGTTTATTTTTAATTATTTTATTTATTTTTTTTTACTACTGTTCATTACTTATGTTATTTTGTGTTTTTATTATTTTGTTTTGTTCTTATTCTTTCTAGTGACACAGCTTTTATTGGGTTCGTCCTGTGCTGTGTCCTATGTACATAAATAAATAAATAAATAAATAAATAAAATGCTCTTAATCATCAACAAACAATCAATGATCTCAAGGCCTTAACCGTTCATGATTTCACCACCACGTATAATAATAAAAACTTAAAAATTAATTTGACAGATAGCAACGACTATAGAACGGTCACTAAATATTACAAAGAAAATAATGCGCAATTTTATACATTTCAAGATCCTTCTGTTAAACCATTATCGGTAGTAATTCGTCATGTTCCCATATCACTGTCGGAAGATGAAATAAATTCTGAATTATTACCATATAACCTTCCAATAATAAAAATAACTAGATTAGTTAACAAAGAAAAATATCCTATACCTCTGTGTGCGATTGATCTTACTCCATGCGAAAGAGCGAAGGAGACATTTAAAATCAAAGAAATTTCTAAGGCAATAGTTACAGTTGAGATGAGAAGAAAGCCAAATAATGTTCCTCAATACTATAATTGTCAAAGATTTGGACATACAAAGAATTATTGTTCATTAAAGCCGAGGTGTGTCAAATGTGGAGAGCAACACAATCATACTTAATGTACAAAAAACAAAGCTGACCCTCCTAAGTGTGCGAACTGTGATGGACCTCATCCATCTAATTATAGGGGATGTAAGAGTCACACTGATCTACAAAACAAAAATCCCCGACATCAAGACCGCAGTTATATTAATTCCCAAAGAAAAGATTCACAACCCAGTTTCCGCACTCTTAGTCCTGAAATTTCTTTCGCTAACGCAGTTCAAGGTAAAGCTAATAAATCCAATAATATTCCTTCCTTCACATCCCAAAATAAAACTCAAACCTCCTCTCCTTTGGTGACAGTCATTATAAATCTCCTGAAACAGGTCCTTATCCCAATTATCAATGAAATCAAATCACACCTAATCTACGAGATCTTACCTTCCCTTATTCATGTCAAATAATACAAATCTACAACGTTTAGAAAATATCACAATTTTAAACTATAATGCAAATGGGTTAAAAAAGCAAAAAGCTCTTATCATTGCTTTTCTTGCGAGATATAACATAGACATAGCATGTATCTCGGAGACACATCTTGCGCCAGGAGAAAATCTCCGAATTAGTGGTTATAACATATACAGGTATGATAGAAACTCTCAAACAGCAGCTGGTGGCGTCGCAATCATAATTAGACGCCAAATTAAACATCACTTATATAGTATTACCACCTCATCAATAGAAACTGTTGCTATCCAATATGAGATAAAAGGACACGCCCCGATAACTTTAATATGTGCCTATAAACAGCCAAACAAATCGTTGATTAATGATGATTTTAAAAAAATATTTCAAATAGTAGGACCTGTGATGTTAATTGGAGATCTCAACAATAAATTAAAACATTGGGGATGCCGTGCAGACAATCCTTCTGGATCTCAATTAGAAAATCTGGCAAACATTCATCAGCTTCAAATTCATTGTCCAACTCCATCCTAGATATTGTTATTACTAAAAACTTTCATCTTCCATTAACTCAAACAGTCATAACTGAATTAAACTCAGATCACCTGCCAGTCTTAATCAACTTATCAAGACAGATGTTGTACGTTCCAACTGTACCAAAACTTATAAATGGATTTGTCAACTGGAATGAATTTCAAGACCTTATGAGATCCTACCATATAAGTGAACTGCCTCCAATCCGGGAATCAATAAACATTTCAATTCGGCAACTTACCACAAATATGACAGAGGCAATCAGGCATGCTACAATACCAACAACCAAAAAACCCGTTGTAAATTATAATATTCCACCAACACGAATTCTTGAAATCATTAAAGAAAAACGTATAGTTAGACGAGAATGGCAACGTACTCGAAATCCTTTTACTAAGAAGAAATTAAATAAACTGACTCATACAATAACTCTGCAACTCGATGCTCATCGAATTCAAAAATACAATGACATGTTAAATAATTTAGATACATCGGACCCTGGAATGTGGAAAGCCACTAGACGAATATTAAAAAAATATGAAGAACTCCCAACGTTAATAGTTGACGGCATACATATTAATACAGATCATGATAAATCCCATGCTTTTGCTGATTACCTAGAAAATTCTTTTAGTCCAATTATTACGGACAAAAATACGGATTTTGCGGCTATAGTTCAACGATATAATGAATCACACCTACTAAGCGAAGGAAACTATACCGAGACAATAACAGCAGAAGAGGTTAAGGCGCAAATTAAACGTCTACCCAATCGCAAAGCTCCAGGACATGATTTGATACCAAACATTTTATTGAAATATCTTCCCGATAATATCATTGATCACATTAAAAGCATCTTCAACAGTTGTTTACAAATAGGCTACTTTCCCATTGCATGGAAGAAAGCTGAAATCTTACTGTTCCCAAAGCCCGGTAAATGCAAATCCGAAATTCAAAATTATCGTCCCATTAGTCTTCTTCCAACTCTGTCAAAACTATTTGAAAAAATAATATTCACTCGTCTGCAAGATGAAATGATGAATCTTGATATTATCCCCGATGTACAATTTGGATTTAGAGCAAACCATTCTGCGACACACCAACTTGCAAGAGTCGCAGAAATCATAGAAAAGGGATTTGAAGATAAAAAATACACCGCAGCTGGTTTCTTAGACGTTGCAAGAGCATTTGACACCGTTTGGCTACAAGGTCTTAAATACAAACTGCACCACGTGGGTTTAAGCAGGTATCTCTGCGCTATTCTGATATCCTACCTTGAAGAGAGAACATTTAGTGTTAGAATAAATGGCTGCTATTCTTCTACTAAACCCATCCGAGGTGGAGTGCCACAAGGAGGTATACTATCACCTACGTTATTTAATATCTACATGCACGACATTCCATTACAAACCGGCAACGATAAGGCTATGTACGCAGATGATATGATCATTATAACACAAAGTTATGATTTAAAAGACGCCATTGAAAAACTCCAAAATTCAATCAATATATTACAGAAGTGGCTTTCAAAGTGGTGCATTTAAATGCAAATAAGTGTGAAACAAAAATTTTTACTTTGAAACGAGTGATTGATCCACCGTGCATAATAATAAACAATAAGCCTATAGTTTGGAATCAAAAAGACAAAGCGGTGAAATATTTGAGAGTTCATCTTGACCAACGTTTAACTTGGGGTATCCATATCAACACACGAGTAAATCAGGCATATGATCGATTAAAACAACTATATTCCCTGATTAACACAAAAACTCCCCTAAGGATGGAATGCACACTTCTACTATACAAAGCACTAATCAGATCCTTGGTCACTTATGCCTGTCCAGTTTGGAGTAACGCTTCCACTACTAACATTAAAAAAATTCAAACATTACAAAATAAAATATTAAGGATCGCAGTGGATGCCCCTTGGTTTATAAGAAACGAGCAATTGCATGATGAATTATGTATAGAATATATAGCAAACTTTATAAAAATGTTGACCAAAAACTTCTACAGTAACCTCAACAAGTGTCCTAGCGCGACCAGACTGCACATTGGGCAACGTAACATTCACTCCAGAATAAAAAGAAAACTGCCTCAAGACCTATTGACTGATGAGTCGGAATAACAGATGGTGAAGTGTTTCCTCCTGTGATGTGTTAATTAAGTGTAATCCAATAAGACCTAAGCCATGAAATAACATATTTTAATTGTTGAGCTGGTTTTTAATAAAGAAAAAAAAAAAAAAAGTTAAAAGTGAAATTAGTTAACCCACTTTTTGTTTATGATATATAAAGAAAAACATATTCTTTCCTTAAAATACCATGAGTATCTCAATTTGTTTTTGACATTAACAATTTCTTTGATTATTTGAAGCAAGAAGATCGAATATATTTATGGACATGTGTAATCGAGTGATGTCTTAAATCGACAAAATGATAATAATAACTTTTTTTATTTTTTAAGAATGTTTAGCATTAAATGTAATCAAATCTGATGTATTATAAAAGCAACTTAATGCCAATAAGTGATATAAATCAACTCCTTACTACTTCAACATGAACGTAAAGATTTTTAATTAAAACTTCATGAAAAAACGTAATATCCATAACGAATTCAATACCCCAAAAACTTATTTTCGCCTTAAATATGATACCAATCTTAATGAAACTTTCAAATTCAAAAAGATTCCATTTTAAGATCTTAATTTAACGCTTCCTTTAAATTGAACCCAAATAATCAAATTTGTTTTATAACCAACCGATTGAAGAGGAGTTACAAAAAAAAATCTAAATAGAAACAAAACGTTAAATTCAATTGACTTACCGAGTTTCCATTGGCGTATCGAATTTCCTCGTCTATTGAGCTGACTGAATTCCTGGACTTTTGCCTGCAAGCGTTTGTCCTTTTCAATTTGGCACAGCCGTTGCTCGCCGATCGAAAACTTCCGGTCGTTTGATTCCGAAGCTTCCCGTCTTCCGGATAGAGAACCAGACTTTGTAGACGACGATTACTAAAAAGTAAATTAAAAAATGTGTTTTGGTAAATTAATGGATTTATTAGATTTTATTTATAGAAACGTGAAATGTTTCAATTCGTAAAATTTGAATCAATACGATTTTGTTGACTTTATGAACGATTTTTTGTGTTTAAATGTTAATAAATAAATCTACTTACAATCTGGGTAAAGATTGGGGAACTTGCAAATGGTTTTCCTCTTCATTTTCCTCAATGGTCTTGTTTAGCGATGGAAGAGATTGAGCTTCGTTATGCTCGGTGATATCTAGAAAACGAAATGATATCTAAAAGGTCGATAACTTCAATTTAACAAAAAGAAAAGTTTTAAAAGAGAAATTTATTTTGAATTAAACAATAACGTTATATTGTGTGTTAATTAATTTATACTTTACCTGTATTTGAGAGGTAATGTCGTGGAACGGATGCTCCTCTTATCGAAGAAGGTCGATAATTCGCTGGTGAACCCTGACAAAAAAAATTATAATTACACCAAAAAAATAATTAAAAATAAAGAGTAATTATTCTAAAAAAAAGTTTAAATTCGTTGAATGGACGAAAAGTAAAAAAAGAGAAAATTAAAAACGAGACTCACAAATTTGCATTTAGTATTCCCAAGATGATTTAGAATGGTAATATTTTAATTACGGTACAAATGGTTAGATATGATAATTGTAGAGAAAAGCCTTTTTTTTTCTAATGGAAAATGGGTTAACGTTTCCATATTTATCATTATTATTTAATTAAATATGAATCAGTTTTTTTTAAGTTTTATGAAGTGTTAAAAATCTCATCAAACTCAACGATGATTGTCTTATAAATATTTACACTTTCATAATGTTTATTGTTTCACCATATCGTTCTTTTTGTAACGAAACTAACTCTGAGAGTTAACATTAAACAATTTCTCATGAAAATTTCACTGCTGTAGAAATATTGGATGAATTAAAATTTGCATAAAAATTTTTAAATTAATTTCAACAATGTCCTATATGATAACACCAAAATTTTATAGCTGAAATTGATAATATTTACAAATAGGGAATAAACAACATTAAAAAAATAAATTATATTTGCAATAAAACACAAAAACAATAACAATAAATAATACATTAAAATAAATAATGTATTTTTTAAAACTTTTTTAAACTCAAAATCATAACAGATTTATTTTTTATTGGATTATCTTCAAAAAAAAATGGAGAGATATGAATAAATATAATAAAGTGATAAATATTAGCATACAAATCGTACAGCTTTGTCTTCATAAGATTAAATCAATCCAATCCGTATTTTTAGAGAGCGAGGACGCTCGAAGAAAATTATTTAATAAAAACGTACCGAAAAGAGATTTATGTGCTTCTATATACAAGGTCCTACCAACATAAATTACACGACGATATGCACAGCTGTTGAAGTATCGGATTCACCCACTGTGAAAAATGAATTCCTTCAGATTGGACTATTTTTATAATAAAAGGAAGTATTCCTTACATACTAAAGATTATAAGTTATTTCTGAGGAAACGATGCATATAAACCAAATTCATATCGAAATATGATTGATATTGAGGAGAAATGTATTTAATGTTGAATTAAAATCGATTTTCGAGTAATATAAGAAAAAATGTTTTTAAATGTTTGGATTATACAGTCTGTATCTGAATGACGTAAGTAATCAGTTAATGTTGAAGTGGACTCAAATGAGTTGATGAAATTGTATTTAATTGTGACAGTGGCAAACAAATTGTAAAATTAAGTTTGATTGATGAATGAAGATTTCATTATCATGAAGAATGAGCATCGCGACATAATCATATCTTCAATTAATTTTTGAATTTTGATGAGCTTTTTCTTTCCAATTCACATATTTCTAATTGAGACTCCAGAAGCCTTGATACAGTTTCTCAAATGCTTACAAAAAGTTTGAATTGCCTCCAAAGGCTTGAAATACTTCCAGAAACTTGATACCGGTCCAAAAGTCATGAAATGTCCCCAAAGAGCATGAACTGCTTCTACAATACCTGAAAAGCTTCTAGAATATTTGATATTGCTTCCAGAAGACTCGATAATGCATCTGGAAGATTTGAGATTTGGAAGATTTGGAGATTTGAAAATGCCTCCAAAAGGCTTGATAGTGCTTCTATGAGATTTAATAGTGTCTCCAGAAAACTTGAAATTCTTCTATAAGACTTGATATCGCTTCAAGAAGACTTGATAAGCATCCATAAGACTTGATTGGCTTCTAGAGGACATGACATTGCCTCTAGAAGACGTAATACTGCTTCCAGAAAGACTTGATATTGCTTGCAGAAGGCCCGGTGCTGCCTCTGCAATTCTTGAAACTGATTCCAGAAGATTTGAAATGCTGCCAAAAGGCTGGATACTGCTTCTAGGAGATTTAATAGTATTTCCAGAAGACTTGAAATACTTTTAGAAGACTTGATATTGCTTCCAGAAAACTTGATATTGCCTCTGAAAGACTTAAATCTAATTCCAACCGATTTGAAATGCTGCCAGAAAAGTTGAAATGCTGCCAGAAAAGTTGAAATGCTTCCAGTAGGCTTGATACTGCTTCTAAGAGATGTAATAGTGTATCCAGAGAACTTAAAATGCTTCTATAAGACTTGATATTGGTTCCAGTAGACTTGATTAGCATCCACAAGACTTGATCAGCTTCCAGAAGACATGAAATTGCTTCTAGAAAACATGATATTCGTTCCAGAAGACTTGATATTGCTTCCAGAAGACTCGATACTGCCTCTGGAAAACATGAAACTGATTCCAAAAGACTTGAAATGCTTCCAGAAGATTTGATACTTCTTCCAGAAGACTTAATATTACTTCCACAAGACTCGATACTACATCCAGAAAGCTTGAAACTGATTCCAGAAGATTTATAATGCTACCAGAAGAGGGGTAATGCTTCTAAAAGGCTTGATACTACTTCTAGGAGATTTGATAGTGTTTCCAGAAGACTTGAAATGCTTCTAACAGACTTGATATTGCTTCCAGAAAATTCGATACTACCTCTGGAAGGCTTGAAACTTGATTCCAAAAGATTTGAAATGCTGCCAGAAGAGTTGAAATGCTTCCAAAAGACTTGATACTGCCTCTATGAGATTTAATAGTGTTTCCAGAAGACTTAGAATGCTTTTAGAAGACTTGATATTGCTTCCAGAAAAATTGATACTGCCTCTGAAAGACTTAAATCTAATTCTAACCGATTTGAAATGCTACCAGAAAAGTTGAAATGCTTCCAATAGGCTTGATACTGCTTCTAGGAGATGTAATAGTGTATCCAGAAAACTTAAAATGCTTCTATAAGACTTGATATTGGTTCCAGTAGACTTGATTAGCATCCACAAGACTTGATCAGCTTTCGAAAACATGAAATTGCTTCTAGAAAACATGATACTCGTTCCAGAAGATTTGATATTGCTTCTAGAAGACACGATACTGCCTCTGGAAAACTTGAAACTGATTTCAAAAGACTTGAAATGCTTCCGGAAGACTTGGTATTACTTCCTAAAGACTCAATAATGTATCTGGAAAGCTTGAAACTGATCGCAAAACACTTGAAATGCTATAAGTATGAAAGCTTTCACGACCAGTGTTAATTAAACTAAAATTAGAACTAACACTAGCACTAGAACTATCACTGGAACCATCACTAGGACAAACGCTAGATCTAAAACTAGAAACTTTCAGGGCGTTTTTTGAAAAAATTTTTGACGTTTCAGATGCCATATTGCAACTTTCTTCAGAAACTGGTTCGAAATGTCACTTCATTCTTTCAGAAAAAAAGTTTTCTTTTCACTGCTTTCAGAAGACTTCATATTGCTTCCAGACTCAATACTACCTCTCCAAGACTTAAACCTGTTTCTACAAAACTTGAAACTGATTCCAAAACATAGTTTCAGAAGACTTGAAATATTTTCAAAAGCTTGATACTCCTAGGACAATTTAAATTCTGCCTTAAGACTTGATACTGTTTATAAAACTGCTGGTAAAAACATGTTCATTGCAAAATGCAAAATACTGTTGAATTATAAATTTACTGTGTAACTGTTATACTGTTTGTTTAATTTTTTAATTTTAATCAGCTTTTTCTTCCCTGCATATATTATGAAAGTTTTTTGGAGAGCACATATTCTGAATTGAGACTCCAGAAACGTTGATACAGCTTCTAAAAGATTTGATCTACTTCCAGAAGACCTGAAATGCTTACAAAAAATTTAAATTGCCTTCGAAAACTTGAAATACTTCCAGAAAATTTGACTCTGGTTCCAAAAGTCATGAAGAAATAAGGGTTGAACTGCTTCGAGCAGACATGAAGGACTGGAATACTTAATATTGCTTCCAGAAGACTCGATACTGCCTCAGGAAGACTAGAAACTGGTTCGAAAAGATTTGAAATGCTGCCAGAAGAGTTGAAATGCTTCCAAAAGGCTGATACTACTTTTAGGAGATTTGATAGTGTTTCCAGAAGACTTGAAATTCTTCCATAAGACATGATATTGCTTCCAGAAGATTTAATTAGCATCCACAAGACTTGATTAGTTTCCAGAGGACTTGACATCGCGTCTAAAAGACGTTATACTTCTTCCAGAAGACTTGATATTACTTCCAAAAGACTCGATATTGCGTCTGGAAAACTTGAAACTGATTCCAAAAGACTTGAAATGCTTCTAGAAGACTTGATAATGCTTCCACAATACTTGATATTGTTTGCAGAAGACCCGATACTGATTCTGCAATTCTTAAACTGATTCCAAAAGACTTGAAATACCTCCAGAAGACTTGATGTTGCTTCTGAAAGACATGATACTGTCTCTAGAAAGGTTGAAACTGATTCCAAAAGATTTAAAATGCTACCAGAAGAGTGGTAATGCTTCCAAAAGGCTTAATATTGCTTCTAGGAGATTTGATAGTGTTTGCAGAAGACTTAAAATGCTTCTAAAAGACTTGATATTGCTTCCAGAAGATTTGATACTACCTCTGGAAGACTTGAAAGTGATTCCAAAAGATTTGAAATACTGCCAGAAAGGTTGAAATGCTTCCAAAAGGCTTGAAATGCTGCCAGAAGAGTTGTAATGATTCCAAAAGGCTTGATACTGGTTCTAGGAGATTTGATAATGTTTCCAGCAGACATGAAATGCTTCTAGAAGACTTGATATTGCTTCCAGAAGACTCAATACTGCCTCTGGAAGACTTGAATCTGATTACAAAAGATTTAAAATGCTGCCAGAACAGGTGAAATGCTTCCAAAAGGTTTAATATTACTTCTAGGAGATTTGATAGTGTTTCCAGAAGACTTGAAATGCTTCTAGACGACTTGATATTGCTTCCAGAAGACTCGATACTGCCTCTGGAAGACTTGAATCTGATTCCAAAAGATTTGAAATGCTGCCAAAAGAGGTGAAATGCTTCCAAAAGTCTTGATGCTGTTTTTAAGAGATTTGATAGTGTTTCCAGAAGACTTGAAATGCTTCCAGAAGACTTAATACTGCCTCTGGAAAGCTTGGAACTGATTCCACAAGACTAGAAATGATTCTAGAAGACTTGATACTGCTTCCAGAATAATTGATATTGCTTGCAGAAGACTAGATACTGCTTCTTCAAGACTTGAAACTGATTCAAAAACATTTAAAACTCCTCCTAGAACAATTTAAATGCTTCCTTAAGACATGATACTGCTTGTAAAACTGCTGACGAAAACATATTCATTGCAAAACACAAAATACTGTCGATAAAAAAAATCAAGGTTTTGAGTTTGCTTTGAACATATTAAATACTATTGGACGAAATACGAAATCTTCACTTCAGTAGTTCAAAAACTGTTAACTAAACACAAAAAATTGCTGGAGAGGACATTTTTATAATCTTAAAAGGCAAGAAACTGTTAATCAAATTTAATGTTGCTTTGAAAACACCATATAGTAGGCAAAATAACAAATCATCATGTCAGAAGTTCAAAACTCCCAATTCAATACTAGATATATAGGTTGTAAACCTAGAGGCAATTATATATATATGTTTTGGTTGATACGAGGTATCATCCGTTCATCTTCTTGGGTCTTCCCTGTGGACAGAGGCAGACGTTTCGCCAAGATCTCACTTGGCATCTTCAGTGCATTGTCGTAGTCTCCTTCCAGTTACTATAAAAAGGAGCAAGAGCACCGCAGTACCTCAGTCTGTCAACAGAAGACTACGACAAAGCACTGAAGATGCCAAGTGAGATCTTGGCGAAACGTCTGCCCCTGTCCACAGGGAAGAACCAAGAAGATAAACGGATGATACCTCGGATCAACCAAAACACATACTTCTCCATCCGCGAAGCATTACGAATTACCATATATATATAAAGAAAAAAAGCAAAGAAGTAGAAGCAACGAATACATTTTTTTCAGTTTTATACTATGGCTTAAGATACCATATAGATTTGATAAGAAATTAACATTATCTGCTATAATATGTATCTTCATAGTAATACAAAGAAAAGTATGTACTTTCGTCCGAACGAAACCACTCAATTCGTTTTTAAAATATTAAGTTTTGAACTCGACCTAAATGTGTAGCATAAAATAAATAATTTACTTACAATTAATCATGTTTGAAAAATTGTAGAAAATTCTTAAGATATTTTGTTGAAGGTAAAGGAAAGCATGGACTTTTTCGAGAACAAATCCATACTTGCGTATTTCAAGTATAACTCATAATACTCAGGTAAATATGAGACATCGGGCTTCTTTGTTATAAGTTCAACACTTTAATTAACTCGTCTCGAAAATAAAACGTAAATATAACAAACTATTTAGGTGAAATTGATAAATAAATGTTTTTTTCTTAGTTAATACAAAGTAATCAATGTTAATCAAATATTGAATAATTTTTTTTTTTAAATAGAAATAACGAAGACATCAGCAGTATTAAAAGAAGGATAAAAGTTCGTTCCAAAGAAAATGAATAAGAATTAAGATGAAAGAAACCTAAATTTCAAAGATGTTACACAAAACAAAAAAATCACAAATTAAATGATAACTGGCACAAAGATTATGATTGGTGGCCCTTATTTTAAATATTATTATTCAGTAAACGGTTTTAAAATTAAATTCCACATGAGATTTGGCAATAACAAAAAGTTATTTCTGTCAATATTTCGGGGACCATCAACCCTTTGAAATGCCTCAATTGATTTCAACTTACTACCAATTAATACACTCATAACGTATAAAAATGTAGGGTTTTTTAGTTCATTGTCTTGTACATGTCTCTACTCTGTATTAATTCTTATGCGAATCACCCTGTATATAAATAAATAAATTTTTAATAAAACTATATCAGAGCAATAAACATTGATATAGAAATATTTTATTACTTATTTTAACTACTTTTATTGCACATTGATAAATATTTTAATATCGTCACGTTTTTCCTTGTTTCAATTAATTAATTTATTTAAAACGTAGATTCAAATTTTTTTTTTAAACTTAAAATTATTCAAGAAAACGTAGGTACACTTTTTTTTAATAACCCGACAAGTGGAATAACTAATTTCGTTCCAAACACACACACGTGAAACATGAAAAGGAACGGGCGAACCGAAAATAAAACTAAAACGTCTAAACGACGCGACTGACGACATCTAAAAATACCCTGGCGTCTTTTAACTTTACGAAAATAGTTCCGTTGTCCGCAAGAGATACGAAAACACCTCCTTCATACCTTTCTTTACGATAATACCCGCAAGAAAGGACAAATAGGCGTTATGCTCAACAAATTCTATTCGATTTTGACTTAAATAAAAAATCGAATTTAAAGTGAACGATAAAAAATTATTATCTTCTTTATCACGAAATGAAAATTGTGTCTATTAATAAATTGACTATAAATCTTTAGATAAATTAATACAAAAGATTAATAAAGCAAAATAAATTTTATGATTGGAAATTGGAATTGGTCGGGTGTTGAAATGGATTGAGAAAGATTCAAAGAGATGAAAGGCAAACTAAAACCTTATTTTTTAGGAACTGTTAGAAATAAATAAATAGTTAAGAAGCACAAATTGGGTTATAACTTTTCGAAGGAATCGCAAATATTTTAGATTAGATATTATCGAAAAATCTTTAAAGAGAAATTTTAATCGTCCGATGAAATTTTGTCGGGAGTAAATTTACATAGTCGATGAATATGGAGGTATTTTTGGTACTTTTTATTTATTTTTACTTTTTACGATATGAAGTAGATGCCCCGTCTAGATATCTCTAGGCATATTAGAGATATCAATAATTTTATTTAAACAAATTTAATATAAAGATAAAGATTAGAGTGTTTACTTAATTTAGCCGATTTGTAATCACTGTGAAGAAACCTAAATATAACGAATATCAAGTGTTAGTACTAAAGTAAGGTTGTAGGTCTAGTATTTCTTATACTTTTAGTGAAAGAAGAATTTACAACAATAATAAAGTAATAATTGAACAACAATTTAAGACTGAATAACAACTAAATCGGTGTAGTCGTACCTTTTTTTAAGACGGAAGTCAACCCAACCTAGTTTCATTACTAATACTTTGGAAAACTTTAGAAATTTTATTCGGATCCAAGGTAATACCAATCGATACTTTAAAAAAATGTTCATTGCATCAATAAGTATTATAGCCAACCCAACCTTTAAAAAGAACGGTATAGAAAACAACCCAGAAATAAATCTCAGGAATACCTGGAGTGAGTAGCGATTTCTTCAATCTTTCTAGATTAATCACTAATCCCCGTTTAATTCGTTCGTAAGAAAAGGTTTTCTTGGTTTTGATTACAACACTCTTAACGTATAACATTTACACATAGAAAAAGAAAAAGGAAATTTAGGACGAAATTCTTTGTTGCATTGCAAATATTAATTTTTAACAATACGTAAATATTATTGATGTTCAGTCTTGGGATGATTTAAGAAGTTTTGTTGCTGGAAGATAACAACAAGATAAGAGCAATAACAGGAAAGACACTAAACCTTAACCTTCAGTCCAGCATTATATATGTATGGTGTATATGTAAGTTGGTAGACTTCAAAATTATAAGCAAGAGCTTGGAGACACAACAGCTCACGCTGCCAACAAGTTGGCAGATTTCAAAATGATGAGCAGGACCTTGGAGACAAAACAGCTCATGCTACCAAAAAAGTCGGTAGTCTTTAAGATAATGTACAGTATTTGTAACAATAATAACTCATGCTGCCAACAAGTTGGCAGACTTGAAAATAATGAGCAGGACTTTGGAGACAAAATAGCTCATAGTGCCAACAAGTTAGGAGACTTCGAATTGATGAGCAGGACCTTGGATACAAAACAGCTCATGCTACCAACAAGACAGTAGTCTTTAAGATAAAGTACAGTATTCGGAACAGTAATAGCTCATACCGCCAATAAGTTGGCAGACTTCAAAGTGATAAGCGGGACTTTGGAGACAAAATAGCTCATGCCACCAACAAGTTGGCAGACTTTTAATTGATAAACAAGACTTTGTAGACAAAACAGCTCATGCTACCAACAAGTGGATAGTCTATAAGATAATGTACAGTATTTGCAACAGTAGTAGCTCATGCTGCCAACAAGTTGGCTGACCTTAAATTGATAAGCAGGACTTTGGAGACAAAACAACTCATGCTGCCAACAAGTTGGCAGACTTAAAATTGATGAGCAAGACTTTGAAACAAAACAGCTCATGCTGCGAACAAGTGGTAGTCTTTAAGATAATGTACAGTGTTTGGAACAGTAATAGCTCATGCTGCCAACAAGTTGGCAAACTTCAAAATGATGAGCAGGACTTTGGAGACAAAATAGCTCATACTGCCAACAAGTTGGCAGACTTCGAATTTATGAGCAGGATCTTGGATACAAAACAGCTCATGCTACCAACAAGTCGGTAGTCTTTAAGATAATGTACAGTATTTGGAACAGTAATAACTCATGCCGTTAACAAGTTGGCAGACTTCAAAGTGGTAAGCGGGACTTTGAGACAAAATAGCTCATGCCACCAATAAGTTGGCAGACTTTTAATTGATAAGCAAGACTTTGTAGACAAAACAGCACATGCTACCAACAAGTGGGTAGTCTATAAGATAATGTACTGTATTTGGAACAGTAATAGCTCATGCTGCCAACAAGTTGGCAGACTTAAAATTGATGAGCAAGATTTTTGAAACAAAACAGCTCATGCTGCGAACAAGTGGTAGTCTTTAACATAGTGTAGTGTTTGGAAAAGCAATAGCTTACGCTGTCAACAAGTTGGCATACTTTAAACTGATGAGTAAAACTTTGGAGACAAAACAACTCATGCTGCCAACAAGTTGGCAGACAGATTGATGAGCAAGACTCTCGAAACAAAATAGTTCATGCTGCGAACAAGTGGTAGTCTTTAAGATAATGTACAGGGTTTGGAAAGGTAATAGCTCATATTGTCAATAAGTTTATATTGTAAGGCAAACTTTAAATTGATGAGCAGAACTTTGGAGACAAATGTATTGTGTATGGAACAGTAATAGCTCATGCTGCCAACAAATTGGCGGATTTCAAAATGATGAATGGAACTTTAGATTATATCTCCAATGTCTCAAAACTCATACTGCCGCCATGTTGACGTTAAGATAAAGTACAGTGTTTGGAACAGGAATAGCTCATGCTGCCAACAAATTGGCGGATTTCAAAATGATGAATGGAACTTTAGATTATATCTCCAATGTCTCAAAACTCATACTGCCGCCATGTTGACGTTAAGATAAAGTACAGTGTTTGGAACAGGAATAGCTCATGCTGCCAACAAATTGGCGGATTTCAAAATGATGAATGGAACTTTAGATTATATCTCCAATGTCTCAAAACTCATACTGCCGCCATGTTGACGTTAAGATAAAGTACAGTGTTTGGAACAGTAATAGCTCATGCTGCCAACAAGTTGGCAGACTTAAAATTGATGAGCAAGATTTTTGAAACAAAACAGCTCATGCTGCGAACAAGTGGTAGTCTTTAACATAGTGTAGTGTTTGGAAAAGCAATAGCTTACGCTGTCAACAAGTTGGCATACTTTAAACTGATGAGTAAAACTTTGGAGACAAAACAACTCATGCTGCCAACAAGTTGGCAGACTTAAAATTGATGAGCAAGACTCTCGAAACAAAATAGTTCATGCTGCGAACAAGTGGTAGTCTTTAAGATAATGTACACGGTTTGGAAAGGTAATAGCTCATGTTGTCAATAAGTTTATATTGCAAGGCAAACTTTAAATTGATGAGCAGAACTTTGGAGACAAATGTATTGTGTATGGAACAGTAATAGCTCATGCTGCCAACAAATTGGCGGATTTCAAAATGATGAATAGAACTTTAGGTTATATCTCCAATGTCTCAAAACTCATACTGCCGCCATGTTGACGTTAAGATAAAGTACAGTGTTTGGAACAGGAATAGCTCATGCTGCCAACAGGTTGGCACACTTCGAACTGATGAGCAGGACTTTGGAGACATAACAGCTTATGCTGCCAACAAGTTGGCAGTCTTTCCGATAATTTACAGTGTTTCAAACAGTAATAGTTCATGCTGCCAACAGGTTGGTACACTTCGAACTGATGAGCAGGTCTTTGAAAACATACTAGTTCATACTGCCCACAAGTTGGCATTCTTTAAGATAATATGTAATGTTTAGAACAGTAATAGCTCATATTGCCAATAATTTGGCAATCTTGAACATAATGCCAACAAATGGCAGCATGAGCTGCATTATCTTGAAGATAATGTACAATACTTGGAACAATAATAGATCATGCTGCCAACAAGCTAACAGTTATTTCTTATTGTTTATCTGATACTTTATTCAAAATTTCAATCAAGGAATATACAGTTGAAAAATCTAAATAAATTTGAGATTGATTAGGCTCTCTTAGCGAATTAAGTCTAGAAGCACACTTCATTATTATTTTATCCAAATAGTTATTTTACGCATAAGAAACATTTAAACAGTTATAGTACTAATTATTGTATACATTTGCATTGTATACATTGGCATTCAAAGATTATTTAACACATAATTGTAGATCTTATATTTATTCTTATTATGATTTCAATATTTTGAAGCTGTGTTTCGGCTTTTATACTTGTGTTTTTTAAAGATAATAAGATAAAATGTCGTTTCACGTTCTTCAAGTCGACATCGGAAAAACCACAACAAACTCAATTGACTGTCGAGGAAGGTCTTAATTTAACAACACCCCTTAATTTAACTACAAGTTAATACATAAAGCTTCGAAAGACTGCCAGTGGATATGGAGATATCATATCTATGTCCATTGGCTTTCCTGGTTTTCTCATATGATGACTCAGAGGGAATACAAAACACTAAAACTGTTTGCGACTTTGGGTCGCAGAATTTGTTGAATAAGTCCTGTGAGAAAATATACATAGAATACATTACATTATAAGCAAAAGTTCCAATATTAACCTGAAGGAAGAGATTACTACTACGACCTATTTTTGTCAGTACTAGTTCCATTGTGCCTAGAAAATAGTAGACAGAGAATATTATGGAAGAATCCGCGACCATCATTCATACAGTTTACTATTGTCAATTGGAGAGTTATCTAAAGAGGCTTAAGAGGCGAAAAATAAGCAAGTCGCAGGTTCGGGGGTGTCACACAAGAAAATGTGATGGAATTTAAATAAATGTAAGACTTTCACTCAATTCCAATCCATTAATTATAAACTTCCATTAAAAAAGTTCAAACTAAAAATCAAAATTTTGAATCAAAAAGCTTAAATTTTAATTATATTGGAAGAATCACGCAGAAGAAAATGGTTAAGAAGATGATGAAAGAAAAAGATTTTGAAGGAAACCAAAAAAATGAAGAAGGCTTCTTCTAATGGAAATAAATTGCATGTACAAATGTGTGAAAAAAGGTGTGAAAAAAGGTGTGATAAATTGGACATTTTTAAAATATATCATATTTATGCCAAATATAGCTTTGAAGGAAAGTTAACTTATATTATTATTAACCATCATATTTTAAATAAAAAGTTGCTTTGTAAATGTTTTCACAGAGACGGGGATTTTTCAATAAGAAAAAAAGTTATGACGACTTTTCGAAATTGTACTTTTTTGAAAAACACCCTGTATATCTGAAACTGTAAAAATATCAATATGCAGTTTCCACCATTAAGTTTTTTATAAACATCAATCCTCAGACACTTATATCATTGTTTTCTATTTGTATGTATGTATGGAGTGAGGAGTGCGTATTCTATACGCGGCACCTAGGCCACAACGGGCCCCTTGTACACTGACTCCCTCTAAGAGGTTTGAGATGTTAAATGCGAGTATAACTCGATTTTTGTTTTCTATTTCTTATAGAAAGAGAAGTTTCCCTTTAAAAGTGTGTAATTTGGCCCACCCTGTACATTATATTATACCATACGAAACATCACAATTATTTTTGAATAATCTGAAATGTTAGTGTCTTGAAAAAATTCTACTATAAGTTAGCTTCAAATCTACGAATAACGGTCTCCAACATCACATCAAATTAAGAGTGATGAGCGGGACCTTAACTTCATCTATGACCCTTTTGAACCGAAGATGATACAGCATATCAAACAAAAGTAGATTCGACATATCAAATTATTTTTCCCTAAAATTGTAAACGATACAACAGATTTTTGGGTCAGACTTTCGTGGGATTAATGTATGCAATAACTAATATCGTCGTTTCAGGTATAACCGGAACTGGTATAATGCTACTACACTCAAAAGATTCTTAGACTTCTTCTTTCACTTTGTATGGATTTGCCAAATAGGTACCAAATTTTTCGCTACTACATAATTTCTTTATAAAACACTTTAGATATGTGTTTAGGAACTTCCGGTCAGCTAATGTTTTTTGTAAATTTTTTAGTATATCTAATTGCTAACATTAAAATAATACTTTCGATACTTTCATACCGTTCGGACCACTGTACGGCATTTGGTAAAATATTATTAAAAAATCGAATCAATCGGGTCACGCCGAGTTCCGTCGAAACTAAAGCTGCTCACGATCACGCACATTCACATTCCCGCTCACGGTGGGTCACGTATGACCCATTGTAACTTGGCGGAAGTCACGTAATTTGCACATTTCTAGACGGAACCCAACTCAATGTAGCTTCAGAACCACAACACTAGGTTTTGAACTAGAAATATTAGAGACGTAGGACTAAACCCTACTGTTTCTAGTTCTAGGTCTAGTGTCAGTTTTAATGCTAGTGTTAATTCTAGTGCTAGCTGTTAGCACTAAACCTAGGTTATAGGTTTAGTATTAGTTATACTTTTAGTTCCAGAAAAATTTATAACAATCTAGAGCTAAATAAGAATTAAAACTGGAACTAACACTAGACCTAGAACTAGAAAGGTTCAGGTTTAGCTAAACCAAAACTTTCTAGGTCTAGGTCTAATGTTAGTTCTAATTTTAGTTCAATACAAGTATACAATCATTTAAAATTGAATAATAACTAAAAATAGAACCAACACTGAGGCTAAAGCTAACATTACACCTAGAAAGAAAAATATTTGGGGCTAGCCGTACCTTTCTTAAAACGGAACCCAACCCAACCTAATTTCAGAACCAACACTAGATTTAGAACTAGAAACATTAGGGTTTAGCCGTCTTAAGAGATGCACGGCTAAACCCTAATGTTTCTAGTTCTAGGTCTAGTGTCAGTTTTAATGCTAGTGTTAGTTCTAGTGCTAGGTTGTAGGTCTAATATTAATTATGCTTTTAGTTCCAGAAAAATTTATGACAATCTAGAGCTAAATAAGAATTAAAACTAGAACTAACACTAGACCTAGAACTAGAAAGGTTCAGGTTTAGCCGTGCGTCTGAAGACGCACGGCTAAACCGGAATTTTCTAATTCTAGGTCTAGTGTTAGTTCTAGTTTTAGTTCAATACAAGTATACAATCATTTAAAATTGAATAAAAACTAAAAATAGAGCCAAAACTGACGCTAAAGCTAACATTAGACCTAGATAGAAAAAAATTTGAGGTTAGCCGCACTTCTCTTAAAACGGAACCCAACCCAACCTAGTTTCAGAACCAACACTAGATTTAGAACTAGAAACATTACTTTTTTTTGATAAATTTGATTCTAAGTTCATCGTAAGGTATTAAAGTAAAATATTTAAAGGTTTATACGATGAAGGTTAGTTTATTTTTAAACGACTATTCGGTGCTACAGCTCTTTCAGTGTACAAATACACCTTCTTCAGGCACGACTGAAAAGTTTTATAAAAAATAATAAATAAAATGTTACAAATGTAATTATGGTGTAGTTACCGTCAGTTTGAGGAAGACATTGTTTTGAAAGAATATACACACTATGCGGGTTCATCGAACATCGAGTACGTTACGGAGTTAATATTGATGAGAAGATTGGAAAAGCCTGAAGGGCGTGTTATAAATGCAAAATTAAAAGCTTGAAGAGCGCGTTAACAGATTGTGTTCTAGGTCTAGTGTCAGTTTTAATGCTAGTGTTAATTCTAGTGCTAGCTGTTAGCACTAAACCTAGGTTGTAGGTTTAGTATTAGTTATACTTTTAGTTCCAGAAAAATTTATAACAATCTAGAGCTAAATAAGAATTAAAACTAGAACTAACACTAGACCTAGAACTAGAAAGGTTCAGGTTTAACTAAACCGGAATTTTCTAGTTCTAGGTCTAGTGTTAGTTCTAGTTTTAGTTCAATACAAGTATACAATCATTTAAAATTGAATAATAACTAAAAATAGAACCAACACTGAGGCTAAAGCTAACATTAGACCTAGAAAGAAAAATATTTGGGGCTAGCCGTACCCTTCTTAAAACGGAACCCAACCCAACCTAATTTCAGAACCAACACTAGATTTAGAACTAGAAACATTAGGGTTTAGCCGTCTTAAGAGATGCACGGCTAAACCCTAATGTTTCTAGTTCTAGGTCTAATGTCAGTTTTAATGCTAGCGTTAGTTCTAGTGCTAGGTTGTAGGTCTAATATTAATTATACTTTTAGTTCCAGAAAAATTTATAACAATCTAGAGCTAAATAAGAATTAAAACTAGAACTAACACTAGACCTAGAACTAGAAAGGTTCAGGTTTAGCCGTGCGTCTGAAGACGCACGGCTAAACCGGAATTTTCTAGTTCTAGGTCTAGTGTTAGTTCTAGTTTTAGTTCTATACAAGTATACAATCATTTAAGATTGAATAATAACTAAAAATAGAACCAACACTGAGGCTAAAGCTAACATTAGACCTAGAAAGAAAAATATTTGGGGCTAGCCGTACCTTTCTTAAAACGGAACCCAACCCAACCTAATTTCAGAACCAACACTAGATTTAGAACTAGAAACATTAGGGTTTAGCCGTCTTAAGAGATGCACGGCTAAACCCTAATGTTTCTAGTTCTAGGTCTAGTGTCAGTTTTAATGCTAGTGTTAGTTCTAGTGCTAGGTTGTAGGTCTAATATTAATTATACTTTTAGTTCCAGAAAAATTTATGACAATCTAGAGCTAAATAAGAATTAAAACTAGAACTAACACTAGACCTAGAACTAGAAAGGTTCAGGTTTAGCCGTGCGTCTTCAGACGCACGGCTAAACCGGAATTTTCTAGGTCTAGTGTTAGTTCTAGTTTTAGTTCAATACAAGTATACAATCATTTAAAATTGAATAATAACCAAAAATAGAGCCAACACTAACGCTAAAGCTAACATTAGACCTAGAACGAAAAATATTTGGGGTTAGCCGTACCTCTCTTAAAACGGAACCCAACCCAACCTAGTTTCAGAACCAACACTAGATTTAGAACTAGAAACATTACTCCTTTTTGATAAATTTAATTCTAAGTTCATCGTAAGGTATTAAAGTAAAATATTTAAAGGTTTATACGATGAAGTTTAGTTTATTTTTAAACGGCTATTCGGTGCTACAGCTGTTTCAGTGTACAAATACATCTTCTTCAGGCACGACTGAAAAGTTTTATAAAAAATAATAAATAAAATGTTACAAATGTAATTATGTTGTAGTTACCGTCAGTTTGAGGAAGACATTGTTTTGAAAGAATATACACACTATGCGGGTTCATCGAACATCGAGTACGTTATGGAGTTAATATTGTTGAGAAGATTGGAAAAGCCTGAAGGGCATGTTATAAATGCAAAATTAAAAGCTTGAAGAGCGCGTTAACAGATTGTGTTCTAGGTCTAGTGTCAGTTTTAATGCTAGTGTTAATTCTAGTGCTAGCTGTTAGCACTAAACCTAGGTTATAGGTTTAGTATTAGTTATACTTTTAGTTCCAGAAATATTTATAACAATCTAGAGCTAAATAAGAATTAAAACTGGAACTAACACTAGACCTAGAACTAGAAAGGTTCAGGTTTAGCTAAACCAAAACTTTCTAGTTCTAGGTCTAATGTTAGTTCTAATTTTAGTTCAATACAAGTATACAATCATTTAAAATTGAATAATAACTAAAAATAGAACCAACACTGAGGCTAAAGCTAACATTAGACCTAGAAAGAAAAATATTTGGGGCTAGCCGTACCTTTCTTAAAACGGAACCCAACCCAACCTAATTTCAGAACCAATACTAGATTTAGAACTAGAAACATTAGGGTTTAGCCGTCTTAAGAGATGCACGGCTAAACCCTAATGTTTCTAGTTCTAGGTCTAGTGTCAGTTTTAATGCTAGTGTTAGTTCTAGTGCTAGGTTGTAGGTCTAATATTAATTATACTTTTAGTTCCAGAAAAATTTATGACAATCTAGAGCTAAATAAGAATTAAAACTAGAACTAACACTAGACCTAGAACTAGAAAGGTTCAGGTTTAGCCGTGCGTCTTCAGACGCACGGCTAAACCGGAATTTTCTAGTTCTAGGTCTAGTGTTAGTTCTAGTTTTAGTTCAATACAAGTATACAATCATTTAAAATTGAATAATAACTAAAAATAGAGCCAACACTAACGCTAAAGCTAACATTAGACCTAGAAAGAAAAATATTTGGGGCTAGCCGTACCTTTCTTAAAACGGAACCCAACCCAACCTAATTTCAGAACCAATACTAGATTTAGAACTAGAAACATTAGGGTTTAGCCGTCTTAAGAGATGCACGGCTAAACCCTAATGTTTCTAGTTCTAGGTCTAGTGTCAGTTTTAATGCTAGTGTTAGTTCTAGTGCTAGGTTGTAGGTCTAATATTAATTATACTTTTAGTTCCAGAAAAATTTATGACAATCTAGAGCTAAATAAGAATTAAAACTAGAACTAACACTAGACCTAGAACTAGAAAGGTTCAGGTTTAGCCGTGCGTCTTCAGACGCACGGCTAAACCGGAATTTTCTAGTTCTAGGTCTAGTGTTAGTTCTAGTTTTAGTTCAATACAAGTATACAATCATTTAAAATTGAATAATAACTAAAAATAGAGCCAACACTGAGGCTAAAGCTAACATTAGACCTAGAAAGAAAAATATTTGGGGTTAGCCGTACCTCTCTTAAAACGGAACCCAACCCAACCTAGTTTCAGAACCAACACTAGATTTAGAACTAGAAACATTACTTTTTTTTGATAAATTTGATTCTAAGTTCATCGTAAGGTATTAAAGTAAAATATTTAAAGGTTTATACGATGAAGTTTAGTTTATTTTTAAACGACTATTCGGTGCTACAGCTGTTTCAGTGTACAAATACACCTTCTTCAGGCACGACTGAAAAGTTTTATAAAAAATAATAAATAAAATGTTACAAATGTAATTATGGTGTAGTTACCGTCAGTTTGAGGAAGACATTGTTTTGAAAGAATATACACACTATGCGGGTTCATCGAACATCGAGTACGTTACGGAGTTAATATTGATGAGAAGATTGGAAAAGCCTGAAGGGCGTGTTATAAATGCAAAATTAAAAGCTTAAAGAACGCGTTAACAGACTGTGTTCTAGGTCTAGTGTCAGTTTTAATGCTAGTGTTAATTCAAGTGCTAGCTGTTAGCACTAAACCTAGGTTATAGGTTTAGTATTAGTTATACTTTTAGTTCCAGAAAAATTTATAACAATCTAGAGCTAAATAAGAATTAAAACTGGAACTAACACTAGACCTAGAACTAGAAAGGTTCAGGTTTAGCTAAACCAAAACTTTCTAGTTCTAGGTCTAATGTTAGTTCTAATTTTAGTTCAATACAAGTATACAATCATTTAAAATTGAATAATAACTAAAAATAGAACCAACACTGAGGCTAAAGCTAACATTAGACCTAGAAAGAAAAATATTTGGGGCTAGCCGTACCTTTCTTAAAACGGAACCCAACACAACCTAATTTCAGAACCAACACTAGATTTAGAACTAGAAACATTAGGGTTTAGCCGTCTTAAGAGATGCACGGCTAAACCCTAATGTTTCTAGGTCTAGTGTCAGTTTTAATGCTAGTGTTAGTTCTAGTGCTAGGTTGTAGGTCTAATATTAATTATACTTTTAGTTCCAGAAAAATTTATGACAATCTAGAGCTAAATAAGAATTAAAACTAGAACTAACACTAGACCTAGAACTAGAAAGGTTCAGGTTTAGCCGTGCGTCTTCAGACGCACGGCTAAACCGGAATTTTCTAGTTCTAGGTCTAGTGTTAGTTCTAGTTTTAGTTCAATACAAGTATACAATCATTTAAAATTGAATAATAACTAAAAATAGAGCCAACACTAACGCTAAAGCTAACTTTAGCTTAAGCTTTCTTCTCTTAAAACGGAACCCAACCCAACCTAGTTTCAGAACCAACACTAGATTTAGAACTAAAAACATTACTTTTTTTTGATAAATTTGATTCTAAGTTCATCGTAAGGTATTAAAGTAAAATATTTAAAGGTTTATACGATGAAGTTTAGTTTATTTTTAAACGACTATTCGGTGCTGTTTCAGTTGTTTCAGTGTACAAATACACTTTCTTCAGGCACGACTGAAAAGTTTTATAAAAAATAATAAATAAAATGTTACAAATGTAATTATGTTGTAGTTACCGTCAGTTTGAGGAAGACATTGTTTTGAAAGAATATACACACTATGCGGGTTCATCGAACATCGAGTACGTTACGGAGTTTATATTGATGAGAAGATTGGAAAAGCCTGAAGGGCGTGTTATAAATGCAAAATTAAAAGCTTAAAGAACGCGTTAACAGATTGTGTTCTAGGTCTAGTGTCAGTTTTAATGCTAGTGTTAATTCTAGTGCTAACTGTTAGCACTAAACCTAGGTTGTAGGTTTAGTATTAGTTATACTTTTAGTTCCAGAAATATTTATAACAATCTAGAACTAAGTAAGAATTAAAACTTCTGAAGACGCACGGCTAAACCGAAACTTTCTAGTTCTAGGTCTAGTGTTAGTTCTAGTTTTAATTCAATACAAATATACATCCATTTAAAATTGAGTAATAACTAAAAATAGAGCCAACACTGACGCTAAAGTTAACATTAGACCTAGAAAGAAAAATATTTGGGGCTAGCCGTACCTTTCTTAAAACGGAACCCAACCCAACCTAATTTCAGAACCAACACTAGATTTAGAACTAGAAACATTAGGGTTTAGCCGTCTTAAGAGATGCACGGCTAAACCCTAATGTTTCTAGTTCTAGGTCTAGTGTCAGTTTTAATGCTAGTGTTAGTTCTAGTGCTAGGTTGTAGGTCTAATATTAATTATACTTTTAGTTCCAGAAAAATTTATGACAATCTAGAGCTAAATAAGAATTAAAACTAGAACTAACACTAGACCTAGAACTAGAAAGGTTCAGGTTTAGCCGTGCGTCTGAAGACGCACGGCTAAACCGGAATTTTCTAGTTCTAGGTCTAGTGTTAGTTCTAGTTTTAGTTCAATACAAGTATACAATCATTTAAAATTGAATAATAACTAAAAATAGAGCCAACACTAACGCTAAAGCTAACATTAGATCTAGAAAGAAAAATATTTGAGGTTAGCCGTACTTCTCTTAAAACGGAACCCAACCCAACCTAGTTTCAGAACCAACACTAGATTTAGAACTAGAAACATTACCTTTTTTGATAAATTTGATTCTAAGTTCATCGTAACGTATTAAAGTAAAATATTTAAAGGTTTACACGATGAAGTTTAGTTTATTTTTAAACGACTATTCGGTGCTACAGCTGTTTCAGTGTACAAATACACCTTCTTCAGGCACAACTGAAAAGTTTTATAAAAAATAATAAATAAAATGTTACAAATGTAATTATGTTGTAGTTACCGTTAGTTTGAGGAAGACATTGTTTTGAAAGAATATACACACTATGCGGGTTCATCGAACATCGAGTACGTTACGGAGTTAATATTGTTGAGAAGATTGGAAAAGCCTGAAGGGCGTGTTATAAATGCAAAATTAAAAGCTTAAAGAACGCGTTAACAGATTGTGTTCTAGGTCTAGTGTCAGTTTTAATGCTAGTGTTAATTCTAGTGCTAGCTGTTAGCACTAAACCTAGGTTGTAGGTTTAGTATTGGTTATACTTTTAGTTCCAGAAATATTTATAACAATCTAGAGCTAAATAAGAATTAAAACTGGAACTAACACTAGACCTAGAACTAGAAAGGTTCAGGTTTAGCTAAACCAAAACTTTCTAGTTCTAGGTCTAATGTTAGTTCTAATTTTAGTTCAATACAAGTATACAATCATTTAAAATTGAATAATAACTAAAAATAGAACCAACACTGAGGCTAAAGCTAACATTAGACCTAGAAAGAAAAATATTTGGGGCTAGCCGTACCTTTCTTAAAACGGAACCCAACCCAACCTAATTTCAGAACCAACACTAGATTTAGAACTAGAAACATTAGGGTTTAGCCGTCTTAAGAGATGCACGGCTAAACCCTAATGTTTCTAGTTCTAAGTCTAGTGTCAGTTTTAATGCTAGTGTTAGTTCTAGTGCTAGGTTGTAGGTCTAATATTAATTATACTTTTAGTTCCAGAAAAATGTATGACAATCTAGAGCTAAATAAGAATTAAAACTAGAACTAACACTAGACCTAGAACTAGAAAGGTTTAGGTTTAGCCGTGCGTCCAAAGACGCACGGCTAAACCGGAATTTTCTAGTTCTAGGTCTAGTGTTAGTTCTAGTTTTAGTTCAATACAAGTATACAATCATTTAAAATTGAATAATAACTAAAAATAGAGCCAAAACTGACGCTAAAGTTAACATTAGACCTAGAAAGAAAAATATTTGGGGCTAGCCGTACCTTTCTTAAAACGGAACCCAACCCAACCTAGTTTCAAAACCAACACTAGATTTAGAACTAGAAACATTACTTTTTTTTGATAAATATGATTCTAAGTTCATCGTAAGGTATTAAAGTAAAATATTTAAAGGTTTATACGATGAAGTTTAGTTTATTTTTAAACGACTATTCGGTGCTACAGCTGTTTCAGTGTACAAATACACCTTCTTCAGGCACGACTGAAAAGTTTTATAAAAAATAATAAATAAAATGTTACAAATGTAATTATGGTGTAGTTACCGTCAGTTTGAGGAAGACATTGTTTTGAAAGAATATACACACTATGCGGGTTCATCGAACATCGAGTACGTTACGGAGTTAATATTGATGAGAAGATTGGAAAAGCCTGAAGGGCGTGTTATAAATGCAAAATTAAAAGCTTAAAGAACGCGTTAACAGACTGTGTTCTAGGTCTAGTGTCAGTTTTAATGCTAGTGTTAATTCAAGTGCTAGCTGTTAGCACTAAACCTAGGTTATAGGTTTAGTATTAGTTATACTTTTAGTTCCAGAAAAATTTATAACAATCTAGAGCTAAATAAGAATTAAAACTGGAACTAACACTAGACCTAGAACTAGAAAGGTTCAGGTTTAGCTAAACCAAAACTTTCTAGTTCTAGGTCTAATGTTAGTTCTAATTTTAGTTCAATACAAGTATACAATCATTTAAAATTGAATAATAACTAAAAATAGAACCAACACTGAGGCTAAAGCTAACATTAGACCTAGAAAGAAAAATATTTGGGGCTAGCCGTACCTTTCTTAAAACGGAACCCAACCCAACCTAATTTCAGAACCAACACTAGATTTAGAACTAGAAACATTAGGGTTTAGCCGTCTTAAGAGATGCACGGCTAAACCGAAATTTTCTAGTTCTAGGTCTAGTGTTAGTTCTAGTTTTAGTTCAATACAAGTATACAATCATTTAAAATTGAATAATAACTAAAAATAGAGCCAACACTGACGCTAAAGCTAACATTAGACCTAGAAAGAAAAATATTTGGGGCTAGCCGTACCTTTCTTAAAACGGAACCCAACCCAACCTAATTTCAGAACCAACACTAGATTTAGAACTAGAAACATTACTTTTTTTTGATAAATTTGATTCTAAGTTCATCGTAAGGTATTAAAGTAAAATATTTAAAGGTTTATACGATGAAGTTTAGTTTATTTTTAAACGACTATTCGGTGCTACAGCTGTTTCAGTGTACAAATACACTTTCTTCAGGCACGACTGAAAAGTTTTATAAAAAATAATAAATAAAATGTTACAAATGTAATTATGTAGTTACCGTCAGTTTGAGGAAGACATTGTTTTGAAAGAATATACACACTATGCGGGTTCATCGAACATCGAGTACGTTACGGAGTTAATATTGATGAGAAGATTGGAAAAGCCTGAAGGGCGTGTTATAAATGCAAAATTAAAAGCTTAAAGAACGCGTTAACAGATTGTGTTCTAGGTCTAGTGTCAGTTTTAATGCTAGTGTTAATTCTAGTGCTAGCTGTTAGCACTAAACCTAGGTTATAGGTTTAGTATTAGTTATACTTTTAGTCCCAGAAAAATTTATAACAATCTAGAGCTAAATAAGAATTAAAACTGGAACTAACACTAGACCTAGAACTAGAAAGGTTCAGGTTTAGCTAAACCAAAACTTTCTAGTTCTAGGTCTAATGTTAGTTCTAATTTTAGTTCAATACAAGTATACAATCATTTAAAATTGAATAATAACTAAACATAGAACCAACACTGAGGCTAAAGCTAACATTAGACCTAGAAAGAAAAATATTTGGGGCTAGCCGTACCTTTCTTAAAACGGAACCCAACACAACCTAATTTCAGAACCAACACTAGATTTAGAACTAGAAACATTAGGGTTTAGCCGTCTTAAGAGATGCACGGCTAAACCCTAATGTTTCTAGGTCTAGTGTCAGTTTTAATGCTAGTGTTAGTTCTAGTGCTAGGTTGTAGGTCTAATATTAATTATGCTTTTAGTTCCAGAAAAATTTATGACAATCTAGAGCTAAATAAGAATTAAACTTTAGCCGTGCGTCTTCAGACGCACGGCTAAACCGGAATTTTCTAGTTCTAGGTCTAGTGTTAGTTCTAGTTTTAGTTCAATACAAGTATACAATCATTTAAAATTGAATAATAACTAAAAATAGAGCCAACACTAACGCTAAAGCTAACTTTAGCTTAAGCTTTCTTCTCTTAAAACGGAACCCAACCCAACCTAGTTTCAGAACCAACACTAGATTTAGAACTAAAAACATTACTTTTTTTTGATAAATTTGATTCTAAGTTCATCGTAAGGTATTAAAGTAAAATATTTAAAGGTTTATACGATGAAGTTTAGTTTATTTTTAAACGACTATTCGGTGCTGTTTCAGCTGTTTCAGTGTACAAATACACTTTCTTCAGGCACGACTGAAAAGTTTTATAAAAAATAATAAATAAAATGTTACAAATGTAATTATGTTGTAGTTACCGTCAGTTTGAGGAAGACATTGTTTTGAAAGAATATACACACTATGCGGGTTCATCGAACATCGAGTACGTTACGGAGTTTATATTGATGAGAAGATTGGAAAAGCCTGAAGGGCGTGTTATAAATGCAAAATTAAAAGCTTAAAGAACGCGTTAACAGATTGTGTTCTAGGTCTAGTGTCAGTTTTAATGCTAGTGTTAATTCTAGTGCTAACTGTTAGCACTAAACCTAGGTTGTAGGTTTAGTATTAGTTATACTTTTAGTTCCAGAAATATTTATAACAATCTAGAACTAAGTAAGAATTAAAACTTCTGAAGACGCACGGCTAAACCGAAACTTTCTAGTTCTAGGTCTAGTGTTAGTTCTAGTTTTAATTCAATACAAATATACATCCATTTAAAATTGAGTAATAACTAAAAATAGAGCCAACACTGACGCTAAAGTTAACATTAGACCTAGAAAGAAAAATATTTGGGGCTAGCCGTACCTTTCTTAAAACGGAACCCAACCCAACCTAATTTCAGAACCAACACTAGATTTAGAACTAGAAACATTAGGGTTTAGCCGTCTTAAGAGATGCACGGCTAAACCCTAATGTTTCTAGTTCTAGGTCTAGTGTCAGTTTTAATGCTAGTGTTAGTTCTAGTGCTAGGTTGTAGGTCTAATATTAATTATACTTTTAGTTCCAGAAAAATTTATGACAATCTAGAGCTAAATAAGAATTAAAACTAGAACTAACACTAGACCTAGAACTAGAAAGGTTCAGGTTTAGCCGTGCGTCTGAAGACGCACGGCTAAACCGGAATTTTCTAGTTCTAGGTCTAGTGTTAGTTCTAGTTTTAGTTCTATACAAGTATACAATCATTTAAGATTGAATAATAACTAAAAATAGAACCAACACTGAGGCTAAAGCTAACATTAGACCTAGAAAGAAAAATATTTGGGGCTAGCCGTACCTTTCTTAAAACGGAACCCAACCCAACCTAATTTCAGAACCAACACTAGATTTAGAACTAGAAACATTAGGGTTTAGCCGTCTTAAGAGATGCACGGCTAAACCGTAATGTTTCTAGTTCTAGGTCTAGTGTCAGTTTTAATGCTAGTGTTAGTTCTAGTGCTCGGTTGTAGGTCTAATATTAATTATACTTTCAGTTCCAGAAAAATGTATAACAATCTAGAGCTAAATAAGAATTAAAACTAGAACTAACACTAGACCTAGAACTAGAAAGGTTCAGGTTTAGCCGTGCGTCTTCAGACGCACGGCTAAACCGAAATTTTCTAGTTCTAGGTCTAGTGTTAGTTCTAGTTTTAGTTCAATACAAGTATACAATCATTTAAAATTGAATAATAACTAAAAATAGAGCCAACACTGACGCTAAAGCTAACATTAGACCTAGAAAGAAAAATATTTGGGGCTAGCCGTACCTTTCTTAAAACGGAACCCAACCCAACCTAATTTCAGAACCAACACTAGATTTAGAACTAGAAACATTAGGGTTTAGCCGTCTTAAGAGATGCACGGCTAAACCGTAATGTTTCTAGTTCTAGGTCTAGTGTCAGTTTTAATGCTAGTGTTAGTTCTAGTGCTCGGTTGTAGGTCTAATATTAATTATACTTTCAGTTCCAGAAAAATTTATAACAATCTAGAGCTAAATAAGAATTAAAACTAGAACTAACACTAGACCTAGAACTAGAAAGGTTCAGGTTTAGCCGTGCGTCTTCAGACGCACGGCTAAACCGAAATTTTCTAGTTCTAGGTCTAGTGTTAGTTCTAGTTTTAGTTCAATACAAGTATACAATCATTTAAAATTGAATAATAACTAAAAATAGAGCCAACACTGACGCTAAAGCTAACATTAGACCTAGAAAGAAAAATATTTGGGGCTAGCCGTACCTTTCTTAAAACGGAACCCAACCCAACCTAATTTCAGAACCAACACTAGATTTAGAACTAGAAACATTAGGGTTTAGCCGTCTTAAGAGATGCACGGCTAAACCGTAATGTTTCTAGTTCTAGGTCTAGTGTCAGTTTTAATGCTAGTGTTAGTTCTAGTGCTCGGTTGTAGGTCTAATATTAATTATACTTTCAGTTCCAGAAAAATTTATAACAATCTAGAGCTAAATAAGAATTAAAACTAGAACTAACACTAGACCTAGAACTAGAAAGGTTCAGGTTTAGCCGTGCGTCTTCAGACGCACGGCTAAACCGAAATTTTCTAGTTCTAGGTCTAGTGTTAGTTCTAGTTTTAGTTCAATACAAGTATACAATCATTTAAAATTGAATAATAACTAAAAATAGAGCCAACACTGACGCTAAAGCTAACATTAGACCTAGAAAGAAAAATATTTGGGGCTAGCCGTACCTTTCTTAAAACGGAACCCAACCCAACCTAATTTCAGAACCAACACTAGATTTAGAACTAGAAACATTAGGGTTTAGCCGTCTTAAGAGATGCACGGCTAAACCGTAATGTTTCTAGTTCTAGGTCTAGTGTCAGTTTTAATGCTAGTGTTAGTTCTAGTGCTCGGTTGTAGGTCTAATATTAATTATACTTTCAGTTCTAGAAAAATTTATAACAATCTAGAGCTAAATAAGAATTAAAACTAGAACTAACACTAGACCTAGAACTAGAAAGGTTCAGGTTTAGCCGTGCGTCTTCAGACACACGGCTAAACCGAAATTTTCTAGTTCTAGGTCTAGTGTTAGTTCTAGTTTTAGTTCAATACAAGTATACAATCATTTAAAATTGAATAATAACTAAAAATAGAGCCAACACTGACGCTAAAGCTAACAATAGACCTAGAAAGAAAAATATTTGGGGCTAGCCGTACCTTTCTTAAAACGGAACCCAACCCAACCTAATTTCAGAACCAACACTAGATTTAGAACTAGAAACATTAGGGTTTAGCCGTCGTAAGAGATGCACGGCTAAACCCTAATGTTTCTAGTTCTAGGTCTAGTGTCAGTTTTAATGCTAGTGTTAGTTCTAGTGCTAGGTTGTAGGTCTAATATTAATTATACTTTTAGTTCCACAAAAATTTATGACAATCTAGAGCTAAATAAGAATTAAAACTAGAACTAACACTAGACCTAGAACTAGAAAGGTTCAGGTTTAGCCGTGCGTCTGAAGACGCACGGCTAAACCGAAATTTTCTAGTTCTAAGTCTAGTGTTAGTTCTAGTTTTAGTTCAATACAAGTATACAATCATTTAAAATTGAATAATAACTAAAAATAGAGCCAACACTAACGCTAAAGCTAACATTAGACCTAGAAAGAAAAATATTTGGGGTTAGCCGTACCTCTCTTAAAACGGAACCCAACCCAACCTAGTTTCAGAACCAACACTAGATTTAGAACTAGAAACATTACTTTTTTTTGATAAATTTGATTCTAAGTTCATCGTAAGGTATTAAAGTAAAATATTTAAAGGTTTATACGATGAAGTTTAGTTTATTTTTAAACGACTATTCGGTGCTACAGCTGTTTCAGTGTACAAATACACCTTCTTCAGGCACGACTGAAAAGTTTTATAAAAAATAATAAATAAAATGTTACAAATGTAATTATGTAGTTACCGTCAGTTTGAGGAAGACATTGTTTTGAAAGAATATACACACTATGCGGGTTCATCGAACATCGAGTACGTTACGGAGTTAATATTGTTGAGAAGATTGGAAAAGCCTGAAGGGCGTGTTATAAATGCAAAATTAAAAGCTTGAAGAGCGCGTTAACAGATTGTGTTCTAGGTCTAGTGTCAGTTTTAATGCTAGTGTTAATTCTAGTGCTAGCTGTTAGCACTAAACCTAGGTTGTAGGTTTAGTATTAGTTATACTTTTAGTTCCAGAAATATTTATAACAATCTAGAGCTAAATAAGAATTAAAACTGGAACTAACACTAGACCTAGAACTAGAAAGGTTCAGGTTTAGCTAAACCAAAACTTTCTAGTTCTAGGTCTAATGTTAGTTCTAATTTTAGTTCAATACAAGTATACAATCATTTAAAATTGCATAATAACTAAAAATAGAACCAACACTGAGGCTAAAGCTAACATTAGACCTAGAAAGAAAAATATTTGGGGCTAGCCGTACCTTTCTTAAAACGGAACCCAACCCAACCTAATTTCAGAACCAACACTAGATTTAGAATTAGAAACATTAGGGTTTAGCCATCTTAAAAGACGTTCGGCTAAACCCTAATATTGCTAGTTCTAGGTTTAGTGTCAGTTTTAATGCTAGTGTTAATTCTAGTGTTAAATGTTAGCACTAAATCTAGGTTGTAGGTTTAGTATTACTTATACTTTTAGTTCCAGAAAAATTTACAACAACCTAGAGCTAAATAAAAATTAACACTAGAAGGATTTAGCCGTCTTAAAAGACGTACGACTAGTCTCAGCTTTAATGCTAGTATTAGTTCTAGTATTAGTACTAAAGCTAGCTTATAGCTCAAGTACCACTTTAACTATACTATAAATTTATATTCAATTATCATATTCAATTAATAAAAAGGGAGAAATTAGGCATCCAAATTTTAATTAAACTTACTAATTATACTTACATGCACGATTAAACTTTGAGTCCGATGTAAATTACGAGTTGCAAATCTATTCTCATCATCATAATTAACAGCATTCAACGTATCATAATTAATAAAACTCATATCATCGTAACTAACGGTATTATCATTTTCGACGAGACTTTGTAACGATTGTTTCCATTGCATCTCATTCAAATTGGTTTCTTTGCGTTTATTGTTAACATCTCTAACACTAAACGATCGCCTAATCAAAGCCGGGGTATCTTCTTTAATAATTTTCGATAATTTCCTTTTAATAGATCGATCTAAAGTTTTATCGCGAAGTTGATTCGATGTGGATAATTCTAAAGAGGAGGAGTATCGTCTTAAACCGGGTTGATTCTGATTGTTGTTATCTTTTTTGTGGGAATCCGATTTTTTTCTAAATAACGAATTGAAAAAGGAATTTTTCTTTTTTAATTGTTTGGGTGATTTGACTAAGGGATTGATGGCTTCGATTCGTAGTTTGTTTTCGTTTTCGTCTAAATTTTCGTCGTATTCCTCGACGGAGTATAATGAATCCCTTCGACCCATATCCGGCTTGTAATCCTGAATTTCTTCGATTTTATTGGTTGTTTCTTTTATAGCTGAATCAGGTAAATCCGTTATCGACGTTCTTCGATGATTAAGTATTTTTGTTTTATCCAAATTTTTATTGCTTCTTAATTTGACGTCGTTTTTTTTGTCACTTTTCCACATGTCTTCAACTAAATTATCGAGAATATCTCGCACTATTATTACACCATTTTCATCATCCGAAAGTTGCTCACTTTTCACTTTATCTTTCTTCTCACCATTTATGATTTTATTGTCTCTTATTGCTTTATTTTCGGTGTTACTACTTCGACGGATATCACATTGTACACTTTTATTACTAGTATTATTTTTAATAATATCTTTACCATCTTTTTTCTCCTTTTTACTACCCCGAAAACTCAACCTAAACTTTTTAGAAAATTTATCATTCGAGTTATCAACGTTTAAAGGAGTACGCTTAGAATTTTTATTTTTTCCTTTAAAATTACTATTATTACTATTTGAATCACTATTAATTTGAGTATTATTTAACATTTTTTTTTTGGGTGGACTCACGTTTTAGTTAAAAACGCGACGAATACTGAAGGTTTTCTCCATCGTCACAGGTTTTCGTTATCTCTAAAAATATAATATAAAACGATCTGATAAGGCCATTGTTTTTGCGATATAACATTATAATATGTATGTACACATTTTCATTTTAAGATTAGATTGCCTTAACGTTGAATTGTTACTTTCTAGATCAGGGAATTGTGTTAAAATTGATTATTTATTCGGTTCGTTTCGGTTTCAAATCGATTTTATTAGTTTATCGCTCAAGTGACGTTACAGATGCATAATAATTCATGTTGGATTAAAGATAAGACGTGACTAAGTTTGCTAATCAAAGGTCATGAAAAATCAATTTTTTGATAAACAAATCGTGAAAAAAATATTTCTTGGAAAAATAAACGATTTTGAGAATCAGAAAAGTTATAATTAAAGGGTTGTTTTTCGTATCCATTGAACCAAAACATATCAAATTATACAATCAGCTGTTATTATTAATTAATGAAGTCATAACAATGATCATAACATGTTGATTATGATTGAAATATATCTGAGGTGGAATACCTTGTATACGAACAATACAATGGAACAACTTTTATCTTATACTTCTAAAGATATTCAAGGTCAAGAAAAAGAGAGCATGAAAAAGTTTTTTTCGCACCTAGTTCTCAAAGAACATATCATTAAATAATACAATCTAAGAGGAACTCATCATAAAACTCAGATTATCAGCACTTAATTATCTATGAAATGAATATTTATCCTCATAATATAAGTGACAACTAAAGCTGATTTTTGTAAGAAAGAGAGTCTCCAACAACCCAAATCTCTCTCGCACAAAAAACAAAATAAGCTACCTAGAAATCATAGTTTCTGCAATATCTTCAAACCTAGCTCTCAGTATTTTGAACAACACCTATTTCAAAGTTTGTGATAAGACCAACACAGCAATAATGGATAAAAATCCATTATTGGAAAAAACGAAACTGAAAACACAATAATCTGACGTCAACCAGCAGGAATTACTTGATGAATAAAAATTTTATTTCCAATCCTTTTAAAGTATACATCGTAAAGCAGTATGTGACTGGTTATTTCCAGCTTCCATTAAGTCTTTTATCATTTACTTCGTAATATTTGATCGTATTTACTGCTATAAGTGAAACAGCGATAAACTGAAATTACATTAAAGGTTACGATGCCAATTCCTACTTGTATATAATATTTATTTACCCAGACTTAATTCTGTAATGATTGCAGTGAAATCAATCGATTAGATTTTTAGATCTTTTCCTTAAAATTGTTTATTTTGGACTCAATAAAGGATTGTAGATCGTAGAGTTACACGAACTACTTCAATTTGTGATTGCTGAATCCTATAGCATTTATAAACTATGTTAAACAAATTAATTGTGAGGTTACATGAAAGTGAGAAAGATACAAAAAGCAAAAATTGAAGGCTCTACAAATTATGTTGTGTTAAGTTGGATTGGGTTTGTTTATTTTAGATTGGACTAATCAATTTCTGACCAAACTCTGAATGGAGCACATTCCAGTATGAATTTAGTATAAGATCTTTATTTTGACTTCCATTTGAAATGTATATTTTTAGAAATGAGTTGGATTAGGTTGTTTCAGATTGGAATAGCTAACCTTCTTAAGTTGGATCTTAGGTTGCATTAACCAACATGATTGGTTAATGCAACCTAAGATAACCTAATTCAACTTAACAAAACTCAACGCAACATAATCTGTATGGCTTTCGATATTTTGTAGATTATTATTTTCACTTTTAATTTGAAATATAGTTGTTCAGAAATGGCTTAGGTTGGGTTGGGTTGTCTTATCTTAAGTTGGAGCTCCTTTTTTCCATTAATAATTTCCTGTTCAGACAACCTAACCCAAAAAAAACCAACAAGGATTGGTTTACTACTTATTAAGAATGTTAGTTAGTTCAAGCTAAACCAACCCAACATATTTTGTATATCTTTCGATTTCGTATAGAATCTTATTTTCACTTTTAATTAAAATGTATTTATTTGGAAATGGGTTAGGTTGGGTTGGATTAGCTTATCTTAGGTTGGAGCTCCTTTTTTGCATTAATAATTTCCTGTTCATGCAACCCAACCTAAAACCTAACATAAACCGACTCAACCCAACCTAACGTATTTCTGAATAGGTACCTTTCAAATATAAGTCAAAAATAAAAAACTTAGACTAAATCCATACTGGAGTATGATCTATTCAGAGTTAGTAAAAACATTTATGAAGATACAACAATGAGTTGGATTGGCTTGTTTGAGGCAAATCCAACCCAACAAGAATTAGTAGTTAACTACTTATTAACAATGTTAGTTGGTCCAATCTAAGAGAAGCCAACCCAACCCAACATATTTTGTATGGCTTTCGATATTTTGTAGGTTATTATTTTCAGTTTTAATTAAAATCTATTTATTTAGAAATGGGTTAGGTTGGGTTGGATTGGCTTATCGTAGGTTGGAGCTCCTTTTTTCCATTAATAATTTCCTGTTCATGCAAACCAACCCAAAACCTAACATAAGCCGATCCAACCCAACCTAACGTATTTCTGAATAGATACCTTGCAAATTTCGATGCCAATTCCTACTTCTACATACTATTTATTTACCTAGACTTAATTCTGAAATGATTGCAATAAAATCCATCGATTAGATTTTTAGATTTTTTCCTTAAAGTTGTTTATTTTGGACTCAATAAAGGATTGTAGATCGTAGAGTTACACAAACTGCTTCAATTTGTGATTGCTGAATCGCACAGCATTTATAAACTGTGTCAAACAAATTAATTGTGATGTTGCATGAAAGTGAGAAAAATACAAAAAGCAAAAATTGAAAGGTCTACAAATTATGTTGTGTTAAGTTGGGTTGGGTTTGTTTATTTTAGATTGGACTAATCAATTTCTGACCAAACTCTGAATGGAGCACATTCCAGTATGAATTTAGTATAAGATCTTTATTTTGACTTCCATTTGAAATGTATATTTTTAGAAATGAGTTGAATTAGGTTGTTTCAGATTGGAATAGCTAACCATCTTAAGTTGGATTAATCATGTTGGTTAATGCAACCTAAGATAACCTAATTCAACTTAACAAAACTCAACGCAACATAATCTGTATGGCTTTCGATATTTTGTAGATTATTATTTTCACTTTTAATTTCAAATATAGTTGTTCAGAAATGGCTTAGGTTGGGTTGGGTTGTCTTATCTTAGGTTGAAGCTCCTTTTTTCCATTAATAATTTTCTGTTCATACAACCCAACCCAAAAAAAAAACCCAACAAGAATTGGCTTACTACTTATTAACAATGTTAGTTAGTCCAACTTAAGAGAAGCCAACCCAACCCAACATAATTTGTATAACTTTCGATTTCGTGTAGAATCTTATTTTCACTTTTAATTAAAATGTATTTATTTAGAAATGGGTTAGGTTGGGTTGTATTGGCTTATCTTAGGTTGGAGCTCCTTTTTTCCATTAATAATTTCCTGTTCATGCAACCCAACACAAAAACCTAACATAAGCCGATGTGTTAGTAAGCGACTTTCAGAGTTAGTAGAAACATTTATGAAGATACAACAATGAGTTGGATTGGCTTGTTTCAGGCCAATCCAACCCAACTAGGATTGGCTTACTACTTATTAACAATGTTAGTTAGTCCAACCTAAGAGAAGCCAACCCAACCTAACATAATTTGTATAGCTTCCGATTTCGTGTAGACTCTTATGTAGAGATTATGTAGAGCCGATAGAGAAGCGAAGAAATCGCGTAATTTTACTTTATTAAGTTTCATTTTGTGCGAAAACTTCATTGAGTTCAAACAATGATGAAGATAATCAGCATAATTTTATGTAAAGTTTGTACTTGCAATAATTTTATAATTTTGTAAAATAAGTGAGGAGTAAAATCAGAAAAGAAGTTTTGCATGGAAATAGAAGTTGTCTAAATTCATAATAGAGATATTCTTATAGAGATAAAGGCATTCTTTTCACTTTTGATTAAAATGTATTTATTTAGAAATGGCTTAGGTTGGGTTGGGTTGGATTGGCTTATCTTAGGTTGGAACTCCTTTTTTCCATTAATAATTTCCTGTTCATGCAACACAATCCAAAATATAAGCCAACGCAACCCAACCTAACATATTTCTGAATAGGTGCCTTTTAAATTAAAGTCAAATATAAAAGAACTTAGACTAAATCCATACCGAAGTGTGCTCTATTCAGAGTTAGTAAAAGATACAATAATGAGTTGGATTGGCTTGTTTAAGGCCAATCCAACTCCACAAGGATTGGCTTACTACTTATTAACAATGTTAGTCCAAGTTAAGAGAAGCAAACCCAACCCAACCCAACATAATTTGTATAACTTTCCATTTCGTGTAGACTCTTATTTTCACTTTTAATTAAAATGTGTTTATTTAGAATTAGGTTGGGTTGGATTGGTTTATCTTGATCTACTTCTCTCCAAGTAGGGCGGATACAGATTTTGAAGGGCTGCTCGATGCGTTGGAAGAAAAAATAAAGGCGAGTTATAGACCGGCTATCTCGACGGAAATGGCAGGAGATGTTATAAATAACCGAAGAGGTCAATTGTTGCAGGAATGGATGGCTAAAAATAGACTAATTCTAATAAATACGTAAGGAGAATAACAACGTACAGAGGCCCTAGGGGCTCCTCAGTGATAGACTTGACATTGATATCCGAAAATATGGCGAATTCAGTTGTGAACTGGGAGGTGAAAGAAGATGCTGAAATGCTGAGTGATCATGTCCTCATATCCTTATTAATCACAGCAACCGTAAAGACCACGGAAAGAATAAAGAAGACGGCAGATTGGAGGGTTACAGAAGAGAAATTAGGTCTACTACGGGAAAATTTTAAGAAAAACCCTGAAAAAGACTTAAACCCCAGAAACTCTTGTAGAAAGAATCACCGACGCCTGTAATAAAACGTTTAAAAGTAGATCAACTGGCAAAAAGGGCAGACAATCGAAATACTGGTGGACACAGCAGATAGCGGAAGCTAAAAAATGTATCAGAAAACAAAGAGAAATGCAAAAAGAAAACAGGAGGGGAACGGACAGAAAGGGTAACAGCGAAAAAGATATGAGAAGAGGATAGACGGGGAAAATACGTTCCTTCTGTTTCAGGTATGAAAAGTTAACTAATAAATTTAAAAAGCTAATGATTTGTATTTCCCCTAAAATATATCCAAGAGAATGTTGCATTAGGAGACGATGATTGGTGGAACAAGGTATGGATGAAATGAAGAAAATAAGGAAAGAGAAAACGACATGAAGATGGCAAAGATGCAACCGAAGTAATGCGGTTCCGGGAAGAGATGGCGAGTTTCTAGTGCTGTAGTTCTAGTCAAAAATATCAAAAAAAAAATATCGATCGCATCAAATAATATGCCATATCTCTGCCAAAAAAAAAGGTTGAACTAACTAATAAATGGTTGGCCAAACCCAACCCAACCCAACATGAATTAGTCCAACCTAAGATAACCAACCCAACCCAACCTAACCTATTTCTGATTAAATACATTTGAAATGAAAATCAAAATAAGAATCTTAGACTAAATTCATACTGGGGTATGGTTTAAGAACAGAAATTACTAGAGATAAATAATGATTCCTAGATGCTTTAGATCAGTTTAGATAAACACCATCATCTATGTAACATGAAGAATACCATGCAAGATAAAGAGAAGATGTAGAGTAATACCCAATAATAATACTATGATTTTAATGATTATGAGAAGAAATCAATATACATAAAAAAATATACGAGGCCTTCAACTTCCAAAACCATTAGAAAGAAGTATTTCTTTTTAGTAGAACGATAAAGAATCCGAAAAACAAGGCGAAAAATGGAAATTGAAGGACATCAATAAGAAAGATGAAAAGTACCTAGTTACAAAGTGCTACTATATTAATTTGAATTTCCATACTGAAACGTAGATGTACAATTCTTTCAGGAACGAAAAGGCGAATGAAACGAAATATTGCGAGTTAAAGGGCGGAAGGTGAATCAATAAAGCCAAAATGAAGTAAACACGGCAATGAAACTGTATGAAAAGGAAGCGCTCGTAATAACAATTTACGACATGCTATAAGAGCAACAAGATAACATGTGGAATGAATTAAATGAATGAATGAATCTAAAGTGGAGTGAGCTGGAAATAGTAATGAACTTTACGTTTACGTGTACGTGTTGCTAAATGGCAGAGCAGATAGACAAGCGAAGAAATCGCGTAATTTTATTTTATTAAGTTGCATTTTATACGAAAACTTCATTGAGTTCAAACAATTTTTTCAATAATTTTGTAAAATAAGTGAGGATTAAAATCAGAAAAGAAAAATCAATTTTTTTGTGGAAACAGAAGTTGCATAATTCAGTATAGAGGATGAGTCAACTTTTTTTTTGTTTTCAAAATCTATTGTTCAAAAGGATATTTATAGGTTTCAGTTATGATACTTACAATAAAGATGGAAATATTCATCATTTTAGACTCATTTTCATATGTAATACAAGAATTTTGTAACTTCAGTTCTTCATTAAGTGGTCGATATCCTTTTGGAGAGTCTGGTTCCATGCAACTTCTTGATGATGTCAAAGTTTATCCAGATTCTCAGGAAGCTTGGGTACATATCTTAGTCGTCTACCCATGATATCCAAGACTTAGTGTTTTCTATTAAGTGCTCGATGGCCTCCTGGGGACTCTCGTTCCAAGCAAACTCTAAAGGATGTGAAATTTCATCCAGATTCTCAGGAAGCTAGGGTAGTTATCTTAGTCGTCAACCGATCATATCCAAGACTTAGTGCTTACTATTAAGTGGTCGATGGCCTCCTGGGGCCTTTCGTTCCATGCAACTTCTAGAATGTTGTTAAAATTCCAGATTCTCTGGAAGCTTGGATACTTATCTTAGTCGTCAACCCATAATATTCAAGACTTAGTGCTTTCTTTTAATTGATCGATGGCCTCCTGAGGACTCTCGTTCCAAGCACTCTCCAAGCACTCAACTCTAGAGGGTGTCAAAGTTCATCCAAATTCTCAGAAAGCTTGAAGATTTATCTTATTTTATTATTAAGATTTATCTTATTTATTCTCTATTTATCTATCTCTTTGTCGTTCATCCAGATTCTCAGGAAGCTTGGGTATTTATGTTAGTCGTCGGCCCATCATATCCAAGACTTAATACTCTCTATTAAGTGGTTGCTAGCTTCCTAGGGACTCTCGTTCCATGCAACCTCTAGATGGTGTTAAAGTTCATCCAGATTCTCAGAAAGCTTAGGTACTAATCTTAGTCGTCAACCCATCATATCCAAAGACTTAGTGCTTTCTATTAAGTGGTCGATGTCCTCTTAGACATTATCGTTCTAAGTAGCCTCTAGATGGTATCAACGTTCATCCAGATTCTCAGGAAGCTTGGGTATTTATCTTAGTCGTCGACCCATCATATCCCAGACTTAATGATCTTTATTAAATGGTCGATGGCCACCTGGGGGCTCTGATGAACGTAATGAATGTAAAAGGTGATCTTCATCCAGCACATATCATCCCCCAAACCATAACGCTAGGTTATAATATGTATCATTCTTGAATGAACGCCAAATTCCTCACTCATTTCCACATGAAATACAAGAATTTTGTAACTACTTCAGCAAGACAATGCTTTATTATCAACTATGAAGAGGGTTGTATCCCCATATTATTCTTCTATCCATGCTCTCTATTAAGTGATCGATATCCTTCTGGGGACTCTCGTTCTGTGCAACCTCTAAATGGTGTCAGAGTTCATCCAGATTCTCTGGAAGCTTGGGTACTTATCTTAGTCATCGACCCATCATATCCAAGACATGTTCAATCAGAGAGATGTCTGGAGACCATGCAGGCCAAGGCAGAATCTGCAGTCCAACCTGTTCCAGGAACACAAGAAGGTTCCAATACCAATATGGGGTCTTGTATTATCCTGTTGGAGAGTGATAATCTGCAACGTCTGCATGAAAGGTAATAAATAGCAGCAATTCCAGAACATTGACGAACATTGATTATATCGACATTGATATAATACGTGCGATATAATCTTCGTCCATTGAAGACGATGTATTATCCTGATGGAAAGTGGTAATCTGCAACGTCTGCAGAAAGGTAATAATACCAGCTCCAGAACAGTGTCGAAACCAATACAAAAATAAAACCTTGATTCTTCACTGAAGACGATATCATTCAATTAATGAACCCACCCTTGTCGTTTTTGATACCATGTAAGTTTGGTTGCTTTATGGGGATGTGTTAATGGAAACTGAAGCTAATAACGCTATGAATGAAGAAAGGATAGGAAGAAAATATGCAAGGAAGAACCTGCTGTGTGAACAGAAATTCATTAATTGTTATATAGCAAGAAAATACTGAGAGTTGGAGATAATAATGGTATTAGAAACACAGTTGACTTTTTCGATGAAGATTCGTTTCTTATTTGATGATAAGAAAGCATTATTTTACCAAATTTTCTAAATTTTAGTGATTTCATTTAAGATAAGCATATTTTTGTATGCACTATGAAGAATTTATTGTTGTTGATGAAGAAACTATTTGTATACCAATTTAAAGTTGAAGAAAACTCATATTTTTTAAAAAAATTCAAGGAAATTTTAAAAATATGATTTGGGAAAAAATGTAAAGAATGATCCTTGAAAATCGAACGTTATAGAAACCAAATTGGTTTTCTTGGATCAGTATCAAGTCGAGCGAATCGAATTTTTACTGTCGCCTCGTAACTAATACACATCAGTTTTATTTTTAGGAGTGGCGCCAAGAAATTAACACCAGATGCTTCTTGAAAACGGAAATACCCAAAGGAAAATTCAGAAAATTAATCCCAACCTTAATACCTTAACACACACAAAAAAAACATAAATTCCATCGTTATCTTTTTATCGCAATATCAATACGTTATTTTTAAAACGCGATATTTTTTTTAGCCCGCAATAATTTTTTTATCCGGGGAATAATAGCACATCACGCATCCATATAAAAACATAATGCGTTTATATCGATGAAAGACGAAAATTTTGATTGATCGGTTAATTTATGACCTTGTATTCATCGGTGGTTTAAAAAAAAATTAAACCGAAAGCGAGAGGAGAACCCGAATATAAACACACAGAAAGCACATTGTGAGTGATCATCAATCAAGCGCAGCTGATACCCCTCGAACTGAAATGAAGGGAAAATCGAAATGTATTTTTTGAATGTGTTTTTGTTTTTTTCCCTCCAACTTTAAATAGAGAGGATCAATTTGGTTTCAATTAAAACAATTTTGTGTTCAATTCTAGAAATGATCAGAAGATTCCTTTCTAAAATTTTCTAACTGGTTCAATTCAAATATTACATAAACATGGTGTTTGTTAAAAACTATCGAAGCGTTGAAATGAAATCGAAAAGACTTTATGGGTTAAGTTTTATTATGTTTGTAAACTTCATGGTTTATGATTTAAATATTGCTTTTTTATTAAAAAAAAATAATAATTTAAGAAAAAGTAATAATTTGAATTATTACTTTGAAGAAATTATAGAGATTTGCTTAAGAAAATTGAGTTGGTTGAATAAGTTCTTCCCCCAAAATCCCATTCCATACACAATAGCGATCGATAAAATGAGTCAACGTAATAAAAAAAGTAATAATACCTCCAAGAAACCCACGTACACAAATTCGTCGACCATTTTTAACATATTTATTTAAAAAAAGAACCATAATAAAACGCTCAGGCAATCTTTGTCTTAAAAGAAATAACCCAACCCGTTTTTAAAATCTCACACTTTTGTCTCTAAATTAAGCTAAATGAGACTTAAAAATAAAAACCTTGTTCAAGTAATATGTAAGTGTGTATATAAAACTGTGTGAGTATCCACCTGAGTCATAAATGTGTGGTTTTCTTACCTAAGATTCTAAATAAAGATGTGAAACGAGAAAACCAAAAGTTTTCAAGTTTCTTAAACGAATAGATATAAGGAGAAAAAACATTTTAAATTTTTTAACTTTAACTATTTTCTTTAAGGCACTTAATTTTTTCCACAATAACACGTCACTTGATGATTTGATTTTCGTTCAACACATTATCAAATAGAAATGAAAACTGAAAACGTCGTAGAAAATGTGAACAAAAGGCACCATTTTCACTTTTCACACGAATAAACCGTAAAGAAGTGCGATTCGAAGTCGACTAAAATCACTTTCGCCTACGGTGGAAAACGAGGAAATTAAGACGTTCGCGTTATTTCTTTTTTTATTGTTATTTTTTATATCGATGGTCGGATCTCGTGTTGTGCACGTGCACTACGAGTTGAAACAAGTTTTTCTTTTCACTCGGCGACTTGCGTTTATATTTTAGTTGTTTGATGTTGAACGGAACGTGGCTAAAGGTAGACTTACTTGAGATTACGAGACGGAGATGCATTGGCATCAGTGTGACCATGTGACATTCGGTAAAAAATAAACACGAGCCAGTCTTTCGTTTCGAACGAAACCTGGGTTCGTTTAAAACCGCAACTTTTTTTTTAAATATATTTGAGTGTCACGATCAAATAAGAATTAATAATTTTGTTTAATTAACTTACCATGGAAAATTTATGTAACATTACAAAAAGAGGTATTCCTAGTAATGGTGGTTTAAGACTAAAGAAAAGGTTTAAAACAACAAATTATCAAATTGATCATAAAAAGATACAGATAAAAGTGTGTTGGATTAATTTATTACTACCATCTTTATCCATAAAAAAGCTGGTAATTCATAACAAAATAACATTATTAAAGTAGTTTTCATCATACCTTAAGAATGCGAGATTAACGTGGATGCAATAAAATAATATTAATAAAATAAAGACCGGGATTGTTGTTGTGAAAATTAATTCTGGAATTTTTATCACCATTATTTTTTTTATGATTTAATAGCCATTTTAAAAGATTAAATCTATCTTAACCACAATTACTTTTATGATTACGCATTTCTTTGAAATTCAAATCCATGAACAAATTTTAAAGTTATTTTAGGAAAATTACATTTTTTTCTTAAATTGATAAATGTTATATCAGAAAGATAATCCAATTTCCTTTATTTTTGTGAAATTCGCTTCTAATTATTTTCGTGTCATTATACATGTATTGTTGAGTTTGATTCCATCTTTTTAATTAAATAGAAAAACGTTTGTTGGTTTTGTACTTTATTAAAGGATGGTAAAAAAAATTCTTGTTCTACCGGTTTCGATCTGGATTAGATCATCTTCAGGAACCGTTTGGAAGGAACCTTAATTTTATTCGAAAATATTTAAACAAAAAAACAATCTTTTGAAGAGATATAAAAGATACTTATGAAATACTCTGAAACCAAATTTAGACGTGTTCCAAACGGTTCCTGAAGATGATTTAATCCAGATCGAAACCGATAGAACAAGAATTTTTTTACCATTCTTTAATAAAGTACAAAACCAACAAACGTTTTTCTATTTAAGTACTGATGTTAACACTTAAGTACTGATGTTAATATCTCAATGACCATCAATTGCGTTGAAGAGATTACAACAAGCGATTTAAAAAGACATTTATGTTAGATAAGGAAAATTGTGAGGTTAGGGAATATTTTTTATCTGATGAATATAGACAAAAAGTTGAAGAGAAATAAGAGTTTTTATCTGATCAGAATATTACTTTTTGAAGATATAATACTCAAAACCTTATTTGCAAGTTTGATTTTCACCGCATTCGCAAAAGGGATCAATACTTTTAAATGGTATTTTCTAAATATTCATGGACGTAATGAGTAGTTCTTAAATATGTATGAAGACCACTAGAAATGCCAAGCAGACCGTTTATCGTCACCCTTTCTGTATTCATTAAAGGTTTTCTTATTCATGATGTTTATTTTGTCTAATGATCTGTATTGGTTTGGAGTGGACACATTCAACCGGGTTTACACTGAATTCTGTCTTTAGAGTCATATATTCATAGAGACTCAAGAGCTAGATAATAATGAGCTAAATATTAATGACCTTGATAAATGCAAGGTCATCAATTGTGGTAGGTTTGGTTGGTTATTGAACAAAAAAGCTGGTGTTGGACAATATAGCGATAAGATGAAGGAATTGAATCAAGAAGTTGCTTCTGAAAAGATGGAGACAGTCTTATTGAGAAGCAGAATTCAACTTGAGAAGAAACTCGCTAAAATATTTAGGTGTAATGATTGGAAAAAACTTTAAAATGGGAGGCACAGATATGAATATGATATGAAAGCACAGAATGCCTTGAATAGAATCATAGGTTCAACACTGACCGAAAAAAGATAAGAAATAAAGAAAAACGATGGGTGGAATTCGAAGAAAGAGAGAAGATCAAACCGATGAGAAAGTGTTTGAAAAAGTGTTTGAATAATGTTTACAAGAAGAGAGTTGGGTTGGGTTGGGTTAGAATGAGTTGGATTGGGTTGGGTAGAAACGGATTACTACATGACCCAAGTGCTGAGTGGACACGGGATTTTTAGGAAATATCTGTACGATATAAGAAAGACTGACACGGACGAATGCTGGTTCTGCCAGAACGTGGACACAGCAGAGCATACCTTGTTTCACTGTGAAGCATTTAGTTTAGAAAGACTCCAATGTGAAGAGATATGCGGGCAAACATTAATTAAAGACAACATGATCAACATAATGCTCGAACATGAAGATAAATGGGCTGCAGTAAGCGATATGATAACAAAGAAATGAAGAAAAAAGAACAACATGAAAGAAATATTGAGGCCATAACAGAAACCAATGTTACGCCGTAGGTAAAAGAAATTGATGAATATAGACAAAAAGTTGAAGAGAAATAAGAGTTTTTATCTGATCAGAACATTACTTTTTGAAGATATAATACTCAAAACCTTGTTTGCAAGTTTGATTTTCACCGCATTCGCAAAAGGGATCAATACTTTTAAATGGTATTTTCTAAATATTCATGGACGTAATGAGTAGTTCTTAAATATGTATGAAGACCACTAGAAATGCCAAGCAGACCGTTTATCGTCACCCTTTCTGTATTCATTAAAGGTTTTCTTATTCATGATGTTTATTTTGTCTAATGATCTGTATTGGGTTGGAGTGGACACTAATTCAACCGGGTTTACACTGAGTTCTGTCTTTAGAGTCATATATTCATAGAGACTCAAGAGCTAGATAATAATGAGCTAAATATTGATGACCTTGATAAATGCAAGGTCATCAATAGTGGTAGGTTTGGTTGGTTATTGAACAAAAAAGCTGGTGTTGGACAATATAGTGATAAGATGAAGGAATTGAATCAAGAAGTTGCTTCTGAAAAGATGAAGACAGTCTTATTGAGAAGCAGAATACAACTCGAGAAGAAACTCGCTAGAATATTTAGGTGTAATGATTGGAAAAAACTTTAAAATGGGAGGCACAGATATGAATATATTATGAAGGCACAGAATGCCTTGAATAGAATCACAGGTTCAACACTGACCGAAAAAAGATAAGAAATAAAGAAAAACGATGGGTGGAATTCGAAGAAAGAAAGAAGATCAAACCGATGAGAAAGTGTTTGAAAAAGTGTTTGAATAATGTTTACAAGAAGAGAGTTGGGTTGGGTTGGGTTAGAATGAGTTGGATTGGGTTGGGTAGAAACGGATTACTACATGACCCAAGTGCTGAGTGGACACGGGATTTTTAGGAAATATCTGTACGATATAAGAAAGACTGACACGGACGAATGCTGGTTCTGCCAGAACGTGGACACAGCAGAGCATACCTTGTTTCACTGTGAAGCATTTAGTTTAGAAAGACTCCAATGTGAAGAGATATGCGGGCAAACATTAATTAAAAACAACATGATCAACATAATGCTCGAACATGAAGATAAATGGGCTGCAGCAAGCGATATGATAACAAAGAAATGAAGAAAAAAGAACAACATGAAAGAAATATTGAGGCCATAACAGAAACCAATGTTACGCCGTAGGTAAAAGAAATTGATGAATATAGACAAAAAGTTGAAGAGAAATAAGAGTTTTTATCTGATCAGAACATTACTTTTTGAAGATATAATACTCAAAACCTTGTTTGCAAGTTTGATTTTCACCGCATTCGCAAAAGGGATCAATACTTTTAAATGGTATTTTCTAAATATTCATGGACGTAATGAGTAGTTCTTAAATATGTATGAAGACCACTAGAAATGCCAAGCAGACCGTTTATCGTCACCCTTTCTGTATTCATTAAAGGTTTTCTTATTCAAGATGTTTATTTTGTCTAATGATCTGTATTGGGTTGGAGTGGACACTAATTCAACCGGGTTTACACTGAGTTCTGTCTTTAGAGTCATAGATTCATCTTTATGATATTATTAGTCTTTACTCAAGAGCTAGATATTGTTGACCTTGATAAATGCAAGGTCATCAATAGTGGTAGGTTTGGTTGGTTATTGAACAAAAAAGCTGGTGTTGGACAATATAGTGATAAGACGAAGGAATTGAATCAAGAAGTTGCTTCTGAAAAGATGAAGACGGTCTTATTGAGAAGCAGAATACAACTCGAGAAGAAACTCGCTAGAATATTTGGGTGTAATGATTGGAAAAAACTTTAAAATGGGAGGCACAGATATGAATATGACATGAAGGCACAGAATGCCTTGAATAGAATCATAGGTTCAACACTGACCGAAAAAAAGATAAGAAATAAAGAAAAACGATGGGTGGAATTCGAAGAAAGAGAGAAGATCAAACCGATGAGAAAGGAGGCTACTATAACTTCTCATGTCAACCTTGGATGATGTTTGATGAGAGCCTGAGTTATCAGATCAGAGAAAACACAAACATAGGCACCGGATTCGTGTAACCCATACAAAATTTTTATGGTTGCTCAGTATCCATAAAAGGTAAGATAATAATTATGTGATATAAAGAAAACATCATTTTTTCGTTTTATTGTTTCAACCTGAAAGGAATTTCCGGCCAAGCAGAGGAGAAAAAGCCTGAATAAAATATTGAAACTTTTTTTGCTGAAAGAGATGACGACGACATTTTCTTCTTATCCAGCTACGAAATGTGATACTGAACAAACAAAAAGTTAAAGTCTTCCTATTGAATCCTGAATTGTAGAGTTGCATGAGAACAGCGCCATGGACAGTTATCATAGCAGATTCAAATATTAAAGTGGAGTGAATAAAAGTATAAAAGAAATAAACTAAAGCGAATTGTAACATTCGATCTGAATAAAATTGAAGACAAAATCCCTAAATCTAGAAGATGTGAGTTATGGTAACATAAGAAAAGTGTTTGAAGAATGTTTACAAGAAGAGAGTTGGGTTGGGTTGGGTTAGAATGAGTTGGATTGGGTTGGGTAGAAACGAATTACTACATGATCCAAGTGCTGAGTGGACACGGGATTTTTAGGAAATATCTGTACGATATAAGAAAGACTGACACGGACGAATGCTGGTTCTGCCAGAACGTGGACACAGCAGAGCATACCTTGTTTCACTGTGAAGCATTTAGTTTAGAAAGACTCCAATGTGAAGAGATATGCGGGCAAACATTAATTAAAGACAACATGATCAACATAATGCTCGAACATGAAGATAAATGGGCTGCAGTAAGCGATATGATAACAAAGAAATGAAGAAAAAAGAACAACATGAAAGAAATATTGAGGCCATAACAGAAACCAATGTTACGCCGTAGGTAAAAGAAATTGATGAATATAGACAAAAAGTTGAAGAGAAATAAGAGTTTTTATCTGATCAGAATATTACTTTTTGAAGATATAATACTCAAAACCTTGTTTGCAAGTTTGATTTTCACCGCATTCGCAAAAGGGATCAATACTTTTAAATGGTATTTTCTAAATATTCATGGACGTAATGAGTAGTTCTTAAATATGTATGAAGACCACTAGAAATGCCAAGCAGACCGTTTATCGTCACCCTTTCTGTATTCATTAAAGGTTTTCTTATTCATGATGTTTATTTTGTCTAATGATCTGTATTGGGTTGGAGTGGACACTAATTCAACCGGGTTTACACTGAGTTCTGTCTTTAGAGTCATAGATTCATCTTTATGATATTATTAGTCTTTACTCAAGAGCTAGATATTGTTGACCTTGATAAATGCAAGGTCATCAATAGTGGTAGGTTTGGTTGGTTATTGAACAAAAAAGCTGGTGTTGAACAATATAGCGATAAGATGAAGGAATTGAATCAAGAAGTTTCTTCTGAAAAGATGAAGACGGTCTTATTGAGAAGCAGAATACAACTCGAGAAGAAACTCGCTAGAATATTTAGGTGTAATAATTGGAAAAAACTTTAAAATGGGAGGCACAGATATGAATATGATATGAAGGCACAGAATGCCTTGAATAGAATCACAGGTTCAACACTGACCGAAAAAAGATAAGAAATAAAGAAAAACGATGGGTGGAATTCGAAGAAAGAGAGAAGATCAAACCGATGAGAAAGGAAGCTATTATACCTTCTCATGTCAACCTTGGATGATGTTTGATGAGAGCCTGAGTTATCAGATCAGAGAAAACACAAACATAGGCACCGGATTCGTGTAACCCATACACAATTTTTATGGTTGTTCAGTATCCATAAAAGGTAAGATAATAATTATGTGATATAAAAAAATCATTTTTTCGTTTTATTGTTTCAACCTGAAAGGAATTTCCGGCCAAGCAGAGGAGAAAAAGCCTGAATGAAATATTGAAACTTTTTTTTGCTGAAAGAGATGACGACGACATTTTCTTCTTATCCAGCTACGAAATGTGATACTGAACAAACAAAAAGTTAAAGTCTTCCTATTGAATCCTGAATTGTAGAGTTGCATGAGAACAGCGCCATGGACAGTTATCATAGCAGATTCAAATATTAAAGTGGAGTGAATAAAAGTATAAAAGAAATAAACTAAAGCGAATTGTAACATTCGAACTGAATGAAATTGAAGACAAAATCCCTAAATCGAGAAGATGTGAGTTATGGTAACATAAGAAAAGTGTTTGAAGAATGTTTACAAGAAGAGAGTTGGTTGGGTTGGGTTAGAATGAGTTGGATTGGGTTGGGTAGAAACGAATTACTACATGATCCAAGTGCTGAGTGGACACGGGATTTTTAGGAAATATTTGTACGATATAAGAAAGACTGACACGGACGAATGCTGGTTCTGCCAGAACGTGGACACAGCAGAGCATACCTTGTTTCACTGTGAAGCATTTAGTTTAGAAAGACTCCAATGTGAAGAGGTATGCGGGCAAACATTATGGAAAGACAACATAATCAACATAATGCTCGAACATGAGGATAAATGGGCTGCAGTAAGCGATATGATAACAAAGATCATGAAGAAAAAAGAACAACATGAAAGAAATATTGAGGCCATAACAGAAACCAATGTTACGCCGTAGGTAAAAGAAATTTTTCCCCGAAGAAATACCCTCACGAGCTGTTCCGGGAAGAGAGGGGGAAGGGTTTTAGACGGTCGGAGTATACACTCCAACCCGTCACTATTTGGCCGTTTTAGAGCTAAAGGTCAGATGTCTGTTGAACAGATTTCCTAATCCCCTCTTTAATTAAAAAAAAATGATTGGGTTAGGTTGATTACCTGTACAGCAGGTAATCATAAAATTGAAGGAGATGGGGCTTAACGTTGCAACACATAAAACTGAGCTACTGTTACTACAAGGAAGAAGAAAATTGAAAACATTAGATCTAGAGATAAATGGAATGCTGGTGCAGAGTGTGGAAAAGGTGAGGTATCTTGAAGTCCATAGAAATAAAGATATGACAATGACTAGACATATAGTGGAAGTGACGAGTAAAGCTACCTACATGTGTAATTTGATTTTAAAACTGATGTCAAAATAGGCAGGATCAAAAAAACAAAGGAAAAGACGTTTGCTGGCATCAACAGTACGTCAGGAATATTATATGCTGCACCAACATGGCAAAAAGCTCTGAAGTACAAGAATTATCGTGATTTACTAACAACAGTTAACCGGCAACTAGGGATAGGCATATCATCGGCGTATAGGACCGCTTCAGCGGAGGCCATCCAGGTCATCGCGGGATTACCTCCAATGGATTTATTGGTGCAGAAGAGAACGGAAGGGAGTGAAAAAGAGAATATAGACAGACGTTATTGAGTGTTTGGCAAGGGAGATGGACAAACTACGAGGGATGGACAAGACTCATAATACCAGATATAGAACTATGGGTAGCAAGAAAATGGGGGGAGATGGATTTCTACCTGACACAGGCGTTAACTGGACATGATGTATTCGGAAGGTATTTGTACAAGATTAGAAAAGTGGAGTCTGAGGAATGTTGGTTTTGCGGAAATACACAGATACTGTAAAACATACTCTGTTTGAATGCGAAGAATTTACCAAACAAAGACTAAATTACGAACGAAAATGCGGACATACGCTGAATAAGGGAATCATGACTATGATAATGCTTGAAACTGAAGAAGATTGGACGCAGTAAGGGGCATGGTTACAGCAATAATGAAAATGAAGGAAATACACGAAAGAGGCTTGGAGAAAGAATACAAGAGAAGCGACAGATCCGAGAAACGGAAGAGGAGGAAGAGGGGGACATTCCCTCTCTGGTTTAATACCAGTACTGTCAACTGAGGAAATTGGAGAAGAGACCAGGGAAGTGGAGATCCCTCATCCAGAAGCTTTGGGCAGCAGAATCTTCTTTTCGGAGAAAGGTGTAACCCTTAGGAGAAGTTACGAGAATGTCATTACAACTGTCTGCCAGAAGCGTATTAAGAACAAAGGTGATGTCATGGAAGTTTCATCCTAATCCCATAGATGCGAATTGGGCAGCGATAGTAATAACAATGAAGCCGGAAGAGATGTGAGAAGTATTTTTTTTCCCGAAGATGGGCGGTTCCGGAAGAGAGGAGGAAGGGTTTTAGACGGTTGGGGCTCTCACACCTCAACCCGTCACTATCTGGCCGCTTGATATCTTAAGCCGGGTGTCTGCAAGCAGATTTCCTAATCCCTCTTTAAAAAACAAAGATTGGGTTGGGTTGGGTTGGCTTGGGTTGTATTAAAACAAATATTAATCCGAATAATAAGTGGACAGAGAACCATGTCGACAGAGGCGTTATAGGTACTGGGAAATTCACCGCCATTAAGCCTTATGGTCAAGAGAAGGATAGCTCGTAAGAAAACAAGGAAGAGATGGATGAGAGTATTGAGGAGGAATGGAAGAAGAGATGGAGAAAGGCCATCTGGAAAGGCAATTTGGACGAAACTATTGATTCCGAATATTAAGTCTGGGAAGAAAATGGAGAGACGTGGACTATTCTATGGCGGAGTTCCTGAGCGGGCATAGGTGTTTTAAAGCATATTTTCATCTCCATGGACAGAGGAATGACGTGAACATAGGGCGGTTTACACACCCCGACTGGGTATGTATAACAAGTAGTATACTTCAAAAAGTAATTGATTTTGTATTTACACATACGCGAGTACAGAAAGAAGAAAAATCGGAAGAAAGATCATGCGTATTCCGGCATGTCGGCGGAGATCTACAGGAGGTTTTTTAGAGGGTTGGAGCTTTTTCCTTCTGTATAAATAAAAAAATGGTTTGGTTGAGTTGAGTTGGTTTGGGTTTGAGTTGAGTTGGTATAGTAATACTTTTGGTAGATTTTGAAGATGTCGACCGTCAGTCATCCAGCTACGACATGTAGTACTGAACAAACAAAAAGTTAAAGTCTTCCTATGGAATCTTGACTTGTAGAGTTCCATGAAAAGAGTGTCATAGACAGTTATCGTAGCAGATCCAAGTATTAAAGTGAAGTGTCCAAAAGTGTAAAGAAATCATCCAACGAGAAATGTAAGATTTGAACTGAAAAAAATTGAAGATAAAAGGCCCAACCCTAGAAGATGCGAGTTATGGTAACATGAATGATTACAAGAAGAGATTGGGTTGGGTTGAATTGATTTGATTTGGGTTGTTCTTATCATCACATAAAAGAAATACTCTCGGCAGAGTTCGAAGATGTCGACCGTTCAAAGTATTGTTCATTTTTATTGAGAGTGTTTTTTGGATAAATTTATTAAGGGTATGGAAGATATCGTCTTGAAAACGTATTGTTCAGTTTACTTGGAGATAATTTCTTCGTTAAAATTGTTAATGATATACATAAAAGATAAGTAATCCCCACTAAATATTTAGCATAAAATATTGTTTCTTTATGTTGTTAGGTTGGATTGAGCAATCAATTTTAACCCAGTTCTCCAACCCAACCCAACTTGTCTGTAAAAATTAGTTAATGTTTAAGGTGGAAGTATGAAAATATTGGTAAAGATATTTATATGATTGAAAATATTGATAAAAATATTTTTTTTAATTCATTTTTTTTTCATCAATGAATGTCACGAAGGACTCGCCTTATATGAGGGGTTGGTAGATAGGAGATTAAAGAATACATCAAAATCAAAATTCAAAGTTTTACGTTTCTGATTCTCGTTCTATCACAAAAGGACAATATCTGCATTTAATTTTTCCACAATCAACATCTAGCATTACTCTTAATGTTACAATCCTTGTACATTCCTTAATTTGACGATGCCTCTGATGATGGTTTCCAAACCGAAACATGTAAGGCATATCTAATAAATTTTTAAAAATAAAACTAGAAGGAGCATTTTTTTGGATATTACTCTTCAATCTTTAAACTGGTTATACCATGGATGCCCATATCTTTCAATCAAAAGATATAGGAGAACTAGATGACAGGTAAGGTATATTATTGTAAAAATTACTTTAAAAGACTGAAAGATGTGCTTATTTTTGCTTAATTTTTGAGTAATGACTGAGAAAAGGAGTGTTTTTGAGGGAACAGCCCAACGAAAGGCTCTGAAAAAGACCTGGAAGAATGTTCCTCGAGAAGATGAGAAAAGGGGTTTTTAGTACGTCGGGGTGCAACACCCCAATCCCAAACTATTTGGGCACTCAAGATGTCAAGCCGGATGTCTGTATAGCAGATTTTCTTCGGCCCGGTAAAAAAAAGGTTGCGATCTATTGAGTTGGGTTGTATTGTTAATTATTGGGAGAAGATAAGCGATATGGATAGGGAAGTCAAGAGATAGGAAAGAAGGGCGCCGATAAGAGCTCGATGATATAATGAAAGGATGAGATGGAGATATAATTATAGAGTGGTTTCCAAAATACCTTTGAAGGAATAGTGTGGTAATGAGTAGAGAGCGAACAAGTACTTTATTGGGCTGGGTTGGCAATTCAAGGTCGGATGTCTGGGACCTGTTCCTCCAATTTCATAAAAAATGCTTACAATTAGTCAGTTGATTGAGCAATATTGGACATGCTTCCAAGCCTAAGAAAGTTTATAATTCCAAGACGTGCCAATACTGGTATTTTCAGGAAATTTTCAGTTTTTAATATTGCTCATAATTCTTCCTGGATCCTGGTATTTGGAGTCCCGGAATATCGATATTAGAAGTTCTATTGCTGGGATCATTCTGTTTGCAGCTGAACGGGTTATTATAGTAAGTGGAGATCAACAGGCTTTTTGGTAATATATAAGATATTCTGATACAATTCTGCTTTGTTATTCATTTTTGATGTTAAGCGTTAAACACTTACATAGATTTGGACATAGATTTGGCCAGATTCAACCAATCCACTGCAGTAGGTTTAGTCACCTGTAACACTTAATCATGTATTGAGCTAAAAATCTGTTCTGTGGACAACGCAGAATGAAGATTATTATTTAGATGCAAATATGTTACGTCATTCTTAATTGGCGTTAGGCGTATATTCTCCAATTTTTTAGGTAAGAAATTTTCTACATGTTACTATAAGAGCATAATCATCTATAGCGCAGTAAATGGGAATTCCTCCGTTATCTTGGTGAGCTCAAATTTCAACTTAAAATGTTCTGCCAATCAGCTGATTATATGATACACAAAAAATAACACCGTGACACTTATTGATTACGCCTTCTATTCATACATAGTCGTAGGCAGTTAACAGATTAATGAATGCAGCAGAAGATATAAACTTTGTTTGTTTTGCATTAATATAAGTTAATATCCAGAAAAGTTGGTCAACGCATTTACCACAATGCCGTTTGGCGTATCTTCGCCAACTTTCTAAAACGGCAGTGAAGATTAAGTCTGATTCTTAGCATGATCTACATTTTTCCTTCAAGAAATTCCTCCATTATCTTGGTGAATTCACCATATATTTCAACTTGGATTGTTCTATCACTCAGCTTATTATTTGATACCTGTTGGTTTGGTATTTGATCAATTACACTAACAAATACTTTCTAGCATTCAAAGAACTCTAGAATGGGATGAATCTGATTTAGGGCTCCAAATTGCTATTTTTTATTAAATAATTTCCATTATAACTTAAAGATATGCAAATAGAAAAGACGTGAAATGAAAAGGTAAATTTATCCGACTTTGCAACACCTTTCTTACCAAATAACAGATAATATTACACTTTACATATTTGTGCCTATTTCTCAAAATCTACCGTAGTATTTTGCTTTTTGTTTGTGCACTTCCTCTTTGCACCAAATGAGGAAACCAAATTTCGTCAAATCTTAGCAAATAAAGTTGTGTAACTGCCTTCATTGGCGTTTAAAAATTTTATAACGTCAAAATGATCTCTCTTGATTAGGTAGATCTGCCTCATTACTTTTCAGAGAAATCAAAATTTCTAATACAATCACTCCATCAATAGCACCTATCTCTATTTACTAAATATTATGGTAATAAATTTAATTTGATTTACATTAATTTGTTTTTTTCGAGAAGAATTAGAAGTATAGATACGATATAATTCAGAGGTGAAAATTTAAATTAAATTCAGTAAGATCATATCCCTGTTCCATGTACAATATTGCATGAAGTAGATAATTAACAGCGCCGTAAGCTTTTGGATAATCAAGGAAAACCAAACCCTTTACAGACAGGCTGTCAGGTTCCACACTTAGTTAATACCGTTGTGCAACTATAATGTTTGCACGAAAATGTGATGAACTCGAGACCTACGGAACAAGAGCTTATTAAGGGAAACATTTCTTATAATGAATTAAAATAAATAAAAAAATATTGTCAATGTTAAATTAATTAACTCCTCAAATCAATAAAAATAAATACAATAAAAAGTATTACCTTAATTATAATATTTATTTTTAAAAATTCCAGAAATTAAATGAAATTAAAAAAAGCTTTAATTCGAAGACATAATCCATTTGAAAAGCTTTCGCCAGTAGCTTTAATTGAAACTTTAGACGGGTCTCCCCGAGAGTATTATGGAAGCTTGCGGATTAAAACTTCTCGGGGCCAATATTTGTAATGATTTTAAATAGCTGCTTACAAGGCTTAATTTAAAACCGGATCCATTTTAATTGTAACCGAACTGATTATTATTCCGTTACGATTTTAATTTAAGCCCGGAGCATTTCAAGAACAATTTTAAAGTAACGCCCGGTGCGAAAGGGAGAACACAGATATCCTATTAGCTTTAATACGAAACGAAGCTAATGAATTCGTAGACACGTGAAATGGTTTTAGTTTAGGGATTTAGTTTAGTTTTGAACGAGAAACCTTCCACGTTCAATAAGGGACTGGGACCGGGAGGGATTTAGTAGGACCGTGTGACAGGTGTAAAAGTAGGATGGCTTAATGTTTCACGACTTAAAAATTTCACTTAACTTAATAAAATAAAACGTCTTAAAAGTTAATTTTGATTTGGGTTTTCGTATTCGTAAACGTTACAAGACTGAGATAAAATTTATAACCCCCCAGAGGGGATGTAAATATGCAATCGGCGAATGGGCCTGGGGGTAAATTAATGGAAACCTATGCTCGCTTTGCTTTTAAGGGGAGGAAAAGGGCGTGGGTGGGACCGTTTTCATTTTTTAGTGGCAAACTTGCCTTCGGGGAGCAATCCAAATTTAATCCATCCTCGAGCGATCTCTCTCAAGAAACTCTATTTCAACTTAAATTCATAAAATCGTTATGTATCAAAATAGTGCACAAGATTTATAAGATGACACTATCGAGTTAAATTGCGTAAAACATTTAATTACAAGAAATAGCTAAAAAAAAATTAAACTTTTTCTGTTTACTTTTGAGTCGGAGACAAACTAAATGTAATTAAATGTCGGATAAACACCCCCTAATTAATTTAAATGAGGGCCCTTGTTCACAGAATAGAACTACCTCCCTAATTCATTTATATCCAAACCCAATCAATTCAATACAAGCAAATTCTAAAAAGTAAAAGTTATTTCGCTGTTTTTGTTGGTAATGCAATAAAACGCATAGTTTAGGTTATTTTATGAATTGAAGGTATTCAATGTTAATCTGTTTTTGGTAATAAAAGCCCATCCATACATTCACCACCGATGATGAATTCCAATCTATGCATGCGGGCTTTCGTCACTTCAAACGTGCGTATTTTAGGTATTGAATATTCCGGTTTGAGTAAATATTGGTTCAACCGTAAATAACACGTTTATTAAAATTGGGTGTTTGTTTAATTTTTAGAGTGGTTCACCTACAAAAGGTGATACTCACTTATCACTATCATTTTCAATTGAACTTTAAACAGTGAATTGTAGAACATTTTTGAAACAATTTGAAATAAATTCTGATTGTCTATTAAGTTATAGAGATGATTGTTGTGTGTTAACAAAATATTTAATAAAATATTTTTAGGAAAGGATTATTCAAGATAAGAAAAGAAAAGAATTACTTTTTAACACGAATTTCGATGTACAGGATATTTATAATATATTTATATTATATTTCTGTACATCATTGTAAGAATGATGATAAAAAATGATAAATGGCTAAGATATGGGCATATGTTATCGACATGGCTTGTCCTAGAAAGATAAAATTCAGCAATGCTATGATAAGATAACAAATGCAAGGGTGTTTACAAAAGTTATTTCCTCAAATATTTATATGTAAACATGTTTTAGTTGTAGAATTAACTTAAGTAAAAAAGACGCAATTTTCGGTCAGCCTGTATGTATTCATAGCTGGCCCAAAGGGGCTATCGACCGTAGTCTTTTTGACTGAGATATTCGTTCTTGAAACCATTTATTAGATTGCGTAGAAGATGTAAGATAGTGACGTAGAGGTGTTATAAAATAGGTTTCTCAACAATTCATAAAAGAAGATATTGGAATTTCCGGACACGCTGTATGTATTCATAGCTGGTCTAAATGGGTTATCGACCGTAGTCTTCCTGCCCGGGATATTCGTTCTTGAAACTATCCCAAGATATTGTTGTTATTTGACTTTTTGTTTTCATTGTGTTTGTTATGGAAAGAATGTAAAAGACATTTTTTTCAAATCTTTTTTTTTTAATTTTTGGATTCTACCGGTTTCAGCTTTTCGCCATCATCAGGAAACCACGTTATATATATTTCTCGAATTTTATCATATTTACATTGTCGTTTTCCATCGCTACTATTATTTTCTGTACCTGTTCTTGATTTTGTTTGTTAATTTATTTCCTGCGATTAATTGTTTTTTGTATAATTAACGGTTTTCTTAAAGGCGCGAATTCTTGTTCAAACAAAATCAAGAACAAATACAGAAAATAATAGTAGTGATGGAGAAAGACAATGTAAATACAATAAAATTCGAGAAATCTACATTACGTGGTTTCCTGATGATGACGAAAAGCTGAAACCGGTAGAAACCGAAAATTAAAAATAAAATTTGTTTCATTGTTAAGTACGAAAAAAATTTCTTGTACAATCCTTTCATATTCCAAGATAGTTTGCGTAGAAGATGAAAGCAGTGATGATGGTGATGTAGAGGAGTTACAAATAGGTTTCTTAACGATTCATAAAAGAAGTTATTGGAATTTTCGGACACCTTGTATGTATTCATAACCCAAATGAGCTCTACCGACCGTAGTCTCTCTGCTCAGGTCTCTCTTGCTTATAAGATGAAAGGTGTGATAATGATAATGTAGAGGTGTTATAGAGGTTTTTTAACGATTCATAAAAGAAGTTATTTGAATTTCCGGACACCTGTATGTATTCATAGCTGGCCCAAACGGACTATCGACCGTAGTCTTTCTGCTCGGGATATTCGTTCTTGAAACTATCACAAGATAGTTTGCGTAGAAGATGAAAAGAGAAATGATGAGAGGTGTTACAAATAGGTTTCTTAACGATTCATAAAAGAGGTTATGGGAAGTTCCGGACACCCTGTATGTTCTTAGCTAACCCAAATGAGCTATCGACTGTAGTCTCTCTGCTCGGGATATTCGTTCTTGAAACTACTCCCAAGATAGTTTGCGTAGAAGATGAAAGGAGTGATGATGATGATGCAGAGGTGTTACAAAGGTTTCTTAACGATTCATAAGAGAAGTTATTGGAATTTCCAAATACACTGTATGTATTCTTAGTTAACCCAAATGAGCTATCGATTGTAGTCTCTCTGCTCGGGATATTCGTTCTTAAACTACTCCCAAAATAGTTTGCGTAGAAGATGAAAGGAGTGATGATGATGATGCAGAGGTGTTACAAAGGTTTCTTAACGATTCATAAGAGACGTTATTACAATTTCCGGACCCTGTACGTATTCGTAGCTGGCCCAAATGAGCTATCGATGGTAGTCTTTCTGTCCGGAATATTCTTGCGGATATTTGTTCTTATAACGACCTACTCCCAAAATAGTTTGCGTAGGAGATCAAAGGAGTGATAATGGTGATGTAGAGGTGTTACAAATAGGTTCATACTTAGAGTAATGATTTATAAGAGAAGTTGTTGGTATTTCTGGACGTATTCATAGCTGGCCCAAATGGGCTATCATCAACCGTAGTCTTCTTGCTCGGAATATTCTTGTGGATATTCGTTCTTGAAACTATCCCAAGATAGTTTGCGTAGAAAATTAAAAAGAGTGATGATGATGATGTAGAGGTGTTACAAAGGTTTCTTAACGATTCATAAAAGAAGTTATTGGAATTTCCGGACACCTGTAAGTATTCATAGCTAGCCCAAATGAGCTATCGACCGTAGTCTCTCTGCTCGGGATATTCGTTCTTGAAACTACTCCCAAGATAGTTTGCTTAGAAGATGAAAGGAGTGATGATGATGATGATGTAGAGGTGTTACAAAGGTTTCTTACCGATATATAAGAGAAGTTATTACAGTTTCCGGACACTCTGTATGGATCCATAGCTGGCCCAAATGGGCTATCGACCGTAGTGTTTCTGCCCGGGATATTCGTTCTTGAAACTATCCCAAGCTAGTTTGTGTCGAAGATGCAAAGAGTGATGATGGTGATGTAGAGGTGTAACAAATAGGTTTCTTAACGATTCATGAGAAGTGATTGTAATTTTCGGATACCCTGTATGTATTGATAGCTGGCCCAAATGAGCTATCGACCGTACTCTTTCTGCCCGAAATATTCTTGCGGATATTTGTTCTTGAAACTACCTACTCCCAAAATAGTTTGCGTAGGAGATCAAACGAGCGATGACGCTGATGTAGAGGTGTTACAAATAGGTGCATAATTAGGGTAATGATTCATAAAAGAAGTTGTTGGTATTTCCGGGCTATCGGTCGTAGTCTTTCTGCTCGGGATATTCTTACAGATATTCGTTCTTGAAACTACTCGAAAGATAGATTGAGTAGAAGATGAAAAGAGTGATGATGATAATGCCGAGGTATTACAAATAAATTTCTTAATGATTCATAAGAGAAGTTTTTATAATTTCAGAACACCTGTATGTATTCATAGCTGTCCCAAATGGGCTATCGACCGTAGTCTTTCTGCCCGGGATTTTCTGGCGAATATTTGTTCTTAAAACTACCTACTACCAAAATAGTTAGCGTAGGAGATCAAAAGAGTGATGATTGTGATGTAGAGGTGTTACCAATAGTGATGGGAATACCACTCCTAACCGTGTTGCGTACCAGGAACGGTTGCTGCACAAAAATACCGTTCCAAAGTACCGTGATCTTGAATAAATTACAACAGTTCAAATGTAATATACCTGTATGGATAGAAAGGAACGGTTCATAGGAAATTGTCGCGTAATACACCGTACAATAAATCGCCTAATAAATTAATAGAATATGTCGTTAGCTTTTCTAAAATCAAAAACATAGTTGATTTCGTAGCAAATTAGAATACTTTATAGTCTTTACCACTAATTATCATAACTTTTAAAAATTATACGCCATCCGAAACATGAAAAAATATTATAAACGTTCAGAATTGCGACAATCCGTTTCTCATTCCTCAAATAGCGTATCACTATAAATATGTAGGGTATATTAGTAACGATCAGAATTGGGTGATTTAAAAATTATGTTGGATGTTACGTCCCATTGAAATAATGCTCCAAAATATCGTTCTTCAAATACTGTACCATCTTGTAGTGATTGTATATATGCAACTCGTTACGTTCTGTAACGGGTATTTTAAAATCGCGTGGAATTGGCACGCTCCTCAAAAATACCGTTCCAAAATACCGTTCCTCAAATACCTTCCCATCACTAGTTACCAATAGGGTCATAGTTAAGGTAATGATTCATAAGAGAAGTTGTTGGTGTTTCCGGACATCCTATATGCATTTATAGCTTGTTCAAACTGGCTATCGCACGTAGTCTTTCTGCCCGGGATATTCGTTCTTGAAACTACTCTCAAGATAGTTTGCGTACGAGATGAAAATAGTGAATATAGGCTAAAAACTGCAAACGGAGATCGATTGCTAGCGTTGAAGAGCGGGTTTTGTGAGTGATGAATGCGTTAGATGCATCTTAGAGCAGATCTTTCAGCAATTTTTACATGGTATTTGATTCCTTTAGGCACGTCAGTTAGAATCAGGGGTGCAATTATTCGCAGATAGTCTTGCAACATATGTAAGGCTCATTTCCTTGATATACCACGACCCTAGATAGTTAGGGATCGGGCTTCACACAATTTCTTGTTTTCATTTTCGCCTTAATGACATAATCCGAAAATTTTACTCTTCTATCCATCCATATCCTCAAGTATTTGTGATAGTTGTGTTGTGATAGCAGATATATTGTTGATTGGTAGTTATCCATATTCCCCTAGTATGAATGTGAAGAAATGGAAGAAACAAATTGGGGAAGCATTAATGTGAAATTACCATTGGTATCACTAAGGTGGTATCGTCTACGTATAGAAGAGCATATCTATCCAAATCATAGGTATCTGGGTTGGGATGATAAATATCGCAGCAAAATAAACTATACAACGTTGGAGAGAGGGGAAATTCTTGGCGAAGACCTTGCTGAGGAGAAAATTTGTTGGAGAAGAAGCTTTTCAATCTGACAACAGAGGAGGTTTTGAATAATAGTCCTCGATGCCATACTGAATCGAAAGCTTTACAGATATTCAGGAATACAGTCGAAGATTTTGCAGAAGATCTGGCAGTCTGAAGATCAGATCAGACTGCCAGAGCAGAATACCGAGTTAGTAATTCGGTATTTTATCATATACAACTTCCAACACCTTATTCCTGATATGAGTTTCCAAAATTTAGCCGATGATGGGAAGGAGGGAAGTAGGCCGATAATATGATGGATCTGAACAGACTCTTTTTTTGGAAACCCAAATTATAACAGAGGATTTCCAGCCTATGAAGAAATGTTGGTTGATGAGACAGAAATTTAATGTCATTTGAAAGATTTTTCGTTTCCATCTTTATTTAATTGAATTTAAATAAAACTATGTTTTTTAGATGCATTTGTTTTTTTATTCATTGTTCTACCGGTTTCGAGTTTTTTAACTCATCTTCTGGAGCTTGTCACCTGAAGAATATGACAATAGATGTTGCAATCTTCAGGTGACAAGTTCCAGAAGATGGTTGAAAAACTCGAAACCGGTAGAACAATGAATAAAAAAACAAATCCATCTAAAAAACATAGTTTTATTTAAATTCAAAAAAATTTAATGCTTTTATCATGTAGGCATGAATGAGCGGATCAAGCTTTCTGAGGATGTTTTTTGTTTTTGTACTTCATTAAGAAGTATTCGTCCTCTTGAATTAGGACATCTTCAGGGTGATGAAAGCAAATTTATACCAGTTACCCATTCTAGCTTTATAGATGGTGCAGAAAGAAGCATCTTCCAATAATGAAACTCACTCGGGAGGTAATATCTGGATATTAACAATTTTTTTTCGAGGTCAGTGTATGATGTGCCATCTAAGGAGTTAATGATTCCACAAATTTCAAAACACTTTTGATATCCTCATAATTTCTGGACTTCTTGCCAGTATCTTTTAGATTTTGAATTATTTATTCATTACTCTTCGCTTCTGAATTGTTTAATTAAGGCTTGAATGTGTTTGTTTAGTTCATTGAATTTCCTTTTTAAGTCTGAAATGTCAGATATTCTAAGCGTCTCTTTTTCTTAATTACCCTAACGATGAACCTAGGTAATGGGAAAATATAATATTTTTCTAGTTTATTTGGACTGGCTTGATCAATCGATATCTTGAGATCTTCATTAAATTGACATATACTCTCAACAGTAATAATTCACCACTTCCATATTCCAAAGGCTGTAATTTTTTAAGATCTTTGGAGTATCTTTGGATCATTTTGAGATGGGAGTTGTCAGTTGAAGGTGGACCAGAATACTTAAGTGGTCGGAACATTTTTTTTTGCCCGAGCAGAATATCATATCCAGAGTCGTACTTTCATTGTTTTCAATGACGAACGTTTGGAGCAGTTTTAATGCTCCAAACGTTTATCTCTTCTAAGATTTATCTCTTCGTCGGTGTTTGATTTTTGCACGCTTTGGATTGAAATGTCCGATGGTTTGATTAAACTATTTGGATGTATGTAAACAAGTGGTTGTTTTGGTAACAACTAATTCTTGGAGGGTTGGACTTACTAATTTGCAGCACAGGGTCACAAATGACTCAGCTCCATCTCTCATGTCAATATTAATAATGTAGCCTGCATTTTCAATCACTCTCAAGTTCATGAACTTAACCGTACCTTTAGATTACTTTTGTAAAATCATGGATTGACGACAATGGTTCGGCTTATGGAGTTAATGAGCTCCAAAAAGGTCTAAAGTGCCGATCCAAGCACTTAGGAGGGTTATGTTTGTAGATCATGGATGGCAATAGCTTTGTCAATACGTGTACTTTTCGTCATGCTCTCATTATGCTGATCTCTTGTTTGCTGACTTCATGCATACGTTAAGCACCCCTTTAATGCTGATGGGCTATTTGTAGTGTAGTGTAGAGTTATATAGAGTTATTTGTGTAGAGTTATATCAAAATTGTAATGTATACGCTTAATCTGATTAAAATACGTTTCTGTTTTTTTTTTTGGTTGATTAATTACAGTAAAGGATGAGATTAAGGGTGAAAATAACTGTTTTTTTTAGATGGGGTCATCGGTCTTTTTCAAGGTTTATCGCGATCCCTCCTGTCAAATAACAAACGAAAAGAGGTAAAGAATGAAAGAAACTGCGACGTCACTAACGCGTGTGAAAGCGATTAATAATTATTTCCGCGGAACGATTCGTTCGGAGTCACGTAACCGTCACAAAACAAAAAAGGCGTAATAATAATTCAATTAGCAGACCAGAGTTGAATTGCCCAACGTTTCATATCGTAGCCTGTCCAATTATGCAAAACTGTTCAACGAGATTTGCAACTAAAATACGGCAGATTATAAAAGGATTTTTTTATGCAACAAAATTGTATTTCGTTTGAATTTTTTTTTGTTGCTGGTAAATTAAAATAAAAAATAGTTTGTTGTACAAAAATTAGGTACGATCGATTTTTTTTTTATTTTTATTTAAACTTGACTCGGTGCTTTCATAAAAAAGTCCGCTCATGGCCCCGACGATCTAAATTTAGCGGTAATTACCCATTGCTGATATTTACGGCCAAGTTTCCCTCTTCGGGAGGCCGTCTCGGAGTGGGGTTTCTACCCTTTAGGAGGGCGTCCGATCAATTCGATGGCGTGCAGAACTACCTCAAAACCCACCCTTAACTGTACACTGCAACCATCGTTCAGATCTTTACCAACTGCGGCGAAATATAATAGTGGTAGTTATTTGGTTGCACCAACCAATCCATTATATACGACTTTTTCTCTTTCATAAATTTTTAGATATTTTAAGCATAAATATTTAAACCCACATTTTTATTAAGTTAAATTTGAAATTATAACGTACTCATATATTCTTGAGTAAAAATGTAAATTATTTAGTACCTTTAAAGCACCAGTTCAGGTTAAGTTCTTAATAGATCTTCAGTTTTAGTTAGTTTACTTAGTTTTAAGTGTATAGGGAAGGTAATTCGTACGGAACACCTAATTAACACAGCCGAAACTTTAACGTTTATCGACCTATAAAATTACAGGGAGCCGAACTACGTTTTGTTAAATTACAGGAAAATTTATTGCGTTCGCGTGAATTGGTTACACAACACCTTAAAATAACTATCATAAGAACATATAAAACTCGCGATTAAATCGAAATAAAATCAATTCAAATTTTACTCACCGGATACTTAATGAAGGAGGAATCTTGAAATTTTCTACCTAAAATTAAAAAAAAAATAAACTTTAATTAATCTATTTAATAATTATGATAAGTTTTGATTAAAAAAAAATTGTTGGGATTTGAATAAAACTTACTTAAATCTTTGATCCATATTTAAACAAATTAAAAAAAAAACCTTTTAACCTTTATTATAATTTGACCCATAAATACTTTTTATGTCGATCATATCCCATCACGAAGCGTAAAAATTAGCTCGAATCGATGGTCGAAGCCGATAACGAAATTAAAAAGTCCACCGAAAAAGAGTATGAAAAAAAAAGTAAGCGGCAATCACGGCAACAACGAGACTTGCACGAACGCGTCCGAGAAGCACGCGAACCGAACTAATTTGAACCGGCACCGGCTTTAAAAGTGATCTAAATCAATGAAAACCAGGATTTAATCAAATTCTTAATCAAAAAAAAATTTTTAAATAATCCGATTTGATTTTTTTTAGTCTTTACTTAGAAACAAGATTAAAAAATTGAGTAAATTTTAAAACTTTTCATTAAAAAAAATTTTTTTAGAGTTGAAAAAGTTTCTTTTTTACAAAAATTCTATTACGATTTAGCGAGGGTAAGCTAAAAACGGTGTCTGACTCCCTCTTCTTGGGTTTCTTGGCGAGGGTGTAACCTTAATTCCCTTATACGTAGCCAGTGTACATAGAGACGGTCGCTTAGAGACACTTTAGTGCGTTTCCTACGTACTTTATACAGCTAAATGAATAAGTTTTTGTTCAAAACACTAAGAAAAAGAAAACGAAATAAACTTAAAAGAAAATCTTATTGACTCGAAAATAAAATTAAAAGGAAAGAGCACCATCTCTCTTTGCAAGTGGAGCACATTGAATATACTAAAAGATTCTTTTGTGACTTACTGTAAACAGACACCTTCATCGTCAATACAATATTGGTTGGTGTAAAAGGGGTGGACAATGGGGTTGAGATGGTCGCCGGACCGTTTAGAAGGGGTTTAAGGGGATCTTCACACCTTACAAGATGTTTATATTGGGAGTAAAGTAGGGGATAAAATCGATTTGAGAATCTTTTTTGCTTTATCATGAATAAATATTTTCTTTTGTTTTAAGTAAAATTCACTTTGCAATTGATATTAATCTTATTAATGTTAAATAAACCGTGGTTTATTATAACTAACATAATTGGAATCTAATTAAATGTAGAAAATTATCCATGTTGCAAATGAAAAGTATCAGAAATAAAAATTATTTTACTAACTTGTTAACTTGCTTTATTTGAAAAATATTTATATTGGTACCGATTTCGGAAATATCATTCCATCATCAGTCGAAAATGTCATAAAAGAGCTAAAATTGTTTACCTCTGATACTTTATCCCCCGATGTTTTTAATAACTTTTTTGCCGATAATCCTTTATCCTTGGTGAATAACCTATCTACACCGATTATTCCTTACAATTCGCATCTCCAAAACGTAAATACTAAACAGGCTTCTTTCTTCATATTCCCTACTTGTCCTGAAGAAATACTAAGTACAATAAACCAACTGCATCCTAAAAAAGCACCTGATCCTTTTGGAATAAGTGTGGATCTTCTTAAGAAGGTATCTGATATTATCGCTGATATAATTCGCGATATAATTAATGCAATTTTTAGCGAGAGGATATTTCTCGAACAAATGAAGCTTGCGAGAGTGGTTCCGGTGTTTAAGAGGGGCGATCATAAAAGTCCAAACAATTATCGACCTATTGCTTTACTTCCCGCATTTTCTAAGGTGGTAGAAAAGATCTTGGCCCAACGGATAGTAAAATTCTTTGAAAAAACAGCTATTTCACAAGTGCTCTATATGGGTTTCGAAGGAGCTTCAGTACACCTGGTGCACTACAGAACTTAATTGAATTTGTATATGAACGGCTTGAAGTCCAAGCACGTTGTGAAGCACACTTCTTCGATCTCACTAAGGCGTTTGATTGAAAATTAAGCATTATGGGTCTCATGGTATCGCTCTCCAACTCATCAAATCCTATCTAAAAGGTCGAAGACAATTTGTGGAATGGAATGGAATGAAGACTGATTATAGAAGGTTACAAATGGGGGTTCCTCAGGGTAGTGTTCTTGGACCGTTACTCTTCATAATCTATATGAATGGTCTTCCATCCAATGTAAATACTATGACCCTGCTTTTTGCTGATGATACAGCATCAATAGTATCAGGAAAAACACCTATCAAAATATGTACAAAAAAAGCGGAAGCAGTAAACAAAATCGAAGATTGGTTCATCAGTAACGGATTGGTATCAAAGACAAAAAAAGCTGCAACTCTGAGCTTCACATCCACTTATAAGCACCGAGAGATGCATGAAGGCACGCTGAAATACTTGGGATTTGTGCTGGATAGTTGTCTTACGTGGAAAAGTCATGTTGAGCAACTTTGGGTTAAGTTAAGCACGTAAGTATATGCAATTATGAGAGCTAGGCAACTTATGGGAATAATTGAAGCGAGAATGGTTTACTTTGCCTTACTTCATTTAACAATGATCTATGGGCTCAAAGTTTGGGGCTTATTATTATATTTACTCTCCAAAAAAGAGCAATACGTGCTATAGAAAATGTCTCACAACAGATGTCTTGCAGACCGTTGTTTCGGAAACATCAAATTATGACTTTACCTTCCATCTTGTTGTCTTGTGTTCCTCACCCTATTGGACGTAAAAAGCAAACTATCAAACCTGCTCCACAGAAGGGACATCCACGACATCCACTGGATTTAAAATATTTACATAAAATCGTTCATTTTGGAAAATGTAGTGCCTCGCGGCCTCGGCGGAATGAGAATCAAATCGTCTTGTATGAGTCTTTATATATTTACTAAGATATGCAAGGAACGATTTCGCCTCAAATCGCCGAGGTCGCATAATGGGCGAGGCGCTACATTTTCCAAAATGAACGATTTTATGTAAATATTTTAAATCCAGCGCCTCGCCCGCTACGCGACCTCGGCAGAGTGAGAATAAAATCGTTGTGTAAGAGACATTATACATTTATTCTGATATACAAGAACCGATTTTGTATTATATCGCCGAGGTCGCGAAGCGGGCGAGGCACTGGAGTTGAAATTTTGATATAAAATCGTCAATTTTGGAAGATTCTAGCGCCTCGCTCGCTACGCGACCTCGGCGGAGTGAGAATAAAACCGTCTTATATAAGGCTTTGTATATTTTCTAAGATATGCAACGAACGATTTCGCCTCAAATCGCCGAGGTTATGTAGCGGGCGAGACGCTGGATTTAAAATATTTACATAAAATCGTTCATTTTGGAAAATGTAGCGCCTCGCGGCCTCGGCGGAATGAGAATCAAATCGTCTTGTATGTGTCTTTGTATATTTACTAAGATATGCAAGGAACGATTTCGCCTCAAATCGCCGAGGTCGCATAACGGGCGAGGCGCTACATTTTCCAAAATGAACGATTTTATGTAAATATTTTAAATCCAGCGCCTCGCCCGCTACGCGACCTCGGCAGAGTGAGAATAAAATCGTTGTGTAAGAGACATTATACATTTATTCTGATATACAAGAACCGATTTTGTATTATATCGCCGAGGTCGCGAAGCGGGCGAGGCGCTGGAGTTGAAATTTTGATATAAAATCGTCAATTTTGGAAGATTCTAGCGCCTCGCCCGCTACGCGACCTCGGCGGAGTGAGAATAAAACCGTCTTATATAAGGCTTTGTATATTTTCTAAGATATGCAAGGAACGATTTCGCCTCAAATCGCCGAGGTTATGTAGCGGGCGAGACGCTGGATTTAAAATATTTACATAAAATCGTTCATTTTGGAAAATGTAGCGCCTCGCGGCCTCGGCGGAATGAGAATCAAATCGTCTTGTATGTGTCTTTGTATATTTACTAAGATATACAAGGAACGATTTCGCCTCAAATCGCCGAGGTCGCATAACGGGCGAGGCGCTACATTTTCCAAAATGAACGATTTTATGTAAATATTTTAAATCCAACACCTCGCCCGCTACGCGACCTCGGCGATTTGAGGCGAAATCGTTCCTTGCATATCTTTGAAAATATACAAAGCCTTATATAAGACGGGTTTATTCTCACTCCGCCGAGATCGCGTAGCGGGCGAGGCGCTAGAATCTTCCAAAATTGACGATTTTATATCAAAATTTCAACTACAGCGCCTCGCCCGCTTCGCGATCTCGGCGATTTAGGACGAAATTGTTTCTTGTATATCTTAATAAATATAAAAAATGTCTTATAAGACGATTTTATTCTCATTTCGCCGAGATCGCTTGCGGGCGAGGCGCTACATTCTTCCAAAATTGACGATTTTGTCAAAATTTCAACTCCAATGCCTCGCCCGCTACGCCACCTCGGCGATTTGAGGTGAAATCATTCCCTGTATATCTTAGTCAATATATAAAAACTCAAATTTGGTTTTGGAAATGGGAAGTTTTCCTCCATACAGCGTCAGCTGTCTTTTGGCCACAAATAAATTATAAGTTCTAAGAATGCTTTTATGGAGAACTTTTTGTTTGTGTAGTTAAGGCATGACAATCTGTTTGGTAGATGCATTTCCTTTCAAGGGGTTAACTTTGGCTATCTTTGGCTAACTTTGGCTTGGGTTGCTGTTGCTTTATTAATAAGTGCAAGGAAGGATCATTCCTCCTTCCGAGAGTTTTATTTTAATTTGAACAATTCGTATACTATTCGTTTGTGGATGTCCCTTCTCCACACCTATGATACAAGGTACAATTCGCTCCTTAATTTACATGAATACAGACTTCAGACAAATCCCTCAGGAAGAGATATTTCCTTGCTTAATAGTTTACCAGAAAATATAAAGAACTTGAGTTATTCAGGTATTAAGAAACAAGTAAAGTGTTTATTAATGTACAGGATGCTTTACACCGTGGAAGAGTTCCTTCAAATATCCTAAAATATACGTATATGTATTGTGTTATTTCAATTATGTATTTTTTATTTAAAAAGATAATAAAAAGATATTATTATTATTAAGTTATTGGATACATTTGCATTAATGAAAATTTTTGTTTCCTTTTCTCACTTCGCCAACATGGTCAATCGTTTTATAAATCTTAATTAATTTTATTTTCCAACGTTTTATTTTCATCATCAATATTTAAACATATTATTCACAACATTTCATACTTCGAAATTCAAGATTAAAAAAAGTTTTTATAATTCAAGAATTTGTTAAAGGTTTCAAAAAAAGTCTTTAATGCAAATGTATCCAACAACTTCAGCTCTTCTATCTGTTTAGCTCTTTTATGACATTTTCGACTGATGATGGAATGATATTTCCGAAACCGGTACCAATATAAATATTTTTCAAATAAAGCAAGTTAACAAGTTAGTAAAATAATTTTTATTTCTGCTAATTAAATGTCTGTTGATGATGATTTTGTAATCGAAACAGTAATAGTATAAATTTACGTGATTTATTGTGGAATATCTAAATACTTGTAATAAAAAGATATCAGTCCGTTTTTTCTTATACATTTTTGCAATTAATATCAGAGCTTTTATGTCAGCGTTTGTTACACATTTCTCCTTGTATAAGCAGCGTTGTCCTAAACCTAAGGGCTAATATGGCTATAATCCTAAGGCGCCAACTCCTGGGGGGCGCCTATTTTTGCTAAAAAATAGTGTTTCCATCATACATGAACCCGGTGTCCTGTCTGAGATGCGGATCTTTTTGTTTGGCATTGAATTTTGTACGAAATGATGTGTACTAGTTTGGTTCGTCCAATCCAGCTTTGGGGACACAAAATATCTTAGGACATCTCTGGTTCAACTATAAAGGTTTGGATTGGGTTTAGCCGCGCAACTGAAGACATTTTTTAACGATGGCCTCTACAATGAATAATTTTTGAATCTTGTATATTTCAATTAATGTAAATCTGAAGACGCACAAAACCCAAATCTTTCCATTTCTAGGTCTAGTGTTAGTTCTAGTTTCATATCAGTAGATCTATCTGTAGATCCTCAGAGTGTCTCACCAGATCATTGCTATCATGGGTGCTGCACAAATCAGCAACATCCTTGGATATGTGCTTGTGATCTTTATCTTGCTGAAGTAAGGAACCTAAATCTTTTCACTTCTAGGTTTAGTGATAGTTCTAGTTTTATATCATTAAACCTAATTGTAGGTCCAAAGAGAGTCCTACAACGATTCAATGGTATTAATTCAGTTAGCAACATCCTTGGATGTATGCTTGTAATCATTATCTTGCTGAAGTAGGGAATCTAAATCTTTCCACTTCTGGGTTTAGAGTTAGTTCTAGTTTTCTATCATTAGATCTAACTCTAGGTCCCCAGAGAGTCCTACAACTATGCAATGGTGTTGAGATCTAGACTCTAGCTTCACCAAATCATTACAAACATGGGTGCTGCACAAACCAGTTAGAAACATCCTTGGATGTGTGCTTGTGATCATTATCTTGCTGAAGTAGGGAACCTAAATCTTTCCACTTCTAGGTTTAGTGTTAGTTCCAGTTTTATATCATTAGATCTAACTCTAGATCTCAAAGTGTCCCACAGGAATGCAATTTTATTGAAATCTAAGCTCTGGGTGCTGTACAAACCAGTTAGCAACATCCTTGGATGTATGCGAGTGATCATTATCTTGCTGAAGTAGGGAAGCATCCTATATATATTTATCTTGAAGAATATCGCTGTACTTGTTTCACTAAAATATCTCAGGTAAAAGACACCATGGTAAAAAACAATTAAGTGGTTCACTGCATATTTTAACGGTATTAAAATGTAAAAGATGTACACAATTAAACAATATTAACTCAAAAGATGGAGCAGGCGTAACGATAGGTGGCATAAATGGCTTTGTAACTCTATGCCAAAATAACGACGAATTTCCAAACTTTTTGAGCTACTACTGCGTAATTTATCAACAAGTGTTAGCTAGCAAAAGACTAAATACAAAAGACAATAGATTTAGCATTCAAAATAGTGAATTCCATTCTAAAAAGTGCCCTCAAAGTAGGCCTCTTTTTATTTAATTTGTAACTTGATGGACAGAAATAAAACATTTTCTGATAGAGCTAAATCAAGAATGTGGCAATTTAAATGACGAAACCTGGCTGAGAGATTTAGCTTTTCTTACAAATTTTGCACTAAAATTAAGTGATTTAAATTTACAATTGCAAAAAACAAGATAATAATTGAAATGATTGATGAAAAGGATTCGAATATAAAACATGTTGCCGAAAAAATTAATCTTAAAAGCGAAGGAACTTGATAACGATTTTTGGAAATATGTTAATGATGATAAGTTCGTTTAAGTCCACATATTTAGGTGAATCAGCGTTTTCTTATTTAAAACTTCTCATGATTGATTCTCATGCTGAAGACTTATTACTGTTAGTTTTGTCCGGTTACGCATCCAATTGTGAGCTCTCGGCTGAGGGTATGCAGATGTGTTCCGTTGTTAATGCCAATCATCAACGCCAGAAATTAGGCTACCGCATCTGATAATTTTGTTGAAATCCGGGATACTCTGGATTAAGGGTTGGTCCCACTGGTTCCATTTTTATCGCTTATTGTTACAACAGCAAAATGTTAATAGATAGATCGCGACACATTTTACACACTCTTCAGTATTGAGAATCATGGGACCAGTGTCTGTAGTACTTTACCCACATCATAACCAACATCATAAATGCTTCATCGTAGGAAGCAGGAATTTGGGATTAAAACGAGTGCTCGTAGGGCAACGTATTTATGATATCCCATTAGATACCAACATTTTATATTCATCAGCTTCCTCTTGATAGTCCATTTAAACTAATTTAGCACTAAACAATTCTTTCTCAAGGTTTTTCCCCGTGGACTGTTTATTCGATCTACTCATCGTCACGACGTTTTTGTCCTTTAATCATCCGAGGTCTTCCAGTCCATTATTTTTCACGAAGCCCTAGAGTATCCTCTACTCCTTTACTTCCAACGAAATAGTTGATTATGCAAGGAAAAATAGACCATTTGTGAGGTTGTATAATAATCTTAATAATCATATTTCATAACTTGCAAAATACGCCGGAAGGTTATTAACATAAAAACGTTTTAACAAAGGATGTATAGTAACAGAGATACTACTGTTAAAAAGTTTTTGTAGTCTTATTTTTTTATTTTTAACCATATTAACTGTAACTGTTTTTCTGCTAGTCACTTGGCGTTCAATATTATCTCCGTGTTGTGTTGAAGATACTGCATTTGTTGTCGCACTTCCAAAGGAACTTTTTTTAATCGATTTGACAACACAAAAGTAGCCAATTGAACATCTATTCAAAATCTGCGCTGCAAGAGATGCAAAACTGAAGCGTTTGCATGCGACCAAATGTAAAACGATGATATCGTGCCATGTTTGTTCCTAAACTGGCCCATACACTGTGACACATAACTGTCATGTTTGTACGCAGAACTAATGTACACGAACAAACATGATCGTCTATACCCCAAAACTGAAGCCGCTATTAGCCGTACACATAGCAAGATTTTCAGGCTGAAAGGCCTGTACTTTTTAAACATGAAGAGGAAATCATGAGGAACTGTTTCTCGTTCATTACATTCGTGATTATGTCTGTGTCAGTCATCTCGCTACAAACTGCGACATCTTCAACCACGTTGATAAAATCTTCATACGAGATGGCAAGATTGGTGATGACGTCATCCAGTCCTCAATTGAAGGCACAGTTTCTGCTGCAGTTTTAATGAAGCTTTCTTTTTTACTTTCATTTTTTTATAAACCCTGCTTTTTTAAAACAGTTCTGTACTGTTTCTGGTGTTATTTGGTCCCAAACTTGATTACACATTCGAGATGCTTGAAGATGTTAGCAAAAAAAAAGTTACTGTCAATGAAAACTTTGTCACTGAAAATTTTTGTCCAATTTCATAAACCAATTCTCAAAAAGAGTTCCAGTCATACACGCTCTTAAGCTGCTAACATAATCCACTAGTTTCGATTTTACGTTTTTTGCCAACCATAAGCAAAGGAAGTTTCTCCGTTCCGTCAATGTTTACACCAACTAGCTGCGTTATCTATGAGCGTTTTCTTTGCTCAACTTTCCTCCATAACACTTCTCATCTTTAAATCCGAGTGATTTCTCCGGTGTACATTTCAAAAAATGACCCCTTTCGTTAACATTGAAGATGTCCTTTGGATTCCTGTCTCGGATCATTTCATCTAAATCTTTCTTCCACTGATCGGCTTGTTGCTGGTTAACAGCAAAAGAAAACGAGATTTTGTTTCTTTGCTTGAAACCATCAAGCCATCCAATGCTTACTTTAAGATTTGGCTTTCCTAAATGTGCAGTAAATTGCTCAGCTTTACTTCTTAGGAATCTTTTTATCTCTTGTTTGTTTGAACAATTTTAATATGCACTGGTCCAAATCTGGATATTCTGGTTCCCTCAATCGTTTTCGACCTTTTTTAATTTTCACACGCAAGAATTTTGTCTTTGTTTTTTAATTATGTAGACAAAGTGTTAAGGGGAATCCCAAAAGTCTTTGCAATTTCAGATTTTTTCTTATTAGTTCCCTTTTCCACCTTTTTAATCGCTCCTATTTTCTCCGTCAACGTTAAAGTTTTGTAAATCCGTGGCTTTGTCACTGATATTTTTGGTCACTTTTAAAACACAGCAAAAGTGACCACGCGAGGTGTGAGGTAGGTAGGTCCGGGAATTCCCGGCTTGACAGTTTATCCCTTGTTTATAGATATACATTGTATATCTATAAACATCATTATTATTTTATCTATTTTACAGATTTCTTTGTATAAAAACGTCGAATTATCCAACATATAGTTCGAATAAACCACGATTTTTTAGCATTGACTGTACATAAAATGCAGATTAAATGCAGATTAAAAATAGTACCATTATCGATATTTTACAAACAGCCAAAAATACCTTTCATTACAATGAGTAGATTGATAGACTATTGGTAACAATTTTACTGCGGAATCTTGGTCTCTATAATCTTAACCATCGGTGAAGATATTTCGGGTGAAATAAGCAACAATAATAATTTTAGAGCCACGATTTATATGCTTAGGGACAAATGCCATAGAAATTTTTACCATTGTAGACTGACATATATTATCTTATATAACCCCAAGATCATTTTGGAAAACCATGCGTTCCCTTAGCATAGTTGAGTCGCCTTGTCAACATAACAACATTGATTGCAATTCTTTAGCGGGCTATTTTGCCGAACCTCCTGTTATTCTTGATGACTCTACAATGCTCGCGATCGGCTCTTGTACTAAATCGGCTAATTTCGGATGTCATCGAATACAAAAATTCCTCCTCTTTCCAATAAGACCAATTTTGATGTATTCGGATGAACAATTCCTAAGTTAGGGCTACTTTTATAATAGGAAATGTAACACCGCGTACCTCACTTATTTAAACACTATGCAAATAAAATGACTAACGAAAGTTGTCAGAAATTATCTATTCTGAAAATGTTATAGCCGAATGAAGTTTATTATCAAAATTTTACGAAAATCTACATTTTAAATTTTGTCGTTGGCATTACGCCCCTAGCGGTAGTTTTACAAACTTGAAAATAATTTCCAGCAGTTTCTATGGGTCACTTTGTATAAGAATTTTTTTATCTGAAAACTGTGCGGTCAACAGTTTCAGAGATATAGCCGGCGTCCTCTCTTAGTGGCCCACCCGGTACACATTCACTAGTAAATGTATACACTCTATGATTAGTAAATACTTTCACTAAAACGTTACGTAAATGTATACATTGACTAGTTAATGTATACATTAACTGAAATGCACACTTTACCTGTAACATATACACTCAGCAGCAGAAGTCTGCGTACAAAAAACTTGTAATACTTTAATTGAAAAAATAAGAGTCATAATCTAATGTGATAAACTTGATTTTTTTTATTTTGTATATTAACTACATATAATTCTATTAACAAAATATGCTTCAACAAAACAGAAACAGTAGTTACAGAAAAAAATCAAAACTAAAAATTCTACAAATAACGGGTATGCAAAAATCTGCGTACAAGTCAGGACAGTATTTATAAAAAATTCATAAATCAGATCATTGTTTCTATATTAATATGAGGTCGGATAACCTTTACGTTTAATGACCTCCCTTAAACGTTTAGGCATGGAGTGCACTAATTTCTTCGTTTCGTCCGAACTAATTTTGGCCCATTCCTCAATCATAACATTTTTTAACGTTTCCTTCGACGTTATGTTGTGTTGCCGAATCCTGCGTTCCAGTAAATCCCAGAGGTGTTCGATGGGATTCAAGTCCGGCGATTGTGGAGGTGTTTTAAGTTGCTTTGGGGTATTGTATAGTAGCCAAAGCTTAGTGTTGTGGGCGCAATGTTTGGGGTCATTATCTTGTTGAAAAAAGTATTTGGGCCCCAAGCCCAAGTTTTCGATGCTAGGCTTCAAATATTCTTTTAAAATGTCTATATACATTTTATGGTCCATTGTCGATGTTATGAAAACCAACCTTCCCACCCCTTTGGTGCACATACACCCCCAAACCATAACTCCACCACCTCCGTGTTTTACAGTCGCTTTCAAATTTTCGGGATTAAGGGCAGTATTAGGTTTTCTCCATACAAGTTGTTTACCCTTAATGCCGAAAATGCAAAATTTGCTCTCATCTGTAAACAGAACTTTCTCCCAGAATTCAATGGGCTTGTCTAAGAGTTTTTTTGCAAAGGCGATCCGCTTCTGACGATTGACCTCTGACACAAATGGCTTTTTTCGTGCAACGCGACTGTGATAGTTAGCTTTTTTTTTAGTGTATTTAGTGTCTTTATAATTATTAATTACTCTTTGAATGGAAGAGTGTGACCTGCCGATAGTTTCTCCTATTTTTCGAAAAGATTTTCCCTCTTTCCATAACTTTACAATAATTTTTCTCTCTCCCAATTCAATTTCCTTTCCTTTCGTGTCCATTCTAACTTTTAGCTTCTAAGCCTCTGCTAATATAATTGACACCGATTATCTTTTATTTAAATCGGAAAGCGTACATCGCCGACTACGTATTTAAGTAAATAAGTATATTTTGGAGAAGGGGTCTTTATTTGTACGCAGATTTTTGCATACGCATTATTTGGAGAATTTTTAATTTTAATTTTTTTTGTAACTAATATTTCTGTTTTATTGATGCATATTTTGTTAATAGAATTATATGTAGTTAATACACAAAATAAAAAAAAATTGAAGTTTATCACATTAGATCATGACCCTTATTTTTTCAGTTAAAGTGTTAGAAGTTTTTTGTACGCAGACTTCTGCTGCTAAGTGTACATGCCATATTATTTACTTACATTAATTTCATACATATATTACCAGTTGGGTCTTTTGGAAGACATCGCCTATGGCGATAAAATGACCTATTGTCAGCTTGTTTTGTCTATTATTTGTATATAATTACATATGTACTCTGAGTGTGGCAATAAATATATATTATTATTATTACATATAAATGATGTATCTTCAAAGACATGATAATTTTTCAACCAAACTTAATTTCATCATATAACAAATGATGAGATGCACACGATAACGCAATTTCGAATAAATGTGCGTTAATTGGAAATTATCTTACACGGCAAATAAATAGAAATGTCGTAACTAGACAACAAATCGTATATTGCGGTACATCTGATGAAAGCACAAGATGATGGTAATATTAATCAACTGGGACCATCTCGGACTTTATCACTTGAAACCTCCACTCTCGAAGAAGTTCGGGTTAGCAAAGTGGGTCACGTAATCAAGAATGATAATAATAAATCTTCGGTGTTGTGTAATAAATTAACATTTAAAATATGCAATGTTACGTATTTTTTTATTTGTCACAAATGTAATAAAATATAATAAATTTTTCAACGTGTTTTAACTTTATTAAAAATTTATCTTCTGAATAAATGTAAAACTCAACTAGAACGGATAAAATCTACTTATTCACCACTAAATATATAATTTTTTATTAGTAACGTAATCCAGGTAATAACATTATTTCCAAGCGAATCCTACTGAATCGTTTGGCATTTTAAAACCCCCGGTAAAAGTGCACAGGTTGTCCACTCCATTACACTTCTTGTAATTAAGTTCAACCTATAAATAACACTCAGGCTCTGTAGCTATTAAATTCACGGGGGTGGACTCATTAAGTTTTAAATTTACGTTCGAATTAAACACTTGATTCCGAAGTACTTGAGAGAGTAGTTTTCACTCAAATTAAGTAACAAACTCACTTGAACGTAACTAACTTTACTTTAACTAAATCACAACTCTAACAAATTTTAAATCTAACTTATCCTCGCCCGTATTTCGGTAAATATCGTTAATTCGATATCTATTTTTACCCCAAATAGGGTTAGTTTTATGGCTGAGTGGACGACGCAGCGTAAACGTAATGTGACAATGCCGTTAATTATTCTATAGTGACAATTAGGTCGTAATTGTGCTATAGTATGCAATTACAAAGGGGTCAATAATGAGAGATGGGTGTTTATAATTATAAGTAAATTCTGTTTTAGAAATTGTTATTGCGAAGAGATAATGATAATAAATAATAATAAAGTATTTCAAGAAAATACTTGTTTTGTTGTGCAAATAATGTGAGAAAACTCCATTCTAATATTACACAAGATACAATTTGTAACTCACCTGCTTGAGTGTATAATAATGCATCTAATCGTTGTATAGATAGGCTGTGAACGCTAGGAAACCTTTCACTTTCCGCGTAATTGAAGAAAGTTCCGGTTTCGACTCCCCAAATGTCCCGTTCTATGTCTCTCATTTTCTCATTCTCGATTTAATTGAAACCTTTAATGCTGGAAAGATGAAAAATTGGTGTTACATGAAACAAAATAAACAGAGAAAAGAAGATTTAATCTTGTTTCATTATTACTTCCTAAAAGGCGACTTATATGAGAAAATAAAAAAAATTTGTTATAAAAAGCGAAAATTAAATTGTAATAAAAGGATTATTTTATTGTGTTGGTAATAAAATTTGGTAGTCGAAATAGAAAGAAAAAATTGGGTCAACGATTTAAAATCGCTTTCGTGAACTTGAATTATTGCCGGGTGATGCCTGAAGACATCACTGACCGCCTGAACTTTGTCCTCCTTTCGAAGGCGCAGCTGATGATCCACTCAGAGATGAAATACGTGACCCAGACATTCACCTGCACTTCTTAAAAGACGTTATTTGTTTTAAAAAAAATATAAAATCTAAATGCGCTTTTTTAAAAATATTGTTAAAAAATTGTTAAATTATTAAATTATCTTATCGAATTAACCAAAAATAACTTACTCATAAAAAGTAATAAAGAACGCTTTTTATATTCCCAAAAATATCAAAAAAAAAAAAATAAAAAAACAACTTCACTTCAACTTGCACTTTAACCCCACAAAAAAACTCAACAAAACCACAAAAATTAATAATAACTCAAAATAACTTTAAAAAAATCCTTAATACAAGTAATAAGTCATGCGTCTTGGTGTCTTCGTATTCTTCAACTACAAACTTTCGCGAAGACCCAAAAGATTGAAAGAAATGCGAGACGGAAGGTGTGTCAAAAGGAGATGGCGAGTTGGACTCGAATTGGCCTAAAAATTGAACTGGTTTTTAATGGTTATTAAAAGAAAAAAAGTGCTTCCGTAACCGGCTCTATTTAAAAGTTATTTAAAAAAATATTATGAAATTTTTCATAAAAAATTTGGATTTTTTCAAAAATATTTTATCATAAATAATATAAAATAACATTTGGGTTAGAATGCAGGTAATCTATTAAAATTGAGGATAAATACATGAATGGACAGAGTGAGTTTGCATTTAATCGTCACACTTCCTACTCTTGTGGTATGTTAAGTCACCTTTTGAAAGGAATGTTAAGATGTGCTGTTATATATCGTAATATTACATGAGAACGATATTTTATATACAGGTGTCCCACACAACACCAAAATATGTTGACTTTAATAAGATGAGTTGATATCTAGTGCTTTTAGTTTTTGAATTATTTTAGTTAGTAACTTTTTTAGCAATAAACACTGTCCTTTAATATAATGAAAAGTATGTTATTTTTTTAACTTTTTGTTAAGATGGATAAAATGTTTTTTGTTCTACCAGTTTCGACTTTGTTTAGGCCATCATCAGGAACCCTCGAACACGTCGAATTATAATTTGATTTAAAGACATACACTGTTAATTATAGATAAATTTCTTTATAAGATAATGAAATTATTTTAGTTGTTCAACGTGTTTTGGACGATTTGTAAATACGTTGAACAACTAAAATAATTTCATTATCTTATAAAGAAATTTATCTATAATTAACAGTGTATGTCTTTAAATCAAATTATAACTGACGTGTTCGAGGGTTCCTGATGATGGTCTAAACAAGGCCGAACCCAGTAGAACAAAGATCATTCAATTCATCAAAAAATAGATGGAAAAAAGCACCCTTCATAATACTGTCCTTTAAGACTGAATTTCTCAAAAACTGATCGATTTGGAAAGATAAAATTTATCACAACTGTTACTTGTTGTTACTTAAGTAGAGTACCATTGGCATCATAACTTTATACAAGATTTTTTTTTCTCTTCTTTTCATTATTTTTTATTTTAAATTAAAACTGCTCTAGCTAGACCAACCATTAATATATCTATTTACTAGACAACAAAACAAACAACAATTACAAAACAGACAACAAATATTTACACCAGTCCAGTCCAATGACTTCACTTAGTGGTTTCTTATGTTAAACACAATGTTACTCGCACAATACTCTGCTATTTCACTTTACTCTACACTAGCAATTGAAGCACTTCCACATTCACATGTTGATGTAGTCGATCTTCATGCTTTTTAGCGTACCGTTGTATTTCGTCCTTCACCGTTGGGATGTTCAGATCTCTGCGTATATCGTCGTTCCTTACGTACCATGGGGGCGTTTACCATAGCACGTAGTATTTTATTTTGGACTGTTTGTATTATTTTGATATGAATATCCTTCGCACATCCCCACATTTGTATACCATAAAACCACGTGGGTTTTAAGACCTGATTGTACACTACAGTCCTTGTTATATAATGACAAGTTCGAGTGTCGTGCTAATAGCCATTTATATGATCGAAATCTTGCTTCTTCTTTTTAACATGAACCTTCCATCTTAACTTGGCGTCAAGTGTCATGCCTAAGTATTTAGCACTGTTTTCGTAGGGAAGTATAGTTCCGTTAATGTTCAGCGAAGGAGGGTTATGTAGTTTTTTGTTTGTAAAATTGATGTGCGTCACATGTAAAGGTGCTGAAGGAGGTATTTTTGATATTTGCTCAAAATCCTCATATGAAGATGTCGGTGTACACCATCTAGGTATAAATTACATTCCAAATATAAATGCAGATCCGATTGCTGAAGAATTCTTTCAATTTATGAAAGGTATAATTTTTTATTATAAAACTTATTAATTTTTATATATGTATATATATTGTTTTATTAGACAAAATGGATACAACATTATTAAAAGAAATTGAAGAACGTACCCAAGACCAAGGAGAAAATCCATTGTGGTATGAAATGAGGTACGGGAGAATAACCGCATCTAAAATATATGAAGCTTCTGTATGTAATACATTAAGTGGATCATTGGTACAGGTACTATTAATTTAATCATAGTCTTAATGAAAACATAAACATTATAATTTATTATAGAATATCTTGGGAGGGTCTCACTTTAAAATGACGGAACCAATGAAAAGAGGACTTTCTTTAGAAAAAGAGATTATATCTCAATTACAAATTGATAGAAATATTATTATAAAGAAGTCAGGTTTGATTTTAAATCAAGATTACCCGATTTTTGGAGCATCACCTGATGGCATATCGGACGAATATGTTATTGAAATTAAATGTCCATCTACAGACAAAACGGTCCAAAATTATATAGATAATAATAAAATTAAAGAAAAGTATTTAACTCAAATACAAATACAAATGTTATTTGCAAATAAATGCAAGGGAATATTTTGTGTGGCCAACCCAAATTTTGAAAATAATCGAAAATTAACGGTTATTGAAGTTAAGTTTGATAAAGATTTTTGTGAAAATAAAATAAAAAAATGTAAAGAATTTTGGACACAGGCTATTTTCCCCAAAATTATTGAAAAAAAAGAATAAAGTGATTCTAATTAAATTTGTAGTTTTATTTAAATTTTTAAATTAAAATTTATGATAAATAATTCAATAATATATAATAAAAACCTAGAAACTTGTTTATTTTATTAAATTAATGAATATTTACAAATACATATAATATTATATAAATAAATATAAGATAAAATATTAACGCACTAACCGGCCTTGTGTGTTCACAATACTACAAACTATGATTATTATATGGTTCATTAAGTACCACAGTTTGTTATTAATTTTAGAGTGGGGCCTTAACATGGCAAATTCCCGTATTCGCCTAATCACACGTTCTATATGAACTCGAAGGCTTGCAATTCGTTTATTGACTTTTGCTTCCTGTTTTGTTAGCTGGCGGCCTTCTGACACACTAGGAGGTCTCACTAGATGTAGATTACGTTTTGCCAGTAACGCTGATATATGTTTAAACCCTCTATCAGCCATTACTCTTCCTCTGGGTGGTAATACATTTAGATATCCACTTTTTTCAACAATTTCTTTGTCTGTGGTTCTTCCTCCATAACCTCCAGAGATATAATTAATAAACCCGCCAGGAGTACTTGAAATTAGATATTTCAAAGTGTTACATTTTTTGTAATCTGACCAAGTCACAGCTTGAATGATCGGGTCACTAGATTTTTCGATTTCAATTTCTAAACAATCAATTATTGATTGTACATCCCTATATTCCGCACGAAAAGATATAGGTAGCGTTTTTTTAATTGATATTGAATCAGGCCAAAATATCAATTCTTGCGCCATTTGCCGCATTTGCCAGTTTTGGTATGGTGTCGATAAATATATTTTGAATGCTTGTACATGATAACTCAAAATCATGACTTAGACGTTCATAAACATCATCAAGACGAATTTTTTTTAAAGTTATCAGTATATTGCGTGTAGATGTAAGACAGTATAAGCTACAATGACTTACATAGGAATAAACCTCAGGAGGTAATCCTAAGTAAAAACGTGAATTTGTTTCCATAACAAAAATTGTTGACTGTAACCGTTCATTTTGTTTTTTTGTAGGAAGAGACGATGTATATATACTGTCAGATGATGTGGATAAAATATAACTACTACTGGGATCAGCAGATTTGGTTGGTGTACTATCAGAATGTTGTTCAATAACATCTGTTGACTCTAATGCTGTAAGCCCAGTTTCTTGTCGTATTGGCGATGTTGCCTGTGATTTGAATTTAATTGCTGTTGTATTGACAGCAACACTCCGGTAATTTTTCTTGATATTGACTTGTATTCCTTGATCTTTCTGGATTACATTTGCATTTATCTGTAAATCCAACACTTCTTCCTTAATTACAGGTTCTTCCTGAGGAGCACTTGAGGAACACCCGGCATCATCAACAAATACACATCGCTTTGCCTTTTGTGTATTAAAATTATCTATATTTTGTAATTTTCTTTTTTTTTTGCTGAATCACTTAATTGAGGTGAACATATTTTGTTATGGGTATCTATATTTAAATGAGGGACAACGTCCGTACGTAGCATTAAGCGGTTTCCCATCATTTTAAAAAACAACCAATTTTCAGCATCTTCTTCGAGCTACAAAAAATTAAAGTCATTAATTGCATGCTTAGTATTACAATAATATATTTACATTGAAATGGTCTTCACAACAATGTAAATGGGTTCGTCCCAATATAGTTTCAACATTTATTGCTTTGAACCATTTTATGCGTCGATTTACATCTTTTGGCAACTGAATAAATAATTTATTGGGAGCATTTTCGGAGTTGTTGGAACAGGATGGTACAAAACACTCCTTATATACCATGGTAATTCTAATTTAACGTATATCACTTTTAAACACTAAACTTAATTAAAAAAATAAACACAATAAAAAAACACTAACACTAAATATTATTGGCTAAGTCTAAATATTAATATTTAACAAAACTATTCAAGTTTATTTAAAACGCTTTGAAAACTGTTGATTAGGGTTGCCAGCTCTCCGGGTTTGACCCGGAGACTCCGGGTTTTGACATGCGGTCTCCAGGCTCCGGTTCACTACACATTTTCTCCGGGTAAAAACGTATTTAACAAAAGAATAATGGAAAAGATCTAAAACTCTTTTTACAACAGGAAAACATATTAAGAATGGTAAAGATAATAAATATTAAGACTCAAAATATTGTCTATCGGGTAAATCGTTAACATTTGTAATGCTTAATAAAGTTTTTTTGCGTCTAAGAGAATCATTTATTCCTGTTAAAAATTAAAAATAACGCTTAAATTTTAAGAGTAATTAATTTTAACAGAACTAATTTTTTGTTGAAGTTATAAGAAAACACATATTATTGTTATTTTCATCAAAGTTATGCTATCTGTTGCACTAAATAAGTCCTTTTACGTAGTAATCTGTAATCGAAATAGGAAAAGGATAGGGGAACCACTTATTCGCTTCTTTCCGATATTCATCACGTGAACTTGTTGTTTACCGCTACCTTTTATTATTAATAACGATTGCAATCGTAAAGTTTCAGTGCAATTTTTTGATTTGTTTTGTGAGTTTTAAAAAGTTTTGTAGTTATTTACAGTTTTGCAATTTGCAATGAGTGAGAACAATAACAGAGAAAATTCGAGTGCATCTACGTCATTTGAATCCTTCCATAAAAATAAAAAGGCCAAGTATGCAACGCATTTTAAGGACAGTTGGAGACAAAATCCGCTATACAAAAGTTGGTTGGTGAAAATAGATGAGTTTACAGCTAAATGTAATACCTGCAACATAAAATTTACTGTTCAACATGATGGTGAAAAATCTTTAAAAACTCATTTAAATAGTAAAGGTCATTCTAAGACCGCTAACACATTGTCCAAAAATACACTACTTACAGCGTTTTTACCAAACAAACATTTCAACGAAGATAACTATGTAACCATAATTGAAGTGTCTCAAATTTATCACACCGTAAATCATCATCATAGTTATTTGAGTACTAATTGCGGCATTAAATTAAATTCTTATGTTTATCGTGATTCTGATTTGGCAAAGAAGGTTCATTGCGGTCGAACAAAAGCGGAAGCAATAATTGCAAATTGTTTGGGCCCTAAAAGTGTTGAACGTGTATTGGAAGAAATGGGCGCTGGTAAGCCCAACTCTATAGCATTTTCAATTATGTGTGATGCTTCAAATAAGGGCAGTCAAAAGCTCTTTCCAATAGCAGTCAGATATTTCAGTCTCAAGAATGGTGTAGTAAACAAACTTTTAGACTTTATTGAAAATAATGATGAATCTTCTTTATCAATTAATAATAGTATACTGAAATTTGGAGATGTTTTCACTAAAAGCATCCGATATAAGCGCATATAGTGCGGATAATGCATCTGTAAATTATGGCATTCATAACTCTGTTTACCAAAAATTGAGCGTTGAGAACAAGGGAATTGTAAAGGCTAATTGTAACTGCCACGTTATACATAATGCTGGTAGAAATGCTTGTAAAGTATTATCTTTTGATGTTGAAAATTTAATATTAAAAATTTATGCAGAATTTTCAAATAGTGATAAAAAAACAGAATCTCTAAAGGAGTGTTTTGATGATTTGGACATTGAATATCAAAAAATGATAAGGCATGTTACAACAAGATGGCTTTCCCTATATGCTGCTCTTGAACGTTTAATACGATGTTGGCCAGCAGTTAAAAAATACTTTTTAGAGTTAGGCGAAGAAAATTGTCATAAAAACATATGGAGTTTTTTTAGTAGTCAAGAACATGAAATGGATAATGACTTAAAACCTGATATTTCATTTTCAGAATGGTATGTTTATTTCTTGCATCATTATATGCATATGTTGAACGTGCATATAATGAAACTGGAGAGTAATTATATAACAAGCTTAGAGTTACATAATATAATGTTAGATTTAAAGGAACAAATAGAAAGCCGACTGGAAGATCAATTTTTTGGAAGCAAAATATCAATGGCTTTGGGATATCTTACACCATCTCAAAAACAAACATTTATAAAAGAAGCTATATTAGTTTATCAAAGAACTTTAAATTACTTAAACCAGTATTATGATTTTGAAAACTCACCTTTTAAATAATTTGAATGTTTAAATTTAAAAAAAAAACTAAAAGTATTGAGTATCAAAAGATATTAGAAGCTAAAAATGTTATCAAAGTAAATATAGATGAAGATCGATTATATGATGAGGTACTTCTTCTTAGAAAAACCCTTAAAATTCTACAAGATAATTCGGTTACTTTGGAATTGGGCATAGACAAAATATGGTGTCAGATATTTGAAACTGCAGATATGACACAATTGACGAAAATTGTCATTAAAATTTTATCGATACCCGTAAGCAATGCTTACCCCGAAAGAATATCTTCGTTAATGAAAAACTTGTGGACTGACGAACGTAATCGCATGAGCGGGGCTTTGGTAAAGGCAGAATTATGTACAAAATTAAATTTCAATATGTCATGCCGACAATTTGCTGAATATTTAGAAAAACGCGAACATAATAATTTATTAAAAATATGCCAAAGTAACAGCAAATATAAGTTTCAAAAACGTAACTAAACTAAGTTACAAATAATGTCATGCTTTATCTATGTTATATAAAGTTGTACAGTTTTAGTGAAAATTTGTAACATTTTTGTTTTATTTTTACGTTCTTTATGTTTAAATTGTTGTTTTTTTTTAAAAATTTATTATTCAAAGTAAGAAAATGAAATGCAATGTTTTATTTTAGAATATTTTTTTGGAACAAACTTTTGTTGTTTAGACTATTTGTTTTTCTATTTCGAAAAAAATAAAAAGTTTATTATCCAAACTGAGGGAATGAAAATTTTATTTGCAATTTCTTTTTTTTTTTTGGTCGTCAGAATCTCAGGGTGAGGTCATTTTTAAATCTGGCAACCCTACTGTTGATTACAATATGTCATATCAATCACATATATATTAAACACGTTACAAGATATCGAATCGTAGAATACGATATTCATTAGTAAGAGAGAAACATAATAGGGTAAACGCTATGAACAGAGATGGATATACATCGGTCACGGAAATGTACATCGATCTCAATCGGTCTCTGTCTTATGCAGTTTAAAGTTTGTGGCGAAGAAAACAAGGAATACGGTAACCAATCAGTGTACAGAGTTCCTGCTACGTCATCGGCTGGTTGCCGTTTTAAAGACTCGAATAAAAAAAGACATTTTAATTCCATATTTTTCAATAACGCGGAATTTATAACTGGGATAACTGCAACGTACGTTATTATTATGGTCTGAAAATTAGTTTCCCTTAAAAAAAACTAATATCTTTCAAAAACTGATGTGGCCCATTAAAGTCATCACTTAAGTTACACCCTGTATAAATAAAAATTATACATTTAAACCTTAGTTATAATTTGGTGAAGAATGAAATGTGAAATTCTTCTAAAGGTTTTACTGGATTGTTTTTTCAAAGCCCCAAGTATGATTTGAAGCATTCAAATACAAAATCTACTTGACTTAGAAAAAATGTTGTTTTTAATTTAGAAAATATAATTTAATAATTTAGAAAAATTTTGATCCTTATAAACAATCAACTTATTCAATCGCTTATAGGGAGCTCATATTTACTTTTAAATGCAAAAAAGTACATATTTTAAAGAACATACTATATTTATAAAGTTCATTTCTTAATAATAATAAACCATCCTGTATATTAGTCATTTCATTGAAAAAACTAATTTCGACCTTGGATCTTCCGGTATCTGTTTATGAACTGTTAATATCAATATAAAATCATATTATGGCCAAAATTCTTTTGATTACATAAAGATACAGATTACTTCTTTAAAACTTATTGGTTATGTCATTAACATCGAATAATAATAAAAATTAAAACTTATCTTATTCTTGTAGATAATTAAATTTCTTGATTTAGGATTCTTCATAGATCGGGAACATAGGATTCTTGAATTTAATCAGCTTCTTTTATTGGTTTAATTATTCAAATAATTTTACCAATTTTGAGGTTATGTCACTATTATAGTTGATACATAACCCTCACTTTTCTTCTTCTCAAAAACAAATTTGCGTGATCTCCTCATCACGTTCAAAATCATACTAAATTTGATCGACTTCGTTTGTTTATAGCTAGAACAATTCAAATAACGCGTTCTGATTGGTTGAATTCTTCAACTTGAAATTCGTAATTTAAATTTTTCCAGTACAACCAACATCGAAATCTAAAACGTCACCATTAAAATTTATAAAATCATTATTAAAATTTATATTATAACATTAATTATGTAGGAAAAGTTGTAGTTTTAATACTTTTTATTCTTATTTTGTAGTTTTTGGATCATTTCTTTTAAATTTCAACGTTCAACTTTAAAAATATAACTAAATATTTTCTTTAATGATTCTCGCCCAATTCTTTATCAAAACTCCGAAATGATTAATTGATTTCGTTCTTGATACGCTAAGCTTATCATTTTTAATGTTTTGAAATGGATAAATATGAATTATAAGAAGAAATAATGAAAAATTAAATTTGAGGTTATGTAACTGTCGAATTAGTTATAAAATTACTTCTTTTCGACTTTATATGGGTTAAATTAAAAAAATAACGTAAAATGCCGATAATACAACATTAATTCTACCTATTTATAACATTTTCTTAATACTAAAACAATTAATTATTAATTGACTTGAAATTTTATACTCCGATCGTTCAATTTTTGGTCAAATTTAGTCATAAACTTTGTTTATTTCCCCGCTTTAATTAAATATTAAACAAACCTGACTAAACTATTTAAAATCTATACAATTCTTTATTAATCCTGTATTAAAAAGCAATAACAATAAATTTTATTTAATACAAATATAAATTACTCTTAATCGTTACAATTACAACAATCTCACTAAAAATAAGACTATCTTTTATCTTTCCCTTACAATATTAATAGATCCAGAACATTTCACAGACAAAATAAAGGGTGCTTCTTGATTTGGTAAGAAAGTGGACGGAGTTATGCTTAAAGATCCTTTCGGGATGTTTTCAAGTGATAAAACCACGTAACCTTGCCTATAAGCCCCCGAAGAAACAGTTTTAAAAGGTGCAGTTACATCCTCATCACTAACATTTACGATTGTAACATCAAATCCAACAGGAAATTGTTTTGGACCTTTTAATTCAATAAATAAGCTATTATTATTCGTAGAAGAATCCAAATCGACCCGAAATTTCGGGTTATTTTTATATGTGGCATGATGATTCCCACAACCCCCAGCACTAATTCCTTTCCATTCACCAGAAACTGTTTTTTCAAATCGATACGGATCTCCGATTTTATTTAAACTGAACGGACACGTCGCGTAAGCTCTTAAAGTGTAATAAATTGTGGTGCTCTTTTCATATTGCGATACGACAAGAGTGTATTTTGTACCACTATTAGGTCCAAGAATTATTTTGCATAAATAATGAGGGCTGTTTATTCGAACGCCGTCGATGTAAGGGGGCGGATCGTGCGGGTAATAAACCCTTTTTCCGTTCCCTTTATAAACTAAAAGCGTTATGTATTCGCGATTTTCGCGGAAATCTTCTATATCGGTTATATGACGCGTTAATAAAACCCAAACGGCGCCTTGAGTATCCGGGTTAACTTCTAAAGTGTATTGTGGGTTTTGTCCGATTGTGTAAAGATCTTTTATTGGGCCTCTACCTGCATTCCAAGATCTAAAACGAACTTATTTTAATTACATTAAAAAGAAGGAATAAATTTACTTACTCATGTATGCAATAAGTGTATTTAAATAATTCTGGGTTCCAATTCATATAAAAAACGTCAAAAAACGCGCATATGCTATCGAAATCGATCCAAAACACCCCATTATCAAAAGCAGCGGCGCTATTTGGGTCGTAATTTAAAGTTTTTTGTAATTGTGGCGTCCAGTGTCTAATATCTAATTCAGAATAGTTTCCTTTCCATCGCAAATGGGACCAAGGATTTTTTAGTTGTAACAATTTGACATCATCAACGGTTCTTACATCCATTACGGCGTATGCATGAGTCGCCACTAAACCAGTTCTTTCGGCTTCTGCATCTGATAATTCTCCCGTGGCTACGGAAACTAAGACGTCTCCTTTTGAAAGTCTCGTTTCGAGGGTGTTGAAAAGACTTGTTTTGTTGAAATCGGGATCTTTGTTGCGAATTCCAACTCGTTCTGGTATCCAACCCGTTAAAGCGTGAAGATCTATGTTCTGTTAATGAAATATTTTGTTAAATATTGTGGATTATTTATTAATAGTGTTAGGTGAGGTAATTAGGACTTAGTTATTTGGAAAGATATAAAAATTCAAATTCAAGGCTTTGTAATTATTAAATTGGGGTGGTCGCGACCTCGGCGATTTGATGAAAAGTTGTTCTTTGTATATCTTAGTTAATATATAAAAAAATGGTCCTATAAGACGATTTTATTCATATTATTAATTTTTCAAAATGAACGATTTGGTGTCAATATTTCATATCCAGGGCCTCGCTCGCAAGCGACCTCGGCGATATGAGACGAAATCGTTCCTTGTATATCTTAGTTCTTATATAAAGTCCCCTATAAGACGATTTTATTTATACTTCGCCGAGGTCGCTTGCGGGCGAGGCCCTACAATCTTCCAAAATGAACGATTTTGTATTAATATTTCAACTCGCGCGCCTCGCCCGCAAGCGACCTCGGTGATTTGAGACGAAACCGCTCTTTGTATATCTTAGTAAATACATAGAGTCTTCTTGATTTCTTGCATTTACAGCGTCTCCAGTACAATTACAATCCTGTCCATCAAAATGAGAGTCTTTTCGAACGCATTCGCGGAGGGTGATATCAACTTTTGGAATATCGTCAATAAAAATGAAATTTTCGTTATATACAGTAAATTCATTTCTGGAGTACAGTTGGTTTAAAATACCGTGTTTCGTTCCTAGTTTGTGTTTACTACTATTTTTACGACCATCCCTCTTGGCCCGATCCATATCTGGTACCTTTATTCGAACGCTTTGACCAATTTTTGCAACAGGAAATTTTGGATTTGAATGCACCAACATTCTTTCAGCTTGCTTTTCAAGTGATACTTTAGCCGCGTCACGAGTCTCTAGAATTTTTTTTGATACTTCACTCAGTAAACATACAACCTTTTCATTATCACTATTTTCCTCTTCATTGATAATAGCGGCAAAAACACACTGTTGATCGTCTTGGTGACGGTTTTTATTTATTTTGTCCAGAGTAGGTTGTTGATTTTCTGGCTGATGTTCGTCGTTTATTGTATCGGCAGAAGATTGTTCCGGTTGAGGTTCAATCGTAACAGAAATAGAATGAGTAACAACGACTAAGTTTTCATCTGTGTTGCTATTTATCATCCGCTCTGTCCAAAATTATGTTTTGACCTTCTTCGGAATCACCATTTTTTTAACATTGTCTCAAGATGCTCTTCACTTACTATTTGGGGCAATCCATCAATTTCGGCCTTCAAACGCTTCAATAACGCTATATAATATTCACTGTTGATGGTATTTCCTTTCTCAAGATAGTCGATGAATATTACACCACGCACATTCTAAAATATGTTACCTCGACAATCGTTGATGATATTCCACAGGAGTTTTGCCTGCTAGCTCGTCTTGCACTTTGGTTAAAATTGAATAATACTCATCGCGAGTAAACAACTGAATGTTTCCCTTTCGTAAATCTTAATTTATGAATTTCTTCGTTAACATGTCTCTTCATATCCATGCCATTTCTATGTGAATATTCTATAGATATATTAACACGATATCGTTCACGAGGCGCGGCGTAGTGTAAATAAAATCGTCTTATGGGGGACTTTATGTAACAACTAAGATATACAAGGAACGATTTCGCCTCAAATCGCCGAGGTCGCTTGCGGGCGAGGCGCTAAATATGATATATTAACATAAAATTGTTCATTTTGGAAAATTGTAGCGCCTCGCTCGCAAGCGTTCTCGGCGGAGTGTGAATAAAATCGTCTTATAGAAGACTTTATACATCAACTAAGATATACAAGGAACGATTTCGCCACAAATCGTCGAGGTCGCATGCGGGCGAGGCGATACAATTTTCCAAAATGAATGATTTCGTGTTAATATATCATATCCAGCGCCTCGCCCGCAAGCGACCTCGGCGAAGTGTAAATGAAATCGTCTTATAGGAGACATTATATAACAACTAAGATATGCAAGGAACGATTTGGCTCAAACTGAGGAGGTCGCTTGCGGGCGAGGTGTTGCATATGAAATATTAATACGAAATTGTTTATTTTTTATAGAAGACTTTATATAACAACTATGATATACCAGGAACGATTTCGCCTCAAATCGCCGAAGTCTCTTGCGGGCGAGGCGTTACAATTTTTCAAAATGAACTATTTCGTGTTAATATATCATACCCAACGCCTCGCCCGCAAGCGACCTCGGCGATTTGAGGCGAAATCGATCCTTCTATATCCTAGTTGATATATAAAGTCTTCTATACGACGATTTTATTCACACTCCGCCGAGATCGCTTGCGGGCGAGGCGCTGGATATGAAATATTAACACGAAATCGTTCAATTTGGAAAATCGTAGCGCCTCGCCCTCAAGCGACCTCGGCGGAGTGTAAATAAAATCGTCTTGTTGGAGACTTTATATAACAACTAAGATATACAAGCAACGATTTCATCTCAAATTGCCGAGATCGCTTGCGGGCGAGGCACTGGATATGAATTATCAACACGAAGTCGTTCATTTTGGAAAATTGTAGCGCTTCGCCCACAAGCGACCTCGACGAAGTGTGAATAAAATCGTCTTATAGAAGACTTTGTACATTTACCAAGATATACAAGCAACGAATTCATCTCAAATTGCCGAGATCGCCTGCGGGCGAGGCTCTGGATATGAATTATCAACACGAAATCGTTCATTTTGGAAAATTGTAGCGCCTCGCCCGCAAGCGACCTCGACGGAGTGTAAATAAAATCGTCTTATTGGAGACTTTATATAACAACTAAGATATATAAGCAACGATTTCATCTTAAATTGCCGAGAGCGCTTGCGGGCGAGGCACTGGATATGAATTATTAACACGAAATCGTTAATTTTGGAAAATTGTAGCGCCTTGCCCGCAAGCGACCTCGACGAAGTGTGAATAAAATCGTCTTATAGAAGACTTTGTACATTTACCAAGATATACAAGCAACGAATTCATCTCAAATTGCCGAGATCGTTTGCGGGCGAGGCACTGGATATGAATTATTAACACGAAATCGTTCATTTTGGAAAATTGTAGCGCCTCGCCTGCAAGCGACCTCAGCGAAGTGTGAACAAAATCGTTTTATAGAAGACTTTGTATAACAGCGAAGATATATAAGAAACGATTTCGCCTCAAATCGCCGAGATCGCTTGCGGGCGAGGTGCTGGATATGAAATATTAACACGAAATCGTTCATTTGGAAGATTGTAGCGCCTCGCCCGCAAGCGACATCTGCGGAGCGTTAATAAAATCGTCTTATAGGAGATTTTATATAACAGCTAAGATATACAAGGAACGATTTCGCCTCAAAACGCCGAGGTCGCTTGCGGGCGAGGCCCTGGATATAGAGTATTAATACGAAATCCTTCATTTTGAAAAATTGTAGCGCCGCGCCCGCAAGCGACCTCGGCGAAGTGTGAATAAAATCGTCTTATAGAAGACTTTGTATATTTACCAAGATATACAAGGAACAATTTCGTCTCAAATCGCCGAGGTCGCTTGCGGGCGAGGCGTTGGATATGAAAAATTAACACGAAATCGTTCGTTTTGGAAAATTGTAGCCCCTTGCCCGCAAGCGACCTCGGCGGAGTGTAAATAAAATCGTTTTATTGGAGACTTTATATAACAACTAAGATATACAAGCAACGATTTCGCTTCAAATTGCAGAGGTCGCTTGCGGGCGAGGCGCTGGATATGAAATATTAACACGAAATCGTTAATTTTGGAAAATTGTAGCGCCTTGACCCCAAGCGACCTCGGCGGAGTGTAAAAAAAATCGTCTTGTTGGAGACATTATATAACAACTAAGATATACAAGCAACGATTTCATCTCAAATTGCCGAGATCGCTTGCGGGCGAGGCACTGGATATGAATTATTAACACGAAATCGTTCATTTTGGAAAATTGTAGCGCCTCGCCCGCAAGCGACCTCGGCGAAGTGTGAATAAAATCGTCTTATAGAAGACTTTGTATATTTACCAGATATACAAGGAACGATTTCGCCTCAAAACGCCGAGGTCGCTTGCGGACGAGGCCCTGGATATAAAGTATTAACACGAAATCGTTAATTTTGGAAAATTGTAGCGTCTCGCCCGCAAGCGACCTCCGCGAAGTGTGAATAAAATCGTCTTATAGGAGACTCTGTATATTTACCAAGATATACAAGCAACGATTTCGCCTCAAATTGCCGAGGTCGGTTGGGGGCGAGGCGCAGGATATGAAATATGAACACGAAATCGTTCATTTTGGAAGATTGTAGCGCCTCGCCCGCAAGCGACCTCGGCGAAGTGTGAATAAAATCGTCTTATAGGAGACTTTGTATATTTACCAAGATATACAAGCAACGATTTCGCCTCAAATCGCCGAGGTCGCTTGCGGGCGAGGCGCTGGATATGAAATATTAACACGAAATCGTTAATTTTGGAAAATTGTAGCGCCTCGCCCGCAAGCGACCTCCGCGAAGTGTGAATAAAATCGTCTTATAGGAGACTCTGTATATTTACCAAGATATACAAGCAACGATTTCGCCTCAAATTGCCGAGGTCGGTTGGGGGCGAGGCGCAGGATATGAAATATGAACACGAAATCGTTCATTTTGGAAGATTGTAGCGCCTCGCCCGCAAGCGACCTCGGCGAAGTGTGAATAAAATCGTCTTATAGGAGACTTTGTATATTTACCAAGATATACAAGCAACGATTTCGCCTCAAATCGCCGAGGTCGCTTGCGGGCGAGGCGCTGGATATGAAATATTAACACAAAATCGTTAATTTTGGAAGATTGTAGCGCCTCGCCTGCAAGCGACCTCCGCGAAGTGTGAATAAAATCGTCTTATAGGAGACTTTGTATATTTACCAAGATATACAAGCAACGATTTCGCCTCAAATTGCCGAGGTCGCTTGCGGGCGAGGCGCTGGATATGAAATATGAACATGAAATCGTTCATTTTGGAAGATTGTAGCGCCTCGCCCGCAAGTGACCTTGGGGACGAGCCTATTTAAACAAAAAACTATTTAAAATATCCTAAGCTATATTATCTAAAATAATAAATAACAATTACTTACACTATTACTTCCTGGAAAATCGTAACCACCCATAACCTTCATATACGCTTTTTCCAACAAAGAAACCCAAAATTCATTCTTATTACTCGAATAAGAACACAACAACTGTCCATATTTACTAATCGGTAAATAATCATCAATAATAACTTTCCTTGTAATCCCATTTATGTGCATTTTAATCATATATTTTCCAAAAGGATTATATAGAGGCTTTTTATCTTTAGATCTCGGATAAATAATAGCAGTAACCAATTTCTTTCCAAATCTCCTTTCGTAAGAAGCACTAACAGCCAAACTAGCAACGAATGAACAATCTGATACGATAGTTTGCTTGATGCTATAATAACTGGGGAAATCCCCAAATAATATTGTTGGTTCTTTCGATATTTCATCAGGTCGAACCCATTTATGGAAATCTCTCCTTTGTTTGGGGGAAAGCGCAAGAAATCCATCTTTATCAGTGAACGGAATAGCAAATTGAAACTTTTCTGATAAATCTATATACATGAAAGGTACGAATTCGTTGTTGTTTATTTTTGATGTATGGAATAAAACTCGTTTCTCTTCATCCGTGTAACTTTCAGATCCACCACTAACTTTTAAATTAATCGATGTACTCCTATACAAAGACTTTTGATTACTTTGTGTATAAATTTTCGAATCAATCGGACTTTGATCTTGTTGTTTTGATGTTGTGGGACTCTCCCTTTTAATACCTTTTAATTCCTCGGCTCTTTCTAAACATTTTATGGTTAAATCCTTAAAATCTTTCATTAACTCTGGGTGTTTCGTCACACATTCCACCGCGTTTGTATATAAATTCACCGCTGTATCCTTTAAACCCGCCGAATCCGCGTCTAAAGCTTGTTGCACTAAGAATTTGTACCTTTTTTGAAGTTGTTTAACTGCATCGCTGCAATCCTCAGCTTGATTTTTTTTCATTTCTTCGAGTGTTAAAGCCCTGTTTTTGTACTCTTCCGATTTTGATAAATAAGTTTCTTTTCTTTCTTCGCACTCTTCAGCGGCGCTTTCTAATAATTTTGCGGATACTCTATAAAAATAAATCGCGGGCTCTACTTGCCCATCTTGATCGAATTCTACGGCTCTTCGAGCATACGCTATGGCATCCTCGAAATATTGGCTTGGACTACACATCTTATCAGATAAATAAATTTAATCTTATGGGTCTATGCTTTATCATTAATCAAGTAAAAATAACTATGAATCATCGCGTATTGAAAAGGAAAACCTTGTTGACTCATTTAGAGGTTAAGTTTTTCGAAGATTCATGGTCATCTCATCACTTTTCTTTAGGATGATTTAGAATAAGTGAAATTAGTGAATATTAATTAATTAATTAAAATTTAAGTAAGATAAAGTTTTAAAAAGGGTTTGTAAACACAATTTAAAAAAGGGTTTGTTTACCATCTGTCAGATTGACAAATGATTATAGGTTAGTTTATTATCGACCGTTGTAAATTCTCTACTTTATCTACGGGAGTATTAAAATTTAAATTAATTTTGAAAAAAGAATTATTTGATAGCTAATAATGTATATAATCAGGAAATTTGGGTGTTATTTTGCGAAATTAAAGTCGTTATTTTTAATAAATTTAAAAATAAACTCTGTTTTATAAAGTTATCTGTGCCGCCATCTAGAGTCATCTAGTGTAAATATTTTGTTTTTTGAAAATTTAATTTAACAATACAAATTAATAATTTTAAAACCGTTAATTTATTGTAAAACGTTTTTGTAACATTGTTGTAATAATGTTTGGAAAATAAAATTATTAATTATTATAGTTAAATAATTCTTGTTGCGGTAATAAAATATTTATATTAAATGACACTAGATGGTAGTGTTTCAAAATTTTATATAAAAGATTTATTTTTGATTATACTCTAAAACTTCCAAAAATTATATATATTCTTTTTTTATTTTCGAAATCAGATAAAAATAGAACTTAATAAGCTAAAATCAATCATTGCTTTTTTTAAGACGAAAAATTAACTTGTAGATTCCGAGATTTCCTCCAACAACATTTAAAATTATCAACCCTCTACAAGATGGGTTAAATTGAACATTTTTTAAGTGAAACTCCTCTTTCTATAACAAATAAAGGGAAAATGATACAGTGTCTGATGACCCTGACGATTTTTTTCTTGATTGTACGAAAACGTGACAAAAACATCGTCCTTCCTTTAACATTTCTTAAGTGGAATCGATTTCAAATTGAAACAACAGTTTACATATCATTTGAAAGAAGTTTCAATCTTCAATTTGATATACAAGTCAATTCTTCATTTTCAAAAATAAGACCGCCAGGATTTTCTAGTGATTTTACTAAATCGTCAAAAACACATACACCTTTAATATTTCTTAGGTGGAATCGATTTCAAATTGAAACAACGAGTTATACATCATTTGAAAGAAGAAGATTCAATCTTCAATTTGATGTATAGGTCATTTCTTCATTTTCAAAAATAAGACCATCATCATCTTTTTAAAATTTTATTTTTTTTGGTGATTCTATTAAAACGTTAAAAACACATCATCCTTTAACATTTGTTAGATGGAATCGATTTCAAACTGAATCAACGAGTTATAAATCATTTGAAAGAAGATGATTCAATCTTCAATGTGATATATGTCATTTCTTCATTTTCAAAAACAAGACCCTGACCATCTTTTTAAAATTTCATTATTCTTTTGTGATTCTACTAAAACATCAAAAACAGATCAACATTTAACATTTCTTAGGTGGAATCGATTTCAAATTGAAACAACGAGTTATACATCATTTGAAAGAAGAAGATTCAATCTTCAATTTGATATACAAGTCATTTCTTCATTTTCAAAAATAAGACCACCAGGATCTTCTAGTGATTTTACTAAATCGTCAAAAATATATCATCCTTTAACATTTCTTAGATGGAATCGATTTCAAACTGAAACAACGAGTTATACATCATTTGAAAGAAGAAGATTCAATCTTCAATTTGATATACAAGTCATTTCTTCATTTTCAAAAATAAGACCACCAGGATCTTCTAGTGATTTTATTAAATCGTCAAAAACACATCCACCTTTAATATTTCTTAGGTGGAATCGATTTCAAATTGAAACAACAAGTTATACATCATTTGAAAGAAGAAGATTCAATCTTCAATTTGATGTATAGGTCATTTCTTCATTTTCAAAAATAAGACCATCATCATCTTTTTAAAATTTCATTTTTTTGGTGATTCTATTAAAACGTTAAAAACACATCATCCTTTAACATTTGTTAGATGGAATCGATTTCAAATTGAATCAACGAGTTATAAATCATTTGATAGAAGATGATTCAATCTTCAATGTGATATATAAGTCATTTCTTCATTTTCAAAAATAAGACCCTGACCATCTTTTTAAAATTTCATTATTCTTTTGTGATTCTACTAAAACATCAAAAACAGATCAACATTTAACATTTCTTAAGTGGAATCGATTTCAAATTGAAACAACGAGTTATACATCATTTGAAAGAAGAAGATTCAATCTTCAATTTGATGTATAGGTCATTTCTTCATTTTCAAAAATAAGACCACCAGGATCTTCTAGTGATTTTACTAAATCGTCAAAAACATATCATCCTTTAACATTTCTTAGGTGGAATCGATTTCAAACTGAAACAACGAGTTATACATCATTTGAAAGAAGAAGATTCAATCTTCAATTTGATATATAAGTCATTTCTTCATTTTCAAAAATAAGACCCCCAGGATTTTCTAGTGATTTTACTAAATCGTCAAAAACACATCCACCTTTAATATTTCTTAGGTGGAATCGATTTCGAACTGAAACAACGAGTTATACATCATTTGAAAGAAGAATATTCAATCTTCAATTTGATGTATAGGTCATTTCTTCATTTTCAAAAATAAGACCATCATCATCTTTTTAAAATTTCATTTTTTTTGGTGATTCTATTAAAACGTTAAAAACACATCATCCTTTAACATTTGTTAGATGGAATCGATTTCAAACTGAATCAACGAGTTATAAATCATTTGAAAGAGGAAGGTTCAACCTCCAATTTGATGTATAAGTTGTTTCTTCATTTTCAAAAATAAGATCCCCACGATCTTTTTAGAATTCTATCATATTTTCGACATTCTACTTAAACATCAAAAGCTCATCAACTTTTAACACTTCTTAGGTCGAAGCGATTTCAAATTGAAACAACGAGTTATATATCATTTGAAAGAGGAAGGTTAAATCTTCAATTTGATGTATAAGTCACTTCTTTGTTATCAAAAATAAGACCTCCACGACATTTTTTAAAGTTTTATCATATTTTGGTGATTCTACTGAAACGTCAAAGACACATCATCCTTAGGTGGAACCGAATTCAAATTGAAACAACGAGTGATACATCATTTGAAAGAAGAAGATTCAATCTTCAATTTGATATATAAGTCATATCTTCATTTTCAAAAATAAGACCTCCACGATCTTTCAAATTTTATCATTTTTATTCGTGATTCTACTAAAACGTCAAAAACACATCATCCTTAGGTGGAATCGATTTTAAATTGAAACAACGAGTTATACATCATTTTAAAGAGGAAGATTCAACCTCTCTTTTAATGTATAAGTAATTTCTTCTACCTAATCTCTTTCCAATTTTTTCCAATCGATTCCAAATGTACGTTTGATCTATTGACTTAACTCGAATAACGAATAAGTGTTAAGTGCTTCACTATCTCCTTATCAATCATATCAGATTCTCGATTTTTGGACCGCAGTTTATCTCCCTAAGAATTTGCATAGTTTTCTTGATATTTTTCCTAAGGATTGCATGGTAAAACTTGATAATGTTATTTATCGGGACCAATAGATAATTATTGAATAGATTATTTGTGCAAGAATAGATATAGATGCTTTAGATAATGTATTTCTCATTTATCGTATAAATATCATGATTTCTTAGTCGTCTTAGTTGTCGATCTTTTTTTCATTCTTATTGTAATTCCACTAACATGTCAAAAATACACCATCCTTCAACATTTCTTAGGTGGAATCGATTTCAAATTGAAACAACGAGTTGTACATCTTTATAAAGAGGATGATTCAACCTTCAATTTGATCCGTAAGTCATTTCTTCATTTTGAAAAATAAAACTTCCGCTTTCTTTTTAAAATTCTATTATTGTTTCATGATTCTACTAAAACGTCAAAACACATCATCTTTTAACATTTCTTAGGTGGAATCGATTTCAAATTGAAACAACGAATTATACATCATTTGAAAGAAGAAGATTCCATCTTCAATTTGATATATAAGTCATTTCTTCATTTTCATAAATAAGACTCCAACGATATTCTTAAAATTTCATTATTTTTTTGGTGATTTTACTAAAGCGTCAAAAACACATAATCCTTAAACATATCTTAGGTGAAACCCATTTTAAATTGAAACTATGAGTTATATATCACTTGAAAGAAGAAGATTCAATCTTCAATTTAATATATAAGTCATTTCTTCATTTTCAAAAATAAGACCCTCACCATCTTTTTAAAATTTCATTATTTGTTTTGGCGATTCTATTAAAACATCAAAAACACATCATCCTTTAACATTTCTTAGGTGCAATCGGTTTCAAACTGAAACAATGAGTTATACATCAATTGAAAGAAGAAGATTCAATCTTCAATTTGAAGTATAAGCCAATTCTTCATTTTCAAAAATAAGACCTCCACGATCTTATCAAAATTTTATTTATATTCGAGATTCTACTGAAACGTCAAAAATACATCAACATTTAACATTTCTTAGGTGGAATCGATTTCAAATTGAAACAACGAGTTATACATCATTTGAAAGAAAAAGTTCAACCTTCATTTTGATATACAAGTCATTTCTTCATTTTCAAAAATAAGACCACGAATTTTTTATAATTTTATCATATTTTCGTGAATCTACTGAAACGTTAAAAACACATCATCATCTTGAGGAGGAATTGATTTAAAATTGAAACGACTGATATATCATTTGAAAGCGGAAGGTTGATTCTTCAATTTAATGTATAAGTCATTTTTTCATTTCTAAAAATAAAACCTACACAATCTTAAAATTTCATCATTTTTTTGCGATTCTAAATTTTGGAGATTCTTTTTAAAAGTGTCCATTTTGGCGCAGCCTTTAGATAATAATAAAAATAATAAATAATTAAAACTAATATAAACCTTATCCACAAGTAATTTAATAAGCTAAAAATCAATGGTTGCTTCTTCTAAAATCGAAAAGAATTAACTCTTGTTGATTTCAAGATGTTCTTCTCCAACAACATTTAAATTTGTTGACTCTGTACAAAATTGGACACTTTTAAAGGGAACGTTCTCTTTCCATGTGAAATAGAGGAAAAATGACAAAAACAAGTTATATATCGTTTGAAAGATGAAGATTTAATCTTCAATTTGATGGATAAGTCATTTCTTCATTTTCAAAAATAAAATCTCCATGATCTTTTTAAAATCTTATCATTTTTTCGAGATTCTACTGAAACGTCGAAAACACATCATCCTTATGTGGAATCGATTTTAAATTGAAACAACAAATTATGCATCATTTGAAAGGGGAAGGTTCAACCTTCAATTTGATGTACAAGTTATTTCTTCAGTTCCAAAAATAAGACCTCCACGTTCTATCCAAAATTTTATCATTTTTTTTCGAGACTTTAGTGAAACGTTAAAAACATATCAACCTTTAACATTTCTTAGGTGGAATCGATTTCAAATTGAAAAAAGTGGTTATAAATCATTTGAAAGATGAAGATTCAACCTTCAATTTGATGTATAAGTCATTTCTTCATATTCATAAATAAGACATCAACGATCTTTCTAATTTTATCATTTTCTTCGTCATTCTATCAAAACGTTAAGAACACATCACCATTTAACATTTTTTAGCTGGAATTGATTTCAAATTCATGCAATGCTATACATCATTTGAAAAAGAAAAATTCAACCTTCAATTTGATGTATGAGTCATTTCTTCATTTTTGAAAAGAAGAACTCCACGATTTTTTTAAACATATTTAATTATTTCATGATTCAACTAAAACGTCAAAAACACATCACTCTTTAACATTTCTTAGATGGATTCAATTTTAAATTGAAACAATGAGTTATATATCATTTGAAAGAGGAAAGTACAATCTTCAATTTGATGTATATATATCTTCTTCATTTTCAAAAATAAGACCTCCACGATCTTTTAGAAATTTTATCATTTTTATCTTGATTCCACTAAAACGTTAAAAACACATCAACATTTAACATTTCTTGGGTGGAATCGATTTCAAATTGAAACAATGAGTGATACATCATTTGAAAGAGGAAGGTTCAACCTTCAATTTGATGGATAAGTGATTTCTTCATTTTCAAAAACAAGTCCTTCACGATTTTTTAAAAATTTTATCATTTCTCTTACTGAAACGTCAAAAACACATCAACATTTAACATTACTTAGGTGGTATCGATTTCAAATTGAAGCAACGAGTTATACATCATTTGAAAGAAGAAGATTCAATCTTCAATTTGATGTATAAGTTATTTCTTCATTTTCAGAAATAAGACCTCCACGATATTTCTAATTTTATATTTTTTTTTGCTATTTTAACAAAACCTCAAAAACACATCCTTCTTTAACATTTCTTAGTTAGAATCGATTTCAAATTGAAACAACGAGTTATACATCATTTGAAAGATGAAGATTCAATCTCCAATTTGACATAAAAATCATTTCTTCATTTTCAAAAATAAGATCTCCTCGATCTTTCAAATTTTATCTTTCTTTTTTGTGATTCTACTAAAATATATCCCATTTTTTATCATTTTCATATAACATTAAAATACTTTTACGATAAGCACTTATAATTTGAATTAAAATTTTCGAAATTTCCTTTAAAGTTGTCCAATTTGGCGCACCATTTCGATAATAATAATAAATAAATAAATAAAACCAACATATACCTTATATACAACATTTATTTATTTAGCAAATAAATACACATATTTGTTTACTACATAACATTGGTCGTTTTTGTTTACTTATTCACCCTCATTTAATAAATTTAATTTAATAAATAAAATCTTTCTATCAATAAATACAAAACACAAATCTCCTCATCATTTTGATTACTTATTCTGTACATTCTTTCAATACTTCATCAGCGTTCAACTTAATTTCCTTCCAAGACAAATTAATATCCTCCTCTTCGCTGAATCGGGAACAAATCGCCAATCTCAAGAAGTAAACTCCATTAATTTTAGATGGAACCAAATGGATAACACCTTTCGCATTAATCCTTTTCAATAATTTCTCGTTTAATTCGTTCGATCCTTTCAATCTAAAACAAACTAATCCCAGCACGACTTCCGCCGTAATTTCGAATCTATCATCGCCACGAACTAAATTCTCAAAATGATGGGCTAAGGCAACGTGTTTTCGAATAAATTTTTGTAAATTTTCAATCCCGTATAATCTCATAACGAACCAAAGTTTTAACGCTCTAAATCGGCGTCCCAAAGGAATTTGCCAGTGGCGGTAATCGGGGGCGGAATTTTGTTGGTCGTGTTTTAAGTATAAAGGATCAACGTTGAAGGCGTCTACGAGCCATGAAGGATCTTTTAACCACATCGTTGAGCAGTCGAAATTAACCAACATCCATTTGTGAGGGTTGAAATTGAAGGAGTCGGCTTTTTCGATTCCTTTCATTAAATAACGAAATTCGGGGCATATAAATGATGAACCGGCGTAAGCGGCGTCGATATGAAGCCAAACGTTGTTTTCGATACAAACTGGGCCTATTTCATCGACACGATCAAAAGCGCAAGATGAGGTTGTTCCTAAAGTTGCTACAACCTATAATTAAAAAATTAAAATAAAAAAAAAGAAATGATTTGGATTAAGTAGAGCATAAATATGGGATTAAGAAATATGAGGGTAATAATAATTGTTAATGTTAATAATGTTAATAAACGGAATCAAAGTAGTTTCTCTTTTAGAATTATTGCATCGTATTTTAAAAGTTTCGCAAATAAGCGAACGTTCTCGCAATATTCACTTTGTTAAGTATAAAAGACTTACGTAAAATGGAATGAGGCCAGCTTCACGGTCCTCTTTCATTGCCCGTTCAAGGGTGTCGCCTCTTAATTTGCTTTCTGAATCGGGTTCTAAATGGCGAAGCTTAACTCCGCCTAATAACCCGGCTCTTTCTACGGAAGAATGGCTCTGGGCTAAAACGGAAATTGAGTTAAAAATATTTTAAAAATATCACAAATTTTTTCTTTTACCTGAAGTGTACCCAACAAGTTTCGAAATGATTTCGTAATCGGTCCATTCGGGATGTTCCTTTTTAACTTGGGCGAGGGTACGTGCTTTCGCCCCTAACAAAGCTACTAAAGTTGCTTCGCTTGCTGTGCCTTGGATGACGCCCCCGCCTTTACCACCTGAGCAAGATAAAAATTCTGGTGGAAGATCTAACATTTTTCCTAACCAATCGAGCATAACAACTTCTAATTCGGTACAGGCTGGACTTGAAATCTGTATTTAAAATTTTGTTTAGTTAATTTAAAATTAAAATTAATTTAATCGATGACTAACCCAAGTAAATCCAATTACAGCTAAAGCTCCGCTTAAAATATCGGCTACTATCGAAGGATAAGAATTAGCTGTTGGAAAATAGGCATGGAATCTCGGCGAATGCCAATGAGTGATCTGTAAGATAAAAAATTGTTAACTACTAAAAATTGAGTACTTCAAGATTTAGGTTCAAAGATAAGAGATGACGGAAATTTAAGAAATCGCTCTGACTTTATTTATGGAGATAAAGATATGAGTTGTATCTCAAATTAAAGATTGAAATTTTTATTTTACCAATTAATAAGTTGATTATGAAATCAACTTGAAATGGCCTAAAATTGCTTACTTCAACATTTGACTTATATGACAAAAAATGAAAGAAATACAAGAAATCGCTCTGTCTTTATTTATGGAGATATAGATTCAAGTTTCAAATGTAGAAAACATCAGATTGAAGAAGTTCAAACCATTTAAATAATTGTGATTTTGCATCAAGGAATTGATATTGATTAAATTGAGATATAACAAAAAAGCTGATAATACTTTTTCATATTACTCAGATTTTTCATAAAACTTGGAAATGGCGAGATCTTTTAGGATGCTGATTACGAATCTGAGGTCAAAATTATGAATTTTTCAAAAATCAAGATCGCAGATGCAACTAAAATTGTAAGGAAAATGATAGTTTATGCAAAAATTGATATCCGGGGACTTTTGGGGTCATTTGTGGTTGATACAGGATGACGTCCATCGAATCCCGGGCAGATCCGATTTCTAGTTGGAGAAAAGTAAAAGAAACTTGCGGATTGCACATATAAAAAGTTTTTCTTAAGAAAAACCTGTCTTAAGACATGCTTCAGGAAATTGAATTCCACAAAAATCTTATTATTGTAGTAAAGAATAGCGTCTGAGAAATTACTGCACAATTTTCAGAGGGAGGGAGCAAAGGAAACAAAGAATAAGGATATGAGATATTTTCGATTAATTTTTATAGTAAGACTCTTAAATGACGACACTTTTGGAGATTTCTGACAAATCCCTAAAGTTGTTCATTTGAATTTTGATTGTAATACATGAAACCTGTACTAAGGAGCAGATTTGAGAGATTCTAGGAATTTTTAATTTGTTTTTAATTGATGTGAATTAGGGTGAATTTTAAAGAGGATATTTCTAGCTTTAATATGATGTAAAATTAATCCTTTTATCTTATTATTTAAGCCTTGCACGATTTTTTAAAGTTTTAAGAATTTTTAAGTTAATTACGAAAATTGTAACAAAATCAAATTAACTTCACGTTTGAAATTAAAATGTTGCAATAAAATGATGTATATCATCGTAAAGAGGATACTTTTAGCTTTAAATTGCTATAAAAATCATTTCAATATCATAACGATAACGCATTTCGCGATTCATTAAAATTAATCATCTTTTTACTCGATTTAAATTATGTCATAATTGCAACAATTGCGAAAAAAAAATCTGAACGAAATTAAAATGAAATGATAAAGCGTTATATATCATTTTAAAGAGGATATTTCTAGCTTTAATGTGATGTAAAATTAGTCTTTATATCTTTTTATTTAAGCCTTGTACGATTTTTTAATGTTGACGAATTTTTACGTTAATAACCAAAATTGCAACAAAATTAAATTAACTTCACGTTTGAAATAGAAATGTTGCAATAAAATGATGTATATCATCGTAAAGAGGATACTTTTAGCTTTAAATTGCTATAAAAATCATTTCAATATCATAACGATAACGCATTTCGCGATTCATTAAAATTAATCATCTTTTTACTCGATTTAAATTATGTTATAATTGCAACATTTTCGAAAAAAAGAATCTGAACGAAATTAAAATGAAATGATAAGGCGTTATATATCATTTTAAAGAGGATATTTCTAGCTTTAATATGATGTAAAATTAGTCCTTTATCTTTTTATTTAAGCCTTGCACGATTTTTTAAAGTTGACGAATTTTTAAGTTAATAACCAAAATTGCAACAAAATTAAATTAACTCCACGTTTGAAATAGAAATGTTGCAATAAAATGATGTATATCATCGTAAAGAGGATACTTTTAGCTTTAAATTGCTATAAAAATCATTTCAATATCATAACGATAACGCATTTCGCGATTCATTAAAATTAATCATCTTTTTACTCGATTTAAATTATATTATAATTGCAACATTTTCGAAAAAAAGAATCTGAACGAAATTAAAATGAAATGATAAGGCGTTATATATCATTTTAAAGAGGATATTTCTAGCTTTAATATGATGTAAAATTAGTCCTTTATCTTTTTATTTAAGCCTTGCACGATTTTTTAAAGTTGACGAATTTTTAAGTTAATAACCAAAATTGCAACAAAATTAAATTAACTTCACGTTTGAAATAGAAATGTTGCAATAAAATGATGTATATCATCGTAAAGAGGATACTTTTAGCTTTAAATTGCTATAAAAATCATTTCAATATCGTTATAATAACGCATTTCGCGATTCATTAAAATTAATCATCTTTTTACTCGATTTAAATTATGTCATAATTGCAACAATTGCGAAAAAAAAAATCTGAACGAAATTAAAATGAAATGATAAGGCGTTATATATCATTTTAAAGAGGATATTTCTAGCTTTAATATGATGTAAAATTAGTCCTTTATCTTTTTATTTAAGCCTTGCACGATTTTTTAAAGTTGACGAATTTTTACGTTAATAACCAAAATTGCAACAAAATTAAATTAACTCCACGTTTGAAATAGAAATGTTGCAATAAAATGATGTATATCATCGTAAAGAGGATACTTTTAGCTTTAAATTGCTATAAAAATCATTTCAATATCATAACGATAACGCATTTCGCGATTCATTAAAATTAATCATCTTTTTACTCGATTTAAATTATATTATAATTGCAACATTTTCGAAAAAAAGAATCTGAACGAAATTAAAATGAAATGATAAGGCGTTATATATCATTTTAAAGAGGATATTTCTAGATTTAATATGATGTAAAATTAGTCCTTTTATCTTATTATTTAAGCCTTGCACGATTTTTTAAAGTTGACGAATTTTTACGTTAATAACCAAAATTGCAACAAAATTAAGTTAACTTCAAGTTTGAAATAGAAATGTTGCAATAAAATGATGTATATCATCGTAAAGAGGATACTTTTAGCTTTAAATTGCTATAAAAATCATTTCAATATCATAACGATAACGCATTTCGCGATTCATTAAAATTAATCATCTTTTTACTCGATTTAAATTATGTTATAATTGCAACATTTTCGAAAAAAAGAATCTGAACGAAATTAAAATGAAATGATAAGGCGTTATATATCATTTTAAAGAGGATATTTCTAGATTTAATATGATGTAAAATTAGTCCTTTTATCTTATTATTTAAGCCTTGCACGATTTTTTAAAGTTGACGAATTTTTACGTTAATAACCAAAATTGCAACAAAATTAAGTTAACTTCAAGTTTGAAATAGAAATGTTGCAATAAAATGATGTATATCATCGTAAAGAGGATACTTTTAGCTTTAAATTGCTATAAAAATCATTTCAATATCATAACGATAACGCATTTCGCGATTCATTAAAATTAATCATCTTTTTACTCGATTTAAATTATATTATAATTGCAACATTTTCGAAAAAAAGAATCTGAACGAAATTAAAATGAAATGATAAGGCGTTTTATATCATTTTAAAGAGGATATTTCTAGCTTTAATATGATGTAAAATTAGTCCTTTATCTTTTTATTTAAGCCTTGCACGATTTTTTAAAGTTGACGAATTTTTAAGTTAATAACCAAAATTGCAACAAAATTAAATTAACTTCACGTTTGAAATAGAAATGTTGCAATAAAATGATGTATATCATCGTAAAGAGGATACTTTTAGCTTTAAATTGCTATAAAAATCATTTCAATATCATAACGATAACGCATTTCGCGATTCATTAAAATTAATCATCTTTTTACTCGATTTAAATTATGTTATAATTGCAACATTTTCGAAAAAAAGAATCTGAACGAAATTAAAATGAAATGATAAGGCGTTATATATCATTTTAAAGAGGATATTTCTAGCTTTAATATGATGTAAAATTAGTCCTTTATCTTTTTATTTAAGCCTTGCACGATTTTTTAAAGTTGACGAATTTTTAAGTTAATAACCAAAATTGCAACAAAATTAAATTAACTTCACGTTTGAAATTAAAATGTAGCAATAAAATGATATATATCATCTTAAAGAGAATACTTTTAGCTTTAAATTGCTATGAAAATTATTTCAATATCATTATCATATCGCATTTTGCGATTCATTAAAATTAATCATCTTTTTACTCGATTTATTTATTCTTAAGGGAGGACAAAAAAATCAAAAAATTTATTATTGCATTTTTCAAATGTTGGGAATGTGAAGAATAATGTCCTAAAACAGTTTTTAATATTCAAAGTTATTTCAAAAGTACAGCAAAAAATATAAGATTACAAAGGCAGGTAGTCGACAACATCGAACTGGTCTGAAAAATCGATATAAAATGGAGCAAGAGTGTGCCAGCACCAGTACATCTACTCAAAAATTACAGACTATTGATAACATCAACATTGATGTTTGCGAGAACTTTGAATACCAAATTATTAACTTTCTTATAGTGTTTAGTGCTCTTAGCGACGTAAGTCTTGTAAATCTACTACTATCAATTCGTGTCCATTGATTAATGCAAAGGCTTGTAAAGCTAACCGAAGAATCACCTTTATTTATATTCAGATTGTTAGGACTGAGATACGCTAGATTGGAAAAATTTTGTGAGTTGATGGATCTTCCAAAAGTTTTTACGCAAGCAATGTACGAAAATCAGCAGCAATATTTTTATGGCGGAAGAAGTCGTCGGTGCAAAATCGATGAAAAATGCATTGAAATACGAAAAAGAAGAAAACGAAGAAATAAGGTCTGGTGAAAGTATGACTCTTTCTGGTGTTTCTGGATTTTCTTCACCTTTCGGGATTTCATCGTTGATCGGATACTGCAGCTGAAATGTGTTGGATATTCAGACAAAATCATTATTTTATAAGCAATGTAAAGGCGAAACTTTCATCTACTCCAGAATACGACATATGGACAAAAAGTCATGAAAATGATGTCATTGCAATTCGACAAATGTTCGAACGTTCCGAAAAAACATATTCTGTTCAATACCATAATTATATTGGTGATGGAGCAAAACAGCAAGACTTTTAAAGGGCTTCTTGAGTGTAATCCTTACAAAAATATTACTATTAAATAAAGAGTGTATTGGTCACGTACAAAAACGTATGGGAAGTCGTTTGCAAAATATAAAGAAACTGACCAAAGGTCTTGGGGGAGAGGAAAACTGACCGATAAGTAAATTCACGAATTGATAGTTTATTATGGACTTAGTATAAGGTGAAATACAGAAAGTAAAGAAAAGATGAAGGATGTTATTTGAGCTACATTTTTTCACAAAATATCTACCAATGAACGTCCGCAACATCATCTTTGCAATCCTTCATGGTGTTCGTGGTTTCAAAAAATGAGTCATTAGCAAACTACAATCACCCGGACCCCTTACCTAAAATTGTAAAAGATACAATTCGGCCAAAATGTCATTATTTAACTGCTGACGATTTATTAAAAATTTGTGAAGGGTCTTATGGAGGAGTCTTAATTTAATTATTTTATTTGTCCGTAGCACCAAAATAAAATTTTATGGGAAGAAGACTATTGATTTCGCTGCGTGTACGACTGCCAGTATGTTTAATGATGGCTATAAAGGTATCCTTTGCGTAAAAGTAAGCATTGAAGCAAGTTCCGTTCAAATGTGCAAAACATAGGGTGAGAAACGAATTAGTAAGGCAAAAGTTAAACGTCATAGCAGCAGCAAAGAAGCTGCTGGCTGAAAAAAAGAGCTGTTCAGGATATCTTGAAGTCGAAGGAGAGGCGTATGGTGCAGGAATAGCTGGCTAAAGCTAAGACACAAAATTATTTTGTGTTCATCTAAAAATTATAACTTGAAGCTTTGTATGGGTTTTTCTCGAAATATGATTTTTTGAATTCGTATATTGATATCAAAGAGTACTAAAAAACAGATTTGAGAGATTCTAGGAATATGATTAATGTGAGTAATATTGGCTTTAAATTGGTATGAATTGGGGATTCTTTTGCGATATTAATCACCAAAATATCTTTATTTATTTAAAAGTTTTGGAATATAAAATATTCAAGTCGATTTTGTCGATTTTGAGTCCATCCAAACACCCATATTACAAAAATTTTAAATGTTGTAATGAAGTCTACTAGTTTAGAGTGAAATTGTTCTTATTCAAGCTTTATTTTAAGATATCACTCATAGAAATATCTTTATTCGCTCAAAAGATATCAAAAAGAAAGGTAGGTTTTAATTGTAACAAATGTTACCTGTACGAAGAACCAGATTTAAGAGATTCTAGTGATTTGATTAATGTGTGAAATATTGTTTTTTAATTGATGTATTTTAGGGATTCTTTTGAGATATTAATCACCAAAATATCTTTATTTACTTAAAAGTTATCGAGTATAAAGAATTCAAGTCGATTTTGTCAATTTTGAGTCTATTCAAACACCCATAATCCAAAAATTCGAGACGTTGTAATGAAGTGTACAAGTTTAAAGTGAAATTCTTGTGAATCGAGCTTTATTTTAAGATATCACTCAAGGAAATATCTTTATTCGCTCAAAAGATATCAAAGAGGAAGGTAAGTTTTGATTGTAACAAATGGAATCTGTACTAAGAAGCAGATTTAAGAGATTCTAGGAATTTGATTAATGTGCACAATATTGGCTTTAAATTGTTATAAATTAGAGAATCTTTTGAGATATCAATCATCAAAATATTTGTATTTACTCAAATGTTATGGAATATAAAGAATTCAAGTTGATTTTGTTAATTTCAAGATCATCCATCTACACATATTTCAAAAATTTTAGATGTTGTAATAAAGCCTACTAGTTTAGAGTGAAATTCTTCTTATTCAAGCTTTATTTTAAGATATCACTCATGGAAAAATCTTTATTCGCTCAAAAGATATCAAAGAGGAAGGTAAGTTTTGATTGTAACAAATGGAATCTGTACTAAGAAGCAGATTTAAGAGATTCTAGGAATTTGATTAATGTGCACAATATTGGCTTTAAATCGATATGAATTGAAGATTCTTTTGAAATATAAATCGACAAAATACCTTCATTTATTCAAAAATTATGGAATATAAAGGATTTAAGGCAATTCCAAATTCATCGAAACACATATATTCCAAAGAATTTGGAATGTTGCAATAAAGTCTATTAGTTTGGCGTGAAATTATTTTTAATCAAGCTTTATTTTAAGATATTAATCACAAAAATATCTTTATTCACTCAAAAGATATCAAAGAAAATGATAGGTTTTGCTTCTAACAAATTGAACCTGTATTAAAAAGCAGATTTGAGAAATTCTAAAAATTTGATTAATGTGCACAATATTGGCTTTAAATCGATATGAATTGAGGATTCTTTTGAGATATTAATCACCAAAATACCTTCATTTATTCAAAAATTATGGAATATGAAGAATTCAAATCAATTTTGCAATTTCACGTTCATCGAAATACCCATATTCCAAACAATCTGGAATGTTGCAACGAAGTCTACTAGTTTGAAGTGCAATTCTTTTTAAAGAAGCTTAATTTTAAGATATTAAACATAAAAATATCTTTATTCGCTCAAAAGGTATCAAAGAAAATGATGGGTTTTCCTTCTAACAAATTGAACCTGCATTAAGAAGCAGATTTGAGAGATTCTAGAGATTTGATTAATGTGCACAATATTGGCTTTAAATTGGTATGAATTGGGGATTCTTTTGAGATATTAATCACCAAAATATCTTTATTTATTTAAAAGTTATGGAATATAAAGGATTCAAGTCAATTTAGTCAATTTTGAGTTCATCTAAACACCCGTATACCAAAAATTCTATACGTGGTAATGAAGTGTATTAGTTTAGAATAAAATTGTTCTCAATCAAGCTTTATTTTAAGATATCACTCATCAAAATATCTTCATTAGCTCAAAAGACATCACAGAAACAGGTAGGTTTTAATTGCAAAAATGAGACCTGTACTAAGAGGCAGATTTGAGAGATTCTAGGAATTTGATTAATGCGCCCAATATTGGTTTTAAATTGGTATGAATTAGGGATTCTTTTGAGATATTAATCATAGAAATATCTTTATTTAATCATGTTATGAAATGTAAAGAATTTAAGTCGATTTTGTCAATTTCAAATTTATGCCTATGATGATCCATTATCAAAATACCGGGAAATTTCGGCCACCTTTCTTTTTTATTTTACGTCACTGTTACCAACTGTGATTTTTTAGTATCAGTGAAAAATCACTGTTACTGAAATATCGCTCATCCCTACTGAAAATACGGAATTATAATATTTTGAAGATTTTGCTGTATTCTTACAATTTTCTCATATCTAGGTTGTAATTGGTTATGGATTATGTTTTTCTGGTTCATTACGAACAAAATTCGTTTAATAACTTTTTCCCCAACTCTAGTGATTTTTAATTTTTGAGATACGGTCGATTTTTGTAATAAAAAATCCAAGATAAAGACATTTTGTAGATTTTTCGCTTTATTCCTATAAAACTATGATAACTAAATTAAAACGGATTTGGGAGGCAATCTTCATTAATTTTAAATAAATATTTTTCAAAAATTAATAAAAAAAGTGAAGCCCATAAAAATCAAGATAAATTTATATTTTTTCTCATCAATTTCTTGAGATTATTACCAAAAAATTGAGTCGTCCTCAGACTTTGCAGAAGCAAGGGATGGATGACAATCTTGTAGATTGCAAAATTGAAATAATTCATGGGTAAATTTTGGCAAAAAGAATTAACATTGTGCATTTTGAAATTGCAATAAAAATGATCTATTATCCGTGCCAAAAGTCAAGGCCCCTCACTTTAGAGGGCGATATCTTCGAAATCTCTCGATAAAAAAAATTGCGATAAAGTTTATTGTAATCAGCGAACATTTCTGTGTATCATAGGTTAATTTGGAAATTTTAAGATCCGCAATTTTTCTTCAATCGCGAGCTAATTGAAATAAGTTCCCGATTTTTAAGAGTAGCGATAACTTTGTCTACTTTTCGATTTTTTTTCTCAAAAACTATTTCACCAATGTATTATTACAATGTATTATATGTATAATTTGGGGCATATTTTATTTTAACGATATCCCATACAGTTTCGTGGAAAATCGCGGTTTAGTAAGATGGGGCCTTGACATCTGGCACTTTCTGATGAGATCTCGAAAATATTGAAATTTTCGTTTTAAAATAAGATATTAAAATCATTAAAAAACTTAAAAAAATTGATTAATCATAAAAGGTTATTAAAAAATGATTATAAACTTAGATTAAAAATGAAACTAATAAGATCATATTATATTTTTAGTTCTAATATCAAAGTTTATATTAATTTTCAATGTTGAATTGATTAGAATAATCGCATAATACTTACTCCTGGCATAATAACTTTTTCAACATCCTCCAAAACTTCCTCCCAACGATCTGGTTTCAGCGGTGCAGAATCGGGCAACAAAGGCCTCAAATATCCCGGTTCAACGGTTGGCAAAACACGCCTAAGAACGAAAAATCAAAACCGATTAGGTCAAGGTTTGTTTCTATATCGATGCAGACTGACAACTTTTACTTCTTGGACACATTGCGTTTGTCGTACGAGAATGTGTGACCTATAACATTCTTTTTTCTACGTTTAACACATTCTCTAATAGCAGAATAATGGTGAACTCGTTTACTTAATTTTTCCAATTATTAGATTTTTCAATTTTAAAGAAATATATCATAAATCAAAAGTTGATTTAAAAATAGTAACGGATATAATAATATGATATTATTAAGAGAATGTTTAATCTCTTAATAAGGGGCCTTGACACGATTATGAACGATTGCGAGATTTACAAGATTAATAGAACGAAATACAATCCGGGGTTATTGAATTGTGGATATTGTTTTGAGATTGGTTAAATAGATAGAAAAGTGAAAGTATTCTTATCTTTCAAATCGAGTAATATATTTTATCTAAAATCGAGGATTTGTTTGCTTTTTTGGGTGATGTGGGCGCAATTTGATTTTGATGAAGATGCAAAAATTGAGTTTATGTTAACTAAATTATAGTAATTTCATTTAAAACAAGGTAAAATTAAAAATTACTCACCTATCTCTTATATTCTCCAAATATTTAGTAACATAGTCGATCATGGCTTTGCCAAATTCGGTGAATCCTGCTGAATCCATTTCTATAAAGAGAAATTTATTATTATTATGATAAAAAAAATTAACCCACAAAAATAACAACGAAATAACAGAAGCACATAAAATTTTAAACGATTCACAACAAATAGGACCCAAAAAATAATTTTAAAATAACTAACCGCCTTCCATGGTGAGCTAATAAATTAGTATTAATTAATTTCTTTCACTTTTCAAATCAACTTAACCCACCTTTTAAATTATTTATATCACTTAATAATAATTATTATTATTAATCCTAAATATGAAGGATTAAAAATTGTAAGATTCACTTTACTAAATTACCAATTTAATTTAAAACAGTTTAAATTCGCGGGAGATACGTTTATCTGCGAACGTTGTGAGAATTATCAGCTCGGGAAGGTCGAAGTCTCGCTTAAATCTCAACCTCCATGGTAGCGAGAGTGGGGATTTTCGTATCGATCATTCATACTAAAATCTGAAAAGAAAATCATAAGAATCTTGCTTCAACTTAAACATACTGACGCGAGTGGTTTTGCGTCATCGGTCTTTACCTTGTTATTTTTTTTAATTTCTTTTTGTGGTCAGTGGTAATCCCCTCATTCAAATGAAAGCTACTGGTTTTTTTTTAAGAAATTTTTTCTCGATTTAGTCTATTTTGGTTTAAATTTACAGGAAATGATTAATAAATCGTATCATAATGAAATAATTTTGCATATTTATAGGGTGGGGTTAATTGGATACTTTTAAAGGGAAAAAATGCAACTTATATGTAAAATGAAAAAATAATTGATGGATAGAATGATTATTTTTATAAAACACCCTGTATATATCTACATATTTTTTGAACTCTCCAAAAATATAATTTTAAGATTAAAGAGTAAGCAGAAAAGGAGTCCTAAAAGTCCAATTTTCGAAAATGAAGATATAACTTTTGTGTGGAACTGAAAGCTAAATATCCCTCTTTTAAATGATGTAAAACTCGTTGCTTCAATTTGAAATGGATTCCACCTAAGAAATGTTAGATACTGGTGTGTTATCGACGTTTAAGAAAAATTACGAAAAAAATGATACAATTTAAAAAAAATCGTGGAGGTCCTATTTTTGAAAATGAAGAAATGACTTATATATGAAATTAAAGGTTGAATCTTCCTCTTACGAATGATGTATAACCCGTTGTTTAAATTTAAAATCGAATCTACCTAAGAAATGTTAAATGATGAGGTATTTTGACGTTTTAGTAGAATCATGAAAAAATTAAATATATTTAAAAAAATCGTGGAGATCTTAGTTTTGAGAATGAAGAAATGATTCGTATATCAAATTGAAGGTTGGATCTTCCTCTTTCAAATGATGTGTAACTTGTTGTTTCAGTTTAAAATTGAATCCATCTAAGAAATGTTAAAAGATGTGTTTTTGACGTTTTAGTAGAATCATGAAAAAATTAAATATATTTAAAAAAATCGTGGAGATCTTATTTTTGAAAATGAAGAAATGATTTGTGTATCAAATTGAAGGCTAAATCTTCCTCTTTCAAATGATGTATAACTCGTTGTTTCAATTTAAAATTGAATCCATCTAAGAAATGTTAAAGAGTGATGTGTTTTTGACGTTTTAGTTGAATCATGAAATAATCCAATATGTTTAAAAAAATCGTGGAGGTTTTCTTTTCAAAAATGAAGAAATGACTCATACATCAAATTGAAGGTTGAATTTTCCTTTTTCAAATGATGTATAACTCGTTGTTTCTATTTAAAATCGAATCCATCTAAGAAATTTTAAAGGATGATGTGTTTTTGACGTTTTAGTAGAATCATGAAAAATTAAATGCATTTTAAAAAATCGTGGAGATCTTGTTTTTGAAAATGAAGAAATGATTTGTATATCAAATTGAAGGCTAAATCTTCCTCTTTCAAACGATGTATAACTCGTTGTTTCAATTTAAAATCGAATCCATCTAAGAAATGTTAAAGGATGATGTGCTTTTGTCGTTTTAGTAGAATCATGAAAAAATTAAATATATTTTAAAAAATCGTGGAGATCTTATTTTTGAAAATGAAGAAATGATTTGTCTATCAAATTGAAGGCTAAATCTTCCTCTTTCAAATGATATATAACTCGGTGTATCAATTTAAAATTGAATCCATCTAAGAAATGTTAAAGAGTGATGTGTTTTTGACGTTTTAGTTGAATCATGAAATAATTAAATATATTTAAAAAAATCGTGAAGATCTTAGTTTTGAGAATGAAGAAATGATTCGTATATCAAATTGAAGGCTAAATCTTCCTCTTTCAAATGATATATAACTCGGTGTATCAATTTAAAATTGAATCCATCTAAGAAATGTTAAAGAGTGATGTGTTTTTGACGTTTTAGTTGAATCATGAAATAATTAAATATATTTAAAAAAATCGTGAAGATCTTATTTTTGAAAATGAAGAAATGATTCGTACATCAAATTGAAGGTTGAATCTTCCTTTTTCAAATGATATATGACTCGTTGTTTCAATTTAAAATCGAGTCCATCCAAGAAATGTTAAAGAATGATGTGTTTTTGTCGTTTTAGTAGAATCATGAAAAAATTAAATATATTTAAAAAAATCGTGGAGATCTTAGTTTTGAGAATGAAGAAATGATTCGTATATCAAATTGAAGGTTGGATCTTCCTCTTTCAAATGATGTATAACTCGTTGTTTCAGTTTAAAATCGAATCCATCTAAGAAATGTTAAAGGATGATGTGTTTTTGACGTTTTAGCAGAATCATGAAAAAATTAAATATATTTAAAAAATCGTGGAGATCTTATTTTTGAAAATGAAGAAATAACTTATATATCAAATTGAAGGTTGAATCTTCCTCTTTCGAATGATGTATAACCCATTGTTTTAATTTAAAATCGAATCTACCTAAGAAATGTTAAATGATGAGGTGCTTTGACGTTTTAGTAGAATCATGAAAAAATTAAATATATTTAAAAAAATCGTGGAGATCTTAGTTTTGAAAATGAAGAAATGATTCGTATGTCAAACTGAAGGTTGGATCTTCCTCTTTCAAATGATGTATAACTCGTTGTTTCTATTTAAAATCGAATCCATCTAAGAAATGTTAAAGGATGTGTTTTTGACGTTTTAGTAGAATCATGAAAAAATTAAATATATTTAAAAAAATCGTGGAGATCTTATTTTTGAAAATGAAGAAATGATTTGCATATCAAATTGAAGGCTAAATCTTCCTCTTTCAAATGATATATAACTCGTTGTTTCAATTTAAAATCGAATCAATCTAAGAAATGTTAAAGAATGATGTGTTTTTGACGTTTTAGTTGAATCATGAAATAATTAAATATATTTAAAAAAATCGTGGAGATCTTAGTTTTGAGAATGAAAAAATGATTCGTATATCAAACTGAAGGCTAAATCTTCATCTTTCAAACGATGTATAACTCGTTGTTTCAATTTAAAATCGAATCCATCTAAGAAATGTTAAAGGATGATGTGTTTTTGTCGTTTTAGTAGAATCATGATAAAATTAAATATATTTTAAAAAATCGTGGATATCTTATTTTCGAAAATAAAGAAATGATTTGTATATCAAATTGAAGGCTGAATCTTCCTCTTTCGAATGATATATAACTCGTTGTTTCAATTTAAAATTGAATCGATCTAAGAAATGTTAAAGAGTGATGTGTTTTTGACGTTTTAGTTGAATCATGAAATAATTAAATATGTTTAAAAAAATCGTGGAAGTCTTCCTTTCAAAAATGAAGAAATGACTCATACATCAAATTGAAGGTTGAATTTTCCTTTTTCAAATGATGTATAACTCGTTGTTTCTATTTAAAATCGAATCCATCTAAGAAATGTTAAAGGATGATGTGTTTTTGACGTTTTAGCAGAATCATGAAAAATTAAATGCATTTTAAAAAATCGTGGAGGTCTTATTTTTGAAAATGAAGAAATGACTCGTATATCAAATTGAAGGCTGAACCTTCCTCTTTAAAATGATGTATAACTCGTTGTTTCCATTTGAAATCGATTCCACCTAAGAAATGTTAAATGTTGATGTGTTTTTGTCGTTTCAGTAGGATCTCGAAAATATGATAAAATTTTTAAAAAATCGTGGAGGTCTTATTTTTGAAAAAGAGAAAATGACTTGTATACCAAATTGAAGGCTGAACCTTCATCTTTCAAATGATGTGTAACTCGTTGTTTCAATTTGAAATCGATTCCACCTAAGAAATGTTAAATATCGGTATGTTTTTAATGTTTCAGTAGAATCTCGAATAAATGATCAAATTTTTAAAAAATCGTGGGGATCTTATTTTTGAAAATGAAGAAATGACTTATACATCAAATTGAAGGTTGAATCTTCCTCTTTCAAACGATGTATAACTCGTTTCAATTTAAAATCGAATCCATCTAAGAAATGTTAAAGGATGATGTGTTTTTGTCGTTTTAGTAGAATCATGAAAAAATTAAATATATTTTAAAAAATCGTGGAGATCTTATTTTCGAAAATGAAGAAATGACTTATACATCAAATTGAAGGTTGAATTTTCCTTTTTCAAATGATGTATAACTCGTTGTTTCTATTTAAAATCGAATCCATCTAAGAAATGTTAAAGAATGATGTGTTTTCTATTTTCTAGTTGAATCACGAAAATTGTGATAATATTTAAAAGATTGTGGACGTTTTATTTTAAAAAATGAAAAAACAGCTTATACATCAAATTGAAGCTTGAAACATCATCTTTCAAATAATGTATTACTTGTTGTTTCAACTTGTAATCGATTCCACCTAAGAACTGTTAAAAGTTGATGTGTATTTGACGTTTAAGTCTAATAAATATATAAAGACGTTTAAAAATTTGTTTTCATAATATTTCAATCTTGCAAGACAAATAATTTTTAAAATTTTTGATAGATTGTCTTTAGATTTTAACTGCACCTTTAGAAATGGGAAATGGGAAAATGCGTAGGGATTTTAGAAATATTGATTATTTCAGGTTTTACAAATAAATTTTCAGCGATTTCGCGAAAATCACATCGGATACTGGGCTGAAATCCGATTCTAGCTGGACAAAATTATTTTATGAGGTTAATAACAGCTAGAAAAGCTTAAAAATATGATAAGATAACAAGCTTATCGATAACCATTAACTGTTGCATAATCCATAACCAGTTTCGATTAGTTTCGAATTTCAAAATGTCTTTATTTAAAAAAAATCGATCATAACTCAAAAGTCACAAGAATTGGAGAAAATCTATTAAATCAATATCGTTTCTAATGAACAAGAAAAGCATAATCCATAACCAGTTACAAGTTAGGTATAAGAAGGGGGTTTCAATAGTAATCAAACACAACTTAAAAACTACAATAGGCAGAGAGACACTTTCACGAAAAAAAAAAATGATAAAATTTGAAGGATTGTGGACGTGCTATTTTTGAAAATAAAGAAATGTCTTGTATACCAAATTGATGGTTAAATCTTCTTCTTTTCATATGATGTATGACTCGTTGTTTCAACTTGAAACTAATTCCACCTAACAATTGTTAAAGGGTCAAGTGTTTTTGACGTTTTAGTAGAATTACGCAAAAAAATGATAAATTTTGAAAGATCGTGATCACGTCTTATGTTTGAAAATGAAGAAGTGGCTTATATTTTAAATTGAAGATTGAACCTTTCTCTTTCAAATGATGTAGAACTCGTTGTTTCAGTTTGAAATTTGATATTACTTAAGTAATGTTAAAGGATGATATGTTTTTGACGTTTTAGTAGAATCACCAAAAAAATGATAAAATTTGATAGATCGTGGTCCTATTTTTGAAAATGAAGAAATATCTTATACATCAAATTGAAGGTGGAACCTTCCTGTTTAAAATGATGTATGACTCGTTGTTTTTATTTGAAATCGATTCCACCTAAGACATGTTAAAGGATGATATGTTTTCAACGAATTACTAAAAAAATGATAAAATTGGAAAAGATCGCGGAGGTTCTATTTTTGTAAATGAAGAAATGACTTATATACCAAGCTAAAGATTGAACCTTCGTCTTTCAAATGATATATAACTCATTATTTCAATTTGAAATCGATTTCACTTAAGAAATGTTAAAGAATAATGTGTTGTTGACGTTTTGGTAGAGTGACGAAGAAAATGATAAAAATGGAAAGATCGTGGAGCTCTTATTTCTTGAAAATGAAGAAATGACTTATACATCAAATTGAAGGTTGAATCTTCCTCTTTCAAATGATGTATCACTCGTTGTTTCAATTTAAAATCGAATCCTAAGAGAAATGTTAGAGGATGATGTGTTTTTAAGCAATCACGAAAAAAATGATAAAATTTGAGGAAATGAAGAAATGAGTTGTTGGGTTGAGTTGGCTTCCGAAAGGGCAGATAATTAGAGAAACAAGGACAGCACAAAGAAGGAATGGGAGGGGGGATGGACCCCTCTTACTAGCCAGGTACGTAATAAACAACAAACATTTCAAAATGTTATCGGTTTCTTTTTCCTTGGAAACGAGACCAAAAGTCTGGAAATAGAGAGCTAACTGTGCAGGGAGAGAGGGGACCACACTGAGGAGAAGTACGAACGAAGGATAGAAAGAGGAACGAGGGAGGAAGTCTGTCCTCTCCCAACCGGGTACGTAATTACAAAATTAAAGTTTTAAAAACTTAACGGTTTCCTTTTTCCTCCATAACGGGAACTGAGAACTGGTAATGGAGCGAACTGTGTAACGTGTGAGGATAAGACCGGAGAAGAAGAAGGAAGAGGGACAAGAAGAGGAATGATTTAATTTCTAAAAGTTTATAATCCTTTCCTTTCCATTGTGGGGGAAATGAATGTGGTATAATGAATGAGAAGACTAAAAGGATGCAGTGTTTTGTTGTTTGTTTGCTTTGAAGAGATGCCATATGGCGGTTCCGGAGTAGGAAGAGAGGGGGTGTTTTTAGTGGGTAATCTTTGGTGCTGGAGATAGTCTCACATTCCCGACTGAAGTACTTAGTTTTTCCAACTTAATTAGAAGATCTGAGGCGCCAACAGTAAGCCGGAGTGCGTAACGCATTTTCCCCTCCTCTGCGTCAAAAAAAAGAAGGGTTGGGTTGGATTGGGTTGGACACAAAAAGTCTTCATTAATTTTGCTTTAGAATACTCTTTGTTTCATCACGATAGCTCAATTCGTTCGTAGGGCTCGATTTATTAAAGTTTGCGTTTTATATACGCAGAGATTGATATAAAAGATCTTAAAACATCGATGGTTATAGAAATGAAGAAATTATTCGTGGCACATTAACTCTTCATCAATTTTGTTTTAAAATGTTCTTCATTTTTTCATGATATCTCAATTGATTCGTGAAATACGATTCTTTAAAATTTTTTTTACATCCATTACAATTAAAAATGCAAATTGAATTTTTGATTTTTGTAAATGTGCTAGCAGAAAATGTTTTTCTTTAGCAGGAAAATTTTTCTTTCGAGATACCAATTACTGTTTGCTTGTAAAAGTGTAAACACCACTGGCAAAAAACATTTTAATCTGAAACAAGTTTGATTAGTAGAATCACGAAAAAAAGTGATAAAAATGATTGATTTAGAAATGTTTCGAAAAACACCCTGTGTCTACGAGTACATAAGAGATATTGATATGCGGTTTTCATCATAAAATTATTTCTAAAAATCAAACCTCAAACACTAATATCATTTTCCCTCCATTTTGACCCACCCTGTACATACTTTTTATTTGAAAGAGAAAAGATTTATTCGAAATTAAATCTTCTTATCCCAACAAATCTTCCCTCTCGCGAAAAAGAAACGAAAACGAACTCCTAAATCTAAAAGTCCAATAAGCCACTTCAATTTCCTTTTTCTCCCTCCAAAATAAACCCTCAATTTACAATTCAATGTTTATAACATATTAACTAATTAATCATCTCTTCATTCGCGGCTTGGGTAAGTTTGATTTATCCTTTGGGATAATGTTAAATCGACCTTTTCAATGGTAAAAGACCTTGGGAACGGAGAGCTTTACGTCCCCAAAGCTCCACTTCATTTCCTACTTGTTGCAGTTGACAAGAAGAGAGATGGAACGAGGAAAGGGCCACTCAGTTACCTTGGCAACCAGACAAAAGGGTCCCTACAGCATCAACCATCATTGCTTTCCCTAAAGTGATTTTGTTTTAATAGACGTGAACCTCTTGAAATTGGATGGATTGGTGTGTGGGTTTGATGGGGGGTTTTAAAAATTTATGTTTATTGAAGTAAAAAAGTTAAATTAAAAAGAATAAAATCAAAATCAAATTAGATCTAAAAGATAATAACCATAATTTAAATTGTTATAATAATATATTATTATAAAACGTGATGCAACAAGTTGTTAAATTGAACAAGCTGAATGCGTGAGAAGTATGAATAAATTTCTTTAACGATAGAAAAAAAACTGTAAGAAAAAATTAAAACATACGACACGTTACCTCATAAATTTTCATCTTCGTACGTATTAAAGTCCATTGATTTCATTTTGAATTCATGAAAAAAAAAATGTTTTATTAATATTAATGCATAAAAAAGAGAAAACATTTTATAATTATAAAAAAGTTGATTTTCTTTATGAATCGTACGTGAAATTTGTAACATAATAACGTCTATAACGACCATCCTGGGATATTAAAGAAAATGTAAAATCTGAAGGTAAATCGCTGGAGGTGATAAATTTGACTGGTATTGAAATTGTATTGTGGGAACATTCGTCTTCAATAAATACGTTGTCTGGCACGATGATTCTGCCATCGTTTTTGTCTAGTACGATATTGTATTTAACTGAGTCACAAATGTTTGATTTATCAATTCCTGATCCCAAAATTATTTCTTGTAGAATTTGCATTCCTATTGTAGTACCTGAAAAGATACAAAATAAACTTTTTGTAAATTTAATAATAACAAATTAGACAATAACCCAATAGAAAGGGAATTATCTAAAATTATTACGACATAAAAATTCCTTTGTTATGATTTTGTGCTAATTACGTTTCTAAATCATCTTTAGAAGGTGATAAATTAAAGTTATTAAAAATAAATTGGTTAAAATAGTTTAAAAACGGCTTCACAAATCAATATTATCTTTTAACAGGTTATTTAACACTAAAGTCCGTGCCAAAAGTCAAGGCCCCTCACTTTAGAGATCGAGATTTCGACACTTCGAAATCGTTCGATTAAAAAAGTTGCGATAAAGTTTATTGTAATCAGTGAACATTTCTGTGTATCAAAGTTTAATTTGGAAATGTTCGGAGGCGCGATTTTTTTTTTATCGCGAGTTAATCGAAAAAAGTACCCGATTTTTGAAAGTGCCGACAACTTTGTCTATTTTGCGAATTTCTTTCTCAAAAACTGTTTGACGAAAATTTTTCAAATTTTTACTAATAGTAACCCAATGTATTCTTTGTTACGATTTTGTGCTAATTACGTTTCTAAATCATCTTTAGAAGGTGATAAATTAAAGTTATTAAAAATAAATTGGTTAAAATACTTTAAAAACGGCTTCACAAATCAATATTATCTTTTAACAGGTTATTTAACACTAAAGTCCGTGCCAAAAGTCAAGGCCCCTCACTTTAGAGATCGATATCTTCGAAATCGCTCGATTAAAAAAATTGCGGTAAAGTTTATTGTAATCAGTGAACATTTCTGTGTATCAAAGTTTAATTTGGAAATGTTCGGAGGCGCGATTTTTTTTTATCGCGAGTTAATCGAAAAAAGTACCCGATTTTTGAGAGTGCCGACAACTTTGTCTATTTTGCGAATTTCTTTCTCAAAAACTGTTTGACGAAAATTTTTCAAATTTTTACTAATAGTAACCCAATGTATTCTTTGTTATGATTTTGTGCTAATTACGTTTCTAAATCATCTTTAGAAGGTGATAAATTAAAGTTATTAAAAATAAATTGGTTAAAATACTTTAAAAACGGCTTCACAAATCAATATTATCTTTTAACAGGTTATTTAACACTAAAGTCCGTGCCAAAAGTCAAGGCCCCTCACTTTAGAGATCGATATCTTCGAAATCGCTCGATTAAAAAAATTGCGGTAAAGTTTATTGTAATCAGTGAACATTTCTGTGTATCAAAGTTTAATTTGGAAATGTTCGGAGGCGCGATTTTTTTTTATCGCGAGTTAATCGAAAAAAGTACCCGATTTTTGAGAGTGCCGACAACTTTGTCTATTTTGCGAATTTCTTTCTCAAAAACTGTTTGACGAAAATTTTTCAAATTTTTACTAATAGTAACCCAATGTATTCTTTGTTATGATTTTGTGCTAATTACGTTTCTAAATCATTTTTAGAAGGTGAGAAATTAAAGTTATTAAAAATAAATTGGTTAAAATAGTTTAAAAACGGCTTCACAAATCAATATTATCTTTTAACAGGTTATTTAACACTAAAGTCCGTGCCAAAAGTCAAGGCCCCTCACTTTAGAGATCGATATCTTCGAAATCGCTCGATTAAAAAAATTGCGGTAAAGTTTATTGTAATCAGTGAACATTTCTGTGTATCAAAGTTTAATTTGGAAATGTTCGGAGGCGCGATTTTTTTTTTATCGCGAGTTAATCGAAAAAAGTACCCGATTTTTGAGAGTGCCGACAACTTTGTCTATTTTGCGAATTTCTTTCTCAAAAACTGTTTGACGAAAATTTTTCAAATTTTTACTAATAGTAACCCAATGTATTCTTTGTTACGATTTTGTGCTAATTACGTTTCTAAATCATCTTTAGAAGGTGATAAATTAAAGTTATTAAAAATAAATTGGTTAAAATACTTTAAAAACGGCTTCACAAATCAATATTATCTTTTAACAGGTTATTTAACACTAAAGTCCGTGCCAAAAGTCAAGGCCCCTCACTTTAGAGATCGAGATCTCGACACTTCGAAATCGCTCGATTAAAAAAATTGCGATAAAGTTTATTGTAATCAGTGAACATTTCTGTGTATCAAAGTTTAATTTAGAAATGTTCGGAGGCGCGATTTTTTTTTATCGCGAGTTAATCGAAAAAAGTACCCGATTTTTGAGAGTGCCGACAACTTTGTCTATTTTGCGAATTTCTTTCTCAAAAACTGTTTGACGAAAATTTTTCAAATTTTTACTAATAGTAACCCAATGTATTCTTTGTTATGATTTTGTGCTAATTACGTTTCTAAATCATCTTTAGAAGGTGATAAATTAAAGTTATTAAAAATAAATTGGTTAAAATACTTTAAAAACGGCTTCACAAATCAATATTATCTTTTAACAGGTTATTTAACACTAAAGTCCGTGCCAAAAGTCAAGGCCCCTCACTTTAGAGATCGATATCTTCGAAATCGCTCGATTAAAAAAATTGCGGTAAAGTTTATTGTAATCAGTGAACATTTCTGTGTATCAAAGTTTAATTTGGAAATGTTCGGAGGCGCGATTTTTTTTTATCGCGAGTTAATCGAAAAAAGTACCCGATTTTTGAGAGTGCCGACAACTTTGTCTATTTTGCGAATTTCTTTCTCAAAAACTGTTTGACGAAAATTTTTCAAATTTTTACTAATAGTAACCCAATGTATTCTTTGTTATGATTTTGTGCTAATTACGTTTCTAAATCATCTTTAGAAGGTGATAAATTAAAGTTATTAAAAATAAATTGGTTAAAATACTTTAAAAACGGCTTCACAAATCAATATTATCTTTTAACAGGTTATTTAACACTAAAGTCCGTGCCAAAAGTCAAGGCCCCTCACTTTAGAGATCGATATCTTCGAAATCGCTCGATTAAAAAAATTGCGGTAAAGTTTATTGTAATCAGTGAACATTTCTGTGTATCAAAGTTTAATTTGGAAATGTTCGGAGGCGCGATTTTTTTTTTATCGCGAGTTAATCGAAAAAAGTACCCGATTTTTGAGAGTGCCGACAACTTTGTCTATTTTGCGAATTTCTTTCTCAAAAACTGTTTGACGAAAATTTTTCAAATTTTTACTAATAGTAACCCAATGTATTCTTTGTTGTGATTTTGTGCTAATTACGTTTCTAAATCGTCTTTAGAAGGTGATAAATTAAAGTTATTAAAAATAAATTGGTTAAAATAGTTTAAAAACGGCTTCACAAATCAATATTATCTTTTAACAGGTTATTTAACACTAAAGTCCGTGCCAAAAGTCAAGGCCCCTCACTTTAGAGATCGATATCTTCGAAATCGCTCGATTAAAAAAATTGCGGTAAAGTTTATTGTAATCAGTGAACATTTCTGTGTATCAAAGTTTAATTTGGAAATGTTCGGAGGCGCGATTTTTTTTTATCGCGAGTTAATCGAAAAAAGTACCCGATTTTTGAGAGTGCCGACAACTTTGTCTACTTTGCGAATTTCTTTCTCAAAAACTGTTTGACGAAAAATTTTCAAATTTTTACTAATAGTAACCCAATGTATTCTTTGTTATGATTTTGTGCTAATTACGTTTCTAAATCATCTTTAGAAGGTGATAAATTAAAGTTATTAAAAATAAATTGGTTAAAATAGTTTAAAAACGGCTTCACAAATCAATATTATCTTTTAACAGGTTATTTAACACTAAAGTCCGTGCCAAAACTCAAGGCCCCTCACTTTAGAGATCGATATCTTCGAAATCGCTCGATTAAAAAAATTGCGGTAAAGTTTATTGTAATCAGTGAACATTTCTGTGTATCAAAGTTTAATTTGGAAATGTTCGGAGGCGCGATTTTTTTTTATCGCGAGTTAATCGAAAAAAGTACCCGATTTTTGAGAGTGCCGACAACTTTGTCTATTTTGCGAATTTCTTTCTCAAAAACTGTTTGACGAAAATTTTTCAAATTTTTACTAATAGTAACCCAATGTATTCTTTGTTATGATTTTGTGCTAATTACGTTTCTAAATCATCTTTAGAAGGTGATAAATTAAAGTTATTAAAAATAAATTGGTTAAAATACTTTAAAAACGGCTTCACAAATCAATATTATCTTTTAACAGGTTATTTAACACTAAAGTCCGTGCCAAAAGTCAAGGCCCCTCACTTTAGAGATCGATATCTTCGAAATCGCTCGATTAAAAAAATTGCGGTAAAGTTTATTGTAATCAGTGAACATTTCTGTGTATCAAAGTTTAATTTGGAAATGTTCGGAGGCGCGATTTTTTTTTATCGCGAGTTAATCGAAAAAAGTACCCGATTTTTGAGAGTGCCGACAACTTTGTCTATTTTGCGAATTTCTTTCTCAAAAACTGTTTGACGAAAATTTTTCAAATTTTTACTAATAGTAACCCAATGTATTCTTTGTTATGATTTTGTGCTAATTACGTTTCTAAATCATCTTTAGAAGGTGATAAATTAAAGTTATTAAAAATAAATTGGTTAAAATACTTTAAAAACGGCTTCACAAATCAATATTATCTTTTAACAGGTTATTTAACACTAAAGTCCGTGCCAAAAGTCAAGGCCCCTCACTTTAGAGATCGATATCTTCGAAATCGCTCGATTAAAAAAATTGCGGTAAAGTTTATTGTAATCAGTGAACATTTCTGTGTATCAAAGTTTAATTTGGAAATGTTCGGAGGCGCGATTTTTTTTTATCGCGAGTTAATCGAAAAAAGTACCCGATTTTTGAGAGTGCCGACAACTTTGTCTATTTTGCGAATTTCTTTCTCAAAAACTGTTTGACGAAAATTTTTCAAATTTTTACTAATAGTAACCCAATGTATTCTTTGTTATGATTTTGTGCTAATTACGTTTCTAAATCATTTTTAGAAGGTGAGAAATTAAAGTTATTAAAAATAAATTGGTTAAAATAGTTTAAAAACGGCTTCACAAATCAATATTATCTTTTAACAGGTTATTTAACACTAAAGTCCGTGCCAAAAGTCAAGGCCCCTCACTTTAGAGATCGATATCTTCGAAATCGCTCGATTAAAAAAATTGCGGTAAAGTTTATTGTAATCAGTGAACATTTCTGTGTATCAAAGTTTAATTTGGAAATGTTCGGAGGCGCGATTTTTTTTTTATCGCGAGTTAATCGAAAAAAGTACCCGATTTTTGAGAGTGCCGACAACTTTGTCTATTTTGCGAATTTCTTTCTCAAAAACTGTTTGACGAAAATTTTTCAAATTTTTACTAATAGTAACCCAATGTATTCTTTGTTACGATTTTGTGCTAATTACGTTTCTAAATCATCTTTAGAAGGTGATAAATTAAAGTTATTAAAAATAAATTGGTTAAAATACTTTAAAAACGGCTTCACAAATCAATATTATCTTTTAACAGGTTATTTAACACTAAAGTCCGTGCCAAAAGTCAAGGCCCCTCACTTTAGAGATCGAGATCTCGACACTTCGAAATCGCTCGATTAAAAAAATTGCGATAAAGTTTATTGTAATCAGTGAACATTTCTGTGTATCAAAGTTTAATTTAGAAATGTTCGGAGGCGCGATTTTTTTTTATCGCGAGTTAATCGAAAAAAGTACCCGATTTTTGAGAGTGCCGACAACTTTGTCTATTTTGCGAATTTCTTTCTCAAAAACTGTTTGACGAAAATTTTTCAAATTTTTACTAATAGTAACCCAATGTATTCTTTGTTATGATTTTGTGCTAATTACGTTTCTAAATCATCTTTAGAAGGTGATAAATTAAAGTTATTAAAAATAAATTGGTTAAAATACTTTAAAAACGGCTTCACAAATCAATATTATCTTTTAACAGGTTATTTAACACTAAAGTCCGTGCCAAAAGTCAAGGCCCCTCACTTTAGAGATCGATATCTTCGAAATCGCTCGATTAAAAAAATTGCGGTAAAGTTTATTGTAATCAGTGAACATTTCTGTGTATCAAAGTTTAATTTGGAAATGTTCGGAGGCGCGATTTTTTTTTATCGCGAGTTAATCGAAAAAAGTACCCGATTTTTGAGAGTGCCGACAACTTTGTCTATTTTGCGAATTTCTTTCTCAAAAACTGTTTGACGAAAATTTTTCAAATTTTTACTAATAGTAACCCAATGTATTCTTTGTTATGATTTTGTGCTAATTACGTTTCTAAATCATCTTTAGAAGGTGATAAATTAAAGTTATTAAAAATAAATTGGTTAAAATACTTTAAAAACGGCTTCACAAATCAATATTATCTTTTAACAGGTTATTTAACACTAAAGTCCGTGCCAAAAGTCAAGGCCCCTCACTTTAGAGATCGATATCTTCGAAATCGCTCGATTAAAAAAATTGCGGTAAAGTTTATTGTAATCAGTGAACATTTCTGTGTATCAAAGTTTAATTTGGAAATGTTCGGAGGCGCGATTTTTTTTTTATCGCGAGTTAATCGAAAAAAGTACCCGATTTTTGAGAGTGCCGACAACTTTGTCTATTTTGCGAATTTCTTTCTCAAAAACTGTTTGACGAAAATTTTTCAAATTTTTACTAATAGTAACCCAATGTATTCTTTGTTGTGATTTTGTGCTAATTACGTTTCTAAATCGTCTTTAGAAGGTGATAAATTAAAGTTATTAAAAATAAATTGGTTAAAATAGTTTAAAAACGGCTTCACAAATCAATATTATCTTTTAACAGGTTATTTAACACTAAAGTCCGTGCCAAAAGTCAAGGCCCCTCACTTTAGAGATCGATATCTTCGAAATCGCTCGATTAAAAAAATTGCGGTAAAGTTTATTGTAATCAGTGAACATTTCTGTGTATCAAAGTTTAATTTGGAAATGTTCGGAGGCGCGATTTTTTTTTATCGCGAGTTAATCGAAAAAAGTACCCGATTTTTGAGAGTGCCGACAACTTTGTCTACTTTGCGAATTTCTTTCTCAAAAACTGTTTGACGAAAAATTTTCAAATTTTTACTAATAGTAACCCAATGTATTCTTTGTTATGATTTTGTGCTAATTACGTTTCTAAATCATCTTTAGAAGGTGATAAATTAAAGTTATTAAAAATAAATTGGTTAAAATAGTTTAAAAACGGCTTCACAAATCAATATTATCTTTTAACAGGTTATTTAACACTAAAGTCCGTGCCAAAACTCAAGGCCCCTCACTTTAGAGATCGATATCTTCGAAATCGCTCGATTAAAAAAATTGCGGTAAAGTTTATTGTAATCAGTGAACATTTCTGTGTATCAAAGTTTAATTTGGAAATGTTCGGAGGCGCGATTTTTTTTTATCGCGAGTTAATCGAAAAAAGTACCCGATTTTTGAAAGTGCCGACAACTTTGTCTATTTTGCGAATATTTTTCTCAAAAACTGTTTGACGAAAAATTTTCAAATTTTTACTAATAGTAACCCAATGTATTCTTAATGCAGGGCATGTTTTAGTTTATGGATATTCCCTATACTTTCGCGAAAAATCGCAATTTAGTAAAATGTGGTTATTTCGAAAATGAAAAGTCGGATTTTAACGCGATTTTTATCAAAATGTGTTTAATAATGTTGTATGTCGGATTCTGTTACCAGTTTTTCAAAATAAGGGCTCCCTAATTTTTTGGAGCGATTTAATGGGAATACAAGTTAAAGAGAAACAGAAATAAGAATCCGAAGAAAAATCTCATTTTGAAAAAATGATTATGGAATCCGACAAACGACATTCTTTAACATATTTTAATAAAAATCGCACTGAAATCCGTCCGGTCGTTTTCGAAATAACCGCATCTTACCAAACCGCGATTTTCCACGAAACTGTATGGAATATAGTTAAAACAAAATATGCTCCACATTAAGGACACATTGAGTTATTACCAATTCAAATTTGAAATTTTTTCGTCTAATAGTTTTTGAGAAAAAAAAATTGCAAAGTAGACAATGTTGTCGACAATCTCGAAATTTGAATACTTTTTTCAATTAACTCGCAATAGAAGAAAAATCACGGATCCGAAAATTTCCAAATTAATTTATGGTACACAAAAATGTTCATTGATTACAATAAACTTTACCGCAATTTTTTTCATTGAGCGATTTTGAAGATATCGATCTCTAAATTGAGGGGCCTTGACTTTTGGCACTGATAATAGTTTGCAAAAGACAATAAAAATAATGTAAAAGAACTGCAGAAATCTATACTTTCTCCTAACAGGTTATATAAAAGGCGTTTTCAATATGTTTAAGTCAAAGCTGCTAATAATTATGATATCAACGATGACTTAATGAATCATACATCACATCTACTTCATATGATCAGAACAAAGCTGTCTGTACAAAAATTGTTACCTGATACGATACAGCTAATGGCCGATTTAAGACATCGAATTTATTCACAATTACAATGAACGTATAATGTTAAATCTCAAGCTGAACAAAACACGATTAATTAATTGTATTAAGAACCACATATACGTGCGTTGTGACAAAATCTACAGGATGATCCGTTCCCACATTGTGACATCTTACAAAAATAGTGATCAGATAATTTGTATCCTAACGTCCCCAAAAATTACGTCCAACATTCTGCGAACAATTTTCCAGTCTAAACCATCCAGCCTACACCTAATCTTCAGGATGGCTAATTGGCCGAGTAACGCTTTTCGTAGTTCGAAATTCGCCGAAAAAATTCGACGATGTACTACAATTAATTCTTTTGGTTGTTTTGGCAATTCTTGAAATTTTTGGAATTTCTTCTTAAATGATGCTGCAATTCCTCTGGTCATTCAAAGATCTTGTGCTACCCAATGCGTTAGCGCGTTAATACATGGATGTTTTGAAAAGATCCTGTTACTTTTCGCGGATATCTAATCGCGTATACTTTTGGGTCATGAACTGCTCGTATGAAGTTTCCAAAAGATTTTCTTGGAGACTCTTAGTTGTAGTTCCAGCAAATTGTGTTAGGTGATTAAAGTGTAATGTAATGGTAATTTCTGGATCCGGTAGATAACATCATTGATTCGATCCATGATGGTATACGGACCCTCTAATGGGATTTGTATCTTTGGTGAATAACGACGACGTCTCTGCTGATTGAACAACTAAATTTAGTCTTCTGATTGGAATTCATTTAGACCAGCTTTAAGGTGATAGATCAGCGGTGTGGATACTTAAACGCACCATCTTGGCTAGAGGTCGATTATCCAGTTCATCCGCTCTACCATTCCTTAGTTGAAGTATAACTACAGAAGCACACCGAAACTGCAGATCCAGTCCTTAACGAAGGCTTCTTCTATCGTTGCAGCTTTCTAGTTTGGCTTCTCATTTACTAAAGTAGTCCATCACCATAATGATGTATTTATTGCCTCCATGTGATACCAATGTGACAGTAGACGTGATTTATGTAGACGGTGTTAAATTTTATACGATATTGTTTATAAAAACCTTGTATGTCCTTAGGTATTTTTGTAAAAAGTTGTGTTGGTCCTTGATTTTTTGAAGCATGTTATGGATTCAGTTAGGTTGAGTTGCAACATACATATAACTATCCTTCATACATACATATAACATTTTTCATAATGAATAATATGAAGTTGTAACTTAACCCAACTAATCTCAACCCAACCTAACAAATTTTCCAAGTTTTCGGAAATATTCTATGATTTTTTCTCCCATAGTTGGATTGGGATTGAGCTCCAACTTCATACCAATCAATATGAGGGATGGTATGAAAGTTTTCTTCTATGGTTGAGTTGGGTTGAGCTCCAAGTTCAAATTATTAAGTATAAGTAGTAATATGAGCTAATACTCATATAACAAAAAAATCTAATCCAAAACAACAAATCTTCTAAGTTCAATTCAATATGAGGGATGGTATGAAGTTGAAACTCTACCCATCCAACTTAATACAAAGATACCAGACTGATATCTTTCAATTTTTTCCCAAATAACTTAATATTGCTTAGATAACTCATTCCATTTACGAAGTGATGAAGACCACCATGCTTTAGCTGACCATTTGATTAAATATCAACATTTTCAACTGAGCTTTTCAGCTAATCTGAAAGACATCAGTATTTAGACATCACTTCGCATTTCCTGCCTTCCAATACATCTTTGCTAGATCCTTGAACCTGCCAAGATTTTATTTTCAAGCGTTATGAAATATAGTAATTATTCAAAGAACCTTATGAACCTTACATTACAAATCCGTTGTATGATAGCATTTAAGTCGTTCATTTCTCTTAGCTTTGCTTTGTAAATATAACAGCTTTGAGATGATGGATTCATCGCAAGCATGTTAGCTACTAGATGGTAATTTCAAAAATCCTGATTTTTGTTATCATTTTAAAAGGCACAATTGCTGACAAAATCAAATCAGAATCTGAAATAACTAAGTTATCTAAAAATTTTTGTTTGGACTTGGCATGACCAGGGTTTCAATCAAAGCTCCATGTGTGGTGATTCTCCATACCAAATTAAATATACTCATAACAATCTTTATCATAACCTCTCATCTACGCCATTGGGCCTCCGAATATCATGATGCATCCTTCACTTGGCGTGCCATTCAAACTGCCATTCAGAATGATTTCAGTTTGTTTTGGTAAGGAGAGGTATACCTGGCTAAGATCACGTGAAAAGTTTCATCTACTTTATTTTACTACACTACTTCGTCACCATTTATTTTCATTACGCCAGGTTTTAAATTTAATTCAAAGCCTTTAGAATTCATCGCATCCATTCCAAGTATTACTTTGTCTTCTCAATACATCAATACCGAATGTTTTGTTGATGTACTCCCGATAAGGATGTGAATATCCACTTCAACATGGATGAATTCCGATTGTCTTGTTGCAGTATCCAATCTCAATTTATTTGCTGATTTTTGTACGATACTGGGCTTAATGTTGGTCAAACTTTCCATTTATGCTGTCCATAAAACTATTAGTCTGATGTTGTAGAAATATAACATGTACATTTTGTAACAGATATGCATGCATCCAAGCTCTCTACAGTTCTTCATGCTTTCAACTTATCATAACGTTTTTCATTTAACTGACTAATGCCAGTTTGACTCTTGTAGCCTATTTTCTAATGTACGAGCTGATGCGTCAGCTATTTTTGTTGGTTATCACTCACTACTATATATCCTTATCTCAGAAACCAATGAGGAAAGCAATTAATGTTTAATTAATGAAATTGTAATATTGTTGAAGCTCTATTCTTTCATCTTCCTCAATCCTCATCTTACCTCCATTCCTCTGGTTTCAGTTAGTCTACTTTGAGATGGTTTGGATTGAAGATAACAATCTTGTGATGAATGTTCACAAATTTAGGATGAGTTCTAAATCTAATATCTCAAATACGAATTGAGATGATCAAGTATGGGGTCAAGTATGGGGTTGTTCGTGGGAAAATGCAGGCTTTCCTTTATAAATCATAAAAAGATTGACGAGATATCTTAAGAGTTCGATTTTGTACGATTTTTCAAATTTATTAAGCAAATTTTTAGTTTTATGAAATTCTAAAAATTTCGGAGAAGTTCAAAATCTGATATCTCAAAAACTAATTTAGTTGTTCAAGTATGGGTTTACTCGCGGGAAAGTGCACACTTTCCTTTATAAATCACAAAAAAATTAAAAAGATATCTTAAGAATTCGATTTTTTTACGATTTTTCAAAATTATTAAGGAAATTTTTAGTTTTATGAAATTCTACTAATTTCGGAGAAATTCCAAGTCTGATATCGCAAAAACTAATTGCGATTATCATATATGGGTATGTTCGCGGAAAAGTGCACACTTTCCTTTATAAATTACAAAAAACATTGTCAAGATATCTTAAGAATTCTATTTTTTACGATTTTTCAAAGTTATTAAAGATATTTTTAGTTTTATGAAATTCCACAAATTTGGGATGAAATTAAAACCTGATATCTCAAAATTTAATGGAGATGCTCAAGTATGGGTATGTTCGCGGGAAAGTGCACACTTTCCTTTATAAATCATAAAAAAATTGTCAAGATATCTTAAGAATCCGATTTTTTACAAATGATTAAGGACATTTTTAATTTTATGAAAGTCTACAAATTTGGGATAAGTTCAAAACCTGATATCTCAAAAACTAATTAAGATGCTCAAGTATGGATTTGTTCACAGGAAAGTGCACACTTTGCTTTATAAATCACAAAAGAATTTGTTAAGATATCTTAAGAATTCGATTTTTTACGATTTTTCAAAAATGATTAAGGAAATTTTTAATTTTATGAGTCTACAAATTTGGGATAAGTTCAAAACCTGATATCTCAAAAACGAATTGAGATGCTTAAGTATGGGTTTGTTCACGGGAAAGTGCATACTGTCCTTTATAAATCACAAAAAAAATTGTCAAGATATCTAAAGAATTCGATTTTTTACGATTTTTCAAAATTATTCAGGAAATTTTTAATTTTATGAAATTCCACAAATTTGGGATGAAATTAAAAAATGATATCTCAAAAACTAATGGAGATGCTCAGCTATGAGTTTGATCGCGGGAAAGTGCACGCTTTCCTTTATAAATTACAACAAAAATTGTCAAGATATCTTAAGAATTCGATTTTGTACGATTTTTCAAAATTATTAAGGAAATTTTTAATTTTATGAGTCTACAAATTTGGGATAAGTTCAAAACATGATATCTCAAAAACTAATTAAGATGGTCAAGTATGGATTTGTTCGCGGGAAAGTGCACACTTTGCTTTATAAATCACAAAAGAATTTATTAAGATATCTTAAGAATTCGATTTTTTACGATTTTTCAAAAATGATTAAGGGAAATTTTTAATTTTATGAAATTCTACAAATTTGGATTCATAGAAATTTGGAGATTAAAACCTGATATCTCAAAAACTAATGGAGATGCTCAGCTATGAGTTTGTTCGCGGGAAAGTGCATGCTTTCCTTTATAAATTACAACAAAAATTGTCAAGATATCTTAAGAATTCGATTTTGTACGATTTTTCAAAATTATTAAGGAAATTTTTAATTTTATGAGTCTACAAATTTGGGATAAGTTCAAAACCTGATATCTCAAAAATTAATTAAGATGGTCAAGTATGGATTTGTTCGCGGGAAAGTGCACACTTTGCTTTATAAATCACAAAAGAATTTGTTAAGATATCTTAAGAATTCGATTTTTTACGATTTTTCAAAAATGATTAAGGGAAATTTTTAATTTTATGAAATTCCACAAATTTGGATTCATAGAAATTTGGAGATTAAAACCTGATATCTCAAAACCTAATGGAGATGCTCAGCTATGAGTTTGTTCGCGGGAAGTGCACACTTTCCTTTATAAATTACAACAAAAATTGTCAAGATATCTTAAGAAATCGATTCTGTACGAGTTTTCAAAATTATTAAGGAAATTTTTAATTTTATGAGTCTACAAATTTGGGATAAGTTCAAAACCTGATATCTCAAAAACTAATTAAGATGGTCAAGTATGGATTTGTTCGCGGGAAAGTGCACACTTTGCTTTATAAATCACAAAAGAATTTGTTAAGATATCTTAAGGGAAATTTTTAATTTTATGAAATTCCACAAATTTGGATTCATAGAAATTTGGAGATTAAAACCTGATATCTCAAAAACTAATTGAGATGCTCAAGTATGGGTTTGTTCACGGGAAAGTGCATACTTTCCTTTATAAATCACAAAAAAAATTGTCAAGATATCTAAAGAATTCGATTTTTTACGATTTTTCAAAATTATTCAGGAAATTTTTAATTTTATGAAATTCCACAAATTTGGGATGAAATTAAAAAATGATATCTCAAAAACTAATGGAGATGCTCAGCTATGAGTTTGTTCGCGGGAAAGTGCACGCTTTCCTTTATAAATTACAACAAAAATTGTCAAGATATCTTAAGAATTCGATTTTGTACGATTTTTCAAAATTATTAAGGAAATTTTTAATTTTATGAGTCTACAAATTTGGGATAAGTTCAAAACCTGATATCTCAAAAACTAATTAAGATGCTCAAGTATGGATTTGTTCACGAGAAAGTGCACACTTTGCTTTATAAATCACAAAAGAATTTGTTAAGATATCTTAAGAATTCGATTTTTTACGATTTTTCAAAATTATTAAGGAAATTTTTAGTTTTATGAGTCTATAAATTTGGGATAAGTTCAAAACCTGATATCTCAAAAACTAATTGAGATGCTCAAGTATGGGTTTGTTCACGGGAAAGTGCATACATTCCTTTATAAATCACAAAAAAAATTGTCAAGATATCTAAAGAATTCGATTTTTTACGATTTTTCAAAATTATTCAGGAAATTTTTAATTTTATGGAATTCCACAAATTTGGGATGAAATTAAAAAATGATATCTCAAAAACTAATTAAGATGCTCAAGTATGGATTTGTTCACGAGAAAGTGCACACTTTGCTTTATAAATCACAAAAGAATTTGTTAAGATATCTTAAGAATTCGATTTTTTACGATTTTTCAAAATTATTAAGGAAATTTTTAGTTTTATGAGTCTATAAATTTGGGATAAGTTCAAAACCTGATATCTCAAAAACTAATTGAGATGCTCAAGTATGGGTTTGTTCACGGGAAAGTGCATACATTCCTTTATAAATCACAAAAAAAATTGTCAAGATATCTAAAGAATTCGATTTTTTACGATTTTTCAAAATTATTCAGGAAATTTTTAATTTTATGGAATTCCACAAATTTGGGATGAAATTAAAAAATGATATCTCAAAAACTAATGGAGATGCTCAGCTATGAGTTTGATCGCGGGAAAGTGCACGCTTTCCTTTATAAATTACAACAAAAATTGTCAAGATATCTTAAGAATTCGATTTTGTACGAGTTTTCAAAATTATTAAGGAAATTTTTAGTTTTATGGAATTCCACAAATTTGGGACGAGTGAAAACCTGATATCTCAAAAACTAACTGAGATTTTCAAGTATTTCACACTTTCCTTTATAAATCACAAAAAAAAAATGTAGGAATTTTTTTTTAGGATTTTTAGGAAATTTTTTGTTTTATGAAAGTCCACAAATTTGGGTTGAGTTCCATACCTGATATCTCAAAAACTACTGGAGGTGCTCAAGTATGAGTTTGTTCGCAGGAAAGTGCACACTTTCTTTTATAAATTACAAAAAATTTGTCAAGATATCTTAGCAATTCGATTTTTTACGATTTTTCAAAATTATTAAGGAAATTTTTAGTTTTATGGAATTCCACAAATTTGGGATAAGTTCAAAACCTGATATCTCAAAACCTAATTGAGATGCTCAAGTGTGGGTTTGTTCGCGGGAAAGTGCACACTTTCATTTATAAATTACAAAAGATTTGTCAAGATATCTTAAGAATTCGATTTTTTACAATTTTTCAAAATTATTAAGGAAATTTCTAGTTTTATGAAATTCCACAAATTTCGGAAAATTTCGAAATCTTGTATCTCAAAAACTAATTGAGTTGTTCAAGTATGGGTTTGCTCGCGAGCAAACTTTCCTTTGTAAGTTATAAAAAAATTTGTCAAGATATCTTACGAATTCGATTTATTACTAATTTCAAAATTATTAAGGAAATTTTTAGTTTTATGGAATTCCACAAATTTGGGATAAGTTCAAAACCTGATATCTTAAGAATTCAATTTTTTTCGATTTTTCAAAAATGAAAACTGAACTCTGCGTACTTTTGTTTATAAAAAACAACAATTCTTGTATAAGCACCAAAAAAAATTCTGTAGTTACACGATTTTTTTTGTGAACGATCAGATTTATTCTATCTCCCTCAATCCTCATCTGATTTATATTCTAATTTACACTTCTAGGTCTAGTGTTAGTTCTAGTTTTTTGTATCATTAGGTCTAACTATAGATCTAGAACTAAAAGATTTAGCCATACATCTTTCAAGACGGCTAAACTCGAATTATTCTAATTTTACTTCAACTCAACTATGCAGAGTTGGGTTGGGTTGGGTTTAGTCGTGTTATCCGATCTCGTCTTGAATTTGAACCCCTAAATTTCAGACAAACAGCAGATTGTAACATTGACATGATCAACACACTTCTAGAATTATGCCGAAGTCAAAATGATATGCCTAAAATGCTTACGTTTGTACGTTTTAACCTACCCTTAAAATTACAAGCAACCAAAATAAAAAACGTCTTACCAATATTCCTCTTAAAAAATTCTAAAACATCCCCCTCACAAATCCTCAACATCAACTCCATAATCGTATTCCAAAATAACCGATTTCGACACGGAATTTCAATAAAAACTCGATCAGGTTCCCGTGAAGTGCGCGATTGTCCTAGATCAATAACATTTTTAGGCAATAAAACATCGATGACTTCCCTCGATCGAGCTTCTCTCATAATAATCTCAAAATTAATCGCGAAATCCCCCACATCCGGATTTCTAAAGTAAATATAAACGCTGTGATCTTTGTACATTAAAATGGTACAAAAAGCTTGAAATTCAAACACTCCCGTTTCGTCAAATTCCGCTGTGCTTGAAACGGGCATAAATTTTGATGGTGTTTCAAGTTCTTCTTTTTGAACGAAAGGAATGTTAGATAAATCGTCGGGTGATTGGACTGGTTCATAAGATATTTGAATATTATATGTTGTTTCAATTGAATAAGGCGATTTTACGGTAAATGAGATATCTGATACTTCATAAAGATAAATTGGATATTTTATTGTTGAAGTCATATAAGATATATCTGGTTTTCCGATTAAAGTAAATGCGCGGTTTCTTGAAAAATGATAACTATCATTTTCTCCGCTTAAAAGTAATGTGCAAGTTATGTTTTTTGCGAATTTCGCGTAATACGTTATTAGAATTTCGCAAGATTTTCCTGATGGGATCACATACATATCTTCGTCCGTTGTAAAACAATTATCTTCGTTTGAAAAGAATATAGTTTTATAACAAATTGGAAAATCGTTTATATTTTTTAAAACGATTGTGTTGAAGGATTTTTGCGACAAACCAACCGCAAATTCAATCGTTTCGTATGGATACATACTCGGTAAAACCTCAAATAAATAAGCTATCAACATCAACATATGTACTGAATTTGGATCGAGGATGTCTTCGGGTTTTACGGCAAAACTGCAATTTAACATTTTCCAACATCTTGTAACAACACAAGTATTGTGTAATAATTCTTCAAACATATCGGCGTCTATTATCATCGTTCTCAAAAAGGGTATCATGTAAGGGCAATAAACTCCGGTTACAGCGGCGAAAACGAAACCATCATGAAGATTTTGACCGAAAAAATTGACATCTTTTTCGGGTAAATCTTCACCCCAAATGGTTTTTTTACTTTTCGTGTAATGGTACTCCAACCAATTAATTAATAATAATTCGGCGTTACTAAAAATGTTTGCATTTCTTGTAAAATTTTTAACAGATTTTTTAAAATTTTCTAATGGCTCAATTGTGGGTGAAATTAACGGATCTGTCGTTGTAACCATTAAAATCGAATTTAATCTGTATAAATACAAAACTTTGTACGTTTGTAAAAGTAAATCGAGCCAAGATTGTTTTGCCAAATGAAAAAATTCTTCATAACTTTTAATCGATTTCGATGTACTCGCAACGTTTTGCCCCAATTTCGGCATAATATAAATTTTAAAAGCCAAAAACATATCGTAAGTTAAAAGATGTTCGGGTTTTAAACAAATAAAATACCCCCCCAAACTTTTAATAAAACGAATCGCGTTATCATAAACCGTATACAAATACCAACAAGTATCTTCATCCGTCTTTGGGGCTCTCCCCAGCTCTAAATAGCTTACCATTTGAGGTCCAACCATGTTAATTAATAATTTAACATACGGTGGGACTAAAAAGTCCACTTTGCGAGCTTTTTTGCTTCTAATTGCGATGTTTTCGCTTTTTGAAATAGCGACCATACTACAAATCGTTCCGGGTATTTGGTAGCGAATTGTTTTGTAAAAGCATTGATTACAAACCCATTCTTCCATATGATCGACGCACGATTCTAAATATTGTGTTAAGCTGCTTGATTCGGTTGGGAAAAATGGGTACGAACTGAAAAATTCCATCGTGTGAAATTCTTCCGTTCCTATTTTGGCGAGATCTCGACGAGATACTGCTGACATTAGTGATGGTCTTGCTTGGAAAACTGACTAAAAAATTATGTTTGATTAAGTTAGTGTTTATGGGAATATTTTGTGTTGATTTTGAATAAATTTCAACTGCGTAAGAAGTGTGATGTTAGGCTTAGAGATGATCTTAAAAGAGAAAAAGTCTAGTAGTGTATTATTAGTAGTGCATTTCATATCATGCATTTTAGTTAAGTTTTGATTTATAGAGTAAGATTCAAGAACTTACTATAGACTTCGTTGCTGTGAGAGAAGAACATAGCGTAATCTTACTTGAAGAATAAATTTTTTAACTCCATTAGAGTACAATCTTCAAAATGAACATAATATGTAGGAAAAGTAGAGATCGACTACATGCGAGATGGAAATATAGGATGAAGGGAGATGTGAACGTTCTGACGATATAATTGGAAAAAGTTAACTGAGAACCTAAAGGGCTGGAATGGAGTGGAGGAGACTACCCCATAATAAACCTCTTCAAATATTACATCATTGTATCATAAAGCATGGGAAATAATCGAATATATTAGATCAATAAATGGATGATTCAAAAAAATCTCTTTCTAAGTATGCCATTGAAAACGAGGAATATTCAAAAATTCACCACTCGGCCCCTACGGCGAATCTGGAGGTAGGGGTGAGCTAGAATGATACGAGAAGACCTAATGCAATAATCTAGACTAGTTCCAAGGTGCTGCAGTCTTTACTTATTGAGAAAATAATTTCTAAGTATGCCATTAAAATCGAGGAAGATTCAAATCTGGGAGAAAATCTCAGGGTTGGAGTTGAGTAAACATACTAGAGGGTCTATTCGAATTATCCAGGGCAGTTGCAGCTTCCTACAATGTCTGTGGTTTTAGAAAGCGATTTTTTACAATTCAAGACTTATCTGGTCAACTGTAATTTTGTGAATGTGAATTTGGTACAGATTCGAATATGAATCTAACTTCAGCCATATTCAGTTTGATGTTTCCAGGAGACATGATACTGCATCCAGAAAATCTGAAATGCTTCTAGAAGGCCTGAAATACTTCCAAAAGACTTAATACCGCTTTAAGATGACTTGATACCACTTCTAGGCGCCTTGATACTGATTCTAGAAGACTTGATATGCATCCAGAAGACTTGAAATATTTCCACAAGACTTAAAATGCCTCTAATAGACTAGACATAGCTTCCAGAATACTTGATATTACTTCCAGAGGACTTGAAATACTTCCAGAAAACTTGAAATACTTCCAGAAGATTTGATACTGCTTCTAGAAGACTTGATATTGCCTCTAGAAGACATAAAATGCTTAAAAAATTCTTGATATTATTACCAGAAAGCTTGAAATACTCCCAGAAAACTTGATATGCTTCCAAAAGACTTGCAATGCTTTCAGAAGGCTTGCTTCTAACAGATTTGATACTGCCTCTGAAAGATTTGATAATGTTTCTAGAAGACTTGGTATTGGTTTCAAATATAGCCAGAAAACTTGAACTGCTTTCAGAATATTTAATATGCTTCCAGAAAGCTTGAACGGCTTTCAAAAAATTTGATAATGGCCTTGGAAAATTTAATACTGCTTCTAAAAGACTTCATACTGTTTCTAAATAACTGGATATTGCTTCCAGAAGACTTGATATTGTTTCCAAAGGACTTGAAATATTCACAGAAGACTTCAACTGTTTCCATACGACTTGAAATACTCCCAGAAGACTTGAACTTCTTGCAAAGAACTTACTACGGTTCCAGAAGATTTGAAATGCTTCTAAAAGATTTAAACTGTTCCCAGAAGATTTGATACTGATCCTGGAAGGTTTGATACTGCTTCTAGAAGATCTGATATTGCTTCTAGAAGACTTGATGTTGCCTCTGGAAGACATGAAATGCTTTCAAAATTCTCGATATTGTTACCAGAAAGCTTGAAATACTCCCAGAAGACTTGATATACTTCCAAAAGACTTGCAATGCTTCCAGAAGGCTTGAATCGCTTCCGGCAGATTTGATACTGTTTCTGAAAATTGGATACTGTTTCTAGAAGACTTCATATTGATTCCAGAAGACTTGATATTGCTTCCAAAGGACTTGAAATATTCACAGAAGACTTCAACTGTTTCCATACGACTTGAAATACTCCCAGAAGACTTGAACTACTTGCAAACAACTTGCTACGCTTTCAAAAGATTTGAAATGCTTCTAGAAGACTTAAACTGTTTCCAGAAGATTTGATAGTGATCCCGGAAGGTTTGATACTGCTTCTAGAAGATCTGATATTGCTTCTAGAAGACTTGATGTTGCCTCTGGAAGACATGAAATGCTTCCAAAATTCTTGATATTGTTACCAGAAAGCTTGAAATACTCCCAGAAGACTTGATATACTTCCAAAAGACTTACAATGCTTCCAGAAGGCTTGAATCGCTTCCGGCAGATTTGATACTGTTTCTGAAAATTGGATACTGTTTCTAGAAGACTTCATATTGATTCCAGAAGACTTGATATTGCTTCCAAAGGACTTGAAATATTCACAGAAGACTTAAAGTCGTATGGAAACAGTAGTTTCCATACGACTTGAAATACTCCCAGAAGACTTGAACTACTTGCAAACAACTTGCAACGCTTTCAAAAGATTTGAAATGCTTCTAAGAGACTTAAACTGTTTCCAGAAGATTTGATACTGATCCTGGAAGGTTTAATAGTACTTCTAGAAGATCTGATATTGCTTCTAGAAGACTTGATTTTGCCTCTGGAAGACATGAAATGCTTTCAAAATTCTTGATATTGTTACCAGAAAGCTTGAAATACTCCCAGAAGACTTGATATACTTCCAAAAGACTTGCAATGCTTCCAGAAGGCTTGAATCGCTTCCGGCAGATTTGATACTGTTTCTGAAAATTGGATACTGTTTCTAGAAGACTTCATATTGATTCCAGAAGACTTGATATTGCTTCCAAAGGACTTGAAATATTCACAGAAGACTTCAACTGTTTCCATACGACTTGAAATACTCCCAGAAGACTTGAACTTCTTGCAAAGAACTTGCTACGGTTCCAGAAGATTTGAAATGCTTCTAGAAGACTTAAACTGTTCCCAGAAAATTTGATACTGATCCTGGAAGGTTTGATACTGCTTCTAGAAGATCTGATATTGCTCCTAGAAGACTTGATGTTGCCTCTGGAAGACATGAAATGCTTCCAAAATTCTTGATATTATTACCAGAAAGCTTGAAATACTCCCAGAAGACTTGATATGCTTCCAAAAGACTTGCAATGCTTCCAGAAGGCTTGAATCGCTTCCGGCAGATTTGATACTGTCTCTGAAAGATTGGATACTGTTTCTAGAAGACTTCATATTGATTACAGAAGACTTGAGATACTGCCAAAAAACTTGAACTGCTGCCAGAAGATTTGATATGCTTCCAGAAGGCTACAACGGCTTTTAAAAGATTTGATAATGGCCTTGGAAAATTTAATACTTTCTTCTAAAGGAATTGATATTGCTTCCAGAAGACTTGATATTGCTTCCAAAAGACTTGAAATATTCACAGAAGACTTCAACTGTTTCCATACGACTTGCTACGCTTCCAGAAGATTTGCAATGCTTTCAAAAGACTTAAACTGCTTCCAGAAGATTTGATATAGCCCCTGGAAAATTTGATACTGCTTCTAAAAGACTTGATATTGCTTCTGGAAGACATGAAGTGCTTTGTGAATACTTGATATTACTTTCAGAAGACTTGGAATAGTCCCACAAGGCTTTAACTGCTTCCAGAGGGCTTGAAATGTTTTCAGAAAACTTGAACGGCTTCCAAAAGATTTGATATTTCCCTTGGAAAATTTGATACTGCTTTTAAAAGATGACTTGAATGATAATATGAATAATAATAAATAAATAATATTGTTTCCAAAATGCTTGACATATTCTCAAGACTTCAATTGCTACCACATGACTTGAAATGCTTCCAAAAGACTTGAACTGCTTCCAGCAGACGTGCTATACTTCCAGAAGATTTGCGATGTTTCCATAATACTTATATGCTTTCAGAAAGCATGAGCTGCTTCCAGAAGATTTGATATTGACCCTGGTAGGTTTGATACTGCTGTTAGAAGACTTAGTATTGCTTCCAGAAGACTTGATATAGCTTCTGGAAGACATGAAATGCTTTGAGAATGTTTGATACTAGTTTCAGAAGACTTGGAATGGTCCCACAAGGCTTGAACTGTTTCTAGAGAACTTGAAATGTTTCCAGAAGACTAGCAATACTTCCAGAAGATAACCTGCTTCCAAAAAATTGTATAATGCCCTTATAAAATTTGATACTGCTTCTATAAGACTTGATATTGCTTCCAAAAAACTATAAATATTCTCAGAAGATTTCAACTACTATCAGACCACTTGAAATGCTTCCAGAACACCAACAATGCTTCCAGAAGACTTAGAATATCTTAGAAGACTTGAACTATTTCCAGAGAACTTTTATGCTTCTAGAAAAGTTGCAATGCTTCCAGAAGACTTGAACAGTTTTTAGAAGATTTGATACAGCCACTGGAAGATTTGATACTGCTTGTAGAAGACTAGATATTTGTCCAGAAGACTTGATATTGCCTCCAAAAGACATGAAGTGCTTCCAGAATATTTGATATTGATTTTAGAAGACGTAGAATGCTCCCAGAAGACCTGAGTTGCTTCCAGAAAACTTGAACTAGTTCCAAAAGATTTGATAATGTCCTTGGAACATTTGATACTGCTAAAAAACTTGATATTGTTTCCGGAATACTTAGTATTGCCTCTGGAATACATAAAATGCTTTCAGAATACTTAATATTACTTCCTTAGAAGACTTGAAATGTTCTCAAAAGATTTCAACTATTTCCAGATGACTTGCAACACTGCCAGAACATTAACAATGCTTCCAGAAGACTTGAAATACTTCCAAATGGCTTGATATGCATCTAGAAGACTTGATATTGCTTCCAGAAGGCTTAATATTGTCTCTGAAAGACATGAAATGCTCTCAGAAAATTTCACACTGCTTATCGAACTCTAAACAGCACTAATGGAAAACATTTCCATTGCAAATGCACCATAGACATCAAGTACTAAGTTGTTTGGGTGCAAAAACATCCATACAAAATTTTTAATGGCTTTGGCAGAAATATAGTTTTTTTTTACTTCCGGTTACGTAATTTGACTGATATTTAATATCTACATTAATATTTACGTATAAAGGCTTACACATATTTTCATGTACTTTACTTAAAAGTGCCAGTTTATATCAAAGATTATGGATGGTGTTCAGATAAAGGACCACTTCTAGCTACTCCGTTTGTGTGAAATTTACGATATGGATGTTTTTCATAATTTTAATCGCTTATGCAGTGTTTAATTTGTTTAACTCGCTTTAAAGAACATGTTTATATAAAACAAATTTAATGTAGTGACAAATAAAGTACCACTTTACGAATATGACTCAAACTTGGTATAAATCTTAGACTTTCTTACTAAAAGTCACATACAAAATTTCATTGCTATAGCTTGCTAAGTTTTTGAGTTGTGAATATTGTCCTACTAAATTCCTGAAATTGACCACTGCGCGTTGTGATATCTACGCAGGAGACTCGAACTGTTTCAACCCAGAGGATACTGACATCACCACGCTCATTGCACACGACAACATACTGAACAAAACCAAAACAAACGTGAAGGATCTTTATAACAAGATATAAGGATGATTTCTAAAAAAAATAAACCTTACTAGGTCAAATATCTAGGTTTAAAATGATCTAAGCACTATAAAAACAAAAAAGGAGATCTACAAAAAATCTAAAAAATCTACAAAGCCATATGCAGACCTGTTCTAGACTATGGACATCTTCTTACATCATTTCATTAAATAAGACCAAAGAGATAATTGACAAAGTAGAAAGAAGATGCATAACACCAAATATGTTTAAAGAGAACTATAAGTGATAACACCAATATACTTTGGACGTGGTATGTAATGATCAGAGCGCAGCGAGTTTAGCTTATCTTTAGATTCAGATCGAGATCTTTGGAGGCGTCTGAGGCTGTCTCTTTGTTACTCTTTGTACCGCAATTTTTTTTTCTTATGATGGGGGACGTGCAAGTCAAACTCGTCGCGCTCTGGTAATTAGTATATCGATTAGTAAATTTTGTTATTTTGTTGTTTATATGTGTAATATGTCAGTGTAAAAACATTTGTAAAGGCTGAAAAGCCAGGGTCTGACGAATCCATTTTTTCTCAAAAAGAATGTATTGGTGTCATGTGCTAATATAATAATTTTTACTTACATCTAAATCCAACGTCGTCGCAGATCTAGAAACCAACACTCTTTTAGAATCAGGAAACCCACCAAAAGCTTCTAAATGATCCGGCAAAAAAGTTTCAGCAAACGCATAACTAGTCAAGAAACAATTTTCAGCACACCCAATCACAGTCGCATTCCAACTACCCCCACAACTACAAGTAATCTGCACCGCATTCGAAAATTCCGTATTTTCCTCAGCCGAATACTTAATAGTCACTTCAACTTCATAATCGCAATCGTTTAATCGATAAAGCGTATCCCATTCAACATGCATACTTAATCCAGATAAATTTGTGCTTGTCGTAATTTTACAGGTTTTGTAATGATCTCGAAATAAGTATTTTTTTGTGCTGCAAGCGACGATTTTTAACGGGATCGGTCTCGAATAAAAAATCATTTTTTTCACGCCTTCTTTCACAGGTCTAAACGCTATCTCTTTGATTGTTGTGTGTGCTTGCAAAACGAAGGTGAGTCGTTCCCCAACTATCGTCGGGCTAATATAATTACCTCTAACTTCAATTATATTATGAAAATCAATTGCTGAATCACTCCGCAAATAAAACGGCAAAAAAGTTTGATAATAACCGTACGCGTTTGGGGAGAAATCGATGTTTAAAATTGCTGTGTTATTAGGGTTTATGTGACAAACAACCGCACTGCTAAAGATTTCGACGTTTTCATCTCCAGATTGAATTAGAAATGGTTTTGTTTGTAAATCATCCGTACGAATGCAAACGTCTTCATGTTCGTTTTGGCAATTTGTTATTTTTAGTTCATATCGGGTTTTGTAGCGGCGTTCGGCTCTTATTCCTAATGTAAAATCGATTGCTAGTTTTGAAAATTTTATTTTGCCGGGTTTTGCTAATCCGGTTATTTTTAGTACTTCTAAGTTAACCGGGAGTGGTATTTCTTGGACTGATTTATAATGTGTTGTTAAGTGATAATCGACTTTTAATGAAATTGGATCAACCATTAATGCTGGGCCTAAAAAGAAAATAAAAATTAGATATAGTGGAATTTAATCATTGAATCTAAGATGTACTATTTTTGTTAGGCAAATGTTAGTTTAATGAATTAGAAGTAGAACTCATATTGTTGTTATTCAATGTTAGATTGTATATCTTCAATTGAGCTAATAGTAGTACTAACACTAGACCTAGGACTAGAAATATTTAGTACAAACATGTTATATATGTTTAATGAACTAAAAGTAGAACTCGCACTAGACTTAGAACTAGAAACATTCGGGTTTAGCCGTCTTAAGAGACGTATGGCTAAACCCGAATGTTTCTAGTTCTAGGTTTAGTATCAGCTTCAATGCTAATGTTAGTTTTGGTTATAGTTATTGTTCATGGTGGGTTCATGCAACCTGTTTTAATTTTAGTCGTAGTCATAGCCATAAAAATTAGAAGTTAATCATCTTACGACTAAAATGGTTTTTGTCCTAGTCACAAGAGTTGCCCAAATTTTAACTTCTTAAAGCTAAAATGTTGCAATGTTTTATTTTATAAATTGAAGTTAAGTTGGTTAACTTTTATATTTTGTTATATTGCAATTATTACAATAATTTCAATCGGGGTTATTATGTTTTAAACAAAGTATTTAAAACAAACTGTTTTAAACATAAATTGGAATTAAAATGAATTTCTTCGACTTTTAACTTTTAATCGATGTATTTATTATTTATTTTTGCACGTATATTATTTATGAATATTGCACGTTGTTCGTTGTATAAAATTTCCAACAATACAAAAATTTTAAAGTTTAATTAAATAATAGTGCTGTCTTTTATAAAAATTAACAAACATCATTTTATGATATATAATAACCTTAAATTTTTTTCCAAGATTTGACGATAAACCCTCTAATGATGGCTAAAAATAGTTGAAACATGTAAGGGACGGAAAATAAATAATAAATACATCGATTAAAAGTTAAAAAACGAACAAATTCATTTTAATTCCAATTTATTTAATACATCGATGAAAAATGGATAAAAATAAAAATAATTATTCTGATCTTTTAAACATGTTTAAAACTGTATGATACGTCTTAAACTAAATTTGGTTAAAATAGTTCTAACGGTGTTTTAAAATATGAAGTATTGTTTAAAAGAATAGTTTTCTTTAAAAATTAACATGTTCTATTTTCCTTTATGCATGTTTATGGACAAACCTACATTAGAACTAAAATTTAATATATGATTAAAAACTAAAGCCAAACTTAAACAAAAAATCGTTTCAGCTATATGCGCTATTTACTCCATTAAACTCCTGAAATATTCAGAATATTTTTGCTATTTTGTCAACTCCTAATCTAATATTTAAAGTAGATTATATTAAGTCTTAGGAAGAAAAAGCCACTTAATTATGTCAGATGATGTCACCACAAAATAATTTTAATGTAATAGCATCCAAAGAATTTAAAAAATTCGACATGCCAAGATTACCCAGATTAATCTACCAGTCAAGATTTTGCATTTTGTCTAATAGTACTTAATATTTTTGAAGCAAACTTAAATAGTTTATCAACAACATGGTATTTTTTGTGAATTTTAAAAACAATATCAAATCTTCTGGAAGCATTTCAATTCTTCTAAATGCAATATCAGTCTTCCAAAGGCAATATCGACTTTTCTGGAAGAAGTTGAAGTCTTCTAGAAGTATTTCAAGTTTTTTGGAAGCAAAGTTTCCTTATCTAAGTTGGGTTTGGTTATGGATTAGTTTGCGTTCATGCAAAAAGTATCTCTCTGTCTGTTGTAGTTTTTGAGTTGTGTTTGATTTCTATGCTGAAACCCTAAAATGATGATGTTTTGAAGTTTTTTCCTGTAATTTTCAAGGTGTATGCTTACTGCATGAACGGAATTTTCAAGACCTCGAGACCTCGTCGAAATGGGACAAAATCGTTCTTTACCTGTCTTAGTAAAGATACAAAGTCTTCTAGAAGAAGCTTTTCCCCCAAAACGCCTAGGTCGCTTGACAGGATGCTACAATCCTCCAAAATTGTTGATTTCTCAAATTTCTTATGCCTCGCCCGCAAGCGATCTCGGCGAAGTGGGACAAACTCGTTCCTTACATGCCTTAGTAAAGATACAAAATCTTCTAGAAGAAAATTTTCTCTCGAAACAACGAGGTTGCTTAAGAGCGAGGTGCCATAATCCTTCAAAATTGATGATTTTATGATGAGTTGTCAAATTTGAATTCTAAAAGTAGATTTTCTCTCGAAACAACGAGGTTGCTTAAGAGCGAGGTGCCATAATCCTTCAAAATTGATGATTTTATGATGAGTTGTCAAATTTGAATTCTAAAAGTAGATTTTCTCTCAAAACAACGAGGTTGCTTGCGGACGAGGTGCCATAATCTTCCAAAATTGATGATTTTGTGTCGAGTTGTCGAATATTAATGCCTCGCCCGCAAGCGACCTCGGCGAAGTGGGACAAAATCGTTCCTTATATGCCTTAGTAAAGATACAAAATCTTCTAGAAGAAGATTTTCTCTCGAAACAACGAGGTTGCTTAAGAGCGAGGTGCCATAATCCTTTAAAATTGATGATTTTATGATGAGTTGTCAAATTTGAATTCTAAAAGAAGATTTTCTCTCAAAACAACGAGGTTGCTTGCGGGCGAGGTGCCATAATCTTCCAAAATTGATGATTTTGTGTCGAGTTATCAAATATTAATGCCTCGCCCGCAAGCGACCTCGGCGAAGTGGAACAAAATCGTTCCTTACATGCCTTAGTAAAGATACAAAGTCTTCTAAAAGAAGATTTTCTCTCAAATCAACGAGGTCCTCCGTCCGAAATCCTCCATAATTGATGATTTTGTGTCGAATTGTGAAATATGACACCTCGCCAACAAGCGACCTCAGCGAAGTGGGACAAAATCGTTCCTTACATGCCTTAGTAAAGATACAAAATCTTCTAAAAGAAGATTTTCTCTGAAAACAACGAGGTTGCTTGAGGAGGAGGTGCCATAATCCTCCAAAATTACATGCTCCTTACATGCCTTAGTAAAGATACAAAGTCTTCTGAAAGAAGATTTTCTCTCAAAACAACGAGATTGCTTGAGGGCGAGGTGCCATAGTCCTTCAAAATTGATGATTTTGGGTCGAGATGTCAAATATGAGTCTTATGGAAGCATTTCAAGTCTTCCTAAAACAATATCAAGTTTTCTGGAAGCACTTTAAGTCTTCTAGAAGCAGAAGTATGTCTTTTGAAGCATGAACATTTTAATTCTTTTGGAAGCAATATCAGATCCTCTAGAAGCAGTATAAAGTCTGCTATGGGCGGTATCAAATCTGCTGGAAACAGCTTAGGTCTTTTGGAATTATTGCAAGTCTTCTGGAAGCAATATAAAATGCTCTAAAGATAGTACCAAGTCTTCTAAGGTCTGCATCAAGCCTTCTAGAAGCATTTCATGTCTTCTGGAAACGACATCAAATCTTCTAAAAGAATTTTAAGTCTTATGAAAGCATTTTAAGCCGTCCAAAGTCTTTTGGAACCAATGTCTAGTGTTCAAAAAGTAATATTAAGTCCTCTGTAAGCAATATCAAGCCTTCAAAACACAAGATGAAGTTTTCTGGAACCATTGCAAGTCGTTTGGAAGCAATATCAAGTATTCTAGAAACAGTATTAAGTCTTCTAAGGGCAGTATAGAGCCTTTATGACATTTTAGTCTTCTAGAAGCGACATCAAACCTTCTGAAAGCATTTCAAATCATCTAAGAGCAACATCAAGTCTTCTAAATGTAAAGTTTTCTGGAAGCATTTGAGGTTGTCCAGGGGCACTATTAAGTCGTTTATCAAGTCTTCTACAAGTAGTACCAAATCTTTGAAAAGCAGTTTGAAATCTTCTTGAAGCATTTCTAGTCTTCCAAAGGCAATATCAAGTCTTTTCAAGACATTTCAAATCTTTTGGAAGCAGTATCAGGTCCTATACAAGCACTGTTAAGTCAAAAAAGTTATGGACAGTATCAAATCTTTTGGAGCCAATGTCAAGTCTACAAAATAGTATTAAGTCTTTTGGAATCAATATCATGCCTTCGAAAAACAGTATGAAGTCTTCTGGAACCATTACAAGTCGTTTAAACATATGTCAAAAAGTTACTGTTAGCTAGTATCAGGTCCTATGCAAGCACTTTTAAGTCTTCTATGGACAGTATCAAGTCTTTTGGAAGCACTTCAAGTCTATTGAGAGAACTCACATAGTCTATGTTTCTGTATAATTCATTTCCTTATTCTTCATGCTCAACATTGTCATATACTTTAACTATACGACTTAGTTATTATTCCTGCAATTTTCTTATATCTAGGTTGTAACTGGTTATGGATTATGTCTTTCTAATTCATTACAAACAGTATTAAGTATTAGGTTTTTATCCATCTCTTTTGGTTTTTAAGTCAGGGTCGATTTTTGTAATGGAAACCCAAAATTATGACATTTTGAAAATTTTATCTCTATTCCTGCTATTTTCTTGCATCTAGGTTCTAACTGGTTATGGATTATGTTTTTCTAGTTCATTACAAGCAGTATTGGGTATTAGGTTTTTATCCATCTCTTTTGGTTTTTGAGTCAGGGTCGATTTTTGTAACGGAAACCCAAAATTATGACATTTTGAAAATTTTATCTTTATTCCTGCTATTTTCTTGCATCTAGGTTCTAACTGGTTATGGATTATGTTTTTCTAGTTCATTACAAACAGTATTGGGTATTAGGTTTTTATCCATCTCTTTTGGTTTTTAAGTCAGAGTCGATTTTTGTAATGGAAACCCGAAATTATGACATTTTGAAAATTTTATCTCTATTCCTGCCATTTTCTTGTATCTAGGTTCTAACTGGTTATGGATTATGTTTTTCTAGTTCATTACAAGCAGTATTGGGTATTAGGTTTTTATCCATCTCTTTTGGTTTTTGAGTCAGGGTCGATTTTTGTAACGGAAACCCAAAATTATGACATTTTGAAAATTTTATCTTTATTCCTGCTATTTTCTTGCATCTAGGTTCTAACTGGTTATGGATTATGTTTTTCTAGTTCATTACAAACAGTATTGGGTATTAGGTTTTTATCCATCTCTTTTGGTTTTTAAGTCAGAGTCGATTTTTGTAATGGAAACCCGAAATTATGACATTTTGAAAATTTTATCTCTATTCCTGCCATTTTCTTGTATCTAGGTTCTAACTGGTTATGGATTATGTTTTTCTAATTCATTGCAAACAGTATTAAGTATTAGGTTTTTATCCATCTATTTTGGTTTTTGAGTCAGAGTCGATTTTTGTAATGGAAACTCGAAATTATGACATTTTGAAAATTTTATCTCTATTCCTGCTATTTTCTTGCATCTAGGTTCTAACTGGTTATGGATTATGTTTTTCTAGTTCATTACAAGCAGTATTGGGTATTAGGTTTTTATCCATCTCTTTTGGTTTTTGAGTCAGAGTCGATTTTTGTAATGGAAACCCGAAATTATGACATTTTGAAAATTTTATCTCTATTCCTGCCATTTTCTTGTATATAGGTTCTAACTGGTTATGGATTATGTTTTTCTAATTCATTGCAAACAGTATTAAGTATTAGGTTTTTATCCATCTCTTTTGGTTTTTGAGTCAGAGTCGATTTTTGTAATGGAAACTCGAAATTATGACATTTTGAAAATTTTATCTCTATTCCTGCTATTTTCTTGCATCTAGGTTCTAACTGGTTATGGATTATGTTTTTCTAGTTCATTACAAGCAGTATTGGGTATTAGGTTTTTATCCATCTCTTTTGGTTTTTAAGTCAGGGTCGATTTTTGTAATGGAAACCCGAAATTAAGATATTTTGAAAATTTTATCTCTATTCCTGCTATTTTCTTGTATCTAGGTTGTAACTGGTTATGGATTATGATTTCCTAGTTCACTACAAACAGTATTAGGTATTAGGTTTTTATCTATCTCTTTTGGTTTTTAAGTCAGGGTCGATTTTTGTAATGGAAACCCAAAATTATGACATTTTGAAAATTTTATCTCTATTCCTGCTATTTTCTTGCATCTAGGTTCTAACTGGTTATGGATTATGTTTTTCTAGTTCATTACAAGCAGTATTGGGTATTAGGTTTTTATCCATCTCTTTTGGTTTTTGAGTCAGGGTCGATTTTTGTAACGGAAACCCAAAATTATGACATTTTGAAAATTTTATCTTTATTCCTGCTATTTTCTTGCATCTAGGTTCTAACTGGTTATGGATTATGTTTTTCTAGTTCATTACAAACAGTATTGGGTATTAGGTTTTTATCCATCTCTTTTGGTTTTTAAGTCAGAGTCGATTTTTGTAATGGAAACCCGAAATTATGACATTTTGAAAATTTTATCTCTATTCCTGCCATTTTCTTGTATCTAGGTTCTAACTGGTTATGGATTATGTTTTTCTAATTCATTGCAAACAGTATTAAGTATTAGGTTTTTATCCATCTATTTTGGTTTTTGAGTCAGAGTCGATTTTTGTAATGGAAACTCGAAATTATGACATTTTGAAAATTTTATCTCTATTCGTGCTATTTTCTTGCATCTAGGTTCTAACTGGTTATGGATTATGTTTTTCTAGTTCATTACAAGCAGTATTGGGTATTAGGTTTTTATCCATCTCTTTTGGTTTTTAAGTCAGAGTCGATTTTTGTAATGGAAACCCGAAATTAAGATATTTTGAAAATTTTATCTCTATTCCTGCTATTTTCTTGTATCTAGCTTCTAACTTGTTATGGATTATGATTTCCTAGTTCACTACAAACAGTATTAGGTATTAGGTTTTTATCCATCTCTTTTGGTTTTTGAGTCAGGGTCGATTTTTGTAACGGAAACCCAAAATTATGACATTTTGAAAATTTTATCTCTATTCCTGCTATTTTCTTGCATCTAGGTTCTAACTGGTTATGGATTATGTTTTTCTAGTTCATTACAAACAGTATTGGGTATTAGGTTTTTATCCATCTCTTTTGGTTTTTGAGTCAGAGTCGATTTTTGTAATGGAAACCCGAAATTATGACATTTTGAAAATTTTATCTCTATTCCTGCCATTTTCTTGTATATAGGTTCTAACTGGTTATGGATTATGTTTTTCTAATTCATTGCAAACAGTATTAAGTATTAGGTTTTTATCCATCTCTTTTGGTTTTTAAGTCAGGGTCGATTTTTATAATGGAAACCCGAAATTATGACATTTTGAAAATTTTATCACTATTCCTGCTATTTTCTTGTATCTAGCTTCTAACTGGTTATGGATTATGATTTCCTAGTTCACTACAAACAGTATTAGGTATTAGGTTTTTATCCATCTCTTTTGGTTTTTAAGTCAGGGTCGATTTTTGTGATGGAAACCCAAAATTATGACATTTTGAAAATTTTATCTCTATTCCTGCTATATTCTTGCATCTAGGTTCTAACTGGTTATGGATTATGTTTTTCTAGTTCATAACAAGCAGTATTGGGTATTCGGTTTTTATCCATCCTTTTTGGTTTTTGAGTCAGGGTCGATTTTTGTAACGGAAACCCAAAATTATGACATTTTGAAAATTTTATCTTTATTCCTGCTATTTTCTTGCATCTAGGTTCTAACTGGTTATGGATTATGTTTTTCTAGTTCATTACAAACAGTATTGGGTATTAGGTTTTTATCCATCTCTTTTGGTTTTTAAGTCAGAGTCGATTTTTGTAATGGAAACTCGAAATTATGACATTTTGAAAATTTTATCTCTATTCCTGCCATTTTCTTGTATATAGGTTCTAACTGGTTATGGATTATGTTTTTCTAATTCATTGCAAACAGTATTAAGTATTAGGTTTTTATCCATCTCTTTTGGTTTTTAAGTCAGGGTCGATTTTTGTAATGGAAACCCGAAATTATGACATTTTGAAAATTTTATCTCTATTCCTGCTATTTTCTTGCATCTAGGTTCTAACTGGTTATGGACTATGTTTTTCTAGTTCATTACAAACAGTATTGGGTATTAGGTTTTTATCCATCTCTTTTGGTTTTTAAGTCAGAGTCGATTTTTGTAATGGAAACCCGAAATTAAGATATTTTGAAAATTTTATCTCTATTCCTGCTATTTTCTTGTATCTAGGTTGTAACTGGTTATGGATTATGATTTCCTAGTTCACTACAAACAGTATTAGGTATTAGGTTTTTATCCATCTCTTTTGGTTTTTAAGTCAGGGTCGATTTTTGTAATGGAAACCCAAAATTATGACATTTTGAAAATTTTATCTCTATTCCTGCTATTTTCTTGCATCTAGGTTCTAACTGGTTATGGATTATGTTTTTCTAGTTCATTACAAGCAGTATTGGGTATTAGGTTTTTATCCATCTCTTTTGGTTTTTGAGTCAGGGTCGATTTTTGTAACGGAAACCCAAAATTATGACATTTTGAAAATTTTATCTCTATTCCTGCTATTTTCTTGCATCTAGGTTCTAACTGGTTATGGATTATGTTTTTCTAGTTCATTACAAACAGTATTGGGTATTAGGTTTTTATCCATCTCTTTTGGTTTTTAAGTCAGAGTCGATTTTTGTAATGGAAACTCGAAATTATGACATTTTGAAAATTTTATCTCTATTCCTGCCATTTTCTTGTATATAGGTTCTAACTGGTTATGGATTATGTTTTTCTAATTCATTGCAAACAGTATTAAGTATTAGGTTTTTATCCATCTCTTTTGGTTTTTAAGTCAGGGTCGATTTTTGTAATGGAAACCCGAAATTATGACATTTTGAAAATTTTATCTCTATTCCTGCTATTTTCTTGCATCTAGGTTCTAACTGGTTATGGACTATGTTTTTCTAGTTCATTACAAACAGTATTGGGTATTAGGTTTTTATCCATCTCTTTTGGTTTTTAAGTCAGAGTCGATTTTTGTAATGGAAACCCGAAATTAAGATATTTTGAAAATTTTATCTCTATTCCTGCTATTTTCTTGTATCTAGGTTGTAACTGGTTATGGATTATGATTTCCTAGTTCACTACAAACAGTATTAGGTATTAGGTTTTTATCCATCTCTTTTGGTTTTTAAGTCAGGGTCGATTTTTGTAATGGAAACCCAAAATTATGACATTTTGAAAATTTTATCTCTATTCCTGCTATTTTCTTGCATCTAGGTTCTAACTGGTTATGGATTATGTTTTTCTAGTTCATTACAAGCAGTATTGGGTATTAGGTTTTTATCCATCTCTTTTGGTTTTTGAGTCAGGGTCGATTTTTGTAACGGAAACCCAAAATTATGACATTTTGAAAATTTTATCTCTATTCCTGCTATTTTCTTGCATCTAGGTTCTAACTGGTTATGGATTATGTTTTTCTAGTTCATTACAAACAGTATTGGGTATTAGGTTTTTATCCATCTCTTTTGGTTTTTGAGTCAGAGTCGATTTTTGTAATGGAAACCCGAAATTATGACATTTTGAAAATTTTATCTCTATTCCTGCCATTTTCTTGTATATAGGTTCTAACTGGTTATGGATTATGTTTTTCTAATTCATTGCAAACAGTATTAAGTATTAGGTTTTTATCCATCTCTTTTGGTTTTTAAGTCAGGGTCGATTTTTGTAATGGAAACCCGAAATTATGACATTTTGAAAATTTTATCACTATTCCTGCTATTTTCTTGTATCTAGCTTCTAACTTGTTATGGATTATGATTTCCTAGTTCACTACAAACAGTATTAGGTATTAGGTTTTTATCCATCTCTTTTGGTTTTTGAGTCAGGGTCGATTTTTGTAACGGAAACCCAAAATTATGACATTTTGAAAATTTTATCTCTATTCCTGCTATTTTCTTGCATCTAGGTTCTAACTGGTTATGGATTATGATTTCCTAGTTCATTACAAGCAGTATTAGGTATTAGGTTTTTATCCATCTGTTTTGGTTTTTGAGTCAGGGTCGATTTTTGTAACGGAAACCCAAAATTATGACATTTTGAAAATTTTATCTCTATTCCTGCTATTTTCTTGCATCTAGGTTCTAACTGGTTATGGATTATGTTTTTCTAGTTCATTACAAACAGTATTGGGTATTAGGTTTTTATCCAACTCTTTTGGTTTTGGAGTCAGAGTCGATTTTTGTAATGGAAACTCGAAATTATGACATTTTGAAAATCTTATCTCTATTCCTGCCGTTTTCTTGTATCTAGGTTCTAACTGGTTATGGATTATGTCTTTCTAGTTCATTACAAACAATATTCATTCTCGTTGTACTATCAAATATTTCTGCTACCATAAGATCTCCCATTATATCTTCCGATATTGATGCTTTTCACCGTTTGTGTCCTTCCTAAGGCCATTATTATCAAATTGCGTATAAAATTATATCGTAGCAATTCCAGTAGCCGAAGTATATTTGTGCCTGATGACGGAGAAAATTTGTTCATTAATGAACATTTAATACCTAAAAATATGGAGCTCCTTAACAAGGTACATTTGGCCGAGGAACTGTGTAAGAAAAGATGATAAAGCAAAGATTTTGGTCATTAAGTCTATTACCTTAGAAGCTATAAGTTTTTTTCTTTTATTTGACGCAGTTTATAAAATTCTAATAAATATTACCCTGACTTCTAGCCCAGGCGCTGATGGTATTCCATCCACCATCCTCAAGGACTTTGCCACCACCTATCTGAGCCTCTGTTTTTACTTTTTTTCAAAATCATTACGCGAAGGTGTTTTCCCATCTAAGTGGAAAATCGTCTCAATCTATTCCCAAAGTCTTCACAAAAACTGTATACGAATACCTTAGCTATTCGATTAAACACATTCTAATTAAAGAACAACATGGTTTCGTGTTCGGACGATCGGCTGAGCCTAACTTAGTGCCATATGTTGACTTTATCCAATCTGCTTTAAATGGGAGTTGTCAGGTCGACATCATTTACACTGATTATTCTAAAGCCTTTGATAAAACTGACCATACTATTCTCGTGAAAAAACTTTTAATACTTAAATATTCCAAATGCTGATGTCAAATCCATAAAATAATCCAAAAATATCCATTTACTGAATTATATCATACTTATCGGATAGGAGTCATGCAGTCAAGAATTGTGGCTTTCTGTCTAGTTATAAACCTATTTTATCAGAAGTACCTCAAGGTTGGTACTCAAGGTCCTGTTTTAAATTCTCCAAATTGTTTCTATACGCTGATGTTAATAAAATATTTACAAAAATTGGCTCAAATCTTGACTACCTACGACTTCAGGAAGAAATTGATCGTTTACTGTGTAATTAATAAACTTTACCTTAACTATGACAAATGTCAGAAAATATCGTATTTGTTTCAACATTACGTTGTATTAATTGTACTGTAAAAAAAGTTAAAAAGAATCTTCAAAAAAGAAAAAAGAGACGTCCAAATATTTCTACTTCTAAGTTTAGTGTCAGCTTCAATGCTAGTGTTAGTTCTAGTTATAGTTACAAAATAATGAGACTTACCCAAAATTCCATTTATTGTAACGGGTAAATAAAACACTGATTTCGAACATTCCATCGGCATATAATGCAAATATAAAGATTTAATTTCATCCGGAAAAATAATGAATTCATCAACCGGTGGTGTCCCCCAATGAAATTTCTGTTCAGAAACTGTATATTCTGTATAATCACTCATATCAATTTGGACCTTAATAAAAGCTTCGCTACAATTTTTAACATCAAATTTTAAAAATTCCGTACTACTAAACGGCACCCCTTTAAATTGCAACGAATTCGGAATAAATTTAATCGCCGGATACACAACATTCCCAGAAATGGGGATTTCAAATTTCCCAACTTTCGTAACATCAACAACGAGAACCGTTGAAAATTTAAAACAATTTTGAAACGTAACGCTCACACTTATCTCCAATAATAATTTTCCTTTTATTATTCCATTTTCTGGTTCGACTTCTAAATCGTCTCCTAACTCAGTTTGGGCGACTGAGTAAGATATGGATTGTTTTAACGGATTTCTGAACATAATCATTCTAGTCGCTCGCATATTTAACGGGATATTTTCAAATTTAATACTTTTAGTAACCAATTCGATTTTTTCATCGGGAATTACGCAGTAAACTTTAACGAATTGAACGTCTTTATCGCCGGAATGAAATTCTAAATCTGCTATGTTCGGCCCACCGATATGACTGTAATAAATTAAAACGCACATTAAACTGCTATAAGCCCGAACGGCCCCGCTAAAAGGTTCAACTGTAAAATTACAAAACGGCAAATCCCAAAAATAATTAATGGTCGTATTTAAGTTATTAATTATCGTGATGTATTCGGTGTATTTCCCATCGTCCAATTGAATATTGTATGTACTTAATTGCAAGGAATGGGCTACAACATCAGCGATGATTATAACTTGAGTTATTACACTTTCGTTTATGAATATATCAACGGTTACGACGTAATAACCGGGTGGTCCGGCCATATAATCCATTTCGATTTCATTTTCACTGTTTGCGTGGATTATTCTTCTTAATGAGTCGGGGAATAAAACTGATGGGCTATCTGGTTTAAAATAAAGTCGGAGGGCTAAAGAATTTTGGTTTATAATTTTTAAATGTAGCTTATAACCATAATAACAAGCTATCTAGAAAAAAATAAATTTTGTTAAAATATGATGAATTTTTATGTATTATTATTTATATTCAGATTAGATTATTAAACTAAATAGTGTGTTAAGAGCGATATTAATTAGAACAACTAGCTCATATAGAATAGTTTCAACGCAGGTTTTACAAGTGATGATAAAGACCAGATCAATCACTGAAGAAGAAAAAGAAGTGGCAAGAGAGGGAATCCTGGAAGAGTGGAGAAGAAGATGGGAGAAGGACACTGGACGAGGAAAATGGACGAAGAACATAATAATAATAATAATAAAATAATAATAATGTAAATAATAAAAACAAAATAAGCATTCATACTAAGGATTGCCAAAAAGGAACGAGTCAATATGTATCTACCTAGAGCAGATACTATTGTTTTTCATCGTCCCGTAAAATGAAAATAAAAAAAATTAAAAATAAATAAATGTAAACATATAATACGTAAATACAACAAAGGAAAAAAGAAAAATCAAAAAATGAAAAAGAAATACAGTTTAACGGTTAAATAATACAGATATTTAATCTCTCTGCTGCTGAAACAATAAATATCTAACCTCGTTCTTAAAAGTGCACTCACTTGCATCAGTCCTTGTAGCTATGTATTTGTTATATATGTTAGGCATGCCATAAGAAGAAAATGATCGTTTAAAAAGTTGAGTTTGTGAGGCAATGGTGATGCCTAACATTTATATTATGGACATCAGTTCGAAACCGAATTTTGTGGTACAAATAGGGAGGACATTTGTATAAAATAATGCGACGAAACATACATACGGTGTGCAGAATACGTCGCTGGGACATATTTAGCCAGCCAGTCCACTGCAAAGTGTGAGACACCCTAGTTCGACCTTGAAGACCGTATATAAAACGTAAACACGCATTTTGCGCTCTTTGTATTCTACATGCATCCACACTATCCAGACAGGGGTGATAAAGCACATCGCCGAAATTAAAAAGTGACAACACAAGGGTATCGCAAAGTTGTATCTTAAGCTGAGTGTTAAATAGATTTCTATTACTATACAGCAATTTAAGGGTGGAATAAGCACGTTGTAATAAAATATTGACATGCCTCCTAAACCTCAGACAATCCAACACAACTCCCAGATTACGTGCATTTTTAAGAATGTCCAACCTATTACCGTCAATGACGACACTCAAATTATCTCTGATTAATTCAAATAGCCCATCATTCGCAAACAGCACAACAACAGATTTTTTTGGATTAATTTGTAAACATAGTTTGTTGGCTTCACTGATAAGTGCGCCCAGATCAGAATTTATTCGTTCTTGAGCAACATTAATAAAATTTGTGTGAAAGCTATGGAGTAACTGAGTATCATCAGCGTACATATAAGCTGAGCAGTGCTGGAGCGTATTACACAGTTGAGATGTGTATATCAAAAACACGATCGGACCTAACACCGACCGCTGGGGAACACCGGACACAATACAAAGACTGCTCGACTGCTCATTGTTAAATTTGACCAACTGTGCGCGACCCGTAACATAAGATCTGAAAAAATCAACAGCGCTATCGGAGAACCCGACATGGTTACAACATGTCGGGTTGGGTTGGTTAAAGCAAGCAAGGTATCGTGATGAAGTGTATCGAAAACTTTGGAAAAGTCAAGCAAGACGAGAGCTGTTGCTAGTTTATCATCACGCGCCGAAATTATGTCATCTACAACATCCAATAACGCCGTGGTACAACTAAAACCTGACCTGAACCCTGATTGTTCTTGGGGTAAAATATTGAAATTACACAACCTTTTCAAAAATTTTTGATAAAATAGGTAGAATGCTTATAGGCCTCAAATCATTTAACTCCTTGGGATTATTTACTCTTGCAGTGGGAATAACTGCAGCAAGCTTCCATTGTTCAGGAACGATTGAAAACTGGATACACCAATTAAAGATATGGCACAAATAGGGCAAAATCATTGGACAACACAATTGTAACATCCTCAGACTGATCCCATCCACACCAACGGCATTACTCTTTATACATAGCTTCAATCTGTATCTCTATTTCTACCTCATCCTCAACCTAAACTCATAGCTTCAATCTGTATCTCTATTTCTACCTCAACTCAACCTAAACTCAATCCAACCCAACTTCAGCTTCTATCTCTATTTCTACCTCAACTTCAACCTAAACCCAATCCAACCCAACTTCAGTTACTATCTCTATTTTTACCTCAACCTCAACCGAAATTCAAAGCTTCAATCTGTATTTGTATTTATACGTCAACCTCAACCTAAGCCCAACCCAACCCAAATTCAGTTACAATCTCTATTTCTACCTCAACTCAACCTAAACTCAATCCAACCCAACTTCAGCTTCTATCTCTATTTCTACCTCAACTTCAACCTAAACCCAATCCAACCCAACTTCAGTTACTATCTCTATTTTTACCTCAACCTCAATCGAAACTTAAAGCTTCAATCTGTATTTCTATTTATACGTCAACCTCAACCTAAGGCCAACCCAACCCAAATTCAGTTACAATCTCTATTTCTACCTCAACTCAACCTAAACTTAATCCAACCCAACTTCAGCTTCTATCTCTATTTCTACCTCAACTTCAACCTAAACCCAATCCAACCCAACTTCAGTTACTATCTCTGTTTTTACCTCAACCTCAACCGAAATTCAAAGCTTCAATCTGTATTTCTATTTATACGTCAACCTCAACCTAAGCCCAACCCAACTCAAATTCAGTTACAATCTCTATTTCTACCTCAACCCAATCTAAACTCAATCCAACACAACTTCAGCTTCTATCTCTATTTCTACCTCAACTTCAACCTAAACCCAATCCAACCCAACTTCAGTTACTATCTCTGTTTTTACCTCAACCTCAATCGAAACTCAAAGCTTCAATCTGTATTTCTAGTTATACGTCAACCTCAACCTAAGCCCAACCCAACCCACATTCAGTTACAATCTCTATTTCTACCTCAACTCAACCTAAACTCAATCCAACCCAACTTCAGCTTCTATCTCTATTTCTACCTCAACTCAACCTAAACTCAATCCAACCCAACTTCAGTTACTATCTCTGTTTTTACCTCAACCTCAACCGAAATTCAAAGCTTCAATCTGTATTTCTATTTATACGTCAACCTCAACCTAAGCCCAACCCAACCCAAATTCAGTTACAATCTCTATTTCTACCTCAACTCAACCTAAACTCAATCCAACCCAACTTCAGCTTCTATCTCTATTTCTACCTCAACTTCAACCTAAACCCAATCCAACCCAACTTCAGTTACTATCTCTGTTTTTACCTCAACCTCAACCGAAATTCAAAGCTTCAATCTGTATTTCTATTTATACGTCAACCTCAACCTAAGCCCAACCCAACTCAAATTCAGTTACAATCTCTATTTCTACCTCAACCCAATCTAAACTCAATCCAACACAACTTCAGCTTCTATCTCTATTTCTACCTCAACTTCAACCTAAACCCAATCCAACCCAACTTCAGTTACTATCTCTGTTTTTACCTCAACCTCAATCGAAACTCATAGCTTCAATCTGTATTTCTAGTTATACGTCAACCTCAACCTAAGCCCAACCCAACCCACATTCAGTTACAATCTCTATTTCTACCTCAACTCAACCTAAACTCAATCCAACCCAACTTCAGCTTCTATCTCTATTTCTACCTCAACTCAACCTAAACTCAATCCAACCCAACTTCAGTTACTATCTCTGTTTTTACCTCAACCTCAACCGAAATTCAAAGCTTCAATCTGTATTTCTATTTATACGTCAACCTCAACCTAAGCCCAACCCAACCCAAATTCAGTTACAATCTCTATTTCTACCTCAACTCAACCTAAACTCAATCCAACCCAACTTCAGCTTCTATCTCTATTTCTACCTCAACTCAACCTAAACTCAATCCAACCCAACTTCAGCTTCTATCTCTATTTCTACCTCAACTTCAACCTAAACCCAATCCAACCCAAGTTCAGTTACTATCTCTATTTTTACCTCAACCTCAATCGAAACTTAAAGCTTCAATCTGTATTTCTATTTATACGTCAACCTCAACCTAAGCCCAACCCAACCCACATTCAGTTACAATCTCTATTCCTACCTCAACTCAACCTAAACTTAATTCAACCCAACTTCAGCTTCTATCTCTATTTCTACCTCAACTTCAACCTAAACTCAATCCAACCCAACTTCAGTTACTATCTCTATTTTTACCTCAACCTCAATCGAAACTCAAAGCTTCAATCTGTATTTCTATTTATACGTCAACCTCAACCTAAGCCCAACCCAACCCACATTCAGTTACAATCTCTATTTCTACCTCAACTCAACCTAAACTCAATCCAACCCAACTTCAGCTTCTATCTCTATTTCTACCTCAACTCAACCTAAACTCAATCCAACCCAACTTCAGCTTCTATCTCTATTTCTACCTCAACTTCAACCTAAACCCAATCCAACCCAAGTTCAGTTACTATCTCTATTTCTACCTCAACTCAACCTAAACTCAATCCAACCCAACTTCAGCTTCTATCTTTATTTCTACCTCATCCTCAACCTACACTCATAGCTTCAATCTGTATCTCTATTTCTACCTCAACTCAACCTAAACTCAATCCAACCCAACTTCAGCTTCTATCTCTATTTCTACCTCAACATCAACCTAAACTCATAGCTTCAATCTGTATCCTTATTTCTACCTCATCCTCAACCTAAACTCATAGCTTCAATCTGTATCTCTATTTCTACCTCAACTCAACCTAAACTCAATCCAACCCAACATCAGCTTCTATCTCTATTTCTACCTCAACATCAACCTAAACCCAACCCAACCTCAATCCAACTTCAACTTCAGTTTCTATCTCTATTTCTACCTCATCCTCAACCTCCGTCTCTGTCTCTGTTTATTGAAAAACATAACATTTTCTGAAGCAGGTTTAATTTATGAAGAAAAACGCAGCAGATTTAATCCGAATAGTACAGAAAACCTAAGTATTTTTTTATTAATAATCTGTCCCCTTTGGATTTTAAATAATAATTGAGTTTATATTAAGCTATAAAGTTTATATAAGTATTAATACTAATAATAAGTGTGTTTTGTTATTAAAGAAAAATAAAGTTTAATACAATAAAATAAAGTTAAATTAAACAAAATTTATCACTCATTGGAGGAACAAATCAACATGAACTTTAAATCGAAAGTGAAGCTATCTAGGAACTTCTTATGATAAAATAACAACATAACAAGAATGATGATGGTAGGATGAAAAATCATAATACATTTTTCCCATTTACAACGCACAAAAGATAAAATATCGACATTTAAAGCAAAAATTAAAATGCAACTCATTTTATACTTAATCTCGAGTAACACGCCTTAATTCAATGTAATATATCATTATTCAATAAAAAAAAGTAGCATAATAAAAGTTAACTTGTTTTTCATAAAGACTTTTTTTAATATTTACCTTTCCAGTTTCAATCACTAAAGGTGAAACGGAAATCATATTTAATTCAATCGGCGATAACGGCAAAAAGCAATCCCCTTTAAACCTTCTTTGATTCAATAAACTTCCGCAAACCATAGGAACATTATTAAAATTAACTTTATATTTTTCAACGTACGAATACTCATCTTCAATAGCTTTTAACGAAGAGTTACGGAAATATCTTAATTTATCAGCTTCTCTTCTTATAAACTTCGAATAATAAGCTCGTATTTCTCGTTTAAATTCCCTTTCAAAAATCGTCATTTGGTATGTGTTATCAATAGGGGGGATATATCTGGGTTGTTTTCCAAAAATCGTTGTAATTTTTGCCGAACCACAATTTCTCGGTCTTAAAGAACAAGGCCGATCGTTTGGGAAGGCGATTATATCGGTACAATATTTATCATCAATTTTTGCGTCAACGAATATCGATTTTGGTTTGGTCATTAAATCGCAATATTTTAGATTTTCGCAGAATATTCCTTCTTCTTTTATATAATTGGGGTGAATGTTTGTGTTAATAATCGGGAGGGGACATTTTTTAATTGCAACCGATTCTACGGTTACTGGAACGATAAAATTTCCCACAACAACAAAATCGTTATCATCTCCGGGTGAGTTATAATGAATCAATTCGAAATAAATTTGCGTTTTTAATAATCCAATACAATGATGGGTTATAATTACGGGAATTTGTTTCTTTTCGCCGGGTTTTAAGAAAATATTTCGCTCCAAATCGATGTAAGCGACTTTTTTGTAATGCAAAATAATGGGTAAATTTTTTGAATTATTTCGTAGTTCTAAAACGCGGGATAATCTCGTATTTACTCTTTTTTCTAATAAGATTAATTCGTCCGGGACGATCGTTACGTTTGTATTTTCGGCTAATCCGTGTAAATAAAGTTTTACAAAGGGCCGTTCAGCTTTCATCGCGACATTTACTTGAATTGCGGAACTTTCGGAACGAAATAATGTAGGATCCGCATTTGCAAATGTACCTAACACAATTTTTTAAAATTTGGAATAAAAAAATTGTACGTAACTTACCATCAGCAAAAAACGAAGATGTTGATGCATTGTGATGAGCAGCAATCGTAAGCAAAACGGGATCTTCAAAAACTTTTTCGTTAGGATTAATATCTTTGCAATTCACCTTACAAATTTGAAAAGAAGCGAAATAATACGGCTTTAATCTCCCAACGCTATCAATAAAGTGCTTTGGATGAAATGTTAGATGAAAAAGTTTTGTTTCTTTCGGCTCGAAACGACCTTCGGAGGGATAAATTTCGAAAAATTTTAATGTGTTATCGATGCGTTTGCACGTTGATAAAGGCTAAAATAATTTAGTTAATAAAAGTTAAATTTTTGGATGTGGCTATTTATACATACTGTATGTTAAAGCACTGTAGTTACTTGAAATAGATATCACAATGCAATTTGTGATAATTATAGAGAAAATCCTCAGCATTTTAATGATATAAGCCGCAATTCAATGTCTCATTTAATTGTTGACATAAAGATTCTTAAACAAAATCGTATTTTTTAAGAAAAAAATGGATGCGATTGTATTCAAAAAATCGTATCTCAAGAATTAATTGAGATATCGCTCTGAAATAAAGAACAATTTGAAGCAAATTTTGTTGCTGTTTAAGGTCCCAAAGATTCTTGCTTCAAATATTTAAATCTCCGAGTTATGATTTTTTGATTGAAACTCTGCAAAATATTATTATGTGTTTGATAAAAATCAAGAAATTTTCAAAGAATTGTATCTTAAGAACTAATTGAGATATCGCCCTGAAATAAAGAGCAACTTGAAGCAAATTTTGTTGCTGTTTAAGGTAGGTAAGATTCTTGCTTCAAATATTTAAATCTCCGAGTTATGAATTTTTGATTGAAACTCTGCAAAATATAATTATGTGTTTGATAAAAATCAAGAAATTTTCAAAGAATCGTATCTCAAGAACTAATTGAGATATCGCCCTGAAATAAAGAGCAACTTGAAGCAAATTTTGTTGCTGTTTAAGGTAGGTAAGATTCTTGCTTCAAATATTTAAATCTCCGAGTTATGATTTTTTGATTGAAACTCTGCAAAATATAATTATGTGTTTGATAAAAATCAAGAAATTTTCAAAGAATCGTATCTCAAGAACCATTTGAGATATCGCTCTGAAATAAAGAGCAATTTGAAGCAAATTTTGTTGCTGTTTAAGGTCCCTAAGATTCTTGCTTCAAATATTTAAATCTCCGAGTTATGATTTTTTGACTGAAACTCTGCAAAATATGTGTTTGATAAAAATCAAGAAATTTTCAAAGAATCGTATCTCAAGAACCATTTGAGATATCGCTCTGAAATAAAGAGCAATTTGAAGCAAATTTTGTTGCTGTTTAAGGTCCCTAAGATTCTTGCTTCAAATATTTAAATCTCCGAGTTATGATTTTTTGATTGAAACTCTGCAAAATATGTGTTTGATAAAAATCAAGAAATTTTCAAAGAACCGTATCTCAAGAACCAATTGAAATATCGCTCTGAAATAAAGAGCAATTTGAAGCAAATTTTGTTGCTGTTTAAGGTCCCTAAGATTCTTGCTTCAAATATTTAAATCTCCGAGTTATGATTTTTTGACTGAAACTCTGCAAAATATGTGTTTGATAAAAATCAAGAAATTTTCAAAGAATCGTATCTCAAGAACCAATTGAGATATCGCTCTGAAATAAAGAGCAATTTAAAGCAAATTTTGTTGCTGTTTAAGGTGCCTAAGATTCTTGCTTTAAATATTTAAATCTCTGAGTTATGATTTTTTTATTGAAACTCTGCAAAATATATTTATATGTGTTTGATAAAAATCAAGAAATTTTCAAAGAATCGTATCTCAAGAACCATTTGAGATATCGCTCTGAAATAAAGAGCAATTTGAAGCAAATTTTGTTGCTGTTTAAGGTCCCTAAGATTCTTGCTTCAAATATTTAAATCTCCGAGTTATGATTTTTTGATTGAAACTCTGCAAAATATGTGTTTGATAAAAATCAAGAAATTTTCAAAGAATCGTATCTCAAGAACCAATTGAGATATCGCTCTAAAATAAAGAGCAATTTGAAGCAAACTTTGTTGCTGTTTAAGGTCCCTAAGATTTTTGCTTCAAATATTTAAATCTCCGAGTTATGATTTTTTGATTGAAACTCTGCAAAATATAATTATATGTGTTTGATAAAAATCAAGAAATTTTCAAAGAATCGTATCTCAAGAACCATTTGAGATATCGCTCTGAAATAAAGAGCAATTTGAAGCAAATTTTGTTGCTGTTTAAGGTCCCTAAGATTCTTGCTTCAAATATTTAAATCTCCGAGTTATGATTTTTTGATTGAAACTCTGCAAAATATGTGTTTGATAAAAATCAAGAAATTTTCAAAGAATCGTATCTCAAGAACCATTTGAGATATCGCTCTGAAATAAAGAGCAATTTGAAGCAAATTTTGTTGCTGTTTAAGGTCCCTAAGATTCTTGCTTCAAATATTTAAATCTCCGAGTTATGATTTTTTGATTGAAACTCTGCAAAATATGTGTTTGATAAAAATCAAGAAATTTTCAAAGAATCGTATCTCAAGAACCAATTGAGATATCGCTCTAAAATAAAGAGCAATTTGAAGCAAACTTTGTTGCTGTTTAAGGTCCCTAAGATTTTTGCTTCAAATATTTAAATCTCCGAGTTATGATTTTTTGATTGAAACTCTGTAAAATATAATTATATGTGTTTGATAAAAATCAAGAAATTTTCAAAGAATCGTATCTCAAGAACCAAGTGAGATATCGCTCTGAAATAAAGAGCAATTTGAAGCAAATCTTGTTGCTGTTTAAGGTCCCTAAGATTTTTGCTTCAAATATTTAAATCTCCAAGTTCTGAGTTTTTGATTGAAACTCTGCAAAATATTATTATGTGTTTGATAAAAATCAAGAAATTTTCAAAGAATGGTATCTCAAGAACCAAGTGAGATATCGCTCTGAAATAAAGAACAATTTGAAGCTAATTTTGTTGCCGTTTAAGTTCCCTAAGATTCTTGCTTCAAATATTTAAATCTCCGAGTTATGATTTTTTGATTGAAACTCTGCAAAATATAATTATATGTGTTTGGTAAAAATCAAGAAATTTTCAAGGAATCGTATCTCAAGAACTAATTGAGATATCGCTCTGAAATAAAGAACAATTTGAAGCTAATTTTGTTGCTGTTTAAGGTCCCTAAGATTCTTGCTTCAAATATTTAAATCTCCGAGTTATGATTTTTTGATTGAAACTCTGCAAAATATAATTATATGTGTTTGATAAAAATCAAGATATTTTCAAAGAATCGTATCTCAAGAACCAATTGAGATATCGCTCTGAAATAAAGAACAATTTGAAGCTAATTTTGTTGCTGTTTAAGTTCCCTAAGATTCTTGATTCAAATATTTAAATCTCCGAGTTATGATTTTTTGATTGAAACTCTGCAAGATATAATTATGTGTTTGATAAAAATCAAGAAATTTTCAAAAATTCGTATCTCAAGAACTAATTGAGTATGTATAAATAGCCAATTACATATACATACTGCATGTGTAAATAGCCAATTGCGTATACATACTGTATGTATAAATAGCCACATCCTAAATTTTTATAAAAAATTTCATGTTTACCAAAAGCCTCCCATCCTTTAATTCGGCCAAAACGCAAAACATCGAATTCGTCGAGCTATAATTCCGAACTAACAATCGTTTCGTGTAAGAACTTTTATAATAAGTCGTCGGAAAATCGATAACCGTAAATTTTGATGTAGCATTCGGATGAATCGCTTCGAATTTTGCGGTTATAATCAATCCTTGAACCGCTATCATTTTCGGGGTTTCGCATCTTATCCATATTTCGGTGTTTATTAATCCTTCTCGATATGTTAATAGTCGGATTGAAACTGGTATTTTTTGTTTTGCCTCAAAATTAAAAAAAAAATACCTTAATTTATCTGTACACATTCAAAATATTTTTTTGTTTTATTTACTTTTATATAACCTTTTGATGGCTCGATTAGAAATTCGTGTTTTCCACCAGCTATGTCAAAAGAGTATCTAGTTCCTTTACTCCCAACGTTTGTTAAATCTATGTATCTTGGCGGAGATTGTAAACCAGCATCTAAACAACCGAAGTCTATAAAACAAGGATTCACCGTTAATTCAGCTGAAGAAGTTGTTCTAAAAATGTTTTAATAGATTGTAAAATTAGATTAATTATAAAACATATAAAATAGAAGGACAAATTCAAATTATATAAGGAGTCTTAACGACAGTGCAGAGTCCTTCATAACTCCAAGATTCTTAACAACAACCGAAAATTTATTGACGGTTTCACCAAGTACTTTTACGAAGCCACCCTGCTCCGTAAAAGATTTGTATCAATTATTATGACTTGGTCTTATTAGCATTGAGCTTCAAACGTATAGTTTAGACCACTCAAACACTTTAGCCCGATCATTATTAATTCGCTCAATAGCTTGAGGAAAGTCATCAACTGGCAAAGTCACACTATCAATGAAGATAGAAAACAGCAACGCACCAAGAACACTGCCTTGGAGAACACCACAAAAAAGCTGAAAGCTATTGGAAAAGGTTGAATTGGCACGGACACACAATGTGCGATTCGAAAGTTATGATTGAAACCGTGAAAGACTCGAGGAAGAAAAACCAGTAGATGAGAGTATAAAAAGAAGAAAATCGTAATCGATAGAGTCAAAGGCTTTACTGAAATCAAGTAGAACCAAAATAGTAAGAGGACGATTATCACAGGCAAATCTTACACCATCCATGATCTTGATCAAGGATGATATAAGACTACACAACTGTTTTTGCTGTATTACGTTTGCTCATGAGACCCCTAATATCATTAGTTATCCAGGGGGCGGGAAAATGTTTCACTCTCCTTTACCTTATCGGAGCATGTTTGTCATACAAACATGTGACTTTGTTATTAAAATAATTAACTTTCGCATCAATGTCCGTCATAAAATAAAACTGTTTCCAGTCATCCTCAGCGCATCAGAATTGAGTTTTTGGAAAATTGTAGGGCTGGTAGCTGACCGTGAACAAGAATCTTATCAGTGCAAGACGAGATGATCAAGTCAAGCGACTTTTTGCTTGAACGAAGGAAGGTGATGGGTTGGCTGAGAAGAGATGATAGATACATTTTAGGAAGAAGTAACAAATCGAAATTTTCACTACGTCGGTCATCTCTCAATGTACACGTATTGAAATCGCCCTTTAATACCATGGTGTCATAACACATACTGTGTCTTCCAAGAATATCCTCAAGGTGCTCGAAGTAATTCATCATTAACACACTTAACCTTAATCAAAAGAAATTCCATTACTCGCGAAGTTCCATCGGACATGTCAATTAAGTCAACCTGTAAGGTGATCTTCAACATATGCAGCACACCTCCACCTCTAGAAAACACACGATCATTTCTCAGGAGATGATAACTCAGAAGAACAAACATAGGAGATTGTAGGGAAGGCTTGAGCCAGGTTTCACTCACCAAGATGATATCAAAAATACCAAATTCAAATGTGATCAAAAAGTCATTAAAGTGGACAGTTAGACTCTGGACATTGACATGACACCACTTTGTGTCTTGTTCTTATCTTGTTCGTAAGATTTTAGAAGAGGTTAGATGGGGGAATCCCTATTAATTTATGCGATTCATCGGCTTCAGAACTCTTACTGGAGTTTGAGTGAGTGAACCGAGGTAAATCCAACAGCAAGCTTGTAGAAGAAGAAGTGGGTGAAATAGAAGAAGAAGAATCAGATGAAGAAGAATAACTGTTATCCATGAAAGAAAAAAGAGAAAATCAGAAGGAATGTAAAACACAGAAAGACAATGAAAACCATAAATAGCCGGCGTGATTTACAGTATATAATAAAAAAATCATGATAAGTGGCAACAAAACAACTAGATAAATAAATATTATCCCACTTTCCATTAAGATACATGGTAAATTAATCAAACTTTTGCAGCCCAACTCCGTGTGGCCATCTTGCGAAGAGCCCGGGTATCCTGGTAATCCCGAAGGTCCGATTTTTTCTGTATTACCTTCTTCCTTCTCTTGGGTAAGCCAATAAGAAGTCCAGACATTCCGGAATCCAACAGCCTCCCTAGCTCGTTGATATAAACTAAAGCGACGCACAGATAATGACTCCGAAATAAAAAATTTCTTGTTCTTAACCTGCCTCTTATTCATCCAGAACAGCTTCCTCACATTATATAACTTATACGACATAAACTTAACGATTATAGATCTGGAAGAGGGGTCTTTGGTGCCAAAGGACTGTTTCTTAACCTTATCAAGCCGATGACTTCGATTCAACATTCCACCCTTGAATTTAAAATCGTTTATCTTGAGGTTGTCGATAAGGAACTCGATTACTAGCGCATCAGTGACCTCATCAGCCACCTCCGGGACACTGTCGACAAGTGGGCAATTACATCTGGAGTAATATTCCAAGCCATCAACGCGTTCATCGAGACTAGATAACATAGCATTTACTTCCGTTAAACAGACCATCATCACATGTCGGCGAAATTCCTGAAACTTGTTAGTTAAGTTAAACTTCTACGTAACCTCTGCGATTCTCCTCCTTTACTAGTCTTGTCTGTATACATGTTCCTCCGCGTTTGTTGCGTTTTGATTACTTATTTTCCACCCCTACACCACGTACTAATGCTTTCCAAAGTTCCTTCATATTACGTTGGCTAGAGCTGCGGATAGCGTGAATATCGTTATTTTTCATTTTTCCGGCTCTTTTGTTTCATTTATAAAATTTTAAGACTTCTACTAATATTTATAATCTTCCAGGAACAATATCAAGTCTTCTGGAAACATTTCCAGCGTTCAAGAAGCAATAAAGTCTTCTGGAAACATTTCAAATATTCTAGATGCAATATCTAGTCTTCTGCAAGCATTTCAAGTCTTCTAGAAGCAATATTAATTATTCTGCCAACATTTTAAGTCTTCTATCAATATTTTCAGTCTACAAGGGGTATTATCAAGTCCTTTGGAAGTATTTCAAGTATTCTAGATGCAATATCTAGGCGTTAGTAAGCATTTCAAATCTTCTGGAAGCAATATTAGGTCTTCTGCCAACATTTTAAGTCTTCTGTTACCCTTTTTGGTTTACCAAGGGCAATATCAAGTCTTTTGGAAGCATTTCAAACATTCTAGATGCAATTCTAATCTTTTGAAAGTATTGCTACTTTTCTTGAAGCATTTCAAAACTGAGAAGCAACTACTAAACTACTAAAGAAGCAGTATTAAACATTCTGCGAACATTTCAAGTCTTCTACAAACATTTTCAATCTTCCAGAGGCAATATCAAGTCTTCTGAAAGCATTTTAAGTCTTCCATTAACAATATTAAGTCTTCTGGAAGCATTTCAAATCATCTAGAAGCAATATTAGGTCTTCTGCCAACATTTTAAGTCTTCTGTCACCATTTTCAATTTACCAAGGGCAATATCAAGTCTTTTGGAAGCATTTCAAGTATTCTAGATGCAATTCTAATCTCTTGGAAGTATTGCTAATTTTCTGGAAGCATTTCAAAACTTCTAGAAGCAGTATTACACATTCTGCGAACATTTCAAGTCTTCTACAAACATTTCCAATCTTCCAGAGGCAATATCAAGTTTTCTGGAAGCATTTTAAGTCTTCCATTGAGAATACCAAGTCTTTTGCAAGCATTTCAAGTCTTCCATGGATAATATCAAATCTTCTGAAAACAATATCAAGTCTTTTAGAAACATTTCAAGAATTCTAGTTGCAATATTTAGTCTTCTGCAAGCATTTCAAGTTACATTTTCATGTATTGAATCTTCTTCTCTTAACTTCCAGGCATCAACTGGTGTAGCTGGTTACAATTTCAAGCGAGCAGATTTTCCATTACTCCATGGCTTATTAACTGCCACTGATTGGTCGATGGTGGATAATGAAACGAATGTCGAGGCTGGATGCGCAACATTTTATGAACTAATTTATAAAGCTCTTGATATCGCAGTATCAAAAATAAAATTTTTGAATAAAGCCAGAAAGAAGTATCCTGCGTGGTTCACTTATGAAATAAGAGAAGCTATTCGGTTCAAGGAAAAGGTGCGGGAAAAGATCTCAAATTTACGACAGGTTCGTGGATTGTTGATAGGTTTGCCGAATACTTGTAGTGTAGTACAATATTTAGTATTCTGCCAACTTTTTAAGTCTTCTGTCAACATTTTCAGTCTACCAAGGGAAATATCAAGTCTTTTGGAAGTACTTCAAATATTCTAGATGCAATATCTACTCTTCTGCAAGCTACACTAATCTTCTGGGAGCAATTCAAGTCTTTCAGGAACAATTCAAGTCTTCTGGAAACATTTCAAGTACTTTAGATGCAATATCTAGTCTTTTGCAAGCAGAGCTAATCTTCTAAAAGCAGAATTAAGCATTCTGCCAACATTCTAAGTTTTCTGAAAACATTTTCAGTCTCTTAGGGGCAATAACAAGTCTTCTAGAAGCATGATTCCATAAGACTCAAGTCTTATGGAATCATTTCCACTTTTGCAAGGACAATCAAATTTTCTGGATTTTTTTGTAAATTTTTCAAGTATTCTAGAAGCGATATCTATTCTTATGCAAGCATTTCAAATCTTATAGAAGCAGTATTAAGCATTCTGCAAACCTTTTAAGTCTTCTGACATTATTTTCAGTTTCTCAGGGGCTATATCAAGTCTTCTGGAATCATTTCAAGTATTCTAGATGCAATATTCAAGTCTTCCAGGGGCAAAATCAAATCTTTTGGAAATTTTTCAAGTATTCTAGATGCGATATCTAGTCTTTTGCAAGCATTTCAAATCTTATAGAAGCAGTATTAAGCATTCTGCAAACCTTTCCTCCTACTCCTTTTTTTGCAAGTCTTCTGACATTATCTTTTCAGTAACCCAGAGGTAATATCAAGTCTTCTGAAACCATTTCAAGTCTTCCAGGAGCAATATGATGTCATCTGGAAACAGATACAGTTTTCCAGAGCCAATCAAGTCTTCTGGAAGCATTTCAAATCTTCTGTCGACAACATCAACTTTCTAAAAGTAGTATGAAGTCATTGAAAATCAGTATCACGTCTTCAGAAAGCATTTCAAATCTTCGCAAGCTTCTGGAAGCAAATCAAGACTTCTAAAAGCAGAATCAAGTCCCTTAGAAGCATATCAGGTCTCAAAGTTCTTGAACTGAGGTATTATAGCTCAGCTTAGAAAATAAACTCTTAGCGTAGTTATAAATCTGCTTTGCCAAATAATTTTAATCAATTTGAACCATTTTGACAAACACCAATTGACTTAATCTGTAGCTTTGGTGTCTTTTTGGTGTTCTAAAATAGCATCCCCATTCACTTTTCTAACTTATTTCGTCTTTGCCAAATAATTTTAATCAATTTGAACCATTTCGACAAACACCAATTGACTTAATCTATCGCTTTGGTGTCTTCTTGGTGTTTTAAAATAACATCTCCATTAACTTTTCTAACTTATTTCGTCTTTGGCAAATAATTGGAATCAATTTGAGGCATTTTGACAAACACCAGTTGACTTAATCTATCGTTTTCGTGTCTTTTTGGTGCTTCAAAATCGTTCAAAAAACGTCAAAATCAATTTATCTAATTCTGCCAACTTCCTTTTATGTTAAAATGATATTTTGGATTAATTTATTACTTTATCTTAAAAATAATAGATAGGAAGTCGTTTAAAAAGTTTCAAAATCAATTTTGACATTTTCTCCAACGATTATAATGATGTTTTAAATCGATTTAATCACTTTTCTCATATTGAAAATTCTCCAATTCTCATATTCACTTTTCTAACACATTTCGTCTTTGCCAAATAATTTGAATCAATTTTGACAAACGCCAATTAACTTAATCTATCGTTTTGGTGTCTTTATCATCATGAAGATTATTGAATCATTTTTATGATAATCCACATTGTGAGATGACCTGAAAAATTTTTAAAAGATTTCTGCCTCATTGGTTTTATGCATAAGGATCTCCTCAACTAAGTTCATTCCTTCATCCTTCAAAATTAACAATATTAATTTACATTCGACAAAACGTTTGTAGCATAAAATAATTTGAATTTGCCCGATTGAAAGGATAATTAAGAATTTAATATTTACATGTCAATTTCTATATCATAACGATCTTCGTTTATGTAAAGAGGTAAATAAGAAGATTTAACACAAACTTGGCTGTATGTAAATTCAATATATCTTTCTATAGTTAATCCGGGTGATAAATATAACCCACGAGGAAAAATTTTTATTGAATAAGCCTAAAATAAAAACGGATTGAAATAATACATTATAAATAATTATAAAGTAATTACACAAGAAGTGGGGGTTGCCATTCGAATAAAAGCAATATTTTTTCCAATATTTTGCAGAACAATTTTCGTCTTAAAGTGTTTCCCCTCATAGGCACCTTTAAAAATAATCCTACTTGGTACTATTCTAACATTATTAATATCGACCCCAAGTTTTGGTTCTTCTTCAGTATGATCGTATAAGGAAGAACTTTTTTGAACTGATAGTGCTTCAGTGTAACAAAGCAAATCTCCAATTGAACAAGATTCCGCCATTCTATCTCTTATTTTCTTCGAGTATTTTTTTTATTAATTTGTCAAAGTTAACAAAAAGTTGTCATTAAGACTGAAGAGACAAGCAAGTAGGTGATGAAGAGAAAACAAAAATCGGCGTACGTCAAATCGCAAGTGTCCGTCGCGTTTCAGGTTTCGCGAAAAAAAAAAAATAAGGACAACCAAAGGGACATTCATCATCCGAAACAAAAATAGGAAATTTTAATGGTTCATAAATGTGAAATTTACGAAACAAAATGGGTAGATGTGGTCCAGTATTTTTGGCGTTTCTTTTAAGTTGTTTCGGAGTTAATATCTTTATAAAAGAAAAATCAGGATGTGAACCCCTAATATCGTCACTTATCTTTTTAACATCAATTATGGTCGTGTTGTGGCAATTACGACTTTATCCCGCTTCCTTCAGAAAACTTTCAATACACTTTTTATACGTGGTCGAGGTAGGATTCTTTTTATCAAAAAACTTTTTAAACATTTACATCTCCTTTTAGTTTTTCTTTTCGGCTTTCTTAATGGAACATTTAATGGTCCATTTTTGGACGCCTTTAGAGGAAAGAATGACGGAATTTTTACCGAAAATATCCGATTTTGAAGATGAAATTTTAAAACAAGGAGGATGGTCGTGTGGTGGATTGTTCACATTTTTACGATGGGATGAAACTTTGGTTGGCGCAAGTTACTTATTAAGTCTTTTCTTTTTATTTGGAGCTTTACATGGAATAAGAGCGCTCGATTTTAGGTAATTAAATCTTTGGAGGATTATATGGTGTAATAAAATTTAAAATTCTTGGGTTTATAACAACCAAATTGACAAAATTAACCTAAATTTGTGAAATTGTCAATCAAAAATCTATCAAAAATGTGTATCTTGGATACTTGAGAGTCAAGAATTTTTTTGTTCAGCTTCAAATAATGAATCTATTTAACTTCTTACACCTTGTATCCTCTCTAGGTTTCGTTTAGATATTATAATTATATATCAACATTAACTTTTTTAAGTTAATTTTTAACTGATTTCTACCAATTTCTTGTACAAGCATAAAGAATTAATCGAAATCAATAAATCGTGTTTCAGTTTTTTTGAAATATGATGATTTAAACATTTATATAGTAGACATACAAGGTGTTGAAATACAATGTTAAAATTTTGATTAAATAACAGTGGAAGAAAAACTTTCCTTTTTAAATCATCAATTCGATTTTTCAAAAATGAAGTTATTTTTATGAATTGCTACAAATTGCCGTTGAGAAAATAAATCATAAAAATTGGTAAGCTTATTGCTTCTTGCTAAATTGAAATTAATAAAAATATTTCAAAAATATACGTTTAATAAAAAATTTCAATTGCAAAAAGAAATGGTCTTTTGTGACCACCCTGTATAGTATTGATCTCGTAGTTTCATAGCTTTGAAAGTGATCTTACGATTTTCCATGATGATATTGCACTATTTACCAAATTTTATCTTTCTAAGATGAATCATATTAACAATATTTACGAATTCATAAAATATTTAAAAATGTCTTAATTTTGAAGGGCAATATCTTAGCTATTTTATTTTATTCCAGCATTAGAGGCTAAAATTATGTCATGACTTACAGAAACATCCTTTATATTACATAATTTAGAATGCCAAAAATTGTTTATTAATATTTAACGATTATCAAAAAAAAATCTATACAGAAGGGAAGCAATTCAGCATAATTAGAAGAGTAGAAGCACCCATACAAAATTTTCAATGCATACAATGGATCTGTTGACGTCAAAGACTTGATATTGCTTCTAGATGACTTGACACTTCTTCCAAAAAACTTGGAATGCTTCCACAAGACTTGATACTGCTTTTAGATGACATGATGTTTCTTCCAAAAGACTTATAATACTTTCAGATAACTCGATACGGCATTTAATACTGCTTCTAGAAGGCACAAAATGCTTCCAAAAAACTTGAAATATTTCCAGAAGATTTGAAATACTTCCACCAAATTTAATACTGCTTCCAGAAGACTTCATATTGGTTCCAAATAATTTAAAATGCTTCCTGAAGACTTAAACTATAGCCAGAATACCCGATACTGAGTCTGAAAAACTTAGAATGCTTCAAGAAGACTTGATATTCTCTCTGGAAAACTTGAAATCCTTCCAGAAGACTTGATTTGGCTTTTGGGCCACTTGAAATGCTTCCAGAAAACTTGATTTTACTTCTGGAAGACCAGAAATGTTTCCAGAAGTTTTCCAGAAGACTTGATACTGTTTCCAGAAGACTTGGAATGCTTCGAGGAGACTTGACATTGCCTCTGAAAAACTTGAAATCCTTCCGGAAAACTTAGTTTGATTTCTAGAAGACTTGAAATGCTTCTGGAAGACTTGACTTTACCTTTAGAAGACCAAAAATGCTTCCAAAAGACTTGATATTGCTTCTAGAAGATTTCGAATGCTTCCAGAAAATTGGATACTATTTCTAGAAGACTATGAATGCTTCGACTTGACATTGCCTCTGAAAAACTTGAAATCCTTCCAAAAGACTTGATTTGGCTTCTGAAAAACATGAAATCTTTCCGGAAGACTTAAAATGATTCCAGAACACTTGGTTTTGCCTATGGAAGACCAGAAATGCTTCCCGAAGATTTGATTCTGTTTCTAGAAGACTTGGAATGCTTCGAGAAGACTTGACATTTCCTCTGCAAAACTTGAAATCCTTCCGGAAGACTTATTTTGGTTTCCAAAAAAAATTTGAAATGCTTCTGGAAGACTTGACTTTGCCTTTAGAAGACCAAAAATGCTTCCAGAAGACTTGATACTGCTTCTAGAAGATTTGGAATGCTTCCAGAAAATTTTATACTATTTCTAGAAGACTGGGAATGCTTTGAGAAGACTTGACATTGCCACTGAAAAACTTGTAATCCTTCCAGAAAATTTGATTTGGCTTTTGGGCCACTTGAAATGCTTCCAGAAAACTTGATTTTACTTCTGGAAGACCAGAAATGTTTCCAGAAGTTTTCCAGAAGACTTGATACTGTTTCCAGAAGACTTGGAATGCTTCGAGGAGACTTGACATTGCCTCTGAAAAACTTGAAATCCTTCCGGAAAACTTAGTTTGGTTTCTAGAAGACTTGAAATGCTTCTGGAAGACTTGACTTTACCTTTAGAAGACCAAAAATGCTTCCAAAAAACTTAATATTGCTTCTAGAAGATTTCGAATGCTTCCAGAAAATTGGATACTATTTCTAGAAGACTATGAATGCTTCGACTTGACATTGCCTCTGAAAAACTTGAAATCCTTCCAAAAGACTTGATTTGGCTTCTGAAAAACATGAAATCTTTCCGGAAGACTTAAAATGATTCCAGAACACTTGGTTTTGCCTATGGAAGACCAGAAATGCTTCCCGAAGATTTGATTCTGTTTCTAGAAGACTTGGAATGCTTCGAGAAGACTTGACATTTCCTCTGCAAAACTTGAAATCCTTCCGGAAGACTTATTTTGGTTTCCAAAAAAAATTTGAAATGCTTCTGGAAGACTTGACTTTGCCTTTAGAAGACCAAAAATGCTTCCAGAAGACTTGATACTGCTCCTAGAAGATTTGGAATGCTTCCAGAAAATTTGATACTATTTCTAGAAGACTGGGAATGCTTTGAGAAGACTTGACATTGCCACTGAAAAACTTGTAATCCTTCCAGAAAATTTGATTTGGCTTTTGGGCCACTTGAAATGCTTCCAGAAAACTTGATTTTACTTCTGGAAGACCAGAAATGTTTCCAGAAGTTTTCCAGAAGACTTGATACTGTTTCCAGAAGACTTGGAATGCTTCGAGGAGACTTGACATTGCCTCTGAAAAACTTGAAATCCTTCCGGAAAACTTAGTTTGATTTCTAGAAGACTTGAAATGCTTCTGGAAGACTTGACTTTACCTTTAGAAGACCAAAAATGCTTCCAAAAGACTTGATATTGCTTCTAGAAGATTTCGAATGCTTCCAGAAAATTGGATACTATTTCTAGAAGACTATGAATGCTTCGACTTGACATTGCCTCTGAAAAACTTGAAATCCTTCCAAAAGACTTGATTTGGCTTCTGAAAAACATGAAATCTTTCCGGAAGACTTGAAATGCTTCCAGAAGACTTGATTTTGCCTATGGAAGAGCAGAAATGCTTCCCGAAGATTTGATTCTATTTCTAGAAGACTTGGAATGCTTCGAGAAGACTTGACATTTCCTCTGCAAAACTTGAAATCCTTCCGGAAGACTTAGTTTGGTTTCCAAAAAGAATTTGAAATGCTTCTGGAAGACTTGACTTTGCCTTTAGAAGATCAAAAATGCTTCCAGAAGACTTGATACTGCTCCTAGAAGATTTGGAATGCTTCCAGAAAATTTGATACTATTTCTAGAAGACTGGGAATGCTTTAAGAAGACTTGACATTGCCACTGAAAAACTTGAAATCCTTCCAGAAAATTTGATTTGGCTTTTGAAAAACTTGAAATCTTTCCGGAAGACTTGATTTGGTTTCTGGAGGACTTAAAATGCTTCCAGAAGACTTGATTTTGCCTATGGAAGGCCAGAAATGCTTCACGAAGATTTGATTCTGTTTCCAGAAGACTTGGAATGCTTCTAGAAGACTTGACTTTGCCTTTAGAAGACCAAAAATGCTTCCAGAAAACTTGATACTGCTTCTAGAAGATTTGGAATGCTTCCAGAAAATTTTATACTATTTCTAGAAGACTAGGAATGCTTCGACTTGACATTGCCTCTGAAAAACTTGAAATCTTTCCCGAAATCTTGATTTGGCTTCTGAAAAACTTGAAATCTTTCCGGAAGACTTGATTTTGCCTATGGAAGGCCAGAAATGCTTCCCGAAGATTTGATTCTGTTTCTAGAAGACTTGAAATGCTTCTGGAAGACTTAACTTTGCCTCTAGAAGATCAAAAATGCTTCCAGAATACTTGATACTGCCTTTAGAAAACTTGAAATCCTTCCAGAAAACTTGATATGGCTTCTGAAAAACTTGAAATGCTTCCAGAAGATTTGATACTGTTTCTAGAAGACTTGGAATGCTTCGAGAAGACTTGACATTTCCTCTGCAAAACTTGAAATCCCTCCGGAAGACTTAGTTTGGTTTCTAGAAGACTTGACTTCGCCTTTAGAAGACCAAAACTGCTTCCAAAAGACTTGATACTGCTTCTAGAAGATTTGGAATGCTTCCAGAAAACTTGATACTATTTCTAGAAGACTGGGAATGCTTCGAGAAGACTTGACATTTCCTCTGCAAAACTTGAAATCCCTCCGGAAGACTTAGTTTGGTTTCTAGAAGACTTGACTTCGCCTTTAGAAGACCAAAACTGCTTCCAGAAGACTTGATACTGCTTCTAGAAGATTTGGAATGCTTCCAGAAAACTTGATTTGACTTCTAGAAGACTTGAAATGCTTCCCGAGAACTTGATCTTGCCTCTATAAGACCAAAAATGCTTTTAGAAGACTTGACACTATTTTCTAGAAGACTTAAAATGCTTCAAGAGAACTTGACATTGCCTCTGGAAAACTTGAAATCCTTCCAGAACATTTGATTTGGCTTTTGGAAGATTTGATATGCTTCCAAAAGACTTGAACTGCTTCCAGAACACTCGATGATATCTCCGGTATACTTAATACTGCTTCCAAAAGACTTCAAATACCAGAAGTACCGGAAGACTTGATATTATTTCTTGAAAACTTGATTTTGTATCTAGAAGACTTGAATACTTCCAGAAGACTGAATACTGCTTATAAAAAACTTGGAATATTTTCAGAAGACTTGATACTGTTTCTAGAAGATTTAAAATGCTTCCAGAAGACTTGATATTGCTTCTGGAAGACTTGAAATACTTGTAGGAGACTTTATTTTACCTCTAGAAGATTTAAAATGCTTCCAAAAGGCTTGAACTATTCCAAGAACACTTAATAATGCCTTTAGAAATCTTGATACAGCTTCCAAAAAACTTGAAATACTTGACATTGCCTCTGGAACACTTTAAATGCTTCCAGAAGACTTGATTTTGTATATAGAATTCTTGAAATGCTCCCAGAAAACTTGTTACTGTTTATGGATGTCTTGAAACGCTTTCAGTCTTGATTTTACCCCTGGAAGACTTGGAATGCTTCCAGAAGACTTTATATAGCCTCTGGAAAACTTGTAATGTTTCTAGGAGACTTTATTTTACCTCTAGAAGTCTTGAAATGCTTCTAAAAGACCTGGATTGCTTTAAGAACATTTGATAATGCCTTTAGAAAATTTGATACAACTTCCAAAAACTTGGAATACTTCCAGAAGACTTGGTATTGCCTCTGGAATTCTTAAAATACTTCCAAAAAACTTGATATTGCTTCTGGAACATTTAGAATGTTTCGAGAAGGCTTGATACTGCTTACAGATGCTTCCAGAAGAGTTGCTACTATTTCTGGAATATTTAGAACGCTTCCAGAAGACTTGATATTGCTTCTGGTGTAAGCGTTAATTTAATATTTAAATTTTAGAGTTAGTACGATTACAGCCGCTGGTGGCGTTGTAGTGGTTTTTAACGGGTTTTAGTAGCGTTGGAGGGAAGAACGACTTCCGAGAGAATTACGCAAGATAACATTTTTACGTTTATGTCGCTTATGTATTATGTTATGTGTTATTACGCCTTATGTGCTTCATTTAAACGTTAATAAACAATATATTTTGAGAAGAGTGAGAAGAGATTTATTATTCGGTCCAACCGAAGGCTCCCTCAATAATTCTTACACTGGAAGACTTAAAATGGTTCCAAAAATGATTTTGCCTCTAGAAGACTTGAAATGCATCCAAAAGACTTAGATAGCCCCAAGAATACTTGATAATGCCTTTAAAAAACTTGTTATAGCTTCGAAAAGACTTGAACTACGTCTAGAAGATTTGATATTGCTTCTTGAACACTTGAAATACTTGCAGAAGACTTGATATTACCTCTGGAACACTTAAAACTCTTCCAAATGACTTAATTTTGCATCTGCTTAATACTGCTTATAGAAGACTTGGAATTCTTCCAGAAATCTTGATATTACCTCTGACAGACTTGAAATGTTTCCAAAAGGCTTGATTTTGCTTGTGGAAGAATTGAAATGCTTCCCAAACACTTGATACTCCTTGTAGAAGGCTTGATATTGCTTCTTTTTGATGCTGCTTGTGGAAAATTTGAAATGCTTGTAGAAGTCTCAGATCACCCATGTTGAATCATGAATGAGAGATTGATCTAATTGATAATGGTTTCATCTGGATTAAAGTTATCATTTTCATTTAACTTTTTAATTTTAATATACTAGAGTTTTTTCCTCCCAATTCAATCTCAGCATCAGCTGCGAAGATTCTTTTTAGCTGGTTGGTTTCTTTTAATAAAGAGAGTAATAAACAATAATTGGTGAGGGTTAATATTAAACTTATTTTTAAATGATAAAATAATAAACATATTTTTTTTAATTTGATTAGTTTCTAACTGAATTTGATCAATGTCATAAAATTTTATTAAAGCTCAGTTAAAAAGCTTTAATTGCCATTTTTATCCGGACAAAATTTTTGTTATTAGCATTACTATTTTCCATTTATCCAAAATAATGAACGAATCTTAAAATTTTTTGTGCGAATTTACTTTACTATGACTCCTACACAATGTGGTATATGCACTGTTAAAAAATAAAACCATAAATTTTGTCATTTTTGACATTTTCGCAAATTGTTCGCAAACCGTGCAATAACAAATTTATTTGAAAAATTTTTTTCAACCTGCCCAAGTAGGGTCGCTTAATACATATTGAATTTAAAGTTTCTATCTTGAAACTTAGACGTCATAAAAGCCAATACCACAATCGAATGTACATCCTGTATATGACGTTCCTTTAAATTATTGCATCTACAGGGTTCCACAACAATTCTTTTTAGTAACCGTAATTTATAAAATTATGTAAAAAATAAGGATTTAGTTAAAATCAATAAGAAATAAATCCCTTCCAAAATAAATCCACACAGTATTAAAGTCCGTGCCAAATGTCGGGGCCCCGGGGGGCTAAAGTGAGGGACCCCGACATTCGGCACGGACTTTAGTACTGTGTGGGTTTATTTTGGAAGGGATTTATTTCTTATTGATTTTAACTAAATCCTTGTTTTTTAGGGGCCTAAATCTCTAGCAAGGATAGTAGTAGTTTTCTTAGTTATTAAGCATAAGATACTTATCCACCTGTCGTCAAAAGTATTATTAAAGAATTCATAACGTTATGGGTACTATGAGCAGGCCAGCCATCTTATTAAGAATTATTATCAAGATCTAATCATTTTTAATAACCTGTGGATAGGATTTTAGTGAGTTAAATCAAGAGAATCTAACTAATATTTTAGTTATATGAGAGAGTACTGAGTTATAATCTATCATACTACTCACTGCTCACATACACGAGACGAGATTATGTATAAAAAGTTATTATTCTCAACACCCTGTATTTCAAAATCTAAACTATTTGTGATGCACATAAATCTTTTTTGGTGTGAATTTGAGTACTATTATGGAATTAAAAAAAATTGAAACACCCCCTACATTTATTAAAAAGAATTCAAAGGTAACAGAACCTAACTAATAAAGAAATCTGTGATTGGAATTTGTTTTAGGTTGAATAGACCCCTAGGAAAATATTCCGAATACGATAATAAAAAGTCGAGAACATCGTCGGCGTGTAACTGTCCGTTAGGTTCTGAGTACCCATGTAATCATAACTTTCTTGAAGGCTAACCTTAAAAGAAACTAATAAAAATGAATAAAAAAAATCAAATTTTTTTCATTTAACCTTTCTGCAACTTTTAGATTAATAAGGTATGGTGGTGTCTCGGTATTTCTAACAGACGTTTGTGATCGGGCATATAAATTAAAGAAACGTATCATGAAGATGTTCTTTTCGAAAAAAAAGTGTCCAAACTATCGGAGAATTCCCAGAAACTCGTTGGCATATCAATCTGGTAATAACGCAATGTCCATCGACGATTCGGATGAGGATTTTTGTCCGGACGAGGATGAAGATTATGAATTTAACAATAAATTTAACAAAAAATTTTCATAAAGGATTTTATCGGAAATTTTAATTAATTAAAATCGTAAACCTTTGGTGGTGTGTTGAGAAAATTGTTTTGTAAATAAATTTATATAAAAACATTGCTTTTTATCCTATTTTAACTTTTTTTTGATAAATGCTTAGTAACAACAAATTGCCACAAATGTCAAACAATTATAAAACGTTTTTAACATTTTTCCTTTAAAAAAGAAAATCGTCATTTTCAAAAATGTCATATGTGTGAACCGCGAAATTCCCGTATGAATCAAAGATGTGGTTTTCGTGTGGTCGAGCACCGTCCGCTGTTTGCAAATATTTAAAGCGCTACAATAAGCAGTAAGTATCAAAAAATTACTTCAGAGGCTCATTTTTGTAGGTGTTTTTTACTCAGAAATACTTCATCATCAAACACATGCTTCTTTTCCGTTTCTTCGCCCACCCAAAACGCAAAAGCGACCAACTTCGAAGTATGCCATATTACGGATTCTATGGTGGACCCTTGCAAACCAGAACCGGCCGTTGTTATTGTTGGAGCTGGAATTGCGGGGTTATCCGCAGCTCATCGACTATCTCAAAGTGGAATTAGTAATTTTACTATTTTGGAAGCCACAGATAGGTAATATTAAAAAATTAAGATTTTCTTAAAAATTTCGGTTCGATTTTAGACCAGGAGGGAGGATTCACTCGTGTTGGTTGGGGGATGTTATCGCTGAAATGGGGGCTCATTACATCGAAGGGGGATGTAGCGCAAATCCGGTTTATAATTTGGCAGCTCAAGAAGGACTTCTTCAACAACCTGTGCCGAGAATTGACCCGAATAAAGGGCTATTTTGTACGAGTGATGGGAGAGCGATAGATGCACCAGTTAGTTGTACTGCTTATCATGTTTTTAAGCAAATCGAACACGAGGCTTCGCTTTTATTCAGTTTGGGGGGTGGTAAACATGGGTCATTAATGAATTTTTTCAGTGTTAGAATACAACAAGAATTGCAAAATTTTCCGGAAGATCAAAGGTAAAATTAACAAAATTAATTCTAATTGTATAATTTTTTTTATTATTAGATACGATGCATCTAGAATAATGTACGGAATGACGAGTGGGATTAGATCGAGATGGGGCGAAGACCTAACAAGAATAAGCGCAGAAAATTACGGCAGTTACATATCAATCCCTGGAGGAAATGTCCGAGTCCCATTAGGATTCGTTGGAGTCCTCGCACCCCTCCTCCGCGAATTACCCGATTGCAGTCTAAAATATTGCAAACCCGTTGGGAATATTAGATGGGGTGCCGTCCAAAGTAGAAATAAAGGACCAAGAGCGGTTGTGCAATGTTGCGATGGAGACGAATTTTGCGCCGATTACGTCGTCGTAACAGTTTCTTTAGGAGTCTTAAAACAACATGCTGATAAACTTTTCTGCCCAACTCTTCCATCAGAAAAAATTGAAGCCATAAAGGCTTTAGGTTTCGGCCAAGTCAACAAAGTATTCTTAGATTACGCCCGGCCGTTTTGGGTTTGGCGCGAAGGTGGAATCAAATTCGCTTGGTCCGCGGACGAATTAGCTTCTCGTTGTGATTGGACGAGAGGATTAAGTTCCGTCGAAGAAGTCGAAGGAAGCAAACATGTTCTTTGCGCGTACGTTTCCGGCCCGGAAGCTGCGGTTATGGAGAAGGCTTCCGACGAAGAAGTCGCTGAAGGAATCACGAAAGTTTTGAGACAATTTACTGGGGATGCGTCTTTGCCGTATCCTTCTACGATTCTTCGTTCGAAATGGGTTACTGATCCTTATTTTTGTGGGTCTTATAGTTATATGGGGTTAAATTCGACGATTGGACATCAATGTGATTTGTCGATGCCTTTACCTGGGCCTTGCGAACCGGAACCTCCGATTTTATTGTTTGCCGGGGAAGCTACGTGTGCTGGTCATTACTCAACCGTTCATGGTGCTCGTTTAAGTGGAGTTAGGGAAGCTGAGAGGATTATACAATTGACGAAGAAACTGGGAGGACCACCACCGAAAGTTTAGATTTTTGTTGTGTATTTTTAATGTCTATATTATATTTTACAAGAACGTGTAGTAAATTTTGTTGTTGTCTAGTTGTACTTTTATTTATAAGGAAATAATAAACTTTCAGTCAATTGAGTGAAAGTTAACTTTAAATTAACTTAAATTATTTCATTGAGTCAGAATTGAAAAGAGAATTCCTACTTTATGTGGTCAAAACTGGTTATTACAATAGCATTTTCGGTTATATCACAAAACGTTATTGACTTATGGGGAAGGGTACTGACCCTAAATGGAATCCAATTCAAAATAAAACTGAAAATAAAATATAATTCAAAAGATTATTCGCCTTTCACGATCAAAACATCGGACAGATGAGAGGCTTAAGATTTAGAAAGCTATTTTATAACAGCAAAATAATGGGCATAAAGAAACTGGAAAAGAGAGATAGAAACCGAATTTGATAACAGGAAAAATGCAAATGATTTTATTGAATCTGAAATAGGAGTTGAGAATAGCTGGAAAATTTTCATTCCAAATCAAAGAATTTCTTGTAAAGCTGTAATTAGGAACATAGATCTAATATTTACTGAGGAGGAGCTGCTCACTCACCCAACAACGGAGAATGAAGAATAACAAGAAGAGTGGTTGATGACGAAGGATCTAGATCTATTAACACATGGTCCATTATTGTGAACTTTAGGGGAGTTACCCCTCAACCATATATTCCCCCCGTGACCCAATTTTATAACTGTTTCTGATATGAACATGCAAAGGCTCAATGTAAACCACAACCGAGGTGCTCAGCCTGCTCACAGGAGCACACTTTAGAGACGTGCGAACGAGCCACTGATTCCTATTGTGCATTTTGTAGAGAGAATCACTTAGGTAATGAAAGGGGATCATCGAAAAAGATATATCCGGAATTCATCAGACAAAGAAAAATCAAAGAAATTATGATAAGGTACAATTTGTCTTCTTACAAAGCAGCCCAAGAAAGACTCCAAACAACAATACCCAATCAACACCATTAGCACAGATAGATGTGGATACCAAATCTTATCCGACTCTATCACAAAGATCAGCCCAACCTTTCAGAGGTCACGTACACCTAGTAATAGAAAACCAGGTAGAAGCTCAGACACACTCATATAGAAAATTATAAAACACCGAAAATTGCGGAAAAAACGCAAAATTAACATGCTAGCAGAATTATTATATGAAGCAAATTGCGATAAAAGAAATCCAACCAGATCAGATCAAGAAAATTTTCTGGAAAACAAACCACAAGCTTGCGACATGCAATATAAGGAACAAACAGAACTCCCAGTGATGAGAGAACAACGCAACAAATCGAATGGAGTAATAAATATACCATATACTAAAAAATACTAAAAAATGTACTAAAAAATATCCAATAATCATAATATAAAAATAATGACATGGAATGCTCGAAACTTTTTAAGGAACAAAGTCAGTTTATACGATTTTTTGAAGAATAACGTACAAGACATTGTAATAATATGTGAAACTTGGCTAAATGATAAAATTTGGTTCACAACACCAAAATTATGTGGAGGTCTTTCGGTTTAATTAGGTCTAATTAGGAAGCCGCTCATCTACGAAGTAGTAGATGTAGTAGATGCGGTAGACCCAGTAACTGATACTCACTCTATAAAAATAAAAATACAAAATACCGCCATAGTTTTGCCGGATACATCCCATCGGATGTTCAATTTACAACGTATCATCAACGTTCATCATAGAAGATGGTCTTACAACACAAATGATTTTAATGAAAGTGAACTTGAACAACTTATGATGGAATGTTACCTGGAGATGGCAAATGATGGTCGAACTACTCTGTTTTTATATTCCGAGCGCAACCAAATCTATTATTTGATCCTGGTATTAAGTGACCTGGCAGATAGAATAAACTGCCACACTGATGGAACACCCTAGATAACGACCATTTTCCGATATTTCTGGAAATTACAATGTCAGAGGAAAGAGAATCCTCAATATCAAAATCGGAAATAAAAGTCAACAAACCAATAATTAGAGACTTGGTAATATGCAAAGAAATACTGGAAAGAAACGGGACTAATGAAAGCATTACATATGAGAATTTCATAAAAAATATACGTGTTGCCGTCACCAGTGTCTCCACAAAAGCAGCAAAAAAAAGCAAAAACCCTTGCCCTTGGTGGGATGGCGAATGTGAAGAAATAGTAAAAATTTCTAGACAACTAGTTAAGATAAAATAACAAATTAAAATAAACAAATTTCCAAAAGATACATAGCAACATCTAAAAAGTTTTTATTATGGAACAAACGTGCCCATTTCCAAAATTTCTGCAATTCCCTAAACCACGATACGCCAACGTAACATTACGATGAACATTACGATAGCGTAACATTACGATGTACAAGAGAGTTGTGTTCGACCCGTATTACAGAGATTACTTGGAATGAGGAATTTTTAAATTCCTCAATATCAATTCGTTCAATAATTATGCATGGCACACGTTCCATTTGTGATGAAGCCACATCAAACAAAGAAGCAAACAATGAGTGTTCAGGTCCAACTAACAACTAACATTATCAAGAAGTGATCAAATTTCATATACCATCCTGAAAAATCTTCCAACAGAATATAAAATTGACCTCCAAAGCATCTATAACAGAATATGGTGCGATAATGAGATGATGCCTGACGAATGGAATAAGATTTTTGTTGTGGTTATTCTGAAACATGGAAAGAATCCAAAGGAAAGATTTTCGAACGCAATCTAGCTGACAAACTGAACTAGTGGTTTGAGAACAAATATATATTTGATGATTATCAATTCTTTTCTATCAATTTTGCTTCAATCCGCTTAAAAAGTTGAAAATTTGGACGCTAAATTTTAGCCACCCTGTATAAATTAGAATAGAGATAATAAAATAGAGATAGAAAGAGCCATACATAATAAGAAAAACACCGCCTCAGGAAGCGATCAAATTTCATATATCATCCTGAAAAATCTTCCAACAGAATGTAAAATTGACCTTCAAAGCATCTATAACAGAATATAGTGCGATAATGAGATGATGCCCGATGAATGGAATGAGATTTTTGTTGTGGCTGTTCTGAAACATGGAAAGAATCCAAAGGAAAGATTTTCAAACGCACTCTAGCTGACAAACTGAACTAATGGTCTGAGAACAAATATATATTTGATGATTATCAATTTTCTTCAATCAATTTTGCTTCAATCTGCTTCAAAGTTTGAAAATTTTGACGCTAAATTTTGGCCACCTTTATAAATTTAAACCAATAGAACTTGGTTAACGAAATCACTAGACTGATTTGTAATTACTGATTTTAGACTGATATATAGACTAATTTTTATTTTTTTATGCTGTTGTCGTTCAGCCGATTTCAATAAAATTTTAGAGGGGTGTAGACACCCAAAAATGTGAGTGAAGATATAATGTGCAATTTAAAAAAATATATCATCATGGCGTAACACTTTTTTAGAACAACTTGTATAATCAAAAATAATTTTCTGAAATGCAGTCTGAGATATAGTATAAGCGTGCAAAAATATTAAAGTCCTAACTTAATTAATTAGTACAGAAAACGGGAACTGAGGTATATGATAGGCCTTAATGAAGAAATTACGAAACTTAATGTAAGTGTTATAATGTATTTGGACGATTTGGTAATTCACCTTGGTTTCGATGAGACGGTTGATGTAAGATGGATAACGGATAATGTCCTCGAAACTTTGCAAGTATTTTTAAAACATCGACACTTGTTAAGAGTAGTATCCTGTACTAATATCTTCTCCTGACTTAGATCAACATAGTAAACGCTTACACCAAGTTTTACATAGACTTCAAAACGCTGGAAATTATGTGACTTTCGTAGGATATCGAATTGATGAAAAGGGCTTACATCCAACTGAGGAGAAAGTAGAAACCATTAAAGAAATACCAGCACCAACAAACACGACAGAATTTTCATCATTTCTAGGAGATATTTCATATTATGGGAAATTTATTCCACATCTGTATGTTAGATGCATACCTCTTTATGAACTTTTAAAAAAAGGACAACATTAGACCTAGTCGAAAGAAAACAAAAAATTTTTTGAAGATTTAAAATCAATTCTGTCTTCATCCGATACTCTTATTCATTATAACCCTAAATGGCCAATAATTGTTATGAGAAACAACTGACAGAAAAATTACGTCCAATTGCATACGCCTCAAGAAAATTTACGGATGTTGAAAAAAGATAAGCTACCATAGAAAAAGAGGCATTGGCGATTATTTTCGCTGTTACAAAATTCCACCTTTATGGTCTCAAAATTCCATATTTATGGTCGTAATTTTTTAATATTGGCTAATCATAGACCGCAAATAGTCTCAAATAGTTTCGGTCGAAAATAATGAGTAACCGACTTTTACGTTGTACAATTATTTTGAAGAATTACGATTATTCAATAATTTTCCAGAAAGGAAAAGATAACGCCCCAGCAGACATTTATTATCACGTCTACCTCCCAACAATGACTAAGCTTCAGAAAGAGAAAATATTGGAGTACCGAAGCCAGGTCATCTATTACAATTGAAACTACATCATCTGACTGTAAAAAAGAATACTGAAAGATGAAACAAGTAAGGATGCTACATTTCAGAAAATATCCAGATTTATTGACAAGCATTGGCCAAATAAGAAGGAAATTTCAATTGAGCTTTTCAAAAAATTCCGTGACTTATCAACAATCAAGAAAAAGTAAACATAAAGTGTCTTTGTATTCTTGAGTCATCCCAAAGGAAGTGTGATCACGGTTAAATATTGGTTTTGGAGGGACCTTTTGAGAATAAAACATTTTTAATAATAGTGGACGCGTATTCACGATGGATGGAGGTAATATCAACGAAGAACATTATAACTAAGACGATTGTAAATGCGAATACAAAAGTCACAAATTCATGTTTCTACAAAACGAACACCCAGTGAATTGTTACTGGCAAAAAGACCTAGAAACCAGTTTGATACCGTTAAACCAGATGTTACAATGAACATGGAAAAGACACAAGACAATGTGATTGTACTATGACAAAACAAGACATGAGAAAGGCTTTGAAATTGAAGAATCCGTTTGGGTTAATAATCCATTGACAAAAGGGTCAACAGAGGGCAGAATCATTGAAAAACAAGGACCTTATTCATATATAGTGGATGTAAATGGAACTTTAAGAACAAATCATGCAGACCAACTATGTCAAAGGATGGCGGAGAACGATAAAATAACTCCAGGACCATCAACTAAGATTGAGCTACCTCATCTCGAGTCCATAGAAACACCACCGAAAATGAGGGAACCTACTAGTGAATAAGATTTTCCACCGCAAGCAACAGAAATAGAAAACATGGAACCACCTGCTGAAGATGGTCATTTTGCGCTGATACTTGGAAACGAGATTCTAAGAAGGAATCCTCCACGAAGTCGTCAATTACCTATCTGGTATCGAGATGAAAAAGAAAACGTTTAATAATTTTCTTTTTTTGCAGTAAAGTAGGAATGTAGTAGTATGTTTAAAATGGCATCAGCGTCGCGACAGCCAGACGCTGATTGGGTTCGTAGGTAAAGCAGCAACTCTTAATCTGTGTAGCGAGAGTTGCTCGACAAGGAGAGTGGAGAATTAAACAGATGTGTTTAATTGAACCCACAATATCACACAAATCAATGTAAAATTTAGCTGGAGGCTGCATATTAACGAAATAGCAAAGGCATGTGCTATTGCTTCGATGAAATGGGGCCAACCCAACCCACTCATAATGAGCACATTTTGCAAGATCATTATTAAATCAAGACTGAAACATGGAATATGGATTATGATGCCCTTACTGGTGGCTACAATGTCTTACCTGTAAAAGATTGCCTACATACAAATGCACTGAGATCGAAGCCGGAGAAACATCATTGGAGACCAGAGCGAAAGCATTGGGAAGTAGATTTGCAATAAGAAACATATCCGAGATTGGTAGTGTATGGACTACTAAATTGGTCTTGGAATGCATTCCTTGCCATACGAAACAAGATAAAGGTGCCCAATAGTAAAAAGAACACCTAAAGTGAAGTCGTGCAACAGAAACTACACCGAGCAAAATAGTTTAATAAGAGCAAAGGTCGATAACTACGTGAGGGAAGAGTGGTCGGTAGCACACCGGTTTTATACGGATGGTTCAATACGGCAGGAATCGAATAAGAGCGTTGCTTGTGGTATCTACTCACTCTATCCATCTTTAGAGAAGAGGCTTTCGTCGTATCAGTGATTGTCAGAGTTTGTCTGAAGAAATGATAAGCGAAGGTAGTTATTCTAACAGACTTCCAAGCACAATCGAAGCAATAAATGAATTTATAATTTAAGACTCAAACACACCCATATGTTATCGAAATATTTGAAGTATTACATAGGGAACATACAAGAAGTACCAAAATACATTTGGTATGAATACTTGGCCATATAGAAATCAATGGAATGAAAAGACGGATCAACTGGCAGATATGGGTCACGGAGGTGAAATTATTGACATCGAAACTTTACAAAGAAACCTCCAAGAGGAATGGGAGATTGAATGGAAAACAACGTCTAAACTAAATGGCGTCAACTATGTAAAGATACAACCATCAATCCGAAAGGTAGCTTGGTTTAAAACTATGCTTTATGCTAACAGATAATTCTAAACAATGATAACAAGATTACCTTAACACCAAATTACCTGCATAAAATTAAACTTAAAGACTATCATTTTTGCACTTGCGGGAATGAGAGCGATTTTGACCATACTTTTTTCGAATTATGACCTAGAATTAAATTAAAGGCCTTATTGACTTAAAATTTCATCTCCTAACCAATTTAAGAACCTTATTGACACAAGCTTCATTCGAAATCTACCTACTCTTATACAAATTTGTAATTCCAGCTGGTATGCAGCTGTGATAAAAATGTGAGAATAATTGTGTGATAATTTGATGAAGAAGGAGTAACCTCTAAGTTGGGTTTTTGCATAATATCAGTACGATGATATTTTGAAACAAAAAGATGTTAAATAAGGGCGTTTAACTTACATTTACTTATTTCTTTTAGTAAAATCAGTTTGTTTTTGATTTTTTTAACTAAAAAAACTTAATTTTAACGTTTAAATAATCTTTGACATTTACGTTTTGACGTTGAATCTTTTCTACTGCCAACCTCGAAAAAATTAAATTTGTACATAATAAAATTTAAGTAATTAATCGAATTATTTCACGTTTTTAATTAATTAAGTTCGATTTCACCTAAATATTTAAAATGAGAAAATCAAATTTGACATATCTATTAATAAAATTGATTTTAAATTGTAAAAATTTATTCTTACCTTTTGAAATGTTACTAAATCTTAATTTTTTTCTTATTTTAAACAAAAAATCATAAATTAAGATTAATTCCTGCTTAAATACGATTTTAAACCAAGGATATTTTATGTAATTAAATATATTGAAGAATCTGAAATGAAAGAAAAAAAATTAAGATGTAAACATAACCTCAAAGTTGATTTTGTTCATAATATTAATGCAATTATATTTTAAATAAAAAAAAGTTATTAAATAAGTGTATTTAGCTTACATTTACTTATTTCTTTTAATAAAAGGTTCGTGTTTGATTATTTTAAATAAAAAATCGTATTTATAACTTTTAAATAATCTTTGACATTTATGTTATGACGCTGAATCTTTTTTATTGCCAACCTCGAAAAAGTTAAATATCTACGTAATAAAATTTAAGTAATTAATCGAATTATTTCACGTTTTTAATTAATTAATTTCGATTTAACGTAAATATTTGAAATGCGAAAATCAAATTTGACATATCTATTAATAAAATTGATTTAAAAGTGTAAAAATTTCTTCTTACCTTTTGAAATGTTACTAAATCTTAATTTTTTTCTTATTTTAAACAAAAAATCATAAATTAAGATTAATTCCTGCTTAAATACGAATTTAAACCAAGTATACTTTATGTAATTAAATATATTAAAGAATCTGGAATGAAAGAAAAAAATGAAGATGTAAACATAACCTCAAAGTTGATTTTGTTCATAACATTAAAAGGATTATATTTTGAATTTAAAAAAAGTTGTTAAATAACTGAATTTAACTTACATTTACTTATTTCTTTTAGTAAAATCAGTTTGTTTTTGATTATTTTAACTAAAAAAACTTAATTTTAACGGTTAAATAATTTTTGACGTTTATCTGTTGACGTTAAATCTTTTTTTACTGCCAACCTCGAAAAAAATAAATTTCTACGCATAAAATTTAAGGAATTAATCGAATTATTTCACGTTTTTAATTAATTAATTTGGATTTCACGTAAATATTTAAAATGAGAATATCAAATTTGGTATATAAATTAATAACATAAGAAAAAATAAGATATAAATATGATTATAATTTGGATTAAAAAAAGTTGTTAAATAAGTGCATTTAACTTACATTTACTTATTTTTTTACTAAAATCGGTTTCTTTTTGATTATTTTAGTTAAAAATCACATTTATAACGTTTAAATAATTATTTTGACATTTTAATCTTGACGTTGAATCTTTTTTACTACCAACCTCGAAAAAATTAAAATTCCTACATAATTAAACTCAATTAATTAATCGAATTATTTCACGTTTTTAATTAATTAATTTCAATTTTACATAAATATTTAAAATAAAAAACCAAATTTGTCATATCTATTAATAAAATTGATTTTAAATCGTAAAATTTTTAATGATAATCATGATGTATCATTCTATGTTAATATCCAAAAATAATCGTACAAATCATATTTGGAACATTTAATCACATTATATACACAACAAAAACAAACTTAATCTTAAGGAGTATCATCAATTTCAATAATACTCCCAAAACTATGCAAACTTCCCATTGAATCATCATTATTAAACTCATAATACCCCTGATTTAAAGCAGTACTAATCTTTTTCCACAAATTAAATAACCCAAGATCGCAAAGATCACCTTTCCACACATTCGAAGTCTTAAATTTTTCGATTTTCTCATTATCAACGTATTTTTCTAAAAATTCCAAACCAGCTTTTAACTCATAAATATTTTCTTTCGTTGAAGTGGCTTCGTTTTGTTTGGTATTTTCGGAAAATGCAAATTCGGTTTGTAACGATTTCGGGCTAAAGGGAACTAACCCGGATTTTTTGAAACCTTCTTGAAGTATTTTTGGGTCGATTTCGTTTAAATTTTCTTTTAAAATAAAAGGAAATTCTAATTTTGTCACGGTGTTAAGCAAATTTTTACTCCAACTCAATTTTAATGTTTGAAAAAGGCTTAATTCCATGGGTCCCATAAAATTGGACGTTTTTGGGTAAAAAGCTATTAAAATGATTCCGTTTTCATCGCAGAATTGGCTGGTGTGTAATGTTACGTAATATTTTTGGGAATCTAAGAAAAGTATAACGGGTAATTGGATTTGTTTTTGTATTAAATAAGGTTGGAAAACTTTTGATATGAAATTAAAAAAAATATCGGAATTAACCCAACCCGTTTCGGTTTTTCCAATGCCCCATTTTTCGGGTAAATTATTCGTTATATTTTCTGGGAAATTATCTTTAAAAACGATTAAAGGGGGGGTTAATTCGCCTTGCGCATTTCCCGTTATAAAAACGGTTAAATAATCGGTTTCTGATAGATTGAGTTGGTAATTTTTTTCGTTTTTACCTACAAATCCTTTATTTTTTTCTGGGTTAAGAAAAAGGGCGACTTCGTCCGCGTTAAAAATCCGGCGGGGGTCATCAAAAATGCTTATATCTTCTTTTTTATCTTTTAAATATCGTATCATTCCATCGAACCATCTCAAAACGTTCTCTTTCGTTACCGAAACTTTCGGTTTAATCATATGAGGGATAACTCGGGGATTTCTCCTTTTAAACCCAACAAACCAAGTCCTCCCCGGTCGATTATTTTTAAACGGATTTAATCGTTTATTTTTAATAACATGGTATTGTACGCTATTAAATAATTCATTCATACCGATATAAAATCCAGCTTTTCGAACCGAAATTATCCACTCAACTAAGACATGTTCTTCGTGGGGGCTCAAAATTGATTCAGGCCCCATTCTTCTATAAGGGGGTGTTGTACCTTTTACTTTATAAAGGAGGGTTACTCTGGGAACTTCGTAGAGTTTAGCTGCGGTTGCAACTCTCATGCCGCGTTGTACTTCCGCCAAAGCGTTTTGCATGGCTTCTTCGGTGTAAGCGTGCATTTTTCTTTTCGAAGGAGGCATATTTTGCATTTTGCGTAATTGGATTTGATTAGATTTGTGACTTAATTTTATTTTAAGTGACAAGTGCTGATAATTGACATGATTTGTCAAGTACTGATTGGAAAATCAAAATAGATTCTAATTTGATCTTAAATATTAAAATCGTTGGTGGTTACATTATAAATAAACTTTGATTTATTGATCGTTAAGGTAATATTTTAATGTTTGGGTGCTGCATTCGATGATATTAGCTTTTATCTTGAGCAATTCATCCATTTTACCTCATAAGTTTTACTTATAACGTGTGTTAATGTACTGAATCATCAAGAAAACTGCCTGTCTGTAACAACAAGAAGTGAAGAGCAGGAAAAGCAAGAAGCCCAAAAGGGGAAAAAGAAAGAAGAGAGAAAAAAGAAGAAAAAGAAGAAAAAAGAGTTAGAAACTCGACCTAAGCGTAAACAGAAATAAAAATTTAATACAGTCTTTTTTAGAGAAACTCATAAAACATTTAGAGAAACGAATGAAAGCAGAAAGCTAGAATTGAAGGTAGAACCTTCCTCTTTCAAATGATGTGTAAGTCGTTGTTTCAATTTGAATGCCATTTGACCCAAAACATGTTAAATCATGTTGTGTTCTTGACATTTTAGGAATCAAGATAAAAATGATGAAATTTGGAAGATCGTGGAGGACTTATTTTTGAAAATGAAGAAATGGCTTATACATCAAATTGAAGATTAAACCTTCCTCTTTAAAATGATGTATAAGTCGTTGTTTCAGTTTGAAATCGATTCCACCTAAGCAATGTTAAAGGATGATGTGTTTTAGACGTTTTAATGGAATTACGAAAGAACTTGATAAAATTTGAAAAATCGTGGAGGGTTTATTTTTGAAAATGAAGAAATGGCTTATAGATCAAATTGAAGATTGAACCTTCCTCTTTCAATCGATGTATAAGTCGTTGTTTCAGTTTGAAATCGATTTAACCTAAGAAATGTTAATGGATGATGTGTTTTTGACGTTTCAATGGAATTACGAAAAAACTTGATAAAATTTGAGAATTCGTGGAGGGATTATTTTTGAAAATGAAGAAATGGTTTATACATCAAATTGATGGCTGAACCTTCCTCTTTCAATTGATGTATAAGTCGTTGTTTCAATTTGAAATTGATTCGACCTTAGAAATGTTAAAGGATGATGTATTTTTGACATTTTAATGGAATTACGAAAAAATTTGATAAAATTTGAAAGATCCTGGGGGGCTTATTTTTGAAAATGAAGATATGGCTTATACACCAATTTGAAGGATAAACTTTCGTCTTTAAAATGATGTATAACTCGTTGTTTCGATTTGAAATCGATTTCATCTAAGAAAGGTTAAAAGACAATGTGTTTTTGACACTTTAGTAGAAGTGCGAAAACCATGATGATATTTGAAAGATCGTGAGTCTCTTATTTTTGAAAATGAAGAAATGACTTATACATCAAATTAAATGCTGAACATTCCTCTTTAAAATGATGCATAACTCGTTGTTTCGATTTGAAATCGATTTCATTTAAGAAAGGTTAAAGGGCAATGTGTTTTTGACACTTTAGTGGAAGTGTAAAAACGATGATGATATTTGAAAGATCGTGAGTCTCTTATTTTTGAAAATGAAGAAATAGCTTATACATCAAACTGAAGATTGAACCTTCCTCTTTCAAATGATGTATATCTCGTTGTTTTAGTTTGAAATCGATTCCACTTAAGAAACGTTAAAGGATGATGTGTTTTCTCCATTTTAATGGAATTACGAAGATGATAAAATTTGAAAAATTGTGAAGGTCTTATTTTTGAAAATGAAGAAATGACTTATATATCAAATTGAAGGCTAAGCCTTTCTCTTTAAAATGATGTATAACTTGTTGTTTCAGTTTGAAATCGATACCACCTAAAAAATGTTAAAAGATGATGTGTTTTTGACACTTTAATGGAATTATGAAAAAAATGATAAAGTTTGAAAGATCGTGGAGGTCTTATTTTTGAAAATGAAGAAATGGCTTATACAGTAAAGCTCTAATTCGTACACTCGCAAATCCGAAATTCTTAGTAATCCGAACAAAATTAGAAAATGAAAATTTTTAATTGCGTCTCTTGTAATCGGAATTGGTAAGGGATTCGCTAATCGGAATTAACAGATTTTTCGTTCTGTATTACTAGGCGATATTTTGAAAACGCTGAAGACCTTCTATAAAAATTGCTGAGATCATACATTACCAATCCTTGTAATTTATTAGCAAAATGCTAGAGATATATGTTATTATAGTCAGATGAGGAAAAGAACAGGACATTTCTTAAACTCACGAGCTAATATGGCTACAGCCTTAGTCGACTTCTGAGGGCGTCTGTTATTGCAATGGAATGCATAGTGTTTCCATTGTACATGTAACCAGTGTCCATTTCCTCTGAAGTGCGAACCCTTTTTTTGGCACTGAATATTGTATGAAAAGGGGCGCACTCATCTCATTCGTCCGTACAGCTTTGAGCCGCCGAATTTCTTAGAACGGCACTGGTTCAAATATATAGGGTTGGGTTGAGTTGGGTACCATAAATAATTTCTGGAATAGAGTACTTCACAAACAGCTTTAACAACCCTGTATATTGCAATTGAAGTGAAAGTACAACGAACAGTAGACTTAGAACTAGAATCTTTATTTTTTGAATTTTGTATGAAAACGAGTGCACTCATTTCGTTCATACAATCCAGCTCTAAGGCGCCAAATATTTTAGGACGGCAAATGGAGAGGATCTTGACGCCATTCCATTGTCCATTCAACAATCTAAAGAAATTGGTATTATGCCTCTTGAAAACCTCTACAATGAATATGCTAGAATAGATGACATGAACTGCTAGATCTACTATCTGGTTAGAGCCTGGAAGGTAAAATTACAGTACCGCCTAGAAACCAGAATTGTCACAGCTCTCTTCCAATGCTTACGCAGTTGACTATCATATTTCTGATCATAAAGCGGTGGATGTTTAGCTTAGAGTAAAATTTTCTGCAACAAATAAGGGCGACCAAAATGCTGTCTATAGACCGGTAAATCGAAAAGGATTGGCAACCTTTTATAGGCACCTGAAGGGTCTGGATTGGCACTTTATATCGGACCCGACGCTTAATATCGAAACGAAATTTAATAATTTTAGCAAAATTCTGTATGAATTAATAAACTACAATTTCACAACAAAACACAAAAATGCAAAATAGTACATGATGTTAATCTAGATAAGGCTCGTGAAACTGTAAAGTTGCTGGGGTATTATACATGCCAGTAACACTAACGAACAGCTATTAAAAAACAGCGTAATTTTTATTCTACGGCTATTAATAATAAACCAGAAAAGCAGAACGATGAAAGGATTTTATTGTCCGATAACAAGTCATAAATGTCTTGGGAGATACATTAACATTTGAAGGACAACAAGATGTTTACAGACAGCCAATTTGAATATAGAGCAGGATTATTTACGTCAGATACTATACTTGAGTTGTCTAATGCTGTGGCAGATGCCTTCTATGATGGAGCATATGCGGGAGCTTGATTTTGTGAGCTTAGTAAAGCGTTTGACTCGGTTTCGTTCGACATCCTAATTGAAAAACTAAAATGTTAACAATTTTCTAGTAAAGCCATAGATTTGATTTATAGCTATCTGAATAATACAATACAATATGTTTTATGAAATGGGGAGGACTCAAGTATCGCAAGTCAGAACTGTGGTGTCCCTCAACAGTCGGTCCTGGGTCCTCTTTTGTTTTTGATTTATATAAATGATCTACCCAATATATGCAAGGATCAGTATATTGAGATACTGATTCATATCTAAGTGTGTCATTTACGCTGACGATTCAACCGTTATTATCCATGAAAAAGAATTTAAAGTGTCTGAAAGAATTAATAAGGCTGAAATTAAGTTCCTAGGAGTTTATCTTGATTCCACATGAGGATGAACATATAGAACATGTCTCGGGACAATTGTGCAAGATATTCTTGTCACATGCACAGAATCTTTAAATTACAACGACGGGCTATACGCATTATCATGGGAATTCAATATAGAGATAATGTGAGGAATTTTTTTGTAAGACACAACATAATGACAATTCCATGTCTGCATATATATATATATAGAACTTTAGTATATTTAAAAAGTAATCTCTCAAGATATCATACAGTACAGAGTGTGCATTATCCTTTTACAAGAATCAATAGAGGTTGTAGAAATTGCAACAAGATGTAAAAGATCTTCCACTAAAACATTTTAACACTAAAATAAAAGACTACTTGCTTAGACGTGCCTTTTATTCCGTAGAAGATTTTATTTTGATAGCTAATTATAATTATTATTGTTTATTTTGTTTGTATTTTATGTGACTTGACACCAATAAATTTAAATCTGATTCTGTGACATGTGTTTTTGACATTTTAGTAGAATCACGAAAGAAATGACACAATTTGAAAAATCATGGTCTTATTTTTGAAAATGAGGAAATGAATAGCACATCAAATTGAAGGTTGAACCTTCCTCTTTCAAATGATGCATAACTCGTTGTTGCGATTTGAAATCGATTTCATCTAAGAAAGGTTAAAAGGCAATGTGTTTTTGACACTTTAGTGGAAGTGCGAAAATGATGATGATATTTGAAAGATCGCGAGGGTCTTATTTTTGAAAATAAGAAATGACTTATACATCAAATTAAATGCTGAACATTCCTCTTTAAAATGATGCATAACTCGTTGTTTCAATTTGAAATCGATTTCATCTAAGAAAGGTTAAAAGGCAATTTGTTTTTGACACTTTAGTGGAAGTGTAAAAACGATGTTGATATTTGAAAGATCGTGAGTCTCCTATTTTTGAAAATGAAGAAATGACTTATACATCAAATTAAAAGCTGAACATTCCTCTTTAAAATGATGCATAACTCGTTGTTTCGATTTGAAATCGATTTCATCTAAGAAAGGTTAAAAGACAATGTGTTTTTGACACTTTAGTGGAAGTGCGAAAACGATGATGATATTTGAAAGATCGTAAGGGTATAATTTTTGAAAATGAAGAAATGACTTATACATCAAATTAAATGCTGAACATTCCTCTTTAAAATGATGCATAACTGGTTGTTTCGATTTGAAATCGATTTCATCTAAGAAAGGTTAAAAGGCAATGTGTTTTTGACACTTTAGTGGAAGTGCGAAAATGATGATGATATTTGAAAGATCGCGAGGGTCTTATTTTTGAAAATAAGAAATGACTTATACATCAAATTAAATGCTGAACATTCCTCTTTAAAATGATGCATAACTCGTTGTTTCAATTTGAAATCGATTTCATCTAAGAAAGGTTAAAAGGCAATTTGTTTTTGACACTTTAGTGGAAGTGTAAAAACGATGTTGATATTTGAAAGATCGTGAGTCTCCTATTTTTGAAAATGAAGAAATGACTTATACATCAAATTAAAAGCTGAACATTCCTCTTTAAAATGATGCATAACTCGTTGTTTCGATTTGAAATCGATTTCATCTAAGAAAGGTTAAAAGACAATGTGTTTTTGACACTTTAGTGGAAGTGCGAAAACGATGATGATATTTGAAAGATCGTAAGGGTATAATTTTTGAAAATGAAGAAATGACTTATACATCAAATTAAATGCTGAACATTCCTCTTTAAAATGATGCATAACTGGTTGTTTCGATTTGAAATCGATTTCATCTAAGAAAGGTTAAAAGGCAATGTGTTTTTGACACTTTAGTGGAAGTGTAAAAACGATGTTGATATTTGAAAGATCGTGAGTCTCTTATTTTTGAAAATGAAGAAATGACTTATACATCAAATTAAAGGCTGAACATTCCTCTTTAAAATGATGCATAACTCGCTGTTTCGATTTGAAATCGATTTCATCTAAGAAAGGTTAAAAGGCAATTTGTTTTTGACACTTTAGTGGAAGTGTAAAAACGATGTTGATATTTGAAAGATCGTGAGTCTCCTATTTTTGAAAATGAAGAAATGACTTATACATCAAATTAAATGCTGAACATTCCTCTTTAAAATGATGCATAACTCGTTGTTTCGATTTAAAATCAATTTCACCTAAGAAAGGTTAAAAGGCAATATGTGTTTTTGACACTTTAGTGGAAGTGCGAAAACGATGATGATATTTGAAAGACCGTGAGGGTCTTATTTTTGAAAATGAAGAAATGACTTATACATTAAATTAAAGGTTGAACATTCCTTTTTAAAACCATGCATAACTCGTTGTTTCGATTTGAAATCGATTTCATCTAAGAAAGGTTAAAAGACAATGTGTTTTTGACACTTTAGTGGAAGTGCGAAAATGATGATGATATTTGAATGATCGTGAGGGTCTTATTTTTGAAAATGAAGAAATGACTTATACATCAAATTAAAGACTGTATATTCCTCTTTAAAATGATGCATAACACGTTGTTTCGATTTGAAATCGATTTCACCCAAGAAATGTTAAAGGTTGATGTGTTATTGACGTTTTGGTACAATGCAGAAAAATATGATAAAATTAGAAAGATCGTGGATGTTGTTATTTTTGGAAATGAAGAAATAACTTATACATCAAATTGAAGATTGAACCTTCCTCTTTCAAACAAGATATAACTCGTCGTTTTAATTCGAAATCTTAATTAAAAAATTAAGGGATGTTGACGTTTTAGAAAAAATGTTATAACTGATTATAAAATTCCAAGATTTTTAAAATTTTATTAACAAATAAAATGATACAACTCAGTCCAACGAATTTCATAGAATAAATAAATAATTTCCTATCATCCCCCAAAAATTCTAACTTTTCAATTGAAGGAAGCAATAATTCGCTTGCTCCATACTTTCCTGATTATCATGTTGCTTCCCTATTAAGAAAAACTCTCAAAATAAAATTTAAAAAAATCAAAATACATTACCTAAATTCCAAGCTTCCTTACAATACTTTTTCCCCATCTCTTTAAACCCTTTATGTATATACAAAACCCCTAAATTAGCTATAAGCACCCCTAAATGACTTTGATCCTCCAAATTCCTCCCAATCCTGATCGCTTCACTTAAACACAATTCCGCATACTCCAAATCCCCAGCTTTCCATCCGGTAGTACCCAAATCATTTAAAAGCAACATACTTTGAGGATCATCTTTTCCTTTAATATCACAACAAATTTTATACGCCTGTTTTAAATGAACTAACGACTCTTTAACATCTCCTCTATCCAATAAAAATTGACTATACCAATCGTGAATAACCCCTAAAAGCCCAAGAGTATTCTCATCATTTTCTTTCTTTTTATTCATTTGCTCTAAACACCATTGATAACCCAAACAAGCCCTTTCATGTTCCCCTCTTAAATGGGCTATTCTAGCCAATTTTAAACTTATATGAATTATTTTTAAATCATCCTCCATAATTCCGTTAGTAAACAACATTCTCATAACATCGATAAATAATCGTTCAGATTTATTTAATTGTTGTTGAGTGAAAGCTAAATTAGCCATTAAATCATAACAATAAATTATCCCTTGATTATTTTGTTGTTCTTGGGCGATTTTTAAGGCGACGTGAAGGAGCTGCTCTGCGGTATCATATTGTTCTCGTTGGGTGCAAAGAACTGCTCGTTTTAATGTCAGGATTAACTCACTCTCTTTTTCTTCGTCCTCGTCTTTGAAACCGAGCCATCCTAAGATTGAAATTGAGATGAGGATGGTGGTTTTTGGGTGATAAACGTTGATTTTTTTGAAGGTGTGGTGGAAATTTATGGGGCTTGATTTGGTTAATTTTAAAGTGAGGATTTTGTAGTATTGTTTTATCGATTTTGGGTTTAGCAATAAATTTGGGATTTTAAAGAGTATTTTCGTTATATTTTGTAATCTTAACATCGTTAATTTAAATTATTTATCGAAAAAAAAATTTTGTGTCATTTTTTTAAGGTTATGTAATTTGACGTTTTGAATTAAATTGATAATAAATTACAGGAATCTGTAATTTATTAATTTAATTATTATTATTTAATTTATTATAATTAATAATAAATAAAAACGATTTTTTAATTTTTCTTATTCAAGAATATATTTCTTAAAATAAGATACAATAAAGTTAATAAAGTACATGAATCACAACAATTTCCAACGTTCATTATTGATCATTTTCGCATAAATTTAATTTTATAAAAAATATAAATTCCAATTTCACTCATAATCCGCAATTAAAACCATCATATAAACCCCAAAGAATAAAGCTGATACTTGCAATAAAGTTTGAACAAAACTGGGTTTCTCTTCGTCCAATAATTCCGGGATAACGGACACTAAAGCGATATAAATAAAACCACCAGCTGTAAATGGTAAAATCCATCCTGTGGGTAATCCAGAGGTGTTTTGAACTAATAAAGATAATGCTGTACCAGCTAAAGCACCAAGAGCCGTAGTTAATTGAAGGAACATTGCATTTTTCCTCGAAACCCCCGATTGGAGTAAAATGGCGAAATCTCCGATTTCGTGGGGAACTTCGTGAAGTAAAATCGTAATTGTCGTTACAACCCCAATCGTATTCCCAGCCAAATAAGAAGAACCAATCGCAAGACCATCGGTGAAATTGTGGCAAAAATCCGCAGCCAAATTTAAATATCCGGCCACTTTTATATCCTTTTTATGCTCTAATTTATTCTCCTTCTTTTTTTGTTTCTTATCATTACTTTCTTTAGGTTTATTTTGAACTGAATGAGAATGTCCATGACCCCCACTTCCTTTCAATATTCTAACGATTTTCTCAACGATTAAAAACGTAATTATTCCACTTAAAACCCACAAACCCACCGATATATCATGTTTATCTTCTTCTCCGTGTTTATGGGAATGCCCATGATTATGATTATGCCCATTTTCGTTGTTCATCGCAGCGTGGGGAATTAAATGTAAAAAAGCATCCCCGAGTAACCCTCCAGAAGCGAATGCTAATAAGATCTTTAATAAAGGCTGTTTTTGTTGCGTATTATCCAAAGGGATGAAAAATAAGATGAAAAAAGGGGCTGCACTTATTAATAAGGTTGACCCCATCGCGTACAACCAAATTTCGTTATCGTTTAATTGATTTTTTGTACTCCCAGATTGTTTTTCTTCGGTTAATTTTTCATTTGCAGCTTTTGAGTATTTAAAAGAAGGGGGTTCTGCTGGATGATCGTGATGTTCGTGGTCATGATGATGATGTTGAGCCGAAGAATAGTTTAAAATAACTAAACTACATACCAAAAACAATTGAAATTTACACATTATTATTATTATATTCTTATTATTTATCTGGGTTTCTAAGTGATCGCTTTTTTAGATAATATTTAGACAAAACCCAGAGTTTTATTGGACTCAAATTGAAATACGTGGTGAAAACGTGTTATTATGGTTAATTGTCAAACGAAAATTTTATATCCAAATTTCGTTTATATTCTTGATATTTTTCACTTATACACTTTTAAAATTAGTTATAAATAATATTATTGAGTTATTTTTCTTTTAATTTACTTAATTAGCATAATTTTTGTCGAAAATGTGTTACTTTTTTGTTGATGTAATTTAAGTTGGTAATACTTTTGACGTTTTTAGGTTATGTTGGGAAATAAGATTGATTAGAATTAATTCAAAAAAACATAGAGATGGTATAATTAAATTTGAAAAACGTGGTGAAACCGAGTAGAAGTAGAATTTAACAATTTTAAAGAAGCAAATAATTTTATAACGATCCCTATGTTAAAGGAAAATAACTGGATTGGATACATATCGGCACACTGGGTTACTTGCCAAGGAATTATTCCTGAAAACGACACCACATTATCCATAGACACGTTATTACAACATTTACAGACTGAAAACGGAAGAGAAATAAAGAAAATCAGACGGTTAAAACGAAAAATTGTTAACGAAAACTCTGGACTCTGCTACCCTGGTGGTCATCTTTGTGAGAATGCCAAGGTACGTATCTATCTTTTCTTGCATTAGAATTCCTGAAACTTATATTTATCCTGTTATTCAATGCTACAATTTTTGTGGCTATGGACACACCAAAAATCAATGTAAGGGTCAAAAAAGATGTGCTAAATGCACAGGACCACATCATATGTTAGAATGTTCATCACAAGAGGTTAAGTGTTGCCATTGCAAAGGCAACCACACCACTACGGAAAGTTGCCCGGAGCATTTGAGACAAAAAGAGGTTAAGCGCATCATGGCTACAAGAAATTATTCAGCATTTGAATAATTAAGAAGAATTTTGTATTGTACCAAGTTGGCCAGACGGAGGATTTGAACGTATGAAAAGTAAACCCCTCCGATATGCCTTAGTTACAGATGCTGAGGAGTAATGTGACGTACATTTAACTATATCTCGATTTTAGGTGAACAAATTTGTTTTTGTGGCCTTAACAGGCGTTAGAAGATAGAATAACTTAAAAAAGACATATGAAGGAAAAAATTAGGTGTTATTTTAGTTTTCAAAACAGAATTTTGTTTAAATTTTGAAATTTTCCATATAATTTTTCATTCGGGATTCGCGTTTTCAGTCAAAACCCGAATCATCTTTCAATTTGCTTAAAGAATCCTCTTCCCCATCTTTATTTTGGCTTTTTGGGTTTTTCTTTTAACCCTTTGGTCAAGAATTTGCTTTGAATGGACAAGAATTTAGAAGATTTTTAATTTTGGTTTTATTATTTCGAATATTATTTAATATTTTGGCAGTTTTGAAGATTAATAGGTTTTTTTTCGTTCTTTAATGGTTAGTGAACCAGAAAAAGCATATAAATTTTCCAAAAAAAAACAAGAATTTGATGATGTGATTTTTCCCATATTTTGTATAAATTTAAATATTCTTGAAAAAACGATTTTTTAAGGAAACATGTTATGAAATTACGTTCAATTACTAATTAAAGCATCTATTCTCTAAAAGTGAAGTCAATTTGACAATATCTCACTTAGTTCTTGAGATATAAGCTGCTAAATTTAATTGTAATTTTTCCAATATTTTGTATAAATTTAAAAATTCGTGAATAATCGATTTTTTGAGAAATTGTTCTGAAATTACTTTCAATTACTAATTGGAGCATCTACTTTCTAAAAGTGAAGTCAATTTGAAAATATCTCACTTAGTTCTTAAGATACAATCTTCTGAACTTAACTGTGATTTTTGCAATATTTTGTATAAATTTAAATATTCTTGAAAAAACGATTTTCTAAGGAAAATTGTTATGAAATTACTTTCAATTGCTAATTAGAGCATCTACTTTCTAAAACTGAAATCAATTTGACAATATTTCACTTAGTTTTTGAAATATAAGCTGCTAAACTTAATTGGGATTTTTTCAATATTTTGAATAAATTTAAAAATTCATGAAAAATCGAATTTTTGAAAAATTGTTCTGAAATTACTTTCAATTACTAATTGAAGAATCTAATTTCTAAAAGTGAAGTCAATTTGAAAATATCTCACTTAGTTCTTGAGATATAAGTTGCTAAACTTAATTGGGATTTTTCCAATATATTGTATAAATTTAGAAATTCATGAAAAATGGATTTTTTGAGAAATTGTTCTGAAATTACTTTCAATTACTAATTGAAGCATCTACTTTCTAAAAGTGAAGTCAATTTGAAAATATCTCACTTAGTTCTTGAGATATTAGCTGATAAACTTAATTGGGATTTTTCCAATATTTTGAATAAATTTAAAAATTCTTAAAAAATTGTTTTTTTTTGAAAAATTTTCACGAAATTAGTTTCAATTACTAATTGGAGAATCTAATTTCTAAAAATGAAGTCTTATATCTCAGGAACTGAGTGAGATATTTTCAAATTGACTTCCCTTTTAGAAATTAGATTCTCCAATTAGTAATTGAAAGTAATTTCAGAACAATTTTTCAAAAAATCGATTTTTCATGAATTTTTAAATTTATACAAAATATTGGAAAAATCCCAATTAAGTTTAACAGCTTATATCTCAAGAACAAAGTGAGATATTTTCAAATTGACTTCACTTTTAGAAAGTATATGCTTCAATTAGCAATTGAAACTAATTTCGTAAAAATTTTCCAAAAAAAGAACCATTTTTCAAGAATTTTTAAATTTATTCAAAATATTGGAAAAATCCCATTTAAGTTTAGCAGCTTATATCTCAAGAACTAATTGTAAGCGAGATATTGTCAAATTGACTTCACCTTTAGAAAGTAGATTCTCCAATTAATAACACTAGTTTACAAATTTTAATCAATTTCTTCCTCAAAGTGTGCGATATTTTGTTTATAATGTAGAATGTTGTGCTGATTCTGAAACTGTTTTCAGTTTTTCTCCATCACGTCCAGTTTTCGAGATATACCCAAAACGGTGGAAAATAGTAAATTAAAAAACGCAGTAACGGTTCATGTTCAGTATATTTGTTATTTTGCAAAGTGTTCTTCTGTAGCTATATGGACCTGAAAGTGGAGATCCAGACGAACATTTTGAGGTATTGATGTCATAAATTGGACTCTCCGTTATTTTGCTACAGCCTAAAACAACTCAACAAAATCAATTTTTTTGGCATTTTTCCTAATTTTTTTTCACTTCATCGCACCGTAACGAAAAAGAATTATATATGAATAAAAAAGTTATCCTGTAGAACATTTAATATCTCTAAATTTCTAAATTTCGAAGCATTGAACGACAATCCTGCATAATGTCATTTTCAATGCATTGTTGTAAAATTACTACAGACAATTTTTTTTGATAAAGAAGTATTTTAAACGTTGGAGGCAGTAAGTATAAACATTAAATTCACTAAAATCAATATTATTTTACCTGTTCTAAATGTTGAACATTAAGCATAATTGGTCAGGAGGATTTGAATTTGGCAGAGTTCCACTATGTGTACTCTGGTGTTTGGTTGATTTTACAAACGATACCTTTCTTTGTCTTTTTATTTATATTGTCAAAGTTTTTATTACAGAACTTTTATGGAATTAAATTTTATATTTAATGTATACTACTTTACTTATTGTTAGTATAAAGCAGGATATGATTACTTTGCCACTATTTTTTGTATGATATCTTTGGGTCGATTTCTCTAATAACATTCCAGAGATAATCTCCCATCAACCCTGCTTCCCAGTAACCTTGATAACATATTTCCAATGTCATTAAATCTTGATGGAACCGCTCCCTTTGTTCGTCACGTTCCACTCCAAGATTGCATGGAAAGAAATCTAAGTACAAATGGAGAATAAATGATTTTGAACGACATCTTTGCATTTATGGCATGGTAATCGTACAATAAATTGCAGAAATTATTTCGCGAGAATTCTCATCCTTATGGTTTTCTAAAAATCCATGGACGGTTTGTTTGAAGCTAATCCACACCTTGCTTCTTTTGTTGTTAATGTTGACATTAATTCGTTGTTATTTATTAATTTTCCTATTTGATGGTCAACAAATATGTCTTCTTTTAGTTGAGCGTACGATATCTGTGGAAAGAGCTGGGTGAGACATTTAAATACTGGGCCTTCTGGAAGCAACATTTTCGCAAAGTTTTTCATCAAACCCAGATTGATGTGTAGTGGAGGCAAAATGATAGATGCTGGATTTAATGTTTATAGTTAGTGCGTGGAACAGTTAAAATACTTCATTATTGAAAAAAAATGTCCGTTGTATTATTTCAACAATACAGTGAAAGTGGCAAATCATTAAATTTTGCACGATTGTCGTAAATTAACGATATCTTTGGTAAAATACTTCGATCATGATGTTCAATGCTTCGAAATTTAGAGAATTAAATGTTCTACAGGATAGAATAGCTAACTTTTTTATTCGTATATAATTCTTTTTCGTTACGGTGCGATGAAGTGAAAAAAAATTACGAAAAATGCCAAAAAAATTGATTTTGTTGAGTTGTTTTAGGCTGTAGCAAAATAACGTCAAAATATTTGTCTGGATCTCCACTTTCATGTCCATATAGCTACAGAAGAACACTTTACAAAATAACAAATATACTGAACATGAACCGTTACTGTGTTTTTTAATTTACCATTTTCCACATTTTTGGGTATATCTCGAAAGCTGGACGTGATGGAGACAAACTGAAAAGTTTCAGAATCAGCACAACATTCTACATTATAAAAAAAACGCAGTCTTTGAGATTTTTCTTGTAAACTAGTGTAATTAAAAGTAATTACAGAATAATTTTTCAAAAATTCGATTTTTCATGAATTTTTAAATTTATACAAAATATTGGAGAAATCCCTATTAAGTTTAGCAGCTTATATCTCAAGAATTAAGTGAGATATTTTCAAATTGACTTCACTTTTAGAAAATAGATGCTCTAATTAGTAATTAAAAGTAATTTCATAATAATTTTTCAAAAAATCGAGTTTTCAGGAATTTTTAAATTTATACAAAATATTGGAGAAATCCCAATTAAGTTTAGCAGCTTATTTCTCAAGAATTAAGTGAGATATTTTCAATTTGACTTCACTTTTAGAAAATAGATGCTCTAATTAGTAATTCAAAGTAATTTCATAACAATTTTTCAAAAAATCGAGTTTTCAGGAATTTTTAAATTTATACAAAATATTGGAGAAATCCCAATTAAGTTTAGCAGCTTATATCTCAAGAATTAAGTGAGATATTTTCAAATTGACTTCACTTTTAGAAAATAGATGCTCTAATTAGTAATTAAAAGTAATTTCATAACAATTTTTCAAAAAATCGAGTTTTCAGAAATTTTTAAATTTATAGAAAATATTGGAAAAATTCCAATTAAATGCAACAGCTTATATCTCAAGTTCTAAGTGAGATATCTGTAAATTAATTTCATCTTTCGAAAATAGATTCTCCAATTAATAATTGAAAGTAATTTCATAATAATTTTCCAAAAAATCGATTTTTCAAGAATTTTTAAATGTATACAAAATATTGGAAAAATCCAAATTAAGTTCAACATCTTATATCTTAAGAACTAAATGAGAAATTTTAAAATTGACTTCATTTTCGGAAGGTAGATGCTTCAATTAGTAATTAAAAGTAATTTCGTAACAATTCTCCAAAAAATCGAGTTTTAAAGAATATTTAAATTTCTACAAAATATTAGAAAAATCTCAATTAAGTTCAGCGATGTCATTTGTGGTTAAAATTAGTTAAAATGTCGAAATATTAGGCCTTTTAACTATATGGTTACCAATTTAAAAATTTAACCCAAATATCATTAGAGATTTTGGATATCTCAGGGATTTTTTATCTGTGAGATAACTTGAGATAGTAAGGCTCGTTACCATCTTCTGATTAAGATATCTAAGGAATTATTAGCATGGTTACGGCTATTTTACGCATTCTGATAGGCTATTGGATGGATTTATCTATAAGATAAATTTAACTAAAAGATTAACTCCCACTGCTACGTAACTCGTGACGTCATCCCCCACCTTACCCTTTAAGACGCGTTTTTCAGTCTCTGGTCAACCTGGTACAATACGCTTTACGGACCTTTTTATTGGTAAGTTTGCCTTACCAATAAAAAAACCCCTAAAGGGGCAATTTTCTCCCTTAAAAAATACGAACGCTATCGAAAACTCTGTAAACTTCATAGCCGCAACAGCATATTACAGACCGCTTAATTATGCGGATATAATAAAGGAACAAAAAAAAGCGAAAAGACATATTGCTCTGGCTAAAAAGGTTATCTTGAGGAAGAAAAGAGAACACTTTAGAAAATTCTGTAGGAAAATTGATAGAAATACTCCGAGTAGTATGACTCCGAGAGGTATGAGCAAAGATCAGATGCATAAAAAACGCTAGAGAGCAACGTGGAATAACCCAAAAATGGATGAAAAATGGCATTAATCCTTTTTGGACAACTTTTGCCCCTCGTATTTTCCCAGGAGGAAGGAATTATGGGAGACAACAGTTTATCCGGAAAGCTACAACACAATACTTATTTCCAAGATAGAAATGAAGATTTTGAAATGCTTTAGAAACTCAGCACCAGGAAGCGATAAAATAACGTACCAGTCTTTAAGCAGCTACCAATGATAGCGCATGATATAATACATAAAGAATTTAATAATATACTAAATTATGGACGCATCCCGGATGAATGGAGAAATGTGGTTTAACCTTTGGTTTCAGGAAAGGTAAAGGCATAACCCACTGTATATCCTACCTTCTATCAACAGCTCAACTAGCTTTTTCTAAGAAACAATCGGTTAATTTTTTAGGATGGGACATTCCCACTCTGAAAAGGATAATAAAGGCACATGGAATTACGAACCTGTGGATAAACGCAGCATACGAACTTGCGCGATGGAGAAAAATACAACTTAAAGAGGACAAACAGAACATTGGCGCCCATATAACACATCGATAATTGGCCCAGGGAAGCCCTTTGTGTCCCTTACTATTTAATATATATATAAATGGACTCAATGTCTTACTAATGTCAACCGGCTGTTCAGTCATATACTATATGGACGAGTTGGTCCTTTTTTTTGGGGGGTACTCCATAGAGGGATGTGTAAAATCGATAAATGAGGCATTGAGTAGGGTCTTGGATTTTCTTGATGAACGTACCTTGAGTATCTCGACAAATAAAACAAAGGTGATGATTCTAACTAGAAATTGATTTTCCCCGATTCACATGATAGATTTTCATTCCGTCTTGTTGACACCTCTACAATTATAAATACATTGAATGGTATCAAGTCAATGGCTCCCGGTAATGATGAGTTAAATATAACTTTTATCCGAAAATGTCTTCCCGACATATTGCCCCATATTGTTCACATTGTCAATGTTTGTTTTGAGCGATTGATCTTTCCCGAGGCCTGGAAATCGGCCGTGGTGATGCCCATACCTAAAATTCAAAATCCTACTGATCTGGCGGACTTACGTCCAATTAGTATTCTTCCAACTGTTTCTAAGATTTTGGAGAGGTGCATGGAGTTCCAGCTTCGTGAATACATTGGTAAACATAATATTTTACCCAATTACAGTTGTGCTACAGCCCTTCTAAAGGTGACTGATGACATCATTCGGGCTCGTGACAGCGGTCTTTGTGGTGTGCTGGTGCAGTTGGATTACAGTAAAGCTTTTGATAGAGTTAACCATTCAATGTTTCTATCTCTTCTGCACTATATTGGTTTGTCTGACTCAGCGATTGCTCTGATGAAAAGTTATCTTACTGACCGTGTTCAGACGGTGAAGCTGGATGGTCTATCTTCGTTTCCGTTGCCTGTAAGAATGGGAATCCCACAGGGGTCCATACTGGCTCCTCTTTTATTTTCTATTTACACCTCTCAGCTGCCGGAGAGCGTACAGCATTCATCGATACACATGTATGCTGATGACGCTCAGCTATACATAACCTTCCCTAAGGAACAGATTGTACAGGCTTGCTTAAAAATTAATGCAGATCTCGAAGCCTTGTGTGACTATTCTTATAAAATGGGTTTAACCCTAAATGCATCTAAATCAAAAGTGATTGTCTTCGGTAATCTTGAGTCTGACGATGTAGAGGTGCGGTTGAATGGGAGGAGACTTGAGTCGAGGAATCTTGGGGTGATGGTTGACGGCAACCTCCGTTTTACTAGCCACGTCACTGCTTGTGTGAGGAGGGCTTATGCAGTTTTGAGGTGCCTGTATCAGCACCGACAAGAGCTAAATGTGACCACTAAAAGGCACTTGTGTGAGACGCTTGTCTTGTCGAACTTTGTTCATTGTGCAGCCGTGTATGGCCCATGCCTTACTGCTTTTGATGTTCGTCGCATTCAGAAAGTTCAGAACAGCTGTCTCAGATTTATGTATGGAATTAGAAACCGCGAACACATCTCCCACACTCTGATTTATGCGAAATGGTTGAACATCCACAATAGATTAAAACATTATTTCTTATGCCTTGCACACAAAGTAATTACCACTGGGACTCCACCTTATTTATACAATAAAATTACTTATAGGACAGATATTCACAACCTAAATCTCAGACACAGGAACACTATCACCATTCCTGCTTACAGAACATCACTGTTTCGGCGTTCCTTCTCTTACAATATTGCGAGAGAGTACAACTCCTGTCATAAAATTAAAAGTATTAAGTCTGCTATCTTCAAAGTTAAGCTGCGTGACGCCTTGTTTGGGTTGCAATTAACACAACGTAACATTTCTGCTGCCTCGGTGCTTTTACATTGTGATCATGCCTTGTAAGCACTCTTGGAAAACTGAACAATTATTGTTTTTTTTGGGGCGCAATGGCTCAGCGTGTTAACTCTCGAATTAACACGCAGACGTCCCGGTGTAATCACGTTGGGTCGCCCCCCGTCCTTCGGAGGGGACGTTAAGCCGTCGGTCCCGGCAACCAGTCGTTCATCTCTGGCTGTCGTTATCACATCACTATGTGTGTAAGGGGTTTGAACAAAAATGGCTGAATGCGCGTTAACGCCCTGGTGGCCGCCGGCACCTCGTAGGACCCCACGAGGATGTGGTGGTATCCTGGAGCGGCACCTGACAGGGGCGAACCCACACTGGGCCTGTGCCATAGCACGCCCGGTTTGGTGGGGGGGGGGGTCGGTCAGGAAGCGGAATCAGCCAAAAATCGAGTTATTATATACTCGCATTTAACATCTCAAACCTCTTAGAGGGAGCCAGTGTACAAGGGGCCCGTTGTGGCCTAGGTGCCGCGTATAGAATACGCACTCCTCACTCCATACATACATACATACATACAAGGGTAGGAGATGAAGAAATTAGATATACGAACTCCATTAATATCTAGCGCTTAGAATCAACACCAAGTTGAATTAGAAAGAACAAATCCACTTCTCGACTAACAAGGCGATTAATGCTCTTAGGGCTGTATCGTCCTTTAGATGGGGGAGTGACCCAGTGACACTCGGAATGCTACATAGAAGTCTGGTAAGGTTCAGATTGGAGTTTTTGCTTAGCGTCATTATGCCCCTACCAAAGACTCTGATGGAGAAACTGAGAGCTAAACTTGGTACTTAGCTTTAAAGAGCTAAGTACCAAGGACTTAGGTGTGTTTTGGGACTTCCTAAAACCACGCCAACCAACGTATTAGAGGCAGAAGAGGTAGACCACCAGAGACAAGACAGTTATAAATAGACACTGTAACTGGGATATAAGAAGGATTACTTTCTAAATCCCACTTCCAACTCCATATCGAGAAGAAGAAGAAGAAGGATTCAATAAAAAAATAATTATTGCTCTTTTTTTGATGATAAAAATCGATTTTTGTGTTATGTACGATCTTAAAATAATAATATAATAAGTTTTATTTATAACATAAACAATTAATAAATTTAATTAACATTTTTAGATTAAGTTAAACGCCAAAAAATGGAAACTCCAGAAATATTACAAAATAAATTATATTTCCTCGTTGAGCAATTACAAAACATGGCAAGGGATTTGCCCCAAAAATACCAAATGAGAGTCCCATACGAATTATTATCAAGTTTAGCAAATTGTTTATTAAGCGATACGATATTTGAAATAGCGAAAGGTTTGATGGAGATTCAGCATGTTACGGAACAACACATGTACCAACAAAGATTGCAGTTTTTAAATAATCAAAAAAGTATTTTTAACTTAAAAGTGTTTAATTTAAGAGTTATATGTTAATATTTTTTAGTGCAAGATCAAGAAATACTCGATAGAACTGACATAACTGCTGAAGAAAAAGTAAGGAAGTTAAACGATCTTAAAATAACCCAAAAAAATGATTTGAAAGAGTTTGATAAATCTCTTGTGCTTCAATTGGATGAAAAAGTAACGGATCAGCAACAAACTCTCGAACAAGCTGGAGTTCCTGGTTTTTATGTTACGACGAATCCTCTTGAAATTAAGGTTCAAATGCATCTTTTAGATTTTATTTTTAGGTTAAGTAAAATGACTATACCTGTGTAATTAATAATTTAAATAAATTTAATCATAACAAATTTATTTAAGATTCATTATACTCAATGCTAGGACTATCGAAACAATGCACATCTTCATCGAAGATATCCTCAGGGAAATCCGCATTGTGTGGGTCAATTAATGTGGGAAAAGGAAGTGCTTTCTTAGGTTTTCTTAAGGGTAATACAGAATCGTAAATAGTCACAATTGAATTAGTCTCCCCCGGAATAGATTGACCACACACCCATAAAACGTTATATTTAGTGTTGATCCGTAATATTCTTAATCCTCTATGTACTCTGTACTCATTCCCCATATGACCCGGCATTTTTGTACCCGGCCAAACCCTCGCTTTTTCGCCACCTCCCCCGATATTCCCACCACGACGATGCGTTTTAGTTACACCATGTGATTGGGGCATTCCTTTAAAACCGTGCCGTTTCATGACTCCTTGAAATCCCCTATCGATTCTGTAATAATAAAACAAATTTGGTTAATTTGATTAAAAAAAATAAATAAATAATTACGTTTTGCCCCGAACATCGACGTAATTCCCAACTTGAAAATGTAACGCTCCAATTGGAGTACCTGGAGGGAGGATTCCTTCGGGGCTAACGAAAAATCTGGCTAAATGTTTTTTTGGGAGGACCCCGGTGTCTCGGAATATCCCACAATAATCTTTCGTAAAAGATGAAGGATCCGCACTTCCCGCCCCGAGCAATAACACCCCCTTTTTGTTATAAATTTTTTGAATTCGTTTCCTTGGGGGGTTATATTCTTCTGGGGTGTAATATTTAATTACATGGTTATCTAAAACTTGTAATAAAGTTGTTAAAAGTTTTTCCCCGTTTTTTAACCATATCGGGTAGATCCCAATTTTTTTCGCAATAACTCCTGTTCGTTTCAAATTGGGGGTCCATTCTATGTTTGTAATATGTTCCTTTTTAAGGGAGGTTTCTGCTTCGATCTTAAATTGATCTTGAACGACTTCTTTCAAAAATTCTTGATTGTCACGGGTTATGAACTCATCGTGGACCTACCAAATTGATTAATTTTAGTTAATTCGATTTAAATGGGATTGAAACGTACCACACGGTTCTTTTTAGTCAACCAAGTTGGATTTCGAAGCCGAGGCTTTGGATTTAAAGTGTGTCTCTCTCGAAATTGGGTGTATAGGTTAGGAATGCTGGAAAATTAAATTTTTAGTTGAGGGATTTTTTGGTGATAAATTATACACTTACGATAAGTATAAAAGCTTTTCTTCTATTCTAAATACGTTTTTTGTTAAGATATTCGTGATAAAAGCCATAATTTTAGTTAGTTTTATTTTTTGAGGTTATGTTTTAAGGTGATGTGGCGCCATCTACCACGTTTAGTATTTTTGGCCCATCAAATCCATCCAAATGGATGTTTTGCGAAAGAAAAATTAAGAATTAAGATGAAATAGAGCGATAAAGTAGTCGGAAATTAGATTTATAAAGTATAGGTATATTAGAAAATAAAGTAGAGGTAGAAATAATACCGGAAGAATCGTCTGGGTCATATAAAGGTAGAGTGAGAGATGCCACCTAAACGAAAACGCGGTGGTGGAGCCAAAAACGTAGCTAAATCGTCCCCTACGAAATTACCGGCTCAAAATGCCCCCAAAAAAACCGAGCCCAAGAAGGAGTTTGTGCCAAAATTCACCGAAATTATAACTCGGTCGAAGAGACGTGGAAAAGTTGAGACAACCGAAGTTGATGCTAAAGCCGATAATGATGAGAATAAAGAGAGTTCTTTGGAAGTTAAGATTGAACCTAAACCGGATGAGGTTGCCCCAACAAGTCTTGATGAGCCCGCAGTTTCCGAAGAAATCATAACCCCCGAAGAGAATATTCCCGAAAAAAATGAAATTTCTCAAAACGTGGAATCTAAAGATGTTTCTATAATTATGGACGTTGATGATAGCCAAGATGAATCTGTTAATGAAGACGAACAAGAAGCTATACTTTCGAAGCAATTATCGAATTTAGAGTTTGAAATGTCAAATGTTAAAGTAATAAAGAACGAATCTATGGTGGATGAAGACGAGGAAATGAATGAAGAAAAAGAAACTGTCGAGTATATTGATGGTGTTGGGTCAGAAATTATAATAGAATGCGTTTCCGATGATGTTATCCCCATAGCTGGGGAACAAGAAGTTTGTTTGGAGAGTGATGCTGAAGTGGAGGATGTTAAATTTGAAATTGCTGATATAGAGGGGCACAATGAAGAGATTCATCAAGAAATTGAGGATTCCCTTGCGGAAGGAGATGTAATAGAAGAAGTAATAGAAGACAATCAAGGAAATGAAGAAATTGGCGAGGATGAAAAATGTGTGAAAAATGATTTCCAACAATGCGAATTTGAAAAAAGCGATTGTAAGATAAAAGAGGTCGATTTGAAGGAAGAAGAAAAATCGGAGGAATTTCAAAATGTCTCAGAAAATTTGGAAGAGATTGAAACAATAAATGAAGAGATGAATAAAGAAGATATTCCAAAAAGTATTGAAGATAATTTAAAAGAATTGGGGTTAAAAGAAGAGAGTATAGAAAGTTTTGAGGATAAATCTAAATTTCAAGAAGAATCTTTGAAATGGTTGGAAGGTGTTAAGGATAATATGGATGTAGATTTAATCAGTAATGAAAAATCTGAAATTAAAATTGAATCTTTATCGGATACGAAACCAAAACAAAAACCACCAAGATCTAAACCAGGCCCCAAACCCAAATCAATCCCAAAACCACCAAAACTCCCAAAACAACCCAAAAAAAAACAAGAAAAATCCCCCTCAAATTCCACCAGCGAAAGCGTGAGACGATCAAGCCGAATTAAATCAATCCAAACAGTACAAAAACAAAAATCTTCAAAAGGACACGGACTTGTAAAACATAAAGAAGAAACCTTAGAAGAAATTTCTCCCCCGGTCGAAGAAAAACCAACCCCTGAACCGCCGCCGAAATTTGTCGTCCCCCAAGAACCCCAAAAACCAGTTAAAGTGAAATCCCGTTGGAGACGTTCAAGCGAATTGGAACTTGGTTCCAATTTAAACTCAAAACCGAATTTGATTGCCGATCAAATTTGTGAACCCAAATTGGATGCGAATGAAATAATGAAGAAGAATGCTGAGGAAGTTCAAAGGAGGTTGAAGCAATTTGTGCATTTGAAGGAAAATTTGTATTTGACGGAGAGGATTAGCTGTAAGGAGGCGAAGAAGATGACTTGTGATTGTTTTTTGACTGAAGAAGAGATTAGTAGTGGGGAGTATGGGTGTGGGGAGGATTGTTTGAATCGATTACTTATGATTGAATGGTAAATGATTTATTTATGAGAAAAATTTTGATTATTTGGGTATTATTTTTTTGTTTTTAGTGGAGGATTATGCGCCGTTGGGGATCGATGTACGAACAAAAAGTTTCAAAAAGGAGAATTTGCCCCTTGTGAAGTGTTTTGTACTGAGAAGAAAGGTTTAGGTATTCGTGCGGCTGCTAATATTCCTTAGTAAGTTAATTTTTTTTGCTATTGATATCGAACCCATATTGAGCTGTTGATCGAATTCTTAAGATATCTTAATGAACTATTCATAATTTATAGAGGAAAGTGTCTATTTTCTCGTGTTGAAAATATTTATTCGGTTTTGAGATATAAATCATTAAATTTATGGCTATCTCAAGTTAATTAAAAATCACCAAAAATCGAATTCTTGAGATATTTTAATGAAACATTCAAAATTTATAGAGGCAAGTGTCTATTTTGTCATGGTGAGAACCAAATTAGAAAATCTTTATTCGTTTTTGAGATAAAGATTATTTAAATTAACCTATTTTTTATAATTTTTTGAAATTAATAATATTGTTTTAAAAAATCACGAAAAATCGAATTCTTAAGATATCTTAATGAATTATTCATGATTTATAGAGGAAAGTGTCCATTTTCTCGTGATGAAAGCGGATCTTGAAAATATTTATTCGTTTTTGAGATATAAATCATTAAATTCAACGTGAACGTTTATGGCTATCTCAAGTTAATTAAAAATCAGCAAAAATCGAATTCTTGAGATATTTTAATGATGCATTCAATATTTATAGAAGTAAGTGTCTATTTTGTCATGCTGAGAAGCAAATTAGAAAATCTTTAGTCGTTTTGGAGATAAAGATCACATAAGTTAACCTAACTTTTATGATTTTTTGAAATTAATGATCTTGTTTTAAAAAATCACAAAAAATCGAATTCTTAAGATATCTTAATGAATTATTCTTGATTTATAGAGGAAAGTGTATATTTTCTCGTGATGAAAGCGGATCTTGAAAATATTTATTCGTTTTTGAGATATAAATCATTAAATTGAACGTGAACGTTTATGGCTATCTCAAGTTAATTAAAAATCACCAAAAATCGAATTCTTGAGATATTTTAATGAAACATTCAAAATTTATAGAGGCAAGTGTCTATTTTGTCATGGTGAGAACCAAATTAGAAAATCTTTATTCGTTTTTGAGATAAAGATTATTTAAATTAACCTATTTTTTATAATTTTTTGAAATTAATAATATTGTTTTAAAAAATCACGAAAAATCGAATTCTTAAGATATCTTAATGAATTATTCATGATTTATAGAGGAAAGTGTCCATTTTCTCGTGATGAAAGCGGATCTTGAAAATATTTATTCGTTTTTGAGATATAAATCATTAAATTCAACGTGAACGTTTATGGCTATCTCAAGTTAATTAAAAATCAGCAAAAATCGAATTCTTGAGATATTTTAATGATGCATTCAATATTTATAGAAGTAAGTGTCTATTTTGTCATGCTGAGAAGCAAATTAGAAAATCTTTAGTCGTTTTGGAGATAAAGATCACATAAGTTAACCTAACTTTTATGATTTTTTGAAATTAATGATCTTGTTTTAAAAAATCACAAAAAATCGAATTCTTAAGATATCTTAATGAATTATTCTTGATTTATAGAGGAAAGTGTATATTTTCTCGTGATGAAAGCGGATCTTGAAAATATTTATTCGTTTTTGAGATATAAATCATTAAATTGAACGTGAACGTTTATGGCTATCTCAAGTTAATTAAAAATCACCAAAAATCGAATTCTTGAGATATTTTAATGAAACATTCAAAATTTATAGAGGCAAGTGTCTATTTTGTCATGGTGAGAACCAAATTAGAAAATCTTTATTCGTTTTTGAGATAAAGATTATTTAAATTAACCTATTTTTTATAATTTTTTGAAATTAATAATATTGTTTTAAAAAATCACGAAAAATCGAATTCTTAAGATATCTTAATGAATTATTCATGATTTATAGAGGAAAGTGTCCATTTTCTCGTGATGAAAGCGGATCTTGAAAATATTTATTCGTTTTTGAGATATAAATCATTAAATTCAACGTGAACGTTTATGGCTATCTCAAGTTAATTAAAAATCAGCAAAAATCGAATTCTTGAGATATTTTAATGAAACATTCAAAATTTATAGAGGCAAGTGTCTATTTTGTCATGGTGAGAACCAAATTAGAAAATCTTTATTCGTTTTTGAGATAAAGATTATTTAAATTAACCTATTTTTTATAATTTTTTGAAATTAATAATATTGTTTTAAAAAATCACGAAAAATCGAATTCTTAAGATATCTTAATGAATTATTCATGATTTATAGAGGAAAGTGTCCATTTTCTCGTGATGAAAGCGGATCTTGAAAATATTTATTCGTTTTTGAGATATAAATCATTAAATTCAACGTGAACGTTTATGGCTATCTCAAGTTAATTAAAAATCAGCAAAAATCGAATTCTTGAGATATTTTAATGATGCATTCAATATTTATAGAAGTAAGTGTCTATTTTGTCATGCTGAGAAGCAAATTAGAAAATCTTTAGTCGTTTTGGAGATAAAGATCACATAAGTTAACCTAACTTTTATGATTTTTTGAAATTAATGATCTTGTTTTAAAAAATCACAAAAAATCGAATTCTTAAGATATCTTAATGAATTATTCTTGATTTATAGAGGAAAGTGTATATTTTCTCGTGATGAAAGCGGATCTTGAAAATATTTATTCGTTTTTGAGATATAAATCATTAAATTGAACGTGAACGTTTATGGCTATCTCAAGTTAATTAAAAATCACCAAAAATCGAATTCTTGAGATATTTTAATGAAACATTCAAAATTTATAGAGGCAAGTGTCTATTTTGTCATGGTGAGAACCAAATTAGAAAATCTTTATTCGTTTTTGAGATAAAGATTATTTAAATTAACCTATTTTTTATAATTTTTTGAAATTAATAATATTGTTTTAAAAAATCACGAAAAATCGAATTCTTAAGATATCTTAATGAATTATTCATGATTTATAGAGGAAAGTGTCCATTTTCTCGTGATGAAAGCGGATCTTGAAAATATTTATTCGTTTTTGAGATATAAATCATTAAATTCAACGTGAACGTTTATGGCTATCTCAAGTTAATTAAAAATCAGCAAAAATCGAATTCTTGAGATATTTTAATGATGCATTCAATATTTATAGAAGTAAGTGTCTATTTTGTCATGCTGAGAAGCAAATTAGAAAATCTTTAGTCGTTTTGGAGATAAAGATCACATAAGTTAACCTAACTTTTATGATTTTTTGAAATTAATGATCTTGTTTTAAAAAATCACAAAAAATCGAATTCTTAAGATATCTTAATGAATTATTCTTGATTTATAGAGGAAAGTGTATATTTTCTCGTGATGAAAGCGGATCTTGAAAATATTTATTCGTTTTTGAGATATAAATCATTAAATTGAACGTGAACGTTTATGGCTATCTCAAGTTAATTAAAAATCACCAAAAATCGAATTCTTGAGATATTTTAATGAAACATTCAAAATTTATAGAGGCAAGTGTCTATTTTGTCATGGTGAGAACCAAATTAGAAAATCTTTATTCGTTTTTGAGATAAAGATTATTTAAATTAACCTATTTTTTATAATTTTTTGAAATTAATAATATTGTTTTAAAAAATCACGAAAAATCGAATTCTTAAGATATCTTAATGAATTATTCATGATTTATAGAGGAAAGTGTCCATTTTCTCGTGATGAAAGCGGATCTTGAAAATATTTATTCGTTTTTGAGATATAAATCATTAAATTCAACGTGAACGTTTATGGCTATCTCAAGTTAATTAAAAATCAGCAAAAATCGAATTCTTGAGATATTTTAATGATGCATTCAATATTTATAGAAGTAAGTGTCTATTTTGTCATGCTGAGAAGCAAATTAGAAAATCTTTAGTCGTTTTGGAGATAAAGATCACATAAGTTAACCTAACTTTTATGATTTTTTGAAATTAATGATCTTGTTTTAAAAAATCACAAAAAATCGAATTCTTAAGATATCTTAATGAATTATTCTTGATTTATAGAGGAAAGTGTCTATTTTCTCGTGATGAAAGCGGATCTTGAAAATATTTATTCGTTTTTGAGATATAAATCATTAAATTCACCGTGAACATTTACGGCTATCTCAAGTTAATTAAAAATCACCAAAAATCGAATTCTTGAGATATTTTAATGAAACATTCAAAACTTATAGAGGTAAGTTTCTATTTTGTCGTGGTGAAAACTAAATTAGAAAATCTTTAGTCGTTTTTGAGATAAAGTTCATTTAAATTAAGCTAACTTTTATGATTTTTTGAAATTAATGATCTTGTTTTAAAAAATCACAAAAATCGAATTCTTAAGATATCTTAATGAATTATTCTTGATTTATAGAGGAAAGTGTCTATTTTCTCGTGATGAAAGCGGATCTTGAAAATATTTATTCGTTTTTGAGATATAAATCATTAAATTCAACGTGAACATTTATGGCTATCTCAAGTTAATTAAAAATCACCAAAAATCGAATTCTTGAGATATTTTAATGATACATTTAAGAATTATAGAGGCAAGTGTCTATTTTGTCATGGTGAGAACCAAATTATAAAATCTTTATTCATTTTTGAGATAAAGATTATTTAAGTTAACCTAACTTTTATGATTTTTTGAAATTAAAATAATCTTGTTTTAAAAAATCACGAAAAATCGAATTCTTAAGATATCTTAATGAACTATTCATGATTTATAGAGGAAAGTATCTATTTTCTTGTGATGAATCCGGATCTTGAAAATATTTATTCGTTTTTGAGATATAAATCATTAAATTCAACGTGAACATTTATGGCTATCTCAAATTAATTAAAAATCACCAAAAATCGGATTCTTGAGATATTTTAATGATACATTTAAGAATTATAGAGGTGAGTGTCTATTTTGTCATGGTGAGGACCAAATTTGAAAATCTTTATTCGTTTTTGAGATAAAGATTATTTAAGTTAACCTATTTTTTATGATTTTTTGAAATTAATAATTTTGTTTTAAAAAACCACGAAAAATCGAATTCTTAAGATATCTTAATGAGTTATTGATGATTTATAGAGGAAAGTGTCTACTTTCTCGTGATGAAACCTGATCTAGAAAATATTTATTCGTTTTTGAGATATAAATCATTAAATTCAACGTGAACATTTATGGCTATCTCAAGTTAATTAAAAATCACCAAAAATCGAATTCTTGAGATATTTTAATGAAACATTCAAAACTTATAGAGGCAAGTGTCTGTTTTGTCATGGTGAGAACCAAATTAGAAAATCTTTATTCGTTTTTGAGATAAAGATTATTTAAGTTAACCTATTTTTTATGATTTTTTGAATTTAATGATCTTGTTTTAAAAAATCACAAAAAATCGAATTCTTAAGATATCTTAATGAATTATTCTTGATTTATAGAGGAAAGTGTATATTTTCTCGTGTTGAAAGCGGATCTTGAAAATATTTATTCGTTTTTGAGATATAAATCATTAAATTGAACGTGAACGTTTATGGCTATCTCAAGTTAATTAAAAATCACCAAAAATTGAATTCTTGAGATATTTTAATGAAACATTCAAAATTTATAGAGGCAAGTGTCTATTTTGTCATGGTGAGAACCAAATTAGAAAATCTTTATTCATTTTTGAGATAAAGATTATTTAAGTTAACCTAACTTTTATGATTTTTTGAAATTAATGATCTTGTTTTAAAAAATCACAAAAAATCGAATTCTTAAGATATCTTAATGAATTATTCTTGATTTATAGAGGAAAGTGTCTACTTTCTCGTGATGAAACCGGATCTAGAAAATATTTATTCGTTTTTGAGATATAAATCATTAAATTCAACGTGAACGTTTATGGCTATCTCAAGTTAATTAAAAATCACCAAATATCGGATTCTTGAGATATTTTAATGAAACATTCAAAATTTATAGAGGCAAGTGTCTATTTTGTCATGGTGAGAACCAAATTAGAAAATCTTTATTCATTTTTGAGATAAAGATTATTTAAGTTAACCTAACTTTTATGATTTTTTGAAATTAAAATAATCTTATTTTAAAAAATCACGAAAAATCGAATTCTTAAGATATCTTAATGAACTATTCATGATTTATAGAGGAAAGTATCTATTTTCTTGTGATGAATCCGGATCTTGAAAATATTTATTCGTTTTTGAGATATAAATCATTAAATTCAACGTGAACATTTATGGCTGTCTCAAATTAATTAAAAATCACCAAAAATCGGATTCTTGAGATATTTTAATGATACATTTAAGAATTATAGAGGTGAGTGTCTATTTTGTCATGGTGAGGACCAAATTTGAAAATCTTTATTCGTTTTTGAGATAAAGATTATTTAAGTTAACCTATTTTTTATGATTTTTTGAAATTAATAATTTTGTTTTAAAAAACCACGAAAAATCGAATTCTTAAGATATCTTAATGAGTTATTGATGATTTATAGAGGAAAGTGTCTACTTTCTCGTGATGAAACCTGATCTAGAAAATATTTATTCGTTTTTGAGATATAAATCATTAAATTCAACGTGAACATTTATGGCTGTCTCAAATTAATTAAAAATCACCAAAAATCGGATTCTTGAGATATTTTAATGATACATTTAAGAATTATAGAGGCAAGTGTCTATTTTGTCATGGTGATAACGAAATTAGAAAATCTTTATTCGTTTTTGAGATAAAGGTTGTTGAAGTTAACCTAATTTTTTTATGATTTTTTGAAATCAATAATCTTGTTTTAAAAAATCACGAAAAATCGAATTCTTAAGATATCTTAATGAACTATTCATGATTTATAGAGGAAAGTGTCCATTTTCTCGTGATGAAAGCGGATCTTGAAAATATTTATTCGTTTTTGAGATATAAATCATTAAATTCAACGTGAACGTTTATGGCTATCTCAAGTTAAATAAAAATCACCAAATATCGGATTCTTGAGATATTTTAATGATACATTTAAGAATTATAGAGGCAAGTGTCTATTTTGTCATGGTGAGAACCAAATTAGAAAATCTTTATTCGTTTTTGAGATAAAGATTATTTAAGTTAACCTATTTTTTATGATTTTTTGAATTTAATGATCTTGTTTTAAAAAATCACAAAAAATCGAATTCTTAAGATATCTTAATGAATTATTCTTGATTTATAGAGGAAAGTGTATATTTTCTCGTGATGAAAGCGGATCTTGAAAATATTTATTCGTTTTTGAGATATAAATCATTAAATTGAACGTGAACGTTTATGGCTATCTCAAGTTAATTAAAAATCTCCAAAAATCGAATTCTTGAGATATTTTAATGAAACATTCAAAATTTATAGAGGCAAGTGTCTATTTTGTCATGGTGAGAACCAAATTAGAAAATCTTTATTCATTTTTGAGATAAAGATTATTTAAGTTAACCTAACTTTTATGATTTTTTGAAATTAAAATAATCTTGTTTTAAAAAATCACGAAAAATCGAATTCTTAAGATATCTTAATGAACTATTCATGATTTATAGAGGAAAGTATCTATTTTCTTGTGATGAATCCGGATCTTGAAAATATTTATTCGTTTTTGAGATATAAATCATTAAATTCAACGTGAACATTTATGGCTGTCTCAAATTAATTAAAAATCACCAAAAATCGGATTCTTGAGATATTTTAATGATACATTTAAGAATTATAGAGGTGAGTGTCTATTTTGTCATGGTGAGGACCAAATTTGAAAATCTTTATTCGTTTTTGAGATAAAGATTATTTAAGTTAACCTATTTTTTTATGATTTTTTGAAATTAATAATTTTGTTTTAAAAAACCACGAAAAATCGAATTCTTAAGATATCTTAATGAGTTATTGATGATTTATAGAGGAAAGTGTCTACTTTCTCGTGATGAAACCTGATCTAGAAAATATTTATTCGTTTTTGAGATATAAATCATTAAATTCAACGTGAACATTTATGGCTATCTCAAATTAATTAAAAATCACCAAAAATCGGATTCTTGAGATATTTTAATGATACATTTAAGAATTATAGAGGCAAGTGTCTATTTTGTCATGGTGATAACGAAATTAGAAAATCTTTATTCGTTTTTGAGATAAAGGTTGTTGAAGTTAACCTAATTTTTTTATGATTTTTTGAAATCAATAATCTTGTTTTAAAAAATCACGAAAAATCGAATTCTTAAGATATCTTAATGAACTATTCATGATTTATAGAGGAAAGTGTCTACTTTCTCGTGATGATACCGAATCTTGAAAATATTTATTCATTTTTGAGATATAAATCATTAAATTTATGGCTATCTCAAGTTAATTGAAAATCACCAAAAATCGAATTCTTGAGATATTTTAATGATACTTTCAAGATTTATATTCTCAACATTAATATATTTTGATGCAAATTTTTTTTTAGTGGCGAATTTATCTTGGAATATGTTGGTGAAGTTCTCGACCCAGAAGAATTTGAAAAACGAGCCACCGAATACTCAACGGATAAAAACCAACATTATTATTTTATGGCTTTAAGAGCGGACGCTGTAATCGATGCCACACAAAAAGGAAACATCTCTAGATTTATAAATCATTCCTGCGATCCAAACGCAGAAACTCAAAAATGGACCGTTAATGGAGAATTACGAATCGGCTTTTACAGCAAAAGAACGATTCTTGCTGGGGAAGAGATTACGTTTGATTATCAATTTCAAAGATATGGGTACAATTAAAGTAATTATTTTTTTTATTTAATAAATTGATTGATTTTGTAGAAAAGAGGCTCAAAAATGTTTTTGTGAAGCCGCAACGTGTCGTGGATGGTTGGGCGAAGAACCTGATGATGATGATGAAGATGATGAGGAGGAAGATGAGGATGATGAGGAAGACGATGAACAAGAAATAAAGGTTGTGGTAAAAGATGATGAAAAAGCTGAAGAAGTTGAGAAATTAGAAGAGGAAAAAGCTGAAATTTCTGGGGAAATAAAAGAAGTAAAAGAAGAAAAAGTCGTAAAGAAAAAGGAGAAAAAGAAAGTATTAAGACCTAGAAGACTCCCAAGAAAAGATATCTTCGAAGACGCAGATTTAGACGAAGAAATCGAAAATTTAACAACAACCGGGTTAAAAAATCAAGCCCAAACACTAAAATTAAGCAGGTTGATGGTGAGGGCGAAAGAGCCGGGGCAAAGGACGAAATTATTGCGAGTTTTACGCCATGGAGAGTTTCCGTGCCGTCGTTTGTTCTTGGATTATCACGGTCTTAGACTTATACATGGCTGGATGACCGATGCTCAACACATGGTTAAAGAAAACAAAAAATTGGAATCTCAACGCTTAGAAATCCTTCAAACCTTAGCAACTCTCCCAATTCCAAACAAAACCATGTTACAAGACAGCAAAGTTCTTCCAACCGTTCAACGATGGTCCAAAAAAATCGACGAAGGCGCCACTTTAGACTCTGATAGTAACTCACCCAAACTAGAATCGGAGAATGAAACAAAAATTGAAACAAAATCAGATTTTACTAATATCTCAGAACCAATTAAACCAGTAAATGAGATAAATGAGGCGTCTCCCGTTACATTTATTGAAGATAAAGATGGTGAATCTAAAAATTTGGTTCAACCGGAAGAGCCACTTCCTGATTATGAAGTTGAAATTGTCGCGTTGGGGTTGAAATTATTGGATGTGTGGTCTGTTTTGAAAGAGGTTTTTAGGATCCCGAAGAAGGAAAGAATCGAGCAGATGAAAGAGCACGAACGGGAAGCCGATAGGAAATACAAAGCGGGGTTGGGATTAGAACAAGATTTAGACAAAAAATATGAAAGTAGATACGGGACTATTTTTAAAAGGAAAAAGAAAGTATTTCCAAATTCCGATTCTAAAACCAAAGACGATCAAATGACGGTGCTTGAAAAATATCATCGAAGAAAACTATTTGCTCTCCAAGTGGAACAACAAGAACTTGAAAGGCGGAGAAATCAACAAGAAATATGGAGACAACACGAACAAAGATGCATGACGATGGGGACGGATCCGAAATTTACAGCGCCATTTGATCCTAATCAAGGATTAAGAAACACCATGATTTGGAACCCGCAAATAAGTCAATGGCAGAATTATCCGATACCAAATAATACACCAACAAGTGTTTATTATCCTGGGGTGAATCAAAATGTGATTACAAATCAAATGCCGCCTCAACCAAGTTTACCCGTTTTTCCCGGCGGTCAAATTCCGATAAATAAACTTGTACAAACTCCTCCACCGAATATACAAAATAAACCTATGTATCAACAGCAACAACAACAACCACCGCCTCAAATGATGCAATATAGACCACCTTTTCCTCCTCAACCTATTCCACCATATCAACAACCAGATTTAGGTTATCAAGTTGGACAAAATGGAAAAATGGTTCAATCTCATATGGTTGTAAATAAACCACCTTTACCTAGTTTACCGTATCAAGAAAATCTTATCGGACAAGATGATCCATCACAGGTAATTTATATAATATTTTATTTTATTTTTTTTTTAACTGACTCCAAAACAGTGAATGTCACTGGTATCAAGCCTTAATATACAAAAAAATATATGTAAACAAAAAAAAACCCTAGGTTATGTATAAAAAACGAAAATAAAAATCCTCAAAAATGTAAACCCATCAGAAACAGTTCAACACTCATTCACTTCAGAAACATTTTCAGATTATAAACTAATTTTTTCATTGTCCTTGCCTCCACTATTATTATCGGAACACTGTTGTATGCTTTAATACCAAGATATAATGGTGATCTCTGTGCTGTCGTTGTTCTACAAAATTTATTTCTAAAATCATTTGCATTCCGGGTGCTGTATTCATGCCAGTTCTTAACTTGTTTTGTATTTATATTAGTCTTTATTAGTTTGTTTTTTATAGAATATATATATTTTATTTGCTCATAAGTCCGAATTTTCTGCAAGTTCCATATATTTTCCATTTCATACACAAGATCAGTTGACATACAATAGTTCAACTGAAAGATAGATTTTACTGCTTTATTCTGCGTTCTTTGTAATTTATTTAGGCCCATTACTACCATCTTTCAGTTAAAGTTATCTTATAGATAAACCCATCTACTAGCCAATCAGAGCACGTAAAATAGCCGTAACCATGGTAATAATCCCTTAGATAGTTTAACCAGCGGATGGTAGTAATGAGTCTTAACTGGTAAAGCGGAAGACCTCCCCAGCAGGGAATTAAATATCTTTTAATTATCTCTCAATTTGTGGCAGTATAAAGCTATTATAGAGTAAACGCCTAGAGTTTTTGTTTAAGCAATCCGTACACCTTTTTATTGCACTAACCATTGGCACAATTTTTTTAATGATAGCATTCACATGTACATTCCAATTGAGATCATTTGTCAAATTTAAACCTAAGTATTTGTACGTTTGCACTTCTTTTAGTTTTTCTCCATTGAGAAACACATTTATATCACTTTTTTGTTTAATAATCATATATACCGTTTTATTAACGTTCACCGATAATTTATTATAGCACAGCCATGTATAATACAGATTTAAGTCGTCGTTCGCCACCTTTTCAAGTTCCTTTATATTACTTGATGATATAACCAAGACGGTGTCATCAGCAAACACAAAATATCTCGCTTGAAGTTGTAGATACTTTAAGTTTTGAATGTATAATAAATATTGCAAAGGACCAAGTACTGATCCCTGAGCTACTCCAATACTTAGGCTTTTTTTTTACTCTTGGTTTTATTGATTTGAGTATAATGCTTACGGTCCTTAGAATATGACTGGAAGAGGTCTTTTGCAATGCCTCGCATTCCCATTTTTTCTAATTTATTGAGTAAAATATCTATGTCCACAGTATCAAATGCCTTTTGTAAGTCAATAAACACTGTCAAAACACACCTCTTCTTATCGAGTTCTTCTGTAATATATTCTAGTAAATCCCCTGTCGCCCCCAAGGTACTACTCTTCTTTTGAAATCCATATTGATATGGATCGATGTTAAAGAATTTCTGTATAAAGTTAGTTAACCTGTGTTTGATAACTTTTTCTGTTATTTTAGAAAATATATTTAAGATTGCAATTGGTCTATAGTTACCAAGTGCTGTTTTTGCTCCTTTTTTATGAATAGGGGATATTTTCGCCGTTTTTAATTCATTCGGAAACAGGCCAGTAACCAGGATATCATTAATGATATTCACTATTTTGTCTCCCAAAACTTCAAAAAGCAGCACTATATCAGATTTAGTAATACCATCTTCTCCCGGCGAACTATTATTATTTAAATCCCTTATGATAGAATTAATTTCTGTTAAATCAGTTGGTTCCAAGTAGATGCATTCTTTTGTTTCTTCTTCTCTAAACTGGTGATTAAAAACCGGTTTAATTTTTGAGGCTAAATTCTTACCTATTTCAGAAAAATAAGTATTAAATTCCTCAGCTATTTGTTGCTCATCTTCAATGACTGCACCTGTCATACTTTTCATTTGTGCCATTTTGCCCTTTTTTTTTGTTCGTTTCAAACATATATCGTTCAGGACCCTCCACATTTTTTTACTGTTTGTTCCAGCCTCATTAAGTGTTTTTTCCACATACTCCTTCTTTAATTTTCTTCTCATATTATTTACCACATTCTTTAAATTTTTAAAATGTCTTTCGGTTTCTGAGTTTCTTATTAATTTCCATCGCTTATATGAATTATCTCTCTGTTTTATTTTCTCAATAAACTCAGCATTTATCCAATAGTTGTTGTTGGATACTTTTATTCTACTTTCCTTTGTACATTCAATTTTTGTTTTTGTTATTATTTCTGCTAATTTTCCAAAGGAAGTTATTTCTTCCTGTTGCAATTTCACTTGAATTAGTTCTTTCTATTTTCCTTTCAGCAATTTAGTTTTATTGATAACTTCTTTAGTTTTTTTTTTCAATTACTTTGTTTAATTTAATATACATAACTTTATGATCTGATATCACATGATCCGTAAGGGTTATATCACAGTAGAGGTTTTTATTCCTTAAAATATGATCTAAAATAGTAGCTGTTTTTTCCGTTTGTCTTGTAGCATTCTCAGTAGTAAGAATATTCTGTATTGTAAATGTGTTCATTTCGATAATATTTCTATACTCTCTAATCGTATCAGTTTCACTGAGTAAATTTAAATTCATGTCTCCCAAAATAATACAAGGAGACTTCTGAGTTTCCATAATTTTATCTATTTGTGCTAAAAAAACGTCAGCTTTGTTTCTGGGCGCTCTATAGATATTTATAATTACGCAATTAACTTTAGTAAGACAAACACAAAGTATGTTACTGTCCTCAATTTCCATTTCTCGAATATGTCTCTGATCATACTCCAAATTGTCTTTTATAAACAGACTCACCACTCCTCCCCTTGAATCTCTACAATGATGTACAACGTTATAATTTGGTATATTAAAATATTCCACCTCATTAGGATAAATCCATGTTTCAGTAAGTGCAATTATGTGAATTTCAAAATCATGCTTATTTACAATCTCCATCAAGTCATCAACTTTATTTCTTAGACTTCTTATATTTATGTACAGGATATTAAGTATTTCATCCATTTCTGTTACAATCTAGACATATATACATTAATTCTAATTTTTGTACTTAATATTTTAATTTTATGAAGTGAGTTTATATAGTAAGATCTTGTTCAGATCTTATTCTGATAGACTGATCCTTAAATGTTTTGCGAAGGTAAATCTTACCATTTCTACAGAACGCTGCTGCAAAGTTATTTTCTTTTCTAAAATCACGTGTACTTTTAAAAAGTCTCTGATTCGCAATAGTAAGATCTTCATTAAAGAATATATTTCCATTTTTTCCATTCAGTCCACACTCACCAACTTTGATACCTTTAAGTTCTTTAACCTTTTTGAAAACCTACAATTTCAGGCTTTCTTCTAAGAATTTGACAACGATATGTCCTTCCCTCTTCTGTTTAACTCTAAAGCAGTCCGTTATTTTATTCATAGGTATATTCAGCGTCATTGTCCCAAAAACCTTACACACAACTTCTTTTGTATCTTCATTTTCTTGGATCGGTACACCAGAAACAATAATATTCCTTTGTCGTTCTATTTGCTCTTGGTTATTTGGTTTTTGTTCCAGTATTTCCAATCTTTTCTTTAATATACGATTTTCATCTCTATAAAGCTTCACCTCCTCAAACAAGTTTTCAGACACCTTCTTTTGATCCTCAAAAGAATCTGACATAAATTGAACTGATTTTTTAAGATCCTCTATATCTTTGAGTATTTTTTCCTCGAAGGGTTTAAGGGCTTCGCTTAAGAGTTGCTTCACTATATGTATTAATTTTACTTCATCCACAAGTTTCGATGTTTCATAAACTTTATCTTCCCTAACCTCACTTCCATCGCGCGGTTTACAACAAATCATTTTATTTTCCTTATTCATTACTTTTGCTTGTAACGCACAACTAGGGTGGTAGTAGGAATTGCAAATTTCACATCCCACTGGTGCATTGACCTTCTTCTTGCAGGATTTACAATTTAAATGGATATATTATTTATAATGGAATTTATAAATGGAATATTATTTTAATAATACAGTGTAGAGTCTCGATAATCGGAAGTAATTGGGACCATATAATATATAATACTATTTAGTAGTAAATAGCTAAAAATAGCCGTATTGAATAAAAATAAATAAAACACTTAGATATTAGAACTTAAAAGAGTATAACTTTTTAAGAGCAAATTCAAAGCAATTATTGTAAACATAAACAATATGAAGAACAAAATGAATTATGTTTTTTATCTTTAAGGGCTTATAGATACATATTTTAAATGTAAACGTAAATTTATTGAGTGTATAAATTAGTGATGCGACCGAAGCCGAATAATTATTCGGTATTCGGCCCTATTTTTGCTATTCAGTATTTGGCCGAATATTAGGTTCTATTACCGAATGTTCGGTTTTACATTTAGATTCCTTAAATAAATATCAATTTGTTTACTTTTCTTATTTCATTAAAAGAAATAAACTCTAACACAATCGTCTTAAATAAAAATCAACATTCATATTACATGATGATTTGATCTAGTTACTGATTTATTGGTAACAGAATACATAATGTATAAGACAACATGCAACATTTTCTAATGCGACTCTACAGTAAGCTATTAAAAAAATGTATTCTGCTAAGAGATAAAGTGTATTCTGCTCTTTAACCGTTTTAGTGCCACGCAGCGCGATCGCGCTGTTCGCGTACTGTGGTGAACCGTGTCGCTATTTTTGATGGCGATTGTCAATTCGCAACGCGCTCGATTCCGCATGTAGGTATCTTGCCGCGAGTCTGCTGAGTTTCCTCTCGTAATTACAAACTTTCATTAATTAATCGTAAACACCCTGCATAAGTAGCTGTCTTTCTTTAACATATTGAGTCTACTGGTTTATTATTAACATTATTTTAAAAAAACAAATTGTAACATTTTCTTTTATGCATATTTTATTTATTAAAAAAAACATAATGTAATACTTTATTTATAATCGATATAAAAGAACATTTCAAATGCTTACTTTAAACAGACATGTTTATGAAAACATAATGGATGAAGCCCTTTTTTACATTTTACACAAATTAAATTCGATCTTTTTATACCAGTACGTTTATTACTGCAAACTACGCACTGTCTTAAATTTCTGCCTGGTAGTTTCTCTAAGCCAAGTATTCCCTCCTTATAACTTATTATTTGTGATTGTTCGGCTTGCATCCATTCATGCTCTATTTCAGTTATAATGCTTGACGTAAATTCTAATCGAGTCATTAACTTCTTTTTGCTAACTTCTTTATAAAGTAAGTATGCATTTAACACCATACGGGCAATGACGTTAAACGTAACTTTTTTCCAATATTTCACTGTGCGGCGTTCATCCAAATAGACGTACAGCATTTTGTCTGATTCGTCAACTCCCCCCATATAACGATTATAACGATCAACGATGCACGGTTTTACTTTACTTCGTTCATTTCCGCTTCGTTTTTTTATTGTAATAGTATTGCCATCAGAAGCATGCGTCGAAATTAACAATACAGGTTTTTTTACAGACTTATTTTCGCGATAGCCACACAAAAGTACTTCACCATCTCGAGCATATTTTGCTTCATTAGTCTTAATTGTTTTTATATTGCTAGGTACACCTTTTCTATTATTTCTAATTGTTCCCGTTAAGTATGTATTTTTACGATATAAATATTTGGCTAAAGCGATACTACTAAAATAATTATCGACAAATACATGATGCCCTTTATTTAAATATTGACTTTGCTCCAATAAATTTACAACGACTTCATATCCAAGTCCGTGTTTTCGTGACTTAGTAGTATCAGATTTTTCTTTAGCCCCCTTGTAACAGTAAAAACTTGAACAATATTTCGATACTGCGTCGCAAAGCATCCAAAATTTGATGCCCCACCGGTAGTGTTTTTTATTCGGCATATATTGCATTATGTTTGTATGACATAAAGTTCCTACCAAGGATTCGTCGATAGATAATTCTTTATGCGGTTTGTAATACAATTTGAATACCCTATTCGCGTGTTCAACTATTGGCATAAATTTTATAGATGAGTCGCATTTTTCATGGCCTGGTGGGAAACATTCTTTATTATCAACTAAATGAAAACATCGAAGAATAAGTTGAAATCTATTCCGCGAAAACATCTTTTTCGGCCCAATAAGAAAACATTGTTGGTCGCTTCGTTATCCCCATTTCCAACAAAACTGACAAAAACGCCTTCATTTCGACTAAAGTAACTGGTTTCCATTGCTTCATTCGAGATCCGCGGGTGATGTCATGTGATTTTATTAGTTCTTCGGCATATTTATTTGTTTCGCAAACCATTAATGTTAACAAAGACGAATCGATAAACAGATTAAAATAATCAATAGGTTTAGATTTGTTAGTTAGCGATGTTTGTGGCCCAATATCTTCAGTAAGGTGAACTGAATTCTCTTCTTCATCTATACCATCCGTAAAAACACTTTCACATGTTGCAGAACGGATAAAATTGCACGGAATACTATCCTCGCTACTAGATGTATCCAAAGTGTTTAGTCTCTTCCTTTTTGAGACTGGAACGATCTTATTACTATCGTCAGAATCAGAAATTGTATTACATCTCAAACGTGACATCGTTATTTTCTCTTTTGTATGCATTGCCCTGAAAGGGATACACAAATAATAAGTAAAAAATTAACACATTTGTTGCCCATATTTTAGCTACTGCTCTACGGAAGTATATCCTTCACCCATGTTCATGTGATGTGGCGAAGAACGTGTTAAATAAAAAAAAACTAATGTATAAATTACCTCTTCAATTGGAAAACTAAAACCTTTATTATAACACGTTGTCACGTAGAAAAAACGTCAAACACAAATATTTCACAATTTTTTGACTGCTCAGTATAACGGTTCTGATGCAACTTCTTTAATCGTTACAATTAAAAAATGCCTATCAACCCGAAGCGCGAGCGCGCCGGGCGGCATATTTCGCTATCGCGCTTCATGGCACAATTCAACACGGATTTTTAAAAACCTCTGGCACTAAAACGGTTAATATTAATAATTAATTAGAGGTAGATTATTATGTAAAAATACTAATTGTTCAACTTTATCAGGCAGTAACCGATTTCTTCTTTCCTCGTAGATTCTACTTGCTTGAGAGAATAGTCGTTCACTGCACACTGTACTTGAAGGTGCTGATAGATATATTTTAACAAGTTGGCTCATTTTCGGATATTTTAAGCTACAGTGAATCACAGTGAAAATCATACACTTCAGTATTTTTGCTATTATAGCACAAAATAAACAAAACAATATGAGTTAATTTTTTTTTATTAATATATAAAATAAGTAGATCGATATAAAATAAACAGGAACAATAGTAATTGAAACTAGTGCACAAAAAGTAACGCAACTTATATTATGCATCTAAAAAGCTCACAGTGAAAAGCATACACCCTTTTTACATTTTAAAAATCTCATATTAGTAAGCACTGTTAGTATTTTTTTTTAGGTTAACCAGTTTTTTTACGCGCGTTGTTATTCAGTTTTGTGAATTTCGTCAGTGTAAATTCGTGAAAATGGCATCTAAAAAGCAAACCACTACGGAAGAAAGGAATATTGTTATTTCTCTTCATAAATCCGGCAATAGCTATCGAGATATTGCAAAAGTCTTAAATAGAAGTAATGCCACTATTCAATGCATCGTAAAACGTTATAAAAAAGAAAACAAAGTGCAAAATAAAACAAAAATTAGTAATAAAAAAATTTTCAACGACGCTGATGAAAACTTAGCACACCAAAACTGGCTTCAGAAGCGGCATTATATTTAAAAAAGAAGTGCAATGCCGAAACAATACGTCGTGTCCTCCGAAAAAATGGATTGAATGGACGAATTGCCCGTAAAAAACCGTATCTATCAAAAAAGAATATAACACTTAGGAAAAAGTTTGCTAAAGACTACGGTTCCAAGGATTTTGATTTCTGGAAAAACGTTCTTTTTACGGACGAAAGCAAATTTAATATTTTTGGATCGGATGGGCGCGTTAACGTGTGGAGAAAACCCGGCCAAGAGCTCAATTTAAAAAACTTAAGACCAACGGTGAAACACTGTAGGGGGCACGTCATGGTTTGGGGGTGCATGTCCGCGGCAGGAGTTGGAAATTTGCATTTCATCGAAGGAAATATGGATAAATGGATGTACCTCAATATTTTAAAGAAGAACCTTCATGAGAGTACAGCTAATTTGGGAATCCGGGACAGGTTCCACTTCTACCAAGATAATGACCCCAAACATTCTGCCCATGTTGTGCGAGAATGGTTGTTATATAATTGTCCAAAGGTCATGCAAACTCCACCTCAATCGCCAGACCTCAATGTAATAGAGAATTTGTGGCACATTTTAGAAATAAATATTAGAAAACATACAATAACAAACAAAGAATCCTTAAAAAATGCCCTTCGCCAAGAATGGTTAAAAATTTGCCCTAAATATACCGAAAAACTGGTCAATTCTTTGCAAAACCGCCTGAAAGATGTCATCAAACAAAAAGGTCAACCAACTAAATATTAATTTTGCACAACTTTAATTTTTGATATTTATTTTTGTTAGGCCAGGCGCGCACATACGATTTTCATGCGATTATTTGTCGCAGCGACATAAAAGTAGTAGTCGCAAAAAATTTGTATGGTCGCGCATTTGCGACTGATTAATCGTGACTAGAGCCTAGTATCAACATGGACTTCATAGAAACCGCTTGTATAGTGGCTCTGTTATTACGAAAGAAATTAAGAAAGCAACGGAAAAGAAAATTTTGGGTGCATCCAATTTTATCTGACAGAGAACATCGGGGTCAATTTTACATTCTTCATGAAGATTTAAGAAAGCATCCTCGTAAATTCTTTAACTATTACAGAGTGAGTGAAAAATCTTTTCTTGAATTATTAAAAATAATAGGACCGAAAATATCGTACCAAAATAGTAAATGGAGAAAATGTATACCACCTGAGGAATGTCTTGCAGTAACAATAAGGTAAGAAGGTACTTACCAGCTTTTGTTTTGTGTCGTCGTTCTGCCAAATTAACTAGATATTTTCTGCAAACTACTATTAGACTAGATATATAGAAGTAGATATTAAAAATAAGGTTAAATAATAAATATATGTTCTATTTGTTTAATTTAATTAATTTATTGATTTGACAAGTCAAAATATGCATTGTCACCATCAGAAAAAATGGTTGCTGATGGTGTGGACTGTGCAGAGTTGACCGTTGATGTCGATGGCGCGGAGTAAATACTTTCATTGCCTCCTTGTTGCTGTTGTTGAAAATTTGATCTTGGAAATTGCATTTGGTCTACCGGACGGTTAGGATAAAGATGAGAATAAGATTGTTGCATTGAACTGTAAAAAACTGGAGGATTTCCGACGTTTTTTGCATTTTTCATGATATTTAAGATTTCAATTTTCGCATAATGTTTTTGGTCATCAGTTAATTTTTTGAACATTGGAACAAGCATAAGTGAAAAATTTTTATCTTCGTCGATTGTTTCACATTGCTTATCCTCCAATATTTTCAGTAACTTTTCTTCATATGGAATTGTTTTAAGCACAGTTTTTCTTGCAGCCCTTCTTTTAGATATGGATGTACTTTCCGAATTTTCTGTATTGGTTGCTAAAGAAGGAGAAGATATCATTTCTTGATTTTCTTGATCAATCTCAATTGATTGAGAAGGTCCGGTGTTGCTGGTAGTTGGTCTATCTTTCATTATTGGGAAAAGGAATTGCAATTGGTCGAAATAAATATATCTTCTTTTTTTTGCTACTTGCACAGACACTGCTTTACGCTGGGCTGCTAATTCCCTAGCGAAACAATCTTTTAAATTTTTCCATTATTTGACTATATGGCAAATTACTTTACATCCCCCGAAGGTTCAGTTCCGTGGCAATATGATAAAATTTAAATACTTATCTGCACAACATTTATTACATAAGATTATTAAAAACTATTAAATAAAAACAATATCACGTACCTCTCTTGTGTTTTTCTTCGGCCGATAAAGTTATCGGCCGAAGTGGATATAACTTTGCTATACACTTCTCCCCACAATTTTTCCTTTAAATTTCGGTCACTATACTCTTTCAAATGTTTGTTGTAAAGAGCTGGTCTTTTTTCTACCTCGATAATAATAGTTTCTGTGTCTAAGACACTAGATGTCAAGTCATTGTCACTATTATCAGACACTTCTGAAGATTCAGCCATTTTTAATAAATTTGTTGTAATAATTATCTTATACACCAACTTCGACCTGTGCTGCGACTACGACTGAACAGTCGCATGTGCGTGCATATTCATTCTTGTTCATGTGATACATTTAAAGACGCGACAATCGCGTCGTTACAAAAATGGAGCAGGTTACATCTTTTTAATCGCTGCTATTATTTAGTCGCATATGCGCGCATTTGTATTTAATGCTATGTGTGTTATTTTTGCGACCAAACAGTCGCGCGACAGAAAATCGCATGTGCGCGCCTGGCCTTAATGTATGATTTTTACTGTGAGCCTTATATATGAATTATTTATGATTCATTAATGTTCCTAACTGTAAATTGAATGTAATATTTTTTCACTTTACTTTATTTGAGTTTGTTTACTATATTAATTAATAAAAAAAAATATAAAAAAATAACTCATATTGTTTTGTTTATTTTGTGCTATAATAGCAAAAATACTTGAAGTGTATGATTTTCACTGTGATTCACTTGAGTACACTTTTTCCTCCAAACTAACGGATTCTCTTCTTTGCCCAAAACTTTTCCGCATAAAAAAGAATCCAGCTCAAGAGCAATATCATATTTTCTTGTTCTGTCGCTATATTTAGTATATTTATTAGAAGACGCTATTTCTCTGTAACAGTCCCAGAATGTACAATGAGCTTCATCTACTGCATTTGAACATAGTTGCTGTTTATTTTTCGTACAGATGTTGTCATTAGTTTCATCATCGGTGCTATCGCTTAAATCCCTTCGAAGATTTTCAAAAAAAAAGTTTCTTATTTCAGAAATATTTTCGGGTGAAAAAAATTGCAACCGATATCGAGGATCTAATAGTGTCGCTAGAAAATAGTACGCATTCTTTTCTATTTCAGCGAACCTTGTTCGTAATCCCTGCATTAAACAAATTTGCATTTGAATGACATTTCCTGAACGGGCTTCCTGCTTTGTTAAATATTTGATTAATGCTTTAATATTAGGAATCACTTCAGATATTATTGCGATGGAAGAACTTGCCATTTTTGTAACTTCTTCGAATGGCTTTAAAAGCATTAAACAATCTTCTAACAGTTGCCATTGGATCACCGACAAGTTTTCAAATTTTACCTCATTTTCCGAAATATATAATGTAACTGCCCTCTTTCGTTCAACTAATCGGACAAGCATATAGTATGTACTATTCCACCTTGTCCGAACATCTTGTGTCAGTTCATGAACAGGCAAACCTAGTTCGTGTTGATGTTTCTTCAGCTTTTCTTGGGCGTTTTCGGAGTGGTGAAAGTGTGTCACAATGCGTCTTGACGCAGTTATCATTTGAACTATATTTTCCTGAATATTTATTGCGTCGTTTATCACCAGTTGTAATGTGTGAATAAAGCAAGGGATGGGCGTGTAAGTAGATTCGTTAAGACCTTTAACTATATTTGCACCATTATTACGTAAAATAACATGAATTTTTTTCTATTGGTATATTCCAATGGGTCAGTATCCCTGATATCGCCTTTCGAATATTATCACCTGTATGCTGTCCAGAAAAATGTTTCATTTGCAAAACACTATGTTTCTGTAGAAAATCGTTTGTTATCCAATGAACAGTTAAACTTATAAAACTTTGTATGTTGTTGTTATTTGTCCACATATCTGTAGTACACGAAATAACCACAGCTTCTGTAATTTGTACTTTAAGAACATTTTTATGTTTTCGGCTCGGAATAGTGTATTTTGGTTTTAACTTTTTGATTAGTTTGGAAAATCCAATATTTCCAACAATTGATAATGGCTGATTGTCAATAACAATCATTTCTGCAATGGCATAATGCAGTTCTTTTGCTCTTACATCATCATGATCCCATTGAGAAGAGCTTGCAAAACAATCTTTAATATTCGATTGTATTTTTTTTTGAACATTCTGCTTCAGACGATACTTCATGTTGTAGATTCTTAATTGGACCACTCAATTGTTTATATGATTCGGGATGCTTTCCTGAAATAAATGACGGGAGTGAGATAAGTCCTCGAATATATCTGTATATATAAAATACATTTTATTTTCTAGGATCTACCTTTAATGTGGTTCATAAGTGAACTTGTTGTTGCCAATTTTCCCTTGCCTCCTCTTGAAATTAACGCATTACACAATATACATTGAGCTTTGTTTTCATTCTCCTCATCATCTTTAAAAAATAACCAAACTTTTGATTTTCTTGACGAATTCATTATTTCTCTTCTTATTTCACTCCAACTCTATTTCAATAAACCACCCTCTCAATAATGGTTTCTCGAAGACTGAACAAAGCGAAGTGAACGACAAGAGGTATCAAGTATTATCGGGGAATTACCGTATTATTTCCAAGGTGCGAATAAAATACCGATTAAGCGTTACACCGAATATTCGGTCAAAAATTTTGCCGAATGTTCGGTATTCGGTTATTCGGCCAAACTACTATTCGTCGCATCACTAGTATAAACATATTAAATATTAAACCAAGTACAAATAATTGTTCATAATGGTGTGGAAAAGCATAATTCATAACCAGTTACAACCTGAAAATAAAGAATTTGCAAAAATACAGCAAATATCTTCAAAATATCATAATTTCGGATTTTCAGTACAAAAATTAATCATAATTCAAAACCTAAAATAGATAAAAAGATTGTTGATAATGAACTATCAACACTTAATTCATAACCAGATGCAACCTAGATATACAACTGGGGAATTTTTAAAAAATCTGCAAAAGTGCCATCATTTAAGAGTTTTTAAAAGAAAATTGTCTAACATTACACACTTGTGTTTTTTAAATTATCCACACATTTTTGATTCATTTCTAATATTTTACTGGTTTCAAACTTACGTATTTTGTTTGATTAAATAATGAAAATCAAAACACGTATCTTTCACAATCAACATTAAGAAAACAGTACATAATAGAAGATAAATTGAATTGATTCAACTTCTAAGGCTCGTTTACTACCATCTTCTGCTTACTAATTGAAAGTGATTTTATAACAATTTTTCAAAAAATCGATTTTTCAGGAATTTAGAAATTTATAAAAAATATCGGAAGAATCTCAATTAAGTTCAGCAGCTAATATCTCAAGAACTAAGTGAGATATTTTCAAATTGACTTCACTTTTAGAAAGTAGATGCTCCAATTAGTAATCGAAAGTAATTTCAGAACAATTTCTCAAAAAATCGATTTTTCAGGAATTTATAAATTTATAGAAAATATCAGAAGAATCCCAATTAAGTTCAGCAGTTTATATCTCAAGAACTAAGTGGGATATTTTCAAATTGACTTCACTTTTAGAAAGTAGATGCTCCAATTAGTAATCGAACGTAATTTCAGAACAATTTCTCAAAAAATCGATTTTTCAGGAATTTATAAATTTATAGAAAATATCGGAAGAATCGCAATTAAGTTCAGCAGTTTATATCTCAAGAACTAAGTGGGATATTTTCAAATTGACTTCACTTTTAGAAAGTAGATGCTCCAATTAGTAATCGAACGTAATTTCAGAACAATTTCTCAAAAAATCGATTTTTCAGGAATTTATAAATTTATAGAAAATATCGGAAGAATCGCAATTAAGTTCAGCAGTTTATATCTCAAGAACTAAGTGAGATATTTTCAAATTGACTTCACTTTTAGAAAGTAGATGCTCCAATTAGTAATCGAAAGTAATTTCAGAACAATTTCTCAAAAAATGGATTTTTCAGGAATTTATAAATTTATAGAAAATATCAGAAGAATCCCAATTAAGTTCAGCAGTTTATATCTCAAGAACTAAGTGAGATATTTTCAAATTGACTTCACTTTTAGAAAGTAGATGCTCCAATTAGTAATCGAAAGTAATTTCAGAACAATTTCTCAAAAAATGGATTTTTCAGGAATTTATAAATTTATAGAAAATATCAGAAGAATCCCAATTAAGTTCAGCAGTTTATATCTCAAGAACTAAGTGAGATATTTTCAAATTGACTTCACTTTTAGAAAGTAGATGCTCCAATTAGTAATCGAAAGTAATTTCAGAACAATTTCTCAAAAAATCGATTTTTCAGGAATTTATAAATTTATAGAAAATATCAGAAGAATCCCAATTAAGTTCAGCAGTTTATATCTCAAGAACTAAGTGGGATATTTTCAAATTGACTTCACTTTTAGAAAGTAGATGCTCCAATTAGTAATCGAAAGTAATTTCAGAACAATTTCTCAAAAAATGGATTTTTCAGGAATTTATAAATTTATAGAAAATATCAGAAGAATCCCAATTAAGTTCAGCAGTTTATATCTCAAGAACTAAGTGAGATATTTTCAAATTGACTTCACTTTTAGAAAGTAGATGCTCCAATTAGTAATCGAAAGTAATTTCAGAACAATTTCTCAAAAAATCGATTTTTCAGGAATTTATAAATTTATAGAAAATATCAGAAGAATCCCAATTAAGTTCAGCAGTTTATATCTCAAGAACTAAGTGGGATATTTTCAAATTGACTTCACTTTTAGAAAGTAGATGCTCCAATTAGTAATCGAAAGTAATTTCAGAAAAATTTCTCAAAAAATCGATTTTTCAGGATTTTATAAATTTATAGAAAATATCAGAAGAATCCCAATTAAGTTCAGCAGTTTATATCTCAAGAACTAAGTGGGATATTTTCAAATTGACTTCACTTTTAGAAAGTAGATGCTCCAATTAGTAATCGAACGTAATTTCAGAACAATTTCTCAAAAAATCGATTTTTCAGGAATTTATAAATTTATAGAAAATATCGGAAGAATCGCAATTAAGTTCAGCAGTTTATATCTCAAGAACTAAGTGAGATATTTTCAAATTGACTTCACTTTTAGAAAGTAGATGCTCCAATTAGTAATCGAAAGTAATTTCAGAACAATTTCTCAAAAAATGGATTTTTCAGGAATTTATAAATTTATAGAAAATATCAGAAGAATCCCAATTAAGTTCAGCAGTTTATATCTCAAGAACTAAGTGAGATATTTTCAAATTGACTTCACTTTTAGAAAGTAGATGTTCCAATTAGTAATCGAAAGTAATTTCAGAACAATTTCTCAAAAAATCGATTTTTCAGGATTTTATAAATTTATAGAAAATATCAGAAGAATCCCAATTAAGTTCAGCAGTTTATATCTCAAGAACTAAGTGGGATATTTTCAAATTGACTTCACTTTTAGAAAGTAGATGCTCCAATTAGTAATCGAAAGTAATTTCAGAACAATTTCTCAAAAAATCGATTTTTCAGGAATTTTTAAATTTATACAAAATATTGGAAAAATCATAATTAAATTTAGCAGCTTATATCTCAAGAACTAAGTGAGATATTGTCAAATTGACTTCACTTTTAGAGAATAGATGCTTTAATTAGTAATTGAAACTAATTTCATAACACTTTTTCAAAAAATCGATTTTTCAAGAATTTTTAAATTTATTCAAAATATTGAAAAATTCCCAATTAAGTTCAGCAGCTAATATCTCAAGAACTAAGTGAGATATTTTCAAATTGGCTTCACTTTTAGAAAGTAGATGCTCCAATTAGCAATTGAAAGTAATTTTATAACACTTTTTCAAAAAATCGATTTTTTAGGAATTTATAAAATTAAAAAAAAATATCAAAAGAATCTCAATTAAGTTCAACAGTTTATATCTCAAGAACTAAGTGAGATATTTTCAAATTGACTTCACTTTTAGAAAGTAGATGCTCCAATTAGTAATCGAAAGTAATTTCAGAACAATTTCTCAAAAAATGGATTTTTCAGGAATTTATAAATTTATAGAAAATATCAGAAGAATCCCAATTAAGTTCAGCAGTTTATATCTCAAGAACTAAGTGAGATATTTTCAAATTGACTTCACTTTTAGAAAGTAGATGCTCCAATTAGTAATCGAAAGTAATTTCAGAACAATTTCTCAAAAAATCGATTTTTCAGGAATTTATAAATTTATAGAAAATATCAGAAGAATCCCAATTAAGTTCAGCAGTTTATATCTCAAGAACTAAGTGGGATATTTTCAAATTGACTTCACTTTTAGAAAGTAGATGCTCCAATTAGTAATCGAAAGTAATTTCAGAAAAATTTCTCAAAAAATCGATTTTTCAGGATTTTATAAATTTATAGAAAATATCAGAAGAATCCCAATTAAGTTCAGCAGTTTATATCTCAAGAACTAAGTGGGATATTTTCAAATTGACTTCACTTTTAGAAAGTAGATGCTCCAATTAGTAATCGAACGTAATTTCAGAACAATTTCTCAAAAAATCGATTTTTCAGGAATTTATAAATTTATAGAAAATATCGGAAGAATCGCAATTAAGTTCAGCAGTTTATATCTCAAGAACTAAGTGAGATATTTTCAAATTGACTTCACTTTTAGAAAGTAGATGCTCCAATTAGTAATCGAAAGTAATTTCAGAACAATTTCTCAAAAAATGGATTTTTCAGGAATTTATAAATTTATAGAAAATATCAGAAGAATCCCAATTAAGTTCAGCAGTTTATATCTCAAGAACTAAGTGAGATATTTTCAAATTGACTTCACTTTTAGAAAGTAGATGTTCCAATTAGTAATCGAAAGTAATTTCAGAACAATTTCTCAAAAAATCGATTTTTCAGGATTTTATAAATTTATAGAAAATATCAGAAGAATCCCAATTAAGTTCAGCAGTTTATATCTCAAGAACTAAGTGGGATATTTTCAAATTGACTTCACTTTTAGAAAGTAGATGCTCCAATTAGTAATCGAAAGTAATTTCAGAACAATTTCTCAAAAAATCGATTTTTCAGGAATTTATAAATTTATAGAAAATATCAGAAGAATCCCAATTAAGTTCAGCAGTTTATATCTCAAGAACTAAGTGGGATATTTTCAAATTGACTTCACTTTTAGAAAGTAGATGCTCCAATTAGTAATCGAAAGTAATTTCAAAACAATTTCTCAAAAAATCGATTTTTCAGGAATTTTTAAATTTATACAAAATATTGGAAAAATCATAATTAAATTTAGCAGCTTATATCTCAAGAACTAAGTGAGATATTGTCAAATTGACTTCACTTTTAGAGAATAGATGCTTTAATTAGTAATTGAAAGTAATTTCATAACACTTTTTCAAAAAATCGATTTTTCAAGAATTTTTAAATTTATTCAAAATATTGAAGAAATCCCAATTAAGTTCAGCAGCTAATATCTCAAGAACTAAGTGAGATATTTTCAAATTGGCTTCACTTTTAGAAAGTAGATATGCTCCAATTAGCAATTGAAAGTAATTTTATAACACTTTTTCAAAAAATCGATTTTTTAGGAATTTATAAAATTAAAAAAAATATCAAAAGAATCTCAATTAAGTTCAACAGTTTATATCTCAAGAACTAAGTGAGATATTTTCAAATTGACTTCACTTTTAGAAAGTAGATGCTCCAATTAGTAATCGAAAGTAATTTCACAACAATTTCTCAAAAAATCGATTTTTCAGGAATTTATAAATTTATAGAAAATATCAGAAGAATCCCAATTAAGTTCAGCAGTTTATATCTCAAGAACTAAGTGAGATATTTTCAAATTGACTTCACTTTTAGAATGTAGATGCTCTAATTAGTAATTGAAAGTAATTTCATAACAATTTTCCTAAAAAATCGTTTTTTCAAGAATATTTAAATTTATTCAAAATATTGGAAAAATCTTAATCAAGTTCAGAAAATTACATCACAAGAATTAAGTCAGATATCTCAAAATTTACTTCACTTTTGGAAAGTAAATGTTTCAATTAGTAATTGAAACTAATTTCGTAACAATTTTCCAAAAAATCAATTTTTCAAGAATTTTTAAATTTATTCAAAATATTGGAAAAATCCCAATTAAGTTCAGCAGCTAATATCTCAAGAACTAAGTGAGATATTTTCAAATTGACTTCACTTTTAGAAAGTAGATGCTCCAATTAGTAATTGAAAGTAATTTCATAACAATTTTTCAGGAATTTTTAAATTTATACAAAATATCGGAAGAATCCCAATTAAGTTCCACAGTTTATATCTCAAGAACTAAGTGAGATATTTTCAAATTGACTTCACTTTTAGAAAGTAGATGCTCCAATTAGTAATCGAAAGTAATTTCACAACAATTTCTCAAAAAATCGATTTTTCAGGAATTTATAAATTTATAGAAAATATCAGAAGAATCCCAATTAAGTTCAGCAGTTTATATCTCAAGAACTAAGTGAGATATTTTCAAATTGGCTTCACTTTTAGAAAGTAGATATGCTCCAATTAGCAATTGAAAGTAATTTTATAACACTTTTTCAAAAAATCGATTTTTTAGGAGTTTATAAAATTAAAAAAAATATCAAAAGAATCTCAATTAAGTTCAACAGTTTATATCTCAAGAACTAAGTGAGATATTTTCAAATTGACTTCACTTTTAGAAAGTAGATGCTCCAATTAGTAATCGAAAGTAATTTCACAACAATTTCTCAAAAAATCGATTTTTCAGGAATTTATAAATTTATAGAAAATATCAGAAGAATCCCAATTAAGTTCAGCAGTTTATATCTCAAGAACTAAGTGAGATATTTTCAAATTGACTTCACTTTTAGAATGTAGATGCTCTAATTAGTAATTGAAAGTAATTTCATAACAATTTTCCTAAAAAATCGTTTTTTCAAGAATATTTAAATTTATTCAAAATATTGGAAAAATCTTAATCAAGTTCAGAAAATTACATCACAAGAATTAAGTCAGATATCTCAAAATTTACTTCACTTTTGGAAAGTAAATGTTTCAATTAGTAATTGAAACTAATTTCGTAACAATTTTCCAAAAAATCAATTTTTCAAGAATTTTTAAATTTATTCAAAATATTGGAAAAATCCCAATTAAGTTCAGCAGCTAATATCTCAAGAACTAAGTGAGATATTTTCAAATTGACTTCACTTTTAGAAAGTAGATGCTCCAATTAGTAATTGAAAGTAATTTCATAACAATTTTTCAGGAATTTTTAAATTTATACAAAATATCGGAAGAATCCCAATTAAGTTCCACAGTTTATATCTCAAGAATTAAGTGAGATATTTTCAAATTGACTTCACTTTTAGAAAGTAGATGCTCCAATTAGTAATCGAAAGTAATTTCACAACAATTTCTCAAAAAATCGATTTTTCAGGAATTTATAAATTTATAGAAAATATCAGAAGAATCCCAATTAAGTTCAGCAGTTTATATCTCAAGAACTAAGTGAGATATTTTCAAATTGACTTCACTTTTAGAAAATAGATGCTCCAATTAGTAATTGAAAGTAATTTCATAACAATTTTTCAAAAAATCGATTTTACAGGAATTTTTAAATTTATACAAAATATTGGAAAAATCCCAATTAAATTCAACAGCTTAGATCTCATGTTCTGAGTGAGATATCTCTAATTTGACTTCATCTTTCGAAAATAGATTCTCCAATTAATGATTGATAGTAATTTTATAATAATTTTCCAAGAAATCGATTTTTCAAGAATTTTTAAATTTATGCAAAATATTGGAAAAATCCAAATTAAGTTCAACGTCTTATATCTTAAGAACTACGTGAGAAATTTTAAAATTGACTTCATTTTCAGAAGGTAGATGCTTCAATTAGTAATTGAAAGTAATTTCGTAACAATTTTCCAAAAAACCGATTTTTAAAGAATTTTTAAATTTATACAAAATTTTAGAAAAATCTCAATTAAGTTCAGCGATGTCATTTGTGGTTAAAATTAGTTAAAATGTCAAAATATTAGGCCTTTTGATTATATGGTTCCAAATTTAAAAATTTAAGTCTTTGGATATCTCAGGGATTTTTTTAATTGTGAGATAACTTGAGATAGTAAGGCTCGTTACTACCATCTTCTGATTAAGATATCTAAGGAATTATTACCATGTTTACGGCTATTTTACGCATTCTGATTGGCTAATGGATGGATTTATCTATAAGATAAATTTAACTAAAAGATAATAGTAATGGACCCCCCTCCTTACCCTTCAAAACGCGTTTACAGTCTCTGGCCAACCTGGTACAATTCGCTTTACGGACCTTGGCAACCCAAATTTAATGTCGCACTTGGGGTAATCCCCTTAATTTTTGTTACAATGACCTCTACTATTTGGTTGGCGAATAGTCGAATTATTGATTATTTGTTTAAGATAGTAAAAAAATATAAAATTTCATTAAAATTTTTATCTTTTTCTGAGAGTTCGGATTATCGAGGTTCTATACTTTAATGGATTTGTTTAAGGTCAAATTTATGGGTCCCATACCTCCCCCGGTAAAACTCCCGCCAAAATGGAAATGTGCTAAAGATAAATTTGGGAGACCTTATTATTATCATATTCAGATAAGAAAACCGCAATGGGAACCACCAGAATTAGTACCGGAAGATCCTGAAGAATGTAATTTGTTTAATAAAGTTATTTGTGATTTTTATAAATTGAATTAAATTTTTTAGCTTCAGAAACTTCAAGTTCTGATACAAGCAGTTTAAGCTCAGATACGTCGAGTGAAGAATCTGATAGTGATGATGAAATAGATGATGCTCGTCTTATGCTTCAAATCAAGAACAAATTTAAAATGATGGAAGCGAGTAAAGCCCAAGAGCAGTCTGGAGATGTTGAAATGCAAAGTGATAATAAACCTGGTAAGGAAGGAAAATCTTTGGATAGTAGAGTTATGGAAGAACTTATGAAAGATGAAATACAAGCTCCTGTACAAGCCAAAAAAAGGAGGGCGGGATTAGTAACGGAAATATTAATAAGTGTGAGTAAATTGAGTTAATAAAATAAGGGAAATATTTTGATTTGATTTTTTTTACAGCCTAGAACCGAAGAAGATAAACTCCAATTCAAAGAAGACGTTAAACGTTATAAAGCAAACAAAGAAAAATTGAAACAACAAAAAGAAATGTTGGAATTATCAAAACGCCAACTCGCAAATAAATCATCCACTAAATTAACTTCCACAAAACCACAGAAAAAGCAAAAAACTTCAGCTAAAACTAAATTAAAAGAGATGGGGGATAACGAGTCTGTTAAAAAAATTAAGGAAAGTTTTCGTTCGAATATGGCCGTTATTATGGTTTCTATTTTAAATCCGTACAGAAAATCGGATTGTAAAGAAGGAAGGATTACTAATACGGACGATTTTAAACATCTCGCAAGAAAGGTAATGATTTTTTTGTTTTGATTTAAAATTTACGTAATATTTTTTTTGTAGTTAACACATTTTGTAATGTTAAAAGAGTTAAAGCACTGCCAAAATATTGACGATTTAACAGTAACAGAAAGTGTTAAATCAAAAGCGAAGGAATTTGTAAGAAAATATATGTCAAAGTTTGGAGAAATGTACCAAAAACCAAAGGACGACCCGGAGTTTTAAAAGGAAGTAATAAATTCTCCGTCATCTCCACATCTGTGATATAATTTAGGAGTTTTACTAAAGATAAAGAGAAAACATGAAAAAAACGTGTTTTTTAATAGGAAAAATGTAGACAATTTTAGTTTGTTGTGCTGGAGACTTTTATGATTGCGTGTTTGGAATATGATTTAATATGGTTTTTATTAAAATCATAAGAAGTCGGTTCCGAGTTTGATATGATTTAGATTTAGGTACTTTTTGTAATAATAAAGTAATAACTAATAAATATTTTTTGGTGTAATTCAATTTATTTTTTCATACCAGATCTTAGAAACAAAATCATAACAAATTATACTTGGGTGGTCGGAAACTGTATAATTGAAAAGGGCACAATGTTGAACAAAGTGAAGAGTCAAGTTTTGATGCTGATAAATTTAGAGGAACAAGGAAATGGCGTACACATCAAACGCGATGGTAAATTTCTTATTTAGGTTAGCAGTTATTAATATCTGGGCATAAAAGTTGAGTAGATAAATAAGCTTCTTGAAGAACTCACAAAGAGGTTAGGTAAAGGTACCAAGACTTACATTCAAAGCACTCATACACACAAATGGCTTGGTACTGCTTCAAAATGATTTGAAATGCTTTCAGAAAACTTGATATTGCCCTGGAAGATTGAAAATGCTTCCAGAAGACTTTGTATTGCTTCCAGAAGACTTGGTATTGCTTCCAGAAGACTTCGTATTGCTTCCAGAAGACTTCATATTGCTTCTAGAAGACTTAATACTGCTCCTGGAAGATTGGAAATGCTCCCAGAAGACAAGCAATACCTCCAGAAAACTTGATATTGCCCCTGGAAGATCAGAAATGCTTTCAGAAGACTTGATATTGCCCCTGGAAGATTGGAAATGCTTCCAGAAGACTTGATGTTGCTTCCAGATGATTTGATATTGCCCCTGGAAGAATGGAAATGCTTCTAGAAGACTTGATATTGCCCCTAGAAGATTGGAAATGCTTCTAGAAGACGAGCAATACTTCCAGAAGACTTGATATTGCCTCCAAAAGACTTGGTATTGTTTCCAGAAGACTTGATATTGCCCCTGGAAGATCGGAAATGCCTCCAGAAGACTTGGTATTGTTTCCAGAAGACTTGATATTGCCCCTGGAAGATCGGAAATGCTTCCAGAAGACTTGGTATTGTTTCTAGAAGACTTGATATTGCCCCTGAAAGATTGAAAATGTTTTCAGCAGACGAGCAATACTTCCAGAAGACTAGATGTTGCTCCTGAAAGATTGGAAATGCTTCCAAAAGACTTGATATGCTTCCAGAAGGCTTGGTATTACTTCCAGAAGACTTAATATTGCACCTGGAAGATGGGACATGCTTCTAGAAGACTTGATGTTGCTCCTGGAAGATTGGAAATGCTTTCAGAAGATGAGCAATACTTCCAGAAGAATAGATATTGCATCTAGAATACTTGAAATGTTTTCAGAAGACTTGGTATTTTTTCAGAAGATTTGATATTACCCCTGGAAGATTGAAAATACATCCAGAAGACGAGCAATACTTCCAGAAAACTTGATGTTGCTTCCAGAAGACTTGATATTGCCCCTGGAAGATTGAAAATACATCCAGAAGACGAGCAATACTTCCAGAAGACTTGATATTGCCCCTGGAAGATTGGAAATGCTTTCAGAAGATTAAATATTGCATCTAGAATAATTGAAATTCTTCCAGAAGACTTGATATTGCCCCTGGCAGATTAAGAATGCTTCCAGAAGACGAGCAATGCTTCCAGAAGACTTGATGTTGCTTTCCGAAGACTTGATATTGCCCCTGGATGTTTGGAAATACTTCCAGAAGACGAGCAATACTTTCAGAAGATTAAATATTGCATCTAGAATACTTGAAATGCTTACAGAAGACTTGATATTGCCCCTGGCAGATTAGAGATGCTTCCTGAAGACGAGCAATACTTCCAGAAGACTTGATGTTGCTTATGGCAGATTAAAAATGCTTCCAGAAGACGAGCAATACTTCCAGAAGACTTGAAGTGCTTCCAGAAGGCTTGGTATTACTTCAAGAAGACTTAATATTGCACCTGGAAGATGGGACATGCTTCTAGAAGACTTGATGTTGCTCCTGGAAGATTGGAAATGCTTTCAGAAGATGAGCAATACTTCCAGAAGAATAGATATTGCATCTAGAATACTTGAAATGTTTTCAGAAGATTTGGTATTTTTTCAGAAGATTTGATATTACCCCTGGAAGATTGAAAATACATCCAGAAGACGAGCAATACTTCCAGAAAACTTGATGTTGCTTCCAGAAGACTTGATATTGCCCCTGGAAGATTGAAAATACATCCAGAAGACGAGCAATACTTCCAGAAGACTTGATATTGCCCCTGGAAGATTGGAAATGCTTTCAGAAGATTAAATATTGCATCTAGAATACTTGAAATGCTTCCAGAAGACTTGATATTGCCCCTGGCAGATTAAGAATGCTTCCAGAAGACGAGCAATGCTTCCAGAAGACTTGATGTTGCTTTTCGAAGACTTGATATTGCCCCTGGATGTTTGGAAATACTTCCAGAAGACGAGCAATACTTTCAGAAGATTAAATATTGCATCTAGAATACTTGAAATGCTTACAGAAGACTTGATATTGCCCCTGGCAGATTAGAGATGCTTCCTGAAGACGAGCAATACTTCCAGAAGACTTGATGTTGCTTATGGCAGATTAAAAATGCTTCCAGAAGACGAGCAATACTTCCAGAAGACTTGATGTTGGTTCCAGAAGGTTTGATATTGCTCCAGGATGTTTGGAAATACTTCCAGAAGACGAGCAATACTTTCAGAAGATTAAATATTGCATCTAGAATACTTGAAATGCTTCCAGAAGACTTGATATTGCTTCTGGCAAATTAAAAATGCTTCCAGAAGATGATCAATATTTCCAGAAGACTTGATGTTGCTTATGGCAGATTAAAAATGCTTCCAGAAGACGAGCAATACTTCCAGAAGACTTGAAGTGCTTCCAGAAGGCTTGGTATTACTTCAAGAAGACTTAATATTGCACCTGGAAGATGGGACATGCTTCTAGAAGACTTGATGTTGCTCCTGGAAGATTGGAAATGCTTTCAGAAGATGAGCAATACTTCCAGAAGAATAGATATTGCATCTAGAATACTTGAAATGTTTTCAGAAGATTTGGTATTTTTTCAGAAGATTTGATATTACCCCTGGAAGATTGAAAATACATCCAGAAGACGAGCAATACTTCCAGAAAACTTGATGTTGCTTCCAGAAGACTTGATATTGCCCCTGGAAGATTGGAAATGCTTTCAGAAGATTAAATATTGCATCTAGAATACTTGAAATGCTTCCAGAAGACTTGATATTGCCCCTGGCAGATTAAGAATGCTTCCAGGAGACGAGCAATGCTTCCAGAAGACTTGATGTTGCTTTCCGAAGACTTGATATTGCCCCTGGATGTTTGGAAATACTTCCAGAAGACGAGCAATACTTTCAGAAGATTAAATATTGCATCTAGAATACTTGAAATGCTTACAGAAGACTTGATATTGCCCCTGGCAGATTAGAGATGCTTCCTGAAGACGAGCAATACTTCCAGAAGACTTGATGTTGCTTATGGCAGATTAAAAATGCTTCCAGAAGACGAGCAATACTTCCAGAAGACTTGAAGTGCTTCCAGAAGGCTTGGTATTACTTCAAGAAGACTTAATATTGCACCTGGAAGATGGGACATGCTTCTAGAAGACTTGATGTTGCTCCTGGAAGATTGGAAATGCTTTCAGAAGATGAGCAATACTTCCAGAAGAATAGATATTGCATCTAGAATACTTGAAATGTTTTCAGAAGATTTGGTATTTTTTCAGAAGATTTGATATTACCCCTGGAAGATTGAAAATACATCCAGAAGACGAGCAATACTTCCAGAAAACTTGATGTTGCTTCCAGAAGACTTGATATTGCCCCTGGAAGATTGAAAATACATCCAGAAGACGAGCAATACTTCCAGAAGACTTGATATTGCCCCTGGAAGATTGGAAATGCTTTCAGAAGATTAAATATTGCATCTAGAATAATTGAAATGCTTCCAGAAGACTTGATATTGCCCCTGGCAGATTAAGAATGCTTCCAGAAGACGAGCAATGCTTCCAGAAGACTTGATGTTGCTTTCCGAAGACTTGATATTGCCCCTGGATGTTTGGAAATACTTCCAGAAGACGAGCAATACTTTCAGAAGATTAAATATTGCATCTAGAATACTTGAAATGCTTACAGAAGACTTGATATTGCCCCTGGCAGATTAGAGATGCTTCCTGAAGACGAGCAATACTTCCAGAAGACTTGATGTTGCTTATGGCAGATTAAAAATGCTTCCAGAAGACGAGCAATACTTCCAGAAGACTTGAAGTGCTTCCAGAAGGCTTGGTATTACTTCAAGAAGACTTAATATTGCACCTGGAAGATGGGACATGCTTCTAGAAGACTTGATGTTGCTCCTGGAAGATTGGAAATGCTTTCAGAAGATGAGCAATACTTCCAGAAGAATAGATATTGCATCTAGAATACTTGAAATGTTTTCAGAAGATTTGGTATTTTTTCAGAAGATTTGATATTACCCCTGGAAGATTGAAAATACATCTAGAAGACGAGCAATACTTCCAGAAAACTTGATGTTGCTTCCAGAAGACTTGATATTGCCCCTGGAAGATTGAAAATACATCCAGAAGACGAGCAATACTTCCAGAAGACTTGATATTGCCCCTGGAAGATTGGAAATGCTTTCAGAAGATTAAATATTGCATCTAGAATACTTGAAATGCTTCCAGAAGACTTGATATTGCCCCTGGCAGATTAAGAATGCTTCCAGAAGACGAGCAATGCTTCCAGAAGACTTGATGTTGCTTTTCGAAGACTTGATATTGCCCCTGGATGTTTGGAAATACTTCCAGAAGACGAGCAATACTTTCAGAAGATTAAATATTGCATCTAGAATACTTGAAATGCTTACAGAAGACTTGATATTGCCCCTGGCAGATTAGAGATGCTTCCTGAAGACGAGCAATACTTCCAGAAGACTTGATGTTGCTTATGGCAGATTAAAAATGCTTCCAGAAGACGAGCAATACTTCCAGAAGACTTGATGTTGGTTCCAGAAGGTTTGATATTGCTCCAGGATGTTTGGAAATACTTCCAGAAGACGAGCAATACTTTCAGAAGATTAAATATTGCATCTAGAATACTTGAAATGCTTCCAGAAGACTTGATATTGCTTCTGGCAAATTAAAAATGCTTCCAGAAGATGATCAATATTTCCAGAAGACTTGATGTTGCTTCCAGAAGACTTGATATTGCCCCTGGATGTTTAGAAATGCTTCCAGATGACGAGCAATGCTTCCAGAAGACTTGATGTTGCTTTCCGAAGACTTGATATTGCCCCTGGATGTTTGGAAATACTTCCAGAAGACGAGCAATACTTTCAGAAGATTAAATATTGCATCTAGAATACTTGAAATGCTTCCAGAAGATGATCAATATTTCCAGAAGACTTGATGTTGCTTCCATAAGGTTTGATATTGCCCCTGGATGTTTAGATATGCTTCCAGACGATGAGCAATACTTTCAGAAGATTAGATATTGCATCTAGAATCCTTGAAATGCTTCCAGAAGACTTGATATTGCCCCTGGCAGATTAAGAATGCTTCCAGAAGACGAGCAATGCTTCCAGAAGACTTGATGTTGCTTTCCGAAGACTTGATATTGCCCCTGGATGTTTGGAAATACTTCCAGAAGACGAGCAATACTTTCAGAAGATTAAATATTGCATCTAGAATACTTGAAATGCTTACAGAAGACTTGATATTGCTCCTGGCAGATTAGAGATGCTTCCTGAAGACGAGCAATACTTCCAGAAGACTTGATGTTGCTTATGGCAGATTAAAAATGCTTCCAGAAGACGAGCAATACTTTCAGAAGACTTGATGTTGCTTCCAGAAGGTTTGATATTGCCCCAGGATGTTTGGAAATGCTTCCAGAAGACTTGATGTTGGTTCCAGAAGGTTTGATATTGCTCCAGGATGTTTGGAAATACTTCCAGAAGACGAGCAATACTTTCAGAAGATTAAATATTGCATCTAGAATACTTGAAATGCTTCCAGAAGACTTGATATTGCTTCTGGCAAATTAAAAATGCTTCCAGAAGATGATCAATACTTCCAGAAGACTTGATGTTGCTTCCAGAAGGTTTGATATTGCCCCTGGATGTTTAGAAATGCTTCCAGACGATGAGCAATACTTTCAGAAGATTAGATATTGCATCTAGAATCCTTGAAATGCTTCCAGAAAACTTGATATTGCACCTAGAAGATTGAAAATGCTTCCAGAAGACTTGATATTGGCCCTGGAAGGTTAGAAAGGCTTTCAGAAGACAAGCAATATTTCCAGAGGACTCGATGTTGCTTCCAGAAGATTTGATATTTCTTCTGGAAGATTGGAAATGCTTCCAGAAGACTTGGTATTACTCCCAAAAGACTTGATATTGCCCCTGGAAGATTGGAAATGCTCCCAGAAGACTTGCTATTGCTTCCAGAAGGCTTGATAATGCCCCTGGAAGATTGGAAATGCTTTCAGAAAACGAGCAATTCTTCCAGAGGACTTGATGTTACTTTCAGAAGGCTTGGTATTGCTTCCAGAAGACTTGATATTGCTCCTGGAAGATTGGAAATTCTCCCAGAAGATTCGGTATCGTTTCTAGAAGAGTTGATAATGCCTCTGGAAGATTTGAAGTGCTTCCAAAAGACGAGCAATACTTCCAGAAAACTTGATGTTGCTTCCAGAAGATTTGATATTGCTCCTGGAAGATTTGAAATAGAAAATACTTTCCTATTCCTTTCCCAATAATTCTTTAGTTCATCCTTGAAAGAGAGATGGCGTACAAGAGATTTCTCGAATTTCAATGAAAAATTTTTGAAATTTTCTAACTTGGTCTATATCTCAAGTTTTTGGTTTTGGTATGCATTTAGTATTTTTTTTTATTTATTAATATTTAAAGGAAAATTATCCTAATTGAAATTAATTCATTTTTTTTCTTCTTCTTCGTTTCCTCTTTCCTGATTCTCTTTTAACAATTGGAACAAGTTTTTTCGTGACTTTCTTGCCCTTCTTCACTCAGCATTTAGAAGCATTTAGATGGTTAGAGTTCCAACCATCATTGGAACTGAAGATTCTATAAGTATAAGAAAATTCAGAGATTTTTGCAATTCGGAACACCTAAGGTTAGAAAAATATCTATATAAAACTTATTCCCAGCCCTTCTTCATTCAGCATTTAGAGGAAATAATAATATTTTCTTCTATGCTGTATATTTTTATGTAATAGTAAATTCTCTATCAATAATGGCAGGTTTAATCTTTCCAAATTATCAATAGATTTCGAATCTCAACTTTCTTATCAAAAAAGCCATTCAGTTTTAAAGAGAGATTTACTGAAATGCATGAAAAAATGCAAAGCAGACCCATATAATGACAAAACAATCTTTACCACATTAAATAACTTAAGATATAATTTAATTAAGAATAACATTGTTTGTACATATTAACAACATTTGAAGCTGATTACGGAAAAATTTTTTGAGAAAAAATATTACTATATTCCAGAGATCTATATGCTAGAGAGATCCTAGCTCTTCTAGCTAATTTTTATGTGGATTTGACGAACATCATATTATCATTTCCAACTTGGATATGATTTAGGTATTTTTTACAACAACAAAATAATAACTAATAAACATTTTTTGGTGTAATTCAATTTATTTTGAAACTATATAACCCAAACATAACTAATAAATACTAAAATAAACGAACAAAAAAACGAAAATTGTCTCAATCAAAATAATCTTCAATATCCACATCTGGATTCAACAAATCTTCTTTGCAATGAGACACATCCAATTGACTCAAAATTAAATTTTCCACGGTTTCCTCCAAATCGGTATCTCCAATAAGAACGGCACCTTGCAATCGCCCATCTTTTAAAATAAACTTTGCATACTCATGTTCTTTGGTCATCCTAAACAATATCTCGTAATTATTACCCAACGTTTGTCCGTTGTATAACCCCAACAAAATAACTTTATACCCAAACAATCTTGTCGTGTGAGTAAACAATTCGAAGCAAAAATCTTGGAGAATCATTTCTTCTCTATTAAAATCCCCCGACATACATTTAGCGGCATAAGTCCCCATTTGTCTCGCTTGAGTCCACAATTTCATTTGAAACCAATGTTTCGAATGTTCCCAACCGGCCGAACAACAATCCCCGGCTGCATAAATATTTGGAATTGAAGATTTCATGGTTTCATTGACGATTATTTCGTTTGAGGGGGATAATTTAAGATTATTTTTCATTTTAAAATCGATTTTTGGCTCAACCCCGGTTGCTGATACAACGAGATTGCAACAAATTTCATCTCCCGTTGTTAAAATTACTTTAATGGGGTATTCTGATGAATCATTATTGAGGATGTTTAGAACTTCCGATTTATAATGGATTTTTACTGAGGATGGTAAATCGCATGCACCTTTAATTTGGAAATTTTTGAACCAATCGGGGCCTAAGGCGGCCCCCGATTTATAAGTGCGATCTTCTTCGTATCTCATTCGTTTATTGGGGATGGGTTCTGATAAATCTGATGGATTTTGATTTTTTTTAAGGGATGGTTGGAAAAATTCCGATGCACCCGGATCAACGAAAGTTGCCGTTATGTGGTTATCTTTAATAACCCATTCAATTTCGGTGTTTTGTACTTTATAAACGAGTTCGGAGGCGATTCCCCCATTTCCAACGATGACGATTTTTTTTGATTTGGCTAATTTTTCTGCAAAAACATCCACCGAATCGGTATCTCTTATCCCAACAACAAAAGGATTATTTTTAGCTTGAGGTATCAATTTAGGTTTAGCCCCGAGACATAAACATAAATATTTATAATTAATCTTAATATTTTTTGAAATTATTACGAAGTTTTCTACATCGTTAATTTCTAACAAAGTTCCATGAACGACATTAACATTTTGGTACTTATTAGTTAAAGAATTAGTCGTTGTCTCTTCAATGTTAAATGAAGTTATCGATTGGGTTATTGCGAATAAATTAGTAACTGTTTTAATTAACGATGATTCACTTATTAAAATAATTGATTCGTTTGGTTCATAATAAGCTAAAGTTTCCGCACAACTTACACCGGCAATCCCACCTCCGACAATCACAAAAGTCGCTTCCATTATTGATATTCCGAATAATTATATTTACGAAATGGAACATCAAAAGTAATCAACCCTTTATCTCTCGCTCTATCGATAGCGACCAATAATTTCTGATGGGATTTCCTGCACAAACCAGTTTTTGATGTATCCAAAACGACTTGGGTATGCGGGCAAATAAACTGATTCAATAACTCAACGTTGGTTTCGTGAAGAACTAAATACTCATCTCGGCAGATCGGGCAAGGATTTCCTGTGCTTATTTGTCCGGCGCGAATGCAAGTTCTTCTGGTGCGTCTCGGGGGGATTGATCCTTTATGATTTCGCCTGTATAAGACCCAAACGGGCTTACCTTCGTAAGTTTGTTTGTAAGCGTCGCTTTTTAAATACTCCACGCTCGTTTCAACTGGGACCTCTTTAGTTCGATCTTTTGTGATGTTTCGGTAAGCCGATGACGATATTGGGGCCGATTCGCACGGTTTTATCGAGGTTGTGCTAAATGCTCGACGCAAAATTGGATTTGCGATCAAATTTGATCGAAAATACGAAGATAACATAGTATTCTTTGGTTAGGAAATAAATGACAAACGAATCTAACCTTAAAAATTTTTTTTTTAGGGAGTTAACTAGAAAAGTTAAAGTTACTAAAATAATTTTGAAAAAAATTTTGGAAATTATATTGATTTGAATTGGAGATATAAAAAATAAATTATATTTTATTAAGATCCCATTGATGCAGCTATTGGTGAAATAATTTTTAAAAGGAATTCTATCTTTGGAAGATAAAAATTCAGTAATGGTGCGGAATGGTTAAGGATGTGAATCGAGAAAAATTAATGATGATTACTTAGAGGTAATCTAGATTTAGATGATTTTGGAGTTAGAAATGAATCAATACTAACAGGAATAAGCTGATTAAACATAACATGGATTAGATCTTGCATTAAACGATAACTTTAAAAAAAAAAAGCATTTACCTCCCGTAATGGTGAAATCTTATTATCTCAAGAAGGATTTTGGAATATTACTACAGAATAGTTGAGAACTTTTGTTGTACCACGGTCTTATAAGGATTCTTATTACAGAATCAAGGGAGTGTAACTAAGTGAGTGTATTTGTAACTGTTTTCATAACCTATTTAATCGAAATAATGTTCTTTCTCTAATGCTTCCGGAAGACGAGCAATACTTTCAGAAGATTAGATATTGCATCTAGAATACTTTAAATGCTTCTAGAAGACTTGATATTACCTCTGGCAGATTAAAAATGCTTCCAGAAGATTAGCAATACTTTCAAAAGACTTGATGTTGCTTCCAAAAAACTTGATATTGCCCCTGGAAGATTGAAAATGCTTCCAGAAGATTAGATATTGTTTCTAGAATAGTTGAAATGCTTTCAGAAGACTTGGTATTTTTTCAGAATATTTGATATTGCCCCTGGAAATTTGGAGATGCTTCCAAAAAACCAGTAATACTTTAAGAAAATTTAATGTTGCTTCCAGAAGACTTGATATTGCCCCAGGAAGTTTGGAAATGCTTCCAGAAGACAAGCAATACTTCCTGAAGACTTGATATTGCCCCTGGATGCTTGGAAATGCTTCCAGAAGACTTTATATTATCCCTAGAAGATTGGAAATGCTCCCAGAAGACTTGATACCCCTGAAAGATTGAAAATGCTTCTAGAATATGAGCAATACTTCCAGAAGACTTGATGTTGTTTCTAGAAGACTTGATATTGCCTCTGGAAGATTAGAAATGCTTTCAGAAGACGACCGATACTTCCAGAAGACTTGATATTGCCTCTGGAAGATTGAAAATGCTTCCAGAAGACGACCAATACTTCCAGAAGACTTGATGTTATTTCCAGAAGACTTGATATTGTTTCTGGAAGATTGGAAATGCTTTCAGAAGACTGGATATTGTTTCCAGAAGTCTTGATATTGCTTCAGGAAGATTGGAAATACTTCCAGAAGTCTTGGTGTTGTTTCCAGAAGACTTAATATTGCTTCTGGAAGATTGGAAATGCTTTCAGAAGTCGAGCAATACTTCCACAAGACTTGATATTGCCTCTGGAAGATTGGAAATGCTTCCAGAAGACGACCAATACTTCCAGAAGACTTGATGTTATTTCCAAAAGATTTGATATTGTTTCTGGAAGACTGGAAATGCTTTCAGAAGACTGGATATTGTTTCCAGAAGTCTTGATATTGCTTCTGGAAGATTGGAAATGCTTTCAGAAGTCGAGCAATACTTCCAGAAGACTTGATATTACCTCTGGAAGATTCGAAATGCTTCCAGAAGACGAGCAATACTTCCAGAAGACTTGGTGTTATTTCCAGAAGATTTGATATTGCTCCTGGATGATTGAAAATGCTTTTAGAAGACAAGCAATAATTGCAAAAGCCTTGATGTTGTTTCCCGAAGACTTGATATTGCCCCTGGATGATTGAAAATGCTTTTAGAAGACAAGCAATAATTGCAAAAGCCTTGATGTTGTTTCCCGAAGACTTGATATTGCCTCTGGAAGATTAGAAATACTTTCAGAAGTCGAGCAATACTTCCAGAAAACTTGATATTGCCCCTGGAAGATTGAGAAGGTTTCCAGAAGACGTGCAATACTTCCAGAAAACTTGATATTGCCCCTGGAAGATTGAGAAGGTTTCCAAAAGACGTGCAATACTTCCAGAAGACTTGATGTTACTTCCAGAAGGTTTGATATTGCTCATAGAAGATTGGAAATGCTTCTAGAAGTCTTGATGTTGCTACCAAAAGACTTGATATTGCCCCAGGAAGTTTGGAAATGCTTCCAGAAGACAAGCAATACTTCCTGAAGACTTGATATTGCCCCTGGATGCTTGGAAATGCTCCCAGAAGACTTGATACCCCTGAATGATTGAAAATGCTTCTAGAAGATGAGCAATACTTCCACAAGGCTTGATATTGCCTCTGGAAGATTGGAAATGCTTCCAGAAGACGACCAATACTTCCAGAAGACTTGATGTTATTTCCAGAAGACTTGATATTGTTTCTGGAAGACTGGAAATGCTTTCAGAAGACTGGATATTGTTTCCAGAAGCCTTGATATTGCTTCTGGAAGATTGGAAATGCTTTCAGAAGTCGAGCAATACTTCCAGAAGACTTGATATTGCCTCTGGAAGATTGGAAATGCTTCCAGAAGACGAGCAATACTTCCAGAAGACTTGGTGTTGTTTCCAGAAGATTTGATATTGCCCCTGGATGATTGAAAATCTTCTAGAAGACGAGCAATACTTTCAAAAGACTTGATGTTGTTTCCAGAAGACCTGATATTGCCTCTGGAAGATTAGAAATGCTTTCAGAAGTCGAGCAATACTTCCAGAAAACGTGATATTGCCCCTGGAAGATTGAGAAGGTTTTCAGAAGACGTGCAATAGTTCCAGAAGATTTGATATTACTTCCAGAAGATTTGATATTGCTCCTAGAAGATTGAAAATGCTTCTAGCAGTCTTGATGTTGCTTGCAAAAGACTTGATATTGTCCCTGGATGATTGAAAATGCTTTTAGAAGACAAGCAATAATTCCAAAAGACTTGATGTTGTTTCCCGAAGACTTGATATTGCCTCTGGAAGATTAGAAATACTTTCAGAAGTCGAGCAATACTTCCAGAAAACTTGATATTGCCCCTGGAAGATTGAGAAGGTTTCCAGAAGACGTGCAATACTTCCAGAAGACTTGATGTTACTTCCAGAAGGTTTGATATTGCTTATAGAAGATTGGAAATGCTTCTAGAAGTCTTGATGTTGCTACCAAAAGACTTGATATTGCCCCTGGAAATTTGGAGATACTTCCAAAAAACCAGTAATACTTTAAGAAGATTTAATGTTGCTTCCAGAAGACTTGATATTGCCCCAGGAAGTTTGGAAATGCTTCCAGAAGACAAGCAATACTTCCTGAAGATTTGATATTGCCCCTGGATGCTTGGAAATGCTTCCAGAAGACTTTATATTATCCCTAGAAGATTGGAAATGCTCCCAGAAGACTTGATACCCCTGAATAATTGAAAATGCTTCTAGAAGATGAGCAATACTTCCAGAAGACTTGATGTTGTTTCTAGAAGACTTGATATTGCCTCTGGAAGATTGGAAATGCTTCCAGAAGACGACCAATACTTCCAGAAGACTTGATGTTATTTCCAGAAGACTTGATATTGTTTCTGGAAGATTGGACATGCTTTCAGAAGACTGGATATTGTTTCCAGAAGTCTTGATATTGCTTCAGGAAGATTGGAAATACTTCCAGAAGTCTTGGTGTTGTTTCCCGAAGACTCAATATTGCTTCTGGAAGATTGGAAATGCTTTCAGAAGTCGGGCGATACTTCCAGAAGACTTGATATTGCCTCTGGAAGATTGGAAATGCTACCAGAAGACGACCAATACTTCCAGAAGACTTGATGTTATTTCCAGAAGACTTGATATTGTTTTTGGAAGACTGGAAATGCTTTCAGAAGACTGGATATTGTTTCCAGAAGCCTTGATATTGCTTCTGGAAGATTGGAAATGCTTTCAGAAGTCGAGCAATACTTCCAGAAGACTTGATATTGCCTCTGGAAGATTGGAAATGCTTTCAGAAGACGAGCAATACTTCCAGAAGACTTGGTGTTGTTTCCAGAAGATTTGATATTGCCCCTGGATGATTGAAAATCTTCTAGAAGACGAGCAATACTTTCAAAAGACTTGATGTTGTTTCCAGAAAACTTGATATTGCATCTGGAAGATTAGAAATGCTTTCAGAAGTCGAGCAATACTTCCAGAAAACGTGATATTGTCCCTGGAAGATTGAGAAGGTTTTCAGAAGACGTGCAATAGTTCCAGAAGACTTGATATTACTTCCAGAAGATTTGATATTGCTCCTAGAAGATTGAAAATGCTTCTAGCAGTCTTGATGTTGCTTGCAAAAGACTTGATATTGCCCCTGGATGATTGAAAATGCTTTTAGAAGACAAGCAATAATTCCAAAAGACTTGATGTTGTTTCCCGAAGACTTGATATTGCCTCTGGAAGATTAGAAATACTTTCAGAAGTCGAGCAATACTTCCAGAAAACTTGATATTGCCCCTGGAAGATTGAGAAGGTTTCCAGAAGACGTGCAATACTTCCAGAAGACTTGATGTTACTTCCAGAAGGTTTGATATTGCTCATAGAAGATTGGAAATGCTTCTAGAAGTCTTGATGTTGCTTCCAAAAGACTTGATATTGCCCCTGGATGATTGAAAATCTTCTAAAAGACGAGCAATACTTCCAAAAGACTTGATGTTGTTTCCAGAAGACTTGATATTGCCTCTGGAAGATTGGAAATGCTTCCAGAACACGACCAATACTTCCAGAAGACTTGATGTTATTTCCATAAGACTTGATATTGTTTCTGGAAGATTAGAAATGCTTTCAGAAGACTGGATATTGTTTCCAGAAGTCTTGATATTGCTTCAGGAAGATTGGAAATACTTCCAGAAGTCTTGGTGTTGTTTCCAGAAGACTTAATATTGCATCTGGAAGATTGGAAATGCTTTCAGAAGTCGAGCAATACTTCCAGAAGACTTGATATTGCCTCTGGAAGATTGGAAATGATTCCAGAAGACGACCAATACTTCCAGAAGACTTGATGTTATTTCCAGAAGACTTGATATTGTTTCTGGAAGATTGGACATGCTTTCAGAAGACTGGATATTGTTTCCAGAAGTCTTGATATTGCTTCTGGAAGATTGGAAATGCTTTCAGAAGTCGAGCAATACTTCCAGAAGACTTGATATTGCCTCTGGAAGATTGGAAATGCTTTCAGAAGACGAGCAATGCTTCCAGAAGACTTGGTGTTGTTTCCAGAAGATTTGATGTTGCCCCTGGATGATTGAAAATCTTCTAGAAGACGAGCAATACTTTCAAAAGACTTGATGTTGTTTCCAGAAGACTTGATATTGCCTCTGGAAGATTAGAGATGCTTTCAGAAGTCGAGCAATACTTCCAGAAAACGTGATATTGCCCCTGGAAAATTGAGAAGGTTTTCAGAAGACGTGCAATAGTTCCAGAAGACTTGATATTACTTCCAGAAGATTTGATATCGCTCCTAGAAAATTGAAAATGCTTCTAGCAGTCTTGATGTTGCTTGCAAAAGACTTGATATTCCCCCTGGATGATTGAAAATGCTTTTAGAAGACAAGCAATAATTCCAAAAGACTTGATGTTGTTTCCCGAAGACTTGATATTGCCTCTGGAAGATTAGAAATACTTTCAGAAGTCGAGCAATACTTCCAGAAAACTTGATATTGCCCCTGGAAGATTGAGAAGGTTTCCAGAAGACGTGCAATACTTCCAGAAGACTTGATGTTACTTCCAGAAGGTTTGATATTGCTCATAGAAGATTGGAAATGCTTCTAGAAGTCTTGATGTTGCTTCCAAAAGACTTGATATTGCCCCTGGATGATTGAAAATCTTCTAAAAGACGAGCAATACTTCCAAAAGACTTGATGTTGTTTCCAGAAGACTTGATATTGCCTCTGGAAGATTAGAAATGCGTTCAGAAATCGAGCAATACTTCCAGAAGACTTGATATTGTCCCTGGAAAATTGGTCAATCCTGACATTTATGATATTATTTGTATAATTGAAATATATAAATTGAATGAAACAACTTTTATTTCAAATTCGCGAATAATAATTCTAATTAACATTATAATTATTAATATTTATTAACTTAGTTAGAAATATTTAATAGTTTCTTTTAGTTTACATTAAAAAAATTAACTCAAATTTTGCGCCATCTATGAAGTTAATTTAGAAACACATTATTTAATTTTTATTTTATATTAAAAAAATAATAATTTAAATTCAATAAACTTTTACTTCAAATTTGTTAAAAATAATTAATATTACAGCATAACTTGATCGTTAATGATCCCTTTAAGTTTATAATCATTATTTTAAGATTGATCCAAATTTAAAATTAGAATCAAATTTCTAATCAAATTCAAAAAACAACATTTACTAAATGTTTATAATAAATTAAAATTATTAATAATTAATATTTTAATTAATAAATTGAAATTATAAATAAACAAATATTTTTATTGAAAAATAAAAATAAATAAATAACTAATATTTTGCGCCATCTATAAGACTTTTTAAAAAATGTACTTGTCAATAACAAATAATTTCCTACATTACCGACAATAGAAGTTATAGACTATTTCGGTTCAAGAGTCAAAAGTTGTCAGTGTAAAGTGACCGAACATGGCGTCAACACGCAAAAAGCAGGACGAAAAGAACTTGAAAACTTTACGCGATTTAGTGTCGCTGCCTCATAACAAGTACTGTTTCGATTGTAACCAACGCGGCCCTACATATGTGAACGTTACGATAGGTTCTTTCGTCTGTACAAAATGTTCTGGAATACTGTAAGTAAAATTTTAAAATCTTTTGTATCTTACAACACGTTCAACAATTTAACCATAACCCGCGTCAATTCCATCTCCGGCCTCTCCGGATGTATGTGTCAACAATCTTTAAAAGAGAATTCATTTCTCTTGGAAGAAAATTTTTATGTTCAATCTCGTTTTAGTCCTTAACACAATAAAATTGATTTAGTTATTTGTTTGTGTTGTTGGAAATCGTCTTCTGTGGTGATACGGCGCCAGACATCTAAATGATCTTTGATCCTTTCTTTTCAATGAAAAAGCTTTTTCTTCCCTTTTTGGAAATTGGGTATAATTTGAATGGGAATTTCGTTCTGAAGATCTAAAAAGGGACCCACCTGTCTTTTTCATCCTTGTTATTACACTTATTAACCCCGACCACCTGTTTTTTTTTATTTTTTTTTACAAGAATTTTACCTTCACTCATTCTTTAAGATCTGGTGCATTCAATAAGACGATCTTAATAATATCTTGCGTCATTACAATACTATTTATTCCTCTTAAGTCTTGTGTATAAGATGAATCATGAAACGGATAGTAACTGCAACCTTGGAGAGTTATTACCAATAAATTTGAAATAAACTTTATCTTGATTTTAAAGTTGCGTGGGATGACCAAGAAATTAAAGCAAAATCTCACTATGTTTTAGATTATTTCCTCGTTTTTTCCTTCATTCTTTGAATTAATCCCACATTTAAATGACATTACACTGATAAAAGCACTCTACTCAACAATAGAGGGCACTGAGCAATAGCTCAGCTTTTAACTTCAATTTTAATATTTATTCCTCTTAAGTCTTGTGTATAAGATGAATCATGAAACGGATAGTAACTGCAACCTTGGAGAGTTATTACCAATAAATTTGAAATAAACTTTATCTTGATTTAGGGTGGAAGTAATGGTTGCACTTGTTAAGGATTAAGTGTGAAATATTGGGAATTCAACACCAAATGGTTCTCCAACATCTCAGATTGTGACATTCCCCCAGATGTTTCCAACTTTCTCTCTCTGGGCCTCAAGTTTGATTTACGTGTGCCTGTCGACACTTCCCTTATCCCCCAGATCTTGGGTGATGTAGAGTCGATATTCAGGTCCACACCTGATAGTGGTTCAAGTTCAAGGAGAGCCAGGGTTACCAATCTCCTTACCAACCTAATGAATATTAGGGACACCCCTTGTCCCATCAATCGTCTGATTTCCCGTCTTAAATCTGAAACGGCCCGATTCTTAAAAGAACGTAGGGTTGACCCCCTCTAGTTGTCCCTGCAGATAAGGGCCAAGTCATTGTTGTCCTTAATCAGTCTCAGTATGTTGAAAAGTCTCTTTCGTTGTTGTCTGATACTGACACTTATCAGGTCCTTAAATATGACCCGACTCTGTCCATCCAGAGAAGACAGAATAAACTCTGCAAACACTTATTAGACTGTGATCACATTCCCAGACAAGTATACAGAACCTTAGTTTGCCATAATGGTGTCTCACCCAAATTTTATGGGTTACCAAAGATCCACAAAGAAGGCTCGCCACTTAGACCTCCTTTGTTGGCTCACCCACATATAGATTATCTAGCTACTTAGCCACGATTTTATCGTCTGCCTTAGCAAACAGAACCTGTTATAACATCTCTGATTCCTTCTCCTTCGTTGACAAGATGAAGGGTCTCATTCTTCCACAGGATTATGTCCTAGTCTCTTTAGATGTCGTGTCTCTGTTTACCAACATTCCTCTTGAATTGATTATAGAAAGGCTGTCCTCTCAATGGGGTTTGATCCAACCCCACACCAAGATCTCCCATGATCTCTTCATCAAGATCGCGGAATTCCTGTTCGATTCTTCCACATTCTCTTTTAGAGATGTTTACTACAAACAAAAGTTTGGTACTCCTATGGGTAGTCCCCTTAGCCCGATTTTGGCTACCATTGTCATGGATTGGACTTTAGATGTGTGCATTCCCAGATTGCCTTTCAGCCTCCCATTCATTTACAAATATGTCAAATAAATAAACAAATATGTAACTCCTTCTTGTCAAGAGAGAATTCAATACTGTCAACCACCATATACAGTTCACTATAGAGACAGAAACTGACAACTGTGTACCCTTCCTTGACACCAGAGTTATTAGGGAACCCGACCAACGTGTCCTGTTAAGTTGGTATAGAAAACCGACCTATTCAGGTCGTTTCATTAATTTTTATTCTTGCCATCCCACCCGAATAAAAATCAACACCCTTAGGGCGATGAAAAATGGGATCTTACGCCTGGCGGATGAGAGTTTTCGTGAGAAGAACTTTAAGACTCTTACAGATATTTTCTGCAACAATGGCTTCCCGAAATCCTTAGTCACTCGAATCATTTACCATCAAGATTCTTCAGTCGCTGTGTCAACACCCCCTCTTGACTGGTCGATGACTCATTCTCCAGACGATTCTTTGCCTGATCCCCCACCTACATTTGTTAAGGTTCCTTATATTTTAGGTTTTACGGATAATCTAATCAGGATTTTTCGTGACTGTCCCCTAAAGTTTGCTAAATACACCTGCAGACCGTTGAGAACAATTTTCTCCTCCTTGAAGGATACTACATCTCGTCCTCTACAATCAAATTTGGTTTACAGAATTGATTGCAAGGGTTGTGACAGTTGCTATGTAGGCACTACTCAATATCTGAAGTCTCGTATGTCTCAACATCGTAGAGACCGTGCCACAATGAAATCAGGCGCTACCGCCCTCGCAGAACACCATGTTACCACCGGGCATAACTTCGATTTTGATGATACTAAGATTCTTTGCAGAGAAAAGTCTTATAGTAGAAGATTATTCATGGAAATGTTCCACATTGTCTCTACTGACAACACAGTCAACTTCAGGACTGATTCACAGGGGTTAAGTGAGATTTATTGTCACCTCATTGAATTGACGAACAAACCTAATAACAACTCGGTTTTGTCAGACCTCTCATGGGGTTCTGTTCGGTTCTAGTCGTTTTTTATATATAAAAAAAATATTTCAATTTTCATATCTTTGGTTAGTTTTGGTGTTAAGAGCAATTTAATGTCTCTATCTTTTTAAGGACTTGTTCCATCCTTGTTGCTGAGCCTCGACATATTTTTACACTACATATATATATATATTTCATAGATATTTCACACTTAATCTTGATTTTAAAGTTGCGTGGGATGACCAAGAAATTAAAGCAAAATCTCACTATGTTTTAGATTATTTCCTCGTTTTTTCCTTCATTCTTTGAATTAATCCCACATTTAAATGACATTACACTGATAAAAGCACTCTACTCAACAATAGGGGGCACTGAGCAATAGCTCAACTTTTAACTTCAATTTTAATATCTTACTTTCTGCAATATAATCTCAAATATGCAAGGTTCTGCAATCCATGGCCCCTATACCAAATAAGTTAGGAATTTCTTTCAAACGCAGGCTTGTATTATATATGGGCTGTATTTTTGGAATATACGGGGTGGTCAAAAAAGTGACACAAAATGTACTTGTTTTAAATGGAACACCCTATATTTTTCTGCATATTCTGATTAGCTGTCTTAAATGCTACAACTGCGCATTTTATTTTCAATTTTTGCGTGCAGATTTACCATGTTATTAAACATTTTGTAAAAAATTTTGAAAATTTATGTACTCACCCAGTGTTAATATAATAACAACCCTATATTTTTGCAAGGTTTCAAAAGACACTATAATTAATAGAATATTGACAGCCCTTTTAGAATATCTTTCACTAGACGATTAATCGGCTCATTAAACAATAAAACCGATTAGTCGGCGTTTATTACAATGCTGCAAAAAATATACCAACGAAAAATAAAATAAGAATAATGTTTTGTATTTATTTATTACATAGTGAAAAATGATTAACTTTTGAATGTGGGTGTATTTTAAAGTAGCCATACACGCAATTTCTTTCTCAGTTTTGCTCAGATGATTACAATTTTCGTTATAAAAATAACACTTTACCACAAATATCTGTATTACGAAATACAGATATTTGTCAGATAATTATCGTGACCCACGTGAGTGCTGTAACTTTAAGTGCGTATCTCAATGTTTAGTGGCAGAATCGGTATTTCTAAATTAGTTACTAGACTGGAACCAGATGTTGATACCTGATCAATCGAATGTTATTGTTGTGATTTTTTAGTGCCTTTATGTTTCGAAATAGTTCTAGGAAACAGAATTATCGTTTATATAATAATATAATACTATTAAATAACAGAAATTTTCGTCGCGTCCAATACCAATCCTGTGCATTTTGGGTACATACTTATATAACACTCTGTACATCTCGACATCATACTTGTTACAATCAGTGTTGAGCAAAGTGTCGATACTTGCCGATGGTATCGAAGTATCAAAAGTATTGAAATATCGAAACTGTCGAAGTATTGCAACTTGTTTTATGTATACAGGAAATTGAGATTACAGTATATTTAAGATCGATACATCAGATCAAAATCTGTGCTAAAGTATTTCAAGAGAGCTAATATACTTTGAAGATGACTGTCAATATATGGTTATTCCTTATTATTTCAATTCCTGTTACAATTAATAACTCGAAATTTTACGTATATTCTTGTTTTTTCGCGATGAGTACGATAATCAAGAAAAATTATGAAGAACATATTGAATCCATATGTTAATAATAAATGTTGAAATGCGGAATTTATTTCTCTTTTATTTTGTCTTTATTATTTCCACCACTTTAACTCGAAAATTAAAATCTACAAAGGAAAATACATAAAAATGTGCATATTATATACTTTATTTTATTATTGAAATATTATTTCCAATAATTCAATACTTTCGATACTTTGAATAGTATCGCTACCACAAAGGTATTAATACTCTATATCTTATTTATGCTACCGCCCAGCCCTAGTAGTTACAAAAGAGAAGTGGAAAATTAATGGAAAAATAGCACATATTAACATGTCTGTGATCAACTAATCATTGAATGGCTTCTTTCCGAGATGCAGCTGATAGGTTTAATATTAGCATAAGTTCCCTACAACCTGTAATTCAACGAAAAATTTATTTTATAAGCAACCTATTAGACGAAGTAAAGAGAGACGTACTGAGACAATGCAAGGAGATGCAGAAAGACATTTTCGTACAAATTAATATCCTACAGTGATCAGATGTGATCATCTCTCATCATTCATTTTGTTTTTTATTTCTATTGTTCGAGCTGTGGCAAAATACGGTGCTAGTTCGCAATTAATTGTCCATAAGAAAACTGTGTTCGAATAAACCAACTGTAAACAAGTTAGCAGACTACAAAGTGGTGAGTAGGAGCTTTAAGGCATAATAGCTCATGATATATGAAGTCTTTAAGATAATGTACAATATTTGGATCAGTAATAGTTCATGTTATGAATAAGTTAGCAGACTTCAAACTGATGAGCAAGATTTTGGAGACATAATAGCTCACCCTGTCAACAAGTTGGCAGTCCTTCAAATAATATATAGTCTATGAAATAGAATTGACTCATGCTATCAACAAGTTTGCAGGCTTTAAGCAGGCCTATTGATTTACGACCTTCTCTGTCGTTTCCCAGAGTTGCTATTAGACGTCTTTAAACGGTTCTCGTGCAGTTGTTATAAACAATATGAAAAAAATTTATTAGAAAAATCATCTCAAAATAATGTACTCCACATCGCTGTATACCTCTGATCCGAAAAATACCGGACAGCCTGTATAATCGGTGGAACAAGATTATGTTGCCAACAAGTCGGCAGTCATTAAGATAACATATAGTCTGTGGTACAGTAATAGCTCATGCTGTCAGCAAGTTGGTAGTCTAAGATAATACATAGTCTGTGGAATACTAATAGCTCATGCTACCAATAAGTTGGCAGACTTCAAGTTGACGAGCAGAACTATGGAGACACAAACACTCATAGTGTACAATGTTTGAAACAGTAATAGTTCATGCTGCCAATAAGTTGACAAATTTCAAATTGATGAGCATGACTTTGGAGACATAATAGCTCATGCTGCCATCAAGTTAGCAGTTGTTAAGATATGCAGTGTTTGGAACAGTTCTAACTCAGGTTCCTAGCAGGTTAACAGACTTCCAAATGATGAGCAGGACTTTGGAGATATAAACACTCACGCTGCCAACATGTTGGCCGTCATTAAGATAACGTACAGTATCCAAAAGTAAAATCTAGGAAGAAAATACATAAGAAATATGCTTATTATGTACTATTATTTCTAATAATTCGATGCTTTCGATATTTTCGATACTTTTGATACTTCGATACTTTCAATACTTCGATTAGATTCGTATCTAGGTATATATACTCATATAATAACTCATTTAAAGTATCTCCCAGCCCTAATTACAACAAGATTATGTGGCATATAAGCGCTTCTTCTTCAAAAGTATTCGAACACGTCCGAACTTTGGAATGATCGGCAATGGCCGATTAATCGGCCCTTTTGAGGCCGATTAGTCGGATAGTCGTTAGTCGGCCAAAATCATAGTCGGTCCAACTTTATTTATTTCTCATAAGAATTTGAGATTTTGATTTTTATTAATTTTTCTCTTTGTAACTTTCACAAATTAATTGTTGTGATAAGTTATATATCATTAAAGGTTAAGGAAATAAAAATGAACATGTTTCAATTTTTTAATTACAATAATTCAATAAATTATGTCTTATGAATATGTATGAGCAAAATAAACACTAAAGGGACCAGTGATAAGACAGAGGTGTCACTATTGGACAACTTTAAACTGTTCTCGTGCAGTTATTATAAATAATATGAAAAAACTTAGAAAAATCCTCTCAAAATAACGCGCCCTGATCCGGAAGATACCGGACATCCTGTATATAGGATTGGGTTGAGTTTAGTCATGCATCTAAAGACATTTTTTAATGATGGCCTCTACAGTGAATAGTTTTTAAAATAGAGTACTTTACAACTCGTTTCGCTCGTTTCGCCCTGGAGTGCGGAATATCTTAGAATGACTCAAGTTCAATTATACAGGGTTGGATTGAGTTGAATTTAACCATACATCTGAAGACATTTTTTTTAACAATGGTGTCTATAATAAACTTTTTTTGAAATAGAGTGCTTTACAAGTACTAAAAGAAGTGTATTTTCACCCTGGGGTGCCGAATATCTTAGGATGACACTGGTTCAAATCTACAGAGTTGGGTTGGGTTGGAGTTAGCCAGGCATCTGAACACATTTTTGTTTAACGACGGTCTCTATAATGAATTGTTATTGAAATAGAGTACTTTACAAGTACTAAAAGAAGTGTATTCGTTTAGCCCTGGGGTGCGGAATATCTTAGGATGACTTAAGTTCAATTATACAGGGTTGGATTGAGTTGGATTTAGCCATACATCTGAAGGCATTTTTTTAACAATAGTCTCTATAATGAACTTTTTTTGAAATAGAGTGCTTTACAAGTACTAAAAGAAGTGTATTCGTTTCGCCCTGGGGTGCCGAATATCTTAGGATGACACTGGTTCAAATATACAGAGTTGGGTTGGGTTGGAGTTAGCCATGCATCTGAACACATTTTTGTTTAACGACGGTCTCTATAATGAATTGTTTTTGAAATAGAGTACTTTATAAGTACTAGAAGAAGTGTATTCGTTTAGCCCTGGGGTGCGGAATATCTTAGGATGACTCAAGTTCAATTATACAGGGTTGGATTGAGTTGGATTTAGCCATACATCTGAAGAAATTTTTTTTAACAATGGTCTCTATAATGAACTTTTTTTGAAATAGAGTGCTTTACAAGTACTAAAAGAAGTGTATTCGTTTCGCCCTGGGGTGCCGAATATCTTAGGATGACACTGGTTCAAATATACAGGGTTGGGTTGGGTTGGATTTAGCCATGCATCTGAACACATTTTTGTTTAACGACGGTCTCTATAATGAATTGTTTTTGAAATAGAGTACTTTACAAGTACTAAAAGAAGTGTATTCGTTTAGCCCTGGGGTGCGGAATATCTTAGGATGACTCAAGTTCAATTATACAGGGTTGGATTGAGTTGGATTTAGCCATACATCTGAAGACATTTTTTTTAACAATGGTCTCTATAATGAACTTTTTTTGAAATAGAGTGCTTTACAAGTACTAAAAGAAGTGTATTCGTTTAGCCCTGGGGTGCCGAATATCTTAGGATGACACTGGTTCAAATATACAGGGTTGGGTTGGGTTGGATTTAGCCATGCATCTGAACACATTTTTTTTAACGACGGTCTCTATAATGAATTGTTTTTGAAATAGAGTACTTTACAAGTACTAAAAGAAGTGTATTCGTTTAGCCCTGGGGTGCGGAATATCTTAGGATGACTCAAGTTCAATTATACAGGGTTGGATTGGGTTGGATTTAGCCATACATCTGAAGGCATTTTTTTTAACAATGGTCTCTATAATGAACTTTTTTTGAAATAGAGTGCTTTACAAGTACTAAAAGAAGTGTATTCGTTTCGCCCTGGGGTGCCGAATATCTTAGGATGACACTGGTTCAAATATACAGAGTTGGGTTGGGTTGGAGTTAGCCATGCATCTGAACACATTTTTGTTTAACGACGGTCTCTATAATGAATTGTTTTTGAAATAGAGTACTTTACAAGTACTAGAAGAAGTGTATTCGTTTAGCCCTGGGGTGCGGAATATCCTAGGATGACTCAAGTTCAATTATACAGGGTTGGATTGAGTTGGATTTAGCCATACATCTAAAGACATTTTTTTTAACAATGGTCTCTATAATGAACTTTTTTTGAAATAGAGTGCTTTACAAGTACTAAAAGAAGTGTATTCGTTTCGCCCTGGGGTGCCGAATATCTTAGGATGACACTGGTTCAAATATACAGAGTTGGGTTGGGTTGGAGTTAGCCATGCATCTAAACACATTTTTGTTTAACGACGGTCTCTATAATGAATTGTTTTTGAAATAGGGTACTTTACAAGTACTAAAAGAAGTGTATTCGTTTCGCCCTGGGGTGCCGAATATCTTAGGATGACACTGGTTCAAATATACAGAGTTGGGTTGGGTTGGAGTTAGCCATGCATCTGAACACATTTTTGTTTAACGACGGTCTCTATAATGAATTGTTTTTGAAATAGAGTACTTTACAAGTACTAGAAGAAGTGTATTCGTTTAGCCCTGGGGTGCGGAATATCCTAGGATGACTCAAGTTCAATTATACAGGGTTGGATTGAGTTGGATTTAGCCATACATCTAAAGACATTTTTTTTAACAATGGTCTCTATAATGAACTTTTTTTGAAATAGAGTGCTTTACAAGTACTAAAAGAAGTGTATTCGTTTCGCCCTGGGGTGCCGAATATCTTAGGATGACACTGGTTCAAATATACAGAGTTGGGTTGGGTTGGAGTTAGCCATGCATCTAAACACATTTTTGTTTAACGACGGTCTCTATAATGAATTGTTTTTGAAATAGGGTACTTTACAAGTACTAAAAGAAGTGTATTCGTTTAGCCCTGGGGTGCGGAATATCTTAGGATGACTCAAGTTCAATTATACAGGGTTGGATTGGGTTGGATTTAGCCATACATCTGAAGACATTTTTTTTAACAATGGTCTCTATAATGAACTTTTTTTGAAATAGAGTGCTTTACAAGTACTAAAAGAAGTGTATTCGTTTCGCCCTGGGGTGCCGAATATCTTAGGATGACACTGGTTCAAATATACAGAGTTGGGTTGGGTTGGAGTTAGCCATGCATCTGAACACATTTTTTTTAACGACGGTCTCTATAATGAATTGTTTTTGAAATAGAGCACTTTACAAGTACTAAAAGAAGTGTATTCGTTTAGCCCTGGGGTGCGGAATATCTTAGGATGACTCAAGTTCAATTATACAGGGTTGGATTGGGTTGGATTTAGCCATACATCTGAAGGCATTTTTTTAACAATGGTCTCTATAATGAACTTTTTTTGAAATAGAGTGCTTTACAAGTACTAAAAGAAGTGTACTCGTTTTGCCCTGGGATGCCGAATATCTTAGGATAACTCTGGTTCAAATATACAAAGTTGGGTTGGGTTTAGGTTGGGTCATTTTACTTTCTGGAATAGAGTATTTTACAAACTGATTTGAAAACCCTTTCTTTTTTCCTCTTCTTTTTTCAAATCTTTTTTTTTAAATTTTGTATGTCAAAAGACGCATTCGTTTCTTTCGTCCAACCCAACCCTGAGGCTCCAAATATCTTAGGACGGCACTGTTTTTATCAAAATCGAGGCTCAGACACTATCATTTTTCCTCTATCTCTTATAGAAACAAGAGTTTCTTTAGATACTCTACAGAGAACTGTTATGTCATTGATGTGTGTAAATAAACCCTTAATAATTTCAAAAATAACCGAAATATGGTCATTTTTTCAAAACCCTAAAAATTTTGACTTTTTGGTTATAACTTAAAATCAAAAAGATGTAGAGATTTGGTCTTTTTGAGATGATTGAATTAATCTCACAATATCCTTTATATTTTTTTGTGATAATACCCAAATTTACCCACCCTATACCGAAATATTTGTATTATTTCAGATTAAATGAATTATCACATAATAAATATGTACTTTTTTTAGATAAGGATAATCTTATAACAATAAGATTGAGGTTGGGCTCCTAAGCAAAAATTTTGATTGCATGGAAATCCCAATTTTTTTCTTAATTATGCATTTGCGTCATTTCGTTTCTAAGATTTCACAAAACAATTTTACCAGAAAACTTAAATTGGTTTAAACAAAAGACTCATTTTGTTATATCAACAAATTATATTACATAAAAAAAAATTCTTGCAATATAAAGATCCGATGGTAACATTACGTGAAGGCAATTATCGGTTAATTAAAATCATATGCGAATGTAATTAGAACAAACGGTTACCGTTGCATTGTTGCAATAATAACGGCCTAACGGCTTTCTATCGGTAATAATAATAATAATAGTAATACATTAAACCCGTTTTTTTTTGTTTAAAAAAGAATTTATGTTAAAAGTCGGTGATTCTATCTATCTTTATTTCCTCGTTCTCGATTGTGTTATAACCTAAAACGTGGAGCTTCTCATTCCAACATTCCTCCATTTCTATTTGTCACCGCGCAGAATTAAAAATAAAACGTTTCTCGAGCATATTCCGACAAATTAACGAGCGGCAATGGTAAAAATAGAGGCAGTTTATCATTGCGATGGTCCGGTTATGGAATGTGCATAAACGACGCGGTCGTTTCTGTATTTAAATGGTGGTATTTTGAAAAATTACGACTTGTCCCGCGCTCGAAAACGTTTTGTTCCCAGGATTTCAAGATGGTTATCATGTAAATATTGAGAACCAAGGACGAAATACGCTCGCGCATATTGCACATTGTTTACAGTCGTGTTTAGAACGTTTTCAGGCCAGTGTGAAAATAAATTGTTTGAAACCAACTCGACTTGGTGTAATAGATATCTTAGAAAGTTGAAATTACTTTGAAATCTAGAATTTAAAAAAAAAATTTTACAATATTATTTTTAGATTGAGTTAAATTTCAATGATTCAAAAATTAAATTTGAATAATTTCTTAAAAAAAGTAAAAAATTGCTGAACAAGAAATTAATAATAATGAAAATTAACAAAACAAAATCAAATAATAACGAAAATGATTTGTAAAAGAACATAATTAACAAATAGGAAAACATTTTAAAGACTCAATTACACAGAGAACAGTTGTCGGTAAATTATATTTATTAATAATTTCAAAAAATCAGATTAACTTAAACAATCTTTATCTCAAAAACGAATAAAGATTTTCTAATTTAGTTCTCACCATGACAAAATAGATACCTACCTCTATAAATTTTGAATGTATCGTTAAAATATCTCAAGAATTCGATTTTTGATGATTTTTAATTAACTTGAGATAGCCATAAATGTTAACGTTGAATTTAATGATTTATATCTCAAAAACGAATAAATATTTTCAAGATCCGCTTTCATCACGAGAAAATAGACACTTTTCTCTATAAAACATGAATAATTCATGAAGATATCTTAAGAATTCGAAAAATCATAAAAAAATTAGGTTGACTCAAATAATCTTTACCTCAAAAACGAATAAAGATTTTCCAATTTGGTTCTCAGCATGACAAAATAGACACTTATCTATATAAATTTTGAATGTGCCATTAAAATATCTCAAAAATTCGATTTTTGGTGATTTTTAATTAACTTGAGATAGCCATAAACGTTCACGTTGAATTTAATGATTTATATCTCAAAAAAGAATAAATATTTTCAAGATCCGCTTTCACCACGAAAAAATAGACACTTTTCTCTATAAATCATGAATAATTCATGAAGATATCTTAAGAATTCGATTTTTGGTGATTTTTAATTAACTTGAGATAGCCATAAACGTTCACGTTGAATTTAATGATTTATATCTCAAAAAAGAATAAATATTTTCAAGATCCGCTTTCACCACGAGAAAATAGACACTTTTCTCTATAAATCATGAATAATTCATGAAGATATCTTAAGAATTCGATTTTTGGTGATTTTTAATTAACTTGAGATAGCCATAAACGTTCACGTTGAATTTAATGATTTATATCTCAAAAAAGAATAAATATTTTCAAGATCCGCTTTCACCACGAGAAAATAGACACTTTTCTCTATAAATCATGAATAATTCATGAAGATATCTTAAGAATTCGATTTTTGGTGATTTTTAATTAACTTGAGATAGCCATAAACGTTCACGTTGAATTTAATGATTTATATCTCAAAAAAGAATAAATATTTTCAAGATCCGCTTTCACCACGAGAAAATAGACACTTTTCTCTATAAATCATGAATAATTCATGAAGATATCTTAAGAATTCGATTTTTCGTGATTTTTTAAAACAAGATTATTAATTTCAAAAAATCATAAAAATTAGGTTGACTCAAATAATCTTTACCTCAAAAACGAATAAAGATTTTCCAATTTGGTTCTCAGCATGACAAAATAGACACTTATCTATATAAATTTTGAATGTGCCATTAAAATATCTCAAAAATTCGATTTTTGGTGATTTTTAATTAACTTGAGATAGCCATAAACGTTCACGTTGAATTTAATGATTTATATCTCAAAAAAGAATAAATATTTTCAAGATCCGCTTTCACCACGAGAAAATAGACACTTTTCTCTATAAATCATGAATAATTCATTAAGATACCTTAAGAATTCGATTTTTCGTGATTTTTTAAAACAAAATTATTAATTTCAAAAAATCATAAAAAATTAGGTTGACTCAAATAATCTTTACCTCAAAAACGAATAAAGATTTTCCAATTTGGTTCTCAGCATGACAAAATAGACACTTATCTATATAAATTTTGAATGTGCCATTAAAATATCTCAAAAATTCGATTTTTGGTGATTTTTAATTAACTTGAGATAGCCATAAACGTTCACGTTGAATTTAATGATTTATATCTCAAAAAAGAATAAATATTTTCAAGATCCGCTTTCACCACGAGAAAATAGACACTTTTCTCTATAAATCATGAATAATTCATTAAGATACCTTAAGAATTCGATTTTTGGTGATTTTTAATTAACTTGAGATAGCCATAAACGTTCACGTTGAATTTAATGATTTATATCTCAAAAAAGAATAAATATTTTCAAGATCCGCTTTCACCACGAGAAAATAGACACTTTTCTCTATAAATCATGAATAATTCATGAAGATATCTTAAGAATTCGATTTTTGGTGATTTTTAATTAACTTGAGATAGCCATAAACGTTCACGTTGAATTTAATGATTTATATCTCAAAAAAGAATAAATATTTTCAAGATCCGCTTTCACCACGAGAAAATAGACACTTTTCTCTATAAATCATGAATAATTCATGAAGATATCTTAAGAATTCGATTTTTCGTGATTTTTTAAAACAAGATTATTAATTTCAAAAAATCATAAAAATTAGGTTGACTCAAATAATCTTTACCTCAAAAACGAATAAAGATTTTCCAATTTGGTTCTCAGCATGACAAAATAGACACTTATCTATATAAATTTTGAATGTGCCATTAAAATATCTCAAAAATTCGATTTTTGGTGATTTTTAATTAACTTGAGATAGCCATAAACGTTCACGTTGAATTTAATGATTTATATCTCAAAAAAGAATAAATATTTTCAAGATCCGCTTTCACCACGAGAAAATAGACACTTTTCTCTATAAATCATGAATAATTCATTAAGATACCTTAAGAATTCGATTTTTCGTGATTTTTTAAAACAAAATTATTAATTTCAAAAAATCATAAAAAATTAGGTTGACTCAAATAATCTTTACCTCAAAAACGAATAAAGATTTTCCAATTTGGTTCTCAGCATGACAAAATAGACACTTATCTATATAAATTTTGAATGTGCCATTAAAATATCTCAAAAATTCGATTTTTGGTGATTTTTAATTAACTTGAGATAGCCATAAACGTTCACGTTGAATTTAATGATTTATATCTCAAAAAAGAATAAATATTTTCAAGATCCGCTTTCACCACGAGAAAATAGACACTTTTCTCTATAAATCATGAATAATTCATTAAGATACCTTAAGAATTCGATTTTTGGTGATTTTTAATTAACTTGAGATAGCCATAAACGTTCACGTTGAATTTAATGATTTATATCTCAAAAAAGAATAAATATTTTCAAGATCCGCTTTCACCACGAGAAAATAGACACTTTTCTCTATAAATCATGAATAATTCATGAAGATATCTTAAGAATTCGATTTTTGGTGATTTTTAATTAACTTGAGATAGCCATAAACGTTCACGTTGAATTTAATGATTTATATCTCAAAAAAGAATAAATATTTTCAAGATCCGCTTTCACCACGAGAAAATAGACACTTTTCTCTATAAATCATGAATAATTCATGAAGATATCTTAAGAATTCGATTTTTCGTGATTTTTTAAAACAAGATTATTAATTTCAAAAAATCATAAAAATTAGGTTGACTCAAATAATCTTTACCTCAAAAACGAATAAAGATTTTCCAATTTGGTTCTCAGCATGACAAAATAGACACTTATCTATATAAATTTTGAATGTGCCATTAAAATATCTCAAAAATTCGATTTTTGGTGATTTTTAATTAACTTGAGATAGCCATAAACGTTCACGTTGAATTTAATGATTTATATCTCAAAAAAGAATAAATATTTTCAAGATCCGCTTTCACCACGAGAAAATAGACACTTTTCTCTATAAATCATGAATAATTCATGAAGATATCTTAAGAATTCGATTTTTCGTGATTTTTTAAAACAAGATTATTAATTTCAAAAAATCATAAAAAATTAGGTTGACTCAAATAATCTTTACCTCAAAAACGAATAAAGATTTTCCAATTTGGTTCTCAGCATGACAAAATAGACACTTATCTATATAAATTTTGAATGTGCCATTAAAATATCTCAAAAATTCGATTTTTGGTGATTTTTAATTAACTTGAGATAGCCATAAACGTTCACGTTGAATTTAATGATTTATATCTCAAAAAAGAATAAATATTTTCAAGATCCGCTTTCATCACGAGAAAATAGACACTTTTCTCTATAAAACATGAATAATTCATGAAGATATCTTAAGAATTCGATTTTTCGTGATTTTTTAAAACAGAATTATTAATTTCAAAAAATCATAAAAAATTAGGTTGACTCAAATAATCTTTACCTCAAAAACGAATAAAGATTTTCCAATTTGGTTCTCAGCATGACAAAATAGACACTTATCTATATAAATTTTGAATGTGCCATTAAAATATCTCAAAAATTCGATTTTTGGTGATTTTTAATTAACTTGAGATAGCCATAAACGTTCACGTTGAATTTAATGATTTATATCTCAAAAAAGAATAAATATTTTCAAGATCCGCTTTCACCACGAGAAAATAGACACTTTTCTCTATAAATCATGAATAATTCATGAAGATATCTTAAGAATTCGATTTTTCGTGATTTTTTAAAACAAGATTATTAATTTCAAAAAATCATAAAAAATTAGGTTGACTCAAATAATCTTTACCTCAAAAACGAATAAAGATTTTCCAATTTGGTTCTCAGCATGACAAAATAGACACTTATCTATATAAATTTTGAATGTGCCATTAAAATATCTCAAAAATTCGATTTTTGGTGATTTTTAATTAACTTGAGATAGCCATAAACGTTCACGTTGAATTTAATGATTTATATCTCAAAAAAGAATAAATATTTTCAAGATCCGCTTTCATCACGAGAAAATAGACACTTTTCTCTATAAAACATGAATAATTCATGAAGATATCTTAAGAATTCGATTTTTCGTGATTTTTTAAAACAGAATTATTAATTTCAAAAAATCATAAAAAATTAGGTTGACTCAAATAATCTTTACCTCAAAAACGAATAAAGATTTTCCAATTTGGTTCTCAGCATGACAAAATAGACACTTATCTATATAAATTTTGAATGTGCCATTAAAATATCTCAAAAATTCGATTTTTGATGATTTTTAATTAACTTGAGATAGCCATAAACGTTCACGTTGAATGTAATGATTTATATCTCAAAAACGAATAAATATTTTCAAGATCCGCTTTCATCATGAGAAAATAGACACTTTTCTCTATAAATCATGAATTAACTCAAGAGTTGACTCAAATAATCTTTACCTCAAAAACGAATAAAGATTTTCCAATTTGGTTCTCAGCATGACAAAATAGACACTTATCTATACAAATTTTGAAGGTGCCATTAAAATATCTCAAAAATTCGATTTTACGAAATAAAGTTTTTCTAATTCGGTTCTCAACATGATAAAAGGTTATCATTATAATGAATCATCATAGGTGAGCCTGTTTAATGTCTAGAATTTTTATAATATGGGTGTTTGGATGAACTTGAAATTGATAAAATCGACTTGAATTCTTTTGAGATACAATTCAGTTAGAAGATGCTCGAATTTTAGCTGCTACATGTAATTATATTTTTGTCAAATTTTATCTTCCTTCCAGGATTTTTTGGTTCTTCCCGTGTTAGAAAGCAATCAAAACGCAGAAGTCCTAAAATTCCCGTGAATTTATCAAGAAACACAAACAGATAATTCTTGTTTTCGATTAATACCCGGAAACGTCCAGTAATTAGTAAAGTTCCAAAAAATGCCTTCAATTTTAAAAGATTCAAACGGCCATTAGCCTTTATTTTTTATGTCAAAAATTATTTAATGAATTACATTTTGATTGAAACAAATTAATTTGTAAAGGTTTACTTAAATGCGGATATACCAATGCAATTAAAGGCCATTTGAGTATCTATGTCCCGGAATTTATTGCTCGTGAAGTAAATTTAGAAATTTATTCGAATCTGGTTCATACACGTTCAATCTATGTCAAACTAATTAGTTGAGCGCAACGATTTTTCAAATTAATCGAGAAATTTATTCGCCTGGAAATTTTGATATAAAATAGAAGAGTTCTTCTTCTTCTTTCAGGCAAGATTAAACTTCTTCGACGGGTTCGCAAATTCCGCCGCCATTGCGGAACAAATGCCATCGCTTTGCCGGTCAAAGCCACCTTTCACTCTGCTGCGTTCTTAAACGCGCACGGATGTTGTAAAGGTTCGTTGAGTCTCAAGAATAGAAGATCACCTGGATCTGGAATGCGAGAACCAAGTTAATAAAAAGTTTTGATAAAAATGTGCCGGTGTTAAACAAAAATAGGTTTTATTTTGAATCGGATAACGTTTCATTCATTACTCGCTAACTCATTCATCTTTCTAAAGATGTAAACACGTTACAATCGCAACGAACAATAACTTATTTGCCTATTCAGATTATTATTATGAATAAAGCTGTAAATTCCTGCGAGGTTATTAACCGAACCGCTGAAAAAGTTTATAATTAAATTTACATCATTAGTGCTTTGTTAAAATTAACGTAGACTATAAATAGGGAAGCAACCTTTCTCTTGATCTTAGAAACTCAATCTTGCGTCTGTCGACGTAGACTGACCCACTCCTGGTGATTAAATACCCGTCCAGGTTCGAGTTATGTACCTCACTCAGCCCATCCCACATTCTTTCATAGTTCACAGGTCAAATAAAATCGAACGAAAAAATATCAACTTATTTAATATTAAGTTAGTTGAATCAGTTTATTTTGAAATTTTTATGTTCAAAAAAATGCAGCTTAAACGTATTTTCTTATCAAAAGAACCTTGGGGGGGCTGCCAAGGTTCAACTACCGCACACATCATGAAGATAAAGCTTTGATTCCTTCCTGAATATGCATGGATGTGGGCGTTTTCATGGCAAATATAACAAAAAAAATCATAAATTTCGTGGAAGTTGTTGTGTAATGGTTTTTTATGTTTGCTTTAAAATGGAAAAATATTTGCATTTTAATGCAGAGCAAGCACAATGAAAATGAGAGAAATAACGGAATCGCGGTGATTCATGCATGAGTCAATTTGAAATTATTAAACCAGGGAAGTAGAGATAGTTGGATACTTTTCGGTTATAAAGAGAAACTATAGGAGAACGATTCATTATAATCGTTAACTTTATTGCAAAGTGAGACGGTTCGGTAATTATTGGAATATGGATTTTGTGCTAAAACTCATTTTTATGCCAACTACTCTAACAATAAGTTAAATAACTCTAACAATAAGATGCATTATTTTTGCCAGACAGACAAAAAAAATGCTCATTTAAGGCCTAAGAACCCAATACCGTACCTATAACTGTAAAAGCGCATAGAAACGTCTGGAATATCAAATAAATAAATGGAAAATAAAATAATCATTCATTTATGGTATAAAGCATTTTAAAGATAACTAAACTCCGTGCAAAAAGTCAAGGCCCTTCACTTAAAGGATCGATATTTTCGTAACTGCTTAAAAAATGATGTTATTTCAAGAACAATCTGGCGGATATCGACATGTTTTTACCAAAATCTGTCAAATAATAATATTTGTTTATCGCCAAAGGCGATATCTTCCAAAATACCCAACCAGAAACATATGTAATAAGTTAATATAAAAAAATTAATATGGCATTATATAAATTTAAATAAAAAAAGAAAAGAGGAAAATAATAAATAACGGGTATAGTTGGTAGAAAGAAAAATAGAAGAGAAGCAGGCGTCATCAAGAGTTGGATTCAGATAATTGTAGTGACAACAGATAATCACTCAAGCAGACCTTAAACGTTAAAAAACTATGAATGTTACGTATTTTCATTGATAAACTATTCAAAAGCGTTATAGCCTGCACCGTGAAATATCTACAATATCTCTCTGAGATAATGAATAATATATAGTAGTAACGTATCACACTGTGCTCTGGTAGTCAGACGACATAAATAGAAAGTTCGATTTTAAGATGATAACATCTTATGTAATGTAGTCAGTATACGAAAAGATCTGCGTCTCTCGACAGTCAAAAGTGAAAATAAAGTATAGGCAATTGTTTTGCAATCTTTCTAACTTGTTACGGGCGGTAATCACCAAGTCGGTGTACACAGCATTAGCGTAATCTATATGGGGTAGTATTATTAATAAGTAACAAAGATTACGACGCATAGCAGGAGGAAGGAAAAAACCAAGTTTACGTAAAGAATGAAAACAGAAATAGACCTTCTTACATACAGACTGAATTTGACAGCGCTGTGTCCATTGTCACCACTAAGTTTTTTAATGCATTTGTAAAATATATAACACTGCCACCAAGTGTCAACTATGTATCATTGGAAGAGTAAAACTTTATTAGTAAAGAGTTTAAACCGAATGTCAAACAGGCAAGTATCCTGGACCATGGATAACCTTAAGCCGCGCCATAGGTACTGAGAGCTCATTCACAGTTGTTGATGTGAAAATTTGAAGATCATCCGCATATAAATGGACAATACACTTCCCTGAGGCACACCATTATAGCTTTGAAACACAAAAGAAAAAGATGTACACAAAATGAACGATGTGAAAGATGTGACTTAAACCAAATAACGCACTCAGAGGCAAAGCCCATAGCAGATCAGTAAACTATGATCCACAGCATCAAATGACAGCAGAACTAAGAACATTATTAATGCTTAATGTCTGTCATCAGTAACCTTGATGAGTGCCGATGTCGTATTATGGCTTGATTGGGAACCAGATTGATAGTCTGTAATTAGCTTATACTCATCAAAATAATCCTGGACTTGATTGTACACCAAGCGTTCACAGCGCTTTTCAGCGCGTTTTCACAAGAGCGTCCCGAACCTCAAAATTGATAATAGCAGAACCACTGATAGTGTGAAAATAAGATAAATTGCATTGGATTGGGTTCGTTTGGAAACAAGATGTGATTGGTTGTTTGAAGATGAACCCAACTCATCTTGTTTCAAGATGGAGCCACACAATCCAACCCATCTCATCTTATTTCCAGATGAAGCCAACCCAACCTAAATCATCTTGCTTCAAAATGAAGCCAACACAACAAAATCCACACCATCTCATGTTTCGGGTAACTGCAATTTTCGCCATTTGATTTCTATTGTGAAACAAGATGAATTGAATTAGATTTGGTTAGCTTGACCTTGGGATTGGGTTGGGTTGGTATCATTTTGAAATAAGATGAATTGCATTGGATTGGGTTCATCTGGAAACAAGATGTGATGCGTTGTTTCAATAATAACCTAACTCATCTTGTTTCAAGATGGAGCCACACAATCCAAGCCATCTCATCTTGTTTTCAGATGAAGCCAACCTAACTCAAGTTATCTTGCTTCAAAATGAAGCCAACCCAACAAAATTCACACCATCTCATGTTTCGGGTAACTGCATTTTTCGCCATTTGATTTCTAGGTCAGATGTAGTAGTTAGCCGACTTAAAACTGATGAACAGGATTTTGGAGACATAATAACTCATGCTGCTAACAAATTGGCAGTTTTTAAAGCACTGATGACACCAGGCTGCTTACTAACCGTAGATGATCAGCGGAGGGCAGTTGTACAAGAAAGTAGCGAATAACAACCCCAGTTCAGTTAGCTTCATTGTAAAATAAGATGAGTTGAATTAGATTGGGTTGGATTGACCTTTTGATTGGGTTGGGTTGGTTTAAATAATACAAAATAAGCACCAAAAGTGTTACAATCAAAGCTATTGGAGGAAGGAGTTTCCATTATGCCAAGAGAACGCATGGTCTTCCAAAACGCTTTTGGTGTGGTATTAGATAACTTTTGATAACTGTGATTTTTTTTTGGCATTTCTGCATCTGTAACCACAAAGGTTCCGCAGAACGCGGTATTTTTCTTTTAAAAATTAGGGGCCTTGCCTTTTCGCACGGACTATAGTTTTTTGTTATTAGTTAACAACTTTTAAACTGTTAAGCACAAAGTATGCTTGAAAGTTAGATTAAATTAAAATTATTCAAAAATTTAAAGTTGTAACGCAGAATCTTGTAAGTTTAAAACCAACTTTTAATTTAAATTGTTTGCTTAAAAAAATCATCTGCTGAGATTGTCGGAGATAGCATAGCATATCTTCTTGATTTAAGGAAAGTCGCAAAATTGATTTTTTACTGAATCTGTTTCTGATTCGAAGGTTTTTTTGCATTTATCATAAATTTCTTCAAAAAATCTTTCTTAATTCAAAATCTTTTCAACTTAGCTGCATTGATATATCCAAAGCTGGTAAGATATGCAATCATTTGTATCTGATTTGGTCTTGTAAAAGTTGTGGAGATGTTGTCGCTAATTTAGCGGAGTTAAAGCAAATTATCATCACTTTGCAAGCTTAAATAAGCGAATATATAATAAAGTATGGAGTATAGCGCAATTAGCGTGGATATTGCATTTATAAAAGTTCTCTGCCCATATATTTAGACATCACTTGCCAAATGCTATATTGGTGAGTTTTGCTTATTAGTTGGCGTTACTTACGTGCCACATCACATGAGGAGATTGACAAATATTTTGATGCATTGGCTACACTGATTAATAATCATAACATAGCTTTGCCCGAGAACTCTAAGTGTTCAAACCTAGAATACTATAGACGAAAATAATATACCGTGATCATTTTATTAGAATGCGTTTTTTAGTAAAAGATTAGATCAATACTGCTTATGAACCTTTTTTTGCAACGTGACTTTGATAACTTAAAACGTGATCCTCATGATTCCTGGAGAATTTTTCGGCAAAAGAGAGGTACTGGAAAAAAATTGCTTTTGCTTCATTTTTCTCATCTGTTTATTCTGACAATTCGCAAAATCTTAATTTGGTGTTACCGCCGAATTGACTGTGAATGAGGACCAAATACCTAGCTTTCTTGTACATGATGCATGCTATGCTTTAGCTAAGCCATTGATGTTTAATATTAATCGCTTAGTAGTTAATTCTGTTTTCCCGCAGAGATGGAAATTAGCTAGAATTAGGCCAGTATTTAGAAGGGTGATAAATCTGTTATTATAGCTAACTACAGGCCAATCGCTATTTTAGCCAATTTCACAAAAGTATACGAATAGTTGATTTATAATACTATTTATCACCTCACCCAGTCGTTTATATCTCCTTATCAACATGGATTCGTTCCTAAACGGCCGACGGTTACTAATTTATGCTGTCTTCGCTAAAACATAGAGGTGATGGATGTTGATGGGCAACTCGACGTTTACACTGATTTTGATACGGCCTTTGATCGGATTGATCACAATATATTATTGAAGAAAATGAGTCTTTCGATTCATTAAACTTAATGAACGTATCTCAATGATAGAATGTGTTGTGTATTTTATAAATGGTTTTCACTCCCATGGGCTATTCACCTACATCTCGAATACCTCAACGATCCAACCTAGGACCGTTGTTATTTGTTCTTTACATAAATGATTTATAAGATTCACTTACCTGTCCAGTGCTCGCTTATGGTGATGATTGAATGTTACAGGACGATATAGATGTGATTTAGGAATGGACTAATCTAATTCTCTTTCACTAAGTATCAGAAATGCTGTTACATGTTATTTACCAAAAAATTGAATAAAATCGTATATGATTATTGATTCCAAACTGTCTTTCTTGCTACATATTGAAGAGATGTGCTTACAGGCTAGGAGCACTTTGGCTTTTATGCTTATTATTATGGTGCCCTTTTTTTTATTATAGAGGGGATTAGGAAAACTGCACGACAGACATCTGGCCTATGGGTCTAAAACGGCCAAAAGTGACGGGTTGGAGTATAGAGAACACCCCGACCGTCCATCGGGGCATTTCATCGGGGAAAAAACAAAACCGAAACCTCTTTCATCTTACATCTCCCATTATCTTTCTCGCCGTTTACAACACTGGAAACAGGGGGTTCACACGATTGGGATATGGTTTAATCCATTGACAGATGACTCTCCCGGTAAATTCCGTACCTCATTTCCATTAGCAGCATTACGGTACGCAGACCAAAAAAATAAAAACAGAGACATTTCCAATTACTTTTTGCCAAGAAAACAAATCCTTGTTCCGACCATTTACTGCCCTTCGTTAGGCCTCTTCCTCGCATACCAAGCTTTCTCATCAGGAATAACTCGGGAGGAAAAAATAACTCGGGTAATTTTTAATTTAGTTTATTCTATCATACATACCTGGAAGTGGAGGGGAAGCGTCCCCACCACTCCCATCCTCCGTTCGTCCATACCTTCACGGCGACAGTTTCCATTCCATTCTCTCTTTCTCCTTCATTATCGTCCTGCACATTGTCGTTATTACGTCCCACTCTTCTTCACCCTTCAACATCATCGCCCCCATGTTTCTCACACAAACTCTCTGGCCGCACTTCCTCTCACACACCACTCTCGCCCCCTCAAAGTGACAACACGCGAAAAGAGTGTGCTCCACCGTGTCCCCTTCCCCACAGAACCAACACTCATCGTTGTCTGCTTTTCCGATCCTATACAGGTACGCACCAAAAACGCCATGACCCGTCAACGCTTGCGTTAAATAAAAGTCCACTTCACCCCATTTCCTTCCTCTCCACGGTGCTATATCAGGTATGAGCACTTTTGTCCATCCGCTGTAGCCATTCCACCTATCCTGCCACAGCTTATCCGTTCTAGCTTTAAGCTTATTTGCGTCTTTACCTCCTTCATATAACAAACTTCTCTCCTCGACCAGCAACTCGAGAGGTGGCATACCAGCAATGACTTCCGCGGCATCCCCCGACACCGTCCGGTAAGCAGCTATCACTCCCAACGCCAGCCTTCTGTTCACTGCCCTGATCATCCCTTCATACTTCTTGTATTTTATGGCCCTTTTCCAGATCGGTGCCGCGTACAGTATCACCGACACAGCCGCTGAGACAATAACCTTTCTCTTGCTTGCCATCGGAACGCTCACCTTGGGCATTAGCCTCCTTAGTAGATTTGTCATGTAAGTCACCTTCTTTGTCACCTCCCTTACATGACCGTCATCTTCATGTCTTTGTCGAAATGGACCCCCAGATATTTAGCGCTTGGCACTGTCTCGATGGTATTCTCATTAATATTCATGGACATCTTTGTAATTTTCCTCCTTCCTTGTACAAGAATCATCTTGGTCTTGGCTTCGGGCACTGAAAGCCCCATATCGTTTAACTTTTGGATCACCCTGTTCGCAGCATAAGTAGCCCGGTCTTCTAATTGGATTCTGTCCCTAGCCCTCACCACAATCGCTAGATCATCTGCATATGCTAGCATTTGCACTCCCTCCTCCATCTTTAGCCTCAATACCGCATCATAGAATAAATTACAAAGTGTCGGACCCAAAATTGAACCCTGTGGTACCCCGCACGTAACTTGAAACTTTCCACCGTCCGGGCTCAACACGAATCTTTCCGACAAATACGATTTAATTAAATCGACCAGATATTCACTTACACCCCCTTCCTCTAGGGCCTTCACAATTTCTCTCCAGGGCGCTGAATTAAAGGCATTTTGCACGTCAAACATTATCATTATACAGAAATCTTGGTTGCCTAGCGCCTTCCTTTTAATGTCCTCTACGATGCCCTGCACCCTTTGCATGGCTTGCATCGTCGATTTCCCCTTCCTAAACCCGTATTGCTCTTCGTGCAATAGTTGTCTCTCCTCCGATTCCTGATGCAGTCTTTCCCTTATGAGTATCTCGAACAATTTACCCATGGTATTGCACATGCATATAGGCCTGTACGACGGCCTTTCGGTTGCTTTCTTCTTTGGCTTCTTCAATGAGAGTCAGACTCGCCACTTTCCAGGATCTCGGGAATTGTCCAATCTTTAGGCATCCATTGTACAAATTTAGGAAAGCGGTTTTATTCCCCAGTACTGTTTCAATCAGGATTTCAGATGTTATGCCGTCCGGTCCAGGAGCTTTGTTCCTTCTGATGCATTTCACCGCTCTGTCCAATTCTTCTGTTGTTATCAACGAATAATCATCATTCTCTCTCGTTTTCCACTCCCAAAACACTTCCTCATGCTTGGGAAAGAGTTTACTGATCTGACGCAGAACTTCACTTTTTTCTATCGGCATTCTGTTCCTTAACTTAGGTTTTGATGTTACAATTTTGTACGCCTTCCCCCACACGTCTTCATCCAAACTATTCCTAAGTTCATTCCATTTCTCCCTCTTACTCTTCCTTATCTCTCTCTTTAATTCCTTTTTAGCTGCTTTATGTCTTGCCTGTAAGTCTGCGACTGACGCTCTTTTTCCAGGTTTTTTCCTCGCTCTTGTTATTTCCTTTCTAAGACAATTACAAGACGACCGGAGCTGTGCAATTTTGGTGTTCCACCAGTAGACCGGCTCTCTATATTTGCGTGTAGTTCCTGATTTACCAAACACCAAGTCACATTTATTTCTTATTCTTTCCCACACCAATTCCTCAAGTTCCGAGGAAAGGTTATTATTATTATGGTGCCCTAAAAACGCTGTTTATGACTTTGGTTGTATTTCAACTTCAATACACCTCAATAATGTGCTATCCTATTTATATGTCACATCAGCTGATGAGATGAAAGTGAGATGAAGAGGACCTACTGCATCGCCATGAATTTATATCTTTACAGACCAGAAGAATGGACCAGAGTGCATCGTACTTGCAAAAGTTGTGGTACGAGTAACTCCCGAATATTTCTAATCCTAGATCTAGTGTTAGTTCCAGTTTTGCCTATGATTCAGTACAAACATGTTTGTATGTTTAATGAACTAAAAGTAGAAGTCATACTAGAGTTATAACTAGAAAGATTCGGGTTTAGCCGTCTTAAGAGACGGAGCTAGGTTGAGTTGGGTTCGATTTCGTTATCGTATACTTTCATCAAACTAAAACTAGAACTAACACTAGATCTAGGACTAGAATCATTTGGGTTTAGCCGTGCGTCTTCAGAAACTTTTCACTTCTACTTGTGTTTGAGTACGAGCATGTTTGTATGTTTAATGAACCAAAAATAGATCTCACTCTAGGCTTAGAACTAGAAACATTTGGGTTTAACCGACCTAAGAGAGATACTGCTAAATCGGACTGTTTCTAGTTCTAGTTTAGTGTCAGCTTTAATGGTAGAGTTAATTATGGTTGTAGTTGTTATTCAGTATGTGATAGTACAATTATGATAATGGTGGTGGGCGCATCTTAGAATTAGGTGCGTTTCAGTAAATTTCTTATTTTAATGGGAGATTTTTGTCCTCATCCTCAATAGTAGTTGTAATAAATTCCAAGGTTCATTTTATTTCCTATACTGTAACCAAGCACGTGACCAAATGACGGTGACTCGGTGAAAACTGTTAGTACCGCACCGTGCCAGACACTGAGCCGGTCCCTTTCCCACCTGCACAACACACATAATATCGATGGGGGGAAACGATTCTTGTATTGCAAGAAGAAGCCGTATCAAAGTTGCCGCAGCCGTCAAGAGAACGTGCCGAGCAATTGTAAAAAGCCGTCCCCCAATAGAAACGAATAGCACTTTCACGTTAAATCCATGCCCGGAGAACGTTATTATACAAATTCGACCCCGATTCACTACCTACCTTTACGTCGATGTTCGACATTGAACTTGAACGGTTTTTTAAATTTTTTTTATTTGAAAGGAACCAGTTCTTTTCTTACGAGTAGTCTGGGTTAGTGATGTAACCCGAGTAATCAGGAAGAGTTTAATGATTCCATAAAAGTTCACCTTTGCGAATTTCGACCTTCACCTACGCTATATCACGCGAAAATCTAACCAACTCTTTTAAAACACGATCGATTTTTAGGAATAAAATTGCAAATTTATTCCTTCCCTGCGTGGGATTTAGCATCGTCACCGTGAAACCGTAAATTTCTCTAATGGAGATTTACGATTTCCTCCATGGAGGTGACGTCAGAAATCTTTCAAAATCATTTTTTCAGAATTAAATTTCTTCAATTATTGTAACAATTTCGTGAAAGTAGGTCGGAGAGATAAGAAATAGAAAATAATTGTCATTCAAAACTAGACGATTCAGGTTGAAAAATTTCATATCAATCTAATGAAGAGTGCATTCATTCAAATGAATGAGATAGTTTATTCTTGTAAAGATAACGTTCTTGTTGATGTTGATGTTTTTACACGGAAAGAAGTATCTATTTATGAACGAAAATAGAAAAGTCTTGCGTATTTATTAACCGAGTTTGTACTAGATTTAACTTATAAAATGACGGTTTAATGTTTATTTTAGGAAAAGTTATTGTATGAAAAATTAGGATTAAAAATGTATATCGCTGTGCAAATTAAGAAAGTAAATATTATGATAATAATATTTACTTTCTAAACAACATAAACAACATAAACATTACGATGTTTTACGCGGTCTGCACCGATGTGCACACGTTTTATTTTGTTGTGTCGATTTATGAACTGTTTTCGAGTGAAATATTGCCGGTAATCCAGTCAAGTGCCCGAAATATCTTCGTTTATGATTTGTCGTACTGTATTAGCATATTAATTCCGCCGTTGGAGTGACGGTCTCTAAACAAAAACAAATTTCCTGTGTCGTAATTTTGGTGCTTATTTTGTCCCATTTTCGATTTATACGTGCTAAAGAACAGGTTTTCAATATTTCGGGTATGTCATCTTGTGGGCAGTGCCATCAGAGAGTGGGGAGGAAGTCGCCGGGGGTTGAGTGTGATGCCTGCGGCACTTGGTATCACACCAAATGCACTGGCTTGGAGGGATCGTCAGTCGCTCTTCTCTCAATGCCCGGAGCGTCTTGGAAATGTCCTGCTTGCAGATCCCCGGCCCCCCAGCGCTTGAAATCTCCGTCTGGTGAGGTGTCCCGTAGGTTATCGTTGGCGGCTTTGGGTGCTCATCCCAAGCCACCGACTGTTACTCTGGACTCCCTGTATGAAATGTTACGAGATATGCGGTCGGAGATGATGAAAAAATATGATGGCTTAATGGAATCAGTTAATTTTTGTAGTGCTCGCTTCTCCGATCTCGAGAAAACCGTGGCTTCCCTTAACGATAAAGTTAAAGTCTTGGATAAACTGTCTTCTGAAAACACTCGTTTACGTGAGCAGGTTACTGATCTCTCCTCTCGACTGGATACTGCTGAGCAGCACTCCCGAAGGAATAACCTCGAAATCAGCGGAGTCCCCCTAAGGGACAATGAAAACCTTTTATCGGTTCTTGATAAGATTGGTAAACATGTTGGCTCGTCTGTCTCACCTGTGGATATAGATGCAATTCACCGTGTTCCGCATTTCGACAAAAAGAATACCTCTCCAAAAACCATTGTCGTAAGATTCTGCAATCGCATGAAGCGGGATTCCTTTCTTGCTGCATGTATCCAAAAAAGAAAATCCGCTCTAACTGGATCTGGACCGGGCCTCAAAATTGATGATGTTAGTGACCGGTGCTTTATCAATGAGCACCTAACACCCAACAACAAAGCTCTTTTTTCCAATGTAAGGAGACAAGCTAAAGAGAAGGGCTTCCGCTACGTGTGGACCCGGAACTGTAAAATCTTTTTGCGGAGAAACGATTCATCACCTGCTCTACATATAAAGACGGAAAGGGACCTGTTGCGTATCTAATTTTTTTTACTTTTTTTTTGTTTTTTTTTTTATTTTGATTATGTGGTTAAGCTGTTACCTTTGAACGCTATTTATCCTAATGTATTCTCTTTCGTTTTATTACCAAAACGTTCGCGGTGTCCGTACGAAACTTGTTCCGTTGTTTAATAATATACTGAACAATAATATAGACGTTCTCTGTCTCACTGAGACGTGGCTTCACCCGGGTATTTTTTCTGCCGAAGTTTTACCGGATTCTTACTCGGTTTATAGGCGCGACCGGTCTAATGCATCCACGTCTCGTGGGGGGGGTGTTATGATCGGCGTCGTTAACTCCATACCCTCCGCCTATCAAGTGGACTGGTTTCCAGATATCGAGGCGGTGTGCGTTACCATAGGTCGGGGTGTAAACAAAATTCTATATATTATGTATATTGTTGATTATAACTTGTTATGCGATAAGTTGAGACGTATTGGTCTTACTGGCTGTCTGTTGAAATGGTTTGCTTCCTATGTCTCGGGTCGAACTCTAGTCGTACGCGTTGGCGGTTTCTGTTCACGGTCATTTTCAGTTACGTCTGGTGTACCTCAGGGTAGTCATCTAGGACCTCTTTTGTTTCTCATTTACGTGAACGACATATTTGCCTCTCTGTTATACTGTCGCTGCCTTATGTATGCTGACGATCTTAAAATATTTATGCCGGTAAGTTGTCTGGATGACTGTGCCAAACTGCAAGCTGACCTTGACAGTCTGTACAAGTTCTGCTCTAATAATCATCTCACATTAAACATATCTAAATGTGCAATAATTACATTTACTAGGAAACAAAATTATATTAAATATGACTATTTGCTTGGTAAAGATGTCTTAAATCGGACCTCGTCCATTCGGGATCTCGGTGTCACTCTCGACCAAAAACTTACTTTTGGTTTGCATATTGATGGAGTGGTGAACAGGGCGTATAGAATGCTTGGTTTTGTTATGCGTTCTTGTGAGGATTTCACAAACCCTCAGGCGGTAATCAACATTTACAATGCATTTATAAGCAGCATACTAAACTTTGGCAGCGCTATTTGGAATCCTCAGTATTCTTCCCACATAGAAAGACTGGAGAAAGTTCAAAAGAAGTTCTTGAAGTTTCTTTCTTATAGATGTAGTGGTAATTACATAGATTACAATTCCGCTTGCAGATTGTACGGCTTGCTCACCCTCCGTCAGAGACGAGTACTTACTGATGCTCTATTCTTGTACAGACTGTTAAATGGCCACTGTGATTCATTCTATCTTTTATCACGTGTCGATCTCCATGTTCCTCCTCGTCAGCTTCGGTATGATTTTCTTTTTTATGCGCCCACGATGCGCACAAATGCATACAGAAACTCGCCAATCATTAGAATGGAGCGAACGGTGGACCGTCTCGGCATTGATTTGTTCCGGTTTAGCAGACAACTATATAGGTCCCTTGTCCGTAACGCCATCGTCTCTACTAGCGAGTCTTTACTATAGTAATTATTTATTTATTTTTAGGCTTACGTAAATATGGATAATCTTATTGTAATTTAGCATGCTTTTTCGTTTTCGTTGTTTTGAATTTGATCTGATTTTTATTTCGCTTTAATTGTATTATTTTTTGTTAATTTTTATTTTTTTTTTAATTTTGTTAATTTTCTCGATGTAGACCTTAAATATTTGCTGTTTTTTTGCATTAATTTCGTGGAGCCACGTTTTTTGGGTTCGTCCCGTGTTGGCTCCCTACTTGTATAAAATAAATAAATAAATAATAAATGAAAAGATAAATATGTTTATCAAAAAATAAATACATATTTTATGTCGCTTATATTATGTCGTCAAGATGTTGATTTTTTGCAACATCTTGACCTATACTTTGAGTCGGTTTTTATTTTTTTAAAAATCCCACCGAGTTTTTTTGGGATTTTCCATATATTTGATGATAATTAATTGTAACTTTCATCTATATGCATATGACCTCAAAATTTATACATCAGTTGTGATTAAACTTCCAGCAGCTTAAAAGATATCTTATTAATGTTGTTGACTGGTCTAAATGCTTCTTCAAATCCTTGCTAACAACATTCTACTTCATCTGATATTTGATTCTGATTTCTGATCCATCTTACTCATCATACAATTCTCTCAGTCAATTAAAAACTTGGAGAGTGATTATGGATTCTGCATTGTTATGGGATGCTGTTTTTTTTTGTCCTGATGAAGTATGACCATGTTACATCATATCGTAATCATCTTCATCCCTTACAGTTCTCGTTCATGCTACCAAAATATATCATAAGCTTTGGAATAATTTACCCACAAAACTACTTAAAGCTCCCTATTTCTAGAGTTATCTGAGAGTGGTTTTTGATGTCATCTATTATTGTCTCTCCTTCTTCAGCCGATGAATCCATCAAAGAACAAATAAATCTACTTGCTCTTTCTTACTTCTTCTATCCTCTATAATGTTTTTGTTATTTGACATGTAGACTTAATCTTTTTCTATAACTTGGGAAACACTTGTACTAAAACTAACAAGTTGGGTTCTGAATGATTTCAATTTTAAGCACAAAACGATGATATAATATCATATGCCACATTACCAGAGGTGCCTCATTTTTCATGTTACTATGATTATTTCCCTAAAGCAATTTGTAAGTGGTTGCAGACACAAGAATAACACATCAAGCAAATAAGAATTAGGAATTAGGAACATACAACAAATATGTTGTACTACTCTTAATGTGACTGAATTTTCTCATACTATTTTTTTAGTATTTAATCCATACTGAATTATAATTTACCGTACTATACTCATTTATATATTTGAAAGAATAATAAGGTTTTGAAAGTAGACGATAGTGAAAATTAGTCGTCATGAGAGCCTATTTAAGGTAATGCAGCGTAAAAGATATCTTATTAATGTTGTGGACTGGTCTAGATGCTTCTTCAAAACTTTGCTAACAACATTCTACTTCATCTGATATTTGATTCTGATTTCTGATCCATCTTACTCATCATACAATTCTCTCAGTCAATTAAAAACTTGGAGAGTGATTATAGATTCTGCATTGTTATCGGATGCTGCTTTTTTTGACCTGATGAAGTATGTCTATGTTACATCATATCGTAAACATCTTCATCCCTTACAGTTTCCGTTCATGCTACCAAAATATATCATAAGCTTTGGAATACTTTACCCACAGAATTACTTAAAGCTTCCCTTTTCTGGAGTTATCTAAGACTGTTTTTTGATGTCATCTATTATTGTCTCTCCTTCTTCAGCTGATGAATCCATCAAGGAACAAATAAATCTACTTGCTCTTTCTTACTTCTTCTATCCTCTATAATGTTTTTGTTATTTGACATGTAGACTTAATCTTTTTCTATAACTTGGGAAACATTTGTACTAAAACTAACAAGTTGGGTTCTGAATGATTTCAATTTTAGGCACAAAACGATGATATAATATCATATGCCACATTACCAGAGGTGCCTCATTTTTCATGTTACTATGATTATTTCCCTAAAGCAATTTGTAAGTGGTGGCAGACACAAGAATAACACATGAAGCAAATAAGAATTAGGAACATACAACAAAAATGTTGTACTCCTCTTAATGTGACTGACAATTTTCTCATATTATTTTTTCAGTATTTAATCCATACTGAATTATAATCTACCGTCATATACTCATTTATATATTTGAAAGAATAATAAGGTTTTGAAAGTAGACGATAGTGAAAATTAGTCGTCATGAGAGCCTATTTAAGGTAATGCAGCTTAAAAGATATCTTATTAATGTTGTGGACTGGTCTAGATGCTTCTTCAAAACTTTGCTAACAACATTCTACTTCATCTGATATTTGATTCTGATTTCTGATTCATCTTACTCATCATACAATTCTCTTAGTCAATGAAAAACTTGGAGAGTGATTATGGATTCTGCATTGTTATGGGATGCTGCTTTTTTTGTCCTGATGAAGTATGACCATGTTACATCATATCGTAATCATCTTCATCCCTTACAGTTCTCGTTCATGCTACCAAAATATATCATAAGCTTTGGAATAATTTACCCACAAAACTACTTAAAGCTCCCTATTTCTAGAGTTATCTGAGAGTGGTTTTTGATGTCATCTATTATTGTCTCTCCTTCTTCAGCTGATGAATCCATCAAGGAACAAATAAATCTACTTGCTCTTTCTTACTTTTTCTATCCTCTATAGTGTTTTTGTTATTTGACATGTAGACTTAATCTTTTTCTATAACTTGGGCAAACATTTGTACTAAAACTAACAAGTTGAGTTCTGAATGATTTCAATTTTAGGCACAAAACGATGATATAATATCATATGCCACTTTACCAGAGGTGCCTCATTTTTCATGTTACTATGATTATTTCCCTAAAGCAATTTGTAAGTGGTGGCAGACACAAGAATAACACATCAAGCAAATAAGAATTAGGAACATACAACAAAAATGTTGTACTCCTCTTAATGTGACTGACAATTTTCTCATATTATTTTTTCAGTATTTAATCCATACTGAATTATAATCTACCGTCATATACTCATTTATATATTTGAAAGAATAATAAGGTTTTGAAAGTAGACGATAGTGAAAGTTAGTCGTTATGAGAGCCTATTTAAGGTAATGCAGCTTAAGAGGTATCTTATTAATGTTGTGGACTGGTTTAAATGCTTCTTCAAAGCCTTGCTAACAACATTCTACTTCATCTGATATTTGATTTTGATTTCTGATCCATCTTACTCATCATACAATTCTCTCAGTCAATTAAAAACTTGGAGAGTGATTATAGATTCTGCATTGTTATGGGATGCTGCTTTTTTTGACCTGATGAAGTATGTCCATGTTACATCATATCGTAATCATCTTCATCCCTTACAGTTTCCGTTCATGCTACCAAAATATATCATAAGCTTTGGAATAATTTACCCACAGAATTACTTAAAGCTTCCCTTTTCTGGAGTTATCTAAGAGTGTTTTTTGATGTCATCTATTATTGTCTCTCCTTCTTCAGCTGATGAATCCATCAAGGAACAAATAAATCTACTTGCTCTTTTTGACTTCTTCTATCCTCTATAATGTTTTTGTTATTTGACATGTAGACTTAATCTTTTTCTATAACTTGGGAAACATTTGTACTAAAACTAACAAGTTGGGTTCTGAATGATTTCAATTCTAGGCACAAAACGATGATATAATAACATATGCCACATTACTAGAGGTTCCTCATTTTTCATGTTTCCATGATTATTTCCCTAAAGCAATTTGTAAATGGTGGCAGACACAAGAATAACACATCAAGCAAATAAGAATTAGGAATTAGGAGCATACAACAAAAATGTTGTACTCCTCTTAATGTGACTGACAATTTTCTCATATTATTTTTTCAGTATTTAATCCATACTGAATTATAATCTACCGTCATATACTCATTTATATATTTGAAAGAATAATAAGGTTTTGAAAGTAGACGATAATGAAAATTAGTCGTCATGAGAGCCTATTTAAGGTAATGCAGCTTAAAAGATATCTTATTAATGTTGTGGACTGGTCTAGATGCTTCTTCAAAATCTTGCTAACAACATTCTACTTTATCTGATACTTGATTTTGATTTCTGATTCATCTTACTCATCATACAATTCTCTCAGTCAATTAATAACTTGGAGAGTGATTATGGATTCTGCATTGTTATGGGATGCTGCTTTTTTTGACTTGATGAAGTATGACCGTGTTACATCATATCGTAATCATCATCATCCCTTACAGTTTTCGTTCATGCTACCAAAATATATCATAAGCTTTGGAATAATTTACTCACAGAATTGCTTAAAGCTCCCTTTTTCTAGAGTTACGTAAGAGTGATTTTTGATGTTATCTATCTATTATCCCTCCTTCTTCAGCTGATGAATCCATCAAGGAACAAATAAATCTACTTGCTCTTTTTGACTTCTTCTATCCTCTATAATGTTTTTATTATTTGACATGTAGACTTAATCTTTTTCTATAACTTGGGCAAACATTTGTACTAAAACTAACAAGTTGGGTTCTGATTGATTTCAATTTTAGGCACAAAACGATGATATAATATCATATGCCACATTACCAGAGGTGCCTCATTTTTCATGTTTCCATGATTATTTCCCTAAGGCAATTTGTAAATGGTGGCAGACTCAAGAATAACACATCAAGCAAATAAGAATTAGGAATTAGGAACATACAACAAAAATGTTGTACTTGTCTTGAAAATAAATGATACTGAAAATTAGTTATTGTGAGGCCTATTTAAGGGTTAAATTTACCGAGTAAACAAATGTAAATTCGTTATAGGAACTGAATTACGTATTCAGTACGAGATGGATCTACATTTGCAAATGAACGTTACAGTAAACTAACAAAAATAGAACATTGGCAAGGTTAGAATATTTTAAAACTATTAAATCAAAATACGCGCACACATTTATTGTGTTTACTTTTTTTAATAACAGATTATTTCGTACTGATTTATTATTTCGTTAAGTATCCTCATTATCAACATTTTTACAGATAACCTTTTTCCTCCAATATTTCTTTTCTAAAAGGTACTAAATAATAATTATTTATCGTTTATTACACCACGTTTATCGTTTACTTATTAAACAATTATCGGCAGTTTCTTTTTAACCACAAACGTACAATGTTAGATTTTCTAAATGACATCTTTTTGATTAAATTGAACAGTTGAGTGCATAATAATGGAATTGGAAAGTCACCTATTTGTGCAATATTTATTAGAATTTGTGATATGGAACAATTTTTATAAAAAAATTTAACGACGAATAAGTTTAATGCGTAATATCGTCTTCTTGAGAGAAAATCTTCCTTTCTCTTATATGAAAGAAGAAGGCTCAATCTTCAATTTAACATATAGGGTGTACAAAAAATATATGGCATAAAATGATGGTGATTTTTGTCATTAAGATTCTTACATAAATTTAATTTAAATTTAATATTAAATTATTAAATTTAAATATTGTTAAAAAATACATAATTGAGAAATGTAATGATTGTCATAAGAGTATTAAAAGAGCATTACACAAGCTATAAATAAAACCACTTGGATATGATTAATCCCCAAAAACCTAACTCAAAAATCTGAATCATCTGTTTATATAATTCATTAACACTTTTTAAAAGGTAAAGAACATTGAGTATTATAAGAAAGAGGAGTGAGTTTTTGCACTAATCTGTTAACTGAAGCGTCTTGCTTAAATCATATTAATGAAGATTCAAATTTTATAATAAAACTTTAATGTACGATTCTATACTTCAAATATGACATTATTTGTATGACAATATTAGCTGCAAGGTGTAAAATAAACCGTTTCATCACATTATGCGAATTTACGTAATCCGCACGAATGGAAAAAGCCGGAATATTTACTTTTTTAATAAAAATACTTAACAAGTCCTAAGTTATTTAATTTGTACGGTAATTTAGGCAGTTAGTACTAATTTGTTTTAGAACGATTAAATTTAAAATCAAATTAAGCCTAATTTACTATTTCGATACTGGGAGAATCATCTCGGTTTGTCCTTCAAGGCCGAACGATTAATTAACACATTTACCGAGTTCTTAGACTGCGAAAAAGGGTCAAATGTGAGACCAAGCATCAAGAACAAATGGCTGTTACATCACCGCAATGCGTGTTGTTATATTGCAATTTCAATAAATGATTTTTTTGATTAGATTTATATGAGTTCTCAGTCTCCTTGACTTGCGTCTTTTATGAGACATTATTGATTCTAATATATTCTTAAAAATAATAAGAAACCAATCGTTTCAGATATGATATAATGAATATTCTTAAAAAATGGTGTATATTTAAACAAAATACTTTTAACAATAAAGTATCTCCTCTATCTAAATGATTAGTTATGGTGTAAAGGTATTAGTTGTGTAATATAAGATTGGTTAAAAGTTTTTGGGAATGCAACCAAGAAGGGGGTAGGAATTAAGAACCTCTTTTGATATAACCAAGCTTTCGATTATTTTTTATAATCTTCACCATGATACACCGTCAAATATGGGGAAATAATTAACAAAATCTGCAAATAACAACGAACTTACATTTAGAGGCAAAATATTTCAAGGTAAAAATATGCTCCCTACAAACACATATCTAAATTAGGAGATCAGTAACTAAATAAAAGACAATAAAGTTTTAAAAAATTACGTGATAAGTTTGACGACCGTTGTGGAAAACTTGTGGAGTTTGAAGGTTATACACACGTTAAGATTTACTAGTACAGAAAGATGGTGTTGTAAAATTGAAAAAGGAAATCATCAATCTCTCTTACAAACGGTATTTTTCCAAATTAAACATCCACAATCACTAATTATTAATTGTACTTAAAACTGCATCATGGTGTTAATGAAACAAAAATTAAAGATGAGAACATCAAGGGTCTTTGTTGGTTAATTCAATCAAATGGTAGTAAACTTCTAAGACACTGGGTGTCAGTTCGACTATTAACTGTGTTGGGGATGGAGGAAATACATCCTATGAAATTTTTCCTACTATATACAAAGAATTTTAGTCCGATCAAAATCAAATTTGTAGTTTATCACAAATAATCTATCACTAACTATCACAATCCATACATTCAATTTTATATATCAGGTTAAATCAGTGGAGATGGGGACTAGCATCTTTTGACCCAGTGAAAAAAAGTTTGATGTATATCGCAAACTTCAAATAACAATCACCAATCATTTTTACAAACACAGATATTTTGTGAACTCAGGAATGAAAGGGACCTTGATAAACTTGAAGGGTGTTTGAGGCCCCTCATCATCAGGGGATGTATCAAGGACCAATCTAGTTGAGACAAAGCCATGATGTGGCTGAGTATCTGGCGAGTGGGGAATTCTGCTGACCAGTGAGCGAGGAAATCCTTTTAACAGAATACATTTGCTAGGGACCTAAGAATCTTTTCTCTAAGTTCATGGTCGGAAACGTAAATCTCTGTAAGACTCATTTTTCATACCCTTAGCACTATTAACCTTGATGTGAATGTAATGGCAAGAAAAGAAGTTGATAAAACGACCTGAACAGGTGTTCTTCCTATACCAATCCAAAGCGATGTGTTGATCAGTTTTTCCGATGACAAGTGAGTCCAGAAAGGACACACAATTGTTGGATTTTGTTTGCATCGTAAATTGGATGTGAAGATCAACCGAGTTAAACTCCTACTAAGGCTTGCAGGAATTATTTGTAATGACATACAAATTGCAACCGTAATCGCTCTTCTCAAGAAAGTTTTGACTTTTTTTCATAAAATTGGTCTTAAGCAAACTGGCGTTGAATAGGAATATTGTCCTTACCGGCGATTTTAAAGTACAGTTTCATAAAATGTGTAGAGAGGCAGAGCTGCTCTATTCCTTATGCAGATTTTATGGCTTGGTTAGCACAAATTATGAGAATACTGGAGGCGATGCATTTTTATGTCGATTTTTATTTGTCCAGTGCTATTGATCTCTTGATTGCGAAAAAATGACAACCTATAGACCTGTTACAAAGTTTGATCTTACTTTTTATAATAATGTTGGAAACGTAAACTTTAAGCTTATAGACTGCATTGAAATGGAAGTTAGTGACAAATTTTCCATGTTTATACAAGAAATCTGTGCTGCTTTTAATGCTAGTTTTCCGGTTAGAACAAAGATATCTGATACTCGTTCTAAACTTAATTTGCGTTAGTTTGATGATGACATAAGATATCTTCGAGAGAAGTTGCTCACACTAAATGATTTTCATAGGCATCACCTTTAAACTATTAACATCACCTTGAATAATATGGAAAGGCATAGGAAGCTGTATCGTGAAGCAATAAAAAGAATGCCAGTGTCAACTAATAATGAATTTATTTATTTAATAATGTCATCGACGTATTTGTAAATAAGGATACCGAAAAGGAAGTTGAAAGATACATCTGTCCAAGATCCAATCCATGACTATGATATCCAAGATGGGACTAAGAGGTTGTACCAAACTTCTGTTTATAAAACATATTCTGGAAGGAGAATACAGAAGAATTGAACAAGATATTTTACATCCATATTTGATTGTATCAAGTTCTAGTCTTTTGCTAATTGCAAAAGGATATTGGTAAAAAGGGGCATAACGTGTAACGAGATCAGAACAAAATCACATACCTCATTTCTTCAGCAAGAACCAAAAAGTCGCTGATGTTTTACTTGGTCTTATTGGCGAGGACCAAAAACTATAAAATAGTAGTAAATAGTCTATGTGATGTTTCGACCTTGCGGATCTTAGAGAGATTGCAGAATTTGTTTTGTTTTCTTTGGATGGACGGTATAGGATCTGTTTTCAATGCTTCATAAGTGGTCAAGCCATGTAACAAAGCGATCAATATACTGGAACTAGTTAAGAATCATTGTCACTGGTCCCTTATAATCAGGAATCAGAATGATGAGATCAGTTTTGCTTTGTTTTAAAAATCCCGTTTTCGTTTTGAGACGAAAGATCAGAGCGGCCATAGGAAGACCATTCGTTCTTTTACCATAAATATAATTGATAATGAGATTCGTGATTCTGGTCATCTTAAAATTTATTGCCATCTGGGGGATAGATCTAATTGTGAGTTCTCGACATCACAAGTTGAGGAATCAAGGTTGAATTCAGTGTAACAGCTAAGTCGAATTTGGGACCTAGCAAAGGAAAGAGAATTTGGAGACCTCTATTAAAGGAGGTTCTTAATTCCAACCCCTTTCTTGGTTGCGTTTCCATAAACTTTTAACCAAATGCAAATTATCTAAAATGAAATGATATTATTTTGTGAACAATATATATTCAAAAAAATTATGAATATCATTGATACGTTTTGTAAAAATCGAAACGAAACTTTTTGTCTTTAATTTAATTTGGAAGCAAAATCAAATTTTATATTTACTTCTACTCTACCACCAGTATTTAGTCTTCAATTAACAATTTTTGGGCTACATACGTCAAGATTTTGCATTATGTTCAATAGTATTTAATATTTTAAAGCAAACTCAAAGGATTTATAAACAGTATCTTGTTTCTTTGAGATTAAAATGTTTTCTGCTATCCCTTCTACAAGTAGTATCAAGTTTTTTGACAACATTTCAGCTCTTCCAGCGGCAATATCAAGTGTTGAATAAGAAGCATCTCAAGTTTCCTACAAGCAGTATCAAGTCTTTCAAGTCATTCTGGTCATTTTCTTCAAAGCTTTTAGAAGTAATATCAAGTCTTCCAGAGGCAATATCGAATTTTCTGGCGGAAGCATTTTATGCCTTGAAACATTGTCAAATCTCCTAGAAGCAGTATCAAGTCTTTCAAGTCATCTAGAAATACTATCATGTCTTCTGGAAGCTTTTCAAGTTTTCCAGAGGCAACATCAAGTCTTCTGAAAGTATATCAAGTCTCCTGGAAGCATAATAAGTCTTCTGGAAGCATTTCAAAGCTTTTAGAAGTAATATCAAGTCTTCCAGAGGCAATATCGAATTTTCTAGCGGAGGTATTTCAAGTCACCTGGAAGCATTTTATGTCTTGAAACATTGTCAAATCTCCTAGAAGCAGTATCAAGTCTTTCAAGTCATCTAGAAATACTGTCATGTCTTTTGGAAGCTTTTCAAGTTTTCCAGAGACAACATCAAGTCTTCTGAAAGTATATCAAGTCTCCTGGAAGCATAATAAGTCTTCTGGAAGCATTTCAAAGCTTTTAGAAGTAATATCAAGTCTTCCAGAGACAATATCGAATTTTCTGGCGGAGGTATTTCAAGTCATCTGGAAGCATTTTATGTCTTGAAACATTGTCAAATCTTCTAGAAGCAGTATCAAGTCTTTCAAGTTATTTAGAAATACTATCATGTCTTTTGGAAGCTTTTCAAGTTTTCCAGAGGCAACATCAAGTCTTCTAAAAGTATATCAAGTCTCCTGGAAGCATAATAAGTCTTCTGGAAGCATTTCAAAGCTTTTAGAAGTAATATCAAGTCTTCCAGAGGCAATAGCAAATTTTCTAGGGGAGGTATTTCAAGTCATCTGGAAGCATTTTATGTCTTGAAACATTGTCAAATCTCCTAGAAGCAGTATCAAGTCTTTCAAGTCATCTAGAAATACTATCATGTCTTCTGGAAGCTTTTCAAGTTTTCCAGAGGCAACATCAAGTCTTCTGAAAGTATATCAAGTCTCCTGGAAGCATAATAAGTCTTCTGGAAGCATTTCAAAGCTTTTAGAAGTAATATCAAGTCTTCCAGAGGCAATATCGAATTTTCTAGCGGAGGTATTTCAAGTCACCTGGAAGCATTTTATGTCTTGAAACATTGTCAAATCTCCTAGAAGCAGTATCAAGTCTTTCAAGTCATCTAGAAATACTGTCATGTCTTTTGGAAGCTTTTCAAGTTTTCCAGAGACAACATCAAGTCTTCTGAAAGTATATCAAGTCTCCTGGAAGCATAATAAGTCTTCTGGAAGCATTTCAAAGCTTTTAGAAGTAATATCAAGTCTTCCAGAGACAATATCGAATTTTCTGGCGGAGGTATTTCAAGTCATCTGGAAGCATTTTATGTCTTGAAACATTGTCAAATCTTCTAGAAGCAGTATCAAGTCTTTCAAGTTATTTAGAAATACTATCATGTCTTTTGGAAGCTTTTCAAGTTTTCCAGAGGCAACATCAAGTCTTCTAAAAGTATATCAAGTCTCCTGGAAGCATAATAAGTCTTCTGGAAGCATTTCAAAGCTTTTAGAAGTAATATCAAGTCTTCCAGAGGCAATAGCAAATTTTCTAGGGGAGGTATTTCAAGTCATCTGGAAGCATTTTATGTCTTGAAACATTGTCAAATCTCCTAGAAGCAGTATCAAGTCTTTCAAGTCATCTAGAAATACTATCATGTCTTCTGGAAGCTTTTCAAGTTTTCCAGAGGCAACATCAAGTCTTCTGAAAGTATATCAAGTCTCCTGGAAGCATAATAAGTCTTCTGGAAGCATTTCAAAGCTTTTAGAAGTAATATCAAGTCTTCCAGAGGCAATATCAAATTTTTTAGGGGAGGTATTTCAAATCATCTGGAAGCATTTTATGTCTTGAAACATTGTCAAATCTCCTAGAAGCAGTATCAAGTCTTTCAAGTCATCTAGAAATACTGTCATGTCTTCTGGAAGCTTTTCAAGTTTTCCAGAGGCAACATCAAGTCGTCTGAAAGTATATCAAGTCTCCTGGAAGCATAATAAGTCTTCTGGAAGCATTTCAAAAGTTTTAGAAGTAATATCAAGTCTTCCAGAGGCAATATCAAATTTTTTAGGGGAGGTATTTCAAGTCATCTGGAAGCATTTTTTGTCTTGAAACATTGTCAAATCTCCTAGAAGCAGTATCAAGTCTTTCAAGTCATCTAGAAATACTGTCATGTCTTTTGGAAGCTTTTCAAGTTTTCCAGAGGCAACATCAAGTCGTCTGAAAGTATATCAAGTCTCCTGGAAGCATAATAAGTCTTCTGGAAGCATTTCAAAACTTTTAGAAGTAATATCAAGTCTTCCAGAGGCAATATCAAATTTTTTAGGGGAGGTATTTCAAGTCATCTGGAAGCATTTTATGTCTTGAAACATTATCAAATCTCCTAGAAGCAGTATCAAGTCTTTCAAGTCATCTAGAAATACTATCATGTCTTCTGGAAGCTTTTCAAGTTTTCCAGAGGCAACATCAAGTCTTCTGAAAGTATATCAAGTCTCCTGGAAGCATAATAAGTCTTCTGGAAGCATTTCAAAGCTTTTAGAAGTAATATCAAGTCTTCCAGAGGCAATATCAAATTTTTTAGGGGAGGTATTTCAAATCATCTGGAAGCATTTTATGTCTTGAAACATTGTCAAATCTCCTAGAAGCAGTATCAAGTCTTTCAAGTCATCTAGAAATACTGTCATGTCTTCTGGAAGCTTTTCAAGTTTTCCAGAGGCAACATCAAGTCGTCTGAAAGTATATCAAGTCTCCTGGAAGCATAATAAGTCTTCTGGAAGCATTTCAAAAGTTTTAGAAGTAATATCAAGTCTTCCAGAGGCAATATCAAATTTTTTAGGGGAGGTATTTCAAATCATCTGGAAGCATTTTATGTCTTGAAACATTGTCAAATCTCCTAGAAGCAGTATCAAGTCTTTCAAGTCATCTAGAAATACTGTCATGTCTTCTGGAAGCTTTTCAAGTTTTCCAGAGGCAACATCAAGTCGTCTGAAAGTATATCAAGTCTCCTGGAAGCATAATAAGTCTTCTGGAAGCATTTCAAAAGTTTTAGAAGTAATATCAAGTCTTCCAGAGGCAATATCAAATTTTTTAGGGGAGGTATTTCAAGTCATCTGGAAGCATTTTTTGTCTTGAAACATTGTCAAATCTCCTAGAAGCAGTATCAAGTCTTTCAAGGATAGTATCATTTCTTCTTTAGCAGTTCAAGTCATCTGGCACTAGTTCAAATATTCTAGAGATACTTCAAGCAGTATCAAGGCTTCCAGAGGCAGTATCGAGGCTTCTGAAAGCATTTCAAGTCTTCTAAAAGCATTTCAGGTCTTCTGGCAGGTTTTCTTCAAACATTTAAAGTCTTTTGCAAGCAGTTACATGTCATCTAGAAGCAGTATCAAGTTTTCTAGAAGGAATATGAAGTCGTCTGAAAACATTTTAAGGCTTCTCAAAATAATGTGAAGTCTTCTAGAAGCAGTTCAAATCTTCTGGAAGCATATTAAGCCTTTTGGAAACAGTATTAAGTCTTCCAGACGCAGTATCCAGTCTTCTGGAAACTGTTCAAGTCTTCTGAAAATAATTTCAAGTCTTCTCGAAACAATATCTTGTCTTCTCTAGCAGTTCAAGTAATCTGAAAGCAGTTCAAGCTTTTTGGAAAGATTTAAATTCTTTTGAAAGCATTGTCTTAAAGAGGCGATATCGAGTCTTTTGGAATTATTTCAAGTTTAAAAGCATTTTCAAATCTAGAAGCGTTATGAAGTCTTCTAGAAGCATTTTAAATCTTTTGGAAGCAGTATCAATAAGTTTTCGCAGAAGACTATTTTTGATAGAAGTCAACCAAGCATTTTTTGCGTTATCTTTTTTTTCCGCATGAACCAATCATAAAAAACTAGACAGCAATAGTCAAACAATTATTGTCTAACATTGTATCATTTTGATAGATGAAGTCCGGATTTGGTTCTAGAAACGTAGAACCAGCCGGATGAGGGTTAAGAGACGTGCGACTAAACCTTAAAGTTTGTAGTTCTAGTGTTAGTACTAAACCTAGATTGTAGGTGTAGTATTAATCATATTTTTATTTTTAGAAGAATTTGTACCAATTTAGAGCTAAATAAGAAATAAAACAAGAATAATTTGATACAAGTATACAACAATTTAAAACTGAATAACAACTAAAAATAGAACCAACACTAACGCTTATGCTAATACTACATCTAGAACGAAAATATTTTGCTTTAGCCTCACCTCTCTTAAGATGAAACCGGACTCAACGTAGTTTGAGTACTAACTCTAGACTTAGCACTAAAAACTTTAAGGTTTAGAGGTTTTAAAAGACGTAACATTTCAAATTTTTCAATAAAATTAACAAAAAAAAAATCCGATTATTTTCCAAAAAAAAATGTTATGAACCTCTAGTCTAGAATTAAACTTTAAAAAGATTCAAAGAGCCAGCAGTAATCTTTCTTAATTAGTGCATTAACGTTCAATGTCACGGTTTTAACCGCGACGTCTCCAATGAAATCACCAGTGAAAAGGTGCTATATACTCTTAGTATTTGAAATTAAATCGTACATTTGCCATCAATCGCTTTCCATCTGTTGAAGAAGAGATTCTCGTTATTTGTTTTACGGACCGTGCAAAATCAACTTAACCGTAAAGAGACGACCTCTTTGTTGATTTTTATTAACGAATAAAATTACGCACGCGTTTACAAGAGAAGCAATCTCTCTGCTAAATCTGATTATGTAATTGGCCCCCGAGAAAGGTGTAAAAATAAATCCGCACAGAGCGAGAGATTTGCTATCTCAGAAATCGATTTGCACATAAAAACGTATGTGTGTGTGTGTTGTGTGTGGTTTTGTGTATATAAAATACGCGAATTTTATTTTTAGGATTTAGGCGAGTTGTTATTGTGAAAATCACGTTAAAGCTTTTTTGTTTAAAAGTTTTAAAACAACACTTTTCGTGTCTTTTTTTTTGTTTCGTGTCATTGTAAAAGAGATTGGACGGACTTTGTGTTTTGAAATAATCTCTAGCTGCGAGTGTATAACTCTCGGCATTCATCTCCAACGAATATAGAATAAAGGAAGTGACTATTTTAGCCATAGATAGATAGCGACGGTGACGTGCGTGATTCAGCGACAATATGCAGGTGTCGTCATTCTACTGTGTGTGTGTTTAAACATCTTTTATGCCAATCCACGCTTTTCCACTTGACCTCGTTAAAAACATGCAAACTTCCTAAAGTGTAAATCGATAAAGACATCGAAAAATTTTACTTTCAAACCCAATTTTGGGGCGACATTAATTTAAGTTTGCTACTATTTTTGGTCGTAGCTTTCATATTTTAAATAAGAATGTACACGTTTTATTGTCGCTTTCTTAGAGGTTGTCTTTGAAATGGAGAAAGTGGTACAAGAATATTGGAAAATTTAAATGGATTTGTTTTGATTGTTGTTATAAATTGGGCGAGATTTTATGACAATGTAAATATGCAATGTTACGTGTTAAAACAAAGGTTATTATATCGGTATGTTTATTTGATAAGTTATCTTATCAATTTTTGTTATATTCGTTAATTAGTAATAATGTAAAAGCAGTTTTAATTGTTAATTTTGAATATAAATATTTTCTTCCAACTCAAATATGATAACATATTGACGTCATTATTAAAAAAACTTTCTTGTAAAATTTTTCAGACGTGGATTGACACCCCCACATCGCGTAAAATCGATTTCAATGGCAACGTTCACTCCGGAAGAAATAGAATTAATGCAACAAAAAGGTAACGAATATTGTAGACGCACGTGGTTGGGTTTGTACGAGGGGCAACCGTTGACGGAAGGTGCCCCAAGAGATGAGCAGCACGTGCACGACCTCATGGTGGAAAAATATGAGAGGAGGAGATATTATGTGGAGCCAGCCACGGCTGCTACGTTAGCAAACGGCGGTGGCTCTTCACAACGCGTAAAACCGTCGACTCTCAACAGTAGTAGTAGTAGTTTTGTTTCGGAATCGAAGCCGATCAGGTTAAACGGAATGGTTGCCGAGAAGAACGAAAAGAATTTGTTGCCGAGGCCGAACGGTATCTCGAGGCCGATCGTTAATGGGAATGGGGTGAATAATAATAATGGGTTCGTTGGAATCGTCGGATTGGGGAAACAAGAACAGTTTGTTGCGAATTTCGATCAAGCCGACATCTTTAATGCTACTAATAATAACGTTATTAGTAACGGAAAAAGATTTTTAGAAGACCAACAACATTATCAACAACCGCAACAACAACCATCATTCGCCAATTTCGAAAATAATCCAGTGTTTAATACTCCAGCAAGTAAGTTATTTTTTCAATTTTTTTAATTTCTCTTTGAACAAAATTCTTATTAATTGAGAAAGGTAGTTTTTAAGAAAAGATACTGGAATTTTAGTTGATTTGAGCATTAAAATTTTTGCAACTTTCTATTTATATTAATTTGGGGACAGTCTAAATTTGCAATTTTATTTCAAATATGTATTTTAATTTTAACATAACACTGAATCTCACTTAATAAGTTGATTGAGCAAAACTTAAGTTTTGTGAATGCTGTAAAATCCAAAAATTGCAAAATAAAATGATGAATAACAACTTAAAATAAAAACCAACACTTAGCGCTGTCCAAACCTAAGGACAAATGGGGGTACACCTTTTTTGGCATTGAATTTTGCATTCCCTGGAACGCCGAATATCTTAGAACGAATTTAGTTCAAATATACAGGACTGGGTTGGGTTGCGTTGGGTTTAGCCGTGCATATGAAGATATTTTTTTAACGAAGACCTGTACAATAAATAATTTCTGAAATAGAGTACTTTACAAACTGATTTGGTAACTCAGTATATTTTAATTGAAGTAAAACTAGAACTAACACTAGACCTAGAAGCGAAAAGTTTTGGGTTTAGCCGTGCGTCTAAAGCCTTTTCATGGTCTTCCTGTCATTCTCATATCTTTATCGAGATAAACTCCCAGATTGGTAAATCTTCCAACGCTTTCTCTTCAATAACTACCTCCATTTTTCACTTTTCGACTTCCTTGTAGGAGTACTATTTCAATCTTTTTAGCCGAAGTCGGCTTAATAGTATAATATCTCACATTTCTATTGTAAATAAGATCTATGCTTTGCATTATGAGTTGGGTTGCGTTGGGTTGAGACAGAGCATGAATTGGACTGCCTCGGCCGCAAGCAACCTTGGCTTAGTACTATAATATCTCATATTTCGAATGCGAATATGATCTAGACTTCGTTTTATGAATTGAGTAGAAACAGCATGAATTGGGCTGCCTCAGCCGCAAGCGACCTCGGCTTAAAAGTATAATATTTCACATTTCTATTGTGGATAAGATCTACGCTTTGCAGTATGAGTTGGGTTGAGACAGAGGATGAATTGGACTGCCTCGGTCGCAAGCGACCTCGGCTTAGTACTATAATATCTCATATTTCGAGTGCGGATATGATCTAGGCTTCGTATTATCAGTTGAGTTGGGATATAGCATGAATTGGACTGCCTCGGCCGCAAGCGACCTCGGCTTAGTACTATAATATCTCATATTTCGAGTGCAGATATGACCTAGACTTCGTATTATGAGTTGAGTTGAGACATAGCATGAATTGGGCTGCCTCAGCCGCAAGCGACCTCGGCTTAAAAGTATAATATTTCACATTTCTATTGTGGATAAGATCTAGGCTTTACAGTATATGAACTGAGTTGCGTTAGGTTGAAACAGAGCATGAATTAGATTGCCTCGGCCGCAAGCGACCTCGGCTTAGTACTAGAATATCTCATATTTCGATTGCAGATATGATCTAAGCTTCGTATTATGAGTTGAGTTGAGGCAGAGCATCAATTAGACTGCCTCGGCCGCAAGCGACATCGGCTTAGTATTATAATATCACATATTTTGAGTGCGGATATGATCTAGGCTTCGTATTATGAGTTGAGTTGAGACATAGCACGAATTGGACTGCCTCAGCCGCAAGCGACCTCGGCTTAAAAATATAATATTTCACATTACTGTTGTGGATAAGATCTATGCTTTACAGTATATGAGCTGGGTTGCGTTAGGTTGAGACAGAGCATGAATTGGATTGCCTCGGCTTAGTACTATAATATCTCATATTTCGATTGCGGATATGATCTAGGCTTCGTCTTATGAGTTGAGACAGAGCATCAATTGGACTGCCTCGGCCGCAAGCGATCTCGGCTTAGTACTATAATATCACATATTTTGAGTGCGGATATGATCTAGGCTTCGTATTATTAGTTGAGTTGAGACATAGCACGAATTGGACTGCCTCAGCCGCAAGCGACATCGGCTTAAAAGTATAATATTTCACATTTCTGTTGTGGATAAGATCTATGCTTTACAGTATATGAGCTGGGTTGCGTTAGGTTGAGCATGAATTGGATTGCCTCGGCTTAGTACTATAATATCTCATATTTCGATTGCGGATATGATCTAGGCTTCGTCTTATGAGTTGAGACAGAGCATCAATTGGACTGCCTCGGCCGCAAGCGATCTCGGCTTAGTACTATAATATCACATATTTTGAGTGCGGATATGATCTAGGCTTCGTATTATTAGTTGAGTTGAGACATAGCACGAATTGGACTGCCTCAGCCGCAAGCGACCTCGGCTTAAAAGTATAATATTTCACATTTCTATTGTGGATAAGATCTAGGCTGGCAGTATATGAGTTGGGTTGCCTTAGGTTGAGACAGAGCATGAATTGGATTGCCTCGGCCGCAAGCGACCTCGGCTTAGTACTATAATATCTCATATTTCGATTGCGGATATGATCTAGGCTTCGTATTATAGGTTGAGTTGAGACAGAGCATATAATATCTCACGTTTCTATTGTGGATATGACGCATTTTGAGTGGAGTTAGGACATAGCATGAATTGGACTAAGCTTAGTAAGCCTAATTGTTTACCTTTTTCTTTGTTTTGGCACATATGATAAGGGTCTTACTCCACTCTCCGTATCCATTCGTAGTGTCTCGTTGTAGAATATATTCCAAAGCGCATTCGGAACCACCACCTTCCTCTTCAGAGCGCGTGTTATTATCCACAGGACAGAATTTAGCGCATTTTCAACGTCTAGCAAGATAAGATATAGCGTCTTTTTAGAGTCTTTTCAATATCTCACATCATCAACAGTTACTATAGAAATTATGATGGTTAGAATGTTCCGGAGATAGCCATCTTAATTTCTATAGTTGCTGCTGGTTTGAGTTGGTTTAGTTTGGATTATAACTTGAATAATTTGGGCTTAGCCATCATAACTTCTATATAGTCGTAGCTGTTGAGTTGAGATGAGTTGAGTTAGGATGAGTTGGAATTAGAATCATTCGGGCCTAACCGTCATAATTTTTATAGTAATTGTTGGGTTGGGTTGAGATGAGTTAGGTTTGAACTAAAAACAATCAGATTAGTCCTAAATCTAGTCTTTAGTTATTTCTAGTTTTAATTGTTATTTAGCTCATAATTGTTAAATATTTTTCATTTAATTATATCAGATTTAAAAAAAAATTATTGCAGCAAAATCTGATAATACTATTTATTAAATTAAAGTAGAATCGGACGAGGTCATGAGGTTTCAGCTCCATCAAACACTTATTTGACGTGCGGGTTAACGACCGGGAAGTTTTTTATTAGCCACACACCAAGACTACAATTTCACCGCACTTATTACATTGAAAACCGTTTCATTACCGCCCATTCAGAGATTCATAAATAAATTCTTCCGTCATCATTAATTCCCGATCTCCTGCATATTTCCTCATGGCCATTTTCACACATCGTCTGTTTAAATCGGTCGTTGCTTGTGGCGTATGTACGCAACTTCCGCTAGTGCTAGTCTTCGGGTCGATGTCACGTGTTCCTGGGCGAAACCGATAATATTCATTCCTGCATAATTTCAACTACTTAAACGTTTAAAATAAAATAAAGGTGATTTCCGTTTTTTAGTTTGATTGCTTCTTGTTAAAATTGTTTAAAAATTGATGTTTAAACGGGTTTAGTTATAGGCGAAACGAAAGTTCTCGAAACCACCGTCCCAGTTACCAGAAACGTCATTGAGGCTAAGTTCAACGGCAATTGCTCACTCACTTCGACTTGTAGCAGCTTTTAGCTTTCTAAAGTTTCAATCTAAATTAAAATTTAGTTCACGTGTTTGCTAAATAAACGTGTAAAGTAAATAAATCTTTGTATTTCCTCAATGGTTTTATCTTATCGCCGAAAACGTGGTCGAATCATAACAAAAATTTCAAACGGTTTCTCAACAATTTTGAGGCGCCATAACAAGCGGTGATTAAAGTACAGAAGAACAGCAGCAGGTCCTTGTGGCGTTGGACAAAGGATAATTTGCATTTAAATGTACCGACGATGTGAGGACGCCACGGGTCAATGGGTCATCTTGAGAGGTTAAGGCGTCGGTATTTGGGACGGATATATTTGGATCAATCGTTCAAATTGGTGAATTGAGTCTGGATACAATTTAAACGGGATTCACGTGATTTTTATTTTTGTATAAATCGTTTTTGATACTTGAATAATTTTGATATCTTTTTTCAATCTTATCAGTTCTGAATGACTGATCGTTTCTATTGATTGAAAAGAAACCTCGCTTTAGCACAAATTATTTGCTGCAAAATTGATAAAAAATGACACAAAATGCTTTTACATTTTACTATATTATTGCAAATATCTATTCCAATGGAGAAAGTAATGGTTAAATTGTTGTTATTATCGCTTATGCATTGTTCTGTGATTTTCCTTTGCACCATTTTATTGCAATTGTTGTGTAAAACTTTCTGTTATTATAGCGAATGAATGCAAATGATAATTAATGAAGAAAACAGCGATATTGACATTTCATAAGAAGATCAAAGAACAAGGATGTTATAAAATAGGAAAATACTTTTTACAATTTAACATTTCTAATATGCTTATTTTAAATCTTCCGACTGCAACCACTTTTTCGATTTTTTTCAAAAACTAAATAATTATCTCGTACTCTCCCAAAAATGGGATGTCCAATTCCAGGACCAACAATATTTTCGGATCTCGGAACTAAAATCTAAATCCCGGTATTTGTGTTAAATGCCCTGAGATTCCCGAAAATAGTCCCGAAATCAAAATAAGTTTGCAAAAAATTTCTGATCATGAATTTTTCTGAATATAACTGCATGATCGGTTTGATACTGGTTTTAAAAGGCTTGAAATGATTTCAAAAGACATTTCAAGTTCCGGAAAGCTTGCTTCTAGAAGACTTGATACTGCTTCTAGAAGAATTGTTATCACAGCTGCAAGACTTAAAATGCTTCCAGAAGACTTGATACTAATTTCAGAAGACTTGAAATGCTTCCAAAAGACTAGATACTGCTAGAAAACTTCAATTGCTTCCAGAAGACTTAAAATACTTTCAGAAGACTTGCATTGCTGCTTCCAGACGATTTTAAATGCTTTTAGAAGACTTGATATTGCCTCTGGTAAATTTAAAATGCTTCCAGAAGACTTGATACTGCTTCTAGAAGAAGTGTTATTGCAGCTGCAAGACTTAAAATGCTTCCAGAAGACTTGATACTCATTTTAGAAGACTTGAAATGCTTCCAAAAGATAAGATACTGCTAGAAAACTTTAATTGCTTCCAGAAGACCTGAAATGCTTTCAGAAGATTTGCCTTGCTTCCAGAAGATTTGAAATGCTTTTAGAAGACTTGATATTGCCTCTGGTAAATTTGAAATGCTTCTAGAAGACTTGATACTAACCTTAGAAGACTTGACACTGCTTCTAGAAAATTTGAAATGCTTTAGGAACACTTAACATCACCTTTGGTAGACTTGAAATGCTTCCAGAAGACTTTGTAATTCCCGTAGAAGACTTGATACTGCTTTTAGATGACTTAATACTGCTTCCAAAAGACTTGAAATATTTCCAGAAGATTTACTACTGTCCCTGGAAGACTTGATACTGCTTCTAGAAAACTTGATGTTGTTTCCAGAAAATTTGCAATTGCTCTTGGAAGTCTTGATACTGCTTGTAGAAGACTTGATATTGCTTGCAGAAGACTTGAAATGCTTCAAAAGAAGTCATGATACTATATCTACAATACTTGAAATAGTTGTAAAATACTTGATATTACCTCTGGAAAACTTGAAATACTTCCAGAAGACTTGAATTACTTTGAGAAGAGTTGATATTGCTTCCAGAAGACTTAATACTGCTTCTAGATGACTTAATACTGCTTCAAAAAGACTTGAAATGTTTCCAGAAAATATTTAATACTGCTGCTAGAAGATTTGAAATGATTAAGAAAGACTTGATACTGCCACTAAAAGATTAGAAAATAAACTTCAACCAAACTTAGGCGTTTAAAGAAATTAACAAAACTAATTATTTTTTTAAATACGTTATCAGAAAAAGAGATAAAATAATGTATACATTAAGCTTCATATTGGTATTGGTAACTTATTGTAGAGGTGCAAACCGAGTATTAATGAGGTAGAGTTAAGTCTCCCTTTTGGAATCCATAGCAAATGGTAGTGTCTGGTGCTATATATACGTACATCTTCAATCTTATCTAGTGAGGTCTCTCTCTGTTTAATTTTCTCTCATGCATATAAGCCGATTGTGGCGTCATTCTATTGTGTTTGGTAAAGAGGTGCTTGCATGTTGATGTTTGACGAACTCCATTAATTGCCTAAACATTTCGTTTTTGCAGACGCAGAACTCTTTGAACAATTCCATAATGTAAAAAATAAAAAAATCATAAAATATATTTCAGTACGATATATTTCAGTATGATGTATTTCAGTAAGTTCAACGTGGTCATACCAGGTAAGAAGACAGCCCAGAAGACCAACTAAATGTTACACCTCTCCTCCTTGGAAGTCGGGAAAAGCAGAGAAGAAGAAGAAGAGAAAGCAGTAAGATATAGATGTGCAAGTTCTAAAGTCTTCTTTCCCTCGGCCCGATACCATCGTTAAGATTGTTACAGATGATTTGAACTGCTTCTACAAGTCGTGATCTGGCTCCAGAAGACTTTGACATGCTTCCAGAAGACTTGTACTATTTCCAGTACATTACTGTATCTGAAAGACTTCATGTTATTTCCTGAGTTACTTTCACAAGAATTGAAATAATTTCGGAAAGCTTGAGCTGCTTACAGAAGACTAGATACTGATCCCGGAAAACTTGTTATTGCTTCGAGAAGACTTGATATTGCTTTCAGAAGACTTGATACTGCTATCAGAAGACTTGAAATGCTTCCAAAAGACTTAATACTGCTATCAGAAATCTTGTTACTGTTTCTGGAAGACTTGAGATGCTACCAAAAGATTTCATACTACTTTCAGAAGATTTAATACTACCAAAACACTTGATACTGCTATCAGAAAATTTGAAATGCCTCCAAAAAAAGGCTTAATATGTTCCCACAAGACTTGATGCTTCTAGAATACTTAATATTGTTTGCAGAGGGCTTAAAATGCTTCTAAAGACTTGCAAAGGTTCCAGAAGATTTTCAATCCTTTTAGAAAATTTGATACTGTTTCTAGAAGATTTGAAATGCTTCCACAAGATTTGATATTGCCTCGGTAGTATCAAGTTATAACAGTATGCTTCCGGAAGACTTGATACTGCTTCTAGAAGATTAGTATTTTTCCAGAAGAGTTAATATTGCCTTTAGAGCAATTGAAAACCTTCCAGAAGACTTGACACTGGATCTAGAAGACTTATTGCTACCTCTAGAAGACTTGGAATGCTTCGGAAGACTTGATACTGCTTTTAAAGAATTTGAAATGCTTCCAGAAGGCTTGATATTGTCTTTACAGGATTTGAAATCCTTCCAGAAGACTTGGCACTGGCTCTAGAAAACTTAGTGCTACCTCTAGAAGACTTGGAATACTTGATACTGTTTCCAGAAGACTTGATTTTGCCTCTGGTAGTATCAAATTTCAGCAGTATGCTTCTAGAAGACTTGATACTGCTTCTAGAGAATTTGAAATGCTTCCAGAAGGGTTGATATTGTCTTTAGAGGATTTGAAATCCTTCCAGAAGACTTGGCACTGGCTCTAGAAAACTTAGTGCTACCTCTAGAAGACTTGGAATACTTCGGAAGACTTGATACTGTTCCCAGAAGACTTGATTTTGCCTCTGGTAGTATCAAGTTTCAGCAGTATGCTTCTAGAAGACTTGATACTACTTCTAGAGAATTTGAAATGCTTCCAGAAGGCTTGATATTGTCTTTAGAGGATTTGAAATCCTTCTAGAAGACTTGACACTGGCTCTAGAAGACTTGGTACTACCTCTAGAAGACTTGCAATGCTTCGGAAGGCTTGATACTGCTTCCAGAAGATTTGATATTTTCCCTGGAAGACTTGAAATGCTTCCAGAAAACATGCACTGCTTGCAAAAGACTTGATAGTGCTTTTAAAAAACTTGATATTGCTTGCAGAGGATTTGAAATGTACCTAAAGACTTGCAAAGGTTCCAGAAGATTTGCAATGCTTTCAGAAGTTTTGATACTGTTTCTAGAAGATTTGTAATGCTTCCAGAAGACTTGATATTGCTTCTGGTAGTATCAAGTTCTAGCAGTATGCTTCCAGAAGACTTGATATTGTCTTTAGAGGACTTATAAACTTTCCACAAGACTTGACACTGGCTGTAGAAGACTTGGTGCTACCTCTAGAAGACTTGGAATGCTTCGGAAGGCTTGATACTGTTTCTAGAAGACTTGAGTTTGCCTCTGGTAGTATCAATTTTCAGCAGTATGCTTCCAGAAGACTTGATATTGTCTTTAGAGGATTTGAAATCCTTCCAGAAGACTTGACATTAGTTCTAGAAGACTTGATACTACCTCTACAAGATTTGCAATGCTTCGGAAGACTTGATACTGCTTCCAGAAGACTTGATATTGCCCCTGGAAGACTTGAAATGCTTCCAGATGACTTACTACTGCTTTCAGCAGACTTGAACTGCTTGCAAAAGACATGGTACTGTTTCTAAAAAACTTGATGTTGCTTGCAGAGGACTTGAAATGTTTTTAAAGACTTGCAAAGGTTCCAGAAAATTTACAATGCTTCCAGAAGACTTGATACTGTTTCTAGAGGATTTGAAATGCTTTCAGAAGACTTGATATTGTCTTTGGTAGTATCAAGTTCCAGCAGTATGCCGCCAAAACTTGTTACTGCTTCTAGCTGATTTAAAATGCTTCGAGAACAATGGATATTGCCTTTAGAAGACTCGTTATTGGTTCTAGAAGACTTGATACTACATCTAGAAGACTTACAATGCCTCGGAAAACTTGATACTGCTTCTAGAAGGCTTGTTATTGCCTCTGGAAACGTTGAAATGCTTCCAGATGACCTGCTACTGCTTTCAGCAGACTTGAAATACTTCAAAAAGACTTGGTACTGCTTTTAGAAGACTTGAATTGCTTGCAAGAGACTTTAAGTGCTCTTAAAGACTTGCAAAGGTTCTAGAAGATTTGCAATGTTTCAGAAGACTTGAAAAGCTTCCAGAAGACTTGATATTGCCTTTAGTAGTATCAAGTTCCAGCAGTCTGCTGCCAAGAAACTTGATATTACTTTTAGCTGATTTAAAATGCTTCCAGAGGAATGGATATTGCTTTTAGAAGATTTGATATTGTCTTTGGTAGTATCAAGTTCCAGCAGTAAAAAGCTTGTTACTGCTTCAAGCTGATTTAAAATGCTGCCAGAACAATGGATATTGCTTTTAGAAGAATCGATATTGGTTCTAGAAGACTTGATACTACATTTAGAAGACTTACAATGCCTCGGAAAACTTGATACTGCTTCTAGAAGGCTTGTTATTGCCTCTGGAAACTTTGAAATGCTTTCAGATGACCTGCTACTGCTTTCAGCAGACTTGAAATACTTCAAAAAGACTTGGTACTGCTTTCAGAGAACTTGAATTGCTTGCAAAAGATTTGATACTGCTCCTAGAAAACTTGATATTGCTTGCAACGGACTTGAAGTGCTAAAGACTTGCAAAGGTTGTAGAAGATTTGCAATGTTTCAGAAGATTTGAAATGCTTCCAGAAGACTTGATAGTGCCTTTGGTAGTATCAAGTTTCAGCAGTATGCTGCCAAAAAACTTGATACTACTTCTAGCTGATTTAAAATGCTTCCAGAGGAATGGATATTGCTTTTAGAAGATTTGATATTGGTTCTAGAAGACTTGATACTGATTATAGAAGACTTGATACTACCTCTTTAAGACTTGCAATGCTTCGGAAAACTTGATACTGCTTCCAGAAGCCTTAATATTGCCTTTGGTAGTATCAAATTCCAGTAGTATGCTTCCAGAAGACTTGATAGTGTTTCTAGAAGATTTGAAAGCCTTCCAAAAGACTTAACACTGGTTTTAGAAGACTTGTTATTGTCTCTGGAGGACTTGAAATACTTCCGGATGACTTGCTACTGCTTTCGGCATACTTGAAATGCTTCAAAAAGACTTGATACTGCTTCTAGAAAAATTGATATTAATTGTAAAAGACTTGAAATGCTTCCAAAACACTTAATACTGCATCTAGAAGATTTGAAATACTTCAAGGGGAGTTTATATTGCCTGTCTTTAGAATATATTAAATGTTTTTAGAAGCCTAGAAATATTTTCAAAAGAGACAAATCATTTTGAATGATTTAGTCTGGATTATTTTTGAATTTTTTTCAAACCTTCTCTCAACTTTCTTCAAACCACGAATTATGGATCTCCAAAACGAGTCTTCTTTTTTCAAATAAGCCATAATTCGTGATTTGACTCAATTCCCAATTCAAACCTTTTAGAACCCGTACGTATTTAGAAAAACTGCCATCTATGGACTTATTGAATATATCAAAACGTATTTTGATTTTTGTTTATCATCATGAATTTTATTATATTATTGTTTTTAAAATAATAACGAAGATATTGTTTTGTACATTTACGATGAAATTTGATATTTTTATTTTTTAATTTCAACCGGTTTCGTTCTCACTCAAGAATTGACGTGGTTTCCTGAGGATGGCCAGTGAGGCCGAAACCAGTTGAAATTAAAAATAAAAATATCAAATTTCATCGTAAATGTACAAAATAATATCTTCGTTATTATTTTAATAACAATCTTATTGTAATTTAGAAAATTTAAAATAAGTGTTTGAAATAAGGTTTGAAGATTCTCCAATTTGGCTTTTAATTTTTAATACCGATCATATTTTCATTGCAGAATACAACAGAATAGGCGGTTAATAAATTGCCTTTCATGAAATCCCTCTTTGATTTTATTCTATTAAATCATTTTTACCCAAAATACGTTTCGTATATCTCGGTCACGATTTATCATTAATGGCCTTGATAAAAGCGCTTCAGCTGCAAACTCTCGTCCGTCCATGATAAACAGTCGCAGCCTTGGTATAATAATCATTCTCGCCATATAAGTTTCAAAAGATTTTATATCTCCTAACATAACTAATATTAACTACTTAAACTTTCATATATTTGTTAATATTCTCCAAATGTTATTGATACAAATTCAACAAATTCATTTTTAATAAATTTTATTTAAATATATTTATCATTTGATGATAAATATTCAAAATATATACGATTAACAATAAAATTTCTTAGGAAATTCGATTGATAAAAAGGGGAAAGTTCGCCGAGGATCAAATCTAATAACCAGATTTCAAAAAAAAATATTTAATGACGTTTTTTATCCTTTATTGTCATAAACAACATCAACAAGACTTTTAACAAAAACAATTCTCCGAATGAAGATGTGGTCGAGAAGAATTGCGCAAATAATTTTAAAAAACAATACACGCGCCTCGATTAACAAACTATTCGACCTTCGATGAATTTATTATCGATAGCGTTACGATTGGATTTCCTGATGCTGTTTTACGACCAAAACAAGTACACAATTTCCTAATAATTGTTGTATCAAAGGACCTTTGAAATCCGAATCCGAATCCTCTTTGTTATTCATCGTTAATTTATTTATTACTCTCGTGATAGTTGATACCGTTTCGGCGCCTACCCCCTTTTAAAAATTTGTAAACATTGCGTTATCATAATGTTAATAAACATAAACTGTTTGTTTAATAACGTCACATTTAGAGAGTCATTAGATTGCTTACAAAATATTGTTGTTATTAATTAAAATTCCAGTAACTTTATCGAAGATTTAAAATGAAATTATTTTTATTTAAATTTCTGTTTGCACTTTAAACTTGGAAATAAAAATAAAAATGTTGAAACGAAACAAATAAGGAAGTGGTTTTTTATAATCAAAACCGCTGAATACAACAAATTTTATTTATTACATAATGATTAAATTAAATTTAATTAAAAATAAATTAAAATTAAATTAAAATTAGAGGGACAGATCAAAGAAGTTTTTTTTGCATGCGTTTTATAATGCACTTTGACCCGAATGGTCCCCACAGCTTCAACTCTCTCTTTATTCACACAATTTTCCACACGGAAGAAAAGAAACATTAGCTTTAAATGAAATTTCTCATGAAACAACTCATTGTTGTTTCTTTATATTTTTAATAACATTAAAGTTAATTTTTTTTATCTTCCTACAATAACAAATCAGATTTTACGCTGAACTCTACAGTGATCGTTGTTGCATGTTGCAGAGGACACTTTCAGCATATTCGACCTGCAGTTTTGCAGCAACAAAGGTCCGATGTTGAACCAAGTGCCTCTGTTTCCTAAGTGTAATGTTAACCGTTGGAGTAAGTCGGGTGTGTCACACTTATAATTAATTATAAAAATCACTTTATTTTTATTTTTTTTTTGTACTTTTTTGTTATCAATTATTACACTTAATGCGACACAGCTCACTCCATTACTTACACCATCTTCTATTTATTTTTTATTCTTAACGCACTTCTTCACGCTTTCTGTTTTTTTGTATAAGCGCACTCTACTTGCAGAGGTGGGGTGGAAATTTGTATGCAAGCAAAAAAGTTTCACTTTTTGAATGTCATTTGTGCAATATGATTAATATTATTGTGTTGTCTGCGTCAGAATGAGTTATTATTATTATTATTTTTATTGGGATGACTTAGGTGGGTTTTTGAGAGTCCTTGACTAACAAAATTACGAAACAAAAATAATGTTTATGTAATCATATTGGCACCAGTATCATGATGCGCTTAAATCTTAAATTATGCATAAAATCATTACGTCATTTATATGGATGAGAAAAATGTGAAACTTTTTTATTTTTTTAATATTTTTCAAAAAATATTTTTTTGCAATCAAAAATAAAACAAAGGTTTGAGTGTAACATATTTATGATTTTTCTGTATCAGACTTACCAGTTCTTTAGATATATTAGGATTTGCCTATTTAATGTTTTTTTTTTGCTTTGAGTAGACGATTATGTAAGCTTTCTTTATAAAACAATTATCCTTGTAAGATGTATTTGAATGGAATAACTTCTCCAATATGTCTTGTTATGGCCCCTCTTCACCGTAGCTTATCATGAACCACTACGAGCCATCTCTATTATATCATAAATGGTGGATAATGATGAAGGATGGCTTTTGAAAAATTCTTTATCTAAGTTTCACATTGTTGTGGCGCTTAATAAAGGAGAAAAATGCTCAATTTCGTATGAGTGGTTTTTTAGAATAATTTTTAGTTTTTTAGAAATAATTCTAAGTCTTCTGGAAGCAGATAAGGTCTTTTAGAAGTACTTCATATCTCCTGGTAGCAATATCAAGTCTTCTAGAAGCAGTGTCAAGTTTTCTAGAAACATTTCTAATTTTCTGGAAGGATTTCAAGTCTTTTAGAAGTAGTGTCAAGTCTTCCAAAGATAGCATCAAGACTTCTGGAAATATTTCATGTCTTCTGGAAGCAATATCAAGCTTCTAGAAGCAGTGTCAAGTTTTTTAGGAGCAATTCAAATCTTTTGGAAGCATTTCAAGTCATTTGAAAGTAGTAGCAAATATTCCAGAGACAGTATCGAGGCTTCTGGAAGCAGTGTTAAATGTTCTAGAAGCTTTTGTAATCTTCCGGAAGCATTTTAAGTCATTTGAAAGTGGTGCTCAGTCTTCTGGAAGAAATATCAAATCTGCTAGAAGCAGTGTCTAGTTTTCTAGAAGCATTTTATGTCATTTGAAAGTAGTGTTAGGTCTTCCAGAGATAGTGTCGAGTTTTCTGGAAGCATTTCATGTCTTCTGGAAGCAATATCAAACTTCTAGAAGCAGTATCAAATCTAGAAACATTTGAAATTGTCTGGAAGCATTTTAAGTCATTTGAGTGAAGTGTCAAAGTGTATCTTGAAGTGTGAATCTTCTGGAAGCAATATCAAGTCTTCTAGAAACTGTGTCAAACTTTCTGGAAGCATTTAAAAGTAGTGTTAAGTCTTCCAGAGATTGTGTCGAGTTTTTTGGAAGTATTTCATGTTTTCTGGACACAATATCATGTCTTCTGGATGTAGTGTCAAGTCTTCTAGAAGCATTTCAAGTAATTTGGAAGTCGAGTTTTCTGAAATCAGTTTATGGCTTCTGGAAGCAATATCAACTGTTTTAGAAGCAATGTCAAATCTTCTAAGAGCATTTCAAATTTTCTGGAAGTATTTCAAGTCATTTGGAAGCAGTGTCAAGTCTTCCAGAGATAGTATTGATTCTTTTGGAAACATTTCATCTCTTCTAGAAGCAATATCAAGTCATTTGGAAGCAGTGTCAAGTTTTCTAGAAGCATTTTAAGTCATTTGCAAGTAGTGTTAGGTCTTCCAGAGATAGTGTCGAGTTTTCTGGAAGCATTTCATGTCTTCTGGAAGCAATATCAAGCTTCTAAAAGCAGTGTCAAATCTAGAAACATTTGAAATCGTCTGGAAGCATTTTAAGTCATTTGGATGAAGTGTCAAGTCTTCCAGAGACAGTTTCGAATCTTCTGGAAGCAATATCAAGTCTTCCAGAGATTGTGTCGAGTTCTCTGGAAGTATTTCATGTTTTCTGGACACAATATCATGTCTTCTGGATGTAGTGTCAAGTCTTCTAGAAGCATTTCAAGTAATTTGAAAGTCGAGTTTTCTGGAATCATTTTGTGGCTTCTCGAAGCAATATCAACTGTTTTAGAAGCAATGTCAAATCTTCTAAGAGCATTTCAAATTTTCTGGAAGTATTTCTAGTCATTTGGAAGCAGTGTCAAGTCTTCCAGAGATAGTGTCAAGTCTTCTGGAAATATTGTCAAGTCTTCTAGAAGTATTACAAATCTTCTGGAAGCATTTCAAGTCTTTTGGAAGCATTTCAAGTCTTTTAGAAGCATTTCAAATCTTTTGGAAGTATTTCAAATCTTCTGGAAACATTTCCAGTCTTTTGGAAGCAGTGTCAAGTCTTCCAGAGATATGTCAAGTTTTCTGGAAACATTGTCAAGTCTTCTAGAAGCATTATAAATCTTCTGGAAGCATTTCATGTCTTTTGGAAGCATTTCAAATCTTCTGGAAGCATTTTAAGTTATTTGAAAGTGGTGCCAAGTCTTCCAACAAGTATCGAGTCTTTTGGAAGCAATATCAAGTCTTCTAGAAGCAATGTTAAATGCTCTACAAGCTTTAGCAATAAACTCAATTTCGTATGAATGCTTTTCTGGAAAAATTTCAAATTTTTCTGAAACAATACCAAGTCTTCTGGAAGCAGCAACAAGTGTTCAGAAAGCATTTCAAATCTTCTGGGAGTATTTCACGACTTTTGGAAGCAGGGTCAGGTCTTCCAGATATAGTGTCAAGTCTTCGTGAAACATTGCCAAGTCTTCTATAAGCATTACAAATGTTCTGGGAGTATTTCAAATCTTTTGGAAGCAGTGACAAGTTTTCCAGAAATAGTATCAAGTTTTCTGGAAGCATTTCATATCTTCTAGTAAGAATATCAAGTTTTCTAGAAGCAATCTCAAGTCTTCCAGAGTCTTTCCAAAGTCTTCTGGAAGCAGTATCAACTCTTCAGAAAGTATTTCAAATCTTCTGGAAACATTTCAAGTCTTTTGGAAGCAGTGTCAAGTCTTCCAGAGATAGTGTCAAGTTTTCTAGAAACATTGTCAAGTCTTCTAGAAGCATTATAAATCTTCTGGAAGCATTTCAAGTCTTTTGGAAGCATTTCAAATCTTCTAGAAACATTTTCAGTCATTTGAAAGCAGTATCAAATCTTCCAGAGACAGTATCGACTCTTCTGGAAGCAGTATTAGGTCTTCTGGAAGCAATATGAAGTCTTCAAGAAGCAGAGTCAAGTCTTTTAAAAGCTTTTCTAATCTTCCGGAAGCATTTTAAGCCATTTGAAAGTAGTGCCAAGTCTTCCAGAGATAGTATCGAGCCTGCTGGAACCATTTCATGTCTTCTGGAAGCAATATCAAGTCTTTTAGAAACATTTGAAATCGCCTGGAAGCATTTCAAGTCATTTGACAGCAGTGTCAAGTCTTCCAGAGACAGTATCTAGTTTTCTGGAAGCAATATCAAGTCTTCTAAAAGCATTTCAGGTCTTCTGGCAGGTTTTCTTCAAACATTTAAAGTCTTTTGCAAGCAGTTACATGTAATCTTTTAGAAGCATTTCAAATCTTCTGGAAGCATGTCAAGTTATCTGAAAGCAGAGTCGAGTCTTCTAGAGATAGTATCGAATTCTAGAAGCAGTGTCAAATCTTTTAAAAGCTTTTCTAATCTTTCGGAAGCATTTTAAGCCATTTGAAAGTAGTGCCAAGTCTTCCAGAGATAGTATCGAGCCTTCTGGAAGCAGTATCAGGTCTTCTGGAAGCAATATCAGGTCTTCTAGAAGCAGTGTCAAATCTTTTAAAAGCTTTTCTAATCTTTCGGAAGCATTTTAAGCCATTTGAAAGTAGTGCCAAGTCTTCCAGAGATAGTATCGAGCCTTCTGGAAGCAGTATCAGGTCTTCTGGAAGCAATATCAGGTCTTCTAGAAGCAGTGTCAAATCTTTTAAAAGCTTTTCTAATCTTCCGGAAGCATTTTAAGCCATTTGAAAGTAGGGCCAAGTCTTCCAAAAATAGTATCGAGCCTTTTGGAAGCAGTATCAGGTCTTCTGGAAGCAATATCAGGTCTTCTAGAAGCAGTGTCAAATCTTTTAAAAGCTTTTTTAATCTTCCGGAAGCATTTTAAGCCATTTGAAAGTAGTGCCAAGTCTTCCAGAGATAGTATCGAGCCTTCTGGAAGCATTTCATGTCTTCTGGAAGCAATATCATATCTTCATATCATATCATTCATATCTTCTAGAAGCAGTGTTATCTTCTAGAAACATTTGAAATCGTCTGGAAGCATTTCAAATCATTTGAAAGCAGTATCAAGTCTTTCAGAGACAGTATCTAGCTTTCTGGAAGCAATATCAAGTCTTCTAGAAGCAACGTGAAATCTTTTAGAAACATTTCAAATCTTCTGGAAGCATTTCAAATCATTTGATGGCAGTGTTAAATCTTCCAGTTACAGTATTGAGTCTTCTGGGGGCATTATCGAGTCTTCTAGAAGCAATGTCAAGTCTTTTTTAAACAGTGTCTGGTCTTCTACAAGCATTTCAAATTTTCTGGAAGCATTTCATGTCTTCTGGAGGCATTTCATGTCTTTTGGAAGCATTTCAAGACTTTTATAAAGATCAATTCTTTTAAAAGCAATAGTAAGTAGTCTTGAATTATTTCAAGTCTCCCGCAAGAATTTCAAGTCCTCTAGAAGCAGTATTAGGTTTGCTGGAAGGATTTCAAGTCTTCCACAGGCAGTATCAAGTTTTTTTTTTGAAGCATTTAAAGTCTTCTATAAGCAATATCAATTCTCCTAGAATCAGTATCAAGCCTTTTGGAACTATTGCAAGTTTTTGAAAACATTTCAAGTTACTTAGAAGCAACTTTGGGTCATGTTAAGCAGTATAAGGTCCTCTAGGGGCTGTTGCATACCTTCTGAAAGCATTTTAAGTCCTTTGGAAGCAGTATTGAGTCTTCCAGAGGCAGTATCCAGTCTTCTAGAAGCATTTGAAGTTTTCTGGAACCTTTTGGAAGCAGTGTCATATATCCTCATATCAAATTTTAAACCAATATTGGCCACATTGCTGGATAGTGCATATAACTGATCTTGATGATGTCAGTGTTAAAATTTTGAATGTTTATGTGTATTTTTTCATGATAGTTGTTAGTAAACTTAGCTAGCTGATAACTCATGCCGCACCACACGGAAATATAGACTGATAAAACTTTGATTCATTCAAAGTTGATTTATATGGTTCATTTTCTCTAATATTAGCTTATATCCTGCTTATAAATACTTCATATATTATTAAGATTAATAAACGGTTTCGGCTTGTGGGCATCATCAGAAAGCTTTCTATAAAACAAACATTATCCTAATAATGTTGATACTGCATTCCGTCCTAATAATGGTGGTAATGTCTGTTTTATATAAAGCTTTCTGATGATACCCACAGGCCAAAACCGGTAAAAGCAGATAGTTAATAATAAATCTATTGTCACACAATGGAAAGAAAAGAAAATGTTAATAATTATATATTATGAGCATATCATCTATCTGTCGTCTAGAATTAATATAGCTCATCAGAGCTGAGATGTTAAAGTTGGACTTTTGCAAATTTTGAGGGAGGATGTCACCACAAAGACATTCAGGCACTTGTTTGTGGGAATAAGCCTCACAAACGCTTTGTAATAGAACTGAGAGAATTACTGTAGTATCTCTTAAAACTTGGCACTTTGATACAGCTCAAAATTGTTATCTTCATGAGCAGTACGATACTTGGCACAAAAAACACATTGAACGGTGATTCATTAGTTCTAATTTGTCGCTTTCCATCAGGCATTGACAATATAATGATTAAATTGGTGGCTGATACTGCTTAAAACAAACTTGATAAGCTACCAGGAGCCTTGAACTGCTTTCAAAAATGTTGATACTACCTCTGGAAGAATAGAAGCATTTGATAATGCTTCTAGAAGCCTTAACATAGCTTTCAGAAGGCTTGAACTGCTTTCACAAGATTTTATGCTGCAGCTGAAAGACTTGATACTATTTCTAGAAGATTTTAAATGATTCCAAAAGACTTGATACCGTTTGTAAAACTACTGGCAAAAAAATGTTTGAAAATGCAAAGTCTTAAAGAAGACATTTTTATTGCAAAAGGCACGAAATTGTTAATACAATTTGATTTTGCTTCCAAAATACCAAATACTGCTAGGATATAAAATGTTCATTTCAAAAGTTCAAAAAATTTCAATTATAAACCAAATATTGCTTGTGAAGGTGTAAGCACTGTTGATATAAGGCATTTCTATTGCAAATTAACCATAGGCGCCAGATATATGGACGTTTTTCATGTCACTTTTGTTTTGAAAACAGTCATTCGTCGTTTGAATCTTTTCCCAATTCAGTTTTTTCACTATCCAGCACCCATACTTATTTTCAAAAACCGGCGCTTATGAAGCTACGAAGATTGTGTTAGATGTACCACTGACGATCTAAAGATAAATCAGTTAGCTGCAGAATTCTTCGAATCCTCTATTTGGGCATCGTAAATCTTACACAAATTGCTGGTTCTTGTCCTAAAAACGCTTTAGCACTAGCTCATCTGCCGTATCATTGGCAGCACTTCCAGAGTGACCTTAGTGTAGTTAAAACGACGAACCGTTTGAGCTATCTGTATTTCCACATAAATTTTGATAATCCTCTACTTGATTTCGAGCTTTGTGGAGATGAGTTACTCAGCTTGTGTTCTCATTTAATCCCAAGATTATTCCTCACTTGCGCAATCAGTAATAAAATGTCCAATATAATTATATTTACAAACTCACTTCTACAGTATTATATATTTAGAAATCTGAAACTAGCAACTAACGCCATTAACAACGACAACATTCTGATCTGAAATAATACTTTGACGTCCTTCAACATCGGCAAATACAGAAAAAAGGGATTAACTAACTAGAAACTGACGAAATGACCTATTTACCTTTATTAGTTGTTTCCACCAAAACTTATTTTCGAAAGTAAGTCCTTTTTTCGTAGACAAGAACGGATGATATATTAAAAAAAATGTTAACTTGAATGGTTGCGGTCCGCCGAACCAGCGGTTGCAAATTGCTAAAAGACTCTGTAAGTCGATAGTTAAACTTGCAGGAAAAGATTTTATTAATCATAAAATCGTGGCTAAGAGAAAATACTGGAAATTATTTGACAGCAGACTTGCAGGAAAAAAACTTTATGACTAAAGTGGCTAAGAGAAAATACAGGAAATTATTTTCAGGATTCTGAGATGACCGCTAGGAGGTGCAAATACCATCTTTAATGCCTTGAAATCTTAACAATTAAACAATTAGTCATCTTAGGAATGGTATCTCAATTTTAAGATACTTGTACATTTCAGTTTCGGTCCAGTCCCAGTATATTGAGGGTTCATGCCGGGATTTCATGAAAGAAGATTTATCGTTTAGAAGTTTGGGAGCATTAAGAAAGATTTGCAATGAAAATACGATTGGCACCAAATAAATTAATTTTCTGGAAGCATTTCAAGCCTTATAGACGCAATGTTAAGTATTCTGACAGCAATATCAAATCTTTTGTTAGCATTCCAAATGTTTTGGAAGCAATTTAGATCTTCTAGAAGCAATATTAAGCCTACCTGAGCCAATATCGAGACTTTTGTAACCATTTTAAATCTTCTAGAAGTAGTATCAAGTCTTCTGGAATCTTCTCGAGTCTTCTGAAAGCATTTCAAATCTTCCAGAAACAGTATAAAGTCTTACAGGGGCTATATCTTACAGGGGCTATATCTCTTTGTCCGAAAAAGTGATGACGCACGTCCTTTGCCCATCAGGAGTGAGGCCGATGTGGACAGGATGTGATCGGTTTTGGCGACACTAAATTATTCATAAATTTATATTCAATTAAATGTTACTGTTCACAATGTCTTCGATTAGCGTTTACTATCAGAACGTGCGTGGTCTAAGAACTAAGTTGAAATCTTTTTTCACTAGTTTATTAAATTATGATTTTGCTCTTGTTTGCATAACCGAAACCTGGTTGCATCCTGGCATATACTCGGCAGAACTGTCTCCGGATCTTTATAATGTTTTCAGGCGCGACAGGACAAACGGCAGCGATGAGGACCTTTCGAAGGGTGGGGGTGTCTTAATTGGGGTATCTACTGCTATACCGGCGGTGGTAGCCCATGCTGACTGGTTTGTGAATCTTGAGGTAGTGAGTGTAACGCTTAAGACCGGGGGTTCTTCGCTACATGTTTGTTGTGTATATATTCGTCCAAATGATAACTTAGCACTCTATTCATTCATAGATCAACTTACTGTACTCACACGGCGATATCCTGACGACAAATTTCTTATATGTGGCGATTTTAACTTGCCAGAAATTAAATGGGAGATTGATCTCTGCCTTCGTCATTGCGTACCATCATGCAGTAGTGCTCGATCTCGTGATTTTCTGGATGCCCTGTCCCTCTGCGGCCTTAATCAATTTAATCGCCATTTTAATGCTTACAACCATACTTTGGATCTTATTATTGCAAATTTTTGTTCTATCTCTGACATAGCGCTCAGCGATAGCCCTTTAATTCGTGAAGACATATCTCACACTACTCTTGAGTTTTCCTGTCAGGTAATCGCACCTCCAAATCTTAAATATAACTCTCCCGCTTGCTATAACTACAGAGAAGCAAAATTTGATTTACTCAATTCACATTTTAATGGGGTTAACTGGGAAAGAGTGTTGGAGTGCGATGATGTTAATGATTCTGTGGATGCATTTTATGCTCACTTGCATCGCGGTATTGAGAAACATGTTCCCAAAATGCATAAGAGAGAGAGTGGTTTTCCCGTGTGGTTTTCGTTCGGTGCTGTGCGGACGATTAATGAAAAGAGGAAGGCGCATAGGAAATGGAAGCGTTATGGAAATCACGTTGATTATCTTACCTTTTCTCTGCTGAGAGGGCGAGCAAAATTCCTTATTGATCGGGATTATAAAAATTATGTTAGCCAGGCAGAAATAAATATAACACACAATCCCAAACATTTCTGGACATTCTTAAAACGAAGAAAGGGCAGTAATAATATACCGTCTGCGGTACACCTGGATGATTGCACAGCTTCCGATCCTTCGTCCATCTGCTTATTGTTCGCAGATTTTTTTCATTCTGTGTACTCAATCCACCAGACTGATGCGGTGTCTGGTGTCACGTCCGACATCAGTGGTACAGTTGCAACCTGCTTCGATCAGATTGAGGTTGAGGAGGTACTGGCAGGAATTGATGCTTCAAAGGGCCCGGGTTCGGATGGTATACCAGCAATTTTTATTAAAGACTGTTACGCGTCTTTGTCGCTACCTGTAACCATTATACTGAACAAATCCATTGAATCTGGAGTTTTTCCACGTCTTTGGAAGCAGGCACATATAGTTCCTATCTTTAAGTCTGGTAATAGAAGTGATGTATCCAATTATAGACCAATATCTTTATTATCGGTGTTAAGCAAAATCTTTGAAAAGCTAATTTATAAACGGCTATTTTTTTTACTAAAAATAAAATTGATACAAGACAGCATGGCTTTTTTGCGGGTCGCTCGGTCGAGAGTAACTTGCTTGAGTACAGTAATTATATTTTTACTTCTCTTGATCAAGTAACTCAAGTGGATGCCGTTTATACTGACTTCAGTAAGGCTTTCGATCGTGTTGATCACAATCTTCTGTTGTCAAAGCTTCGGTTTATGGGAATTGATAACTATTTGTTGCGATTGATTGCTTCTTATATACGTGGAAGAACTCAGGTAGTATCTATTAATGGATACTATTCTGATGTAATGTCCGTCCCGTCAGGTGTACCTCAAGGTAGCCATCTTGGCCCTCTCCTTTTCAATATTTACATCAATGACATTTTCACAGTCATAAAACACTCCCAGTGCTTAATGTATGCTGATGATTTGAAGTTGTTTGCGCGTATTTCCTCTCCACTCGACTGCTCGAGGATGCAGCCATAGAAAATATTTAATACTTATATAGAAGCATTTCTCCCCTCTATTTTAACGACCAAGTTGAAAGCAGCGCCGCCAAGGGGATTGTTATAAAAGTAATTTCAATAAACCCCGAAATTTGAATGCTATATAGCTTACATATTTATGTATATTTAGATTTCTACTTCTAACTTTAATTGATAAAAACCAACAATGGTTTATTTAATAAGTTTTATTTTATTTCTCTTTAAAGTACAATGATTAACTACGATTACTGGAAGAACCGTTGTCATATTCTTGGACACGCTGTCTTTATCATATGCCTCCATAGTATGTAACAAAATTTTTGCAAACAATTCACCTCTTCGCAAATACTCGTTGATTGTTGATTGTTTATATGCACCTCCAGTTATATAATTTCTTTGATGTTACCTTTCCACACTTCTATCAATTACCTTAGACATAAACGAAATAAAATAAAAGTCAATTATGACAATTAATTATTAACGGTTGCTAACGTAGATTGCAAATTGCTGGTGAATTGTGTAGGCAGCACCATCTAATGGATTGTAATAATAAATAAAATTCCGTCGTTATTTTATACCTATCAAGAAAGCATACCCTGGATGCAGCGTGACATTGACGCACTGCAAGTCTATTGCAATGACAATTTTATGACACTCAATCCTATTAAATGTAATGTTATATCTTTTTCAAGAAGTTCGAATGCCATCAGATATGAGTACAAATTGGAAAACTATGTCTTACCTAGAGCATCTCAAATTAAAGATCTTGGTGTTACGTTTGACAACAAGCTTACATTTTCTGGTCACGTTGATGGAGTGGTTGGAAAGGCGCTGCGAATGTTGGGCTTTGTCATAAGATCCACAGAATGTTTCAAAAGCGTAGAAGCAGTAAAAGTTTTATATTTTGCTTACGTATTCAGTGTACTAAATTTTTGCACTACCATTTGGAATCCGCAGTATCACACTTATATAAACAGAATTGAAAGAATTCAAAAGAAGTTTCTAAAGCACTTAGCCTATAAATTTAATTTAAGCTATAAAGATTATAATTCTGCGTGCAGCTCTTTCCAACTTCTTCCACTTCACCAGCGCCGCTTTTGTAACGATGCTCTTACATTTCATAAGATTGTCAACAATAGATGTGCCTCCTCGGTATTATTGGGATGTGTGAATATACGTATACCTTCCCGATCTTTAAGGCATGAGTCAATTTTTTATACTCCCATTCCGAGAACAAATTTATTTCAAAATTCTCCTATGATTCGGATGGCGATTGCTTGTGATCGGTTCCATACTACTGGCAACGGTATAGATGTGTTTAGTAATACATATAGGAGATTTAAGAGCTTGATAACTGCCGTTGAGTTACAGAAAGCATTGATCAACATTACTGTAGCGTAAACAAATGTATGCTTTATTTTTCTTAATTTTATTTTCTGCTTTATAGAATAATTATTGTTTTTAGTTAATTTATTCGTAATTAACCGCACAATGTATTTGTAATATAGTAGTTTTTGTCAATGTAGTGACACAATCTTTTGGGTTTGTCCCGTTTTGTGTCCACTGGCAGCAATAAATAAATAAATAAATATCTAATCTTTTGGAAGCATTTTAAAATATCTAGAAGCAGTATCATGTCTTAATTATTAAAATCTTCTAGAAGCAGTATCAAGTCTTTTGGAAACTTCTCAAGTCTTCTGAAAGCATTTGAAATCTTCTGGAAGCAGTATAAAGTCTTACAGGGACAGTATCAAGCCTTTAGGAAGCATTTTAAAAGATCTAGAAGCAGTATCAAGTCTTCTGGAATCTTCTCGAGTCTTCTGAAAGCATTTCAAATCTTCCAGAAATAGTATAAAGTCTTACAGGGGCTATATCTAATCTTTTGAAAGCATTTTAAAATATCTAGAAGCAGTATCAAGTCTTCTGGAATCTTCTCGAGTCTTCTGAAAGCATTTCAAATCTTCCAGAAATAGTATAAAGTCTTACAGGAGCTATATCTAATCTTTTGAAAGCATTTTAAAATATCTAGAAGCAGTATCGATTCTTAATTATTAAAATTTTCTAGAAGCAGTATCAAGTCTTTTGGAAACTTCTCAAGTCTTCTGAAAGCATTTGAAATCGTCTAGAAGCAGTATAAAGTCTTATAGGGGCAGTATCAAAGCTTTAGGAGGAATTTTAAAACATCCAGTCTTTTGGAAGCACTTCAAGTAATTTTGAAGTATTTCAAGTCTTCTAAAAGTAAGTATAAGGTCTTCTGGAAACATTGTAAGTCGTCTGGAAGTATTGTAAGGCATCTGGAAGTAGTATTCTGGAAACCATATCAAGTTTCTTAGATACAATATCAAGTCTTCTGGAAGCATCTTCAGTCTTCTAACAGCGACATAAAGTACTTTGGAAGCATTGTAGGTCGTCTGGACACACTTCAAGTCCTCTAGATGCAATATCAAGGCTTCTAAAAGCGTTGTAAGTCATCTGTAAGCATTGTAAGTCGTCTGGATGCATTGTAAGACATCTGTAAATTGATCATTTTAAGTCTTCTAGAAATATCAGTCTAGAAATTCAAGTCTTCTGAAAGCAATATAAAGTTTTCTTAAAACAGTATCAAATCATCTAGAGGTAACAATATCAAGTCTTCTGGAAACATTTTAAGTTTTCTAGATGCTATATCAAGTTATCTGAAAGCATTGTAAGTCGTCTGGAAGTATTTTAAATCCTCTAGAAGCAGTAACAGTCTTCTGGAAGCCGCGGTACTTTATAAATCTAGGGACTTTAATTTGTATTCTTTTTAAGACAATAATTTAAAAAAAATTTTTATTATCATAAAATTTGCGATAGGCAAATAAATGCCCGCGTTGAATACGCTGCACATTTTTCGGGGCATTTATGTTCTACAGCTTTCATTATCTTCTTCGTTTCTTCTAATCAGATAAGAAGCCATTTTGAAGGGAAAAAAAACATCTTACCGTCTGCAAAATTTTTTGAAAAGCTTCAGTCTTCACCTTCAAAGAGTATTTTTCTTCGCTATCGTATTCATATTCGTATTTTACTGTGTTGTACACTGAGAAATTTTTGACACTAAAATGAGTCCGGTGCGTGTATCGAAAGGTTAAGAATCGGTTGGAATTTCAAACATCTAACAAACAAAAACATTTCAATTAATAGAAGTAATATAAATTCGTTAATTAATTGAACAGTTTTCCAGAAATATGTCGTAGATGAGTCAGTGGGTATTTATCGGTAGCGAAATCGATTGAAACGCTTTTTTTTCTTTGGATATGATTAAAGTGAAATGACAATTTTGTAGACCTGTTTTCTCAAGGTAAAAGTTATCATCTAGGATTGTCACCGGAATGAAAATTACTGTTCCAACATATCATTTGCAACGTATTTTGCACGCCTCTTAGTGGGGGGTCTGATTCAAACCGAAAAAATATTGATTGCAAACAAATATTTTAAATTAATTTCGATCCCACTCGGTTTGTTTATTTTTTATTTAGTTTAAAAAATTTTTATTTAATTTCTTTTCAATTATTAATGCTTTATTTAATCTTTAATGATCCAAAGATAAAATACAATCGAAAAAAAAGTTTTAAGAAGAATTCCTGTGTTATATAACATATAATAACCTGTTATTATCTTTTGTGGTGATTGTCTTGGATTTATTGCCAATAACTTTGCTGGTAGAAACAGATTTTCTTTTAATACCTCGCAGATTAAACATAAATACTTTAACGATTAGATCTTGTAATTGAAATCTCCAATTAAAAAAAAGAAAAATTGTATATCATACAATTAAACACTTTGTTTTTTTATTTAATGGCTTATTATAACAAAATTTTCTTGTTCATTCTTATTTAGATCCTTTTCTACTTCCGTACGATTTCACTTCGATTGAAGAACAATCTTTTCAATCTTACCAAAACGATTGGATTAGCTTTGATAACGAAGACTTCGTTGAATATAGTAAAGATCGTATTCGCAAGTAACAGTAAAAGTCTTTTTTTGTAAAGCTTTGTTTTCGTTTATTCTAATTTTTTTGTGTTATCATAATCACGGCTTAATTTTGTGTTTATTTATACATATTTGTTTCTAGTTAAAACGACCAAAAAGATCTGGTACAATCTGCTTTTTTATTTTTCTTTTTTATGAAAAAAAGCAGGTTATTTTTAAAATACTTTTTTAAAAATAAAAATTTTAAATAATGGTGTGTATTTAAAATAAATTTTCTTTTAAGGTTTGCCAGAGTTACCTGCAAGAAACCCACAAAAATCCAATTCTTTATTACCACCCGCTCCTCCAGAAGACCGATATTTACCGTTAAAAGATTTAGATAACGCACTAAAAAATCAAGCGACGATCGATTGGAATTCCGGAAGTTCTAATAGTTCCGGTTACAACACATCGACTCCATCAGGTTCCGTTTACAGCTCATCATCTCCTCAATCGATGTACGGATCTCCTAGTCAAAGTAAGTTGGTTCTTTTCATTTTGAATCTCTTTCATTTTTGTTAATTAATTAAATAGGTCAATTTTCAAACATGTTTCCTCAAGAACAAGCGCCAGCTCCAATATCAAATCCATTCAACACGAACAGTCAAAAAGGGGGAAATGTTTGGGGATCATCTAATGGATTTACAAATGGAACGAATGCTAATCCATTTCGTGGGGCGCCGACGGTGGATCCTTTTAAAGATCCGTTCAAAGGAAATGGATTTAGTCAAGGATTTCAAGCATTTGCTGCTCCATTCAATGGACAAGCTTGGACGCCAAATCCATTTAAAGTAATTCATTTATATTTTTAATACAGTAAAACCTCGATGTGACAAAATAATTTTAAATCATGCAATTAATATTTTTATTTATTGGGTTGAGTTGTTTTGTGAGTGTTGCAACACATACAAACGTTTTTATAGCATAAATGCTGGATATGAACAATTTTGCCTCAAACTGCCGAGGTCGCTTCAATTCAAAGGATGTAGGAAGGACTTAAAGACTGCTAATTTGTTGGCAGCATAAGCTGTGTTGTCTCCAAAGTCCTGCTCATAAGTTTCCAGTCTCCAACTTGTTGGTAGCATAAGCTGTTATTGTTCTAAACACTGTACGTTATCTTAAAGACTGCCAACTTGTTGGCTGCATGAGCTGTTTTGTCTTCAAAGTCCTGCTCATCACTGTAATGTCTGCCAACTTGTTGGCAGCATGAGCTGTCATTGTTCCAAATATTGTACATTATATTAAAGTCTGCCAACTTGTTGGCAGCATGAGTTGTCATTGTTCCAAATATTGTACATTATCTTAAAGACTGCCAACTTGTTGGCAGCATGAGCTGTTTTGTCTTCAAAGTCCCGCTCATCACTGTAAAGTCTGCCAACTTGTTGGCAGCATGAGTTGTCATTGTTCCAAATATTGTACATTATCTTAAAGACTGCCAACTTGTTGGCAGCATGAGCTGTTTTGTCTTCAAAGTCCCGCTCATCACTGTAAAGTCTGCCAACTTGTTGGCAGCATGAGTTGTCATTGTTCCAAATATTGTACATTATCTTAAAGACTGCCAACTTGTTGGCAGCATGAGCTGTTTTATCTCCAAAGTCCTGCTCATCACTGTAATGTCTGCCAACTTGTTGGCAGCATGAGCTGTCATTGTTCCAAATATTGTACATTATATTAAAGTCTGCCAACTTGTTGGCAGCATGAGTTGTCATTGTTCCAAATATTGTACATTATCTTAAAGACTGCCAACTTGTTGGCAGCATGAGCTGTTTTGTCTCCAAAATCCCGCTCATCACTGTAAAGTCTGCCAACTTGTTGGCAGCATGAGCTGTTTTATCTCCAAAGTCCTGCTCATCACTGTTATGTCTGCCAACTTGTTGGCAGCATGAGCTAATATTGTTCTAAACACTGTATATTATTTTAAAGATTGCCAACTTGTTGGCAGCATGAGCTGTTTTGTCTTCAAAGTCCCGCTCATCACTGTAAAGTCTGCCAACTTGTTGGCAGCATGAGTTGCCATTGTTCCAAATATTGTACATTATCTTAAAGACTGCCAACTTGTTGGCAGCATGAGCTGTTTTATCTCCAAAGTCCTGCTCATCACTGTAATGTCTGCCAACTTGTTGGCAGCATGAGCTGTCATTGTTCCAAATATTGTACATTATATTAAAGTCTGCCAACTTGTTGGCAGCATGAGTTGTCATTGTTCCAAATATTGTACATTATCTTAAAGACTGCCAACTTGTTGGCAGCATGAGCTGTTTTATCTCCAAAGTCCTGCTCATCACTGTTATGTCTGCCAACTTGTTGGCAGCATGAGTTGTGTTTTCTTCAAACTCCTAATTATCAGTTTCAAGTCTGCCAACTTTTTGGCAGTATGAGCTGCCATTGTTTCAAACACTGTACATTATTTTAAAGACTGCCAACTTGTTGGCAGCATGAGCTTATATTGTTCCAAACACTGTACATTATCTTAAAGACTGCCAACTTGTTGGCAGCATGAGCTGTTTTGTCTCCAAATTCTTGGTCATTAATTAGAAGTTTGCTAACTTGTTGATAACATTAGCTATTATATGTCTAAAATTCTGCTCATCAGTTTGAAGCCTCCAATTTATTGGCAGCATGAGCTGTTTTGTCTTCTAACTCTTGCTCATCCATTTGAAATCTGCCAACTTGTTTGCAATATGAGCTATAACTGTTCCATAAAGTGTATAGCATCTTAGTAACTGTCAACTTGTTGGCAACATGAGCTATTATATCTCCAAAATTCTGTTTATCAGTTTGAAGTCTCCAACTTGTTGGTAGCATGAGCTGTTACTGTTCCATAAACTGTATATTATCTTAAAAACTGCCAACTTGTTGGCAGCACGAGCGGTGTTGTCTCCAAAATCCCGCTCATCACTTTAAAGTCTGTCAACTTGTTGGCAGCATGAGTTATTTTGTTTCCAAAGTCCTACTTATTAATTTGAAGTATGCCAACTTGTTGGCAGCATGAGTTATTACTGTTCTACAGATTACATACTATCTTAAGGACTACCAATTTGTTGGCAGCATGAGCTGTTTTGTCTCCAAAGTCTTGGTCATTAATTAGAAGTCTGCCAACTTGATGGCAGTATGAGTTGTTTTGTTTCCAAAATTCTATTTATCAATTTGAAGTCTGTCAACTTGTTGGCAGCATGAGCTATTATTGTTCCACAGACTATATACTATCTTAAAGACTGTCAACTTGTTGGCAGCATGAGTTGTTTTGTCTCCAAAGTCTTGCTCATCAATTAGAAGTCTGCCAATTTGTTGGCAGTATTACTTATTATACCTCCAAAGTTCTGCTCATCAGTTTGAAGTCTTCAACTTGTTGGTAGTATGAGCTATTATTGTTACACAAACTGTATATTATCTTAAAAACTATCAACTTGTTGGCAGCATGAGCTGTATTGTCTCCAAAATCCCACTCATCACTTTAAAGTCTGCCAACATGTTGGCAGCGTGATTTATTTATTTCCAAAGTCCCGCTTATCAATTTGAGGTCTGCCAACTTGTTGGCAGCATGAGCTATTACTGTTCCACAGACTACATATTATCTTAAGGACTGCCAGCTTGTTGGCAACATGAGCTGTTTTGTCTCCAAAGTCTTGCTCATCAATTAGAAGTTTGCCAACTTGTTGGTAGCATGAGCTGTTTTGTCTCCAAAGTTCTGCTCATCAGTTTAAAGTCTCTAACTTGTTGACATCATGAGTTATTACTGCTCCACAGACTACATACTATCTTAAGGACTGCTAGCTTGTTGGCAGCATGAGCTGTTTTGTTTCCAAAGTCCTGCTCACCAATTAGAAGTCTTTCAACTTATTGGCGGTATGAGGCAACAACCCTTTTATGAACTGTATATTATCTTAAAGACTGCCAACTTGCTGGCAATTTATTACTGCCATAAACACTACATTATGTTAAAGATTGTTAACTTGTTAGCAGCATGAGCAATTATTGTTCCACAAATTATATATTATCTTAATGACAGCCAACTTGTTGGCAACTTGAGTTATTGTGCCTCCAAAATCATGCTCATCACTTTGAATTCTACAAACTAGCCAATTATTTCAAACTGTAAAGGACTGTATGGTAAGATTTAGTGTTGTTGTTTTTCTTGTTTGGCATTGTTCTGATTTTATTCACAATGTTATTCTTTTTATTCAACTAATATTATTTGCATTGTTGAAAATTGGTATTTGCAATACAACAAAAGATTATATCTTAAAAAAAAAGTTAAATGTTTTAAGACAAAAACTGGTAACTCTGATTTTAACAAAAATTGTTGGTACTAAAAAAATTAAATCTTGATTTATTTCTGCTGTAAGTTAAGCAGAAAAAATAAGCAAAAGGGGATTTAAAAATAGTAAAATTTTAACAAATCTTGTGCCTTTTTTACTATTATCTGGTAAATTTCATTTCCCTCATTTGGCAACATTTGCTCACTATACTCCAAAATTATCCACAGAATAAATTAATTAACGTCGCAAAATATTATAGGACTCTTAATAATTAGCTATCATTATGAGATGCATATGATTAAAACACCAAAAAAGTGGTGTTGTGTCAAAATTTGAATTAAATTCGTCAACTAGAAGTAGCACTATGGATGTAATATTTAACTTAAATACATCTTCATTTTATTTTTATGTAAATTAGGGCTTCAAAGAAGAATATTATTTTAAAATTTTGTACAAATCGTTAGAGATATATTATTTCATATTTTTTCGTGAAATTCGTAACGAAAATTGTTGTTTACCTTTTTTACTTCTGAAGATTCGTCCAAAATAATTTTTCGGGTTTAGTTTCAAATTTTTCAGAATTTTCCTTTTTGTCTCTTCTTGAGCCTCTTCAGATAACTCTCCAATTGATATTAGTGACTCTTTAAACAGAAATGTTCACTGATTATAACAAAATACATTTTTTTTATTAAATCGTTACGAAGATATCGATCTGTAAAATGAGGGGATTTAACTTTTTGCACGAATTATAGCCGTAATGGAACTTGTAACAATAAAAATATGGAATGATCTTCTCTTGATTGTTTTGGATTTTTTTCTTATGACTTCCACTGCAACCAAACCCCCATTTACAATGTAACATTAAATTACATTCTATTTCTAACTGTACATTTGAATATTTCGACATTTTTATACATTATGTTGTTGGTGTTATTCAGCAAAACTTTACATTTCAAGAAAGCAAAACTTTTCTTTCTTCCCCATATTAATATCGAGGTTGAGGTTTTACTTCATTTTCTTGCTCAATCTAAAAAATAGTTATTAATCAATTTTTTTTATTTAGGTCGCTACAAACGGACATTCGAATAATCCATTTTTATGAGTACTTGAACGATGATAGCAAAAGAAAAAAAGATGACCGAAAGAAGCCTAAAAAGAAAAAAATAATAACTTGGAATAAAAGGGGTGAAAATGTTTATTTTCAACGTTTTCTTTTTTATATAAGTTTTATGCTTCTCAATACGTAATGGTAATCTCCTTCTATTTATTAAAAGAAAAAAATCACTTTAATAATTAATAATAGTTATTATTATTATTAAAAAATATATTAAAAATTTTTTTGTTATATAATATCACGTAAATCGAAGAAATCGAAGAAGTGATCGTATATTTTTCGTTAGAGCTTAGGGTATATAAGTAGCTTTAGGAAGTTAGCTTTTATTAGTAACATTTCCAAATACGCTTTCTCTCTTCTATTCATAATTATTACTATTATTACCTACCAACTACGTATAAAAATGCCTTTACGATCAAATTATTTAACGTTAAATCAAAAATTAACATCTAAATAAAGAATTTAATTAATAAATAAAGTGGTATGTATTTTTAAAGCTGAGACACGCTTAAGATAAAACGTTCTTTTTTAAGGGAGAATGTGGTGGCCTTTAAAAGACCTCGTGCACACACAAACACAATGTAAAAATGTACTGTGATAAAAAATTTTAAAAAAATTTAAAACGTTTAAATATATATTTGTACGTAATATTTCTTTGTATCTTTCAACGCTTTCGGAATTGGAAAAATTAAGTGTCTCGTCCGTCCCCCATCCTAAGAAACAAAAACCTCAATGACTCGTAGTTTATTTATTCTACTTTTTAAAATAATTATAAACGATTAAACTGCATATTATGTATATATCAGGTTGTGTAAATAAATGACACCAAATATTATTCAAATACGATTTTTTTTATAGTTTTAAACGTCGAATATCTTCGATTTTAAAATCGCTCCTAAAAATTAATTTGATAATAATTAAAATAAAAAAAATAATTTATTATTATTACCTTAAAGCCATAACGGATCTTAATTCAGAGGGAGTTAATCTCCAAGTTAACGCCCCATCGTGATCGCCCCAATAATCAGAAATTTCTGATACTTTTTCTAAATTTAAAACCGTTGCGATTTGGGTTAATCGAGCGAATTTATCTCGAACCGACCAAGAAGTCGAAGCTGTTAAATATCCCGATAAAGATCGAACCTCTTTATCTAAAACTAACCCCCCTAACTATAAAAAAATTAAATAAAAATTAGATCCCAAAAAAATAATAACAAAATCTCACTCTATTAAAGGACGATTTTAAAATAACTTTCTCAAATCGGAGAGTAATCTCAGTTGTAACGACCGTAATTAAACTATCATAATTAGAAGGGGTTAAAACCTCCTTAAAAGGTAATAATAAAGTTTCTAAATTCATTATTAAAGTTTGAATGAAAGTTTCGCCGGCTTCGTAAGACGATAATTCTTCCTAAATTAAAAATTAATTAATCAATAAAATTAAATTAATTACTTTATTAACCTCGGATAATTGATGATTAACATTAATAAAGCCATCGATCCAAGAAGTAACTCTCGGCTTAATCGCGCTCGACCTCAACTGCTGCAAACCGTAATCAATAACTTCCTTTAAAGCAGTCGTAACGGAAGATAACCCGGATAAGCAACTCTCCAATTTCCCTCTATCATTTTCTTTCATGCTTGGCATCGCTTGGACGATTTCTAATAAAACTCGATCGCACAAAGTGTCTACGTATTCGTTGCTTGTATCCGCGTTGTTTAAAGCGACCTAAAATTAACCGATTAATTTGAGATGATTAAAAATTATTGATTTTACAATAAACGCGGTTCTTGCGACTTCCGTGTCTCCGGGTTGAAGACGTCCCTGTTGAATGGACGTTTGAAGGACGTTGTAAGCTTGGGTTAAATCAAGATAACCGGAAGGATAGCCTTGTTTGAGTTTGGAACGGAGGATGCTGCAATAATCGCTTTCTAAAACGCGACATGCGTTGTTTATTATCGCGCAAATTCCGTCTAAGCTTCCGGTTGATGTTGCCCTTCTATGTTTAAATAAATCAAATTTGTATTTATTATTTTTTTTTGTACATTATTATTTAAAATCGATGTCTGAATAAGATATCTCGGAAAAATCTTCAAAGAATCGTATCTTAATATTTATTTATATATTAATCCTCTGTATTTTTATTTATTTATTTATTTTATTTATTTATACATATTCGGGATGCAAACAGGGAGCATATCCCCAACAAAGCATCCTCATAAGAATGAAAATTAATATAAAAATTCTAGAATAAACTAAAGTAAACAAAACAATAACTCAACCAGCAAACATCCGCTAAACGTTAGATATTACATATTTTCTAAAAGAACGTAAAGAAATGTCGAAGAGAGGTACATGGTTGAAGTCTTGGTTGTAGGAATTAAGAATTCGAACTAATGGCGAGTTTTGGTACATGTTCGTGTTAGGTACGTTAACACGAAATGTGGCGTTGTTTCGTGTAAGCCGCTGCGGGACATTGAAGCTCAGTTCAGGCAGAAGATCGGGGGTATCCAGCATGCCATTAACAAGCTTGAAAAGGAAGATCAGATCAGAGACAAGTCGACGTTGCTGCTGAGACAATAAGTTGAAGACTACGCAACGCCTATCGTAATCGCAGTAAGGAAGATGAAATTTGTGTGCTAAATAACGTACAAAGCGTCGTTGAATGGCTTCAATACGATCACGATACACCGCATACAAAGGGTTCCATATTACTGAGCCGTAACATAATAAATTTTAATAAAGAGGTAATATTTTGTATAAATTTAAAAATTCCTGAAAAATCGATTTTTTGAAAAATTGTTCTGAAATTGCTTTCAATTACTAATTGGAGAATCTAATTTCTAAAAGTGAAGTAAATTTGAAAATATCTCACATAGTTCTTGAGATATAAAGTGCTGAGCTTATTTAGGATTTTTCCAGTATTTTGTATAAATTTAAAAATTCCTGAAAAATCAATTTTTTGAAAAATTGTTATGAAATTAATTTTAGTTACTATTTGGAGCATCTACTTTCTAAAAATGAAGTCAATTTGAAAATATCTCACTTAGTTCTTGAGATATAAAGTGCTGAGCTTATTTAGGATTTTTAATTAGGATTTTTTTTATTTTGTATAAATTTAAAAATTCCTAAAAAAAGAAATGATATGAATGAAAAAGAAGAATCTTCAAAACTGCCAAAATATTAAATAATTTTTAAAATAATAAAACCAAAATTAAAAATCTTCTAAATTCTTGTCAAGCAGAAAAAAGCTTAAAAAAAAGCAAAAAAAAAGGATTAAAAGAAAAAATCCAAAAAGCCAAAATAAAGACAGGGCAGATAACAATTTTCCTAAAAAATCGTTTTTTCAAGAATATTTAAACTTATACAAAATATTGGAAAAATCCCAATTAAGTTCAGAAGATTATATCTCAAGAACTAAGTGAAATATTTTCAAATTGACTTCACTTTTTGAAAGTGGATGTTCCAATTAGTAATTGAAAGTAATTTTATAACAATTTTTCAAAAAATTGATTTTTCAGGAATTTTTAAATTTATACAAAATATTGAAAAATTCCAATTAAATTCAGCAGCTTATATCTCAAGAAATAAGTGAGATATTTTCAAACTGACTACACTTTTAGAAAGTAGATGCTCCAATTAGTAATTGAAAATAATTTCATAACAATTTTTCAAAAAATCAATTTTTCACAAATTTTTAAATTTATACAAAATATCGGAAGAATCCCTATTAAGTTCAGCAGTTTATATCTCAAGAACTAAGTGAGATATTTTCAAATTGACGTCACTTTTAGAAAGTAGATGCTCAAATTATTAACTGAAAGTAATTTCACAATAATTTTCCAAAAAAATCGATTTTTCAGGAATTTACAAATTTAAACAAAATATCAGAAGAATCTCAATTAAGTTCAGAAGATTATATCTCAAGAACTAAGTGAGATATTTTCAAATTGACGTCACTTTTAGAAAGTAGATGCTCAAATTATTAACTGAAAGTAATTTCACAATAATTTTCCAAAAAAATCGATTTTTCAGGAATTTACAAATTTAAACAAAATATCAGAAGAATCTCAATTAAGTTCAGAAGATTATATCTCAAGAACTAAGTGAGATATTTTCAAATTGACGTCACTTTTAGAAAGTAGATGCTCAAATTATTAACTGAAAGTAATTTCACAATAATTTTCCAAAAAAATCGATTTTTCAGGAATTTACAAATTTAAACAAAATATCAGAAGAATCTCAATTAAGTTCAGCAGTTTATATCTCAAGAACTAAGTGAGATATTTTCAAATTGACGTCACTTTTAGAAAGTAGATGCTCAAATTATTAACTGAAAGTAATTTCACAATAATTTTCCAAAAAAATCGATTTTTCAGGAATTTACAAATTTAAACAAAATATCAGAAGAATCTCAATTAAGTTCAGAAGATTATATCTCAAGAACTAAGTGAGATATTTTCAAATTGACGTCACTTTTAGAAAGTAGATGCTCAAATTATTAACTGAAAGTAATTTCACAATAATTTTCCAAAAAAATCGATTTTTCAGGAATTTACAAATTTAAACAAAATATCAGAAGAATCTCAATTAAGTTCAGAAGATTATATCTCAAGAACTAAGTGAGATATTTTCAAATTGACGTCACTTTTAGAAAGTAGATGCTCAAATTATTAACTGAAAGTAATTTCACAATAATTTTCCAAAAAAATCGATTTTTCAGGAATTTACAAATTTAAACAAAATATCAGAAGAATCTCAATTAAGTTCAGAAGATTATATCTCAAGAACTAAGTGAGATATTTTCAAATTGACGTCACTTTTAGAAAGTAGATGCTCAAATTATTAACTGAAAGTAATTTCACAATAATTTTCCAAAAAAATCGATTTTTCAGGAATTTACAAATTTAAACAAAATATCAGAAGAATCTCAATTAAGTTCAGAAGATTATATCTCAAGAACTAAGTGAGATATTTTCAAATTGACGTCACTTTTAGAAAGTAGATGCTCAAATTATTAACTGAAAGTAATTTCACAATAATTTTCCAAAAAAATCGATTTTTCAGGAATTTACAAATTTAAACAAAATATCAGAAGAATCTCAATTAAGTTCAGAAGATTATATCTCAAGAACTAAGTGAGATATTTTCAAATTGACGTCACTTTTAGAAAGTAGATGCTCAAATTATTAACTGAAAGTAATTTCACAATAATTTTCCAAAAAAATCGATTTTTCAGGAATTTACAAATTTAAACAAAATATCAGAAGAATCTCAATTAAGTTCAGAAGATTATATCTCAAGAACTAAGTGAGATATTTTCAAATTGACGTCACTTTTAGAAAGTAGATGCTCAAATTATTAACTGAAAGTAATTTCACAATAATTTTCCAAAAAAATCGATTTTTCAGGAATTTACAAATTTAAACAAAATATCAGAAGAATCTCAATTAAGTTCAGAAGATTATATCTCAAGAACTAAGTGAGATATTTTCAAATTGACGTCACTTTTAGAAAGTAGATGCTCAAATTATTAACTGAAAGTAATTTCACAATAATTTTCCAAAAAAATCGATTTTTCAGGAATTTACAAATTTAAACAAAATATCAGAAGAATCTCAATTAAGTTCAGAAGATTATATCTCAAGAACTAAGTGAGATATTTTCAAATTGACGTCACTTTTAGAAAGTAGATGCTCAAATTATTAACTGAAAGTAATTTCACAATAATTTTCCAAAAAAATCGATTTTTCAGGAATTTACAAATTTAAACAAAATATCAGAAGAATCTCAATTAAGTTCAGAAGATTATATCTCAAGAACTAAGTGAGATATTTTCAAATTGACGTCACTTTTAGAAAGTAGATGCTCCAATTAGTAATTGAAAGTAATTTCGTAACAATTTTTCAAAAAATCAATTTTTCAGGAATTCTTAAATTTATACAAAATACTGGAAAAATCCCAATTAAGCTCAGCAGCTTATATCTCAAGAACTAATTGAGATAGCTTCTAACTGACTTCATCTTTAGAAAGTAGATGCTCCAATTAGTAATTGAAAGTAATTTCATAACAATTTTTCAAAAAATCAACTTTTCAGGAATTTTTAAATTTATACAAAATACTGGAAAAATCCCAATTAAGCTCAGCAGCTTATATCTCAAGAACTAGGTGAGATAGTTTCAAATTGACGTCACCTTTAGAAAATAGATGCTCCAATTAGTAATTGAAACTAATTTCATAATAATTTTTCAAAAAATCGAGTTTTCAGGAATTTTTAAGTTTATACAAAATATCGGAAGAATCCCTATTAAGTTCAGCAACTTATATCTCAAGAACTAAGTGAGATATTTTGAAATTGACTACACTTTTAGAAAGTAGATGTTCTAATTAATAATTGAAAGTAATTTCATAACAATTTTCTTAAAAAATCGTTTTTTCAAAAATATTTAAATTTATACAAAATATTGGAAAAATCGCAATTATGTTTAGCAACTTATATCTCAAGAACTAAGTGAGATATTTTCAAATTGACTTCACTTTTTGAAAGTGGATGTTCCAATTAGTAACTGAAACTAATTTCATAACAATTTTTCAAAAAATCGAGTTTTCAGGAATTTTTAAATTTATACAAAATATCGGAAGAATCCCAATTGAGTTCAGCAACTTATATCTCAAGAACTAAGTGAGATATTTTCAAATCGACTACACTTTTAGAAAGTAGATGTTCTAATTAGTAATTGAAAGTAATTTCATAACAATCTTCTTAAAAAATCGTTTTTTCAAGAATATTTAAATTTATGCAAAATATTGGAAAAATCCCAATTATGTTTAGCAACTTATATCTCAAGAACTAAGTGAGATATTTTCAAATTGACTTCACTTTTTGAAAGTGGATGTTTTAATTAGTAACTCAAATTAATTTCATAACAACTTTAAAAAAAATCGATTTTTCAGGAATTTTTAAATTTATACAAAATATCAGAAGAATCCCAATTAAGTTCTGCAATTTATATCTTAAGAACTAAGTGAGATATTTTCAAATTGACGTCACTTTTAGAAAGTAGATGCTCCAATTAGTAATTGAAAGTAATTTCGTAACAATTTTTCAAAAAATCAATTTTTCAGGAATTCTTAAATTTATACAAAATACTGGAAAAATCCCAATTAAGCTCAGCAGCTTATATCTCAAGAACTAATTGAGATAGCTTCTAACTGACTTCATCTTTAGAAAGTAGATGCTCCAATTAGTAATTGAAAGTAATTTCATAACAATTTTTCAAAAAATCAACTTTTCAGGAATTTTTAAATTTATACAAAATACTGGAAAAATCCCAATTAAGCTCAGCAGCTTATATCTCAAGAACTAGGTGAGATAGTTTCAAATTGACGTCACCTTTAGAAAGTAAATGCTCCAATTAGTAATTGAAACTAATTTCATAATAATTTTTCAAAAAATCGAGTTTTCAGGAATTTTTAAGTTTATACAAAATATCGGAAGAATCCCTATTAAGTTCAGCAACTTATATCTCAAGAACTAAGTGAGATATTTTGAAATTGACTACACTTTTAGAAAGTAGATGTTCTAATTAATAATTGAAAGTAATTTCATAACAATTTTCTTAAAAAATCGTTTTTTCAAAAATATTTAAATTTATACAAAATATTGGAAAAATCGCAATTATGTTTAGCAACTTATATCTCAAGAACTAAGTGAGATATTTTCAAATTGACTTCACTTTTTGAAAGTGGATGTTCCAATTAGTAACTGAAACTAATTTCATAACAATTTTTCAAAAAATCGAGTTTTCAGGAATTTTTAAATTTATACAAAATATCGGAAGAATCCCAATTGAGTTCAGCAACTTATATCTCAAGAACTAAGTGAGATATTTTCAAATCGACTACACTTTTAGAAAGTAGATGTTCTAATTAGTAATTGAAAGTAATTTCATAACAATCTTCTTAAAAAATCGTTTTTTCAAGAATATTTAAATTTATGCAAAATATTGGAAAAATCCCAATTATGTTTAGCAACTTATATCTCAAGAACTAAGTGAGATATTTTCAAATTGACTTCACTTTTTGAAAGTGGATGTTTTAATTAGTAACTCAAATTAATTTCATAACAACTTTAAAAAAAATCGATTTTTCAGGAATTTTTAAATTTATACAAAATATCAGAAGAATCCCAATTAAGTTCTGCAATTTATATCTTAAGAACTAAGTGAGATATTTTCAAATTGAGTTCACTTTTAGAAAGTAGATGCTCCAATTAGTAATTGAAAGTAATTTCATAACAATTTTTCAAAAAATCAATTTTTCAGACATTTTTAAATTTACACAAAATATTGAAAAATTCCAATAAAATTCAACAGCTTATATCTCAGGAACTAAGTGAGATATTTTCAAATTGACTTCACTTTTAGAAAGTAGATGCTCCAGATAGTAATTGAAATTAATTTCATAACAACTTTTCAAAAAATCGATTTTTCAGGAACTTATAAATTTATACAAAATATCAGAAGAATCCCAATTAAGTTCAGAAGATTATATCTCAAGAACTAAGTGGGATATTTTCAAATTGACTTCACTTTTAGAAAGTGGATGCTCCAATTAGTAACTGAAATTAATTACATAACAACTTTTCAAAAAATCGATTTTTCAGGAATTTATAAATTTATACAAAATATCAGAAGAATCCCAATTAAGTTCTGCAATTTATATCTTAAGAACTAAGTGAGATATTTTCAAATTGATGTTACTTTTAGAAAGTAGATGCTCCAATTAGTAACTGAAAGTAATTTCATAACAATTTTTCAGGAATTTTTAAATTTATACAAAATATTGGGAAAATACCAATTAAGTTCAGAAGATATCTCAAGAACTAAGTGAGATATTTTCAAATTGATTTCACTTTTAGAAAGTGGATGCTCCAATTAGTAACTGAAATTAATTTCATAACAACTTTTCAAAAAATCCATTTTTCAGGAATTTATAAATTTATACAAAATATCAGAAGAATCCCAACTAAGTCCTGCAATTTATATCTTAAGAACTAAGTGAGATATTTTCAAATTGACGTCACTTTTAGAAAGTAGATGCTCCAATTATTAACTGAAAGTAATTTCACAATGATTTTCCAAAAAAATAAATTTTCCAGGAATTTATAAATTTATACAAAATATCAGAAGAATCCTAATTAAGCTCAGATTATATCTCAAGGACTAAGTGAGATATTTTCAAATTGACTTCACATTTACAAAGCAGATGCTCCAATTAGCAACTGAAATTAATTTCATAACAACTTTTCAAAAAATCGATTTTTTGCGAATTTATAAATTTATACAAAATATCGGAAGAATCCCAATTAAGTTCAGCAGTTTATATCTCAAGAACTAAGTGAGATATTTTCAAATTGAATACACTTTTAGAAAGTAGATGTTCTAATTAGTAATTGAAAGTAATTTCATAACAATTTTCTTAAAAAATCGTTTTCTCAAGAATATTTAAATTTATGCAAAATATTGGAAAAATCCCAATTAAGTTCAGCAGTTTATATCTCAAGAACTAAGTGAGATATTTTCAAATTGACGTCACTTTTAGAAAGTAGATGCTCAAATTATTAACTGAAAGTAATTTCACAACAATTTTCCAAAAAATCAATTTTTCAGGAATTTATAAATTTATACAAAATATCAGAAGAATCCCAATTAAGTCCAGAAGATTATTTCTCAAGAACTAAGTGAGATATTTTCAAATTGACTTCACATTTACAAAGCAGATGCTCCAATTAGCAACTGAAATTAATTTCATAACAACTTTTCAAAAAATCGATTTTTTAGGAATTTATAAATTTATACAAAATATCGGAAGAATGCCAATTGAGTTCAGCAATTTATATCTCAAGAACTAAGTGAGATATTTTCAAATTAACTTCACTTTTAGAAAGTAGATGCTCCAATTAGTAATTGAAAGCAATTTTATAACAATTTTTCAAAAAATCAATTTTTCAGGAATTCTTAAATTTATGCAAAATATTGGAAAAATCTCAATTAAGTTTCGCAACTTATATCTCAAGAACTAAGTGAGATATTTTCAAATTGACTTCACTTTTAGAAAGTAGCTGCTCCAATTAGTAACTAAAATTAATTTCACAACACTTTTTCAAAAAACCGATTTTTCAGGAATTTTTAAATTTATACAAAATATCGGGAGAGTCCCAATCAAGTTCAGCAAGTTATATCTCAAGAGCTAAGTCAGATATTTTCAAATTGACTTAACTTTTAGAAATTAGACGCTCCAATTAATAATTAAAGGTATTTTCATAACAATTTTTCAAAAAATCAATTTTTCAGGAATTTTTAAATTTATACAAAATACTGGAAAAATCCCAATTAAGCTCAGCAGGTTATATCTCAAGAACTAGGTGAGATAGTTTCAAATTGACTTCACCTTTAGAAAGTAGATGCTCCAATTAGTAACTGAAACTAATTTCATAATAATTTTTCAAAAAATCGAGTTTTCAGGAATTATTAAGTTTATACAAAATATCGGAAGAATCCCAATTGAGTTCAGCAACTTATATCTCAAGAACTAAGTGAGATATTTTGAAATTGACTACACTTTTAGAAAGTAGATGTTCTAATTAATAATTGAAAGTAATTTCATAACAATTTTCTTAAAAAATCGTTTTTTCAAAAATATTTAAATTTATACAAAATATTGGAAAAATCGCAATTAAGTTTTTAGCAACTTATATCTCAAGAACTAAGTGAGATATTTTCAAATTGACTTCACTTTTTGAAAGTGGATGTTTTAATTAGTAACTGAAATTAATTTCATAACAACTTTAAAAAAAATCGATTTTTCAGGAATTTTTAAATTTATACAAAATATTGGGAAAATACCAATTAAGTTCAGAAGATATCTCAAGAACTAAGTGAGATATTTTCAAATTGATTTCACTTTTAGAAAGTGGATGCTCCAATTAGTAACTGAAATTAATTTCATAACAACTTTTCAAAAAATCCATTTTTCAGGAATTTATAAATTTATACAAAATATCAGAAGAATCCCAATTAAGTCCTGCAATTTATATCTTAAGAACTAAGTGAGATATTTTCAAATTGACGTCACTTTTAGAAAGTAGATGCTCCAATTATTAACTGAAAGTAATTTCACAATGATTTTCCAAAAAAATAAATTTTCCAGGAATTTATAAATTTATACAAAATATCAGAAGAATCCTAATTAAGCTCAGATTATATCTCAAGGACTAAGTGAGATATTTTCAAATTGACTTCACATTTACAAAGCAGATGCTCCAATTAGCAACTGAAATTAATTTCATAACAACTTTTCAAAAAATCGATTTTTTGGGAATTTATAAATTTATACAAAATATCGGAAGAATCCCAATTAAGTTCAGCAGTTTATATCTCAAGAACTAAGTGAGATATTTTGAAATTGACTACACTTTTAGAAAGTAGATGTTCTAATTAGTAATTGAAAGTAATTTCATAACAATTTTCTTAAAAAATCGTTTTCTCAAGAATATTTAAATTTATGCAAAATATTGGAAAAATCCCAATTAAGTTCAGCAGTTTATATCTCAAGAACTAAGTGAGATATTTTCAAATTGACGTCACTTTTAGAAAGTAGATGCTCAAATTATTAACTGAAAGTAATTTCACAACAATTTTCCAAAAAATCAATTTTTCAGGAATTTATAAATTTATACAAAATATCAGAAGAATCCCAATTAAGTCCAGAAGATTATTTCTCAAGAACTAAGTGAGATATTTTCAAATTGACTTCACATTTACAAAGCAGATGCTCCAATTAGCAACTGAAATTAATTTCATAACAACTTTTCAAAAAATCGATTTTTTAGGAATTTATAAATTTATACAAAATATCGGAAGAATGCCAATTGAGTTCAGCAATTTATATCTCAAGAACTAAGTGAGATATTTTCAAATTAACTTCACTTTTAGAAAGTAGATGCTCCAATTAGTAATTGAAAGCAATTTTATAACAATTTTTCAAAAAATCAATTTTTCAGGAATTCTTAAATTTATGCAAAATATTGGAAAAATCTCAATTAAGTTTCGCAACTTATATCTCAAGAACTAAGTGAGATATTTTCAAATTGACTTCACTTTTAGAAAGTAGCTGCTCCAATTAGTAACTAAAATTAATTTCACAACACTTTTTCAAAAAACCGATTTTTCAGGAATTTTTAAATTTATACAAAATATCGGGAGAGTCCCAATCAAGTTCAGCAAGTTATATCTCAAGAGCTAAGTCAGATATTTTCAAATTGACTTAACTTTTAGAAATTAGACGCTCCAATTAATAATTAAAGGTATTTTCATAACAATTTTTCAAAAAATCAATTTTTCAGGAATTTTTAAATTTATACAAAATACTGGAAAAATCCCAATTAAGCTCAGCAGGTTATATCTCAAGAACTAGGTGAGATAGTTTCAAATTGACTTCACCTTTAGAAAGTAAATGCTCCAATTAGTAACTGAAACTAATTTCATAATAATTTTTCAAAAAATCGAGTTTTCAGGAATTATTAAGTTTATACAAAATATCGGAAGAATCCCAATTGAGTTCAGCAACTTATATCTCAAGAATTAAGTCAGATATTTTCAAATTGACTTCACTTTTAGAAATTAGATGCTCCAATTAGTAATTGAAAGTACTTTCATAACAATTTTTCAAAAATTCAATTTTTCAGGAATTTTTAAATTTATACAAAATATCGGAAGAATCCCAATTGAGTTCAGCAACTTATATTTCAAGAACTAAGTGAGATATTTTCAAATTGACTACACTTTTAGAAAGTAGATGTTCTAATTAGTAATTGAAAGTAATTTCATAACAATTTTCTTAAAAAATCGTTTTTTCAAGAATATTTAAATTTACGTAAAATATTGGAAAAATTCCAATTATGTTTAGCAACTTATATCTCAAGAACTAAGTCAGATATTTTCAAATTGACTTCATTTTTAGAAATTAGATGCTCCAATTAGTAATTGAAAGTACTTTCATAACAATTTTTCAAAAAATCGAGTTTTCAGGAATTTTTAAATTTATACACAATATTGGAAAAATCCCAATTAAATTCAACAGCTTATATCTCAAGTTCTGAGTGAGATATCTCAAAATTCACTTCATCTTTCGAAAATAGGTTCTCCAATTAATAATTGAAGGTAATTTCATAATAATTTTCCAAAAAATCGATTATTAAAGAATTCTTAAATTTATACAAAATATTGTAAAAATCCAAATTAAGTTCAACATCTTATATCTTAAGAACTAAGTGAGAAATTTTAAAATTAACTTCTGTTTAGGAAGGTAGATGCTTCAATTAGTAATTGAAAGTAATTTCATAACAATTTTCCAAAAGACTTTTTAAAGAATTTTTAAATTTATACAAAATATTAGAAAAATCTCAATTAAGTTCGGCGATGTGATTTGTGGTTAAAATTAGTTAAAATGTGAAAATATTAGGCCTTTTGACTATATGGTTGACTAATTTAAAAATTTAAGAGTCTTTGGATATCTCAGGGATTTTTTATCTATGAGATAACTTGAGATAGTAATGCCCAGTTTATTCACCTTTAGTTAAATTTAACCAGCAAATATTTACCATAGTTACTGGTCAAATAGCCAATCATGGCAAGTGAAATTACAGTAACCATGGAAAATATCCGTTAGATAAATATAACCGAAGGTGAATAAACTGGGCCTAAGGTCCATTACTACCATCTTTTAGTTAAATTTATCTTATAGATAAATTCATCTACCAACTAAGCAGAGCGCGTGAAATAGCCGTCACCGTGATAATAATCCTTTATATAGCTTAACCAGAAGATAGTAGTAACTTCTTCTAATTACTTTACTGGCGTTAAAAAATCGGAAAAATTTTATTTTGAAAAACTATTATCGAAATTCAACATACACATTTATTACGCACAGTTCAGTGCAACATACATGGTAATCCGTCCAAACGTTTTCGAAATAACAGCATCCTCTTAAACCGCGAAAATCCGCGAAACTATGCAGAATATGAAAAAATTAAAAGGTGCCTCATATGCAGAACATATTAAGCTATCAACTGTTGAAATATTGAATTTTTTCGTGTTATAGTTTTCGAGAAAAAAATTCATAAAGTGATGGTATGTACGGAAATCTCGAAAATCTGGTGTATTTTTATTTTTAACTCGCTATAAAAAAATAACTAAGGGACCAAAAATTTTCAAATTTACGGTGATATAGCACAAATGTCCCATAATTATAACAAAGTTTACTGAAAATTTTTTGTTCATCCGTTCTAAAGATATCGACCTCTAAACAGACGGGAAGGAATTTTATCTGTTCGATACATGCATAAAATTCCTTCTAGTTAATAAAAATCTATTCAGACATTGAATTTTAATAAAATCGTATAAAATTAACTTACCTAATACATTTTTTGATAATAAAAAATGTATCATCAACCATCGATGAAACGTATTGTCCCTGATCGACAGAATCTAAACTAACAGCCTTATTTATCGACTCCTCCATAAAATATTGTTCTAATCTTAAATAAAATCCAAGTAATTCATGTTTACTTTGAGCCAATTGGCTATTTTTAACTAAACTCTCCAAAACATCAAATTGCTTAACACGATCTTCAATTTCCGTAATTCCAACTTCAATATCGCTCTAAAAAAAAAATATTATTTAATTAATCAATTAAATTTATTAATAATATCATTTTTTTACTTACAGTAACTTTCCCTTTAATAAAATTAATATAAAGTTCAGCTCTCGAATGCATAATAGTCATCTCCGCAATCAAAATATCTAAATCTTTCGGATCAATTTTTTCTAATTTACTAAAACTCGATGAGCTACTCATCCTCGAAATCTCCGAAATTTGCGAAATCTTTTTATTAACATTACGATTTTTCAAAAACTCCCCTATGATCCTCTTAGTTTGTTTATCACATTCTTTTTGTAAAATTTTTACGGCCGATAATAACTTTCCCGGTCCATAATAAGTCTCGATTAACGGTTGATGGACATTAATCATTCTCGCTACACCTTCATACAACAACGTTAAAGTATCAGCATAAATAATATTGTAACGTTTATCAGCTATCGGAGTATTTAAAGCCGTTGTTAAATTCTTTTGGGCTGTTTCTTCTAATTTATGGCTTAAATATTCGCAAAAATCTTTAATACCCTCATCATGCATTCCGATTAAAGGGAAAATTTTAAAAAATCGTTCGATGGAGTGCAAATCGTTCGATTTAACCGCATCATCAAATTTGTGTTTAATAATTGCTTGAAGTTGACTTGCCGCATCTTGAAGGGTTCGGACGGATTTAAGAACACCCGAAACTTTCTCTACATCGGATGCGGTTCGTTTTAAAAGAGATTGATCGATTGATAAAAATCGGTGGATTAAAGCGGCTCCTTTTTCGTAGTCTTCGTCTAAAATCGCTTTTTGTACACCGTCTGAACACATTTCTAAATCGATTAGGTCACTGACTCGTTTTTGGACTTCTTCAACTCTACTCTAAAAAAGATTAATTAATAGTTATTCGTAATTTATGCTTTAAACTAACCTTAGCTCGATCTAAAACTTTTATTTTACTGCTTATATTTTCTGATGATTCCGAAATATGATTTATTGAGTTCACTAATCCTTCGGCGTCGTGTTTAATTAATTTTATTTGGGGTAACATTCTTGAGAGGCCTTTTACTTTGCCATCGAGGTAAGATTTTTGCTTAAGAAAGTTTTGGATTTCTTGTTGGAGGGCTATCTCTTCTATTTTGAGGTTCTCCAATTTCTTTTGAATTTGATTTTGTTGATAATCGTGTCCTTCCTTTGATCCCATTCTTGCTTTTTTGATAAAATGCAAAGCTTTATTAATAATAGAAATTTTATTTTATAGGTTATGTAAATGTCAAACGAATCAAACGTCAACTAAATAATCGGATAATACAGGAATCTGTAACAAAATTATTTATTTATTATTATTATTAAAACTTCTATTTATTATTAATTTCTTTATTCAGATTACTATTTACTAAATTACTCTCTTTTAATCTTCTAAAATCGTTGAATCTCGCTCTAAATATCATTTGGAAAAAATAAAAAATTTGACAATAAATAAAGTTTGACATTTGAGAGTGACACATGTCATAATCGCCATTTTGAGTTTAATAATTTCGTTATTATCCATAAAAAAACCTTTAATTAATGTTAAAAAATCGCTAAATTAGTTATTTTATTTCATATATAACCAATAAGCCAATTAGTTTAATATAAAAGTTAAAAAATGGTATTTGATATATGACAATATGACATTTGACAGGTTTTATTTTGACAGGTGCCATTTTCATTTGGAGTGTCATTTATTATAAGAAAATCGTTGAATCTTGCTCTAAATATTACGTGTAAAAAAATAAAAAATTTGACAATAAATAAAGTTTGACATTTGAGACTGACAGATGTCATAATCGCCATTTTGAATTTAATAATTTCGTTATTATCCGTAAAAAAAACCTTTAATTAATATTAAAAAATCGCTAAATTAGTTATTTTATTTCATAAAAAAGTTTAATTGTGACATTTGACTTTGAAGAAAAAACAAAATTTGACATATGTCATATCCGCCATTTAGAAAATGACGTATTAAGTTTCGTTAGATTTAAAAATCCTTTATTTAAAACCAATTAAGATAATTAAGGGAAAAATCGAATACTTTTTAAATTTATTTAACGAATTTGACAGCTGTCAAAATAGCTAAAGTTTGCGTTAAAATGTCAAAATTTATTTTTATCGGGATATAGTAATTAGGTTGGTATCAAAATTTAGGCTTAATTAATTAATATAAGCCGAAATAAAAACATTGCAAATGACACCTGTCAAATGTCATATGTCAAAATTATTGAATTAAAAAAAAAATAATGATTTAACGTTATTTTAGATCGATTTAAAATTGAAAATCGGATTATTTAAGTTCAAACACGGTGAGTTTATTTTAAAAATTCACGAAGATATACAAAAAAAATAAATTAAAGATGGCGGCTGTCAATGTCATTTGTGACGTTGATCTAATTAATCGAAAATATGGGTTGTAGGGTATCAAATTAAAGGATTTTTTGTGCTTGTTACGATTTCGATGTTTTTACTGCTTAAAAAGATAATTAGAAAATCAAAATATCGGATTTATACATTTTTTTAATTAAAACTAAATTTAATTAAAACAATGACGAAAAGTACATTTCCAAAATAAGAAATAAGTCCAAACTCGATGAATTTATCTTAATAATTAACAAAGATATCGAAAAAATTAAATTAAAGATGGCGGTTTAAATGTCAATATCATTTATTATATTATGCAAGTTTGATTTATTTAATCGAAAATATGGGTTGTGGGGTATCAAATTAAAGGATTTGTGTGCTTATTACGATTTTGATGTTTTTACCGCTTAAAAAGATAATTAGAAAATCAAAATGGCGGTTTTATACTTTTTTTTTAATTAAAACTAAATTTAATTAAAACAATGACGAAAAGAACATTTACAAAATAAGAAATAAGTTCAAACTCGATGAATTTATCTTAATAATTAACAAAGATATCGAAAAAATTAAATTAAAGATGGCGGTTTAAATGTCAATGTCATTTATTATATTATGCAAGTTTGATTTATTTAATCGAAAATATGGGTTGTGGGGTATCAAATTAAAGGATTTCTTGTGCTTATTACGATTTTGATGTTTTTGCTGCTTAAAAGAATAATTAGAAAATCAGAATGGCGGTTTTATACTTTTTTTTTTAATTAAAACTAAATTTAATTAAAACAATGACGAAAAGTACATTTCCAAAATAAGAAATAAGTCCAAACTCGATGAATTTATCTTAATAATTAACAAAGATATCGAAAAAATTAAATTAAAGATGGCGGTTTAAATGTCAATGTCATTTATTATATTATGCAAGTTTGATTTATTTAATCGAAAATATGGGTTGTGGGGTATCAAATTAAAGGATTTCTTGTGCTTATTACGATTTTGATGTTTTTGCTGCTTAAAAGAATAATTAGAAAATCAGAATGGCGGATTTATACTTTTTTTTTTAATTAAAACTAAATTTAATTAAAACAATGACGAAAAGTACATTTCCAAAATAAGAAATAAGTCCAAACTCGATGAATTTATCTTAATAATTAACAAAGATATCGAAAAAATTAAATTAAAGATGGCGGTTTAAATGTCAATGTCATTTATTATATTATGCAAGTTTGATTTATTTAATCGAAAATATGGGTTGTGGGGTATCAAATTAAAGGATTTCTTGTGCTTATTACGATTTTGATGTTTTTGCTGCTTAAAAGAATAATTAGAAAATCAGAATGGCGGATTTATACTTTTTTTTTTAATTAAAACTAAATTTAATTAAAACAATGACGAAAAGTACATTTCCAAAATAAGAAATAAGTCCAAACTCGATGAATTTATCTTAATAATTAACAAAGATATCGAAAAAATTAAATTAAAGATGGCGGTTTAAATGTCAATGTCATTTATTATATTATGCAAGTTTGATTTATTTAATCGAAAATATGGGTTGTGGGGTATCAAATTAAAGGATTTCTTGTGCTTATTACGATTTTGATGTTTTTGCTGCTTAAAAGAATAATTAGAAAATCAGAATGGCGGATTTATACTTTTTTTTTAAATTAAAACTAAATTTAATTAAAACAATGACGAAAAGTACATTTCCAAAATAAGAAATAAGTCCAAACTCGATGAGTTTATCTTAATAATTAACAAAGATATCGAAAAAATTAAATTAAAGATGGCGGTTTAAATATCAATGTCATTTATTATATTACACAAATTTGATTTATTTAATCGAAAATGTGGGATGTTGGGTATCAAAGTAAAGGATTCTTTGTGCTTGTTACGATTTTGATGTTTTTACCGCTTAAAAAGATAATTAGAAAATCAAAATGGCGGATTTATACTTTTTTTTAATTAAAACTACATTTAATTAAAACAATGACGAAAAGCACATTTCCAAAATAAGAAATAAGTCCAAACTCGATGAATTTATCTTAATAATTAACAAAGATATCGAAAAAATTAAATTAAAGATGGCGGTTTAAATGTCAATGTCATTTATTATATTATACAAGTTTGATTTATTTAATCGAAAATATGGGTTGTGGGGTATCAAATTAAAGGATTTTTTGTACTTATTACGATTTTGATAATTTCACAAAAAATTATTAATAAAAAGAAATCAAAATGGCGGATTTTTATGAATTTTTTTGTTTATTATTATTATTTTTCGAAAATATGGGTTGTTGGGTATCAAATTAAAAGATTTTTCGTACTCATTAGGATTTTTATCATCGATCAGGCCCAAAGAAATTCACATCGTCAATGTAATAAGCGTTTGTCCCAAAAACTCTTCAATCTATTTATTATATTATTAAATAAGACGTTCAAATCTCATCATTATTATCTTAATTCCATTAAAGCGTAAAAGCTTTATCATCTTTTAACATTTTTTAGGTGGAATAGATTTCAAATTAAAACAACTCGTTATACATAATTTCAAAGAGGAAGAATCAACTTTCAATTTGAGTCAAATTTTATCAGTTTTTTCGTAACAACAATTAAATTTGTCGCGTTCTTGCACCAGATTTTTCAATATTAATACACGAGAAAACATTTTAATCTACTTTTTCTTTCATTTCTCTTTTAATTAAATTACCATGCACCCACACCCTATGCTGTATCATCATTTTTATGTTACAACAATCAATATTTAAATAATAATTTTAATTACAGAACATACGCGTCTTAATTGTCTTAAAATTAATAAAAAAATATTTAATAATTAATATTTGTACATTGAAAATTGAATTTGGCGGTATTTGGTAATAGTTAGGAACCGCTCCGTTCGAGGGCGCTAGTTTTTGGCACATTTATAGGTTAGCTAAGTTGAAGGCTTTGAAGTTGACGTTTCATTGTTGTATATTTGGTTGCCTACTTTCGTTTAAATTAAATTTAATTATTTTTGAAAAATTAATTTAATTAAAAATTTTCTTTTCTTTTACGAAAATGAAGCAAAAATTTAATTAGTAATAAATAACGATTGAGAAATAAAAAATTAATAAAGAGATAAGCAAAGTTGCCATAAATCATAGAACATGTCATGACTAAATTCAAGTTTTTCCAAAAATTAAAACAGGGTTACGAAACATCAAGGAAATGCGTGGAACAGATAAAAAGAATTCTAATGGATAGATCTGATCCAGCGGAATCTCAAACTCAAGAAAAGTACAATGGTGCCAAGAAGAAAATCCACCGGAGAAGGAGCCACCAAAAGCCGGACCTTTACAACAGCCAAAGTGAGGAAGGTTTTATCCCATTGGCGGCGAGAGACTCTAAATGGGTGGATTTGGCTTTCTACAATCCTAATTTTAAGTCGCAACAAGAAGACGAATGCGACGAAGAAGAATTGCAAATAATCGACGAAGATGGCCTGATTCAACCCATTTTCCTCTTATTTCCCGGTTTAGCCGATGAATCTAAAGATAGCTCGAACTTATTGACAAACGTTTCGACATCAGACGTCACTAAAATGCTTGTTGGTCAAAAAGCCGATTTTAGCCGCATGAAAAGTTCAAGAAAATTACTCCCACCTGAAAACACACTTAAATCAGTTCAAGAGATGCCACAAGAAGACGTTGATTCAATTAACCCTTTAATGTCGACTCCAAGTTCAAGCGGATATTCAGGTGAGTAATTATTGTCATCTTTTTGAGTCACTTCGGATGATCCTTTTTCAGCTATCGGTTGTAACCCAATCTCAACCATCCAGTGTTTTAGAGTAAAACTGCTTCAAATTAAGACGAAATCTAAAAAGAGTGATCATCCAGACAGCTTGCAAAAGGCGACAACTTTATAAGTAAATTATTTGGATACCTTTATATGTACGGTCGTTTTAGAGCCGAGTGAATTGCAAGACACTGATGAGGAAATACAAAGGAAAACGCATGTTAAGAGAAGGAAGAAATTGTCTGATGTTTGTATAAAAGATGATAGTGATGATTCGAGTTTGTTAACAACAAGAACTGTGAGGAAAAGATCACTAATCAGACCTAAAACGAGAGGAAATATTACAATTTTGCATGATGATAGTGAGGTTGTACATCCTTCGACTACAGGAAGTTTAGGGGATGATGAAGAAGATTAAAAAAGGATGGATTTAGTAAATAGTAACCCGAATAAAAAGATTAATAATAAATAGGAGTTTTAATAATAATAAATAGAAATTTTTTAACAACTCAACCTTAGATAAAAAAAGTCTAATTAATCTAATTAAAAGAGAAATGAAAAAAAATTAGATAAAATGTTTTCTCATGTATTATAATTGAAAAATCTGGTGCAAGAAAGCGCCAAATTTAATTGTTGATTTAATTGATTCTTCCTCTTTGAAATGATGTATAACTCGTTGTTTGAATTTGAAATCTATTCCACCTAAAAAATGTTAAAAGATGATCAAGTTTTTACGCTTTAATAGAATCAAGATAATAACGATGAGATTTGAACGTCTTATTTAATAACATAATAAATAGATTGACAAGTTATTGGGGCAAAACGCTTGTCACATTGACTTTGGGCCTGATCGATGATGAAAATCGTAATGAGTACAAAAAATCTTTTAATTTGATACCCAACAACCCATATATTCGAAAAAAAATTAATAATAAACAAAAAAAAATTAATAAAAATCCGCCATTTTCATTTTTTTATTAATATTTTTTGTGAAATTATCAAAATCGTAATAAGCACAAAAAATCTGGCAATTTGATACCCCACAACCCATATATTCCAAAAAGAATTAATAATAAACAAAAAAAAAAATTATAAAAATCCGCCATTTTCATTTTGTTATTAATATTTTTTTATGAAATTATCAAAATTGTAGTAAGCACAAAAAATCCAGCAATTTGATACCCTACAACCCATATATTCGAAAAAAAATTAATAATAAAGAAAAAAAATTATAAAAATCCGCCATTTTAATTTTTTTATTAATATTTTTTTTTTGTGAAATTATCAAAATCGTAATAAGCACAAACAACCCTTTAATTTGATACCCCACAACCCATATTTTTGATTAAATAAATCAAACTTGTATAATATAATAAATGACATTGACAGCCGCCATCTTTAATTTAATTTTTTCGATATCTTTGTTAATTATTAAGATAAACTCATCGAGTTTGGAATTATTTCTTATTCTGGAAATGTACTTCTCGTCATTGTTTTAATTAAATTTAGTTTTAATTAAAAAAAAAGTAAAATCCGCCATTTTGATTTTCTAATCATCTTTTTAAGCGGTAAAAACATCAAAATCGCAATAAGCACAAAAAATCCTTTAATTTGATACCCAACAACCCACATTTTCGATTAAATAAATCAAACTTGTATAATATAATAAATGACATTGACAGTCGCCATCTTTAATTCAATTTTTCCGATACCTTTGTTAATTATTAAGATAAACTCATCGAGTTTGGACTTATTTCTTATTTTGTAAATGTGCTTTTCGTCATTGTTTTAATTAAATTTAGTTTTAATTAAAAAAAAAGGTATAAATCCGCCATTCTGACTTTCTAATTATTCTTTTAAGCAGCAAAAACATCAAAATCGTAATAAGCACAAAAAATCCTTTAATTTGATACCCCACAACCGATATTTTCGATTAAATAAATCAAACTTGCATAATATAATAAATGACATTGACATTTAAACCGCCATCTTTAATTTAATTTTTTCGATACCTTTGTTAATTATTAAGATAAACTCATCGAGTGTGGACTTATTTCTTATTTTGTAAATGTGCTTTTCGTCATTGTTTTAATTAAATTTAGTTTTAATTAAAAAAAAAGTATAAATCCGCCATTTTGATTTTCTAATTATCTTTTTAAGCGGTAAAAACATCAAAATCGTAACAAGCACAAAGAATCCTTTACTTTGATACCCAACAACCCACATTTTCGATTAAATAAATCAAACTTGTGTAATATAATAAATGACATTGACATTTAAACCGCCATCTTTAATTTAATTTTTTCGATATCTTTGTTAATTATTAAGATAAATTCATCGAGTTTGGATTTGTTTCTTATTTTGGAAATGTACTTTTCGTCATTGTTTTAATTAAATTTAGTTTTAATTTAAAAAAAAAGTATAAATCCGCCATTCTGATTTTCTAATTATTCTTTTAAGCAGCAAAAACATCAAAATCGTAATAAGCACAAAAAATCCTTTAATTTGATACCCCACAACCCATATTTTCGATTAAATAAATCAAACTTGCATAATATAATAAATGACATTGACATTTAAACCGCCATCTTTAATTTAATTTTTTCGATATCTTTGTTAATTATTAAGATAAATTCATCGAGTTTGGATTTGTTTCTTATTTTGGAAATGTACTTTTCGTCATTGTTTTAATTAAACTTAGTTTTAATTAAAAAAAAAGTATAAATCCGCCATTTTGATTTTCTAATTATTTTTTTAAGCAGTAAAAACATCAAAATCGTAATAAGCACAATAAATCCTTCAATTTAATACCCTACAACCCATATTTTCGATTAATTAAATCAACGTCACAAATGACATTGACAGCCGCCATCTTTAATTTAATTTTTTTTGTATATCATTGTCAATTTTTTAAAATAAACTCGCCGTGTTTGAACTTAAATAATCCGATTTTCAATTTTAAATACATCTAAAATAACGTTAAATCATTTTTTCAAATTCAAATTCAAATTAAGTACAATTGTTAAAATTCAAGATGGCGGATTTGACATCTGTCAATGTCACATAACTTTTTGTTATAACACCAAAAATAGTCGAGTTTGGTATGAAATTAAATGATTTTAATGATTAGTAATAAATTAAGCGATTTCCCAAGCTTAATAAAATTGTATTATTAAAATTCAAAATGGCGGATTTGACATCTGTCAATGTCACATACCTTTTTATTATAACAGCAAAAATTATCGAGTTTGGTATGAAATTAAATGATTTTAATGATTGGTAATAAATTAAGCGATTTCCCAAGCTTAATAAAATTGTATTATTAAAATTCAAAATGGCGGATTTGACATCTGTCAATGTCACATAACTTTTTGTTGTAACACCAAAAATAGTCGAGTTTGGTATGAAATTAAATGATTTTAATGATTGGTAATAAATTAAGCGATTTCCCAAGCTTAATAAAATTGTATTATTAAAATTCAAAATGGCGGATTTGACATCTGTCAATGTCACATAACTTTTTGTTGTAACACCAAAAATGGTCGAGTTTGGTATGAAATTAAATGATTTTAATGATTGGTAATAAATTAAGCGATTTCCCAAGCTTAATAAAATTGTATTATTAAAATTCAAAATGGCGGATTTGACATCTGTCAATGTCACATAACTTTTTGTTGTAACACCAAAAATAGTCGAGTTTGGTATGAAATTAAATGATTTTAATGATTGGTAATAAATTAAGCGATTTCCCAATCTTAATAAAATTGTATTATTAAAATTCAAAATGGCGGATTTGACATCTGTCAATGTCACATAACTTTTTGTTGTAACACCAAAAATAGTCGAGTTTGGTATGAAATTAAATGATTTTAATGATTGGTAATAAATTAAGCGATTTCCCAATCTTAATAAAATTGTATTATTAAAATTCAAAATGGCGGATTTGACATCTGTCAATGTCACATAACTTTTTGTTGTAACACCAAAAATAGTCGAGTTTGGTATGAAATTAAATGATTTTAATGATTGGTAATAAATTAAGCGATTTCCCAATCTTAATAAAATTGTATTATTAAAATTCAAAATGGCGGATTTGACATCTGTCAATGTCACATAACTTTTTGTTGTAACACCAAAAATAGTCGAGTTTGGTATGAAATTAAATGATTTTAATGATTGGTAATAAATTAAGCGATTTCCCAATCTTAATAAAATTGTATTATTAAAATTCAAAATGGCGGATTTGACATCTGTCAATGTCACATAACTTTTTGTTGTAACACCAAAAATAGTCGAGTTTGGTATGAAATTAAATGATTTTAATGATTGGTAATAAATTAAGCGATTTCCCAATCTTAATAAAATTGTATTATTAAAATTCAAAATGGCGGATTTGACATCTGTCAATGTCACATAACTTTTTGTTGTAACACCAAAAATGGTCGAGTTTGGTATGAAATTAAATGATTTTAATGATTGGTAATAAATTAAGCGATTTCCCAAGCTTAATAAAATTGCATTATTAAAATTCAAAATGGCGGATTTGACATCTGTCAATGTCACATAACTTTTTGTTGTAACACCAAAAATAGTCGAGTTTGGTATGAAATTAAATGATTTTAATGATTGGTAATAAATTAAGCGATTTCCCAAGCTTAATAAAATTGCATTATTAAAATTCAAAATGGCGGATTTGACATCTGTCAATGTCACATAACTTTTTATTATAACACCAAAAATGGTCGAGTTTGGTATGAAATTAAATGATTTTAATGATTGGTAATAAATTAAGCGATTTCCCAAGCTTAATAAAATTATATTATTAAAATTCAAAATGGCGGATTTGACATCTGTCAATGTCACATAACTTTTTGTTGTAACACCAAAAATAGTCGAGTTTGGTATGAAATTAAATGATTTTAATGATTGGTAATAAATTAAGCGATTTCCCAATCTTAATAAAATTGTATTATTAAAATTCAAAATGGCGGATTTGACATCTGTCAATGTCACATAACTTTTTGTTGTAACACCAAAAATGGTCGAGTTTGGTATGAAATTAAATGATTTTAATGATTGGTAATAAATTAAGCGATTTCCCAAGCTTAATAAAATTGCATTATTAAAATTCAAAATGGCGGATTTGACATCTGTCAATGTCACATAACTTTTTATTATAACACCAAAAATGGTCGAGTTTGGTATGAAATTAAATGATTTTAATGATTGGTAATAAATTAAGCGATTTCCCAAGCTTAATAAAATTGTATTATTAAAATTCAAAATGGCGGATTTGACATCTGTCAATGTCACATAACTTTTTGTTGTAACACCAAAAATAGTCGAGTTTGGTATGAAATTAAATGATTTTAATGATTGGTAATAAATTAAGCGATTTCCCAATCTTAATAAAATTGTATTATTAAAATTCAAAATGGCGGATTTGACATCTGTCAATGTCACATAACTTTTCATTATAACAGCAAAAATAATCGACTTTGGTATGAAATTAAATGATTGTAATGATTGGTAATAAATTAAGCGATTTCCCAATCTTAATAAAATTGTATTATTAAAATTCAAAATGGCGGATTTGACATCTGTCAATGTCACATAACTTTTCATTATAACAGCAAAAATAATCGACTTTGGTATGAAATTAAATGATTGTAATGATTGGTAATAAATTAAGCGATTTCCCAATCTTAATAAAATTGTATTATTAAAATTCAAAATGGCGGATTTGACATCTGTCAATGTCACATAACTTTTCATTATAACAGCAAAAATAATCGACTTTGGTATGAAATTAAATGATTGTAATGATTGGTAATAAATTAAGCGATTTCCCAATCTTAATAAAATTGTATTATTAAAATTCAAAATGGCGGATTTGACATCTGTCAATGTCACATAACTTTTCATTATAACAGCAAAAATAATCGACTTTGGTATGAAATTAAATGATTGTAATGATTGGTAATAAATTAAGCGATTTCCCAATCTTAATAAAATTGTATTATTAAAATTCAAAATGGCGGATTTGACATCTGTCAATGTCACATAACTTTTCATTATAACAGCAAAAATAATCGACTTTGGTATGAAATTAAATGATTGTAATGATTGGTAATAAATTAAGCGATTTCCCAATCTTAATAAAATTGTATTATTAAAATTCAAAATGGCGGATTTGACATCTGTCAATGTCACATAACTTTTCATTATAACAGCAAAAATAATCGACTTTGGTATGAAATTAAATGATTGTAATGATTGGTAATAAATTAAGCGATTTCCCAATCTTAATAAAATTGTATTATTAAAATTCAAAATGGCGGATTTGACATCTGTCAATGTCACATAACTTTTCATTATAACAGCAAAAATAATCGACTTTGGTATGAAATTAAATGATTGTAATGATTGGTAATAAATTAAGCGATTTCCCAATCTTAATAAAATTGTATTATTAAAATTCAAAATGGCGGATTTGACATCTGTCAATGTCACATAACTTTTTGTTGTAACACCAAAAATAGTCGAGTTTGGTATGAAATTAAATGATTTTAATGATTGGTAATAAATTAAGCGATTTCCCAATCTTAATAAAATTGTATTATTAAAATTCAAAATGGCGGATTTGACATCTGTCAATGTCACATAACTTTTCATTATAACAGCAAAAATAATCGACTTTGGTATGAAATTAAATGATTGTAATGATTGGTAATAAATTAAGCGATTTCCCAATCTTAATAAAATTGTATTATTAAAATTCAAAATGGCGGATTTGACATCTGTCAATGTCACATAACTTTTCATTATAACAGCAAAAATAATCGACTTTGGTATGAAATTAAATGATTGTAATGATTGGTAATAAATTAAGCGATTTCCCAATCTTAATAAAATTGTATTATTAAAATTCAAAATGGCGGATTTGACATCTGTCAATGTTAAACGTCAATTTTATAATAAAAAATATCCTAATTGTGTTTGGTATCAAATTAAATGATTTTTTAAGTTAATCAAATTAAGTTTAAGTTAAAATTTAAGGCGCATTTGACATCTGTCGAGCAGGCGGTTGTCTGTATTCGTTCAATTGTCTCTTGAAATGAAAACTTATGTAAATAATTTTTAAAAGGCATTTACAAGAAAGAAAATTCTATTTAATGCACTCACCATACATAAAATTGCCGGAAATAACGTCATTAATGAGAACAGATTGCAACAAATTCCAGAAAACACAAAAAAGCTGATTAACAAATCAAAAAATTAACTTACACCAAGAAACTGTCATTGTCATTTCAACAAAATGTTTCCAAATAGCCGCTAAAGTAGGTAACGATTACAATTTTAACGATCATTAGCGCCCTCTAACGTGATATTTCCCTAACATTCGTGACTTCAAGAGCTGTCATTTTTTGTGTTATTCCGATTTCAAAATAATCAATTTTCTTAATAATGCCGTACGCTAATCAACCTTCTGTTCACATAACCGACTTAACGGATGAAAACGTAAAATTTTACATAGAAGACACCGAATTAAGGTAAATAAATCAAATTTAACCTAACAAAACTAAACATAACCTCAAATTTTAGCGTCGCAAATAGCATAAGAAGAGTTTTAATTGCTGAAACCCCAACTTTAGCTATTGATTGGGTTAAATTAGAGGCGAATTCGACGGTTTTAAGCGACGAATTCCTTGCGCATCGAATCGGCTTAATTCCCTTAATATCCGACGATGTAGTCCAACGTTTACAATATCCGAGAGATTGCATTTGTACCGATTTTTGCCAAGAATGTAGCGTTGAGTTTACGTTGGATGTAAAATGTACCGACGATCAAACCAGGCATGTTACAACGGCCGATTTAAAATCGAGCGATTCGAGAGTTTTACCCGTTACTTCAAAGCATCGAGATGAAGATTCTGCCGAGTATGGTGATACGGATGAAATTTTGCTTATTAAATTACGTAAGGGGCAAGAGTTAAAAATGAAAGCTTACGCTAAGAAAGGTAATTTTTAATTAATCATTAATCAAAAAAAATTAAAACATTTATGATTTATTTTTATCGTTTAGGTTTTGGGAAAGAACACGCAAAATGGAATCCGACCGCTGGGGTTTGTTTTGAATATGATCCTGATAATGCAATGAAACATACTTTGTATCCTAAACCGGATGAATGGCCCAAAAGTGAATATAGCGAATTAGATGAAGATCAATGTAAATATTATTATATTCTTTTAAATTCTTATTATTCCCTTTTTTTATAGTTGAATCGTCCTACAATCCGGAAGCAAAACCGAATAAATTTTTCTTTAATGTTGAATCTTCCGGTGCATTAAAACCGGATAATATCGTAACGATGGGTGTAGCTATGTTAAAGGATAAATTATCCAATCTTCAAACTCAACTCAGTCACGAATTACAAACGGATGCACTTGCTATTTAAAATTTAGTATTAATTTGTGTTTTATCGTTTTAAATATAAATAAAACGAGTAATTTTAAGTTTTAATTTAATTATTAACATTAAAAATCATATAACATTATTTTTTATCTTCCTCTAATTGCTTAATCCTTTCTTGAAGTTGCGAAACCATGATATTCGATCGAGTGTTTAATTGAGAAGCCAAATTCCCTCCAACATTATTTAAAGTTTGTACAAATTCGGATTGCGCCGTAATCAAATTAGGGATTGCTGCGTATTTCATTAAATCATCCCTATTTATAAATTTTCCCTCAACAATTGCAGCCAATAAAATCAAAGCTGGATATTTTTTATTAATATTAATTACTTTCTTAATTTCAACTTCCGGAGAGAATAACATCATATTATGGGACACATAAAAACTCAAAACGTTCTCGAATTTAGTCCCTTTTACAGCCATTTCTAAAGTTTTCTTTCCGTATTTGGTCAATAACATATCTTGCTTTTTAAACATAACTTTCGCCATTACCTCATCGTCGCCACTTATGGGGTTTTTATGGAAAAATATAACCATTTTTGAGGAATTGAAATGTTTTAATAATTGATTAGCTAAAAGCCTTTGGTATGGGTTTTCTTCTTCGGTGTCTTTATTATAGTACTTCAAATCTTTTTCGCACGATTCATGTAAAGGTTTTTGTTCTTTCTTTTTAAAATATTGCTGCGTTAAAGCTATCATTTTAGCTCTCTCGAAATGAGGGGGTTTCGGTCTTTGGATGTTTATTTTACCCCTAAATCGTTTAATTTGGTTCAAAGCGTTTGTGGGGCTCAAAATTTCTAAAAATTGAGGTTATGTTATAATTCTTTTATAATATTTAATTTATAAGTAATAATAGCTTTTTAACCAACCTGTTCGTATAATAGATAACATTTTTTAAAATATTTTGCAAATTTATTTAGATTTTATTTAAAAAAACTGCAAATATTATTATTATTTTTCTTTTTTGAGGTTATACCACATTGACGTCAAAATCAAACTTAACCTCACTTAATTTAAAAAATCAAGAATGGATTTAGAATGTATTAATACAATAGATTGCAATCAAGGGGCTATTCGAGCTGTAAGATTTAACGTTGATGGAGCTTATTGTTTAACGTGTGGTTCAGATAAAAAGTTAAAACTTTGGAATCCTTATAAAAGCCTTTGTTTGAAAACTTATGGGGGCCACGGAAATGAAGTTCTAGACGCGGCAGGATCATGCGATAGCGGCCAAATTATATCTTGTTCAAGCGATAAATCGGTTATTCTTTGGGACGTTTCAACAGGACAACCATTAAGGCGCCTCCGAGGCCATGCCAGCACTGTTTCATCCGTTAAATTCAACGAGGAATCAACATTGGCGATATCAGGAAGTCACGATAACACCGTAATGATTTGGGATTTAAAATCGCGAAGAAATGAACCAGTCCAAACTTTAAATGATGCCAAAGATTGTATCAGTTCAATTCAAGTAACGGATTATGAAATTTTGACCGGCTCGATTGATTGTTCGATAAGAAGATATGATATTCGAAATGGACAAATGTTTAATGATTTTATAGGAGGTAAGATGTGTTAATTTTAAAATTAGTTTTATATTTAAAATCTTTTAGCTGCTGTTACTTGCGTTAGTATGACCAACGATGGTCAATGCATTTTGGTAAGCACAGCCGATAACAGCGTAAAATTATTTGACAAAATAACGGGGGAGATGTTATCAGAATACGTAGGACATAAAACTGAAGATATGAACGTTGAAAGCTCAGTTTTGACCAATGATAGCATCGTAATTTCTGGTTCAATCACCGGAGAAATGTGGTGTTGGGATTTAGTTTCTGGGAAAGTGATCAAACGATACGAACACACATTCAGGAAAGTCTTAAACTCATTATGTGTTCACCCCAAAAAAGATATTGTGATGACCGCTTCAGTTCACACAGTAAAAGTTTGGGGAAAACCTTCCGATTTACAAATATTAAATACCATCGTTAACGATGATTAAAATTAAAAATTAATTTCATATTATTTTTATTAACCTTGCATTTTCGTATTAATAACAATTTTTAATCAAACATAATCAGAAAAAAAAATACAAATCACAGTACAAATTGAAATAAAATTGAGCATTTTCAAAAAATCTCAATGGATTTTGAAGTAATTGGAACGTTGGGGGTAATAACAAAAAATTACAGTTGCAAACAACAAATTTAAACCACCGATTAAACAAATTAATGCTATTCAACCTTATTAATAATATTAAATTAGGTATTTATATTAAATTTAAAATATCAGGACGAAAGATGATCCTTCGAAGATGGCGTAAGCCGAAACGCGTAAGGAGAAGTTTATTTAATAAAAACCAATAAGAGCAAACAAGTATTTTCCTATGATTCTGCTAAACTAAGGGTAGGTTTATGTTGGAGATAAACGATAAGAGCGACGATACTATTAACACGTTCACGCCGGGGCGAAAATCTAGGTTTTTTCGCGTGAGGCGGGACCGTCTTATCTCGTTTCGCTTCGTGGGGCGAGACAACATTGTTGCGAGTTCGAACGTGCTCAATGCGAGATCACAACATTTCGAGGCTTCAAACGCGCTAAATGCGAGATTGCAACAGTTCTGATATAGTGTTTTTTTGAGTGCATATTTCTTGCATCAAGTGTAAAGGTATGTAAAATTATCTTTTCTTCTACAGAGGCGGTTAGCATTTTTTTGAATTTCTGCCCATATAAATAATAGATAAAATGGATATGGAAGAAAGTGGTTCGTCTGAAGAATCTATTATTGGAGAGAGAAAAAATATGCGAAGATATAGAATAGTGTCGAGCTCTTCAGATGAGGCAAGCAACGATAGCAAAATATTAGGTAATGAACTGAATAACCATTCCTTGGAGGAAGAAGATTTTGAATCCAATTTAGAGAGTGACGATGGTGATAATGAATGGAAGAAAATAACGGGAAGACAACTAGGAATAAATGAGTATGCGGAAGAAGAGAAATTTTTAATTCACAACATGGACTGCGACGATCCTGTTTCGTTATATAAATTATTTGTCAAGGATCATATACTTGAAATAATCATTGAAGAAACAAATAAATACGCTACCCAATGCATAAATAATTCTGCATGTAACAGCACAAATCACCAACGGGCCTGGAAACCTGTTACAAAAGATGAAATAAATGCTTTTTTGGCATCTTACTAATTATGGGTATAGTACAGGTACCAGAAATTAGATTATACTGGTCAAAAAATGACATATATGCAAACGCTCGTATTAAAATGCGATGAAACGCGACTGATTTATATCTATTCTTAAATATTTACACTTCTCCGACAATACCACGGCTAGAGCAGAAGATCGATTATATAAAATAAGAAATGTACTTGAAGCTATTGTGCACACATTTAAAACCAGTATTAAACCTGGAAAAAACATTGTTATTGACGAAAGTATGATTCCGTGGAGGGGGCGTCTTAGTTTTCGCCAGTACATTCCAGGAAAGCGTCATAAGTATGGCATAAAGACATACAAATTGTGCCTTCCTGAAGGTTATACCTATAATATCGAGATTTATACAGGGAAAAATGCAGAAGCAATCACCAAGACACATTCTCATGACGTAGTCATAAAATTGATAAAAGATTTATTATTTGAAGGCCGCACACTATTTACAGATAGTTTTTATACCAGTATCCCTTTGGCCGAGGAACTAATGCAAAAAAAAAACATTCATTTGTGGAACAATAAAAAAAAAACAAAAAATTTCTACCACCACAATCAAAGCAAAAGCAAGTTCGGGGTAGCATTATGAGTTTTGAAAATCGCAGTGGAGTAAAATTTATGAAATGGACCGACAAAAGGCCCGTATGTATATAACAACTTATCAGAACCATAAATGTACAATTATTCAGGGGCCAAATAATAAATCCAAACCAGATATTGTTTATTCTTATAATAATGTGAAAAAGGGTGTCGGAACATTCAAGTGTGACCCACCGGTGGGTCACCCCGGCGTGAACGTGTTAAAGAAAGCCAATAATATTGAAGCGATTGTTGGTGCGACCAATTAAAGCATGAATTGCTGTATCCAAATCCATAGAAATGAATTTATCGTAGTTAAAATGTAGACGTACCCTAACCCAATCCATAATATTCCTCACATTGAGTGATATGAAGTTGTGGCTTAACCCAACTACCCCGAACCCAATCTAAGGAATCTGTTGAGTTTTTCGGAAATATTAGACGATTTTTGCTTCTATAGTTGGATTGGGTTGAGCTTCGACTTCATACCATTCAATATGAGGAATAGTGTGCAAGTTTTCCTCAATGCAGCAAATTCAAATTATTATATATGAGGGGTGGTATGAAGTTAAGCAAAGAAGAAATATGAGAGATGAATTTTGGGTTTGATTTTTTCTTTTACACTTAGATTTTATTGACTGATTAGACTTAGTTGTCTATGGTAGAGTTGGGTTGAGCTCCAACTCCATGCCATGCATAATGAGGGATGTTCTATGGGGATCATCTATGGTTGGGTTGGGTTGAACACCAATTTCATACCATTCAATATGAGGCATGATATGAAGTTGAAGGTTAATCCAACTCAAACATAGAAAAACAAAATTAACAAAATAACAATTTTTTTAAGTTCAATGGAACATGAGAGATGGTACCAAATTGGGTTGGGTTGAGCTCCAACTTCATACCATTCAATATAAGGGATGGTATGAAATTGAAGCTCAACCCAACTTAATCATAGTAAAACAAAATCAACCCCAAAATAACAAATCTTCTAAGTTTAATGGAACGTGAGAGATGATACCAAATTGGGTTGGGTTGAGCTCCAACTTCATACCATTCAATATAAGGGATGGTATGAAATTGAAGCTCAACCCAACCCAATCATAGTAAAACATAATCAACCCCAAAACAACATCTTTTGAGCTCAATTGAAAATGAGAGATGGTATCAAATTGGGTTGAGTTAAACTCAAACTTCATACTTTTCATCATTAGGGATGGTATGGAGTTTTTCTTCTATGGTTGTGTTGGGTTGAGCACCAACTTCGTACCATTCAATATGAGACATGATATGAAGTTGAAACTCAATCCAATTCAAACATAGAAAAAACAAAATTAACAAATAAAAAACAAATAAGGTCAGCACCACAGCAAGTAGAGCGGGTTTGAGTGAGAGCATCACGAACAACCTCCGAGTCAACCATAGTCAATGAAAAACTACGAGTATCATCCATACTCACATTTCCTGATGCGCGAATGATTTGAGATAAGGTAGCTTTCTGAATAGTGTCAAGCGTTACCGGCGATTCGGCAAAATAGCTGCCCAACAAATTAGCATCCGGCGTGGATTGCGTGAGTTTGCAGTCAGTAACGCCAAGAGATCGCAAGGTCTTCCAGAAAGTAGTTGGTGTCGACAAAGATAATTTCCAATAAAAATATTTTTTTTAGCATTTTTGCATTTGTGATTGCACCTGTTACGCAGAGATCGATAACAGTTGTAGTTATTAACTGACGGGTTACGTCTATACAACGCTTTTGCTTTATTACGTTCGCTCATGAGACCTCTAATATCATTAGTTAACCAGGGGGCGGGAAAATGTTTCACTCTCCTTTGCCTTATCGGAGCATGTTTCTTATACAAACATGTTACTTTGTTATTAAAATAATTAACTTTCGCATCAATGTCCGTCATAAGATACTACGGTTTCCAGTCTATCCTCAGCGCATCAGAGTTGAGTTCTTGAAGGTTAACATGTTTGAAATCCCGGTAAGATAGACTACGCTGCGGACAAACTACATTTCGGACTTCGACAGCGCAATAAATAAGATCATGGTTGGAAAATTGCAGAGCTGGTAGCTGACCGTGAACAAGAATCTTATCGGTGCAAGACGAGATGATCAAGTCAAGCAGAGAGTCAGACGAAGGAAGGTGATGGGTTGGCTGAGAAGGGATGATAGATAGATTTGCGGAAGAAGTAACAAATCAAAGTTTTTCACTACGTAGGCCATCTCTCAATGTACACGTATTGAAATCGCCCATTAATACTATTGTGACATAGCACATACTGTGTCTTTCAAGGAGATCCTCAAATTGCTCGAAGTAATTAATCATTGGTGGACAGTAAAAAACACCCAATAGTAGTTTAGTACTAAAACACTTAACCTCAATCAAAAGGAATTCCATAACCCGCGAGAATACGTCGGACATCTCAATCGAGTTAACCTGTAGGTGATTTTTAACATATGCAGTAACATATGTAAATAATTTATAATAAATAATTATACATATTTATAATAATAATTACATATATAATTAACATCTTCTAAGTTCAATACAACATGAGAAATGGTATCAAATTGGATTTGGTTGAACACCAACTTCATATTATTCAATATAAGAGATGGTATGAAATTGAAGTTTTCTTTTAACATAACAACCCCAAAACAATATATTCTAAGTTCAATGCAACATGAGAGATGGTACCAAATTGGGTTGGGTTGAGCTCCAACTTCATATCATTCAATATAAGAGATGATATGAAATTGAAGCTCAACCCAGCCCAATCATAGTAAAACATAATCAACTCCAAAACAACATCTTTTGAGCTCAATTGAAAATGAGAGATGGTATCAAATTGGGTTGAGTTAAGCTCAAACTTCATACTTTTCATCATTAGGAATGGTATGGAATTTTTCTTCTATGGTTGGGTTGGGTTGAGCACCAACTTCACACCATTCAATATGAGGCATGATATGAAGTTGAAACTCAATCAAACTCAAGCATGGAAATACAAAATCAACCCCAAAATAACAAATCTTCTAAGTTTAATGGAACATGAGAGATGGTACCGAATTGGGTTGGGTTGAGCTCCAACTTCATACCGTTCAATATAAGGGATGGTATAAAATTGAAGCTCAACCCAACCCAATCATAGAAAAACAAAATCATCCCCATAACAACATCTTTTAAGTTCAATTCAACATGAAAGCTGATATCAAGTTGGATTGAGTTGATCTCCAACTTTATACCATTCACTATGAGGAATGGTATAAAGTTTTTCTTTTATGGTTGGGTTGGGTTGAGTACCAACTTCACACCATACAATATGCGATATGTTATGAAGTTGAAGCTCAACCCAACCCAATCATAGAAAAACAAAAACAACCTTAAAACAACATCTTCTAGATTCAATTTAACATGAGACATGGTATCAAGTTGGGTTTGGTTGGGTTGAAATCCAACTTCATGCCAATCATTATGAGGGATGTTCTAGGGGGATCAACTATGTTTGGGTTGGGTTGAGTTGAGCACCAACTTCATACAATTCGATATGAAGCATGATATGATGTTGAAGCTCAACCCAACCCAAGCAAAGGGAAACCAAATCAACCCCAAAACAACATCTTCTAAGTTCAATACAACATGAGAATTGGTGTCAAATTGGATTTGGTTGGGCACCAACTTCATATCATTCAATATAAGGAATGGTATGAAGTTGAAGCTCTAATCAACCCAATCAAAGAAAAACAAAATCATCCCCATAACATCTAAGTTTAATTCAACATGGAAGCTGGTATCAATTTGGGTTGAGTTGTGAGACCAATTTTATACCATTTACTATGAGGGATGGTATAATTTCTTTTTTCTATGTTTGAATTGGGTTGAGTACCAACTTCGTACCACTCAATATGCGGCATGATATAAAGTTGAAGCTCAACCCAACCCAATCATAAAAAAATTAAATCAAAACATCTTCTAGATTCAATTCAACATGAGAGATGGTATCAAGTTGGGTTGAGTTGAAATCCAAATTCATACCATTCAATATGAGTTATGATATGAAGTTGCAGTTCTACCCAACCCAACTTGATACCATGATATCAGACTGATTTCTTTCAATTTCTTCACAAATTGCTTATTTTCATTCAATTTAATAACAATTAAAATAGTCAATTAGTTTAAATACATTTAATTAATGATGTTTTAAAAATTGGTTATAACGAACCGATTTTCAGGTTCCTGAGGGTACGTTATATTCAGGTTGACATGCGGTATTTTATAGAATATTTAGGCAAAGTATAAAATTATTAATATTCTCTAATCATAATAATCTCTCTATTTAATCATAATAATTCAAATCTTTAACGATAACTTATATCCTGGGATATATCTGGCAAAGTTACTCATTCAAATTTAACCAAATTATTGCACATTTTACACAAATATTATCCAGATTTACCATTGAATTCCAGAATTTTGTTAAAACGCCCTCTCATATCAATATAACTTCTTAAATGTTTTCTTCATATGCACTTAGTTTTTGCACTTAGTTCAATATTAAATACCATCATTAACGATTAAAATTAAAAATTAATTTCATATTATTTTTATTAACCTTGCATTTTCGTATTAATAACAATTTTTAATCAAACATAATCAGAAAAAAAAAACAATACAAATCACAGTACAAATTGAAATAAAATTGAGCATTTTCAAAAAATCTCAATGGATTTTGAAGTAATTGGAACGTTGGGGGTAATAACAAAAAATTACATTTGCAAACAACAAATTTAAACCATCGATTAAACAAATTAATGCAATTCAACCTTATTAATAATATTAAATTAGGTATTTAAATTAAATTTAAGTTAATAAATAATGAGATTTAATGGTTCAAATTGAATGCTCGCAATTGTAGTTATTAAAATATAAGCACACGAAAATTCTTGTACTTTAGACTAAATAAATGCCGAAGACTCCGATTTAGACGTTTATGGCAAAATTTGCGTTATAAGCGTTTGCTAATCTTGTTAAAGTCTCAGCTGCGTCTAATTCTTCCCTCCCGTGTTGTTGGTAATTCCCCCCATCATAATTATTTTTGATTTTCTTCTTTTTTTGGGTTTTAGTCAACGTCCAATGGAGGTAATTTTTTTCACTCGGTCTAAAATTATTCGCACTTTCCCTCCATTTCGATATAATGGAGGGTTTAGCGATTTCATCCTCGTAATTATTGTTATTTGGGGAAGTATTTTCAACTTTTTGGCAATCTCGTAAATATTTCTCCATAATATGACTTTTGTATTTATTTGCTTGTTGAGGAACTTCTTGGATATCGTTTTCCGTGGTTGAACTGATGTAATAGCATTGAGCTTGAATGTTGTTGTTCTCACCTTCTATCGTGTAACAATGATCTAAAAGGTTTTTGTCGAGATATTCGTCGTTTTCTCGAGCGAACGTGTTTTGGCGGACGAAATCTTCGTATTGTTCTGCGTCTATTTCAACGGAATGATGTTGGACGCTGTCGTCTTCCCAGATGCTGTCGTCGGAGCAAATACTAAAATGTTCTACGTTTCCTTGGACTTGGCTGTTGTAGGTTTTGATTAAGTAGCCCCAAGTTTTTCTTTGTGGTTCTTTTCCGGCGTTTTTTAGTTTTCTTCGCCAATTTGCAAACCAATTACATACCTAAAATAAGATAATATAGTATTATGTCATTGGAGATTTAGTAGCATGAAAAAATTGGCAAAAATTGCTTGTGTATCAAAAAAATTTGACGCTTTTAACATGTTATGTTCCGAGTCTACTAAAACCGTTTTTGTGGGAGGAAAGAAAGATTTGGGCAATGCTATCCTAAACGCTAACTCCCTGGGGGTGCCTGTTTTTGCAATAAAATGCATGGTGTCCCCATCATACGTGTACTCAGTGTCCTCTTTGAAGTTCGAATGAAAGTTGGTTAATGAGCAAGACTTTGGAGTCAAAACAGCTCATACTACCAACAAGTTGGCAGATTTTAACATCATAAACGCTTCTAGCTAGATAACTACTATCATTTTACAATTCCATCTAAATTGTATGAGAACTGCAGCTTGTGGCGTGGTAAGGGAAGGTGAAAAAACGAGTAACAACAAAATATTTTGAAGTAACTCGGTTGCGAGGTGCTGACCAACTGACGCTTAACATTAACTCAAATAACGCGGACACGCGGTGTGTGTAGCTGCACTGCAATAACTGACTAGGACAGATAGTCGGACCTTCAAGTCAAGTGCCGAAAAGAGTGGCATGGAGCTCGAGGAGAAGTGAGTAAAGTCCCCATAATACCCTATTAATAGATCATGCACGAGCCACGTAAATTATATATGATATTTACGTGAGTGATGTGCGTGACCCGCGTGATTACTCAAAAAATTACTCAAGCGTACACCTCTAGTGCAGAATAAAAGCCTGTAATGTCCGCTGAAGTTGCAGCAACTATCCGCCCATAAATGATGCTTTTCATCAAAATAAGCAATGATAGCTTAAATAAGATTATATTGAAGTATGCATCTAAATCGTGATTTAGCGGCGCAAACTGGGTTGAATTCCAATTAGCTAGAATAGCTTAAAAAATAATAAGATATCAAGATTATCTATTATAATTAGATTATGGTAATGATCCATAACCAGCTTCAATTATTTTTGAAAAATGCGAAAAACTTATTTTGTTATGAACGCAAAGTAAGTTTGTAATAAAACATAAACACTAATCTATAACCATAAACTCTGCAGGAATGGTCAAAAATCTCCAAAATGACCTCATTTAAAAGTCTTAATATCTAAGGTTAAGAAAAACTCTAAAGTTGAAATCCATGGAGAAGTCTTATGTATGAAAATTTTTCGTTATGGTCTTAGGATTCATAATTTATAAATCATTAGAATTCATCCACTAAGATTGTTCATAATGATGTTGAAAAGTGTAATCCATAACTAGTTACAACCTGAATATAAAGAATTTTGTATTTATATATAAAGAAATTTTGGGCTATCTGCATAAAAATGAATGAGTACTTAAAAACTAAAACAAACCGAGAGATTCTTTTTGCATGAATATTGTTGGTAATGAATCATAAACGCTTAGTCCATAACCAGATACAACCTAAATATAAGGACTTTCTTTCTTTAAATTTCTCGTATCGTTATTGCTCGTCTTCTATGCTCCCTCTGAAAGTACATAATAATTTCTTACATGCTACTGTAAGCTATAATAATAAACTTTTTATGGAATTAGATTTCCAGAAGTCCGCCTTAAGAAAAACTTCTTTTTCCTGTAACCTTAAGTTTTGACATTGTTTTTTTTACTTCTGCCCAATTAGAATCGTGAGTTTCAAGTTATTTTCTTGATAACTTTCCAGATATCAAGTTTTGCGAAAATTATCCTGTTTCTTTGAATTTCTTTTAATTAATCCACACCATCTCATCATGTTTCGGGTAACTGCATTTTGATTTCTAGATACTAACAGATCAGATGTAGTAGTTAGCCGACTTAAAACTGATGAACAGGATTTTGGAGACATAATAACTCATGCTGCTAACAAATTGGCAGTTTTTAAAGTGGCGGGCAGTTGCACAAGCAATCAGCGATTAGCAAAACCCGGTTCAGTTAGCTTCATTTTGAAACAAGATGAGTTGCATTAGATTCGATTGGGTTGACCTTGGAATTGGGTTGGTTTCATTTTGAAACAAGATGAATTGCATTGGATTAGGTTCATCTGGAAACAAGATGTGATGCGTTGTTTCAATATGAACCCAACTCATCTTGTTTGAAGATGGAACCACACAATCCAACCCATCTCATCTTGTTTCCAGATGAACCCAATCCAACCCATCTCATCTTATTTCAAGATGAACCCAATCCAACCTAGATCATCTTGTTTCAAAATAACGCCAACCCAACAAAATCCACACCATTTAATGTTTCCAGTAACTGCATTTTTCGCAATTTGATTTCTAAGTACTAACAGTTGTGAACTAGTAACTATTGTGAAACAAGATGTGTTGAATTAGATTCGGTTGGGTTGACCTTGGAATTGGGTTGGGTTGGTTTCATTTTGTAACAAGATGAATTGCATTGGGTTGGGTTCATTTGGAAACAAGATGTGATTGGTTGTTTGAAGATGAACCCAACTCATCTTGTTTCAAGATGGAGCCACACAATCCAACCCATCTCATCGTATTTCCAGATGAAACCAACCCAACCTAAGTCATCTTGCTTCAAAATGAAGCCAACCCAACAAAATCCACACCATCTCATGTTTTGGGTAACACTGCACTTTTCGCCATTTGATTTCTAGGTCAGATGTAGTAGTTAGCCAACTTAAAACTGATGAACAGGATTTTGGAGACATAACAACTCATGCTGCTAACAAATTGGCAGTTTTTAAAGCACTGATGACACTAGGCTGCTTAGTAGCCGTAGATGATCAGCGGAGGGCATTTGTACAAGAAAGTAGCGAATGACAACCCCGGTTCAGTTAGCTTCATTGTGAAATAAGATGAGTTGAATTAGATTGGGTTGGATTGACCTTTTGATTGGGTTGGGTTGGTTTCATTTTGAAACACGATGAATTGCATTGGATTGCGTTCATCTGGAAACAAGATGTGATGCGTTGTTTTACGATGAACCCAACTTGTCTTGTTTCAAGATGGAGCCACACAATCCAACCCATCTCATCTTGTTTCCAGATGAAGCCAACCCAACCCAACTCATCTTGTTTCAAAATGAAGCCAACCCAACATAATCCAACTTAACTCATTTCAAAATGAAACCAACCCAACAAAATCCACACCATTTCACTTGATACATATGTTCAATTTCACCAGCCGCTAACAAATACCTTCCTGCTAGTACTGTTAGTGACGAATTTTATGCTCACACCAAGCTGATTGATCGCTAATAGCGGCGGTTTGCACAACTTGGAGCTGCTTAGTAACTTAGGGGTACTCGCACTTTAGATAGTGTACCGTGTTTGGAAGGGTAATAGCTTAAGACAATGCATAGACAATAATGTGCTCATGCTGTCAACAAGTTTGCAGACTTCAAATTGAAAGGGGACTGATAGACGACGTGTATATACTGAAATACCTGGTTTTTAACAGTTTAAAGGCTGCTTTTGATAAAGTAAACGAAGAGAAACTAAGGAACGAGATGGAGAGAAGGGGGATATTGGGAAGAATGATAAACGTTCTAAGAGAGATACACGCGGAGACGGTACCAAGATAAAAGATGATTTAAGCGAGCCGTTTTGGATGAAGAGGGGTTGCGTTGAGTTGGGTTGGGTCCATTCCTTTTTGCTTTGGTTACTGCGGATATAGAAGACAAATTGGCAAGGGAGCAGTTGGGAAGGGTGGTGATCGAAAGGAGGAAGGTGTACGTACTGGCATACGCTGATGACTTAGTGGTGATTGCGAGGAACGCGGGTGAAGTGCTGGGAGAGTATATTGATAGAAAGGATTTTGGGGTGAACGTGGATAAGACGAAAATGATGATGTTCTGCAAGGGGAGTCAAGAAAAACTGAAAATTGGTATGGAAGGGCATGTAATTGAGGAAGTGAGGGAGTACACATACTTGAGATATAGATTTAAAGAAAACAACAAGGAGAGAAGATATATTAGAGTATTGGCAAAGAGGGCAAAGAGGATTATGGGACAGGTTTTGGAATGAGATGAGAGGTTTTTTGGGAGAGATATGGAAAGAAGGAATTTAATGTTTGAGAAATTAATAAAAAAGCGTAGTTATGTATGGAGTGAAGATATGGGATATATAGTTAGGGAAGAAATAAGATACAGAATTTGGTGAAGGTGGTCGAAGAAGCAGTTTTAAAGGAGAACGTACGAGGATGTGGGGCGAAGCTCGGAGGAAACGAGTTGTAGGATGGCGAGTGCAGAAAGGTGAAGAGGGAAGTGAGAAGAAACAATGGCGATCAGAGGCGATAGGGCTTCAATATAAGGAAGCAAGAAAGAAGAAGTAAAAGAAGAAACTTAGGGAGAGGAAGGTGAATGAAATTAGGTCGCCGAAACGGGTGGGAGATGTCTGGATATACATAAATAAAATAAGAAGGGGAAGAGAGGATATTACTGGTCAGATACCCATGATGAATGGGTATCTGATGGCGAACAGAGGAGTTAGTAAGATGGAAACGAGGAGAAGATGATATAACATAGGAGGAAGTACAATTGGCAAGATTAGAGAAGGAAAAGGCACCCAGAGAAGATGAAGTCTAGCACGAGACTTGGTTGGAGGTAACGATGGAAGTGAGGGAGAGTTTGTGGGTAGTGTTAAACAGGGTATGGAAGGGATAAGGGTTTCCGGAGAGGTTGAGAATGGCAATAATAAGTCCCTTGTATAAAAATGAAAGAAAAGACAGTGGAGAACTAGAGATATCAGCTTATTGAATACGTTATACAAGATATACGCGAAGGTGCTGCTTGCAATGCTGGACAAAGAGATAGGGACTAAAAGGAGCTCCTACCCGATGGTCAGTCAGGGTTTAGAAACGGAAGTTGGCTGATAGCTGGATCGTAAGGAAGGAAAGCTTTATGCCGTTTGTAACAATTTAAAGACGGCGTTTGACAATGTAAACAGAGCGAAGCTAAGGAAGGTGATGGAGAAAACGATAAACGAGCTAAGAGAGATATACACGGAGACGGTACCAAGAATAAACTAGCAGTTTTGGACGACGCACAGAAGCGAATTAGTTAAAAATCTTGACCAAAAAGATATTTTTGTCTGATTACTCTAGAAATAATGGAAAATGAAAAAACTATCTACCTTATCAACAAAAATTAAGTATTTTATCATTCATTTACAAGTTGTAATACTTATGCTGTGGAAGTTTTAGTACGCGGAATCCTGAACATCATTTTATTTAGTCATTCTCATCTGATAAGTACAAAGATAACTCTAGCAATAGATGTTCTACTTGGCCTAATTCCTCCTTACAGATTTTCACTATCTGTTGAAGAAAAAGTCGACGCAGGAAGGTCTGGATTTTTGCCAAATAATTTTAATTTGTTTTGAAGAAGGATCCTCATTTATTAACAGAATAAGCACTAGAGATAATAAAACCACGTTAGATTTCGAAATGTATCACAAAATGTTTCATTATTAAATCTTGAAGTACTACGATCTAATAAGTTTACTACTTTGTTTTCAGTAACAGTGAGATAATTTGGATACAGATTTGAATTGTGACTTTTTGCAATATTTCTCAAGACAGTGTACTGAAATTTTTGTAAACTTACAAAAAACGATCATTCTTCGTCTCCAGAAAGTGAACATATTTTGCCAAAGATTTCTTAAATTATAATGCGCGAGTGGGAGTAGAATACATCAACAGAAAAATGGGGGATGGTGATCGGAAGGAGGAAAGTGCACATACTGGCACGTACGCTGATGGTGTATGGACTTGGTGGTGATTGCGAGGGACACGGGCGAAATGAGGACAATGATGCGGCATTTTGGCAGTCAGAATTTGGGGGTGAAGGTGGATAAGACGAAAATGATGAAGTTCTGTAAAAGAGGGTCGAAGAAAAATTGAAAATTGGAAATGGAAGGGCAACGTGATCGAGGAAGTACACGTATTGTGGTATAGATTTAAGGAGAACAAGGAGGGAGGACATATTAGGGTGTTGGCAACGAGAGCAAATACGATTATGGGGCAGGTTTTGGAATGATGTGCGAGATTTTTTTAGGAGAGATGTAGGAGGAAGAAGTTTAATGTTTGAGAGATTGGGCCATTGCTTTTTCCATATGGGGATGGAAAGAACAAGGGCTCTTAGAGCTTATGCTGACCAGATACTAAAGGTGGGTATTGGGATTAACTAGGGAGACTCTGGGATGTATAGTTAGGGAAGAAATGAAGCTAGGAAGGTGCGCTTTGTGGAAAGGGTGGATATTGTAAGATCTTGGGGGAGTGCTGCAAAGAGATTGAAGCAGGCAATTGGCGTTATGGGCAGAGTATTAAGGTTGGGTTGGGTTGGGTTTAGCCCTACACCTGAAAACATATTTTTAACGAACTTTACATCCTGATTTGGCAAACCTGTATATTTGAATTGAAATAAAGCTGAAACCAGATTTTTTTAAATTTTGTTTTATATTTGGCTCTGGGGTGCCAAATATCCTAAGATTAATCCTTAATCCTAAGATATTTGGCACTGAAAAAATTTGGGCCTCTTTTTGATACTCAATCTTCTTTTTATATTCCATGATCTTCGCAAACCTAGCATATGATTCCACTTTGATTTTGAGGTAAACATCATTTTTTCAATATTTCTCATGACAGTGTACTGAAATTTTTGTAAACTTACAAAAAACGATCATTCTTCGTCTCCAGAAAGTGAACATATTTTGCCAAAGATTTCTTAAATCATAATGCGCGAGTGGGAGTAGAATACATCAACAGAAAAATGGGGGATGGTGATCGGAAGGAGGAAAGTGCACATACTGGTACGTACGCTGATGGTGTATGGACTTGGTGGTGATTGCGAGGGACGCGGGTGAAATGAGGACAATGATGCGGCATTTTGGCAGTTAGGATTTGGGGGTGAAGGTGGATAAGACGAAAATGATGAAGTTCTGTAAAAGGGGATCGAAGAAAAACTGAAAATTTTAAATGGAAGGGCAACGTGATCAAGGAAGTACACGTATTGTGGTATAGATTTAAGGAGAACAAGTTTCATTTAAGATTTAAGAAGACATATTAGAGTGTTGGCAACGAGAGCAAATAGGATTATGGGGCATGTTTTGGAATGATGTGCGAGATTTTTTTAGGAGAGATGTAGGAGGAAGAAGTTTAATGTTTGAGAGATTGGGCCCTTGCTTTTTCCATATAGGGATGGAAAAAACAAGGGCTCTTAGAGCTTGTGCTGACCAGATACTAAAGGTGGGTATTGGGATTAACTAGGGAGACTCTGGGATGTATAGTTAGGGAAGAAATGAAGCTAGGAAGGTGCGTTTTGAGGAAAGGGTGGATATTGTAAGATCTTGGGGGAGTGCTGCAAAGAGATTGAAGCAGGCAATTGGCGTTATGGGCAGAGTATTAAGGTTGGGTTGGGTTGGGTTTAGCCCTACACCTGAAAACATATTTTTAACGAACTTTACATCCTGATTTGGCAAACCTGTATATTTGAATTGAAATAAAGCTGAAACCAGATTTTTTAAAATTTTGTTTTATATTTGGCTCTGGGGTGCCAAATATCCTAAGATTAATCCTTAATCCTAAGATATTTGGCACTGAAAAAATTTGGGCCTCTTTTTGATACTCAATCTTCTTTTTATATTCCATGATCTTCGCAAACCTAGCATATAATTCCACTTTGATTTAGAGGTAAACATCATTTTTTCAATATTTCTCATGACAGTGTACTGAAATTTTTGTAAACTTACAAAAAACGATCATTCTTCGTCTCCAGAAAGTGAACATATTTTGCCAAAGATTTCTTAAATCATAATGCGCGAGTGGGAGTAGAATACATCAACAGATAAATGGGGGATGGTGATCGGAAGGAGGAAAGTGCACATACTGGTACGTACGCTGATGGTGTATGGACTTGGTGGTGATTGCGAGGGACGCGGGTGAAATGAGGACAATGATGCGGCATTTTGGCAGTTAGGATTTGGGGGTGAAGGTGGATAAGACGAAAATGATGAAGTTCTGTAAAAGGGGATCGAAGAAAAACTGAAAATTTTAAATGGAAGGGCAACGTGATCAAGGAAGTACACGTATTGTGGTATAGATTTAAGGAGAACAAGTTTCATTTAAGATTTAAGAAGACATATTAGAGTGTTGGCAACGAGAGCAAATAGGATTATGGGGCAGGTTTTGGAATGATGTGCGAGATTTTTTTAGGAGAGATGTAGGAGGAAGAAGTTTAATGTTTGAGAGATTGGGCCCTTGCTTTTTCCATATGGGGATGGAAAGAACAAGGACTCTTAGAGCTTATGCTGACCAGATACTAAAGGTGGGTATTGGGATTAACTAGGGAGACTCTGGGATGTATAGTTAGGGAAGAAATGAAGCTAGGAATGTGTGCTTTGAGGAAAGGGTGGATATTGTAAGATCTTGGGGGAGTGCTGCAAAGAGATTGAAGCAGGCAATTGGCGTTATGGGCAGAGTATTAAGGTTGGGTTGGGTTGGGTTTAGCCCTACACCCGAAGACATACTTTTAACGAACTTTACAACCTGATTTGGCAAACCTGTACATTTGAATTGAAATAAAGCTGAAACCAGATCTTTTTAAATTTTGTTTTATATTTGGCTCTGGGGTGCCAAATATCCTAAGATATTTGGCACTGAAAAAATTTGGGCCTCTTTTTGGTACTCAATCTTTTTTTTATATTCCATGATCTTCGCAAACCTAGCATATGATTCCACTTTGATTTTGAGGTAAACATCATTTTTTCAATATTTCTCATGACAGTGTACTGAAATTTTTGTAAACTTACAAAAAACGATCATTCTTCGTCTCCAGAAAGTGAACATATTTTGCCAAAGATTTCTTAAATCATAATGCGCGAGTGGGAGTAGAATACATCAACAGATAAATGGGGGATGGTGATCGGAAGGAGGAAAGTGCACATACTGGCACGTACGCTGATGGTGTATGGACTTGGTGGTGATTGCGAGAGACGCGGACGAAATGAGGACAATGATGCGGCATTTTGGCAGTCAGGATTTGGGGGTGAAGGTGGATAAGACGAAAATGATGAAGTTCTGTAAAAGAGGGTCGAAGAAAAATTGAAAATTGGAAATGGAAGGGCAACGTGATCGAGGAAGTACACGTATTGTGGTATAGATTTAAGGAGAACAAGGAGGGAGGACATATTAGGGTGTTGGCAACGAGAGCAAATACGATTATGGGGCAGGTTTTGGAATGATGTGCGAGATTTTTTTAGGAGAGATGTAGGAGGAAGAAGTTTAATGTTTGAGAGATTGGGCCGTTGCTTTTTCCATATGGGGATGGAAAGAACAAGGGCTCTTAGAGCTTATGCTGACCAGATACTAAAGGTGGGTATTGGGATTAACTAGGGAGACTCTGGGATGTATAGTTAGGGAAGAAATGAAGCTAGGAAGGTGCGCTTTGAGGAAAGGGTGGATATTGTAAGATCTTGGGGGAGTGCTGCAAAGAGATTGAAGCAGGCAATTGGCGTTATGGGCAGAGTATTAAGGTTGGGTTGGGTTGGGTTTAGCCCTACACCTGAAAACATATTTTTAACGAACTTTACATCCTGATTTGGCAAACCTGTATATTTGAATTGAAATAAAGCTGAAACCAGATTTTTTAAAATTTTGTTTTATATTTGGCTCTGGGGTGCCAAATATCCTAAGATTAATCCTTAATCCTAAGATATTTGGCACTGAAAAAATTTGGGCCTCTTTTTGATACTCAATCTTCTTTTTATATTCCATGATCTTCGCAAACCTAGCATATAATTCCACTTTGATTTAGAGGTAAACATCATTTTTTCAATATTTCTCATGACAGTGTACTGAAATTTTTGTAAACTTACAAAAAACGATCATTCTTCGTCTCCAGAAAGTGAACATATTTTGCCAAAGATTTCTTAAATCATAATGCGCGAGTGGGAGTAGAATACATCAACAGATAAATGGGGGATGGTGATCGGAAGGAGGAAAGTGCACATACTGGTACGTACGCTGATGGTGTATGAACTTGGTGGTGATTGCGAGGGACGCGGGTGAAATGAGGACAATGATGCGACATTTTGGCAGTCAGGATTTGGGGGTGAAGGTGGATAAAACGAAAATGATGAAGTTCTGTAAAAGAGGGTCGAAGAAAAATTGAAAATTGGAAATGGAAGGGCAACGTGATCGAGGAAGTACACGTATTGTGGTATAGATTTAAGGAGAACAAGGAGGGAGGACATATTAAGGTGTTGGCAACGAAAGCAAATACGATTATGGGGCAGGTTTTGGAATGATGTGCGAGATTTTTTTAGGAGAGATGTAGGAGGAAGAAGTTTAATGTTTGAGAGATTGGGCCCTTGCTTTTTCCATATGGGGATGGAAAGAACAAGGGCTCTTAGAGCTTTTGCTGACCAGATACTAAAGGTGGGTATTGGGATTAACTAGGGAGACTCTAGGATGTATAGTTAGGGAAGAAATGAAGATAGGAAGGTGCCCTTTGAGGAAAGGGTGGATATTGTAAGATCTTGGAGGAGTGCTGCAAAGAGATTGAAGCAGGCAATTGGCGTTATGGGTAGAGTATTAAGGTTGGGTTGGGTTAGGTTTAGCCCTACACCTGAACACATATTTGTAACGAACTTTACATCCTGATTTGGCAAACCTGTATTTGAATTGAAATAAAGCTGAAACCAGATTTTTTTAAATTTTGTTTTATATTTGGCTCTGGGGTGCCAAATATCCTAAGATATTTGGCACTGAAAAAATTTGGGCCTCTTTTTGGTACTCAATCTTCTTTTTATATTCCATGATCTTCGTAAATCTAGCATATAATTCCACTTTGATTTTGAGGTAAACATCATTTTTTCAATATTTCTCATGACAGTGTACTGAAATTTTTGTAAACTTACAAAAAACGATCATTCTTCGTCTCCAGAAAGTGAACATATTTTGCCAAAGATTTCTTAAATCATAATGCGCGAGTGGGAGTAGAATACATCAACAGAAAAATGGGGGATGGTGATCGGAAGGAGGAAAGTGCACATACTGGCACGTACGCTGATGGTGTATGGACTTGGTGGTGATTGCGAGGGACACGGGCGAAATGAGGACAATGATGCGGCATTTTGGCAGTCAGAATTTGGGGGTGAAGGTGGATAAGACGAAAATGATGAAGTTCTGTAAAAGAGGGTCGAAGAAAAATTGAAAATTGGAAATGGAAGGGCAACGTGATCGAGGAAGTACACGTATTGTGGTATAGATTTAAGGAGAACAAGGAGGGAGGACATATTAGGGTGTTGGCAACGAGAGCAAATACGATTATGGGGCAGGTTTTGGAATGATGTGCGAGATTTTTTTAGGAGAGATGTAGGAGGAAGAAGTTTAATGTTTGAGAGATTGGGCCCTTGCTTTTTCCATATGGGGATGGAAAGAACAAGGACTCTTAGAGCTTATGCTGACCAGATACTAAAGGTGGGTATTGGGATTAACTAGGGAGACTCTGGGATGTATAGTTAGGGAAGAAATGAAGCTAGGAATGTGTGCTTTGAGGAAAGGGTGGATATTGTAAGATCTTGGGGGAGTGCTGCAAAGAGATTGAAGCAGGCAATTGGCGTTATGGGCAGAGTATTAAGGTTGGGTTGGGTTGGGTTTAGCCCTACACCCGAAGACATACTTTTAACGAACTTTACAACCTGATTTGGCAAACCTGTATATTTGAATTGAAATAAAGCTGAAACCAGATTTTTTTAAATTTTGTTTTATATTTGGCTCTGGGGTGCCAAATATCCTAAGATATTTGGCACTGAAAAAATTTGGGCCTCTTTTTGATACTCAATCTTCTTTTTATATTCCATGATCTTCGCAAACCTAGCATATAATTCCACTTTGATTTTGAGGTAAACATCATTTTTTCAATATTTCTCATGACAGTGTACTGAAATTTTTGTAAACTTACAAAAAACGATCATTCTTCGTCTCCAGAAAGTGAACATATTTTGCCAAAGATTTCTTAAATCATAATGCGCGAGTGGGAGTAGAATACATCAACAGATAAATGGGGGATGGTGATCGGAAGGGGGAAAGTGCACATACTGGCACGTACGCTGATGGTGTATGGACTTGGTGGTGATTGTGAGGGACACGGGCGAAATGAGGACAATGATGCGGCATTTTGGCAGTCAGAATTTGGGGGTGAAGGTGGATAAGACGAAAATGATGAAGTTCTGTAAAAGAGGGTCGAAGAAAAATTGAAAATTGGAAATGGAAGGGCAACGTGATCGAGGAAGTATACGTATTGTGGTATAGATTTAAGGAGAACAAGGAGGAAGGACATATTAGGGTGTTGGCAATGAGAGCAAATACGATTATGGGGCAGGTTTTGGAATGATGTGCGAGATTTTTTTAGGAGAGATGTAGGAGGAAGAAGTTTAATGTTTGAGAGATTGGGCCCTTGCTTTTTTCATATGGGGATGGAAAGAACAAGGGCTCTTAGAGCTTATGCTGACCAGATACTAAAGGTGGGTATTGGGATTAACTAGGGAGACTCTGGGATGTATAGTTAGGGAAGAAATGAAGCTAGGAAGGTGCGCTTTGAGGAAAGGGTGGATGTTGTAAGATCTTGGGGGAGTGCTGCAAAGAGATTGAAGCAGGCAATTGGCGTTATGGGCAGAATATTAAGGTTGGGTTGGGTTGGGTTTAGCCCTACACCCGAAGACATATTTTTAACGAATTTTACAACCTGATTTGGCAACCCTGTATATTTGAATTGAAATAACTAGAACCAGATTTTGTTAAATTTCGTTTTATATTTGGCCCTGGGGTGCCAAATATCAAGCACTGAAAAGATTTGGGCCTCCTTTTGATACTCAATCTTCTCTTTATATTCCATGATCTTCGCAAACCTAGCATGGGATTCCACTTTGATTCTGAGCTCAACATCATTTTTTTAGCTCTTCCTCACAAACTGTTCTACACTCCTCGCTTATTTCTTCAAAATCTGCACATCGAAACAATGTGTGCTCAGGCATATCACACTCTTCACAGTACCAGCAATCTTCTGGCTTTGTTTATTTTATCCTCTTCAGGTATTTACCATCCCATCATTTATTCACCCATTATACCAAATTAGGAGTCATACTCTTGATGCATCATCTCAGCCTAACTCAAAACAACTCAACCCAAAATCCCCCTAAAGCTATCCTACGTGAATATCATCTTAGACCATTAATTTAACCAATTAAGATAAAATGTTGCAAAAATCATTAAAATCGCTGCTAAAGTACCAGATACAAAAAAGCCGATTTGCCACAACATTAATTTAAACTAATGTTATTTAATCTTTGTTAACATTGAATTGTATATGATTGTTAAAAAGACTATAAACAAAATATTCTTACTTGAATATAAGTTAATCCTGTTTGGAGAGCCAAAGCTTTCTTTTCATCCCGATTCGGATAAGGATTATCCCTTCTCCTCACCAACCATCCTTTGAGGAACCTTTTAATTTCCGGCGTAAAAAGTCGTTTAGGCGGTCGCCGTTCTTCCCCAAAATTTCTCCTGAAATCCGTTTTTTTTGTTTCGTCTTAAACTTAAATATCGTTTCGAGAGAGGTTTTCAATTTTCATCACACGTTGGTTAAGCAATAAATAAACAAGAACAAAAAAAATACAAAACACCATTTTTTTAGTATTAAACAATTATTTCGGGATCATCATAAAAAAACAGCAAAATCACACGAACCATATCAAGCTGACCTGTTGTATTTCTTATTTCTAACAGGTCGCCTCGATCGTTCCTTTCCGTTATCGGCGATAACCCTTTCGTCCATTTCTCTGCCGGACGATATAAGAAAAAGACAAGAAAATAATACATATGTAATCTTGGTTCGAGTTTAAAAATAGCGTTAACACGATCGCCTTGTTGAATAAGAGTGAAAACAAGATGGCCTACTCATGAAACAAATCTTGTAAGTTAGTTTGTGTCAATTTTTCAGATAAATTTCTTAAAAAATTATATTCCCGAAAAGATTTATAAACGTTTAAAACGATATTTACGTTTTGACGGGTTAGTTTAGTGGCAATTTGAAAGCGTTGTTTTCAAAAAACATCGTCGTGTTAAAACTGTGTAAATGAGCAACGTGACTCATAAAACATGAACCGCACAAAAACTGAAACCGTATTTATTCATGAAAAAAAATTTCAAATTTCAAAATGAATCGAAACGAAGAATTGCGTATTTACCTGTTTAATTATTTTATAACTTATTACTATTTAAAAGACGAATTTGATTGTAGATGGTGTTTGCAACCGACACCGAATAACAACTAGTTAATTCTGGGGACATCTCGCGCTGCAAGCGTTTTATTTTCAGAGCATCTCCCGCGTCGTGTTTTTTATAATTGCTCTATTTTGTGTCTCGGGTTTCTGGTACGCGCGTCGATTGCGCAAAAACAGGACTCGAAAACGATTTCGACGATGATGGAAAACGATTTCCATCATCATCTTGTCGTCATTTCTTCTTATGGAGAAACGAAATCCTACCTGACAACGAATGGCAATAACTGCTTCGAAGGACAGACGCGAATTCGAAACAAAAATATCAACCCGAAATCCTATTTATATCGCATATATATACACACGCACAAATGTAAATGTTATGTCTTTTTCGAAAAGTTTGCTTGTTTTATATTTTGATTACTCCATCTTTAATTCATCACAGTATTTTGATAAATAAATATAAAAAAAAATTAAAAGAAAATTCTGCAATTAGAAGATAAATTCCATGAAGTCGTCCATGAACTTCAATTCTAAGTGTCTCTTCTCAATCAAAAATTTTTTTTAATCTTATGGTAAATGACCTCAATTAAGGTGTTCACCACTGACTAGTGACTAATTATTAGGAAAATATAAAACATTTCTGGGAAATAGTGACAAATAAAGTCTTTCCATAAAAGTGTTAAGTTGACGATGAAATCAGACACATTTCTTAGTGGAGTGTGGAATGTGTAATGAGAGTTGTTAAAACTCTTTGAGTCATTTTTTCGAATCATTGATGCTATTTTAAAAGGATCTGCATAGGGTGTTCAATTCCCTTGACACTGATTCTAGATGACTGGATACTGCTATCCAAAAAACATGAAATGCTTCCAAAAGTCTTGAAATACTTTCAGAAATTTTTAACTGCTTCCAAAAGACTCTGTACTGTTCCTGGAAGACTTGATACTGCTTCCAAAAGACTTAAAATGTTTTCAGAAAACTTGAACTCTTTCCAGAAAGCATGATATTGCTGGCAGAAGATTTGAAATGCTTCCAGAAAACTTGATACTGTATTTAGAAGACTGGTACTGCTTCCAAAAGACTTGATATTGTTTCCGGAGGAATGGGAAACATTGGAACATATTTTGAATGAGTGCAGTGTGTTGAAAGAAAAGGAGATGGACCGAGACCGGATCTTGGGAAAGGGGTTAAAGGGGGAAACTATGGATGAGCAGGATTGTGGGGGTGAGGAGAAAAAAGGCTGCTTGGACGTCGAAAAATAGGGATTTGATGTAGATGGTGTAGAATTTGGACGGGAAGAAGATTCTGGAAGAGGGAGGTGTTTCAAAAGATTTCAACTGTTTCTAGAATATTCTGCACTGTCTCTGGAAGACTTGATACTGCTTCCAAAAGTCTTTGAAATGTTTCCAGAATGCTTGAAATGTTTCCAAAAGATTTGAACTCTTTTCAGAAAACATGATATTGCTGGCAGAAGATTTGAAATGCTTCCAGAAAACTTGATACTGTATTTAGAAGACTTGAACTGCTTCCAAAAAACTTGATACTCTTTCCGGAGGAATGGGAAACATTGGAACATATTTTGAATGGGTGCAGTGAGTTGAGGGAGAAGGAGATGGACCGAGACCGGATTTTGGGAAAGAGGGAAAAGGGAAACGATGGATGAGAAGGATTGTGGGGGTGAGGAGAAAAAAGGCTGCTGCGGCGCCGAAAAATAGGGTTTTGATGCGGATGGTGTAGGATTTCGACGGAAAGAGAATTCTGGGAAAAGGAGGTGTTTCAACAGATTTTAACTGCTTCTAGAAGACTCTGTATTGCCTCTGGAAGACTTGATACTGCTTCCAAAAGTCTTTGAAATGCTTCCAGAATGCTTGAAATGTTTCCAGAAGACTTGAACTCTTTTCAAAATACTTGATATTGATGGCGGAAGATTTGAAATGCTTCCAAAAAACTTAATACTGTATTTAGAAGACTTGAACTGCTTCCAAAAGACTTGATACTGTTTCCGGAGGAATGGGAAACATTGGAACATATTTAGAATGGGTGCAGTGAGTTGAGGGAGAAGGAGATGGACCGAGACCGGATTTTGGGAAAGGGGGAAACGATGGATGAGAAGGATTGTAGGGGTGAGGAGACAAAAGGCTGCTGGGGGCTGAAAAATAGAGTTTTGAAGCGGATGGTATAGGATTTGGATGGGAAGAGGATTCTGGAAGAGGGAGGTATTTCAAGAGATTTCAACTGCTTTTAGAAGACTCTGTATTGCTTCTGGAAGACTTGATACTGCTTCCAAAATTCTTTGAAATGCTTCCAGAATGCTTGAAATGTTTCCAAAAGACTTGAACTCTTTTCAAAATACTTGATATTGATGGCAGAAGATTTGAAATGCTTCCAAAAAACTTAATACTGTATTTAGAAGACTTGAACTGCTTCCAAAAGACTTGATACTGTTTCCGGAGAAATGGGAAACATTGGAACATATTTAGAATGGGTGCAGTGAGTTGAGGGAGAAGGAGATGGACCGAGACCGGATTTTGGGAAAGGGGGAAACGATGGATGAGAAGGATTGTAGGGGTGAGGAGACAAAAGGCTGCTGGGGGCTGAAAAATAGAGTTTTGAAGCGGATGGTATAGGATTTGGATGGGAAGAGGATTCTGGAAGAGGGAGGTATTTCAAGAGATTTCAACTGCTTTTAGAAGACTCTGTATTGCTTCTGGAAGACTTGATACTGCTTCCAAAAGTCTTTGAAATGCTTCCAGAATGCTTGAAATGTTTCCAAAAGACTTGAACTCTTTTCAAAATACTTGATATTGATGGCAGAAGATTTGAAATGCTTCCAAAAAACTTAATACTGTATTTAGAAGACTTGAACTGCTTCCAAAAGACTTGATACTGTTTCCGGAGGAATGGGAAACATTGGAACATATTTAGAATGGGTGCAGTGAGTTGAGGGAGAAGGAGATGGACCGAGACCGGATTTTGGGAAAGGGGGAAACGATGGATGAGAAGGATTGTAGGGGTGAGGAGACAAAAGGCTGCTGGGGCGCTGAAAAATAGAGTTTTGATGCGGATGGTATAGGATTTGGATGGGAAGAGGATTCTGGAAGAGGGAAGTATTTCAAAAGATTTCAAGTGCTTCTAGAAGACTCTGTACTGCCTCTGGAAGACTTGATACTGCTTCCAAAAGTCTTTGAAATGCTTCCAGAATGCTTGAAATGTTTCCAGAAGACTTGAACTCTTTTCAAAATACTTGATATTGATGGCAGAAGATTTGAAATGCTTCCAAAAAACTTAATACTGTATTTAGAAGACTTGAACTGCTTCCAAAAGACTTGATATTGTTTCCGGAGGAATGGGAAACATTGGAACATATTTTGAATGGGTGCAGTGAGCTGAGGGAGAAGGAGATGGACCAAGACCTGATCTTAGGAAAGGGGGAAACGATGGATGAGAAGGATTATGGGGGTGAGGAGACAAAAGGCTGCTGGGGGCTGAAAAATAGAGTTTTGAAGCGGATGGTGTAGGATTTGGATGGGAAGAGGATTCTGGAAGAAGGAGGTATTTCAAGAGATTTCAACTGCTTTTAGAAGACTCTGTATTGCTTCTGGAAGACTTGATACTGCTTCCAAAAGTCTTTGAAATGCTTCCAGAATGCTTGAAATGTTTCCAAAAGACTTAAACTCTTTCCAGAAAACATGATATTGCTGGCAGAAGATTTGAAATGCTTCCAGAAAACGTGATACTGTATTTAGAAGACTTGAATTGCTTACAAAAGACTTGATATTATTTTCGGATGAATGGAAAACATTGGAACATATTTTGAATGGGTGCAGTGAGTTAAGGGAGGAGAAGATGGACCGAGAGCGGATCTTGGGGTAGGGGGAAAAGAGGAAACGATGGATGAGAAGGATTGTGGGGGTGAGGAGAGAAAAGGCTGCTTCGGCGCCGAAAAATAGGGTATTGATGTATATGGTATAGAATTTAGACGGGAAGAGGATTCTGGGAGAGGGAAGTGTTTCAAAAGATTTCAACTGCTTCTAGAAGACTCTGTACTGCCTCTGGAAGACTTGCTACTGCTTCCAAAAGTCTTTGAAATGCTTCCAAAATGCTTGAAATGTTTCCAAAAGACTTGAACTCTTTCCAGAAAACATGATATTGCTGGCAGAAGATTTAAAATGCTTCCAGAAAACGTGATACTGTATTTAGAAGACTTGAATTGCTTCCAAAAGACTTGATATTATTTTCGGATGAATAGAAAACATTGGAACATATTTTGAATGGGTGCAGTGAGTTAAGGGAGGAGAAGATGGACCGAGAGCGGATCTTGGGGTAGGGGGAAAAGAGAAAACGATGGATGAGAAGGATTGTGGGGGTGAGGAGAGAAAAGGCTTTTTCGGCGCCGAAAAATAGGGTATTGATGTATATGGTATAGAATTTAGACGGGAAGAGGATTCTGGGAGAGGGAAGTGTTTCAAAAGATTTCAACTGCTTCTAGAAGACTCTGTACTGCCTCTGGAAGACTTGCTACTGCTTCCAAAAGTCTTTGAAATGCTTCCAAAATGCTTGAAATGTCTCCAAAAGACTTGAACTCTTTCCAGAATACATGATATTGCTGGCAGAAGATTTGAAATGCTTCCAAAAAAACTTGATACTGTATTTAGAAGACTTGAACTGCTTCCAAAAGATTTGATATTGTTTCCGGAGGAATAGGAAACATTGGAACATATTTTGAATGGATGCAGTGAGTTGTGGGAGAAGGAAGTGGACCGAGAGCGGATCTTGGGGTAGGGGGAAAAGAGGAAACGATGGATGAGAAGGATTGTGGAGGTGAGGAGAGAAAAGGCTACTTTGGCGCCGAAAAATAGGGTATTGATGTATATGGTATAGAATTTGGATGGGAAGAGGATTCTGGGAGAGGGAAGTGTTTCAAAAGATTTCAACTGCTTCTAGAAGACTCTGTATTGCCTCTGGAAGGCTTGATACTGTTTCCAAAACTCTTTTCAAAATACTTGATGTTGATGGCAGAAGATTTGAAATGTTTCCATAAAACTTGATACTGTATTTAGACGACTTAAACTGCTTACAAAAGACTTTATATTGTTTGCGGAGGAGTGGGAAATATTGGAACATATATTAAATGGATACAGTGAGTTGACGGAAAAAGAGATGGACAGAGAGCGGATTTTGTGCAAGGGGAAAGAGGGGAAATGATGGATGAGAAGAGTTGCGGGGATGAGGAGACAGAAAGTTGTTAGGTGCGCGGAAACATAGAGTTTTGATGTGGATGGTGGGTGATTTAGATGAGAAAAGGATTCTGGGAGAGGAAGGTGAGGGCGGAAGATTGGGCCGAGAAATAGAGTGTGTTGAAAACATTGCATGTACGCAATAAGAGGCAAGATATGCCTCTAGAGGACTTGATACTACGTCCAGAACACTTGATATGTTTCCAGAAAATTTCAACTGCTTAAAGAAGACACTATGCTGCTTCAAAGAGACTTGATACTGCTTCTAAAAAACTTGAAATCCTTCCAGAAGACTTGCAATGCTTCCAGAAGACTTAAAATACTTCCAATAAACTCAAAATGTTTCCAGAAGACTTGAACTGTTTCTAGAAAACTTGATATTGCTGGGAGAAGATTTGAAATGCTTCCAGAAGACTTGAGATTGTAACTAGAAGACTTAAACTCCTTCCAGAAGACTTGATATTATCTCCGGAGGACTGATGATGTCTTCAGAAGACTTGATACTACTTCTAAAAGACTTGAAATGCTTTCAGTAAATTTGGTGCTACATCTAGAAGACTTGAACTGCATCAAAAAGTCTTGATATTGCCTCTGGAATACTTGAAATGTTTCCAGAAGATTTGAAATGCTTTCAGAAGACTTGACATGCTTTCAGAAGACTTCAACTGCTTCCAGAAGACTTCAACTGCTTTCAGAAAACTTTATACTGCCTCTAGATAACATGAAACTGTTTCAAAAAGACTTAACACTGCTTCTAAAAGACTTGAAATGCTTTCAGAAGACTTGGTGTTACATCTAGAGGACTTGAACTGCATCAAAAAGTCTTGATATTTGCTCTAGAAGACTTGAAATCTTTCCAGAAAACTTGAAATGTTTTCATAACACTTGAAATATTTTCAGAAGATTTCATCTACTTCCAGAACACTTTATACTACGTCTAGAAAACTTGATAATGCTAACAAAACACTTAATATTGCTTGTAGAAGATTCTGCATTGTCTCTAGAAGACTTGATACTGTTTCTAAAAGTTTGAAATGTTTTCTGAAGACTTGATAGTGTCTCTGGAAGTCTTGAAATGAGTTCAGAAGACTTGAAATGCTTTCAGAGGACTTAAACTGCTTTAAGAAGACTTGGTGTTACATCTAGAGGACTTGAACTGCATCAAAAAGTCTTGATATTTGCTCTAGAAGACTTGAAATCTTTCCAGAAAACTTGAAATGTTTTCATAACGCTTGAAATATTTTCAGAAGATTTCATCTACTTCCAGAACACTTTATACTACGTCTAGAAAACTTGATAATGCTAACAAAACACTTAATATTGCTTGTAGAAGATTCTGCATTGTGTCTAGAAGACTTGATACTGGTTCTAAAAGTTTGAAATGTTTTCTGAAGACTTGATAGTGTCTCTGGAAGTCTTGAAATGAGTTCAGAAGACTTGAAATGCTTTCAGACGACTTAAACTGCTTTAAGAAGACTTGGTGTTACATCTAGAGGACTTGAACTGCATCAAAAAGTCTTGATACTTGCTCTAGAAGACTTGAAATCTTTCCAGAAAACTTGAAATGTTTTCATAACACTTGAAATGCTTTCAAAAGATTTCGACTGCTTCCAGAAGACTTTATACTACATATAGATAACTTGATACTGCTTGCAAAACACTTAATACTGCTTCTAGAAGATTTTGCACTAGCTCTAGAAGACTTGATACTGCTTCTAAAAGGTTTGAAATGTTTTCTGAAGACTTGCTAGTATCTCTGGAAGTCTTGAAATGAGTCCAGTAGACTTGAAATGTTTTCAGAGGACTTAAACTGCTTTAAGAAGACTTGGTGTTACATCTAGAGGACTTGAACTGCATCAAAAAGTCTTGATATTTGCTCTAGAAGACTTGAAATCTTTCCAGAAAACTTGAAATGTTTTCATAACACTTGAAATATTTTCAGAAGATTTCATCTACTTCCAGAACACTTTATACTACGTCTAGAAAACTTGATAATGCTAACAAAACACTTAATATTGCTTGTAGAAGATTCTGCATTGTCTCTAGAAGACTTGATACTGTTTCTAAAAGTTTGAAATGTTTTCTGAAGACTTGATAGTGTCTCTGGAAGTCTTGAAATGAGTTCAGAAGACTTGAAATGCTTTCAGAGGACTTAAACTGCTTTAAGAAGACTTGGTGTTACATCTAGAGGACTTGAACTGCATCAAAAAGTCTTGATATTTGCTCTAGAAGGCTTGAAATCTTTCCAGAAAACTTGAAATATTTTCATAACACTTGAAATATTTTCAGAAGATTTCATCTACTTTCAGAACACTTTATACTACGTCTAGAAAACTTGATAATGCTTACAAAACACTTAATATTGCTTGTAGAAGATTCTGCATTGTCTCTAGAAGACTTGATACTGGTTCTAAAAGTTTGAAATGTTTTCTGAAGACTTGATAGTGTCTCTGGAAGTCTTGAAATGAGTTCAGAAGACTTGAAATACTTTCAGACGACTTAAACTGCTTTAAGAAGACTTGGTGTTACATCTAGAGGACTTGAACTGCATCAAAAAGTCTTGATACTTGCTCTAGAAGACTTGAAATCTTTCCAGAAAACTTGAAATTTTTTCATAACACTTGAAATGCTTTCAAAAGATTTCGACTGCTTCCAGAAGACTTTATATTACATATAGATAACTTGATACTGCTTGCAAAACACTTAATACTGCTTCTAGAAGATTCTGCACTGGCTCTAGAAGATTTGATACTGGTTCTAAAAGGTTTGAAATGTTTTCTGAAGACTTGATAGTATCTCTGGAAGTCTTGAAATTAGTCCAGTAGACTTGAAATGTTTTCAGAGGACTTAAACTGCTTTAAGAAGACTTGGTGTTACATCTAGAGGACTTGAACTGCATCAAAAAGTCTTGATATTTGCTCTAGAAGACTTGAAATCTTTCCAGAAAACTTGAAATGTTTTCATAACACTTGAAATATTTTCAGAAGATTTCATCTACTTCCAGAACACTTTATACTACGTCTAGAAAACTTGATAATGCTAACAAAACACTTAATATTGCTTGTAGAAGATTCTGCATTGTCTCTAGAAGACTTGATACTGGTTCTAAAAGTTTGAAATGTTTTCTGAAGACTTGATAGTGTCTCTGGAAGTCTTGAAATGAGTTCAGAGGACTTGAAATGCTTTCAGACGACTTAAACTGCTTTAAGAAGACTTGGTGTTACATCTAGAGGACTTGAACTGCATCAAAAAGTCTTGATACTTGCTCTAGAAGACTTGAAATCTTTCCAGAAAACTTGAAATGTTTTCATAACACTTGAAATGCTTTCAAAAGATTTCGACTGCTTCCAGAAGACTTTATACTACATATAGATAACTTGATACTGCTTGCAAAACACTTAATACTGCTTCTAGAAGATTTTGCACTAGCTCTAGAAGACTTGATACTGGTTCTAAAAGGTTTGAAATGTTTTCTGAAGACTTGATAGTATCTCTGGAAGTCTTGAAATGAGTCCAGTAGACTTGAAATGTTTTCAGAGGACTTAAACTGCTTTAAGAAGACTTGGTGTTACATCTAGAGGACTTGAACTGCATCAAAAAGTCTTGATATTTGCTCTAGAAGGCTTGAAATCTTTCCAGAAAACTTGAAATATTTTCATAACACTTGAAATATTTTCAGAAGATTTCATCTACTTCCAGAACACTTTATACTACGTCTAGAAAACTTGATAATGCTTACAAAACACTTAATATTGCTTGTAGAAGATTCTGCATTGTCTCTAGAAGACTTGATACTGGTTCTAAAAGTTTGAAATGTTTTCTGAAGACTTGATAGTGTCTCTGGAAGTCTTGAAATGAGTTCAGAGGACTTGAAATGCTTTCAGACGACTTAAACTGCTTTAAGAAGACTTGGTGTTACATCTAGAGGACTTGAACTGCATCAAAAAGTCTTAATACTTGCTCTAGAAGACTTGAAATCTTTCCAGAAAACTTGAAATGTTTTCATAACACTTGAAATGCTTTCAAAAGATTTCGACTGCTTCCAGAAGACTTTATATTACATATAGAAAACTTGATAATGCTAACAAAACACTTAATATTGCTTGTAGAAGATTCTGCATTGTCTCTAGAAGACTTGATACTGGTTCTAAAAGGTTTGAAATGTTTTCTGAAGACTTAATAGTATCTCTGAAAGTCTTGAAATGAGTCCAGTAGACTTGAAATGTTTTCAGAGGACTTAAACTACTTTAAGAAGACTTGGTGTTACATCTAGAGGACTTGAACTGCATCAAAAAGTCTTGATACTTGCTCTAGAAGACTTGAAATCTTTCCAGAAAACTTGGAATGTTTTCAGAAGATTTCAACTGCTTCCAGAAGACTTTATACTACGTCTAGAAAACTTGATACTGCTTGCAAAACACCGAATACTACTTCTAGAAGATTCTGCACTTGCTCTAGAAGACTTGATACTGGTTCTAAAAGTTTGAAATGTTTTCTGAAGACTTGATAGTGTCTCTGGAAGTCTTGAAATGAGTCCAGAAGACTTGAAATGCTTTCAGACGACTTAAACTACTTTAAGAAGACTTGGTGTTACATCTAGAGGACTTGAACTGCATCAAAAAGTCTTGATATTTGTTCTAAAAGACTTGAAATCTTTCCAGAAAACTTGAAATGTTTTCATAACACTTGAAATATTTTCAAAAGATTTCATCTACTTTCAGAAGACTTTATACTACGTCTAGAAAACTTGATAATGCTTACAAAACACTTAATATTGCTTCTAGAAGATTCTGCATTGTCTCTAGAAGACTTGATACTGGTTGTAAAAGGTTTGAAATGTTTTCTGAAGACTTGATAGTGTCTCTGGAAGTCTTGAAGTGAGTCCAGAAGACTTGAAATGCTTTCAGAGGACTTAAATTGCTTTAAGAAGACTTTATACTGCCTTTGAAAGTCTTGATACAGCTTTTAAAAGACTTAAATTATTTATAGAAGACTTCAAATGGTTCCAGAACATTGGAAGCACTCATACAAAATTATTAATCATCACAAAAAAATCGTCAAAAAATCATCAAAAATCATTCGTCAATTATACTCTTATTTTTGAGTCTATTCCAAACTCAGTTCTTTTTCAGCATTTAACATCCACACGTATTTGAACATCAAATTGAATTGAATAAATTTATATAGAATGAGAGAAACATAACAAATACACAAAGGAAGAAAATTCTCCAAGGCAAATAATTGCCAATAAAAAATTCTTAAATTCGAGACTTTTAAAATCATTTTTTTCATCAAATCCCGGGATAGATCCGAAATCAAATACTGAGATTGAATAAAAAAAAATCATCAAATTAAAACCACAATTACCGGATTATTTAAATAATAACCTTTATTTTCTATTTATTGTTGAAATTTTATTCAATTTCTTCCCAAATTGTTTTATTTGATTCAATTTAATAATCATTGAATTGTAAAATTAATATAAATTTATTAAAATCAAATTTTTTTGAAGTTATATCCTTCGTTATATTAGGAGTATACCGTATTTAGAGAAAGAAAAATTATTTAGATGTTATATTAAAACCACCTGCATATTTTATTCCTTTTTTTTTGTGCCATTCTTTGCATTAAGTTTCGAATTTCCGCTTAATAACGATTGTAACTGTATCATTTGTGGGAAATTCGATACTATTTCGAAAACTTGCTGGAGCAAACTAAAAAAAATTATTGGAATTTATTTTGCTTTATATTAGAAGATTATGCGAGCACTTCAAAGAACGAACTCTAAATGATATGCACATTATTAGAAAAATGTTAATATAATCCGATCACATCATTCAATAAATTTTCATAAAGAAACCTTGAACGCATTGCCGAAGAAATTTAACGTTGGAGAAGGTAGAATATTTTAATAAAATACGTAGAAAGTATCAGGTGATAAATCGAATATATTAATTTTTTTTATAAAAAAATTTTTGGTGCGAAAAACGAAAAAATTGATTTTTTGAGTATGAGTTTGAAGTTGGTTAATAGATGGAGCCACATTTTCTTAAAAAATTGATCAAAATTTATTGCTTTTGTTTTATAAAACAAAAAAAATTGATTCAATTTAATCTTAATTACTTAATTAACGATCTTTATAATATTTAATAAAGTTTCTTTGTCGTTTTAACTCGTTCTATATCCACCGTTCGATAGATTGCGTTAGAATCTCCCTCCTATCCTTTCAAAAACCACGTGTAAACGCGACGCGAGTTTCAGTCAGAAAAACGACGTCTTCGGCTTCGGAGTGATGTAGTTTCGTTAAAGAAGAATAAAAAGTTATTTCGAATAGAATTAAAAATGACGATGACGCGAAAACACTCAGAATCGGAAGAAAAACCTTCCGAAACGAACGGCACCTTATCCATCAATGAATCAAATAACGAAGAATTATCAATTAAAAAAAAACGAAAAATTACTTTAATGAACGGCGTCGGACTTATTATCGGTACGATAATCGGAAGTGGGATTTTTGTATCACCAACTGGGGTGTTTCGATCAACCGAATCCGTTGGAGCTTCGATACTGATTTGGTGTCTTTCCGGGGTTTTTTCGACGTTGGGAGCTTTATGTTACGCGGAATTGGGAACTTCGATAACTCGATCGGGGGGAGATTACGCTTACATTTATACGGCTTTTGGTCCGTTGGCTGGATTTTTAAGACTTTGGGTTGCGATACTTATTATTAGGCCGACAACTCAAACGATTGTTGCGCTTACTTTCGCTCAATATGCTGTTAAACCTTTCTTTCCCGATTGCGAACCACCAGAAGACGCTTGCAGACTTTTAGCTGCTGTTTGTTTATGTAAGTTTAAAAATATATTTCGAATGATTTAAAAAAATATTTATATTTGGTTCTCTTTGAGTCATTGTATAAATTTAATTAAAAAAAAGTTAGTTTTTGAATTTAATATATATCAATTTTATTCCAACAAATGATCCAATTTGTCGTATTCTTTTTAAATGTAATCACCCATATTAAATATTGTAACAAAATTCCGATTTGTTAATGCCATTACTTGATATGTACGATTGTATTTGACGAAGTAAACGATGAGTAGGAACGCTTTGTGTATTGATACATATTTATGACAAAATTAGTTATCGCTAAAGAGTTTAGCGATAATATATAGCACATGACGCATATTTATCGACGATTTGAAATGTTTCTTTGTGTGATAACGTTAAGAACGACCAAAAGAAAATTGTGTTAAAATTAAATTGGTTAAAAATTTTGGTTTATTAAAAAAAACTTTTTGTGAAATGTTTAGGATTTGTTAAATATCGAAAAAATTTTATTCCGTAAATAAAATCTTTTGAGATGAGTATTAAAATAAAAATTGTGGGTGGTAATAATAATTGAGAATGCAGAGGCTGCAGGAAATTGTATCATGAACAATAAATAGCCAGGAAGGCGGCAAAATTTTTTTGTAGAAACTCAAAGTTTTTAGTGAAACTACGAAAAAGATGGTGAAATTTTAAAAAATTATGTCTTGTCTTTGAAAATGAAGAAATTATTTATATGCGAAATTGAAGAATGAACCTTCCTCTTTTAAATGATGTATAACTTCTTGTTTCAATTTGAAATCGGTTCCACCTAAGAAATGTTAAGGATGATGTGTTTTTAACGTTTTAGTAGAATCACGAAAAAAATGATAAAACTTTAAAAAATCGTGGGCGTCTTATTTTTAAAAATGAAGAAATAACTCATACAACAAAATGAAGAATGAACCTTCCTCTTTTAAATGATGTATAACTCGTTGTTTCAATTTGAAATCGATTCCACTTAAGAAATGTTAAAATACAATGTATTTGTCATATTTTAGTGGAATCTCGAAAAATATGATAAAATTTAAAAGATGGTGGAGGTCTTATTTTTGAAATTGAAGAAATGAATTATATATCAAATTGAAGGTTGAAGCTTCCTCTTTAAAATGAGGTATAACTTGTTGCTTCAATTTGAAATCGGTTCCACCTAAGAAATGTTAAAGGATGATGAGTTTTTGACGTTTTATTAGAATCACGAAAAAAATGATAAAACTTTAAAAAATCGTGGAGGTCTTATTTTTGAAAATGAAGAAATGACTTTTACATCAAAATGAAGAATGAATCTTCCTCTTTAAAATTATGTATAACTCGTTGTTGCAATTTGAAATCGATTCCACTTAAGAAATGTTAAAAAACGATGTATTTGTCACATTTTAGTGGAATCTCGAAAATTATGATAAAATTTAAAAGATGGTGGAGGTCTTATTTTTGAAATTGAAGAAATGAATTATATATCAAATTGAAGGTTGAAGCTTCCTCTTTAAAATGAGGTATAACTTGTTGCTTCAATTTGAAATCGGTTCCACCTAAGAAATGTTAAAAGATGATGAGTTTTTGACGTTTTATTAGAATCACGAAAAAAATGATAAAACTTTAAAAAATCGTGGAGGTCTTATTTTTGAAAATGAAGAAATGACTTTTACATCAAAATGAAGAATGAATCTTCCTCTTTAAAATTATGTATAACTCGTTGTTGCAATTTGAAATCGATTCCACTTAAGAAATGTTAAAAACAATGTATTTGTCATATTTTAGTGGAATCTCGAAAAATATGATAAAATTTAAAAGATTGTGGAGGTCTTATTTTTGAAATTGAAGAAATGAATTATATATCAAATTGAAGGTTGAAGCTTCTTCTTTCAAAGGAGGTATAACTCAACAATTTGAAATCGGTTCTACCTAAGAAATGTTAAAGGATGATGAGTTTTTGACGTTTTAAGTAGAATCACGAAAAAAATGATAAATCTTTAAAAAATCGTGGAGGTCTTATTTTTGAAAACGAAGAAATAACTTATACATCAAAATGAAGAATGAACCTTCCTCTTTAAAATTATGTATAACTCGTTGTTTCAATTTCAAATTGGTTCCACCTAAGAAATGTTAAAAGATGATGTGTTTTTGACGTTTTAGTAGAATCACGAAAAAAATGATAAAACTTTAAAAAATCGTGGAGGTCTTATTTTTGAAAATGAAGAAATGACTTATACATCAAAATGAAGAATGAACCTTCTTCTTTAAAATTATGTTTAACTCGTTGTTTCAATTTGAAATCGGTTCCACCTAAGAAATATTAAAGGATGATGAGTTTTTGACGTTTTAGTAGAATCACGAAAAAAATGATAAAACTTTAAAAATCGTAGAGGTCTTATTTTTGAACATGAAGAATTGACTTATACATTAAAATGAAGAATGAACCTTCCTCTTTAAAATTATGTATAACTCGTTGTTTCAATTTGAAATTGATTCCACTTAAGAAATGTTAAAGGATGATGAGTTTTTGACGTTTTAGTAGAATCACGAAAAAAATGATAAAACTTTAAAAAATCGTGGAGGTCTTGTTTTTGAAAATGAAGAAATGACTTATACATCAAAATGAAGAATGAACCTTCCTCTTTAAAACGATGTATAATTCGTTGTTTCAATTTGAAATCAATTTCGCTTAAGAAATGTTAAAAAACAATGCATTTGTCACATTTTAGTGGAATCTCGAAAACTATTATAAAATTTAAAAGATCGTGGAGGTCTTATTTTTGAAATTGAAGAAATGAATTATATATCAAATTGAAGGTTATTAATATTTTAGTGGAATCTCGAAAAATATGATAAAATTTAAGAGATTGTGGAGGTCTTATATTTGAAATTGAAGAAATTATTTATATACGAAATTGAAGAATGAACCTTCCTCTTTTAAATGATGTATAACTTGTTGTTTCAATTTGAAATCGGTTCCACCTAAGGAATGTTAAAAGATGATGTGTTTTTAACGTTTTAGTAGAATCACGAAAAAAATGATAAAACTTTAAAAAATCGTGGAGGTCTTATTTTTGAAAATGAAGAAATGACTTATACATCAAAATGAAGAATGAATCTTCCTCTTTAAAATTATGTATAACTCGTTGTTTTAATTTGAAATGGGTTCCACCTAAGGAATGTTAAAAGATGATGTGTTTTTGACGTTTTAGTAGAATCACGAAAAAAATAATAAAACTTTAAAAAATCGTGGAGGTCTTATTTTTGAAAATGAAGAAATAACTTATACATCAAAATGAAGAATGAACCTTCCTCTTTAAAATTATGTATAACTCGTTGTTTCAATTTGAAATCGGTTCCACCTAAGAAATGTTAAAAGATGATGAGTTTTTGACGTTTTAGTAGAATCACGAAAAAAATGATAAAACTTTAAAAAATCGTGGAGGTCTTATTTTTGAAAATGAAGAAATGACTTATACATCAAAATGAAGAATGAATCTTCCTCTTTAAAATTATGTATAACTCGTTGTTTTAATTTGAAATGGGTTCCACCTAAGGAATGTTAAAAGATGATGTGTTTTTGACGTTTTAGTAGAATCACGAAAAAAATAATAAAACTTTAAAAAATCGTGGAGGTCTTATTTTTGAAAATGAAGAAATAACTTATACATCAAAATGAAGAATGAACCTTCCTCTTTAAAATTATGTATAACTCGTTGTTTCAATTTGAAATCGGTTCCACCTAAGAAATGTTAAAAGATGATGAGTTTTTGACGTTTTAGTAGAATCACGAAAAAAATGATAAAACTTTAAAAAATCGTGGAGGTCTTATTTTTGAAAATGAAGAAATAACTTATACATCAAAATGAAAAATGAACCTTCTTCTTTAAAACTATGTTTAACTCGTTGTTTCAATTTGAAATCGATTCCACTTAAGAAATGTTAAAAAACAATGTATTTGTCATATTTTAGTGGAATCTCGAAAAATATGATAAAATTTAAAAGATTGTGGAGGTCTTATTTTTGAAATTGCAGAAATGAGTTATATATCAAATTGAATGTTGAAACTTCTTCTTTCAAAGGAGGTATAACTTGTTGCTTCAATTTGAAATCGGTTCCACCTAAGAAATGTTAAAGGATGATGAGTTTTTGACGTTTTAGTAGAATCACGAAAAAAATGATAAAACTTTAAAAAATCGTGGAGGTCTTATTTTTGAAAATAAAGAAATGAATTATATATCAAATTGAAGGTTGAAGCTTCCTCTTTTAAATGAGGTATAATATGAGGTATAATATAATATCTAGAAGATTCTATACTGCCTCTAAAAGACTTGATACTGGTTTTAAAAAGCTTGAAATGCCTCCAGAAGACTTGAAATGCTTTCATAAGACTTAAAGCGCTTCCAAAAAACTTTATACTGCTTCTAAAAGACTTGATAAAACTTTCAAAAAACTTAAATTGCTTCTAGAAAACTTCAAATGGTTGAAAAAAAGTTTTATCTGGATTTTATTATCTGGAATGTTATCATTTTAAATTAATTTTTTTTTTAGTAGAATCACGAAAAAAAAAATGCTAAAATTTGAAAGATCATGAAGGTCTAATTTTTAAGAATGAAGAAAGGACTTGTATACGAAATTGAAGACAAAACCTTCCTCTTTAAAATGATGTATAACTCGTTGCTTCAATTTAAAATCGATTTCACCTAAGAAATGTTAAAGGATGATGTTTTTTTGACGTTTTAGTAGAATCACGAAGAGAATGATAAAACTTTAAAAAATCGTGGAGGTCTTATTTTTGAAAGTGAAGAAATGACTTATACATCAAAATGAAGAATGAACCTTCCTCTTTAAAATTATGTATAACTCGTTGTTTCAATTTGAAATCGGTTCCACCTAAGGAATGTTAAAAGATGATGTGTTTTTGACGTTTTATTAGAATCACGAAAAAAATGATAAAACTTTAAAAAATCGTGGAGGTCTTATTTTTGAAAATGAAGAAATAACTTATACATCAAAATGAAGAATGAACCTTCTTCTTTAAAATTATGTATAACTCGTTGTTTCAATTTGAAATCGATTCCACTTAAGAAATGTTAAAAAACAATGTATTTGTCACATTTTAGTGGAATCTCGAAAAATATGATAAAATTTAAAAGATTGTGGAGGTCTTATTTTTGAAACTGAAGAAATGAATTATATATCAAATTGAAGGTTGAAGCTTCCTCTTTCAAATGAGGTATAACTTGTTGCTTCAATTTGAAATCGGTTCCACCTAAGAAATGTTGAAGGATGATGAGTTTTTGACGTTTTAGTAAAATCACGAAAAAAATGATAAAATTTTAAAAAATCGTGGAGGTCTTATTTTTGAAAATAAAGAAATGAATTATATGTCAAATTGAAGGTTGAAGCTTCCTCTTTTAAATGAGGTATAATATGAGGTATAATATAATATCTAGAAGATTCTATACTGCCTCTAAAAGACTTGATACTGGTTTTAAAAAGCTTGAAATGCCTCCAGAAGACTTGAAATGCTTTCATAAGACTTAAAGCGCTTCCAAAAAACTTTATACTGCTTCTAAAAGACTTGATAAAACTTTCAAAAAACTTAAATTACTTCTAGAAAACTTCAAATGGTTGAAAAAAAGTTTTATCTGGATTTTATTATCTGGAATGTTATCATTTTAAATTAATTTTTTTTTTAGTAGAATCACGAAAAAAAAAATGCTAAAATTTGAAAGATCATGAAGGTCTAATTTTTAAGAATGAAGAAAGGACTTGTATACGAAATTGAAGACAAAACCTTCCTCTTTAAAATGATGTATAACTCGTTGCTTCAATTTAAAATCGATTTCACCTAAGAAATGTTAAAGGATGATGTTTTTTTGACGTTTTAGTAGAATCACGAAGAGAATGATAAAACTTTAAAAAATCGTGGAGGTCTTATTTTTGAAAGTGAAGAAATGACTTATACATCAAAATGAAGAATGAACCTTCCTCTTTAAAATTATGTATAACTCGTTGTTTCAATTTGAAATCGGTTCCACCTAAGGAATGTTAAAAGATGATGTGTTTTTGACGTTTTATTAGAATCACGAAAAAAATGATAAAACTTTAAAAAATCGTGGAGGTCTTATTTTTGAAAATGAAGAAATAACTTATACAACAAAATGAAGAATGAACCTTCCTCTTTAAAGTTATGTATAACTCGTTGTTGCAATTTGAAATCGATTCCACTTAAGAAATGTTAAAAACAATGTATTTGTCATATTTTAGTGGAATCTCGAAAAATATGATAAAATTTAAAAGATTGTGGAGGTTTTATTTTTGAAATTGAAGAAATGAATTATATATCAAATTGAAGGTTGAAGCTTCTTCTTTCAAAGGAGGTATAACTTGTTGCTTCAATTTGAAATCGGTTCCACCTAAGAAATGTTAAAGGATGATGAATGAGTTTTTGACGTTTTAGTAGAATCACGAAAAAAATGATAAAACTTTAAAAAATCGTGGAGGTCTTATTTTTGAAAATGAAGAAATAACTTATACAACAAAATGAAGAATGAACCTTCCTCTTTAAAGTTATGTATAACTCGTTGTTTCAATTTGAAATCGATTCCACTTAAGAAATGTTAAAAACAATGTATTTGTCATATTTTAGTGGAATCTCGAAAAATATGATAAAATTTAAAAGATTGTGGAGGTTTTATTTTTGAAATTGAAGAAATGAATTATATATCAAATTGAAGGTTGAAGCTTCTTCTTTCAAAGGAGGTATAACTTGTTGCTTCAATTTGAAATCGGTTCCACCTAAGAAATGTTAAAGGATGATGGATGAGTTTTTGACGTTTTAGTAGAATCACGAAAAAAATGATAAAACTTTAAAAAATCGTGGAGGTCTTATTTTTGAAAATAATGAAATGAATTATATATCAAATTGAAGGTTGAAGCTTCCTCTTTTAAATGAGGTATAATATGAGGTATAATATAATATCTAGAAGATTCTATACTGCCTCTAAAAGACTTGATACTGGTTTTAAAAAGCTTGAAATGCCTCCAGAAGACTTGAAATGCTTTCATAAGACTTAAAGCGCTTCCAAAAAACTTTATACTGCTTCTAAAAGACTTGATAAAACTTTCAAAAAACTTAAATTGCTTCTAGAAAACTTCAAATGGTTGAAAAAAAGTTTTATCTGGATTTTATTATCTGGAATGTTATCATTTTAAATTAATTTTTTTTTAGTAGAATCACGAAAAAAAAATGCTAAAATTTGAAAGATCGTGAAGGTTTAATTTTTAAAAATGAAGAAAGGACTTGTATATGAAATTGAAGACAAAACCTTCCTCTTTCAAATGAGATATAACTCGTTGCTTCAATTTGAAATCGGTTTCACCCAAGAAAGGTTAAAGTATGATGTGTTTTTGACGTTTTAGTGGAATCACGAAAAAAAAATGATAAAATTTTAAAAAATCGTGGAGGTCTTATTTTTGAAAATGAAGAAATAACTTATACATCAAAATGAAAAATGAACCTTCTTCTTTAAAACTATGTTTAACTCGTTGTTTCAATTTGAAATCGATTCCACTTAAAAAATGTTAAAAAACAATGTATTTGTCACATTTTAGTGGAATCTCGAAAAATATGATAAAATTTAAAAGATTGTGGAGGTCTTATTTTTGAAACTGAAGAAGTGAATTATATATCAAATTGAAGAATGAACCTTCCTCTTTAAAATTATGTATAACTCGCTTCAATTTGAAATGGGTTCCACCTAAGAAATGTTAAAAGATGATGTGTTTTTGACGTTTTAGTAGAATCACGAAAAAAATGATAAAACTTTAAAAAATCGTGGAGGTCTTATTTTTGAAAATGAAGAAATAACTTACACATCAAAATGAAGAATGAACCTTCCTCTTTAAAATTATGTATAACTCGTTGTTTCAATTTGAAATCGGTTCCACCTAAGGAATGTTAAAAGATGATGTGTTTTTGACGTTTTAGTAGAATCACGAAAAAAAAATGATAAAACTTTAAAAAATCGTGGAGGTCTTATTTTTGAAAATTTAGAAATAACTTATACAACAAAATGAAGAATGAACCTTCCTCTTTAAAGTTATGTATAACTCGTTGTTTCAATTTGAAATCGGTTCCACCTAAGGAATGTTAAAAGATGATGTGTTTTTGACGTTTTAGTAGAATCACGAAAAAAAAATGATAAAACTTTAAAAAATCGTGGAGGTCTTATTTTTGAAAATTTAGAAATAACTTATACAACAAAATGAAGAATGAACCTTCCTCTTTAAAGTTATGTATAACTCGTTGTTTCAATTTGAAATCGGTTCCACCTAAGGAATGTTAAAAGATGATGTGTTTTTGACGTTTTAGTAGAATCACGAAAAAAAAATGATAAAACTTTAAAAAATCGTGGAGGTCTTATTTTTGAAAATTTAGAAATAACTTATACAACAAAATGAAGAATGAACCTTCCTCTTTAAAGTTATGTATAACTCGTTGTTTCAATTTGAAATCGGTTCCACCTAAGGAATGTTAAAAGATGATGTGTTTTTGACGTTTTAGTAGAATCACGAAAAAAAAATGATAAAACTTTAAAAAATCGTGGAGGTCTTATTTTTGAAAATTTAGAAATAACTTATACAACAAAATGAAGAATGAACCTTCCTCTTTAAAGTTATGTATAACTCGTTGTTTCAATTTGAAATCGGTTCCACCTAAGGAATGTTAAAAGATGATGTGTTTTTGACGTTTTAGTAGAATCACGAAAAAAAAATGATAAAACTTTAAAAAATCGTGGAGGTCTTATTTTTGAAAATGAAGAAATAACTTATACAACAAAATGAAGAATGAACCTTCCTCTTTAAAGTTATGTATAACTCGTTGTTTCAATTTGAAATCGGTTCCACCTAAGGAATGTTAAAAGATGATGTGTTTTTGACGTTTTATTAGAATCACGAAAGAAATGATAAAACTTTAAAAAATCGTGGAGGTCTTATTTTTGAAAATGAAGAAATAACTTATACAACAAAATGAAGAATGAACCTTCCTCTTTAAAGTTATGTATAACTCGTTGTTTCAATTTGAAATCGGTTCCACCTAAGGAATGTTAAAAGATGATGTGTTTTTGACGTTTTATTAGAATCACGAAAAAAATGATAAAACTTTAAAAAATCGTGGAGGTCTTATTTTTGAAAATGAAGAAATAACTTACACATCAAAATGAAGAATGAACCTTCCTCTTTAAAATTATGTATAACTCGTTGTTTCAACTTGAAATCGGTTTCACCTAAGGAATGTTAAAAGATGATGTGTTTTTGACGTTTTATTAGAATCACGAAAAAAATGATAAAACTTTAAAAAATCGTGGAGGTCTTATTTTTGAAAATGAAGAAATGACTTATACATCAAAATGAAGAATGAATCTTCCTCATTAAAATTATGCATAACTCGTTGTTTCAATTTGAAATCGATTCCACTTAAAAAATGTTAAAAAACAATGTATTTGTCACATTTTAGTGGAATCTCGAAAATTATGATAAAATTTAAAAGATGGTGGAGGTCTTATTTTTGAAATTGAAGAAATGAATTATATATCAAATTGAAGGTTGAAGCTTCCTCTTTCAAATGCGGTATAAGTCGTTGCTTCAATTTGAAATCGGTTCCACCTAAGAAATGTTAAAGGATGATGAGTTTTTGACGTTTTAGTAGAATCACGAAAAAAATGATAAAACTTTAAAAAATCATGGAGGTCTTATTTTTGAAAATGAAGAAATAACTTATACATCAAAATGAAGAATGAACCTTCTTCTTTAAAATTATGTATAACTCGTTGTTTCAATTTGAAATCGATTCCACTTAAGAAATGTTAAAAAACAATGTATTTGTCACATTTTAGTGGAATCTCGAAAAATATGATAAAATTTAAAAGATCGTGAAGGTCTTATTTTTGAAATTGAAGAAATGAATTATATATCAAATTGAAGGTTGAAGCTTCCTCTTTCAAATGAGGTATAAGTCGTTGCTTCAATTTGAAATCGGTTCCACCTAAGAAATATTAAAGGATGATGTGTTTTTGATGTTTTAGTAGAATCACGAAAAATAGTTATAAAATTTAAAAAATCTTGGAGTTCTTATTTTTGAAAATGAAGAAATGACTTGTATATCAAATTGAAGATTGAACCATCGTCTTTCAAATGATGTATGACTCGTTATTTCAATTTGAAATCGCTTTCATTTAAGAAACGTTAAAGGATGATATATTTTTGACGTTTTAATAGAATTACGAAAAAATGATAAAATTTGAAAGATCGTGGAGATTTCATGCCGATATCTCTATTAATTCTTGAAATATGTTACATTCAACTTAGATGTATTACACTTTATTATTTAAAATTATTTTTGTCAATTTCAAAAACTGACAAGCTGAATGTTTGAAGATTCGAAGATATGAAACTGAATATGTTAAATATTCATTAACTTTACATCAAAATGCTTTGTATCTAATGTCGATATCTCAATTAATTCTTTAGATACATTTCATTAAACTTAGATGGATACAAGTTCAAAAAATCACAACCTGAATGTTTGAAAATGAAGAAATAACTAGTGTATCAAATTGAAGGTTGAAGTTTCCTCTTTGAAATGATGCACAACTCGTTTTTCAGTTTGAAATCGATTTCACTTTTTGATGTTTTAGTAGAATCACGAAAGAAATGATAAAATTTGAGAGATCGTAGAGGTTTTATTTTTGAAAATGAAGAAATAACTTGTGTATTTAATTAAAGGTTGAAGCTTCCTCTTTTAAATGAAATAAGAAATGTTAAAGGATGATGTGTTTTTGATGTTTTAGTAGAATCACGAAAATAATGATAAAATTTGAAAGATCGTGGAGGTCTTATTTTTGAAAATGAAGAAATAACTTGTATATTTAATTAAAGGTTGAAGCTTCCTCTTTTAAATGAAATAAGAAATGTTAAAGAATGATGTGAATTTAACGTTTTAGTAGAATCACGAAAAAAAATGATAAAATTTCAATAATTGTGAACGTCTAATTTTTAAAAACCAAGAAATGGCTCGTTCAAATAATATACAACTTTTTGTTTTAACTCTTCCAACAGTTTCAGAATTATAGTTTTGTTTTGTTTAAAATGAAATGATTAATTGTTCCAAAAATTTTTTTAATCTCAATCAGAACTATAACTAACGCTCTGGGTAGACAAATTAAAAACCTTAGGACGGCTTTGATTCAAATATACAGGGTTGGGTTGGGATGGATTTAGCCATGCATCTGAAGACATTTTTGTAATGAAAACCTCCATAATGAATAGTTGCTGAAATAGAGCTGGAAATAAAACTAGAACAAACACTAGATCTAGAAATGGAAAACTTTTTTTCTAATTTTTCGGCGTTGTAGGAAAGAGACTCTCGAGTATTATTACTTATAGTATTGGCAACAGCTTATTTCAAATTAAATACTTTATCAGATATAAATAATTACTTTCTAATAATCAGCTTAAGATTTAAAAAAATTCGTTTAATGGCATTGAGGTGTCCAGCTAAAGTTGTCACTTGTAATTTTTTAAAATTAAATTTAATTAGTAATAAAATTGTAACTAAAATAATTTTTCAAGACTCATTTACATCCTGTCAATAATTTATTTTAGAATCATGACATCACCCCGATTTTTAATAATCTACTTAGTTTGTTTATAAATTTGAACAGAGTGTTTTTCCATGGGCAATGACGTATCATCCTGATTTTTAACAATCCATTATTTTTCGTACGTTAGGAGTGTTTATAGCAGTGTTTTTCTACGGGCAATGATGTAAATATCGCCCACCTTCTGGGCTAACAAAAAACCGTATTATTTTAATCCATAACCTTGGTTTTCAACGATGAAATGTAACGTAGTTTAACATTTTACCTGAATTTCTTTTTCTAAGTAAAAAGAGTTAGAAAAAGTAAATAATAAGGGCAAGACTAATTGTAAGATAAATTAATGATGCCTATCAAATTTTGCATAACCAACTTTGTACGCTACATTGATAGTCTGTTATGTTTTCTAATCGTTTTTATAATGTCTGTGCTTGAGTTTCTCCACAACATCTAGAAGATCTAGTAAATGATCTTCTAGATCATTTATTATATTCATTTCCTTTTTCTATTATCTGTCTAATGTCAAAAACAAGCGTGGACCGAACGATCCTTCCAGAAACCTTATTGTTCTTTATTGAAACTCCAATGCGAATGGTCAAGATTCGTCTGGTGCTGTCAAATCTTTTAGTATTTGATCATATAATTAGGTAAGCTGTTCTGGTAGTCCTTTTCCCTTGGGAATAGTTGGAATCGATTTCAAATTGAAACAACAATTAATACATCATTTGAAAGAGGATGATGCAACCATCAATTTAATATGCTAAGCATTTCTTCGTTCTCAAAAATAAGACTTCCACGATCTTTCAAATTTTATCATTTTTTTCGTGATTCTATTAAAACGTCACAAACACATCATCTTTTAACATCTCTTAAGTGAAATCAATTTCAAATTGAAACAACGAGTTATACCTCATTTCAAAGAAGAAACATCAACCTTCAATATGATATGCAAGTCATTTCTTCATTTTCAAAAATAAGACCTCTACAATCTTTCAAATTTTATCGTTTTTTTCGTTATTCTACTAAAACGTCAAAAACACATCATCCTTTAACATTTCTTAAGTGATATCGATATCAAATTGAAACAACGAGTTACACATCATTTGAAAGAGGAAGTTTCAACCTTCAATTAAATATAACAATCTTCATTTTCAAAAATAAGACCTCCACGATCTCTCAAATTTTATCATTTTTTTCGTGATTCCATTAAAACGTGAAAAACACATCATACTTTAACATTTCTTAAATGAAATCGATTTCAAATTGAAACAACGAGTTATACATCATTTAAAAGAGGAAGGTTCATTCTTCAATTTGATGTATAGGTTATTTCTTCATTTTCAAAAATAAGACCTCCACGATTTTTTAAAATTTTATCATATTTTTTTTGTGATTCTACTACAACGTCAAAAACACATCATTCTTTAACATTTCTTAGGTGGAATCGATTTCAAATTGAAACAACGAGTTATACATCATTTAAAAGAGGAAGGTTCATTCTTCAATTTGATGTATAAGTCATTTCTTCATTTTCAAAAATAAAACCTCCACGATTTTTTAAAATTTTATCATTTTTTTTTCGTGATTCCACTAAAACGTCAAAAACACATCATACTTTAACCTTTCTTGGGTGAAACCGATTTCAAATTGAAGCAACGAGTTATATCTCATTTGAAAGAGGAAGCTTCAACCTTCAATTTGATATATAACTCATTTCTTCAATTTCAAAATTAAGACCTCCACGATCTTTTAAATTTTATCATATTTTTCGAGATTCCACTAAAATGTGACAAATACATTGTTTTTTAACATTTCTTAAGTGGAATCGATATCAAATTGAAAAAACGAGATATACATAGTTTTAAAGAGGAAGGTTCATTCTTCATTCTGATGTATAAGTCATTTCTTCATTTTCAAAAATAAGACCTCCACGATTTTTTAAAGTAGTATCATTTTTTTTCGTGATTCTACTAAAACGTCGAAGACACATAATTCTTTAACATTTCTTAAATGATATCGATTTCAAATTGAAACAACAAGTTAAACATCATTTCAAAGAAGAAGCTTCAACCTTCAATTTCATATACAAGTCATTTTTTATTTTCAAAATTAAGACCTCCACGAACTTTCAAATTTTATCATTTTTTTCGTGTTTCTACTAAGACGTCAAAAACACATCATCCTTTAACATTTCTTAGGTAGAACCGATTTCAAATTGAAGCAACGAGTTATACCTCATTTGATAGAGGAAGCTTCAATCTTCAATTAAATATAAAAGTCATTTCTTCATTTTCAAAAATAAGACCTCCATGATCGTTCAAATTTTATCATTTTTTCGTGATTCTACTAAAACATCAAAAACACATCATCTTTTAACATTTCTTAAGTGATATCGATTTCAAATTGAAACAACGAGTTACACATCGTTTGAAAGAGGAAGCTTCAACCTTCAATTAAATATAAAAATCAATTCTTCATTTTCAAAAATAAGACCTCCACGATCTCTCAAATTTTATCATTTTTTTCGTGATCCATTAAATCGTGAAAAACACATCATACTTTAACATTTCTTAAATGAAATAGATTTCAAATTGAAACAACGAGTTATACATCATTTTAAAGAGGAAGCTCCAATCTTCAACTTCATATACTAGCCATTTCTTCATTTTCAAACATTCAGGTTGTGATTTTTTGAACTTCACTCTGCCTAATAATAGCAGTAGTAAATGATAAAGTGTAATATATCCAAGTTTAATGAAACGTATCTCAAGAATTAATTGAGATATCGGCATGAGATAAAAAGCATTTAAATGCAAATTTAATTAATATTTAGCATGTTCAGTTTTTAAAATTTTCAAACATTCAAGTTGTGACGTTTTCAAATTGCTTCTGGACAATTATAATTTTTAATAATTAAGTATATTACATCGAAGTTTAATGAAACGAATCTCAAGAGTTAATTGAGATATCGGCATGAGATTAAAAGTATTTTAATGGAAATTTAATGAATATTCAGCATGATCAGTTTCATTTCTTCGAATTTTCAAACATTCGAGTTGCGATTGTTTGAAATTGACTCTGCACAAAAATAATTTTAAATAATAAAGTGTAATACATCTAAGTATAATGTAACATATCTCAAGAATTAATTTGAGATATCGATATGAGATAAAAAGCAATTAGATGCAAATTTAATTAATATTTAGCACGATCAGTTTCATTTTTTCGAATTTTCAAACATTTAAGTTGTGATTGTTTGAAATTGACTCTGCGCAAAGATAATTTTAAATGATTAGGTGTAATACAGCCAAATTTAATGAAACATATCTCTTTATTTTAGAATTAATGGAGACTTCGTCATTAATTGAGATCTCCACGATCTTTCAAATTTTATCATTTATTCGTAATTCTATTAAAACATCAAAAATATCCCATCATTTAACGTTTCTTAAGTGGAATCAATTTCAAATTGAAACAATAAGTTATACACCATTTAAAAGAGGAAGGTTCGTTCTTCATTTTGATGTATAAGTCATTTCTTCATTTTGAAAAACAAGACCTCCACGATATTTTAAAATTTTGTCATTTTTTTTCGTGATTTTACTGAAACGTCAAAAACACATCATCCTTTAACCTTTCTTAGGTGAAACCGATTTCAAATTGAAGCAACGAGTTATATCTCATTTGAAAGAGGAAGCTTCAACCTTCAATTTGATATATAACTCATTTCTTCAATTTCAAAATTAAGACCTCCACGATCTTTTAAATTTTATCATATTTTTCGAGATTCCACTAAAATGTGACAAATACATTGTTTTTTAACATTTCTTAAGTGGAATCGATATCAAATTGAAAAAACGAGGTATACATAGTTTTAAAGAGGAAGGTTCATTCTTCATTTTAATGTATAAGTCATTTCTTCATTTTCAAAAATAAGACCTCCACGATTTTTTAAAATTTTATCATTTTTTTTCGTGATTCCACTAAAACGTCAAAAACACATCATACTTTAACCTTTCTTGGGTGAAACCGATTTCAAATTGAAGCAACGAGTTATATCTCATTTGAAAGAGGAAGCTTCAACCTTCAATTTGATATATAACTCATTTCTTCAATTTCAAAATTAAGACCTCCACGATCTTTTAAATTTTATCATTTTTTTCGAGATTCCACTAAAATGTGACAAATACATTGTTTTTTAACATTTCTTAAGTGGAATCGATTTCAAATTGAAACAACGAGTTATACATTATTTTAAAGAGGAAGGTTCATTCTTCATTTTCATGTATAAGTCATTTCTTCATTTTCAAAAATAAGACCTCCACGATTTTTTAAAGTAGTATCATTTTTTTCGTGATTCTACTAAAACATCAAAAACACATCATACTTTAACCTTTCTTAGGTGAAACCGATTTCAAATTGAAGCAACGAGTTATATCTCATTTGAAAGAGGAAGCTTCAACCTTCAATTTGATATATAACTCATTTCTTCAATTTCAAAATTAAGACCTCCACGATTTTTTAAATTTTATCATATTTTTCGAGATTCCACTAAAATGTGACAAATACATTGTTTTTTAACATTTCTTAAGTGGAATCGATTTCAAATTGAAACAACGAGTTATACATTATTTTAAAGAGGAAGGTTCATTCTTCATTTTCATGTATAAGTCATTTCTTCATTTTCAAAAATAAGACCTCCACGATTTTTTAAAATTTTATCATTTTTTTTCGTGATTCCACTAAAACGTCAAAAACACATCATACTTTAACCTTTCTTGGGTGAAACCGATTTCAAATTGAAGCAACGAGTTATATCTCATTTGAAAGAGGAAGCTTCAACCTTCAATTTGATATATAACTCATTTCTTCAATTTCAAAATTAAGACCTCCACGATCTTTTAAATTTTATCATTTTTTTCGAGATTCCACTAAAATGTGACAAATACATTGTTTTTTAACATTTCTTAAGTGGAATCGATTTCAAATTGAAACAACGAGTTATACATTATTTTAAAGAGGAAGGTTCATTCTTCATTTTCATGTATAAGTCATTTCTTCATTTTCAAAAATAAGACCTCCACGATTTTTTAAAATTTTATCATTTTTTTTCGTGATTCCACTAAAACGTCAAAAACACATCATACTTTAACCTTTCTTGGGTGAAACCGATTTCAAATTGAAGCAACGAGTTATATCTCATTTGAAAGAGGAAGCTTCAACCTTCAATTTGATATATAACTCATTTCTTCAATTTCAAAATTAAGACCTCCACGATCTTTTAAATTTTATCATTTTTTTCGAGATTCCACTAAAATGTGACAAATACATTGTTTTTTAACATTTCTTAAGTGGAATCGATTTCAAATTGAAACAACGAGTTATACATTATTTTAAAGAGGAAGGTTCATTCTTCATTTTCATGTATAAGTCATTTCTTCATTTTCAAAAATAAGACCTCCACGATTTTTTAAAGTAGTATCATTTTTTTCGTGATTCTACTAAAACATCAAAAACACATCATACTTTAACCTTTCTTAGGTGAAACCGATTTCAAATTGAAGCAACGAGTTATATCTCATTTGAAAGAGGAAGCTTCAACCTTCAATTTGATATATAACTCATTTCTTCAATTTCAAAATTAAGACCTCCACGATTTTTTAAATTTTATCATATTTTTCGAGATTCCACTAAAATGTGACAAATACATTGTTTTTTAACATTTCTTAAGTGGAATCGATTTCAAATTGAAACAACGAGTTATACATTATTTTAAAGAGGAAGGTTCATTCTTCATTTTCATGTATAAGTCATTTCTTCATTTTCAAAAATAAGACCTCCACGATTTTTTAAAATTTTATCATTTTTTTTCGTGATTCCACTAAAACGTCAAAAACACATCATACTTTAACCTTTCTTGGGTGAAACCGATTTCAAATTGAAGCAACGAGTTATATCTCATTTGAAAGAGGAAGCTTCAACCTTCAATTTGATATATAACTCATTTCTTCAATTTCAAAATTAAGACCTCCACGATCTTTTAAATTTTATCATTTTTTTCGAGATTCCACTAAAATGTGACAAATACATTGTTTTTTAACATTTCTTAAGTGGAATCGATTTCAAATTGAAACAACGAGTTATACATTATTTTAAAGAGGAAGGTTCATTCTTCATTTTCATGTATAAGTCATTTCTTCATTTTCAAAAATAAGACCTCCACGATTTTTTAAAGTAGTATCATTTTTTTCGTGATTCTACTAAAACATCAAAAACACATCATACTTTAACCTTTCTTGGGTGAAACCGATTTCAAATTGAAGCAACGAGTTATATCTCATTTGAAAGAGGAAGCTTCAACCTTCAATTTGATATATAACTCATTTCTTCAATTTCAAAATTAAGACCTCCACGATCTTTTAAATTTTATCATTTTTTTCGAGATTCCACTAAAATGTGACAAATACATTGTTTTTTAACATTTCTTAAGTGGAATCGATTTCAAATTGAAACAACGAGTTATACATTATTTTAAAGAGGAAGGTTCATTCTTCATTTTCATGTATAAGTCATTTCTTCATTTTCAAAAATAAGACCTCCACGATTTTTTAAAGTAGTATCATTTTTTTCGTGATTCTACTAAAACATCAAAAACACATCATACTTTAACCTTTCTTGGGTGAAACCGATTTCAAATTGAAGCAACGAGTTATATCTCATTTGAAAGAGGAAGCTTCAACCTTCAATTTGATATATAACTCATTTCTTCAATTTCAAAATTAAGACCTCCACGATCTTTTAAATTTTATCATTTTTTTCGAGATTCCACTAAAATGTGACAAATACATTGTTTTTTAACATTTCTTAAGTGGAATCGATTTCAAATTGAAACAACGAGTTATACATTATTTTAAAGAGGAAGGTTCATTCTTCATTTTCATGTATAAGTCATTTCTTCATTTTCAAAAATAAGACCTACACGATTTTTTAAAATTTTATATTTTTTTTCGTGATTCTACCAAAACGCTAAACACATCATCTTTTTACTTTTCTTAAGAGAAATCGATTTTAAATTAAAACAACGAGTTATACATCATTTAAAAGAAGAAGCTTCAACCTTCAATTTGACATACAAATCTTTTCTTCATTTTCAAAAATCAAATCGAGCTGATATCATTTTTGATCTATCTCTTATAGAAGAAGGAGTTTTCCTTTAAAAGACATTGGTAATCTATAAAGAGATTAAAGAATTATAAAGGATATCTTATTGTTAATTACAAGTTATGTAAAATTTCCGGTATAATCCATTTTATAGCAATCTCGTCTTATTTTACTGACCCAAAATGACGCTATTTATAATCTTACAAATCCTACTGAAAGACCTCTACATAAAGATTCTTTTCAACATCGTTTTGACGTCAATTTTATGTTTCAGAATAAATAACAAATATTATTTTCACTCCGATTAAGAATTGCTGAAAATAATTATGTAATTATCATCATCGTTTATAGTTATTATCACTCGTTATTGAACCTTACATTCATTATTGACGTTAATTCCGTCTTAAAATCTGTTTATTATCAAATCAATTTTTGAATTAGTAGAAAAATATCTTGTATATATTTTTTTTAATATGATTCATACTCGACTGATGTTAGCTGATGCAATAAGCCAATGTACTGCAACAACCCAGACATATTGACGCCACTTATTACATTTTAATTTACATAAAATATTATTTTTAATCTTTTAAATGTTTCGTTTTTAATTTCGTCGTCTTTTTATAAGCCATTGTCGCAAAAAGATAACCTCTTATAGTTTATCATTTTTGACCTAAATAAAACGGAGAGATCTATAATTTAATTATACATTATAAAATTAATTTTGATATAAACCGTTTCAATTTTCCTGCATACAAAAGCTTTAACGACCCATAAACTGACCCTATTCTTCTTGCCCATCAGGTCTTCTAACGGCGATAAACTGTCTTAGTTCTCGGTGGTCGATGAGGATTCAAGATATTTTCACCATCGCCAAATTGCTCGCGTTGGTTGGAGTGATCCTTATTGGTCTATATTATCTAATATGGCTGGGTAAGTACAATAATTATTTCGTTAAAAGCAAATTGTTATCAACGATTATTACGCAAAGCAAATAAAATCTGTCGCAAAAGAGATAAAAGTAAAAAACAAGTGTCCACGCGATGGACAAATTGAACGAGTTTTAGACTATTTGTAATAAATATGAATTCTTTTGAGGTCAATTACACCGTTTTAAACGTACTTTCTTAGATAACAAGTAACTTTTCAGTCTTGACCTTGGTGTTGAATGCTGTTGTAATTTCTAATATGGTCTTGAAACGTTCATTTTCACTTAAATTGTTTTTATATTTCGTTATATTTATCTATTTTGAAATTATTATGTATAAAAAATAAATCTTAATAATTTTATGTTTAACAATCGTTGATACATATTAAAGAAGTGATTGTTATTGTTGTTGAATATTATAGATATATCCTGTTTCTTTGCTTTCAAGTTCAAAATATTTATTAAAAAAATTATTTATGTTATATTTATAATTAAATTTTATGATTTATTTACGATGTTTAAAATAGCTTGGATTATTTTTTCCATCATAACTAAAGAAAAGATGAAGCATTTTTTGCAAGGATAAAATTTTTCACCTTGAACGATATTTATTAACGCTTGTGAAGTTACTCATAGATTCTAGCCATAGATTTTGAAATTGAAAAATGACCAATTTCTGCAACTCAAAACTCAAATTAAGAAAAAAATGTGTGATGTTCATAACTTTGGGAATTTTTTTCTCCCCTAAATTAAAGCACCCCTTCTCAAATTTTTGTGTAGGGGTTGTACTAAGAGTGCTAAACTCAAATAAAATTTTAAGTTAAGTTTCAAGTTGCAAAAATTGGTCATTTCTCGATTTTAATGGAACAGTATATGGCGTATGTGATATTAATAACTTTGGGAATTTTTTTCTCCCTTAAATGAAAATACCCCCTCGCAAATTTTTGTGTAGGGGTTCTTCTAAGAGTGCTAAACTCAAATATGAATTTTAATTTGAGTTGCGAGTTGCAGAAATTGGTCATTTTTCGATTTTAGCGGAACAGTATATGGCGTACATGATATTCATAACTTTGGGAATTTTTTTCTCCTTTAAATGAAAACATCCCCTCGCAAATTTTTGTGTAGGGGTTCTTCTAAGAGTGCTAAACTCAAATATGAATTTTAATTTAAGTTTCGAGTTGCAAAAATTGGTCATTTTTCGATTTTAACGGAACAGTATGTGGCGTACGTGATATTCATAACTTTGGGAATTTTTTTCTCCCTTAAATGAAAACACCCCCTCGCAAATTTCTGTGTATGGGTTTCTTCTAAGCGTGCTAAACTCAAATATGAATTTTAATTTTAGTTTCGAGTTGCAGAAATTGGTCATTTTTCGATTTTAACGGAATAGTATGTGGTGTACGTGATATTCATAACTTTGGGAATTTTTTTCTCCCTTAAATGAAAACATCCCCTCGCAAGTTTTTGTGTAGGGGTTGTTCTAAGAGTGCTAAACTCAAATATGAATTTTAATTTAGGTTTCGAGTTGCAGAAATTGGTCATTTTTCGATTTTAGCGGAACAGTATATGGCGCACGTGATATTCATAACTTTGGGAATTTTTTTCTCCCTTAAATGAAAACACTCCCCCGCAAATTTTTATATAGGGGTTGTCCTAAGAGTGCTAAACTCAAATATGAATTTTAATTTAAGTTTCGAGTTGCAGAAATTGGTCATTTTTCGATTTCAGCGGAACGGTATATGGCGTACGTGATATTCATAACTTTGGGAATTTTTTTCTCCCTTAAATGAAAACACCCCCTCGCAAATTTCTGTGGAAGGGTTGTTCTAAGAGTGCTAAACTCAAATATGAATTTTAATTTAAGTTTCGAGTTGCAGAAATTGGTCATTTTTCGATGTTAGCGGAACAGTATATGGCGTACGTGATATTCATAACTTTGGGAATTTTTTTCACCCTTAAATGAAAACACCCCCTCGCAAATTTCTGTGTAAGGGTTGTTCTAAGAGTGCTAAACGCAAATATGAATGTTAATTTGAGTTTCGAGTTGCAGAAATTGGTCATTTTTCGATTTTAGCGGAACAGTATATGGCGTACGTGATATTCATAACTTTGGGAATATTTTTCTCCCTTAAATGAAAACACCCCTTCTCAAATTTGTGTGTAGGGGTTGTTCTAAGAGTGCTAAACTCAAATATGATTTTTAATTTAAGTTTCGAGTTGCAGAAATTGGTCATTTTTCGATTTTAACGAACAGTATATGGCGTACGTGATATTCATAACTTTGGGATTTTTTTTCTCCCTTAAATGAAAACACCCCCTCGCAAATTTTTGTGTAGGGGTTGTTCTAAGAGTGCTAAACTCAAATATGAATTTTAATTTGAGTTTCGAGTTGCAGAAATTGGTCATTTTTCGATTTTAGCGGAACAGTATATGGCGTACGTGATATTCATAACTTTGGGAATTTTTTTCTCCCTTAAATGAAAACACCCCTTCTCAAATTTTTGTGTAAGGGTTCTTCTAAGAGTGCTAAACTCAAATATGAATTTTAATTTGAGTTTCGAGTTGCAGAAATTGGTCATTTTTCGATTTTAGCGGAACAGTATATGGCGTACGTGATATTCATAACTTTGGGAATTTTTTTGTCCCTTAAATGAAAACACCCCCTCGGAAATTTTTGTGTAGGAGTTCTTCTAAGAGTGCTAATCTCAAATATGGATTTTAATTTTAGTTTCGAGTTGCAGAAATTGGTCATTTTTCGATTTTAGCGGAACAGTATATGGCGTACGTGATATTCATAACTTTGAGAATTTTTTTCTCCTTTAAATAAAAGCACCCCCTCGCAAATTTTTGTGTAGGGGTTGTTCTAAGAGTGCTAAACTCAAATATGAATTTTAATTTGAGTTTCGAGTTGCAGAAATTGGTCATTTTTCGATTTTAGCGGAACAGTATATGGCGTACGTGATATTCATAACTTTGGGAATTTTTTTCTCCCTTAAATGAAAACATCCCCTCGCAAATTTTTGTGTAGGGCTTCTTTTAAGAGTGCTAAACTCAAATATGAATTTTAATTTGAGTTTCGAGTTGCAGAAATTGGTCAGTTTTCGATTTTAGCGGAACAGTATATGGCGTACGTGATATTCATAAATTTGGGAATTTTTTTCTCCCTTAAATGAAAGCACCCCCTCGCAAATTTCTGTGTAGGGGTTGTTCTAAGAGTGCTAAACTCAAATATGAATTTTAATTTGAGTTTCGAGTTGCAGAAATTGGTCATTTTTCGATTTTAGCGGAACAGTATATGGCGTACGTGATATTCATAACTTTGAGAATTTTTTTCTCCTTTAAATAAAAGCACCCCCTCGCAAATTTCTGTGTAGGGATTGTTCTAAGAGTGCTAAACTCAAATATGAATGTTAATTTGAGTTTCGAGTTGCAGAAATTGGTCATTTTTCGATTTTAGCGGAACAGTATATGGCGTACGTGATATTCATAACTTTGGGAATTTTTTTGTCCCTTAAATGAAAACACCCCCTCGGAAATTTTTGTGTAGGAGTTCTTCTAAGAGTGCTAATCTCAAATATGGATTTTAATTTTAGTTTCGAGTTGCAGAAATTGGTCATTTTTCGATTTTAGCGGAACAGTATATGGCGTACGTGATATTCATAACTTTGGGAATTTTTTTGTCCCTTAAATGAAAATACCCCCTCGCAAATTTTTGTGTAGGGGTTCTTCTAAGAGTGCTAAACTCAAATATGAATTTTAATTTAAGTTTCGAGTTGCAGAAATTGGTCATTTTTCGATTTTAGCGGAACAGTATATGGCGTACGTGATATTCATAACTTTGGGAATTTTTTTCTCCCTTAAATGAAAACACCACCTCGCAAATTTTTGTGTAGGGGTTCTTCTAAGAGTCCTAAACTCAAATATGAATTTTAATTTAAGTTTCGAGTTGCAGAAATTGGTCATTTTTCGATTTTAACGAACAGTACATGGCGTACGTGATATTCATAACTTTGGGAATTTTTTTCTCCCTTAAATGAAAACACCACCTCGCAAATTTTTGTGTAGGGGTTCTTCTAAGAGTCCTAAACTCAAATATGAATTTTAATTTAAGTTTCGAGTTGCAGAAATTGGTCATTTTTCGATTTTAACGAACAGTACATGGCGTACGTGATATTCATAACTTTGGGAATTTTTTTCTCCCTTAAATGAAAACACCACCTCGCAAATTTTTGTGTAGGGGTTCTTCTAAGAGTCCTAAACTCAAATATGAATTTTAATTTAAGTTTCGAGTTGCAGAAATTGGTCATTTTTCGATTTTAACGAACAGTACATGGCGTACGTGATATTCATAACTTTGGGAATTTTTTTCTCCTTTAAATGAAAACATCCCCTCGCAAATTTTTGTGTAGGGCTTCTTTTAAGAGTGCTAAACTCAAATATGAATTTTAATTTGAGTTTCAAGTTGCAAAAATTGGTCATTTTTCGATTTTAGCGGAACAGTATATGGCGTACGTGATATTCATAACTTTGGGAATTTTTTTCTCCCTTAAATGAAAACACCCCCTCGCAAATTTCTGTGGAAGGGTTGTTCTAAGAGTGCTAAACTCAAATATGAATTTTAATTTGAGTTTCGAGTTGCAGAAATTGGTCATTTTTCGATTTTAGCGGAACAGTATATGGCGTACGTGATATTCATAACTTTGAGAATTTTTTTCTCCCTTAAATAAAAGCACCCCCTCGCAAATTTCTGTGTAGGGATTGTTCTAAGAGTGCTAAACTCAAATATGAATGTTAATTTGAGTTTCGAGTTGCAGAAATTGGTCATTTTTCGATTTTAGCGGAACAGTATATGGCGTACGTGATATTCATAACTTTGGGAATTTTTTTGTCCCTTAAATGAAAACACCCCCTCGGAAATTTTTGTGTAGGAGTTCTTCTAAGAGTGCTAATCTCAAATATGGATTTTAATTTTAGTTTCGAGTTGCAGAAATTGGTCATTTTTCGATTTTAGCGGAACAGTATATGGCGTACGTGATATTCATAACTTTGGGAATTTTTTTGTCCCTTAAATGAAAACACCCCCTCGGAAATTTTTGTGTAGGAGTTCTTCTAAGAGTGCTAATCTCAAATATGAATTTTAATTTTAGTTTCGAGTTGCAGAAATTGGTCATTTTTCGATTTTAGCGGAACAGTATATGGCGTACGTGATATTCATAACTTTGGGAATTTTTTTCTCCCTTAAATGAAAACACCCCCTCGCAAATTTCTGTGGAAGGGTTGTTCTAAGAGTGCTAAACTCAAATATGAATTTTAATTTGAGTTTCGAGTTGCAGAAATTGGTCATTTTTCGATTTTAGCGGAACAGTATATGGCGTACGTGATATTCATAACTTTGAGAATTTTTTTCTCCCTTAAATAAAAGCACCCCCTCGCAAATTTCTGTGTAGGGATTGTTCTAAGAGTGCTAAACTCAAATATGAATGTTAATTTGAGTTTCGAGTTGCAGAAATTGGTCATTTTTCGATTTTAGCGGAACAGTATATGGCGTACGTGATATTCATAACTTTGGGAATTTTTTTCTCCCTTAAATGAAAACACCCCCTCGCAAATTTCTGTGGAAGGGTTGTTCTAAGAGTGCTAAACTCAAATATGAATTTTAATTTGAGTTTCGAGTTGCAGAAATTGGTCATTTTTCGATTTTAGCGGAACAGTATATGGCGTACGTGATATTCATAACTTTGAGAATTTTTTTCTCCCTTAAATAAAAGCACCCCCTCGCAAATTTCTGTGTAGGGATTGTTCTAAGAGTGCTAAACTCAAATATGAATGTTAATTTGAGTTTCGAGTTGCAGAAATTGGTCATTTTTCGATTTTAGCGGAACAGTATATGGCGTACGTGATATTCATAACTTTGGGAATTTTTTTGTCCCTTAAATGAAAACACCCCCTCGGAAATTTTTGTGTAGGAGTTCTTCTAAGAGTGCTAATCTCAAATATGGATTTTAATTTTAGTTTCGAGTTGCAGAAATTGGTCATTTTTCGATTTTAGCGGAACAGTATATGGCGTACGTGATATTCATAACTTTGGGAATTTTTTTGTCCCTTAAATGAAAACACCCCCTCGGAAATTTTTGTGTAGGAGTTCTTCTAAGAGTGCTAATCTCAAATATGAATTTTAATTTTAGTTTCGAGTTGCAGAAATTGGTCATTTTTCGATTTTAGCGGAACAGTATATGGCGTACGTGATATTCATAACTTTGGGAATTTTTTTCTCCCTTAAATGAAAACACCCCCTCGCAAATTTCTGTGGAAGGGTTGTTCTAAGAGTGCTAAACTCAAATATGAATTTTAATTTGAGTTTCGAGTTGCAGAAATTGGTCATTTTTCGATTTTAGCGGAACAGTATATGGCGTACGTGATATTCATAACTTTGAGAATTTTTTTCTCCCTTAAATAAAAGCACCCCCTCGCAAATTTCTGTGTAGGGATTGTTCTAAGAGTGCTAAACTCAAATATGAATGTTAATTTGAGTTTCGAGTTGCAGAAATTGGTCATTTTTCGATTTTAGCGGAACAGTATATGGCGTACGTGATATTCATAACTTTGGGAATTTTTTTGTCCCTTAAATGAAAACACCCCCTCGGAAATTTTTGTGTAGGAGTTCTTCTAAGAGTGCTAATCTCAAATATGGATTTTAATTTTAGTTTCGAGTTGCAGAAATTGGTCATTTTTCGATTTTAGCGGAACAGTATATGGCGTACGTGATATTCATAACTTTGGGAATTTTTTTGTCCCTTAAATGAAAACACCCCCTCGGAAATTTTTGTGTAGGAGTTCTTCTAAGAGTGCTAATCTCAAATATGAATTTTAATTTTAGTTTCGAGTTGCAGAAATTGGTCATTTTTCGATTTTAGCGGAACAGTATATGGCGTACGTGATATTCATAACTTTGGGAATTTTTTTCTCCCTTAAATGAAAATACCCCCTCGCAAATTTTTGTGTAGGGGTTCTTCTAAGAGTGCTAAACTCAAATATGAATTTTAATTTAAGTTTCGAGTTGCAGAAATTGGTCATTTTTCGATTTTAGCGGAACAGTATATGGCGTACGTGATATTCATAACTTTGGGAATTTTTTTCTCCCTTAAATGAAAACACCACCTCGCAAATTTTTGTGTAGGGGTTCTTCTAAGAGTCCTAAACTCAAATATGAATTTTAATTTAAGTTTCGAGTTGCAGAAATTGGTCATTTTTCGATTTTAACGAACAGTACATGGCGTACGTGATATTCATAACTTTGGGAATTTTTTTCTCCCTTAAATGAAAACACCACCTCGCAAATTTTTGTGTAGGGGTTCTTCTAAGAGTCCTAAACTCAAATATGAATTTTAATTTAAGTTTCGAGTTGCAGAAATTGGTCATTTTTCGATTTTAACGAACAGTACATGGCGTACGTGATATTCATAACTTTGGGAATTTTTTTCTCCCTTAAATGAAAACACCACCTCGCAAATTTTTGTGTAGGGGTTCTTCTAAGAGTCCTAAACTCAAATATGAATTTTAATTTAAGTTTCGAGTTGCAGAAATTGGTCATTTTTCGATTTTAACGAACAGTACATGGCGTACGTGATATTCATAACTTTGGGAATTTTTTTCTCCTTTAAATGAAAACATCCCCTCGCAAATTTTTGTGTAGGGCTTCTTTTAAGAGTGCTAAACTCAAATATGAATTTTAATTTGAGTTTCAAGTTGCAAAAATTGGTCATTTTTCGATTTTAGCGGAACAGTATATGGCGTACGTGATATTCATAACTTTGGGAATTTTTTTCTCCCTTAAATGAAAGCACCCCCTCGCAAATTTCTGTGTATGGGTTTCTTCTAAGAGTGCTAAACTCAAATATGAATTTTAATTTTAGTTTCGAGTTGCAGAAATTGGTCATTTTTCGATTTTAGCGGAACAGTATATGGCGTACGTGATATTCATAAGTTTGGGAATTTTTTTCTCCCTTAAATGAAAACACCCCTTCTCAAATTTGTGTGTAGGGGTTGTTCTAAGAGTGCTAAACTCAAATATGATTTTTAATTTAAGTTTCGAGTTGCAAAAATTGCTCATTTTTCGATTTTAACGGAACAGTATGTGGCGTACGTGATATTCATATCTTTGTGAATTTTTTTCTCCCTTAAATGAAAACATCCCCTCGCAAATTTTTGTGTAGGGCTTCTTTTAAGAGTGCTAAACTCAAATATGAATTTTAATTTTAGTTTCGAGTTGCAGAAATTGGTCATTTATCGATTTTAGTGGAACAGTATATGGCGTACGTGATATTCATAACTTTGGGAATTTTTTTCTCCCTTAAATGAAAACACCCCCTCGCAAATTTTTGTGTAGGGGTTGTTCTAAGAGTGTTAAACTCAAATATGAATTTTAATTTTAGTTTCGAGTTGCAAAAATTGGTCATTTTTCAATTTAAAAATCTATGGCTAACTTGACAACCGTTGTTTATTAAACTTTAACAAAGAGTTAATACTTAATTATAATAAACATAAAAATTGTTTAAACCAATTTAAAGTCAAAATTTATCTTGCATTAAATCTTAGGCTATAACAGACTCAACCTTTCGCTTTAGTTACACCGAGATTTCTAACTAAATTATTCGCAGAACATTTCATTAATTTATCTCCACGTCTGTTTCTAATTTGATTACAGAAAAGGTCGAGCATTTCGAAAACGCTTGGGATGGAGATTACAACCCGGCATCGATAGCCCTTGCGTTTTATTCCGGATTATTTGCATTTGGTGGATGGAATTACCTTAATTTTGTTACTGGAGAATTAAAAGATCCGTACACGTAAGTAAGAAATATTCTATATTTATGCTTAGAGTGTTAATCCATCCGAATTAACATATAAAATGGATTAAAGATCGGTTGAGTAAAGAAACACAGTTTTTTTATCTGGAGTTCTTTCATTCATTTGAAAGAAGACTGAACGTGATTTCATTGAAATCGGCCTACTTTAGCTCGCTCTTCTGTATCACTAAGAGCTTGAGCTGAAAAGAATAAAAAAGGGAAAAGTACTGGTGCCTTTTACGTTTGATTGACCCAGAATTTTTTTCCGATTTATTTCACCTATAGAGATTTATTTCTCCGGAGATTTAAGTCATTGTCAATTTCGATTAGAGATGTGCAAGTTATGCTGGATAGGTATTTATAAATCGGGTATTTATAGTGGATGCCTAATTAATTTCTTTGAAAGATATAGAAATGCCAAAAGTTCCTAAGTCTAGTATTAGTTACACTTTTAGTTCCAGAAGAATTTACAACAATCAAGCACTGAACGGCAATTAAAACTAGAACTAACACAAGACCTAGTACTAGAAAGTTTCGGTTTAGCCGTGCGTCTGAATCTTTCTAGTACTAGGTCTAGTGTTAGTTCTAGTTTTACTTTGATACAAGTATATTACCATTTAAGACTGAATAACAACTAAAAATACAGCTAACACTAACGGTAGAGCTAATACTAGGCCTAGAACGAGAAACATTTAGGGTTTAGTCGGACCTCTCTTAAGACGGAACCCAATTCAACCCAACCCAGCATAACTTCAGAACTAACACTAGACATAGAACTAGAATCACTAGGGTTTAGCCCTCTAAGGAGACGTACGGCTAAATCCGAATGTTTTTAGTTCTAGGTCTAGTGTTAATACCATAGACAGCAGTCCCACGTTATTTTGACGTCTATTTTTAGTCATAGTTCGTCAACCACAATGTTTAGTAAATTATTGTATGTTCTGAGGAGTTTTTGTAAAATGTTGTATTGGTTCATGATTTTTGAATATCTTTTTTCATATTGAGTGGTATAAAGATGGAGTTCAATCCAACCTAACTAAACCACAACCAACCTAACCCAACCCATAACATTTTTCATATTCAATGATATGAAATTGGATCTTTTTCTTACTTAAACAGAAGGAAAAAGCTCTACCAGTCAACTTAGCTCAGTGCCTGAGTGATGGCTCTCACCCTTTAGAAAGCTCCTGATCTTCGACAAATGTCTTTATAACTCTGTTTCCTCATCCATAATGTATTTCTTTATCTTTTTCTTCCTCACCTATATCCACAACGTTTATTTCATCGGTCCGTCCGACCCCTCTCTTCATCCGTGTGCGGGATGGTGGAAATTTAGATTCATTACTTTTTTAAATATTTTACTTATTATAGCTGGCCAGGGGGTGTAACCCCCTCACTCCTCCTGTTTTCTGATACTTCCGAGATTTCGCTTTCCTTCCATGCTTTTCTTCTTCCTTTCCTTCTTCCTTTTCTTCTCTGTTTCTCTTCACCCATACTCGTACAGGAAGATATGGAAATTCGTTACTTTTTTGAAATTTCCTATACTGTATAAATATTCGGTTTGGGGATGCAGATCACTCTCCCAGAAACGATTTTATCAAGAGAGAAAACATTAACTTTTTGAAAGCTATCCTCGTTAATACATATCTGGATGAGGGTGGAGTTACCCCTCTCGCCACTGTTTCCATGCTTCCCTCTCAGAAATTCTTCGAGTATTTTCCACTTTTCCTCGCTCTCCAGTATATTTTGAGGTGTCAACATCCTTTCTAATTTCATGTTTGCCTCTCTTCCTCTTTTTCTCCACTTTGAACAATGAAACAATGTGTTTCACATCATCCCTCTGTCTGGAAACACACATTTATCTCCCTCCTTTTTTTTGTGGGGGCTTTAGAACACCCAACCCAATCAATTATACCATAGGGTAGTTTATGTCTACTCATTTTCTTGCCAGCCATAATAGCTGCTTTTCCCGAGTCGATTCTCCATCTTTCTCTCCATTCATCTTCAATCTGCTCATTCATCTTTTCTCTGACTTCTTTGCGAGCCAACTTTCCCTTGACCATGAGGTCCGTCGGCGGTGAGTCCCCCAGTATTTTGTCGATATGTTTCTATATCCAATATTATAATGATTAACATTTGTCTTTGAACTATTGTTAGATGCTTCTTTAGCTATTTTTTCCTAGTACCTTACCACGTTCTACATACATGCATACCTGGGACCATATCACCGTTTATCTTCCTTTTTTTTTTCATTTTGGGTCCATATGTCGATCCTATAATCCTATGCATCGTCTGTATCATCTTCTGCGCTTTCTTGTCGGTTTTTCAGTATGTGTTGATCTCACTTTATGTCTCTGCCGATCATAACTCCCAGGTACTTCAAGTAGTTCTTAGATTCAATTAGATGGCCTTTAACGTTTAGGACAATTTGTCGACCTTTTTACAAACCGTCGCTACAGATCTATCCATTTGGTAGCCCTTAATATAATACAGTTTACCAGTTGTTTTGGCATTCCTTTCTACTGCATACATTCGATAATTTGGTCCCATGGTGCTGACTCAAAAGCGTTTTTAACGTCCACCGTTATTAGCAGACATTTCTCGTCTTTCCTCTCGTGTATTTGTTCTATATGTTAGCTGCAGTTATTAGCTTCTCTATGGCGTCAGTTATGTCATTCCAATTTCTCTATAACTCTTTTCCTTAGGATTTCCTAGTACAGTTTTCCTAGAGTATTCAGTATGTTTTTTCTATCAGTATCAGTGTTCCATAAAGTTGGATCTTAACCCAACTAAACCCAACCCAATCTAACGAGTATTCTAAGTTTTTTGGAAATATTTCATGATATTTTCTTCTATAGTTGAGTTGGATTAAACTTCAAAATCAAATTTTTGAGTATGAGTTAAGGTTCAACTTCATATCATCCCTCGTATAACAAAAAATCAAATCTAAAACAGCAAACCTTCTAAGTTCAACTCAATATGAGAGATTGTATGAAATTGAAGACCCAACCCAATTTGATACCAGACTGATTTCTTTCAATTTCTTCCCGAATTGGTTAACTTTATGCACCTGCCAGGGCTTACATAAAATGTATAAAAGCACATTCAAAAATAGGAACACCATCTACATATTAAAATTTAAATTTAATATTGTACTAGAGTGTAGAGTTCCTATAAAGATAACATTTACGATAACGTTCAGTTCCAAAATAAACAAATTCTCTAATTCTTTTGGAGTAATACTAACATGGAAGGGTGTTTTTAACAACGTTTGGGAATCGAATGGTAAACCTTGATGATATTTTTGTAAAATGCGCTATAATTGGGTTAAATTTGAATGAGTGACAGAAATAGCCCAATGTATAAGCTGTTGTAAAAGCTTATATAGCTGCTATATAATCGCAAAAAGCAGTATTTAATTAACAGTTTATGGACTACTTATGTTAAGATTTTGCATTTTGTCCAATAGTAATTACTACTTTCGGAGCAAACTCAAACAGTTTGTCAAGAGTATTTTGTTATTTACGATAAAACTATTTTTTCTCAGTAGTTTTAAAAGTAGTATCAGTCGTCAGGAAGCATTAAAAATCTTTTGGAAGCAGTATCAAGTCTTCTGAGGCATTCCAAGTACTCTGGAAATACTTCAAGTCTTTTGCAAGCAATATCACGTCTTCTAGAATATCTTCTAGATTAAGTCCTCTGCAAGCAGTATCAAGTCTTCTTGAATCATTTCTAGTCATCTAGCAGCAATATCAAATGTTCTATAGGCAGTATCAAGCCTTCTGAAAACATTTGAAGTTTTCTGGAAGCATCATCAAGTCTTCTAAAGGCATTTCAAGTCTTCTAGGAGTAGTATTAAGTCCTCTAGATACAGTATCAAATCTCCTAGAAGCATTTTAAGCAGTTCAACTCTTCCAGAGACAATATCATGTCTTACAAAACAGTATCAAGTCTATTAGAAGCAGTTCAAATCTTCTGGAAACATTACAAGTTTTCTGGAAGCATTTCAAGTCTTCTAGGAGCAATATCAAGTATTTTTGAAGTAGTTCAACTCTTCCATGGGCAATATCAAATCTTTCGGAAGCAATATCAAGTCTGCCAGAGGTAGTATCAAGTCTTTTGGAAGAAGTTCAAGTCTTCTATAACCATTTTAAGTCTTCTGGAAGCAGTATCTAGTGCCCTAGAAGCAGTATAGAGTCTTCCACAGGCACTATCAAGGTTTCTAGAAGCATTTCCATTCTTCTGGAAGCAACATTAAGTCTTCTGGAAGCAACATCAAGTCTTCTGGAAGCAAAATCAAGTTTTCCGAACGTTCAATCAAGTCTTTTAGAAGCAGTTCAACTGTTCCAGGGGCAATATCAAGTCTTTTGAAGCACCCAGTACTCAACTATTCGGCGATTATGCGTATGGGTGTTCTGCACTCATTAATAATTTTGGATGCATGCTTGTGTACCTAGAGAACCTATACATTTGGATAATTCATTTCGACATACTCAATTACACTATCTAATTGTCTCTGTTAGAGATTTGTTGCTAAAAATCGATGTTTTAGTATACTGGCTAAGTAATGAACGGGAGTTTTTCGTGATTTCGTTAAAATAATTAAAGTTCATCTTTAAATGGTTTTAATAGTTTTAGTAATGATTCTATAACTGTTATTTGTCTCTTAGAACGTTTACTTCATAAACGTGCTAATAATCTGATAAAATCTGACTATCAGAATTACCTGTATTCCGTGCAGAAAAATTTAGTTGAGCGTCCGGATCGTTTATTATGGTCATTCGTAAAAAATAAAAAGGGTCACCAAGCTCATGAGGCTTAAAATGGTTATAGAAGACTTGAACTTCTTCCAAAAGACTTGATACTACCTCTGGTAATATTATTAACTGGATTAATTCAGCTGGTATTGTTCCATGGTTTTCTGAGGACGATGTGTTGTCTATTTTTAATAAAGTTGTTCCCAAGGCTAGAGCCGGTTTAGACAACTTACTTGGTAACTTTATTAGAAACTGCGAAACCGATTTGTATTGCCGGTATTTAAATCAGGTGACAGAAGTATCGACCTATTCCAATCTTATCAGGTTTGGAATAAATTTCTAGTTTCAAAAGCTTTTGAAAAAATCATATATTCTTATCTTCTGCACCTTTAGCACATTTTTTGCCAGGTTAATCGGTGGAAACGAATTTAGTTTCTTATACTAATTATATTCATAATTCTCTCAAATGTTACTGTCAGGTCGCTGCAGTTTACACAGATTTTAGTAAAGCCTTTGACAGGATTAATCATATTAATCAATCGTCTTTTGGCCTGGTTGGGGTCATACTTAATGGGACGTTGTCAGGCAGTCAGAATTGGTAGGGTAACATCCTCTTATAATCCTGTCATATCGGGTGTTCCGCAAGGTAGCCACCTTGGTCCTATCCTCTCTGTGGCATATATTAATGACATTTCCTCTTGCTTTAAACATGCTAAGTTCCTGCTCGGATGATTGCAAGATATTTTCCATCGAAAACGGGCATGATTCTGAAAATCTTCAGGAGGATCTGAACCGGTTCCAGCTTTATTGCGTTGATAACTGCCTGTTTTTTAACTATGACAAGTGTTGTAAAGTTACTTTTACACGTAAACGTTATCCACTTAACTATACTTATAGATTGGGGATTGAAGCATTAATCTCGAATGACCACATAAACGATCTTGGAGTTTTGTTCGACAGCAAGCTCATGTTCAATTTATGTCAGCTATATTATTGCCAAGGCTTTAAAACGTTTTGGTTTTGTGATTAGGACCTGCCGTGTATTCAGCGTTACATAAATCGCATTGGATCTGTTCAGAATAGGTTTGTTAAGTATTTACCACGCAAAACATTTTTGCAACGAAAAAATGTTGCTCTGAGGGTTTCAGACATTAAAGCAATTTCGACTCCTCGGAATTAGTCATAGAATTGTGTTTTTATGTGCCATCTTATCTCAAACGAGGGGGTATTTGTTAGGAAACGGAACATTTTATCTTCGGTGTATGTTTACTCTCCTCTTGTTAGAATAATGAATCTTCATTATAACTTTTATGACTCTTACTGTACAAGTATTGACATGTTTAATATTTCGTTAGATGCTTTCAAACGTTTTGTGCGGGGTATGGGTGTGGAGAGATCTTTGTTACTAAATTTTGTGGATGTTTTAGTGGGAAGTTAATCATAAATTCATAAAAAGATTCATAAATTTAATCACCTGATAAAGCGTGAGTCACGTGAATTGACGTGACACGCGTGATTCATGAATGATATTCATTAATTAATTAATTTATTTGTTATTCTAGAAATCTTCCAAGAGCGATATGGATTGCAATGCCAATGGTTACAATTGTTTACGTTTTAGCAAACATAGCGTATTTTATTGTTTTATCAAAAGAAGAGATATTAAATTCACCGGCAGTTGCAGTGGTAAGAAATTCATTTTTTTAATTACATTCAAAATTATTAATATTTATAATTTTTAGTCATTCGGTAACATCACAATCCCAGAAGTAAGCTGGTTAATACCAATTTTCGTCGCACTCTCATGTTTCGGCGGCGTAAACGGCGTAATATTCACTTCCGGTCATCTTTTCCGCACGGGAGCTCAAGATGGACATCTTCCCGATATTTTTTCATTTCTCCACGTTCAAAAGAAAACTCCCATTCCAGCATTAATATTTAGCGTAACATTTTTAATCAATTTAATTATTTAAAATCAATTTATTAATTAAAAAAAATTTTTTTAGTGCATAACATCTTTAGCAATGCTTTTAGTAAGCGACGTCTTCATTTTAATAAATTATTTCAGCCAAATCCTTTGGTTTTCCGTGGCGGCGTGTATCGCGGGGATGTTATGGTTGAGATACAAAGAACCGGAAATGGCGAGACCAATTAAAGTAAACGTATTCATCCCTGTGTCGTTTTTATTGTGCTGTGCGTTTTTGATTATTTTTCCCATTCCAACGTATCCTTGGAATACAATAATCGGAGTTATTATAGTTCTTTCAGGTAATAATTTAATATTTTGATCAATTTTTTTTAATGTAATATTATTTTTGTAGGCATTCCAGTATATTATTTATTTATTAAAAATTCCACATCCGGTTCTTATACTACATACAGCGAAACGATAACAAAGTTCCTCCAAAAAGTGATGAGCGTAGCTTATTCAGAGGATGAAGAGGAACCAAAAGATAAATAATAATTTTGTTAGATTTTTTTACGTGTTGATTTTTATATTTATTGTAACTGTACGTAAGCACCATTACGCATGTATTTTCTGTGTGTTATTAAAATGTGACTTAAATTATTATTGTTTCTATTAAATTATTTATAAACTCAATATGCAAAACATTCATATAATAAACCCATGGTCCGTAGAGTTTTAGTATTTGTTGGAAAAATACACGAGATAAAAAATCAGCACAAAACACTTTTTTGAGAATTTCCGTCTGTTTTTTTTTCTCCACCTCAATCATTTCAGCACCCAGCATCCCCATTTATTTTCAAAAACTGACGCTTTAAAGATAAATCAGTTGGATGCAGAATTTTTCTAATCTTCAATTTGGTCATCACAGCCCCGTTTAATTGGTAACAATTCCAGAGTGACCTGGTACCCAAATCAGAAAAAATCTATTCTTAAAAAATGCCCAAACCACCTTGATAATATTCACCAACTCACTTTTCCAGTGTTGTTTATTTAAAAATCCGAAACTAGCAACTGACGTGATTAACTATGATAATATTCTGATCTGAAACGATGGTGGACGTCCTTCAACACCAGCCAATACAGAAAAAATAGAATAACTAACTAGAAACTGACGAAACGACTTGTCTATCGTTATAAAGGATAGCGATCTAACTCTAAATGACGAACTATCTCTTCTTCGTCTTCAGGAGCATACATTTTTGGCCTTCCGGTGCCTTTTTGTTGTCGTTGAACCATGCCGGTTTCAGAAATTCTTGAATAGGACGATGGCATTCCCTCTGAGCTTCAGTGGCATTACCGTCGCAAAGTCCGTAGCAATATATAATATCTGCATATTCAAAGTTGGAGTACGTAGCCATGTACTCACCCAATGAAAAGGAAAACTGCAGTGAACAAATAATGTTGTGCACATCGCAATTTTCTTTTGCTTCTGCCCAAAATTCCATCGATCTGGTAAGAACTTTACTCAGTTCTCCTCGAGCAGTTCGAGTTTTGTATCGACTAAACTCCTCGGCACTAGAGTTAAAACTTCCGTTTCGAAGTCGTCTTAAAAAAACACCAACTGACGTCCGATTCCAGACTTAACATAATTTCCATAGATGATGAAAACGTCACATTTTAATTGGCATATAAAAGAAATCTTCACGGTATAATTAATATTTGTATACAAAATTGACCTACTCAACATTCTTTCTGGGAATGATTGACAGGTCAAAACAAAAACTTCACGCTTTAATTGGAGAACAAAAGAAATCTACCTGCTTTAACCCTTTTAGCTGCTTTAGCTTCTGGAGAAATGTGTGTACCACCACATTTCAGTCAGATATCGCTGAATTGGTTGAGGTGAGCCACGTGCTTGATCTAAAGACTTTAATCTCCTGGATTGATTTTTCCGGGGATGCTTGAAGTAATTAATTTATTTATTTAAAGCCATTAACAGTTTTGTATGAATGCATTTTTAGTTTTCTGGAAGCATTTCATTTCTTTCAGGGACAGTATTAAGTCTTCTGAAAACTTAGAATATAAACTTATTATATCTACTAATTTTAGTAATTTATTTAATATATCTATATAAAACTTAATATATCTAGAAGCAGTATGAAGTCTTCTGGAAGCATCAAGTATTCTGGAGATAACATCAAGTCTATCTAAAGCATTTCAAGTCTTCTCGAAGAAGTATCATATCTTCTGGAAACAACATCAAGTTTTCCAGAAGCAATATCGAGTCTTCTGGAAGCATTTCAAATCTTTTAGAAGCAAAATGAAGTCTTGTGGAAGCAATTTAAGTCTTCCAGAAGCAGTATTAAGTTTTCTGGAAGCATCAAGTTTTCTTGAAGCCCTCTCGAATAAGTATCAAGTCTTTTGGAAGCAACATCAAGTTTTCCAGGAGCAATATTGAGTCTTCTAGAAGCAGTATCAAGTCTATTGGAAGCACTATCAAGTTATCTAGGAGCAATATTGGGACGTCTGGAAACATTTCAAATATTCAAGAGGCAGTATCAAGTCTTCTTAAAGCATTTGAAGCCTTTTAAATACAGATTTAAGTCTTTTGGAAGAAACAAGTCTTTTGGAAGCAATCTCAAATCTTCTAGACGTAGTATGAAGTCTTGTGGAAGTAATCCAAGTCTTTCAGAAGCAATATTAAGTCTTCTGAAAGCCTTCTCGAATAAGTATCAACTCTTTTGGAAGCACTATTAAGTCTTCTAGAAGTAACATCAAGTTTTCCAGAAGCAATATTGAGTCTTCTAGAAGCAATATCAAGTCTATTGGAAGCACTATCAAGCCATCTACAAGCAATATTAAGTCGTTTGGAAATATTTCAAATATTCAAGTCTTCTTAAAGCATTTGAGGCCTTCTAAATACAGATTTAAGTCTTTTGGAAGAATATCAAGTCTTTTGGAAGCAATATCAAATCTTCTAGAAGCAGTATGAAGTCTTATGGAAGCAATCCAAGTCTTTCAGAAGCAGTATTAAGTCTTCTGGAAGCATCAACTCTTCTGGAAGCCTTCTCGAATAAGTATCAAGTCTCTTGGAAGCACTATCAAGTCTTCTAGAAGGATCAGATTTTCTGGAAGCCTTTCCGAATAAGTATCAAATCTTTTGTAAGCACTATCAAGTCTTCTAGAAGCAATATTAAGTCATCTAGAAATATTTCAAATATTCCAGAGACAGTATCAAGTCTTCTTAAAGCATATGAAGCCTTTTAAATACAGATTTAAGTATTTTGGAAGAATATCAAGTCTTTTGGAAGCAATATCAAATCATCTAGAAGCAGTATGAAGTCTTGTAGAAGCAATCCAAGTCTTCCAGAAGCAGTATTAAGTCTTCTAGAAGCATCATATTTTCTGGAAGCCTTTTCGAATAAGTATCAAATCTTTTGCAAGCAACATTAAGTTTTCCAGAAGCAATATTGAGTCTTCTGGAAGCATTATCAAGTCTTCTGGAAACAACATCAAGTTTTCAAGAAGCAATATTGAGTCTTCTGAAAGCAGTATCAAGTCTTGTGGAAGCACTATCAACTCATCTACAAGCAATATTAAGTCGTCTGGAAACATTTCAAATATTCCAGAGGCAGTATCAAGTATTCTTAAAGCATTTGAAGCCTTCTAAATACAGACTGAAGTCTTTTGGAAGCAATATCAAATCTTCTAGAAGCAGTATGAAGTCTTGTGGAAGCAATCTAAGTCTTCCAGAAGCAGTATTAAGTCTTCTGGAAGCATCAAGTTTTCTGGAAGCCTTCTCGAATAAGTATCAAGTCTTTTGGAAGCACTATCAAGTCTTCTGGAAGCAACATTAAGTTTTCCAGAAGCAATATTGAGTCTTCTGGAAGCACTATCAAGTCTTCTGGAATCAACATTAAGTTTTCCAGAAGCAATATTGAGTCTTCTGGAAGCACTATCAAGTCTTCTGGAATCAACATCAAGTTTTCCAGAAGCAATATCGAATCTTCTGGAAGCATTTCAAATCTTTTGGAAGCACTATCAAGTCATCTACAAGCAATATTAAGTCATCTGGAAACATTCAAATATTCCAGAGACAGTATCAAGTCTTCTTAAAGCATTTGGAGCTTTCTAAATACAGATTTAAGTCTTTTGGAAGAATATCAAGTTTTTTGGAAGCAATATCAAATCTTCTAGAAGCAGTATGAGATCTTGTGGAAGCAATCCAAGTTTTCCAGAAGCAATATTAAGTCTTCTGAAAGCATCAAGTTTTCTGGAAGCCTTCTCGAATAACTACCAAGTCTTTTGGAAGCACCATCAAATCTTTTGGAAGCAACCTCGAGTTTTCCAGAAGCAATATTGAGTCTTCTGGAAACAGCATCAAGTCTTTTGGAAGCACTATCAAGCCATCTACAAGCAATATTAAGTCGTTTGGAAACATTTCAAATATTCCAGAGGCAGTATCAAGTCTTCTTAAAGCATTTGAGGCCTTCTAAATACAGACTTAAGTCTTTTGGAAGAATATCAAGTCTTTTGGAAGCAATATCAAATCTTCTAGAAGCAGTATGAAGTCTTATGGAAGCAATCCAAGTCTTCCAGAAGCAGTATTAAGTCTTCTGGAAGCATCAAGTTTTCTGAAAGCCTTCTCGAATAAGTATCAAGTCTTTTGGAAGCACTATCAAGTCTTCTGGAAGCATCAGATTTTCTGGAAGCCTTTCCGAATAAGTATCAATTCTTTTGGAAGTACTATCAAGTCTTTTGGAAGCACTATCAAGTCTTCTAGAAGCAATATTAAGTCGTTTGGAAATATTTCAAATATTCCAGAGACAGTATCAAGTCTTCTTAAAGCGTATGAAGCCTTCTAAATACAGATTTAAGTATTCTAGAAGAATATCAAGTCTTTTGGAAGCAATATCAAATCTTCTAGAAGCAGTATGAAGTCTTGTAGAAGCAATCCAAGTCTTCCAGAAGCAGTATTAAGTCTTCTAGAAACATCATATTTTTCTGGAAGCCTTTTCGAATAAGTATCAAATCATTTGGAAGCAACATTAAGTTTTCCAGAAGTAATATTAAGTCTTCTGGAAGCATTATCAAGTCTTCTGGAAACAACATCAAGTTTTCCAGAAGCAATATTGAGCCTTCTGGAAGCAGTATCAAGTCTTTTGGAGGCACTATCATCTACAAGCAATATTAAGTCGTCTGGAAACATTTCAAATATTCCAGAGGCAGTATCAAGTCTTCTTAAAGCATTTGAGACCTTCTAAATACAGATTTAAGTCTTTTGGAAAAATATCAAGTCTTTTGGAAGCAATATCAAATCTTCTAGAAGCAGTATGAAGTCTTATGGAAGCAATCCAAGTCTTCCAGAAGCAGTATTAAGTCTTCTGGAAGCATCAAGTTTTCTAGAAGCCTTCTCGAACTGGTATCAAGTCTTTTGGAAGCACTATCAAGTCTTCTGGAAGCCTTTCCGAATAAGTATCAATTCTTTTGGAAGCACTATCAAGTCTTCTAGAAGCAATATTAAGTCGTTCGGAAATATTTCAAATATTCCAGAGACAGTATCAAGTCTTCTTAAAGCGTATGAAGCCTTCTAAATACAGATTTAAGTATTCTGGAAGAATATCAAGTCTTTTGGAAGCAATATCAAATCTTCTAGAAGCAGTATGAAGTCTTGTAGAAGCAATCCAAGTCTTCCAGAAGCAGTATTAAGTCTTCTAGAAACATCATATTTTTCTGGAAGCCTTTTCGAATAAGTATCAAATCATTTGGAAGCAACATTAAGTTTTCCAGAAGTAATATTAAGTCTTCTGGAAGCATTATCAAGTCTTCTGGAAACAACATCAAGTTTTCCAGAAGCAATATTGAGCCTTCTGGAAGCAGTATCAAGTCTTTTGGAGGCACTATCATCTACAAGCAATATTAAGTCGTCTGGAAACATTTCAAATATTCCAGAGGCAGTATCAAGTCTTCTTAAAGCATTTGAGACCTTCTAAATACAGATTTAAGTCTTTTGGAAAAATATCAAGTCTTTTGGAAGCAATATCAAATCTTCTAGAAGCAGTATGAAGTCTTATGGAAGCAATCCAAGTCTTCCAGAAGCAGTATTAAGTCTTCTGGAAGCATCAAGTTTTCTAGAAGCCTTCTCGAACTGGTATCAAGTCTTTTGGAAGCACTATCAAGTCTTCTGGAAGCCTTTCCGAATAAGTATCAATTCTTTTGGAAGCACTATCAAGTCTTCTAGAAGCAATATTAAGTCGTTCGGAAATATTTCAAATATTCCAGAGACAGTATCAAGTCTTCTTAAAGCGTATGAAGCCTTCTAAATACAGATTTAAGTATTCTGGAAGAATATCAAGTCTTTTGGAAGCAATATCAAATCTTCTAGAAGCAGTATGAAGTCTTGTAGAAGCAATCCAAGTCTTCCAGAAGCAGTATTAAGTCTTCTAGAAACATCATATTTTTCTGGAAGCCTTTTCGAATAAGTATCAAATCATTTGAAAGCAACATTAAGTTTTCCAGAAGTAATATTAAGTCTTCTGGAAGCATTATCAAGTCTTCTGGAAACAACATCAAGTTTTCCAGAAGCAATATTGAGCCTTCTGGAAGCAGTATCAAGTCTTTTGGAGGCACTATCATCTACAAGCAATATTAAGTCGTTTGGAAACATTTCAAATCTTCCAGAGGCAGTATCAAGTCTTCTTAAAGCATTTGAGACCTTCTAAATACAGATTTAAGTCTTTTGGAAGCAATATCAAATCTTCTAGAAGCAGTATGAAGTCTTATGGAAGCAATCCAAGTCTTCCAGAAGCAGTATTAAGTCTTCTGGAAGCATCAAGTTTTCTGGAAGTCTTCTCGAATTGGTATCAAGTCTTTTGGAAGCACTATCAAGTCTTCTGGAAGCATCAGATTTTCTGGAAGCCTTTCCGAATAAGTATCAATTCTTTTGGAAGCACTATCAAGTCTTCTAGAAGCAATATTAAGTCGTTTGGAAATATTTCAAATATTCCAGAGACAGTATCAAGTCTTCTTAAAGCGTATGAAGCCTTCTAAATACAGATTTAAGTATTCTGGAAGAATATCCAGTCTTTTGGAAGCAATATCAAATCTTCTAGAAGCAGTATGAAGTCTTGTAGAAGCAATCCAAGTCTTCCAGAAGCAGTATTAAGTCTTCTAGAAACATCATATTTTTCTGGAAGCCTTTTCGAATTAGTATCAAATCATTTGGAAGCAACATTAAGTTTTCCAGAAGTAATATTGAGTCTTCTGGAAGCATTATCAAGTCTTCTGGAAACAACATCAAGTTTTCCAGAAGCAATATTGAGCCTTCTGGAAGCAGTATCAAGTCTTTTGGAGGCACTATCATCTACAAGCAATATTAAGTCGTCTGGAAACATTTCAAATATTCCAGAGGCAGTATCAACTGTTCTTAAAGCATTTGAAGCCTTCTAAATACAGATTGAAGTCTTTTGGAAGCAATATTAAATCTTCTAGAAGCAGTATGAAGTCTTGTGGAAGCAATCCAAGTCTTTCAGAAGCAGTATTAAGTCTTCTGGAAGCATCAAGTTTTCTGGAAGCCTTCTCGAATAAGTATCAAGTATTTAGGAAGCACTTTAAAGTCTTCTGGAAGCAGCATCAAGTATTCCAGAAGCAATATTGAGTCTTCTGGACGCACTATCAAGTCTTCTGGAAGCAACATCAAGTTTTCCAGGAGCAATATTGAGTCTTCTGGAAGCAGTATCAAGTCTTTTGGAAGCACTATCAAGTCTTCTGGAAGCAACATCAAGTTTTCTAGAAGCAATATTGAGTCTTCTGGTAGCAATTTAAATATTCAAGAGGCAGTATGTAGTCTTTTTGAAGCAAAATCAAGTCTTTTAGAAGCAGTACCAAGTCTCCTTGAAGCATTTCAAGTCTTCCAGAGGCAGTATTAAGTTTTTTGGAAACGTTGCAAATATTCTAGAGACAATATCCAATCTTCTTAAAGCATTTTAAGTCTTATACATACAATATTAAGTATTCTGGAAGAAGTATCAAGTCTTCTAGAAGCAATTCTAGTCTTTTGGAAGCACTATCAAGTCATCTAACAGCAATATTAAGGCATCTGGAAACATTTCATATATTCCAGAGGCAGCATCAAGTCTTCTTAAAGTATTTGAAATCTTCTAAATACAAATTTAAGTCTTTTGGAAGAATATCAAGTTTTTTGGAAACAATATCAAATATTCTAGAAGCAGTATGAAGTCTTGTGGAAGCATCAAGTTTTCTGGAAACCTTCTCGTATAAGTATCAAGTATTTTTGAAGCACTATCAAGTCTTCTGGAAGCAACATCAAGTTTTCCAGAAGAAATATTGAGTCTTCTGGAAGAAGTAGCAAATCTTCTAGAAGCAAATCAAGTTTTTTTTAACACTTTCAAATCATCTAGAAACAATATCAAGTTTTCTGGAAGCGTTCTAAGTATTCCAGAGGCAGTATGTAGTCTTCTTGAAGCAAAATCAAGTCTTTTAGAAGCAGTACCAAGTCTCTTTGAAGCATTTCAAGTCTTCCAGAGGCAGTATTAAGTCTTTTGGAAACGTTGCAAATATTCTAGAGACAATATCCAATCTTCTTAAAGCATTTTAAGTCTTATACATACAATATTAAGTATTCTGGAAGAAGTATCAAGTCTTCTAGAAGCAATTCTAGTCTTTTGGAAGCACTATCAAGTCATCTAACAGCAATATTAAGGCATCTGGAAACATTTCATATATTCCAGAGGCAGCATCAAGTCTTCTTAAAGTATTTGAAATCTTCTAAATACAAATTTAAGTCTTTTGGAAGAATATCTAGTTTTTTGGAAACAATATCAAATATTCTAGAAGCAGTATGAAGTCTTGTGGAAGCATCAAGTTTTCTGGAAACCTTCTCGTATAAGTATCAAGTATTTTTGAAGCACTATCAAGTCTTCTGGAAGCAACATCAAGTTTTCCAGAAGAAATATTGAGTCTTCTGGAAGAAGTAGCAAATCTTCTAGAAGCAAATCAAGTTTTTTTTAACACTTTCAAATCATCTAGAAACAATATCAAGTTTTCTGGAAGCGTTCTAAGTATTCCAGAGGCAGTATGTAGTCTTCTTGAAGCAAAATCAAGTCTTTTAGAAGCAGTACCAAGTCTCTTTGAAGCATTTCAAGTCTTCCAGAGGCAGTATTAAGTCTTTTGGAAACGTTGCAAATATTCTAGAGACAATATCCAATCTTCTTAAAGCATTTCAAGTCTTCCACATACAATATTAAGTATTCTGGAAAAAGTGTCAAGTTTTCTAGAAGCAATATCAAGCTTCTAGAAGCAGTACGAACTCTTGTGGAAGCATTTCAAGTTTGAGGGTTTGAAGACCTAGGTGAGCAACCAAAATTGCTGATAACGCGATTATTTTCATTCTTAGAATGATTACAAGAGTCTGGAAACAACCCATCGCCTTTGGCTTTACAAACGGATCTATCAAAACAATTGATTTAGTCCAATTATTAAAACAAATAAATTTATACTTTTATGTATTCAAAATTGAATAGTTGGTATAAATAGAATACATAACAGAAAAGATCCTAGATATAACGGAAGTTATAGCATATATAAATCAGCCAAAAACACTATTTCAAATGTAAATTTGGGACACCTGTATAGTGTATCTAATATCTTTGGATACTGTTATATATCTTAAGGCAAAATCGGATAAAATGTCGTTTTTACAATGTTTTTAAGAGGTCCTGTAATGTGCACATTTTGCATAAACGATTGAATATCTCAGAAATTATAAATTTTATAAATTAGTGACATATACCGTTGTAATAATATATACAGAATGTAACATCCTGTATATGATAAAATATAAACCTTATCTTTATAATTGTTGTTCTTAATCTTTCCTGTAATATTATTAAAAAAATTGGTGTATTTTTGGATAAATAAATAATCTTATCGTTGTCTTTTTTATTATAAATAAATTATTTATAAAATACCTAAAACATAATTATTTTCAAATATAGGCAACCCAATATACACGCCTTCATTTTTGGTATTAATAATACTTAATAAACAATATTATTTATGAATTTTTCTTTTTATTAAAAAACTAAACATTTTTATTTATATTTATGCATCATATTTCATTAATAACTAAACAATTCCATGAAATCTCAGCACGTTCGTATAAATACCCAACATCAAATAAATCCTAACAATAATCACTCTCCAGATTGTTTAAATGTGCGCAAACAATGGTTTATATTATTATATTTATTATTTATCCTTGAAACTCGCAGTGCGCGCGACATTTCGCAGAGATAAAAAGAAATTTCCCCAACAAATGTATCACAACATAAATAGAAAACCTCAGTGATGTTATTGTGATACATAACGCTTCAATTAGATGTTAAATTTTCTTCGAATTAACCGGAATAAAGTTAATTTGGCTACTTATAATAAATTTAAACATAATTTTAATCAAATAAAATAAAATGTTGGAATCGGGTGAAGGTGAGCTATTTTTATTTCACCCCCTTTGTTTAATCTAATTCAATTTAATTTAACTTAATTTACTTTAATTAATAATATCACCTTTATCAATTTGATTTATAGAAAAAGAAGAAAATCCCCTTTTATTCGAAGTCATATCAGCTTATATTTGCGAAAAGGAAGGTGTCGATAAACGATTCGTAATTTACACGATTCAAGTTCGCCACATATCCGGAAGGGATGATAGCAAACCCGCTACAATAGAACGCCGTTACACGGATTTCCTCAACCTATACAACGCAATTAAAAAAGATTACCCCGATTTAATGTCGAGTGTGATTTTCCCAAAAAAAGTTTTAACAGGAAACTTCGACAACAAATTAATAACCGCTAGAAGTAGTAGTTTCGAACAAATGCTTCGATTTATATCAACAGAACCAAAATTACGAGAAACAAGAGCCTTATTAAATTTCCTTCAAGATAACGAGTATTTAAAGTGCAAAGAATTAATCTCAAACAACGAATACTCGTATGCAGCTTCACTTTTAGAGAATCAATTTAGATTGTTAAATAATGTTTACACAGATAGATCTCCTCCGGTTTTATTCACATTGTGTAGACTTTTAGGGTGTAGTGTTGCTATTCCCGGTACACCAACGGCTGACAAATGGGCTGATTTGGCTTTGCATAGATTCGATGGTGTTAGCGATACGGATTTGTTGGAACTTTATCTACCGCTATTACATGTTTGTATTAAAGTTTGGTGGGTGAAAGGACGTGATAAAGAGGCCTTGGAGAGGAGATTTTTAGAATTAAGACGAAAGGGAATGAAATTGAATGATACGTTGAGTTTGCTTGATGCCGTTGATTCTGTCGAGAAGAAGTTGTATAAATTGGAATGAATTTTAGTATTTTAAAAGATATTTGATTGCATCACATTAGGTTTAGTGAGTTAAATTGTTTTATTGAATCGGATTAATGTAAATATATTTTTATTCAAGAAAAAATAATTTTTATTTTTAGATATGTAAGTATAAAGTTATTTATTTCGTCGATAGATGGCGCTAAATAAAAATAAAAATTTCTATGCGTATATAAATCATAAACATAATAATAAATAAAATTATAAAATAAATAAATTATATGGGATTTATAAAAACGATTTTAAACCTTTGTTTATAAATTAATAATTTTAAAATATTTTTTTTAATCCATATTAATTTATAATTCTTCTCATATATTATAGATGGCAGCACTGATTTCAATTTGACAACTGTCAGTTGCACTTAAATGATCAACAAAACAAGATTTTATATAAATTATGTTTTTTACCATAAAAAATAGTGCAATATTGCTAATTTTTGCAACATTATAAACTTATCTAATTGAAAATTCAGTTTGTGTGTTAAATTTTGTGTGGAATTGATTTTTACGATCTTCAAGATGTCACTGAGTTATAACATATAATCCTCAAAATACAGGTAATTTTTCTTATACATATTAATTCTAAACATAAATATCTAAATCCCGTATATATAGGAAACGGGTTTTATTTATAAATTAAAAATTTTAAGATTATCTTGTAATTTATGTTGATTTAAATTTCCTATCTTGTCGTATAGATGGCAGCATAAATTTCGATTTAACACTTAAACGATTAAACAAAATAGCTTACATATTTAATTAAATATTATTAATAAATATAAATATTTAATGAAATATGTATTGACAACTTACCTAATTAAATAATTGTTTTTTAAATTTTAGGTGAAATTGATCATCACACAATCTTGAAGATGTCTGGGTTTTTCGACTTCATATCTTGTCGTATAGATGGCAGCATAAAATTTAATTCAAAACTTAAACAATTTAACATAATATCCTAAAAATTATGTGTAAATATTAATATTTAATGAAATATGTGTTGAGAATTTACCTAATTTAATAATTAATTTTTAAATTTTAGGTGAAATTGGTCATGACAATCTTGAAGATGTCCGGGTTATTCAAACATGTAAATATCAAAATACAGGTAATTTTTTTATATTTATAAATATTTCGCGTAATTCCTAAATAAAAATGTAGATTTTATTTAAAATTGAATAATTTTAAGTATTTTTAATCATTATTTTAATCTAATTAATTTATAGTTCAACTTTTATCTTGTAGATGGCAGCATAGATTTCAATTTGGCAACTGTCAGTTGCACTTAAATGATCAACAAAACAAGTTTTTACATAAATTACGTTCTTTACCATAAGAAATAGTGCAATATTGCTAATTAGTGCAATATTATGAACTTACTTAGCGGAAGATTCAGTTTGTGTGTTGAATTTTAAGTGAAATTGATCTTTACGATCTTTATGATGTCACTAAATTATAACATGTAATTCTCAAAATGCAGGTAATTTTTCTTATACATATTAATTCTAAACATAAATATCTAAATTCCGCGTATAAATGATGCGTGTTTTATTTATAAATTAAAAAATTTAAGTTTATCTTGTTATTATATGTTGATTTATACTTCCTATCTTGACGTATAGATGGCAGCATAAATTTCGATTTTCAAGATGTCACTAAGTTATAACGTGTAATCTTCAAAATACAGGTAATTTTTCTTATATTATTAATTCTAAACATAAATATCTAAATCCCGCGTATAAATGATGCGGGTTTTATTTATAAATTAAAAAATTTAAGTTTATCTTGTTATTATATGTTGATTTATACTTCCTATCTCGTCGTATAGATGGCAGCATAAATTTTAATTTAACACTAACAATTTAACAAAATATCCTAAAAATTATGTGTAAATATTAATATTTAATGAAATATGTATTGAGAATTTACCTAATTAAATAATTAATTTTTAAATTTTAGGTGAAATTGATGATGACGATCTTGAAGATGTCTTGATTATACTAACATGTAAATGTCAAAATATAGGTAATTTTTTTATATTTATAAATATTTTACATAATTCCTAAATAAAAATGTAGGTTTTATTTAAAATTGGATAATTTTAAGTATTTTTAATCATTATTTTAATCTAATTGATTTATAGTTCAACTTTGATCTTGTAGATGGCAGCATAAATTTCAATTTGACAACTGTCAGTTGCACTTAAGTGATCAACAAAACAAGATTTTTATAAATTATGTGTTTTATCATAAAAAATAGTGCAATATTGCTAATTAGTACAATATTATGAACTTACTTAGCTGAAAATTCAGTTTGTGTGTTGAATTTTAACTGAAATTGATCTTTACGATCTTCAAGATGTCACTAAGTTATAACATGTAATCCTCAAAATACAGGTAATTTTTCTTATATATATTAATTCTAAACATAAATATCTAAATCCTGCATATATAGGATACTGGTTTTATTTATAAATTAAAAATTTTAAGGTTATCTTGTTATTTTATGTTGATTTATACTTCATATCTTGTCGTATAGATGGCAGCATAAATTTTAATTTAATTCTTAAACAATTTAACAAAATTGTGGATTTTGTCCACAATAAAGAATAATTTGTTTTAAATTAATATTTATATTAACACAATTGCTGTGAATGACACAATTATTAATAACTAAATTTTATTAGCAACAACATCACTATCCATGTCGTGTGCACACGATGCTACAGCCACTTCCCCTCCTATAAAGATTAATAAAAGAAGGAATATGATGATCAAAGAATAATTAAAATTTAAAAATTGAAAGTAACTTTCTTTTGAATTTTATTTATTTTAAAATTAATTTCGCTGTGGTGACATGTTGAATTTTCGTTTAAAAGCTGGTTTAAGGTTGTCGATGTTTATTGCCAATTCCTTGTTGTTTTTGAAAATTACAAAATATTTCGGAAATTGTTTTATTACCTTAAATGGCCCTTCGTATTTTGGTGTTAAAGATGGTCTAATCCCATTAATTTTGACAAAAACAAATTTTGAAGAAAATAAATCCTTATGAATAAAAGGTTTTTGTTTTGAATGGAAAGCTGTATTTATAGGTTTCAAACAAGAGAATGTTTCTCGTAAACTGGACAGCAATGGATCAGTTTCTGAAGGGTTTTTAGAATTAACAGAAAATTCTCCAGGAAGTTTAATTGGTTGACCGTATACAAGTTCGGCGGACGAACAACCTAGATCTTCCTTAAGAGATGATCTGTTACCTCTGGCAGTTATCGCTGTTTTTAAGGAACGGTGAAATCTTTCTAAAATTCCGTTGCTTTGGGGATGGAAGGTGAATGTATGAATTTGACGCGTTCCTAAAAGAGTGTGAAATTTTGCGAAAAGTTTTGATTCGAATTGTCGCCCCTGATCATGGGTGATAGTGCTAGGAATGCCAAATCGGCAGAAATAATGCCGAAACAATGTATCCGCAATTGTATTAGTATTAATATCTTTGAGGGGAAAAACCTCTGGCCAACGTGTGAACCGATCTATTGCGGTGAGCACATATGAGCATCCAAGGGACGGAGTGAGAGGACCGACCAAATCAATGTGAATATGATCAAATCTTAATTTTGGAATCGGAATTTTGCCAATAGGTGATTTTGTGTGTTTGTAAACTTTTGTTTGTAGACATTGCAAACAGGCTTTTGTCCATAACTGAATGTATTTTGTCATGTGTGGCCAAAAGAATCGTGTTTTGATGCTGTACCTGGATAAACGCGAATACCTGGATGTGTTAAATTATGAAATTTGTTGAAAATTGTTTTCCGAAATTTTTGTGATGTATATATTCGAGGATTATTTGTTGAAATGTCGCGCCAAAGCTTTACATCTCAATGTGATGTTGATTGTTGCGAAAGGTTATATTTAATAGTTTGTGAGTTTCTGTGTCATTAAGTTGTGAGTTTTTTAAAGTTTGTGTGTCAGGGTATTGTGAGTTTAGAGAATCAATATTTGTTCTGAACATAATGTTTGATTCTCCTTTAATGTACCTGATATCTGATGTGAATTGTGTTATGTAACTAAGATATCGTGTCTGACGTGGAGTTTTTTCTGTGTTAGAAAAAATTATGTTGATTAGTGGTTTGTGATCAGTATAAACTATAAATTGAAGTCCATGTAAAAAATGTTTAAAGAATTTGATACTAGAGTAAATTGCTAATAATTCTTTGTCAAAAGTTGAGTAATTTATTTGGCTTGATGATAATTTTTGGGAAAAAAATGCTAAAGGTTGTGTTTTGTTGTCTATAGTCTGCGATAAAACTGCTCCTATGCCTTTACTTGAGGCATCTGTCGTCAGTGAAAGATTTGCTTGTGGTGATGGATGTGCAAGTGAAACGGATTTTGATAAAAGTTCTTTAGCTGTAGTGAAAGAAATGTCGTGATCATGTGTCCAAGAAATGATTGATTTAAGTTTTTGTGAATAAAGTGTTTTTGATAAATGATGTAAATGAGCCAAAATGTTTGGTAAAAATCTGTGGTAAAAATTCCTAAGAATCGTTGTAACTGTTTATGTGTGGTTGGTTTTGGAAATTCAGTTATGGCATTAACCTTAGATTGCGAAGGGCGAATGCCATCAGCAGATATTTGATGATCTAGGAAATTTAAATCTGAAACTCCAAAAATACATTTTGTTGGTTGTATATTGATATTATAGGTGCTTAACCTCTCAAATAATTGTTGTAAATGAAAATAATGTTCTTCTTCATTGTGACTGGCTACTAGAATATCATCTAGATACACGAAAAGGAAATCTAAACCAGAAAGAACTTCGTTAATAAACCTTTGAAAGGTTTGTGCAGCATTGCGTAAACCGAAAGGCATTCTTGTGAATTCGAACAGACCAAACGGTGTAGTGATAGCCGTTTTAGGAATATCGTCTTCTTCTACAGGGATTTGGTGATAAGCCCTTACCAGATCTAACTTTGAAAAAAAATTACAATTGTGTAAATGTAGATTAAAATCTTGAATGTGCGGAAGAGGATAACGATCTGGTACTGTGATGTTGTTGAGCTGTCGGTAATTTCCACATGGTCTTCAATCGTTGGAATCTTTTTTAGGAACCATGTGAAGAGGCGACGCTGTAGAAGAAGAAGAGGGTTGGCAAATTCCTAATTTGAATTCTTTTTTTGCAATGTTGTGTTTGTGCACATCTAAACGTCGAGGACGACAAAATGGTAAGTGTGAGTTGGTAACTATTTTATGTTTAACGTTATGTCCAACTGGTTTTGTAAAGTCCGGTGTAGAAGTTGATTTTGGAATTTTTTTCAAAAGTGTTGTCTATTTGGTTTCAAAAGAAAACATTTTAGGGGTTGGAATGGTGCTTTTGACAATGGAACCGATTGAAAATAAATTAGTTTTCGAGTCTACCAATCGTTTCTTTTTAATATCCACCAAAATACCAAATGCATTAAGGAAATCTGCACGAATGATTGGGGTACTAACATTAGCTATGGTAAATACGAATGGGAAATTCCTTCTTAGATTTAATGAAACAGTATTTTTTTACCGTATGTAGCAATTATTGTACCATTAGCGGCAAAAAGGTTTGGGTTGGCATCTTGGTTACGTTTCGGATATAATTTGTGAGGTAGAACCGAAATGTAAGCTCCAGTGCCAATTAATAAATTTAGGTTATTTTGATTATCAAAAATGAATAGTCGGGAATTGAGAGAATTTATCGAAAATTGAGTTTGACTTTTTGTCAAAGTTTTGAATTTGGAAAAATGTTGTTTTTCTTTTGAAACTTTTACTAGTTTTTTTGATGTCGATGGAAAATTTTTGATTTTGTCGGTGAAGGAATTGTAAAATTTGCAAGATATTCCTTCACATTTAACTGCGTTATCTCCAAATTTGCGATGATACCAACAAATAGTCGAATAACTGGGAGAATTAGACTTATTTCGCGAGTGTCGTGACGAAGAACGATGTCTATCTTTGGAACTGTGAAAACAATTACAGTTCTTCGACGTATTTGTTGGTATGTTTTGAAGTTTTGTAGTTAAAAAATTTATCTGGCCGTGTGCCTTGACAGGTTAATGTCAGATTTTGAATTGTTGTCAGTAATTCGTCGTGTGGTGGTGTTGTTGTAGTGCAATGTTTTTGAATTTCTGAGAAATGTGTTGAGGTCGACGTCAAATTCATTGATTCCCACACCTTGTCAGCAACGGAAAGAATCTCAACCACGTTCTCGTTGCCAAAAGCGAGGAGTGCCACCGAAATAACACGAGGAAGTCTCCTTTGCCATAATTTCAACACTAAATTTGGACTAACCACCTAAGAACCACCAACCTTTCATCAACGTTCGATAAAAATCTGATGGTTTTTGATCTACCATTTGAGAACCTGTCAGAAGATCGCCCAGACGTTTTTCTTCACTCAATGATAATCTTTCAATTAGTAACCTTCTTAGTGAAGAATATGGATTCGTATATGGAGGATTCTGTATGAGATCAACCACGGTGGAGATGATCTCAGTGGGTAAATTTGCCAAAAGAACATTAAATTTGGTTTTTTTCACTGCTAATTCTATTTAATGCAAACTGTGCCTCTACTTGCCGAAACCCTATGTCGGGATTAGAAGGCCAAAATGGTGGTAATTTCAATTTCGAAATATTTTGTAATTCAAATTGTGTAAAAATGTGATAAAATTTTCGATTCCTCCTTCTATTAACCCTTACAGGAATGAAAATTGGCTACTTACCGGCACACGACTGTAAATTTTGAAAAATCTTGATGGTCGCTGATGTGTTGTTTTTGACGTCAATTTCAGGTGTCAGGTGTAGGTTCCAAAATTTTCGTCGAAGACAGGTATCATGTCGCAGGTTTTCTTATCGCGTCGCAGGTTTCTGATCACGTCGAGGGTTTCTGATTACGTCGAGGGTTTCTGATCACGTCGGGGGTTTGTGATCACATCGGGGGTTTTTGATCACGTCGGGGGTTTTTGATCACGTCGGGGGTTTTTGATCACGTCGGGGGTTTTTGATCACGTCGGAGATTTCTGATCACGTCGGGGTCACCAATTTGTGGATTTTGTCCACAATAAAGAATAATTTGTTTTAAATTAATATTTATATTAACACAAATGCTGTGAATGACACAATTATTAATAACTAAATTTTGTTAGCTACAACATCGCTATCCATGTCGTGTGCACAGCATGATACACAAAATATCCTAAAAATTATGTGTAAATATTAGTATTTAATGAAATATGTATTGAGAATTTACCTAATTAAATAATTAACTTTTAAATTTTAGGTGAAATTGATGATGACGATCTTGAAGATGTCTGGATTATACTAACATGTAAATGTTAAAATACAGGTAATTTTTTTATACATATAAATATTTTGCATAATTCCTAAATAAAAATGTAGATTTTGCTTAAAATTGAATAATTTTAAGTATTTTTAATCATTATTTTAATCTAATTGATTTATAGTTCAACTTTAATCTTGTAGATGGCAGCATAGATTTCAATTTGACAACTGTCAGTTGCACTTAAGTGATCAACAAAACAAGATTTTATATCAATTATGTTTTTTACCATAAAAAATAGTGCAATATTGCTAATTAGTGAAATATTATGAACTTACTTAGCTGAAAATGCAGTTTGTGTGTTGAATTTTATGTGAAATTGATCTTTATGATTTTCAAGATGTCGCTGAGTTATAACATGTAATCCTCAAAATGCAGGTAATTTTTCTTATACACATTAATTTTAAAGATAAATATCTAAATCTCGCATATAAAGGATACGGGTTTTATTTATAAATTAAAATATTTAAGGTTCTTATTAATTTATGTTGGCTTATACTTCTCATCTTGTCGTATAGATGGCAGCGTAAACTTCGACTTAACACTTAAACAATTTAACAAAATAGCCTTAGAATATAGTGTAAATATTTTTATTTAATGAAATATGTATTGAAAACTTATCCAATTAAATAATTAATTTTTAAATTTTAGGTGAAATTGATAAAAAGGATAAAAATTCTATGAATATTAATAAAATAATAAAATAAATAAAATAATAAAATAAATAAATTATATAAGATTTATAAAAAATAATTAATAATTAAAAAGATTAATGTAAATTAATAATTTTAAATTAATCTTTTTAATCCATATTAATTTATAGTTCTCCTCATATTTTATAGATGGCAGCATTGATTTCAAGTTAACAACTGTCAGTTGCACTTAAGTGATCAACAAAACAAGATAAATTATGTTTTTTACCATAAAATATAGTGCAATATTGCTAATTAATGCAATATTTTATATCTTACTTAGCTGAAAATTCGGTTTGTGTGTTGAATTTTATGTGAAATTAATCTTTACGATCTTCAAGATGTCACTGAGTTATTACGTGTAATCCTCAAAATACAGGTAATTTTTCTTATACATATTAATTCTAAACATAAATATTTAAATCCTGCATATATAGGATACTGGTTTTATTTATAAATTAAAAATTTTAAGGTTATCTTGTTATTTTATGTTGATTTATACTTCCTATCTTGACGTATAGATGGCAGCATAAATTTCGATTTAACACTTAAACAATTTAACAAAATATCCTAAAAATTATGTGTAAATATTGGTATTTAATGAAATATGTGTTGAGAATTTACCTAATTTAATAATTAATTTTTAAATTTTAGGTGAAATTGGTCATGACGGTCTTGAAGATGTCTGGATTATTCTAACATGTAAATGTCAAAATACAGGTAATTCTTTTATACTTATAAATATTTTGCATAATTCCTAAATAAAAATGTAGATTTTGCTTAAAATTGAATGATTTTAAGTATTTTTAATCATTATTTTAATCTAACTGATTTATAGTTCAACTTTTATCTTGTAGATGGCAGCATAGATTTCAATTTGACAACTGTTAGTTGCAGTTAAGTGATCAACAAAACAAGATTTTATATAAATTATGTTTTTACCATAAAAAATAGTGCAATATTGCTAATTAGTACAATATTATGAACTTACTTAGCTGAAAATTCAGTTTGTGTGTTGAATTTTAAGTGAAATTGATCTTTATGATCTTCAAGATGTCACTAAGTTATAACATGTAATTCTCAAAATGCAGGTAATTTTTCTTATACATATTAATTCTAAACATAAATATCTAAATTCCGCGTATAAATGATGCGTGTTTTATTTATAAATTAAAAAATTTAAGTTTATCTTGTTATTATATGTTGATTTATACTTCCTATCTTGACGTATAGATGGCTGCATAAATTTCGATTTAACACTTAAATAATTTAACAAAATATCCTAAAAATTATGTGTAAATATTAGTATTTAATGAAATATGTGTTGAGAATTTACCTAATTTAATAATTAATTTTTAAATTTTAGGTGAAATTGGTCATGATGGTCTTGAAGATGTGTGGATTATTCTAACATGTAAATGTCAAAATACAGGTAATTTTTTTATACTTATAAATATTTTGCATAATTCCTAAATAAAAATGTAGATTTTGCTTAAAATTGAATAATTTTAAGTATTTTTAATCATTATTTTAATCTAATTGATTTATAGTTCAACTTTTATCTTGTAGATGGCAGCATAAATTTCAATTTGACAACTGTCAGTTGCAGTTAAGTGATCAACAAAACAAGATTTTATATAAATTATGTTTTTTATCATAAAAAATAGTGCAATATTGCTAATTAGTACAATATTATGAACTTACTTAGCTGAAAATTCAGTTTGTGTGTTGAATTTTAACTGAAATTGATCTTTACGATCTTCAAGATGTCACTAAGTTATAACATGTAATCCTCAAATACAGGTAATTTTTCTTATATATATTAATTCTAAACATAAATATCTAAATCCCGCGTGTAAATGATGCGGGTTTTATTTATAAATTAAAAAATTTAAGTTTATCTTGTTATTATATCTTGATTTATACTTCCTATCTTGACGTATAGATGGCAGCATAAATTTTAATTTAACACTTAAACAATTTAATAAAATATCCTAAAAATTATGTGTAAATATTAGTATTTAATGAAATATGTGTTGAGAATTTACCTAATTTAATAATTTTTAAATTTTAGGTGAAATTGGTCATGCTGGTCTTGAAGATGTCTGGATTATTCTAACATGTAAATGTCAAAATACAGGTAATTTTTTTATACTTATAAATATTTTGCATAATTCCTAAATAAAAATGTAGATTTTGCTTAAAATTGAATGATTTTAAGTATTTTTAATCATTATTTTAATCTAACTGATTTATAGTTCAACTTTAATCTTGTAGATGGCAGCATAAATTTCAATTTGACAACTGTCAGTTACACTTAAGTGATCAACAAAACAAGATTTTATATAAATTATATTTTTTACCATAAAGAATAGTGCAATATTGCTAATTAATGCAATATTTTGAACTTACTTAGCTGAAAATTCGGTTTGTGTGTTGAATTTTATGTGAAATTAATCTTTACGATCTTCAAGATGTCACTGAGTTATAACGTGTAATCCTCAAAATACAGGTAATTTTTCTTATATATATTAATTCTAAACATAAATATCTAAATCCCTTATATATAGGATACTGGCTTTATTTATAAATTAAAAATTTTAAGGTTATCTTGTTATTTTATGTTGATTTATACTTAATATCTTGTCGTATAGATGGCAGCATAAATTTTAATTTAACACTTAAACAATTTAACAAAATATCCTAAAAATTATGTGTAAATATTAGTATTTAATGAAATATATATTGATATTAAATTGATAATTCACTTTGTTTTTTAAATTTTAGATGAATTTGATGATGGCAGATGATGGTTCGTGAAGACGTCTGGGTGGTTATTCTGACACACATTCTAACATGGAAATCTTAAAATAAAGGTAATTTTTTTATACTTATAAATATTCTGCATAATTCTTAAATAAGAATGTAGATTTTGGTTAAAATTGAATAATTTTAAATGGTTTTAATCTAATTTATAGTTCAACTTTTATCTTGTAGATGGCAGCATAGATTTCAATTTGACAACTCTCGGTTGCACTTACATCGTCAACAAAACAAGATTTTATATAAATTATGTTTTTTACCATAAAGAATAGTGCAATATTGCTAATTAGTGCAATATTATGATCTTACTTAGCTGAAAATGCAGTTTGTGTGTTGAATTTTAAGTGGAATTGATCTTTGCGATCTTCAAGATGTCATTCAGTTATAAAATGTAATCCTCAAAATACAGGTAATTTTCCTTAAACATATTAATTTTGAACATAAATATCTAAATCCCGCGTATAAATGATGCCGGTTTTATTTATAAACTAAAAATTTTAAGGTTATCTTGTTAATTTATGTTGATTTAAACTTCCTATCTTGTCGTATAGATGGCAGTATAAATTTCGATTTAACACTTAAACGATTAAACAAAATAATCTTTTACATAAACTAAAGAATATAATGTAAATATTAGTATTTAATGAAATATGTATTGATATTAAATTGATAATTCACTTTGTTTCTTAAATTTTAGATGAATTTGATGATGACAGTTCGTAAAGACGTCTGGGTTATTCTGACACACATTCTAACATGTAAATGTTAAAATAAAGGTAATTTTTTTTATACTTATAAATATTCTGCATAATTCTTAAATAAGAATGTAGATTTTGGTTAAGATTGAATAATTTTAAGTATTTTTAATCATTATTTTAATCTAATTGATTTATAGTTCAACTTTAATCTTGTAGATGGCAGCATAGATTTCAATTTGAGAACTGTCAGTGTCACTTTAAAGATAAAGTTTTAACAAATTAAGTATTTATTTAAATTGTGCTTTTAACAGTGTAAATATTATTTATTATTATTCAGAGTAAGGTGAGGAACTTTATAATTATTAAGTATTCAATTAAATAACTTCATTTATGTTGCAAATCAGCTTAAGTATCTTCTAAAGGGAAGGATCATTATTATACAGTTATGAAAGTACAATATATATTATAATTGTTATACAGTTCATTGTACATTATGTGACCATACGTCCCGTTTTGAACAGGATTGTCCCGTTCTTCTGTTAGTAATCCCATTTTCCCGAATAAACTCTAAAACGTCTCGTTTTCATAATCACATAAGTGCCTAAATCTCATTAAATATCTAGCTATATTTACATAGCTTTTTTTATTAGTAATATTTCGTTTCTTTGTTTGCGAGATTTATATCAAATATGCCTAAATGTAAGTGTACATTTTTTTGAAACCTGAAGGGGGGTAAATAGAAAAAGTGTAAACAATATTTATACAAAACCGAGCACATTGTTGGAACAAGAACTAATAGGGATTGGTTGTGAAGCTCATAATGTCCACAATGCAATTAAAACTGCCGATTGCTTACCAATTGATTTAGAATGCATTATTGTCAAAATTTACTTTTTTAATATTTATAACGTGCGCATTGAAACTGTAAAAGAATTCTACGACTTGATAATTGTACAGAGTATAAAAGAATGTTGGGTTACAGTAAATTTAAATGGCCTGTAGTTGAAGAGTGCTTAAAATGTTTGCGAGATTAGAAAAAAAGAATTTTAGATTGCTAATCTAAGAAAATAGTCTTCTAATAGGCATTCATTCTAATAGTTACTCTTCTAATAATTAGTCATCTAATGCCCGAATATATTGAGGTTGTTTTTTGGCAATCCCAGCTCCGAATGCTGGTTATATTTTGTGTACGCCCAAGAAGTTGGTTTTCGCCAAGCCGTTTCAAATACCGAAGGACAAAATATATCAGCAATGGATGTGAATGTAACGAACCATTTAAAAGATAACTTGTCTTTAGAAAAATTCAGTTTTTATCCCACACGTTACACAAATTTATTAGCAAAATTGATCAAAATTAGAGCTAGGCTAACTGCTTGAAAAAAGTAACAAGCCTTACTCTTTACCTCTTTGTTTTAACACTTATAATAAAGGCAAGATCATCAGCATATGCTACTAATCTTACTCCTCGCTCCCATATCCATTCGCAATATCTCATCGTAGAAAATATTCCACAACGTAGGGTACACTATCGATTTTTGTGACTTATTAGATAGATTGGGTTAATTAATCTTAACCCAACCCAACCCAACTAACTTATTGGCACTAAATATTAGTTGGGTTGAGCCATCCAAATTAAAAATTGACCATATGAGCATTCAAATTTTATTAAATTTATTCCTTTCATCATGAAGACACTGTATTATTATTGTTCAAAAATGAATATCATTTCAATTTACATAATTTACAGTTAACGTACGTGTGGCGTGCGTGATACGCGTGGGTTTAAATCGTGAGTGGGCGTGAGCGGGCATAAAACGTCACTCACGCGCACATCTCATCTCTAATTTGATGTGAATCATGCAGAAATAAGAATGCTAAAGGTTACATCACGTATCTTTTTTTACCTTCAGCATTATAATAGCAAACAAAAATGTTCGTGTAAATTTGAAAATATGAAATGAATGTTATGAAAAGTGATTATTTGTTCCCACCCCCAAACAGATGTAGTAATATAGTTTTAATGGCAGTGTCGGTGACCGGCGTCATTTTACTTATCTGCCTGTATCTTAATTCGTTTGCGGTTTCGTGCCGTGGGGACGGTAATGATCCTAATGACAGGAATCAACCGTTTTTCGGAAGTGGACGCGCGCACCGGCGTTGATTATCTCCACAGCCGTTGATTGCGCGCTGCGGCGGTAATTGCCTTCAGCACAACACGCCGTTTCGGTGTGTTGTGTGTTAGCTTTCAACAATGACAAAACCGTAATCAAACCCCGATCGTATCTCGCGTAAATGTCGTTTTTGTGTGTTGCTCATTCGTCGTTTCGAAAGAGTACGAAAAAAAAAACAATAAAATAAAAAAAAACGAGTCCCCAGGATGTCGTTTTGTTCGTTTAAATTTGTCGCAATCATTATAACTACACAACAGGATGAAATGAGATGAAAGATTTTGAAATGAGATTAATTTTCTTTTTGTTTAGATTTTTTTAGGTTGTTTTTTGGTGTGACGTTTTAAAGTGTCTGGGAGCAACCAGACACCCCGTTCAATTTAATTCCAAGTTATAAACCGTTAAATTAAAGGGGGTTCCCGCGGGACGTCGAAACATACTGGATCCTCCCCGGTAAAGCGAGAGAGATGTAGCCGCGAAATCAACGTTGCCGTAGCGGGGGAGTTAACAAATCACGAAACGGTCGGACTCGTCGTGGCCCTTTTTGAAAAATGTAATTTGCTTCGCGTCCGCCCTTTCGAGGGGTTAAATTGTAAACTGGTTCACCCTACGCCCGTCAGATAGAGAGTAGCAGCAGTTTGGCTATCGTAACATCCCAACAATAGAATTATACGAACTCCCTTTTACAATTCGAGCCGGTTACGATTAAAATTTCATTTGTTTTCCTGCACGGAAACGTTTCCCTCGTAATTGATAAATCCAACGCTGATTTTATCCTATTTTTTTTGTATATTATACAAATTTTATTTTAATTTATCGCATAGATTTTGTTAGGGGTTTTTAAGTTCGTCGCGGCTCTTCAGGGGGGCTGCAGGTGCGGAGAGACACCGCCACTGACTGATGATGGCCTATTGTCCACGTTTACGAGCTCCAAAATATTTGTCTTGATAGGGTGCAAGGAGGGAAAGCGTTAGGTCCGAGGAGCTTGTTTAACGACACCTTCGCCTTTTGTCCTCGCGAGCCGCGATCGGGCGATAATGTCTTTAGATATGTGGAAATATCGGCCGTATAATTTTAGAGGGTCAACGAAAATATACGGGGTGGTAATAAAAAAATTACTTCCGATTCTTATCTTTATAAGTTTTTCGAGAACTTTCTTGTTTTTTCGAAGGTTAAGTTGTAAAAATCATTGTGTTATCTCCAACATATCTGAAGTGTAATATCTTAACTTGCTAGTTAAATAAAAATAAAACTAACAATGAAACACGTACAAATGTAATTATCATATAATGTATAACACAAAAATTTTATTAGATATTAATGCTACGTTTTATTTGCATATTCAAATAAGTTATGTTTATGATTTGTATGGTATTTTGCTTCATGTACTGTTATGTACCCCTTATGCAAAGTATTTAAAAAGTTTTGGAAGAAATATTTAATGCTTTGAATGTGTACATCACAGATATTGATAATGATAAATGATAGATCTGTGTTTACTTATACTGTGTTATGTTTTCTTTCAGAAATATGCCCCTGAATGGTTTATAAATATGTATGAAGGCCATTAAGTTTTCTTAAGGCATGACTTAAGTTGGTCCCACTTAAGTCATGCCATTGAGTTGGGTTGGATTGGATTGAGCTGATTTGGGTTGTATTGCGTTGGATTGTAGTATTAATTATTGAAGAAAGTAAGCGACTAGAATAGGAACGTCCAGAGGCAGAAGTTGGAAGAAACAGTCCAAAAACAGAAGGAAGTTTGCAACGGAAGAATACATTTATCTGTGGTAAGTTTATGTAAAATCAATTACGTACAATTTTTATTTAAGTCAAAATATTAAGCAATTGCAATTACCTTGGTTATTATTATTGGTAGAATATTATAACTATTAGAACTAAGACATTATATAGACACGTTTTTTACGGAAAATTTGGTGATGTAGTTGAAAATTGTTTTCACTTTTAGATTTTGAGATATTATGACAATTTTCGTTTTTTTAAATGGAAATCATCCCTGATTTTTGAATTTGAAGCATTTTTTTAAAGTCCTTACTTTTCTAAAGTAACGCGGTTCATGAAGCTTGTGTATTCAAATTATTCATTCGACTGAAAATAGTGGCTTGATAGCTTGTTAGTGCATATCACTGCTTGTCAGCATATATTGTATTTTTATAATAATGCTTTATAAACTTTTGATGAGACCACCATGTAGAGTTCAAAATTAATTAATGTACAGTTTTATCGGAAACTGCTCATTGCAGAAACCTGCAGGAAAAAATATTATGACTAAAGTGGTTAAGGCCCACTTTTACCAACCTCCAGTTAAACTATCCAGCGATGGTTATATCGATTTTACGCGCTTCCATTGGTTATGAACCAGTTTTTAACTGTTAGATAAATTTATCAAGAGAAATTTATAAAAGTGGCCTTAAAAGAAAATACTAAAAATTATCTTCAAGTTTCTAAGATGACCAGGGGGCGCAAGTGCCATCTTGAATATCTTGAAATCTTATAAATTTTTCGATTCATATCAATCGAAGAATAAATTTTACCTTAAAGTTTTGAGGAAATGGTAAAAAAATGATCGTAATCCAAAATTTCTCATAAAATGTTTCTATTTAAGAATGTCAACTCAGGAATGGTATATCGATTTTAAGATACTTGTACATTTCAGTTTTATTGAGATTTCATGAAAGAAATGATAAGTCTGGGAGCATTAAAAAATCTCGAAATTAAGAAAAATTTTAAATTCCGAAACGATTTTTCTACCACTTGTTGACTTGCAATGAAATTACGCTCGGTACCGAATAAATTACTCTTCTGGAAGCATTTTAATTCGAAAATGTTAAGTCTTCTGAAAGCAATATGAAGTCTTCTAGAAGTAATATCAAGTCTTTTGGACACATTTCAAATCTTCTGGAAGCAATATTAAGTCTACCAGAGGCAGTGTCGAGACTTTTGTAACCATTTCAAATCTTCTAGAAGCAGTATTAAATCTGGAAACTTTTCAAATCTTCTGGAAGCATTTAAAATCTTCTGGAAGCATTTAAAATCTTCTAGAAGCAGTATTAAGTCTTACAGGGGCAGTATCGAGTCTTTTTGAAACATTTTAAATATCTAGAAGCAGTGTCGAGCAGTGTCAGTGTTTTCTGGAAGCATTTCTAATCTTTTGGAAGCATTTCTAATTTTCTGGAAGTGTCTCAATTCTTCTGGAAGCAATTTTAAGTGGTCTAGAAGCAGTATCAAGCCTTCTGGAAGCATTTCTAATTTTCTGGAAGCATTTCTAATCTTTTGGAAGCATTTCTAATTTTCTGGAAGTGTCTCAATTCTTCCGGAAGCAATTTTAAGTGGTCTAGAAGCAGTATCAAGTCTTCTCGAAGCAATATCAAGTCTTCTGGAAGCATTTCTAATTTTCTGGAAGCATTTCTAATTTTCTGGAAGTGTCTCAATTCTTCTGGAAGCAATTTTAAGTGGTCTAGAAGCAGTATCAAGTCTTTTGGAAGCAATATCAAGTCTTCTGGAAGCAATATCAAGTCTTCTGGAAGCATTTCTAATTTTCTGGAAGCATTTGTAATCTTCTGGAAGCATTTTTAATTTTCTGGAAGTGTCCAAATTCTTCTGGAAGCGATTTTAAGTGGTCTAGAAGCAGTATCAAGTCTTCTGGAAGCATTATCAAGTCTTCTGGAAGCATTTCTAATCTTCTGGAAGCATTTCTAATTTTCTGGAAGCATTTCTAATTTTCTGGAAGCATTTCTAATCTTCTGAAAGCATTTCAAATTTTCTGGAAGTGTCTCAATTCTTCTGGAAGCAATTTTAAGTGGTCTAGAAGTAATATCATGTCTTTTGGAAGATTTCAAGTCATCTAGAAGCAGTACCTAGCCTTCTGAAAGAATTTGAAGTCTTTCAGAAGTAATGTCAAGCCTTCTGGAAGCATTCCAAATCATCTAAAAATACTATCAAGTCTTCTAAAAGCATTTCAAATCTTTCGGATGCATTTTAAATCGTTTAGCATTTTAAATCCTCAGTATCAAGTCTCCCGGATATATTTCAAGTCTTCTAGAAGCAAATCAAATGTGTTGGAAGCATTTCAAGTCTTCTGGAAGCTTTCCATGCCTTCTAGATGCAGTATTAAGTCTTCTGGACATATTTCAAGTCGTTTGAAATCAGTATTAAGTCTAGAAGCAGTATCAAGTCATTTGGAAACATTTCAGGTCTTCTGGAAACATTTCTAATCTTCTGATTTTCTGCATTTCAAATCGTCTGGATGGATTTTAATTTTCTGGAAGCAGTATCAAGTCTTTTTGAAGCATTTGATGTCTTTTGGCAATATTTCAAGGTTTCTTAAAATATTTGAAGTCTTCTAGAAGCAGTATCAGTATGCTTCTTAAAGCATCCCAAAGATTAAAGCATTCCAAGATATTTGGCAGTACCCAGTCTTTTGGAAGCATTTCGAGTAATTTTGAAATATTTCAAGTCTTCTAAAAGTAATAACAAGTCTTCTAGAAACATTTCAAGTCTTTTTGAAGCAATACCAACTTTTCTAGCAACAGCATCATATCGCTTTTATCTAATTAGAGATTTTAATTCAATGGCACAATTATATTCAATGGTAATATCTTTTTTTTTGGTCTTTTTTTGGAAGTATTTCAAGACTTTTGAAAGCATTGTAAATCGTCAATGTCCAGTCATCTGGAAGCATTGCAACCGTTTTGGAAGCATTGTAATTAGTTTGGAAACATTTTAAGTCTTCTACAAGCAGTATCAGCCATTTGAAAACATTTCAAGTCTTCTGGAATCAACATCAAGTTTTCTAGAGACAGTATCAAATCATCTAGAGAGAGTATCCAGTCTCCTGGTAGCAAATCTAGTCTTCTAGATGCAATATCAAGTCTTTTGGCTGAAACATTGCAAATCGTCTGGAAGCATTTCAAGTTTTTTAAATACAATGTCCAGTCATTTGGAAGTATTGCAACCCTTCTGGAAGCATTGTAAGTCGCCTGAAAACATTTTAAGTCATCTAGAAGCAGCATCAATCTTCTAGAAACATTTTAAGTCTTCTGGAAGTAATATCAATTTTTCTAGAAACGATATCAAGTCATCTAGAGGCTGTATCCTCTCTTCTGGTAGCAAATCAAGTCTTATAGATGTAATATTTAGTCTTCTGGAATCATTTTAAGTCTTTTTGTATTTTTGAAGACAGCCTATTCAGATATCAAACATGAACCATCTGTACATTTATATACAACAGGATTTTGTTGGTCGTCGTAAGTACAAGTCATCCTAAGCCGAGATGTCGTAAGTTGAAGTGTACTTTGACTTGTAATTGAAATTTGGTGAATTTGCTTGATTGACATTTTATGTTGTTTCATTAAATAACCCTTTATTGGAATTTTAAATTTGCCGCGTAACTTTTCGAGCCAAAATGGCGGCAAAATAGTCTTCTAGATGCACTGTCAAGTCTTCTGGATGTATTTCAAGTCTTTTAAATTTATATCAAGTCTTCTAGAAGCAGTATGAAGTCTTCTGGAAACATTACAAGCCTTTTGGGAGCATTTCTAATCTTCTGGAAACATTTCTAATCTTCTTGAAGCATTTCAAATTGTCTGGAAGAATTTCAAGTTTTTTGAAGCAATATCAAGTCTTCTGGAAGCATTTTCTGGAAGTGTCTCAATTCTTCTGGAAGCAATTTTAAATAATCTAAGAGCAGTATCAAGTCTTCTGGAAGCAATATCATGTATTCTGGAAGCATTTCAAGTCTTCCAGACGTAATATCAAATCTTCTGGAAGTATTTCAAGTCATCTAGAAGCAGTATCAAGCCTTCTGAAAGCATTTCAGGTATTTCAGAGGTAATGTCAAGTCTTCTAGAAGCATTTCAAATGTTTAGAAGCATTTTAAATTGTTTAGAGACAATATCATATTTTTTGGAAATATTTGAGTATTCTAGAAGCAGTATCAAGTCTTCCGGATATATTTCAAGTATCCTAATATCAATATCAAGTCTTCTAGAAGCAAATCAAATATTTTGGAAGCATTTCAAGTCTTCTGGAAGCATTTCAAGTCTTCTAGATGCAGTATCAAATCTTCTGGATATATTTCAAATCTTTTGAAATCTATATCAAGTCTTCTAGAAACAGTATGAAGTCTTCTGGAAACATTTGAAGTCTTTGGAAGCATTTCTAATTTTCTGGAAGCATTTCTAATCTTCTGAAAGCATCTCTAATTTTCTGGACGTGTCTCAATTTGTGGAAGCAATTTTAAGTTGTCTAGAAATAGTATCAAGTCTTCCGGATACAATATCATGTCTTTTGGAAGCATTTCAAGTCATCTAGAGGCAGTATCAAGTCTTCTGAAAGCATTTCAAGTCTTTTAGAGGTAATGTCAAGTCTTCTGGAAACATTTCAAATCTTCTAGAAGCAGTATTAAGTCTTCTGGAATCAATATCAAGTCTTCTAGAAGCAAATCAAATATTTTGGAAGCATTTCAAATCTTCTAGAAGCATTCCAAGTCTTCTAGATGTACTATCAAGTCTTCTGAATGTATTTAAAGTCTTTTGAAATCAATATCGAGTCTTCTAGAAGCATATGAAGTCTTCTGGCAACATTTCAAGTCTTTTGGAAGCATTTCTAATCTTCTTGAAGCATTTCAAATCGTCTGGAAGCAATATCAAGTCTTCTGGAAGCAATTTTAAGTGGTCTAGAAGCAGTATCAAGTCTGCTGGAAGCATTTCTAATTTTCTCGAAGTGTCTCAATTCTTCTGGAAGCAATTTTAAGTGGTCTAGAAGCAGTATCAAGTCTCCTGGAAGCAATATCAAGTCTTCTGGAAGCATTTCTAATTTTCTGGAAGCATTTCTAATTTTCTGGAAGCATTTCTAATTTTCTGGAAGCATTTCTAATTTTCTGGAAGTGTCTCAATTCTTCTGGAAGTAATTTTAAGTCACCTAGAAGAAGTATCAAGTCTTATGGAAGCAATATCATGTCTTCTGGAAGCATTTTAAGTCATCTAGAAGCCGTATCAAGTCTTCTGAAAGCATTTCAAGTCTTTCAGAGGTAATGTCAAGTCTTCTGGAAGCATTTCAAATCTTTCAGATGCATTTTAAATCGTTTAGCATTTTAAATCCTCAGTATCAAGTCTTCCGGATATATTTCAAGTCTTCTAGATACAATATCAAGTCTTCTAGAAGCAAATCAAATGTTTTGGGAGCATTTCAAGTCTTCTGGAAGCACTCCATGTCTTCTAGATGCAGTATTAAGTCTTCTGGATATATTTCAAGTCGTTTGAAATCAGTATCAAGTCTTCTAGAAGCAGTATCAAGTCTTTTGGAAACATTTGAGGTCTTTTGGAAACATTTTAGGTCTTCTGGAAACATTTTAAGTCTTCTGGAAACATTTTAAGTCTTCTGGAAACATTTTAAGTTTTCTGGAAACATTTCTAATCTTCTGATTTTCCGCATTTCAAATCGTCTGGATGGATTTTAAGTTTCTGGAAGCAGTATCAAGTCTTTTTGAAGGATTTAATGTCTTTTGGCAATATTTCAAGGCTTCTGGAAGTATTTGAGTTTTCTAGAAGCAGTATCAGTATGCTTCTGCACTTAAAGCATTCAGATATTTGGCGCCTATTCTTATGGGCGCCGAATACCTATTCCATTATAAATTTTGTGCTAACCTAATTATTTAGCGCCTATGTTACTTGTAGACCAACATAGCAATACTTTTCTCTTTTCAACTCCTGATAACAGCTTACAACGTCGTTAAATGCGCTTCAAAATGCGTAAATTATTTCTTATCTGCTATTTCTTATCATCATAAGTGTTTTGTCTAATTGGAAAAGGACTTTTCTTCAACACAATCGGGTTTTTTTCCCATGCGTGATTTAATGTTGTTGATTTCATTGTCTTCAACATCTCTTGCATTGAATTTCTTACTAAACCCATTAACTGTCAATTTGCTATCAATGTTATCAGCCTGGTTCATTGGCTGAATCAGAATAGTTAATTTTCTTATAATTATGGGATGTCCGGGAATATTATTATCAAAGAGAAGCAACATTTTTTTGACTTTAATCGTCCTTCCGAAAGTCAAGTTTCGCTTCAAGTCAAAAATGTAACTGGAACAAAATGAAACATCGAAGTGAAATGGAGAAATATTTTGATAAGGCCGTTATAATTAAATTAAAGAAAAAAGATTAAGCTCCAGAAGATGAATGCAGTGAGTATTCGAAACCGGTAGAGCTAAATTTTAATAAATTCATCTGAAAAAACACAAATTTTTTTTTGCATTTTCCTAAAATTTACGATGAAAAGACAAATTCAACAATACTTAAAAAAAGAGTCATTTAATGTACGACCTCTCTTCTTATTTGTAAACCTTATGCATAGCTCTTCGAAAAAGATTCAATTCCAAGAGATGATGGTAGTAATATTTACTTAACATTGTCACTATTCCTGGCGATAACCTTGACTTATTTAAGCACTCATTTTTTGCAACGTGGCCGATAAATGTCCTTAATTTAGACATATGTGTGTTATTGCAGCTTTTCAAAAATAAGCATATTATGAATTACTTTCTGTTTAGCGTTCAATGATTAATAAATTATTCATCTAAAGCAATTTAAGAGTTCGAAGTAGTTTAAAATTTGATTTGCAACATTCAAATGATATTATTGATTTAAAAGTTAAATTTATTACTTTCCCAAATATTCTTGTTAAAGTGCTCCTTTCCAAATAATTTCTGATTAAGTAAAACCACCCAACATATTAATTTATTGAAAATTCGTTGATTCATTATCTTACTCTCTTCATCCATGAGTTATGATAGAATGTTAAATTTTGAATAAAACTGAAATTTATCTTTACTACAAAGACTCTTTAAATCAAACTATAAATTGTGATTGTGAAATTTTAGTTTAAGACGGTAACTTTGTTGCTTATAATGAGTAAAACTGACCAAGTCATAAGGAAGTTACTAGATATCATCGATTTATACAATATCTTGATGAACCTTAGGCATATTATCGTGACCTTAGGTTAAAGACTCCTTCTGCAAAATAATGAGCTTTTGATGGCAAATCTCAGACGGCGATTATTTTGATATTGCGGTTAAATAACGCAAAACAAAGTGATAATTCGGTAAAATTATAGCCCATTTTGTTTACATTTACATTTACCTCTTTCGTTAGAATACATGAATGGTAAGATCTGTTAGAAGATGCTAATGAAGAAACATCGATTAACTTATTTGTTAGTAAAATAATTGTAGATATCAATTTCATTTAATCATCGGCGGCATCTCAGAAATCTATCATTCAATTAGTATAATTTGCATGAAAAATTAAAATGACAAGATTGAAATTGTCGAGTTTATCAAAGGCTATATCAATGACTTACGGCGTAGTTAATGTCTCGTTAAAGTTATAGAGTTGAAACAGAAATTTCTCTTCTTGCTAAATGTTTTAAGATTTCTTAAAGATCACTTAATATGTTGACAACAGATTTTTGTTGCAAATATTGGTTGGTTAAAAGAACGTTTTATGAAATATGAAGATTGTAGACTTTTTTTTATTGATTCAATTAATTTTTATTAACGATTTTTCTTGAAAGTATTATAAAGTCGTCTTAATAACAAAGTCTCAAAAAGTTATTAACTCCAGTGGCTCACTAATATGCTACAATTTAGCAAATAATCCATCAGCTAATTGAAACCGGGCGATCACCGGTTTCCTCGAAAGGGTCTCGATTAAGCCGAACGCGCAATCAATTTAATTAAGTACAAGCTTTCCGGCGGCGATTAGCTTTTGGAAGAGCAAAAGGTCGTCGACGAGGGAGAGGTAAAAGGCAACCGCGTCAGAGGCAAACAGCGAGTGTAATAAGGGTCCCCCCGACATGCAAACATAAGCATCCCCTTAATAACTATGATTGTTTAAAACTCTTCGGGGACTAAATTATATATCAATTAGGGTTCCGGGACCCGGTGCCTCCGAGGAGGACGCACGCGAGCCGCGACGGCAGCTCAACATCACGAAAGACCGGGACGACCATTGTCGAAGATACTACACCCACATCAACCGAAACGTCTACAAATTAAAGGCGATTAGGCACGCGGCCGAACACTCCGATTGAAGCAATTACTTCTGGTGATATTTTTACGAAAAATTATCCAACTTCAAATCGAATCGAGAGTTTAATTAATTTTATTTTGTGATTTTCGACCGAAACCAACGTGAAATCCAAGGTTATCTTGTGGTTACCAAGAATTTTTATTCTCTTAATACTTTGTTCGGTTATATTTATGTCTCTGTATTCATATGTACGTCAATTCATTTCATTGTCGCCGATTATAGCTAATTTCTACATTGTGAATATGGTGTTTGTGATATAGCAACATGGCAAAAAACGCCTCTAAAAGTTCTTAGATCACTTAAACGCTTAATGAAAACGAAAACTACCAAAACTTGCCTTTCGTATACAGTGTGTTAACTAATTATCGTACCCGAAATCTACGCAACCAATATCACAGTATTGGTATTGCAACGCGAACAATATTTCTATTATTTGAAATAATTTTTTCGAAAAATGCTATTAAAAGTTGATTATGAAAAGCGTCATAATCAACGTCGAAATCTGGGAAACGTTGGTTGAATTGCTGTATACAGCTTTGAAAGGAATAAACCCAACTATCGTCCGCATTCTGCGTGCCGCTTCGATAATGCACCATTAAAATAAAGGCATCATGTTCCGATGTGAACGTCATAACGAAAGAAATAAAAATCCGAAAGAAATTCTCATTGAACGTTTTCGTTATTTTAATTTGTTTATTGACTTACCCCTTAAATCAATCGCTAGAAACAACGATAGCTCTAAGAAGAACTGTTTGGAGAAATATAAAGGCAGCAAAAAATGGTTAAAGAATAAAGAAAATCCGACAATAATAATCTAATAACGTTCGATTTGCTGTCAACATCTGGTTATAATCTGGTTACTAATTTAAAAATATCGTCGTTGATAACCCATAAAATTTGGGTGAGACACCATTATGGCAGACTAAAGTTCTATATACCTGTCTAGGAATGTAATCACAGTCAAATAAGTGTTTGCAAAGTTTATTCTGCCTTCTCTGGATGGACAAAGTCGGGTCAAATTTAAGGACCTGATATGTGTCTGTATCAGACAACAGAGAAAGAGACTTTTCCACATACTGAGACTGATTAAGGACAACAGTGACTTGGCTCTTGTCAGTAGGAACATCTAGAAGGGGGTCAGGCCTAGGTTCTTTTAAGATTCGGACAGTTTCTGATTTGAGATGGGAGATCAGACCATTCAGGGGACCGGGCGTGTTCCTAACATTCATTAGGTTTATAGGAAGATTGGTTACCCTGGCTCTCTTAGAATTTGAACCATTATCAGGTATAGACCTAAATATCGACTCTACATCTCCCAGGATCTGGGGGATAAGGGAGGTGTCGACAGGCACTGGTAAACCAAACTTAGGGCCCAGAGAGAGAAAGCTAGAAACATCTGGAGGTATGTCACAATCAGAGATGTTAGAGAACCATTTGGTGTTGTCATAAAAAGTTTTTTTTCCCCAATGTGAGTTGGCGCACCTGGTTTCGACCTGCTTTTCGTGCCTTATTGACTCTTGATCCCAACCACGCATTGGTGTTGTCTTTTCGTGTAAAAATCTTACGAGAAATATAAACTGCTTCCACCTCTGATGTTTTTTGGGGACTCTTAATTTAACATCATGTATTGTTATACATTGTGATCTCTAAATGTAAGTTAGATTACAGGAAGATATGTTCTGGGGTTTTTCTGGATGTAGCGCAGGCTTTTGACAAAATGTGACACCCATAGTCTGCATTCGAAACTGAGACTACTACTTCCTATCCAATATTCACAGATTTTGGCGTCCTATTTCACTGGAAGGTATTTTAGGATAAGACAAGATGCCGCAGGGCAGTGTTCTGGGTGTCCTTCTTTGTTTTCTATATACCTGTGATTTTCCTATGCTAAATGATAACATAGCAGTCGCCACCTTTGCTGATAACACTACTATCTTGAGTATTGGTAAAATAGTCAAGAAACAGGAAGTAAACATCAAACTGCAATAAATAAATTCGAAGCTTGGACAAATAGATGCAAAATAAAACTTAACGAATCGAAATCAACGCACATTGACTTCATTAACAAAAAGGTGGAACATATCGATGTATTTATAAATGGACCCAAAGTTCCATATACTAACATAGCCAAATATCTTGGTTTCACGCTTGACGCTAGACTACGATGAGGAACTCATGTAAAAAAAATTTACTGACTGATTGGTCGAAAATCAACTTTATCTATAGATATAGCAACATGGCAAAAAACGCCTCTAAAAGTTCTTAGATCACTTAAACGCTTAATGAAAACGAAAACTGCCAAAACTTGCCTTTCGTATACAGTGTGTTAACTAATTATCGTACCCGAAATCTACGCAACCAATATCACAGTATTGGTATTGCAACGCGACGAATATTTCTATTATTTGAAATAATTTTTTCGAAAAATGCTATTAAATGTTGATTATGAAAAGCGTCATAATCAACGTCGAAATCTGGGAAACGTTGGTTGAATTGCTGTATACAGCTTTGTAAGGAATAAACCCAACTATCGTCCGCATTCTGCGACCGCTTCGATAATGTACCATTAAAATAAAGGCATCATGTTCCGATGTGAACGTCATAACGAAAAAAATAAAAATCCGAAAGAAATTCTCATTGAACGCTTTCGTTATTTTAATTTGTTTATTGACTTACCCCTTAAATCAATCGCTAGAAACAACGATAGCTCTAAGAAGAACTGTTTGGAGAAATATAAAGGCAGCAAAAAATGGTTAAAGAATAAAGAAAATCCGACAATAATAATCTAATAACGTTCGATTTGCTGTCAACATCTGGTTAAAATCTGGTTACTAATTTAAAAATATCGCCGTTGATAACCCATAAAATTTGGGTGAGACACCATTATGGCAGACTAAAGTTCTATATACCTGTCTAGGAATGTAATCACAGTCAAATAAGTGTTTATAAAGTTTATTCTGCCTTCTCTGAATGGACAAAGTCGGGTCAAATTTAAGGACCTGATATGCGTCTGTATCAGACAACAGAGAAAGAGACTTTTCCACATACTGAGACTGATTAAGGACAACAGTGACTTGGCCCTTGTCAGTAGGAACATCTAGAAGGGGGTCAGGCCTAGGTTCTTTTAAGATTCGGACAGTTTCTGATTTGAGATGGGAGATCAGACCATTCAGGGGACCGGGAGTGTTCCTAACATTCATTAGGTTTATAAGAAGATTGGTTACCCTGGCTCTCTTAGAATTTGAACCATTATCAGGTATAGACCTAAATATCGACTCTACATCTCCCAGGATCTGGGGGATAAAGGAGGTGTCGACAGGCACTGGTAAACCAAACTTAGGTCCCAGAGAGAGAAAGTTAGAAACATCTGGAGGTATGTCACAATCAGAGATGTTAGAGAACCATTTGGTGTTGCCACAAAAAGTTTTTTTCCCCAATGTGAGTTGGCGCACCTGGTTTCGACCTGCTTTTCGTGCCTTATTGACTCTTGATCCCAACCACGCATTGGTGTTGTCTTTTCGTGTAAAAATCTTACGAGAAATATGAACTGCTTCCACCTCTGATGTTTTTTGGGGACTCTTAATTTAACATCATGTATTGTTATACATTGTGATCTCTAAATGTAAGTTAGATTACAGGAAGATATGTTCTGGGGTTTTTCTGGATGTAGCGCAGGCTTTTGACAAAATGTGACACCCATAGTCTGCATTCGAAACTGAGACTACTACTTCCTATCCAATATTCACAGATTTTGGCGTCCTATTTCACTGGAAGGTATTTTAGGATAAGACAAGATGCCGCAGGGCAGTGTTCTGGGTGTCCTTCTTTGTTTTCTATATACCTATGATTTTCCTATGCTAAATGATAACATAGCAGTCGCCACCTTTGCTGATAACACTACTATCTTGAGTATTGGTGAAAATAGTCAAGAAACAGGAAGTAAACATCAAACTGCAATAAATAAACTCGAAGCTTGGACAAATAGATGCAAAATAAAATTTAACGAATCGAAATCAACGCACATTGACTTCATTAACAAAAAGGTGGAACATATCGATGTATTTATAAATGGACCCAAAGTTCCATATACTAACATAGCCAAATATCTTGGTTTCACGCTTGACGCTAGACTACGATGAAGAACTCATGTAAAAAAAATGTACTGACTGATTGGTCGAAAATCAACTTTATCTATAGATATAGCAACATGGCAAAAAACGCCTCTAAAAGTTCTTAGATCACTTAAACGCTTAATGAAAACGATAACTGCCAAAACTTGCCTTTCATATACAGTGTGTTAACTAATTATCGTACCCGAAATCTACGCAACCAATATCACAGTATTGGTATTGCAACGCGACGAATATTTCTATTATTTAAAATAATTTTTTCGAAAAATGCTATTAAAAGTTGATTATGCAAAGCGTCATAATCAACGTCGAAATCTGGGAAACGTTGGTTGAATTGCTGTATACAGCTTTGTAAGGAATAAACCCAACTATCGTCCACATTCTGCGTACCGCTTCGATAATGTACCATTAAAATAAAGGCATCATGTTCCGATGTGAACGTCATAACGAAAGAAATAAAAATCCGAAAGAAATTCTCATTGAACATTTTCGTTATTTTAATTTGTTTATTGACTTACCGCTTAAATCAATCGCTAGAAACAACGATAGCTCTATGAAGAACTGTTTGGAGAAATATAAAGGCAGCAAAAAATGGTTAAACAATAAAGAAAATCCGACAATAATAATCTAATAACGTTCGATTTGCTGTCAACATCTGGTTAAAATCTGGTTACTAATTTAAAAATATCGCTGTTACCACTACATAATGAGATAGATAACCAACATTACAACGTGACGTAGGTTACGATAATTATTTATCACAGTGTATGTCTTGTTTTCTATTACGATAAAGCGTGATAAATGGCTTTATCGAATTGATACCACTCTATCAACATGACCAAAAAATGTAAGTACATTGGCGAATTTTACATTAAGACCTTTGATTTGAGATACTCTACGTAAAACATAGTTTCCAATTTGTAGTCATATCTAATGCAATTCGAATTTCTTAAAAAATATGTAACATTACATTTAAAAGGATTGAGTGTAATAAAATTGCCATATTGTCCAATAGATTTGCAGTTAATGTCACGCTGCATTCTCGAGCAGTCGAGTGGAGAGGAAATACGTGCAAACAATTTCAAATCATCTGCATACATTAAGTATTGGGACTGTTTTGTGACTGCGAAAATGTCATTGATGTAAATATTAAATAGGAGAGGGCTAAGATAATATCCATTAATAGATACTACCTGAGTTCTACCACTTATATAAGAAGCAATCAATCGCAACATACAGTTATCAATTCGTAAAATATAAATATCAAAACAGTGAGACAATATGAGTACAGTTATAAGTCGTGGTCTTTTAAGAATGATTGGTATGGTTTAAATTATTCAAGAATGCTAAGGAGTGCAGTTTAACTCTTTTTTGTTATTGACAAATTTGAATTCTGTGCGCTCATCATATTCTTTATGTCAGTATGAACTAACTCTAGACTCAACGCTGTCCTAAACCTAAGGGCTAATAGAGATACAGCCCTTTCTTCGCAATAAAATTCATGGTGTCCTTATTATACATGTACTCAGTATCTCCCCTCTCCAAGCTGCCTTTTTATCTCACGTATGCTCGTATAATAATTCAAAAAAAACTATGGAGTACCTTCAGTTCTTTGGAAGTCTGTAGGAATAAGCCTGATTACATTCCTGGTGTCATTCTCACATCTTTTCATCTTAGAACCAACTAGCATGTGATTCTGATTTATTAATCACAACAGATAGTTATCAATTCCTAAAATATAAATATCAAAATAGTAAGCCAATATGAGTATAGTTATAAGTCGTGGTCTTGTATCAATGATTGGTATGGTTTAAATTATTGAAGAATACCAGGGAGTGCAGTTTAACTCTTTTTTGTTATTGCCAAATTTGAATTTTGTGCGCTCATCATGTTCTTTATGTCGGTATGAACTGTCACTAAAAGTCAACGCTTTCCTAAGCCTAATAGTTAATAGAGATGCAGCCCTGTTTTCGCAATGAAATTCCTAGTGTCCACATTATACATGTACTCAGCGTCCTCCCCTCTGAGCTGCCTTTTTATCTCTCCTATACAGGTATAATAATTCAAAAAAACTATGGAGTGCCTTCAGGACTCACATTCCTGGTGACATTCTCACATCCTTTCATCTCAGAATCAACTAGCATGTGATTCTGATTTATTACATTTTTATAATTTTAATACCTTAACCTTTTGTTACAAACTTTCTTTCTCTTTGACTTCCGAGGGATTATTACAAGCGCTTAATCGAATCAAGACATATGCTGACTAAACCGAGTTGTTGTTGGGTTTATTTGTCAATTTAATGAGGTGACAATAGATCTCACTTAACCCTTGTGAATCAGTCCTGAAGTTGACTGTGTTGTCTAAAGAGACAATGTGGAACATTTCCATAAATAATCTCCTGCTATAAAACTTTTCTTTGCAAAGAATTATTGTATCATCAAAATCAAAATTATGACCCGTTGTGCGAGGGCGGTACCGCCTAATTTCTTTGTGGCACAGTCTCTTAGATGTTGAGACAGATGAGACTTCAGATATTGAGAAGTAGTGCCCACATAGCAACTGTCACAACCCTTACAATCAATTCCGTAGACTAGATTTGATTGTAGTGTCCTTCAGGAAGGAGAAGATATTTCTCAGGGGTCTGCAGGTGTATTTAGAAAACTTTAAGGGACAATCCCGAAAGATCCTGATTAGATTATCAGTAAAACCCAAAATATAAGGAACCTTAACGAATGTAGGTGGAGAATCAGGTAAAGAATCGTCTGGAGGATGAGTCATCGACCAGTCAAGAGGGAGTGTTGACACAGCGACTGAAGAATCTTGATGGTAAATGATTCGAGTGACTAAGGATTTCGGGAAGCCATTATTACAGAAAGTATCTGTTAGAGTCTTAAGGTTCTTATCACGAAAACTTTCATTCGCCAGGCGTAAGACTCTATTTCTCATCGCCCTAAGGGTGTTGATCATCATTTGGGTAGGATGGCAATAATAGAAATTAATGAAACGACCTGAATAGGTCGGTTTCCTATACCAATCTAACAGGACACGTTGGTCAGGTTTCCTACTAACTTTGGTGTCAAGAAAGGGTACACAGTTGTTAGCTTCGGTCTCTATAATAAACTGTATATGGTGGTTCACAGTATTAAATTCCCTCTTAGTAAGAAGGAGTTTGTCATAAGGGACAGCACAAATGATGTTAACATATTTATATATGAAGATGAGGCTGAAAGGCAAGCTGGGAATGCACACATCAAGAGTCCAATCCATGACTATAGTAGCCAAAATCGGGCTAAGGGGACTACCCATAGGAGTACCAAACTTTTGTTAGTAGTAAACATCCCTAAAAAAGAATGTTGAGGAATCGAAAAGGAATTCGACGATCTTGACGAAGAGATCATGGGGAATCCCAGTTTGAGGTTGGATCAAATCCCATTGAGAGGATAGCCTTTCAACCACCAATTCAAGAGGAATGTTGGTAAAAAGGGACACGACATCCAAAGAAACCAAGGCATAATCATGTGGAAGAACAAAAAAATCAGAGATGTTGTACCTAGTTCTGTTTGCTAGGGCAGACGATAAAATTGTGGCTAAATAACTGGACAATCTATATGTGGGTGAGCCAACAAAGGAAATGATAGGTCTAAGTAGCGAGCCTTCCTTGTGAATCTTCGATAACCCATAAAATTTGGGTGAGACACCATTATGGCAGACAATGGTTCTATATACCTGTCTAGGAATGTAATCACACTCAAATAAGTGTTTGCAAAGTTTATTCTGCCTCCTCTGGATGGACAAAGTCGGGTCAGATTTAAGAACCTGATATGTGTCTGTATCAGACAACAGAGAAAGAGACTTTTCCACATACTGAGACTGATTAAGGACAACAGTGACTTGGCCCTTGTCAGTAGGAACATCTAGAAGGGGGTCAGGCCTAGGTTCTTTTAAGATTCGGACAGTTTCTGATTTGAGATGGGAGATCAGACCATTCAGGGGACCGGGAGTGTTCCTAACATTCATTAGGTTTATAAGAAGATTGGTTACCCTGGCTCTCTTAGAATTTGAACCATTATCAGGTATAGACCTAAATATCGACTCTACATCTCCCAGGATCTGGGGGATAAGGGAGGTGTCGACAGGCACTGGTAAACCAAACTTAGGGGCCAGAGAAAGAAAGAAACATCTGGAGGTATGTCATAATCAGAGATGTTAGAGAACCATTTGGTGTTGTCACAAAAAGTTTTTTCCCCAATGTGAGTTGGTGCACCTGGTTTCGACCTGCTTTTCGTGCCTTATTGACTCTTAATCCCAACCACGCATTGGTGTTGTCTTTTCGTGTAAAAATCTTACGAGAAATATAAACTGCTTCCACCTCTGATGTTTTTTGGGGACTCTTAATTTAACATTATGTATTGTTATACATCGTGATCTCTAAATGTAAGTTAGATTACAAGAAGATATGTTCTGGGGTCTTTCTGGATGTAGCGCAGGCTTTTGACAAAATGTGACACCCATAGTCTGCATTCGAAACTGAGACTACTACTTCCCATCCAATATTCACAGATTTTGGCGTCCTATTTCACTGGAAGGTATTTTAGGATAAGACAAGATGCCGCAGGGCAGTGTTCTGGGTGCCCTTCTTTGTCTTCTATATACCTGTGATTTTCCTATGCTAAATGATAACATAGCAGTCACCACCTTTGCTGATTACACTACTATCTTGAGTATTGGTGAAAATAGTCAAGAAACAGGAAGTAAACATCAAACTGCAATAAATAAACTCGAAGCTTGGACAAATAGATACAAAATAAAACTTAACGAATCGAAATCAACGCACATTGACTTCATTAACAAAAAGCTGGAACATATCGATGTATTTATAAATGGACCCAAAGTTCCATATACTAACATAGCCAAATATCTTGGTTTCACGCTTGACGCTAGACTACGATGAAGAACTCATGTAAAAAAATTTACTGACTGATTGGTCGAAAATCAACTTAATTTATAGATATAGCAACATGGCAAAAAACGCCTCTAAAAGTTCTTATATCACTTAAACGCTTAATGAAAACGAAAACTACCAAAACTTGCCTTTCGTATACAGTGTGTTAACTAATTATCGTACCCGAAATCTACGCAACCAATATCACAGTATTGGTATTGCAACGCGACGAATATTTCTATTATTTGAAATAATTTTTTCGAAAAATGCTATTAAATGTTGATTATGAAAAGCGTCATAATCAACGTCGAAATCTGGGAAACGTTGGTTGAATTGCTGTATACAGCTTTGTAAGGAATAAACCCAACTATCGTCCGCATTCTGCGTACCGCTTCGATAATGTACGATTAAAATAAAGGCATCATGTTCCGATGTGAACGTCATAACGAAAGAAATAAAAATCCGAAAGAAATTCTCATTGAACGTTTTCGTTATTTTAATTTGTTTATTGATTTACCGCTTAAATCAATCGCTAGAAACAACGATAGCTCTATGAAGAACTGTTTGGGGAAATATAAAGGCAGCAAAAAATGGTTAAAGAATAAAGAAAATCCGACAATAATAATCTAATAACGTTCGATTTGCTGTCAACATCTGGTTAAAATCTGGTTACTAATTTAAAAATATTGCCGTTACCACTACACAATGAGATAGATAACCAACATTACAACGTGACGTAGGTTACGATAATTATTTATCACAGTGTATGTCTTGTTTTCTATTACGATAAAGCGTGATAAATGGCTTTATCGAATTGATACCATTTATCAACATGACCAAAAAATGTAAGTGCGAATTTTACATCAAGACCTTTAATTTAAGATACTCTACGTAAAACATAGTTTCCAATTTGTAGTCATATCTAATGTAATTCGAATTTCTTAAAAAATATGTAACATTACATTTAAAAGGATTGAGTGTAATAAAATTGCCATATTGTCCAATAGATTTGCAGTTAATGTCACGCTGCATTCTCGAGCAGTCGAGTGGAGAGGAAATACGTGCAAACAATTTCAAATCATCTGCATACATTAAGTATTGGGACTGTTTTGTGACTGCGAAAATGTCATTGATGTAAATATTAAATAGGAGAGGGCTAAGATAATATCCATTAATAGATACTACCTGAGTTATACCATTTATATAAGAAGCAATCAATCGCAACATACAGTTATCAATTCGTAAAATATAAATATCAAAACAGTGAGACAATATGAGTACAGTTATAAGTCGTGGTCTTTTAAGAATGATTGGTATGGTTTAAATTATTCAAGAATGCTAGGGAGTGCAGTTTAACTCTTTTTTGTTATTGACAAATTTGGATTCTGTGCGCTCATCATATTCTTTATGTCAGTATGAACTAACTCTAGACTCAACGCTGTCCTAAACCTAAGGGCTAATAGAGATACAGCCCTTTCTTCACAATAAAATTCATGGTGTCCTCATTATACATGTACTCAGTATCCTCACTCCAAGCTGCCTTTTTATCTCACATATGTAGGCATAATAATTTTAAAAAAACTATGGAGTGCCTTCAGTTCTTTGGAAGTCTGTAGGAATAAGGCTGACTATTGAAGTATGGTTTAAATTATTGAAGAATACCAGGGAGTGCAGTTTAACTCTTTTTTGTTATTGCCAAATTTGAATTTTGTGCGCTCATCATGTTCTTTATGTCGGTATGAACTGTCACTAAGAGTCAACGCTTTCCTAAGCCTAATAGTTAATAGAGATGCAGCCCTGTTTTCGCAATGAAATTCCTAGTGTCCACATTATACATGTACTCAGCGTCCTCCCCTCTGAGCTGCCTTTTTATCTCTCCTATACAGGTATAATAATTCAAAAAAACTATGGAGTGCCTTCAGGTCTCACATTCCTGGTGACATTCTCACATCCTTTCATCTCAGAATCAACTAGCATGTGATTCTGATTTATTACATTTTTATAATTTTAATACCTTAACCTTTTGTTACAAACTTTCTTTCTCTTTGACTTCCGAGGTAGTATTACAAGCGCTTAATCGAATCAAGACATATGCTGACTAAACCGAGTTGTTGTTGGGTTTATTTGTCAATTCAATGAGGTGACAATAGATCTCACTTAACCCTTGTGAATCAGTCCTGAAGTTGACTGTGTTGTCTAAAGAGACAATGTGAAACATTTCCATAAATAATCTCCTGCTATAAAACTTTTCTTTGCAAAGAATTATTGTATCATCAAAATCAAAATTATGACCCGTGATAACATGGTGTTGTGCGAGGGCGGTACCGCCTAATTCCTTTGTGGCACAGTCTCTTAGATGTTGAGACAGACGAGGCTTCAGATATTGAGAAGTAGTGCCCACATAGCAACTGTCACAACCCTTACAATCAATTCTGTAGACTAGATTTGATTGTAGTGTCCTTCAGGAAGGAGAAGATATTTCTCAGGGGTCTGCAGGTGTATTTAGAAAACTTTAAGGGACAATCCCGAAAGATCCTGATTAGATTATCAGTAAAACCCAAAATATAAGGAACCTTAACGAATGTAGGTGGAGAATCAGGTAAAGAATCGTCTGGAGGATGAGTCATCGACCAGTCAAGAGGGGGTGTTGACACAGCGACTGAAGAATCTTGATGGTAAATGATTCGAGTGACTAAGGATTTCGGGAAGCCATTATTACAGAAAATATCTGTTAGAGTCTTAAGGTTCTTATCACGAAAACTTTCATCCGCCAGGCGTAAGACTCTATTTCTCATCGCCCTAAGGGTGTTGATCATCATTTGGGTAGGATGGCAATAATAGAAATTAATGAAACGACCTGAATAGGTCGGTTTCCTATGCCAATCTAACAGGACACGTTGGTCAGGTTTCCTAATAACTTTGGTGTCAAGAAAGGGTACACAGTTGTTGGCTTCGGTCTCTATAATAAACTGTATATGGTGGTTCACAGTATTAAATTCCCTCTTAGTAAGAAGGAGTTTGTCATAAAGGACAGCACAAATGATGTTAACATATTTATGTATGAAGATGAGGCTGAAAGGCAAGCTGGGAATGCACACATCAAGAGTCCAATCCATGACTATAGTAGCCAAAATCGGGCTAACGGGACTACCCATAGGAGTACCAAACTTTTGTTAGTAGTAAACATCCCTAAAAGAGAATGTTGAGGAATCGAAAAGGAATTCCACGATCTTGACGAAGAGATCATGGGGAATCCCAGTTTGAGATTGGATCAAATCCCATTGAGAGGATAGCCTTTCAACCACCAATTCAAGAGGAATGTTGGTAAAAAGGGACACGACATCCAAAGAAACCAAGGCATAATCATGTGGAAGAACAAAACCCTTCATCTCATCAGCGAAGGAGAAGGAATCAGAGATGTTGTACCTAGTTCTGTTTGCTAGGGCAGACGATAAAATTGTGGCTAAATAACTGGACAATCTATATGTGGGTGAGCCAACAAAGGAAATGATAGGTCTAAGTAGTGAGCCTTCCTTGTGAATCTTTGATAACCCATAAAATTTGGGTGAGACACCATTATGGCAGACTAAAGTTCTATATACCTGTCTAGGAATGTAATCACACTCAAATAAGTGTTTGCAAAGTTTATTCTGCCTCCTCTGGATGGACAAAGTCGGGTCAGATTTAAGAACCTGATATGTGTCTGTATCAGACAACAGAGAAAGAGACTTTTCCACATACTGAGACTGATTAAGGACAACAGTGACTTGGCCCTTGTCAGTAGGAACATCTAGAAGGGGGTCAGGCCTAGGTTCTTTTAAGATTCGGACAGTTTCTGATTTGAGATGGGAGATCAGACCATTCAGGGGACCGGGAGTGTTCCTAACATTCATTAGGTTTATAAGAAGATTGGTTACCCTGGCTCTCTTAGAATTTGAACCATTATCAGGTATAGACCTAAATATCGACTCTACATCTCCCAGGATCTGGGGGATAAGGGAGGTGTCGACAGGCACTGGTAAACCAAACTTAGGGGCCAGAGAAAGAAAGAAACATCTGGAGGTATGTCATAATCAGAGATGTTAGAGAACCATTTGGTGTTGTCACAAAAAGTTTTTTCCCCAATGTGAGTTGGTGCACCTGGTTTCGACCTGCTTTTCGTGCCTTATTGACTCTTGATCCCAACCACGCTATCTGTTGGTGTTGTCTTTTCGTGTAAAAATCTTCATGTATTGTTATACATCGTGATCTCTAAATGTAAGTTAGATTACAAGAAGATATGTTCTGGGGTCTTTCTGGATGTAGCGCAGGCTTTTGACAAAATGTGACACCCATAGTCTGCATTCGAAACTGAGCCTACTACTTCCTATCCAATATTCACAGATTTTGACGTCCTATTTAACTGGAAGGTATTTTAGCGTAAGGCTGCCGCAGGGCTGTGTTCTGGGTGCTCTTCTTTGCCTTCTATATACCTGTGATTTTCCTATGCTAAATGATAACATAGCAGTCGCCACCTTTGCTGATAACACTACTATCTGGAGTATTGGTGAAAATAATCAAGAAACAGGAAGTAAACATCAAACTGCAATAAATAAACTCGAAGCTTGCACAAATAGATGCAAAATAAAACTTAACGAATCGAAATCAACGCATATTGACTTTTTTTTTTTTTAATTTATTAGCTGACTCCAAAACAGTGAATGTCACTGGTATCGAAGCCTTAATATACAAAAAATATATGTAAACAAAAAAAAATCACAATAGGTTATGTATAAAAAACGAAAATAAAAATCCTCAAAAATGCAAACCCATCAGAAACAGTTCACACTCATTCACTTCAAAAACATTTTCAGATTATAAACTAATTTTTTCATTGTCCTTGCCTCCACTATTATTATCGGAACACTGTTGTATGCTTTAATACCAAGATATAATGGTGATCTCTGTGCTGTCGTTGTTCTACAATATTTATTTCTAAAATCATTTGCATTCCGGGTGCTGTATTCATGCCAGTTCTTAACTTGTTTTGTATTTATGTTAGTCTTTATTAGTTTGTTTTTTATAGAATATATATATTTTATTTGCTCATAAGTCCGAATTTTCTGCAAGTTCCATATATTTTCCATTTCATACACAAGATCAGTTGACATACGATAGTTCAACTGAAAGATAGATTTTACTGCTTTATTCTGCATTCTTTGTAATTTATTTAACTGGTAAAGCGGAAGACCTCCCCAGCAGGGAATTAAATATCTAATTTGTGGCAGTATAAAGCTATTTTAGAGTAAACGCCTAGAGTTTTTATTTAAGCAATCCGTACACCTTTTTATTGCACTAACCATTGGCACAATTTTTTTAATAATAGCATTCACATGTACATTCCAAATGAGATCATTTGTCAAATTTAAACCTAAGTATTTGTACGTTTGCACTTCTTTTAGTTTTTCTCCATTGAGAAACACATTTATATCACTTTTTTGTTTATTTTTTTGTTTAATAATCATATATACCGTTTTATTAACGTTCACCGATAATTTATTATGGCACAGCCATGTATAATACGGATTTAAGTCATCATTCACCACCTTTTCAAGTTCCTTTATATTACTTGATGATATAATCCATATTGACATGGATCGATGTTAAAGAATTTCTGTATAAAGTTAGTTAACCTGTGTTTGATAACTTTTTCTGTTATTTTAGAAAATATATTTAAGATTGAAATTGGTCTATAGTTACCAAGTTCTGTTTTTGCTCCTTTTTTATGAATAGGGGATATTTTCGCCGTTTTTAATTCATTCGGAAACAGGCCAGTAACCAGGATATCATTAAAAAAGCAGCACTATATCAGATTTAGTAATACCATCTTCTCCCGGCGAACTATTATTATTTAAATCCCTTATGATAGAATTAATTTCTGTTAAATCAGTTGGTTCCAAGTAGATGGATTCTTTTGTTTCTTCTTCTCTAAACTGGTGATTAAGAACCGGTTTAATTTTTGAGGCTAAATTCTTACCTATTTCAGAAAAATAAGTATTAAATTCCTCAGCTATTTGTTGCTCATCTTCAATGACTGCACCTGTCATACTTTTCATTTGTCCCATTTTGCCCTTTTTTTTTGTTCGTTTCAAACATATATCGTTCAGGACCCTCCACATTTTTTTACTGTTTGTTCCAGCCTCATTAAGTGTTTTTAACACATACTCCTTCTTTAATTTTCTTCTCATATTATTTACCACATTCTTTAAATTTTTAAAATGTCTTTCGGTTTCTGAGTTTCTTATTAATTTCCATCGCTTATATGAATTATCTCTCTGTTTTATTTTCTCAATAAACTCAGCATTTATCCAATAGTTGTTGTTGAATACTTTTATTCTACTTTCCTTTGTACACTCAATTTTTGTTTTATTTATTATTTCTGCTAATTTTCCAAAGGAAGTTATTTCTTCCTGTTGCAATTTCATTTGAATTAGTTCTTTCCATTTTCCTTTCAGCAATTTAGTTTTATTGATAATTTCTTTAGTTTTTTTTTCAATTACTTTGTTTAATTTAATATACATAATTTTATGATCTGATATCACATGATCCGTAAGGGTTATATCACAGTAGAAGTTTTTATTCATTAAAACATGATCTAAAATAGTAGCTGTTTTTTCCGTTTTTCTTGTAGCATTCTCAGTAGTAAGAATATTCTGTATTGTAAATGTGTTCATTTCGATAATATTTCTATACTCTCTAATCGTATCAGTTTCACTGAGTAAATTTAAATTCATATCTCCCAAAATAATACAAGGAGACTTCTGAGTTTCCATAATTTTATCTATTTGTGCTAAAAAAACGTCAGCTTTGTTTCTGGGCGCTCTATAGATATTTATAATTACGCAATTAACTTTAGTAAGACAAACACAAAGTATGTTACAGTCCTCAATTTCCATTTGTCGAATATGTCTCTGATCATACTCCAAATTGTCTTTTATAAACAGACTCACCCCTCCTCCCCTTGAATCTCTACAATGATGTACAACGTTATAATTTGGTATATTAAAATATTCCACCTCATTAGGATAAATCCATGTTTCAGTAAGTGCAATTATGTGAATTTCAAAATCATGCTTATTTACAATCTCCATCAAGTCATCAACTTTATTTCTTAGACTTCTTATATTTATGTACAGGATATTAAGTATTTCATCCATTTCTGTTACGATCTAGACATATATACATGAATTCTAATTTTTGTACTTAATATTTTAATTTTATGAAATAAGTTTATATAGTAAGATATTGTTCAGATCTTATTCTGATAGACTGATCCTTAAATGTTTTGCGAAGGTAAATCTTACCATTTCTACAGAACGCTGCTGCAAAGTTATTTTCTTTTCTAAAATCACGTGTACTTTTAAAAAGTCTCTGATTAGCAATAGTAAGATCTTCATTAAAGAATATATTTCCATTTTTTCCATTCAGTCCACACTCACCAACTTTGATACCTTTAAGTTCTTTAACCTTTTTGAAAACCTGCAATTTCAAGCTTTCTTCTAAGAATTTGACAACGATAGGTCCTTCCCTCTTCTGTTTAACTCTAAAGCAGTCCGTTATTTTATTCATTGGTATATTCAGCGTCATTGTCCCAAAAACCTTACACACAACTTCTTTTGTATCTTCATTTTCTTAGATCGGTACACCAGGAACAATGATATTCCTTTGTCGTTCTATTTGCTCTTGGTTATTTACTTTTTGTTCCAGTATTTCCAATCTTTTCTTTAATATACGATTTTCATCTCTATAAAGCTTCACCTCCTCAAACAAATTTTCAGACACCTTTTTTTGATCCTCAAAAGAATCTGACATAAATTGAACTGATTTTTTAAGATCCTCTATATCTCTGAGTATTTTTTCCTCAAAGGGTTTAAGGGCTTCGCTTAAGAGTTGCTTCACTATATGTATTAATTTTACTTCATCCACAAGTGTCATCATGTTTCATAAACTTTATCTTCCCTAACCTCACTTCCATCGCGCGGTTTACAACAAATCATTTTATTTTCCTTATTCATTACTTTTGCTTGTAACGCACAACTAGGGTGGTAGTAGGAACTGCAAATTTCACATCCCACTGGTGCATTGACCTTCTTCTTGCAGGATTTACATTTTTTTTCCATTTTTCATTAACTTTATAACTGTTTGTTTTGAAATACATAACCTCAATTTGAACTTGACTTCATTAACAAAAAGGTGGAACATATCGATGTATTTATAAATGGACCCAAAGTTCCATATACTAACATAGCCAAATATCTTGGTTTCACGCTTGACGCTAGACTACGATGGAGAACTCGTGTAAAAAAAATTTACTGACTGATTGGTCGAAAATCAACTTTATCCCTATACAATAAATTATAGTTATTATTTTAGTATTTAATACAAGTAAATCCTAAAACCAGTTTTTATGTACGGTATGCACCAATGGGGCTGCACTGCAGAGACAAATATAAATATCATTCAACGCTTTCCGAATAAAGTATTGAAAGATTTTGGTGCTCCTTGGTACATTCGTAACAGTGATCTACATAGAGATCTTTCTATGGACACTACTCAACAATGTCGAGGTGATTCAGCTCCTAAACAACGCAGGAATAAGAAGACTGGAAAGAATAAAATCTTTCGATTTGATAAAGTATTAGAAAAAGTGGTAAAGAATGTGTACTAAGTGTTTAAAGCATTGTGTCGTCTCTTACGCATCAATTCTTGTGAGTAATATTAAATATCGAAATCTAAGGACGACTGTTGAGGATAACATAATTTTTTTCCTTTGTGATTAGCATTTTAGATTAAAAAGAAAGATTACCTATTGGCCCGTTTTAGAACAGATTGTAATAACAATTTAAAAATACATCTTTGAAGATGGCTAAACCCGAATCTTTCCATCTCTCGATCATCTCTAGTGTTAATTCTAGTTTTATTTCAATTCAAATATACAAGATTGGTTTGGTTGGGTCATTTTATTGATCATTTTAACGAAGGCCTCTACAATGTATAGTAAATCGAGTAATTTACAGTCTGATTTGCTAAACGTGTACATTTGAATTGAATTCAAATTAGAACTAACACAACATTTAAAAATGGAAAAATTCAAGTGTAGTGTTTCAAAATAAACATCTTTTAATAGATATTTTTGTAATCATAGATACTTACTCATTACTTACGCAAACAATTATTGTTAATTCGTGCATTAACGAATGCGGGTTTGAAAGGTGAACACGTGTTTTTTTTGACGTCCTGAGTGATTGGGCGCTAACTGTACGTAAACGATTGATGTGAAATCAACTAATTCGAGTGCACTCCGTGATTTTCCACCTATCACCACTACCACTTACAATAATTATTTGAGCTTTGTCAACAATTCTGATTGAAATACTTACAAGTACGGTATTTTTTTATAGATACGCGTCTAATGAGTATGTGGGTTAACGGCTTTTACCATTTCAAATAGTAATTCGCTTATCTTAATTCACAAGTCACGACAATTAAAGGCTTAAACTTAAACATTAAGTTTTATCGAATCTTTTTTCGATATTTTTTTTGTTTTAAAGAAATGTTCTAGGAACTAAGTGAGTAAGGAAACGATTTGAGAAATTTTTTTTTGTATACTTTGGAGGGTTGTTTTAGAAGTAATAAAATGAGGTACCGGGGATTCCCCGGATGAAGGGGACCGCTATTACAGCGGCGGAGCGTCGTGAATTGATGAACAAATTCCTATTAAATCTTCCGGCCTCCTTTTTATATTGAATAACTTTTAAACGATTTAAAAGTGAGGAGGCTTCGGTCGCCAGCTGGGTTGGATTAAGTTTACAGCCCCGGACCGCCTGCGTTATTACCCCCCATATTGCCCGCTGTCTCCGTAACGCCATTCTACACGACCGCGGTCCGTCTTCGTTTGCACTCACCCAGCGATCCTCAATAAATTCCATTTTAATCAACTCCAAATTAAAAAAATTTATTCTCAAAAAAGGATTTGTATCATCAAATAATTCAAAAACTTTGTTTTGTTTAAATACTTTTTAATTGTGATTTTCTTGCTGGGTTTGAGTATGATAATTGTTGATGTTGAGGAGCACTGTTATAGCTATAGAGAGAGAGGGGGGTTTATTTCCCCTTCTTCGGGGTCCATCTCCGTTTATTACACAAGTTTTTTACGCCCGTCATATTTTGTAACGACGCACCTAATCCGCGATTAATTTGTTTGCCCAAGGATAATGCACGGATAATTAGTTGGATTAGTTGACTACCCCATGTGATTGTATTGTGTCGTTTTGCTCTAATCGGATTATATAACAAGAACCCCAAAACTTGTATTAACTTAAAATAATCGACGATGTCAACTCGTTTGTCCGTTTATAGGAGGTGTCCGCTTAATAGAAAAAGCATTTATTTTTCAAAGATTTATTGATAAATAATAGAGAAGAAAATTGTACAAAATTGTCTTCTATTTTTCAATAATTTTAGTAAAAAGGTCTAATAGTGTAGTTTGCTTTTTTTGTTGCATTCAAACGACAAATTTGTGTAATGAGCTTCAAGATGTGCAGAAGTCTTCTTCATTTTTTGCGTATAATTTTAAATTTTTCACAGCGACAGTTAGATTTTTTATTGTGCTTTGAGTGCCCACTTCTCCATTTTCTTCTGGTTCCTCTGAGATTTCTATAATATCGCTAATTGTAGAATCAATATCATCATCTTCAACATCCAATTGGCTATCTAAATCCATAAAATCGTCTACATTAACAGAAGGATTAGATTTTGCAGGTACAAATGTATTGCTTGGAACAATCCATTCAGGTAGTCGATTTGTATGCTCCTCAACGCAAGTTTCTGATTCTACCTCAATATTTGTATCATCATTGTCCGAATCATCTTCACTACTTGATTCTTTGTCTGGAGTACTTTCATCATTTTTAGGACCTTTAGTAATCTTCTTTCGTTTCATGGTAGCTCTATGCTGATACATATATGTACTATATAAAAAATATCCACCCAAAAAATTAATTACAAACTATTAATATAATATTTAATAATAATAGTGTATTACAACTTTTAAACACGTTTTAGCACTGAAATTGCACAAAATCACGTGCAAACGTTGTATTTTTTTGTTCCTAAGATGTTCATACTAACCTAAGGAACACGATAAGTACACACAATTCAAATTTGGCAATAACAAAAAAAATTACAGATTGAGATACCATTACCTTAACTTCAAAATTTGCAATTTTAATTTTTTTATGTCTAAGATGTTCAAATTGACTTAAGGAACACAACGAGTGCATACAATTTAATATGGGTAGTTGCAAAAAAGATACACGATTGCAAAAAGTTACTTCCTCAGTAACTTACTCTCTGGTGATTTACTCTAATAATATTCAATAATAATAGTATATTACTACTTTTAAACACGTTTTAACACTAAAATTGCACAAAACCACGTGCAGACGTTGTATTTTTTTGTTCCTAAGATGTTCATACTAACCTAAGGAACACGATAAGTACATACAATTCAAATTTGGTAATAACAAAAAAGATTACAGATTGAGATACCATTACCTTAACTTCAAAATTTGCAATTTTAATTTTTTTTTGTGTCTAAGATGTTCAAATTGACCTAAGGAACACAAGGAGTGTATATAATTTAATATGGGCAGTTGCAAAAAAGATACACGATTCCAAAAAGTTACTTCCTCAATAATTTACTCTCTGGTGACTTACTCTAATAATATTCAATAATAATAGTATATTACAACTTTTAAACACGATTTAACACTAAAATTGCACAAAACCACGTGCAGACGTTGTATTTTTTTGTTCCTAAGATGTTCATACTAACCTAAGGAACACGATAAGTACATACAATTCAAATTTGGTAATAACAAAAAAGATTACAGATTGAGATACCATTACCTTAACTTCAAAATTTGCAATTTTAATTTTTGTTTGTGTCTAAGATGTTCAAATTGACCTAAGGAACACAATGAGTGTATATAATTTAATATGGGCAGTTGCAAAAAAGATACACGATTCCAAAAAGTTACTTCCTCAATAATTTACTCTCTGGTGACTTACTCTAATAATATTCAATAATAATAGTATATTACAACTTTTAAACACGATTTAACACTAAAATTGCACAAAACCACGTGCAGACGTTGTATTTTTTGTTCCTAAGATGTTCATACTGACCTAAGGAACACGATAAGTACACATAATTCAAATTTGGCAATAACAAAAAAAATTACAGATTGAGATACCATTACCGTAACTTCAAAATTTGTAATTTTATTTTTTTTACGTCTAAGATGTTCAAATTGACCTAAGGAACACAACGACTGCATACAATTTAATATGGGCAGTTGCAAAAAAGATACACGATTGCAAAAAGTTACGTCCTCAGTAATTTACTCTCTGGTGATTTACTCTAATAATATTCAATAATAATAGTGTATTACAACTTTTAAACACGCTTTAACACTAAAATTGCACAAAACCACGTGCAGACGTTGTATTTTTTTGTTCCTAAGATGTTCATACTGACCTAAGGAACACGATAAGTACACACAATTCAAATTTGGCAATAACAAAAAAAATTACAGATTGAGATACCATTACCTTAACTTCAAAATTTGCAATTTTAAGTTTTTTTACGTCTAAGATGTTCAAATTGACCTAAGGAACACAACGAGTGCGTACAATTTAATATGGGCAGTTGCAAAAAAGATACACGATTGCAAAAAGTTACTTCCTCAGTAATTTACTCTCTGGTGATTTACTCTAATAATATTCAATAATAAAAAACACTTAATAAAACACTTGAATTGGACGAGAATTTCAATTAATGTCATAAATTTTACAAGGTCTTGAAGAAGGAAAAGATTTTGCAGGTACAAACGTATTGATGGAACAATCCATTCAAGTAGTCGATTTGTATGCTCCTCAACGCAAGTTTCTGATTCTACCTCAATATTTGTATCATCATTGTCCGAATCATCTTCACTACTTGATTCTTTGTCTGGAGTATTTTCATCATTTTTAGAACCTTTAGTAATCTTCTTTCGTTTCATGGTAGCTCTATTGCTGATACATATATGTACTATATAAAAAATATCCACCCAAAAAATTAATTACAAACTATTAATATAATATTCAATAATAATAGTGTATTACAACTTTTAAACACGTTTTAGCACTAAAATTGCACAAAACCACGTGCAGAAGTTGTATTTTTTTGTTCCTAAGATGTTCATACTAACCTAAGGAACACGATAAGTACACACAATTCAAATTTGGCAATAACAAAAAAAATTACAGATTGAGATACCATTACCGTAACTTCAAAATTTGCAAATTTAATTTTTTTTATGCCTAAGATGTTCAAATTGACCTAAGGAACACAACGAGTGCATACAATTTAATATGGGCAGTTACAAAAAGGATACACGATTGCAAAAAGTTACTTCCTCAGTAATTTACTCTCTGGTGACTTACTCTAATAATATTCAATAATAATAGTGTATTACAACTTTTAAACACGTTTTAACACTAAAATTGCACAAAACCACGTGCAGACGTTGTATTTTTTTGTTCCTAAGATGTTCATACTGACCTAAGGAACACGATAAGTACACACAATTCAAATTTGGCAATAACAAAAAAAATTACAGATTGAGATACCATTACCGTAACTTCAAAATTTGCAATTTTAATTTTTTTTATGTCTAAGATGTTCAAATTGACCTAAGGAACACAACGAGTGCATACAATTTAATATGGGCAGTTGCAAAAAAGATACACGATTGCAAAAAGTTACTTCCTCAGTAATTTACTCTCTGGTGATTTACTCTAATAATATTCAATAATAATAGTATATTACAACTTTTAAACACGTTTTAACACTAAAATTGCACAAAACCACGTGCAGACGTTGTATTTTGTTGTTCCTAAGATGTTCATACTAACCTAAGGAACACGATAAGTACACACAGTTCAAATTTGGCAATAACAAAAAAAATTACAGATTGAGATACCATTACCTTAACTTCAAAATTTGCAATTTTAACTTTTTTTATGTCTAAGATGTACAAATTGACCTAAGGAACACAACGAGTGCATACAATTTAATATGGGCAGTTGCAAAAAAGATACACGATTGCAAAAAGTTACGTCCTCACTAATTTACTCTCTGGTGATTTACTCTAATAATATTCAATAATAATAGTATATTACAACTTTTAAACACGTTTTAACACTAAAATTGCACAAAACCACGTGCAGACGTTGTATTTTTTTGTTCCTAAGATGTACATACTGACCCAAGGAACACGATAAGTACACACAATTCAAATTTGGCAATAACAAAAAAAATTACAGATTGAAATTCCATTACCTTAACTTCAAAATTTGCAATTTTAATTTTTTTTATGTCTAAGATGTACAAATTGACCTAAGGAACACAACGAGTGCATACAATTTAATATGGGCAGTTGCAAAAAAGATACACGATTGCAAAAAGTTACGTCCTCACTAATTTACTCTCTGGTGATTTACTCTAATAATATTCAATAATAATAGTATATTACAACTTTTAAACACGTTTTAACACTAAAATTGCACAAAACCACGTGCAGACGTTGTATTTTTTTGTTCCTAAGATGTTCATACTAACCTAAGGAACACGATAAGTACACACAATTCAAATTTGGCAATAACAAAAAAAAATACAGATTGAAATACCATTACCTTAACTTCAAAATTTGCAATTTTAATTTTTTTTATGTCTAAGATGTACAAATTGACCTAAGGAACACAACGAGTGCATACAATTTAATATGGGCATTTGCAAAATAGATACACGATTGCAAAAAGTTACTTCCTCAGTAATTTACTCTCTGGTGATTTACTCTAATAATATTCAATAATAAAAAACACTTAATAAAACACTTGAATTGGACGAGAATTTCTATTAATGTCATAAATTTTACAAGGTCTTGAAGAAGGAATAGATTTTGCAGGTACAAACGTATTGATGGAACAATCCATTCAGGTAGTCGATTTGTATGCTCCTCAACGCAAGTTTCTGATTCTACCTCAATATTTGTATCATCATTGTCCGAATCATCTTCACTACTTGATTCTTTGTCTGGAGTACTTTCATCATTTTTAGAAACTTTAGTAATCTTCTTTCGTTTCATGGTAGCTCTATGCTGATGCATATATGTACTATATAAAAAATATCCACCCAAAAAATTAATTACAAACTATTAATATAATATTCAATAATAATAGTGTATTACAACTTTTAAACACGTTTTAACACTAAAATTGCACAAAACCACGTGCAGACGTTGTATTTTTTGTTCCTAAGATGTTCATACTGACCTAAGGAACACGATAAGTGCACGCAATTCAAATTTGGCAATAACAAAAAAAATTACAGATTGAGATACCATTACCTTAACTTCAAAATTTGCAATTTTAATTTTTTTTATGTCTAAGATGTTCAAATTGACCTAAGGAACACAACGAGTGCATACAATTTAATATGGGCAGTTGCAAAAAAGATACACGATTGCAAAAAGTTACTTCCTCAGTAATTTACTCTCTGGTGACTTACTCTAATAATATTCAATAATAATAGTATATTACAACCTTTAAACACGTTTTAACACTAAAATTGCACAAAACCACGTGCAGACGTTGTATTTTTTTGTTCCTAAGATGTGCATACTGACCTAAGGAACAGGATAAGTACACACAATTCAAATTTGGCAATAACAAAAAAAATTACAGATTGAGATACCATTACCTTAACTTCAAAATTTGCAATTTTAATTTTTTTTATGTCTAAGATGTTCAAATTGACCTAATGAACACAACGAGTGCATACAATTTAATATGGGCAGTTGCAAAAAAGATACAGGATTGCAAAAAGTTACTTCCTCAGTAATTTACTCTCTGGTGATTTACTCTAATAATATTCAATAATAATAGTGTATTACAACATTTAAACACGTTTTAACACTAAAATTGCACAAAACCACGTGCAGACGTTGTATTTTTTTGTTCCTAAGATGTTCATACTGACCTAAGGAACACGATAAGTACACACAATTCAAATTTGGTAATAACAAAAAAAATTACAGATTGAGATACCATTACCGTAACTTCAAAATTTGCAATTTTAATTTTTTTTATGTCTAAGATGTTCAAATTGACCTAAGGAACACAACGAGTGCATACAATTTAATATGGGCAGTTGCAAAAAAGATACACGATTGCAAAAAGTTACGTCCTCAGTAATTTACTCTCTGGTGATTTACTCTAATAATATTCAATAATAATAGTATATTACAACTTTTAAACACGTTTTAACACTAAAATTGCACAAAACCACGTGCAGACGTTGTATTTTTTTGTTCCTAAGATGTTCATACTAACCTAAGGAACACGATAAGTACACACAATTCAAATTTGGCAATAACAAAGAAAATTACAGATTGAGATACCATTACCTTAACTTCAAAATTTGCAATTTTAATTTTTTTTATGTCTAAGATGTTCAAATTGACCTAAGGAACATAACGAGTGCATACAATTTAATATGGGCAGTTGCAAAAAAGATACACGATTGCAAAAAGTTACGTCCTCAGTAATTTACTCTCTGGTGATTTACTCTAATAATATTCAATAATAATAGTGTATTACAACTTTTAAACACGTTTTAACACTAAAATTGCACAAAACCACGTGCAGACGTTGTATTTTTTTGTTCCTAAGATGTTCATACTGACCTAAGGAACACGATTAGTACACACAATTTAAATTTGGCAATAACAAAAAAAATTACAGATTGAGATACCATTACCGTAACTTAAAAATTTGCAATTTTAATTTTTTTATGTCTAAGATGTTCAAATTGACCTAAGGAATACAACGAATGCATACAATTTAATATGGGCAGTTGCAAAAAAGATACACGATTGCAAAAAGTTACTTCCTCAGTAATTTACTCTCTGGTCACTTACTCTAATAATATTCAATAACAATAGTATATTACAACTTTTAAACACGTTTTAACACTAAAATTGCACAAAACCACGTGCAGACGTTGTATTTTTTTGTTCCTAAGATGTTCATACTAACCTAAGGAACACGATAAGTACACACAATTCAAATTTGGCAATAACAAAAAAAAATTACAGATGGAGATACCATTACCTTAACTTCAAAATTTGCAATTTTAATTTTTTTATGTCTTAAGATGTTCAAATTGACCTAAGGAACACAACGAGTGCATACAATTTAATATGGGCAGTTGCAAAAAAGATACACGATTGCAAATAGTTACGTCCTCAGTAATTTACTCTCTGGTGACTTACTCTAATAATATTCAATAATAATAGTATATTACAACTTTTAAACACGTTTTAACACTAAAATTGCACAAAACCACGTGCAGACGTTGTATTTTTTTGTTCCTAAGATGTTCATACTGACCTAAGGAACACGATAAGTACACACAATTCAAATTTGGCAATAACAAAAAAAATTACAGATTTAAATTCCATTTCCTTAACTTCAAAATTTGCAATTTTAATTTTTTTATGTCTAAGATGTTCAAATTGACCTAAGAAACACAACGAGTGCATACAATTTAATATGGGCAGTTGCAAAAAAGATACACGATTGCAAAAAGTTACTTCCTCAGTAATTTACTCTCTGGTGACTTACTCTAATAATATTCAATAATAATAGTATATTACAACTTTTAAACACGTGTTAACACTAAAATTGCACAAAACCACGTGCAGACGTTGTATTTTTTTGTTCCTAAGATGTTCATACTAACCTAAGGAACACGATAAGTACACACAATTCAAATTTGGCAATAACAAAAAAATTACAGATTGAGATACCATTACCGTAACTTAAAAATTTGCAATTTTAATTTTTTTTATGTCTAAAATGTCAAATTGACCTAAGAAACACAACGAGTGCATACAATTTAATATGGGCAGTTGCAAAAAAGATACACGATTGCAAAAAGTTACTTCCTCAGTAATTTACTGTCTGGTGATTTACTCTAATAATATTCAATAATAATAGTGTATTACAACTTTTAAACACGTTTTAACACTAAAATTGCACAAAACCACTTGCAGACGTTGTATTTTTTTGTTCCTAAGATGTTCATACTGACCTAAGGAACACGATAAGTACACACAATTCAAATTTGGCAATAACCAAAAAAATTACAGATTGAGATACCATTACCTTAACTTCAAAATTTGCAATTTTAATTTTTTTTATGTCTAAGATGTTCAAATTGACCTAAGAAACACAACGAGTGCATACAATTTAATATGGGCAGTTGCAAAAAAGATACACGATTGCAAAAAGTTACTTCCTCAGTAATTTACTCTCTGGTGATTTACTCTAATAATATTCCAAATAATAGTATATTACAAATTTTAAACACGTTTTAACACTAAAATTGCACAAAACCACGTGCAGACGTTGTATTTTTTTGTTCCTAAGATGTTCATACTAACTTAAGGAACACGATAAGTACACACAATTCAAATTTGGCAATAACAAAAAAAAATTACAGATTGAGATATCATTACCGTAACTTCAAAATTTGCAATTTTAATTTTATTTTATGTCTAAGATGTTCAAATTGACCTAAGGAATACAACGAGTGCATACAATTTAATATGGGCAGTTGCAAAAAAGATACACGATTGCAAAAAGTTACTTCCTCAGTAATTTACTCTCTGGTGATTTACTCTAATAACATCCAATAATAATAGTATATTACAACTTTTAAACACGTTTTAACACTAAAATTGCACAAAACCACGTGCAGACGTTGCATTTTTTTGTTCCTAAGATGTTCATACTAACCTAAGGAACACGATAAGTACACACAATTCAAATTTGGCAATAACAAAAAAAATTACAGATTGAGATTCCATTACCTTAACTTCAAAATTTGCAATTTTAATTTTTTGTATGTCTAAGATGTTCAAATTGACCTAAGGAACACAACGAGTGCATACAATTTAATATGGGCAGTTGCAAAAAAGATACACGATTGCAAAAAGTTACTTCCTCAGTAATTTACTCTCTGGTGATTTACTCTAATAATATTCAATAATAATAGTATATTACAACTTTTAAACACGATTTAACACTAAAATTGCACAAAACCACGTGCAGACGTTGTATTTTTTTGTTCCTAAGATGTGCATACTGACCTAAGGAACAGGATAAGTACACCCAATTCAAATTTGGCAATAACAAAAAAAATTACAGATTGAGATACCATTACCTTAACTTCAAAATTTGCAATTTTAATTTTTTTTATGTCTAAGATGTTCAAATTGACCTAAGAAACACAACGAGTGCATACAATTTAATATGGGCAGTTGCAAAAAAGATACACGATTGCAAAAAGTTACTTCCTCAGTAATTTACTCTCTGGTGATTTACTCTAATAATATTCCAAATAATAGTATATTACAAATTTTAAACACGTTTTAACACTAAAATTGCACAAAACCACGTGCAGACGTTGTATTTTTTTGTTCCTAAGATGTTCATACTAACTTAAGGAACACGATAAGTACACACAATTCAAATTTGGCAATAACAAAAAAAAATTACAGATTGAGATATCATTACCGTAACTTCAAAATTTGCAATTTTAATTTTATTTTATGTCTAAGATGTTCAAATTGACCTAAGGAATACAACGAGTGCATACAATTTAATATGGGCAGTTGCAAAAAAGATACACGATTGCAAAAAGTTACTTCCTCAGTAATTTACTCTCTGGTGATTTACTCTAATAACATCCAATAATAATAGTATATTACAACTTTTAAACACGTTTTAACACTAAAATTGCACAAAACCACGTGCAGACGTTGCATTTTTTTGTTCCTAAGATGTTCATACTAACCTAAGGAACACGATAAGTACACACAATTCAAATTTGGCAATAACAAAAAAAATTACAGATTGAGATTCCATTACCTTAACTTCAAAATTTGCAATTTTAATTTTTTGTATGTCTAAGATGTTCAAATTGACCTAAGGAACACAACGAGTGCATACAATTTAATATGGGCAGTTGCAAAAAAGATACACGATTGCAAAAAGTTACTTCCTCAGTAATTTACTCTCTGGTGATTTACTCTAATAATATTCAATAATAATAGTATATTACAACTTTTAAACACGATTTAACACTAAAATTGCACAAAACCACGTGCAGACGTTGTATTTTTTTGTTCCTAAGATGTGCATACTGACCTAAGGAACAGGATAAGTACACCCAATTCAAATTTGGCAATAACAAAAAAAATTACAGATTGAGATACCATTACCTTAACTTCAAAATTTGCAATTTTAATTTTTTTTATGTCTAAGATGTTCAAATTGACCTAATGAACACAACGAGTGCATACAATTTAATATGGGCAGTTGCAAAAAAGATACAGGATTGCAAAAAGTTACTTCCTCAGTAATTTACTCTCTGGTGATTTACTCTAATAATATTCAATAATAATAGTGTATTACAACATTTAAACACGTTTTAACACTAAAATTGCACAAAACCACGTGCAGACGTTGTATTTTTTTGTTCCTAAGATGTTCATACTGACCTAAGGAACACGATAAGTACACACAATTCAAATTTGGCAATAACAAAAAAAATTACAGATTGAGATACCATTACCGTAACTTCAAAATTTGCATTTTTAATTTTTTTTATGTTTAAGATGTTCAAATTGACCTAAGGAACACAACGAGTGCATACAATTTAATATGGGCAGTTGCAAAAAAGATACACGATTACAAAAAGTTACTTCCTCAGTAATTTACTCTCTGGTGATTTACTCTAATAATATTCAATAATAAAAAACACTTAATAAAACACTTGAATTGGTCGAGCATTTCTATTAATGTCATAAATTTTACAGGGTCTTGAAGAAGGAATAGATTTTGCAGGTACAAACGTATTGATGCAACAATCCATTCAAGTAGTCGATTTGTATGCTCCTCAACGCAAGTTTCTGATTCTACCTCAATATTTGTATCATCATTGTCCGAATCATCTTCACTACTTGATTCTTTGTCTGGAGTACTTTCATCATTTTTAGAACCTTTAGTAATCTTCTTTCGTTTCATGGTAGCTCTATGCTGATACATATATGTACTATATAAAAAATATCCACCCAAAAAATTAATTACAAACTATTAATATAATATTTAATAATAATAGTGTATTACAACTTTTAAACACGTTTTAGCACTAAAATTGCACAAAATCACGTGCAAACGTTGTATTTTTTTGTTCCTAAGATGTTCATACTAACCTAAGGAACACGATAAGTACACACAATTCAAATTTGGTAATAACAAAAAAAATTACAGATTGAGATACCATTACCTTAACTTCAAAATTTGCAATTTTAATTTTTTTAATGTCTAAGATGTTCAAATTGACCTAAGGAACACAACGAGTGCATACAATTTAATATGGGCAGTTGCAAAAAAGATACACGATTGCAAAAAGTTACTTCCTCAGTAATTTACTCTCTGGTGATTTACTCTAATAATATTCAATAATAATAGTATATTACAACTTTTAAACACGATTTAACATTAAAATTGCACAAAACCACGTGCAGACGTTGTATTTTGTTGTTCCTAAGATGTTCATACTAACCTAAGGAACACGATAAGTACACACAATTCAAATTTGGCAATAACAAAAAAAATTACAGATTGAAATACCATTACCTTAACTTCAAAATTTGCAATTTTAATTTTTTTTGTCTAAGATGTTCAAATTGACCTAAGGAACACAACGAGTGCATACAATTTAATATGGGCAGTTGCAAAAAAGATACACGATTGCAAAAAGTTACTTCCTCAGTAATTTACTCTCTGGTGATTTACTCTAATAATATTCAATAACAAAAAACACTTAATAAAACACTTGAATTGGTCGAGAATTTCTATTAATGTCATAAATTTTACAAGGTCTTGAAGAAGGAATAGATTTTGCAGGTACAAACGTATTGATGGAACAATCCATTCAGGTAGTCGATTTGTATGCTCCTCAACGCAAGTTTCTGATTCTACCTCAATATTTGTATCATCATTGTCCGAATCATCTTCACTACTTGATTCTTTGTCTGGAGTACTTTCATCATTTTTAGAAACTTTAGTAATCTTCTTTCGTTTCATGGTAGCTCTATGCTGATACATATATGTACTATATAAAAATATCCACCCAAAAAATTAATTACAAACTATTAATATAATTCCAATAATAATAGTGTATTACAACTTTTAAACACGTTTTAGCACTAAAATTGCACAAAATCACGTGCAGACGTTGTATTTTTTTGTTCCTAAGATGTTCATACTGACCTAAGGAACACGATAAGTACACACAATTCAAATTTGGCAATAACAAAAAAAATTACAGATTGAGATACCATTACCGTAACTTCAAAATTTGCAATTTTAATTTTTTTATGTCTAAGATGTACAAATTGATCTAAGGAACACAACGAGTGCATACAATTTAATATGGGCAGTTGCAAAATAGATACACGATTGCAAAAAGTTACTTCCTCAGTAATTTACTCTTTGGTGACTTACTCTAATAATATTCAATAATAATAAGTGACTTCGAAATAAGTGACTTCGAGATAACCCTTAAAGGTTTGAATGATAAAGTAAAGCGATTGGAGGGTGTCGCCGCTGAGAACGTCCAATTAAGCGGAACTGTTGCCGATTTGTCTTCGCGTATTCAGCATTTGGAACAGCACTCCAGGTTAAGCAATCTTATCTTGTCCGGTGTTCCAGAGAAAAGAAATGAAAATTTGAGTGCGGTGGTTTCTGATATTGGAGCAGTCATTGGTTGCCCGGTTGGTGGATCTGATATTGACGCGGTTCATCGACTTCCCTCTCGTTCAACCTCTGGAGAAAATGGTGCACATGGTGTTGGCGGTGGAAAGAGAAACATTGTTGTCAGATTTATATCTAGGAATGTACGCAATCAATTTCTCGCAGCCTCTAAGATGTTTCGAAAAAATAACAATGCTGCTTCTCCTGGCCTCTGTATTCCCAATATTAGTGACAAGCTTTTTATTAACGAACATTTGATCCCTGCTAATGCTGAATTATTTAAAAAGAGCAAAGAGGCATGCCGCTTGAAGGAGTACAAGTTTTGCTGGTTGAAAAATTGTGTGGTACATGTTCGTCGCGACGATAGATCGAAGGTTTCAGTTATTAAATCGGCCGATGACTTGTCAAAGCTTTAACTTAACCACAAATAAAATTATTACTAGTCTTTTATTTGGATTATGACTCTGTCTATTTACTACCAGAATGTGCGTGGTTTGCGCACGAAGACTGCTACATCATATGCGAACTCGCTGAACCTGACTCATGATTTGGTGTGTTTAACAGAGTCTAACCTAAACGATTCCATCTACAGCGGTGAGATCCTTTGCAGTAACTACATCATTTATCGTCGTGACAGAAATTCGACTGCTTCTGCTTGTTCTGAAGGCGGTGGTGTTCTGGTTGCGGTTCGCGCGGGCATTGTCGCTGTTCCGGTGCCTAATTTTCATTCGGATGCCGAAGACCTTTGGTTGAGTGTGTGCTATTGTGGTTCGCGAGTGTTATTGTGCTGCGTTTATTTGCCTCCGGGTGATTCTGTATCATTCAGCCTCTTCCTCCGTCAACTCCAGTGCGTCCGCGACCGATGTCCAGACACTCCTATATTATTGGTGGGTGATTTCAATGTTCCTAATATTTCTTGGTCCGCATCGGTTGCGGGGAACCTAATTCCTGTTGTTGTCCCTAGCCCTCGCGCGACTGAGTTACTTCTTACATTTTCGTATTGTAACCTATCTCAATTTAATAACATTGCTAACAACAACTCTAGATACCTAGATTTAATTTTGTGTAACTCGGGGGGAGTCGATGCGGTGCGCTCCTGTAACGATCCACTGGTTGACTTGGATGGGCATCACCCGGCTTTAGAATTTTTGTTTAAGTTTAATAAGGCTCGTATCTTGCGTGAAAGCCCATCGGTCACCTGGAGGTTTGATCGAGCTGATTTTGACGGTCTCAGGGGTGGGCTGGCAGGTATTGATTGGGGCAGTTTGTTTGGGGGGTTGGATGTAGACCACTGCGTTGACACTTTTTACTCTGTTTTACATAGGTATATGACCGAATTTGTTCCCCAGAGCTTCTCTCGTAATAATCGTTATCCTCATTGGTTTACACCTTCCACTATTAAATCTGTGACAGAAAAGTTGAAATATCATAGAAAATGGAAAAGATGGGGTAACAGAAACGACTATCTTAGCTTTAGCGTTCAGCGCAAACGTACCAAAGCTTTAATTGCTGCTGATTATCGCACTTATCTGAATCGAGTTCAGAGTAACCTAATTAATAACCCATCCAGTTTGTGGTCTTTTGTTAAAAACAAGAGACACAGTGGCGGCAGTATTCCGTCTCAAATGGAGCTGAACGGAGAGGTAGCAGACGACGGAGATCGGATTGCGGAACTTTTTTCTCAGTTTTTTAGTTCGGTTTATATCGACGGTTGCCTGAATGCCTCTCAGAAACGAAATGTTATTTATCAATCGCAACCTTGGTTCTCTGAACATGATGTTTTTCATCTTCTCGCACTAGTCGACCATAAATTGGGCCCTGGTCCTGATGGCTTGCCGGGATGTTTTATTGCTAAATGTGCGAAAGAGTTGGCAGCTCCTCTATTCATTATCTTCAGCCGCTCAATTGAAAATTCAGTCTTTCCTTCTGAATGGAAAAAAGCCTTCATAATTCCAGTCTTTAAATCGGGTAACAGACATTTTGTGTCCAACTATCGTCCAATTTCCCTATTATCTATTGTTTCGAAGATCTTTGAAAAATTAATTTATGAGAACCTATATAGCTATCTTCGACCTGCTATAATCCCTCAACAACACGGTTTTTTACGTGGGCGGTCAGTGGAGACGAATCTGGTTGAATTTGTTCAGTATATTCAAAATTCTATGAATGATAACTCTCAGGTGGATGCTATCTACACTGATCTAAAGAAAGCTTTTGACAAACTTCACCATAATGTTCTTATGGAAAAGCTGAACAAATTCAACTTATCTAACGGGTTGTTTCTTTGGATTTCGTCCTATTTATCTGGGAGGTTTCAAGCAGTGAAAGTAAATAACTATACATCTAGTTTTACTCCTGTTACATCTGGTGTACCTCAAGGTAGCCTCCTTGGACCTATTCTATTTCTAGCTTATATAAATGATGTTTCTAAATGCTTTCATTATTCTTATTTTTCTCTTTTTGCTGATGACTGTAAAATTTATGCCAGTATTAAGTCTGCTTCTGACTGTATTCGGTTGCAAGAAGACCTTGACAGATTCGATTCTTATTGCTCCCAAAATTACTTATTTCTAAATTCTGATAAATGTTGTCAGATCACGTTCAGCAGAAAGAGATATAATGTTAACTTCAAATATAAGTTAGGTCCCCATTATCTTACTCAATCCTCCACAATTAAGGATCTTGGTGTTATATTGGATTCTAAACTACTCTTTCGCGATCATATTACGTATATCGTTTCTGAAGCTACAAAGCGCCTCGGATTTATTATTAGAATTTCTCGTCCATTTTCTAACGTGCGCTGCATTACTTCCTTGTATATCGCATACGTGGTTACCGGTTTAAATTTCGCTTCAGTTGTGTGGAGTCCTGCCTATAACGTTCACATTGACCTTCTTGAAGGCCTACAGAGAAGATTTGTTCGTTATTTAGCTCACAAATTTTATATTCCGTACTGCTTTTATTCTCAAAGATGCCAAGTGTTTGGTTTAAGATCTCTTTGTGGCCGTCGATACAGTTCTGACCTATTGTTTCTGTACAAATTGGTTAATGGAATTCTCGACGCTCCGATTCTTTTAAACGAGATTCACTTTAATGTTCCATCTTATGTTACTCGTTCCCCATTTATGTTCAAGCTACCTGCTTCTGGATCCAATGCGCATGCCGGTTTGCCTCTGTTGAGACTAATGCACACTTACAATGTTTATTGTTCCAATGTTAATCTTTTTTGTAATTCATTGATGTCGTTTAAAAAATCTGTTTTAGCTTTAAGTATTTGTCATTAATTTTTTGTTTTCTTATAAAGTTTGCTGTTTCTTTTGTATTATTGTAGTGGACACTTTTTTGGGATTTCTCCTGTATGTGTCCCGAATATAAATAAATAAATAATAGTATATTACAACTTTTAAACACGTTTTAACACTAAAATTGCACAAAACCACGTGCAGACGTTGTATTTTTTTGTTCCTAAGATGTTCATACTGACCTAAGGAACACGATAAGTACACACAATTCAAATTTGGCAATAACAAATAAAATTACAGATTGAGTTACCATTACCTTAACTTCAAAATTTGCAATTTTAATTTTTTTTATGTCTAAGATGTTCAAATTGACCTAATGAACACAACGAGTGCATACAATTTAATATGGGCAGTTGCAAAAAAGATACAGGATTGCAAAAAGTTACTTCCTCAGTAATTTACTCTCTGGTAATTTACTCTAATAATATTCAATAATAATAGTACATTACAACTTTTAAACACGTTTTAACACTAAAATTGCACAAAACCACGTGCAGACAATGGAAATTAGCGCTAGACCAGCTAGAGTCATGCAGACAGCGTGCGATTTTTGTACATAACCTCAAAGCCAATCGCATAAACAACTTCTTGGTACAATTTCCACTGAAAACGAGCGATCATTTTAGGTTCCAGGGGTTTTCATACATTTGTGGTACACATATGTACCATCCGGGACGAAAGGGTTAACAGGGATATCCGCTTATTAAAGATGTCCACTATGGGAGAGTTCACTGTATTTGGTTTGGTATTTATAATTTCTTTTCTCGGAATAAGATTGCTTTTAAGATAAAAATCTAGATTGTCTTACAAAAAGAAGATTACGTCACATTTTAATTTAAGCCTGTGTTAATATAGGGGTTAATTTTTCATTTCGTACAATTCCCTTTCTCCGACAATAAATAATTTCATACAATTCTAAGAGAAAAGGCAGAACGTGCCTGCGATTTACCGCGGTCCTTCGGCGAAGGCGTCATCCGTGTGGTACGGCTGCGGCTGCGGCTGCGGCGGCGGCGTCGAATTTATTACAGGTGGCAAAATATGGTCGCCGCAAAGGTCGCACACCTTAACTTTTCCTCTTGGTTAAGAAGAAGGGCGCCACGACGCCATTAATCCACGAGTAATGTGAAGACGTCAGGGTCCCACGTGGGGCGCTGCCCCGCGGCCGGTTGTCTGTGATTACGGTCGCCCGGGGGCGGTGCCCCGTCGGAAATGAGCAGAAATTGAGTCCGTGGGACAAAACAGTAATTGAAACCGCACCTGAGCTCCTCTCAGAGCACCCGATTATAGTTCTCATTCAGTGTCAATTAGCCCGCTCTGTTATTACGGCGGCGAAGTCGCCTTAGACACCTCGCCTCTAACCTTAATCTCTTTCGCAGCTGCCTCTTCACTTTCAACCTTCTTTTGCGCCCCCAACTCATAATATAAACCGAGCTACCAAGTTTTTTCGCAAAATCAACTTCTTTTCTATACGCAACGTCTCATTAAACTTGAAATCTAAAACAAAAAAAACTCCATTTAGCATATTTAATTATTTAAACAACCTCAACTTTCTTTCTCTTTAGAATACTCTTTAGATTAGAAGTTAAGAAAAGAATAAGACCGTCGACACAATGCACAGGGGTGTAATTAGGAAGTAAAGCGGTCGTATTAATTGCTCTAAGGGGGGGGGTGGTGGCCGCAGGCAGTTTGGTGCGAAATTAAAAATCAGCCCCTTTCGGGGGGGATCCACCATTAAGGAAAAACGGCGGTCCGCGCGTTAGTTCCGAGCAGTTAACCGGCGAAGAAGTGCACGGTTTTTATGGCGCCCTCGCAATCGTTCCGAGAGCCTCCATCGCCGCCGCCGTCGGGCTAATTTGATTCCTTGTTTTATTCCAAGGAATTAGGGACGGCCGGGGCTCTGATTAAATTAGGAAACGAAAATTTTGACCGGCCACGCCCGACTTCACGCCTTCCCTAACCAATTACTTCAGATTAAGAAACATGAAAAAGGGTATAAAAGAAACACACTTTTGTGTTAAAACGAAAAATGTATTTGAATTAAAATACGTCTAGTATAATTATAATTAGAACTAATACTATGTCTAAAACAAGAAGCTCTTTGCTTTTGTAGTGATATCTTTTAGATCTCACTCAACATTTTTCTGTAATCGGTTTGAAATAATGAAATAGAAAAACAATATATTAGTCGAAAATTTCTAATTATTGCATCGCACCTCGTTCTCCATGTTTGGATTCATCCTCTTAATTGATGTTGTTTTTGTGCTGGTGGATTTCTATGACTTCTTTTGTCAGCCATTGGTGATATTTATTAGTCTTAACTAGCACCGTCGTTTTGTCGAAGTCTTCAAACACACGGCTAAACCATAAACATTGTAGTTCTAGGTCTCGTTTCTGGTTTTATGTCTTAGTGGTATGTGTTTTTTTTTTGTTCCTACGATGTTCATACTGACCTAAGGAACACAATAAGTACACATGATTCAAATTTGGCAATAATAAAAAAAATTACAGATTGAAATTCCATTACCTTAACTTCAAAATTTGCAATTTTAATTTTTTTATGCCTAAGATGTTCAAATTGACCTAAGGAACACAATGAGTGTGTACAATTTAATATGGGCAGTAGCAAAAAAATATACACGATTGCAAAAAGTTACTTCCTCAGCTTAAAATTGGAAAATTTAATCTTTTTGATCCTAATAAGACCAAATTGATGTAAGAAACACGATGAGTATAGCTTTATGAGTACAAGTATGTTATATAACGAACTGTGTTGATTTTAGTTTAATCTAAAAGACATTCTCCTAAATCCAAACGCTAGTTAGTTTTAGTTAAGTTCTGTATTTGTATTGGACTAAACGCAGAACTAACTCTAGACTTTCTCAATGTACTTTATTAATGCGCTGTATCTAAATACCATGAATTTCGTTTAAAGCTTCATTTAAATTGGGTATTTGCGAACCGGGTATTTCTTTGGGATTGGCTGATGGCTATCACTTGACGCTAGGAACTTCGCATAAATTGGTCGATTGTTTATGTCAATTTGTTGTTTTATGTTGTGCAACCAGTACTTCCACCTAAACTTAGAATGAACATTAAAGCATGAAAAAATGAAAAAGTTCAGTTAAGTGCTCTTTACTGGAAACAGCTGAATTGGAAAAAGATTGTATGAGCAGCCAGGTGTCTTGGGCCTATGGTTCGTTTGCAACGGATATGTACTCTGCCAGCTGTATTTAGAGTTTTGCAAACAGCTACTCATAAATTGGAGTTTTTCAAATTTTGAGATGAAGATATTGTATACAAAAATATTTTCTGCCACCAATAGTACTTTAAATGTATATAGTAGTAGTGTAGTATCTTGTTTTTTACGTTAAAAATATTTCTTGCCCGCAGTTTTACAAACAGTATCAAATTTTATGTTTTCCAAAAGCAATATCCAGTCTTTTGGAAGCATTTCAACTCTTTTAGAGGCAATATTAAGTACTTGGAAGCAACTGGAATCTTTCTAAAAGTTGATGTCTTCCAGAGGCAATATCAAGTTTTTTGGAAGCAGTATCTAATCTTCTAGAAACAATATCAAATCTTCTAGAAGCTTTAGGACGTAGTTTCAAATTTTCCAGAGGTAGCATCGAACATTCTGGAAGCATTTCAGGTCTTCCAGAAGCAATATCAAGTCTTTTGGAAGCTTGTCAAGTTTTCTACAACCAGTATTAAATCGTCTGGAAGTACTGCAAGCTTTCTGGAAGATTTTCAATATATGCAAGTCTTTTGGAAAAATTAGACTTTAGCGAAAATAGTCTTTCAAGCTTTATAGGGTGGTATTAAGTCTTCTAGAAGCAGTATCAAGCCTTTTTTAAGTATTTCAAGTTTTTTTGGAAAAAGTTTTAAGTCTTCGAGAGGCAGTACTGGTACTGAGTCTTCTGGAAGCAGTAGGAAGTCTTTTGGAAGCAGTCTCATGTCTTCAAGAAGCAGTATCAAGTCTTCTAGAAGCATTTCAAGTCTTCTATAACCAGTACTAAATCTTCTGGAGGTATTGCAAGTCTTCTGGAAGCAGTATCAAGTCTTTTGGAAGTATGTCAAGTCTTCTAGAAGCAGTATCAAGTCTTCCAGGAGCGGTATCAAGTCTTCTGGAAGCCTTACAAGTCTTTTGGAAACAATTTCAAGTCTGCCAGAGGCAGTAACGAGTATTCTGAAAGCATTTCAAGTCTCCTATAACCAGTACTAAATCTTCTGGAGGTATTACAAGTCTTCTGAAAGCAGTATCAAGTCTTTTGGTAGCATTCTAAGTTTTTTGGAAGCATTTCAAGTCTTCTGGAAGCAGTATCAAGTCTTCTGGAAGCATTACAAGTCTTTTTGAAGCAATTTAAAGTCTTCTACAACCAGTATTAAATCTTCTGGAAGTATTGCAAGTCTTCTGGAAGCAGTATCAAGTGTTCCAGGAGCAGTAACAAGTCTTTTGGAAGCAATTTCAAGTATGCCAGAGGCAGTATCAAGTATTCTGGAAGCATTTCAAGTATTCTACAACCAGTACTAAATCTTCTGGAAGTATTTCAAGTTTTCTGGAAGCAGTATGAGGTCTTCCAAGAGCAGTATCAAGTTTTCTGGAAGCATTACAAGTCTTTTGGAAGCAATTTCAAGTCTTCCAGAGGCAGTATCGAGTATTCTGGAAGCATTTCAAGTTTTCTACAATCAGTATTAAATCTTCTGGAAGTATTGCAAGTCTTCTGGATGCAGTATCATGTCATTTGGAAGCATTTCAAGCCTTCTGCAAGCAGTATGAAGTCTTCCAGGAGCAGTATCAAGTCTTTTGGAAGCAATTTCAAGTCTGCCAGAGGAGGTATCGAGTATTCTGGAAGCATTTCTGGTCTTCTATAACCAGTAGTAAATCTTCTGAAAGTATTGCAACTCTTCTGGAAGCAGTATCAAGTCTTCTGAAAGCAGTATCAAGTCTTCCAGGAGCAGTGTCAAGTCTTTTCTAAGCAGTATCAAGTCTTTTGGAAGCATTTCAAGTATTTCGGAAGCATTTGAAGTCTTCTACAACCAGTATTAAGTTTTCTGGAAGTATTCCAAGTCTTCTGGAAATGGTATCAAGTCTTTTGGAAGTATTTTAAGCCTTCTGGAAGCAGTATCAAGTCTTCAAGGAGCGGTATCAAGCCTTCTGGAAGCATTAGAAGTCTTTTGGGAGCAATTTTAAGTCTGCCAGAGCATTTAAGTCAACATTTCTGGTGTTCTATAACCAGTACTAGATCTTCTGGCAGTATTGCAAGTCTTTTGGAAGCAGTATTAAGTTTTTTGGAAGTATTTCAAATCTTCTGGAGGCAGCATCAAGTCTCCCATGAGCAGTATTAAGTCTTTTAGAAGCGTTTCAAGACTTTTGGAAACAATTTCAAGTTTGCCAGCGGCGGTATCAAATGTTCTGGAAGTATTTCAAGTCTTCTACAACTAGTATTAAATCTTCTGGACGTATTGCAAGTCTTGGGAGTATTTTAAGCCTTTTGGAAACATTTTAAATCTTTTGGAAGCATTTCAACTCTTCTGGAAACAATTTCAAGTCTTTCGGAAGCATTTCAAGCCTTCTGGAAGTAGTATCAAATCTCCTAGCAGCAATATCAAGTATTCCAGCAGCAATATCAAGTATTCTAGAAACAATATCAAGTTTTCTGGAAGCAGTATCAAATTTTTCAAGGGCAGTAACAAGTCTTCTGGAAGTATTTCAAGTCGTTTGGAAGCAATTTCAAATTTGCCAGAGGCAGTATTGAGTATTCTGGAAGCATTTCATGTATTCTACAACCTGTACTAAATCTTCTGGAAGTATTGCAAGTCTTCTGGAAGCAGTATCAAGTCTTTTGGAAGCATTTCAAGTCTTTTGGAAGCAGTACAAAGTCTTTTGGAAGCATTTCAAGTTTTCTGGAAGCAGTATGAAGTCTTCCAAGAGAAGTATCAAGTTTTCTGGAAGCACTACAAGTCTTTTGGAAGCAATTTCAAGTCTTCCAGAGGCAGTATCGAGTATTCTGGAAGCATTTCAAGTTTTCTACAATCAGTATTAAATCTTCTGGAAGTATTGCAAGTCTTCTGGATGCAGTATCATGTCATTTGGAAGCATTTCAAGCCTTCTGCAAGCAGCATGAAGTCTTCCAGGAGCAGTATCAAGTCTTTTGGAAGCAATTTCAAGTCTGCCAGAGGCGGTATCGAGTATTCTGGAAGCATTTCTGGTCTTCTATAATCAGTAGTAAATCTTCTGAAAGTATTGCAACTCTTCTGGAAACAGTATCAAGTCTTCTGAAAGCAGTATCAAGTCTTTTGGAAGCATTTCAAGTATTTCGGAAGCATTTGAAGTCTTCTACAACCAGTATTAAGTTTTCTGGAAGTATTCCAAGTCTTCTGGAAATAGTATCATGTCTTTTGGAAGTATTTTAAGCCTTCTGGAAGCAGTATCAAGTCTTCAAGGAGCGGTATCAAGCCTTCTGGAAGCATTAGAAGTCTTTTGGGAGCAATTTTAAGTCTGCCAGAGCATTTAAGTCAACATTTCTGGTCTTCTATAACCAGTACTAAATCTTCTGGCAGTATTGCAAGTCTTTTGGAAGCAGTATTAAGTTTTTTGGAAGTATTTCAAATCTTCTGGAGGCAGCATCAAGTCTCCCATGAGCAGTATTAAGTCTTTTAGAAGCATTTCAAGTCTTTTGGAAACAATTTCAAGTTTGCCAGCGGCGGTATCAAATGTTCTGGAAGTATTTCAAGTCTTCTACAACTAGTATTAAATCTTCTGGACGTATTGCAAGTCTTGGGGTATTTTAAGCCTTTTGGAAACATTTTAAATCTTTTGGAAGCATTTCAACTCTTCTGGAAACAATTTCAAGTCTTTTGGAAGCATTTCAAGCCTTCAGGAAGTAGTATTAAATCTCCTAGCAGCAATATCAAGTATTCCAGCAGCAATATCAAGTATTCCAGAAACAATATCAAGTTTTCTGGAAGCAGTATCAAGTTTTTCAAGGGCAGTAACAAGTCTTCTGGAAGTATTTCAAGTCGTTTGGAAGCAATTTCAAATTTGCCAGAGGCAGTATTGAGTATTCTGGAAGCATTTCATGTATTCTACAACCAGTACTAAATCTTCTGGAAGTATTGCAAGTCTTCTGGAAGCAGTATCAAGTCTTTTGGAAGCATTTCAAGTCTTCTGGAAGCAGTACAAAGTCTTTTGGAAGCATTTCAAGTTTTCTGGAAGCAGTATGAAGTCTTCCAAGAGAAGTATCAAGTTTTCTGGAAGCACTACAAGTCATTTGGAAGCAATTACAAGTCTTCCAGAGGCAGTATCGAGTATTCTGGAAGCATTTCAAGTTTTCTACAATCAGTATTAAATCTTCTGGAAGTATTGCAAGTCTTCTGGATGCAGTATCATGTCATTTGGAAGCATTTCAAGCCTTCTGGAAGCAGTATGAAGTCTTCCAGGAGCAGTATCAAGTCTTTTGGAAGCAATTACAAGTATTTCGGAAGCATTTGAAGTCTTCTACAACCAGTATTAAGTTTTCTGGAAGTATTACAAGTCTTCTGGAAGTAGTATCAAGTCTTTTGGAAGTATTTTAAGCCTTCTGAAAGCAGTATCAAGTCTTCAAGGAGCATTGTCAAGCCTTCTGGAAGCATTAGAAGTCTTTTGGAAGCAATTTTAAGTCTGCCAGAGCATTTAAGTCAGCATTTCTGGTCTTCTATAACCAGTACAAAATCTTCTGGAAGTATTGCAAGTCTTTTGGAAGCAGTTTTAAGTTTTTTGGAAGTATTTCAAATCTTCTGGAAGCAGCATCAAGTCTCCCATGAGCAGTATTGAGTCTTCTAGAAGCATTTCAAGTCTTTTGGAAACAATTTCAGAGTTTGCCAGAGGCGGCATCAAATGTTCTGGAAGTATTTCAAGTCTTCTACAACTAGTATTAAATCTTCTGGACGTATTGTAAGTCTTGGGAGTATTTTAAGCCTTTTGGAAACATTTTAAATCTTTTGGAAGCATTTCAACTCTTCTGGAAACAATTTCAAGTCTTTTGGAAGCATTTCAAGCCTTCTGGAAGTAGTATTAAATCTCCTAGGAGCAATATCAAGTATTCTAGAAGCAATATCAAGTATTCCAGAAACAATATCAAGTTTTCTGGAAGCAGTATCAAGTTTTCCAAGGGCAGTAACAAGTCTTCTGGAAGTATTTCAAGTCGTTTGGAAGCAATTTCAAATTTGCCAGAGGCAGTATCGAGTATTCTGGAAGCATTTCAAGTCTTTAACCAAATCTTTAAAAGCAGTATCAAGTTTTCGAGGAGCAGTTTCAAATCTTCTGGAAATAGTTCAAGTTTCGTGGAAGCATTTTAAAACTTCTAAAATTAGTATAAAGTTTTCTAGAAACAATACAAAGTCTTATAGAAACAGTATCAACTCTTCCAGGAGTAATATTAAGTGTACACTTTAAATATTTTGCATAACTGATAACAGCAAAAAAGTCTGTGTTCCAGAATCAATCAGTTTTGATCATTCTCAATCTAATACTCATTTAGTTATATAAATTAATGAGTATTATGTTATATTCTTCATATTTTTTTCATTAACACAATTACACCATATAATTTTTATTTTGACCATAAATGTAGATCGATAAAAGTGAATAATGGGAAGGACATCACAAAACAACTCCTTGTATTTTGTACAATAAAACAAAACGCACTCGATTACCATAAATTAATCTATATGTTTGCGCGTTATAATGTATTACCATAGACAGAGGCGGTTTGGTTTTTATTTTTTTTATTTATTAATTTTAACCACCGGTAATCGCGGTAATTGATATGCAAAATCGTACAAACTAGTCATCAGCGGCCGGCCGACGGCTGCGACCGCTCTTTCCCGCCCTAATGAACCATAATGACGCCTATAAGCACAACGCTGCTTATACGGACGTGCATTTTTAATGGGCGCCCATTTTAATGTTCACATTAATTATCAATTTGAGCGGGTCCAGCAAAAGACGATTTCTTGTTCCCCCTCATCATCGTCGTTTTGCCACCGAATGCCCTTCCACGCTCATTTGCGATTTCGAATTAAGGTGAAAATTGAATTTTATGACAGCGACTTAATAATTATCAGGATAAACATCTGCATCGAAAAATTAAAGAGATAAAAAAATAGGAATACAAAATGATTGGTTGAAAAAAAAAACGGATGTAATTGGTTTAAAATTGAAATATTAAATTGTTTTTGATATCACTTTAAAAATTCTCTTAAGAAGGTAATTTTCCCGGTAATTTTAACGTTAACCTGTTTGACGCTTCCACCTGTAATCACCATAAAAGTTTATATTTTCCTCTTGGCGGTGTATGGTGCTGTATGGAGCCGCCCAGTTTCGACAAAAGCGGTCACGTAGCTCAATTGATTTCATAAAATTTAATGAAGCTTAATAAGATGGACAGGTTAAGACCGGTGCGGCATCGTTTTTCAACTGGAAAATTTTAATTTTGTAAATTTTGTGTCGATTACCATTAGTCCAACTCAACTAGATTAACATTCAAGACACTCCCGATTAAAACTAAGATGTAAAACTAACACTAGCATTACAGCTAACACTAGAAATATTTGGATTTAGTGGTACGTGTCTTAAGGCTGCTAAACCAAAATGTTTCTAGTTTTAAGTAGGGTTGCCAGCTCTCCGGGTTTGACCCGGAGACTCTGGGTTTTGACATGCGGTCTTCAGGCTCCGGTTCACTACACATTTTCTCCGGGTAAAAACGTATTTAACAAAAAAATAATGGAAAAGATCTAAAACTCTTTTTACAACAGGAAAACATATTAAGAATGGTAAAGATAATAAATATTAAGACTCAAAATATTGTCTATCGGGTAAATCGTTAACATTTGTAATGCTTAATAAAGTTTTTTTGCGTCTAAGAGAATCATTTATTCCTGTTAAAAATTAAAAATAACGCTTAAATTTTAAGAGTAATTAATTTTAACAGAACTAATTTTTTGTTGAAGTTATAAGAAAACACATATTATTGTTATTTTCATCGAAGTTGTGCTATCTGTTGCACTAAATAAGTCCTTTTACGTAGTAATCTGTAATAGAAATAGGAAAAGGATAGGGGAATCACTTATTCGCTTCTTTCCGATGTTCATCACGTGAACTTGTTTACCGCTACCTTTTATTATTAATAACGATTGCAATCGTAAAGTTTCAGTGCAATTTTTTGATTTGTTTTGTGAGTTTTAAAAAGTTTTGTAGTTATTTACAGTTTTGCAATTTGCAATGAGTGAGAACAATAACAGAGAAAATTCGAGTGCATCTACCTCATTTGAATCCTTCCATAAAAATAAAAAGGCCAAGTATGTAACGCTTTTTAAAAAATAAAAAGTTTATTATCCAAACTGAGGGAATGAAAATTTTATTTGCAATTTCTTTTTTTTTTTTGTCGTCAGAATCTCAGGGTGAGGTCATTTTTAAATCTGGCAACTCTAGTTTTAAGTCTAGTGTGAGTTCTACTTTTAGTTCTTTGATAATGGTACATATAACTGAGGTGCCAAATATAATATCCTTGTCATAGAAAAGATTTCAAGATTTTGTGGTATGACGTTTTTTGACACATCTCTAAACGAAGATTTAAAGTAAATGAGCAGAAATAGGAATCAGAACGTTTCGAAATTTTGATACTTGGTGATGATGGGCAATAGGATAAATTAAATTGAAATTTATTCATGAACGTGATGATCTTCCCATGCAAAACAAAACTCATACATGACATTGTAGCCATTTATGTATTGAAATATAAATTGTAGTATAAAGTTTCAGTGTAATTTTTTGATTTGTTTTGTGAGTTTTAAAAAGTTTTGTAGTTATTTACAGTTTTGCAATTTGCAATGAGTGAGAACAATAACAGAGAAAATTCGAGTGCATCTACCTCATTTGAATCCTTCCATAAAAATAAAAAGGCCAAGTATGTAACGCTTTTTAAAAAATAAAAAGTTTATTATCCAAACTGAGGGAATGAAAATTTTATTTGCAATTTCTTTTTTTTTTTTTTGTCGTCAGAATCTCAGGGTGAGGTCATTTTTAAATCTGGCAACTCTAGTTTTAAGTCTAGTGTGAGTTCTACTTTTAGTTCTTTGATAATGGTACATATAACTGAGGTGCCAAATATAATATCCTTGTCATAGAAAAGATTTCAAGATTTTGTGGTATGACGTTTTTTGACACATCTCTAAACGAAGATTTAAAGTAAATGAGCAGAAATAGGAATCAGAACGTTTCGAAATTTTGATACTTGGTGATGATGGGCAATAGGATAAATTAAATTGAAATTTATTCAGGAACGTGATGATCTTCCCAAGCAAAACAAAACTCATACATGACATTGTAGCCATTTATGTATTGAAATATAAATTGTAGTATAAAGTTTCAGTGCAATTTTTTGATTTGTTTTGTGAGTTTAAAAAAGTTTTGTAGTTATTTACAGTTTTGCAATTTGCAATGAGTGAGAACAATAACAGAGAAAATTCGAGTGCATCTACCTCATTTGAATCCTTCCATAAAAATAAAAAGGCCAAGTATGCAACGCTTTTTAAAAAATAAAAAGTTTATTATCCAAACTGAGGGAATGAAAATTTTATTTGCAATTTCTTTTTTTTTTTTTTGGTCGTCAGAATCTCAGGGTGAGGTCATTTTTAAATCTGGCAACCCTAGTTTTAAGTCTAGTGTGAGTTCTACTTTTAGTTCTTTGATAATGGTACATATAACTGAGGTGCCAAATATAATATCCTTGTCATAGAAAAGATTTCAAGATTTTGTGGTATGACGTTTCTTGACACATCTCTAAACGAAGATTTAAAGTAAATGAGCAGAAATAGGAATCAGAACGTTTCGAAATTTTGATACTTGGTGATGATGGGCAATAGGATAAATTAAATTGAAATTTATTCATGAACGTGATGATCTTCCCAAGCAAAACAAAACTCATACATGACATTGTAGCCATTTATGTATTGAAATATAAATTGTAGTATAAAGTTTCAGTGCAATTTTTTGATTTGTTTTGTGAGTTTTAAAAAGTTTTGTAGTTATTTACAGTTTTGCAATTTGCAATGAGTGAGAACAATAACAGAGAAAATTCGAGTGCATCTACCTCATTTGAATCCTTCCATAAAAATAAAAAGGCCAAGTATGCAACGCTTTTTAAAAAATAAAAAGTTTATTATCCAAACTGAGGGAATGAAAATTTTATTTGCAATTTCTTTTTTTTTTTGGTCGTCAGAATCTCAGGGTGAGGTCATTTTTAAATCTGGCAACCCTAGTTTTAAGTCTAGTGTGAGTTCTACTTTTAGTTCTTTGATAATGGTACATATAACTGAGGTGCCAAATATAATATCCTTGTCATAGAAAAGATTTCAAGATTTTGTGGTATGACGTTTCTTGACACATCTCTAAACGAAGATTTAAAGTAAATGAGCAGAAATAGGAATCAGAACGTTTCGAAATTTTGATACTTGGTAATGATGGGCTATCCTATTGCCCAAATTAAATTGAAATTTATTCATGAACGTGATGATCTTCCCAAGCAAAACAAAACTCATACATGACATTGTAGCCATTTATGTATTGAAATATAAATTGTAGTATAAAGTTTCAGTGCCATTTTTTGATTTGTTTTGTGAGTTTTAAAAAGTTTTGTAGTTATTTACAGTTTTGCAATTTGCAATGAGTGAGAACAATAACAGAGAAAATTCGAGTGCATCTACGTCATTTGAATCCTTCCATAAAAATAAAAAGGCCAAGTATGCAACGCTTTTTAAAAAATAAAAAGTTTATTATCCAAACTGAGGGAATGAAAATTTTATTTGCAATTTCTTTTTTTTTTTTTTGGTCGTCAGAATCTCAGGGTGAGGTCATTTTTAAATCTGGCAACTCTAGTTTTAAGTCTAGTGTGAGTTCTACTTTTAGTTCTTTGATAATGGTACATATAACTGAGGTGCCAAATATAATATCCTTGTCATAGAAAAGATTTCAAGATTTTGTGGTATGACGTTTCTTGACACATCTCTAAACGAAGATTTAAAGTAAATGAGCAGAAATAGGAATCAGAACGTTTCGAAATTTTGATACTTGGTAATGATGGGCAATCCTATTGCCCAAATTAAATTGAAATTTATTCATGAACGTGATGATCTTCCCAAGCAAAACAAAACTCATACATGACATTGTAGCCATTTATGTATTGAAATATAAATTGTAGTATAAAGTTTCAGTGCCATTTTTTGATTTGTTTTGTGAGTTTTAAAAAGTTTTGTAGTTATTTACAGTTTTGCAATTTGCAATGAGTGAGAATAATAACAGAGAAAATTCGAGTGCATCTACGCCATTTGAATCCTTCCATAAAAATAAAAAGGCCAAGTATGCAACGCTTTTTAAAAAATAAAAAGTTTATTATCCAAACTGAGGGAATGAAAATTTTATTTGCAATTTCTTTTTTTTTTTGGTCGTCAGAATCTCAGGGTGAGGTCATTTTTAAATCTGGCAATCCTAGTTTTAAGTCTAGTGTGAGTTCTACTTTTAGTTCTTTGATAATGGTACATATAACTGAGGTGCCAAATATAATATCCTTGTCATAGAAAAGATTTCAAGATTTTGTGGTATGACGTTTCAGAAATAGGAATCAGAACGTTTCGAAATTTTGATACTTGGTGATGTTTTGATTTGTTTTGTGAGTTTTAAAAAGTTTTGTAGTTATTTACAGTTTTGCAATTTGCAATGAGTGAGAACAATAACAGAGAAAATTCGAGTGCATCTACGTCATTTGAATCCTTCCATAAAAATAAAAAGGCCAAGTATGCAACGCATTTTAAGGACAGTTGGAGACAAAATCCGCTATACAAAAGTTGGTTGGTGAAAATAGATCACCAACTGCAACATAAAATTTACTGTTCAACATGATGGTGAAAAATCTTTAAAAACCCATTTAAATAGTAAAGGTCATTCTAATACCGCTAACACATTGTCCAAAAATACACTACTTACAGCGTTTTTACCAAACAAACATTCCAACGAAGATAACTATGTAACCATAATTGAAGTGTCTCAAATTTATCACGCCGTAAATCATCATCATAGTTATTTGAGTACTGATTGCGGCATTAAATTAAATTCTTATGTTTATCGTAATTCTGATTTGGCAAAGAAGGTTCATTGCGGTCGAACAAAAGCGGAAGCAATAATTGCAAATTGTTTGGGCCCTAAAAGTGTTGAACGTGTATTGGAAGAAATGGGCGCTGGTACGCCCAACTCTATAGCATTTTCAATTATGTGTGATGCTTCAAATAAGGGCAGTCAAAAGCTCTTTCCAATAGCAGTCAGATATTTCAGTCTCAAGAATGGTGTAGTAAACAAACTTTTAGACTTTATTGAAAATAATGATGAATCTTCTTTATCAATTAATAATAGTATACTGAAAACATCACTAAAAGCATCCGATATAAGCGCATACAGTGCGGATAATGCATCTGTAAATTATGGCATTCAAGGGAATTGTAAAGGCTAATTGTAACTGCCACGTTATACATAATGCTGGTAGAAATGCTTGTAAAGTATTATCTTTTGATGTTGAAAATTTAATATTAAAAATTTATGCAGAATTTTCAAATAGTGCTAAAAAAAACAGAATCTCTAAAAGGGTGTTTTGATTATTTGGACATTGAATATCAAAAAATGATAAGGCATGTTACAACAAGATGGCTTTCCCTATATGCTGCTCTTGAACGTTTAATACGATGTTGGCCAGCAGATAAAAAATACTTTTTAGAGTTAGGCGAAGAAAATTGTCATAAAAACATATGGAGTTTTTTTAGTAGTCAAGAACATGAAATGGATAATGAATTAAAACCTGATATTTCATTTTCAGAATGTTATGTTTATTTCTTGCATCATTATATGCATATGTTGAACGTGCATATAATGAAACTGGAGAGTAATTATAAAACAAGCTTAGAGTTACATAATATAATGTTAGACTTAAAGGAACAAATAGAAAGCCGACTGGAAGATCAATTTTTTGGAAGCAAAATATCAATGGCTTTGGGATATCTTACACCATCTCAAAAACAAACATTTATAAAAGAAGCTATATTAGTTTATCAAAGAACTTTAAATTACTTAAACCAGTATTATGATTTTGAAAACTCACCTTTTAAATATTTTGAAGGCTTAAATTAAAAAAAAAAATAAAAGTATTGAGTATCAAAAGATATTAGAAGCTAAAAATGTTATCAAAGTAAATATAGTTGAAGATCGATTATATGATGAGGTACTTTTTCTTAGAAAAACCCTTAAAACTCTACAAGATAATTCGGTTACTTTGGAATTGGGCATAGACAAAATATGGTGTCAGATATTTGAAACTGCAGATATGCCACAATTGACGAAAATTGTCATTAAAATTTTATCGATACCCGTAAGCAATGCTTACCCCGAAAGAATATTTTCGTTAATGAAAAACTTGTGGACTGACGAACGTAATCGCATGAGCGTGGCTTTGGTAAAGGCAGAATTATGTACAAAATTAAATTTCAATATGTCATGCCGACAATTTGCTGAATATTTAGAAAAACGCGAACAAAATAATTTATTAAAAATATGCCAAAGTAACAGCAAATATAAGTTTCAAAAACGTAACTAAACTAAGTTACAAATAATGTCATGCTTTATTTATGTAATATAAAATTGTACAGTTTTAGTGAAAATTTGTAACATTTTTGTTTTATTTTTACGTACATTATGTTTAAATTGTTGCTTTTAAAAAAAAAAATTATTATTCAAAGTAAGAAAATGAAATGCAATGTTTTATTTTAGAATATTTTTTTGGAACAAAATTTTGTTGTTTAGACTATTTGTTTTTCTTTTTCGAAAAAAATAAAAAGTTTATTATCCAAACTGGGGATGAAAATTTTATTTGCAATTTCTTTTTTTTTAATAAATAATTTCTTTTATAATATCCTTGTCATAGAAAAGATTTCAAGATTTTGTGGTATGACGTTTCTTGACACATCTCTAAACGAAGATTTAAAGTAAATGAGCAGAAATAGGAATCAGAACGTTTCGAAATTTTGATACTTGGTGATGATGGGCAATAGGATAAATTAAATTGAAATTTATTCATGAACGTGATCTTCCCAAGCAAAACAAAACTCATACATGACATTGTAGCCATTTATGTATTAAAATATAAATGTAGTATAGGTACAAAAAGATTATCAGATCTCAACATGTTTAGAAGATGAAATTTTTGACGTATACCAAACCATAAAATTTCAATAATTAGTAAGTCACTAATAAAGGGGTCTGAGATTGTTTCTGGCAATTGCTGAAGTGTGACTAATCAAGTGTTAGTCTTTCTTAGAAATTATGCTATTCTGTTTTGATAAAGCAAAAAGGATGATGCGTATTTGGTCAAAACAATATGCTATGATTTTTTTAAAATCGCCAAATTATGATTTTCATAGCCAGAAATGGAAGAAATCATTCACATCATTCTGTGCTATCGCCGAAGATCTGCAGTAATTGTTATAGTATGACAAAACAAGTGTTAATGTAATATCGCACTCAATGTAACACCAACTTTATATTCAAGAAAATATTGCTTTAATGTAAATTTAATTGATGTTATTAAATACCGTTGAAACATATATTTATTCTTTTTTGTGTGATCTAAAATTATTAGGTTTCGAAATTAGATTAATCAGGCCCTGGGCAAGGGCGCAATATGTTAAGTTGTAAACAGACGGTAAAAAAACAAAACGACAAGGGTACAGTTTGTTTCAAGCCAACGCACTTATTGTTAATGTAACGCAAATGATTGTTCGGTCGGAAGTGTAATGCGTTTTTTATTAATTCGATTTACCCTCTTCACATTTCGGGGTAGATCGCATGCAAACTACTCTTTCGGCCCCCTCGATTGATTAACCCTCAGAAAATGACACCACCAGTTGGAACTAAACCGATTCTAGCTGTATACTTTCTCCCTGGGGAAAACGAAAATTTGTGAAAGTTTTTTTTATTTATTTTTAATTAAAACATTATCGTTATTAAAACAAAAAAAAGTTATCCTCTTTTACTGTGTTTGTTCGAATCTAAGACGAACTATTTTTGCTAAAGAAATGTTTTTAAAAAGTAGAACTCACACTGAACCCAGAGCTAGAAACATTTGTTAGTTTTAATGCTAATGTTAGGTTTAGTTGTAATTGTTATTCAATGTTAAGTGGATTACACGAAGCTAATTTAAACGCAACTAGCGCATTTTTTACTATGTGCTAGTAAATTAGCTCATTGTAATTGTGGTAGCGTACAAAGCCAAAGATTTTAGAACGCTGGCGGGTATAATACCAAGGTTAATTCAGTTGCCACATGATCAAAATGGTATCTAAAATATCAAAAGAAGTGTTACGTGGATATACTTTGCTTCTTGGAGCTATTTTGCAGCAAGAATTAAAAAAACACGACTTGCGAAAAATGCAAAAGGAAATGAATTTCTCGCAGGGATAAGTTGGGTGCTTCTTGCACCCTTTTAAAAGAATTAGCCGAAAAAGATCCGTCAGCCTACAGGAATAGCCTAAAAATAAGTACTACAAATTGTTATAATTTGCTGCAAATGGTAGAAGAATCAATCCAAAAAAGGAATACCGTAATGAGAATGGCTATTACTTCAAGAATTAAACTTGACATAAAACTAGATATGAGCATTAAATAAGATTATTTTTCTCTTTTTTTCTTATAGAAATTAGAGTGATTGAACTACAATTAGAAATTTAAATTACTTTTCCCAGCACATTTTGGGTGTATTTTAATTCAGGACAAGAGGAGCTAGGTTTAGCTTTATTGGTACATTGTTTAAGATTATGTTCATCTCCACATCTTGGACATCTTATTTTTCATTTACAGATCTTTTTTGTATGTCCATGCCGATAATATTTATGGCATTGGACCACAGGTGCTATATAAATTTCAGTTTTTTGGACGTTGAAAAACAGTTTAACATAACTAGGCAACAATGTTCCACCAAAAGTTATAAGTATTGTTGTGGTATCCCCATATTCGAATTCAATTCTTTAATTACTTTGCTGAACTTAACTTAAAGACTTACTTTACTTAACTGAAAGAAATTCTTTTTCATTGTTAGCAATCAGATTTTGTTTAATGTAATCGGTGTCAGTTTTTGAGTCAGTTTTAACATAATGATAAATTGATGATTATTGGGATTTATTTAAAAGGTGACTGATTTATGGTACAATTAGTTATTGATTAAGTTACACCGATTAAATATGAAACTAACACTAGAACTATCACTAGGACTAACACTAGCTCTGAAACTAGAAAATGTTTGACGTTTCGGATACCATGTTGCAACCTTCTTCAGAAACTGGTTCGAAATGACCGTACTTAAATAAGAGTGACATATAAATTGCATTGTTATGGAAAATAATCTTTCATGGCTTTCTGTAGAACATCAGAACTCTTATTGTTCCAAACAGTATTTGGAAGGACACTGGCGTAGTCAGTATTTTCAGTAATAACACTCTCAGGGTCGGGTGATGGTTTTTTGAGAATTTTGCATTAACAATGAGATTTTGAATTTGTTGCTGCTATATTATTGCCTCTCTACTGGGCAATCCTCGGAGCTTTATGGCAACATACTGCCCAAAAACATCAAATGCGTCTCGTTTGTTCATTTTAGAAAGAATTTGTAGAAACTCAGCTTTATAAAATCAAACCAATTTAGGGACTTTTCAGTTTTGGCCAATTCTTGGCGGTAGGCATCTTTAACACTTTTTATTTTTGATTTGATCTGCTTCGCTGTCATATCCCCAAGCAAACCTTCACTTTTCAATTCTTCAGTCAACTTCTTGAATGCTTTACGATCCATAATATTGGAAAATTTTCATAAATTTCCAAAAATTTGACAATGTTATTAGAATTCCACTTCATGTTGTACAGACAAACACAAGTAGCACAGCAATTATGTGGTTGCGAGTATACGAGTTCAAACTTGTTCACTAGCTACGCATAGTCATGTGCGCTTTGAAAGCAATAGTGTTTTATCATCTAGAATCAAAAATAGCAATTAGTTAATAATCAAATTAACAAATAATCAAACATTATTCATACATTTGATCACCTGATCGAGCGTGAGTCCCGTGATTTATGAATGGCGCTGAATGGTAACACGCGTGAGTCTAAATCGTGAGCGGGCATAAATTTTTGTACCACTCACGTGAACGTGAGTGACTCGATTGAATCGATTTTTTAATTTTTCTTTAGTAATAATATTTTACCGAACATCGGACAATTTTATAGCGTTTTTGTAGGTGTTTATAACCGGTTTATTATAACATTTTCAGTAACTAAATGTTGATGTCAATATTCTAATCAATTTTAAAGTAAATATGATTTTAGCAAAGTGCATATTTATTGTAACAACATTCTACAAATTAATGAAATAGATCAAAATTTAATTTAAATTTATGATGAATGGGTTCATAAGAAGTCGTGATATAACGGATATCCGCAACTGCAAATAATCCGCATCTGTATCCACATATATTTTATCTGAGAATTTTTTAAATCGTTTGAATACCACTATCATTAGAACTAGCACTAGACATAGATAACATCCGGGTTTAGATGTAGTTATATAATATGTTTTAAAATTTTTTTTGTTTTATATCCAGTATTAATAATTATTTTGCGTACATTAAACGAAGATGTATTTAATCAATTAGAACTATTTTGACACAACCTAGCAATCTTTTTCTACCTTTTCATATCTTTAACATCTTTGGCACTCTCAAAAACACTAAAATCTATTTTCAATTTCGACTTTGATTAAGTATCCCACAGATATTTTTAGTGCTTTAAAATCGGTTTGGTCACTACCAATTTGTATCATAATCATTTTTTTTGCATTTTCTGAAAAACATCTCATTTGATGTGTTTTAATTATTTTTTGCACAATTACCCACTCTAAGACGCTTTTTTTAGCTTTTGACATCTTAAAAGCTCTTTCTAAAACCCCAAAATTGATTGTTTTAAGTTTTTCAACAATGATTAGGTATCTCAAAAGTGCATTTAGCGCATTAGAAGCATTTTGGTCAAGACCAATCAACATATTTCAGAATTAAAAGTTTTTGTATTTTCTGCAAAATATCTTTTTACTATTTTTTAATTATAAGAATAATTATTTTTATTTTTATCCATTCTTCATCGATGTATTAAATAAATTGGAATTAAAATGAATTGCTTCGTTTTTTAACTCTTAAACATCGTCACAGAAGATAACAACGTACAATATGTAAAATTTCCAACAATACCAAAAAAAATTTAAAGTCCTTTAAAATCTTTTATAAAAAATTAACAAACATCATTTTATGCTATATAATAACCTTAAGATTCTCCAACATTAGACGATAAACCCTCTGATGATGGCTAAAAATGCCGAAACATGTAAGGGACGAAAAATAAATAATAAATACATCGATTAAAAGTTAAAAAAACGAACAAATTCATTTTAATTTCAATTTATTTTTTAATTGATTTACATTAATTAAGCAATCTGAATGTATATAAAGTCCATTGCTATCATTTTATATTAGAAGATATAAGACATATATATGATAGAAGCTTTTTGAAAAATCTCGAATTTATCCAACCTAATCCATAATATTCATCAATACAATTTCCAAAAGTTGTATTGGTCCATGATTTTTGAAGTATGTTATGGACTGGGTTAGGTTGGGTGAGTTCCAGCATCACACCATTCTAAATGAAGGATAGTATGAAATTGGAGCTCAACATAACCCAACCCTGTCCATAACATTCCTCAAAAATCATAGATCAATACAATTTTTGGAAATAAACTCTGTATGTGTCATGTCGATTTCTTTATTAAACATTTCTGCTTCAATTATAATTAGTTCCTTATATTCCAAAGTTCCTTATGACTGGTTTCGCTATAGGTAAATTTATTTAGATTATGTTAAACATAGACATCCTCTTGACTAGTCTCTTTTTTCTTATAGAAATTAGAGTGATTGAACTAAAATTAGAACGAACACTAGCACTAACACTAAAACTTGGGTTAACTGCACGGGTTTTGCCTTCTTCAGAAACTGATTCGATATGACCGTACTTAAATAAGAGTGACATATAAATTGCATTGTTATGGAAAATATTCTGCATGGCTTTCTGTAGAACATCAGAATTCTTGTTGTTCCAAACAGTATTTGGAAGGACACTGGCGTAGTCAGTATTTGTCTTGATATTTATAGTAGATGAGTGATTAGTAGACGGTGTTCCTAAGAGTGTTAATGAAATTTGCAGTTGATATCCGCAACTGCGAATAACCCGCATCCTCAATAAACGAAGATGTATTTAACCAATTAGAACTATTTTGACACAACCTAGCAATCTTTTTCTAGCTTTCGATATCTTTAACATCTTTGGCACTCTCAAAAACACTAAAATTTATTTTCAATTTCGACTTTGATTAAGTATCACATAAATATTTTTAGTTTAAAATCAATTTGATCACTACCAATCAGTATCATAATCATTTTTTTTTGCATTTTCTGAAAAACATCTTATTTGATGTGTTTTAATTTTTTTTTGCACAATTACCCACTCTAAGACGCTTTTTTCAGCTTTCGACATCTTAAAAGCTCTTTCTTAAACCCCAAAATTAATTGTTTTAAGTTTTTCAATAATGATCAAGTATCTCAAAAGTGCATTTAGCGCATTAGAACCATTTTGGTCAAGACTTGATTGGTCTTGACCAAAATACTTCAGAATTAAAAGTTTTTGTATTTTCTGGAAAACATTTTTTTACTATTTTTTTAATTGATTTACATTGATTAAGCAACCTGAATATATATAAAATCCATTGCTATCATTTTATGTTAGAAGATGTAAGGCATATACATGATAAAAGCTTTTTCAGAAATCTCAAAATTATCCAACCTGGTCCATAATATTCATCAATACAATTTCCAAAAGTTGTATTGGTCCATGATTTTTGAAGTGTGTTAGGTTGGGTGAATTCCAGCATCATACCATTCAAGATGAAGGATAGTATGAATAACCCAACCCAGTCCATAACATTCTTCAAAAATCATAGATCAATACAATTTTTCGAAATAAACTCTATATGTGTCATGTCGATTTCTTCATTAAACATTTCTACTTCATTGTTAACATAGAAAACAGGAAAGTGTTCATTTTCGCCGGAACTATTTTAATAATAATTAGTTAGTTATATCCCAAAGTTTCGTTATAAATGGTTTTGCTATTGGTAAATTTATTTAGATTATGTTAAACAGAGACAATCTCTGGAGTATTGCGTTAGTTCGTTATAACTTTACCAAACCTTTTTTTTACGAGGTCGGGGAAAATCTGCTAAACAGACATCCGGCCTGGGATGATGGGCGGCCGGATAGTGTGAAACCCCTTTTCTCGTCTTCTGGAATCACTCTCGTGAGCTTTCTTCGGAGTTTGAACACACTGACCACTCTTCTTCTTCTTCTTCTTCCATCTCATTATCAGCCAGTCCATGGAACCACTTTTCCTCTTCTTGCATTTCATTGTCAGCCAGTTCATGGAACATTAATGATACTCTTTCAGCTTTTTAACTGTACTTCTTAATTATACGTACCTGGTGAGGAGAGCGGTGAGGGCCCTCCTCTCTCCTCTCCTCAACCCAATTCTTCTTTTTTCTTCTCTTCTCGTTCTTCTCCTCCCGTCGATGCACTGTCGTTCCTCCCGGTGTAGGGAGGCTTGGACAAGCCTCCCACTTGTCCTTTCCCTTATTATAGCGGTGTGGGATCCATCGTTATTCTCTTTTCCTCCTCTTCTTTCACTTTCACCACTTCCCTAACGTATTCCTCCACAGCTACCCATTTTTCTTTGCTCTCCAACATGGTTATTACACAGTTCTCCGGGCTTAATTTTCATTCTGTTTTCATCTCCATTTCCGCTCTTAATTCGTTCCACCTAGTACATTGGAAGAACGTATGGTCCGTATCGTCTACCTCATTACAGTAGCAACACCTATCGTCTGTGGCACTTTTATATTTCGTCAAGTATTTCCGGAGACATCCGTGCCCTCCAATAAATTGATGTGGTAAGGTAATTTACTTCTCCACACTTGCGTCTCAGCCATACTGCAATGTCAGGTATTAACCTCTTTGTCCATCCCGCCTTCTGTGTGTCCTTCTCCCATCTTCTCTGCCATTCCCTCACTGTCCATTCCGTCCCATCAGCCTCCTCTTCATTTATGTCCGTCGTTTTTTTTTTAATTAATAGATCTATGGGAGGTGAGCTACCCATTACTTGCAATGCTTCTGTCGATGTCGTTTTATATGCGTTCACTATTCGGATAAGTATACTTCTCTGTACTCCATGGAGCTTCTCCATGTTCTTTTTTGTTTCAATAGCGCCCTTCCATGCTTTACAGGCATATAATAGCCATGAGTATATTACCGAACCTATCATTTTGCACTTTTCAGTTTTAGGGCCGTAAGTTGAGCCCATAATTCTATGCAATGCCTGGACTGTTTTTTGTACCTTGCCAGTAACGTAGTCTATATGGGTGTTCCATTTTAAATCCTTGCCTATCATAATTCTTAAGTATTTGAGAGATTTTTTGGATTTAATCGTTACGTTCTTCACCTTCACTTCTATTTTGTTAGTATTTCTTCTGCTTTTTAGCAGAATTATTTCGATTTTTTCTGGTGCTATTTGCAATTCAATTCTTTCCATTTCTTCTATAATACTATTAACAGCTACTTGGACATTTTCTTCTGTTTCACGTAGCCCAAACTTTACCAAACCGAACGCAACCAACCCAACCCATTACATTCCTCATATTGAATGATATCAAATTGAAGGTTAATAAGAAAATATTCTGTGATTTTTCTTCTATAGTTGGATTGGGTTGAGCTCCAACTTCAAATTATTAAGTTTGATGTTAAAAGTTGTGTCAATCTTCAACTTCATGGCATCCCTCATATAATAAAAAATCAAATCAAAAATTCTTAAAATTCTAACTTTATACCTTTCAATATGAGCCCATACTCAAAATTTTGAATAATTTTTAATTTTTGGAAATGTTTATGTTTAAGAAATAAAGAGTTTTATATAAAAGTTTAAATTGAGTTAGAGAAGATCGTCATACTTTTTCTTTTTTTGTTGAACGAAACACTATCATTGACGAAACCACTTACTATTTTATAGTATTCGACAAACTGATTTCAGAAAAATGAAACTCGAATTTTTGAGCGAACTTTATTGATCGAGAGATTGCATGCTGTACGAAAATAAGTTTTTTTGAAAACGAGCATCTTTTGAATGCAAACGACTTGCTCGAACGATTTTTCAATGATCAAAATATAAAATGAAATAAATGAATTTAAATTATAGCTTGAAAATGGAACAAATAAAATTAAACAAATTAAAATGAAATAAAGAAATAAATTAACATTTTCAACAGGAAATGTTAAATTTTTTTCTTCCATATTCTAGGTTTGATTTTTTTCTTCTATAGTTGGGTTGACTCAAGTTTCAATTTCATGCCATCATCTAACAAAAAATTAAATCCAAAACAATAAAATTTCTAAGTTCAATTCAATATGAGAGATGGTATCAAGTTGCAAGTTTTTCCAAAATTGCTTAATTTTATTCAATTTAATAATCATTAAAATGGTCAAGTAAATTTAAATACATGTAATTCTTAATTTTTTTTTGAAAATTTTACCTATAAGGAACTTATTCCGTAAATTTCTTAGGTATTAAGATTAAAACGTTTATATTTTCATTAAAACGTTAGTACGTAACTTTTTTATAACTCCACATCCGTTAAATCCGCATCCGAGAAATTAGAATTAAAAAATCCGATTCCGCATTCTCATCCGCTAAATCCGCATTAATAACATCACCAATAAGAATATGTCAGCTGTTATTATTTATTTCAATTTTTTAATAATCTCATTTGTTTCAAAACATGACACAATCAAACATGATTCATGCATTTCATGAATTGAGGTGACCCATGCGTGAGTCACGTGATTCATGTATTATATTCACGTGAGTAGCGTGCGTGACCCGTGAGGATTTAGATCGTGAGCGGGCATGACAAGTCATTCACGCGCACATCTTTATTTTATTAATCGTGAACGCATTGTATCAATCGAGTAAAATTTATAACTCTTTGTTATAATCCGGTCCTGGTTTAACTTTGTAAGTAATAATAAGTAACAAAAAATGTGGTGGTACTCTAAAATGTTAAAAGGCAAAAAAGGTAATTTAAATGGAATTGGAGTGAAACGTAAATTTACGTGTGGATTTTATGTGTGTATATGTAAATCCGGGTCGCTTTCGCGTTGAATATTTATTCATGCGATTGGCGTTATAAAGGGTAAAAAGCTCGGCTCTTTTAATTAAAATATCTTACGTCGGCGCGGTCGGTGTGCGATTCAATTATTTCGCGGCGCAATAATTGCCGGTTTTAGGGCCGCCGGCGACGCAAGGATTAATTAAAAACGGCGAAATAAAAATGGGAACGCGCCCGAATCGCGTATTATCTCCGCGGATTCAACTCGTAAAACCAGGTTGTATCGCGTTTTAAAAATTGCAAATAATTTTACGTTTCACTGTAGCAAAACTGAAATGAAAAAAAAAGTATAAACACTAGGTATTAGGTGGATTGTATTGTAGTCTGGGAGATTTCTACTATATTGCTGATAATAAATGAAAGCAAATTTGTTTTTAGCCAGCCGTAAATAAAATCGTTACACTCCTCGGACGTGGCGAGTAGCGAAGTTATTAATTATTACTATAAGCGGTCTGGCGGCTCCAATATTACAGGGCGGTCTCCGAAACTACATAGGAGAGGTCGTGTTCTCTCGAATAAAATTACCATCTCCAAACAATTACCATATCCGCGAGAGGTTGCCGTCAGATTATCCTCAAAGAACCTGTTTCTTATATTTTTTTGATTTTCCCTTTTTTTGGCACATTTTCGCAAAAATCTTCGAAAAGACTCGAATTATTATTACTTCACCTGTGCGACGATATCAACAAACCTCCCAGCAACAAACTTTTACCCCTAAATTCCTATCTACTTTACAAGCCGATATCTTTGTTGTTTTTAGAGATAGCGAAATAATATAGACACCACTAAAAAGCCCCATCTTTTCTTCATCTAAAACCACGTTTTGTTAATGAAAAAAAGAATTTGCTTATTTGACCTAATAAAACAGAAAGAACGGAGTTTGTATTAATGTATTTAAGTCAAGTGGTAGAACATAATTTAAAAGAGAATGAAGATGAACAAGAACCAACTTATCTCAGTGATATGTAGTATAACTGGTAGTACTTTATATGCATCCTCACTATAAGTCAGGATTTGTGGTGCGTCTTTTGAAAAATATTTGACAATTCGGATATCACGTTACAACATTTTTCAGAAACTGGAAAATGTTGTAAAGAACAGAAAATTTCCTACAGGTTCTATATGGTCTCAGAATTTCATACGTGTCATATAAGAAAGTTATGAGACCGTAAATAGTTGATTACGATTATTGTTGCCTGACTAGTTTCGGCATAGGAGCCATCATCGGAGGCCTACAAACAATTAACATGGTTGTGAGATCAATAAAATATATATAAAAATAAGTAAAATAAAAATTAGCAAATATCAAATATAGTTAAATCTTAAAGAGAAAAATACTCACATCGTCAGTATTAAATCAATGCAAAGCAAAATAACATTATAAAAATTTGTCGGCTGTAAAAATTAAGTTAGGTATTGGTGTGTTGGTTTTACAATAACAGAACGTAAATAATTTTAGTGTGATGGAAAACACTTATTATTATTAGCAATGTGGCTGTTGAGCATTAAGGTTAGGAGCATTAGGTTAAGGTGTCTTGTACGCATGTTCATATCATGTGGTTAAAGAACAGGGTAAGGAAATTTTAAATTTAAAATATCAGTATAGGATAGAGAGGAATAAGGAAATAGGAGAAAATGGAGAAAATATGTCGTGAAAGAAATATAGAAAGGAAGTTGATTGTCAAGGAACTCAATCAGTGCAGCTCCAACTATACAATCTTTAGTTGGAGCTCTCTTCTGTTGAGGAAAAAGGTGAGGGAAAAGGGATGTAAGTGGATTATTTCATAGTCAAGTTAAGTAGGTTCTGTTGGGAAAGGTTGTTTTAGAGTCCTGTATAGTGGTGGTGTAAGTCTATTTGATCATTAAGGCATTCGATGAGCTTGTTTTGATGTTTGAATTTTTCTCTTTCATTAGCTTCAGTGATAGCCATTCTTATGCTTTTATCCATTTTATGTAAAATTTTTATGCCTGTTTCTTGGCCAAATTTGTGTGATGTATTTAGGAGGTGTCTGCCGAAATTATACCGGTCGTTGTTGATATGTTCTTTAATCCTTTGCTTGATAGATCTTCCCGTTTCTCCAATATATACTGCACCGCAGGTGTCGCAATTTAGTTTATAAATGCTGCTATTAGTAAGGTGCTTTGTATAGTCAGTCATCTTTGTGTTTTAGAAGATTTAGTATGGAGGTATTGGTTTTGAAACTAATTTCTATATTGTACTTTCTAAAGATCTTTTGAATTGGAGCTGCTAGTTTGCCTAGGAATTAGATTGACCTATACGTTGGCTCTGATTTCATTGTGTTATTATTGAGTGCTGTCATTTGTTTATTCATGTTTCTTGTTTGTAGTTTTCTTATCAGTTTCGTGATGAAGTTTGTTGTGAAACCGTTGTTATGAGCTATTGTTTTGATTATTGTTATTTCTTTGTTTTTATTAACTTCGTTCATAGATTATAACGTCCGTTTGTGTTTTCTTTCTGTAGATGTCAAATTCTATATTATTATTCTTGTTAATTAATTTTAGGTCCAAAAAAGGTAGGGTATTTTCTTGTTCATGTTCCATTGTGAAGTGAATATTCGGATGTAGATCATTAAGTAGAATATGTGCATCTTCAGGATTATTTTGTATGTTAGTGTTCCAAATGATTATGATGTCATCTACGTATCTCTTCCAGAACATGATGTTTTTGGTTACTTCATTTCTTTTTTGGAGTAATTCGTTTTCAAGTTTATCAAGGAGATATTCTGCTAGTACTCCGCTTAAAGGAGAACCCATAGGTAGACCTTCTATATATTTGTATAATTTGTTATCGAAACGACAGATATTTTGGGCTAGACAGGTTTTTAAAAGATTGTGTAAATGATTGGCGTCTTCTAGATGAAGTTTATCTTGAAAAAATTTATATGTGATTTCAAGGGTTTCAGAAACTGGGATGTTTGATGTATAAATTGGTGATGTCATATGACATTAATTCAAATTCGTTGGAAATGTTTAGGTTCGTTAATTCTTCAATAAGTTGTTGACGATTTTTTATGGTCTGTGAAGGTCTGAAGTCTAAGGTGGTTAATATAAATTGATTGATGATTTTCGCTAATTTGTGGGTGCTTGAACCAATAGAAGAAATGATCGGTCTAATAGGGTTATCAGGTTTATGTAATTTGATAAGGGAATAAAAAGTGGGACATCTTGGGTTCATTGGTAATATGTTAGATAATTTAATGTTATATTTATCTAGGAATGATTTGGAGTTAGTGAAAGCTTTTTTGGTTTTGATTTGTAATGTGTTATTTTTTGGGTTATAATTTATTTCGATGAAATTATTGTTAATTAGGAACGATTCAGTCTTTTGTTTATAGATGTTCTTATGTATGATAACCATTCCTGCGTTTTTATCTGCTTTTGTGATTACGATGTCATGTATTTTTAATTTTTCTTTAATGCATTTGATGGCTTTTATTTCTTGGTTAACAGCAACGTTATCGCTGGTTTTATATTGTGAATGTTTTTCTGCTTTTCTTATGAAATCAGTGAGATCGAGTCGCAGGTCATTTTCGTAGGAGTTATATCTTGTTGCTGCCTCCAGTTCTATGGTAAGGTGACTAAGTGTAGGTATCTTTGGTATTGCGTATTTGTATCCTTTGTTGAGGAGTTTTTCATTTTGTTGATGGAAAGTAGACTTGACGTATTATTGATTGACTTGTGGGTCTCTTTCGTTTTTTCTTCTATCTGTTAAAAGTTTGTTGATCTTTTTCTGTTTTCTTTTCCAATTTTCTAAAAGGATATTGGTTTTATGTTCCTTTGCTTGTACTAAAACTTCTTGTAGTTCAATGTAGTGTAATTTTTTTGTTAGTAGGTAGTATATAAATAAGAATAATTTTTCCACCTTTTTCCTCAACAGAAGAGAGCTCCAACTAAAGATTGTATAGTTGGAGCTGCACTGATTGAGTTCCTTGACAATCAACTTCCTTTCTATATTTCTTTCACGACATACTTTCTCCATTTTCTCCTATTTCCCTATTCCTCTCTATCCTATACTGATATTTTAAATTTAAAATTTCCCTACCCTGTTCTTTGACCACATGATATCAACATGCACACAAGACATAACCTTAATGCTCAACAGCCACAATGCTAATAATAATAAGTGTTTTCCATCACACTAAAATTATTTACGTTCTGTTATTGTAAAACCAACACACCAATACCTAACATAATTTTTACAGTCGACAAATTTTTATAATGTTATTTTGCTTTGCATTGATTTAATACTGACGATGTGAGTATTTTTCTCTTTAAGATTGAACTATATTTGATATTCGCTAATTTTTATCAGTTAATTGTTTGTAGGCCTCCGATGATGGCTCCTATGCCGAAACTAGTCAGGCAACAAGAATAAAAACAAAAACAAAACCAGTAGTATAAACTTAATTGAACTGATCTAATCCTTTAACTGGTTAAACAATGGATCTCATTTCAAAATAAAAAAAATAATTTTCTACAAGTTCTATATGGTCTCAGAGTTTTATACGTGTCATATAAGAAAGTTATGAGATCGTAAACGGTTGTTTAGGGCAATCTTGCGCGGTTTTCGCAGTTTTTTGGGTAGAAAATTCTTGTGCAAACTTGTGATCTATGAAATCATATACTACTGTAAAGAGCAGAAAATTTCCTACAGGTTCTATATGGTCTCAGAGTTTTATAAGTGTCATATAAAAAAGTTATGAGTCCGTAAAGGGTTGTTTACGGCAATCTTGCGCGGTTTTCACAGTTTTTAGGGTAGAAAAAGCTTGTGCAAACTTGTGATCTACGAAAATCATATACTACTGTAAAGAGGAGAAAATTTCCTACAGGTTCTATATGGTCTTAGAATTTTATACGTGTCATATAAAAAAGTTATGAGTCCGTAAACGGTTGTTTACGGCAATCTTGTGCGGTTTACGCAGTTTCGGGGTAGAAAATTCTTGTGCAAACTTGTGATCTATGACAATCATATAACATTGTAAAGAGCAGAAAATTTCCTACAGGTTCTATATGGTCTCAGAGTTTCATACGTGTCATATAAGAAAGTTATGAGACCGTAAACGGTTGTTTACGGCAATCTTGCGCCGTTTTCACAGTTTTTAGGGTAGAAAAAGCTTGTGCAAACTTGTGATCTATGAAAATCATATATCACTGTAAAGAGCAGAAAACTTCCTACAGGTTCTATATGGTCTCAGAGTTTTATACGTGTCATATAAAAAAGTTATGAGTCCGTAAACGGTTGTTTACGGCAATATTGCGCGGTTTTCGCAGTTTCGGGGTAGAAAATTCTTGTGCAAACTTGTGATCTATGACAATCATATAACATTGTAAAGAGCAGAAAATTTCCTACAGGTTCTATATGGTCTCAGAGTTTCATACGTGTCATATAAAAAAGTTATAAGACCGTAAACGATTGTTTACAGCAATCTTGCGCGGTTTTCGCACTTTTTGGGGTAGAAAATGCTTGTGCAAACTTGTGATATATGAAAATCATATACCACTATAAAGAGCAGAAAATTTCCGACTGGTTTTATATGGTCTCAGAATTTCATTCGTGTTATATAAGAAAGTTATGAGACCGTAAACGGTTGTTTACAGCAATCTTGCGCGGTTTTCGCACTTTTTGGAATAGAAAATGCTTGTGCAAACTTGTGATCTATGAAAATCATATACCACTGTAAAGAGCAGAAAATTTCCTACAGGTTCTATATGGTCTCAGAATTTCATACGTGTCATATAAGAAAGTTATGAGACCGTAAACGGTTGTTTATGGCAATCTTGCGCGGTTTTCGCAGTTTTTGGGGTAGAAAATTCTTGTGCAAACTTGTGATCTATGAAGATCATATACCACTGTAAAGAGTAGAAAATTTCCTTCAGGTTCTATATGGTCTCAGAGTTTCATACGTGTCATATAAGAAAGTTATGAGACCGTAAACGGTTGTTTATGGCAATCTTGCGCGGTTTTCGCAGTTTTTGGGGTAGAAAATGCTTGTGCAAACTTGTAATCTATGAAAATCATATACCACTGTAAAGAGCAGAAAATTTCTGACAGGTTTTATATGGTCTCAGAGTTTTATACGTGTCATATAAGAAAGTTATGAGACCGTAAACGGTTGTTTATGGCAATCTTGCGCGGTTTTCGCAGTTTTTGGGGTAGAAAATTCTTGTGCAAACTTGTGATCTATGAAAATCATATACCACTGTAAAGAGCAGAAAATTTGCTTTAGGTCGAATGTAGTTTCACCGCTTTGTTCTTATTATGTAAGAATGTTTCCGAGAGAAAGTCAATACTCCGATGACTATGTAGGGTTATATATATAACGTGTAAATTTTGGTAGACGTGGTTACATATTGACCGGACATCACCCGGATTTAGACAGCCCAAGGTGTGTTCTTGCTAAATTCATAAAGCCCTTTTTAAAATTCGGTTCCATAACGGCTGCACACGGGCTTAAAATTCGACAATTTTGAGGTGTATTTGGATCGCGGCGGTGTTCTTTATTTTTTTCTGCGGTGGATATAGCAATATCGACAGGACAAAACGTGGTTTTAGATGAAGAAAACATGTTGCTTTCTAATGGTGTCGATATTATTTCGCTATCCCTAACAACAACGAAGATATCGGCTTGTAAAGTAGATAGGAAATTACGGGTAAAAGTTTGTTGCTATCGTCGCATGGGTTATTACTTCAAGTAAACGTAACATGAATAAAAATATGAACAATAAAGTAAAGAAAGTAAATAAAGTAAACAAAGTAAAAAGAGCATTCCTTCTTGATTTAGTTCCTTGGAGGTTGCAACTGACTTGTCAGGTTAGATGCCGCCCCGGATAAACAGGGTGACTGGGCGACTTCCAGGTCGCGTTCGCCGCCCCATTCATCCTTATCAATGTCAGCCCTAAGCAGATTACGTCCTAGCGACGCGTGAAACCGTCTGTAATCCGCACTGACGAACGTTACTTATGTCCCAATCAAACGGCACACGTGGCCAAGAGGGGCGTGTTGCGCAGGGATTTCCAACAACCCGAAATCTCTGGTTACGGTGACGCCTTTGTCGGTTTTCAGGAATAGTTTGTCTCTAGGGATGTCGCGCATCCGATCGATTTCGACCGTTTCCTTTATCCCATGGGAGTAACCCCCCCAATTGAAAAATAATATACGTGGGTAAAAAAAGAAATGTTTTATTCTGATTGTGATGACGTCAATTAATTTGAAAGAGAGTAGTTTTCGAGTGTGGCCACCTTGACGAGTGAAGACGAAACGTTCGAAAAACGGCCGCGACAGGGCATAATGGCCTTTTAAAATGCTCATTGTTGCGGAGCTTAGCAGCGACGTGGAGCACTACCTGCACATGTCACCCGTTCGCCCATCAGAGCCCCGTTCTTATCTAAATGAAATCTCGGGCTGGAGAGTCCGAGGCTGGACTTTTTAATATGATAAATACCCGAAATATAAATAGGGCCGGTGCATAATGCGTCCAAGAGCCGGGGACACACCACGCCGTCGCGCATTGTCCGCGCTCCAAGATTCTGCCATCTGTCAAATGTGAGGAGCGATCGGTCATCGCCGAAAGACCTCCGGCTTCGTTCAAACAACCGACACTCAAAAAAAAAAGAAAAAAAAACAGATATATCTCTTAGATATACAAACAACTTATCATTTCACTATTTCATATCCATTATAACCCAAATAATATTCGTAATTTTTTTATAGATATCATTAAATGTGAGAGTGAACATCAATCAATACACAACTTGACTATAGACTATGTTTACTGGTTACGGTCGTTAGCTAAAGTAAAATGATAGTCCAGACGCGGACGGTATCTCGTAAAGACGACGGTATAACATGTGCACCGGCACCAGTAGCTGATAGTAAAGTTTTTAAACGGGGTCCTCGTCTTTGATCCTCCGTTTAATATTTTAATGGTTAGGCGCAGATAACAGGTCGAAAGCTGCGGATGTGGTCGGCACTAACAACCCAGACGTAAAACTCAAAGCCAGACACCTCTTGTAATTTTCGTCTCCTAAAGACTTTCATCTAATCCTTATCTACATTAGAACGGCGTCTTGTTTATGGGAACCGCGTGAAAAGCGCCCCGAAAAGTGTCTTTACTCCCCATTGTTGACACATTTAAGGTTTTTAACCTAGAAACCGCCAACACCACAAAATAAGAACGATAATAAAGAAAAAGAAATTGCGAATCAAGGTATAATTAATTTGTGTTAAATAAACAAATTTAAAAATACAATTGATATAATAACAGATTAATACGGAAAATGAATATCGGTTATAGCCAAAAATTTGTTGTATGAATAATTTTTATATATGTTATGTTTAGTCTATGTTACTTTATATAATATTTATATTACGGAGGACAGAATCAAAGAGGACTGTTACATTTCAAATATAACAAAAACAGACATTTATTCTTATTTCTCATTTACGATTTTTACAAAATAAGATATATTTATCAAATTAATAAAGAAATACTGTTAGAAATTTATAAGTTTTCATCGTTTGTGTGATACATTTTGTTATTAAATCTACGCAAAAATTTCTTATCTATGGGGAATAACATTATTATAACATTATTCCCTTCAAAGTTTCAGTTAATAATTCATTCCGAATCTTTGTTTTATTTAAGTTGATTTGAGAAAAAATTCTTTTCATTTTTGCGCTAGAAAAGAATAAAACGAAGATACGTGAACATTTTATCTAGAATTTTGAAATATCTCACTTAGTTCTGGAGAAATAAGTTTGCTGGACTTTATTAGAATTTTTCCAATATTTCGAATAAATTTAAAAATTCGTGAAACATCGATTTCTTGGAAAACTGTTGTCAAACTACCTTAAATTATTAATTGGTGCGTCTACTTTCCAAAAATGAAGTCCATTTTGCGATATCTCACTTAGTTTTGGAGATATAAGTTGTTGAACTTAATTGGGGTTTTCCAATATTTTGATTAAATTTAAAAATTTTTGAAAAAACGATTTTTTTTTAATTGTTACGAAGTTATTATTCGTGAATCATCGATTTCTTGGAAAACTGTTGTCAAACTACCTTAAATTATTATTTGGAGCATCTACTTTCAAAAAATGAAATCAATTTTGAGATATCTCACTTAGTTCTTGAGATATAAGCTGCTGAACTTAAATGGGATTTTCCAATGTTTTGAATAAATTTTAAAATTCGTGAAAAACCGGTTTCTTGGAAAAATTTTTGTCAAAATACTTTCTATTATTAATTGGGGTATATATTTTCTAAAAATAAAGTCAATTTTGAAATATCTCACTTAGTTTTTGAGATATAAGCTGCTGAACTTAGTTGTAATTTTCCAATATTTTGAATAAATTTAAAAATTCTTGAAAAATCGATTTTTTTTGGAAAATTGTTACGAAATACTTTCAATTACTAATTGTAACATCTACTTTCCAAAATTGAAGTAAATTTTGAGATATCTCACTTAGTTCTTGAGATATAAGCTGCTGAACTTAATTGGAATTTTTCCAATATTTTGAATAAATTTAAAAATTCTTGAAAAATCGATTTTTTTTGGAAAATTGTTACGAAATACTTTCAATTACTAATTGTAACATCTACTTTCCAAAATTGAAGTAAATTTTGAGATATCTCACTTAGTTCTTGAGATATAAGCTGCTGAACTTAATTGGAATTTTTCCAATATTTTGAATAAATTTATAAATTCGTGAAAAATCGGTTTCTTGGAAAATTGTTGTCAAATTACTTTAAATTATTAATTGGCGCATCTACTTTCCAACAGTGAACTAAATTTTGAGATATCTCACTTAGCTCTTTAGATATAAACTGCTGAAGTTAATTGTGATTTTCCAATATTTTGAATAAATTTAAAAATTCTTGAAAAATCGATTTTTTTTTTTGGAAAATTGTTATGCAATTACTTTCAATTATTAATTGGAGCATTTACTTTCCAAAAATAAAGTAAATTTAGAGATATCTCACTTAGTTCTGAAGATATAAGCTGCTGAACTTAATTGGAATTTTTCCAATATTTTGAATAAATTTAAAAATTCGTGAAAAATCGGTTTCTTGGAAAATTGTTGTCAAATTACTTTAAATTATTAATTGGAGCATCTACTTTCCAAAAGTGAAGTAAATTTTGAGATATCTCACTTAGCTCTTTAGATATAAACTGCTGAAGTTAATTGTGATTTTCCAATATTTTGAATAAATTTAAAAATTCTTGAAAAATCGATTTTTTTTTTGGAAAATTGTTATCGAATTACTTTCAATTATTAATTGGAGCATTTACTTTCCAAAAATAAAGTAAATTTAGAGATATCTCACTTAGTTCTGAAGATATAAGCTGTTGAACTTAATAGGAATTTTTCCAATATTTTGAATAAATTTAAAAATTCGTGAAAAATCGGTTTCTTAGAAAACTGTTGTCAAATTACTTTCAATTATTAATTGGAGCCTCCACTTTCCAAAAATGAATTCAATATTGAAATATCTCACTTAGTTCTGGAGATATAAGCTGTTGAACTTAATTGCGATTTTCCAATATTTTGAATAAATTTAAAAATTTTTGAAAAATCGTTTTTTTTTTAAAATTACTAGAAATTACTAGAATTACTTTCAGTTACTAATTGGAGCATCTACCTTTCAAAAATGACTTCAATTTTGAGATATCCAACTTAATTCTTGAGATATAAACTGCTGAACTTAATTGAAATTTTTCCAATATTTTGAATAAATTTAAAAATTCGTAAAAAATCGGTTTCTTGGAAAATTGATGTCAAATTACTTTAAATTATTAATTGGAGTATCTACTTTCCAAAAATGAAGTAGATTTTGAAATATCTCACTTAGTTTTTGAGATATAAGTTGTTGAACTTGATTGAAGTTTTTCAAATATTTTGAGTAAATGTAAAAATTCTTAAAAAAATCGATTTTTTTTTCAAAAATTGTTACGAAATTACTTTCAATTACTAATTGTAGCATCTACTTTCCAAAAGTGAAGCAAATTTAGAGATATCTCACTTAGTCCTTGAGATATAAGCTGCTGAACTTAATTGAAGTTTTTTCAATATTAATAACAACCGTTTAATTTTTTATTAAATTTATTGCAACCGGAATACACCGTTTATGATCGTATTTCATTCATATCTTGGCAGACTTCGAAGACGTCAATCGCCCAAACCATCACTAAATCGGGTTGGGTTGGGTTAGACTTCGAAATTCCAACCCAACCCAAACTTTCGAAGATTTCAGCTATCCAATGATAATTGGGCCAGCCAACGTCTTTGGAATCAATCAAGATTTTTTTTTTGATACAAAAATTCTTTCTCAACCTAAATATTCTCCTACTCATAATCGTCTTGCATTCATGTCTTGCCCAACTTCGAAGATATCGGCTACCCAAAGCATCATTAAGTTGGATTGGGTTGGGTTATATCTCGAAATGGAATCCAATACTCATTCACAGTATTATATATGATACTTGGATCGGCTGACGTCTTCGAAGTCGACCGAGATATTTTTTTTATAGATATAAAAAAATATTCTTCCAAATAGACTGCTTCATTATCTTGCATTTATATCTCGAACGACTTCCAAGACGTCGGCCACCCAAGCATCACTAATTGTAAGTTGAATTTGCTATAAATTCAACAATGTAAGTTGAATTGGGTTAGGTTGAATTTCGAAATTCCAACCCAATCCAATATTTCGGTGATTCAAAATGTTGTTCATGATACTGGGGGTGGCCGAAGTCTTTGAAGGTTTGGATTGGATTGAAATTTCGAAGCCCAATCCAACCCTGTGATAGTCTGGGAACCGATCTCTTTTAAATCGGCTGAGATATAAATGCAAGGCGATTGGGGAGGAATATTTGTATCAAAAGAAATAATTCGACCGATTTTGAAAATGTATTCCGGTATTTTTAAGACAACACCGGTTTTCAATACTGCTAATATTTCATACATGATCTTGGTATTTAAAATCCCCGAATAGTAAAGTACCTAGAAAGTAGTAAAGAACCAACTATATGCTAAAGGAATTAATTTGAGGAAGTATATGTAAATTTATTGAAACCTTATTATGAAAAATCTGAAATAATTGAGATGTAAGTAACATCTTTGGGGGATGAAAAGATAGAAATGAATAAATTTAAAAAGATTTACAAGCAAAGGGAATTAGACAATTTACAGAAGAATAAAAGGAATTTGAAGAATTTGATTCGAGAATTTTCTGTTTTTTTAATCGACTTGGAAGAATCAGTTTGATTCAGCACGATATTGCTAAGTAGACTCACGTAATTTGCATAACTCTACACCAGGCCTATTACTAGAAACATTTGGGTTTAGCCGTACATCTCTTAAGACGGCTAAACCCAAATGTTTTTAGTCCTAAGTTTAGTGTTAGTTCAACGGAATATATACAATCTAACATTAAATGACAACAATTACTAAAACTAACACTATCATTAAAGCTAACACTAGACCTAGCACTGGAAACATTTTGATTTAGCCGCACGTTTCTTAAGACGGGTAAACAGAAATGTTTCTAGTTCTAAGCCTAGCGTGAGTTCTACTTTTAGTTCATTAAGCATAATGTTTCTAGTTAAACAAACAATCAGAACAAACACCAGCATTAAAGCTAATACTAAACCTAGAATTAAAAACATTCGGATTTAGCTAAACGTAACTTAAAACGGCTGAACTCGAATGATTCTAATTCTAATTTTAGCGTTAGTTAGGTAGAAATATTTTAACTTGAACTAACACTAAACGTAAAACTCAAAGTCAGATAACTTTTTTGTGATTCTCGTTTTTTGAAACGTTTTATCTAATCCTTATATATTTTACAACAACGTCTTGTTTATGTAAACCGCGTAAAGTATCTTTCCTCTCCATTGTTGACACATTTAGGGTTTTCAACTTAGAAACCGCTAAAGCCACAAAATGAGGTCGACAATAAAGGGAAGAAGGGGAAAGAACGAGAACGTTACGTTGTATATTTGCGAATCCGTCATACAGTTATGACAGCGTCCTTTTTGTCGAGAGACATTGTACCCCCATGGCGTTTATATTGCTAAGTACCGGCAAAGATCGCAGCCGGTACAACACCCATTGTTAGAAGGACAATAAGTGTCATCTCTTGACACGCACTAAATACCATGTGTTTGTTTGGCGGCGTGAAAAGCTGTTACGCTTTCCGAAGTCACCTGGTCGCAAAATCGAGTGCAACAACCTAAATGCAAGTCTTCTTGTTCGCACCCGGCTTATGTCGGCTTAGAGTTTGTTTATTAATGTGGTCGTTTATATTTTATGTAATCTTATTATATTTATACTTTTCAACGAGATTAACTACAAATTATCAAGACTATATTAGTTTAGATTTAGTTGAATACAATCACCTTTTTATATTTTCCCCTTTAAAAAATAACAATTCTAAAAATACTATTAAAATCCCACGTAATATAAATTGAAAAGATCGAACGTAGGGTACCAGGAGGCCACTTGCTGTGTTGCGACCCGCATAAACAATTCTCATCCGTTGAAAGCGACAAGTGTGATGGGACCCAACGGGGGGCGCAGCTCCCCGAGTCGTCGTCGTCGTCGTCGTCGTCGTCCTCGTCCTCATCCTCATCCTCATCCTCGTCCTCGTCGTCTTCGTCGCGCAAAGAGACATATACAAATAAAAAAATGGAAATCGGTAGGAGAACACCAAAAACGACCTGTGCCCCTCCGCAGGAAGAAAAAAAAGGAAAAACGGACGGCGAAGCCCCATTATTCCGAATTTACGACTCATTGAAATTTATTCAGGCGCTCGGACAATGCGGGCTCGAGTTACACGCGATTATTATAAACAAATTACGGGGTTCGTAAATCACGGTCTCTTCCTGCTGTTATGGCGACCGTTTATGGTAAACTGGAGCAATAACTTCGTGCGGTCCGAAACGGTTGCTCAATTGCTACCGTTTCTTCATCTTCTTTTGGACGACCCACCAAAAAGAGTTATATTTTTCAATTATGCGTGCTACGGGTACAGGAGTTCGGTTATAAGAGGTATGGAGAGAGATAAAGAGGGAAAGTAGCTTCATCGGTTGGTGAGTGGGCCAGCTCTTTAATAACACAATTAGCGGGCAACGTCGACCGGCTGACAAGTGACGAATCGATAAGATCTCGAGGGCCGGTGTAAAATTGTTGGTTAATGTACGGATACGACGAGAGCGGACGCCGCGGATCGCGTCCCTAATCCGATGATTAATGAAAGAGACGAGGGCCCATCGGGAGGGAGCCCCCACGAGCTGCATAAGTCGATCCGACTCACTCCATTTAACCGGATCATCCGAATCGGTCATCCAATCGGGGGTGAGATGAGTCGAGCGGCTGCAGGAACGATAACAATTGTACACGCCTACGCAGTTAGCAGAAGAATAGCCGATCCTCCCTTTTATATGAACAGGGATATCCCTCTTTATTTGTGCCAACTCAACCAACTATTAATGATGTTTTTAATGTATACAAGCAAACAATTTATGCTTACTTTTATATGAAATACACCATCTATTAAGAATTGGATTACAATTTTGAAACATCTGAAGAAGTTAAATTGAAAAAAAACTAAAATATTTTTCAAGAAAAAGTTAGTAGTAGTCGATGTCTTGCTTCTTTTTCTTGTTTAATCTTGTTCATCTTTCACCTTTCTTCTTTCAGGAATCTTCTTTCACCATAGCATCTCGTCTTATTATCTTATTGGAAAGTGGCATTCAGCAACGTTTGCATGAAAGATACTAACACCGGTTTCAGATTCCGTTATCATGTATGTTACGACGTGCATTTAATGTGTTTAAAATGATCGTAATAACCCCAGGTGTTAAGGTTGTGTGTCATCTTTGAACAAACTCCAAATTTCATCTTTCCCCTCGATTTCGCTAAACCCTTCTACGACCATAATTCATCCATAAATCTTTGATTTATCACTGAAGACGATGTGATTCCATTGATAAATCCATCCTTGCTGTTCTTGACATCATGCAAATATAGCTGCTTTATAATAAGTATGAACGAAGCCTAAAGAAATTCTTCTGAATCAACAAGTGTTTTTTGGAAGTTATCTTCCAATCCACACCAAGCAACAAAAACAAAGTCAATTGTTGTTTGAAATCGATCTCTGGTTCGCCTAAGGAGTAGTTCTTCACGGATTGTTCAGCAAGATGGCGCCTCTGAATTAGAGATGTACAAATTTCGTGAGTTACGATGGGTCATGCGTGACCCACCTTGAACGGGCATTAATTGCTGTACAACTCACGTGAACGTGCGTGATCGTGAGTATCTTTGGCTTCGCCGGGAGCAGGCGTGATCCGGTAGGATCAATTTTTCTGGAGAATTTAATCGTACCTCTCTTAAGACGGGACCCAATCCAACCCAAACGACCTATCTTCAGAATTAACACTAGACTTAGAACTAGAAACATTAGAGTTTAGCCGCCGTCTAAGGAGACGTACGGCTAAATTCCAATGTCCTTAGTTCTAGGTCTAGTGTCAATACTATAGATAGGTTGTAGATCATTGTAGTTTTAATTATAGTTTTAGGTTCAAAAGTATTTACAACAACCAAACACTGGTTGCCAATTAAAACTAAAACTTTCTAGTATTAGGTTTCCTGTTAGTTCTAATTTTACTTTGGTATAAATATACCATAATTTAAGATTCAAGAACACCTAAAAATTGAGCCAACACTAACGCTAGAGCTAATACTAGATCTAGAACGAAAAACATTTAGCACAAAAAAGGGGTACCGATTGTACTGTGGGCAATAAATTAAAAAATCCTGGGAAGAGCAACCAATGGATTCATTTTCATAATTTGTTCGGTACCAAGTGATGATCTCAACACTATATTGAATGTTTTCAATAATTACAATAATAGTATTCGATTTACAATGGAGACGGAGACGGATCTATTCTTGGATACCCGAGTGATGAGAAATGAAAATCAAATGATCCTTCTGGATTGGTATACTAAACCAACTTACACGGATCGATACATCAACTTCTTTTCTAATCATCCAATGAACCAAAAGATTAATACTGTGGGATGAAGCATAAAGTTCTGAAACTCTCTCATCCTTCCTTTCATAAACATAACTTAGAAAAGCGGATGAATGTTTTTGTTAATAACGGTTATCCATCGCGTCTTTTGAATGGAATTTTCAATCAATCTATAAGTCGTGTTGATGTTGATCAAGGGTCTGATGTTGATGAAGCAACAACATAGCTTAAATATGTAAAAATACTCTTCATCAAAGGCTTCACATTCATCTCCGTTTTTGATCAGTTCAATATTAAATTTGCTAAATATATTTGCTTACCACTTAATAGAGTTTTTTCAAAAACCAAGGATAGCGTTCCTATTTCACAACAATCTAACATCATTTATTCTAGTTCTTGCATTAATTGTGAAGGAACGTACTGCGCAGTATTTCGGGAATAAACTTAAACAATATAGGAATTGAAATGTAAGCATGTCAAGAATGAGAAGTCAAAAGAATCTAAGTGCCAAAAATAAATTATAATGTTAATAATTTCATTGAGTACAGAAAGCTCGATCAACATGACAACTGCTAGAAGGCTCGCAGTACCAAAGAATCTAACTACGATTAAAAGTAATCTTTCTGCGAGATTTTCATATAATTAATTATTTTTGAATGGAATGTAATCTATCATGTCTCTTTTTGAAAATCTAAAGCAAGAAATTTAATCTCTTAAGCTAAAAATTTCCATTGATTCAATACAACCCAACTCCACTTAGGGTTCATCTTGCACTTTCGAAGGTTTTAAATAGTTAAATAGGTTGTTCAGGTTCTAGTAATTGAAGAGCTAAGGAGAAATAGCAGGAGATTAGGGGTAATACATTTCTATAAATTTAATATGGGGTTGATTTGGGTTGCAATTTTATTCTTTCGATGAGGTTCCCATATTCCTAATTACATTTGAATAGTATGTGTAGTCTATCATGATTTTTAGATTCTTAATACTCCTTGAACTAAAACAAGAAATCTCTCTTATCCTTGCAGCTAAAAATTCCGTTATTGTAACCCAACCCAACCCAAATATTCAACTTACACTTTCGAAAATTTTAAATCGCGATCTAAATCATCCAGTTCCTTCTGATTAAATAGCTAAGTCGAAATATCAAGAAATTGATGATAGCACTCTTCTATACATTAAGCATTGGATTGGGCTGAGTTTTGGGTTGGGTTTGAGATAGGTTGTGATTCTCTTCTTTCTAAGAGATCTTCACAACCCCGATTATATTTGTATGGAACGAAGTCGATTATGACTTTTAGATCCTTAATACTTCTTGATCTCTATCATTGGAGCTAAAAATTCTATTATTTTAACCCAATTGTTTAACTTATACTTTCTTCTTACATTTTTTATTTTTACAAGAAATCCATTTTTGGTGTATTTGATGTTCGAATTGACGATTTTGATGTCAACTTTCTTCTAACTTCCATTGTAAGTAGAATTAAAGAGACATAAATTTAAAGATTTTTTGTAACGGTGCTCATCTATTATTGTAATATTGTAGTGTTCCCTGATGAACATATATATGAATTATACATACAGTATGTATGTATACGTAATTGGCTATTTACACATACAGTGTGTATGTGTAATTGGCTATTTATACATACTGCATGTATACGCAATTTTCTATTTCTACATACAGTATGTGTACACAATTGGCTGTTTAGACATACTGTATGCTTGTATATATACCAATTACATCTCCTATAGCAATTAAGTTAGGAATATCTTTCAAATGCAGGCTAGTAGTATATATACGAGTGTTCTTGATGGTAGTACCATTAAGCTTTGAAGATTTCAATTTATCATATCGATAAATAAAATTTGGGCCCTTCGACCACTACTACACTTCATCTTTTATTTAATTACAATTCACTTACTTTTGTTAAAAATTGTCTTTTTCATAACTCATTTCTTATGAAAAAATAATGTTACGTTTTTACAGAGTTTTAATAAAAAAAAACATAACTCAGAGATTTAAAGATTTGAAGAAAGGATCTTAAGCACGTTAAATAACAACAAAATTTTCTTCAAATTGCTCTTTATTTTAGAGTTCTTGAGATACGATTTTTTGAAAACTTTTTGATTTTCATCAAACACATATAATTATATTTTGCAGAGTTACTATCAAAAAATCATAACTCAGAGATTTAATGATTTAGAAAAACGATTTTAAGCACATTAAATAACAACAAGATTTACTTCAAGTTGCTCTTTATTTCAGAGCGATATCTCAATTAGTTCTTGAGATACGATTCTTTAAAAAATTCTTGATTTTTATCAAACACATATAATTAAGTTTTGCACAGTTTTAAACAAAAATTATCACTCGAAGATTTAAATATTTGAAGCAAAATCTTAGGCACCTTAAATAACAACAAAATTTGCTTCAAATTGCTCTTTATTTCAGAGCGATATCTCAATTGGTTCTTGAGATACGATTCTTTAAAAATTCTTGATTTTTATCAAACACATATAATTAAGTTTTGCACAGTTTTAAACAAAAATTATAACTCGGAGATTTAAATATTTGAAGCAAAATCTTAGGCACCTTAAATAACAACTAAATTTTCTTCAAATTGCTCTTTATTTCAGAGTTCTTGAGATACGATTCTTTGAAAATTTCTTGATTTTCATCAAACACATATGATTATGTCTTTGCAAAGTTTTAATAAAAAAATCATATCTTGGAGATTTAAAGATTTGAAGAAAGGATCTCAAGCACATTAAATATTATTTAAATTTGCTTCAAATCGCTCCTTATTTCAAAGTAATATCTCGCTTAGTTCTTAAGATACGAATTTACAAAGCTTTAATTAAAAAATCAAAGCTCAGAGATTTAACGATCTTAAACACGTTAAATACCAACCAAATTTGCTTCAAGTTGCTCTTTATTTCAGAGCGATATCTCAATTAGTTCTTGAGATACGATTCTTTGAAAATTTCTTGATTTTCATCAAACACATATGATTATGTCTTTGCAAAGTTTTAATAAAAAAATCATATCTTGGAGATTTAAAGATTTGAAGAAAGGATCTCAAGCACATTAAATATTATTTAAATTTGCTTCAAATCGCTCCTTATTTCAAAGTAATATCTCGCTTAGTTCTTAAGATACGAATTTACAAAGCTTTAATTAAAAAATCAAAGCTCAGAGATTTAACGATTTGGAAAAACGATCTTAAACACGTTAAATACCAACCAAATTTGCTTCAAGTTGCTCTTTATTTCAGAGCGATATCTCAATTAGTTCTTGAGATACGATTCTTTAAAAAATTCTTGATTTTTATCAAACACATATAATTAAGTTTTGTACAGTTTTAAACAAAAATTATAACTCGGAGATTTAAATATTTGAAGCAAAATCTTAGGCACCTTAAATAACAACTAAATTTTCTTCAAATTGCTCTTTATTTCAGAGTTCTTGAGATACGATTCTTTGAAAATTTCTTGATTTTCATCAAACACATATGATTATGTCTTTGCAAAGTTTTAATATAAAAATCATATCTTGGAGATTTAAAGATTTGAAGAAAGGATCTCAAGCACATTAAATATTATTTAAATTTGCTTCAAATCGCTCCTTATTTCAAAGTAATATCTCGCTTAGTTCTTAAGATACGAATTTACAAAGCTTTAATTAAAAAATCAAAGCTCAGAGATTTAACGATTTGGAAAAACGATCTTAAACACGTTAAATACCAACCAAATTTGCTTCAAGTTGCTCTTTATTTCAGAGCGATATCTCAATTAGTTCTTCAGATACGATTCTTTAAAAAATTCTTGATTTTTATCAAACACATATAATTAAGTTTTGCACAGTTTTAAACAAAAATTATAACTCGGAGATTTAAATATTTGAAGCAAAATCTTAGGCACCTTAAATAACAACTAAATTTTCTTCAAATTGCTCTTTATTTCAGAGTTCTTGAGATACGATTCTTTGAAAATTTCTTGATTTTCATCAAACACATATGATTATGTCTTTGCAAAGTTTTAATAAAAAAATCATATCTTGGAGATTTAAAGATTTGAAGAAAGGATCTCAAGCACATTAAATATTATTTAAATTTGCTTCAAATCGCTCCTTATTTCAAAGTAATATCTCGCTTAGTTCTTAAGATACGAATTTACAAAGCTTTAATTAAAAAATCAAAGCTCAGAGATTTAACGATTTGGAAAAACGATCTTAAACACGTTAAATACCAACCAAATTTGCTTCAAGTTGCTCTTTATTTCAGAGCGATATCTCAATTAGTTCTTGAGATACGATTCTTTAAAAAATTCTTGATTTTTATCAAACACATATAATTAAGTTTTGCACAGTTTTAAACAAAAATTATAACTCGGAGATTTAAATATTTGAAGCAAAATCTTAGGCACCTTAAATAACAACTAAATTTTCTTCAAATTGCTCTTTATTTCAGAGTTCTTGAGATACGATTCTTTGAAAATTTCTTGATTTTCATCAAACACATATGATTATGTCTTTGCAAAGTTTTAATAAAAAAATCATATCTTGGAGATTTAAAGATTTGAAGAAAGGATCTCAAGCACATTAAATATTATTTAAATTTGCTTCAAATCGCTCCTTATTTCAAAGTAATATCTCGCTTAGTTCTTAAGATACGAATTTACAAAGCTTTAATTAAAAAATCAAAGCTCAGAGATTTAACGATTTGGAAAAACGATCTTAAACACGTTAAATACCAACCAAATTTGCTTCAAGTTGCTCTTTATTTCAGAGCGATATCTCAATTAGTTCTTGAGATACGATTCTTTAAAAAATTCTTGATTTTTATCAAACACATATAATTAAGTTTTGCACAGTTTTAAACAAAAATTATAACTCGGAGATTTAAATATTTGAAGCAAAATCTTAGGCACCTTAAATAACAACAAAATTTTCTTCAAATTGCTCTTTATTTCAGAGTTCTTGAGATACGATTCTTTGAAAATTTCTTGATTTTCATCAAACACATATGATTATGTCTTTGCAAAGTTTTAATAAAAAAATCATATCTTGGAGATTTAAAGATTTGAAGAAAGGATCTCAAGCACATTAAATATTATTTAAATTTGCTTCAAATCGCTCCTTATTTCAAAGTAATATCTCGCTTAGTTCTTAAGATACGAATTTACAAAGCTTTAATTAAAAAATAAAAGCTCAGAGATTTAACGATTTGGAAAAACGATCTTAAACACGTTAAATACCAACCAAATTTGCTTCAAGTTGCTCTTTATTTCAGAGCGATATCTCAATTAGTTCTTGAGATACGATTCTTTGAAAAATTCTTGATTTTTATCAAACACATATAATTAAGTTTTGCACAGTTTTAAACAAAAATTATAACTCGGAGATTTAAATATTTGAAGCAAAATCTTAGGCACCTTAAATAACAACAAAATTTTCTTCAAATTGCTCTTTATTTCAGAGTTCTTGAGATACGATTCTTTGAAAATTTCTTGATTTTCATCAAACACATATGATTATGTCTTTGCAAAGTTTTAATAAAAAAATCATATCTTGGAGATTTAAAGATTTGAAGAAAGGATCTCAAGCACATTAAATATTATTTAAATTTGCTTTAAATCGCTCCTTATTTCAAAGTAATATCTCGCTTAGTTCTTAAGATACGAATTTACAAAGCTTTAATTAAAAAATTAAAGCTCAGAGATTTAACGATTTGGAAAAACGATCTTAAACACGTTAAATACCAACCAAATTTGCTTCAAGTTGCTCTTTATTTCAGAGCGATATCTCAATTAGTTCTTGAGATACGATTCTTTGAAAAAATCCTTAATTTTGATCAAACACATACAATTACATTTTGCAGAGCTTTAATCAAAAAATCATAACTCGTTAACTTAAAAGTTTGGAGAAACGATCTTAGACACATTAAATACTAACTTAATTTGCTTCAAATTGTCTCTTATTTCAATGTGACATCTCAATTAGTTCTTGAGATACAATTCTTTGAAAATTTCGTGATTTTTATCAAACACATATGATTATGTTTTTGCAAAGTTTTAATAAAAAAATCATTACTCGGAGATTTAAAGATATGAAGAAACGATCTAAAGCACATTAAATACTAACTAAATTTGCATCAAATTGCTCCTTATTTTAAAGTGATATCTCAATTAATTCTTGAGATACAATTTTTTGAATACAATAGCATTAATTTTTTTCTTAAAAGCTATGATGTTGGTTAAGAATTTTTGTCTCAACAATTAAATGATACATTGAATTGTGACTTCTATAATTGAAATGCTGAGGATTTCCTCTATAATATCACAAATTGTATTGTGATGTCTATTTTAAATAAATTTTCAAAATTTTTTACAAAATGATTAATAACATTGAAGGCATTTGGTCAGAATATGCAAAAAAATATATGGTGCTCAATTAAAAAAATACATTTTCTGTATTACACTTTTTTCCACTCTTATAAAGCTTGGATTTCGAAAAAAGGAAGCTATTTTCTTGATTTTGCATCCTACCCATTGGTTGCTCTTTCTAGGATTTTTTAATCTATTGAAAAACATTTTGATTTAATCGTACCTCTCTTAAGACGAGACCCAATCCAAACGACCTATCTTCAGAACTAACATTAGACTTAGAACTAGAAACTTTAGAGTTTAGCCGTCTAAGAACAATCTAACAATCAAACACTGAGTGGCAATTAAAACTAGAACTAACACTAGACCTAGTACTATAAAGATTCAGGTTTGGCCGTGCGTCCGAGGACGCACGGCCAAACCGAAACTTTCTAGTACTAGGTCTAGTGTTAGTTCTAGTTTTACTTTGATACAAGTATACAATAATTTAAGACTGAAGAGTAACTAAAAAAAGAGGTTTTGTTCTCTTTCAACTTCAATTCTCGAAAGTAAACGTGCTTCAGTATCTAGAATCTAAAATAGCGATTAATTAATAATCAAATTAACAAGTAATCAAACATGATTTATACATTTGATCACCTGATCGAGCGTGAGTCGCGTGAATTGACATGATCGGTGTGGGACTTTTTATGCCCGCGATGATGAGCGGGCATAAAAAGTCACAACTCTGAATACCTTCTCTGGCCATAGAGATAATATCAGAGTAGTGAGTAGAGAGTTTTGTGAGCAGAAATTCATTAATTGCTAGAAAGAAAATATTGAAAATTGTCGATAACAATGGTATAGGAAATATAACAGTTAAATTTTTCGACGAAAGCTTCCCTCGCTTTTTCATAGTGTTAGAGCATAATATTAAATAATTTCTTAAGTAACCTGTAACATAATTAATGATTGTCGAAAGAAAACAGTAAAATAACGAAATAACGATAAGCATTTAGACATTTTATCAATGTCGAATGCTCACCATAAATATTCGACAAGCATTAATTATCAACAGCTGCCTGTGTAATTGAATTTTCTGCAAACGGAATATAACGCAAACATTTCGTAACAAACTACTGTCGCGGACGCGAGCTGGCGGTTCGATAATATATGTCAGTCTGCGCCACACTTCTTTTCCGTTCCGCATTAATGAGCCAATAATTAACGTCGGCAATAATTTGCGAAATTGCAATTCATACCGCGGCTCGGTAGAGAGAACGTTCGAAAAGATTTATTACAGCGTTTGTGGCGCGGCAACGCCAATTTGTTTGGACGTGTTTTGCGTCGGCAACCCCGCGGCAGCCCCGCGGCTATTGTGCGCACACCGCAAACGACACCCTGTGAACGCGGAAAATACACTATGATAATAATAATAAACGTCCTAAGTGAGTAATTGCGGCTCGTTGAACAACGGTTGAAACAACAAAGCCAAAACGGTTACCGTTGAAATTTTCAATTATTTCAACGTATCATTAACGACTCGTGTTCACGATTTTCACTCGTAATCGTATAGTTTTGTGTTAACTGGACGATTCTCTTAATGACCGACAATTATTATCATTTTCATTCCACTATTAATTTCATCAATTCATACTATATTAAATTCATTTACAACTTGTTCATTTTGTTCATTTATACTAAGACGCACCTCATCTTTAGGCAGATCTGTTTAGAGCTTGCAATCCCAAACAATTTTTGTCCGTTATTATCAACTGGTATTGATGACAACATACCGGTATTTCGATATTAGCAGAATTAGTAAAATAAATGCAAAAGAAATTAAAAAAGTTCCAAATCATTGGGCGCCGCATCTATTTTCCATAGCTCAACCCAACCTAATTTAATACAACCCAACTCAGCACCAGATCTGGGCAATAGTTACCTACAAATGTAGTTAATTACGTAGTCAACTACTTTTTATGTAAAAGTATATATTAGTAAATATTTTATGCTGACATAAAATATTCACAGAAAGTAGTTAAGAAAAAACCGGATTGTTAACAACTCTACGAATTCTAACTATTTTTGTTTATTTTAATTAATTAGAAAGTGTTATTATCAAACCGAAACTTTCTAGTACTAGTGTTAACTCTTAACAATTTAAGACTGATTAATAACTAAAAATAGATCCAACACTAACGCTAAAGCTAATACTAGACCTCAAACGATAAACGTTTAGGGTTAGCCATACCTCTCTTAAGACGGAACCCAAACCAACCTAGCTTCAGAATTAACACAAGATTTCGACCTAGACACATTAAGGTTTAGCCGTCTCACAGTGGGGTATTTGACCCAAAAAGTTGGCCAAAATTATTTTATGGTTTTATTTTATATGTTTTGATATGATAAACTTGAAAAAAATGTTTAAAAAAATCTAGGAGCCAAGTAATGTGAAAATAAATAACAAAAAAGATATATTTACGAACAAAATCGCTGTATTAATTAATTGTTCTTTGGCTATTAATTGTGCTTGTATAAACCTGACCTGAAGGTAGAGATGATATACTTGAATACCTACTTTAAACAAATAGGTCCTTAATTATTTTGTTATAAATTTTTAAGGATAGGAAATACCAAGCTAATTTGTAAAGAAGTTCCGGATACAATAGATTGCTATTATTTTGTGGTACCAATTATTTTAAAATTGAACTGCAGGTATATATGGGAAATGTAAACAAAAAAATGCTATAAAATATTTTGTGACAGAACCTACCCTTTTGAGAAGTTCTAAGAAAAATAACTCATTACTTTTACTGCTCCGTTTTATTTTGAGAAAAGCTAAAAAAGACACTTCACAATAAATACTTGTTTAAAAATCTACTCGGAAATAGCAGGTATGAGAAGTAGCTCTAAAAAATATAGGTAAATTAAGATATTAAATTATTTACAATATAAATTACAAATAGGTTATTTATTTACAATATAAATTGGTTATTTACAATATAAATATTGTTTACAACATAAACAATATTTTTTTTTTGCAATATAAATCAATATACATTTACTAATCAAAATCTTCTTCTATTTCTTCTTCATGTTCTTCTTCATCATCATCTTCTTCTTTCTCATCGGGAAGCAACATTTCTACAGTTTCTTTCAGAAATGGCTTTGAAAGAGTTTTTCTTTTTTGTCTCATCGAAGAGAGCAGCGGATCTGAAGTTAATAATAAGCGATTTAATACATCTTCGTTACATTTTACTCTCGAATATTTCCGCGCAAATTTTTCTCGATAATTTCGAAAATGTTTGTTTCTGCATTCCGCTGCCTCTTCTGATAATTGCCCTATAGGTAACAGAGCATTTTTTAAAATTTCTGGTCCATGGATCAAAATTTTATGGAGAGTTGGAGACATTGGGTACCATGGGTATAAATTAATGTAAAGTTGAGCCGTCTCGAAAGTGTAAGCCTCAAACTTTTCTACATTTACTTTTTTTCCAGACGATATTACTTCTAAGATTACTTTAATACGAAATATAAATTCTTGATTTACACCAGTAATCTTAGCAGCAACTTCAGGGTCGTTAAAAAATCTTCTGCTGGTATTGCCATCATTAGTGTTACCAAAACCGGGTTTAGGTATGTCCACTAATAATCCCATTTCCGTTTTAAATAATTGTTTAATTTTTTTGTTTTGTGTTTGCTACAATTTCAGTATCTTCTTTTGCTTTGGCCTGCCACTTTCCTATGGGAATTTTGTATGAAATGTGCAAAATATGCTCGAATAGACGAATTCTCGCATGGAGAATAGATAACCCGAATTCTAACGTGTCCTGCTTTATGGGTTTTTTCTGAGCGATGTTATTAAACTCTTTTGATGTTGCGCCACAAATATAACACCTCATGGTTGATGTAGTATGTGTAACGGAGTTACATACTTTGCCATCGACCATACAAAAAATTAAAGTGTGTTTAATTTTTCCATCGATTCCTTGGATTGCAACATTAGTCGGGTTTAATTCTCTAATTTGGTCATTAATGTAATCTACCTCTTCTGTTGTGACGTCCACAGTTTCCTGTAGATATCTAATCCTTATAGGTCTACAATAATGGGCAGAAGATGGTTTAGGATTCAACCAAATGGTTTTTTTCTTGGCCAACAATTTTAATGGCACCATGGAACTTTGGAAAATATGTGCATCAGAAGACGTGGTATTTTCAAATTTTTGTTGATATTGTGACTGATGAGAGCCGTCACATCCCCATTTATATATTAATTCTAAGCTTTTCATTTCCTCATCGCTTAACATTAGTAATACGTCTTTCAGATATTCGCATAAGCGTGAAGACGTGTGGTCCAGTAAATTTTGTAATTTTATTTCAGCACTAGTTTCGCTGACAATTATCGCATCCTTGGATGGATAGCACGCTTTCTTTTCTCGTTGCAATATACTATAGCAAGGATATAATGTCTTGTCAGCACTCCTATAAATTTCGTACTCTCTTCGAGATGAACCTGCTTCTACAAATATTGCCAAAGCTTCTAGCGGTGACAATCCTCTAACGTTACTTTTTGCAGTTTGCGAAAATGCAGCTTGATATTTTTGTCCTCGTGTTGGAGAAACTGTAACATCTTTCACTACACGAGAAGCAGCTACATTGCCAGATTCCCGTAGCTTCATTTGTGTAGCATAAGTTAATTCAGCTACCGACGAACTTCTCAATTCTTTAGTTTTTCTCCTCTTTGTTCGTTCGCTTGATTCATCAAAATGTATTGTTGGTCGACCAACAGTGCCTGAAGTTTGTCTTTCAAATGGTATGCAGATAGTGCCATCTAGCCAAGCGGCATTATTTTTTAAAAACACTTCGTGTTTTTTATGAGCAGCTTGCCACTTAGTTCTAAATTTCGATTTTAGAATTCTTATTTGTAGATAAACATTTTCACTTTTTTCCTTGGTAAAATTTGTATCTTCAACTAAATATTTCTCCATAAAATCTAATTTTTTAGAGAAATTTTTTTCTGGACAATTTCGCATGATTTCGTAAAGATGCCTACGGGTTACTACTTTCATCCCAGATGAACCTAAAATTATATTGAAATTATCTATTAGATAGATTTTACAGACTTTATATTTTATTAATTTATAGTAAATTTTAATCGTTTTATGTCAAAAGCCTACCCACAATGCAACGCAAGAATATTAAATTTTTTTTTTTTAAAGGTAGGTGCTCAAAGAAAAATTCATAAAAAGTGGATCTGCGAATTTCCGCGAGAAATTCTTGATTAAAATTGTCGTAGATAAGTTACTGAACAGATTAAAAAAATATATACTGCGGTACATAGGGGTACACTACAACAAAAATCATTTTGAACATAAAAATTGATCACAGAAAATGGTTTACAATTAAGATTTTTTTTAACTGGTAATAGCGTTAATAAAAAAATGATTTTAATGGACCAGATAGTACACATTATAACTTACCTTGTTCCGAAAATTCCATGACGTGAAGAAAAAAATACACAATTGATAAATAAAACTCAGAAGCACAAAATATCACGCACCGAAGTGATGATTCGAAAGATTAACTTTGAAATGACTTCACGCCGTGGGTTTTATAGGTACAGTACCTGAAATGTTTTTCTGGTATTCCCTATCTATTGTACTACAATATTTGCCGCTTTTTACCTGTTTTTATAAAACTTTGGAAATTTGAATTTTGACCAGCTTTTTAGGTCAAATACCCCACTGTGCGTCTAAAGAGATGTACAGCTAAATCCTAACGTTTTTAATTATACTATTAGTTCCAGAAAACTTACAACAATTAAGCACTGAATAACTATTAAAACTAAAACTAACATTGGACAGCTGTGCGTCCTCGGATACCCAAATTTTTCTAGTACTAGTGTTAGTTCTAGTTTTAGTTTGATACAAATATACAAAAATTTAAAATTGAGTAATAACTAAAAGTAGAGCCAACACTAACGCTAGAGCTAATACCTGGAACGAAAAACATTTTGGTTTAACCGTACCTCTCTTAAGAAAGATTAAGCTCTTTTTTGCAACTGTTGGTGTGGTATTGTGTTTTTAGTGCATTATCAACTGCTTGGTAGTTAATAATCTAAGTTTTCTTAAAGTAATTCAACTACTTTTTGGTGTAAGTAAGTTATTCTCTACTACTTTTTTCAAGCAGTTAGCCAAGCTTTGCCTAGTACCTGTTTGCTCAATACTTATTGAAATAACAGAAGCTGGTCACCAACAGCTTCCTTTCCTCACTTCCTTCCTTCACAAGGTATTTTGGAAGCTACTCTGTAATTATGTGCCCATATCTTTCATTGTATCTTCCCTATCTTATCGGCGTCCTTCTCTTCCGTCTTTGGACGTGCCTGGTACCTAACAGCTATCAACCCCCAATAATTTCAATGCTTAGCTTTCTTCTAAGTTTCCTTAATTTCATCATCTACATACTTTCTGTTACGCTATCTCCTCTGCTTCCTTCACAAACATCTCTATTGTATTCTAACAATCACACCTTTCCTAACATTCCGCCATACTTTAATGCAGTTTTTTGGGGTTAATCCTGTTAACATAATTAGCATAATTTTTTCTAAGTTTCCTGAATTTCTTCTTACAAGCGTGCGTACTCAAAAAAGATGTGCTCCACCCTAAAAATATCCAATGTCTTCATATCACCCCACCCAAACCAAAATTAACCCAACCCAATAGAACTAATGTTGCAAACTTTACTAAAGTATTTGGTTAGGTTTTGTTGGGTTGGGTTGTCTTCGGTGGTATATGGGTTGGAGTGGAGTGGGTAGATGCTATTGATTAAAACCTAATCCAACCCAACCCAACCGAAACTAACAATTGATATACAATAATCAAGAGCTGAATAACAGCTACAACTAGTACCAACAGTAAATCTAGAACCAAAACGACGTACGTCTTCAAACGTAATCTGCATCATTTAAGTTCACGACTAGTAAGTAACTTCGTGAACTCGATTAGTCCAAATAGAGTTGTGATAGTGGTCTTAAAGATACCTTCTTCTACTACAGGAATTTGATGGTATGTTTGAACTAGTTAGAGATTATTTCATCTTACGTAATATTGATGATATAAGAAAAAATCTTAGCCCACTTTGAAGACTGTTTTTTATTTCGGCTAGTCCACATTCTCCTCCACAAAATCCTCCATATTTTTAATGAAGATCTTGGCCAATCCATCATACCCGTCCCATCTTTCCTGCCATTTATACCACCGAGTAAGTTTTGCTTATATTTTTCATTCTGCTCCCTTCTCATATGCCGTAGTTCGTTTTTCTATCAGCAGATCCAACGGAGGTAGGCTCGCGATCATTTTCACACTGGTGGCTGATCCGCGCAGTAGGTCGAGTTAGTCATCTGTTTATTGTTTGCAGCAGGTTCTTGTAGTGCGTATACTTCATCACCCGTCCCCACGCTAGTGCGACATAGAGTACTGCTGATACAACCGTGTATACCAAAAGCCTCCTCTTACTGCTTCTTTCACCTCCGATGTTCATCATTATTCGACGCAGCCTTCGTCATCCTTGTGCCATTTTGCATTTTGGTGCCTTGTGGCATCATTCTCAGGTCTGTGTCGAGGAAGATCCCTAGGTACTTAACCATCTACTTGCTCTCTACACTCTACACTTCCTTATAGCACGACATCCTCGGTGTTATGAGGTGCAATTGTTATCCCATCATTTTTAACTTTTCAACCACCCTCCCTACTGCGTAGTTAGCTTCGTCTTCCACAGCTATCTTAGTTCTCCCAGTGATGACTACTGCCAGATCATCAGCGTATGCTATCAAGTCAACACCTTCTTCCATCTGAGTTCTTATAATTTTGTCATAGAGGACATTCCACGCTATCGGACTACCTCTTTATCAGAGAGTTATGATTTTACGATTCTGATCAAATACTCGCTAACACTCCCTTCCTCTACGGCTCTAGCAATTCCCCATTTATTCCCCATAGCTATGGGGCGGAATTGAATGCATCCTGAATATCAAGGGGTACCATGCCACATAGCTCCAGATGTTGAAAAGCTGTTTCTTTAATACCGTCGATAATTTTCTGGACTCTACTAATAGCGTCCATGGTTGATCTTCCCTCCCGGATTCCGTACTTATCTTTATACAGCATGTTGTTTTTCTCGATTTCTACTTCCTGCTATTCTCTTAAGAGCAGTTCTAGCAGCTTACCCATGGTATCTTCCAAGCAAATCGGTCTATAAGAGACCTCCCCGTCCATGCCTTTGCTTGGCTTCTCGACCAATATTAAGTTAGTGACCCTTCATTGTTTTGGAAAATATTCTCCTGTGAGACAGCAAAAAGTATATCTTTGTTTCCTTCCACCGTGGCTATTAGAATTTCTGGCGTGATACAATTTGATCCAGATGTTCTCTTTTTATGAATCTTTGTGACTGCAACTTCCAACTCTTCGGTAGTAAACAGCGATATTTCCAATTCTAAATCACTGCTTGCCCATGTAATTTTATCGTCTGTAGAAAACAGCTAGTCAATCTGTTTCCGTGCATCCTCAATGCTTACAGAGGATTTCAGATTCTTCATTACTATTAGGTAAGCTTTACCACGAATGTCGTTAAACATAGCTCTTTTCATTTATCCTCTTTGCTTTTATTTATTAGGAGCTTCAGCTTACGTTTTGCTACTTTGTGCAACTTGGTTGCTTCAAACATACGGTTTAGCCGTCTAAAGAGATGTCGGCTACATCCTAATACTTCTAGTTCTAGATCTAGTGTTAAGTAAAACTAAATTGTAGATCTAGTATTAATTATACTCCTAGTTCTTGAAGAATTTATAACAATCAAGACTGAATGGCAATTAAAACTAGAACTAACACTAGACCTAGTACTAGAAAGTTTTGGTTTAGCCGCGCGTCTTCAGACCTAGAACCAAAAAGACATTGCATTACATAAAATATTCTACCAACAATAACCGATCATTTGTGTGATCTTGATTCATTTAAGTATACGACTAGTAACATAGTTAATGAAACGTTGGGAAGTTTGTGCCGCATTTCTGATGCTACAAGGCATTCTAATGAACTCGATGAGTCCAAATAGAGTTGTGATTGCGGTCTCAAAAAGATCTTCTTCTTAGGAATTTGATGTTATGCTTGAACTAGTTAGAGATTATTTCATCTTACGTAATATTCATGATATAAGAAAAAAATTTAGCTAACTTTGAAGACTGTCTTTTTTTCAGCCAGTTTACATTTTCCTTCACAAAATCCTCCATATTCTTAATGAAGACAGACCTTAGCCAATCCATTATACTCGTCCTATCTTTCCTGCCATTTATACCATCGAGTAAGTTATGCTTCTATTTTCCATTCTGCTCCCTTCTCATACACCGTAGTCCGTTCTTCTACCAGCAGATCCAGCAGAAGTAGGATCGCGATCATTTCCACACTGGTGGCCGATACCGTGCAATAGGCCGAGATAGTCTTCTGTTTATTGATTGCAACAGATTCTTGTAGTGCGTATACTTCGTCGCCCGTCCACACGTTAATACGGCATAGAGTACTGCTTATATAACCGTGTATGCAAAAATCTTCATCTTACTGCTTCTTTGACCTCCGATGTTTGATTTTTGAATATTTGTTCATTATTCGACACAGCATGTTGGTCATTCTTGTGCGTTTTCCACTACTTTCCTGATGTGTGACATCATTCTCAAGTCTGTGTCGAGAAAGATCACTAGTACTTAACCATTTGCTTGCTCTCTACACTCGTTATCATCACTTTGCGGACTTTCCTTCTTCCATATAGTACGACATCCTCGGTGTTATGAGGTGCAATTGTTATCCCATCATTTTTAACTTTTCAACCACCCTCCCTACTGCGTAGTTAGCTTCGTCTTCCACAGCTATCTTAGTTTTTCCAGTGATGAATTTTGTCATAGACATTCCTACCTCTTTATCAGAGAGTTATGATTTTACGATTCTGATCAGATACTCGTTAACACTCCCTTCCTCTAGGGCTCTAGCAATTCCCCATTTATTCCCCATAGCTATGAGGCGGAATTGAATGCATCCTGAATATCAAGGGGTACCATGCCACATAGCTCCAGATGTTGAAAAGCTGTTTCTTTAATACCGTCGATAATTTTCTGGAGTCTATTAATAGCGTCCATGGTTGACCTTCCCTCCCGAATCCCGTACTTATCTTTATACAGCATGTTGTTTTTCTCGATTTCTACTTCCTGCTATTCTCTTAAGAGCAGTTCTAGCAGCTTACCCATGGTATCTTCCAAGCAAATCGGTCTATAAGAGACCTCCCCGTCCTTGCCTTTGCTTGGCTTCTCGACCAATATTAAGTTAGTGACCCTTCATTGTTTTGGAAAATATTCTCCTGTGAGACAGCAAAAAGTATATCTTTGTTTCCTTCCACCGTGGCTATTAGAATTTCTGGTGTGATACAATCTGGTCCAGATGTCCTCTTTTTACAAATCTTTGTGACTGCAACTTCCAACTCTTCGGTAGTAAATGTAATTTTATCATCAGTAGGAAACAGCTAATCAATCTGTTTCCGTGCATCCTCAATGCGTACAGAGGATTTCAGATTCTTCATTACTATTAGGTAAGCTTTACCACGAATGTCGTTAAACATAGCTCTTTTCATTTATCCTCTTTGCTTTTATTTATTAGGAGCTTCAGCTTGCGTTTTGCTACTTTGTGCAACTTGGTTGCTTCAAACATTACGGTTTAGCCGTCTAAAGAGATGTCGGCTACATCCTAATGCTTCTAGTTCTAGATCTAGTGTTAATTAAAACTAGATTGTAGGCCTAGTATTAATTATACTCCTAGTTCTTGAATTTACAACAATCAAGCACTGAATGGCAATTAAAACTAGAACTAACACTAGACCTAGTACTAGAATGTTTCGGTTTAGCCGTGCGTCTTCAGACGCACGGCTAAACCTGAATCTTTCTAGTACTAGGTCTAGTGTTAGTTCTAGTTTTATTTTGATACAAGTATACAACAATTTAAGACTGAAGCATAACGAAAAATAGTTTTGTTTTTATGAATCAAACGTGATTCATACATTTGATCAGCTGTTCGAGCGTGAGTCACGTGAATTGACCTGACCCAAGCGGGATTTACGTGAATGGTGTTCACGTGAGTGGCGTGCGTGACAAGCGTGGGTCTAAATCGTGAGCGGGCATAAAGCCACTCACGCGCACATCTCTACTACATATTCTTCGAGGTCAATTTATTTTTATGGTCTTTAATAACAATTTTTTGAAGACAATTTGTCGAAAGAGAATTTGAAAAGGACCGGTTTCGGAAGTTATGAAGAGGAATGTTGAATAAGTTCTTTAAAAATATGGTTAAATTTTATGTTAATTTTTCCAATTAAAAAATACGTAGAAGATTGATAAGATGATGGTTTAATTAAAACAGAGAAAAAATTGAGTAAAAGAAACTAAAATGTGTGCACGACCACTTTTTATAAGAAAAAAATCGATCGTCCTTTCTCATCCTTCTTTTTCATTTATTTCATCTCACATATTGTAGTACTTGTCATCTAGTCAATGTTTGAGTTACAAAAAAATGAGTACATTTACACTAATATTTGTTTTAGTTTAGTCAATTCGAGATGTGCAAATAACGTGAGTTCCGCCAGGTTACGTTGGGTTATGCGTGACCCACCGTGAGCGAGAATCAATTGTTGTACTACTCACGTGAACGTGCGTGATCGTGAGCATCTTTGGTTTCAACGGGACCCAGCGTGATCCAGTTGGAATAATTTGACTAGTTAGTAAAGAAAAGTATAGAAATACCAGAAGTTACTAAGTCTAGTATTAGTTACATTTAGTTTCAGAGGAATTTACAACAATCAAGCACTGAATGGCAATTAAAACTAGAACTAACACTAGACCTAGTACTAGAATGTTTCGGTTTGAAGACGCACGGCTAAACCTGAATCTTTCTAGTACTAGGTCTAGTGTTAGTTCTAGTTTTATTTTGATACAAGTATACAACAATTTAAGACTGAAGAATAACGAAAAATAGTTTTGTTTTTATGAATCAAACGTGATTCATACATTTGATCAGCTGTTCGAGCGTGAGTCACGTGAATTGACCTGACCCAAGCGGGATTTACGTGATTGGTGTTCACGTGAGTGGCGTGCGTGACAAGCGTGGGTCTAAATCGTGAGCGGGCATAAAGCCACTCACGCGCACATCTCTACTACATATTCTTCGAGGTCAATTTATCTTTATGGTCTTTAATAACAATTTTTTGAAGACAATTTGTCGAAAGAGAATTTGAAAAGGACCGGTTTCGGAAGGTGAGCAACAAAAATTATTGGTCTTTTAACAAAACAATGAGAAGCAACGCGTCTGAAAACACATAAACAACGCACCGGAGGCCCATTCTTAAGTTGGTAGCCCTGGCTGTTTCGTCCGGAGAACGTCTGAATGGGTGCGGATGATGTGTGTTTACGAGCGAGGGGCCCGCAGCCGAATGAGTTGTCCAGTTACGCATAAATGATAGCCGGAGCCGTAACAATCCGCGCGAAGAGAGATTGTTATTGGGTTCGGAGTGTGTGGACCACCCGACGCTAGCGCCCCGACGGCGTGGCGCGTCCCCGAATTTATGTTCCCCGGACCAAGTGTCATCGTTTTAATATTGAAATTTTATTTACGCCCCGTGAAAAAGGAACGACGTGACTTTTAATCGAATATTGTCGTGGAGACAAAAAAATATTGTTCTCTTCTTCGATTCTTCGACTCTTCGACTCTTCGAGTCTTCGAGGATTCGATGGGGGACGTTGAACTTGTTCTTTTTTTTTTGTTCTCATTGCAATTTTATTATTTTTACTAAAAGAAAATCTCATTAATTCCCAAAAAGAATAAGGGTACAAGAATAAGGGTAGACGTTAAATAAGAAAACGTCCCCCTTCTTTGGGTAAGTCGCAAAATAGGTGGCATTAAGTGGATACTGTAAATAAGACAGCCTCAGGTGTCCTTTGCGCGTCGGTAATCCAACTGTTTTCTTAAGTCCCGAGGAAAAAAGAATGGAAGTTTCGCCATTAAGCTCGCGTCCCCGGAAAAAACTTGCTCGCCAATAACTTCGCGCGGCTTATTTTCTAATTTTGCCATCGGCTTCTTCGAGGCCGTGCATTAACTGGGAATTTAGACGAGGAAAATTACTTACCCAACTTTACCGGCTACACCTGAAAACGCCTCACCCGGAAATTTACTTGCAAGATAATATACGACGTCGTATTTTTACACACAAAAAAATAACCATTTTTTCTCAAATTCAGCATAATTAACAACATATATTAAATTATAAATATCATCTTTATCTTAGTGAATGCGCACGAAACATCTATAATTTAATAGGATGTAATCTGCTAAAGTGTAGAGAATACGACGATTGTCGAAGGAAACCGTCTCGGATGTTAAAAGTCGAGGCGCGAAGAGGGAGATTGCATAAAGGTTTTACTGTAGAGCGGGTAAGGCGAAAGCAGTAAAAGGCTCTCTTATGCATATTTAGTTTACGTGTCCCCGCGGACGGGAAATATTAAAAACGGAACCGAGTCCCTCTATAAAAAGGGACGTGAGTCTGGGGTGTCTCTCAAATATATTCACCCCCAAAGGTCGGTATTGCTTGCCGACATTCTCAATATATTTGATTTAAGTTTACATCTTTAGTACCATTGCGTTTTGCCAAAACCTTCCCATATGAAACAAATAAGTCAAAGGATAGGGGCTTAATCGAATGTGGTCAGAATATAAATATTCTTATTTAGAAAGAAATTTTTCTCAAAGGTATTTAACTAAATGCATTTTTTGTGCCCACGCCTTTACAAAAACCGAATTGATTCCTGTATATTAAGCTGTTTCGCTTATCATAGTCTACTCATTTTATCATAAATTTTAAATCAATCATAAATTTTATCAGTATTATAAATCTATTAATTTGGAATGGAAAAAAGAATAAACATAAGAACTGTTGTAGAGATACGCAAGTACCTTTTTATGCCCGCTCACGCCCGCTCACGATTTAAACCCATGCGTCACGCACGCCAATTACTGGTTAATTTGATTATTTTTAATTATTTTTTAGTCTTAAGTTGTTGTATACTTTTATCAAAGTAAAACTAGAACTAACACTAGACCTAGTACTAGAAAGTTTCGGTTTAGCCGTGCGTCTGAAGACGCACGGCTAAACCTGAATCTTTCTAGTACTAGGTCTAGTGTTAGTTCTAGTTTTAATTGCCACTCAGTGCTTGATTGTTGTAACTTTGTCTGAAACTAAATGTATAACTAATACTAGACTTAGGAACTTGTGGTATTTCTATACTTTTCTTTACTAACTACTCAAATTATTCCAACTGGATCATGCCGGGTCCCGTTGAAACCAAAGATGCTCACGATCACGCACGTTCACATAAGTGGTACAACAATTGATTCCTACTCACGGTGGGTCACGCATGACCCATCGGAACTCACATTATTTCCACATCTCTAGACTGTTGGTAGAATATTTTGCAATGTTTTACATTTTCTGCAGGATAATGTTTGAAGACGCACAGCCAAACTCGAACTGTTTTGGTTCTTGGTCTAATTCTACTTTTAGTTATTATTCAGCGTTAGATTATATTGTGCTTTTCATTGGACTAAAACTAGAACTAATACTAGTGTGAATATACTCATTTTCTTGTAACTTAAACATTGGCTAGATGATAAGTATCTTATATGTGAGACGAAATAAATGGAAAAGAAGGACGATCTAATTTTTTCTTTAGTTTCTTTTACTCAAATTTTTCTCTGTTTTAATTAAACCATCACCTTCTCAATCTTTTACGTATTTTTTAATTGGAAAATTTAACATAAAAGTTAACCACATTTTTAACAAACTTATATTAGAAATCTTTCATTTACTTGAATTTTCAAAATTTTTCCATTTTACGTTTTCAAATTTTTAAAATTTCTATGACGACCTCTTTAATACAATATCTCTTACATCTTTTTTAACTTTATTAGTTCTTAGCTTCTTCTACGACAATTTCGGCTAAGGATGAAGTAAATTTCGAAACCGGTACCGATTTATATATAAATCGTTCAGAACGTTTTAAAAGTTCAGATCTTGTTTGAACTTGATTCTGAAAGAAACATTATCTGACATATCTTCGACAAATCAGAAGCTATGCCTAATAATATAATTCCAATATCTCCGTTGTCTATTTCTACGTTCTTATAGTTTTCCTGCAGGGTGACTAGTTCCGGTATATGGTCTCCGATCATCCTAGAATTTCATAAAAGAAATAATAGGTCCAATAGGTCCGGGACTACGCGAAAATACGTATGAGTGTTGAAAACAAACTGAATTATGAGTAGATTCAAACGATGAATTAGCAAACCTTGAATTGAAAACAATAAGCATAATGCTACATTAAAACACGATTTTTGTAAGCAGTTCAAATTATCTTGAAGCAGTATTGAGTCTTTTGAAAGCATTTCAAGTCTTTTGGAACCATTTCAAGTCTTCTGAAAGCATTTCAATCTTTTTGGAAGTAATATCAAGCCCTCTATAAGAATATCAAGCGTTCTGGGAATCACTGTAAGTCTTCAAGGGTCAATATCAAATCTATCAAAATTAGTAGTAAATCTTTTGGAAGCAGTTCAAGTCTTGTAGAAGCATTTTTAGACCTCATAGAATATTTCAAGTCTTTTGGAAATAGTAACAAATCTTTTATTGGCAGTATCGAGTCTTCTCGAAGTATTTCAAATTTTCTGCAAGCATCATCAAGTTTTCTAGAAGCAAAATCAAGCCTTCCAAGGGCAGAAGTAAATCTTCTTGAAACAGTTCAAGTCTTCTGCAAGTTATATTAAATTTTTTAGAAGCAGTACCAAGTCTTCCAAGGCCAGAAGTAAATCTTCTGGAAAACGATCAAGTTTTCTGCAAGCTATCTTCTAAAATCATTTTAAGGCTTCTAAAAGCAGTATCAACTCTTTTGGAATCATTTCAAATCTTCCAAAGGCAATATCATTTTTTTTAACTATTTCAACTCTTCTGGAAGCAGCATCAAGTGTTCTTAAAGCAGTTCAAGTCTTCTGGAAGCAGTTCAAGTCTTCTGGAAGCAGTTCAAGTCTTCTGGAAGCAGTTCAAGTCTTCTGGAAGCAGTTCAAGTCTTCTGGAAGCTCTTCAAATCCTCTGGAAACATTTCAAGTCTTTTGAAAGTAGTAACAACTTTTTCAGAGGCAGTATCGAGTGTTCTGGAAGTATTTCAAGTCTTCTACAAGCAATATCAACCATTCTAGAAGCAGTATTAGGTCTTCCATGGGCAGTAGTAAATCTTTTGAAGGAAGTTCAACGAAATAGATTTAAAATATTTCAAATCTATTGGAAACATTTCAAGTATTACGTAAGTAATATCTAATTTTCTAGAAGCAAAATCAAGTCTTTCAAGGGCAGAAGTAAATGTTCTGGAAGTAGTTTAAGTCTTCTGCAAGCTACATTAAGATTTCTAGAGGCAGTATCAAGTCTTCCAAGGTCAGAAGTAAATCTTCTGGAAGCAGATCAAGTTTTCTGCAAGCTATCTTCTAGAATCATTTTAAGGCTTCTAAAGGTAATATCAAGTCTTTTAGAAGCAATATCAAGTCTTCTTGAAGCAGTTCAAGTCTTCTGGAAGCATTTCAAATCCTCTGGAAACATTTCAAGTCTTTTGGAAGTAGTAACAACTTTTTCAGAGGCAGTATCGAGTATTCTGATAGTATTTCAAGTCTTTTACAAGCAATATTAACCTTTCTAGAAGCAGTATCAGATCTTCCATGGGCAGTAGTAAATCTTTTGAAAGAAGTTCAACTCTTTTGGAAGCATTTCAAGTCTTTTGGAAACATTCAAATCTTCTAAAAGTAATATTAAGTCTTCTGGACTTAATATTTCAAATCTTTTGGAAACATTTCAAGTCTTACGCAAGTAATACCTAATTTTCTTGAAGCAAAATCAAGCCTTCCAAGAACAGAAGTAAATGTTCTGGAAGCAATTCAAGTCTTATGCAAGCTACATTAAGTTTTCTAGAAGCAGTATCAAGTCTTCCAAGGCCAGAAGTAAATCTTCTGGAAACAAATCAAGTATTCTGCAAGCTATCTTCTAGAATCTTCTAGAATCATTTTAAGGCTTCTAAAAGTAATATCAAATCTTTTAGAAGCAATATCAAGTCTTTTGGAATCATTTCAAGTCTTCCAAAGGCAATATCAATTTTTTTGGAACTATTTCAACTCTTCTAGAAGCAGCATCAAGTCTTTTAGAAGCAGTTCAAGTCTTCTGGAAGCATGATCAAGTCTTCTAGAAGCAGTTTAAGTCCTCTGGAAACATTTCAAGTCTTTTGAAAGTAGTAACAACTTTTTCAGAGGCAGTATCGAGTGTTCTGGAAGTATTTCAAGTCTTCTACAAGCAATATCAACCATTCTAGAAGCAGTATTAGGTCTTCCATGGGCAATAGTAAATCTTTTGAAGGAAGTTCAACTCTTCTAAAAGTAATATCAAGCCTTCTGGACACAATATCAAGTGTTATGAGATCATTTCAAATCTTTTAAAAGCAGTTAAAAATTTTGTTGGAAAGCGTTTCAAGTCTTCAAGACGCAGTATCAATCGTTCTGCAAATATTTCAAATCTTTTGGAAACATTTCAAGTTTTACGCAAGTAATACCAAATTTTCTAGAAGAAAAATCAAATCTTCCAAGAGCAGAAGTAAATGTTCTGGAAGCAGTTCAAGTCTTCTGCAAGCTACATTAAGTTTTCTAGAAGCAGTATCAAGTCTTCCAAGGCCAGAAGTAAATCTTCTGGAAACAGATCAAGTTTTCTGCAAGCTATCTTCTAGAATCTTCTAGAATTATTTTAAGGCTTCTAAAGGTAATATCAAGTCTTTTAGAAGCAATATCAAGTCTTCTAGAAGCAGTTCAAGTCTTCTGGAAGCATTTCAAATCCTCTGGAAACATTTCAAGTCTTTTGGAAGTAGTAACAACTTTTTCAAAGGCAGTATCGAGTGAGAAGAAAGTGAGAAGACTTGATGTCTTCTGGAATCATTTCAAATCTTCCAAAGGCAATATCAATTTTTTTGGAACTATTTCAACTCTTCTAGAAGCAGCATCAAGTGTTTTAGAAACAGTTCAAATCTTCTGGAAGCAGGATCAAGCCTTCTAGAAGCAGTTCAAGTCTTCTGGAAGCAGGATCAAGTCTTCTAGAAGCAGTTCAAGTCTTCTGGAAGTAGTTTAAGTCTTCTAGAAGCAGTTTAAATCCTCTGGAAGCAGGATCAAGTCTTCGGGAAGCAGTTTAAGTCTTCTAGAAGCAGTTTAAGTCTTCTGGAAGCAGTTCAAGTCTTCTGGAAGTATTTCAAGTCCTCTGGAAACATTTCAAGTCTTTTGGAAGTAAGAATTTAAGTCATTTACAAGCAATATCAACCTTTCTAGATGCAGTATCAAGTCTTCCATGGGCAGTAGTAAACCTTTTGAAAATAGTTCAAATTTTCTGGAAAGATTTTTAGTCTTTTTGAAGTATTCAAATCATCTAAAAGTAATATTAAATCTTTTGGAAACATTCCAAGTCTTCCAGAGGCAATATCAAGCGTTCTGCAAATATTTCAAGTCATTTACAAGTCAGGAAGCATTTCAAATCTTTCGTAAGTAATACCAAGTTTTCTAGAAGCAGTATCAAGTCTTCTAAGGGCAGTCTTTTGGAAGTAGTAGTAAGTTTTTCAGAAGCAGTGTCGGGTTGTTTAGAAGCATTTCAAATCTTTTAGAAGCAGTATCTTCTGAAAGTATTTGAAGATTTTGGAATCATTTCTCTTTTTGGAAGCATTTCTAACCTTTTGGATGCAGTATCAAGTCATCTAAAAGCACCAAGTCTTCTGGAAGAAGATCAAGTTTTTTGAAATCATCTAGAAACGTTATTAAGAAATATATGCTCCATTAAAAATGTTTTGAAACGTTATTTTCGAAAATCCTGGTATTTTGAGATTTAGAACATTTTGGTCCCAACAATTGAGCACCCTATTTTCATGGTCATTATCGATTCTATTATTTGGTCATCATTGAAATAATCAGTCACGTTTACATCCTCATCTATAGTTAAATATTACAATTAGCTAATGTTGTTTTTCCACAATTTATTGCACCCTTTGATTGAAGTATATTTCAGCAGAAGTCGAAGAGAGATCTGTGAACATTTTATTGTTTTTTCTTTAATATTATTTTGCCAAACCTTCTTTTGCACAAATCAATAACTTCGTCAATGTACCACTCATTTTCTAATGTAAAAATCATTCTTCTTCAGACTAGAAGATAGGGTCCACTTTTAATTTTGCTGTAACATTTTCTGTGGAAAATTTTGCTGGTCAACTTAGGTTGTTCGCTTGTTCCTGGTACTAATAGTTTTAGTTTTTTTGGTCCGGTCATATTGGTACACTATTACACCATCAGGCTGATTATTTTCCAAAGTCGACAACAATTTGGTATTTTCTTTTGACTTATTCTGTCATTTTTTAAATTTATCCAGTCATCCTGAAATTGCTTGAAAATTATCAAGATCCAACATTGCTATTTCATTAATAAGTGGTCTTGAGATCAGAAAGTTTTGAGTTTTTACCCACTTTAGCACTTCTTGGAGGTGCCTAGAAACTTAATACTTGTGGCCCTTATGAAAACAAAGACAGGAACAAAAAATTTTAGTTTTTTACAAAAAATTTTTTTATTATGAGGAGATCATGTAATTCAAAACATTTTTACAAATACCTTTCGATATATCGATTTGTAATGTAGTAGATGCATTTTAACACGGGGTGTTGCCCGCGTAAATTGAGTCTAGAAAGGGTAGTAAGGGGTGGGTGAAAATATTGGGCAATAAGTGGCGGAGCGATGTTGCGACGTTGCTGGGGCGAGAAGCTGTCGCGACCTTTTCCGCTCGGGCATGTAATTGGATTGAGTGCCGGTTCTTTTCACAACGTCGCAGAAATTGGAAAAAATTTGCACCGAAGAAGAAACCAAATCATCAACATCATCTTCTTAAGATTTCGTTTAACAACAACTTGAGGTTGTTGTAGTCAACCCGATATAAATCTTTCCCCTAAATAATCCGATCGCTTCATTAACATGGATTTCGCAGCTGATGTCTGATGACTCACTCAGATAAGGCAGCGACCGCTAACAATGCTCTAAATGACCAGTGGTCAGTTTGAAAGACGTCCCGCGGCTTTCACAATCGATCTCCGTCGTTCGACTGGTCCGCATCTGCCCTTGTAGTTTTAGGGGGTTTAACACTCCTCCTGTTTTACACGCGACCGGACTCGCTACTTTGAAACGAAGAATTAACACCGAAAAGAATGAATTATCGTTTTAAGTACGGACCTGATGTGTGTTTGTGTGTGTGTGTGTGCCTCTTCCTCTCTTATGGCCGCTGCTGCGCGATGTCACTACAAACTGATAAGTTGTCCACCCGTTGGACCGGTCCAGAGTGTCGTGCTGCGGTCTCGTCCAATTGTGCAAATGTTGGTACTTACCGCAATAATGGCTTATTTATGACGGGATGGCGTCGGGGTGGCCACCGGTGGCCTTATTGTGGATGGACCACGAACACGCGACCTGAACGTCCTAAATCAAAAAGGAATCCGAAAGGAACAAAAACGAAAAGATCTCGCCTCTCGGCGATGTCACCTGGAGAAGAAAAACCTTCTCGGTAACATAGCGGGACATACAACGTTTCGAAATTGGACAATGCAAAAGAGGAGACTTCCGGGGCTCGGACGCGGCCGTCACGGTGCCAATTACGATCCTGCGGCCGGCGCAAACCGAACATGACAGCTGACCTGATTCAATTTGCCCAAGACTTGTTTTCCATGTCATAAATCAGATTCCGGCCAATCTCGATATCCATTATCGTTAGCCGCCACCGCCGTTCGGATTAATATCTAATAGATTCGATTGCACCCCCGACAAGGGGGTGGCTGCGATCAATTGTTTTTATAGCGCCCCGGCTCGAGTTGTATAGCTCTAAATTGCGGAACGTTATTGATTGTAATTGGAACCCGTGCGGAATTGATTTACCCCGAATGAACCGACGTGGACTACGTTTTTGGAGGGATCGACTCTGTTACTTGGGGACGAAGTTACCCTCGCTTTAGATTATTTTTAAAAATTCGAATTTTTGAAATAAGAGTTGGGAAGGTATCCGGGGTTGCTAGATAAATTTGTAAAAAAAACTTTGATAAGTTCATAACCGGTAGCAATTAAGCCGATATTTGGTTTGAATTTATAAGATTTGAAATACTTCCAGATGAATCTATACTGGCAATAAAAGTCTTGTTACTACTTCCAAAAGACTCAAATGCTCGCTGAGCACTAGAAATACTTCCACAAGACTTGAACTGTTTCCAGAAAACTTGAACTGCTTCTAGAAAACTTGATATTGCTTGCAGAAGATTTGAAATGTTTCGAGAAGACCCGATACTGACAATAAAAGACTTGTTACTACTTCTAAAAACTTGAAATGTTCGGTGAGGACTAAGAATACTTCCACAACACTTGAACTGTTTCCAGAAGACTTGAATTGCTTTCAGAAGATTTACTACTAGTCTTGAAAGACTTGATATTGACCCTGGAAGATTTACAATGATTAAAGAACGGTTGATATTCTTATAGAGGACTTTGATATTACTTCTAAAAAAATTGAAATGGTTTTAGAAGACTTGAAATAGTTTCAAAAGGCTTGAAATGGTACTAAAAGTCTTGAAATGCTTCCAGAAGACTCAATACTGCTTCAAGAACATTTGAATTGCTTCCAAAAGACATGTATTTTAATGTTGTATTGGGTTTACTCTTCTCAATTTAAGGTTTAGCAATTCATCGTTTGAGTCTACTCTAAATTCAGTTTGTTTTCATCACCCATACGTATTTTCGCATAGTTCCGGACCTATTATTTCTATCATAAAATTCTAAAATGACCAGAGATCATATACCGGGACTAGTTACCCTACATGAAAACCATAAGAACAAAGAAATAGACAATGGAGATATTGGAATGTCCAAACATAAAAAATCCTAATGATGGCCGCATTTAAAACTATTAGGCATAGACTAATAACTAATAATAATAATATATTATCTAATAACTATTAGATAATATATTTATTTATATAAATCGGTATCGGTTTCGGAGTTTACTCCATCTACAGCCTAAAGTATCGTAGAAAAAGCTAAGATCTAGTAGAATTGAGAGATATAAGATAAGTTGTGTCAAAGATGTCGACAAAAAATTTTAAAAAATCTTTGTAAACGTTGTAAAGTGGTAAAATTTTGAAAATTGAAGTAATGAAAAATTTTTTAGTATGAAAGTTTATAATTTTCATATTGAGAAATGTTGAAAAAGTTCCAAAAATTCGTTAAAAATGTGATTAAATTTATGTTAAATTTTCCAATTACAAATGCGTAAAAGATTGAAAAATTTTGAAAAAATTTTGTCCTTTTAAATTTTACTCTTTAACATGTCTTATATCTCTCAACTCCAGTAGTCCTTAGGTTCTTCTACGACATTTTCGGCTGAAGATTGACTAAACTCCGAAACCGGTACCGATTTATATAAATAAAGCAAGTTCAGAAGTTTAAATATTATCTTTTCTTTATATTTCGTCCGCTTGGAATATGGGGACTTTTCAAAAATCTTAGGTTATGTTTGAAGCTTTACAACTAAATTTTGTATTAGATAATTGGATCATTTTTATTAGTTCCATGCATCTATACGAATAGGCGTTTTTATTGGAGACCATGTATTTTAAATTGAGTCTTGCTGCTTTTAGAAAACTTGATTTGCTTTCAAACGGCTTGATACTGTTCCTAGATGACTTAATTCAGTTCGCTTCTAGAAGAAATGCTTCTAGAAGACTTAAGTTGCTTCCAAAACTCGATATTGCCTCCAAAAGACTTGAAATGCTTGAACTACTTCTAGAAGATTTTTTTACTGCCTCTGGAAGACTTGGTACTGCTTCCAGAAAACTGAATATTACAAACAGAACCATTAAAATGTCTCAGAAAACAAGATACTATTTCTAGTGAACTTGATTTGCTGCTAGAAGAGTTAATACGGCTTCTAGATGACTAAATACAACTTCCAAAACATTTGAAATGCTTCCAGAACACTTGAACTACTTAAAGCAGATTTACTACTGCCTCTGGAACACTTGATACTGCTTCCAGAAAACTTGAAATTGCATACAGAAGAATTGAAATGCTTCCAGAAAATTTGATATTACCTCTGGAAGATTTGAAAGACTTGATATTGCTTCTAGATGACTAAACATGGCTTCTTCGTTTCAATTCCAGCATCCGACCGCCATTCTTCAGGTTTATTGGTGAAAAGACTTGAAATGCTTCCAGAACACTTGAACTATTTCCAGAAAATTTACTGCTGCGTCTGGAATACTGGATATTGCTTGCAGAAGAATTGCAATTTTTCCAGACAACTGAATATTGCCTCTGGAAGACTTGAATAGATTCCTGAAGGCTTGATACTGCTTCTAGATGACTAAACACGGTTTCCAAAAGACTTGAAAAGCTTTCAGAAGACCTGAAGTGCTTTCAGAAGACTTAATACTGCTTCCAAAACCCTTGAACTATTTCCAGAAAATTTAGTGCTGTATCTGGAATACTGGATATTGCTTGCAGAAGAAATGAAATTCTTCCAGAAAACTTAGTATTCCCTCTGGAAGACTTGATACTGCTTCCAAAAGACTTGAAATGCTTCCAGAACGCTTGAACTATTTCCAAAAGATTTACTGCTGCATCTAGAATACTGGATATTGCCTGCAGAAGAATTAGAGTTCTTCCAGAAAACTTGGTATTGCCATTGGAAGACTTGATACTGTTTTCAAAAGACTTGAAATGCTTCCAGAACATTTGAACTATTTCTAAAAGATTTACTGCTGCATTTGGAATACTGGATATTGCTTGCAGAAAAATTGAAATTCTTCCAGAAAACTTTATATTGCTTTTGGAAGACTTGAAATGATTCCTGAAGGCTTGATACTGCTTCTAAATGACTAAACATGGTTTCCGAAGGATTTGAAAAACTTTCAGAAGACATGGAATGCTTCCAAAAGACTTGATACTACTTCCAGAGCACTTGAACTCTTTCCAGAAGATTTACTGCTGCATCTGGAATACGGGTATTGCTTGCAGAAGAATTGAAATTCTTCCAGAAAACTTTGTATAGCTTTTGGAAGACTTGACATGATTCCTGAAGGCTGGATACTGTTTCTAAATGATTAAACACGGCTTCCAAAGGATTTGAAAAACTTTCAGAAGACATGGAATGGTTCCAAAAGACTTGATACTACTTCCACAGCACTTAAAATATTTACAGAAAATTTACTGCTGCATCTAGAATACTGGATATTGCTTGCAGAAAACATGAAATGCTTCCTAAAGACTTGATACTGCTTCCAAAAGACTTGATACTACTTCCAGAGCACTTGAACTCTTTCCAGAAGATTTACTGCTGCATCTGGAATACGGGTATTGCTTGCAGAAGAATTGAAATTCTTCCAGAAAACTTTGTATAGCTTTTGGAAGACTTGACATGATTCCTGAAGGCTGGATACTGTTTCTAAATGATTAAACACGGCTTCCAAAGGATTTGAAAAACTTTCAGAAGACATGGAATGGTTCCAAAAGACTTGATACTACTTCCACAGCACTTAAAATATTTACAGAAAATTTACTGCTGCATCTAGAATACTGGATATTGCTTGCAGAAAACATGAAATGCTTCCTAAAGACTTGATACTGCTTCCAAAAGACTTAAAATTTGTTCAAAAGCCTAGAAATGCTTCCAGAAGATTTGCTATGGCCGTGTTGGGTTACAGAAGAGATCAAAAGCAATGTTTGACCTAAAAAATACTGATAGCTTTAATAGCTACTTTATAGACTATAAAATATCTGCCTAGTATGGAATTCATATTCTGATATGTGCCGTATTGATTAAGAAGAATTATGTACTTTGAATTTTTCAAAAAGATGATGCTGCTATCTGGTGCCACCAAAAATGCACTTTAGTAAGATTCAGAAGACTTAGAATTAGTGTAGTTAGTAAAGAAAAGTATAGAAATGCTAAAAGTTCCCAAGTCTACTATTAGTTATATTTTTAAAAAAGAAATAAGATTCAGGTTTAACCGTGCGTCTTTAAACGGAACTTTCTAGTACTAGGCCTAGTGTTAATTCTAGTTTGACTTCGGAATAGGTATATCAAAATTTTAGATTCAATAACACCTAGAAATAGAGGCAGCATTAACGCTTGAGCTAATTCTAGATCTAGATCGAAAAAAAATTAAGGCTTAGTCGTACCTCTTTTAAGACGGAACCCAACGGGAACCCAGACGGTACCTCTTTTCGTCTTGAACAAATTAAAGATATTATTATTTAATTTTCTACTTTTTATTATTAAGATGAATTTTATTTGTTATAGTTTTACCGGTTTCGGCCCTGTTTAGGCCATCTTCAGGAAGTTTCGAGCACTGTTGATCTTCAGATTATTTAAAATCTATTCAAAAATCTGTTGGTTTTGTAATGATGTGCTTTATTCATAACGTTATGTGTCTAAAGTTTTTCTAAAGTTTTTTTTTTCTAAAGTTTTTGAAGATGTGTGTAAATAGATAACACGTCGTGTTTGAAGGATTAATAAAAATTCTTATTTGTACTTAGTACCATATACCCTTAGCAGCATTTATACAAGTCTTCAAACACGACGTGTTATCTATTTACACATATTTATATAAAAGGATTATGGAGAAATACATCTATTTTCCTGAAGATGGCCTAAACAGTGCCAAAACCGGTAAAACTATAACAAATAAAATTCTTCCTAATAAAAAGTATAAAATTGAATAAAAATATTTCTATCTTTAGAACTAACACTAGACTTAGAACTAGAAACATTACGGTTTTAGTTAGATATAAATGTACAATAATTTGAAATTGAATAATAGCTAAATTAGAACTAATAGCAACACTAAAATTAACACTAGACCCAGAACTAGAATCATTAGGATTTTGCCGTCTAAAGAGACGTACGGCTAAACCCTAATGATTCTAGTTCTTGGTCTAGTGTTAGTTCTGAAGCTGGGTTGTAGATCTAATGTTGTTTATGTATTTAGTTTTCTAAGAATTTAAAACAGTCTACAGTTAAACAAGAATCAAAACTAGAACTAACACTAGACCTAGAACTAGAAAGATTTAGGTTTAGCCGTGCGTCTTCAGACGCACGGCTAAACCGAAACTTTCTAGTTCTAGGTCTAGTGTTAGTTCTAGTTTTAGTTAGATACAAATGTGCAATAATTTGAGACCGAATAATGTCTAAATTAGAACTAATACTACAGTACTACTAGTACTAAAGCTAACACTAGACCCAGAACTAGAATCATTAGGGTTTAACCGTCTTAAGAGACGTACGGCTAAACCCTAATGATTCTAATTCTAGGTCTAGTGTCAATACTAAAGATAGGTTGCAGATCTTGTATTAATTAAATTTTTAGTTTTAGAAGTATTTCAACAATCAAGTACTAAGTTGCAATTAAAACTAGAACTAACACTAGACCTAGTACTAGAAAGTTTCGGTTTAGCCATGCGTCTTCAGACGCACGGCTAAACCTAAATCTAGTGTTAGTTCTAGTTTTATTTTGATACAAGCATACAACAATTTAAGACTGAAGAATAACTAAAAATAGAGTTTTTGTTCTCTTTTAACTTCCATTCTCGAAAGCAAAAATGTTTCAGTATCTAGAACCAAAAATAGCATGAGTCTCGTGAATTGACGTGACCCACGCGTGATTCACGTGATTCATGAATAATATTCACGTGAGTGCGTGACACGTGTAAGTCTAAATCGTGAGTGATGGTTACGAGAATATAGAAGTATTTCAACAATCAAGCACAAGTTGCAATTAAAACTAGAACTAACACTAGACCTAGTACTAGAAAGATTCAGGTTTAGCCGTGCGTCTTCAGACGCACGGCTAAACCGAAACTTTCTAGTACTAGGTCTAGTGTTAGTTCTAGTTTTACTTTGATAAAAGTATACAACAATTTAAGATTGAAGAATAATTAAAAATAATTAAAATAACTAGTAATCAAACATGATTCATAAATTTGATCACCTGAACCGACGTGGACTACGTTTTTGGAGGGATCGACTCTGTTACTTGGGGACGAAGTTACCCTCGCGTAACGTTCGACAAGATTATCTTTAAAAATTCGAATTTTTGAAATAAGAGTTGGAAAAGTATCTGGGGTTGCTAGATAAATTTGTAAAAAAACTTTGATATGTTCATAACCGGTAGCAATTAAGCCAGTAGGGAAAACCGGCTATAGATATGATAGATTGGCAATGGGTAAAGTTGCATCGGGGCGACTTCCAAAGGGGAAACAATATTTTTTAATGACATATTGAAGTCGCGTTGAGGTTTATCACTCCTCTGTTAAAAAGCGGCCCCTTATCAATCACTTTAATGGAGGCGCGCGGCCGCCGGCGGCGGATTGATTGGTGGCAATTACGTAATTGTCAAGCGGCGGCTGTCAAACAGACCCCCGGAGGGGTCCCATCTGAAAAAGTGGCGGCCATCGACGGTCCTTCTTCCGACCGGGCGATTAATAACATACACAACAATACCCACTTCTAACATTTTAATTTTTTTTCACCCAGATATGGTGCTTGTACTTCCAAACCTGATTCCTAAAAAAAATAGATAAATGATTTCTTCGGTAAATGTCTTAGGGAAGTTGGAAGGATAAGAGATGGCGAGAAAGTTTTGTTGTCTGGAAGGATAGGAGATAAGGGGGTTGGTTGGGCATTATACAAATTCGCTCCCTTATTCGGTAGATTGTTGTTTATCCGATATGCCTGGGGGCTTAGCGTCACGGTCGCAATTAACTTGAGGCGGCGGCGGACGCGGGGTTATCGCAACAATAAAGCTCCGTTTGCTGAACTGCCGCTCCACTCCGACGCTCGGGGATTTCCCACCGAGCTACAACTTCGCGAAAAGGGCTTTCCTGCTTAATCTTTCAACGCGCCAGATATCAAAACATTAATTAGATTTCATCCTGGTCGCGTTCTTGTTGCGATCCGTTCTCATTCGGTTGCTTACTTAACTTTCCACCGGATTTACCACAAAATAGAAGAGCTTTTAACTTTATGCCACCGAAAAAGAGAAGGGCTAATCTTATCCGCCCCTTCTGTTTACAGTGGTGTCACTACTCCTCCTAATTTAGTTAATTTTCCCACAGGTAGTCTGTTTTTTTATTTTTTTTTATTTTTCATCCCCTTTGTAGTATGGGTGAACCGTCGTTGCAACAGACACTTTAAGAGGCTATTTGGTCCAGATAACACCCTCGAAACAGATGTTTATTCTACCCGGTAATTATTGCCACCACTCAACGTAGAAGCAGCAAAAGCTTCCGATGAGAAACCCGATGGCAGGCTAACGAAAGCGAAAAAAGGATCAAGAGAGCGAAAAACCACCCTTAACGTTTTCGTTTCGACTTAAATATCCGTTGAGCGATAAATATCCTTAATAGATCGACCGCAAAGGGCCGTCGCGACCTCAGGTCAAATCCATAAATTCACTCAAGCCCCCTTTAAAAATTGTACTTACTGGTTTTATTAATATAACCGGTTATTAAAACAAGTTTTCAAAAATTATTGATCAAAACAAACATCTTGTGTGATGTTAAATAAATGGCAATGATGAAGTTGGAGTTGAGGTCGAGAAGGGTTGTTCGGCAATGTGCTAATGAGGACCGCGGAAGGCGACCCCATCCGTCACCCCCGACACCCCCTTGACGTAACCAGTGGCCCTCGCGGCGGCCACCCACGCCGCTAAACGCGTTAGCGGTGCTACCACGGTTCCCCCTAATAAATTCCGAAGTAACAAACACCCATCCACCCACCGACGGCAGCCTAAGCGGATTGTAATCTTGCCCAACGGCGATATTTCACTACACCTCCCCATGATGGTTCGAACGGACCCCCTTGGCCCTTTGACAAAGAAATATCGTTTCCATTTTATATATTTTTCCTCTTCTCATGAAAAACATCTATTCACACAAACATTAATAAAACAATAAAATAAAAATGTTTGTGTTGAAGGTTTGTCGATTTAATAATTAATACATTTCTGGGTGAGGTGTTGGAGTTAGATTCTTCTCCATGTTCTCACGTGTTGATGTTAACATTTAAAGTTGTAACGTAAATGATAATTTAACGTTTTTCCACACATTTGAAGTAATATGAATCAGTTGATTATCTGTATTAAGTATTTAATTTATTTATACAGCTTACAGATATGGTGTTGAAGTCTCTTTTTCTCTAGTCTTGGTGTTAATATTTGTGGTTGAAACATAAATAACAATCCGAAGTTTTCTCACACATTTGAGGATATTAAATAACTAATATTTAATTTTTTTGAGGTAATTCATTGATTGATTGTAGCTTCCGAGTATGCTGTTGGAATCTGACCAATAACTCTTTTTCTCTACTCTCTATGCGTTAATATTTGAGGTTATAACGTAAATGTCTTGTCGTGTAAATATCTGACATCGACAATGTACCGTTATTTAATTTTATTCTAATTATTAATTGATTAATTATAGATATTTATTTATTTGATATTTAGGGCCGGTTTATTCACCTTTGGTTAAATATAACTATTGGATATTTTCCATGGTTACTGTAATTTCACTTGCCATGATTGGTTATATTACCAGTAACTATGCTAAATATGTGATAGATAAATTTAACTAAAGGTGAATAAACTGGGCCTTAAAGGTAATATCAACGATTCTGATATTGACTGCATTGAACAAAAAACAAAATTTTAAACAAAATTAGATTCAAATGTATTGCTATTGTCTTCAGATACAATAATTCAATATATCAGACAATCAATGATAATTGCTCGTTCTATTAGTTCTGTCTCATGAGCAATTGCTTCAAAAAGGATCAAATATGGTATCAAATTATGAGTTCCAACTGATTCTGAGACGTACTGTACATATAATTGGTAGTGATACAAATTTGTCTCTTAAAACAAATCAAGATGAACATGGGCATGGGAATAAGCTCATCAAATTGTTCAGATCAAGAGATCTATTCGAAAACTCCATTAGAGCCCACCATCCATCTAAAAGCCATTGTTGTTGCTAATGCAAATGTTTGGGCAATCAGTTAGTTAAACAAAGTCAAAAGGGACATCTGGTGAATTCGTGGCATCTATGGGAGGTTATGGCAGCATCATTAAACGCATCAAACAATTTCTACTAGAAAAAGGTCAAGCTGACACATAAAAAGTAATCTGGCCTTGGACAATTCTAATTCAATAAGATTACCTCAGTGATGTGATATGGGGTGGTTGTCAATCTTGTAGTCAATTGTGATTTGAAAGATGATCTGTTCAGCATTTCTCAAATAAACGAGATCAAGAAAACTAAATTGGCATGGGAATAAGCTCATAAAATTGACATTAAAGACATTATCATGACATTAAAGATATCCATTTGAAAGCTAGCTCCATTAGAGCCCACCATCCATCTAAAAGCCATTGTTGTTGCTAATGCAAATGTTTGGGCAATCAGTTAGTTAAACAAAGTCAAAAGGGACATCTGGTGAATTCGTGGCATCTATGGGAGGTTATGGCAGCATCATTAAACGCATCAAACAATTTCTACTAGAAAAAGGTCAAGCTGACACATAAAAAGTAATCTGGCCTTGGACAATTCTAATTTAATAAGATTACCTCAGTGATGTGATATGGGGTGGTTGTCAATCTTGTAGTCAATTCTGATTTGAAAGATGATCTGTTCAGCATTTCTCAAATAAATGAGATGAAGAAAACTAAATTGGCATGGGAATAAGCTCATAAAATTGACATTAAAGACATCATGACATTAAAGAGATCCATTTGAAAGCTCCATTAGAGCCCACCATCCATCTAAAAGCCATTGTTGTTGCTAATGCAAATGTTTGGGCAATCAGATAGTTAAACAAAGTCAAAAGGGACATCTGGTGAATTCGTGGCATCTATGGGAGGTTATGGCAGCATCATTAAACGCATCAAACAATTTCTACTAGAAAAAGGTCAAGCTGACACATAAAAAATAATCTGGCCTTGGACAATTCTAATTCAATAAGAGTACCTCAGTGATGTGATATGGGGTGGTTGTCAATCTTGTAGTCAATTGTGATTTGAAAGATGATCTGTTCAGCATTTCTCAAATAAACGAGATCAAGGAAACTAAATTGGCATGGCAATAAGCTCATAAAATTGACATTAAAGACATTATCATGACATTAAAGATATCCATTTGAAAGCTCCATTAGAGCCCACCATCCATCTAAAAGCCATTGTTGTTGCTAATGCAAATGTTTGGGCAATCAGTTAGTTAAACAAAGTCAAAAAGGGACATCTGGTGAATTCGTGGCATTTATGGGAGGTTATGGCAGCATCATTAAACGCATCAAACAATTTCTACTAGAAAAAGGTCAAGCTGACACCTAAAAAGTAATCTCTCCTTGGACAATTCTAATTCAATAAGAGTACCTCAGTGATGTGATATGGGGTGGTTGTCAATCTTGTAGTCAATTGTGATTTGAAAGATGAACTGTTCAGCATTTCTCAAATAAACGAGATCAAGAAAACTAAATTGGCATGGGAATAAGCTCATAAAATTGACATTAAAGACATTATCATGACATTAAAGAGATCCATTTGAAAGCTCCATTAGAGCCCACCATCCATCTAAAAGCCATTGTTGTTGCTAATGCAAATGTTTGGGCAATCAGTTAGTTAAACAAAGTCAAAAGGGACATCTGGTGAATTCGTGGCACCTATGGGAGGTTATGGCAGCATCATTAAACGCATCAAACAATTTCTACTAGAAAAAGGTCAAGCTGACACATAAAAAGTAATCTGGCCTTGGACAATTCTAATTTAATAAGATTACCTCAGTGATGTGATATGGGGTGGTTGTCAATCTTGTAGTCAATTCTGATTTGAAAGATGATCTGTTCAGCATTTCTCAAATAAATGAGATGAAGAAAACTAAATTGGCATGGGAATAAGCTCATAAAATTGACATTAAAGACATCATGACATTAAAGAGATCCATTTGAAAGCTCCATTAGAGCCCACCATCCATCTAAAAGCCATTGTTGTTGCTAATGCAAATGTTTGGGCAATCAGTTAGTTAAACAAAGTCAAAAGGGACATCTGGTGAATTCGTGGCATCTATGGGAGGTTATGGCAGCATCATTAAACGCATCAAACAATTTCTACTAGAAAAAGGTCAAGCTGACACATAAAAAGTAATCTGGCCTTGGACAATTCTAATTCAATAAGATTACCTCAGTGATGTGATATGGGGTGGTTGTCAATCTTGTAGTCAAATCTGATTTGAAAGATGATCTGTTCAGCATTTCTCAAATAAATGAGATGAAGAAAACTAAATTGGCATGGGAATAAGCTCATAAAATTGACATTAAAGACATTATCATGACATTAAAGAGATCCATTTGAAAGCTCCATTAGAGCCCACCATCCATCTAAAAGCCATTATTGTTGCTAATGCAAATGTTTGGGCAATCAGATAGTTAAACAAAGTCAAAAAGGGACATCTGGTGAATTCGTGGCATTTATGGGAGGTTATGGCAGCATCATTAAACGCATCAAACAATTTCTACTAGAAAAAGGTCAAGCTGACACCTAAAAAGTAATCTCTCCTTGGACAATTCTAATTCAATAAGAGTACCTCAGTGATGTGATATGGGGTGGTTGTCAATCTTGTAGTCAATTGTGATTTGAAAGATGATCTGTTCAGCATTTCTCAAATAAACGAGATCAAGAAAACTAAATTGGCATGGGAATAAGCTCATAAAATTGACATTAAAGACATTATCATGACATTAAAGAGATCCATTTGAAAGCTAGCTCCATTAGAGCCCACCATCCATCTAAAAGCCATTATTGTTGCTAATGTAAATGTTTGGGCAATCAGTTAGTTAAACAAAGTCAAAAAGGGACATCTGGTGAATTCGTGGCATTTATGGGAGGTTATGGCAGCATCATTAAACGCATCAAACAATTTCTACTAGAAAAAGGTCAAGCTGACACCTAAAAAGTAATCTCTCCTTGGACAATTCTAATTCAATAAGAGTACCTCAGTGACGTGATATGGGGTGGTTGTCAATCTTGTAGTCAATTGTGATTTGAAAGATGATCTATTCAGTATTTCTCAAATAAACGAGATCAAGAAAACTAAATTGGCATTAAAGAGATCTATTTGAAAGCTCCATTAGAGCTCCATTATAGTTACTAATGCAGTCATGAGAAAGAATAGACCCTTCCAGACCATTGTCACCTATGTCAGATTACAAGGAGATTCCAACATTAGAAGTTGTTGCTGATACTCTTTTAAACAAAACTTATGTATCTTTAATGATTGATAATCAGCAGCTATCAAAAGAAGAAAGAAAATGTAAAGATATCGACGATTTAAAGTATGATGTATTAAAGTACTTTGTTAGATAAAACTCAACAAACCAACAATCTCTGTACAAAATGCAACTTTTAGATGGATAAATCAAGTTTTTAATAAAACCATCCATAAATTGTTTTTAATGAAGTTATCAAATTTATCTGTTACTTTTAGGAAGCACTATATATACTCAAACATAGTTATATTTATCAAAATATCGTAATTGCCGCCAAACTTACGTTCTTTGTGAGATTACGCGCAGAACGATCGCATTTTCAAATTGTTAAATATATAATCTATAGTCGAACCGTCGAATCAGTGCATTGACAGGTAGTAATTTTCTTGTAACGTTGGTCCCCCCGTCTGAATTTTTCAAAGTAAGTAATCACACACCTTCTGGGATAGCACATTGAGTGCATTAGTGGGAGAACTTATTTTATTTATTTTTTGCCGACATTGTCTTTGTAAAGATGAAGTCGGTAAAAACAACAATAACAGTATCATGGATACCCCGAAGAGAAAGGTAAAGTAAACAAAGAAAGTCCTGCATTTATTGTTATTAACTATCTTAATTGGTTTTCTGAGTTTAACCCTGGAGATCACAATGATTTATCACTGCACAGATTCGACGGTTCGACTATAGAGTGCATATGTAAATTCTTGGATAACTTTATATAAGAATTTCGAATTTCCTGCTAAAAAAGAGGTAAAAGGAAGTAAATATTCTTCCTTGGTAACCTTTTATGATTCATTTTATGAGCATCTATATGAAATATAAGACCTTAATGAGGAGAAGAAATAGACCGCGAAACAGTACAGAAGCTATTTGAGGAGCTTTTTCCACGTTCTACAGAAGATGACCATAAGCTCGAAGAAAGAGATGGTGAAAACCCCATTTTACTTAAAATCGAAGAGATAGAAACAGCAGTAGCAACTGAAGAAAATGCGATCACCAATGAAATACTGAACAGCTGCATAAATTCGAAGTGTTTAATCAACATCTGAGGGAGGTTGCCCAACTTTCCAGATACTTGGAAGGGGACTTGTGCTTGTGAAACTGAATCAAAATAAATCTTACGCTCTCCTTTTGGTTAATAATAGGCTGATTGCAGAATTAAAAGAGAAGGAAATTATTAGTGGCGCTCACTTCGATAACATGCAGAGATTAAAGTGGAAGAAAGTTAATTATTAGAAGCTAAGATTTATCTTGCTGGGTTGGGTTTGGTTGGGTTATAGTTGGCTAAAGTGGAAACGAAAAGATGATTCTGAGCACGAAGCCAAGGTTGAATGCCATTGTTAATGTGTTTGCGAAGATCATGGGCTAAAAACGGAAGTTTGACCACCAAATAGAGGTGAATGAGATAAAGTAGGAAAGGTATGGGGGCTGAGTTGGGTTGGGTTGGATTCTCTTGATTTCATAACGATGATTCAATGCAAGATGGAATGATGGAGGCAAGAAGGGCGCAAAGAATCCCGCACTACGGAGAGGAGAGAAGATAAAGAAAATGTTTTAAAAAGTAATACCAATAAAAGTAATAAAGTAATTAAAGGACAAGGGGAGGAAAGGGGAAACTAAGGCGCCCTCCATCTAAAAAAGAAAAAAACGATGAGTCTCTTTGGTTTCCTCCAAATATGGATTGTTCCGGGAAGAGAAGAAAAAAGGTTTTATATTTTAGCCACATGATATCTTGTTGAAGTGACGAAGTGTCTGGTTGGAGATTTCCTAATCTTCTCTTCAAAAAAATATGTTGAATTGATTCATTTCAACTCAAGTCAATCCAACTCAATCCAACGAACCTCAAGCAAATATGTTATTGTGATATCTAGTACTAACTACCGCCACCTAACAATTTCTGTGTAGCACTAAAGACATTTTCAATTCATCATCCATCTCTTAAGATGACTAAACATAACACTGAGTAACTATAAGAATATGTATCTTTTTTCTTATAAATCCTATTATCAACTCGGGGAACATAAATGATTCGATATTGATACATTGATACGATGTGCAACCAAAGATAATCCAACCGATTACTTTAATAACACTTTACAACATTGGTTTTGTTGGGTTGGGTTGATGTAGATTCAGGTTGGGATAGGCTAGATTCTAATTTAACACTAGCACTTAACCCATACCAATCCAAGTCAAACCCAACCCAACCTAACTGAATACAACTCCATCAATTAAGTTAATAAAAGTATGTAATATGTATTGGGTTGGGTTTGGTTGGGTTACAGTTGTTTAAAGTGAAAACGTTTAAAAGATTACGATAAACTTGATATGGAACAATGTAGGGAAGAAGAAGGTGATTTAGAAGATGGGTTAACCCACGTAATCCAGATATGAAGGTTAGAAACATAATAATTCAAAATGTAATGAGATTCCTTCGATTTCGTAATGATGATTTAAAGCGAGATGGAATGATGGAGATAGGAAGTGCGTGGTCCCCACACTCCGGATAGGAATTTCGATAAAGCTTTAGTGAGTTAACACTAGTATCTAAACCACCCAACCTAAGCACAATCCAAGATAATCCAACACAACAGAACAATCAAAATTTAATAAAAACAAGAGCCCTACTCAACCCAATTCAACAGAATTAAGTTAATAAAAGTTAACGATGAGATGATGAGTCCCAAAAAAGTATGGAAATACGGAGGGAGAAGATGATTTGGGGTTGGGTTGGGTTGTCTTTGCACCTCCAAATTAAGGTATGAAATTAAAGAGATAATAATTAAAAAAATAATGGAGATTTTTGATATTAACGATGATTCAAGATGCAAGATGGAATCATGGAAAGAAGAAGACACTATAAGTAAAAGGAAGTAAATATTCTTCCTTGGTAACCTTTTATGATTCATTTTATGAGCATCTATATGAAATATAAGACCTTAATGAGGAGAAGAAATAGACCGCGAAACAGTACAGAAGCTATTTGAGGAGCTTTTTCCACGTTCTACAGAAGATGACCATGAGCTCGAAGAAAGAGATGGTGAAAACCCCGTTTTGCTTAAAATCGAAGAGATAGAAACAGCAGTAGCAACTGAAGAAAATGCGATCACCAATGAAATACTGAACAGCTGCATAAATTCGAAGTGTTTAATCAACGTCTGAGGGAGGTTGCCCAACTTTCCAGATACTTGGAAGGGGACAGGACTTGTGCTTGTGAAACTGAATCAAAATAAATCTTACACTCTCCTTTTGGTTAATAATAGGCTGATTGCAGAATTAAAAGAGAAGGAAATTATTAGTGGCGCTCACTTCGATAATATGCAGAGATTAAAGTGGAAGAAAGTTAATTACTAGAAGCTAAGATTTATCTTGCAGGGTTGGGTTCGGTTGGGTTATAGTTGGCTAAAGTGGAAACGAAAAGATGATTCTGAGCACGAAGCCAAGGTTGAATGCCATTGTTAATGTGTTTGCGAAGATCATGGGCTAAAAACGGAAGTTTGACCACCAAATAGAGGTGAATGAGATAAAGTAGGAAAGGTATGGGAGCTGAGTTGGGTTGGGTTGGATTCTCTTGATTTCATAACGATAATTCAATGCAAGATGGAATGATGGAGGCAAGAAGGGCGTAAAGAATCCCGCACTACGGAGAGGAGAGAAGATAAAGAAAATGTTTTAAAAAGTAATACCAATAAAAGTAATAAAGTAATTAAAGGACAAGGGGAGGAAAGGGGAAACTAAGGCGCCCTCCATCTAAAAAAGAAAAAAACGATGAGTCTCTTTGGTTTCCTCCAAATATGGATTGTTCCGGGAAGAGAAGAAAAAAGGTTTTATATTTTAGCCACATGATATCTTGTTGAAGTGACGAAGTGTCTGGTTGGAGATTTCCTAATCTTCTCTTCAAAAAAATATGTTGGAATTGGTTCATTTCAATCCAACTCAATCCAACGCACCTCAAGCAAATATGTTATTGTGATATCTAGTACTAACTACCGCCACCTAACAATTTCTGTGTAGCACTAAAGACATTTTCAATTCATCATCCATCTCTTAAGAGGACTAAACATAACACTGAGTAACTATAAGAATATGTATCTTTTTTCTTATAAATCCTATTATCAACTCGGGGAACACAAATGATTCGATATTGATACATTGATACGATGTGCAACCAATGAAAATCTAACCGATTACTTTAACAACACTTTACAACATTGGTTTTGTTGGGTTGGGTTGATGTAGATTCAGGTTGGGATAGGCTAGATTCTAATTTAACACTAGCACTTAACCCATACTAATCCAAGTCAAACCCAACCCAACCTAACTCAATGCAACTCCATCAATTAAGTTAATAAAAGTATGTAATATGTATTGGGTTGGGTTGGGTTACAGTTGTCTAAAATGAAAACGTTTAAAAGATTACGATAAGCTTGATATGGAACAATGTAGGGAAGAAGAAGCTGATTTAGAAGATGGGTTAACCCACGTAATCCAGGTATGAAGGTTAGAAACATAATAATTCAAAATGTAATGAGATTCCTTCGATTTCGTAATGATGATTTAAAGCGAGATGGAATTATGGAGATAGGAAGTGCGTGGTCCCCACACTCCGGACAGGAATTTCGATAAAGCTTTAGTGAGTTAACATTAGTATCTAAACCACCCAACCTAAGCACAATCCAAGATAATCCAACACAACAAAACAATCAAAATTTAATAAAAACAAGAACCCCAACCCAACCCAATTCAACAGAATTAAGTTAATAAAAGTTGACGATGAGATGATGAGTTCCAAAAAAGTATGGAAATACGGAGGGAGAAGATGATTTGGGGTTGGGTTGGGTTGTCTTAGCACCTCCAAATTAAGGTATGAAATTAAAGAGATAATAATTTAAAAAATAATGGAGATTTTTGATATTAACGATGATTCAAGATGCAAGATGGAATCATGGAAAGAAGAAGACACTATAGATAGGAGTTTTAAATGTGATTAAACAAGATGTTTCCAAAAAGTAGAATGATCATATTTGTCTCACAATGTGGACGTAAGAAGACGGAGAGGAACAAGTTTTTGGAAGTGTTTGCGTGAAAGAAGACGAAATCTATGAAAGATGGTTCGGGAAAGAGAAGGGGAAGGGTTATAAACGGTGAGAATCTCTACCAATCCATCACTACCTGGTTACATGATATCTTAGGCCGAGTGTTTGGTTGCAGATTTCTTAATCTTCTTAAAAATAATAATAAAATAAAAAAAAACAAACATCCCAATCCAAGTACAACCCAATCCCAACAAAATCTAAGCAATTAGTTTAATAAAAGCATACAACATTTTGATTTCTAGTGCTTACATTAATATAGCCTATAAAGTACTATAGACAACTCTAATATTATGACGTATTAATAATATTAACAATTATATCAAAGATTTACTTCAATAAATGTAGATTTGTTTTAAAATAACAAAATTGTATATGCGCCATTTATAAAGTTTAAGTAAAAGTTTAGAGTAAGAGATCATTTTGGGAGGAGGAGTGGAGTTGTTAGTTTTTCTTTGGGAGTGCGACGTTTGTTTTGATTTTTTCCTATTGGCCGTGTATATTTGGAGTTTGAACAATGGCTGTGAAGGCAAACAAACCGTTTATCATCGCTGGTTAATGATGACGCGAGCCGATCAGCGTCGAAACGAATGAGTCAAAATATACAAACCCAACATCCTATGTTGGTGCGTTTTGTTAAATAAATCAGACGATATAACGATTCTTATGGCCCAAAAAAGATATGTTACCCAATAAATGGATCCGATACATTTAGAAACGATGAAAAAGAAACAAAAGTGAGCCATAAAATATAGATTTTTATGATGGCGGTTCAGTTATTATAATTATCATAATGGGAGAGACGTTTTTTTTTAAATTTTTATTTTGCGAATAAAGATTGGATATTAATAAAGTAAGTGAGGAAGCATAAATCAAGTCACAAATCTGTACACTAAAAAAGAAAGCTCATCTCGCGAGCTCCCATTAAGTTATAAAAACAACAATAAACCGTGATTAATATGTCAGAATCCAATTAGACGACGGACGCGGGGTTAAAAAAACCTCTTCCGTCCGTAGCTGGGGGAAGATTTCTCGATTGCGATCGCTTCCCCTTCTCCCGGTGTCGTTCCACTTATGGAATCTGGATCGAGGGGACCTCTCCAGATGAGGTCCATTACGCGTCCCGGCGGCCACGATTAGCGGACAAATCACGACTCCCGAGGGAAAGACTTATGCGCTCGTCCGGGACAATCAATGTCCGGACGGGGCGCTTGTTTCGGGGGTTGTTTTTACGCCAACGACTCGACTTTGAAGGATTTATTTGTTTGTTCTTCGGCAGCGCGCTTACGGTTTATACCGTCCAGATCGACTTCGTTTCCTCTACTTGATTTAGAAAATTTTAAATTGAAACGAAAATTTTAAACCTTCAATACACTTATTTGTTAATTAACTTTTTCTTTACCGTCATTAAACAATTTATGTCCTTGTCACAAAACGCAACCAATATATTTATAATCAATTTTTTTTAACATACCCTTTTTTAACGATTAAATGCAAATTTGATGTTAGTTTTTGGATTAACTCTTTTTCACGTTCTTTTTTTTTTTAAAGGTGTAGGTTAAATTATTTAAAATCAAACATTAAACTGGTGTTGTTAATGTTCCATCGTTCTAAGTATTTTAATGAGTGTGCTTAAAAAGGTGCCCTCGACGTGTACCTGTAAATTACCAATTACCTTAGGTGATACGGGTACCACTTTTCAATCATTTATCTAAGACCTAACAAGAACATTTAAAATTATAGATGTTTATTTGAAATTATAAATGAATATTTTTCTGAAATTGTTAAACATTAAATAAGAGGAACCATTATTGTAAAATGATATCTAAATTATAAGAAATGGAGAAGTTAAAGATTATCTAAAGCACTTATTGCTTATAAGTATTAGATAAAAGCGAAGTTAAAAAAAAAGTTTTGGAGTTTATTTCATTACCTTATATGATACATTTTTCTGAGCGTAAACTTTTTTGTAACCTCCCTGGATTCATTTTGTAACAAATCAAAATTTATTACACTAGATCTTTGATACAATTATTAATTTTATCTATTCAATATATTATAATATTAGGATATTTCCCGAGTTGTTGATAGTTCTAGTTGTGATTGTTACTCAGTGTTATGTTTAGTTCATTTGATTAGAATTGGTTTGAGAATCCATTTTACCAGTGTTGTAAATGAAGTATATATAAAAACTTGTTTTGTACTTTTAACTGGTCTTTTATTATAAAATATCTTACTAGTTTCGGCTAGTTGCCATCTTCAGAGATAAGTCAATAATAAGAAATTAACATAGTTCATGTAAATCAGTTTGTTCTCACTCACACAAATTACAAAAACTTTTCCTCCCTCGTTGAAAAAAATCTAATTAAACATGGATAACAGTTTTTACAGAGTTGACGAACACGTGATAAATACGAAATGTGATGGCGATAATAATTGTTATTATTATTATTAAGTTTTTGTAATTTGTTTGAGTGAGAAGAAACTGATTTACATGAACTATGTTAATTTCTTATTATTGACTTATCTCTGAAGATGGCAACTAGCCGAAACTAGTAAGATATTTTATAATAAAAGACCAGTTAAAAGTACAAAACAAGCTTTTATATTTACTTCATTATGTTTAGTTGTCTTATAACCCGTCTTTAATTCTACATTTAACATTGGTTCTAGTATTTTGTTTTACTGGATTGTACTTGAGTTAAAATTCATTTTAACAAGGTATCATGTGGCTAAAATATAAAATCTCTCCCCTTCACTTCCCGGAACCACCGATCAGGACATATTTGGAGGAAATCGGGAAGATGACACTTCCTTATTTGTTGCATTGGGTTGCGCTTGGGTTGAGGTGATTGCGTACTAGCATCTAACCGACGTTAATCCAACTGTCTTTTTTGAGAGGAAATTCCTTTTAACAAGGTATCATGTGGCTAAAATATAAAATCTATCCCCTTCAATTCCCAGAACCACCCATCAGGGCATGTTTGGAGGAAATCGGGAAGATGACACTTCCTTATTTGTTGCATTGGGTTGCGCTTGGGTTGAGGTGATTGCGTACTAGCATCTAACCGACGTTAATCCAACTGTCTTTTTTGAGAGGAAATTCCTTTTAACAAGGTATCATGTGGCTAAAATATAAAATCTATCCCCTTCAATTCCCAGAACCACCCATCAGGGCATGTTTGGAGGAAATTGGGAAGATGACACTTCCTTATTTGTTGCATTGGGTTGTGTTTGGGTTGAGGTGATTGCGTACTAGCATCTAACCGACGTTAATCCAACTGTCTTTTTTGAGAGGAAATTCCTTTTAACAAGGTATCATGTGGCTAAAATATAAAATTTTTCTCTTCACTTCCCGGAACTATCCATCATGGCATTATTTGGAGGAAATCGGGAAGATGACACTTCCTTATTTGTTGCATTGGGTTGCGCTTGGGTTGAGGTGATTGCGTACTAGCATCTAACCGACGTTAATCCAACTGTCTTGTTTGAGAGGAAATTCCTTTTAACAAGGTATCATGTGGCTAAAATATAAAATTTTTCTCTTCACTTCCCGGAACTATCCATCATGGCATTATTTGGAGGAAATCGGGAAGATGACACTTCCTTATTTGTTGCATTGGGTTGTGCTTGGGTTGAGGTGTTTGCGTACTAGCATCTAACCGACGTTAATCCAACTGTCTTTTTTGAGAGGAAATTCCTTTTAACAAGGTATCATGTGGCTAAAATATAAAATCTTTCCCCTTCACTTCCCGGAACCACCCATCAGTGCATATTTGGAGGAAATCGGGAAGATGACACTTCCTTATTTGTTGCATTGGGTTGCGCTTGGGTTGAGGTGATTGCGTACTAGCATCTAACCGACGTTAATCCAACTGTCTTTTTTGAGAGGAAATTCCTTTTAACGAGGTATCATGTGGCTAAAATATAAAATCTTTCCCCTTCACTTTCCGGAACCACCCATCAGGGCATTATTTGGAGGAAATCAGGAAGATGACACATCATTCCACCTTGCTTCGAATCATCATTATGAAATCAAAAGAATCCCATTACTTTTAATTATGATCCTGGATTACGGAGACTAAACCGATCCCTAAATCATCTTCTCATTTCCTACTTTGCCTTGTATGCTTCTATTAGGTAATGGATCTTCCGTTTACAGCTTATGATCTCTCAGAATTGTTGGCACTTGGAAATCGAAGCGTGTTACAAAAAAAACTTTCTTGCATTTTTGTTTGCAAGATATACTGTAGACTTGAAGCTGTAGTTCAGCTCAGTACATCCAACATGTCAGACTTTCTGATTGCTCTCCATCACCTCCACATTCTCTTGTATATAAGATCCATGATATGAAATTACGATCTTCTACGCATGACTTCACAAAGAGAGTGGGTTTAGCTGCAATTACGAAATTTTGGTAAATATAACTATATTTCAGTATATACAGTGATACTTAAACGTATTAAATCGATATATCCATTAAAAAAAGTCATGGATGATTTTATTGATTTACCTTCCTTGGACAAATCTGTCCATATAAAAATCAAATTCTCTTTCTTTTCGTAATTGCTGATTATCAGACGCTAGCTGAGATAAACAAAATTTGCTTAAAGGAGTATCAGCAACAATTTGTAATATTGGAATGTAGATGACAATAGTCTAGAAGAAGGTCTTTTTTGCTCATGAGTGCATTAGCGATAGCTGAAAAGGTAGGTTCTAGTGGAGCTTTCAGATAGAGTTCATCTTTCAAATCAAAATTGGCTATAAGATAGACACACACCATGGCAAATAGAGCGTTGCCTTTTGATGAATGACTTCTTGAGTATCAGCTTGACCTTTTTCTATTAAAGCTTGATCCTTTTAAAATGCTGCCATACCCTCCCATGCATACCATCAATTCACCAGATGTCACTTTTTGGCTTTGTTTAATCAATTGATTGCTCCAAGTTCTTTTACTGCAGAAGAAAGGAAGCAGAATGATCTCAGAATAGCCTTGATCCTTTTGGAATTTTTGTATGCGACCATGATCCATGATAAGAAGGTCTAACATGAAGGTAACTAGCAAAAAAAAAGTTAATTCTTAGCCCTAGTTACCAACAAAAATTACACTATTTTTCCTCGGTTTTATCATGAATCTTAACAAATTGAAACATACGTCATCATATCCCATAGACAGTTTGGTTCCTTCTCATACTTTTAGTCTTAGTTCCATCCAAAACTTGGGTGTCTCGTAAAAATCAATACAATGCACTTCATCCAATATTGGAGTACTATTTTGAAGATTTTAAAGATAGCTTATATGTAGATTCTTAGTATCATGTATAAGACCTCATTGCTTTTCTTCTTCTAACACCATATCATACACATCCTTTTCCAACTCTAAGCAGAGTTCTTTCTATTTCTTTAGATTTTCAATTAGATTCTTTAGAGTTTTCTCTGCATCTGTACAATCTTTTTACCAATAGACTGATCTTCTATGTATATGCTTTATTCTTTTCTTAAAGATCTATTTACACATATCAGTGACGTATCAGTTCCGTACCGTATCCGTGCTTCCGTATCAGTGATAAATAATATTGTCGCCTTTATTTTATATTGGCTCAGTCAAAGCCAACGATTTTTACCGTCAGTATTGCATCAGTGTCAGAGCAAAATTCCATTTACATCAATAACGTGTCAGTTCCATATTAGTTCAGTGTAAGTGGTATATCACTATACATACATGTATAAATGACTTCTCAGTGATCAAACTTAAAAGAAATTTAAAAGATATCGTTGCCAACGAACTTTTAATTCTCACGGATTTTACTGACACTGAAAAACACGGAACTGACACGTCACTGAAATGTGTAAATAGACTTTTGTAAATAATTTGGTCCTTTTTTGAAACCTTTATTTTAATTTGGTTAATGCTGAGCTTGTATATCTGCATTCTCTTATATTATATATACATCAAATGCTGTATTTCGTTTTTCATGCGTATTTCTTCTATTTTTACATCCAAATCCACTCTCTGATGAGGTGGGTTAAATACTAGTATCACAAATGATTAAACCCAAATATTTTAATTCAAAATTTCACCTAAATTATTTCTAATTCCTTAATTTATTAATTTAATTTTTCATCACTTCTTCGCCCGATTAAAATGACTTATTTCCTCTCGAATAATGTTCTTAGACATTAAAAAAAATCTTATCAAAACCTCTTGAAATTTTTTTTTCTGGTATCCAGTAGCAGGAAACGTGTTTATATTTAGTCTCATCCTCGACGAATTAGTAACAGCATTCTCGGCCCATGTCGATTAGAATTTATAATGAGGCAATTTGTCAATTTAAGTGTTTTCGGAGAGCCAGTCTCCCGATCCTCTGGTTCTCTCGAGTGGCTTCTTCTTTATCTAACAGGTATAAATTTAAAATATACGAGAGATAAACCCGATAATACCCCTGATATATGTCTCCTCAGAAAACCACCAAAGGGTCTCTCCTCATCTTAAGAAGATGGGGCTTCAAATTCTTTGTTATACAACAGCTTTGTTGTTATGGAGTCACTTGAATGTCTTCACCTGTCTTATATATAACAATTATTATCTTAAAATAGATTAATTTGAATTAAAACGTTTTATTGTCGTTATTTTTAGGAGTGAATCATTGAAACGCAAATTTTTCTATTTCGGGTTGTATCTCCTTACTTAAAAGCCTCTTAGAAACTTGACGAGGTAGATAGTAATTGTTAAAGGAAAAGTCAAACAAACAAACCTTTTCGGTGAGTAAGACTTGTCTGATTCACACCGAACCCGTAACTGAGGGTAATTTACAAGAAAAAAAGAAACTATTGGTTCACTGTTTGTTTTAGCGCTATAAAACTGTTTTTAGCACCTTTCTTATTTATTTAAAGCGATTTTAATTGGCTCGGAACCATAAATCTTAATCTAAAGATAATCAAAAAAAATCAAAAACGAGATTTTTGATGCACGCCCATGAATTTATGTGGAACGGTGAGTAGTCTTCGTGTATAAACCCATGGTACATGATAATTTTCACGCTACCATATCGGGGGAAGCACAACATGGCGCTACGAAGACCCCCCGAGGTTTCATTTGCATCCGTTCCGTGAGGAGATATGCAATTCAAATTCAAAAACCCCCCTATTCTACTTACCTACTTGGACGCCATCTCCTAATATGTTCTTCAAATAATATTAATGATAAATTGAAAAAGATTGTTAGGAATTTGTCTCCTACTCAATCCATCAAAAAACCATGTAAAACGAAAAAACATTTAACATATTTTAACAGCATAACGCAAAAGATGAAAAATAACCGAACGCCTTTTAATTTTACCGGCCCGATAATTACGTTCGCGTTAATAGGTAATTATTATTTTAATGGAACAAAGTCGGTTAATGGAGGAACGTTGTAGACGCGGGTGCATGCAAATCTTTCGTGCTATCCCATTCGAAATAAAAAAAAAGTCGTTAGGTTTATTATTTCCAAGCACGTAAAAGGAGAAACAAGCCGAAGAAAATGAACGACGACAACAAAGTACGTTTACTAACGACGACGTTATTTTTTGTAATAAAGCGTTTCGCGGAGTCGCTGAGAATAGGACACCGTTAGGCTTCATCATCACTGGTTGTGGCCTAATTACCACTATGCGCTGGCAATTTCCTGTAATAAGAGCGAAAACTGCCATCAACGGTGGGTACGGGCTGTTTGTGACTGAAATTGACAGTATATGGGCTATTTGATGTTACTTCCACCTGTTATTATTATTATTATTCCAAACCAAATTGTCGCTACTTACATGCATTTTATGTGCCGGTGTTAACAAAGTGCGTAATTTGAAAATGTTTTGGATCGTTATATTGGATGTTAGTTATAGGGTACCCACATACAATAATTGAAACTTGTTGTCGAGTTTTTGAACTATTTGATATACATTTTATTGCACAATACTAGTATTTAGTTGACGATTTCAATATACAAATAAATTTAACAACAAAATCAGTGGAGAGAATTCTTAATTAGTGTTAGAATAGCTTGAGATTTGTATTGGATTTCTTGCGTTCTAATAAACATAACAACAATTTTTATTAAAAGGATTATGGTTAAATTAAATGAATCAGATAGAGGTTGTCAACATGGTTCTTGACACTATCTTTGTAATTTTTTATAAATGATATAAAATTACTCTTTATGTTGCAAAATGGATGTAGTTTCTGGACGTTCACTAGAATTAATCATTTTCCATAAAAATACTCTACGTTGAGATACTTCAACTTTTCTTTTTCAAATTTGATCGAGAATATCGAGATAATACAGTTTGGCTTAAATTTTTATTTCTATAAGAATGATGTAACATAACAATGTGATGATTTTAGATTTGTTTGAAAAAAAGCGGGATTTATATTAGTTAGTGATATTTTTTAATAAAAAGTTGTGATAAAGAGATATATATAGAGTACCGTTCTAAGATGTTTCGCCCTTCAGGGTTGGGTTGGACGAACGAAACGACATCATACATATTTCATACAATTTTGAAAAAAATGATTCTAGGTTCAGTGTTAATTCTAGTTTTATTTCAACTGAAATATACTGGGTTATCAAATCAGTTTGTAAAATTATCTATTTCAGAAACTATTCATTGTAGAGGTCTTCGTTCAAAAGATATCTACAGATACACGCCTAAACCCAACCTAACCCAACCCACCATACAGGGTTGGGTTTAGCTTAGGATTAAGTTAGGCTTAGGATTAAATCAGGTTTAGGTTGGTTTAGGTTGTAGAGATCATCGTTAAAAAGATGTCTACGGATATACGCCTAAACCCTACCCAACCCAACTAATCCCAACACACAGGATTGGGTTCGGATTAGCATTAAGCCAGGCTTAGGATTAAGTTGAGTTAGATTGTCAAATCAGTTTCTAAAGTACTCTCTTTCAAAAACTATTCATTGTAGATCTTCGTTAAAAAGAAGTCTTTAGATGCACGCCTAAACCCAACTCAACCTAACCCAACATACAGTATTGGGTTCAGCTTAGGATTAAGTCAGGTTTAGGTTGGTTTAGGTTGTAGAGATCTTCTTTAAAAAGATGCGTACGGATATACTCCTAAACCATACCCAATCCAACCCATCCCAACATACAGGGTTGGGTTCGGATTAGGATTAAGTCAGGCTTAGGATTAAGTTAAGTTAGATTGTCAAATCAGTTTCTAAAGTTCTATACTTCAAAAACTATTCATTGTAGATCTTCGTTAAAAAGAAGTCTTTAGATGCACGCCTAAACCCAACTCAACCTAACCCGACATACAGTATTGGGTTCAGCTTGGGATTAAGTCAGGTTTAGGTTTAGGTTGGTTTAGGTTGTAGAGATCTTCGTTAAAAAGATGTCTACAGATATACGCCTAAACCCTACCCTACCCAACCCAACCCATCCCAACATACAGGATTAGGTTCGGATTAGGATCAAGTCAGGCTTAGGATTAAGTTAAGTTAGATTGTCAAATCAGTTTCTAAAGTTCTCTATTTCAAAAACTAGTCATTGTAGATCTTCGTTAAAAAGAAGTCTTTAGATGCACGCCTAAACCCAACTCAACTTAACCCAACATACAGTATTGGGTTTCGGCTTAGGATTAAGTCAGGTTTCGGTTAGTTTAGGTTGTAGAGATCTTCGTTAAAAAGATGTCTACGGATATACGCCTAAACCCTACCCAACCCAACCCATCCCAACATACAGGGTTGGTTCGGATTAGGATTAAGTCAGGCTTAGGATTAAGTTAAGTTAGATTGTCAAATCAGTTTCTAAAGTTCTATACTTCAAAAACTATTCATTGTAGATCTTCGTTAAAAAGAAGTCTTTAGATGCACGCCTAAATCCAACTCAACCTAACCCGACATACAGTATTGGGTTCAGCTTGGGATTAAGTCAGGTTTAGGTTTAGGTTGGTTTAGGTTGTAGAGATCTTCGTTAAAAAGATGTCTACAGATATACGCCTAAACCCTACCCTACCCAACCCAACCCATCCCAACATACAGGATTAGGTTCGGATTAGGATCAAGTCAGGCTTAGGATTAAGTTAAGTTAGATTGTCAAATCAGTTTCTAAAGTTCTCTATTTCAAAAACTAGTCATTGTAGATCTTCGTTAAAAAGAAGTCTTTAGATGCACGCCTAAACCCAACTCAACTTAACCCAACATACAGTATTGGGTTTCGGCTTAGGATTAAGTCAGGTTTCGGTTAGTTTAGGTTGTAGAGATCTTCGTTAAAAAGATGTCTACGGATATACGCCTAAACCCTACCCAACCCAACCCATCCCAACATACAGGGTTGGTTCGGATTAGGATTAAGTCAGGCTTAGGATTAAGTTAAGTTAGATTGTCAAATCAGTTTCTAAAGTACTCTCTTTCAAAAACTATTCATTGTAGATCTTCGTTAAAAAGAAGTCTTTAGATGCACGCCTAAACCAAACTCAACCTAACCCAACATACAATATTGGGTTCAGCTTAGGATTAAGTCAGGTTTAGGTTGGTTTAGGTTGTAGAGATCTTCTTTAAAAAGATGCGTACGGATATACTCCTAAACCATACCCAATCCAACCCATCCCAACATACAGGGTTGGGTTCGGATTAGGATTAAGTCAGGCTTAGGATTAAGTTAGGTTAGATTGTCAAATCAGTTTCTAAAGTTCTATACTTCAAAAACTATTCATTGTAGATCTTCGTTAAAAAGAAGTCTTTAGATGCACGCCTAAACCCAACTCAACCTAACCCGACATACAGTATTGGGTTCAGCTTGGGATTAAGTCAGGTTTAGGTTTAGGTAGGTTTAGGTTGTAGAGATCTTCGTTAAAAAGATGTCTACAGATATACGCTTAAACCCTACCCTACCCAACCCAACCCATCCCAACATACAGGATTAGGTTCGGATTAGGATCAAGTCAGGCTTAGGATTAAGTTAAGTTAGATTGTCAAATCAGTTTCTAAAGTTCTCTATTTCAAAAACTAGTCATTGTAGATCTTCGTTAAAAAGAAGTCTTTAGATGCACGCCTAAACCCAACTCAACCTAACCCAACATACAGTATTGGGTTTCGGCTTAGGATTAAGTCAGGTTTCGGTTAGTTTAGGTTGTAGAGATCTTCGTTAAAAAGATGTCTACGGATATACGCCTAAACCCTACCCAACCCAACCCATCCCAACATACAGGGTTGGTTCGGATTAGGATTAAGTCAGGCTTAGGATTAAGTTAAGTTAGATTGTCAAATCAGTTTCTAAAGTTCTATACTTCAAAAACTATTCATTGTAGATCTTCGTTAAAAAGAAGTCTTTAGATGCACGCCTAAACCCAACTCAACCTAACCCGACATACAGTATTGGGTTCAGCTTGGGATTAAGTCAGGTTTAGGTTTAGGTTGGTTTAGGTTGTAGAGATCTTCGTTAAAAAGATGTCTACAGATATACGCCTAAACCCTACCCTACCCAACCCAACCCATCCCAACATACAGGATTAGGTTCGGATTAGGATCAAGTCAGGCTTAGGATTAAGTTAAGTTAGATTGTCAAATCAGTTTCTAAAGTTCTCTATTTCAAAAACTAGTCATTGTAGATCTTCGTTAAAAAGAAGTCTTTAGATGCACGCCTAAACCCAACTCAACCTAACCCAACATACAGTATTGGGTTCAGCTTAGGATTAAGTCAGGTTTAGGTTGGTTTAGGTTGTAGAGATCTTCTTTAAAAAGATGTCTACGGATATACGCCTAAACCCTACCCAACCCAACCCAACCCATCCCAACATACAGGGTTGGGTTCGGATTAAGATTAAGTCAGGCTTAGGATTAAGTTAAGTCAGATTGTCAAATCAGTTTCTAACGTACTCTATTTCAAAAACTATTCATTGTAGATCTTCGTTAAAAAGGAGTCTTTAGATGCACGCTTAAACCCAACTCAACCTAACCCAACATACAGGATTGGGTTCGGCTTAGGATTAAGTCAGGTTTAGGTTGGGTTGGGTTGTAGAGGTCTTCTTTAAAAAGATGTCTACGGATATACGCCTAAACCATACCCAACCTAACCCAACATACAGGGTTGAATTCGGCTTAGGATTAAGTCAGGCTTAGGATGAAGTTAAGTTAGGTTGTCAAATCAGTTTCTAAAGTTCCCTATTTCAGAAATTATTCATTGTAGTTTAGTTGGGTTGAGTTAGGTTGGGTTGCACTTAACCTAACAAAACCCTAGAATTGGGGCTTCTAGAATCATTCGTGTATAGCTACTTTGAGAAATGAGTTAGATCTAATGATATAAAACTAGAACTAACAGTAGACCTAGAAGTGGAAAGTTTTGGGGTTTAACTATGCTAATGTGTTAATTTACGTTTTCTCATCTTCGGTTTAACCAGGACTCGATGTCCGGAAGAATTTTCTTCGTCCACCTTCCTTTTTTCCGAGTCCCTTCTTCACCTTTCGCTCCATTCTTCTACGATTCTTCTTTTTTTTCTTATTTTCCTCGTCTGTCTTGCTTCCACTACGGATCATGAGGTCCGTGGTCATAGAGTGGCCCAGCACCTGTAGTACCCCGGTAGAAACAGCATACAAGACTGCTCGTGGTTCGTATCAGTGTATTTCACTGTACCCTTGTTAATTGTAGCAGATTTCTTTTGATTATTACGATTCTTATGATTCTGTATGATGAGGTCCGTAGGTCGAACCCATCCCTCTATGTAGTGCTCTCACGGTCTTTTGCGCCTTATCGGTGACGTATTGTATGTAGTGCTGCCATCTTAAGTCCTTTAGTCTTTGTATTACTTCCAGGTACTTCCCTTTCTTCCCTGTTTCAACCATGTGTGTAGCCCATGACAATGACCTCGGCTTCTCTTCCAATTTTCCTGCTCCTCAAGAGCACCGCATCAGTCTTCTCTGGAGCCAATTCCAATCCCATTCAATCCATCTTATTGACAATCCTATGTACGGCTTCCTGTACAGAACCCAACCCAACCGCATATACAGGGTTGGGTTTGGTTTAGGATTAAGTCAGGTTTAAGTTGGTTTAGGTTGTAAAATCAATTTTTAAAGTACTCTATCTCAGAAACCATTTATTGTAGTTTAGTTGGGTTGAGATAGGTTGGGTTGTCTTAAACCTAATCCAACCTTAGAAGTTTGTCAGAATGTCAGAAATGACAGAGTGCAAGGACTACGTAAAACTCAACTTTAATGAGCTGTTTTCGAAAAATCCGTTTATTCGGTTTTTCTGGTCGAGATTTTTTCTATTTGCCTCTTTAGAACAATGTAGAACAGTTCTAAAACATTCCCATGCAAAATAAAAAAATGGGGCTAACTTCCTGTACTCGATTGAAAACCAGCAAAAACTTCAATTTTCAGACTTATTTTTAGTTATAACTTCGTAATGTTGAATCTCATAATTTTGATTTTCTGAAACAGTAACTAGAACAACAAAGAAAATCTGACTTTTTCAAAAATGGGGGACTATCTAAAAAGAAACGTTTTTTTCGGTTTTTTTCGTTCAGTTTTTATTTTTTCTATTTTCTAGGATTACATTATTTTAATTTAAACAAATTTGAATTCGACCCTGTTCTTGTCTAGCTAACTTTTATTTATGTTATATATATTTTACTAATCTGACAAGAAATTTAAAAGCATTGTGTTCTTTAATTTATATTAAGTTAATCATTTAAGATAACCAACTTGAGGAATATCCGATTATTATTATTGATTCAAATTGGCTTCACTTGTATATCCTAGAAAAATCAATACCTCTCCTTCTTTAGTTTTTTCAAATGATTTTGGACTTTTGATTGGAATTTGAATTAACCTTCCAACAATTTTGCCTTTATATCCGAAATTTTCCTAATGATGGGATTTAATTTAATAATATTGGATGATATAACAAAAAAGTATCCTTTTTGTAATCAAAAAAGCTCTCTTGGTACATCAATCATGTGAATATATAAATGTAAGGTGATCTTGTAAAGTGGTTTTCATCCAATATCTAAAATTTCTCACTTATTCAAATGATGTATTACATTTCTTACCTGATTGTAACCACTTTTCTTATAACGTTTCTTTATAGAATTTCAAAATTGCTTAAGTTATCAAATACGACATCAAATAAATCTTGAGCCAGTTAATAATCCAGTAATTCTTCTCAATTACGAAACATCACTTTATTAATTAACACCATCTTTCGATTATTAATTTTATTTATCACTTTTTTTAATCTAAATATTGTTATTCTCAACACAGCTTATATTTGCATATATTATTATAAAATATGATCTCTCCAACTTTCATTTAGTTTGGTTGTAAATATAAAAGGTGTCAACAATTTTTTTTAATAAATTATAAAAAGTTTGATAAATTGTTGCCAACTCAAAACAAAAATAAAAACAGTATTAAAGACTTTCTAATAAAACTTATAACTAATTAAAACCTTCGAAACGACTTTTTGTAAGATTTATAATGGATAAGGAACAAAAAATTGTTTTAATTAATTTTCAGTGAAGGTTTAATATTACAAATTAGAAAAGGAAATGTCTTGTAAACATCTTATACGTAGTGTTTAATTAAAGTTGAGTACAAACTAATTATTTTTCGTAAGTAATAATAATTATTGTTTAATATTTTAAGTTCTTTGTAACCTCTCTTGTAATTGCGACTTTGAGATTGAAAATTGCGCTCACTACTGGTCGTGAGTGGTACTCCTATACAATGTTGTTATATACACAGGTTATGTATTTTCAAGGGAATATACCCAGGGTACATATATTAATTATTTATAATATTTATAAAAAAGTACAACAAAACTATAAAAAAAAGTAACATTTAGTATTAACATTACACCTAGAATTAGAAATATTAGGGTTTAACCGTACGTCTCTTAAGACTGCTAAATCCTCTATGTCTGTATCTTCATCACCAGCATCATCCTTATCATATTTTTCTCCCAAATCCATTAACAAGGGTTGTATATTGCTACCATGTATATTATCCATCATCCATATTTCTACTTAGTTTTTCTTGATAAGTTCAATTGACTTCGTCCAATCTTCTGTAGTGAAGTGAGTTAATGCCTCATGAAACAATTTTAAAACATCTGCAATTAAAAGTATTATTAGCACTAGTAACATATTCTTTTATTTGAGCCCATATGAGCTCTATTGGATTCCTTAAATCTGGGGACAAACTATCTACAACAGCTTGTTTGGCCTAATTAACTGGGATATTCTTGTCGAAAATTCAAAATAAATTCATCTTTCTCTACCATCATGGGATTTTTCCCTTTCTTAACTTGGTTTAAAACATTATAAACAAATTATTAAAAACACGTTGTCACGCTGAAATTAATAGATAAAAAGAAAAATAAAATAAAAAATAGTAAAGAACAGATAAAATTTGATGTGATACAAAAAGTTTTCTAAATTTACGACTTCTTACTCTTACTTGACGTTCTCCAGAAGATGGGGGCTAAATCCCCGAATCAATGTAAAGTAAATAATTAATAAATAGTTTATCGTAAAGTAAAGAATAATTTTATTTACATTTATTTTAAAAGAATGTAACAAAATAATTATTTATTGTAATATATGAAAACACGATGTGATACATAATATAATTACGTGAGGATTTTACAGTAAATTATTCGTTTTTACTGTTGATGTTGGACAACATTATTCTTCCTGGTGGGTTCTGAAAATGTTTAAAATTCTTACTTTTTCTTCTACACATAATTTATTATGTCTTCTCTTCGAAGTATCCGTGACACTGCTGCGGTTTTTTTCAACAACCTGTCCGCGTTAGTCCTTCAGAACTAACCCTAGATTTACAATTAGAACTAGAAACATTAAGGTTTAGCCACACGTATCTTTAGATGGCTAAATCGTAATATTTCTAATTCTAAGTCTATCATTAATTCCGAAACTAGGATCGTTGGATTGGATTGGATTTCGTCTTAAGGGAGGTACGGTTAAACTAAAAGTGATGTAACGGATCTGCATTCACATCCGCAACTGAAGATAATCCGCATTATTTTGAGGATTGCATCCGCATATATTTTAACGGAGCTCAGGTATGGTCAGCATTAGACATTAACAAATATATTTTTTAAATCATTTAAGAGCCACTATAACTGGAACTAATTCATTGTAGATCTTCGTTAAAAAGAAGTCTTTAGATGCACGCCTAAACCCAACTCAACCTAACCCAACATACAGTATTGGGTTCAGCTTAGGATTAAGTCAGGTTTAGGTTGGTTTAGGTTGTAGAGATCTTCTTTAAAAAGATGCCTACGGATATACGCCTAAACCCTACCCAACCCAAATAATCCCAACACACAGGATTGGGTTCGGATTAGGATTAAGTCAGGCTTAGGATTAAGTTGAGTTAGATTGTCAAATCAGTTTCTAAAGTACTCTATTTCAAAAACTATTCATTGTAGATCTTCGTTAAAAAGAAGTCTTTAGATGCATGCCTAAACCCAACTCAATCTAACCCAACATACAGTATTGGGTTCAGCTTAGGATTAAGTCAGGTTTAGGTTGGTTTAGGTTGTAGAGATCTTCTTTAAAAAGATGCCTACGGATATACGCCTAAACCCTACCCAACCCAAATAATCCCAACACACAGGATTGGGTTCGGATTAGGATTAAGTCAGGCTTAGGATTAAGTTGAGTTAGATTGTCAAATCAGTTTCTAAAGTACTCTATTTCAAAAACTATTCATTGTAGATCTTCGTTAAAAAGAAGTCTTTAGATGCATGCCTAAACCCAACTCAATCTAACCCAACATACAGTATTGGGTTCAGCTTAGGATTAAGTCAGGTTTAGGTTGGTTTAGGTTGTAGAGATCTTCTTTAAAAAGATGCCTACGGATATACGCCTAAACCCTACCCAACCCAAATAATCCCAACACACAGGATTGGGTTCGGATTAGGATTAAGTCAGGCTTAGGATTAAGTTGAGTTAGATTGTCAAATCAGTTTCTAAAGTACTCTATTTCAAAAACTATTCATTGTAGATCTTCGTTAAAAAGAAGTCTTTAGATGCATGCCTAAACCCAACTCAATCTAACCCAACATACAGTATTGGGTTCAGCTTAGGATTAAGTCAGGTTTAGGTTGGTTTAGGTTGTAGAGATCTTCTTTAAAAAGATGCCTACGGATATACGCCTAAACCCTACCCAACCCAAATAATCCCAACACACAGGATTGGGTTCGGATTAGGATTAAGTCAGGCTTAGGATTAAGTTGAGTTAGATTGTCAAATCAGTTTCTAAAGTACTCTATTTCAAAAACTATTCATTGTAGATCTTCGTTAAAAAGAAGTCTTTAGATGCATGCCTAAACCCAACTCAATCTAACCCAACATACAGTATTGGGTTCAGCTTAGGATTAAGTCAGGTTTAGGTTGGTTTAGGTTGTAGAGATCTTCTTTAAAAAGATGCCTACGGATATACGCCTAAACCCTACCCAACCCAAATAATCCCAACACACAGGATTGGGTTCGGATTAGGATTAAGTCAGGCTTAGGATTAAGTTGAGTTAGATTGTCAAATCAGTTTCTAAAGTACTCTATTTCAAAAACTATTCATTGTAGATCTTCGTTAAAAAGAAGTCTTTAGATGCATGCCTAAACCCAACTCAATCTAACCCAACATACAGTATTGGGTTCAGCTTAGGATTAAGTCAGGTTTAGGTTGGTTTAGGTTGTAGAGATCTTCTTTAAAAAGATGCCTACGGATATACGCCTAAACCCTACCCAACCCAAATAATCCCAACACACAGGATTGGGTTCGGATTAGGATTAAGTCAGGCTTAGGATTAAGTTGAGTTAGATTGTCAAATCAGTTTCTAAAGTACTCTATTTCAAAAACTATTCATTGTAGATCTTCGTTAAAAAGAAGTCTTTAGATGCACGCCTAAACCCAACTCAACCTAACCCAACATACAGTATTGGGTTCAGCTTAGGATTAAGTCAGGTTTAGGTTGGTTTAGGTTGTAGAGATCTTCTTTAAAAAGATGCCTACGAATATACGCCTAAACCCTACCCAACCCAACTAATCCCAACACACAGGATTGGGTTCGGATTAGGATTAAGTCAGGCTTAGGATTAAGTTGAGTTAGATTGTCAAATCAGTTTCTAAAGTACTCTATTTCAAAAACTATTCATCGTAGATCTTCGTTAAAAAGGAGTCTTTAGATGCACGCCTACATCCAACGCAACCTAACCCAACATACAGTAACTAACACTATAACTGGAACTAATACCAGACATAGAACTAGAAACATCCGAGTTTAGCTGTGCATTGCAAAATTGTTTTTGATATTTGTTTTTACATGAGGAACTACAATGTAAGAACATCAAAATAGTGCAGAAAATATCTCTATTTAACACAATCTAAATAGATACATCTATAAAGAAACCAGTTATAATAAACTTTGGGGTATAACGAACTAATTATTATTAAAGTGACTCTGTTTATAGCGAAAACATTTTCGAGTAAATCCTTATTTATGTTGGTACTGTTTAAACTATTTATTCTGTTAATAATGAAGCAGAAAGGATTAATGAAGAAATCGAGTCGACATTTATAAAAATTATTTCCAAAAGTTTGTATTGGTCTATAATTTTTGAAGAATTTCGTGGACTGGGTTGGGTTGGGTTGAATTCCAACTTCATACTATCCTTCATATTAAATGGTGTTACGTTAAAGTTAAACCCAACCCAACTTAACCAAATTTTGCGAAACCAACTTAACCTATTTCTCATATTGAATTATATGAAGTTAAAGCTTAACCCAATTATACTCAACCCAATCTAACGACCCTTGTAAGTTTTTTTTGGAAATATTCGGTGATTTTTTTCTATAACTTCCTTTATAACTCCGCATCTAAAAAATCTGAAATGTTATGGGCGTCTAAAACAGTTTTTAACAATATGACATCATGTTATTGGCAATGCTTATACTTTTGAGTACAATACCCTCATCTTTTGGTATTTTTTGTACTTTTTTTATTAAGTACACAAACTAATACTTTTATTTCTTTGTGAATAATATTTTTAAATCTTTGTTATATAAATATACATTTTTAATGGGTTAAGTACCCACTGTTTGGGCATGTACTACGGCTAGATGATACTTTAAATGAGGTATCGATTCCTTCATAGTATCAATATTATTCTAAGTATCGAATTATTGGAAATAATATTTTAATAATATAGTAAGTACATAATAGCTGACGAAATGCAGTTATAAATACTAAAACTTGAAGCCAAAATCCGGCCTCTTTACTAAATTGTCTTATTTTAAACTGAAACCAATCCAACCGGGATTGTCCGTCGCTATTTGATGGTGCTAACCAATACATTTTGATTTAAAATGAACCCAAACGAATCCAATCCAACTCATCTTGTTTCATAATGAACCCAACCCAACCCAACCCAACTCATCTTGATTCAAAATGAACCCAAATTAATTCAATCTAACTCATCTTGTTTCAAAATAAAGCCCACCTAATCCAACTAATTTTATCTTGTTTTAATGAACCCAATCTAATCCAACTTAACTCATCTTGTTTCAAAATGAATCTAAATTAATTCAACCCAACTCATATTGTTTCAAAATGAACACAAATTAATTCAACCCAACTCATATTGTTTCAAAATGAACCGAAATTAATTCAACCCAACTCATATTGTTTCAAAATGAACCCAAATTAATTCAACCCAACTCATATTGTTTCAAAATGAACCCAAATTAATTCAACCCAACGCATCTTGATTCAAAATGAACCCAAATTAATTCAATCTAACTCATCTTGTTTCAAAATAAAGCCAACCTAATCCAACTAATTTTATCTTGTTTTAATGAACCCAATCTAATCCAACTTAACTCATCTTGTTTCAAAATGAACCCAAATTAATTCAACCCAACTCATATTGTTTCAAAATGAACCCAAATTAATTCAACCCAACTCATATTGTTTCAAAATGCACCCAAATTAATTCAACCCAACTCATATTGTTTCAAAATGAACCCAAATTAATTCAACCCAATTCATATTGTTTCAAAATGAACCCAAATTAATTCAATCTAACTCTTCTTGTTTCAAAATAAAGCCCACCTAATCCAACTAATTTTATCTTGTTTTAATGAACCCAATCTAATCCAACTTAACTCATCTTGTTTCAAAATGAACCCAAATTAATTCAACGCAACTCATCTTGATTCAAAATGAAGCTAACATAATCCAACTAATTTTATCTTGTTTTCAGATGAACCCAATCAAATCCAACCCAACTCATTCATTACAAGATGAAGCAAACTCAACCCAGTTTAATATGAAAACGTATCCAGACTGAGGATGATGAGGATTTAATTTTTGGTTACAATGGTGAAAAAGGCAAAGGTAAGTACACTTATTTCCCCATATGTTCTTGAAAATTTTAATCGATTATCGTCTTCGTCACGTAAAACCAAGTAAATAAGTAAAATTTTGTGCTTTTGAAATAATGAGGAATATTGCTACATATTGAATGCCATATCAAGGTATCTTAGAGCATTTTATGGCACATCTCTATGTGAATTTTTCTTAATATTGAAGCCAACCTAATCCAACTAATTTTATCTTTAAAAAAGTTGATAAATTAGAGGTAATTAAAATACTTCTTGTACTTGCTATGATTATATTTATTCAATAAATATTCGAATAGCAAGTACAAGAAGTATTTTAATTATTTCTAATTTATCAACTTTTTAAATTTATCTAAGAGCTTGCAACATGGATTCTTTTCAGATAATTTTATCAGATGAACCCAATCCAACTCAACTCACCTTGTTTCAAAATGAATCCAAACTAATTCAACCCAACTCATCCTGATTCAAAATGAACCCAAATTAATTCAACCCAACTCATCTTGTTTCAAAATGAAGCCAACCTAATCCAACTAATTTTATCTTGTTTTCAGTTGAACCCAATCCAATCCAATCCAACTCGTCTTGTTTCAAAATGAACCCAAATTCAACCCAAACTCATATTGATTCAAAATGAACCCAAATTACTTCAACCCAACTCATCTTGTTTCAAAATGAACCCAAATTAATTCAACACAACTCATCTTGTTTCAAAATGAAGCTAACCTAATCCAATTAATTTTATCTTGTTTTCAAATTGACTCAATCTAATCCAACTCAACTCATCTTGTTTCAAAATGAAGCTAACCTAATCCAATTAATTTTATCTTGTTTTCAAATTGACTCAATCTAATCCAACTCAACTCATCTTGTTTCAAAATGAAGCTAACCTAATCCAATTAATTTTATCTTGTTTTCAAATTGACTCAATCTAATCCAACTCAACTCATCTTGTTTCAAAATGAACCCAAATTAATTCAACCTAACTCATTTTATTTCAAAATGAACACAAATTAATCCAATCCAACTCATCTTGTTTCAAAATGAATCCAAATTAATTCAACCCAACTCACCTTGTTTCAAAATGAAGCCAACCTAATTCAATTAATTTAATCTTGTTTTCAGATTGACTCAATCTAATCCAACTCAACTCATCTTGTTTCAAAATGAATCCAAATTAATTCAACCCAACTCATTTTATTTCAAAATGAACACAAATTAATCCAATCCAACTCATCTTGTTTCAAAATGAACCCAATTAATTCAACCCAACTCATACTGATTCAAAATGAACCTAAATTAATTCAACCCAACTTACCTTGTTTCAAAATGAAGCCAACCTAATCCAATTAATTTAATCTTGTTTTTAGATGAGCCCAATTCAATGTAACTCAACTTATCTTGTTTGAAAATGAATCCAAATTCATCCCAACTCATCTTGCTTCAAAATGAAGCTAACCTAATCCAACTAATCTTATATTGTTTTCAGATGAACCCAATCCAATCCAACTCAACTCATCTTGTTTCAAAATGAACCCAAATTAATTCAACCCAACTTATCTTGTTTCAAAATGAAGCCAACCTAATCCAACTAATTTTATCTTGTTTTCATAAACCTAATCCAATCCAACTCAACTCATCTTGTTTCAAAACGAACCCAAATTAATTCAACCCAACTCATCTTATTTCCAAATGGAGCCAACCCAATCCAACTAATCTTATCTTGTTTTCAGATGAACCCATTCCAATCCAACTTAACTCATCTTGTTTCAAAATGAACTCAAATTAATTCAACCCAACTCATCTTGTTTCAAAATGAAGCCAACCTAATCCAACTAATTTTATCTTGTTTTCAGATGAACCCAATACTTCTACTAGTTTCGGAGTTTTTCTATCCCCATCTTCAGGAAAATACGTCAATATTTTGAAATTATGTTCAAAAAACAAAGCTTCATTCCAATTTCACGAAAACTAAAGTTAAATTTAACATAAACTAACATTTAACACAAACATTTATTTGCTAAAAGGTTTAGCAGAGCTTTGTTGAAGCTTTGTTTTTTGAGCGCAATTTCAAAATATTGACGTATTTTCCTGAAGATGGGGACAGAAAAACCCCGAAACTAGTAGAAAATTAATAATAATATAATATACATCGCCAATAGTGCAACCACAAATTTTTGTTTTTCATTTTATCCTGAATTAACAAACGATGTATGCAAACCAAGATAACACATCTTTCAACTCATATTGTTTCAAAATGAAGCCAACTCAATCCAACCTGTTTCAGCTTGTATCTAGATGAACCCAACCCAACTCATTCATTCCAAGATGAAGCAAACTCAACCCAATCTAAGCCATCTCATTTCGCGGGTAAGTACCTGTTATTATTTAATATTTGCACGGCATGATATAGAGACGTACCCAGATTGAGGATGATGAGGATTTTTATGTATTTTTCTTTGTAAATTTTAATTTTTGGTTACAATGGTAAAAAAGATAAAGGTAAGAAAAAAGAGAAATAAATTCCACACCCTAACACTTAATCGTATTCGTCGCGTAAAACCAAGTAAATATGTAAAATACGTGCTTTTAACCCTAATAAGTTTTGAAATAATGAGGAATGTCATCTCAAAGTATCTTAGCTCGCTTTAAACATTTTATGTCACATCTCTATGTGAATTTATCTTAATATTGTTTTATGTGGAATCACTCTTTTAAATATACTATAAACACAATTTTCACTTTCGATACTTTCGATACTTCCATACCAAAATACTTTGGTGGTATACGATACCATCGACTAGTATCGATACTTTGCCCAGCATTAATATTTTCCAAACCGGGGTAAGAACTCGGATAAATACCCAATTTATAACTAATTTATAATTTATAACTTTATGAATTTATAACAATTTATAATTATTTTAATTTAACCCAATTTACCCAATCTAATCTAACTCAACTCATCTTATTTCAAAATGAACCCAAATTAATTCAACCCAACTCATCTTGTTTCAAAACAAACCCAAATTAATTCAATCCAACTCATCTTGTTTTAAAATGAAGCCAACCTAATCCAACTAATTTTATCTTGTTATCAGATGAACCCAATCTAATCCAACTCAACTCATCTTATTTCAAAATGAACCCAAATTAATTCAACTCAACTCATCTTGATTCAAAATGAACCCAAATTAATTCAACCCAACTCATCTTGTTTCAAAACAAACCCAAATTAATTCAACCCAACTCATCTTGTTTTAAAATGAAGCCAACCTAATCCAACTAATTTTATCTTGTTTTCAGATGAACCCAATCCAATCCAACTCGAATTAATGAACCCAAATTAATGCAACCCAACTCATCTTGATTCAAAATGAACCCAAATTAATTCAACCCAACTCACCTTGTTTCAAAACAAACCCAAATTAATTCAATCCAACTCATCTTGTTTTAAAATGAAGCCAACCTAATCCAACTAATTTTATCTTGTTATCAGATGAACCCAATCTAATCCAACTCAACTCATCTTATTTCAAAATGAACCCAAATTAATTCAACTCAACTCATCTTGTTTCAAAATGAACCCAACACAACTCATCTTGTTTTAAAATGAAGCCAACCTAATCCAACTAATTTTATCTTGTTTTCAGATGAACCTAATCTAATCCAACTCAACTCATCTTATTTCAAAATGAACCCAAATTAATTCAACTCAACTCATCTTGATTCAAAATGAACCCAAATTAATTCAACCCAACTCATCTTAATCCAATTAATTTTATCTTGTTTTTAGATGAACCCAATCCAATCCAACTCAACTCATCTTATTTCAAAATGAACCCAAAGTAATTCAACCCAACTCATCTTGATTCAAAATGAACCCAAATTAATTCAACCCAACTCATTTTGTTTCAAAACGAACCTAAATTAATTCAACCCAACTCATCTTGTTTTAAAATGAAGCCAACCTAATCCAACTAATTTTATCTTGTTTTCAGATGAACCTAATCTAATCCAACTCAACTCATCTTATTTCAAAATGAACCCAAATTAATTCAACTCAACTCATCTTGATTCAAAATGAACCCAAATTAATTCAACCCAACTCATCTTAATCCAATTAATTTTATCTTGTTTTTAGATGAACCCAATCCAATCCAACTCAACTCATCTTATTTCAAAATGAACCCAAAGTAATTCAACCCAACTCATCTTGATTCAAAATGAACCCAAATTAATTCAACCCAACTCATTTTGTTTCAAAACGAACCTAAATTAATTCAACCCAACTCATCTTGTTTCAAAATGAAGCCAACCCAATCCAAGTCGTCTCAGCTTGTATCTAGATGAACTCAACCTAACCATCTTGTTTCGAAATGAAGCCAACCCATCGCAATCCAACCCAACTCATTCATTTCATGATGAAGCGAACTCAACCCAATGTAAGTCATCTCATTTTGCGGGTAACTGCTATTATTCGCCATTTGCACTGCATGATATGGAGACATATCCAGACTGAGGATGATGAGGATTTAATTTTTGGTTGCAATGATGAAAAAGTAAAGGTAAGAAACAAGAGACATAAATTTCGCACCCTAACGCTTATTCTCCTCTATGTTCTTGAAAATTTTCCTTGATTATCGTATTCGTCGCGTAAAACCAAGTAAATATATAAAATTTTGGTTTTGAAATAATGAAGAGTATTGCCACATATTGAATGTCATCTCAAAGTATCTTAGCTCCCTTGAAACAATTTATTGCATTTTATTACTTGCATATTATTTTATATAGGATGACTCATTTGAAAATACTGTAAAGGCAATTTTCACCTTCGATACCGATACTTTGCTGGTATCGTGTATAAGTTGGTATCGATACCATCGACAAGTATCCATATTTTGCCCAACACTAGTATTTACACTACATCGGGGTAAAAATTCGGATAAATGCCCAATTTATAAATACCTATATTATTTACGTTATTATTATTAGCATCACTATTCCCGTACCTTTTTTCAATTATTTCTGCCGTATTTCCGGTGCTAATGAAGCAATTTCACCACCATGCGACAAAACTTATTTCTAAAAGCGCCAATTATCATAAAGTATTTTCGTTTTTGTCGATTCGCACTTCATACTCATTAAAACCGAAACAATTTTTTTTCTTTAAAAAAAAAATTTAGTTTCAGCCGTAATAATTGAAGCAAATTTTAACTTAAACCGTTCGAGGCGTAATTATTATTATTACAATAGTTGCGTTTCAATGTCTCATTAAAATCGATAATAAAATCGAGTTTTTTTTATGGAGCTCGTTTGTTTCGTTTTGTTTTTTTTTTTGAAATTGTAGTAACAAAAAATCCTAATTAACCTGAGAAAAAGAGGTCGGTGAACGAAATCACACTTTTCGCAATCCCGCAATTGGCCACCGGAGGGTAGTAGAATCGGAAGAAAAACGTGTCCATTTTATTACACGCTCCGAATAAAAATCGTCGGAGACGAAGGGGACCGGGGGAAGGCAATAAAATTAAAAATAAGGGGTCTCTCTTTCTATCCTTCCTTCCAAACGCAGGTAGAGGGATCCCCCGAGCTCCGAGTGGAGCCGAACGGCCGTGGTAATAGGTCGTTGGTTTCGGCCCCGCCAGGGGGCGTGGCGAGCGGCGCTCCCCGTTTTCCCCCTCGTTTTTCCTGAATAAGATCCCGACGACGAAGATTTCAGTAAATGTATACCGATTTCAACCGTATGTCGGAGAGTTTAAGGATAAGGGAAAATAAAAAAAAATGTGTATAAATAAAAAAAATTGAAGTGGGAATTAAGAAGAAAATCTGAAATAACAATTGAAAATAAAACAAAAAAAAAAAAAACAATTGAGGTGATGCGTTGTTTTTGGTTGCGCGAATAACTAAGTGAGAAATGGGCGTGGAAATTGTGTTGTTTTTGTAGGGGGGAAAAGGGGGGAAGTGGAGAGAAGGTAAAGCGGCGTCGCTGTCAACGGAAAGTGGGAGACGCGAGTCGTCGAAAAAATGGCAGAGAATCGTAGTTGCCGGCAGCATTTCTTGTAATAACGTCGCGACGCGCGGTGACGGCGGCGGCGGCAACGGCGGCAGCGGCGGCGGTTCAGCAGGAATCAATTAGCGTTGGGGCGGTCGCCGGTGCACGCCCCCACGCGGTGGGACGACCAATCTCGTATGCGGCCGCGTTGTATCATACTAATCTTGTTAAATGCGAGCCGAAAGATTCTAAATATTCACTCTGTCAAAACATCTCGCTTCTGTTCGCCGTTCGCGCGTCGCGGGCGGTCGCAGGTGACCCGAACCCGAAGGATCAGCCCTACTACACGTTTAACGTTTATTCAAGGGGGCGCTTCAGACGCCGTCCGACAGATGGCCTGAGAGCGCGCGGGCTAATCGACGTCTTTTCTCCCGATTCGGAACCGACGAGCGCCGCGATTTCGATTTCGATTTCGACTTCGGAACGGGACTTTTATTTTCACCACTTTTTTTTTCAACATTATTTTCGGTGGTTTTCGTGAGGTTTTGCTTTGTTTGTTGGTGGGCCGATGATTGATTGCGATGGCGACCTGCATCAGGTGATGGAGGACAATTGCACGATGAGACCTTGTGCCACAGACTTTAGTATTGCCGCTATTATGTCAAGACATGGAAGAGCCAAATCCCGTTGTGGTGATCGCGAACCGCCGGATGCCATGTCACCATTAGGTATGTAGCCAATGTTAAACATTTTTCTTTTCTATTTTTACTCTCAAATATTTACTACAATTAAAATATTTATGCATTAAAATTTGTATTATCACAAATTTAATGAGCTTTGTTCAAGTTTTAAAGCACAAAAATGTAGGCAGCAATACAAATTGATACAAGTATATCAACCTTTTCATTGAAAACAAACAAACCAAACAATTAATATAATCTCCCCAAGATATATTCGGTTATGCAAAAAGTGTCAAAATGACTACAACACTTTACAACTTCTTATATTCAATTTTTTGGGCCAACATCAACTAATTTTTACAAAATAAATCAGCACCTTAACTAAAATAACAATTTTATTCGTTGAGATTGAACGATTTTTGCTCTCAACTATTTACTACAAATAAAATATTAATGCATTAAAGTTTGTATTATCACAAATTTAATGCGCTTTGTTCAACTTTCAAAGCTTTTAACACAGAAATTTAGTCAACAATACAAGTTGATACAAGTATATCAACCTTAATTGAAAACAAACAAACCAAATAATTAACATATTTTGCCCAAGATATATTTGATTATGCAAAAAGTGTCAAAACGATTACAACAATTTACAACTTCTTACATTCAATTTTTTGGACCAACTTCAACAGATTTTTGCAAAATAAATCAGCACCTTAACTAAAATAACTATTGTATTCATTAAGTAAGATTAAACGACTTTGTATGTACATGCAACAAAGCTTCTTTAATGATGGGTTGAGTTGGGTTGGGTTGGACAACAAAACTTCAATTTTTTAAAAATTATTTGTGTTTATTTCATGAAATTTCATCAAATCGTCGAATTCAAGAAGCTTCATCAAAGTTTTAATTCAAATCTGAACAATACACATCATGTTCTTTGAAATTTGAATTTCATTCAATTAAACATCAACTTCAACTAATTTTTCCTTAAATGTTGATATTTATATATGAAAGTTAACTCTTTAGAATGTTAATTTCTAGTAAAAAGTTTAATAATAACTACAAGAACTTCATTAATACTTCAAATTTTCATCAATACATCATCATTTTATCAACAACGATTACAATAATTTACAACTTCTTACATTCAATTTTTTGGGCCAACATCAACTAATTTTTACAAAATAAATCAGCACCTTAACTAAAATAACTATTTTATTCGTTGAGATTGAACGATTTTTGCTCTCAACTATTTACTACAATTAAAATATTAATGCATTAAAGTTTGTATTATCACAAATTTAATGCGCTTTGTTCAAGTTTCAAAGCTTTTAACACAGAAATTTAGTCAACAATACAAGTTGATACAAGTATATCAACCTTAATTGAAAACAAACAAACCAAATAATTAACATATTTTGCCCAAGATATATTTGATTATGCAAAAAGTGTCAAAACGATTACAACAATTTACAACTTCTTACATTCAATTTTTTGGGCAAACTTCAACTGATTTTTGCAAAATAAATCAGCACCTTAACTAAAATAACTATTGTATTCATTAAGTAAGATTAAACGACTTTGTATGTACATGCAACAAAGCTTCTTTAATGATGGGTTGGGTTGGGTTGGGTTGAACAACAAAACTTCAATTTTTTAAACATTATTTGTGTTTATTTCATGAAATTTCATCAAATCGTCGAACTCAAGAAGCTTCATCAAAGTTTTAATTCAAATTTGAACAGTACACATCAAGTTCTTTGAAATTTGAATTTAATTGAATTAAATATCAAGTTCAACTAATTTTTCCTTAAATGTTGATATTTAAATGTGTAAAGTTAACTCTTTAGAATGTTAATTTCTAAAAAAAACTTTAATAATAACTTCAAATTTCCATCAATACATCATCATTTTGTCAACATCGATTACAATAATTTACAACTTATTACATTCATTTTTTTGGGCCAACTTCAACTGATTTTTACAAAATAAATCAGCACCTTAACTAAAATAACTATTTTATTCGTTGAGATTGAACGATTTTTGCTCTCAATTATTTACTACAATTAAAATATTTATGCATTAAAGTTTGTGTTATCACAAATTTAATGCGCTTTGTTCAAGTTTTAAAGCACAAAAATGTAGGCAACAATACAAGTTGATACAAGTATATCAACCTTTTCATTGAAAACAAACAAACCAAATAATTAACATCATCTGCCCAAGATATATTTGATTATGCAAAAAGTGTCAAAACGATTACAACAATTTATAACTTCTTACATTCAATTTTTTGGGCTAACTTCAACCGATTTTTACAAAATAAATCAGCACCTTAACTAAAATAACTGCTTTATTCATTAAGTAAGATTGAACGACTTTGTATATACATGCAACAAAGTTTCTTTAATGATGGATTGGGTTGGGTTGGGTTAGACAACAAAACTTCTATTTTTTTTAATTATTTGTGTTTATTTTATGAAACTTTATCAAATCGTCGAACTCAAGAAGCTTCATCAAAGTTTTAATTCAAATCTGAACAATACGCATCAAGTTCTTTGAAATTTGAATTTCATTCAATTAAACATCAACTTCAACTAATTTTTCCTTAAATGTTGATATTTAAATATGTAAAGTTAACACTTTAGAATGTTAATTTCTAATAAAAAGTTTAATAATAACTACAAGAACTTCATTAATACTTCAAATTTTCATCAATACATCATCATTTTATCAACAACGATTACAATAATTTACAACTTCTTACATTCAATATTTTGGACCACTTCATTCTTGATTTTTACAAAATAAATCAGCACCTTAACTAAAATAACTATTTTATTCGTTAAGTGAGATTGTACGACTTTGTTTAACATGCAACAAAACTTCTTTAATGTTTGATTTTAAATACTGCCTTAATTGATGTGGTTAATCAACTTTATTTATTGAAGAGAGATTGTAAGTGGTTACGACAGAATGTAATATCATTATTAGATTGAGAGTGCAAATAATTTATCATCATTACGCAAGTTTCCAGAAGAATGAAAATGATTTGATCAACTTCCAAAATGTAATGGTAAACTTTAGCTGGTTTAAGCCCACTTTTACCAACCTCCAGTTAAACTAACAAGCGGTGGTTACAATGATTTTAAGCGCTCCCATTGGTTATGAGCCGATTTTTAACTATTAGTTAAATTTATCACGAGGTGATAAAAGTGCCCCTTAGCTAATTAGGTATAGTATTAATTTTTGTTGGATATCTATTATATCCTATTGGGAAAGGTATCAATAAAAAAAGAATCGCAATCTCTTTATTAAGTACAGAAATGATTGAAGCTATAAAGCCTCAAAATGTAACATCTTGAAGTTGATATTACAATGAATGTTAGGTTGGTTATATTTCAATGAAGTTCAATTGGGTTTATAATAAACTTCAACTTCTGATCAACACCAACAAATTAATCCTTTAAATTTTATGGATTACATTAAATTTGACTAAATCTTCAATTTTACTGGATTAAACTTCACCAAAAATCAATATCAGAAATTATACATACATAATTTAAAATGAAGTATCTGGAAATTGACTTTCATCAATAATTTAAAACCTTAAAACGTTTAATAATGTCTGAAAATCTTCATAAAACTTCACATTTGAATCAATGGTTTATGAAACTTCAATCGAACCCTTTGAAATACAATTTTTTAAATGGAACATCAACTTCAACTGATTTCTCTTAATGATGTTGATATTTAAGTATTCACGTTATGAAACTACCTTAGAATATTAATTTCTTATAAAAAGTTTAATAGATACTGAAAAGTTCATTAAATCTTCAACGCAACTTCAAATTGTCATCAATTTGTTTGTATTTATTTTATGAAACTTCACCGAATCGTCATATTCAGGAAATTTCATCAAAGTTTTAATTTAATTAGACATCAAATATAAACTTCACTAAATTAAACTTCAATTTCAACTAATTTCTTCTAATAACGTTGATATTTAGGTATCCCATTATAAAACTCCTTTAGAAAATTAATTTGTAACAAAAAGTTTAATAATGACTACAAAAATTTCAACAAAACTTCAAGTTTTCATCAATAATTCGTATTTATTTTATGAAACTTCATCAAATCATAATTAAATTCAAAAAACTTAATCAAACTTTAAATCCAAACCTGAATATTAAGTACTAAATTCTTTGAAGTATAAATTTCATTGCATTGAACATCAACTTCAACTATTTTCTATTAATAATATTGAAATTTTGGATCCATATTATGAAACTGCATTATAAAGTTAATTTCTGTTAAAAAATTTAAAATGAGCGGAAAAAACTTCATTAAACTTCAACGAAACTTCAAGTTTTCATCAATAATTTGTGTTTATTATATGAAACTTCATCGAATCATAATTGAATTCAAAAAACTTCGTCAAATTTTAAATTTAAACCTGAACATTTAATATCAAATTCTTTAAAATATAAATTTCGTTGAATTGAACTCCAACTTCACTAATTTTCTCTTAATAATGTTGAAATTTTGGTATCCATATTATGAAACTTCATTGGAAAATTAATTTCTGCCAAAAAATTTAAAAGGAACGGAAAAAACTTCGTTAAACTTCAACGAAACTTCAAGATTTCATCAATAATTCGTATTTATTTTAAGAAACTTCATAACATCATAACTGAGTTCAAGAAATTTCATCAAACTTTAAATCCAAACTGAAAAATGAACTGTAACATGTTGGATTGGACAACAAAACTTCAATTTTTCAAACATTATTTGTGTTTATTTCATGAAATTTCATCAAATCGTCGAACTCAAGAAGCTTCATCAAAGTTTTAATTCAAATTTGAACAGTACAGATCAAGTTCTTTGAAATTTGAATTTCATTGAATTAAATATCAAGTTCAACTAATTTTTCCTTAAATGTTGATGTTTAAATATGTAAAGTTAACTCTTTAGAATGTTAATTTCTAATAAAATGTTTAATAATAACTTCAAATTTTCATCAATACATCATCATTTTGTCAACATCGATTACAATAATTTACAACTTCTTACATTCAATTTTTTGGGCCAACTTCAACCGATTTTTACAAAATAAATCAGCACCTTATCTAAAATAACTATTTTATTCGTTGAGATTGAACGATTTTTGCTCTCAATTATTTACTACAATTAAAATATTTATGCATTAAAATTTGTATTATCACAAATTTAATGCGCTTTGTTCAAGTTTTAAAGCACAAAAATGTAGGCAACAATACAAATTGATACAAGTATATCAACCTTTTCATTGAAAACAAACAAACCAAATAATTAATATAATCTCCCCAAGATATATTCGGTTATGCAAAAAGTGTCAAAATGACTACAACACTTTACAACTTCTTATATTCAATTTTTTGGGCCAACATCAACTAATTTTTACAAAATAAATCAGCACCTTAACTAAAATAACTATTTTATTCGTTGAGATTGAACGATTTTTGCTCTCAACTATTTACTACAATTAAAATATTAATGCATTAAAGTTGTATTATCACAAATTTAATGCGCTTTGTTCAACTTTCAAAGCTTTTAACACAGAAATTTAGTCAACAATACAAGTTGATACAAGTATATCAACCTTAATTGAAAACAAACAAACCAAATAATTAACATATTTTGCCCAAGATATATTTGATTATGCAAAAAGTGTCAAAACGATTACAACAATTTACAACTTCTTACATTCAATTTTTTGGGCCAACTTCAACTGATTTTTGCAAAATAAATCAGCACCTTAACTAAAATAACTATTGTATTCATTAAGTAAGATTAAACGACTTTGTATGTACATGCAACAAAGCTTCTTTAATGATGGGTTGGGTTGGGTTGGGTTGAACAACAAAACTTCAATTTTTTAAACATTATTTGTGTTTATTTCATGAAATTTCATCAAAGCGTCGAACTCAAGAAGCTTCATCAAAGTTTTAATGCAAATTTGAACAGTACACATCAAGTTCCTTGAAATTTGAATTTCATTGAATTAAACATCAACTTCAACAAATTTTTCCTTAAATGTTGATATTTAAATATGTAAAGTTAACTCTTTAGAGTGTTAATTTCTAATAAAATATTTAATAATAACTTCAAATTTTCATCAATACATCATCATTTTGTCAACATCGATTACAATAATTTACAACTTCTTACATTCAATTTTTTGAGCCAACTTCAACTGATTTTTACAAAATAAATCAGCACCTTAACTAAAATAACTATTTTATTTGTAGAGATTGAACGATTTTTGCTCTCAACTATTTACTACAATTAAAATATTAATGTATTAAAGTTTGTATTATCACAAATTGAATGCGCTTTGTTCAACTTTCAAAGCTTTTAACACAGAAATTTAGTCAACAATACAAGTTGATACAAGTATATCAACCTTAATTGAAAACAAACAAACCAAATAATTAACATCATCTGCCCAAGATATATTTGATTATGCAAAAAGTGTCAAAACGATTACAACAATTTACAACTTCTTACATTCAATTTTTTGGGCCAACTTCAACCGATCTTTACAAAATAAATCAGCACCTTAACTAAAATAACTGTTTTATTCATTAAGTAAGATTGAACGACTTTGTATATACATTCAACAAAGTTTCTTTAATGATGGGTTGGGTTGGGTTGGGTTGAACAACAAAACTTCAATTTTTTAAACATTATTTGTGTTTATTTCATGAAATTTCATCAAATCGTCGAACTCAAGAAGCTTCATCAAAGTTTTAATTCAAATTTGAACAGTACACATCAAGTTCTTTGAAATTTGAATTTCATTGAATTAAACATCAAATTCAACTAATTTTTCCTTAAATGTTGAATTTTAAATATGTAAAGTTAACTCTTTAGAATGTTAATTTCTAATAAAAAGTTTAATAATAACTACGAGAACTTCATTAATACTTCAAATTTTCATCAATACATCATCATTTTATCAACAACGATTACAATAATTTACAACTTCTTACATTCAATATTTTGGACCACTTCATTCTTGATTTTTACAAAATAAATCAACACCTTAACTAAAATAACTATTTTATTCGTTAAGTGAGATTGTACGACTTTGTTTAACATGCAACAAAACTTCTTTAATGTTTGTTAATTTTAAGTACTGCCTTAATTGATGTGGTTAATCAACTTTATTTATTGAAGAGAGATTGTAAGTGGTTATGACAGACTGTAATATCATTATTGGATTGAGAGTGCAAATAATTTATCATTATTACACAAGTTTCCAGAAGAATGAAAATGATAAATAATCAACTTTTTTAAAAAAATTTCAACATCCAAAAAGTAATGGTAAATATTATCTGGTTTAGCTAATTAGTTATGGCATTAGTTTGTTAGCTTAATATTCTTGTTGAGTATGTATTACAGGATGTATTACATGCATTACACCAATGAGAAACAATCGTAATCTTTGTATTAACCAAATACACAAGCTTTTTTTGGTGAAGATTATACCAGCAAAATTGAAGATTTGGTTACATTTAATGTAATTCCTAAAATTTAAAGGATTTATTTGTTGATGTTGGTCAGAAGTTTATTATAAACCCAATTGAACTTCATTGAAATATAAGCAACGTAACATTCATTGATACCGTCAAAATGTAACATCAACTTCAACTAATCAATATCAGATAATAATACATACATAATAATTTTAAGATGAAATCTCTAGAAGTTGACTTTCAGCAATAATTTAAAACCTTAAAACGTTTAATAATATCTTAAAATCTTCATAAAACTTCACGTTTGAATCAATGGTTTAAGTAATTAATATAATTTTTTAAATGGAACATCAACTTCAACTAATTTCTCTTAATGTTGACATTTAAGTATCTACGTTATGAAACTTCCTTAGAATATTAATTTCTTATAAAAAGTTTAATAGAAATTGAAAATTTCATTAAATATTCAACGCAACTTCAAATTTTCATCAATTTGTTTGTATTTATTTTATGAGACTTCACCGAATCGTCAATTTCAAGAAACTTCATCAAAGTTTTAATTTAATTAGACATCAAGAATTTAATTTTGCTTAGTTTTGAATTAAACTTCAACTTCAACTAATTTCTTCTAATAATATTGATATTGAAGTATCTCATTATAAAACTTCTTTAGAAAATTAATTTGTAACAGAAAGTTTATTAAAATAATTATAAAAATTTCAACGAAATTTCAAGTTTTCATCAATAATTCGTATTTATTTTATGAAACTTCATCAAATCATAATTAAATTCAAGAAACTTCATCAAACTTTAAATCCAAACCTCAACATTAAATATCAAACTCTTTGAAATATAAATTTTGTTGAATTGAATACCAACTTCAACTATTTTCTCTTAGTAATGTTGAAATTTTAGTACCCATATAAAACTTCATTAGAAAATTAATTTTTGTTAAAAAAATTAAAAAGAGCGGAAAAACTTCGTTAAAATATCAACGAAACTTCAAGTTTTCATCAATAATTCGTATTTATTTTATGAAACTTCATCAAATCATAATTAAATTCAAAAAACTTCATCAAACTTTAAATCCAAACCTGAATATTAAGCACCAAATTCTTTGAAATATAAATTTCGTTGAATTCACCACAACTTCAACTATTTTCTCTTAATAATGTTGAAATTTTAGTACCCATATTTATGAAACTTCATTAGAAAATTAATTTTTGTTAAAAAAATTAAAAGGAGCGGAAAAACTTCATTAAACTTCAACGAAATTTCAAGTTTTCATCAATAATTCCTGTTTACTTTATGAAACTTCATCGAATCATAAGTAACTTCAAGAAACTTCAACAAACTTTAAATCCAAACCAATCAAATTCTTTGAAATAAAAATTTTGTTGTATTGAACACAAACTTCAACAACTTTCTCTTAATAATGTTGAAATTTTACTATCCATATTATGAAACTTCTTTAGAAAGTTAATTTTTGTGAAAAAAACTTAAAAGGAGTGGAAAAACTTCAAGTTTCATCAGTAATTTATATTTATTTCATGAAATTTCAACAGATTATATCTGAATTCAAGAAACTTCACCAAACATTATTCATTTTGAAATATAAATTTCATCAAAATTGAACATCAACTTCAACTAATTTTTCCTAAAAATATTCATATTTAAGTATCTTTAATATGAAACTTCATTAGAATATTAATTTCTAATAAAAAGTTTGATAGAATCTGAAATAGTAATTAAAACTTCAAATTTTCATCAATTATCTGTAATTATTTTATGAAACTTGTCAAAATTGTCAAATTGAAGAATCTTAATCAAAATTTTAATCCAACCTGAATGTTAGACATCAAATTCTTTGAAATATAGAATTCATTGAATTGAGCATCAACTTCAACTAATTTCTCCTAATAATCTTGATATTTAAGTAACTTCATTATGAAACTTCTTTAGAAAATTAATTTCCAATAAAAGGTTTAATAATAACTAAAAGCTTCATTAAAACTTCAAGTTTTCATTAATAATTCGTATTTACTTTATGAAACTTCATCAAATCATAACTGAATTTAAGAAACTTCATCAAACTTCAAATCTGAACCACTATTTTATTATAACTTAAAGTATTTTCTCTTAATAATGTTGAAATTTTAGTATCCATATTATGAAACTTCATTATAAAGTTATTTCCTGTTAAAAAATTTTAAAAGGAGCAGAAAGCTTCATTAAACTTCAACAAAACTTCAAGCTCAACTTCAAGTCATCAATAAAGCCAAAATTGAACATTGAAAAACACCAACATCAAATTTCTGTTAAAAAATTTAAAAGGAGTGGAAAAATTTCATTAAAACTTCAACGAAACTTCAACTTTTCATCAATAATTTGTATTCATTTTTTTCATTGAATCATAACTAAATTTTAGAAACCTCATCAAACTTTAAATCCAAATTTCCTAATTTCTCTTAATAATGTTGACGTTTAAGGTTCTACATTATCCTACTTCACTAGATACTTCACTGATTTCTTTTAAAAAATATAATAGGAACTGAAGAAGCTTTATTAAAACTTCAGCGAAACCTCAAGATTTCATCAATGATTTGCATTTCTTTTATGAATCTTCATCGACTCCTAACTGAATTCAAGAAATTTCATTAAAACTTCAAGATTTCATCAATAATTTGTATTTATTGTATGGAGCTTCATCAACTCATAACTGAATTCAAGAAACTTCGTTGAAACTTCACGATTTCAACAATAATTTGTATTTCTTTTATGAATCTTCATCGACTCATAACTGAATTCAAGAAACTTCATTAAAATTTCAACGAACTTCAAGGTTTCATGAATAATTTGTATTTCTTGTATGAATCTTCATCGACTCGTAGGTAAATTCAAAAAACTTCATCAAAACTTCAAGATTTCATCAATAATTTGTATTTATTGTATGAATCTTCATCGATTCGTAACTAAATTCAAGAAACTTCATAAAAACTTCGACGAAATTTTATGATTTCATCTACAATTTGTGTTTCTTGTATGAATCTTCATTGATTCGTAACTAAATTCAAGAAACTTCATTAAAACTTCAAGATTTCATCAATAATTTGTATTTATTATACGAATCTTCATCGATTTGTGACTGAATTCAAGAAAATTCATCAAAACTTCAAGATTTCATCAATAATTTGTATTTATTATACGAATCTTCATCGATTTGTGACTGAATTCAAGAAAATTCATCAAAACTTCGACGAAATGTTATGATTTCATCAATAGCTTGTATTTCTTGTGTGTATCTTCATCGACTTGTAACTAAATTCAAGAATCTTCATAAAAACTTCGACGAAATTTTATGATTTCATCTACAATGTGTATTTCTTGTATGAATCTTCATTGATTCGTAACTAAATTCAAGAAACTTCATTAAAACTTCAAGATTTCATCAATAATTTGTATTTATTGTATGAATCTTCATCGATTCGTAACTGAATTCAAGAGAATTCATCAAAACTTCGACGAAATGTTATGATTTCATCAATAACTTGTATTTCTTGTATGTATCTTCATCGACTTGTAACTAAATTCAAGAAACTTCATAAAAACTTCGACGAAATTTTATGATTTCATCTACAATTTGTATTTCTTGTATGAATCTTCATTGATTCGTAACTAAATTCAATAAACTTCATTAAAACTTCAAGATGTCATCAATAATTTGTATTTATTATATGAATCTTCATCGGTTTATAACTGAATTCAAGAAAATTCATCAAAACTTCGACGAAATGTTATGATTTCATCAATAACTTGTATTTCTTGTGTGTATCTTCATCGACTTATAACTAAATTCAAGAATCTTCATAAAAACTCCGACGAAATTTTATGATTTCATCTACAATGTGTATTTCTTATATGAATCTTCATTGATTCGTAACTAAATTCAAGAAACTTCATTAAAACTTCAAGATTTCATCAATAATTTGTATTTATTGTATGAATCTTCATCGATTCGTAACTGAATTCAAGAAAATTCATCAAAACTTCGACGAAATGTTATGATTTCATCAATAACTTGTATTTGTTGTATGTATCTTCATCGACTTGTAACTAAATTCAAGAAACTTCATAAAAACTTCGACGAAATTTTATGATTTCATCTACAATTTGTATTTCTTGTATAAATCTTCATTGATTCGTAACTAAATTCAAGAAACTTCATTAAAACTTCAAGATTTCATCAATAATTTGTATTTATTATATGAATCTTCATCGATTTGTAACTGAATTCAAGAAAATTCATCAAAACATCGACGAAATGTTATGATTTCATCAATAACTTGTATTTCTTGTGTGTATCTTCATCGACTTATAACTAAATTCAAGAATCTTCATAAAAACTCCGACGAAATTTTATGATTTCATCTACAATGTGTATTTCTTATATGAATCTTCATTGATTCGTAACTAAATTCAAGAAACTTCATTAAAACTTCAAGATTTCATCAATAATTTGTATTTATTGTATGAATCTTCATCGATTCGTAACTGAATTCAAGAAAATTTATCAAAACTTCGACGAAATATTATGATTTCATCAATAACTTGTATTTCTTGTATGAATCTTCATCGACTTGTAACTAAATTCAAGAAACTTCATAAAAACTTCGACGAAATTTTATGATTTCATCTACAATTTGTATTTCTTGTATGAATCTTCATTGATTCGTAACTAAATTCAAGAAACTTCATTAAAACTTCAAGATGTCATCAATAATTTGTATTTATTATATGAATCTTCATCGATTTGTAACTGAATTCAAGAAAATTCATCAAAACTTCGACGAAATGTTATGATTTCATCAATAACTTGTATTTCTTGTGTGTATCTTCATCGACTTATAACTAAATTCAAGAATCTTCATAAAAACTCCGACGAAATTTTATGATTTCATCTACAATGTGTATTTCTTATATGAATCTTCATTGATTCGTAACTAAATTCAAGAAACTTCATTAAAACTTCAAGATTTCATCAATAATTTGTATTTATTGTATGAATCTTCATCGATTCGTAACTGAATTCAAGAAAATTTATCAAAACTTCGACGAAATATTATGATTTCATCAATAACTTGTATTTCTTGTATGAATCTTCATCGACTTGTAACTAAATTCAAGAAACTTCATAAAAACTTCGACGAAATTTTATGATTTCATCTACAATTTGTATTTCTTGTATGAATCTTCATTGATTCGTAACTAAATTCAAGAAACTTCATTAAAACTTCAAGATGTCATCAATAATTTGTATTTATTATATGAATCTTTATCGGTTTGTAACTGAATTCAAGAAAATTCATCAAAACTTGGACGAAATGTTATGATTTCATCAATAATTTGTATTTCTTGTATGAATCTTCATAGACTTGTAATTAATTTCAAGAAACTTCATTAAAACTTCGATGAAATTTTATGATTTCATTAATAATTTGTATTTCTTTTATGAATCTTCATCAACCCGTAACTAAATTCAAAAAATTTCATTAAAACATCTACGAAAACCTAAATATTAAAAGTCAAACAAAATTTTTGGATACGATCTACAATAAATATTGGAAAGAAGATCTAATCATGTGCAGAAAAATTTATATTGCCATAAAAGGATTATTTATATTTTATCTGAAGTGAATTTTAGTAGACGTTTCTTTGGGATATATGTATATATTTCATATACATTGTAAGTTGTGTGTATTGTTGTTGATTCAGTTTAACCTTGCTACACGTGTATAAGCAATAACTTAAAAACTTTTTTGATTGTTATCATAATTTAGCATTATCAATGCTAAATTATGAAATATGTGAATATAAATTAAATGCAAATGGAGTAAATGTAAGTGTAATATCAAAGTAATTTGTTTATGGTTACACGAATAGTATGTTAAGTGTTTGAAAGTGTTTGTTTTCTTAACACTTTGGCAAAAAAAAAGATTTTATCTAAGAAAAAAAATTAATCAACTTAATTTAATCTTACAAACATTAGAAGCAACTCTCTCCTAAATATGAGGATGATGATGATATGAAGAAGAAAATACCTTAAATTTTTGTATTGGCAACTATGACAACTGATGAAGAACATTCACTACGAATTTTTAGTTAAGTTTGTCTTAAAGATAAACCTATCTACTAGCCAATGTAATAATCCCATTGTTTACTTGTATATTTTGCAATTACTATGGTTTACTATGACAGGTTATCATTCAAGTCAACGTCAATGAGCTATGAGTAAATGGAACAAAGATAGATCATTCAATTTGAGTGTCATTTGATCTTTGGAGATAAGTAGCTATTAAATCTTGATTCTCGGCTTATTGAAAAATCTCAAAAAAATTCCTTTGTAGTAATATCGTTGTGCTGGGCGTGGGTGTGGTTACTAAATGAAAACATTCCTATCTGTTCTTTGTAAATATTTTGCAATTTCCCTTATTTTTTTTAATATGCTCTATTAGACTGATTTCTTCTCACACAAAATCCAATGAACTGTTGATAGATAACTGATTGATAACGTCTTTGTCAGTCCATATTTTATGGTCGAAAGCAATTTGTAATATTGGTAGATTTTGCTTAGAAATCAAACCTCTAACATTCTTATAAATCTATTTCGACAAAAAATCCAATGATGAAATTTTAAGTTAATTACTTTAGATCATTCTAAAATTTGAATGTTTTGAGTACTCCACCATCCATGGAGTTGGTGATAATTATCAGATTGATTCTGCATACACTGGAATACATATATACAGTTAGAAATAACAAGACAATTAGATTTATTCAATAGCATTCAACAGTGATTTTTCTTGTATATATCCAATGTCGTTCTAAGATATTTGGCATTCCAAAACATTTTAATTTTAGTATTAGTTCTGTTTTACCTTAATTTAAATATACAGGGTTAGGTAAGGTTGGGTTTAGTTAAGGTTAGTTTTACAAAAGTAGTTAACTACGTAATCAACTACTTTTTTATGTCAAAGTAGTTATATTCTAACTATTTTTGTTCTATAAGTAGTTATACTCGATTATCTTATGCTGGTATGAAATATTCGCGTAAAGTAGTTAAATACTTTAAGTATTCTAACTATTTTTATTTATTTTAATTCCTTTCAAGCAATTTAACTACTCTTAAAACAGATGAAAATTTATAAAATTATGATAAATACAAAAAACATCCGAATAAGATAATTAAACAAATATTTAAAAATTATAATACAAACATACGTAAGTTCAATTTTGCAATCTTGCTCAAATCGTCAAGATGTGTTATCTCTGACAATCTTTTTGAGCAAAAGATTTTTCTTAAAATAAACCTAACATAAATGAAAAGTTGCTTTCAAAGTTTTTCATTTATTTAATCTGGTTTTTAAGCATAACTTGTGTATAACAGTTCAAAAGATAAATTAGTTAACTACTAATTAGAAACTACAACTCTTAAATAAAAGAGGGGTCTTGACTTTTTGCACAGGGTGTAGTTTCCTTTAAAATGCTCTATGCAGTGTATCCGTAAAGTAACGGAGATAGGCGATAAAATCATTACAACGGAATATGGTGAAATCCCGTGGGTCTAAAGATTTCAATTTTTTGGAGTAGGATTCAAATTTGTTTTAAGCGAGTTTTAAGCGAATTATGACGTCTCGATGACGCAATATCCCATTTTTATTATGAAATATGAAAGAAGGTTTTTTTTCTGAATCTAGTCCAGTCCATATTAAAATTGGTTGTAAAACATAATAAATAAATAATATTGATTTAAAGTTTCGAAATTTTCCATTCGTTTGAGATAGAAAAGTAGCAATAGCCGTGCTTAACCAAATTAATCAATTGTTTTAACTACTTTATAATTACAACGTTTAATTTTTGATATCTAAAACAGTTGGTTGCCATGGTAACGCAAAAATTTCAAAATTTTCTATCAATTTGAAATAGAAAAGTAGCAGTAGCCGTGCTTAACTATATTAATCAATTGTTTTAGCTACTTTATAATTACAACGTTTAATTTTTGATATCTAAAACATTTGGTTGCCATGGTAACGCAAAAATTTCAAAATTTTCTATCAATTTGAGATAGAAAAGTAGCAGTAGCTGTGCTTAACTATATTAATCAATTGTTTTAGCTACTTTATAATTACGACGTTTAATTTTTGATATCTAAAACAGTTGGTTGCCCTGGTAACGCATAAATTTAAAGAAAAGAAAAGTAGCAGTAGCCGTGCTTAACTATGTTAATGAATTGTTTTAGATTTTTATTAAAACAAAGTTTAAAAAAATTCGTTGCCATGGTAATCCACGGCTGCTATTATTTCTCTATCTCAAATGAATGGAAAATTATGAAACCTTAAAATCATTTTTCTCGAAAATTTTCTTATGTAACTAATATTACTATTATATATAATATTAATATTAACTGTGATAGATTCAGAAAAAAATCTTGTATCGTATTCCGTAATTAAAGTAATTAATAACTTGGTTAAAAATAAATACGAAGGCTTTCACGACCGGTGTTAACTGAACTAAAATTAGAACTAACACTAAAACTATCACTGGAACTATCACTAGGACTAACACTAGAAACTTTCGGGTTTTGCCGTGCGTTTTTTGAAAAAATGTTTGACGTTTCGGATGCCATGTTGCAACCTTCTTCAGAAACTGGCACAGACTTTGTAGATAGCTTTTCCGTAATCGTCCTTAATACTACTTTCTAAAATTATAGCTGTTCTCTCAGTCTTTTATTTTTCTCCTTTGTTTCCACCACATCTCTTATATATCCCTCAAAGATCGTCCAATATTCCTCTTTTAATAATAATATTAAAACAGTTCGCTGAAAAAATTGCTTTTTCAATCCTGTCTGTAGCCTCCTCTTTCTTCTGTTTCAGTCTCGGACACTCAAAAAATTATGTTCGAAGTGACTTCGAACCAGTTTTTGAGAAGGTTGCAACATGGCATTCGAAACGTCAAACATTTTTTTCAAAAAACGCACGGCAAAACCCGAAAATTTCTAGTTTTAGATTTAGTGTTAGTCTTAGTGATAATTCTAGTGTTAGTTCTAATTTTAGTTCAGTTGGTTAAAAATAGCGGAAAAAATTTGATATATGCAAAAAATTTAAATCTTTAGGCACCTTCCAGGGGATTTTTTCATGAATCTTATATAATGATATCGCCTATATCCGATACTTTGCGGATAATTATTTTCTATTCATTTATTTGATATTCCAGACCTTTATATGCATTCTTGCAATTGTAGGTACGGTATTGGGCTTTTAAACGTGCATTTTATTGTGCAGTTAAAATGCAGTTAAATACTACTAAGTAGGTTTGGGTTTAGCCGTGCATCTGAAGATTTTTTTTGATGTAGGCCTCTACAATGAATAGCTAAACCTGAATGTTGCAAATTTTGGATCTAGAGTTTAACGTAATGTTCATTTTCTTAATCTACAATTTCTTTACTTATAATTTTAGTATTTCCTTTAGGTCTTCTTGTATGAATTAAACTACTTCCTGATAGCGCTATCTGGCCGATAAATTAGTTGGTATTGTATCACATATACCACGGATATTTTTTCCGAGGAGATTATCAGCAAGATAACTTATCGGGTACTCAGAAGAGCCGATAAGACAGTTATTCGCCAGATATCTATATTACCAAGTTTTTTTTATAACAAAAAATCTGAAAAACTTTGTCGTGAATTTGTTTTTCTATTTAAATAGTTATGAAAAGCAGAAAAATTAAACGTGCTAGCAATTATACACAAGAGCTAATATATAGTGTATGAATCTTTAACGTTTAGAGGACCAGGAAGGAAGGATGTTGTCGGTACTTTGTGTTTGATTTCCTTCCTAAAGTGCTTTATTTCAGAAACTATTCACATTAGTAGCCTTCATTTAAAATAAAAATGTCTTTAGATGTACGGCTAAACCCAACCCAACCCAACCCAACCCAACCCAACCTAACCTTGTATATTTGAACCAAAGTCTTCCTAAGATATTTGGCGCCCCAGGGCTGGGTTGGATGAACAAAACGACTTTTCATACAAAATTTAATGCCTAAAAGAGATCCGCATCTCATGCATTTTATTGCAAAAATTGGTGCCACTTCAGGAATTAGTATCCCAGGGTTCTAGTAAGCCCTATGAATGCCAGCGCTACTTTTTTTCTTTTCAATGTTTTTCCTGTCTTCTACGTGTATTAGGTATTTTTCCTCCTATTTCATTTGTATCTATTAGCCCTTAAGTTTGGAATTGCGCACATCATTTCGTTTATGATGAAAGAAAAATGTGTAGTTGCTTTTTATCAATCTTAATTTGGAGGAGATGCACCACAACCAAAGTTGTATTCCTTTTAACGTTCTGTCCAAAATGTCTCGTTTTTTCTATTTTCTTGTTTCGAATTTTTGGCTGCTAAATTATATGCTCCTCCAATTAAATCTTTTGTCTAAGTTTATAACATGTATTTATTAATGTAAAAGCACATTTGTTTATAGGATGCTAAATAAAGTTTTAGATTTTGCTCGATGCATTAAATGCAAATTGGTATTAAAGTATCATTCAAAAATTGGAACAGGTACCCATTGAAGACATAAATGTGGTGTTTCTGCTAAAATTGATTCTGAAAACCAATGTACAGTCTCATTTATTTCAGAACATGATTAAATTAAACTTCCTGCAAATTCTGAAACATGATTCTTACATTTGATCACCTGATCATGCGTGAGTCACGTGAATCACGCGTGTGCCAAGTGATTCAAGTATGTCTAAATCGACAGAGGGGATGAAAAATCATTCATCATGCACATTTATAGTTGAGTTATACTTGGGTTAGGATGATTTAGGTTCTAGTGATTTAATAATAACATCTAACCCACCCCAACTTGAATATAACCCAACTAAAACAAACAAAATCCAAGATAATTCGATTGATTCTGGTAGTTTCATGTCAGCTTAGGTTATTTTAAAGCAAACCCAACTCAACCCAAATGTTTCTCATTTTAGGTTGAGTGTTTGATAGTGATATATCTTAGTTGAACCAAAAATTGAACCATAAACTTTCAGATTTAGCCAATCTCTGATATTCTTAATATTCGATTATTTAACAGCCCAAATTTTAGTTGTTATTCATTCTGTAGTATTAAAACTAACTTCATAACAATTATTTATTGACAATAACAATCATTCCATTCCCAACATTAATCTGTTACATCAATTTTAATTTTATTGTAAAACATTTTTAAATTTGATTCATATTTATCAACAAATCTAAGTAGTATTCATTTTGAAATTTGAATTGAGAAACGGGTAATGTTCCACATTCTAACATTTTCTTAATCTACAGTTTCTTTACTTATAATTTTAATATTTCCTTTACAATATGCCGAAAAACTTCCCGATAGCGCTATCTGGTAGATAAGTTAGTTTGTACTGTATTACAATATAAAGATATTTTTGTTGAGGAGATTATCGGTAGCTTAACTCATCGGGTACTCAGAGGTGCCGATAAGATAGTTATTCGAAAGATATCTATGTTACCAAGGTTTTTTTTATAACAAAAAATCTGAATGAAGGATGTTATCTTGTATCGATTTTCTTCCTAAAGTGCTTTATTTCAGAAACTATTCATTTTACTAGCCTTTATTAAACAAAAAAATGTCTTCAGATGTACGGCTAAACCCAACCCAACCTAACCTTGTATATATGAACCAAAACCGTCCTAAGATATTTGGCTCCCCAGGGCTGGGTTGGGTTGAACGAACAAAACGACTTTTCATACAAAATTTAATGCCTAAAAAAGATCCGTACCATTTCATTGCAAAAATTGGTGCCACTTCAGGAATTAGTATCCCAGGGTTCTAGTAAGCCCTATGAATCCCAGCGCTACTATTTTTCTTTTCAATATTTTTCCTGTCTTCTACGTGTATTAGGTATTCTTCCTCCTATTTCATTTGTATCTATTAGCTCTTAAGTTTAGAATTGCGCACATCATTTCGTTTATGATGAAAGAAAAATGTGTAGTGGCTTTTTATCAATCTTACTATGGAGGAGATACACCACAACCAAAGTAGTACTATTCCTTTTAACGTTCTGTTCAAAATGTCTCGTTTTTTCTATTTTTTTATTTATTTGTTTTGAATTTTTCTGCTAAACTGTATGTTCCTCCCATTTAATCTTTTGTCAAAATTTATAACATGTATTTATTTATATAAAAGCACATTTGTTTATAGGATGCTAAGTAAAGTACTAGATTTTGCTCGATGTATTAAATGCAAATCCGTATTAAAGTATCATTAAAAAATTGGAACAAGTACCCTTTGAAGACATAAATGTGGTGTTTCTGCTAAAATTGGTTCTGAAAACCAGCGTACAGTCTCATTTATTTGATTTCACATTTCATTTTTTTTATTTACAGATACATTTATTTCAATAATAACCACCTGATATTTGATGAAACATACATTTTCATCACAACCCTAGATTCAGTCTGTCTGCTGGAAGGTCTATTTCTGTTTCTATGCCCTATATAAACTTAGTTCTTTCAATCCACTTATTGTTCGTCACAATCTCTGTTACTCATTAATTCTTCTTTTTCATTTCTCATTTACTCATTTCGTCTTTGCCAATGCCATGTACCCAGAACGTACCTAGAAAATAATTACCTGGGCTTTATTTTGTCCTGAGAAAGTATAACCATGTTACACCATATCATAATCATATTGAAATTATCACAATTAATAACCGTAGATATATTTTCAAGTCGATCTGGAAAAAACAATTTGATTCAACATGATATTACTCTGAAAGAACAAATGATTATCCGAACTGAACCATATTCACAATCTCCAAGAGTGTAAACAATTATAGACGAAGAAATAGATAAAACGCTGAACTTTGGCGTGATGCAACTAAGAGACAACTCATAGTCTATGCCTATGATGATAATGAAAATAATACCGGGACATGTGGAAACAATACATAAAAGCAGGATCTGAAATAAATGTATGTAAATAATTGATTATGATTCTTACATTTGATCACCTGATCATGCGTGAGTCACGTGAATCACGCGTGAGCCAAGTGCTTCAAGTATGTCTAAATCGACAGAGGGGATGAAAAATCATTCATCATGCACATTTCTAGTTGAGTTATGCTTGGGTTAGGATGATTTAGGTCCTAGTGATTGAATAATAACATTTAACCCGCCCCAAGCTGTATATAGCCCAGCTCAACCTAACAAAATCCAGGACAATTCGATTGATTCTGGTCGTTTCATGTCAGCTTAGGTTATTTTAAAGCAAACCCAATTAAACCCAAATATTTCTCATTTTAGGTTGAGTATCTCTGATATTCTTAATATTCGATTATTTAACAGCTCAAATTTTAGTTGTTATTCATTCTGTAGTATTAAAACTAACTTCATAACAATTATTTATTGACAATAACAATCATTCCATTCCTAACATTAATCTGTTACATCAATTTTAATTTTATTGTAAAACATTTTTAAATTTGATTCATATTTATCAACAAATCTAAGTAGTATTCATTTTGAAATTTGAATTGAGAAACGGGTAATGTTCCACATTCTAACATTTTCTTAATCTACCGAACTGAACCATATTCACAATCTCCAAGAGTGTAAACAATTATAGACGAAGAAATAGATAAAACGCTGAACTTAGGCGTGATGTAACTAAGAGACAACTCATAGTCTATGCCTATGATGATAATGAAAATAATACCGGGACATGTAGAAACAATACATAAAAGCAGCATCTGAAATAAATGTATGTAAATAATTGATTATGATTCTTACATTTGATCACCTGATCATGCGTGAGTCACGTGAATCACGCGTGAGCCAAGTGCTTCAAGTATGTCTAAATCGACAGAGGGGATGAAAAATCATTCATCATGCACATTTCTAGTTGAGTTATGCTTGGGTTAGGATGATTTAGGTCCTAGTGATTGAATAATAACATTTAACCCGCCCCAAGCTGTATATAGCCCAGCTCAACCTAACAAAATCCAGGACAATTCGATTGATTCTGGTAGTTTCATATCAGCTTAGGTTATTTTAAAGCAAACCCAATTAAACCCAAATATTTCTCATTTTAGGTTGAGTATCTCTGATATTCTTAATATTCGATTATTTAACAGCTCAAATTTTAGTTGTTATTCATTCTCTAGTATTAAAACTACCTTCATAACAATTATTTATTGACAATAACAATCATTCCATTCCTAACATTAATCTGTTACATCAATTTTAATTTTATTGTAAAACATTTTTAAATTTGATTCATATTTATCAACAAATCTAAGTAGTATTCATTTTGAAATTTGAATTGAGAAACGGGTAATGTTCCACATTCTAACATTTTCTTAATCTACCGAACTGAACCATATTCACAATCTCCAAGAGTGTAAACAATTATAGACGAAGAAATAGATAAAACGCTGAACTTAGGCGTGATGTAACTAAGAGACAACTCATAGTCTATGCCTATGATGATAATGAAAATAATACCGGGACATGTAGAAACAATACATAAAAGCAGCATCTGAAATAAATGTATGTAAATAATTGATTATGATTCTTACATTTGATCACCTGATCATGCGTGAGTCACGTGAATCACGCGTGAGCCAAGTGCTTCAAGTATGTCTAAATCGACAGAGGGGATGAAAAATCATTCATCATGCACATTTCTAGTTGAGTTATACTTGGGTTAGGATGATTTAGGTCCTAGTGATTGAATAATAACATTTAACCCGCCCCAAGCTGTATATAGCCCAGCTCAACCTAACAAAATCCAGGACAATTCGATTGATTCTGGTAGTTTCATGTCAGCTTAGGTTATTTTAAAGCAAACCCAATTAAACCCAAATATTTCTCATTTTAGGTTGAGTATCTCTGATATTCTTAATATTCGATTATTTAACAGCTCAAATTTTAGTTGTTATTCATTCTGTAGTATTAAAACTAACTTCATAACAATTATTTATTGACAATAACAATCATTCCCTTCCCCATATTAATCCATTACATCAATGTTAATTTTATCATAAAACATTCTTAAGTTAGATTCATATTTATCAACAAATCTAAGTAGTATCCATTTTGAAATTTGAATTGAGAAACGAGTAATGTTCCACATTCTAACGTTCACTTTAGAATGGCTCTCAATTCAGTTGGCATTATTGCTTTCGCCTCACCGTCGCCGCTGTCTGAACCGTGTAGATATGTAGTAATGACCCTATTATGTCGTGGCACGTCACAAGAAAAACGAACGTTCAATCATGTAACCCACTCGTTCTGCTGTCTTTAATTCTATTCCATTTCGACGACTCACCCCTTATAGCAAAACATTATGATAATTTTACTTCTTAGTAGTTGCGATATCAATCGAACCACACACGATATTTATATTAACTAGTACTTGAAATTGAAACGGTGTTATTATTCTTATTACCCATTTATTCCTACTTTCAACGACAATCATCTTTATGCTAAAAGCATAAAAAAAGGATAAAAAGTGTGTGTTGTTTTCGATTAACTAAAAATTTTTTTTTTAATCTTCGTCCAATGTAATCTATTTGAAACAAAATTATAGTTTGTAACAAATACGATAGGGAAAAGGGTTGGGTTGTAGCATGCGATTTTAACATTAGCGCCGCCATGAATCCATGAATCCCTAATCCCCAAGTATTGAGTGCCAATGGGTACCCCATAGAAATTACGACATTAGTTTCGGAAATGTTTTGTTAAATTCTTTTTTTGCGTTTGCGTTAATTTGTTTTTATTAAGATTTATGATAGCTCTAATAACAATTTATAAAGATGGGATTAAATAAAACTAGTCGTAATAAATCCGTAGCGTTGACAATGAGTTAAGTTATGTTATTTGAACGTGTAGTAAATTACGGGAAAATAGGCAAACGCTGTCTAACGCCGTAATTAGCGTCAATAATAGCGACAATTCGAGTATTAACGATAACCGATATATGGGAAATTAATTATGGAAATTCCGCTTTCCCGCACTTATACATAACAATTTACATAAATAATACATAGATTAACGTTAACGCTTTAATTCTATGCAGTAAACCGAGAAGAGATTTCTGTAATGAGTGTTTAGTCAATTTTACGGAAATTAATAAACAAAAAAATCGAATATTTCGCCAGTAAAACGGGGTAAAATGAAGTGGATTAGAGGAAACGATCGATTTTGTATTAGTTCATAATCCTGCGGCGAATCGTCAAATTGAACCGATCAGGAGGTATTTGCTGAACGGACGGGTCGACCGTTTATCTCCATTGCCAAATTCGACGCCTAGCGACGCGACCAGAGCACAAATTCGGCGCTAATTAAATTTTCGACGTTATCCTGATGGATTTACAATAGTAATGGAGATAGTTTAAAACAGTTATTTTTTTTTGAAATCAAATTAACGACAAAGATAAAAATGTTGTTAATGAAGTAAGTTCGATTTGAAAAGATTGAATGATCTTAAATGGCTAAAAATTTGATAATAACATTACTACGATTAAATTGAATAAAATTGACTAAACCAATGGGGGTGGTGGTGATAGAGTTGGCTTTTATATTAGATCAACTCTGAAATTTAATGTTTTTCTTCAAGAGATATCTCCTGTTATCGAGCATCTTTGGTTAGAAATTGTTAATGCTCCTGTTACCATGATTATTGACTTTGTTTACCGACATCACAACGGCTTTAGTGAATTTCTTTTCCCTTTTAGAGGATGTTGTGTCTTCTCTTGTTCCGATTATGGTGGAACTTATAATTCTTATATAGTGAAAGCTCTAATACGCAAAATCCCGAAATTAATTTCTCTAAGTCCTTTATACGTGCATATACAGAAAGTAGCCAGGATTACCGTTTATAGATTTAGGATTACCTAATAAATCCTAATAAATTTAAGCATATTAATGCTTAAAGCTGTTAAAAAAATGCTTTACCAATGGGCTGAGGACGATATTGGGTTGTTCGGAAAGTAATTTCGTTTTTTCCCGTCAGAGGACTTAATTACGTTTTTTCGAAACCAACTTTACACTTAAGCCCCATAACCATTATATGTCTTGAGAGCTGATATTGCAAGGCTTGTGTGTGAAAAAGTTCTATTAATTCTACACAGTAGTTTTTGGTTGGTGCCCTTTTAAATATGGAGAGCAATAAGCAGCATTTTCGTCATATTTTACTTTTTTACTTCAGAAAAGGTAAAAATGCTGTCCAAGCGAGAAAAAAATTGACGGATGTGTATGGAGAAGGCGTGTTAACAGTACGCCAGTGCCAGAACTGGTTTGCAAAATTTCGATCCGGTAATTTTGATGTCGAAGATGCACCACGGTCTGGAAGGCCGGTCGAAGCTGACAAAGATGCGATAAAGGCATTAGTTGATGCAAATCGGCGAATAACCACACGAGAGATCGGTGAGAGATTAAATTTGTCGAATTCGACTGTTTATGGCCATTTGAAAGGCATGGGCTTAACCTCGATGTGTGGGTGCCCCATGTCCTTACGGAGCGAAATTTGTGTCGTCCCGTGTGATTCGCTCCTCAAACGTCAAGAAAATGATCCATTTTTGAAGCGGATTATTACTGGGGACGAAAAATGGGTTGTATACAACAATGTTAAACGCAAGAGGTCATGGAGCAAAAAAGATGAACCGGCTCAAAGCGTGTCAAAAGCCAACATTCACCAAAAAAAGGTGATGCTCTCCGTTTGGTGAGATGTCAAAGGAATCGTTTTTTTGAGCTTTTGCCGGACAATACAACGAAGTCTATTGTCATCAGCTGGACAAATTGAATGATTCACTTAAAAAAAGGCCCGAATTAATCAACAGGAAGGGTGTAGTGTTCCACCAGGATAATGCGAGACCTCACACAAGTTTGGTCACTCGCCAAAAACTTTTATAGCTTGAATGAGACGTACTGCAACATCCACCATATTCTCCAGATCTGGCGCCTTCCAACTACTATTTGTTCCGGTCCCTGCAAAATTTTTTGGATGGCAAAACCTTTACCTCAAATGAAGATGTCAAAAACCACCTGAACCAGTTTTTTGCCAGCAAGGACCAAAACTTTTATGAGAGGGGAGTTATGTTACTGCCAGCAAGATGGCAAAAGGTGTTGGACCAGAATGGCCAATATATAATTTAATAAAATATTTATTTATTATACGAAAACGGTCTTTCATGTTCCCAAAAAAAAACGAAATGACTTTCCTAACAACCAATACTACAAGTACTAATATTGTGCTATCAATACCGTCAGATATGATGGCAGTATGGTTTGAAAGCGAAAATAGACTGGTTTATGCAGATATTTGTATGCTCACAGAAGAATCAAATACACCAAATGGAGTTAATAATGGCTCTAGCTAATGAGTGAGTACAGAGTCTCTCTGATCTGGGTCCCAGATTAGCATAGAGTACTGGTAATGAAGCGACAGATGAGGTAGTAGGAAAAGGCGGCGTTAATGGATTTGTCGGACTGTAGGCTAAAGACAGATTTCGCCTATTGTGAATTATTTAACATCGTTGCTGTCAAACCAGGGAACATTTAAGAGCTTACGTGTGCTGATATTAAAGTTCTAATGGGTGTCTTTACTGGGCACTGTCGATTAAAGACTCACCTCAACTTGAGGAAATGGTTGAGCATGTTTTATGCCACTGCCTTGCTGTTAATAAGTTTTTGGGAGACACTTCCGTTTTGTCTAATAGATTGTTTGGATAGCAACTTTTTTTGAAAAAGTATCAGCATAATTTCTTTGACTAACACACAACCTTTTGTTTTATTACATCTGCTGTATCTAATTATCTTACAACCTAAGTTCCATTTATAAAGCACATGTAAGTTCTTCAAGAGAAAAATCAAAAATATTTTTTTTGGTTCATTAGCTACAACTTGAAAAGAAACTTATGGTCTTTCGCCATCATTTTCTTCCTCTCCTGAAGATGATTTGTGTATATTTAGTGTTCCATAAAAGTTATTGTAATTTTGGTTAAAAACTTTTTTGTGGGCACTCAGTAGTATCAAATTTTCATGATGAAAAGGTTCCCTTGATATCTATTTTGTATCTGCAGATGCACTTCCCAAATGAAAATTTTAATTTGGGAAGTGCATCTGAAGACATCTTTTTAACGATGTGTACAAAAATTGATGCCCGCTCACGATGGGTCACGCATAACCCATCGTGATTTGGCGTGACTCACGTAATCTGCACATCTCTAAACTCAACCCAACAAAATCCAAGGCAATCCGTTGGATTGTGGTACCATACCATCTAATAATACATATATAGAAATGAAAAAAAATGATGTTGAATGTGGTTTTTAAATAGAACATCCTATCTATTTAAAGGTTTTTGAGTTCCTTTTCACAAGATGTTGCAAAATCAATAAGATTTTAATGCTTTAAACTGCATAGCTTTCGACAAATTGAAACTTTTATTTAAAAAGATTTAACATAGCGACAACCAAATTATTGTATCATTATGGACTGGCTTTATTAGTTGAATATCTACTAGAGAAATGGAATATTTAACGAAATCAGAACGAATTATTATTTTAGCAATGATTGATTTTGAACGCAACATGAAGTACGTGTTTTTTTATAATGAAACATATCCAAATCAACAACCAATTAATTACTCAATCGATGATTAGTAAAACGTTTTAAGAAGACAGATTGTGTAAAAGATATTCCAAAATACTGATGATGAGGTGTGTTACAAGAATGTTGAAAAGCCATGAAACTTTTTCTTATGGGGTCACCTAAACCGTCCTAATAATTTAGCAGGATATGGTTTAGCAAATATGGTACAAAGTACCTCAAATGTTATTCTTCTAGTGATCATTTGGATTATTACCTTGCTAATGGAGAACATTTTGTACTTTTTTAAATGTAAGTTGAGGTTAAAGCTGTAGAATTATTATTCCACGTTTTTGTGCACTCTGTAGAACTAGAATCAATCGGATTGTCCTGGATTTTGTTGGGTTGAGTTATGTTGGGTTAAGTTATGCTTGGGTTGAGGAGGGTTTAATGTTAGTTTTAAATTATTAGAGCCTAAGTCACCCTAAGTTCTACACCTTACACCCTAAGCATAATCCAACCGAACTCAACCCAACAAAATTGAAGACAATCTGATTTTGTTAAGTTGATTTATATTGGGTTAGGTTATACTTGGGTTGGGAAGGGTTAAGTGCTAGTGTTAAATTACTAGATCCTCAGTTACCCTAAACTACACCCTAAGCATAACCCAACCGAACTCAACCCAACAAAATTCAAGACAATTTGATTTTGTTAAGTTGATTTATATTGGGTTGGAGAGGGTTAAATGCTAGTATTAAGTTACTAGATCTTAAGTAAAACGTGAAAACCATATTGGTTTTCGTGTAGAATGTTGTTTTCTTCCGCTTCTACAACCAATCTCAATCTTCAATCAAGCAAACTTTCCAAAAATTTCCCCATCGCATCCAATAAACATATATTTAAGTTCCTAAGTAAGCTTTAAGTTCCTTAAGTAATCAAACACAGCTTCATTCTTTCGATTGCAATCTGGTAGGTAGTTCTTCATATATTTTCCTCTAATCCTTTACATGGGCTTTTCCACTTATTCTTCTTGTTGAGCTTTAGTATCCTTGTCAGCTTTTTTCATGCTAGTCTGTACTTGTATCGCAGTCTTTGTTTTTCGGCTTTATCTCGCTCTTTTCATCTTTCTTTTTTTGGTCACGCGTTCAGATCTGGCTCGGGCCATATGGTTATCCCATCAGTATACTGAGTCTCTTCTCCCTGTTTCATAGGCATTCCTTGTAAATACCCTGTTGCATGCTTCGGCGAACTCTCTGGATAATCTTACTGCATCTCCGGTCGACATGCTTTTTATTCTTTCATAAAATTCTTGCTTAGAATTTCCAGTCCTCTTTGTAATTCTCAATTTCGTCGATTCGTTTTCACCTTTATTCATACATTCCGCGCTGTTAATGTTAAAAGCTCTGATATTTCTTCTATTAATGTCTCACTTACGAAGATCAGCTCAATTATTGAGGATATTCCGTATTGAATATGAAAGTTGACTTTGCGTTGAGTAGAACTAATTAGGTTTTGGCAATACACACTTATAAGATGTCCCTCTCTTATTATTTACTGTATCCCCTATCATGCACATTCTCTCATTTAAAGTCTTACCGATTTTTTGTTCTTCTGATATTCGTTCTGAGGACATCTAAGAACTGTTCAAAATTTGCAACTGAAACGTTCGGCAAAAAGTGAGTAGAAGTCACCGTCCACTTCTAGACCTCTATCATTGCATATCCCGTTATTCTTATCCAGGTAATAGATCTTCCAAGGCTTTGCACTATCTACATAAAGCAGTCATCGTTCAACTGTATTATTTACCTCTTATTTGGTTCTTGTCCTACAATTAAGATGTGGTGTGTTAAGACTACTCATTTCGATTTTTTAACTGTTGGTTTTTGGGACTACACGCGTCCTTCTCTTTTCCTTTTCCTTTCTTTTTGCATTTGAGGACTATATACTCTTTATTTGCGTCTTTCGTTTCTTTGTTTTCTTCCAAAATAATCTTCCAGCTCTGTTATTCATTTATCAATAGATGATTTTGAGTGAGATGTACAATTTTGTAAACATAATGTTTTCTGACAAAGACACATTTTATTTGAATAGAAAGGAGCTGAGAATCTCCATTGGGATTCCCCGCAGACAATAAATTTGCCAACACTATCAATTAATGGTACGCGTGGTTTTTGGATGAAGTATTTTTAAGTCCGTGGATAGGCCGTAGGGGTCACCATGAAACTTTTTCTTATGGGGTCACCTAAACCGTCCTAATAATTTAGCAGGATATGGTTTAGCAAATATGGTACAACGTACCTCAAATGTTATTCTTTTAGTGATCATTTGGATCATTACCTTGCTAATGGAGAACATTTTGTACTTTTTTAAATATAAGTTGAGGTTAAAGCGGTAGAATTATTATTCCACGTTTTTGTGCACTCTCTAGAACTAGAATCAATCGGATTGTCCTGGATTTTGTTGGGTTGAGTTATGTTGGGTTAAGTTATGCTTGGTTTGAGGAGGGTTTAATGTTAGTTTTAAATTATTAGAGCCTAAGTCACCCTAAGTTCTATACCTTACACCCTAAGCATAACCCAACGGAACTCAACCTAACAAAATTGAAGACAATCTGATTTTGTTAAGTTGATTTATATTGGGTTAGGTTATATTTGGGTTGGGGAGGGTTAAGTGCTAGTGTTAAATTACTAGATCCTAAGTTACCCTAAGCTACATTCTACACCCTAAGCATAACCGAACTTAACCCAACAAAATTCAAGACAATTTGATTTTCATAGGATAAGTTATATTGGGTTAGGTTATACTTAAGTTGGAGTGACTTAGGTTCTAGTGATTTAACACTAGTATGTAACCCAAGTATAATCCAATCCAACCTTGCAGAATTAGTCAACAATGGTTACTAACCCAAGTCAACCCAACATTATAACTAGAATCATTCGGATTACTTTAGATTTTATTGAGTTAAGTTGTCTTGGGTTCCAGGTTGTTATGGGCTAGGTTAGTTTAAGTACCTAAGTAAGTTTTAAGTTCTTTGAATAACCTAAATATAGCTCAAATCAACCCCAACGAAATCAGAAACAATCTTCAATCAAAATACTTTCTCTCTCACCCACAGCTTCATTCTTTTTATTGCTATCTGGTAGGTAGTTCTCCATATATTTTCTTCTAATTCATTACATTTATTTTTTTAACATATTCTCCTTGTTGAGCTTTAGTATCCTTGTCAGTTCTTTTCGTGCTAGTCTGTACCATTCTATCCATGTTTCTTGTTTTTCGATTCTACAGTAACCCCTTCGTTCCGCTCTTTACTTAATTTTTTTCTTTTGATCACGCATTCAGCTCTAATCCGGCCCAGCCACATGGTCATTTCATCAGCATACTGATTCTCTCTACCCTGTTTCATAGTAATTTCCAGTCCCCTCTGTAATTCTTCATTTTGTCGATTCGCTTTCAACTCGGCGCATGCGTACCGCGCTGTTAATGTTAAAGACTCTGATATTTCTTCTATTAGTGTCTCACTTACGAAGATCAGGTTAATTATTGAGGATATCCCGTATTGAATATGGGAGTTAACTCTACGTTGAGTAGAAATAATTGGGTTTTTGGCAATCCACACTTGTAAGATGCCTCTCTCCTATTATTTACCGTATCCCCTGTCATGTACATTCTCTTATTTGAAGTCTCTTCTCATTATTACCGATTTTTTGTTCTTCTAATATTCATTATCTGCCTCTTATTTGGTTCTTGTCCTACAATTAATATGTGGTGTGTATGAAATTTTTTGTTGCAGTATAACTGTAATAGACTCTTCACTTGCGTCTTTCGACTCTTTGTTTTCTTCCAAAATAATCTTTGCTATTCTCCTTCTTTGATCGCTTTGGTCGCTGACCATTTTACTTTCTTCCTTCTTTCTTAGTTACTTGTTGCTTCTGGCAAACATCCTTAGCTTCTCTCTCTTCTACTACCTGTTCCTCTACACCTCTCATTTTTTTCAACTTTCTGACGTTCAGTGAGTATTGCCTTGACGCACTTCTATGTTCCACAATTTTAACACCTATTGCTCCTGTCTTCATCGTTGCAATCTTTGGCCAGGAAAAACGACAATTTGCATCTTATACAACATCTTAGGAACACTCATTCTTCTATTTGGCATAGAATCAAGCTTATTCTCAATCTTGGTCTTAACACAACCCAACCCAATAATATCGTACACTTTTATTTAACTAATTCATTGAGTTTTGGTGGATTGGGTTGAATTGGCTTAGAGCAGTTTAGCTATTTGCCTAAGTAAGTTATTACAACGAAATAAGAAACATTTAATTATTATTTATGTGCCATAAATAATTTTTCAATTTCTATATCTTTTGTTTAGATAAATAATCTTAAAATCGAATTGATGATGAAAATAATTTTGACATTTTCAACAACCCTTTCAGTACAGAAATTTAAGAATTCGTTTCCTCCTCTTGTTTATATTCCCGATAAAAATCTCAATTCCACAGTTAATTTCCTCCGCAGAGATATTATCAACGTAAAATTCGTTAACAAAGAAGAACGACCGCTCACCGAAGCGACTAATGTGGATGTAGACGTGGACATAAATGTGCATGATCATAAAGCGCGTCTAGTTATTACGCTATAATCGTTATTTTTTTCTAAAACAACCAACCTGCCATTAGTTTTGCCCAATTTAAGAGATAATACCTTAGATAAAATCTCAATTTTGACTCCAATAATTAAACTTTGGTATCTAAAGTTAGAGCTTTGCAAACAAATACGAACTCATTAACCAATCACTTAAAAGGTTAGCCGTTAGAAAAGTATCTATTTACGTCCGGTAATAGATTAGAAAAAGATTTACAGCGATTGGTGAGTTACATCGCTTATAAAAGAACCTTTTCCCAAACCAAAACAGCCGACCAGAGGTGTAACAAAAACAATGACTTTTTAGAACTGACAGGAATGATTCAATCGATTCATGTTAAATCTACAAGAAAATAGTACAAGCGAAAATAAATTTCGCCCTAGACGTAAATTCGTTTTCAATTTGGCAAAAGCGTTCGGTGTGTTTACCCACGAAAATCTAACAGTTTATAAACGCGCTGTGTTCTCGATGCCAGGAAATTTGTTCTTGAGCGGATCTGGACTGTGTTTTGCGAGCGGCGATGATGAGAGCCGAACTTCAGCGGATCAAACCATGCTGGTTTGTTATTTATTGGTTTAAAACCGATCGTGTAAATTCAGGTGCGCCCGAAGGAGTGTTAATTCGGCTGGTGAGTCATCGAAATTGACGGATCGTAAGTGTATATTACTGAGGTAACGGTTTGTTGTTTAAATACAAGAATATATTGTAATCATTCTTTTAATCAAAAGTTTTTGATGTAATTTTCTCAGATTTATGGCCTACATTATAAAGGTCTACAGTAGACTGATTAATAGAGGTCTACAAATAGAAAATTTGAACATTTTGAATTAAGGATGTTTTCTGGGGGTTATTTTTTAGAAATTTTAAGGTCTATTATTAAATCTAGCTTTATTTGTTATTCAGTGGTAGATTGTTGCACATTTTTAGGATCCCAACCCAATCCAACCCAACAAAATCCATACAATTAGTTCAATAAAACCGAATGTTAAAAATGATGTTGAAAATTACAAAAAAATAAATAATTACTCTCTTCCAGGCGAAGGATATTGTAATGATGTAATAGGGCTGGATAGTTCATTTCATTGAGAGGCTGTTTTCTTTCATAGTTTGTCAAAAAAAATCGGAAGCCAAACGTTGCAACACTATTCGAGTTTGTTTCGTACAAGATTAAAATAAATAGTAAGTACGATTTTGATATCAGCCAACTCAAAGCTTGTAGTAACAAAATCCAAAGTTTAAAATCCCTAGCTGAGTGTATATCATCACATGAGACTTGGATATATTTAGGATCATTGTGTTGTTAGTACACTACAAAGAGTGTATAGAGAGTGTATAAAGGGCCTATCCAGGTCCAACAAAATACAAACAATGCTAAATAATTTAAGATCATCTGCGTAATGAGCGCATTTGTAGTGAAGCATGCAAGCAAATCGTTCACAAAGACATTAAGGAATAGAATGGAGCCACCCATTTCAAGATATTATCCACAATTAGAGACATAAGATGCAAATAGATGCATAAGAGGGTATGTACATTTATCCAGAGCTACTTTGAAGGATACAAATTACTTATTTGGATATATTTAAGATCATTCTGTTATCAGTATACCATAAAGAAAGCCTATCCAGTTCCAATTGAAGCGATAAACAATCTTGTTCACTACAAACAATGCTAAATAATTTAAGATCATCTGCGTAATGAGCGCATTTGTAGTGAAGCATGCAAGCAAATCGTTCACAAAGACATTAAGGAATAGAATGGAGACACCCATTTCAAGATATTATCCACAATTAGAGACATAAGATGCAAATAGATGCATAAGAGGGTATGTACATTTATCCAGAGCTACTTTGGAGGATACAAATTACTTACTTGGATATATTTAAGATCATTCTGTTATCAGTATACCATAAAGAAAGCCTACCCAGTTCCAATTGAAGCGATAAACAATCTCGTTCACTACAAACAATGCTAAATAATTTAAGATCATCTGCGTAATGAGCGCATTTGTAGTGAAGCATGTAAGCAGATCGTTCACAAAGACATAAAGGAATAGAATGGAACCATTTGGAGGTGCTGTCTATAATTAGACACATAAGATGCAATGAGATATGGAGTTACTTTGGAGGATACAAATTACTTACTTGGATATATTTAAGATCATTCTGTTATCAGTATACCATAAAGAAAGCCTATCCAGTTCCAATTGAAGCGATATACAATCTCGTTCACTACAAACAATGCTAAATAATTTAAGATCATCTGCGTAATGAGCGCATTTGTAGTGAAGCATGCAAGCAAATCGTTCACAAAGACATTAAGGAATAGAATGGAGACACCCATTTCAAGATATTATCCATAATTAGAGACATAAGATGCAAATAGATGCATAAGAGGGTATGTACATTTATCCAGAGCTACTTTGGAGGATACAAATTACTTACTTGGATATATTTAAGATCATTCTGTTATCAGTATACCATAAAGAAAGCCTATCCAGTTCCAATTGAAGCGATAAACAATCTCGTTCACTACAAACAATGCTAAATAATTTAAGATCATCTGCGTAATGAGCGCATTTGTAGTGAAGCATGCAAGCAAATCGTTCACAAAGACATTAAGGAATAGAATGGAGACACCCATTTCAAGATATTATCCATAATTAGAGACATAAGATGCAAATAGATGCATAAGAGGGTATGTACATTTATCCAGAGCTACTTTGGAGGATACAAATTACTTACTTGGATATATTTAAGATCATTCTGTTATCAGTATACCATAAAGAAAGCCTATCCAGTTCCAATTGAAGCGATAAACAATCTCGTTCACTACAAACAATGCTAAATAATTTAAGATCATCTGCGTAATGAGCGCATTTGTAGTGAAGCATGTAAGCAAATCGTTCACAAAGACATAAAGGAATAGAATGGAACCATTTTGAGGTGCTGTCTACAATTAGACACATAAGATGCAATGAGATATGGAGTTACTTTGGAGGATACAAATTACTTATTTGGATATATTTAAGATCATTCTGTTATCAGTATACCATAAAGAAAGCCTATCCAGTTCCAATTGAAGCGATATACAATCTCGTTCACTACAAACAATGCTAAATAATTTAAGATCATCTGCGTAATGAGCGCATTTGTAGTGAAGCAAATGCTCACTCCACCATGTAGATCGATGTAAATCGTTCACAAAGACATAAAGGAATAGAATGGAACCATTTCGAGGTGCTGTCTACAATTAGACACATAAGATGCAATGAAATGTGTAAGACAGCAAATATTCAGAGCTACTTTGGAGGATACAAATTACTTACTTATCTTTTTTAATTAAATTCTGCAAATTAAAATCCATACGAGTCAAAAAATTAGATTATATTTCTTTTCTATTTGATCCATTAAAAATTTTCTCTTCCTGTTGAGAAAGAACAAAAAAAATTCTTCTTTTGAACTCTTCAGAACTCTTCCCAACTCATTTAGAAACTAACTTATCTTTTTTCATCGTATATAAAATACGATGTACAATGATATAAATTAATCAGAATGGAAGAGCAGAACTAATTAAAAGCAACATTGCGATCGGTGTTTTTAAACTGGTCGGGAAACTTGATAAATCCGGTTTTCCTTGAATGATATTTTTGCCAATAAAGAAATTTATTGCAAAAGTGGTGTTAAAGAAAATTATTTAGAAATTCTTGCATGTTCATTTAATAAAAATGATGAAAACATGGATGAAAATTACAATAACACAAATTGCAATCCTAGGATGCTTTAATTACTCATAATCGACGATGAAGAATGTTATTCAAAAGTGTATAATGTATTGAAATGAGTTGATGAATATGACTCGTACGGATGCAATTCTCCTTAGTTTTAGTAATCATAAAGTCATAATATAATAATATATCATAAAGTTTTAGTCATAAAGATTCTATGCAGATATATAAGTTGACCTTGTTCTGCTTGTGACAGAACACCTTTTGCTCGAATGCATTGTGCCATCAGTAAAATTGGGTACTAACTTTATTCTACGAGGTCCACTATTTCTTCTTCTTTGTTCTTCTTCTTCCAGTGCGTTGAGGAGTACTGCACTGAAGGGTTTCCGCCTGCATCTTCATTCCTAATCTTAAGTCAGTGTCGTGACATTTGTCAACATTTCACTTCGACTCTGAGCTCAACATCATCTTTTCAAGTCTTTCTTGCAAACTGTTCTATTATTTCGCGCGTATCACACTCTTCGCAGAACTAGCAGTCCTCCACCACTATTCGTTTTATCCTTTCCAGGTATCAACCAAAAAAATACCGTAGCAACACAACTCAACCCAATCCAACCCAACTCACTGGCATCATTTAAGTGGGATTAATCATAAGTGGGAAAACATTTTTAATCGGCATCATTTTCTAAAAGAAACAAAATAATATGAACTGAAAATCCTGAAATGACTCATGTGTGAGCGCTAATATGCTTTAACGGCAATAATACTACGATACTCAAAAGGAGTAAAATTTACTAATTGAATTGGTAATGATATATAGCGCTGTCTTAAACCTAAGGGCTCATAGAACTACAGCTCTGAAGCGTAGTTCCAACCTTTTTTTTTGCTCCATTAAACGCATGGTGTCTCTATCACATATGTACCCAGTGTTTCCTCCGAGGTGCGAAACTTTTTTTTAGCGTAGGTTTCTCTATAATGAATAGTTTCTGAAATAGGGTACTTTACGAGTACCAGAGTTCGGAGTTCAGAGTTGGGTTGGTTTTCAATCGAACCCAACCCAACTTCCAACCTCCTCCACCGTTCTAGATTCAAGACTCTCTTAGTTAGGTTACCTTAGATTAGCTACCAACCCAACTTTCAGACTCTTCTATCATCCTAGTCTCAAGATTCTCTTAAATTAGCCTAATGCAACGTCCAGCTTCTTTTATCTTTTTGGATTCAAGATTCTCTTAGTTAACTTGGGTTGGGTTCGTTACAAACCCAACTCTCAATCTCTTCTATCAACCTATTCTCAAGATTTTTTTTAATTATACCTTCTCAACCAAACTACTAGCCTCTTCTATCCTTCTAGTTTCAAGATTCTTAGTTAATATAGAAGAAACAGAAAAATGAAATGAAACAAAATAAGTATGGGGTTCACCCTTATAACGAGCTAGAAGTAAGGTGTAGGCTGTTAGTGGCAGCGAAAGATCTGCAGAATGTGATACAAAATTTCTTGCATTCTACTAAATCTATATTAATAAATTACAAAATTTATTGCTCCGTGTTCTATCAGGAAACTACCAACACGAGGGATTACCAGTTACCGGAATTCTAGTTACCGTCCTAGATCAAGATTTTCTTAATTAGGTTGACTTGGGTTGGTCACCAACTCAACTTTGAAATTGTTTTATCACCAGCCTTTTAATCTCAAGATTCTCTTATTTAGATTAACCCAACCCATTTAACCTCTTCTGCCTTTCTGGGTGCAACATTCTCTTAATTAGGTTGTGTTGGGTTGGTTACTAAGTCAACATTTAGTCTCTTCTGTCACTCTACTCTTAAGATTCTCTAATTAGAATGGGTTGGGTTCGTTACCAACCCAATATTCAATCTCTTCTATCACACCTTATCTCAACCAAACTTCCAGCCTCGCCTTTCTTTCAAGTCTCAAGTTTCTCTTAGTTAGATTAGCGCAACTTCTATCCTCTTCTAACGTTCTAGATTCAAGATTCCCTTAGTTAGGTTGGGTTGGTTACCAGCCCAACTTTCAGCCTCAACTATCATCCTAGTCTCAAGATCTCAATCAAACATCCATCTTCCTCTATCTTCCTAGTCTCAAGAACTTTTAATTAAATTAACCCAATCCAATTTCTAGCCTCTTTTATCTTTCTAGATTGAAGATTCTCTTAATTAGATTGCATTGCGTTCGTTACCAATCCAAGTTTTAATCTCTTCTATCATCTTAGTCTCAAGATTCTCTTAGTTAGATTATCTTAGCCAAACCATCTATCCTCTCCTATCTTCCAAGTCTTAAGATTCTTTTAGTTAGATTAGCACAACCTAACTTCTATCCTCTTCTAACTTTCTAGATTCAAGATTCCCTTAGTTAGGTTGGGTTGGTTACCAACCCAACTCTTAGTATTTACTATCATCCTACACTCAAGATTTCAACCAAACATCCAGCTTCCTCTATCTTCCTAGTCTCAAGAACTTTTAGTTAGATTAGCCCAATCCAACTTCTAGCCTCTTTTATCTTTCTACATTGAAGATTCTCTTAATTAGATTGGGTTGGTTTCGTTACTAACCCAACTTTTAATCTCTTCTATCATCTTAGTCTCAAGATTCTCTTAGTTAGATTATCTTAACCAAACATCTATCCTCTCCTACCTTCCAAGTCTTAAGATTCTTTTAGTTAGATTAGCACAACTCAACTTCTATCCTCTTCTAGCTTTCTAGATTCAAAATTTCCTTAGTTAGGTTGGGTTGGTTACCAGCCCAACTTTCAGCCTCAACTATCATCCTAGTCTCAAGATCTCAATCAAACATCCATCTTCCTCTATCTTCCTAGTCTCAAGAACTTTTAATTAAATTAACCCAATCCAATTTCTAGCCTCTTTTATCTTTCTAGATTGAAGATTCTCTTAATTAGATTGCATTGCGTTCGTTACCAATCCAAGTTTTAATCTCCTCTATCATCTTAGTCTCAAGATTCTCTTAGTTAGATTATCTTAGCCAAACCATCTATCCTCTCCTATCTTCCAAGTCTTAAGATTCTTTTAGTTAGATTAGCACAACCTAACTTCTATCCTCTTCTAACTTTCTAGATTCAAGATTCCCTTAGTTAGGTTGGGTTGGTTACCAACCCAACTCTTAGTATTTACTATCATCCTACACTCAAGATTTCAACCAAACATCCAGCTTCCTCTATCTTCCTAGTCTCAAGAACTTTTAGTTAGATTAGCCCAATCCAACTTCTAGCCTCTTTTATCTTTCTACATTGAAGATTCTCTTAATTAGATTGGGTTGGTTTCGTTACTAACCCAACTTTTAATCTCTTCTATCATCTTAGTCTCAAGATTCTCTTAGTTAGATTATCTTAACCAAACATCTATCCTCTCCTACCTTCCAAGTCTTAAGATTCTTTTAGTTAGATTAGCACAACTCAACTTCTATCCTCTTCTAACTTTCTAGATTCAAGATTCCCTTAGTTAGGTTGGGTTGGTTACCACCCCAACTTTCAGCCTCAACTATCATCCTAGTCTCAAGATCTCAATCAAACATCCAGCTTCCTTTATCTTCCTAGTCTCAAGAACGTTTAGTTAGATTAGCCCAATCCGATTTCTAGCCTCTTTTATCTTTCTAGATTCAGATTCTCTTAATTAGATTGCGTTGGGTTCGTTACCAACCCAACTTTTAATCTCTTCTATCATCTTAGTCTCAAGATTCTCTTAGTTAGATTATCTTAACCAAACATCTACCTTTTCTTATCTTCCAAGTCTTAAGATTCTTTTAATTAGATTAGCACAACCCAATTTCTATCCTCTTCTAACTTTCGAGATTCAAGATTCCCTTAGTTAGGTTGGGTTGGTTACCAACCCAACTCTTAGTATTTACTATCATCCTATTCTCAAGATTTCAACCAAACATCCAGCTTCCTCTATCTTCCTAGTTTCAAGAACTTTTAGTTAGATTAACCCAATCCAACTTCTAGCCTCTTTTATCTTTCTAGATTCAAGATTCTCTTAATTAGATTGGGTTGGGTTCGTTACTAACCCAACTTTTAATCTCTTCTATCATCTTAGTCTCAAGATTCTCTTAGTTAGATTATCTTAACCAAACATCTATCCTCTCCTACCTTCCAAGTCTTAAGATTCTTTTAGTTAGATTAGCACAACTCAACTTCTATCCTCTTCTAGCTTTCTAGATTCAAAATTTCCTTAGTTAGGTTGGGTTGGTTACCAGCCCAACTTTCAGCCTCAACTATCATCCTAGTCTCAAGATCTCAATCAAACATCCATCTTCCTCTATCTTCCTAGTCTCAAGAACTTTTAATTAAATTAACCCAATCCAATTTCTAGCCTCTTTTATCTTTCTAGATTGAAGATTCTCTTAATTAGATTGCATTGCGTTCGTTACCAATCCAAGTTTTAATCTCCTCTATCATCTTAGTCTCAAGATTCTCTTAGTTAGATTATCTTAGCCAAACCATCTATCCTCTCCTATCTTCCAAGTCTTAAGATTCTTTTAGTTAGATTAGCACAACCTAACTTCTATCCTCTTCTAACTTTCTAGATTCAAGATTCCCTTAGTTAGGTTGGGTTGGTTACCAACCCAACTCTTAGTATTTACTATCATCCTACACTCAAGATTTCAACCAAACATCCAGCTTCCTCTATCTTCCTAGTCTCAAGAACTTTTAGTTAGATTAGCCCAATCCAACTTCTAGCCTCTTTTATCTTTCTACATTGAAGATTCTCTTAATTAGATTGGGTTGGTTTCGTTACTAACCCAACTTTTAATCTCTTCTATCATCTTAGTCTCAAGATTCTCTTAGTTAGATTATCTTAACCAAACATCTATCCTCTCCTACCTTCCAAGTCTTAAGATTCTTTTAGTTAGATTAGCACAACTCAACTTCTATCCTCTTCTAACTTTCTAGATTCAAGATTCCCTTAGTTAGGTTGGGTTGGTTACCACCCCAACTTTCAGCCTCAACTATCATCCTAGTCTCAAGATCTCAATCAAACATCCAGCTTCCTTTATCTTCCTAGTCTCAAGAACGTTTAGTTAGATTAGCCCAATCCGATTTCTAGCCTCTTTTATCTTTCTAGATTCAGATTCTCTTAATTAGATTGCGTTGGGTTCGTTACCAACCCAACTTTTAATCTCTTCTATCATCTTAGTCTCAAGATTCTCTTAGTTAGATTATCTTAACCAAACATCTACCTTTTCTTATCTTCCAAGTCTTAAGATTCTTTTAATTAGATTAGCACAACCCAATTTCTATCCTCTTCTAACTTTCGAGATTCAAGATTCCCTTAGTTAGGTTGGGTTGGTTACCAACCCAACTCTTAGTATTTACTATCATCCTATTCTCAAGATTTCAACCAAACATCCAGCTTCCTCTATCTTCCTAGTTTCAAGAACTTTTAGTTAGATTAACCCAATCCAACTTCTAGCCTCTTTTATCTTTCTAGATTCAAGATTCTCTTAATTAGATTGGGTTGGGTTCGTTACCAACCCAACTTTTAATCTCTTCTATCATCTTAGTCTCAAGATTCTTTTAGTTAGATTATCTTAACCAAACATCTATCCTCTCCTATCTTCCAAGTCTTAAGATTCTTTTAGTTAGATTAGCACAACCTAACTTCTATCCTCTTCTAACTTTCTAGATTCAAGATTCCCTTAGTTAGGTTGGGTTGGTTACCAGCCCATCTTTCAGTCTCAGCTATCATCTTAGTCTCAAGATCTCAATTAAACATCCAGCTTCCTCTATTTTCGTAGTCTCAAGAATTTTTAGTTAGATTAGCCCAATCCGACTTCTAGCCTCTTTTATCTTTCTAGATTCAAGATTCTTTTAATTAGATTGCGTTGGGTTCGTTACCAACCCAACTTTTAATCTCTTCTATCATCTTAATCTCAAGATTCTCTTAGTTAGATTATCTTAACCAAACATCTATCCTCTCCTATCTTCCAAGTCTTAAGATTCTTTTTGTTAGATTAGCACAACCTAACTTCTATCCTCTTCTAACTTTCTAGATTCAAGATTCCCTTAGTTAGGTTGGGTTGGTTACCAGCCCATCTTTCAGTCTCAACTATCATCTTAGTCTCAAGATCTCAATCAAACATCCAGCTTCCTCTATCTTCCTAGTCTCAAGAACTTTTAGTTAGATTAGCCCAATCCACCTTCTAGCCTCTTTTATCTTTCTAGATTGAAGATTCTCTTAATTAGATTGCGTTGGGTTCGTTACCAACCCAACTTTTAATCTCTTCTATCATCTTAGTCTCAAGATTCTCTTAGATTCTCTTGACCAAACATCTATCCTCTCCTACCTTCCAAGTCTTAAGATTCTTTTAGTTAGATAGCACAACCCAACTTCTATCCTCTTCTAACTTTCTACATTCAAGATTCCCTTAGTTAGGTTGGGTTGGTTACCAACCCAACTTTCAGCCTCAACTATCATCTTAGTCTCAAGATCTCAATCAAACATCCATCTTCCTCTATCTTCCTAGTCTCAGGAACTTTTAGTTAGATTAGCCCAATCCAACTTCTAGCCTCTTTTATCTTTCTAGATTCAAGATTCTCTTAATTAGATTGGGTTGGGTTCGTTACCAACCCAACTTTTAATCTCTTCTATCATCTTAATCTCAAGATTCTCTTAGTTAGATTATCTTAACCAAACATCTATCCTCTCCTATCTTCCAAGTCTTAAGATTCTTTTAGTTAGATTAGCACAACCCAACTTCTATCCTCTTCTATCTTTCTAGATTCAAGATTCCCTTAGTTAGGTTGGGTTGGTTATCAGCCCAACTTTCAGCCTCAACTATCATCTTAGTCTCAAGATCTCAATCAAACATCCAGCTTTCTCTATCTTCCTAGTCTCAAGAACTTTTATTTAGATTAGCCCAATCCAACTTCTAGCCTCTTTTATCTTTCTAGATTCAAGATTCTCTTAATTAGATTGCGTTGGGTTCGTTACCAACCCAACTTTTAATCTCTTCTATCATCTTAATCTTAAGATTCTCTTAGTTAGATTATCTTAACCAAACATCTATCCTCTCCTATCTTCCAAGTCTTAAGATTCTTTTAGTTAGATTAGCACACCCCAACTTCTATCCTCTTCTAACTTTCTAGATTCAAGATTCTCTTAGTTAGGTTGGGTTGGTTACCAGCCCAACTTTCAGCCTCAACTATCATCCTAGTCTCAAGATCTCAATCAAACATCCAGCTTCCTCTATCTTCCTAGTCTCAAGAACTTTTAGTTAGATTAACCCAATCCAATTTCTAGCCTCTTTTATCTTTCTAGATTCAAGATTCTCTTAATTAGATTGGGTTGGGTTCGTTACCAACCCAACTTTTAATCTCTTCTATCATCTTAGTCTCAAGATTCTTTTAGTTAGATTATCTTAACCAAACATCTATCCTCTCCTATCTTCCAAGTCTTAAGATTCTTTTAGTTAGATTAGCACAACCTAACTTCTATCCTCTTCTAACTTTCTAGATTCAAGATTCCCTTAGTTAGGTTGGGTTGGTTACCAACCCAACTCTTAGTATTTACTATCATCCTATTCTCAAGATTTCAACCAAACATCCAGCTTCCTCTATCTTCCTAGTCTCAAGAACTTTTAGTTAGATTAACCCAATCCAATTTCTAGCCTCTTTTATCTTTCTAGATTCAAGATTCTCTTAATTAGATTGGGTTGGGTTCGTTACCAACCCAACTTTTAATCTCTTCTATCATCTTAGTCTCAAGATTCTTTTAGTTAGATTATCTTAACCAAACATCTATCCTCTCCTATCTTCCAAGTCTTAAGATTCTTTTAGTTAGATTAGCACAACCCAACTTCTATCCTCTTCTGACTTTCTAGATTCAAGATTCCCTTAGTTAGGTTGGGATGGTTAAAAATCATTTTTATGTTAATAACTAAATATTGCTTTGAGGAAAAGCTGATTTATTTTATTGAATTCTACATAAAAAGTTGCGTTGAAAATGTATCCACAGCAAGGAACATTTCTGAATAAGAAAAAAGGTATGATCAATTTTTGCAAAAACATACCTTTATCTCTTATTGAAAGAGGAGTTTATCTTTAAAAGTGTCTAATTTGGCTCACCCTGTACAGGGTCAAGCTTAAAATTATAAAGTTCTAGCAAGCACAGAAAAATATTTCGACTTGGTTACTTAATGTCTAAAGCAGATGTCAAGATATATGTATGTTAATATTTAAAAAAATTATTACGACGACTTTCTAAAGATAATTGTTCAATTGTCGTTCTCATCAAATAAAATACAGTAGCTAATATTCGTCGATTGGCAAATTGTGGTTTTTACTCGAAAATTAATCGAATTGCTTCGCGTAGCATATTACGCCGAGCCGATCTCGGCTCAGTACGTCTTAATTACATCTCAAATCTAATAGACAACAAAAAAGACCATTACAGTCACGTCCTCTCATCTCATCTCATCCACCTTCTTCTCCTTCGTAGTCGTGGTCGTAGTCGTAGTCGTAGTCGTCGTCGTCGTCTACCTTCTGGCGGGATCTCCTCCTCTTAATAAACTTTATCTCCGCGGCAAATTCATTAAAGCCGCGTTTACGAGCGACGCCGACAAAGGGCCCGTCATTTATGTAATTTTTTGCCACGTTTTGAGCCGGCGGAAATAAAAACGGCATTAGTGGGTCAATTACCGGTCGCCGATAATTGGAACCACCTGTATATACTATAGATGGGGTTGAGAAAAAAACCTGTAAAGTTCTTTTCTTTTCTTCGTCGTAGTCTCTTTCATGCAAATCCTCCTCCGATGGCGGCCTGACAAGAAGCGGTGCCAATTTGACGGCTTTTAATGAGCCGTTTCGTTGCGCTCGCGGGTCCTTCGGGCCAATTATCCCGTGCATTTGCATGAACACGTGTTTTACAGGACAGTACTGCCTTACCGGACTGAACCGGACCGGATCGGCCCGGACTGAGCATTATTGTTATCGTTATTTATCGCGTTATTATACTTGTATTTATTTTTTTATTTTTCTTAACTCTTTTAAGTTATCATTCTTTTTTTATTGTTAATCTTTTATAAGTCGGCTTAAATGTACGATTTAATTAAAGGATCAATGATAATCATTTCCTTATATTTCATATAATTTTTATATGATCCATTATTTTTATGCATCATTTTATAAGTTGAATTCCGTGACCACAAAGTATACTACTAATGGCTTAACTATCAGCTTTCATGTTTCGTGTCGCTCGCCAATATTTTATTTCGCGTTTTGCGGACGCAAACCGAAGCTAATTTTTTCAGCCACGACAACAAAAACCGACAACACGCCAGGTCGTAGATCTTTTTTATAGCCGCGAAGGTGACAATTAGAGTTCTCGGACTGTATTATTTTAGTCACGTCGTATCACGACCGCGGTCAATTGTACAAATATTGTACGACAAGCATTGTTGGAAGTCAACTTCAAAATTAATCCTGTCGATGATAACCATCTTTTAAACGAAAAAGAAATACATGCTACAAGATATATTCATACTAATAATTCTTATCTTTTTATTATTTTAACGCCCACGGTTAATATTTCATTGATAAAAAATATTATGTTTTGCATACAAGAAATATGGACACAATCTAACACTATCTTTGATTACAATGCACATATATTCGATGTAATAGCATGTATTGTAATATTTTCGTATTTGTTATTTATAATAAGTTAAAATTCGCCTAAACTGAAACTTTCTAGTTTTAAGTCTGGTTCTTATTTAGCTTATTTAGCTTAAGTTGGGTTAGATGAGATTTGAATACCAAAATACTGCAGGTAGGTTCTAGTATTACTAATAAAAGAGAAGAAATTTTGGAACTATAGTTGGCTTCAAATGATCTGATTATTTTAATCAAGGCAATATTCCTACATTTTCTGGACCAGCTGAAGTCCAATCAATCTATGTAGAAGAGTAAGAAATTGCTGCGTAGATTTAGAAAGTGATAATTTAAATGACGATATTATGTTTGAAATTGAAGAATATGATAGAAATGTTGGTAGTGAAATTAATTTTGGGAGGTGGGTAGCTTCCGAAAAAAATTTGGAAAAAATGATGAAAGATGAAACTCAATTTTTTGGTAAAAACGAAGCAGGAACAAAAGAAAATTTAATTAAAAACATACAAAGGGTATATAAAGAACATTGTGTTAAGAAAAATAGTGGAAATTTTAGCCATAAATCAGTTTACTGGTGGAATAATGAAATTACAAAAAAAAGATAATGCAATAAATTTCTTCGTTCTTAATTTAAGAACTTTAACACGAAATAGTAAGTAAATATTATATCATTTCGAAAGCTCATATTTCAAATTTTCAAAAGCTCATCGGAAAGTGTAAAAAAGAAAAATGGAATGAAGTTGATTATAGATTGAGATGATTGTGAACTGTAAGACAACGCGAGATGTGCGGTTCAACAAATTATTTAAAAACTTAAGGAGATGGGTCTTAACATTTCTGCGCAGAAAATAGAAATGGTTCTACTTCAAAGAAGAACAAAGATAAGATCTCTTAACCTTGAAGTAAATGTTTTTTAGTTGGGTTGGGTTTATATTAGATCTTCATTTTAAATTTTTTTGCTCTTCCTTACAATTACCTATTCAATAAGGTATCAAACAATTTCTAATATCATTTTCTGGATTGGGTTCTTGATGACTCTTTGCTTGGATTGGGTTGATATTAGAAGTATTATTTTTAAATCAACCCAACCCAACAGTAATTCTCTGGATTGGGTTAGTATTAGAAATGATACTTCTAACACGAATCCAATCCTAAGAGTAATTTACTCATACTCTAACTATCATTAATACCAACTAATCCAGGAAATGAGCCTTGGGTTGGGTTGGATTGAATTGCTATTAAAAGTTATTTTCAATTCTTTGGTATTACCGAAATTTTCGTTTTGAAATTAAGTTGATAAAGATAAATGAAAATCTAATGAATATTCAAGATAACTTGTACTCGACGGTTAATGTTAATTCATCCAAGTCAAAGGTTATATTGTCGGATGACCCCCAAGTGTGACTCTTTCTGGCTTCATTTTGACATCATTCAGATATCTCAGTTTTTGGATAGAATTTTTTTATCAAACAATCAAATAATTTCTTATATCATTCTCATGGGTTCGGTTGGGTTGACTTGGGATTGGGTTATGGTGGTCTTTCTTTCAGTTCCCTGTAAAATAGGGTAATATCAAAGAATAAAATAATCTGATATCATTCCTTATGTTATGTTGGGTTGGGTTGGTATTATATTAGATCTTCATTTTAAATTTTTTTGTTCTTCCTTACAATTCCCTATTCAATAATTTATCAAACAATTTCTAATATCATTTTCTGGATTGGGTTCTTGATGACTCTTTGCTTGGATTGGGTTGATATTAGAAGTATTACTTTTAAATCAAACCAACCGAGGAAATAACCACCTCAACCCAATCCAACAGTAATTTTCTGGATTGTGTTAGTATTAGAAATGATACTTCTAACACGAATCCAATCCTAAGAGTAATTTTCTCATACTCTAACTATTATTTTTAATACCAACTAATCCAGGAAATGAGCCTTGGGTTGGGTTGGATTGAATTGCTATTAAAAGTTATTTTCAATTCTTTGGCATAACCGAAATTATCGTTTTGATATTAAGTTGATAAAGATAAATGAAAATCAAATGAATATTCAAGATAACTTGTACTTGACGGTTAATGTTAATTCATCCAAGTCAAAAGTTATATTGTCGCATGACCCCCAAGTGTGACTCTTTCTGGCTTCATTTTGACATCATTCAGATATCTCAGTTTTTGGATAGAATTTTTTTATCAAACAATCAAATAATTTCTTATATCATTCTCATGGGTTCAGTTGGTTGAGCTGGGATTGGGTTATGGTGGTCTTCCTTTCAGTTCCCTGTAAAATAGGGTAATATCAAAGAATAAAATAATCTGATATCATTCCTTATGTTATGTTGGGTTGGGTTGGTATTATATTAGATCTTCATTTTAATTTTTTTTGCTCTTCCTTACAATTCCCTGTTCAATAAGGTATCAAACTATTTCTAATATCATTTTCTGGATTGGGTTCTTGATGACTCTTTGCTTGGATTGGGTTGATATTAGAAGTATTATTTTAAATCAACCCAACCGAGGAAATAACCAACTCAACCTAATCCAACAGTAATTCTCTGGGTTGGGTTAGTATTAGAAATGATACTTCTAACACGAATCCAATCCTAAGAGTAATTTTCTCATAGTCTAAGTATCATTTCTAATACCAACTAATTTAGGAAATGAGCCTTGGGTTAGGTTGGATTGAATTGCTATTAAAAGTTATTTTCAATTCTTTGGTATAACCGAAATTTTCGTTTTGAAATTAAGTTGATAAAGATAAATGAAAATCTAATGAATATTCAAGATAACTTGTACTTGACGGTTAATGTTAATTCATCCAAGTCAAAGGTTATATTGTCGGATGACCCCCAAGTGTGACTCTTTCTGGCTTCATTTTGACATCATTCAGATATCTCAGTTTTTGGATAGAATTTTTTTATCAAACAATCAAATAAATTCTTATAACATTTTCATGGGTTCGGTTGGGTTGAGCTGGGATTGGGTTATGGTGGTCTTTCTTTCAGTTCCCTGTATAATAGGTTAATATCAAAGAATAAAATAATCTGATATCATTCCTTATGTTATGTTGGTTGAGTTGGTATTATACTAGATCTTCATTTTAATTTTTTTTGCTCTTCCTTACAATTTCCTATTCAACAAGGTATCAAACAATTTCTAATATCATTTTCTGGATTGGGTTCTTGATGACTCTTTGCTTGGATTGGGTTGATATTAGAAGTATTATTTTTAAATCAACCCAACCGAGGAAATAACCAACTCAACCCAATCCAACAGTAATTCTCTTGGATTGGGTTAGTATTAGAAATGATACTTCTAACACGAATCCAATCCTAAGAGTAATTTTCTCATACTCTAAGTATCATTTTTAATACCAACTAATCCAGGAAATTTGCCTTGGATTGGGTTGGATTGAATTACTATTAAAAGTTATTTTCAATTCTTTAGTATTACAGAAATTTTCGTTTTGAAATAAAGATTGATAAAGATAAATGAAAATCTAATGAATATTCAAGATAACTTGTACTCGACGGTTAATGTTAATTCATCCAAGTCAAAAGTTATATTGTCGCATGACTCCCAAGTGTGACTCTTTCTGGCTTCATTTTGACATCATTCAGATATCTCAGTTTTTGGATAGAATTTTTTTATCAAACAATCAAATAATTTCTTATATCATTCTCATGGGTTCGGTTGGGTTGAGCTGGGATTGGGTTATGGTGGTCTTTCTTTCAGTTCCCTGTAAAATAGGGTAATATCAAAGAATAAAATAATCTGATATCATTCCTTATGTTATGTTGGGTTGGGTTGGTATTATATTAGATCTTCATTTTAATTTTTTTTGCTCTTCCTTACAATTCCCTATTCAATAAGGTATCAAACAATTTCTAATATCATTTTCTGGATTGGGTTCTTGATGACTCTTTGCTTGGATTGGGTTGATATTAGAAGTATTATTTTTAAATCAACCCAACCGAGGAAATAACCAACTCAACCCAATCCAACAGTAATTCTCTGGATTGGGTTAGTATTAGAAATGATACTTCTAACACGAATCCAATCCTAAGAATAATTTACTCATACTCTAACTATCATTTTTAATACCAACTAATCCAGGAAATGAGCCTTGGGTTGGATTGAATTGCTATTAAAAGTTATTTTCAATTCTTTGGTATTACCGAAATTTTCGTTTTGATATTAAGTTGATAAAAGATAAATGAAAATCAAATGAATATTCAAGATAACTTGTACTTGACGGTTAATGTTAATTCAGCCATGTCAAAGGTTATATTGTCGGATGACCCCCAAGAGTGACTCTTTCTGGCTTCATTTTGACATCATTCAGATATCTCAGTTTTTGGATAGAATTTTTTTATCAAACAATCAAATAATTTCTTATATCATTCTCATGGGTTCGATTGGGTTGAGCTGGGATTGGGTTATGGTGGTCTTTCTTTCAGTTCCCTGTAAAATAGGGTAATATCAAAGAATAAAATAATCTGATATCATTCCTTATGTTATGTTGGGTTGGTATTATATTAGATCTTCATTTTAATTTTTTTTGCTCTTCCTTACAATTCCCTATTCAACAAGGTATCAAACAATTTCTAGTATCATTTTCTGGATTGGGTTCTTGATGACTCTTTGCTTGGATTGGGTTGATATTAGAAGTATTATTTTTAAATCAACCCAACCAAGGAAATAACCAACTCAACCCAATCCAACAATAATTCTCTGGATTGGGTTAGTATTAGAAATGATACTTCTAACACGAATCCAATCCTAAGAGTAATTTTCTCATACTCTAACTATCACTTTTAATACCAACTAATCCAGGAAATGAGCCTTGGGTTGGGTTGGATTGAATTGCTATTAAAAGTTATTTTCAATTCTTTGGCATAACCGAAATTTTCGTTTTGATATTAAGTTGATAAAGATAAATGAAAATCAAATGAATATTCAAGATAACTTGTACTCGACGGTTAATGTTAATTCATCCAAGTCAAAAATTATATTGTCGCATGACCCCCAAGTGTGACTCTTTCTGGCTTCATTTTGACATCATTCAGATATCTCAGTTTTTGGATAGAATTAATTTATCAAACAATCAAATAATTTCTTATATCATTCTCATGGGTTCGGTTGGGTTGACTTGGGATTGGGTTATGGTGGTCTTTCTTTCAGTTCCCTGTAAAATAGGGTAATATCAAAGAATAAAATAATCTGATATCATTCCTTATGTTATGTTGGGTTGGGTTGGTATTATATTAGATCTTCATTTTAAATTTCTTTGCTCTTCCTTACAATTCCCTATTCATTAAGGTATCAAACAATTTCTAATATCATTTTCTGGATTGGGTTCTTGATGACTCTTTGCTTGGATTGGGTTGATATTAGAAGTATTATTTTTAAATCAACCCAACCGAGGAAATAACCAACTCAACCCAATCCAACAGTAATTCTCTGGATTGGGTTAGTATTAGAAATGATACTTCTAACACGAATCCAATCCTAAGAGTAACTTTCTCATACTCTATCATTTTTAATACCAACTAATCCAGGAAATGAGCCTTGGATTGGGTTGGATTGAATTGCTATTAAAAGTTATTTTCAATTCTTTGGTATTACCGAAATTTTCGTTTTGATATTAAGTTGATAAAAGATAAATGAAAATCAAATGAATATTCAAGATAACTTGTACTTGACGGTTAATGTTAATTCAGCCATGTCAAAGGTTATATTGTCGGATGACCCCCAAGAGTGACCCTTTCTAGCTTCATTTTGACATCATTCAGATATCTCAGTTTTTGGATAGAATTAATTTATCAAACAATCAAATAATTTCTTATATCATTCTCATGTGTTCGGTTGGGTTGACTTGGGATTGGGTTATGGTGGTCTTTCTTTCAATTCCCTGTAAAATAGGGTAATATCAAAGAATAAAATAATCTGATATCATTCCTTATGTTATGTTGGGTTGGGTTGGTATTATATTAGATCTTCATTTTAATTTTTTTTGCTCTTCCTTACAATTCCCTATTCAATAAGGTATCAAACAATTTCTAATATCATTTTCTGGATTGGGTTTTTGATGACTCTTTGCTTGGATTGGGTTGATATTAGAAGTATTATTTTTAAATCAACCCAACCGAAGAAATAACCAACTCAACCCAATCCAACAGTAATTCTCTGGATTGGGTTAGTATTAGAAATGATACTTCTAACACGAATCCAATCCTAAGAGTAATTTTCTCATATTCTAAGTATCATTTCTAATACCAACTAATTCAGGAATTATTCTATTCTATAAGGAATTAAAAGGAAGAGCGAAAGTTTTGAAATGAAGATTGATAAAGATAAATGAAAACTTAATGAACATTCAAGATGGTGAGTTATGTCGGGGTGGGTTTGTATGACAACCCATTAGAATAATATCAGAAATTGTTCTTCTAAGTATCTTAAGAATATTTGTTCTTAAATCATATGTTCGAATAGGAACAACCGTTTCTCTAAACAATGTAGACTAAAAAGATGATGAATGAATTATGTCGTTTTCTGGAAAACATTGTAGTCACAGACGTTAATTTTTGAAATTACGTGGGTACCAAAAAAAAATGAATTGGAAAAAGATTCAAACGACCAATGACGGCTCTCAAAAGAAAAACAGTGAAAAATCATCCACGTATCTGGGTGCCTAATTACAATGGAAATACCTTCCAATATCTTGTAGTATCGAGTGTATAATTTGCAATTTTTGAACTTCTAACATGAAGATTTTGTATTTTAAAAACAGTATTTGGTATTTTAGATACAAAATCAAATTTTATTAACAGTTTTTTCCCTTTTTCAATAAAAATGTCTTCTGCTAGCAATAATTACTCTTTAATTAACAGTTTGTGGACTAATTACGCCAAGATTTTGCAATTAGTGTCCAATACTATTTAATGCGATGAAAACATTTTTTTGATAGCCGTTTTTAGCAGTAGCAATTCCTCTAGAAGCAGTACCAAGTCGTCTAAAACAATAATAAGTGTTTTGGAAGCATTTTAAGTCTTCTAGAAGCAGTATCAAATCTTTAAAAGTCTTCTGAAAGAAATGTCCAATCTTCCAGAAGCAAAATTAGACCTTCTGAAGGTCTCCTTAAAGGTTCTCAAATCTTCTTGAAGCAGTATCAAGTCTTCTGAAGGCACTACCAAGTTTTCTGGAAATATTTAAAGTCTTCTAGAAGCAATATCAAGACTTTGAAGCGCTACAAATCTTCTGGAAACATTTCAATTCTTCTAGATGCAATATTAAGTCTACTAAAAGCTGTATCTGGCAGCATTTCAAGTCTTCTAGAAGCAGTATCATGTCTTCTGAAAGCACAACTAAGTCTTCTGGAAATATTTGAAGTGTTGTAGAAGCACTATAAAAACTTTTGAAACGTTACAAGTGTTATGGAAACATTTCAAGTCTTCGAAAGCATTTCAAGTCTTTTAAAAGCCGTACCAAGTCTTCAGGAGGTATTTCAAGTCATCTAGAAGCAGTATCAAGACTTTTGCAGCATTGCAAGTCTTCTAGAAACATTTTAAGTCCTCTGGAAGTAATATCAAATCTTCTAGAACCAGTATCAAATTTTCTGGAAGTACGTCAAGTCTTCTGGAAGTATTTTCAGTCTCCTAGAAATGGTATCAAATCTTTTGAAATGAATATCAACTCTTCGAAAAGCAGTGTTATGCTTTTGGACGCATTTCAAGCCTTCTGGAAGCATTTCAAGTCTTCTGGAAGCATTTCAAGTCTTCTGAAGCATTACAAGTTTTCTGAAGCATTACAAGTTTTTTGATAACAATTTAGTTCTTCTGGAAGCAATATCAAGTCTTCTAAATGCAGTATCAAGTCTTTTAAAGGCATTTTAAGTTTTCTAGATGTAGCGTCAAGTATTCTAGAAGCAGCATTAAGTCTTCTGGAAATACTTCAAATCTTCTAAATGTAGTATCATGTCTTAGAGGCATTTTAAATCTTGTAGTAGCAGCATCAAGTATTCTAGGAGCAGCATTAAGTCTTCTGGAAATACTTCAAGTCTTCTGGAAGCATTTCAAATCTTCTGGAAACAATATCACATCTTCTAGAATCATCTAGAATCAGCATCAAGTATTCTAGAAGCAGCATCAAGCCTTCTGGAAATACTTCAAGCCTTCTGAAAGCATTTCAAATCTTCTGGAAGCTTTTCAAGTCCTCTGGAAGCATTTCAAGTCTTCTGAAGCATTATAAGTTTTCTGAAAACATTTTAATTCTTCTAGAAATAATATCAAGTCTTCTAAATGTAGTATCAAGTTTTTTGAAGGCATTTGAAGTCTTCTAGAAGCAGTATCAAGTATTCTAGAAACAGCATTAAGTCTTCTGGAAACACCAAGCCTTCTGTCAGCATTTCAAATCTCGAAATTTTGGAAACAATATCACATCTTCCAGAAGCATACAAAATCATTTAGTAGCAATATCAAGTATTCTAGAAGCAGCATCAAGCCTTCTGGAAGCAGCATTAAGCCTTTTGGAAGTATTTCAAATCTTCTGAAGCATTACAAGTTTTCAGAAAACATATTAATTCTTCTAGAAATAATATCAAGTCTTCTAAATGTAGTATCAAGTTTTTTGGAGGCATTTGAAGTTTGCTAGAAGCAGTATCAAGTATTCTAGAAGCAGCATTATGTCTTCTGGAAACACTTCAAGTCTTCTGAAAGCATTTCAAGTCTTCTGGAAGCATTTCATATCTCGAAATTTTGGAAACAATATCACTTTAGCAATATCAACTATTCTAGAAGCAGCATCACCTCTTCTGGAAGCAGCATTAAGCCTTTGGGAAGTATTTCAAGTCTTCTGAAGCATTACAAGTTTTCAGAACACATTTTAATTCTTCTGGAAGCAATATCAAATCTTCTAAATGCAGTATCATGTCTTTTAGAGGCATTTTATATTTTGTAGTAGCAGCATCAAGTATTCTAGGTGCAGCATTAAGTCTTCTGGAAACACTTCAAGCCTTTTGAAAGCAGTTCAAGTCTTCTGGAAGCATTTCAAATCTCGAAATTTTGGAAACAATATCACATTAGCAATATCAAGTATTCTAGAAGCAGCATCAAGTCTTCTGGAAGCAGCATTAAGCCTTCGGGAAGTATTTCAAGTCTTCTGAAGCATTACAAGTTTTCAGAACACATTTTAATTTTTCTGGAAGCAATATCAAATCTTCTAAATGCAGCATCATGTCTTTTAGAGGCATTTTATATCTTGTAGTAGCAGCATCAAGTATTCTAGGTGCAGCATTAAGTCTTCTGGAAACACTTCAAGCCTTTTGAAAGCAGTTCAAGTCTTCTGGAAGTATTTCAAATCTCGAAATTTTGGAAACAATGTCATATCTTCCAGAAGCATACCAAATCATCTAGTAGCAATATCAAGTATTCTAGAAGCAGCATCAAGCCTTCTGGAAGCAGTATTAAGCCTTCGGGAAGTATTTCAAGTCTTCTGAAGCATTACAAGTTTTCAGAAAACATTTTAATTCTTCTGGAAGCAATATCAAATCTTCTAAATGCAGTATCATGTCTTTTAGAGGCATTTTAAGTCTTGTAGTAGCAGCATCAAGTATTCTAGGAGCAGCATTAAGTCTTCTGGAAACACATCAAGCCTTTTGAAAGCAGTTCAAGTCTTCTGGAAGCATTTCAAATCTCGAAATTTTGGAAACAATGTCACATCTTCCAAAAGCATACCAAATCATCTTGTAGCAATATCAAGTATTCTAGAAGCAGCATCAAGTCTTCTAGAAGTAGCATTAAGCCTTTTGGAAGTATTTCAAGTCTTCTTAAGCATTACAAGTCTTCTGGAAGCATTTCAAATCTCGAAATTTTGGAAACAATATCACATCTTCCAGAAGCATACCAAGTCATCTAGAATCAATATGAAGTATTTTAGAAGCAGCATCAAGCCTTCTGGGAATACTTCAAGTCTTCTGAAAGTATTTCAAGTTTTCTGAAAACATTTTAATTCTTCTGGAAGCAATATCAAGTCTTCTAAATGCAGTATCAAGTCTTTTAGAGGTATTTTCAGTCGTCTAGAAGCGACATCAAATATTTTAGAAGCAGCATTAAGTCTTCTGGAAAAACTTCAAGTCTTCTGAAAGTATTTCAAGTCTTCTGGTAGCATTTCAAATAATAATAATAATTTTATTATCCCAACGGAAATACATTGCTCCAAAAAAGGAGATAATATAAAGTTACATTGAATTAAATTTTGAAAATGAGAAAGCACGGAGAAAAAACAAAACTAAAGTAATATTGAAGCATCAAATATTCTAGAAGCAGTATCAAGCCTTCTGGAAATACTTCAAGCCTTCTGAAAGCATTTCAAATCTTCTGGAAGTATTTCAAATTTTCTGGAAACAATAACACATCTTCTAGAGGCATACCAAGTCATCTAGAAGCAGCATCAACTCTTCTAGAAACAGGTCAAGTCTTGTAGAAATAGTATCAAGTCTTGTGGAAGCATTTGTATGTATATGTGAACATACATCTTTTTAGAATTATTTTGATTTCTATCTAAAATCATGTTGGTGTTATTCTCGGGATGTTAAAAAAATTATTTGTATGCTTAATAATATTCTGACATTGTCTACTGTTTTCAGTTATAATAAGAAATGCCTTAAACATATTACAATTTCAGTTTTTAATTAACCAATCACATTGAAATTGCGACAAAATCGCAATCGCATTATTTTTTGCGGATAAAATTCCCTCTCTAGTTATAGAAAAATTGAGTAATATTCAGAGAGCGGAGCGTAAATCCGTTCGCGATAACCGGATTTTTTTTTTTTAATTTCAATTTCGTATCTAAATTGAGGAAAAAACGAATTTCGTTTATCAGTTTACCGATCGTAACCGATCAGAAATATTCGTGTGTTTTCGACGAGCAATCGCGAAACAATTTCGGTAATCTCTTTATAAAATCGGAGGGGAACGTAAAATTGAATTAAAAGCACTTTTTGAAAGCGATCGTAAAATTCCTCTTTCTCTCGGTATGCCACGGAAAAATCGAAACTAGATTGATTTGTTTAACGTTTTAACTGAAAACTCAATTTCTCGATTGTTCAACATCTTAATGCGGTTTATTGTTTTTTTATTTTCAGAGAAATTTGTGGAAACTTCTGCATCGTCGGTTACTTCCACCCCCGAACCTACTGTCGGTTTAGATTGTCCTCTGGCTAGCCCTCAAGTGGAAAGCGGTCGTGATTCACCCGTCGATGTGTCTTCAACTTCCGAAACTTCGGTGGCGTCTAAATCTGGACGAAGATCTCCTGCAGTCAGCAAAAATCCTTTGTTGCAAGAAAAGTGCACCAGTGATGAACTAAGAAATGTCACATGTCATTTAGAAACGAAAGAATTATGGGATAAATTCAACGATTTAGGAACAGAAATGATTATTACAAAAAGTGGGAGGTAAGTATTATAAAAGTTTAGATTTCAATCTGTATAATATATATTCTCCCATTAATTTTTAAGTTTAGATTCAGATAAATTAGGCTGTTAGAAATATCCGAGGCAGGTGTTTATTTTTTCGCGTTATTAATGATCCATTTAATAACCCTAAAATTAGATTTGATTAATTATTAATTTTTATGAAATCTTAAAATTTTTTCTTACAACTCGAGATGCTTAATTTATTAATATAATACACCCCCAAAGTCAAGTTAGTACAACTCTCTTCATCCGTCGAATTACCGTCACCAACATCTGACACTACCCCGAGTTCCTTGCTTTAACGCCACCCGACCCTTAATCATTAACCCTTTCGAAAATTCACGCGCTAAAATAATTGAGATCATCCCGCGGGAGTTAAAGAGTTGATTTCGGCGACTTAATGAAATTGGTACACATTTAGTTGATTGGGAACAGTTAACGGAAAGGAAAGGGGACGAATTCTTTATAAAATTTATTATAAAAAGGGGGATGTTGTATGTATTGCGATGGAATTGCAAATTTTAAGCGGGATAGAGATCTGAACGAAATACACAATAAGTCGATGTCGCGTCGTTGTTCGCTGACAAATAACGAACATTAAACTGAGAGATGTGCCTCTTTCTGTCAAAGTCTACGTGCGCCTTTCGGCCTGTTTTAAAGTATCATTTATCCCGGACGCCCTCCACCATCGTATTAATCATAAGAAGCGCCATCTAAGTTTTTATTTTGTTTATCTTGAGGATTTTGTTCTTTTTTAATTCAGAAAATGATGTTGTCGGTATCGTACCAAAGCTATGTTTGTTAGTTCTAGGTCTAGTGTTAGTTTTAGTATTAGTTGGTATACAGTTTTAGATAGTTGTATATTTTTCTTGAACATTGAGAAAGCCCCGAATCTTTTTAGTTTAACGTTGGACCTAACGTTAGTTCTTGAAACGAATTTGATAGCGCTTGTTAGCACTAAATATCGCTGTGTAGAAAGTCTAGAAAGTATTTAGTCTAACAGTGTGTATTCAGACCCAACCCAATGTTGCATACTTTTATTGAACTAAATGGTTGGGCTAAGGAGTACACTCATAATGAGTACACTGTGTACACTCATCATGGCCAGACCATCAAGGCGATCTTCTGCCATGGTGCTTCTTAGCCATGTTTTTAGTTTCCTGAGGCTGCTAAAGGATCGCTCTACTGTGCAGGTCATGCATGGTAAAGATCAAAATATTCAATGCTTTTTCCGTTTCGGGAAAAATGGAATTTGTTTCTTTTCGTGTCACCATTGCTGCCAAAGTTCGATTTCATTCTTTAAGTTCGGTAAATCAAAAAACTGGGCTATAGATTCACAAGTTTGTTTCAGATTTTTAGTTGTGATATTTTGTATCTGCACCGGGTGTAACTTAGATAATGCGAATGATGGCGTGTTTTCTTCAGCAAAACGTACTTCAATTGAGGTGATAATTGAATCCAAATATGGTATTATGAAAAACCTCTTCCAGTATTCCTAAAGGCTTTCTGTTGGATGATTGCTTCTATGACGTTCTATTTCATTGGCATTGATATAATATATATGATAAGATTTTGTATTTACAATAGTATTTGGTATTTTATACAGAAAATCAAATTTTATTTACAATTTTTTCCCTTTTGCAATAAAAATATCTTCTGCCACCAATATTTAGTCCTTAATTAACAGTTTGTGAACTACTTACTCTAAGATTTTGCAATTAATGTCCAATAGTATATTTAATGCGATGAAAGCATTTTTTGGCAGCAACAAACAGTATCAAACAATATCAAGTCTTCTAAGAGCAATAATAAGTACTTTGGAAGCATTTTAAGTTCTCTAGAAGCATTATCAAATCTTTAAAAGTCTTCTGGAAACAATATCCAATCTTCTAGAAGCAGTATCAAACCTTCTAGAAGTATTTCAAGTGTTCTTGAAAGATTTTAAATCTTCCTAAAGCATTTCAAGTATTCTAGAAGCAGTATCAAACGTTCAGAACCATTAGAAGTCTTTCGGAAACATTTCAATTCTTCTAGACACAATATCAGGTCTTCCAAAAGCACTATCAAGTCTTTTGATAGCATTTTAAGTCTTCTAGAAACAATATTAAGTGTTCTAACAGCATTTCAAGTCTTCTGGCAGCATTTTCAGTCTTCTGGAAGCAGTATCAAGTTTTCTGAAACCACCACCAAGTCTTCTAGAAGCAGTATCAAGACTTTTCAAGCGTTACAAGTATTCTGGAAACATTTCAATTCTTCTAAACGCAATATCAAGTCTTTTAAAGCAGTATCAAGTCTTTTGATTGCTTTTTAAGTCTTCTAGAAGTAGTTTGAGTATTCTGGCAGCATTTCAAGTCATCTAGAAGCAGTATCAAATCTTCTGGAAGTATGTCATGTTTTCTGGAGGCATTTCAAGTCTTCTAGAAACGGTATCAAGTGTTCAGAAGCATTACAAGTCTTCTGGAAACATTTCAATTCTTCTAGAGGCCATATCAAGTCTTCTAAATGCAGTATCAAGTCTTTTGATAGCATTTCAAGTCTTCTAGAAGCAGTATTACAGTATTCTGGCAGCATTTGAAGTCTTCTGGCAGCATTTCAAGTCTTCTGGAAGTAATATCAAGTCTTTTGAAAACATCACCAAGTCTTCTAAAAGTATTTGAAGTCTTCTAGAAGCAGTATCAAGACATTTCAAGCGTTACAAATATTCTGAAAACATTTCAATTCTTCTAAACGCAATATCAAATCTTTTAAAGCAGTATCAAGTCTTTTGATAGTTTTTAAGTCTTCTAGAAGTAGTATTGAGTCTTCTGGCAGCATTTCAAGTCTTCTAGAAGCAGTCTGCAGTCTCTGATCCTTTGGCAGCATCTGCTAAAGGATCGCTCTACTGTGCAGGTCATGCATGGTAAAGATCAAAATATTCAGTGCTTTTTCCGTTTCGGGAAAAATGGAATTTGTTTCTTTTCGTGTCACCATTGCTGCCAAAGTTCGATTTCATTCTTTAAGTCCGGTAAATCAAAAAATTGGGCTATAGATTCACAAGTTTGTTTCAGATTTTTAGTTGTGATATTTTGTATCTGCACCGGGTGTAACTTAGATAATGCGAATGATGGCGTGTTTTCTTCAGCAAAACGTACTTCAATTGAGGTGATAATTGAATCCAAATATGGTATTATGAAAAACCTCTTCTAGTATTCCTAAAGGCTTTCTGTTGGATGATTGCTTCTATGACGTTCTATGACATTGGCATTGATATAATATATATGATAAGATTTTGTATTTGCAATAATATTTGGTATTTTATACAGAAAATCAAATTTTATTTACAATTTTTTCCCTTTTGCAATAAAAATATCTTCTGCCAGCAATATTTAGTCCTTAATTAACAGTTTGTGAACTACTTACTCTAAGATTTTGCAATTAATGTCCAATAGTATATTTAATGCGATGTAAGCATTTTTTGGCAGCAACAAACAGTATCAAACAATATCAAGTCTTCTAAGAGCAATAATAAGTACTTTGGAAGCATTTTAAGTTCTCTAGAAGCATTATCAAATCTTTAAAAGTCTTCTGGAAACAATATCCAATCTTCTAGAAGCAGTATCAAACCTTCTAGAAGTATTTCAAGTTTTCTTGAAAGATTTTAAATCTTCCTAAAGCATTTCAAGTATTCTAGAAGCAGTATCAAACGTTGAGAACCATTAGAAGTCTTCCGGAAACATTTCAATTCTTCTAGACGCAATATCAGGTCTTCCAAAAGCACTATCAAGTCTTTTGATAGCATTTTAAGTCTTCTAGAAGCAGTATTAAGTGTTCTAACAGCATTTCAAGTCTTCTGGCAGCATTTTCAGTCTTCTGGAAGCAGTATCAAGTTTTCTGAAACCACCACCAAGTCTTCTAGAAGCAGTATCAAGACTTTTCAAGCGTTACAAGTATTCTGGAAACATTTCAATTCTTCTAAACGCAATATCAAGTCTTTTAAAGCAGTATCAAGTCTTTTGATTGCTTTTTAAGTCTTCTAGAAGTAGTATTGAGTATTCTGGCAGCATTTCAAGTCATCTGGAAGCAGTATCAAATCTTCTGGAAGTATGTCATGTTTTCTGGAGGCATTTCAAGTCTTCTAGAAACGGTATCAAGTGTTCAGAAGCATTGCAAGTCTTCTGGAAACATTTCAATTCTTCTAGAGACCATATCAAGTCTTCTAAATGCAGTATCAAGTTTTTTGATAGCATTTCAAGTCTTCTAGAAGCAGTACTACAGTATTCTGGCAGCATTTGAAGTCTTCTGGCAGCATTTCAAGTCTTCTGGAAGTAATATCAAGTCTTTTGAAAACATCACCAAGTCTTCTAAAAGTATTTGAAGTCTTCTAGAAGCAGTATCAAGACATTTCAAGCGTTACAAATATTCTGAAAACATTTCAATTCTTCTAAACGCAATATCAAGTCTTTTAAAGCAGTATCAAGTCTTTTGATAGTTTTTTAAGTCTTCTAGAAGTAGTATTGAGTCTTCTAGCAGCATTTCAAGTCTTCTAGAAGCAGTCTGCAGTGTCTGATCCTTTGGCAGCATCTGCTAAAGAATCGCTCTACTGTGCAGGTCATGCATGGTAAAGATCAAAATATTCAATGCCTTTTTCGTTTCGGGAAAAAAGGAATTTGTTTCTTTTCGTGTCACCATTGCTGCCAAAGTTCGATTTCATTCTTTAAGTCCGGTAAATCATAAAACTGGGCTATAGATTCACAAGTTTGTTTCAAATTTTTAGTTGTGATATTTTGTATCTGCGCCGGGTGTAACTTAGATAATGCGAATGATGGCGTGTTTTCTTCAGCAAAACGTACTTCAATTGAGGTGATAATTGAATCCAAATATGGTATTATGAAAGACCTCTTCCAGTATTCCTAAAGGCTTTCTGTTAGATGATTGCTTCTATGACGTTCTATTTCATTGGCATTGATATAATATATATGATAAGATTTTGTATTTGCAATAGTATTTGGTGTTTTATACAGAAAATCAAATTTTATTTACAATTTTTTCCCTTTTGCAATAAAAATATCTTCTGCCAGCAATATTTAGTCCTTAATTAACAGTTTGTGAACTACTTACTCTAAGATTTTGCAATTAATGTCCAATAGTATATTTAATGCGATGAAAGCATTTTTTCGCAGCAACAAACAGTATCAAACAGTACCAAGTCTTCTAAGAGCAATAATAAGTACTTTGAAAGCATTTTAAGTTCTCTAGAAGCATTATCAAATCTTTAAAAGTCTTCTGGAAACAATATCCAATCTACTAGAAGCAGTATCAAACCTTCTAGAAGTATTTCAAGTTTTCTTGAAAGATTTTAAATCTTCCTAAAGCATTTCAAGTATTCTAGAAGCAGTATCAAACGTTGAGAACCATTAGAAGTCTTCCGGAAACATTTCAATTCTTCTAGACGCAATATCAGGTCTTCCAAAAGCACCCTCAAGTCTTTTGATAGCATTTTAAGTCTTCTAGAAACAGTATTAAGTGTTCTAACAGCATTTCAAGTCTTCTGGCAGCATTTTCAGTCTTCTGGAAGCAGTATCAAGTTTTCTGAAACCACCACCAAGTCTTCTAGAAGCAGTATCAAGACTTTTCAAGCGTTACAAGTATTCTGGAAACATTTCAATTCTTCTAAACGCAATATCAAGTCTTTTAAAGCAGTTTCAAGTCTTTTGATTGCTTTTTAAGTCTTCTAGAAGTAGTATTGAGTATTCTGGCAGCATTTCAAGTCATCTAGAAGCAGTATCAAATCTTCTGGAAGTATGTCATGTTTTCTGGAGGCATTTCAAGTCTTCTAGAAACGGTATCAAGTGTTCAGAAGCATTGCAAGTCTTCTGGAAACATTTCAATTCTTCTAGAAGCCATATCAAGTCTTCTAAATGCAGTATCAAGTTTTTTGATAGCATTTCAAGTCTTCTAGAAGCAGTATTACAGTATTCTGGCAGCATTTGAAGTCTTCTGGCAGCATTTCAAGTCTTCTGGAAGTAATATCAAGTCTTTTGAAAACATCACCAAGTCTTCTAAAAGTATTTGAAGTCTTCTAGAAGCAGTATCAAGACATTTCAAGCGTTACAAATATTCTGAAAACATTTCAATTCTTCTAGAGGCCATATCAAATCTTCTAAATGCAGTATCAAGTCTTTTGGTAGCATTTCAAGTCTTCTAGAAGTAGTATTGAGTCTTCTGGCAGCATTTCAAGTCTTCTAGAAGCAGTCTGCAGTCTCTGGTCCTTTGGCAGCATCTGCTAAAGGATCGCTCTACTGTGCAGGTCATGCATGGTAAAGATCAAAATATTCAATGCCTTTTTCGTTTCGGGAAAAAAGGAATTTGTTTCTTTTCGTGTCACCATTGCTGCCAAAGTTCGATTTCATTCTTTAAGTCCGGTAAATCATAAAACTGGGCTATAGATTCACAAGTTTGTTTCAAATTTTTAGTTGTGATATTTTGTATCTGCACCGGGTGTAACTTAGATAATGCGAATGATGGCGTGTTTTCTTCAGCAAAACGTACTTCAATTGAGGTGATAATTGAATCCAAATATGGTATTATGAAAGACCTCTTCCGGTATTCCTAACGGCTTTCTGTTGGATGATTGCTTCTATGACGTCCTATGACATTGGCATTGATATAATATCCTCCTTCAGTTCGACTTTCTCCGCAACAGCAGGAACTTCCTTCATAATTTCGTCTGTCACTTTTTCCTGATATTCACGGTTCCGAGGCTTTGACCAAGTCCAAAGCTACAGATTGGAGTACGTTGATAACGGATTCCATCAAAGCCAAGTATTTGGCTACCAACATAATCCCGAGAATGAAAAAAATTCTGGAAGTAGCTGCATGCAGTTGGAAGGCACTATTTCCTTCCTGAAATAATGTTTCTAAGGCTTTCAGAATTACTGGAAGATTTTCTTTAAAAACTCTGATGGTTTTGTGTTTCTCACTCAATTTTGTCTCGCAATGTCTGGAAATATTAGGTACCAACTTCCTCCTCAAAACTGATATAGTATCTTTGGTGGTTCCCTTGGCATTTCTAATTTCAGGAAGTGAATTTAGATCAGTGATAACTAGACTATAACTTCGTCTTTTCCTGACATTGTTGAACAACCATCAAAACGAAAACCAACGCATTTATTTATATTCTATGCTTTGTGCAATCGATTTCGCATCCAAATCTTTTAGCTCAATGAATCTGACAAACATTTCTTATACTTACTGTGTTCCTTCATCAAAGTATCGCATCCCAATCCATAGTTGTTCAGTGCAGGAAATATCAGCTGTTTCGTCTGCTAACACACTATATACTGCTGCTTCTTTCGCTTTTTCATAATATCAGCCTTAATAATGCCTCCACAAATACCGATAATTTCATTTTGAATATCCACTGAATGATAGCTTGCATTCTTTTTCCGTTGCTCTATGTGTTTCTTTAAAATCAAATCTCCCACGTCAATGTATAGCCTGCATAAATCTTCGAGAATACCTTCATCATAATGTTTACCTCTCAGTGTTAAGTCGTGTGACCCACAAAATGTAATGCAGGAAATAAAATTTTTATTAGAGGTGTTTTTTTAACGAGATTGGGGGAAATACTGCAATCAGACATCTGATCTTGAATATAAGTACCAAGGCTTTCACGACGAAAAAATGTTTGACGTTTTAGATGCCATTTTGCAACCTTCTTCAGAAACTGGTTCGAAGTGACAAAAACGGCAATCATAAAACAATATATCAGTCGAAAACTAATTAATAATTAATTTATTCTAATTATAAACTAATTACTAACTAATTCACCACCATTTTCCATGTTCTACTGAGTTCCCAGCCATCTTCACATCCTCTCGTGTTCCTTGATACGGCATTCGATGTTTTGTCAACTGCATAATATTCGCTAGACACCTTGGCTTGTCCTTGGCTATCGGAAGTGAAGACAGATAAATCCAGCTGGTTCTGTATTGGCTGTAGCTTCTTCTCCCTACTTCCGCTGCTTGGTGGCTCGGTTGATGTCCCTTAAACTATATCCATTCTTCTGTAGTACTTTCTATAGAAACCGTTCCTCCTTCCTTAGGTTGTCTCCTTCACATATTCTTGCTGAGATATTATAAAAATTTAATTTCCGGGGGTGTGATATGATTTTGCTTCCTTTTATTATTTGTATTCCATTAGCTACGCTTTTGCCAGCTTGCATACAAAATGACGTTTATGGGAGGGATAGGAGAGGTAGGAAAGATGTTGGTAAACATTATTAGTGTAGTACCATTCGGTGGAGCACCATAAGATAATATTTATTTATCTTTAAACAGTATATACATGCTATCTGGAACGTGCGGATCACGAACCACTTCTGTTAGAGATGATGGTGTGATATTGCCTCCAAGTACCTGTTGGTGTGTGTCTTCTTTCGATACACCCTAACTTCCATATCACCACTTGTCATCCTGGTGACCAATACATTTAAAAAGGACAACTGCTTTGCAGATTCCATTTTCATGGTAAATTTAATCAAGGGTGGTTAAGCGTTTAAATGATCTAAAAATTCAAAGAAGCGTTCTCTACCATGTTGCCATACCACAAACATGTCGTCCACGTATTGGAGCCATAGCTTTGGTTTTCACTGACTCTTCTTCAAAGCATCTTCTTCGAATAATTCCATGTAAAAAAATAGCTATAACCGGCGACAAAGGAGATCCCATGGATGCTCCTTCAAACTGATCTTGAATGTTGGGAGACCAGATAGTGTGGGGTTCCAGATAGTGTGGGAAAACCAAATTATTAACTTTTTTAAAACCATATTTTTATTTAAACGTACATAGTCCCAGGTTCCTCTCCTTGTCTCAAGTGCGCACCTATGTACGTTTTTTTCCTTTTCTTTGGTTTGAACTAAATTTCTTTTTACTACATTTCACTTTATCTCGCCTTCCATTATTATGTTAATTCTTAATCCAGTTTTTAGGTGTCAATATTGTCCACTAATAAGTTCAAAAAAAAATTTATTTCACCCAAGTATGAAGTGTGCTTCCCAGAACCAATAAAGCCTCCGTGGATGTTGTCTTGTAAGCACTTGTTACTCTAATTAGACACACGTCTTGGTCAAATCTTGGTCAACGTTGCAACATATTGTGACATCAAACGCAAGGCGTTCAGCTATTGGCAGTGTATGCAACGACTAAGTAAAGTGAAGTGTAAAATCAAAAAGAGATTAACTAAGACACAAAAGTGTCTTATAACTAGCAATATCTATGTTTCTACTAAAACATCCAAGAATTGCATAAAATAAAACTAAACGCAAAAAGCAGCTAAAAATCAAAATCAAATCTAAGTAATCAATGCCACAATTGATTTAAGTCGCGAAAACGGGATGTAGTGCGATCAACACTCGTCAACCTTCTGTTCCTGTTTGCAAGGTAAATGTATGTCCACAAGATATGTTGAACCCTCTGCACAAACATCAGCTGACTTCTTTCCTTTTCTCTTTTTGAATTCTTCGTCATGATTTGGCCTTAGCCAATCAACTACCTCTTTATGATACGGTTAATCAACTTTTTCATAATCACTTTTCCTCGCTTTGTAGTATGATCTCTATCATGTTATCCGGGTTCAAAATGACCCCACACTGCTCATTGTATTCACGTCTAATTTGCTCAAAATGTTTACAAATAAAAATTGTGTACTCCAAAGTCCGCCTTTCCAATTTTGCAAAGGTAAGTTCCAAAAATCCCATGTCCAGTCAATGGCTTGACTTAGGAAGTGGTCAATATACCCCCATTCTCTTTTTGTCCAGTCTTCCACATTCAGTATAAGTATTTTCGTCCATCCGTCACGTTGATTCCACCTCTTTTTCCATTTTTCTATAAGGTTTGTCCTAATCTCCTTTCTGTGCCCTTTGCTCTTCTTATAGAGGTCTAACCTTTCTTGCACCAGCAAATTAATAGGTGGCATTCCTGCCACAACTACTATCGCCTTTGCAGAAATGCTTCTGTAGGCCGATGTCATTGACAACTTTCTATTTATCACCGTTTAAGTATATATTTAAGTTTAAGTATGTTTCTATACCTTTGGAACACAGGAACCGAAATTTGTCATGACTCTCATCAACATATTGATTATTTGATTTGCTTTTTTTGCCGTTTCTTTGAGATGCGTGGTCATTTTCATGTCCAAGTGGACTCCCAGATATTTCACCAAAGCATTGCTTTCTATTTCGGCTCCATTCACTACTATCTTAATGCTTTTAACCGTCTGTCTCCTCTGTAGCAGTACTATCTCGGTCTCATGAGCTTCAACACTGAGACTCATATCTCTTAGCAATTCCACAACATTTTTCGCCGCATACGCAGTCCTATCCTCCAGATGAGCTGCGAACTTTCCTTGCACCACCAAAGCTAGATCGTCTGCGTAAGCTATGAGTTGGCATTCCTCTTCCAGTTTTACTCCAATTACTTTACTCGATATATTCATAGGGTAACGGATAATGGTACCTTTACCATTATCCGCTCACCCATTTTACTTTTTCTTTTCATTATGCCCTCAGTCCTTTCCCGTGCTATCTCAATTCTCTTTTCTTCCATTGTTATATCGACGAATGTGCTTAGTGCTGTTCGCTTAATAACAATCTTGGCTCAATCGCAAAGTCGTCCGCGTTCATCCGCGAACAGCTGATTAAAGAAAATGTTCTTTCGTTTTGGCCCTACTATTGATTTTTGCAGTCGCTTTAGATTCTAACGTTAATTCTAATTGTAAACTGCAAAAGAATATCTGGTTAAGGTATGATTGGTTTAAATCTAGTTGAAAAATTGATGAAAGATGGGCTAAAACCTATTCAAGTAAAGTCATACCATAAATTAAAAACTCCTTTCCTCGTTTTCGCCAGTATTCGTCGGGAGACGCTGCTTCGGAGAGTTAATACTACGTTGGATTCTTCTCTTCTTTTAAGTCTATATATGTTACTACAATAACCTTCCATAACTCATCCTCTCAAATTTGTGTTTACATCAGCAATAAAATATAAAACCAATTACTTGCGACAAACCGAGAACAACCATTAGCCTTTTTCTATTTTTAGTTTTATATCATATCTGAATGAGGGGGGTTTCTTTCCTTCACCGTAGTACTCAACCCCTCTCCACTTTCCAAGATTATTGTCATGCTATTTTCCGGCGTCATCCTTGTCCCATATTGATATTAGCCAGCTCTCTTTCTCTGCTCCATTTTGAGCATTTGTAAAACTCTATATCGTCAACATCTTCACAATACATGCTGTATTCTCCATTCCTAAGCTAATCCCAAGCTAAACGAGTCTAAACTACAACCTGAATTCACAAACCATCCTAATCTATGTCAAAGTTGAAGTTTCGTAAGATGGCTAAATCCACATATTTCTAATCCTAGATCTAGAGTTAGTTTCGTGTTATGTACCATTTTTATCAACTGTGGATGTAGCAATCCTCTTAATCTGTCATTTTTGCTAAGGTAATATGAATCTTTGTATAGTATCGGGCATTTTGTACGGATTACTAAGCGAAAGTCCTGACATCATCGGCCAATCCGAACGAAATACCCAATACACAAATACCCATATCTCCCTCGTACAAAAAGCAGCTTTAATTTCCTTGATGAATTCAATTACATTTTCTTTTTAAAGTCGGCTTATATCTTGATATCATTATTTACATAATATTTACATTCAATATAAGATGCAATTTCATTGAGTTACTCAAACTTGATTAATTTATGTTTAAAAAAGGGACAACAAAAAAATCTATACTCAAGAAATCGTCTTGTCACTATAAATAAAGAAATCTAATCGGAAAATTACATATAAAGGTATATAACATCTAAACCACCTGTACAAAGTATAATTTTCATCGTTTTCATTCTCGAGGCTGTCCTTAAATTAAATAAATCGACTTCCAATTTGAAACCGCAATCTCCTGAATAATTGGTGGTAACTGGGGACATCAAAGGCCCTTAAATTTTCCTTAAAATGATAAGCAAAAGTCGCCCGCCCTTCAATAATACCGATCCGGGAAAGCGGAAATAACCTCCGCGTAAAAGTTTCATCGGGTAAATTGAGGAGGTGCGCTTGACGTTGACGCGCCTGTCACTATAAAATTCCAAGAACATTTATTTCTGTCCTCCGTAATCAAATTCTTTGGATTCGCATTGAAATATTAACTGAGGCGGTTACAAAAAAGGGGCTTTTTACGGAATTATACCGTTTGCGTGCACTTTAATCTTCGTCTCGTTTATTTTTTCTCTCCCCTCGGCATACATACATCCGCAGGATCATTAGAAATATCATTTTAAACATCTAATAATCATTGTAGTTATTAAGTATGACGTCTCTAATCTTTTCATCAAAAACGTTCGTTTTTCTCGGGTGTACACGAGACGTAGTTATTACGTTGATTTCGCGCAGATAAGCGCCGTTAATTAAAAGGTGAAATTAAAATGTCCAGTTAAACGTCAATTAAACACTTTTCGTACCGTCGTACGTCGGCAGTTCCAATTTGTTATATCATTTTAGCACCGGATATGACGAAGACTCGGTATCACAATAAGAAACTTACCTTCTTAAAGAGGAAACGGCATAATTAATGCGATATCGCGTAATATTTATCACTACTATATGCAGTGGTTAAAGCTAAAAGAAATCTTTTAAATATTATCCAGCTTGTGTTATAAAAGTGTATTAAAGAAATAAATGAGAAAGTCAAATTTAAGATATTTACTCACGATAACGAAAAAATATTGCCGTGAGATTAGTCAAAAAGCAAAGATAAACTCCGGATGTAATGTTTTTGGGGACCGCCCTTTTCGGAACAATAATTAGGAACGAAATTGAAAATCGGAACCGCTGTGTGCACGTTAAAACGTCATTAGGACCGCTTCGTTACCCTTCAGCAGACCCTTTTTAGATAATTAATTTTAAATCTTCTGGTTAATATTTAGTAAAATTAAAACAAACTTTTTTATTGCACAAAAATTTCTTAAAATAAGTTTAAATCATTTTTCTTCAACCCCTTATTTTGACATTTCGTATAATTCATAACGACACCGTTGCAACACCCTCTTATAACCGATCCAACCCGAAGGCTCAACCACAAGAATAAGTCCGAGAAAGAAAGAAAATCGTTTTCGGCGAAGATCAAACGTAGAGGGGAACCCCGCGTTTCAGGTGGGCGGACGCGGGGACGTAGCGCGTGATCGGTTCGTTTTTAAACGACCAAATACGCACCGGTAATTTGACACCCCGAAAATGGTAACGCCTTTAATCACGGCCCGGGCCCCGGTATTTATGGGGTGCGGCGGTCGTAATTTTATTTGTACCGACGTAACGCCGCTACCCCACAGCACATCTAAGGGGGCCGACCGTAAATTAGACCGGGATCTACGCCCTACGGCGAGGTCCCCCGGAAAAAAGGAACTACGGATCCAAAGACGATTTCAACAATATAATCGGTTCTAATTAAAGGTCTACTACACTCGATTTTGACCTTAGATGATGATGATAGGTATTTAAAGACTCTATCTAAGGAAGTGTTACGAAATTGTTGTTTTTATGTAATCCAAAATGAACAATTCTATGAATGAAAATTACAGATCTCAGAAAAAAGTCTTAATTATACAGGATGTGTAATATCACGAAAACGATACAGTATAAGATTATTTTGTTTTTTGAGAATTTGATTTGAGGGGACAACAGCGCCATCCTAAACTTAAGGGCTAATAACCCTGGGGCGTCAACTCCTTGCGGGGGGCAGTATTTGCAATGAAATGTATGGTGACCCCATCATACTTGTACCCAGTGTCTCCTCTGAGGAATTTTGTATGAAAAGAGACGTCTTCATTTCGTTCGTCTAACGCAGGGATTTGGTTCAAATATACAGGAATAATTTGGGTGCATCTGAAGACATGTTAGTTCTTGTTTTAATTTTTGTCAAGCTCTAGATTATTTTAAATTATTTTGGAAGTAGAAGTATAACTAATACTAGGCCTACATCCTAGCTTCAGAACTAACACTAGACCTCGAAGATAGATAATTTTTTTCTTCATTGTAACTTAATCCGGACACATCCTGTACAGAGATGTAATTAGCATTGTTTTATAGACGAATACTATCAATCTGAGTTAAGAAATAGTCTTCCTGAAAGTACTTAACCTGATGGGAATTAACTTGTTATTTCTTGACTTGAAGCTTTATTTGTTCTAACACATCCATGAATATAAACTCGTCTATCAATAACCTTTACTTTAAATCAGTTATTTGAAAGAAGTATTTTCGACCATATTTTTATCCGGCAACTATCCGGTATCTAACCTTAACGATTTTTTAAAATTTTTAAGTTAAGATTTTCTCAAGAATGAATGAGGAAATTGTTAATTTAATAAAACACATATTTAGGTTGAATTCAAAACATGATATCTCAAAAATAAATTGACATATTTAAGCATACTTTTGTGCGTATAAAAGTACATAATTTTCTTTGTAAATTATAAAAAGTCTTATCAAGATATCTTAAGAATTCGATTTTTTTCAATGATTAACACAATTTTGAATTTTATGAAAAGCTACATATTTATGTCAAAAGATATCTCAAAAATGAGTTGAGATATTTATGTATAGTTTTGTTCTGATTAAAGTACATACTTTTCTTTACAAATGACAAAAAAATTCATCAAGATATCTTAAGAATTCGATTATTTACGATTTTTTCAAAAATGATTAAAAATTGCTATGAAATGCTATAAATCTATCTCAAAAACTGTCTCAAAAATGAATTGAGATATTTATGTATGCTTTTGCTCTGAGTAAAGTACATACTTTTCTTTACAAATCACAAAAAAATTCATCAAGATATCTTAAGAATTCCATTTATTTACGATTTTTTTCAAAAATAATTAAAAATTGCTATGAAATGCTGTAAATTTATCTCAAAAACTATCTCAAAAATGAATTGAGATATTTATGTATGGTTTTGTTCTGATTAATGTACATACTTTTCTTTACAAATCACAAAAAAATTCATCAAGATATCTTAAGAATTCGATTATTTACGATTTTTTTCAAAAATGATTAAAAATTGCTATGAAATGCTATAAATTTATCTCAAAAACTATCTCAAAAATGAATTGAGATATTTATGTATGCTTTTGTTCTGATTAAAGTACATACTTTTCTTTACAAATCACAAAAAAAATTCATCAAGATATCTTAAGAATTCGATTATTTACGATTTTTTTCAAAAATTATTACAAATTGCTATGAAATGCTATAAATTTATCTCAAATACTATCTCAAAAATGAATTGAGATATTTATGTATGGTTTTGTTCTGTTTAAAGTACATACTTTTCTTTACAAATCACAAAAAAATTCATCAAGATATCTTAAGAATTCGATTATTTACGATTTGTTTCAAAAATGATTAAAAATTGCTATGAAATGCTATAAATTTATCTTAAAAACTATCTCAAAAATGAATTGAGATATTTATGTATGGTTTTGTTCTGTTTAAAGTACATACTCTTCTTTACAAATCACAAAAAAATTCATCAAGATATCTTAAGAATTCGATTATTTACGATTTGTTTCAAAAATGATTAAAAATTGCTATGAAATGCTATAAATTTATCTCAAAAACTATCTCAAAAATGAATTGAGATATTTATGTATGGTTTTGTTCTGTTTAAAGTACATACTTTTCTTTACAAATCACAAAAAAATTCATCAAGATATCTTAAGAATTCGATTATTTACGATTTTTTTTAATGATTTAAAATTGCTATGACATGCTATAAATTTATCTCAAAAACTATCTCTAAAATGAATTGAGATATTTATGTATGGTTTTGTTCTGTTTAAAGTATATACTTTTCTTTACAAATCACAAAAAAATTCATCAAGATATCTTAAGAATTCGATTATTTACGATTTTTTCAAAAATGATTAAAAATTGCTATGAAATGCTATAATTTTATCTCAAAAACTATCTCTAAAATGAATTGAGATATTTATGTATGGTTTTGTTTGGATTAAAGTACATACTTTTCTTTACAAATCACAAATAAAATCATCAAGATATCTTAAGAATTCGATTATTTACGATTTTTTTTAATGATTTAAAATTGCTATAAATTTATCTCAAAAACTATCTCTAAAATGAATTGAGATATTTATGTATGGTTTTGTTCTGATTAAAGTACATACATTTCTTTACAAATCACAAAAAGATTCATCAAGATATCTTAAGAATTCGATTATTTACGATTTGTTTCAAAAATGATTAAAAATTGCTATGAAATGCTATAAATTTATCTCAAAAACTATCTCAAAAATGGATTGAGATATTTATGTATGCTTTTGCTCTGATTAAAGTACATACTTTTCTTTACAAATCACAAAAAAAATTCATCAAGATATCTTAAGAATTCGATTATTTACGATTTTTTTCAAAAATGATTAAAAATTGCTATGAAATGCTATAAATTTATCTCAAAAACTATCTCTAAAATGAATTGAGATATTTATGTATGGTTTTGTTCTGTTTAAAGTACATACTTTTCTTTACAAATCACAAAAAAATTCATCAAGATCTCTTAAGAATTCGATTATTTACGATTTTTTCAAAAATGATTAATAATTGCTATGAAATGCTATAAATTTATCTCAAAAACTAACTCAAAAATGAATTGAGATATTTATGTATGGTTTTGTTCTGTTTAAAGTACATACTTTTTTTTACAAATCACAAAAAAATTCATCAAGATATCTTAAGAATTCGATTATTTACGATTTGTTTCAAAAATGATTAAAAATTGCTATGAAATGCTGTAAATTTATCTTAAAAACTACCTCAAAAATGAATTGAGATATTTAGGTATGCTTTTGTTCTGATTAAAGTACATACTTTTCTTTACAAATCACAAAAAAATTCATCAAGATATCTTAAAAATTCGATTATTTACGATTTGTTTCAAAAATGATTAAAAATTGCTATGAAATGCTATAAATTTATCTCAAAAACTATCTCTAAAATGAATTAAGAGATTATGTACGGTTTTGTTCTGATTAAAGTACATACTTTTCTTTACAAATCACAAAAAATTCATCAAGATATCTTAAGAATTCCATTTATTTACGATTTTTTACAAAAATAATTAAAAATTGCTATGAAATGCTGTAAATTTATCTCAAAAACTATCTCTAAAATGAATTGAGATATTTATGTATGCTTTTGTTCTGATTAAAGTACATACATTTCTTTACAAATCATAAAAAGATTCATCAAGATATCTTAGAATTCGATTATTTACGATTTGTTTCAAAAATGATTAAAAATTGCTATGAAATGCTATAAATTTATCTCAAAAACTATCTCAAAAATGAATTGAGATATTTATGTATGCTTTTGCTTTGATTAAAGTACATACATTTCTTTACAAATCACAAAAAAAAATCATCAAGATATCTTAAGAATTCGATTATTTACGATTTTTTCAAAAATGATTAAAAATTGCTATGAAATGCTATAAATTTATCTCAAAAACTATCTCTAAAATGAATTGAGATATTTATGTATGGTTTTGTTCTGATTAAAGTATATACTTTTCTTTACAAATCACAAAAAAATTCATCAAGATATTTTAAGAATTTGATTATTTACAATTTTTTTTCAGAAATGATTAAAAATTGTTATGAAATGCTATAAATTTATCTCAAAAACTATCTCAAAAATGAATTGAGATATTTATGTATGCTTTTGCTTTGATTAAAGTACATACTTTTCTTTACAAATCACAAAAAAAATTCATCAAGATATCTTAACAATTCGATTATTTACGATTTGTTTCAAAAATGATTAAAAATTGCTATGAAATGCTGTAAATTTATCTCAAAAACTATCTCAAAATGAATTGAGATATTTATGTATGGTTTTGTTCTGTTTAAAATACATACTTTTCTTTACAAATCACAAAAAAAATCATCAAGATATCTTAAGAATTCGATTATTTACGATTTTTTCAAAAATGATTAAAAATTGCTATGAAATGCTATAAATTTATCTCAAAAACTATCTCTAAAATGAATTGAGATATTTATGTATGGTTTTGTTCTGATTAAAGTATATACTTTTCTTTACAAATCACAAAAAAATTCATCAAGATATTTTAAGAATTTGATTATTTACAATTTTTTTTCAGAAATGATTAAAAATTGTTATGAAATGCTATAAATTTATCTCATATCTCAAAAACGAATTGAGATATTCAAGTATCGTTTAGTGCGTATAAAAGTACATAGTTTCCTTTATAAATTATAACAAGTCTCAGCAAGATATCTTAAGAGTTCGATTTTTTATGATTTATAGAAAATGATAATTTTATATTAAATTTTATATTATTAGAGCTAACTCTAGATATAGAAATATTCGGGTTTAGCCGTCATCTCTCAAGACGGCTACACCCGAATGATTCTAGATCTAGTGTTAATTCTAGTATTACTTCAATTGAAATATAAAGGGTTGGGTTAGGTTGGGTTGGGTTGGGTTGGGTTTAGCCGCCCATCTGAAAAGATTTTGTTAAAGAAGGCTTCTACAACGAATACTTTTTGAAATTGATCTTCTGGATATAGAGGTTATAACATCAAATTGAGGATATAGCCTACATCATGATAGTAATGACATATACAGTAGGAACGCGAGGAAACGGCGAAAATCAAAAGAATGATGTACCAATGAGATAACAATTTTAAGAATAATTACTGAAATCACCTTGGAATTAGATAACAGGAAAAAAGGCTCGTAAGGAATGCGAATCGGATGAGATAGTAAACTGAATGTGCAAAAGCAAATAACTTTGAAACAAGTAAAATTCGCGAATGGGAAATACGAACTTTCAAGAATTGGTTAAGTCTATAATTCAACATTGAAAAAGTCGATGACATACAATAAAAAATGGAGAAGTGGTTGGTGTCAGAATGGGTAAAACAAATTTCTTATCTTCCAAAGAGAATAAATATTCCACAAATTCGCAAATTTTTGAGAAAGTTTTGAAAGTTTTATCAATTCGCGAAAAAAATGACTATGATATAAAAAATATTGAAGATTGAAACTAATTCATTATGATAATTTAAAAATTAATCTTAAATCTATCAGTACGTGAAATACAAAGAGGTATTGAGAGGATAGTGGGGTTATAACAGAATTAAATCAAAAGTTGCTTATTATCTTTTATATCATCTAAATTTTCATAAATTTAGTAAGTAATAATTTAATAAGACATTAATAGTCGAAAGCGAATTATATAGTGTGCAATAATATTAACGGTTATAATACTCAGGTCAACTATGCAGTAACATAAGTATCTTTTAATATATGTGAATAATATAACAAATTGTAAGTGATATAAATGGTAATCTTGCCTTATACTCCGAGGACGCCGTTTTATTTTTAGTTTTATTTAGTAACTCTATGAATTCTGTTTTCTCTAATGCACAATGTTATGTTGTGGTCCAACTGCTTCTTTGCTGAATGTGTACACGCAGGAAATCCTAATTTGACGCATATTTATTGTTTATGTACATAAAATTCCATTCCTCCCAATTATACTTTAGTTGTTCTGTTTTGAGTTTCTCACCTAAGCCAATTCTTGAATTAAATAATATATTTTAGTTCATATCAAAAAGATGTCGTCACAGATTAAAATAATTTTCTTTTTTCTATATTTAAAAAAATCGTTTTAATCAAACGTGTTAATTAAAAAAGTTAAATGTAATATGCTTAATGATTAAGATGCAATCGTTGCAAGACGGTGATTAACAACACAACACCTGTTTTAATGTAATTATTTTAATCTAGATGGTTGTTTTATTGCAATTAGACATGCCTGAAGATGACGTGGATTGAAATTTGGGAATATTTCTTTGGCTAATTCTAATTGTGAGTAAGAAATGAGATAAAATTGAGTCTTGATTTGATTTCAGTTGGGTTGAAAATCATTTTGTTTGGAATAATAAAATAACACGGACATAAATCTCATAGTCGGTCGACGTGAAATCACGTTCGCCGTTTTAATCCGTCCACTTGAAATCGATCGGATCGGTTTACGGACGCAGGCGGCGCGCGCTCGCAGCGCCACCTATACGCGCGGCCGCCATTATTTCACAGCAGATTAAACCGCACGGAACGCGCGCGATTACAAATTGCACGTAAACAAAAACGGGACCATTTAATGAGAATACGGTTTATTGGCGGTCGAGGTGTGTGGTCCCTAGTCGTGTTTTGTTTCGTTTCGCCCCCACAACTACTTCACGAATCGAAACGGCTCTCCTTCAACCACTTTTTTACTACCATCATATTTTCAACCATATTTATGTATCACTTTTATCTTATCTATTATACGAATACATTTTATGTAAACGTAATTTGATAAAATTACCTAATTTAAAATTGTTGGAATTTCTCAAAAATTTTTCTTTATACCTTAATGACCAGAAAATTGTAGTCAAGTACACACCCAAGTTCATTATAGGCGCGTTACTCTTTGTAACCGAGCGTCCTCGTCGTCGTCGACTTCCGGATAATTCAGCGATACCATCTTATGGGCAACAGATAAGAGGCGATGATACGCCGTAATTGCAGGTTACCGAGACGATGCTTGTTTCGTCGTTTTTCGCTTGGATTACGATTTCCCGCAAACGTGGAATGGAATGCACCATCATTATAAAATTATCAATTTTTCAATTCGAGAAAATTATTTTTTGATTTACAATAAAACTTCGAAGAAAAAAAGTACTCATGACATCATTATCAAATGGATTCCAAAATTGTCGGGAATGATTTTACATCAACGAAGCCACCGAATATAAATTGGGTTGGGTTAATTTTAGGGCTGGCTTGGGTTTTAATTTTAGGGATGGCTATTACAACCATCCTAGTTAGAAAACTGTTCGGATAATAGAATAAAACACTATTTTTCTTTCTCTTACTTGTAATGTAATTAAACTATTTCCACCAATATGAAACTAATAACTATGACAACTTTTATATGTGTGTGGTTTCGTGTACGAACAACCACCATTTTTTTTAAAATAAAGTATTTTAATTAAAAATTAAAAATAGGAAAAAATGAACCTCTTACTTGCAAAATTTATATTTTATATTTTATATTTTATTTACTTCGAAACTAGTTTCGAGGCCTAAACCTCATCATCAGTCGAAAACTACAAAGAAACAACAAAAAAATCGTTTAAAAAATATGGTGACAAATGCAAAGATCAAATAAATAGAAACTAAAATGTACTTACAGTCAAAATTTGAAGTGAAACATTAGAAAAACAAGAAACATTCGAAAAATAGAATTGTTCAAACTTAATCGAAAAATTCTTTCACAAAAAAGACAGGTTAAAAATGAAGTACATCTGTAAAAAACATTACAACAGATTAAAATATGAATATAGGATAGGAATATAAAAAAACTTACATATAAAAAATTTTTCTTTCTGTGATAGTTATAAAAATGTTGAAAAATATACACATTAAACAAGAATTAAAAGATAAAATAACAGCACAAAATAACGTGTCGTGTGGCAATGGCGAAAAAGGAGACTAAATATAAGCAAGCAAAACCGGAAAAATGACAAAAAAAGAAAGAGAGGGACCAAAATTCAAGAACACTCAAAAAACGTAACCGTTATGTACATTAAAATTGCTTCGAGTTAAATTCCTTCAGATAAGTAAAAATAGGTTTTTGAAAAACCTCAATTTGTTCGTTGAGGAGTTTATATTGTTTATCATCTTTATGTTTTATTATCTCCAGCAATTCCAAAAAATCAAGTTTAGGGCCTTTTTCACATTTATGAAGCAGTTTGATATTGTTGTAATTTATGTGGTGACCAGTCTCGAGATGGTGTTTAAAAACATTAGAGTTTTCTTTCGTTTTGTGTTCACGGACGCGAATCTCGAGTCTTCGTCCCGTTTGTCCAATATATATGGATTCGCAATTAGAGCATCTAATTGAATAAACTCCACATTCCTTCATTATGTCATTATTTTTTATGTTACAGTTGGATAAAAAATTCATAATAGTGTTTTTATTAGAAAAGGCCAAATGGATGTCAAACTTGGAAAAAATATGTTGAGCTTGTGAAGTAATACAGTTGTATAGGAGAGGTTTGTAGCGCTTATCGTTATTATTTTTATTTTTAGTGAAGAGGGGGTCTTTTTGTTGTTGTATTTTATAGAATAGATTATCAAGAATATGTTTCGGAAAACCATTGTTGTAACCCAAAGTATAAATATAATTTATTTCTTTTATTCTATTATCTTCAGATAAGGGATAACTAAGGACTCTGTGAAATAGAAATCTGAAGTTAGCCAGTTTATGAGATTTCGGGTGTTCAGAATCGTAAGGAATAGTAGTGGGGATGGTTGAAGGTTTTCTGTAAATATTGTATTCTATAAGATTGTTATTATTTCTAACTAGGGAAAGATCTAGAAAATTTAATTGACCCTGTTGTTCCTTTTCGATGGTGAAGTTTAAATTTTTATGTATAGCGTTCAGGTAATCATGGAAATTGTTAAGATCTTGTTCGCTTCCCGTCCAAACACAAAAAATATCATCAACGTATCTAGACCATTTAGTAATGTATGTTTTATAGGGATTATTATCATTGATTATGAAGTTTCTCTCAATATAGTCAAGGAAAATGTCTGCTAAAAGACCAGATAGAGGCATCCCCATAGGGAGGCCTTCAGCAACAAAATAGTATTCATTATTAAAGGTGCAATAATTTTGAGTAATTATATGTTTTAGAATAGTATTAAGATGTTTAACATTGGTTTTGTTTTCAAAAAAGTTATCTAAAATTTTTGAGGTTATCTCCAATGTGTATTCAATAGGTACGTTCGAGTAAAGGTTGGTAATATCGAAGGAAATCATTATACCTTTTTCCATCTTAATCCTTTTAGTAGAATTAATGAATTCTTCTGAGTTGTGAACCGAAAATCCAGGTTTAAAATCAATCATCTTAAAGATATTAAGATTAAAGATATTATAAAGATATTATATTGGACAAACGGGACGAAGACTCGAGATTCGCGTCCGTGAACACAAAACGAAAGAAAACTCTAATGTTTTTAAACACCATCTCGAAACTGGTCACCACATAAATTACAACAATATCAAACTGCTTCATAAATGTGAAAAAGGCCCTAAACTTGATTTTTTGGAATTGCTGGAGATAATAAAACATAAAGATGATAAACAATATAAACTCCTCAACGAACAAATTGAGGTTTTTCAAAAACCTATTTTTACTTATCTGAAGGAATTTAACTCGAAGCAATTTTAATGTACATAACGGTTACGTTTTTTGAGTGTTCTTGAATTTTGGTCCCTCTCTTTCTTTTTTTGTCATTTTTCCGGTTTTGCTTGCTTATATTTAGTCTCCTTTTTCGCCATTGCCACACGACACGTTATTTTGTGCTGTTATTTTATCTTTTAATTCTTGTTTAATGTGTATATTTTTCAACATTTTTATAACTATCACAGAAAGAAAAATTTTTTATATGTAAGTTTTTTTATATTCCTATCCTATATTCATATTTTAATCTGTTGTAATGTTTTTTACAGATGTACTTCATTTTTAACCTGTCTTTTTTGTGAAAGAATTTTTCGATTAAGTTTGAACAATTCTATTTTTCGAATGTTTCTTGTTTTTCTAATGTTTCACTTCAAATTTTGACTGTAAGTACATTTTAGTTTCTATTTATTTGATCTTTGCATTTGTCACCATATTTTTTAAACGATTTTTTTGTTGTTTCTTTGTAGTTTTCGACTGATGATGAGGTTTAGGCCTCGAAACTAGTTTCGAAGTAGATAAAAAATTTTGCAAGTAAGAGGTTCATTTTTTCCTATTTTTAATTTTTAATTAAAATACTTTATTCACTAAACTTGCAACATGGATTACAATTCTAATTACCATTTTTTTTGTCACTACTTGACATCCTGGGGGGCGGGGCACCTTGGAAGTTTAACTTTCAATTTTGCTCTTCTAGGTCATCTAACGGAAGTGGACAAATTTTGACTATAGGGCGCTGAAATTCTTTCCCAGATACTGTCACTATTGTAACAACTCGCACGTTGTTGTCATCACCAAAATGTACTGTTTTGATTCTTGCAAGTGGCCAATTTAGTGGAGGTACATTATCTTCTTTTACCAAAACAATTTGACCTTTCTTCAAATTTGGGTTTGTAGTTTTCCATTTGAACCGTTGCTGAAGGTGTGTTAAGTAATCGTTTGACCATTTTTTCCAAAACATTTGTTGTAATTTTTGTACTAACTCCCATCGTTTTAGTCTATTAATGGGTTGCACTACAAATGATGGAGTGGGTATAGCCGTCAAAATGTCTCCAATTAGGAAATGTGAGGGTGTAAGGATAATAAAATCATCGGTATCTGAGGGAATGGGGCATAATGGTCGTGAATTAAGACAAGCTTCTATTTGTACCAATACAGTGTAGGTTTCTTCAAATGTTAGATTAAAATTCTTCAATGTTCTTCTTAGATGGTATTTGATTGATTTAATTCCTGCCTCCCAAATTCCTCCAAAATGTGGTGAACTTGGTGGAATAAATTTCCATTCAATGTTGTTATTAGATATGTCATTCAGTAAATCATTGCGCGTTCGACCACTATTAAAAAATTTATAAAGATCGTGCAATTCATGGTTTGCTCCTTTGAAATTTGTTGCGTTATCACTGAAAATCTTCAAAGGTTTTCCTCGTCTGGATATAAAACGGTGTAACGCTGCTAAAAGGGCTGCTGCTGTGAGATCTGTGACTAATTCTAAATGTATAGCTCTTGTGGATAAGCATACAAATAAAGCAATATAAGTCTTTCTAAGGGAAGCATTTCTTCGTTTTCCTTCTTTTGTAAAAATAGGACCACCGTAATCTATACCCGTGTTTAAAAACGGTCGCACAGATTGCACTCTTTCTTTTGGTAAATTAGACATAAGTTGCTGTCCACCTTGAGCCCGCAATCTAAAGCATGTAATACATTTGTGGATGATTTTTCTAATTTGGGTCTTTCCATGTATGATCCAATAATGCCTTCTCAAACTGATTGCAACTGCTTGAGGTCCTGCATGAAGTAGTCTAATGTGTTCTTGTTGAATAATCAAGTGAGTCAATTTATGATTTGCAGGAAGTATTAATGGATGTTTCTGTTCAAAGGGAAGCAATGAATTTTGTATTCTACCTCCTACTCGCAAACTTTTATTCTGGTCAATAAACGGTTAAAATTTAACGATAAAAGTTTGCTGTTTCGATGAACACAATTTTGTATCTGTAGGTCTTGCAATTCTGGACCAAAGAACTCTTGTTGTGTTAAATTTATCAACAAAATAAACGAACGCTGCAATTCTTCAACTGTTAATGTTCCAAACAGTTTCTGATTTGAATGACAGTTCAATTCATAACAAGATTCACCTAATTCATAACCAAATCAATCCAATTCATAACCAAATCAACCCAATTTGCCTCCCTGATGTGTGCCGTAAAACGCAAGCTATTATCCAATATTACTCCCAGATATTTCACCGTCCGGTTTGAATTGATAGTCGCATTGCAAATTCAAAATCAGTTCCGGTATTCTTCTCCTTCCCTTCAGAATAATGGCCTCGGTTTTATTGTATGCCAGCTCCAAACCCTCTTCGTCCATTCATTTCTCAATACGCGTATAAGCATTTTGAATGTTCTCTTTCAGCTCTTCTTCATTTTTTCTCGCTGCTATTATTGCCAAGCATCAGCATACGCGATCTAAGTAACTTTCCAAGACTGTAGCTGCAATACCTCGTCATATGCGATGTTCCACAGCGTCGGTCCAAATACGGATCCCTGTGGAACCCCTCTAACGATCTGATAAGTTTTTCCCTCATAACCAGATTAACACAATTCATAACCAAATCAACGCAATTCATAAGAAGATTCACCCAATTCATAACCAAATCAATCCAATTCATAACCAAGTCAATCCAATTCATAACCAAATCAACCCAATTCCTAACCAGATTAACCCAATTCATAACCAAATCAACCCAATTCCTAACCAGATTAACCCAATTCATAACCAAATCAATCCAATTAATAACCAAATCCACCTAATTCCTAACCAGATTAACACAATTCATACCAAATCATCCAAATTCATAACCAGATTAACCCAATTCGTAACCAGGTTAACCCAATTCCTAACCAAATCAATCCAATTCATAACCAAATCAAATCAACCCAATTCTTAACAAGATTCACCCAATTCATAACCTAATCAATCCAATTCATAACCGAACCAACCCAATTCCTAACTAGATTAACCGAATTCATAACCAAATCAATCCAATTAATAACCAAATCAACCCAATTCCTAACCAGATTAACCCAATTCATACCAAATCAGCACAATTTATAACAAGATTCACCGAATTCATAACCCAATCAATCCAATTCATAACGAAATCAACCCAATTCATAACCAGATTAACCCAATTCATAACCAAATCAACCAAATTCATAACCAGATTAACCCAATTCATAACCAGATTAACCCAATTCATAACAAAATCAATCCAATTCATAACCTAATCAACCCAATTCATAACCAGATTAACCCAATTCATAACCAAATCAATCCAATTCATAACCAAATCAATTCAATTAATAACCAAATCAACCCAATTCCTAACCAGATTAACCCAATTCATAACCAAATCAATCCAATTCATAACCAAATCAATCCAATTAGTAACCAAATCAACCCAATTCTTAACCAGATTAACCCAATTCATAACCAAATCAATCCAATTCATAACCAAATCAATCCAATTAATAACCAAATCAACCCAATTCCTAACCAAATTAACCTAATTCATACCAAATCAGCACAATTCATAACAAGATTAACCCAATTCATAACCAAATCAACCCAATTCATAACAAGATTCATCCAATTCATAACCAAATCAATCCAATTCATAACCAAATCAATCCAATTAGTAACCAAATCAACCCAATTCTTAACCAGATTAACCCAATTCATAACCAAATCAATCCAATTCATAACCAAATCAATTCAATTAATAACCAAATCAACCCAATTCCTAACCAAATTAACCCAATTCATACCAAATCAGCACAATTCATAACAAGATTAACCCAATTCATAACCAAATCAACCCAATTCATAACAAGATTCATCCAATTCATAACCAAATCAATCCAATTCATAACCAAATCAATCCAATTAGTAACCAAATCAACCCAATTCTTAACCAGATTAACCCAATTCATAACCAAATCAATCCAATTCATAACCAAATCAATTCAATTAATAACCAAATCAACCCAATTCCTAACCAAATTAACCCAATTCATACCAAATCAGCACAATTCATAACAAGATTAACCCAATTCATAACCAAATCAACCCAATTCATAACAAGATTCATCCAATTCATAACCAAATTAACCCAATCCAAAATTAACCCAACTCAATTCATGTCAAGAACCTGTTATATGTTAACAGGTTCTTGAACATTTCTAGTTATAGGTCTAGTGTTACTTACAGTTTTATTTGTTATTCAGTCCTAGATTGTTGTGTATTTTTAGCATACTACTCCCATTCAACCCAACAAAACCCATACAATTAAAAAAGCTATATATTTCTTTCAGACGGCTAAACTTAAATGTTTTTAGTTCGAGATGTGCTTTGTTGGATTAAAACTAGAACTAACACCAGACCTAGAACTAGAAAGTTTCTAAGGCTATACCTAAAATTTTCTAGTTTTAATTCGATGTAAGTGTACAATAATCTAAAACTGATTAAGAAGACGATTAAGCTTTCGCTAAATTCTTGCATTATCTATATCTTGTAAGAACGTTGCTTCAAGATACGATATTCAGTTGCTTATTTAGATGTATTTAATCAAGCTTTTAAATGTTTATTGCTCGGTACCATTAACTCCCACCCTTTCAGCAATAGAAAACACCATTTTTACGTAAACCAATCTAGGTAAAGATGACCAAACATAAACAATTTTTCAAACACAACAGAACATTTCAAACAAAACATCAACAGCTTGCTTTCTTTTATTTCGAAGCCAAACTGATCAAAACTAAGTTTCGATAACCGTTCTCCTAAAGTGAAAATAATAAACTTTTTCATAAAATGTGCGAGCAATATATTTGAGTTACCAAATATGAAAAGTCTGAATCATAGATCAAACTGTTTCCAACTGAGTATGAGTAAACCTTTTTTTTGAGAAATTTTCAATTTCCTTTTGGTTTCTCAAATATCCGAGGCAAAAGTGGTCAATTAAAAGAATCGGTCGCGTTAAACGCTTGCAGATAATTATAAGACGGAATTAATACTTTACAATTCAATTCGACGCGTTCAGGAAGTTGTTTGGTCGTAATGTCCACAATACATAACAACAATAACAGTTCGTTACGGGTTGTCTCGACATATTTAAAAAGGGGAAAGAAGAAAAAACGGTTTAATAATCATTGGTCCGTCTAATAAATTGTCCACGAGGGGCAGTCCTCGAGCGCCACCTCTAACGGCGGAGCCCCTTTTATTCCCCGGCTCGGTTCTCTCATGATCGATGTATATTAAAAGCGCAATCAGCGTTAAAATTGTCCGGTTCGGAATTATAAAACCGCAAACACCCGGTAATAAAGGGATTTGAATTACGGCCGGCGTTCGATCTCTCTTTCTCTCTACAAGAGGTGAGGATGATTATCGTTCCGTTCGATTCTCCACTTCGATCGCCGTCGGCCCGACGATGGAGATAGCGGCTTCTAAAACCCTATAATTTCCGTGCTAATTTGTTTCGATATCTGGCGGACGGATCTACCGAGAGAAGACTCTCCTTCTTGTGCCCGCGAACCGCAAACACAAATCAAAAACGGATAACTCACGGACACTAGTTAGTACAGTTTTCTTATCAACATCATCTTTCGTTCATAACGAAATTGAACCCCAAGAGTTGATTCTAAAGAGAAATAGAAAAAAAAGTATTACTTAGGAAAGCTTCGTATTAAAATGATATGAAAAGTGGCGCCGAATGTCTCTGCATCTGAAGACATTTTTTTTAACAAAAGCCCCTACACTGAATAGTTCCTGAAATAAAGTACTTTATTAATTGATTTGGCAATCTTGTGTATGGGAAGGGAAGTAAAATTAGAACTAACACTAGACCTAGAAGTGGAAAGAGTCGGGTTTAGTCGTGCATCTTTAAACGCACGGCTAAACCCCAATCTTTCCACTTCTAGGTCTAGTGTTAGTTCTAGTTTTATATTATTAATTCTAACTCTAGATTTAGAACTAGAAACATTCAGGTTTAACCATACATCTCTTGAGACGGCTAAATCCGAATGATTCTAGTTCTAGTTTAACTTCAATTCAAATATACAGGGTTGGGTTGAGGTTAGCCATGCCATGAAGTAGAGATGTGCAAATCACGTGAGTTCCGTCGGGTCACGATGGGGTATGACATCATCACGTTGGGCATGACCCAATGATACCTTGTAAATATCGATCGTGAATCGTTTGTTATGAATGAGTTTTTAGTCTTTAGAGGGATTTTAAGTAGTGTTGATACTTGTCGATGGTATCGATACCTATCTTGGTACCAATATTTGATACATGCATGGTATCGGTATCGAAAGTATTACACTATCGATAGTATCGAAGTGTCGAATATGTCGAAAGATCAAAAATTGTTTTTTATGTACAGGAAATTGAATTGCAGTATATTTAGAAGGGTGATTCTACATAAAAAAAAAAATATTAAAAAAGCTTCATATAGAGTCTATCTTAAAATGCTTTAAAGGAGCCAAGATACTTTGAAGATGAGATTCAATGTGAATCTCATCTGAATCAGATGAGATTCACATTGAATCTCATCTGAATGTGGTTATTCTTCATTATTTTAAAATCCGTTAGTGTTAAAACACGAAATATATGAGTACGATAATAATACTACTATACTCTGTTCACCGAACAGAGTCAGCGATTTGACATTATAACTCCTCCCACAAACACGCGCGAACTTTGAATAGATTTTTTTTATTGGTAAGCCCGGTTTACATAGATCAACCAAGACCGGCTATCTTTTTTATTACTTTCCTTGTCATTACGTATGTTTCTGACGTCTGTCATTTGAATTTCAAGTGATTTCGTGCTAATTTGCTTTTAATTCTTCTTCGATTTATTGTTATTATCTCTTAATCTCCGTACTTTTCAGTACGTACAGTACACGTTTTGTAGTATTTATATAACGTGTTGCTACTATGGATGAAGCCGCTGCTCTTCCTTTAGTAAAAAAGCGTCCGGCTAAACATTTCTCAGTTGACGATAAACAGCGTGTATTAAACATCTTTAATACTTATGATAGTGAAAACCCACATAAAACAAAGATGCAAAAGGTCCAATTTACAGCAACGGCAGCAGGTAATTTGCAGGTACATCTTTATTTTGGAAAAATAAATTTAAAAAAAAGTCCTCTACAGGTGTGTCCGAGCGTAGTGTATTTAGAATACTTAATGAACACACAAGAATGAATGAATTTCAACCACCGAAAAGATACCAGCGTCAAAGAATAGTTTTAGATAATGTTGACGATGACACCAAAAGCGCTCTCAGACGATTGATTCATTCTTTTTTTGAAGAAAACGAACCACCTACGCTGAATAAAATTTTAGCACTGATACAAGAAAATGGTGCTAAACCTGATTTTAAGCGAACTTGTTTATGGAAATTGATGAAAGAAATTGGTTTTCGGTGATCATCCTTTTTTTTTATTATCACATGTTCTAATATAGTTATGTTTGGTAATAGGTTCTCAAAAAGGTCACGCAATAGTGTACTTAAGGAAAAGCACGAAATCATTATCTGGCGTAGACGTTTCATACGAGAAGTGCGAAAACACCGAGAAGAGGGTAGAAAATTATACTTTTTAGATGAAACTTGGGTGAACGCTGGACATACTGTCAACAAGGTATGGAAGGACATGTCAGTAATAACGCCAAGGCAGGCTTTTATTGAAGGCTTGACGACAGGATTAAAAGATCCTTCAGGAAAAGGTGGGCGGTTGATAATTCTCCACATAGGATCAAAAGACGGTTTTTTAGAAAATGGATTACTGTGTTTTGAGTCAAAGAAGACTGGAAATTATCATGAAGAGATGAATGCTGAAGTCTTCGAAAAATGGTTTGCCAAAATTCTACCACATTTAGACGAACATGCCGTGGTTGTAATGGACAATGCTTCTTACCATAGTCGAAAAACAGAGAAAATACCCAATAATGCCACTAAAAAAGCTGATATTCAAGTCTGGTTAACGAATAATTTAATTACTTACGAAGCTGACATGCTAAAATGTGAACTACTGGACCTTGTAAAACGGGCGGCTATTACACCAAAGTATGTGGTCGATGAAATGGCAGAACAACAGAATCGTACGATACTACGATTGCCCCCATATCACTGCGAATTAAATCCTATTGAGTTAATATGGGCGCAAATAAAAGGAGAAGTTGCAAGAAATAACAAAACATTTAAAATGAAAGACCTACACACGTTATTTCAACAAGCTTTAAACAATGTTACCGCAGAAAATTGGAGAAATGCTATTCGTCATGCCAAAGGCGAGGAAGAAAAATTATGGCAAGTCGACAATTTAATGGAGGTTAGAATCGAGCAACTACAAATTAATGTGGGTGATGATTCTTCCTCCGAAGAGAAAACTCCCTCCGAAACTGATTCGAACTAAGTTAGATTACCCCAATTTTACAGCGAAGTGATGATGCATAAAATAGTGTAAAATATTATTAACTTTCTCGTATACGTAAGTATAAAAAAAGTTAACGCGATCACGCGAAAATGAAGCGTATGATGAATTACCAAATTTTACGTACATTAATTATAACAAAATCGTAGATCGGTATCACTTTATGGACGATTTCGTCAACTGGAAGTGCTAGTTAACCTAAACACATTTTAAAAATTTTCATACAAAGTGTTGAAGTTGATTTTTTATATATGATAAGTATTTCATATTCGCTATGAAACGATGAAAAAGCAGCAGATATGTAATTTCAACACGATGGAATAACCGGAATTGGAACTTGACCTAGTCATTTTTTCAATTTTTTTCATAACATGATATATTTTTTATATAAGACAAGACCTTAACATTCGCTACAGAAACAATGAGAAAGAACGAAGTGTGCAATTTTTGTGTAATCGAACAACCGGAAGTGGTACTTAACCTACATATATTTTCAAAATTTTCATACAGTCTATCTTTTTTATATGATAAGTACTTCACATTCGTTACAGATTCATGAAACAATCATTTTTAAAAATTATTTTAAACCAGTCAACGTACAAAAGAAGACCATTTCTATTATTATTTTAATGCCTATCATTACTTGTTAAAATGGATATTAATTTTAAATATTATACGTATAAGATGGTGCCGAATAATATTACACGTATTATTGAAACATTTATTGTTAAAATTGTATACATAAATAAAATTTTGTTTGGATTATATTTATTTTTTTATATAGCAGGTTAAAAATCATTTTGTATATTAAATTCACAAATCGTAGCAGTCGTATGGTTGTCACCATTGTTTTTGTAAAAATATCTACATACACCAAATTTTGAAATGACACATAACCTGTGTCGCCATGTGTCACTGAAATGACACTGCATGTTTATATATCCAATTTTCTTTCTTTATTTTTTTTTGTTTGTGAAACTGGCTATTGTGTAATAGTGGGGGTTATGGGCGTTGCTTCGCTCACGGCTACTGACTCTGTTCGGTGAACAGAGTATAATATTGATAATTATTGATAATAATTATCAAGAACATATGATGGAATAAGGGTTAGAGTCATAGGCGCCGGTTTTTGAATATAACATGGTTATTGGATGATGAAAACAACTGAATTAGAAAAAGACTGCATAAACAACCACATATCTTGCGCCTTTGGTTGGTTTATGAAAAAAAATGTCTTCTCCCAGCAGATTTTTGAGTTTTACAACCATTATCTAGCATTGAATTGATAATTCTTAAACTTTTGAAATGATTTTGAAAAATTTTGCCAACAGCATTTTGGTATTTTGGAAGCAAAATCGACTTATATTCACAGCTTCTTGCTTTTATATTAAAATTGCCTTCTTCCAACAGTATTTAGTGTTTAATTAACAGTTTCTGGACTATCAAGGTCACGATTTTATCCAATACTATTCAATATTTTCGAAGTAAAGTCAAATGGTTTATGTTGTTTTTGGAGATGAAAATGTTTTCTACTTGCAGGTTTACAACCTGTATCACGTTTTCAGGAAGCATTTTATTAAGTGTTCTAACTATATCCAGTCTTTTGAAAGTAATTCAAAGTCTTTTAGAAGCAGTATCAAATCTTTAAAAAGTATTGTAATTCTTCTGGAAAACTTTTAAGTCTTATTAGTATCAACTGTTTCTAGAAGGCAGGTTTATTAAGTGTTATGCAAGCATTTCAGTTAAGTTGGGTTGTAATAAACACCATAATTTCCGATTATTACGACCATCCCGGTGAGAAAATTAGTCTATAAAAATGATGGAATCCAATAAGATGATTAAAAAGATGATGGCCTTAAGAATATCGATAAAAATAGAGATTAAATCACATTGTTTCTATTTTTGCGATAGTTTGTGCTGAATGAAAATTAAAATGCCAAATTCCTGAAATGTTGTCAAACTTATTGGTTCTTTTTTGTTCTTGTCAAACAAAATTTTTGGAAACATTTCAAAGCTTCTATAAACAGCATAAAACCTTTTGAATGTATTGAAAATCTTCTGATATCTTTTAAGTTTTCTAGAAGCAATATCAAGACTTTCAGAAGCAATACCAAGTGTTTTAAAAGCATTTACAACTAGCATCAAATCTTCTGAGTGTATTGAAAGTTTTCTGGAAACCTAATAAGTCTTCTAGAAGCAGTATCCAGTCTCCCAAAGGGAGTATTAAGTGTTCTGCAAAGCAACTGAATATATGTTGGCCAAATTCCTGAAATGTTGTCAAACTTATTGGCTCTTTTTTGTTCTTGTCAAACAAAATTTTTGGAAACATTTCAAGGCTTCTATAAACAGCATAAAACCTTTTGAATGTATTGAAAATCTTCTGATATCTTTTAAGTTTTCTAGAAGCAATATCAAGACTTTCAGAAGCAATACCAAGTGTTTTAAAAGCATTTACAACTAGCATCAAATCTTCTGAGTATATTGAAAGTTTTCTGGAAACCTAATAACTCTTCTAGAAGCAGTATCCAGTCTCCCAAAGGGAGTATTAAGTGTTCTGCAAAGCAACTGAATATATGTTGGCCAAATTCCTGAAATGTTGTCAAACTTATTGGCTCTTTTTTGTTCTTGTCAAACAAAATTTTTGGAAACATTTCAAGGCTTCTATAAACAGCATAAAACCGTTTGAATGTATTGAAAATCTTCTGAAATCTTTTAAGTTTTCTAGAAGCAATATCAAGCCTTTCAGAAGCAATATCAAGTGTTTTTAAAGCATTTATAACCAGCATCAAAACTTCTGAGTGTATTGAAAGTTTTCTGAAAACCTAACAAGTCTCCTAGAAGCAGTATCCAGTCTCCCAAAGGGAGTATTAAGTGTTCTTCAATCATTTCAAGTCTTCTAGAAGTAGTCCAAATCTTTTAGAAGTAGGTCAAGTTTCCCAGAGGCAATATCCAGTTTTTTGGAAGCATTTCAAATCTTCTAGAAGTAGTTCAAGATATCCAGAGGCAATATCAAATCGTTTGGAAGCATTTCAAATCGTCAAGAAATGGTTTAAATCTTTTAGAAGTAGTTCAAGTTTTCCAGAGGCAATATCAAGTCTTTTGGAAGCATTTCAGATTTTCTAGAAGTAGTGCAAGTCTTCCAGAGGCAACATTAAGTCTTTTGGAAGCATTTCAAGTCTTCTAGTAGTAGTTCAAATCTTCTAGAAGTGGTTCAAGTCTTCCAGAGACAATATCAAGTCTTTTGGAGGCATTTCAAGTTTTCTAGAAGTAGTTCAAGTCTTCCACAGGCAACATCAAGTCTTTTGGAAGTATATCAAGCCTTCTAGAAGCATTTCAAATCTTCTAGAAGGTCTTCCAGAGGCAATATCAAGTCTTTTGGAAGCATTTCAAGTCTTCTAAAAGTAGTTTTAATCTCCTAAAAGTAGTTCAAGTCTTCCAGAGGCAACATTAAGTCTTTTGGAAGCATTTCAAGTTTTCTAGAAGTAGTTCAAATCTTCTAGAAGTAGTTCAAGTCTTCCACAAGCAACATCAAGTCCTTTGGAAGCATTTCAAGTCTTCTAGAAGTAATTTAAATCTTCTAGAAGTAGTTCAAGTCTTCCAGAAACAATGTCAAGTCCTTTGGAAGCATTTCTAATCATCTAGAAGGTCTTCCAGAGGCAATATCAAGTCATTTGAAAGCATTTTAAGTCTTCTAAAAGTAGTTCAAATCTTCTAGAAGTAGTTCAAGTCTTCCAGAGGCAATATCAAGTCTTTTGGAAGCATTTCAAATCTTCTAGATGTAGTTCAAATCTTCTAGAAGTAGTTCAAGACTTCCAGAGGCAATATCAACTCTTTTGGAGACACTTCAAGTCTTCTGGAAATAGTTCAAATCTTCTAGAAGTAGTTCAAGTCTTGCAGAGGCACCATCAAATCTTTTGGAAGCATTTCAAGTCTTCTAGAAGTAGTTCAAATCTTCGACAAGTAGTTCAAGTCTTCCAGAGGCAATATCAAGTCTTTTGGAGGCATTTCAAGTCTTCTAGAAATGGTTCAAATCTTCTAGAAGTAGTTCTAATCTCCAGAAAAAGCTTAAACCTTCCAGAGGCAACATCAAGTCTTTTGGAAGCATTTCAGGTTTTCTAGAAATAGTTCAAATCTTGTAGAAGTAATTCAAGTCTTCCAGAGGCAATATCAAGTCTTTTGGAGGCACTTCAAGTCTTCTAGAAATAGTTCAAATCTTCTAGAAATAATTTAAGTCTTGCAGAGGCAACATCAAATCTTTTGGAAACATTTCAAGTCTTCTAGAAGTAGTTCAAATCTCCAGAAGTAGCTTAAGCCTTCCAGAGGCAACATCAAGTCTTTTGGAAGCATTTCAGGTTTTCTAGAAATAGTTCAAATCTTGTAGAAGTAATTCAAGTCTTCCAGAGGCAATATCAAGTCTTTTGGAGGCACTCCAAGTCTTCTAGAAATAGTTCAAATCTTCTAGAAATAATTTAAGTCTTGCAGAGGCAACATCAAATCTTTTGGAAACATTTCAAGTCTTCTAGAAGTAGTTCTAATCTCCAGAAGTAGCTTAAGCCTTCCAGAGGCAACATCAAGTCTTTTGGAAGCATTTCAGGTTTTCTAGAAATAGTTCAAATCTTGTAGAAGTAATTCAAGTCTTTCAGAGGCAATATCAAGTCTTTTGGAGGCACTTCAAGTCTTCTAGAAATAGTTCAAATCTTCTAGAAGTAGTTCAAGTCTTCCACAGGCAACACTAAGTCTTTTGGAAGTATTTCAAGTCTTCTAGAAGTAGTTCAAATCTGTTAGAAGTAGTTCAAGCCTTCCAGAGGCAACGTCAAGTCTTTTGGAAGCATTTCAAGTATTCTACAATCAGTATCAAGTCTTCTGGAAGGAATATAAAGTCTTCTAGAAGCAGTATCAAATCTTCTAAAGAGAATAATAATAAGTATTCTAGAAGGGTTTCAAGACTTCTCGGTGTTCAAGTTTTCCAGAGGTAATATCAAGTTTTTTGGAAGTATTCTATAACCAGTATTAAGACTTCTAGGGGAAGTATCAAATCTTCTAGAAGCATTTAAAGTCTTTTAACAGCAGTATAAAATTTACCAAAGGCAGTATCGACTCTTTTGAATGCATCTTCTTGTCTTCTGAAACTATCTCAATTTTTCTGGAAGCAATATCAAGTTTCCTAGAAGCAGTATTAATTCTGAATTCAGTAGGACTCTGAATTGAGTAAAAAAAGCTTAATATTACATTAAAATTAAAAATATAAAGGAAGATGATGATAATTTTCAATCCGAATAAAACCATCAATAATTTCAAGGAGTTAAGAGTGCGTAATTTGTTTCTTCTTCTTTTTTACTTTTATTCTTTCTACGATTTTAACCACAATTATAAAATTACAATTTATATTTTATTTATGCCTTTATGAATTTCCTCTCAGATTTATATGATAGTAATAAACAGGATTGAGTTTAGATTTGTTGAAATGAAAACAATTTAATCATACTATCTCTCTACAATTTGCAAAAAAGGTGTGGTCGTCTTAATTCGATTCTTCAAGTAGTCAATAATCCCGTTTTTGTCCACAGTAGTAAAGATACGTAGTTATATATAAAAATATTTTAAAGACATCTGCACTTTATTTCGTTTTTTTCTGTAATACTTGTTTATTCTAGGAAATTTTTTTTAGGGTTTCTGGTTTCTGTTTTATTACTTGAAATCCGAATAAAATTTCTGATGTTTTCCTCTAATTCAGCTTTGTCAAACACTTAGATTAATTAATATCAATTAATATCACCTGATTGAGCGTGAGTTACGTGAATTGACGTAACTCACGCGTGAGTTACATGATATTCACGTGAATGGCGTGCGTGACCCTCGTGGGTCTAGACAGTGAGTGATTGTGATCTCTACAATGAATAATTTTTTGAAATAGAGTATTTTATACTAATTTTGTAACTTTGTATATTTGAATTGAAGTAAAACTGAAATTAAACATTGGATTTAGAGCTAAAATCTTTTTTGGAATTTTTGAATCTTAGGATAACACTGCATCTTTGTGTTATTTTCGTTGATTCAAAAGAATTTAAAGAACATCCTGAATAGGTAATTACTAGGACATTTGTAACGGTCAAGTGAGTATAAATTACGAGTATAGCATCGAAATAATGTTTCAGTTGTTAATAACCGCGTCGGAATGGTACGGTAATGAATCAATCCAGTGTCGGCGCGTCAGTTGGTGCGATCGGGCGTGGCGACGCGCCGCGACGCCTAATTGCGCGTTGACGATCATTTGTAAAACGGCCCCCCGTCCCCGTCCAAGTTCCCGTTGCGACGAGTCACTTTGATCTGGTCCTATTTTCACGCGAAAGCTAAAATTGAATTAATTGGCAACGTTTCGGACTGAAATGGGGGAAAACGGACCCCCGTCAATTGCGTTGGTTTATGGCTTCACGCTTCAAGCGATAATCTGTTGGCTGGCGAATTGTTGCGATGTTGATTAAGAGCGTTAAATCTAGCGTACGAGATGATTTTCTTCTAACTTGCCAAACGACTTACTTAACTTAAAATAAACCATAACTTAAAGTTTCATCCTTTTAACAACTTATTTAATATTATGGTGGTTTGGATCTTTCGGTGGGAAGATCAATTTAAAATAAAACCGGTAAAACCTGTAAAGGCGGTAGATCGTCTTCTATTGAGAGTCGATATCACCACGGCGGCACGTTTCGTTCTCACGCAAACCAAAACCGATTAAGATCAGTACAAAGGTTCGTACTTAGGAATGTTGGAAAAACGTTATACACGCGTTCTTTACGATTTATGTACGAATTATCGCGTCTTGGTGATTTATAGGTTTTAACCACGATCGGTTTTTAAATCTTTACTCTTGCGTGCTGCCTTCTGAACTATTCTTTGAACGACCAGGAAGCGCTTAAAGCGCACTACCATACGGCTAGCCATTCCCAACAGGATACGACCTAGCCTTAATCTCCCAGAAAGATATTTCCACACTCCATTGGCCGGCGTTGGTATTTAATTAGGCCTATTAATACACACTAAAAGACGGTTCTTTCGAGGAAACGTTCGCGGGAAATCCTAATTGGGCGTCGGACAGCCTTAGATCATGCACCATTTCCTTAGTTAACGTTTCTCTCCTACAGTACAACGCCTTATAACTAATTTCAAGACTTATTTAAACATCCACCTATTCGTGTATACCTATACCAGGTGCGTCTGAAGATGTACGGTTATAATCGAAATTTTCTAAGCCTTAGTTAGCCTTAGCTTAGTTTTAGTGTTAGTATTAGCTCTACTTTTTGTTGTTATTCATTGTTGACTAGACCTAGATAAATGTTCAAAATTACCAAAGGTTCTCAAACACGGAAATAGATCTTTTTGAAAACATCCTATATGATGATATGAAACCTTCGATTTCTAAGTGGAGGCTATGAATAATAATAAGAAACAATATTGTTGTTTAAAAACAAGAAGAAATCAAATTCATACAATTTACATCTTCAAATTTTTTATGGAAAAAATCACTCAAGAGTAAATAGATTTTTTGAAAACATCTTATTTGATGATATGGAAGCTTCAATTTCTAAGTGGAGGTTATGAATGATAATAAGAAACAACATTGTTGGTTTAAAATAAGAAGAAATGAAATTGTCTTTACAAAAATGAATTACTGAATAAAATAAAATAAGAAATGGCTATGAATTACAAAAATTTCTTCTCCCCATTTGAAGCAAATCTGATTCTAATGTGATTAAAATAGATAGGGTGTGGATAGAGATTTTATTTTTCTCATTTTCTGGGTTGATTCGAATGTTATAATACTCTTTGAGTCTTGAGGAACGAAATATTATGCTTGTTAACGAGATTGGCAATAAATTAAATAAGTTTACTCTCTACTTTACCAGCAACTTTTCGCATTTGGTTAATCGATCTTTTTTCTGTATAATTCTACTTTCTTAGCATTCCTTGAGGGTTTAAGAATAAAACGTTGTGCTTAAAATAAGAAATGGCTATGAATTACAAAAATTTCTTCTCCCCATTTGAAGCAAATCTGAATCTAATGTGGTTAAAGTAGATAGGGTGTGGATAGGGATTTTATTTTTCTCATTTTCTGGGTTGATTCGAATGTTATAATACTCTTTGAGTCTTGAGGAACGAAATATTATGCTTGTTAACGAAATTGGCAATAAATAAGTCTACTCTCTACTTTATTAGCAACTTTTCTTATTTGGTTAATCGATCATTTTTCTGTATAATTCTACAATCTTAGCATTCTTTGAGGATTTAAGAATAAAACGTTGTGCTTAAAAAAAGAAATGGCAATGAAAAATAAAAATTTCTTCTCCCATTTGAAGCAAATCTGAGTCTAATGTGGTTAAAGTAGTAGATAGGGTGTGGATAGGGATTTTATTTTTCTCATTTTCTGGGTTGGTTCGAATGTTATAATACTCTTTGAGACTTGAGGAAGAAGCACAAATGCACTTGCATTTGTGCTTTCCAGAATGGAATATGGCTCTGTAATCTGATCACCTATCTGGTTTTAGTACGAATACAGAAGAGATTTTTAAAGTACTTGTCTTTCCATTATCCTATTCATGGAACAGATTATACACAGCTTCGTCACAATTTCTCTTCACTTGACTTGCGGTGTGATGACCAGACGAACAGCTTTTTTGCATAACTTATTTATTTCATGAAAGTTTAGATTGTGGGAATTTGTCCTGGAATTGTACTTTGTTGGGAAATAAAGTGAATTATTATTATTATTATTATTATTAATATTCAAGTTTAGTCATTCACCTCTTAATTCGATGAAACATTTAATTAAATTTAAATGTTTCAACTTATTATCTATAAATAATATTAATATTCAAAATCCATTCTCCGAGATTAATTAAATCAAAGTATTACTATATTTACCAAACAAAATTTTGATTATCGCTTGGATGGATTAATTAAATCGTTCCCATTCAAAGCAAAAATTTAAATTGGTAAATAACTCGACAGTGTAAACAGAGTGTAATTAACATACAAGCGGCAATTCAGCACATGTTAATTGCCAAACTCCTCTCTTGCTGCAGAAGGATGTTCCCTACCGTTCGTGTATCCTTCACCGGTATCAGAAGCGATCAACGATACGCGGTGCTTTTGGACATCGTTCCGGTGGACAACAAGAGATACAGGTACGCTTATCACCGATCGTCTTGGCTTGTAGCAGGAAAAGCGGATCCGCCGGCTCCTTGCAGGATGTACGCCCATCCGGATTCGCCATACTCTGGCGAACAACTCCGGAAGCAGGTCGTCTCATTCGAAAAGGTCAAACTGACGAATAATGAAATGGATAAACATGGACATGTATGTTAAATATAATAATAATAACAACATAAATTAATTATTTTGTTTTTAGTTGGTGTTAAATTCGATGCATAAGTATCAACCAAGGATACATCTGGTAAAGAGGCCCGAGGGTTCTTCCGGACAAGTGATAGACTTGGAAAATGAAGAATACAAGACCTTTATATTTCCCGAGACTGTTTTTACGGCTGTGACCGCCTATCAGAATCAGCTGGTGAGTTGTTCCGCATTTCTTTCTTCTTTATATAGGTCTTCTTCATGTTCAGCTTTAACATCTCGAAAAGGAAACGCTATTTTCGCAGCACCTCCCACTTAGTTAATTGTTAAGAGGTCGGAATTCGTTTTGGCAACGCTCGACCAGTTACTCTGCCAACGGCATCCATCCAGGTGCTGCTGTTGACAAAGTATTCCTTTCGCTAGGGCCCCAACAATCTTATTTACGCTTTGATCTAAACCTGCCGCGCGGAGAAATGATCTTTTGATCTTCCACTCGATGAAACTCGGTTGATTAATAAAATAAAGTTTAATTTTCAAACTTTATTTCGAAATGATTTCATGAAGATTATGTTACGAACATAACATGTGTCGTTGGTTCTTGCGCGCACAAAGAAGACACCGCCATGTATCATCTATTTTGATACTCGCTAATTAAGTGTGACTTATAGTCGCAGTCGCTCCGCCACAAATATAATGCGCGGTTAGAGGAGTTAACGCGCGTCCGTAACGAGACAAAAAGGAACGTAAATTGAGGAGGAGGCCTCGTCCGGATTTAATTTTAAAACGTACAAAACACCATACCTATCCGCAGGAGCCCGACACGTGCTACGTTTTAATCACTCGTTGGCTAGCAAAATGAGACGAAATTGTATCCACATACACGTCTAAGAAAACATTTTCAACATGTTTTGACATCAATCAAGTAATTACTATATAACATCTGGATTTCTGTTGGAATTTTTGATTTCATTTCAAAAATTTTCAACTCAATTGAAGGGGAGAAAATAAAAAGAAAAATTATCACTCGAAGTGGATGTAAAATTGAAGGGGGTCCAACGTCGACGCCCCCTTTCTCGCTTAGGCCAAGCTAATAAAGCTCGCCGTACATCACTCAATGATCATTAAACTAAATTACGGCGCGACATTAAAAGGCGGATTCCGAGCAGTAAACTTCTGGCGAGTATATGTCGCTGTCACGCGAGCGTCGGTCGGGAAAAATGGCCAAAAAACGAGCTCTCCTTTTTACACCATGGCGTAGTCTGGGCGTTGTTCGTTTTTGGGAGGTTGGGAAGTTGGCGGACGTCGGCGGTGTTAATGTGTGGTCCACGCTGATGACCCCGGGCGCATACCGATATATTCAGCGTCGGCGGCGGCGAATTGGTAAAATTGTCACTACGACCAGTGCCATTTATCCGGTTATCAGCACTCGACGCTGGGTGGGCTGACAGCGGTGGCGGCGATGCCGTTGGCGCAGCGCCAGCGTCGCGACGCCCGTTAATTGAGAGATTGCGGCGGGAACAACAATATTTTCGCCTCAGTGTAAACGCTCACGCCGGAAATGGAGACGTGTGTTTGGATCCGAGAACAGAGAAAACCCAAGGTCCGTAAAGTGTATTATACAAGGTTGGCCAGAGACTGAAAAACGCGTTTTAAAGGGTACTATCATCTTATAGTTAAATTTATCTTATAGATAAATCCATCCACTAGCCAATTAGAATGATCAGCCAATCAGAAGATGGTAGTAACTACCTCAAGTTATTTCACAGTCAAAAAATCCCTGATATCCAACGACTCTAATGATATTTGGGTTAAATTTTTTAATTGGTAACCATATTTTTGGCCTAATATTTCGACATTTTAACTAATTTTAACCACAAATGACATCGCTGAACTTAATTGAGATTTTTCTAATATTTTGTATAAATTTAAAAATTCTTTAAAAATCGATTTTTTGGAAAATTATTATGAAATTACTTTCAATTACTAATTGGAGAATCTATTTTCAAAAAATGAAGACAATTTAGAGATATCTCACTCAGAACTTAAGATATAAGCTTTTGAATTTAATTGGGATTTTTCCAATATTTTGTATAAATTTAAAAATTCCTGAAAAATCGATTTTTTGAAAAATTGTTATGAAATTACTTTCAATTACTAATTGAAGCATCTAATTTCTAAAAGTGAAGTCAATCTGAAAATATCTCACTTAATTCTTGAGATATTAGCTGCTGAACTTACCTGGGATTTTTCCAATATTTTGAATAAATTTAAAAATTCTTGAAAAATTGATTTTTTGGAAAATTATTATGAAATTACTTTCAATTACTTATTGGAGAATCTATTTTCAAAAAATGAAGACAATTTAGAGATATCTCACTCAGAACTTGAGATATAAGCTGTTGAATTTAATTGGGATTTTTCCAATATTTTGTATAAATTTAAAAATTCCTGAAAAATCGATTTTTTGGAAAATTATCATGAAATTACTTTCAATTATTAATTGGAGAATCTATTTTCAAAAGATAAAGGCAATTTAGAGATATCTCACTCAGAACTTGAGATATAAGCTGTTGAATTTAATTGGGATTTTTCCAATATTTCGTATAAATTTAAAAATTCCTGAAAAATCGATTTTTTGAAAAATTGTTATGAAATTACTTTCAATTACTAATTGAAGCATCTAATTTCTAAAAGTGAAGTCAATCTGAAAATATCTCACTTAATTCTTGAGATATTAGCTGCTGAACTTAACTGGGATCTTTCCAATATTTTGAATAAATTTAAAAATTCTTGAAAAATAGATTTTTTGGAAAATTGTTATGAAATTACTTTCAATTATTAATTGGAGAATCTATTTTCAAAAAATGAAGACAATTTAGAGATATCTCACTCAGAACTTGAGATATAAGCTGTTGAATTTAATTGGGATTTTTCCAATATTTTGAATAAATTTAAAAATTCTTGAAAAATCGATTTTTTGGAAAATTATTATGAAATTACTTTCAATTATTAATTGGGGAATCTATTTTCAAAAGATAAAGGCAATTTAGAGATATCTCACTCAGAACTTAAGATATAAGCTGTTGAATTTAATTGGGCTTTTTCCAATATTTCGTATAAATTTAAAAATTCCTGAAAAATCGATTTTTTGAAAAATTGTTATGAAATTACTTTCAATTACTAATTGAAGCATCTAATTTCTAAAAGTGAAGTCAATCTGAAAATATCTCACTTAATTCTTGAGATATTAGCTGCTGAACTTAACTGGGATCTTTCCAATATTTTGAATAAATTTAAAAATTCTTGAAAAATAGATTTTTTGGAAAATTGTTATGAAATTACTTTCAATTATTAATTGGAGAATCTATTTTCAAAAAATGAAGACAATTTAGAGATATCTCACTCAAAACTTGAGATATAAGCTGTTGAATTTAATTAGGATTTTTCCAATATTTCGTATAAATTTAAAAATTCCTGAAAAATCGATTTTTTGAAAAATTGTTATGAAATTACTTTCAATTACTAATTGAAGCATCTAATTTCTAAAAGTGAAGTCAATATGAAAATATCACACTTAATTCTTGAGATATTAGCTGCTAAACTTAACTGGGATCTTTCCAATATTTTGAATAAATTTAAAAATTCTTGAAAAATAGATTTTTTGGAAAATTGTTATGAAATTACTTTCAATTATTAATTGGAGAATCTATTTTCAAAAAATGAAGACAATTTAGAGATATCTCACTCAGAACTTGAGATATAAGCTGTTGAATTTAATTGGGATTTTTCCAATATTTTGAATAAATTTAAAAATTCTTGAAAAATCGATTTTTTGGAAAGTTATTATGAAATTACTTTCAATTATTAATTGGGGAATCTATTTTCAAAAGATAAAGGCAATTTAGAGATAGCTCACTCAGAACTTAAGATATAAGCTGTTGAATTTAATTGGGATTTTTCCAATATTTCGTATAAATTTAAAAATTCCTGAAAAATCGATTTTTTGAAAAATTGTTATGAAATTACTTTCAATTACTAATTGAAGCATTTAATTTCTAGAAGTGAAGTCAATCTGAAAATATCTCACTTAATTCTTGAGATATTAGCTGCTGAACTTACCTGGGATTTTTCCAATATTTTGAATAAATTTAAAAATTCTTGAAAAATTGATTTTTTGGTAAATTATTATGAAATTACTTTCAATTACTAATTGGAGAATTTATTTTCAAAAAATGAAGACGATTTAGAGATATCTCACTCAGAACTTGAGATATAAGCTGTTGAATTTAATTGGGATTTTTCCAATATTTCGTATAAATTTAAAAATTCCTGAAAAATCGATTTTTTGAAAAATTGTTATGAAATTACTTTCAATTACTAATTGAAGCATCTAATTTCTAAAAGTGAAGTCAATCTGAAAATATCTCACTTAATTCTTGAGATATTAGCTGCTGAACTTAACTGGGATCTTTCCAATATTTTGAATAAATTTAAAAATTCTTGAAAAATAGATTTTTTGGAAAATTGTTATGAAATTACTTTCAATTATTAATTGGAGAATCTATTTTCAAAAAATGAAGACAATTTAGAGATATCTCACTCAGAACTTGAGATATAAGCTGTTGAATTTAATTAGGATTTTTCCAATATTTCGTATAAATTTAAAAATTCCTGAAAAATCGATTTTTTGAAAAATTGTTATGAAATTACTTTCAATTACTAATTGAAGCATCTAATTTCTAAAAGTGAAGTCAATATGAAAATATCACACTTAATTCTTGAGATATTAGCTGCTGAACTTAACTGGGATCTTTCCAATATTTTGAATAAATTTAAAAATTCTTGAAAAATAGATTTTTTGGAAAATTATTATGAAATTACTTTCAATTACTTATTGGAGAATCTATTTTCAAAAAAATGAAGACAATTTAGAGATATCTCACTCAGAACTTGAGATATAAGCTGTTGAATTTAATTGAGATTTTTCCAGTATTTTGTATAAATTTGAAAATTCCTGAAAAATTGATTTTTTGAAAAACTGTTATGAAAATACTTTCAATTACTAATTGGAGCATCTGCTTTCTAAAAGTGAAGTCAGTTTGAAAATATCTTACTTAGTTTTTGAGATATAAACTGCTGAACTTAGTTAGGATTCTGCCGATATTTTGTATAAATTTAAAAATTCCTCAAAAATCGATTTTTTGAAAAATTGTTATGAAATTACTTTCAATTACTAATTGGAGCATCTACTTTTTAAAAGTAAAGCCAATTTGAAAATATCTCGCTTAGTTCTTGAGATATAAGCTGCTGAGCTTAATTGGTATTTTTCCAGTATTTTGTATAAATTTAAAAATTCCAGAAAAATTGATTTTTTGAAAAATTGTTATGAAATTACTTTCATTTATTAATTGGAGAATCTATTTTCAAAAGATGAAAACAATTTAGAGATATCCCACTCAGAACTTGAGATATAAGCTGTTGAATTTAATTGGGATTTTTCCAATATTTTGTATAAATTTAAAAATTCCTGAAAAATCGATTTTTTGAAAAATTGTTATGAAATTACTTTCAATTACTAATTGAAGCATCTACTTTCTAAAACTGAAGTCAATCTGAAAATATCTCAGTTAATTCTTGAGATATTAGCTGCTGAACTTAACTGGGATCTTTCCAATATTGTGAATAAATTTATAAATTCTGGAAAAATCGATTTTTTGGAAAATTATAATGAAATTACTTTCAATTATTAATTGGAGAATCTATTTTAAAAAAATGAAGACAATTTAGAGATATCTCACTCAGAACTTGAGATATAAGCTGTTGAATTTAATTGAGATTTTTCCAATATTTTGTATAAATTTAAAAATTCCTGAAAAATCGATTTTTTGAAAAACAGTTATGAAATTACTTTCAATTACTAATTGAACCATCTAATTTCTAAAAGTGAAGTCAATCTGAAAATATCTCGCTTAATTCTTGAGATATTAGCTGCTGAATTTAACTGGGATTTTTCCAATATTTTGAATAAATTTAAAAATTCTTGAAAAATCGACTTTTTGGAAAATTATTATAAAATTACTTTCAATTATTAATTGGAGAATCTATTTTCAAAAGATGAAGACAATTTAGCGGTATCTCACTCAGAACTTGAGATATAGGCTGTTGAATTTAATTGGAATTTTTCCAATATTTTGTATAAATTTAAAAATTCCTGAAAACTCGATTTTTTGAAAAGTTGTTATAAAATTACTTTCAATTACAAATTGGAGCATCTAATTTCTAAAAGTGAAGTCAATTTGAAAATATCTCACTTAGTTCTTGAGATATAAGCTGTTGAGCTTAATTGGGATTTTTCCAGTATTTTGTATAAACTTAAAAATTCCTGAAAAATCGATTTTTTGAAAAATTGTTATGAAATTACTTTCAATTACTAATTGGAGCATCTATTTTTTAAAAGTGAAGTCAATTTGAAAATATCTCATTTAGTTTTTGAGATATAAACTGCTGAACTTAATTGGGATTCTTCCGATATTTTGTATAAATTTAAAAATTCCTCAAAAATCGATTTTTTGAAAAATTGTTATGAAATTACTTTCAATTACTAACTGGAGCATCTACTTTCTAAAAGTGAAGTCAATTTGAAAATATCTCACTTAGTTCTAGAGATTTAATTAATTAATTACTTATAATTTCATAACAATTTTTCAAAAAATCGATTTTTCAAGAATTTTTAAATTTATACAAAATATTGAAAAAATCCAAATTAAGTTCAACATCTTATATCTTCAGAACTAAATGAGAAATTTTAAAATTAACTTTATTTTCGGAAGGTAAATGCTTTAATTAGTAATTGAAAGTAATTTCGTACAATTAATTTTCCAAAAAAACGATTTTTAAAGAATTTTTAAATTTATACAAAATTTTAGAAAAATCTCAATTAACTTTAGCGATGTCATTTGTGGTTAAGATTAGTTAAAATGTCAAAATATTAGGCCTTTTGACTATGTGGTTAAATTTTTGATAAAAATTTTACCCAAATATCATTAGAGCTTGAGAGATTGGATATCTCAGGGATTTTTATCTGTGAGAAAACTTGAGATAGTAAGGCTCGTTACTACCATCTTTTGATTAAGATATCTAAGGGATTATTATCATGGTTACGGCTATTTTACGCATTCTGATTAGCTAGTGGATGGATTTATCTATAAGATAAATTTAACTAAAAGGTGATAGTAGTCTTCAAAACGCGTTTTTCAGTCTCTGGCCAACCTGGTACAATACGCTTTACGGACCTTGAGAAAACCCAAAGACACAAGAATTTTTTTTATCATATATAATGAAATCTGATAAAATAATCTGTTTCGTTCTAAAAGAACATAACATTTTACAACAAATGGGATGATAATCCAAACTAATGATCGGTCATCAATTCCGGTGACCGTCATCAGCGGGAATCCAGCGGGGTTAAAGTAGCGACGTTCGTTCGTCGGACGGACAGTTGATCTGACAGTTGACGTAGTGCCGCGTCGGCCGTCGCCGTCGTCAAAATTTACAATGTGAAAGAAGTGAAACCCGCATGGAGATCCTGCTCGAGCTAGGGATCGATTTCCTGCAGCGCCGAACCTGGGGTTGGGACATCTACACGGTCATCATGTCCGTGCACATCTTCTACCAGCACCGGGGGCACAGGTACACGCCCGGACGACCGCCCCTCGTCTAACCGAGACGTGATGAATCGGAGGTGAGACTTTTCCAAATTGCCTCGTTTACATTTTAGATTAGGTAGCCGCGCCGCGACGAATTCAGAGGCCCCCTCCGGACGCGGATATTGAATACTGGACGGCGCCCATCATAAGTCATGACCGGTAGTTTCAAGGGTTCAATTTGTCATCCCATTCAAAACGGGTTTTCCTAAAAATTAGAACAAAAAACCTCATTAAAAGAAATTTATGAAATTTGCTTATCGTTCATCCTCGTTGAGTTTGAGGGGATAAACCGAATCTTCAAGTTGCGGCTGCAGCGGGTTCTAAAGTGTAGTTTATGGCCTTCGATCGTATCAGCTCTGAGATTTATATCTTAATTACGAGAGGCGCACAATTTTCGGATTCGACGCCGTCGGCGTCTCGCGACTCTTCAAGGTTAAAATTACCACTTCGATTCCTTTACATTATTACCATCTACTCAATAATATTGTTTTTTTTTCAACACATTTATAACTAAACGATAAGTAGTAAGTAAAGTTCTAAGTTCTTTTGTTTATGTTAGTATCAACGAATATCGCCGTACTTAATCTGCATCAAACGATCAATCTTCAAATTCCTTGTGCAACCATAAATTTTGATAAGAAGAATAAAAGACCAAAGCAAAATAATTTATTAAGACTAAGTACTTATCCCTTGGTTTTGCTTGAAATTCGTCAGCTGTTGTAGCTTCTGTTCTGCTCGTGGGATGTATTTTATGCAGGTTGGCATTTCGAATGTACTAAGACATGTTAATAATGACTAGTATATTAGTTAAAGACACACTGATTTGATCCCAATGTACTATCTTGCAACACTTGATGTTTTTCGAGTCAGAGTAAGCATCGTTTTGTTTAATTCTAAAATAGGATTCTAACATTATTGATTATGGGAGGGAGAGAAATATTTCAAGTCTGTGGATCAATCATTCACCATACTTTATCGATGGCTTGCGCTGCATGCAGAAATATTATTGAGCAAACCTTCAATCCTTCTCATGATTTTTCAATGATGTAAATAGCATAACATGAATGTGATCTATCATAAAATGTTGTTTTTGATTTCTAATCTCAAATTAATGATTTGGGATGATTAGTTACCATTTCGTTTTAAGTAATAAATTTTCAAACTGGTTGGACGTTATCTACAATACCTTTATTAACCCATAAGAAATTGTATGTTACGTTAGCTTTTCGTTCAACGATTACCAATCTCGCAATGGTTAATGGGATGTTTTGTGAATCAGGTAGATGTGGTATACACTGATTTTTTGAAAGGATTTTGATGTTATTCATCATGACGTCCTTTTGTATAAACTTAGTATTTTTGGATTATCTCCTAAGATTATGAAACTATTTATCTTTTACTTGTCGGGTCGTGTAAATTATGTGTATGGAATTTATTGCTAAGTCTGACGTTCTTCAAGACTTAAAACTAAGTTCCTTATCTTCTTGAATAACCTAGACAATTCTCTTATAGCGCACTAGCTTATGCGCATGATCTGAAACTACTCCATCTTATTCTTTCGGTGATAACAGAAAACAACAGTTATGTTGTTAGTCTTCAATCGGGCTTTTGGAGGTGTTGTTGAAATGGTGTAACCTTTATCAATTTAAGATTAGTTTTACACCTCTTCCAGCTTCTTATGATAAAAAATTGAAGATATCGTATCTTCAGATATCAATGAAATATGGGATTTTTCAAATATTTTTTTTTTAATTATCACTTCGATTCCTTTACATTATTACCATATACTCAATAAAATTATTTTTTTCAACACATTTATAACAAAGCGATAAGTAGTAAGTAAAGTTTTTATATCTGTCTTATTTAACACAACACTGAAAAAATTGAACGATCAAATTCTTTTGAATATATCTGACTTTTGATTATGATAATATCAAAAGATTTTCTGAAGTTTTTTGTGCAATCATGAATTTTGATTTGAATGGAAGTCCAATGCAGTGTTGAAGATTTCTAATATAATCTATTAAGATTAAGTACATAGTGTTCTTATATTTAATACAATTTTCTTATGAACTAAATTTTCAGATATTTTCAATTTTCTAAGTCTTTTATTATGCCAAATCCATTAATTTCTAATAGACGCTGCACCTGAAGACGAATTTGAATATAATTCGAAATCGGTAGTGCTAAGAACAATAAAGAATTTTTATTAATCTTTCGAAAACATAACATGTTTTCTATTCATACTTATTTATTTAATAAGAAACTCAGAATTTTTATCATGATTTGTTATTTATTCAAATTCCGGATAACAACAACAGGTTAATAATCAATGAGAAACGCATGGTTAAACCTGCATAATTCTAGTTCTAAGACTAATCTGGAACTAAAATCATTCAGATTTAGCCATGCGTCTTAAAGTTGTTTTAAGAGACGCATGGCTAAACCTCTACAATTCCAGTTCTAGTTCTAAGACTGAATCTGGAGCTAGAATCATTCAGACTTAGGCATGCGTCTCTCAAAACTGCCTTGAGACGCATGGCCAAACCTGAATGATTATTGTTCTAAAACTAATCTAAAACTAGGTTTAACCATGCGTCTGAAGGCAATTTGAGAGATGCATAGCTAAATTTGAATGATTGTAGTTCTAAAACTAATCTAGCATTAGAATTATTCAGGTTTAGCCATACGTCTTAAAACTGTTTTGATAGACGCATGGCTAAACCAGAATAATTCTAGTTCTAAGCTGGATCTGGAATTAGAATCATTCAGGTTTAGCCTGGCATCCCAAACAGTCTTGGGAGATGCATGTCTAAACCTGAACGATTTTAGTTCTAAGACTAATCTAGCACTAGAATCGTTCAGGTTTAGTCATAAGTCTTAAAGCTGTTTTGAGAGACGCATGGCTAAACCAGAATAATTCTTCTTCTAAGCTGGATCTGGAACTAGAATCATTTAGGTTTAGTCTTGCATCCCAAGCAGTCTTGAGAGACGCATGTCTAAACTTGAACGATATTAGTTCTAAGACTAATCTAGAACTAGATTTAGCCATGCGTCCGAAGGCAATTTGAGAGACACATAGCTAAATTTGAATGATTGTAGTTCTAAAACTAATCTAGCATTAGAATCATTCAGGTTTAGCCATACGTCTTAAAGCTGTTTTGAGAGACGCATGGCTAAACCAGAATAATTCTTGTTCTAAGCTGGATCTGGAACTAGAATCATTCAAGTTTAGCCTTGCATCCCAAGCAGTCTTGGGAGACGCATGTCTAAACCTGAACGATTTTAGTTCTAAGACTAATCTAGTACTAGAATCGTTCAGGTTTAGTCATAAGTTTTATAGTTAGTTTGAGAGACGCATAGCTAAACCAGAATAATTCTTGTTCTAAGCTGGATCTGGAACTAGAATCATTCATGCATCCCAAGCAATCTTGGGAGACGCATGTCTAAACCTGAACAATTTTAGTTGTAAGACTAATCTAGAACTAGGTTTAGCCATGCGTCTGAAAGCAATTTGAGTGACGCATAAGTAAATTTGAATGATTGTAGTTCTGAAACTAATCTAGCATTAGAATTATTCAGGTTTAGCCATACGTCTTAAAGCTGCTTTCACAGACGCATGGCTAAACTAGAATAATTCTAGTTCTAAGCTGGATCTGGGACTAGAATCATTCAGGTTTAGCCTTGCATCCCAAGCAGTCTTGGGAGATGCATGTCTAAACCTGAACGATTTTAGTTCTAAGACTAATCTAGCACTAGATTTAGCCATGCGTCCGAAGGCAATTTGAGAGATACATAGCTAAATTTGAATGATTATAGTTCTAAAACTAATCTAGCATTAGAATTATTCAGGTTTAGCCATACATCTTAAAACTATTTTGATAGACGCATAGCTAAACCAGAATAATTGTAGTTCTAAGGTGGATCTGGAACTAGAATCATTTAGGTTTAACCTTGCGTTTTGAGAGACGCATGTCTAAACCTAAACGATTTTAGTTCTAAGATTAATCCAGAACTAGGTTAGGTATGCGTCTCAACGAAATTTTGTGAAACACATTCTTAAATCGGAATGATTCTAGTTGTAGATCAGTGTTAGACGAATTTTACAAATTTTCCGTTTCAATGACTGTTCTTTCTATCCAGTGCGGCCGACATTTTCGTAATCGGTCGAGATTATTGCTTATATCAGTGAATTCAAACTTCTACATATTCAGAATTTGAATTTCCGTTGGTAGCAACTCATCATAAAATTGTTTCTATTGCCAATCCTTATGATTCAATATTAAATTTTGTTATTTATTCCATCAAATGTTATAGACTAGTCAAGAAACGATTGGCACTGTTCTTATATGTGACGCTATGACGTTATTATCCATCATGTTCTTCAACTATATTGTAAATGTTGTCCCAAGTATTGTTCATATTATTATTGCTTTAGCAAAAAGAGACCTCGGTCGATTTCGAAGACGGTGGCTGCTGAAGTACCCTTCTTAATGCAAAAAGTAAAATCCCAAGTATTGATATACAATAACATTTCCACTGCGTTTTTTATTATCTAAGTGTAATGTTAGTTCCAGTTATAATTTAGCTTTGGATTTTTCTAAATTTTTCTGGAATTAAAAGTGTAACTAATACTAGACCTACAACCTAACTTTAGTACTAAAATTAGATCTAGAGCTAGAAACATTAGGGTTTGGCCATACGTCTCTTAAGATGGATAAATCAGCAAGTAAATTACACTGACGTAAATAACTGTACTCAGAATTGCCATTTTCAAATAACCATCCGAATAACTATCTGGTATAAAAAAAGGCTTATAAAGCCTTTTTTGCATTCGTTAAATAATGCCGAGAATAAATCATTTTCTAACGCTAGAGCTAAAACAACTAGGCCTAAAACAAAAAGCATTTAGGGTTTAGTCGTATTTCTCTTAAGACGGAACCCAATTCAACCCAACCTAACCTAGCTTCCTAACCCAGCATTATTAAATTGTGAAAAATTACAATATGAGAATGTGTCCAAAAAATCTCTTGTATGCACCGACGCATCACCAGTGGGCAATAGCATACCAGTAGAAGAAGACCTCCAAGTTAATCTAGGTAAATTAAAGTCACCAACTACGAGGATGACGTCGTCTGGATTACGTTCACCAATACTCTGAAGCTGCAGAAGAAAGTTGTCGAATGCCGCACTATCATTCGGAGGCAGGTAAACACAACACAGCAAAAATCTTCCGCACCCGTTGAAAAGTCAGGCATTGGAGACACAGGAATACCCCTCTTCACCGCCACAAGTACACCACCACCATCCAGCTTAGTAGATAAAGATGAAGATCTGTCGCGACGGTAGATCACATATCTGTCACAAAGTATCTCCCCGCTATGCACTGAATCGTTGAAAAAGGTCTCCGTGAGAAGTATAAAATCATTATTAAAACTGTGGGAATTAATAAAGCATTTAGCGGTTTTCGTACGTAGACCACGAACGTTTTGGTAATAAAAAGACCAGGCCATATAAATTAAATGATAATCAACAAAAAAACCATTAAACTAAAGTTTTACCAAATCAGCAGGAGATTTTATAACCAACAACTTTGATCTGTCATCTTTGCGAACATGAACAACGCAGTTTTTAATTCATATATATTAATAATTTTTTTCACGACCCAGTTGTTTAGCTTTCTTATACAGATCTGCGTTATAAGATGTAAGGTGTTCATTAATAAATAAATTATTCGACAGATTCTGTATCTTCATACCAGTCGACGGATTGTCACTATTTTTTCGAAATGTCTTTGCACAAGCCAAAAATCGATCACGTGCAATACGAGATGTGAATTTAACGATTACATTCTTCATAGAAACACGCGAGGAATCAGACTGATATCGCATAGGCAATCTATGAACAGCATCAATATCAGCTTTAACCAGTGGACAATCAATAGCATTCCCAATCTTTGATACAATTGAGCTTAGATCCTCTTTAGTTTTTTCAGGTATGCCAGACAAGATCACGTTATTAAGTCTGGAATATTGTTCCAGATGCTCAACACGTGAATTCAGTTCGATGACTGATTCTTTCAATTTCAGATTTTCAGCAGCGACATTACTAATGGTCTTAACTTTCTCTCCAAACGACTTAAGTGCCTTATCAAAATCAGAAATCTTGTCACCATAGAATGACACAGATTTAAGTAGTTCCTCATATTTGGAATTCATACTTTTTATTTCCGTTTGGATGGATTTCAATAGCTAAAACAGCTGCAAGTTGGACGAAATAGATGAACTGGAAGAAGAGGACGTATCATCATCTATTACTATGGAAGCATTAGCATCATCGCGACAAGAGGAACATTTCCAGAAAACCCCCTGCGTTTTATATTTCGTTAATAATTTCTTCAAATCTTTCTACAAAGATGTTATCGGTACATCTATCCCCTTCTACTCTTGAAGGTTCCTGAAAAAACGGATGAAGTCCATGTTCTGACATTATTGAGAATAGTTGTTCTTCCGCAGTCGATTTTTCATGTACACATATGTTCTTCTAATATTATCATGAACTCTTCCACGTTTCCTCCAGGCGGACGGTAAAGTGATTAAAGTGATATTAGTTGATATTAGTGTTAATAAAGTCACTCTTTAAAAGTCATTCAGGGTTCATATCATATGGAAATACTTCATTTGACGGTTTTTATGATTACATATTATAAATTGAGCTTGAAAATTTGTCGATTTAGAGAATCCTAATTGTAATCCGAGTATGATTTTTTTTTAGCACATACAACTTGTAGATTCCAAAAAAAGTACTCTTTTATAATGCATGCACGACTGTAAAGTCTTAAGTTGTATACATACTTTAGCGCAGCGCATGCCAGTAGCGTTCCACCCCGAACATAAATAATAGTTTTTAAATGAGACGGGACGTTTCACAAGGAGCGTGTGTGTGGCGCGACACCGTCTGTGTGACGCAGCACACAGCACACGTGATGCGGTGCCCTCGTCGAGTGACGGATTACCGGGGGGACCTGCATCCGACCGGCGACATGACACATTTCACAACATACGCATATATATCCGAACGTTAGCTTAGGTATGGTATGCAGAGAGATGTACGTTATACACGAAGCCTCGGCTAGTCGTGTGTGAGGGAGCAGCTAATGAGATCTTACACTCGTAGTAGATGGAACTATGAGAGCGGCTGCAACTCTCCCCAACTTGTACACGACTCGACTCGACTCGACTCAACTCAACTCAACTCTCGGATGGCGTAACGAGACGTCCGAGACGATTATTTATGGGGCGAAGACGCTTAGAATGGAACTGCTACGATGAGAAGTTATTTGACACTTAAAAAAGAAGATTCTTTTTTTCATTTTTATTTCTCTTATTGTTATAAGTGTAAACTTAGCTTAAAGATTTTTTGAATTGGACAAGTCGTTCGACGTGTTCGAATAGTTTCCCTGTAGAGGGGCGACCAGCGCTCTACGGTCCCTAATCGGCAGTGACAGCGTACAAGGGGCCTAACAAGATGTTCGTTTACGATTACCATTTATAAAGTCGACTCTTGGTCCCGGACTACGTGCTCTTGATAGGTTCCCTCTCGCCTCCGTTGCTCACAAATCTTAATTTAATGCGATTTTTATCTAGCCCCCGCTATTTGTCGCCGTGCGTGTCGAGATAACGTCCTTATTTCGATGATTCCTTTTTCTTTTCTACTTTGTAACGCGAAAAATACTAAAATGGAATTGAATAATATCGTTTCGGTGTTGGTGACGCGACGAAGACGTCCCTTGAAGGTGAGGTCGTAAAATTTTCACGAAACGCTTTTAGAGGAGGTGTAGTATAAAAGTACCCTCGGGTGGTGAAGGTGGTGGTGGTGGCAACTAGATCCCTATCTTTATCGCGACGCACGTGTACAGCGACGTCCACGTGAAATATTGCACCTAGAAGAAGAGTAGCGCATGTGTGAAGGTGGTTTATGGGTTGTTTCTCGCTACATTTCCTTTTCTTTCCCACTTCTGTTCGTAGCATTCGAATACTTTAAATTTTTTTATTAAAAAGTTTCTTCTTTTTGAGTTTCGCTTCTGACATCATATTTATTTACGATGTTCGAGAGTTCCACTAACGGCTTTTCAGACGCTTACGCGTTACATTTGCATAATTTACGTGCGTAATACGGTTTTTTTTCAACGCGTAAATTGACAACGCGCGGCAGTTACGCGTCGTAAACGCTTAATGGGCGCATTAAGCTGTAACAGGATCGTCAAACGTTGCTCGTTCGCAATAAAACGGCCCCTGCCAGCTACTGCTTGCCATGCCATCCGCTTTGCTTTTACCATGGCGAATTACTACGCCATGTCAGAGTAGTGGCGACACTTCCAGATGCCTTATAAGTGGATTTATCGATTTTGTTAAACGACTCCACAAGAAACTTTCTGTAAACGAAGAGAAACCGGCAAAAGCTTCACGGATTACAATCGGGTTGTAAACGAAACAGTTAAAGGGTGACCTGCACATCAAAGCATCTATTTCAACGTTCCTGTTTATTAAAAGGTTGAAACGCGTTCAAGAGCGTCTTTACCGTTACTGTTTACAACATAATAAACTGTACAAAAGGTTTCTATTGCGACTCGAGCCACATGTCAGAAAAACCTCTTGCGCTCCCGATATTTTTAGTACGCTTTATATAACGCTGTAAAAATTTAATATGTGTTCGCACGACGGGATTTATTACCTAATGGCAGAATTGGACCACCATCGATGAAAACAAGCACCTACATTGTGTTATTAAAGATTTAATAATTCTTTCATAATCATATGTTTTGTTTGAAACAACCCAAAACATTAAATACAGTAAACGTATAACGAACTGAATTACTTTAATTATAACTCTAATTGATGCTGAATTATTACTAAGGTTCGTGCAAAAAGTAAAGGCCCCTCACTTCAATCAATATCTTATCATAACAGGTCAATGATAATAATTGCAGTAAAGTTTATTATAATCAGTGAACATTTCTGAGTATCATATTAGTTTGGAAACTCTGGATTTTTTGCGATTATAAAAATATTGATCGCTAAAATGAGGAGCCTCCATTTTTTGTACAGACTTTAGTCATATTTTATAGGAGCAGCAATCGAACTAACATTACAGTTAGAATTAGGAATATTTTCTTAAGATACGAATAGGTTGGTTTGTAAATTCTGGTTGTGGCTTAAATTGATTCAACTTCGATTTAACACGAGTAGGTTTTGGCCTCTCTTAGATAAGTTGAGTTGGGTTAATTTCCTCTAATATTACGAGTATCAAAACTTTGTAAAACTATATGAGATCAACCTTACTACTTTCTTAAGACGAATCGAAGAAATAATCTAAAAAACAAAATTTTGCTGATCAAAGAAAAACTTGATTACTGCTTCTAAAAGAATGAAACACTTTCAAAAGACTTGAACTGTTTGCAAGATTTGATACTGCTCCTGAAAAACTTGATACTGCTTCTAGAACCTTTGATATTATTTCCAGAAGACTTGAAATGTTTCCAAAAAGCTTACAATGCTACAGAAAACCTCCTATTGATACTGATTCTAGAAGATTTGAAATGATTACAAAAGACTTGATACTACTTCTAGAAGACTTGATACTACTTGTAAAACTGCTAATAGAAAATGTTGTTTATTGGACAAAATCATTCTAAGATTTAATTTAGCTTCCAAAATACCAAATATTGTTAGTTTACAAAATATTCCCGTCAAATGATCAAATAATATAAATTAAAGACTATATTGCTTGAAAAACTATAAACAAAACTGGTAGAAGGCATTTTTATGGCAAATGAACCACTGACGCTTTAAAGATAAATCAGTTGACTGCAGAATTTTTCCAATCCTCTAATTTGTTCATTACAAAGGTTATATAAACTGCTAGCTTATTATCGAGATTAACTACGATAACATTTTGATCTGAAACAATACCTAAACGTCCTTTAACACCAGTCAATACAGAAAGAAAAGAATAACTACGTAGAAACTGAGGATATGGCTTGTTTACTATCGAACTATATTTTCTACAAGAAATCATTAAACAAAAATGACGTCTTAATGAATGTGTGTCATTTCTGGCCATCCCTGGTTTATATCAATCAACACGTACGAGGATGACGGAAAAAAATGGTAAAATCGTAAAAGGCAGGAGGACGAAGTATGAAAAGTGTCAAGCATGAAATAGAGAAAGCAACGGCTAAGCAAGGATAGACAAGAAATGAATTTGACAGTATGTCGATTGTTTCAAGTTGGTTCCAGATGATACTCTGATGAAATGCTTTTCTGTAGGTTTTAGAGAAAATGAGAAAAAGGGTTTTGCCTTTGGTCTAATCCATCACTATCTGGCCATTCAATACTCCAGACCAGATATTTGTTAGCACATTTTTCTCAAATCGATAACAAGATCAGATGCTGTTGGTAGCATCTTAAATACTGTGTCTAGTTAATAAAAGCGAATCAACCGGAAAGAGGACGACGAGAAATCGTAAAGGGCAGGAAGACGAAGTATGGAAAGTACCAAAGATGAAGTAGAGAAAATAACGACTAAGGAAAAATAGACAAGAAACGAATTAGACAGAGTATCGAATGTTTCAAGTTAGTTTCAAATGGTGCTCTGATGAAATGGCTTTCTGTAGGTCTCAGAGAAGATGAGAAAAAGGATTTTGCCTTGGGCCCAACCCGTCACTATCTGGCCGTCTAACCTTTTAGACCAGATGTCTGTTAGTACATTTTTCCCAACATCGACAAGAAGATGTTGGCAAAAGCTTAAATACTTTGTCTAGTTAATGAAAGTTAATCAGGATGAACGAGGATAACGAGAAATCGTAAAAGGCGGGAGGACAAAGTATGGAAATTACCAAGGTTTCGTTAGTGGAGATATCTGTTAGCACATTGTTCCCAACGTCGATAAGCAGATTAGATCCTATTGTCAAAAGCTTAAATACTCTGCCTAGTTAATGAAAGTTAATCAACACAAACGAGAAATTGTAAAAGATAGAAGGACGAAGTGTGGAAAGTTCCAAGGATGAAGTAGAGAAAGGCAACGGCTAAGGAAAAGTGGACAGAAAGACGGTTGAGATTAAGTTAATTATTGGAAAATCAACCAAAATGGGATAGGTATCAAAAAACATCTTTTAATTTGACCAAGCTTACGATAATATACAGGTGTGTCAAATGTCTGGAATGAATGTATATGTACACAAATCATCGTAAAAGGAGATTGCAATTTGCCAGAGAGCATCTTGACTGGAATGCTGATGACTGAGAACAAGTACTATTCACAGATGAATCAAGGTTTTGTTTATACAGCTCAGATGTCGGTGGTTATATCGATTTACGCGCTCTCATTGGTTATGAGCCGGTTTTTAACTGTTAAATTAATTTATCAGGAATGAACGAAAATGTAGAGAAAGGTTGCCATTCTAACGTAATGTAAATGGAGTGTTGCGGTTCTTTCTGATAAATTCCACAGGGTGTTGCAAAATTAGAAGAAAAAAACATAAATTTCTTTTTACACCCCGCATATGGGCAAAACGTGATAATTGTTAGAAACCATCAACATATTTCTTCCTTAAAAATCAACCTGTACCGTGAAGAAGGAATCAACAAAATCCATCCGTTGATTAAGAAAATATATAGTTTTAAATTTAATGCCTAATTTAGGTGGAGTGATAATTTTGGAGAGTAGTGGATAAAACCTGCCATAAAAACCTGAAACATCCTGTATGTGCGGTTATAAGAAATTTCCGCTTATTAGAGCTTTTCACGTACCAGAACTTTTACTACATAATATTAAAACTTGGAAATATATCCTAAGATACAGCGCATCATTGTTATTTGTGTATTTTTTTTTTAATTTCTGCCAATTTTAGAGTAATAAGACAAAAAAATCTTTTTGGTCAAGATTTTCAATTAATTCGGTTCTGTGCAATGGGCAAAACTTTTGTTGCAGAAGATATCTGACAAGAATTTAAGGTTACAATCTATAAATTCCTAACTCTATTTTTCATTTCTTTGAGGGTGTTTATTCTTAAATGAGGGTGGCAAGAAAAGAAATTCATGAATTGACCAGAATATGTTGCCGTTCTATACCAATCTAAGACAATTTGAGGGTCGCTTCTCCCTTCGATATGGGAAAGATGTCTGCAATGCATTGTTATGACAATAACATGCTGCCATTAGAACTATATCAATATCATTTGGGCACGCATGTCCTGCAATTTTTGGTCCTACACTTACTATTTCTTGTAATACAATGATACCATAACATTAAACAGGCTAAAGTGTACATTTTAAAATGTACAATTTAAGTGGTCTCTATATTAACAACAGCGACTTAAGGCCGGTTTATCAATATCGAGTTAAATCTGTTGACCTTGGTTACTTTCAATTACTAATTGGAGCATCTACTTTCTAAAAGTGAAGTCAATTTGAAAATATCTCACTTAGTTCTTGAGATATAAGCTGCTGCGCTTAATTGGGATTTTTCCAGTATTTTGTATAAATTTAAATATTAATGAAAAATCGATTTTTTGAAAAATTGTTATGAAATTACTTTAAATTACTAATCGGAGAATCTAATTTCTAAAAATGAAGTCAATTTGAAAATATCTCACTTAGTTCTTGAGATATTAGCTGCTGAACTTAATTGGGATTTTCCAATATTTTGAATAAATTTAAAAATTCTTGAAAAATTGATTTTTTGGAAAATTGTTACGAAATTAGTTTCAGTTACCAATTGAAGTATCTTCTTTCTAAATGTGAAGTCAATTTGAAAATACCTCACTTAGTTCTTGAGATATAATCTTTTGAATTGAATTGGGATTTTTGCAATATTTTGTATAAATTTAAATATTCTTGGAAAAACGATTTTATAGGAAGACTGTTATGAAATCACTTTCGATTACTAATTAGAGCATGTACTTTCTAAAAGTGAAGTCAATTTGAAAATATCTCATGTAGTTCTTGAGATATAAACTGCTGAGCTTAATTGGGATTTTTCCAGTATTTTGTATAAATTTAAATATTAATGAAAAATCGATTTTTTGAAAAATTGTTATGAAATTACTTTAAATTACTAATCGGAGAATCTAATTTCTAAAAATGAAGTCAATTTGAAAATATTTCACTTAGTTCTTGAGATATTAGCTGCTGAACTTAATTGGGATTTTCCAATATTTTGAATAAATTTAAAAATTCTTGAAAAATTGATTTTTTGGAAAATTGTTACGAAATTAGTTTCAGTTACCAATTGAAGTATCTTCTTTCTAAATGTGAAGTCAATTTGAAAATACCTCACTTAGTTCTTGAGATATAATCTTTTGAATTGAATTGGGATTTTTGCAATATTTTGTATAAATTTAAATATTCTTGGAAAAACGATTTTATAGGAAGACTGTTATGAAATCACTTTCGATTACTAATTAGAGCATGTACTTTCTAAAAGTGAAGTCAATTTGAAAATATCTCATGTAGTTCTTGAGATATAAACTGCTGAGCTTAATTGGGATTTTTCCAGTATTTTGTATAAATTTAAATATTAATGAAAAATCGATTTTTTGAAAAATTGTTATGAAATTACTTTAAATTACTAATCGGAGAATCTAATTTCTAAAAGTGAAGTCAATTTGAAAATATCTCACTTAGTTCTTGAGATATTAGCTGCTGAACTTAATTGGGATTTTCCAATATTTTGAATAAATTTAAAAATTCTTGAAAAATTGATTTTTTGGAAAATTGTTACGAAATTAGTTTCAGTTACCAATTGAAGTATCTTCTTTCTAAATGTGAAGTCAATTTGAAAATACCTCACTTAGTTCTTGAGATATAATCTTTTGAATTGAATTGGGATTTTTGCAATATTTTGTATAAATTTAAATATTCTTGGAAAAACGATTTTATAGGAAGACTGTTATGAAATCACTTTCGATTACTAATTAGAGCATGTACTTTCTAAAAGTGAAGTCAATTTGAAAATATCTCATGTAGTTCTTGAGATATAAACTGCTGAGCTTAATTGGGATTTTTCCAGTATTTTGTATAAATTTAAATATTAATGAAAAATCGATTTTTTGAAAAATTGTTATGAAATTACTTTAAATTACTAATCGGAGAATCTAATTTCTAAAAATGAAGTCAATTTGAAAATATCTCACTTAGTTCTTGAGATATTAGCTGCTGAACTTAATTGGGATTTTCCAATATTTTGAATAAATTTAAAAATTCTTGAAAAATTGATTTTTTGGAAAATTGTTACGAAATTAGTTTCAGTTACCAATTGAAGTATCTTCTTTCTAAATGTGAAGTCAATTTGAAAATACCTCACTTAGTTCTTGAGATATAATCTCTTGAATTGAATTGGGATTTTTGCAATATTTTGTATAAATTTAAATATTCTTGGAAAAACGATTTTATAGGAAGACTGTTATGAAATCACTTTCGATTACTAATTAGAGCATGTACTTTCTAAAAGTGAAGTCAATTTGAAAATATCTCATGTAGTTCTTGAGATATAAACTGCTGAGCTTAATTGGGATTTTTCCAGTATTTTGTATAAATTTAAATATTAATGAAAAATCGATTTTTTGAAAAATTGTTATGAAATTACTTTAAATTACTAATCGGAGAATCTAATTTCTAAAAATGAAGTCAATTTGAAAATATCTCACTTAGTTCTTGAGATATTAGCTGCTGAACTTAATTGGGATTTTCCAATATTTTGAATAAATTTAAAAATTCTTGAAAAATTGATTTTTTGGAAAATTGTTAGGAAATTAGTTTCAGTTACCAATTGAAGTATCTTCTTTCTAAAAGTGAAGTCAATTTGAAAATACCTCACTTAGTTCTTGAGATATAATCTTTTGAATTGAATTGGGATTTTTGCAATATTTTGTATAAATTTAAATATTCTTGGAAAAACGATTTTATAGGAAGACTGTTATGAAATCACTTTCGATTACTAATTAGAGCATGTACTTTCTAAAAGTGAAGTCAATTTGAAAATATCTCATGTAGTTCTTGAGATATAAACTGCTGAGCTTAATTGGGATTTTTCCAGTATTTTGTATAAATTTAAATATTAATGAAAAATCGATTTTTTGAAAAATTGTTATGAAATTACTTTAAATTACTAATCGGAGAATCTAATTTCTAAAAGTGAAGTCAATTTGAAAATATCTCACTTAGTTCTTGAGATATTAGCTGCTGAACTTAATTGGGATTTTCCAATATTTTGAATAAATTTAAAAATTCTTGAAAAATTGATTTTTTGGAAAATTGTTACGAAATTAGTTTCAGTTACCAATTGAAGTATCTTCTTTCTAAATGTGAAGTCAATTTGAAAATACCTCACTTAGTTCTTGAGATATAATCTTTTGAATTGAATTGGGATTTTTGCAATATTTTGTATAAATTTAAATATTCTTGGAAAAACGATTTTATAGGAAGACTGTTATGAAATCACTTTCGATTACTAATTAGAGCATGTACTTTCTAAAAGTGAAGTCAATTTGAAAATATCTCATGTAGTTCTTGAGATATAAACTGCTGAGCTTAATTGGGATTTTTCCAGTATTTTGTATAAATTTAAATATTAATGAAAAATCGATTTTTTGAAAAATTGTTATGAAATTACTTTAAATTACTAATCGGAGAATCTAATTTCTAAAAGTGAAGTCAATTTGAAAATATCTCACTTAGTTCTTGAGATATTAGCTGCTGAACTTAATTGGGATTTTCCAATATTTTGAATAAATTTAAAAATTCTTGAAAAATTGATTTTTTGGAAAATTGTTACGAAATTAGTTTCAGTTACCAATTGAAGTATCTTCTTTCTAAATGTGAAGTCAATTTGAAAATACCTCACTTAGTTCTTGAGATATAATCTTTTGAATTGAATTGGGATTTTTGCAATATTTTGTATAAATTTAAATATTCTTGGAAAAACGATTTTATAGGAAGACTGTTATGAAATCACTTTCGATTACTAATTAGAGCATGTACTTTCTAAAAGTGAAGTCAATTTGAAAATATCTCATGTAGTTCTTGAGATATAAACTGCTGAGCTTAATTGGGATTTTTCCAGTATTTTGTATAAATTTAAATATTAATGAAAAATCGATTTTTTGAAAAATTGTTATGAAATTACTTTAAATTACTAATCGGAGAATCTAATTTCTAAAAGTGAAGTCAATTTGAAAATATCTCACTTAGTTCTTGAGATATTAGCTGCTGAACTTAATTGGGATTTTCCAATATTTTGAATAAATTTAAAAATTCTTGAAAAATTGATTTTTTGGAAAATTGTTACGAAATTAGTTTCAGTTACCAATTGAAGTATCTTCTTTCTAAATGTGAAGTCAATTTGAAAATACCTCACTTAGTTCTTGAGATATAATCTTTTGAATTGAATTGGGATTTTTGCAATATTTTGTATAAATTTAAATATTCTTGGAAAAACGATTTTATAGGAAGACTGTTATGAAATCACTTTCGATTACTAATTAGAGCATGTACTTTCTAAAAGTGAAGTCAATTTGAAAATATCTCATGTAGTTCTTGAGATATAAACTGCTGAGCTTAATTGGGATTTTTCCAGTATTTTGTATAAATTTAAATATTAATGAAAAATCGATTTTTTGAAAAATTGTTATGAAATTACTTTAAATTACTAATCGGAGAATCTAATTTCTAAAAATGAAGTCAATTTGAAAATATCTCACTTAGTTCTTGAGATATTAGCTGCTGAACTTAATTGGGATTTTCCAATATTTTGAATAAATTTAAAAATTCTTGAAAAATTGATTTTTTGGAAAATTGTTACGAAATTAGTTTCAGTTACCAATTGAAGTATCTTCTTTCTAAATGTGAAGTCAATTTGAAAATACCTCACTTAGTTCTTGAGATATAATCTCTTGAATTGAATTGGGATTTTTGCAATATTTTGTATAAATTTAAATATTCTTGGAAAAACGATTTTATAGGAAGACTGTTATGAAATCACTTTCGATTACTAATTAGAGCATGTACTTTCTAAAAGTGAAGTCAATTTGAAAATATCTCATGTAGTTCTTGAGATATAAACTGCTGAGCTTAATTGGGATTTTTCCAGTATTTTGTATAAATTTAAATATTAATGAAAAATCGATTTTTTGAAAAATTGTTATGAAATTACTTTAAATTACTAATCGGAGAATCTAATTTCTAAAAATGAAGTCAATTTGAAAATATCTCACTTAGTTCTTGAGATATTAGCTGCTGAACTTAATTGGGATTTTCCAATATTTTGAATAAATTTAAAAATTCTTGAAAAATTGATTTTTTGGAAAATTGTTAGGAAATTAGTTTCAGTTACCAATTGAAGTATCTTCTTTCTAAAAGTGAAGTCAATTTGAAAATACCTCACTTAGTTCTTGAGATATAATCTTTTGAATTGAATTGGGATTTTTGCAATATTTTGTATAAATTTAAATATTCTTGGAAAAACGATTTTATAGGAAGACTGTTATGAAATCACTTTCGATTACTAATTAGAGCATGTACTTTCTAAAAGTGAAGTCAATTTGAAAATATCTCATGTAGTTCTTGAGATATAAACTGCTGAGCTTAATTGGGATTTTTCCAGTATTTTGTATAAATTTAAATATTAATGAAAAATCGATTTTTTGAAAAATTGTTATGAAATTACTTTAAATTACTAATCGGAGAATCTAATTTCTAAAAGTGAAGTCAATTTGAAAATATCTCACTTAGTTCTTGAGATATTAGCTGCTGAACTTAATTGGGATTTTCCAATATTTTGAATAAATTTAAAAATTCTTGAAAAATTGATTTTTTGGAAAATTGTTAGATTAGTTTCAGTTACCAATTGAAGTATCTTCTTTCTAAAAGTGAAGTCAATTTGAAAATACCTCACTTAGTTCTTGAGATATAATCTTTTGAATTGATATATATTTTGTATAAATTTAAATATTCTTGAAAAAACGATTTTATAGGAAGACTGTTATGAAATCACTTTCGATTACTAATTAGAGTATGTACTTTCTAAAAGTGAAGTCAATTTGAAAATATCTCATGTAGTTCTTGAGATATAAACTGCTGAGCTTAATTGGGATTTTTCCAGTATTTTGAATAAAATTTAAAAATGCCTGAAAAAATGATTTTTTGAAAAATTGTTTCAAAAATTACTTTCAGTTACTAATTGGAGCATCTACTTTCTAAAAGTGAAGTCAATTTGGATTTCCAAATTGACAATCTCACTTAGTTCTTGAGATATTAACTGCTGAACTTAAAGATGTAAAAAGATGTAATACTGAGTGTTTTTTCGTTTGGGATTTCATAAATAATGGCACATACTTTTTTTCTTCCTTCTTTGTTATATTCGGATTGATGTTCTCAACGTCCATACCATTCATAACTAACAAATGAATTTTAAGAAAATATATTTAATTTAAAATAAGCATTCGCCTTTTTATAAATTACGTGAGTAATATATGTTATTCTGAATGGATAACAAAATTGTTTCTGTAAGTTCTTTTTCGCTTTCAGTGGATAGTTTTCCACCACCTATCCCTTTAAAAAAACTTTTATATGCTGAATACTTTGTTTTTAATTTCTTTTTTAATTCCATCATACTTTATTCGAAGCTGTTTTCTAGTTCTTGACTAAAACAATAAATTCATATTATTTTACATGTTTGATTTCAAAAGTTATTACTTACTGTTCCAATATCATAATTATTAAATTTTGAAGCAACTTTTTCCCAATATTCACATTTTTGCCTCCATTACGGCGTCAGTTCTCTTATTTTCAATGATATTTTTGTATTTGTTTCCAAAGCAATTTTTTTTCAGATGAACTAAAATTCGACGATCCTTTTAATTTATCTTGTTTATCCATTTGAAATATAAGAAATGTTTAAACTTGGTGTCAATAACTTTTACAACTACAATAACTTTTCTTTTAGGTTGCATTTTAATTTTTTGTCATTTCTATGTAATAGGTAAATCCTTAACCTGTAGTTCAAATTGGTTGGTATCCAAATGTCATTCTTACCTATAAGATAACTCTAAACTACGGGTGGATAAACGATTCATCTATGTTAACTATCAGTTAAAATTTTAACTGACAGATAAATCGTTCTAACTAGATATTGATAAACCGGACCTTAGTCCACCAATAGCTTTCAGTGTTCATTTTCTTGTTTGTTTTAAGTTTTATCAGATCTCTATTTCGCTTGAAACGAACTTTATTTTTTAATAGTACTCGTACCTCTAGTTTTATAGTTAAATTTCAATGTTAAATTGTATATTTTTCATTGACTTTATTGCGCATTGTTAATTGAATTTAACGATGTTGTAGTAAAAAAAAATGATTTATTAATTACCATAAATAATTAGGTACTGGTTCTAAACGTTCATCAATAAACGTAAAGGTAGGGGAATCAGTAAAACAAACAGAACCGGGCTCCCGGGGTGGGCCAATTATCTGTTCACGGGGAGTGACAGCACCCGATATACTATGACCGGAATGCGGCGCCCCCCTGGGTGACTCGAGGGCCAGCGACCTGCCCACGTTATGACGCACGGGCGGAGGCCCCAAGATGACGCGAGATACCACGTCTTGGCATTCTTAATACGTGTTGTACATTAGTTATGCCGAATTGAATGCGCCCGGTCCCGCGAAATATTCGCGTGGCAACACCGCCCCGCGTGGTCCCCGTTAGGACGCGCACCGTGGCATCCCAAATATCCTGCATGCACCAACAACAACGGCTACAGGAATTCTTCGGTGAAGAGACGATTTTTTTTCCACACTGTAACAGTATACTGGGAGCGGTGGAAATCTGATATTTTACGTACTGACTGGTTTTTAGCGGAATCCCGCTTCTGATGTTTACTTCTGAACCGAATTACACAACATATTCCAAAAATTTATTTTACCCAAAGAAATGCTGCATTAAATTTTTATGTCATCGCTTTAATTGACGTACATTGTTTGTGAATACCCGGTTTTTATTTACACGTACGAAGAGTGCGCACCGAGGTCAAGGTGTTGACCCCTCGTGTATTAATCTCGAGACTCCGTCGACGCGAAGAAGACGAAGACAAGAAGGAAAGAGAAAAGAGAAAGATGAATAAGCATCTCTTGTCGTGCGCGTTCTCGCCGGATCTCGCGTATCGAAATTAATGGGACGTCTTGTTACAGATTACCAAACTGAAGATTGACAGCAACCCATTTGCCAAGGGCTTCAGGGATTCCTCCAGACTGACGGAGTTCGAGCGGTGAGTTCTTGAGATGTTTTTGGGTGCCCCTTGTTAATGACTACTGGGATATTTTTAAAACGTCCCTACTTAATTCGGTCCATTATGAAAGAGTATATTGTAATTTTTTTCAGAGAAACCATGGAGTCGATGTTGGCAGAACAGCATTATCTTCGTTCGCCGTTACGACCATTTGTTGAGTTAGACACTCATAATAACAATTTATCTTTGGAAGATAAAGCGATATTGGCGGCTCGTTCTCAACTTTTTTTGAGAGCTGCTGCTGCCGCTGCGGCCGGGCCTTATGGTACACTTATGGGGGGACTCTACGGCGCGGGGGGTTCCCAAACAACCGCGGTTCCACCGGGGGTTTTATGGAACCAATGGGCTTGTTTGGGGCCGTCTCTTTTAGCAGCTCAACACCAACATCAACTCGCTGTGGCGGCGGCTGGTTCGTCACAATTAACATCCCCCATTTCACCTTTATCAAGGCCTTTAGCTCAACATCGATTCTCCCCGTATGTTCCACCCCCGAGATCTTCGCCCGATACGAGTTTGAGGGATGATCATGAACCTAGCAGCCCCTCTTAGGACCTCGCGATTGTGATATAATAACTGGTTCGGCGCTGAAAAGTTTTAATAAGTACAAGCTAACGAATTATTACAGCGGTCAATAATGTTGTAAAAAAAATAATAATAATATGTAAATAAATGCGACCCCTTTTTAACTATTATTGTAATTATTTATAATTTATTACGGCGCGATAAATTAATGGCATTTTTTCGCGATGATTAATAAGATTAAATCTGTGTAAACTTAATTAATTAAATTAATTTAATTATTTGGTCTCGTTCCAACTACATTCTCTTCAATCCTTTTTTTTATAATTTCCTCAAAACAATTTTATTTCGATTACATTTTGAAAGGGAAAACGAAAAAAAAATCGGATATGGGCTTGTATGTTTAATTTCGATGTGTGTATAAATTATGATGTAAATGAACGATGAAAATTAATAAAATATGTCTCATTTTACGACGATGTTTAATGTACCCTGTTAATAAGTATTAATTACCTCAAGCAGGTGTTTTCTTTGGTGCTTTTTCAAGGTTTAAAGATATTTCTTAAATTATTTTAATGCGGCACTTAATTACTTTTTAAATATCCGCTTTTCTTTAATGATAACCATCAATCAAGTTAAGTTATAGGCGGTCAGGTGAGTATGAAAGAATGATTCTATATTAAAATTAGCGCTGAAATGTATGTGGGGATTTTGTATCAAGATTTTAATTTGGCAACGTTATTTATCAGGAATAAGAAGATAAGGTTGGGGATTTTTTAATTTGCATATTTTATGTTGATGTTAAAATTTTGGTTATTAAAAGTCCATAAATTATCGATAATGTTTGGGGTGAATCATTAACCTTAAACGATTAGTGCAGTCTTAAAATATTTGGAGATCCAAAAATTTTAAAAAATATTCTAGGTCTAATGTTAGTTCTACAATCAATATATATATTTATTTATTAAAATCTTGTTTTAAAAAAATCGCGAAAAATCAAACTATTAAGATATCTTAATGAATTATTTATGATTTATAGAGGAAAGTGTCTACTTTCTCGTGATGAAATCTTGAAAATATTTATTTATTTTTGAGATATAAATCATTAAATCCAACGTGAACATTTAATGCTATCTCAATTTAATTAAAAATCACCAAAAATCGAATTCTTGAGATATTTTAACGATACATTCAAAATTTATAGAGGAAAGTGTCTATTTTTTCATGGTGATTACCAAATTAGAAAAACCTTATTCGTTTTTGAGATAAAGATAGTTAAGAAGTAAAGATAGATAAAGTTAACTTAATTTTTTACGATTTTTTGAAATTAATGATCACGAAAAATCACGAAAAATCGAATTCTTAAGATATCGTAATGAATTATTCACGATTTATAGAGGAAAGTGTCTACCTTCTCGTGATAAAACCAGATCTTGAAAATATTTATTCGTTTTTGAGATATAAATCATTATATTCAACGTGAATATTATGGTTATCTCAAGTTAACTAAAAATCACCAAAAATCGAATTCTTGAGATATTTTAATGATACATTCAAAATTTATAGAAGTAATTGTGTATTTTGTCATGGCGAGAACCAAATTAGAAAAACTTTATTCGTTTTTGAGATAAAGATTGTTTAAGTGAAGCTAATTTTTTATGATTTTTTGAAATTACTAATCTTGTATTAAAAAAATCATGAAAAATCGAACTCTTAAGATATCTTAATGAACCATTTATGATTTATAGAGGATATTGTCTATTTTCTCGTGATGAAAGCGGATCTTGAAAATATGTATTCGTTTTTGAGATATAAATCTTTAAATTCAACGTGAACATATACGGCTATCTCAAGTTAATTAAAAATCACCAAAAATCGAATTCTTGAGATATTTTAATGATACATTCAAAATTTATAGAGATATACGTCTATTTTATCATGGTGAGAACCAAATTAGAAAAACTTTAATCGTTTTTGAGATAAAGATTATTTAAGTTAAACTAATTTTTTATGATTTTTTCAAATCAATAATCTTGTTTTAAAAAATCACGAAAAATCGAATTCTTAAGATACTGTAATGAATTATTTACGATTTATAGGGGGAAAGTGTCTACTTTCTCGTGATGAAAGCGGATCTTGAAAGTATTTATTCGTTTTTGAGATATAAATCATTAAAATCGACGTGAACATTTACGCCTATCTCAATTTAATTAAAAATCACCAAAAATCGAATTCTTGAGATATTTTAACGATACATTCAAAATTTATAGAGGTAAGTGTCTATTTTGTCATGGTGAGAACGAAATTAAAAAATCTATTCATTTTTGAGATAAAGATTATTTAAGTTAACCTAATTTTTTATGATTTTTTTGAAATTACTAATCTTGTATTAAAAAAATCATGAAAAATCGAATTCTTAAGACATCTTAATGAACCATTCATGACTTATAGAGGATAATGTCTATTTTCTCTTGATGAAAGCGGATCTTGAAAATATTTATTCGTTTTTGAGATATAAATCTTTAAATTCAACGTGAACATTTACGCCTACCTCAATTTAATTAAAAATCACCAAAAATCGAATTCTTGAGATATTTTAACGATACATTCAAAATCTATAGAGGTAAGTGTCTATTTTGTCATGGTGAGAACCAAATTAAAAAATCTATTCATTTTTGAGATAAAGATTATTTAAGTTAACCTAATTTTTTATGATTTTTTTGAAATTACTAATCTTGTATTAAAAAAATCATGAAAAATCGAATTCTTAAGATATCTTAATGAACCATTCATGACTTATAGAGGATAATGTCTATTTTCTCTTGATGAAAGCGAATCTTGAAAATATTTATTCGTTTTTGAGATATAAATCTTTAAATTCAACGTGAACATTTACGCCTATCTCAACTTAATTAAAAATCACCAAAAATCGAATTCTTGAGGTATTTTAACAATACATTACAAAATTTATAGAGGTAGCGTGTCTATTTTGTCATGGTGAGAACCAAATTAAAAAATCTACTCATCTTTGAGATAAAGATTATTTAAGTTAACCTAATTTTTTATGATTTTTTGAAATTACTAATCTTGTATTAAAAAAATCATGAAAAATCGAATTCTGAAGATATCTTAATGAACCATTCATGACTTATAGAGGATAATGTCTATTTTCTCTTGATGAAAGCGGATCTTGAAAATATTTATTCGTTTTTGAGATATAAATCTTTAAATTCAACGTGAACATTTACGCCTATCTCAACTTAATTAAAAATCACCAAAAATCGAATTCTTGAGGTATTTTAACAATACATTCAAAATTTATAGAGGTAGCGTGTCTATTTTGTCATGGTGAGAACCAAATTAAAAAATCTATTCATTTTTGAGATAAAGATTATTTAAGTTAACCTAATTTTTATGATGTTTTGAAATTACTAATCTTGTATTAAAAAAATCATGAAAAATCGAATTCTTAAGATATCTTAATGAACCATTCATGACTTATAGAGGATAATGTCTATTTTCTCGTGATGAAAGCGGATCTTGAAAATATTTATTCGTTTTTGAGATATAAATCTTTAAATTCAACGTGAACATTTACGCCTATCTCAATTTAATTAAAAATCACCAAAAATCGAATTCTTGAGATATTTTAATGATACATTCAAAATTTATAGAGATAAATGTCTATTTTGTCATGGTGAGAACCAAATTAAAAAATCTATTCATTTTTGAGATAAAGATTATTTAAGTTAACCTAATTTTTTATGATTTTTTTGAAATTACTCATCTTGTATTAAAAAATCATGAAAAATCGAACTCTTAAGATATCTTAATGAATTAATTACGATTTATAGGGGGAAAGTGTCTACTTTCTCGTGATGAAAGCGGATCTTGAAAATATTTATTCGTTTTTGAGATATAAATCATTAAAATCGACGTGAACATTTACGCCTATCTCAATTTAATTAAAAATCACCAAAAATCGAATTCTTAAGATATTTTAACGATACATTCAAAATTTATAGAGGTAAGTGTCTATTTTGTCATGGTGAGAACCAAATTAAAAAATCTATTCATTTTTGAGATAAAGATTATTTAAGTTAACCTATTTTTTTATGATTTTTTGAAATTACTAATCTTGTATTAAAAAAATCATGAAAAATCGAACTCTTAAGATATCTTAATGAATTACTTACGATTTATAGGGGGAAAGTGTCTACTTTCTCGTGATCAAAGCGGATCTTGAAAATATTTATTCGTTTTTGAGATATAAATCATTAAAATCGACGTGAACATTTACGCCTATCTCAATTTAATTAAAAAATCACCAAAAATCGAATTCTTAAGATATTTTAACGATACATTCAAAATTTATAGAGGTAAGTGTCTATTTTGTCATGGTGAGAACCAAATTAAAAAATCTATTCATTTTTGAGATAAAGATTATTTAAGTTAACCTATTTTTTTATGATTTTTTGAAATTACTAATCTTGTATTAAAAAAATCATGAAAAATCGAACTCTTAAGATATCTTAATGAATTATTTACGATTTATAAGGGGAAAGTGTCTACTTTCTCGTGATGAAAGCGGATCTTGAAAATATTTATTCGTTTTTGAGATATAGATCATTAAAATCGACGTGAACATTTACGCCTATATTAATTTAATTAAAAATCACCAAAAATCGAATTCTTGAGATATTTTAACGATACATTCAAAATTTATAGAGGTAAGTGTCTATTTTGTCATGGTAAGAACCAAATTAAAAAATCTATTCATTTTTGAGATAAAGATTATTTAAGTTAACCTATTTTTTTATGATTTTTTGAAATTACTAATCTTGTATTAAAAAAATCATGAAAAATCGAACTCTTAAGATATCTTAATGAATTACTTACGATTTATAGGGGGAAAGTGTCTACTTTCTCGTGATCAAAGCGGATCTTGAAAATATTTATTCGTTTTTGAGATATAAATCATTAAAATCGACGTGAACATTTACGCCTATCTCAATTTAATTAAAAATCACCAAAAATCGAATTCTTAAGATATTTTAACGATATATTCAAAATTTATAGAGATAAGTGTCTATTTTGTCATGGTGAGAACCAAATTAGAAAAACTTTAATCATTTTTGAGATAAAGATTATTTAAGTTAAACTAATTTTTTATGATTTTTTCAAATCAATAATCTTGTTTTAAAAAACGACTTCTTAAGATATCTTAATGAATTATTTACGATTTATAGAGGAAAGTGTCTACCTTCTCGTGATGAAAGCGGATCTCGAAAATATTTATTCGTTTTTGAGATATAAATCATTAAATTCTACATGAGCATTATAGTTATTTCAAGTTAATTAAAAATCACCAAAAATCGAATTCTTGAGATATTTTAATGATATATTAAGAAGATAATACAGCTTCAAACAATCTACAATTGTTTTGACGGTTTAAGATTTTACATTTAGGCCTGGTTTGATATTCACTATCTCTCGAGTTGAACGACGACGTGGTTTTGGTGGAATAGAACTCCATTTAGTTCCATTCTTAGCCGTGAACTGAACACATTCTTCTTCGTTTTCGTTATTATCATCATCACGATGATAATAACGAAAAACGCATTATCTTCTAGTTCAGAGATATCCGAAAAACTTCATTATCTTCAATTGTATCCCACTCCTTACCAGAAAGGTTAAAGTTATGGTGGAATCTTGGGAAAGGTGGAGTATAGTAGAGATGTTTGTGAGGGGGTTTATAGTCGCGAAGGAAGTAGAGGAGAGAGCCTAACTAAACGGTATGTAGGTATGGTGATAAAATGAAGGCATAGTGGACGATGCAGTGAATAGGAGACAGGGCTTCCTCGAAAAAAGATTATGTTAGTTATATTATTAGTTAAGGGGGAAGTATACGACAGGGATAGGGACATCTATAGATAGAAGAGAAGGTCGCCGATAAGGTAGAATAAATACAATGAAAGATATAGGGTTATAATTACAGAGTGGCTTTTAAAATACCTTGTGAATCAAGGGAGTGAGGAAAGGAAGATGTTGATGGCCAGATTATGTTATGGCAATGAGTAAAGAGCGAACAGGTACTATATAAGAATTTTATTGAGTGCAATCTTTGTTGACAATATTTTCCCTCATTGAGATATTATTTACCCCATTTTCACACCCTCCACATTTTCACTCCCAGCAGCCTTTCGTCTCCTCATCCTCACCACCCCTCTCATCCATCGTTTCCCATTTCTCCCCTCAAAATCCGCTTTTCTGCACAGCCTATACCATCCCTCCTCATCGGCCATCCAGTATCTATTAGCTCTCTCCTCGTTTCTACATCGGAACCTAACCACCGATTTCTTCACTTCCTCATATCTTTCCAATACCAAGTATTTAGGCAACCACTTCGTAATTATGCCCCTGTACCCTTCGTTATACCTTCCCTCTTTTAATTAAGTGGAATAAAACAAATTGTACAATTCAGTGATAAAATCTTTAATCATTCGACCGGTTTCGGTTTCTTAACAAACCAACTTCAGGAAATCGTCAATTAAAAAATAGGAAAATAAAATGTTAGGTTGAGTGAACATTAAAACAGATAACAGTGAACAAAAAATAGAACGCTGATAACTAAACAATCCTCTAAAAATAATAAATGTGTAGCAAAACATGTGGCATTAACGCTATGATGTATATATTATACATCATAGAGTCTAATAAAAGAGGGAAACTTTTATTTGTGTCCTTTTTTCCTATCTCTGGACATCTTGGTCAACATGTACTAGGTTGGGTTGGATTGACACTTATCAACATCATATAACAATGGTACCTGCTCACGGAGGATACCATAGCCCCTTCCAGCTATACTACTTTAGTTTTACATCCATATCAAATATCATTGCGCAAGATACACGCATTAAAACTATACAGGGTGTGCTCGTGAATTATTTCCGAGAATGCAAATTTTATTTCATCTTTTCTCGAGATGCTGGGACAAAACATTTAAAACGAGGACGTATTAACACCCTAATCATAATGAACTCTTCATCTGTAAGTTAGTATCAAATTTTCATCAAAAGTAGAACATGAAGGAAAACAAAGTTCAAACAAAGTTCAAACAAAGAAGGAAAACATGAAAATCGACTACAATAACAGATTACTCCTATTTATATACCACCTACTAACAAGAAAATTACACTACATTGAACTACAAGAAGTTTTAGTACAAGCAAAAGAACATAAAGCCAATATCCTTTTAGAAAATTGGAAAAGAAAACAGAAAAAGATCAACATACTTTTGACAGATAAAAGAAAAAACGAAAGAGACCCACAAATCAATCAACAACACGACAAATCCATTTTCCATCCTAGATTAACAAACCTAACTGACATTGTTTTCACATCTCAAGAAGAAAAACTCCTCAACAAAGGATACAAATACGCAATACCAAGGATACCTACACTGAGTCACCTGACCATAGAACTAGAAGCAGCAACAAGATATAACTCCTACGAAAAAGACCTACGACTCGACCTCACTGATTTCATAAGAAAATCAGAGAAACATTCACAACATAAAACCAACGATAACGCTGTTGTTAACCAAGAAGTAAAAACCATCAAATCCATTGGAGAAAAATTAAAAATACATAACATCATAATCACAAAAGCAGATAAAAACGCAGGAATGGTAATCATACATAAGAACGTCTATAAACAAAAGACTGAATCCTTCCTAATTAACAATAATTTCATCGAAATAAAAAATAACCCTATTAACACGTTGCAGATCAAAGCCAAAAAGGCTCTCACTAACTCCAAGACATTCCTAGAAAAATATAACATTAGATTATCTAACATATTACCAATGAACCCAAGATGTCCCACTCTCTATTCCCTTATCAAATTACATAAACCTGATAACCCTATTAGACCGATCATATCTTCTATTGGTTCAAGCACCCACAAATTAGCGAAGATCATCAATCAATTTATATTAACCACCTTAGACTTCAGACCTTCACACACCATAAAGAATCGCCAACAACTCATTGAAGAACTGACGAACCTAAACATTTCCAGCAAATTTGAATTAATCTCATATGACACCACCAATTTATACACAAACATCCCAGTTTCTGAAACCCTTGAAATCACATATAGATTTTTTCAAGACAAACTCCATCTAGAAGACGCCAATCATTTACACAATCTTTTAAAAACCTGCCTAGCCCAAAATATCTGTCGTTTCGACAACAAATTATATAAATATACAGAAGGTCTACCTATGGGTTCTCCTTTAAGCGGAATACTAGCAGATTTTTTCCTAGATAAACTTGAAAATGAATTACTCCAAAAAAGAAATGAAATAACCAAAAACATCATCTTCTGGAAGAGATACGTAGATGACATCCTGATCATTTGGAACACTAACACACAAAGCAATCCTGAAGATCTACATATTCTACTTAATGATCTTCATCTGAATATACACTTCACAATGGAACATGAACAAGATAATACTCTACCTTTTTTGGACCTAAAATTAATTAACAGGAATGATAATATAGAATTTGACATCTACAGGAAGAAAACACAAACTGACGTTGTAATCCCTCATGATTCATATCATCATCACTCGCATAAAACCGCAGCATTTCACGCATACATTAATAGATTATTAACAACTCCTATGAACGAAGTTAATAAAAACAAAGAAATAACAACAATCAAAACAATAGCTTACAATAACGGTTTCCCAAAAAACTTCATTACGAAACTGATAAGAAAGCTGCAAACAAGAAACATCAATAAACAAATGACAACACTCAATAATAACATAATAAAATCAGAACCAACGTATAGATCAATCTCATTCCCAGGGAAACTAGCAGCTCCAATTCAAAAGAGCTTTAGAAGATACAATATAGATATCAGTTTCAAAACCAACACTTCCATTCTAAATCTTCTAAAACACAGAGATGAATATACAAACCACCTTACTAATAGCGGCATTTACAAACTAAATTGCGACACCTGCGGTGCGGTAGATATAGAAGAAACGGGAAGATCTATCAAACAAAGGGTTAAAGAACATATCAACAACGACCGGTCTAATTTCGGCAGACACCTCCTAAATACATCACACAAATTTGACCAAGAAACAGGCATAAAAATTCTACATAAAATGGATAAAAGCATAAGAATGTCCATCACCGAAGCTTATGAAATAGAAAAATTCAAATATCAAAACAAGCACATCGAATGCCTTAATGATCAAATAGACTTACTTACACCACCACTATACAGGACTCTAAAACAACCTTTCCCAACAGAACCTACTTAACATAACTATGAAATAACCCACTTGCATCCATTTTCCCTCACCCTTTTCCTCAACAGAAGAGAGCTCTAACTAAAGATTGTATACTTAGAGCTGCACTGATTGAGTTCCTTGACAATCAAATTCCTTTCTATATTTCTTTCACGACATATTTTTCCATTTTCTCCTTTCCCTATTCCTCTTTATCCTATACTAATATTTTAAATTTAAAATTTTCCCTACCCCGTTCTTTAACCACATGATATGAACATGCGCACAAGACATAACCTTAATGCTCAACAGCCACATTGCTGATGATAATAAGTGTATTCCATCAGAGTAAAATTACATTCATTCTGTTATTGTAAAATCAACACATCAATACCTAACATCATTTTTACTGTCGACAAATTTTGTAATGTTATTTCGCCTTTCATTAATTTAATACTGACGCTGTGAGTATTGTTTCTTTTTAAGATCTAACTACAGTAGGGCCCCGACATTCGCGGCTTCAAATTACACGGATTCGCATATTCGCGTTTTAAATTTTGCTGCCTTTTTCAACATTCACGACTCGATTATTCGCGAATACATAGCAAGTATGTATGTCATTTTTTAAAAATTTAAAACGAAGTTTACCGTAGGTTTACTGTACAAGCAACCAGCTTCACATATGCGTTTCTCTGGGAATCCCTCATTTATGATCGATTTTAATGTTTGTGTTAGGTGCTTATTTTTGTGTTCTGTATTTCGTTCAGGTTAGTGTTTCGCCCGTTTTTTTACTATAATTTTATAAACAATAAATTAATCTCACAACAGTACTCAAAATGGGTACAAAAAGGCCTGCGATGGAAATAAATTTAATTGCCAAACGTGCAAAGTCAGTTATGACTCTAGAAAGAAAAATTCAAGTTCTTGATATGCTCCGGGAAGGGAAAAGAGCTACCGAAGTAGGCCGGGTCTTCGGTGTCAATGAATCTACGATAAGATCTATAAAGAAACAAGAAGAGGTAATTAGAAATAGCGTAAAAAGTGGCATACCGTCATCATTAAAGGTAACGTCACAAGTTCGTGATGTTAATATTGAAAAAATGGAGAAGTCTCTTTATCTTTGGATTGAGGACCATGGTCGCAAAAATATACCATTAACTAGGGCTAGATTAATGGATAAAGCCAAGGAACTTTATCAACATTTTTCGTGTGGAATGGACTGTGCTGAAGACGATTGTAAATTTAAAGCCAGCAGAGGATGGTTCGAAAGATTCAAAACTCGTTTTAATCTCCATAACATTAAGTTGTGTGGAGAATCAGCTTCAGCAGATCATCAACAGGCTGCAAAATTTCCTGATGAAATAATAAAATTAATAGAAGAAAAAGGTTACCGTCCTGAACAAATATTTAATGCGGACGAAACCGGGCTTTATTGGAAACAAATGCCCACACGAACATACATTTCAAAAAATGAAAAGACAGCACCTGGTTTTAAATCGGCTAAGGATAGAGTTACAGTTTTATTTTGTGCAAATGCACGCGGAGACTTTATTACAAAACCAATGTTAATATATCGAGCAGCTAATCCACGAGCTTTAAAGAACAAGGACAAAGAAGCTCTTCCGGTCTATTGGCGAGCTAATTCAAAAGCTTGGATGACTTCTCAGCTATTTATAGAGTGGTTTAAAGAGTGCTTTGTTAAAGAAGTGGAGCGTTACCTAAAATCTAAAAATTTTGCATTTCACGTTTTATTGATATTGGATAACGCCCCATCTCATCCAGTAGATGCTCTCAAATTAGCTCATCCATGTGTCGAGGTGGTATTTCTTCCGCCCAACACAACATCCTTATTACAACCTTTAGATCAAGGTGTTATAAAAGCTTTTAAAAGTCATTATATCCGGCACATGTTCGATTTTGTACATGAGAAAATACAAAATGATAGTGTTTTCTCAATAAAAGATGTGTGGAAATTATACAATATTGACCATGCGATTACATCTATAAAACTTGCTTTAAATGACATTAAAGTATCAACCGTAAGTAATGCATGGAAAAAACTGTTGAAAAAAGACAAAGTGTGCGCAAAGTGTAAGCGAAATTGATGAGGCAATAGAGAGAGCTGTATGTGAGCTCTCTCTATTATGAGCTATATGTTGAACCTACCGCCACTTCATTTGTTCATACAAGAAGTGGCACTGGTGACCATGTTTCGACTGCGTACAGCAGGAATCCTTATGGGTGAGAGAAACAGTAAAAATGCCGTACTCTGGAATGAAATGGTCGGTTACTCGCCAATTCTGGAACGTAAGACGGACTTCATACCCCTACAACACATTTTTACTAAGAGTTATCTCACCTACCCAAGTTCCACAGAAGTAGAAGTAAATAAAAGTAACAAAATCTACACTGATGGTTCAGTTAGTCGGGAAGGAGCTGGAGCTGGAGTTTTCTCGTACGATCTCCAACTCCACATATCTACTACTTTAGGTAAAGGTACCACCGTCATACAGGCAGAATTAATCGCCATTCTACTTGCCGCTGACTTTATTGTCAGATCCAACTTGCAAGGTAAGACTTTCACAATTTATACTGACAGTAGAGGATCCATTTCAGCCCTGAGTAGAGTAACTATTACCTCAGGACTTACCATGGACTGTCACCTAACATTGGAGAAGGCCGCAGCACACAACTGTGTATCACTTCAATGGATAAAAGGACACTCGATCTGTGCAGGTAATAAGCACGCTGATAGGCTTGCCAAAAGAGCTGCCAAGCGAGCTATCTGTTCACCTGAACCGTTAATCGCTCCGTCCGTATCAACTCAAATTGAGCTTATTAAAGATTTCACCCACAGGAAATTCACAGACTGGTGGGATAGGACAAAGGGCTGCTATTTGTCTAAAGAACTGTTGCGTTATCCTTCAGCAAAGACAACCCTGTCCTTCGTAAGACTCGGTAGAAGCGCCCTACGTATTTTAACGGGACTCATCACGGGTCACTGTAAGGTAAACAAGCATCTCTACAACCTTAAGCTTGCTACTAATCCCCTCTGTCGCTTTTGTCAAGAGAGCGAGGAGACTGTTCGACACATCTTGTGTGAATGCCCCACTCTACAAGACCTCAGAATGAGAGACTTTGGAGAGGAATGGCCGAGCACAGATGGCATCAGGAACACACCTCTGAGCTGTATCCTAGCCTTCGGAAATTCCTTAGGCTGGTTGATGTAGCCGGAGAGAGTGTAGGAGGATGTACAAGGGGCCCGTTGGGGCCTAGGTGCTGTATGCTATAGCGTACCCTCCGCTTTCCTACATACAGAGAGAGCTGTTCTTTCTGCACGGTTGCTACCGGGAGATGATTTTCATACCATTATTATTATAGCTGATATCGAATCTCTCGTCAATGATCAAGAGGAAGAGTTGTCCAGTGCAGACTTAGAAGCGCTACTAATAGAAAATGTTTCAGGAACGGATGAAGAAGATAATAGTAATTGCCTATGTAATAAATTAACGTTGAAGGAACTTAATTTATTTATACAAGAAGCAAATAATCTTGCTGAAAAAATAGTAGAATATGATCCATCAACGGAACGAAGCACAAAATTTAAAAATGGTCTGAATACTCTTCTTGCTCCTTACAAAGAGCTTCAAAAGGATATGCAACACAAAGCATTGCAACCTACTATCCTTTCATTTTTTAAACCATCGTGTTCTAAAGCAATTATTATTGATGAGTAGAAATGTTAACTTTTATTTCTTTTTTTAGTTTATTTTGTTGCAGTTTGTTATTGCTATCGAGTTTAGGTTTTTTTATATTTTAAACAATTGTAATTATTTTAATATCTGTATTAGTTCCGAATACAACAGTTTTAAGACCAGTCGTTTTAGTTTGCAATTTTAAGCGTTTTATTTAGTATGTATAATTTATTAATTTTTGAAATTTTTAATTTTTAAAATTAAATTAAATGAAACTTTTGGCGTCGGTGACCATTTGGCGGTTAACGTGTTAAAAGAACATAGAAGTAGTAGTTTATCCTTCATAATATCTAGTGCTTCAATATTCGCGGATTCAACATTCGCGGCGTATTTTTAGAACCTAACCCTCGCGAATGTTGGGGCCTTACTGTATATTTGATATTCACTAACTTTTATTATGCTTATTTTTTATGTGTGTTTTACTGATTTCACAACCATGTTAATTGTTTGTAGGCCTCCGATGATGGCTCCTATGCCGAAACTAGTCAGGCAACAATAATAAAAACTAAAAACAAAACCAGAGTAGTATAAACTTAATTAAACTAATCTAATTCATCAAAAGTGTCTGTGATGTCAAATTTTACTTGAATTGTTTGTAATTTAAATACAGTAGAACCCCTCATATCCGTCACCCATGGGACCGGAGCATGGTCGGTTACCAAAAAAGGTCGGATAATCCGAGGAACAACAAAAATGAACAAGACAAACATAAACGAGTACATATATTTAATTATGTATACAAATCCATGTATGTACATGTAAATTTATTTAAAAAAATCAGTTATATTTTTTTGTTTTAATCTACCAAATCTTGCTTTAGCTGAGATATCTTTCCACTTTTTAATGCACAGCACATCCATCGGTGTTGCTTCTGGATGTTGCTCGACGTATTTCATTGCAATCTCGAAAGCCTCTGTAGCTGTCGTATGACTGATATTTTCAGGTTCTTCTTTTTCATCATCCGTTTCATCTTCCTCTGTTTCAACTTTAAAAACTGCGGATACGATTTGTTCGTCGTTCAGATCCTCGTTAGTGACTTCAACTATGTCCTCTCCCAGCCACTCTTTTATATCCGCTGGTTGGATTTGGGCATCGATGGTCTGTAAATCTTGTAGAATTTCTGCTTCATCTGTATTTAAAGTTTCAGACTCATTAGAGAGTGCGCTCTCACCTTCAATAATACTTGGCCATAGTTTTCTCCAAGATTTTTGTAGAGTGGTGTGATTGAGTTCGTCCCAGGCTTGTGCGGCAATGTAAATGGCATCTTTTATATTAAAAGTCTTCATTGCCTCAAATAGGTTACTGCCTCCTTCCGTTTGCTCTAATAAGAAGCTGACATATTTTCGCCTGTATCTTTTCTTCAACCACTCAATAACCCCTTGATCCATAGGTTGGATTAAAGGTGTCACACGAGGAGGTAGAAACATAGCTTTGATGTTTCCCATTGTTAGTTCGTTTTCCGAAGGATGACTGGGAGCATTGTCAAGAATCAAGACTGCATTGAGTGGTAGATTTTTCATTTTCAAGTGTTTTTTTACATCTGGTACAAACTCTTCAAAAAACCACTGTTTAAACAAAGAACTGTCCGTCCAAGCAGATTTTTGATTTTTATAATAAACAGGCAATGATGCCATGTTCACATGTTTGAACGCTCTGGGCTTTTTAGATTTTCCAATGACAAACAATGGCATTTTATGGTTTCCACTTGCATTACTACAAGTTGCAAAAGTTAGTCTATCCTTGGATAATTTTGTCCCTGTTACTTTTTCATTTTTTGCAGCAAGAGTTTTTTGTGGGAGCATCTTGTAGTTTAACCCTGACTCGTCAATATTATACACTTGATCCGGATGCATATTGTTTTCTTTAATAAAAACTTGAAATTTCTTCACGAACTCTTTGGTTGCGTCATCATCAGCTGATAGCTTTTCTCCAGAAATAACAACGTGACGTATACCATGGCGACGTTTCCATCGGTGAAGCCAACCTTCACTTGCACTGAAATTTTCCCCTTCCTCTCCTACTATTGTTTTATGTAAAATCGCTGCCTTCTCTTTAATTATAGGACCTGACAAAGGAGTTCCTTTGCGTCTTTCTTGGCAAAACCATATCCAGAGAGCATCATCTAAAACATCAAATTTAGGCTTTTTAAGCATCTTTCTATTTTTTAAACCCTCCTCCCCTTTCACTGTCATAGAGTACGATTCGATATTCTTTCTGTTTTTCCTCCAGTCTTTAGTAGTTGTGACGCCTATTCCTAATTCAGAAGATAATTTTTGAACTGACTCGCCATTGTCTAGCCTCTGAATAACTTCCAATTTCTTCTGTAGTGTACATACAATACGTTTTCGTTTTTGTTGGGTAGCCATAATCACTTTTACTATAACAATTGTAAATATGCATACAATTGATATTCACAATGATGAACACAGTTGCGCAACCCTTGGCAAACATCAAGATTGAGCGAATCAAGTAATTCCCCGACGGAAAGTCGGGTCTCTTGGGATTCACAAAAACGTACATTAGAGCATTTGAACAAAATTGGGAGTAGGGAGGGGTTCTACTGTAATAAGAACATATAGGATTATACAATATTAAAGCCTTGTCTTGAAAATAAGGAATTTAAATGAGATACGATCAATTTGGAGAGTTTAAAATCCCAGTAACACTTACTGAAATTAAGCAATTTACGAAAATCACCGGCGTAAATCTCTGAAGCGACAAGAGGTATCAAGGGGTAAACATATCTGCCATTAATTAATTCCCTTGTCGGGCCTCGTTCGGCGGTGGGACGAGGGCCGCTTATCTCAACGCGGTAATCGTCATTTAAAATGCAAGAATTCCACTCGGGAACGCTACTCGTGTCAATGTCTGGCGACCATTAGGGGCCCGCATCAGATACGCCCGTGTAAACACAATACGCACACGAAGATGACCGTCTCTGATAGTATGTCAAGACTCGTCCACACCGTGACGCTTCAACTAATCAAAAGAAAAAGGACTTACAAAAATGAAATTAAAAGAAAGATTAACTTTTTAAATAATTTATTAATTTTGATAAAGTATGTAATTTGGTTGTTGAAAAAGAAGAACAACCACGTATAAGATAAGAAAAGAACGTGAAACTACAAGAGTTGAAGAGAATCCTTCGAGGCGCAACACGAAATGATAATTATCTTTAGTCAATACATGTCCCGAAGACATTTCTTTATCCGGTGGTCTTCATCAATCATCCGGGGCATTAGGCTTGGGCTGCGAGAGACCGACCTCTACAGTCTACCGTTCGCAGCCCAACCGAAGAGGACACGCCGCCATTAATCAAAAAAACCATGAAGAAAAAAAATTACTTTTTACGGTTTGGCAACGCCGGTTACCACGACGACGTTGCCGACCGATTATATAGCTTCTTCTGGTGCGATTGATGACGTCCACGGACACGGTTTGTCTCCTTCTAATGGCTCCAACAGTTTCTTGAGCTCTCCCAGATGACGACAAATGCCACGGTTTGATGATTGCAGAGAAAACGATTTGGATATATCTAAATGATTTTGAGCTACTCGTTTTCGACGAGAGATGAGGAGATGAAAGATGACGCCCGACACATTAATGATGTGTTATTTAGCTAAAGATAAAACAACTTCGGTCTCTTTTTTTTCTCATTTATCGATAAAAACTGTTCGTACTTTGTAGTAATTATGTCGAAAAAATTTATGTATTTTTATGAATCGTAAAAGCCAAATAAGGACCCGCTTCCGTGAGTCACTCTTCAGTCTCTTCAGTCGGTGAAGCTAATTAACCAATCTGCTGTCGAAATCAAGCCCGTTAAGCCGACTTGGGGTCGACATAAATATAAATTAGCGATCCTTAACGAGTGAACGAAGTGAGTAGTCCGACTTTAGATATGATTTAAATTACTTTACCCAAGCTAATTGCTTTTGAGGTTAATGAAAAAGTATAAAAATATATGAGAAAAAATTATATGCCATATTATTTTAGAATGGTTGTTTGCATCGTTCTAAGTCTAAGAGTTAATAAGGTTACAGCCCTGGGACGCCAAAACTTGAGGGGGGAGGGCTGTTTGTGCAATGAAATGCATTGTTTCCTATCGTATGTATACCGGGTAATTCTAAATAATTTTAGGTCTAGTATTAGTTGTTATTTTACTTCAATCAAATGGCTAAATATGACTAAACCTAACCCAAAATTGTATGCTTGGGTTAGGTTAAATCTGAAGACATTTTTTTAATGAAGGCCTCCACAATGGATAATTTCTGAAATAAAGTACTTAACAAATTGATTTGGCAATTCTGTATATATGAGTTGAGGTAGTTTGAAAGTTTTTGGGTTTAGCCGTGCGTCTTCAGATATCTTCAGTGATATGTGGTTATATTCAATCCAATCCAACTGAATACCTGTTCACCGAGATGTCCAGAGTTAGGAAAAAAGGGCACAAATAAAAGAGGGAAGGTATAACGAAGGGTATAGGAACATAATTACGAAGTGGTTGCATAAATACTTGGTATTGGAAGGATATGAGGAAATGAAGAAATTGGTGATTAGGTTCCGGTGTGGAAACGAGGAGAGAGCTAATAGATACTGCATGAGGAGAGGTTGTGTAGGCTGTGCAAGGAGGAATGGTAAACATTGGAACATATGTGTGAGTTGAGAGAGAAGGAGATGGATCAAGAGCGGATTTTGAGGGAAGGGACAGGAGAAACGATGGATGAGAAGAATCTCAACACGTTTTTGAGATATGAACTTAGATATCATTTTTGAAAAATCGTAGAAAATCGAATTTGAAAATATCTTGACGAATTTTTTTATGATTACAAAGAAAAGTTTGTACTTTTATACGAACAAAATCACTACAATTCATTTTTTAGATATCAAGTTTTGAAGAAAACCTAAATTGGTGAAATTTAAATCTAAATGATATTTATGAAATGCTATAAAATTAACATATTGGTTGATTATTTAAAAAAATCATAGAAAATTTAATACTTAAGCTAAGATAACGATTTTATTCATGATTTAAAAAGAAAAGTGAGTACTTTTACACTCACAAAACCATGATTGAGTATCTCAATTCTTTTTTGAGATATCAAGTTTTGAACTCAATCTAAATTTATAATATTTCATAAAATTAACAATTTCTTTGATTATTTTTAGAAAATGATGGACAATCGAATTCTTAAGATATTTAGACGAAATTGTTTTACGATTTACATAGAAAACCAGAAAACTATGATTGAGAATCTCAACACGTTTTTGAGATATGAACTTAGATATCATTTTTGAAAAATCGTAGAATATCGAATTTTGGAAATATCTTGACGAATTTTTTTATGATTACAAAGAAAAGTTTGTACTTTTATACGAACAAAACCACTACAATTCATTTTTTAGATATCAAGTTTTGAAGAAAACCTAAATTGGTGAAATTTAAATCTAAATGATATTTATGAAATGCTGTAAAATTAACATATTGGTTGATTATTTAAAAAAAGTCATAGAAAATTTAATACTTAAGCTAAGATAACGATTTTATTCATGATTTAAAAAGAAAAGTGAGTACTTTTACACTCACAAAACCATGATTGAGTATCTCAATTCTTTTTTGAGATATCAAGTTTTGAACTCAATCTAAATTTATAATATTTCATAAAATTAACAATTTCTTTGATTATTTTTAGAAAATGATGGACAATCGAATTCTTAAGATATTTAGACGAAATTGTTTTACGATTTACATAGAAAACCAGAAAACTATGATTGAGAATCTCAACACGTTTTTGAGATATGAACTTAGATATCATTTTTGAAAAATCGTAAAATATCGAATTTTGGAAATATCTTACGAATTTTTTTATGTTTACAAAGAAAAGTGTGTACTTTTCCAAAACCACTACAATTCATATTTTAGATATCAAGTTTTGAAGAAAACCTAAATTAGTGAAATTTAATCCTAAACGCTATTTAAGAAATGCTATAAAATTAACATATTGGTTGATTATTTAAAAAAAGTCATAGAGAATTAATACTTAAAATAAGATAACGGTTTTATTTATTATTTAAAAAGAAAAGTGAGTACATTTACACTCACAAAACCATGATTGAGGATCTCAATTCGTTTTTGAGATATCAAGTTTTGAACTCAACCTAAATTTATAATATTTCATAAAATTTACAATTTCTTTGATTATTTTTTAAAAATGATGGACAATCGAATTCTTAAGATATTTAGACGAAATTGTTTTACGATTTACATAGAAAACCAGAAAACTATAATTGAGAATCTCAACACGTTTTTGAGATATGAACTTAGATATCATTTTTGAAAAATCGTAGAATATCGAATTTTGGAAATATCTTGACGAATTTTTTTATGATTACAAAGAAAAGTTTGTACTTTTATACGAACAAAACCACTACAAATCATTTTTTAGATATCAAGTTTTGAAGAAAACCTAAATTGGTGAAATTTAAATCTAAATGATATTTAGGAAATGCTGTAAAATTAACATATTGGTTGATTATTTAAAAAAAGTCATAGAAAGTTTAATACTTTAGAGAAGATAACGATTTTATTTATGATTTAAAAAGAAAAGTGAGTACTTTTACACTCACAAAACCATGATTGAGGATCTCAATTCGTTTTTGAGATATCAAGTTTTGAACTCAACCTAAATTTATAATATTTCATAAAATTTACAATTTCTTTGATTATTTTTTAAAAATGATGGACAATCGAATTCTTAAGATATTTAGACGAAATTGTTTTACGATTTACATAGAAAACCAGAAAACTATAATTGAGAATCTCAACACGTTTTTGAGATATGAACTTAGATATCATTTTTGAAAAATCGTAAAATATCGAATTTTGGAAATATCTTACGAATTTTTTTATGTTTACAAAGAAAAGTGTGTACTTTTCCAAAACCACTACAATTCATATTTTAGATATCAAGTTTTGAAGAAAACCTAAATTAGTGAAATTTAATCCTAAACGCTATTTAAGAAATGCTATAAAATTAACATATTGGTTGATTATTTAAAAAAAGTCATAGAGAATTAATACTTAAAATAAGATAACGGTTTTATTTATTATTTAAAAAGAAAAGTGAGTACATTTACACTCACAAAACCATGATTGAGGATCTCAATTCGTTTTTGAGATATCAAGTTTTGAACTCAACCTAAATTTATAATATTTCATAAAATTTACAATTTCTTTGATTATTTTTTAAAAATGATGGACAATCGAATTCTTAAGATATTTAGACGAAATTGTTTTACGATTTACATAGAAAACCAGAAAACTATAATTGAGAATCTCAACACGTTTTTGAGATATGAACTTAGATATCATTTTTGAAAAATCGTAGAATATCGAATTTTGGAAATATCTTGACGAATTTTTTTATGATTACAAAGAAAAGTTTGTACTTTTATACGAACAAAACCACTACAAATCATTTTTTAGATATCAAGTTTTGAAGAAAACCTAAATTGGTGAAATTTAAATCTAAATGATATTTAGGAAATGCTGTAAAATTAACATATTGGTTGATTATTTAAAAAAAGTCATAGAAAGTTTAATACTTTAGAGAAGATAACGATTTTATTTATGATTTAAAAAGAAAAGTGAGTACTTTTACACTCACAAAACCATGATTGAGCATCTCAATTCGTTTTTGAGATATCAAGTTTTGAACTCAACCTAAATTTATAATATTTCATAAAATTTATAATTTCTTTGATTATTTTTTAAAAATGATGGACAATCGAATTCTTAAGATATTTAGACGAAATTGTTTTACGATTTACATAGAAAACCAGAAAACTATGATTGAGAATCTCAACACGTTTTTGAGATATGAACTTAGATATCATTTTTGAAAAATCGTAGAAAATCGAATTTGAAAATATCTTGACGAATTTTTTTATGATTACAAAGAAAAGTTTGTACTTTTGTACGAACAAAACCACTACAATTCATTTTTTAGATATCAAGTTTTGAAGAAAACCTAAATTGGTGAAATTTAAATCTAAATGATATTTATGAAATGCTGTAAAATTAACATATTGGTTGATTATTTAAAAAAATCATAGAAAATTTAATACTTAAGCTAAGATAACGATTTTATTCATGATTTAAAAAGAAAAGTGAGTACATTTACACTCACAAAACCATGATTGAGTATCTCAATTCTTTTTTGAGATATCAAGTTTTGAACTCAATCTAAATTTATAATATTTCATAAAATTAACAATTTCTTTGATTATTTTTAGAAAATGATGGACAATCGAATTCTTAAGATATTTAGACGAAATTGTTTTACGATTTACATAGAAAACCAGAAAACTATGATTGAGAATCTCAACACGTTTTTGAGATATGAACTTAGATATCATTTTTGAAAAATCGTAGAATATCGAATTTTGGAAATATCTTGACGAATTTTTTTATGATTACAAAGAAAAGTTTGTACTTTTATACGAACAAAACCACTACAATTCATTTTTTAGATATCAAGTTTTGAAGAAAACCTAAATTGGTGAAATTTAATCCTAAACGCTATTTATGAAATGCTATAAAATTAACATATTGGTTGATTATTTAAAAAAAGTCATAGAGAATTAATACTTAAAATAAGATAACGGTTTTATTTATTATTTAAAAAGAAAAGTGAGTACATTTACACTCACAAAACCATGATTGAGGATCTCAATTCGTTTTTGAGATATCAAGTTTTGAACTCAACCTAAATTTATAATATTTCATAAAATTTACAATTTCTTTGATTATTTTTAAAAAATGATGGACAATCGAATTCTTAAGATATTTAGATGAAATTGTTTTACGATTTACATAGAAAACCAGAAAACTATGATTGAGAATCTCAACACGTTTTTGAGATATGAACTTAGATATCATTTTTGAAAAATCGTAGAATATCGAATTTTGGAAATATCTTGACGAATTTTTTTATGATTACAAAGAAAAGTTTGTACTTTTATACGAACAAAACCACTACAATTCATTTTTTAGATATCAAGTTTTGAAGAAAACCTAAATTGGTGAAATTTAATCCTAAACGCTATTTATGAAATGCTATAAAATTAACATATTGGTTGATTATTTAAAAAAAGTCATAGAGAATTAATACTTAAAATAAGATAACGGTTTTATTTATTATTTAAAAAGAAAAGTGAGTACATTTACACTCACAAAACCATGATTGAGGATCTCAATTCGTTTTTGAGATATCAAGTTTTGAACTCAACCTAAATTTATAATATTTCATAAAATTTACAATTTCTTTGATTATTTTTAAAAAATGATGGACAATCGAATTCTTAAGATATTTAGATGAAATTGTTTTACGATTTACATAGAAAACCAGAAAACTATGATTGAGAATCTCAACACGTTTTTGAGATATGAACTTAGATATCATTTTTGAAAAATCGTAGAATATCGAATTTTGGAAATATCTTGACGAATTTTTTTATGATTACAAAGAAAAGTTTGTACTTTTATACGAACAAAACCACTACAATTCATTTTTTAGATATCAAGTTTTGAAGAAAACCTAAATTGGTGAAATTTAAATCTAAATGATATTTATGAAATGCTATAAAATTAACATATTGGTTGATTATTTAAAAAAAGTCATAGAAAATTTAATACTTTAGAGAAGATAACGATTTTATTTATGATTTAAAAAGAAAAGTGAGTACTTTTACACTCACAAAACCATGATTGAGGATTTCAATTCGTTTTTGAGATATCCAGTTTTGAACTCAACCTAAATTTATAATATTTCATAAAATTTACAATTTCTTTGATTATTTTTTAAAAATGATGGACAATCGAATTCTTAAGATAATTAGACGAAATTATTTACGATTTACATAGAAAACCAGAAAACTATGGTTGAGAATCTCAACACGTTTTTGAGATATGAACTTAGATATCATTTTTGAAAAATCGTAGAAAATCGAATTTTTGAAATATCTTGACGAATTTTTTTATGATTACAAAGAAAAGTTTGTACTTTTATACGAACAAAATCACTACAATTCATTTTTTAGATATCAAGTTTTGAAGAAAACCTAAATTGGTGAAATTTAAATCTAAATGATATTTATGAAATGCTATAAAATTAACATATTGGTTGATTATTTAAAAAAATCATAGAAAATTTAATACTTAAGCTAAGATAACGATTTTATTCATGATTTAAAAAGAAAAGTGAGTACTTTTACACTCACAAAACCATGATTGAGTATCTCAATTCTTTTTTGAGATATCAAGTTTTGAACTCAATCTAAATTTATAATATTTCATAAAATTAACAATTTCTTTGATTATTTTTAGAAAATGATGGACAATCGAATTCTTAAGATATTTAGACGAAATTGTTTTACGATTTACATAGAAAACCAGAAAACTATGATTGAGAATCTCAACACGTTTTTGAGATATGAACTTAGATATCATTTTTGAAAAATCGTAGAATATCGAATTTTGGAAATATCTTGACGAATTTTTTTATGATTACAAAGAAAAGTTTGTACTTTTATACGAACAAAACCACTACAATTCATTTTTTAGATATCAAGTTTTGAAGAAAACCTAAATTGGTGAAATTTAAATCTAAATGATATTTATGAAATGCTATAAAATTAACATATTGGTTGATTATTTAAAAAAAGTCATAGAAAATTTAATACTTTAGAGAAGATAACGATTTTATTTATGATTTAAAAAGAAAAGTGAGTACTTTTACACTCACAAAACCATGATTGAGGATTTCAATTCGTTTTTGAGATATCCAGTTTTGAACTCAACCTAAATTTATAATATTTCATAAAATTTACAATTTCTTTGATTATTTTTTAAAAATGATGGACAATCGAATTCTTAAGATAATTAGACGAAATTATTTACGATTTACATAGAAAACCAGAAAACTATGGTTGAGAATCTCAACACGTTTTTGAGATATGAACTTAGATATCATTTTTGAAAAATCGTAGAAAATCGAATTTTTGAAATATCTTGACGAATTTTTTTATGATTACAAAGAAAAGTTTGTACTTTTATACGAACAAAATCACTACAATTCATTTTTTAGATATCAAGTTTTGAAGAAAACCTAAATTGGTGAAATTTAAATCTAAATGATATTTATGAAATGCTATAAAATTAACATATTGGTTGATTATTTAAAAAAATCATAGAAAATTTAATACTTAAGCTAAGATAACGATTTTATTCATGATTTAAAAAGAAAAGTGAGTACTTTTACACTCACAAAACCATGATTGAGTATCTCAATTCTTTTTTGAGATATCAAGTTTTGAACTCAATCTAAATTTATAATATTTCATAAAATTAACAATTTCTTTGATTATTTTTAGAAAATGATGGACAATCGAATTCTTAAGATATTTAGACGAAATTGTTTTACGATTTACATAGAAAACCAGAAAACTATGATTGAGAATCTCAACACGTTTTTGAGATATGAACTTAGATATCATTTTTGAAAAATCGTAGAATATCGAATTTTGGAAATATCTTGACGAATTTTTTTATGATTACAAAGAAAAGTTTGTACTTTTATACGAACAAAACCACTACAATTCATTTTTTAGATATCAAGTTTTGAAGAAAACCTAAATTGGTGAAATTTAAATCTAAATGATATTTATGAAATGCTATAAAATTAACATATTGGTTGATTATTTAAAAAAAGTCATAGAAAATTTAATACTTTAGAGAAGATAACGATTTTATTTATGATTTAAAAAGAAAAGTGAGTACTTTTACACTCACAAAACCATGATTGAGGATTTCAATTCGTTTTTGAGATATCCAGTTTTGAACTCAACCTAAATTTATAATATTTCATAAAATTTACAATTTCTTTGATTATTTTTTAAAAATGATGGACAATCGAATTCTTAAGATAATTAGACGAAATTATTTACGATTTACATAGAAAACCAGAAAACTATGGTTGAGAATCTCAACACGTTTTTGAGATATGAACTTAGATATCATTTTTGAAAAATCGTAGAAAATCGAATTTTTGAAATATCTTGACGAATTTTTTTATGATTACAAAGAAAAGTTTGTACTTTTATACGAACAAAATCACTACAATTCATTTTTTAGATATCAAGTTTTGAAGAAAACCTAAATTGGTGAAATTTAAATCTAAATGATATTTATGAAATGCTATAAAATTAACATATTGGTTGATTATTTAAAAAAATCATAGAAAATTTAATACTTAAGCTAAGATAACGATTTTATTCATGATTTAAAAAGAAAAGTGAGTACTTTTACACTCACAAAACCATGATTGAGTATCTCAATTCTTTTTTGAGATATCAAGTTTTGAACTCAATCTAAATTTATAATATTTCATAAAATTAACAATTTCTTTGATTATTTTTAGAAAATGATGGACAATCGAATTCTTAAGATATTTAGACGAAATTGTTTTACGATTTACATAGAAAACCAGAAAACTATGATTGAGAATCTCAACACGTTTTTGAGATATGAACTTAGATATCATTTTTGAAAAATCGTAGAATATCGAATTTTGGAAATATCTTGACGAATTTTTTTATGATTACAAAGAAAAGTTTGTACTTTTATACGAACAAAACCACTACAATTCATTTTTTAGATATCAAGTTTTGAAGAAAACCTAAATTGGTGAAATTTAAATCTAAATGATATTTATGAAATGCTATAAAATTAACATATTGGTTGATTATTTAAAAAAATCATAGAAAATTTAATACTTAAGCTAAGATAACGATTTTATTCATGATTTAAAAAGAAAAGTGAGTACTTTTACACTCACAAAACCATGATTGAGTATCTCAATTCTTTTTTGAGATATCAAGTTTTGAACTCAATCTAAATTTATAATATTTCATAAAATTAACAATTTCTTTGATTATTTTTAGAAAATGATGGACAATCGAATTCTTAAGATATTTAGACGAAATTGTTTTACGATTTACATAGAAAACCAGAAAACTATGATTGAGAATCTCAACACGTTTTTGAGATATGAACTTAGATATCATTTTTGAAAAATCGTAGAATATCGAATTTTGGAAATATCTTGACGAATTTTTTTATGATTACAAAGAAAAGTTTGTACTTTTATACGAACAAAACCACTACAATTCATTTTTTAGATATCAAGTTTTGAAGAAAACCTAAATTGGTGAAATTTAAATCTAAATGATATTTATGAAATGCTGTAAAATTAACATATTGGTTGATTATTTAAAAAAAGTCATAGAAAATTTAATACTTTAGAGAAGATAACGATTTTATTTATGATTTAAAAAGAAAAGTGAGTACTTTTACACTCACAAAACCATGATTGAGGATTTCAATTCGTTTTTGAGATATCCAGTTTTGAACTCAATCTAAATTTATAATATTTCATAAAATTTACAATTTCTTTGATTATTTTTTAAAAATGATGGACAATCGAATTCTTAAGATATTTAGACGAAATTGTTTTACGATTTACATAGAAAACCAGAAAACTATGATTGAGAATCTCAACACGTTTTTGAGATATGAACTTAGATATCATTTTTGAAAAATCGTAGAAAATCGAATTTTGGAAATATCTTGACGAATTTTTTTATGATTACAAAGAAAAGTTTGTACTTTTGTACGAACAAAACCACTACAATTAATTTTTTAGATATCAAGTTTTGAAGAAAACCTAAATTGGTGAAATTTAAATCTAAATGATATTTATGAAATGCTATAAAATTAACATATTGGTTGATTATTTAAAAAAATCATAGAAAATTTAATACTTAAGCTAAGATAACGATTTTATTCATGATTTAAAAAGAAAAGTGAGTACTTTTACACTCACAAAACCATGATTGAGTATCTCAATTCTTTTTTGAGATATCAAGTTTTGAACTCAATCTAAATTTATAATATTTCATAAAATTAACAATTTCTTTGATTATTTTTAGAAAATGATGGACAATCGAATTCTTAAGATATTTAGACGAAATTGTTTTACGATTTACATAGAAAACCAGAAAACTATGATTGAGAATCTCAACACGTTTTTGAGATATGAACTTAGATATCATTTTTGAAAAATCGTAGAATATCGAATTTTGGAAATATCTTGACGAATTTTTTTATGATTACAAAGAAAAGTTTGTACTTTTATACGAACAAAACCACTACAATTCATTTTTTAGATATCAAGTTTTGAAGAAAACCTAAATTGGTGAAATTTAAATCTAAATGATATTTATGAAATGCTATAAAATTAACATATTGGTTGATTATTTAAAAAAAGTCATAGAAAATTTAATACTTTAGAGAAGATAACGATTTTATTTATGATTTAAAAAGAAAAGTGAGTACTTTTACACTCACAAAACCATGATTGAGGATTTCAATTCGTTTTTGAGATATCCAGTTTTGAACTCAACCTAAATTTATAATATTTCATAAAATTTACAATTTCTTTGATTATTTTTTAAAAATGATGGACAATCGAATTCTTAAGATAATTAGACGAAATTATTTACGATTTACATAGAAAACCAGAAAACTATGGTTGAGAATCTCAACACGTTTTTGAGATATGAACTTAGATATCATTTTTGAAAAATCGTAGAAAATCGAATTTTTGAAATATCTTGACGAATTTTTTTATGATTACAAAGAAAAGTTTGTACTTTTATACGAACAAAATCACTACAATTCATTTTTTAGATATCAAGTTTTGAAGAAAACCTAAATTGGTGAAATTTAAATCTAAATGATATTTATGAAATGCTATAAAATTAACATATTGGTTGATTATTTAAAAAAATCATAGAAAATTTAATACTTAAGCTAAGATAACGATTTTATTCATGATTTAAAAAGAAAAGTGAGTACTTTTACACTCACAAAACCATGATTGAGTATCTCAATTCTTTTTTGAGATATCAAGTTTTGAACTCAATCTAAATTTATAATATTTCATAAAATTAACAATTTCTTTGATTATTTTTAGAAAATGATGGACAATCGAATTCTTAAGATATTTAGACGAAATTGTTTTACGATTTACATAGAAAACCAGAAAACTATGATTGAGAATCTCAACACGTTTTTGAGATATGAACTTAGATATCATTTTTGAAAAATCGTAGAATATCGAATTTTGGAAATATCTTGACGAATTTTTTTATGATTACAAAGAAAAGTTTGTACTTTTATACGAACAAAACCACTACAATTCATTTTTTAGATATCAAGTTTTGAAGAAAACCTAAATTGGTGAAATTTAAATCTAAATGATATTTATGAAATGCTATAAAATTAACATATTGGTTGATTATTTAAAAAAATCATAGAAAATTTAATACTTAAGCTAAGATAACGATTTTATTCATGATTTAAAAAGAAAAGTGAGTACTTTTACACTCACAAAACCATGATTGAGTATCTCAATTCTTTTTTGAGATATCAAGTTTTGAACTCAATCTAAATTTATAATATTTCATAAAATTAACAATTTCTTTGATTATTTTTAGAAAATGATGGACAATCGAATTCTTAAGATATTTAGACGAAATTGTTTTACGATTTACATAGAAAACCAGAAAACTATGATTGAGAATCTCAACACGTTTTTGAGATATGAACTTAGATATCATTTTTGAAAAATCGTAGAATATCGAATTTTGGAAATATCTTGACGAATTTTTTTATGATTACAAAGAAAAGTTTGTACTTTTATACGAACAAAACCACTACAATTCATTTTTTAGATATCAAGTTTTGAAGAAAACCTAAATTGGTGAAATTTAAATCTAAATGATATTTATGAAATGCTGTAAAATTAACATATTGGTTGATTATTTAAAAAAAGTCATAGAAAATTTAATACTTTAGAGAAGATAACGATTTTATTTATGATTTAAAAAGAAAAGTGAGTACTTTTACACTCACAAAACCATGATTGAGCATCTCAATTCGTTTTTGAGATATCAAGTTTTGAACTCAACCTAAATTTATAATATTTCATAAAATTTATAATTTCTTTGATTATTTTTTAAAAATGATGGACAATCGAATTCTTAAGATATTTAGACGAAATTGTTTTACGATTTACATAGAAAACCAGAAAACTATGATTGAGAATCTCAACACGTTTTTGAGATATGAACTTAGATATCATTTTTGAAAAATCGTAGAAAATCGAATTTGAAAATATCTTGACGAATTTTTTTATGATTACAAAGAAAAGTTTGTACTTTTGTACGAACAAAACCACTACAATTCATTTTTTAGATATCAAGTTTTGAAGAAAACCTAAATTGGTGAAATTTAAATCTAAATGATATTTATGAAATGCTGTAAAATTAACATATTGGTTGATTATTTAAAAAAATCATAGAAAATTTAATACTTAAGCTAAGATAACGATTTTATTCATGATTTAAAAAGAAAAGTGAGTACATTTACACTCACAAAACCATGATTGAGTATCTCAATTCTTTTTTGAGATATCAAGTTTTGAACTCAATCTAAATTTATAATATTTCATAAAATTAACAATTTCTTTGATTATTTTTAGAAAATGATGGACAATCGAATTCTTAAGATATTTAGACGAAATTGTTTTACGATTTACATAGAAAACCAGAAAACTATGATTGAGAATCTCAACACGTTTTTGAGATATGAACTTAGATATCATTTTTGAAAAATCGTAGAATATCGAATTTTGGAAATATCTTGACGAATTTTTTTATGATTACAAAGAAAAGTTTGTACTTTTATACGAACAAAACCACTACAATTCATTTTTTAGATATCAAGTTTTGAAGAAAACCTAAATTGGTGAAATTTAAATCTAAATGATATTTATGAAATGCTGTAAAATTAACATATTGGTTGATTATTTAAAAAAAGTCATAGAAAATTTAATACTTTAGAGAAGATAACGATTTTATTTATGATTTAAAAAGAAAAGTGAGTACTTTTACACTCACAAAACCATGATTGAGCATCTCAATTCGTTTTTGAGATATCAAGTTTTGAACTCAACCTAAATTTATAATATTTCATAAAATTTATAATTTCTTTGATTATTTTTTAAAAATGATGGACAATCGAATTCTTAAGATATTTAGACGAAATTGTTTTACGATTTACATAGAAAACCAGAAAACTATGATTGAGAATCTCAACACGTTTTTGAGATATGAACTTAGATATCATTTTTGAAAAATCGTAGAAAATCGAATTTGAAAATATCTTGACGAATTTTTTTATGATTACAAAGAAAAGTTTGTACTTTTGTACGAACAAAACCACTACAATTCATTTTTTAGATATCAAGTTTTGAAGAAAACCTAAATTGGTGAAATTTAAATCTAAATGATATTTATGAAATGCTGTAAAATTAACATATTGGTTGATTATTTAAAAAAATCATAGAAAATTTAATACTTAAGCTAAGATAACGATTTTATTCATGATTTAAAAAGAAAAGTGAGTACATTTACACTCACAAAACCATGATTGAGTATCTCAATTCTTTTTTGAGATATCAAGTTTTGAACTCAATCTAAATTTATAATATTTCATAAAATTAACAATTTCTTTGATTATTTTTAGAAAATGATGGACAATCGAATTCTTAAGATATTTAGACGAAATTGTTTTACGATTTACATAGAAAACCAGAAAACTATGATTGAGAATCTCAACACGTTTTTGAGATATGAACTTAGATATCATTTTTGAAAAATCGTAGAATATCGAATTTTGGAAATATCTTGACGAATTTTTTTATGATTACAAAGAAAAGTTTGTACTTTTATACGAACAAAACCACTACAATTCATTTTTTAGATATCAAGTTTTGAAGAAAACCTAAATTGGTGAAATTTAATCCTAAACGCTATTTATGAAATGCTATAAAATTAACATATTGGTTGATTATTTAAAAAAAGTCATAGAGAATTAATACTTAAAATAAGATAACGGTTTTATTTATTATTTAAAAAGAAAAGTGAGTACATTTACACTCACAAAACCATGATTGAGGATCTCAATTCGTTTTTGAGATATCAAGTTTTGAACTCAACCTAAATTTATAATATTTCATAAAATTTACAATTTCTTTGATTATTTTTAAAAAATGATGGACAATCGAATTCTTAAGATATTTAGATGAAATTGTTTTACGATTTACATAGAAAACCAGAAAACTATGATTGAGAATCTCAACACGTTTTTGAGATATGAACTTAGATATCATTTTTGAAAAATCGTAGAATATCGAATTTTGGAAATATCTTGACGAATTTTTTTATGATTACAAAGAAAAGTTTGTACTTTTATACGAACAAAACCACTACAATTCATTTTTTAGATATCAAGTTTTGAAGAAAACCTAAATTGGTGAAATTTAAATCTAAATGATATTTATGAAATGCTATAAAATTAACATATTGGTTGATTATTTAAAAAAAGTCATAGAAAATTTAATACTTTAGAGAAGATAACGATTTTATTTATGATTTAAAAAGAAAAGTGAGTACTTTTACACTCACAAAACCATGATTGAGCATCTCAATTCGTTTTTGAGATATCAAGTTTTGAACTCAACCTAAATTTATAATATTTCATAAAATTTATAATTTCTTTGATTATTTTTTAAAAATGATGGACAATCGAATTCTTAAGATATTTAGACGAAATTGTTTTACGATTTACATAGAAAACCAGAAAACTATGATTGAGAATCTCAACACGTTTTTGAGATATGAACTTAGATATCATTTTTGAAAAATCGTAGAAAATCGAATTTGAAAATATCTTGACGAATTTTTTTATGATTACAAAGAAAAGTTTGTACTTTTGTACGAACAAAACCACTACAATTCATTTTTTAGATATCAAGTTTTGAAGAAAACCTAAATTGGTGAAATTTAAATCTAAATGATATTTATGAAATGCTGTAAAATTAACATATTGGTTGATTATTTAAAAAAAGTCATAGAAAGTTTAATACTTTAGAGAAGATAACGATTTTATTTATGATTTAAAAAGAAAAGTGAGTACTTTTACACTCATAAAACTATGATTGAGCATCTCAATTCGTTTTTGTGATATCAAGTTTTGAACTCAACCTAAATTTATAATATTTCATAAAATTGGCAGTTTCTTTGATTATTTTTAAAAAATGATGGACAATCGAATTCTTAAGATATTTAGACGAAATTGTTTTACGATTTACATAGAAAACCAGAAAACTATGATTGAGAATCTCAACACGTTTTTGAGATATCAAGTTTTGAACTCAACCTAAATTTATAATATTTCATAAAATTTGCAATTTCTTTGATTATTTTTAAAAAATGATGGACAATCGAATTCTTAAGATATTTAGACGAAATTGTTTTACGATTTACATAGAAAACCAGAAAACTATGATTGAGAATCTCAACACGTTTTTGAGATAACTTAGACATCATTTTTGAAAAATCGTAGAAAATCGAATTTTGGAAATATCTTGACGAATTTTTTTATGTTTACAAAGAAAAGTTTGTACTTTTATACGAACAAAACCACTACAATTCATTTTTTAGATATCAAGTTTTGAAGAAAACCTAAATTAGTGAAATTTAATCCTAAACGCTATTTATGAAATGCTATAAAATTAACATATTGGTTGATTATTTAAAAAAAGTCATAGAGAATTAATACTTAAAATAAGATAACGGTTTTATTTATGATTTAAAAAGAAAAGTGAGTACATTTACACTCACAAAACCATGATTGAGGATCTCAATTCGTTTTTGAGATATCAAGTTTTGAACTCAACCTAAATTTATAATATTTCATAAAATTTACAATTTCTTTGATTATTTTTTAAAAATGATGGACAATCGAATTCTTAAGATATTTAGACGAAATTGTTTTACGATTTACATAGAAAACCAGAAAACTATGATTGAGAATCTCAACACGTTTTTGAGATATGAACTTAGATATCATTTTTGAAAAATCGTAAAATATCGAATTTTGGAAATATCTTACGAATTTTTTTATGTTTACAAAGAAAAGTGTGTACTTTTCCAAAACCACTACAATTCATATTTTAGATATCAAGTTTTGAAGAAAACCTAAATTAGTGAAATTTAATCCTAAACGCTATTTATGAAATGCTATAAAATTAACATATTGGTTGATTATTAAAAAAAAGTCATAGAGAATTAATACTTAAAATAAGATAACGGTTTTATTTATTATTTAAAAAGAAAAGTGAGTACATTTACACTCACAAAACCATGATTGAGGATCTCAATTCGTTTTTGAGATATCAAGTTTTGAACTCAACCTAAATTTATAATATTTCATAAAATTTACAATTTCTTTGATTATTTTTTAAAAATGATGGACAATCGAATTCTTAAGATATTTAGACGAAATTGTTTTACGATTTACATAGAAAACCAGAAAACTATAATTGAGAATCTCAACACGTTTTTGAGATATGAACTTAGATATCATTTTTGAAAAATCGTAGAATATCGAATTTTGGAAATATCTTGACGAATTTTTTTATGATTACAAAGAAAAGTTTGTACTTTTATACGAACAAAACCACTACAAATCATTTTTTAGATATCAAGTTTTGAAGAAAACCTAAATTGGTGAAATTTAAATCTAAATGATATTTAGGAAATGCTGTAAAATTAACATATTGGTTGATTATTTAAAAAAAGTCATAGAAAGTTTAATACTTTAGAGAAGATAACGATTTTATTTATGATTTAAAAAGAAAAGTGAGTACTTTTACACTCACAAAACCATGATTGAGCATCTCAATTCGTTTTTGAGATATCAAGTTTTGAACTCAACCTAAATTTATAATATTTCATAAAATTTACAATTTCTTTGATTATTTTTTAAAAATGATGGACAATCGAATCCTTAAGATATTTAGATGAAATGTCTTCAGACGCACGGCTGAACCGAAACTTTCTAGTAGTAGGTCTAGTGTTAGTTCTAGTTTTAATTTGATATAAATATACAACAATTTAAAACTCAATAACAATCAAAAACAAAACCAACACTAATCTTAGAGTTAATACTGGACTTTGATCGAAAAACATTTAGGTTTAGACGCATCTGTCTTAAGACAGAATCCAATCCAACCTAACCCAACTTAGTTTCAGAACTAACGCTAACCTTAGAACTAGAAGCATTAAGATTTATAGTAATAATATTTATAGTTCTAAACCTAGTGTTATTTCTGAAGCTACGTTGTAGATCTAGTATTAATTATACTTTTAGTTCCAGAACTAAGACCGGGCTATTTAACAACACTTATAGTAACAATTTTTATACATACACACTCTCTACTACTATATTAACCGTTTGTTATAACTTTACTATGAAAGTGTGTAAGTTATCATGAAGGATTAAATATAATGATATCAATTATTACCATTTATGTAAACGGTAATAAGTACAATGTGGTAATATGTAAAATTCTTTGAAATACGATCATGTATGACAAAATGGGGGGTGTATTTAAAATTTACGGTCAACGTTTCCTGTCCCATAGAAAGCAATTACAACATACGACTTCCCCGGCATAATTAAATTATCATTCTCAACGCATTCTCGAAATTTACGACTCCCGGGAACGACGAACGCCAACGGCGCTCGTAATTACACCCCGCGCCCCGGTTTATTATGCGGGGACGCGTCAAATAAACGTCAAAATTCGAATTTTATTAAAAAACCGTGTCACCCTTTTCTGTTCCCCGATCGTAAAAGGGACAAAGGGCGTAAATAACGTACAGGTGCGACGACGGCGCGGCGTCTTCGAATTTAGCCGAGTACGTTTCGAGGGCGTCGCGACGCCGATTCAATTTGCAATATTGCGCCAGAGCCGACGCCTATCGTTTTCGCGTTATGTCCATTCGCGGCGGTTGCGGTTATTTGCAATAAAAATTCGAGTTATCCCGAAAATGTTTCCCTAATGCACTCTTGCTATCTCCCCATAAATTTTTTTTCTTTTTTTTTTTTTGAAGGGAAACAAAAACATTTTTTAGCAAGTTTTCACATAGTTTTGTGTCATTTAAGTGATGCCTCATTTACAAAGGTTTATTTAATGGATTTAGAATTACACGCATGGAGATGAAAAAAGCTTCTTAAAGTGGTTAACTCAACAATGCGTCATTAGGTTCGAATTAGTCATATAAGGTGGGTTTTTGTATCTTCCCAGAGGCAAACGAGGATTTCTTTGTTGGTATAATGATATTAGATTACTCTTTTTTTTTGTTTGTTTTAAAAAAGAGAGAAAAGGTAGAAATAACAACGATACCGACGGCGATAATAACGGAATCGTTCAACACTTGCAACTCACCTTAACGGTTGGAACTGTTTCGCATTAAGGTAATGAGAGGAGGCGATTTCTGTGCCGAGCCTATCGCCGACTAACGGCCGCTTGTACAACCAGCAGACCCATAATTAGCAGTTATTAGCAGAACGACGGATCCGAGTTATTCCACCGCTAAGTGACTGTACTTTGCAGAGATTTGCAATCCCGCACTCGTTATCAATTTAATTAAGATCTTTTCCAACCGTTGAAGCTTTTATTGCTTTTTACCTAAATTATAAAATTCCGTTTCAACCCAACATTTTTTATTATAAATTACCCCTATATGATAGTTATCAATTTGTTTTCATAAGGGTATACATAACGTATTCTTGTTTACAATGCATCACTATTTTTGAAATTACTGTATTTCTTCGAATCTAATTGTAAGACATACATAAAACTAGACCAAGAACTAGTATTAGTTTTACTTTTAGTTCAATAAGATATATACTTATTCTTCAGACGCACACCAAAACCGACATATTCTAGTTCTACGTCTAGTGTTAGTGCTAGTTTTAATTCAACAAAGTACATCTCGAACTAAAAATATTCAAGTTTGGCCGTTTCATTCAAATTTCAACATTCAAGATGTTACTACTGGAAGACTGATTTCTGATTGTGGAAGACTAAATTAAGCTTGCGAAACATTAAATATTGCTTGCAAAAGATGAAACACTGCTTGTCAGAAGACTACAAGCAGTTTATAAAAGACAAGATACTGCTTCACACTTTGAACACTACTTGTAAAAGTTTAAACATTATCTTCCAGAAGACTGCATTCTATTTGTTGAAGACTAGATACTGCTGATAGAGTGTATATTCATGATAAAAAACTGAAAGTTGTGTTTAGACGATGAGATACTGCGTTTGGAGAACTAAATACTGCGTGTAGAAGATTAGAGATTGTTGGAGAAGATTATATTACTAGTGGATGGCTTGACAATGGTGGCAAAAAGTTTTATAGTGGTTATAAGGAGTTATATTACTTTTTGAAGATTAGATACTGCTTCTGAAGGATTAAATATTGCTTCTGGAAGATTAGATATTGCTTCTAGAAGACTGAACACTATTTGTAGAAGTAAGATTCTATTTGTTGAAGACTAGATACTGCTGATAGACTGCTGATGTATATTGGTGGTAAAAGACTGAATGTAGTGTTTAGAGGATTAGATACTGCATTTGAAAAACTAAATACTGCGTATAGAAGATTAGAGATTGTTGAAGATGGCTATATTACTGGTGGATGGTGTAACAAAAGACTGCATACTGGTTATAAGGAATTATATTGCCCTCATGATATTGTTTCTGGAAGTCTAAATACCGCTTTTAGAAGACTAAATATTGCTTCTGGAACACTAAATACTACTTTTGGAAGATTGAACACTGCTTGCAAAAGACAAAACTTTCCAAAAGATTACATGCTGTTTGCTGATTACTGTATATTGGTGGTAAGAGACTAAATGTTGCGTTTGGAAAAATAGATGCTGCATTTTGAAATTTAGATACTGTTTGCAAAAGGTTAAAGATTATTACAAAAGAATAGATAAGGTTTTGGAATACTAAAATCTGTTTTTAGAAAACCAGGCATTTCTTGCAGAAATTACATGCTGTTGGCAGTAGACTAGATACTACTAGCAGACTACGTAGTCTTGACAGAAAAGTAGAAACTGCTTATAATAGAATAAATACTGCCTGTAGATGATTAAATACAACCAAAAACCAAATGTTCCGCTTGGAGGACTAGATACTGTATTTCGAGAATGAAATACTTCTTACAGAAGATTAGTCATTAGTTGAGAAGACTGTATTACTGGTAGATGGCAAAAGTATTAATCTATTAATAAAGAAAGTATCAATGTATTAATAGTAGCAAAAGGTTTTCTACTTGTTATAAGGAATTTTACTGCTTTTTAAAGATTAGATAGTGCTTCCGGAAGATTAGATATTGCTTCTGGAAGATTAGATATTGCTTCTAGAAGACTGAACACTACTTGTAAAAGTTTAAACATTATCTTCCAGAAGACTGCATTCTATTTGTTGAAGACTAGATACTGCTGATAGAGTGTATATTCATGATAAAAAACGGAAAGTTGTGTTTAGACGATGAGATACTGCATTTGGAGAACTAAATACTGCGAGTAGAAGATTAAAGATTGTTGGAGAAGATTATATTACTAGTGGATGGCTTGACAATGGTGGCAAAAAGTTTTATAATGGTTATAAGGAGTTATATTACTTTTTGAAGATTAGATACTGCTTCTGAAGGATTAAATATTGCTTCTGGAAGATTAGATATTGCTTCTAGAAGACTGAACACTATTTGTAGAAGTAAGATTCTATTTGTTGAAGACTAGATACTGCTGATAGACTGCTGATGTATATTGGTGGTAAAAGACTGAATGTAGTGTTTAGAGGATTAGATACTGCATTTGAAAAACTAAATACTGCGTATAGAAGATTAGAGATTGTTGAAGATGGCTATATTACTGGTGGATGGTGTAACAAAAGACTGCATACTGGTTATAAGGAATTATATTGCCCTCATGATATTGTTTCTGGAAGTCTAAATACCGCTTTTAGAAGACTAAATATTGCTTCTGGAACACTAAATACTACTTTTGGAAGATTGAACACTGCTTGCAAAAGACAAAACTTTCCAAAAGATTACATGCTGTTTGCTGATTACTGTATATTGGTGGTAAGAGACTAAATGTTGCGTTTGGAAAAATAGATGCTGCATTTTGAAATTTAGATACTGTTTGCAAAAGGTTAAAGATTATTACAAAAGAATAGATAAGGTTTTGGAATACTAAAATCTGTTTTTAGAAAACCAGGCATTTCTTGCAGAAATTACATGCTGTTGGCAGTAGACTAGATACTACTAGCAGACTACGTAGTCTTGACAGAAAAGTAGAAACTGCTTATAATAGAATAAATACTGCCTGTAGATGATTAAATACAACCAAAAACCAAATGTTCCGCTTGGAGGACTAGATACTGTATTTCGAGAATGAAATACTTCTTACAGAAGATTAGTCATTAGTTGAGAAGACTGTATTACTGGTAGATGGCAAAAGTATTAATCTATTAATAAAGAAAGTATCAATGTATTAATAGTAGCAAAAGGTTTTCTACTTGTTATAAGGAATTTTACTGCTTTTTAAAGATTAGATAGTGCTTCCGGAAGATTAGATATTGCTTCTGGAAGATTAGATATTGCTTCTAGAAGACTGAACACTACTTGTAAAAGTTTAAACATTATCTTCCAGAAGACTGCATTCTATTTGTTGAAGACTAGATACTGCTGATAGAGTGTATATTCATGATAAAAAACGGAAAGTTGTGTTTAGACGATGAGATACTGCATTTGGAGAACTAAATACTGCGAGTAGAAGATTAAAGATTGTTGGAGAAGATTATATTACTAGTGGATGGCTTGACAATGGTGGCAAAAAGTTTTATAATGGTTATAAGGAGTTATATTATTTTTTGAAGATTAGATACTGCTTCTGAAGGATTAAATATTGCTTCTGGAAGATTAGATATTGCTTCTAGAAGACTGAACACTATTTGTAGAAGTAAGATTCTATTTGTTGAAGACTAGATACTGCTGATAGACTGCTGATGTATATTGGTGGTAAAAGACTGAATGTAGTGTTTATAGGATTAGATACTGCATTTGAAAAACTAAATACTGCGTATAGAAGATTAGAGATTGTTGAAGATGGCTATATTACTGGTGGATGGTGTAACAAAAGACTGCATACTGGTTATAAGGAATTATATTGCCCTCATGATATTGTTTCTGGAAGTCTAAATACCGCTTTTAGAAGACTAAATATTGCTTCTGGAACACTAAATACTACTTTTGGAAGATTGAACACTGCTTGCAAAAGACAAAACTTTCCAAAAGATTACATGCTGTTTGCTGATTACTGTATATTGGTGGTAAGAGACTAAATGTTGCGTTTGGAAAAATAGATGCTGCATTTTGAAATTTAGATACTGTTTGCAAAAGGTTAAAGATTATTACAAAAGAGTAGATAAGGTTTTGGAATACTAAAATCTGTTTTCAGAAAACCAGGCATTTCTTGCAGAAATTACATGCTGTTGGCAGTAGACTAGATACTACTAGCAGACTACGTAGTCTTGACAGAAAAGTCGAAACTACTTATAATAGAATAAATACTGCCTGTAGATGATTAAATACAACCAAAAACCAAATGTTCCGCTTGGAGGACTAGATACTGTATTTCGAGAATGAAATACTTCTTACAGAAGATTAGTCATTAGTTGAGAGGACTGTATTACTGGTAGATGGCAAAAGTATTAACCTATTAATAAAGAAAGTATCAATGTATTAATAGTAGCAAAAGGTTTTATACTTGTTATAAGGAATTTTACTGCTTTTTAAAGATTAGATATTGCTTCTGGATGATTAGATATTGCTTCTAGAAGACTGAACACTACTTGTAAAAGTTTAAACACTATCTTCCAGAAGACTGCATTCTATTTGTTGAAGACTAGATACTGCTGATAGAGTGTATATTCATGATAAAAAACGGAAAGTTGTGTTTAGACGATGAGATACAGCATTTGGAGAATTAAATACTGCGTGTAGAAGATTAGAGATTGTTGGAGAAGATTATATTACTAGTGGATGGCTTGACAATGGTGGCAAAAAGTTTTATAGTGGTTATAAGGAATTATAATACTTTTTGAAGATTAGATACTGCTTCTGAAGGATTAAATATTGCTTCTGGAAGATTAGATATTGCTTCTAGAAGACTGAACACTACCTGTAGATGTAAGATTCTATTTGTTGAAGACTAGATACTGCTGATAGACTGCTGATGTATATTGATGGTAAAAGACTGAATGTTGTGTTTAGAGGATTAGATACTGCATTTGAAAAACTAAATACTGCGTATAGAAGATTAGAAATTGTTGAAGAGGGCTATATTACTGGTGGATGGTGTAACTAAAGACTGCATACTGGTTATAAGGAATTATATTGCCCTCATGATATTGTTTCTGGAAGTGTAAATACTGCTTTTAGAAGACTAAATATTGCTTCTGGAACACTAAATACTACTTTTGGAAGATTGAACACTGCTTGCAAAAGACTAAACTTTCCAAAAGATTACATGCTGTTTGCTGATTACTATATATTGGTGGTAAAAGACTAAATGTTGCGTTTGGAGAAATAGATGCTGCATTTTGAAATTTAGATACTGTTTGCAAGGGGTTAAATATTATTAGAAAAGAGTAGATAAGGTTTTGGAAGACTAAAATGTGTTTCTAGGAAACCAGGCATTTCTTGCAGAAACTACATGCTGTTGGCAGTAGACTAGATACTACTAACAGACTACGTAGGCTTGACAAAAAAGTAGAAACTACTTAGAATAAATACTGCCTGTAGATGATTAAATACAACCGAAAACCAAATGTTCCGCTTGGAGGACTAGATACTCTATTTCGAGAATGAAATACTTCTTACAGAAGATTAGTCATTAGTTGAGAGGACTGTATTACTGGTAGATGGCAAAAGTATTAATCTATTAATAAAGAAAGTATCAATGTATTAATAGTAGCAAAAGGTTTTATACTTGTTATAAGGAATTTTACTGCTTTTTAAAGATTAGATATTGCTTCTGGATGATTAGATATTGCTTCTAGAAGACTGAACACTACTTGTAAAAGTTTAAACATTATCTTCCAGAAGACTGCATTCTATTTGTTGAAGACTAGATACTGCTGATAGAGTGTATATTCATGATAAAAAACTGAAAGTTGTGTTTAGACGATGAGATACTGCATTTGGAGAGCTAAATACTGCGTGTAGAAGATTAGAGATTGTTGGAGAAGATTATATTACTAGTGGATGGTTTGACAATGGTGGCAAAAAGTTTTATAGTGGTTATAAGGAATTATAATACTTTTTGAAGATTAGATACTGCTTCTGAAGGATTAAATATTGCTTCTGGAAGATTAGATATTGCTTCTAGAAGACTGAACACTACCTGTAGATGTAAGATTCTATTTGTTGAAGACTAGATACTGCTGATAGACTGCTGATGTATATTGATGGTAAAAGACTGAATGTTGTGTTTAGAGGATTAGATACTGCATTTGAAAAACTAAATACTGCGTATAGAAGATTAGAAATTGTTGAAGAGGGCTATATTACTGGTGGATGGTGTAACTAAAGACTGCATACTGGTTATAAGGAATTATATTGCCCTCATGATATTGTTTCTGGAAGTCTAAATACTGCTTTTAGAAGACTAAATATTGCTTCTGGAACACTAAATACTACTTTTGGAAGATTGAACACTGCTTGCAAAATTCTAAACACTACTTTCCGAAAGATTACATGCTGTTTGCTGATTACTATATATTGGTGGTAAAAGACTAAATGTTGCGTTTGGAGAAATAGATGCTGCATTTTGAAATTTAGATACTGTTTGCAAGAGGTTAAATATTATTAGAAAAGAGTAGGTAAGGTTTTGGAAGACTAGAAACATTCAAGTTCAACCGTACATCTTTCAAGACGCCTAAACCCGAATGATTCTAGTTCTACATCTAGTGTTAGATCTAGTTTTACTTTATTGTAAATATACAGAGTTGGGTTGGGTTGAGTTTAGCAGTGCATTTGAAGATATTTTTTTAACGAAGGCCTTTACAATGAATAGTTTTTGAAATAGATTATTATACAGAATAATTTGACACCTGCGTAAATTTTATTTGAAGTAGAACTGGAACTAACACTAGACCTAGAAGAGGAAAGTTTTGGGTTTAGTTTTCGGCTAAACGGTTAATTTATTGCTGATCATTTCGCATAAATGAGAATGTGGGAGATATGTTCATGCTTTCCAAACCAGAAAGCAGTAAGGCATGGGCCATACACGGCTGCACAATGGACTAAGTTCAACAGGACAAGTATCTATCTTTTTATTAAATAAAAGTTTTATCAAGTCCCCTATCTTTTGAGGTGTTAACACAAGCACCTCAAAACTGCATATATCCTCCTCACACAAGCAGTGACTAGTGATACCGCATCTCCACATCATTAGACACAAGATTACCGAAGACAATCACTTTTGATTTGGATGCATTTAGGGTTAAACCCATTTTATAAGAATAGTCACACAAAACTTCGAGATCTGCATTAATTCTTAACCCGGGAGGACGCGCGTCTCTGGTTCTCACGTTAAAACGCGCGCCGGGTAATTTTTACCCGATATTTGATCTTTATAAATATTTTGGGTATAAGTATGGTTATTTGAGCATTCTTTCGGGAAATAAAACAATGGATTGTGTAACTGAACTTATAAACTCTATTTGTAACATATTTAAAATAAATGAACATAAAATTGTACTCAATAAAACCAAGTCAACACATGATGAGACTGAACAAAAAAAAATAATAAAAAAATGATAAAATGACCCAGACATCCTCTTCTTCCAGTTCTTCATCTTCTTTCAGAACGGGGACAATCTTATTTGCGAAACAGCCTTGGCAAATTGGTATAGAATGTTCTCGGCATATGAGTTTATTACACGCACTACAGCAGGTTTTAGTTTTTCTGTCTTTGCGGCCTGGGCAAACATGACACCTTCCCGACAATACTTTTTGGCGCTTCGCTGGAAGAAATTCTTCCTGTTCATTTTGTGGAATTAAAAGCATTATCCTTGTTTTTATATAACTGGGTAGCAAGACAATAGTGGACCTAAACTGTAAATGTTCTCTTACTAGTTCTTTTGCCATGTTTTTCAAGAATACTCTTCGGGCAATTTGTTCCTGCTTGTTGCTTTTATAAACAATGTAAGCATTTATCGCCGCAATATTCAGAAAACCAAAAAATATAGTTAGCGGCCACCTTTGCGACCTCCTGGATACAGAATATAATCCACATAATTCATCGACAGTATCGACTCCACCCTTAGTCAAATTGTAGAACTCTATTATTTCAGGTTTTTGCTTTTCAGATTCACTGTTGATACAGTCATCGTGATGCATAGTTGAACCCACCAAAACTACTTTACCTTTCTTAGGGCAATATGAAACTACTGTTTTATTTTCCGAGAACGCAAATAAGCTAGAATATTGAGACCGATTTTTTGGAGTGACAAATGCAGTTGGTACTTCCCTTTTATTTTTTCGGATGGTTCCAACACAGGTCAAGTGATGATTTTTCAAAAGATCATTCATTAGCTTTATACTCATAAACCAATTGTCCATTGTTATGTTTCGGCCAGTTTTTTCAATTGGTTTGATGAGACGGCATACGACTGAGTAAGGATCATTTTGTAACTTGTACTCACCTTCCGGTTGGTTACCAGCATATATTTCAAAGTTGTTCGTATAGTATGTACGACTGTCAGTCAAAAGAAAAATTTTTATGCCATATCTTGCTGGCTTACTCTTTATGTACTGCCTAAACGAGCATCTTCCCCTAAAAGGTTCCAATTTTTCGTCTATTGTGGCATACTCACTAATAACATAGGAGCTTTGAATGTTGTTTTTAAATAATTCGGAGAGATCACGTATGGGAGCCAGTTTGTCACTTTGTCGTCTGGTGTGCCTATCACGTATGTCGTCAAAACGTAAAGAAGTGAGTAAAAATAAAAAGCGTTTTCGAGACATGACGGCTGGAAATATGTCCACACCAGATCCATCTTGTTCCCACAATTCCATTGTATTGAGTCTTCCAGACTTCAGTACCCCAGCGTAGTACAGCAAACCGAAAAGTGCTTTCATCTCTCGTTGGTCTGTAGGAGCGGCATCTCTCTCCCTAACAAATTTTCCTCGCGACAAATCTATGTATATATTGGTACATCTGACAATATGGTTTATCATATTATCAGAAATCATACAATTCCAACATTCAAAAGGAGTAGTTGCATCCTTTGCTTTTCCTTTCGGTCCCGGTAGTTGGGTCACTAAATTATGGGCTCTAGTCCTTACATTTATTGGTGGATGTTGTTTGGACCAACTTGTACCATCTTTCCCCAGATAAAAGTGAGAAGATGGTGTACCTGCCGAGCTTGATTTGTAAAAATTGCCTTCATCTTCTGATGGTTCATCTGCATCAGTGTCGGTAAGATGGTCGCTTACTGAAATGTGGTCAACTTCACTATCTGATTCAGTTGGTGGAATTTCATTGTCATCACTCTCCTCCTCCATTATTTTCCTTATTTCCTCTTCTTGATCTTTTTTAGTTAAAGGCCTTCTATCCACCCATTTACTGGTATTTGATGGTCCTGGCTGAGAATCCATTATCTACTGAAATGCTGATATGCTAATAAACTATAGTTACTTCATTTATTATAATTTTAACTTACTGGAACTCAAACTGATAAATATGAAATAATGCGACAACTGTTCAATAATAACCACAATTCACCAAAAACTAATACAATACACAAAACACAGAAATAAAATGGTAACAATTTAGTCACGTATCGACGCGCGCCGGGTAAGAAATGTCCACTTCGCATAAATCAGACCCTAGCACTGATCGAGAACGGTATAATAATATCGTCTGAGCATAGGTACTTCTGTTACACTCTACTCGAGAGGTATACAGGGGATTCCCCGATTTAATCGACATTTGGAGAATATACACATCATTTAATAAGCGCCGGGTATTTTCTACCCACGCGCGCGTCCTCCCGGGTTAAGCAAGTTTGTACAATCTATTCCTTAGGAAAGATTGTGTATAACTCGGTGTCATCAGCATACATGTGTGTATGCTGATGAACTTCACCTTACCTTTCAGTATGGATCCAGCTTCACCGTCTGAACACTGAGTTAGCTGAGTTAGACAAGCCAACATAGTACAAAAGATATAGACACATTGAATGGTTAACCCTATCCTAAAAGATTTACAGTAATCCAATAGCTCCAATAGCAATACTTAAATAATCGTTATATATAAACCGTTGTCGTTCGGGTTTGCGCAGTTTTATCGTATCGTTTAGATGACAATCAGGCGAATCGTTCAGTTCGTTCATTAAAAATAATACTATAAATGTGACTATACTACACAAAATAAGCAAGCCTAAGACCGCAAGTTATCCTCTGTTATTCTAAGACTGTCATTCTTTTTCTGAGGAGAAAACTGAAAATTGACGCGGACTCTCAATAAAACTGTGGAAACGGACTGTACTGTTTGTACCAGTTTTATAACAATAAGAAAAGCATGAAAATGTGTAAAACTTACCGAAAAATCACACGTCACGTTTTGTTGCACCAGTAGCAATTCTAATCGCATTTTCGTATTAAATCGGTCAAAATCTATCCTATAAATTGTTTATTTCGTAACAAAGCACCAAAATAAACCTTATAAAATCAAAAATAAAGTAATTTTCACAAAATTTACCGAGATTACGACTCACAGTTTCAATTCAAGTTTTTTGACGTATGACAACTGATTACCTGTCATTTGGCAGAATGTCATTTAATAGACTGTAGTTAATAGAATCCACCTCCTCTCAATTTACATTATTTTATATTAAATTTTGATTGTTTTCAAACAAATTGCTTGTGTAAATTCATCGCCAGAAAAAGTTTCACACAAAATAGATTAGATTCGCAGAAAAAATTTTGTTCATACACAATCTATCAAATAATCATTTTACCAAACGATAGGTAATCAGCTGTTATACGTCAAAGAAATTGAAACGAAACTATGAGTGGTAATTTCGACAAATTTTGTGAAAATTACTTAATTTCTAATTTTATAAGGTTTATTTTGATGTTTGGTTAAAAAATAAGTAATTGAGAAAAAAATGTGTAGTTAGAAAGTTCCTGACCACGTGACGTCACATCCGAAGTGCCTTTTTGGAAAATTTCTACACTTTTCTTGGTAAGTTTTTCATTTATCCACACTTTTCTTTTATTGCTAACATCGTTTTTAGACCATATTCTATAAATTATCGTTACATCTCGAAATATACCAAAGAAACGATATTTAAGTCTTATGAAACGTATTTGTTATTTTATTTTTTGTAATTCGAGTTTTTATTTTACTTCAAATACTTTAAAATCAATTTTAACCCTCCAGTACACGCGCATTTTTTTTTGACGTGAGTGCTTGCACCGGACTGAGAGTCCGGGTTTCTTTGCCAAATAAGAGATTTGTATTGTGTAGATCACATTTCGTTTCTTCGGTGGCTGATACTGCTTAAAACAAACTTGATAAGCTACCAGGAGCCTTGAACTGCTTTCAAAAATGTTGATACTACCTCTGGAAGACTTGATAATGCTTCTAGAAGCCTTAACATAGCTTTCAAAAGGCTTGAACTGCTTCCACAAGATTTTATACTGCAGCTGAAAGACTTGATACTATTTCTAGAAGATTTTAAATGATTCCAAAAGACTTGATACTGTTTGTAAAACTACTGGCAAAAAAATGTTTGAAAATGCAAAGTCTTAAAGAAGACATTTTTATTCCAAAAGGCACGAGATTGTTAATACAATTTGATTTTGCTTCCAAAATACCAAATACTGCTAGGATACAAAATGTTCATTTCAAAAGTTCAAAAAAATTCAATTATAGACCAAATATTGCTTGTGAAGGTGTAAGCACTGTTGATATAAGGCATTTCTATTGCAAATTAACCATAGGCGCCAGATACATGGACGTTTTTCATGTCACTTTTGTTTTGAGAACAGTCATTCGTCGTTCGAATCTTTTCCCAATTCAGTTTTTTCACTATCCAACACCCATACTTATTTTCAAAAACCTGCGCTTATGAAGCTACGAAGATTGTGTTAGATGTACCACTGACGATCTAAAGATAAATCAGTTAGCTGCAGAATTCTTCGAATCCTCTATTTGGGCATCGTAAATCTTACACAAATTGCTGGTTCTGGTCCTAAAAACGCTTTAGCACTAGCTCATCTGCCGTTTCATTGGCAGCACTTCCAGAGTGACCTCAGTGTAGTTAAAACGACGAACCGTTTGAGCCATCTGTATTTCCACATAAATTTTGATAATCCTCTACTTGATTTCGAGCTTTGTGGAGATGAGTTACTCAGCTTGTGTTCTCATTTAATCCCAAGATTATTCCTCACTTGCGCAATCAGTAATAAAATGTCCAATATAATTATATTTACAAACTCACTTCTACAGTATTATATATTTAGAAATCTGAAACTAGCAACTAACGCCATTAACAACGACAACATTCTGATCTGAAATAATACTTTGACGTCCTTCAACATCGGCAAATACAGAAAAAAGGAATTAACTAACTAGAAACTGACGAAATGACCTATTTACCTTTATTAGCTGTTTTCACCAAAACTTATTTTCGAAAGTAAGTCCTTTTTTCGTAGACAAGAACGGATATATTAAAAGAAAAGTTAACTTGAATGGTTGCGGTCCGCCGAACCAGCGGTTGCAAATTGCTAAAAGACTCTGTAAGTCGATAGTTAAACTTGCAGGAAAAGATTTTATTAATCATAAAATCGTGGCTAAGAGAAAATACTGAAAATTATTTGACAGCAGACTTGCAGGAAAAAAACTTTATGACTAAAGTGGCTAAGAGAAAATACAGGAAATCATTTTCAGGATTCTGAGATGACCGCTAGGAGGTGCAAATACCATCTTTAATGCCTTGAAATCTTAACAATTAAACAATTAGTCATCTTAGGAATGGTATCTCAATTTTAAGATACTTGTACATTTCAGTTTCAGTCCAGTCCCAGTATATTCCGCGTTCATGTCGGGATTTCATGAAAGAAGATTTATCGTTTAAAAGTCTGGGAGCATTAAGAAAGATTTGCAATGAAAATACGATTGGCGCCAAATAAATTAATTTTCTGGAAGCATTTCAAGCCTTATAGACGCAATGTTAAGTATTCTGACAGCAATATCAAATCTTTTGTTAGCATTCCAAATGTTTTGGAAGCAATTTAGATCTTCTAGAAGCAATATTAAGCCTACCTGAGCCAATATCAAGACTTTTGTAACCATTTTAAATCTTCTAGAAGTAGTACCAAGTCTTCTGGAATCTTCTCGAGTCTTCTGAAAGCATTTCAAATCTTCCAGAAACAGTATAAAGTCTTACAGGGGCTATATCTAATCTTTTGGAAGCATTTTAAAATATCTAGAAGCAGTATCATGTCTTAATTATTAAAATCTTCTAGAAGCAGTATTTTGGAAACTTCTCAAGTCTTCTGAAAGCATTTGAAATTTTCTGGAAGCAGTATAAAGTCTTACAGGAACAGTATCAAGCCTTTAGGAAGCATTTTAAAACATCTAGAAGCAGTATCAAGTTCTGGAATCTTCTCGACTCTTCTGAAAGCATTTCAAATCTTCCAGAAATAGTATAAAGTCTTACAGGGGCTATATATAATCTTTTGAAAGCATTTTAAAATATCTAAAAGCAGTATCGATTCTTAATTATTAAAATTTTCTAGAAGCAGTATCAAGTCTTTTGCAAACTTCTCAAGTCTTCTGAAAGCATTTGAAATCGTCTAGAAGCAGTATAAAGTCTTATAGGGGCAGTATCAAAGCTTTAGGAGGCATTTTAAAATATCTAGAAGCAGTATCAAGTCTTCTGGAAGTAGTATCCAGTCTTTTGGAAGCACTTCAAGTAATTTTGAAGTATTTCAAGTCTTCTAAAAGTAAGTATAAGGTCTTTTGGAAACATTGTAAGTCGTCTGGAAGTATTGTAAGTCATCTGGAAATATTTTAAGTCTTCTAAAAGCAGTATCAGTCTTCTGGAAACATTCCAAGTATTCTAGAAACCATATCAAGTTTCTTAGATACAATATCAAGTCTTCTGGAAGCATCTTAAGTCTTCTAACAGCGACATAAAGTACTTTGGAAGCATTGTAGGTCGTCTGGACACACTTCAAGTCCTCTAGATGCAATATCAAGGCTTCTAAAAGCGTTGTAAGTTATCTGTAAGCATTGTAAGTCGTCTGGATGCATTGTAAGACATCTGTAAATTCATCATTTTAAGTCTTCTAGAAATATCAGTCCAGAAATTCAAGTCTTCTGAAAGCAATATAAAGTTTTCTTAAAACAGTATCAAATCATCTAGAGGTAACAAGATCAAGTCTTCTGGAAACATTTTAAGTTTTCTAGATGCTATATCAAGTTATTTGAAAGCATTGTAAGTCGTCTGGAAGTATTTTAAATCCTCTAGAAGCTTATCTGGATCTCATATTATCTGGTAACGATATGGGTGACCAAAAAATCCTCTGAATTTTATAGAGAATGTTAAATAAAATTGGGAGCAAACAAATTGTTGCTTTTTTTAAAACTATGGAAATGAATTCTACCAAAAATCATCTTTATTGCTTTCCTTGCATCAGGTAAGGATGATCTGAATAATGTATTGTCCATTCCTAATAAGATTTGGGATTCTTATTTTCCTCCTTATTATAACATATCACAAATATCCAAATCAAAATCATCTTTTTTTATTTAACCCCAAGTGGGTACAATAACAGGCCGAATCCAAATGAAAATACAGTTCATAACAATATAAAAAAGTTTAGTAACAATGTCACAAAAATGAAATGAAAGAGAAGAAAATATAAAATTAAATGCTAGCGATATAAGTAATAATTATTAATGCATGTAAATATCGACTAACAGGCATTCATTCTGGGTGTAGGTGTCATAAACAGGAAGTCAAAGCGCAAAAATCTTGGTGGAACATGAATGTTTATACAACCAATGCACAAAAGCGACGTTGGCTAAGTGTTAGCATACAAAAAGATGTACAAGTTGATTCGTAATCAATGTATTGAATAGAAAACTTAAAACAAAGGTGTTTTAGGAATTTGGTCTAAATACGTTCAATTTTGGATTTATTTATACAGTTGATACTGAGGATTCTAAACGATACTGCAAAATAAAAGCAAAATAAAGAGTTTTAATTGCACTAACATTAGAAGAAGCTTGTGTTGACTTCATAATAAAACCTAAGTGACCTCAGTATCTACAACATGTTTATTAAACAATAACTTGCAATCAAATGTAATGTCCAAATTTTTAATAAATGAAACCCGTTGCAACTTCTCACCAGCGATGCTATAATTGTAGTTGATCGAGTTAACCTTCTTAGAAAATGAAATAATATTACACTTTGATAAGTTCAATGAAATGTGATTATTGAAGCAAAAAGCTTGAAGATTGTTCAAGTCAGACTGCAATTTAGAACAATCAAGAGGCAAAGAGATGCGGAGAAATAATTTTAAATCATCAGTGTACATTAAACATTGGGCATATTAAACACTATATCGCTCGCCAGCTGGTGATTTCGATTCATTTTTAATTGTATTCGAAACAGTTCTAAATAATCTCAAGCACGATAAGGGTATTGTAATCACAGGTGATTTTAATGTTCATTTTGAAGCGTTTACTAAGCAAGCTCTTTTAATTTCGAATCTATGCAAATCTTTTGGTCTACAATAGTGTACAACTAAATTTACCAGGCATACAGGGTGTATCGATAATATATTTACAAATTTAAATGAGAATAATTTCGGTGTTTGTATTGTCGATCCGCTACTTTCTGACCATATGGCAATCTCCCTTGAGTACCGTACCACAGTGCCTAAAGAAGCCAACATAAAAATAGTTTCTAGACCTATTACTGAACAGGGTCTTAATTTATTCTATAAATCCGTTGAGGAGTTAAATTTTTCGTTTATTGACAACCATTATACAAGCACAAGTTCTAAATTCTCGGAATTTATTGGATTAATAAGGAATTCATTCAACTTTAGCTTCAAAGAGAGAACCAAATTAATAAATCCAAATAGGCGGTGTGTTACCCCAGGTTGGTTTAATGATGAGGTGAGAGCTGCTAGAGAGAAATTGCATGCAATCGCTGATATCCGTAAGAAATTTCCTCATTTGATCTCATATAATTGTGTTAAATGTTACAGGGATCTTTACCGGAACGCCATTGACAAAAACAAGAAATTGGCTAATAGTCGTTATATACAAACCTCTAACAACTCACAAAAAGCTGCATGGAATGTAATAAAAAACAATCTTCCCCAGTCATGTGCTCTTAAATCTGGCAGCTTGACAGCTAATGATTTTAACATTTATTTTAGCAGCATAGCTGATAGGATTAGTACAATGTTACCTCCTTGTTCACCATCTAAAGCAAAGTTGGATTCGCATTCAACTGTCCCTTTTGTTGCTTTTCCCAACATGCTCACTTTTAAAGAGATCACTCTTAATCAGTTGCGCGACACTATTAATGACTTAAAAAATAGTACCAGTTGTGATATTTATAATCTTAATGTTAGAGTAATTAAATCTATAAAAAATCTCATTATTTCCCCTCTGTGTAAACTAATAAATCTCTGTATTAGATCAAATACATTTCCTGACAGCTTAAAAATCAGCAGGGTTGTTCCTGTTCATAAAAAAGGTGACATTAATGATTTGTCAAATTATAGACCTATATCTATAATTCCTTTGTTTGGAAAAATTTTTGAAATTGTTTTGAAACAACAGATTGTGAAACATTTGGAAGAGCACAATCTATTAAATAATCAACAATACGGCTTTAGATATGGTAAATCGACAACTTTAGCGGTGGAAAGATTGGTCTCTTATGTTCAGACTTGTTTTGAGAATAAATCCTTCGCTCAAGCCTCCTTTTTTGATCTGACTAAAGCCTTTGATTGTGTATCTCATGATTTGCTTATTGATAAACTTTCTGCTTTGCATTTTAGTAACAATTCAAGTATCTTAATTAAATCCTATTTAAATAATAGATCACAGATTGTGTCTTATGACAGGCTTTTGTCGGATGAATTGTTAATTAAGCACGGGGTGCCTCAGGGATCGGTACTGGGGCCGGTGTTGTTCTTGATGTTTATTAACGATATAAATGTAGCAGTGCCTCATTATTCTGACGTGATCCTTTTTGCAGATGATACAGTTGCAATCAATAGTGCTGACACCTTGCATAGTTTGAAACAACGTTCTGAGTTATCGCAGGAAAGTATAGTTGCATGGTTCACTAAGAATAAACTCTGCGTTAACGAAACTAAAACGCAAAAACTTAATTTCTCTCTTAGGTATCTTGATACAGTTGATGATCCAATTGAATATTTGGGATTTTATATCGACTCCAAGTTAACGTGGGAGGAGCATACTGTTAACATTACCAAGAAATTGAACTCCTCTATATTTGTCATTAGAAACTTACGTCATATTGTCTCCTTGGATACGTTATTGAAAGTTTATTATGGATATTTTCATTCCCGCTTATCTTATGGTATACTGTGTTGGGGTCATTCCTCACATGCCGGTACAGTTTTTGCTGCTCAGAGGAGATGCTTGAGGTTAATTGCGAACCTGAATTATGGAGACTGTTGTAGAGGCGAGTTTGTTAAACTAAAAATTCTTACTCTTCCCTGTGTTTACATCCTGCAATGTTTGACGTATGTCAAGGGTAATCTTAATGACTACAATAAAAATAGTGATACGCACACGTATAACACACGCCATAGGGATGACCTAGCTTTGAGATATAAGAGAACAGCTAGGGCAAGGGATGGGGTAAATCACTTTGGTATAAAATTTTTTAATGTATTGCCTGATTGTGTAAGGGTCCTTGAAGATAAATTGTTCAAGAGTAGAGTGAGGTCTTTCTTATTGAGTGGCGCTTTTTACAATTTTGACGAATTTATTGATGCTGTTCAAACTGAAGATTTTTAGCTGGCTGGGTTGCTGCCCTCTTAGACTGCGGTTTTCGTTTGGGTCCTTTGTTGCGATGTATTTATAATGTGTAAATTTATTTATATTTCTTTTTATTTTTTGTGTATTTTTATGTTGTTTGACAAATGCCTATGGTATTATGTATTATGCTTGTTTGTATATAAATTCATATTCTGTGTACATCGACTGACTTACGAAAGCTGTTACTGCATTATCGTCAATAAAGTTTATTATTATTATTATTATTATTAAACAACTTCAAATACGTCATTAACATGAATATTAAAGAGTAAATTGCCTAGATGGTTACCCTAGGGAACACTACCCTGGGGATTATAATAAAAGTCGTTTTTCTAATACTTCTTCGTTAGCAAATATCAACGTAGAAAAGATGATTAAGTTAATGTTAGAATCTATTTGTAGAATCTCTGAAGATAGCCTGCGGCTGAAACTAATCAGACTAAAATTTTCATGTTAATCAATAAAAGAGTTTAAGTACAAAAATAAAAGTTTAATAATTTAATCTGATCAGAAATTTTAACTGGTGAAATAAACCGCAACTTTCATTATTATTATTAAATCTTTCGAACGAAACTATTTAATGCTATTGGATAATGTGGTAGAAGAAATGGAAGTTAAAGTGTTACAGTTAAACTTTAATAGAGTGAGTGCCGCACATGATTTAGTGGAAAAACAAGTTCGGGAAAGTGATATAAATTTAGTGATCGGATGTGAACCAAATATTAGGTTAGAGTCAAAACAATACTGTGACAAGAATAGTGATGCGTTTGTTAATGTGTATAAAAACATGTGTGTGATAAGTTATTTTGAAGGTTATGGTTTTGTGTGTGTAGAATTATCACAATTTGTGATAATTTCCTGTTATTTTTCTCCAAATAAGTTGATTGAAGAATTTGAAGTTTTGCTTCACAACATACAGATTATGTTAAGGAAGTTTGACAAGGATGTCTTGATTGGAGGGGATTTGAACGCCAAAATGGTTCAGGCAGGCTCAAGTATTTCTAATAGAAGAGGAGAAATGCTAGAACTATGGTTGGCTTCAAATAATCTAATCGTTCTAAACCAAGGCAACATTCCAACATTTTCTGGACCAGCTGGAGAATCCTTAGTGGATTTTACGGCTGCTTCGATCAACTTAGGAAGAAGAGTAAGAAATTGGTGTGTGAATCTAGAAAGTGATAATTTAAGTGACCATAGAACTATTATGTATGAAATAGGAGAGTGTGTTAGAAGTGAAAGTGAAAGTGAAATTAATTTTGGCAGGTGGGTAGCTTCTGAAAGGAATTTGGAGAAAATGATGAAAGATGAAACTCCATTTTTTGATAAGGATGAAGCGAGAACACCAGAAAATTTAATCAAAAATATACAGAGAGTTTGTAATAAGTATTGTGTTAAGAAAAATGGCAGAAATTTTAGCCACAAACCAGTATACTGGTGGAACGACGAAATTGCAGAAAAAAGAAAAGAATGCAATAGAATAAGAAGAAGCTTAACACGAAGTAGAGGGAGGGCTATTTTTGATTTGGAATTAATTGAAAATTTGAAGTTAGAACTAAAAAACAAAAGAAAAGAACTTAAAAAACTCATTGGAAAGAGTAAGAAAGATAAATGGAACCAACTATGTTCAGATCTTGAAGAAGATGTCTGGGGAAAGGCATATCAAATAATTAGCAAAAGATTGAAACTGAAAAACAGAAATGGTATTGAGGATAAGACGGTAGAAGAACAAGTCAGTAAACTGTTTCCTAAACATGAAGCTTTTACATGGGAGGCTAGGGATGGTCCACTAAACTCAATTCCCTTTACAGTGGAGGAACTCTCAGTGGCGGTAAGTAATTTAAGAAAAAAGAAAGCCCCGGGACCGGATGCCATTCCATCTGAAATAGTTGGATTGTTGGCATCGAAGTATTCAAAGGATTTTTTAGAGGTATACAATGACTGTGTGTCTAAAGGTATATTTCCGAAAATCTGGAAAAGTGCAAGACTTGTACTTATTGAGAAGCCGAAGAAAGCAGGACAACCTTTGGCGTATAGACCTCTATGTCTATTGGATACGAAGGGGAAACTTTTGGAAGGATTACTGAGAATGCGATTGGTTGTAGAAGCGGAGGAGAATAACCTTCTACATGAAAACCAATATGGATTTAGGAAGGGAAGATCCACTGTACAAGCGATTGAAAAAGTGCAGAAAAGCATTGATAAGATAAAGGAAAAGGCATTAAAGAATAGAAAATTCTGTGCCTTAGTACTTTTGGACATCAAAAATGCTTTTAATTCTGCACCGTGGAAGGAAATAATCGGATACTTAGTTAGTGGAAATATAAGTCCCTATTTGGTAGAAATGATAAGAAGTTACTTGTCGGAGAGAAACATCATAGCTCCGAATGGGAAAGTTTACGACATGTCTTGTGGAGTGCCTCAAGGATCTCTATTAAGTCCACTTTTATGGAATCTATATTATGATAGAATTCTAAGAGTGAAATTGGAGTCCGAAGTAGAGATCATTGGTTACGCTGATGATCTGGCATTGTTGGTCATTGGTCGTGATGAGAGTGAACTGCAAGACAAGGCGTCGTATGCGGTTAAACAGATTATTGATAAACTGGAGGAGATGGGTCTTGACATAGCTGCACAGAAAACAGAAATGGTTTTACTTCAAGGGAGAAGAAAGATAAGATCTCTTAACCTTGAAGTAAATGGGCCTGTAATTGAAAGTGCTGAAAGGGTCAAGTATCTCGGAGTTTTTATCAATAAAGACATGACTATGACGAAACATATTGAAGAGGTAACAAGTAAGGCAACATTCATGAGCAATTTACTTTTAAGGTTGATGCCGAACTTAGGTGGACCAAGATCAAGAAGTAGGAAACTTCTTGCATCGACGGTGAAGTCAGTTGTACTTTTTTTGTACTATTTGGCAAAGAGCCCTTAAATTTAAAAGGTACCGTGATATGTTGACTAGAGTGAATCGAAAACTTGCAATAGGAATTTGTTCCGCATATCGAACGGTTTCTGCTGAAGGGATTCAGGTTATAGGCCTCTGCTGGACTTACTTGCTGAAGAAAGAACAGCGTTATATAGGAGAGGTAAAGAAGCAAAACGTGAATGTAGAGTAAGTTTATTGAAGGCCTGGCAGGAAAGGTGGGATCTATATGAGGGATGGACAAGAATCCTTATCCCGGAAATAGAACCATGGTTTGATAGGAAGTGGGGCGAGGTAGATTTCTACTTATCTCAGGTTTTGTCGGGTCATGGAGTTTTTAAAAAGTATCTTTTTAAAATAAAAAAGTCGGAAAGTGAGCTGTGTTGGTTCTGTGATAGTATAGACACAGTGGAACATACATTATTTGTATGTGAAAAGTTTAGTGGTGAAAGGCATATTTCTGAAAGGAAGTGTGGTCGATTATTAAATCGAGACAACATAGTGAAAGTGATGTTAGAAAGTGAAGAATTATGGAACATTGTACAAGAAATGGTTATGAAAATAATGAAAGTGAAGGAAAGCCATGAAAGATTCTTAGAAGGAATTGAAAATGGTGAGCATGAGAACTTGGAGAATGTTGTGGAAAACAACATTATTGTAAAGTATTCCCTTGTAATCCGAAGAAAATTAGACAATGTAAAGTTCACTAATCGTAATTCACAGATTTTTCATTTTATCTGTAGATTGAAGAACTATGAAGAGCTATAAACATCTATTAAAATGACAAAGTTCTTACTTCTCAATATTCTTGCAAATTCTTGCAATTTATTAGTAAAATGCTAGAGAAATGTATTTAAAAGGTATTTCAATAAGAGTGCAAGATTTCAGTGTTCAATAAAACATGTTTTTTTATAGCAAAGTGTAGAAATATTTATTGATTTAGAAAATATACTTTGCTGGCATATGCGTACCCTTTTGACGAAATTTTCAATAACGTTATTTCGTTGATACAGCGTCTAATTTTGGCTTTCAATGCTACGATGGTTGCAGGCTTATTGGCATAAATCTGTGTTCTTTAATAACCCCACAGCCAAAAGTCTAAAAGCAACTTTTGGTCACGCTCTTTTTTGCAAGAACGTGAAAGCCAATTCTGATCACCAAATTAGAAATGACACGACCAGGAGCAAACTCTTACAAGATCGTCAACATTTCACATGCGGTATCGTCCTGCTGAAACTATATGTCGTAAAGATCAATAGCTTCGAAATGAGACGCAAGAAACTGTGTTATCATAGTACGATAACGTTTGCCATTAACCGTACTACAATATCATCTTCGTTTTCGAAGAAAAACGGTCCAATTACTCCAGACACTCAAATTCACACCATGCAGTGACCCGTTCTGATAAATCATTCGTGGATTTTCTGATCCCCAAATGCGACAGTTGTGCCTATAAACTAAGCCATCAAGGAGAAAATAGGCCTCATCAGTGAAAATGATTTTGTTAGCAAAATCAGGCAGATTGCTCAAGGATCCAAGCGATCTCTCCACTCGAAGAAAATTCACCAAATTCTCTTCGCTTTTCATGGTCTGCTGGAAAAAATTGTTGAATCAATAGGATTTTGTAGGCATACAGCTGTAAATCTTTTGTGAGAATTCGCTGAAGAGTGCCTGTTGAAATGTCCATATCTTGTGCCAGCTGGCGAATTGACGTCTCTGGCCTTTCGATCACACTCTCACGAACTGCCGTAATGTCTCGATGTATCTTGTGTTTCACATCACTAACCGAACCTGTAGCTTCGAATTTTTCGATTATTCTTTTCAAAGTAGATGAATCAGGCACATTATTTCGACCGAACATTTGAGGCATTTTACGAATAGTGGCAATTAAACTTTCACCATATCGACACTAATTTTTGACAAACAAGACGCGTAGTTCTACAGTGTAATGCACTATATTTACTAACATCCATCTGCCAACTTTCGATCTCTGAATCATGTAACATTATGACTGTAAAACATGGCACTCATTTCTAATCTTGCGCTTTTATTGAAACACCCTTTAGATAGTTAGATGAAAAAGAACAGCGCCATTCTAAACCCAAGGGCTAATAGGGCTACAAGCCTATTAGTCCTTATGGTTATGGTGTCCCCATTACACAAATACCTAATGTCCCGTCTGAAGAAGCACGGCTAAACCCGAATCTTTCCGCTTAATTCCAGATCTAGAACTAGAAACATTCACATTTGGGTTGGGTTGAGTTTAGCAGACATTTTTTAATGAAGGCTTCTGCAATGAACAACTTCTAGAATAGAGCATTTTACAAACTAGAAGTAAGAAGTAACACTAGACTTAAACCCAAATGTTTCTACTTTTAAGTCTAGTGTTATTTCTAATTTTAGATCATTAGATCTAATTCCAGATCTAGAACTAGAAACCTTCAGGTTTAGCCGTAAATCTCGTAACTCGGCTAAACCCGAATGATTTTAGTTTTCCTTCAATCCTGTATATTTGATGCAGGATCGGGTTGGGTTAGGTTTAGCCGTGCATCTAAAGGCATCTTTTTAACGAAAGCCTCTGCAATGAATAGTTTCTGGAATAGAGTATGCAGAATACTGCATAATCTATTCCAAATTGCAAAGGAATTCCTCTAATGCAAAAACTGGTTTGGCAAGGCTGTATATTTCAATTGAAATAAAACTAAAACTAACACTAGACCTAGAAGTAGAAAGTTTTGAAAACTTTCTAGGTCTAGTGTTAGTTCTAGTTTTAGATCATTAGATATAATTCCACATTTGGAATTAAAAACTTTCGGGCTTAGCCGTATATTTCTCAAGACGGCTAAAGCCCAATGATATAGTTCTACGTCTAGATCATGTAGTCAAGATATTTTTTTCTGAAATAGTTAGAATTAGTTAGATTAGTAGAACTAACACTAACTCTAAAATTAGAATCTTCTTTTTTGAATTTTGTATGAAAAAGGCTTGCATTCGTTTCGTTCGTCCAACCCAGCCCTGGGGCACCAAATATTTTAGAGCGGTAGTGAAGAGCAGCAAAACGGTATTTAAAAAACTCATTTTTGAAATTAGTCGAAAAATTTAATTCCTAAGATTTGTTAATGGAATGATCCCATTTGTAGAGATTAAAATCTATTTGTTTTTGAGATAACATGTTTTAAATTCGACCTAAATAAGTAGCATTTCATAAAAATAACAATTTTCTTAATTACTTATAGAAGGAAACGTTTAAGAACCTCACGTAATATCCGGCTTTTGCCGTATATTCAATAACTATCATGATTCAAGAATAATAAACACCCTGTATAGCTGAAAATAATTTTAATCGATGTAGCTTTAATTGCATCGATTAATAATGAGTCACCCTGTATAATACATTCAAGTACCAATTTAAAATGTGTGGTGAAAGTCGCTTTCATTGAGATCCATAATCAATCGATTAACGTCATAACTCCTAAATTGGACATATCGTTATTTCGAAGCCAAAATGAGCTCTTTTTACATAAATACTTTAGAAAAGATTTTGTCAGATTTACTCAAATAATTATTTTGAAGCGACCTAACAAAATCTTTAAGTATTATATCATAGACAATCAAGCAAATATCATTTTGCCGTTATTTTTCTATGTTCTGAACTTATCGTTATTTCGTTACAGACATATCGTTATTTCGAAGCCAAAATGAGCTCTTTTTACATAAATACTTTAGAAAAGATTTTGTCAGATTTACTCAAATGATTATTTTGATGCGACCTAATAAAATCTTTAAGTATTATATCCTAGACAATCAAGCAAATATCATTTTGACGTTATTTTTCTATGTTCAGAACTTATCGTTATTTCGTTATAGACATATCGTTATTTCGAAGCCAAAATGAGCTCTTTTTACATAAATACTTTAGAAAAGATTTTGTCAGATTTACTCAAATGATTATTTTGATGCGACCTAATAAAATCTTTAAGTATTATATCCTAGACAATCAAGCAAATATCATTTTGACGTTATTTTTCTATGTTCAGAACTTGTTAGAATGCTTTAATTAGTTCAAATACTTGCTCAAATCTATCTTCGTCGAAATACTTTGAAAAGTTCTTGTTATTTTTTATTGTTCAAAAAATCAAAGAAAAACTAAATAATCCGTTATATCCATAAAACATATCGATCATACATTATTTATATTTAAGATATGTTGCTTAATGAATGCATATAATTTGTTTATATAATCGCATAATTTTAATGCATTATTCAAATTCGTCATTAAATTAATAGAAACTATATATCGATATGCAACACTTCCACATTAATGAGTAATTGAATGATTTTGCATTTTGTTGTATTAATTATAACTTTTCAAAAAGTAATAAAAATCGATTTTATTAAAAAAAATTAGTACCACTTGACTTCTGTTAGGTTTTCTATAACATAAAAGTTATCTGTTCATCGAGTAAACTAATAACGGCCATTACAAGTCGATTGGGTCCGTTTAAGTACCCCTGGCTGTTACTAAAAGGGCACTGAACAGCAAATCGATCATAAAGACCGACAGCCACACTGTGATCGCTCAGTGTGAAGTGTCAGATGTATCACTGGTTCTAGGCCGGGTTTCGAGATAAGATCGGCTTTCGCTTACTACAGTAATTATTATTAGAGGCCTCGAGAATGATCTCTGGTAGGTAGTGGGGAAGGAGAGGCCACCCTCGTAGTGGATATACGATACGAACCTCAAAGCCAATAACAACAGAACAAACGGAAGCTAAAGTTAAATAGGCGCCCCGCGACGGATCGTGTTTAATTTATTAAAATTATTTTAAAACTACTATTAAAATTTTATTGATGAGATCAAACGAATTATCTCGTTTGTTTATAATACAATAAAAATACGGAGGCAATCTCTGTTTACATTGCAAACGTTTCTTATAAAAGTTTATTTACGCTTGGGAAAACCGCAAAGTCCCGGTGGTCCCGAAACCAAACCCTCAAAGATGCACCAGAAACGAATTCTTCTCCGGAACGGATCTGAAAACCTATAAAAAAACGAAACGCCAAATGGTGCCACGTGATTGCGACCGAACGGGGCACTTAAAACCTTCAACCGCAACACCAAACCTAAATGTAATTGCACTTCTCTTCTTCTCACCATCATCATCCGCTAACCGTAATAATAAATCAATGGGTATTTCCCGTATTGAGAGAAGAACACGTTTTCACGCAATTTCCCCATAGACTTTGAAATTTTATTCCAATGGGACTTTTTCCGTGGTCATCCCTTCGAGTTGTATTCCGAATTTTGACACTTGGGGTAGGAGCATTTTGATGGGAACGCGTGAGAAAATGTTCTCGACAATTTTGCCAATTTGCTAGACAGCTTGTAGGGGGTGAACTAGCAAATTTCACTATGTATTCTATTGGGATATAAAAATATATTCGTGAGAAATTCGATTTTATAGAAAATAATAACGTAATCTCAGACGAATTATTTTTGTCAGACAGATGTTCTTAATAATGGGGTTTTTACAATTAAATTCGAACCTATTTAGAATAGACCTAGAAACTAGAAGTAAAACTACAACTAACCTAGTGTTAGTACCTAATACCTAAGACTAGAAATATTTGGGTTTGAAGACTAGTTCTAGTTTTATTTATGATTCAATACAAATATGTTATACAGGATGAATCAATCAAGGGGACGAAAGATTGTGGATTTACTGTTTAAAATTAAAAAAAATGTTTTTAGTCGTCGTACATTACCATCAATGCTGCATTTATTAAAATTATTTTCAGCTACATAAGATATTTCATTATTCCAGGAGCGTACTCAACTTAGTTTTTTTTAAAGGAACCTAAACTCTAAACTTACTTGCATTTATTAAGATTTATTGATTCCATCTTTACCTTGTTGTGTTATTTAAGGGGTTATAAAAAATTAAAAAATACTTAGGTTGTTGCTGTTCTTGGTATTTAATTTTCAAACCCTATTATCCATTTTGTATTGGAGAAACCAATTTCTTATTGACATAATACAGCCGATAGCATCATTATCATCTGAAAATCACTTTGAAAAGTATCCTGTGTTGAGAAATGTTAAATATGAGTTATATCTATAATACACCAGTATACCAGGAAAAAGTTTAACTACAAATTTGGAAATCTTTAGGTGAAAATATATCCCATATGTGAAGTGTTAAATGCACACTAAGTCTATTAGACTCAATGAAACAGCTAAATGATGAGACCATAAACATTTTAGAGCAAAATTATAGAAATAGAAGCGAACTAATAGAAGAATTTATTTCTGCCATTTTGGTACGAAAAGACTCGAAATGCTTCCACAAGACCAAATATTTACATCTGAAAGACTTTAAGTCCCAAAAAGACTTGATACTAAAAGACTTGATGCTGCTTCTAGAACATTTAAAATATTTCCAGAAGACTTGATGTTGCACCTCCTGTTCTTTGACCCGTTTTCTTATGTCTTGCGTAGATAACTATTTGTTAAAGAATGTACAACGTGTTTGTAATAATTTTAATTACATTTTCGTTGTATTCTGAGTGATGTTTATATTGTTATTATTGTTGATTAACACCAACATATAAGCCGTTTTTCCCTTAACTTTAAATTTGTCAACTTGATGTCTGGAATAGACATTCAAGTTTCCTCTACATTATAACTTCATTGACGTCGTGCCAGAAGAAGGACATTTGTCCGAAACAGCTGTAGCGCTTAAATAAATAAAGATATTCCATTCATCGTTTCAGTATCGTTATTATGTTAAATTCAAAGATGATGAATTTCGAATCAATTTTGGCCAAAACTTGGTATTGTGTCTGGAAGACTTAAAATACGTCCAAAGGACTGAATATATCTCTGGAAGACTTCAAGAAGACTTAATGGTGCTTCTAGAAGACTTAGAAAACTTAGAATACGTCTAGAAGACTTGATACTGCTTTTACAAAATTTCAAATAGTTTCAAAAGACTTGAGATTGTCTATAGAAGACTTGCAATGCTTTCAGAAGACTTGATGTTGCATCTTAAGGACTTGAAATGCCCCAAAAAGACTAGATACTGATTCTAGAAGACTTGAAGTACTTTCAAAATTTAATACTACTTCTAGAAGACCCGAAATGCTTTCAAAAAACTTGATATGGCCTCTGGAATAGTTGAAGAAGACTTACTTTTAATGCTGCTTCTAGAAGATTTCAAATATTTCCAGAAGGCTTGGTACTGCATCTGGAAAACTTAGGATGCTTCTAGAAAGTTTGACTCTGCTTCCAGAAGACTCGATACTGCTTCTAGAAAACGTGAAATAGCTCCAGAAGACTTGATATTGCCTCTAGAAGAATCGGTGTGCTTTCAGAAGACTTGGTATTACTTCTGGAAGACTTGAAATACCTCAAAAAGACTAGACAGAGGACTTCAAATATGTTCAAGATTTGATACTGCTTCTAGAAAACTCCAAATGCTTCCAGAAGGCTTAATATTGACTTGAAATAGACTTAATGATGCTTCTAGAAAGTTGGAATCTCTCCAAAAGACTTAATATTTCCGATAGAAGACTTGGAATACTTTCAGAAGACTAGATGTTGTATCTGAAAGACTTGAGAAGACTCAAGAAGACTAGATACTTCTAGAGGACTTCAAATACTTTCAAGATGTGATACTGCTTCTAAAAGACTTGATATTGTCTCTGGAAGACTTCAAGAAAACTTAATGGTACTTCTAGAAAATTTTCAGAAGGCTTGATTCTGCTTCCAAAAGACTCGATACTGTTTCTAGAAAACTTGAAATGGCGCCTAAAGACTTGATACAGCATCTGAAAGACTTGAAACGCTTCAAGAAGACTAGATACTGTTTCTAGCAGTCTTTAAATACTTACAAGATTTGATATTGCTTCTAGAGACCCAAAATGCTTTCAGCCGATTTAATATTACCTCTAGAATACTTGAAGAAGACTTACTTTTAATGCTGCTTCTAGAAGACTTGTAGAAGACTTAATGCTGCTTCTAGAAGACATGAAATATTTTAGAAGACTTGGTATTGCATATAGAAAACTTAGTTTGATTCCAGAAGGCTTAATTCTGCCTCCAGAAAACTCAATACTGCTTCTAGAAAACTTAAAATAACTCCAAAAGACTTGATATTGCCTTTAGAATATAGACTTGGTGTACCTTCAGAGGACTTAATATTATTTTTGAAATACTGGAAATGATTCAAAAAAACCAGATAATGTTTCTAGAGGACACTTGCCTCTGGAAATTTTGAAGAAGGCTTAATGTAGCTTCTAAAAAGCTTGAAATGGCTCCAAAACAATTATGTTATTATTTTAGGATTGTTAAAATTTGATGTTTTTATTTTTTAGTTTCTACCGGTTTCGGGTTCATCGGCTATCCTCAGGAAACCACGTTATTTTTTAATGATTTTTTAATGACGCCATAAGATATCGTTTATGGCGTGAAAACTTCTTATATTTTAGGATGTGCTTCCTATATCACAACCTAAAATATAAGTTTATAACAGTTTTTACAACAAAGGAACCAAATTTAAAGAAAGAATGTGTTTAAAAATCATTAAGAAATAACGTGGCTTCCTGAGGATGGCCAATGAAGCCAAAACCGGTAGAAACTAAAAAATAAAAACATCAAATTTCACCGTTAAAGTACAAAACCATAACTTCGTTATTATTTTAATAACAATCCTGTAATAACATTCTCGATGATAAATAAAAATTAAAACAATAATAATTATGTTATTTTTATACAATTAATGTTATTTCTATTGTCTCTGAAAAACTTGAAAAAGACTTAATGTTGCTTCTAAAAGGCTTGAAAGAAGACTATATAGTGTTTGTAGAGGACTTCTAATACTTTCAAGATAAGATACTTCTTCTAGAAGACCAGAAATATTTTCAAAAGACTTGATGTTGCCTCTGGAACACTTGAAGAAGGCTTACAATTAATGCTACTTTTAGAAGACTTGATGCTGCTTCTAGAAGACTTGACACTGCTTTTAAAAGACTTGATATTGTTTCTAGAACACCTGCCATTGCTTTTAGAAGGCTTAAAATGCTTTCAGAACATTTGTTATTGCGTTTTCAAGATTTTGAAATACTTACAGAAAATTTGATACTGCTTTTGGAAGACTTCACATATTTCTAGAAGACGTGCAATGCTACCACAAAACTTGATATTACCTCTAGAAGTCTTGACATACTTCCAGAAGGCTTGAAATCCTTCTTTTTATACGGATTGTAGTTACTATTTTCAATAATTGTTTTGAATTAACCATTATTAACCTTTCCTTTTCTAATTTAATTCTAGCACCTGCTACAACCTCATTTTAAGGAATCCTTTTGGATGATATGAAATTGAGGATGTTATACAACCTACTTTAAAATAATATTGAGTAACAACTGTTGAAGACATGGCTTTTCCATCATTTCCATATTGTTAAAATTTTATCCAAAACCATAAAAAGACGTTGGTTGAACCTAGGAACTTACTTCACAAAAAATGGTTTAGATTTATTAACACGTTCTTGAGTTATAATGAATAAACGAATTTTTTTTTGCTAACTTCGAAATCTTCTAAGGCCGAAACGTCTTATTTACATTTTATGGATATGCTGCAGTTCCAAATGAGGAATTGATGATATCACTCTGGGGAACAACAATTTGGTTAACACACGCTTTTAAGCTAGACACGGGTACCTCGTCATAACCAATTGCATCAGTATTATTTAATTTAATCGGCGTTATAACCGATTTGACTTCATCCGGGTTTGTTAGATCAATAATATTCGGGTTAACTCAGAGATCGGATCCATAATGAAGAAGTAGGAAGAAGAGCAAATCTAGAAGACATCAAGGAGGCTGATGAAGATCAATTAGAGTATCAAGAACAGATAAAGTAAGAAATATTGTTTCAATTTTCTCTCTATTCTCGATGCCTTTTAAAAAAAGGTATCCTTTAAAAAAAATCTTTTAAAATAACGAAAGTTTCCAAAATAAATAATTTGACATGAATATATTGAGAAAATATACCAACAGAAAGTAGACAGCTTTCTCGTATTTTTTTCCAAAGTCCAAAATATTAGAAAAATAAAAAAATTATATATTTTAAAAAAATTCACAATCATTACATAAATGATGGCTATTTGTAGAGAAAAGCATGTATTTTTCATGAGCAAAACGGCACTTAAAATACTTTATTCATTTTTGTGAGCAGAATTTTAAATTAATCGAAACTTTCATGAAAAATCGAATTCATAAGATTTGTTAATGGAATGATGACCATTTCTAGAGAAAAACATGTAATTTTTCAACAGCAAAACCGCATTTAATAAAATCTATTCGTTTTTGTGGTAATAACTTTTGAATTCGATCTAAATAAGTAGCAGTTCATAAAAATAACAATTCTCTTAATTGTTTATAGAAGGAAACCTTTACGAACCTGACGTAATATTCTACTTTTGTCGCATATTTAATTACTATCATGATCCAAGAATAGTGAAACACCTTGTATAGCTGAAAATAATTTTAATCGATGTAGCTTTAATGGCATTGATTAATAATATGTAAATTTTTATAGCAGAAAAACCGCAATTTTCCGTCTCATCATTAAGGGTGACTCGTTAATACATTCAAGTACAAATTTAAAATGTATGGTGAAAGTTGCTTTCATTGAGATCCATAATCAATCAATTAATGCCATCACTCCTAAATAATATAATAATATAAGTAATATAAATCTGATATTTTCATAAAAAATAAGCAATGAAAATGGAAGTTTTAAACAAATGCAAGTAATTATTTAAGGGGTTATAAAAAATTAAAAAATACTTAGGTGATTGTTTTTATTTTCTTTGTTTCTATACCGGGTTTCGGGCCTCGCCCATCATCAGTAGAAAACCCTACAAGCATATTAAAAAAAAACTATTAAACTTGTAATTTAATAAGATAGTCATTTTAAGCCTTCTAAAAGCAATGGCAGGTCTTCTAGAAACAATATCAAGTCTTCTAGAAGCAGTGTCAAGTCTTCTAGAAGCAGCATCAAGTCTTCTAAAAGTAGCATTAATTGTAAGCCTTCTTCAAATGTTCCAGAGGCAATATCAAGTCTTTTGAAAATATTTCTGGTCTTCTAGAAGAAGTATCTTATCTTGAAAGTATTAGAAGTCCTCTAGAAGTATCTAGTCTTCTTGAGGAGTTTCAAGTCTTTCAGATACAACATCTAGTCTTCTGAAAGTATTCCAAGTCTTCCAGCGGAAATATCAAGTCTTTTGGAGCCATTCCAACTTTCTAGAAGCATTATTAAGTCTATTTCAAGTCTTTCAGAGGCAATATTAAGCCTTTTGGAAGCATTTGGAGTTTTCTAGAAGCAATATCAAATCTTGAAAATATTTGAAGTCCTCTATCTAGTCTTTTTGAGGCATTTCAAGTCTTCCAGAAGTAATACCAAGTCTTCTGAAAGTACACCGAATCTTCTAGAGGCAATATCAAGTCTTTTGGAGCTATTTCACGTTTTCTAGAAGCAGTATCGAGTGTTTTGGAAGCAGAATCAAGCCTTCTGAAAATTTTCTAGAAGTACCATTAAGTTTTCTTGAAGTCTTCCAGAGACAATATCAAGTTTTTTAGAAGCAGTATCACATCTTGAAAGTATTTGAAGTCCTCTAGAAGTATCTAGTCTTCTTGAGGAGTTTCAAGTCTTTCAGATACAACATCTAGTCTTCTGAAAGTATTCCAAGTCTTCCAGCGGAAATATCAAGTCTTTTGGAGCCATTCCAACTTTCTAGAAGCATCATTAAGTCTATTTCAAGTCTTTCAGAGGCAATATTAAGCCTTCTGGAAGCATTTGGAGTTTTCTAGAAGCAGTATCAAATCTTGAAAATGTTTGAAGTCCTCTATCTAGTCTTTTTGAGGCATTTCAAGTCTTCCAGAAGTAATACCAAGTCTTCTGAAAGTACACCGAATCTTCTAGAGGCAATATCAAGTTTTTGGAGCTATTTCACGTTTTCTAGAAGCAGTATCGAGTCTTCTGGAAGCAGAATCAAGCCTTCTGGAAGCATCCTAAGTTTTCCCTATGCAGTACCAAGCCTTCAGGAAATATTTCAAATCTTCTAGAAGCAGCATTAAAAGTAAGTCTTCTTCAACTATTCCAGAGGCCATATCAAGTCTTTTGAAAGCATTTCGGGGCTTCTAGAAGCAGTATTATATCTTGAAAGTACTTCAAGTCTTCTAGAAACAGTATCTTGTCTTTTTGAGGCATTTTAAGTCCTTAAGATACATCAAGTCTTCTGAAAGCATTGCTAGTCTTCTAAAAACACTCTCAAGTCTTTTGAAACTATTTGAAATTTTGTAAAAGCAGTATCAAGTCTTCTAGACGTATTCTAAGTCTTCCATATGCAATACCAAGCTTTTTGAAAATTTTCTAAGTCTTCTAGAAGCACCATTAAGTCTTCTTGAAGTCTTCCAGAGATATATTCAGTCCTTTGGACGTATTTTAAGTCTTCCAGACACAATACCAAGTTTTGGCCAAAATTGATTCGAAATTCATCATCTTTGAATTTAACATAATAACGATACTGAAATGATGAATGGAATATCTTCATTTGTTTAAGCGCTACAGTTGTTTCGGACAAATGTCCTTCTTTTGGCATGACGTCAATGAAGTTATTATTTAGAAGAAACTTGAATGTCTATTCCAGACATTATGTTTGTAAATTTAAAGTTAAAGGAAAAACGGCCTTTTTAAACAAAAAAGGGACAGTTGAATGCGAATCCAACTTTGCTTTAGATGGTGAACAAGGAGGTAACATTGTACTAATCCTATCAGCTATGCTGCTAAAATAAATATTAAAATCATTAGCTGTCAAGCTGCCAGATTTAAGAGCACATGACTGGGGAAGATTGTTTTTTATTACATTCCATGCAGCTTTTTGTGAGTTGTTAGAGGTTTGTATATAACGACTATTAGCCAATTTCTTGTTTTTGTCAATGGCGTTCCGGTAAAGATCCCTGAAATATTTAACACAATTATATGAGATCAAATGAGGAAATTTTTTACGGATATCAGTGATTTCATGCAATTTCTCTCTAGCAGCTCTCACCTCATCATTAAACCAACCTGGGGTAACACACTATTTCAAGTCTTTCAGAGGCAATATTAAGCCTTCTGGAAGCATTTGGAGTTTTCTAGAAGCAGTATCAAATCTTGAAAATGTTTGTAGTCCTCTATCTAGTCTTTTTGAGGCATTTCAAGTCTTCCAGAAGTAATACCAAGTCTTCTGAAAGTACACCGAATCTTCTAGAGGCAATATCAAGTCTTTTGGAGCTATTTCACGTTTTCTAGAAGCAGTATCGAGTCTTCTGGAAGCAGAATCAAGCCTTCTGGAAGCATCCTAAGTTTTCCAGATGCAATATCAAGCCTTCTGGAAATATTTCAAATCTTCTAGAAGCAGCATTAAAAGTAAGTCTTCTTCAACTATTCCAGAGACCATATCAAGTCTTTTGAAAGGATTTCGGGTCTTCTAGAAGCAGTATTAAATCTTGAAAGTACTTCAAGTCTTCTAGAAACACTATCTTGTCTTTTTGAGGCATTTTAAGTCCTTAAGATACAACATCAAGTCTTCTGAAAGCATTGCTAGTCTTCTAAAGACACTCTCAAGTCTTTTGAAACTATTTGAAATTTTGTAAAAGCAGTATCAAGTCTTCTAGACGTATTCTAAATCTTCCAGATGCAATACCAAGCCTTTTGAAAATTTTCTAAGTCTTCTAGAAGCACCATTAAGTCTTCTTGAAGTCTTCCAGAGATATATTCAGTCCTTTGGACGTATTTTTAGCCTTCCAGATACAATACCAAGTTTTGGCCAAAATTGATTCGAAATTCATCATCTTTGAATTTAACATAATAACGATACTGAAATGATGAATGGAATATCTTCATTTATTTAAGCGCTACAGTTGTTTCGGACAAATGTCCTTCTTTTGGCATGACGTTAATGAAGTTATTATGTAGAAGAAACTTGAATGTCTATTCCAGACATTATGTTGGTAAATTTAAAGTTAAAGGAAAACTGTCCCTTTTTTGTTGAATTGAATGCGAATCCAACTTTGCTTTAGATGGTGAACAAGGAGGTAACATTGTACTAATCCTATCAGCTATGCTGCTAAAATAAATATTAAAATCATTAGCTGTCAAGCTGCCAGATTTAAGAGCACATGACTGGGGAAGATTGTTTTTTATTACATTCCATGCAGCTTTTTGTGAGTTGTTAGAGGTTTGTATATAACGACTATTAGCCAATTTCTTGTTTTTGTCAATGGCGTTCCGGTAAAGATCCCTGAAATATTTAACACTATTATATGAGATCAAATGAGGAAATTTTTTACGGATATCAGCGATTTCATGCAATTTCTCTCTAGCAGCTCTCACCTCATCATTAAACCAACCTGAGGTAACACACCGCCTATTTGGATTTATTAATTTGGTTCTCTCTTTGAAGCTAAAGTTGAATGAATTCATTATTAATCCAATAAATTCCGAGAATTTAGAACTTGTGCTTGTATGATGGTTGTCAATAAACGAAAAATTTAACTCCTCAACGGATTTATAGAATAAATTAAGACCCTGTTCAGTAATAGGTCTGGAAACTATTTTTATGTTGGCTTCTTTAGGTACTGTGGTACGGTACAAGGAAGATTGCCATATTGTCAGAAAATAGCGGATCGACAATATAAACACCGAAATTATTCTCATTTAAATTTATTGTACACTGTTGTAGACCAAAAGATTTGCATAGATTTGAAATTAAAAGAGCTTGCTTGGTAAACGCTTCAAAATGAACATTAAAATCACCTGTGATTACAATACCCTTATCGTGCTTGAGATTATTTAGAAGTGTTTCAAATACAATTAAAAGTGAATCGAAATCACCAGCTGGCGAGCGATATATTGTTATGATTTGAATATTGTTATAAAATATGCCAGCCAGTTCACAATCGACTTCTTTGGATAAGCTAGCAATATCAAAAGGGAGCAAAGCAGCACATCGGGCCGTTACACCAACAAAGATAGCGACGCCGCCACGTATTTTATTTTTTCTACAAAACCTAGCAACACATGTAAATTCATTAATTAGTGTTGCATCGATTTCGTGATCGTATAACCAATGTTCATTTATACAAGCAACAGTATAAGAATTATCTTTGAGAAAAATTTCAAACTGATTTTTTGTATTTAGACCCTGAATACCAAGAACAACAATAACTAGTAAGAGTACGTAATACTGGGTGTGTATAAGTTACTGAATGAGTTTGATCACTGCTGTTGCCATCATATCAGCTAAACAGAAAACGAATTTGAATCAGATCAAACTCTGATTATAAACAAAAAATCAAAAAATTAAACAAGAAATTGCCTCATCTTCTTTATTTTAACTTTAAGGGAATTCACCTAGGGTTGGGTTGACATTGATTTGAGAATTGATTTGAGGGCCAAATGACGTCATAATGTAGTGTTTCTTGAGATTTTAAATCGGCTAATTTAAATAGAAAACATGTGTTGATTAAAAATTGAGTATAGAACGAATATGTTTTATGATAAATAGTTTGTTTCAGTGATTAGTGAAGGGATTTATAGTTTAACGGTGACCGAATGGTCGGCATATGCATATATAGGCGTCGAGGTAATCCGGTTGATTAATAGACGTCTTAATAACCACTTAGGCTAATCAAGTCCACGCCTGACCGGCTCACCGGAATGTAAAATCCGCATCTCGGCGTACTTATTCATCCCCGACCAAGGGAATATGTCACAATATCCTGCGACCGACCAAGTAGAGATCGGTAGCATGTGGCACCAGAGCAAAAGCAACAACTAAAGGCAGCACCAACACGTCAGCCCATCTACTCACTTACGAGAGAATGATTTACTGCGACGGGATTCACAGTTCATCTGTCACGAGATACATCATCGTAACTGTGTCAACTGCACCTTTAAGAAGACGCCCTCCGACTCTTCTTCCTCCTCAAAACTGTTGGCGTCCAACGTCGCCTCTCAATTAAAACTTTGGGTAAACGCAGTGTGTGTGTGGTCCTTTGGAGGCGAGACGTGAAGGAACGTTACAAATTAATTTTAACGTTTCAGGTCTACCGAAATTTGCCACTTCCGAGGCCCAAAGCACCGTTAATGCTCTTACCCAGAGTAACTAACGATCATCGGCGGAGTGAAATTCTTAACGTGCGATAATTACGACCCGGTTTCGTTTTCTTGCCGGAAAGAAGAAACCTTTAAACGCGTTTACCATCGGGAGACTCCGAGGACCGCCTCTTTCCCACACGTTTCGAGGTTTGTGGTAGCGCCTCTAATTTGCTACGAAGCCGTCTTCGTAATAGAGGCTAAAATTAGCACCGAGTAACTGGATATTATCATAATACCTAATCTTGTGCAGGTCGAGTTATGGGTGGCTAATAGTTGGTTGTAATTGAATTATAGCTAGGATTTATGAAAATTTTACAAAACGCCTTCATCAACTTTTTCAATTCACCTTTTATTATTTATGGTTGATATTTATTTTTTTAAATAATCCTATTCAAAATGGGTCAATAAAAAAATTAAATTAAAAATCGTTTTCTTTTTAATGGTGAGAAATGAAAATTGTATTTATAAACCGTGACTATGACTATGACATTTTTTCTTTTCTTAGGTACACTGGTAAAGCTTTTGGGTTGATAAACATCTTGACATAGCAAGGATTGAAATGGTTCTTGCATGTTGGTGATTTTTCAAGGATAATTCGTTCGTTATACGACGAGGATCGTTCGATCATAAACATTCTGAACCGCATAACGAACGAGCTTACCGAGGATTTCTGTCATTTATCACTCATGTTTTGCATTTAAGGATACGACGCAACAACCAACTCGAACTAATCATAAACAAATCACGCCGATTGTGCGCTAATGATTTGCATTCGCCGGCGATAAGTTGGTTCGAAAATTCCCTTAATGTTCCAACGACACCATTAGACTACGATTCCAACAAAAATAATTGGTGTCTTTCGATTATTTTTTCAAATGCTTCTCTTATCGGCGCATATTTTTCGAAAAGACCTGCTTTTAATCGCTTTCGTTATTACGCGCTATAAACGACATTTACAATGGAAAATATAAATGTTATTAACAGAAAAAACTCATAAATGTTAACGAATAATGGTTTTAGATAGTTAATCGTTTGTTTTTTAAACCGTTTCGCTTACACTATGGGCAACAATTTATTTACTGTTATAAGCAGAGTCGAAGACATGCGTTTCACATAGTTTCACATACCGACCTTATCATGTGCGCTGCAACCAGAACGTTGTCGATAATCGAACTATTCACTAATGAGAATCTGGTTACAAGAGCCCTTTCGCGATTTAATGATATCACGAATACTAAAAATAAACGAGTACTATTGTTCGAAAATCAATAAGAATCTTTGGAATTTTCTTATTTTAATACCAAAAAATCTCGTTTTGATTTTTATTATTATTTTCTGTTAGATTGTTGTATTTAAATAAAACTAACTCTAAACTTGGGTATGTCTCTTAACACAGTTAAAGCCACGTTGACACGTTAAGAGTACTCAATTTGTTAACTTTTAAGATGTAAATCTTACGAGATTCTTCTGAGTAAAGTTGAAATCAAAATTCAAAGAGAAGTTACTCTTATGAGACTGAATAAAACGTCAATTGTGACCTCTGGTATATTTAAAGATGACTCCAAAATGTTTGTTTGAGTATCTAAAGCATCGATGACTGGTAGTTGTCTAAGCTGACTGATGACTGGTAATGTTTTTACCAAAATAAGAAAATTCAAAGTCTGTAATTTTTCAATAGACTTTTCAATACACTCCACGTGTGTTCGAGGTCATGTGAAGGTCAAACTGGAGTGAGTGACGCTGATTGTGTTATTGCTGATAAATTTAAAGAAGCAGTTGAGGCTGGTTCTTCTGGTGAAGGCGAAGTTGAATGAGCGATGGAATCTAGGAATTACGATGAATGTATTGGTATATCCGGAGAAGGATATGCTGAATAATCTGAAGAACTTATCTCAGTTAAAGTCTGATACCACCTAATAGAAATAATAGAAATAAATTCAGATTTCAAAAACGCCAGAAAAATGGTTTTCAATTGAAAGAGGATCCCATTAAAAAATTATTTCATGAAACCGTTTGCCATTAACGACCATGGAAAAAGATTTTAACTATTGCCTCTCATGAACAAGAAGAATAGTTGAAAATGCCTTTGAAGTTGTGCATTACAGAATTGGTTAATCAAAGCAGCCACGTTGAGGAAAGACCTGGTCATTGGAGGCTCTATAAGTCTAGATATGTTGAATACCTGAGGTTCGAGGGAGTCACAGCTATACCAAGGAAGCTGAACAATAAAGAACCAGTTATAAAACTTACTTTGTAGTAGAAGGAATTAAAAGAATAGATTATAGATTAAATAACTTTATAGTCTTAAATTCCAAAAAACTTCTTCTGCTTCGTACTGTTCTACAAATTTTTTTCACGCTCATTTCGTTTTCTTTTAGTGCGAAATGTTCGTTGTTTTTCATTCGATGCCATTTTCTTTCATTACTATCCAAGTAAGTACTCGTCCGAGTCTGAGTAGTATATGTCAATGTATGCGACTTTTTCAGCTCTGCAATCCATATAAAACCATTAACAATTTTATATGAATGCTCAATTTTGAAGCACTTAAACTTTCTGGAACTTTTTCTTAGACTTGGCCTTCCAGAGGTAATATCAAATTTTGTGAAAGTCTTTTAAAAAATATATTAAATCTTTTGGAAGCAATCCAAGACTTTCAGAGACAATACTAAGTCCTCTGAAAACATTTCAAGACTTTTAGAAGCAGTATCAAGTCTTCTGCAACCATTTCAAATCTTCCAGAAGCAACATCAAGTCATCTGAAGTCGGTTCAAGTCTTCTAAAGGCAGTATGAAATCTTCTATATCAAGAAGTATTTGAAGTCTATCAAAAGCAATATTAAATCTTTGGAAGGATTTTAAATCTTCCAAATACAATATCAAGCTTTCTGGAAACATTTTAAGCCTTCCGGAAGCAATATCAAATCTTCTAGAAGCAGTATCAAATCTTCTAGAATCAGTGTCAAGTCGGCTGAAAATATTTTGAGTCTTCTAGAAACAGTGTCAAGGCTTCTGGAAACATTTCAACGCTTCTCAAGGTGTTTTAAATCTTCCGGAAATGTTTCAAGTTTTCTAAAATCAGTATCAAGTTGAGGCATTTCAAACCTTTCAGATACATATTAAGTCTTCTGAACGCATTTTAGGCCTTCTGAAAGCAATATCAAATCTTTTAGAAAAATTTCAAATCTTCCAAACGTAATAACAAGCTTGCTGGAAACATTTTAAGCTTTCCGGAAGTAATATCAAGTCTTCTAGAAGCAGTTTCAAGTCTTCTGGTAACATTTCAAGACTTTTAGAGGTAATTTAGGTCTTCCGAGTATATTTCAAGTCTTCTAGTAGCATCATCAAAACTTCTTGAGCTATTTCAAGTCTTTCAGAGGCAATATCAAGACTTTTGGAACCACTTTAAGTTTTCTAGAAGCATTGTCAAGTCTTCTAGAATCCTTTCAAGTCTTTTGGAAGTATTTAATGTTTTTCAGAAGCAATATCAAGTCTTTTAAAAGCATTTCAAATTTGTTGGAAATATATCGGCTTCAAAACGCAATATTAAGCCTTCTGGAAGTATTTCAAATCTTCTAAATGCAATATTAAGTTTTCTGGAAACATTTTAAGCTTTCCAGAAGCAATATCAAGCCTTCAGGAAGTATTCCGAGTCTTCTAGAAGCAGTATCAAATCTTGAAAGTTTTTGAAGTCTTTTAGAAACAGTATCTAGTCTTCTGAAAGTATTCTAAGTCTTCTAGAAGCAATACCAAGTCTTTTGGAAGCATTTGGAATCTTCTAAGTCAGTGATTCTCAACGGGGATGGTACCGACCTCTGGGGGGCGCTCAGAGGCTTCTTGGGCATGTTTTGGGCGGTAAGGGGGCAATGGGCTGATTAGAATTTAATGTTAAAATTTATACGACGATAATGGATGCAAGATGTCGCGATATTATCGACTAAGCCACACTTTATACATCGCAATGTAAAGAATGCCCTTTTCTCGCAGTATCAAGTCTTCTAGAAACAATTCTTGTGCAAGTATTGCAAGACTTCTGGAAGTATTTTAGCTCTTCCGGAAATATTTCAAGAATTCTAGAAACAGTATCAAGCCTTTTGGAAGCATTTCAAATTTCCAGAGGCAATATCAAGTCCTTTAAAGCTAGGTTAATTTTTCTAGAAGCAGTGTCAAGTCTTTGAGAATCCTTTCAAATCATTTGGAAGTATTTAAAGTTTTTCAGAAGCCACCTCAAGTTTATTAAAAGCATTTCAAGTTTTTGGAAATATGTGAAGTCTTTCAAAAGCAGTACTAAGTCTTCAGGAAGTAATTCAATCTCCCAGATGCAATATTAAGTTGTTTGAAAGCATTTTAAACATTTTGGAAGCAATACCGAGGCTTCTAGAACCAGTATCAGTCGTCTGGAAGCATTCTAAGCCTTCCAGCTGCAATACCAAGTATTCTGAAAATATTTCAAGTCTTTTGCAAGCTTTCCAAGTCTTCCAGAGGCAATATCAAGTCTTTTAAAGTCACTTTAATTTTTCTAGAAGCAGTGTCAAGTCGTTTGGACTTCTTTCAAATATTTTGGAAGTATTTCAGAATTATAATAATAAGTTTTCAGAAGGAGCATCATATATTTTTAAAAACATTTCATGTTCGTTGAAAATATCTGAAGTCTTTCAAAAGCAGTTTTAAGTCTTCTGGAAGTACTCTAAATCTCCTTGATGCAATATCAAGTTATTTGGAAGCAATTTAAACCTTCTGGAAGCAATCCAAAGACTTCTAGAGCTAGTATCAGTCGTCTGGAAGCATTGTAAGCCTTCCAGCTGCAATACTAAGCATTCTGGAAACGTTTCGTATCTTTTAGAGACAGTATTAAATCTTCCAGAGGCTTTATCAAGTCTTCTGGAAGCATTTCGAGTCTATTAGAAGTAGTATCAAGTCTTCTGGAAGCATTTCAAGACTTCTGAAAATATTTCAAGTTTTCTGGCAGTACTTCAAATCTTGTAGGAGCAGAATGAATTCTTCATGTAGTATTTCAAGTATTCCAGAGGCAATATCATGTCTTTTGGAGTTATTTGAAGTCTTCTAGAAACATTTCAAGTCTTCTGGAAGTATTTGAAGCTTTTCAAAAATAGTATCAAGTCTTGTGGAAGCATTTCAAGTCTTCTGGAGATATTTCAAATCTTCTAAAGTAAGTAACTAATAATTTTGTCTTCTGTAGGTCTTCCAGAGATATTATCAAGTTTTTTGGCAGCATTACGAGTCTTCTAGAAGCAGGATCAAGTCTCTTCTAGAAGCATTCAAGATTTCTGGAACTATTTTCAAGTCTTCTGGAAGTATTTGAAGTTTTCCAAAGACGGTATTGAGCCTTTTGAAAGCATTTCAAGTCTTCTGGAAATATTTCGAACCTTCTAGAGGGAGCATTAAATCTTTTTCAAATCTTTCAGAGGTATTATCAAGTGTTCTTTAAGGAGCAGTATCAAGTCTTTATGTGGTATTTCAAGTCTTACAGACAATATCATATCTTCTGGAGTCATTTCAAGTTTTCTAGAAGCAGTGTTAAGTCTTCTGAAAGCATTTTAAGTCTTCTGGAAATATGTAAATTCTTCCAAAATCAGTATCAAGTGTTCTGAACACATTTCAAATCTTCCAGATGCAATATAAAGTTATCTGGAAACATGTTAACAAATGTCAAATATCAAGTCTTCTAGAAGCATTTCAATACTTCTGGCAGTATTTCAACACTTCTGGCAGTATTTCAAGCCTTCTAGGAGCAGTATAAAATTTCCTGAAGTTTTTCAAAAACAGTTTCAAGTCCTGTGGAAGCATTTCAAGTCTTCTGGAAATATTTCAAGTCTTCTAATGGCAGCATTAAGTCTTCTTCAAGTCTTCAAGTATACTTGAAGCACGTCGAATCTTCTAAAACCCGTATCAAGTCTTCCGGAAGCATTTCAAAACTTCTGGAAGTATTTCAAGTCTTCTGTATGCAGTATCAAGTCTCATAGGACCAGTATCAAGTATTGCAGAGATAACAACATGTCTTTTGGAGTCATTTCAAGTTTTCTAGAAGCAGCATCAAGTCTTCTAGAAGCATTTCAAATCTTTTGGAAATATGTGAAGTCTTCCAAAAGCAGTATCAAGTCTTCTTGACGCATTTCAAATCTTCCAGATGCAATATAAAGTTATCTGGAAGCATTTTAACCTTTCTGGGCACATTTTAAGCTTTCTAAAAGCATTTTAAGCCTTCTGGAAGCAACATCAAGGCATCTAGAAGCAATATCAAGTCTTCTGGAAGCATTCTAAGCCTTCCAGACACAATACCAAGTCTTCTGAAAATATTTCAAGTCTTCTAGACGCAATTTTTCAATTAAAACCGTATGAGAATGATGAAAAATATTTTTATTGTATTGTATAAGTGCAAATCATACGATTTTTAATTTAAAATTTAATTAGCTAAAATTCTATATGCAGCATTAACACGTTGATTGCTATGAGTATATTTGAAGAAGCTCCTTCAAATATCCATTATTTTATAAAACAAGAAATAAGTATTGGACCCAACAAGTGTGTATTAGTTTTGATGTACTGCCATTCAACGTGTTAAGTATTTAAATCTTCCTTTCCAGATATCAACTTTTCTAAAAGCAGTATCAAGCCTTCTTGAGGCATTTAAAGTGTTTCATATACAATATCTTTCTAAGGTCCTAAACCTTCCTGAGGTAATTCTAAATTTTTTTCATCTTGATCTGTTTTGAACTCTTTGGCCTTTTTAGTTTTAAGTTGTATTCTACCCAATGTAGTAATTTTGTGATATTTTTAAGTTTGCTTTCTAAGATTAATCTAAGATTGAAGCTATCGTATTCTTTACTCTTTTGGGATGAGTCAGGTTGATTAAGATATTTATTAACTTTAACAACTGGAGTAGATACTTGAACTCCTTCCCAGAATAACAGACTTCTAACAAGTTCTTTTTCGCTTTCTTCAATAGCATTTCCTTTACATTTACATTACGGGATGCTTAATATTTGTATACCGTTTATCATAAGAAATTTAATTTAACATATTTTGCAAGTAAGCACTTAATTCTTTTAATTCATTCCACATTAATGCTATGAATACAAATTGCAAATGTTCCTTGACAAATTTTTATTCTTTTTAACAAAATGTAGAAACGATGTATTTCTATTAATCCAATTTTTCTTGTGTTTAGACCATCAATGTAACAGAAACAAGATTAAAACTGGCTTAAAATGGGCAAAAAGTAACTTAGGTTATTTCAGTGATTAACGATTTAAATGAAACATATTTAATATGAAAAGATTAATGCAGATAATGTTTGAGTAATTTAAGAAATGAAGATTTCTATATTTTCCATTACATTATAATTTTTTACCGAATAATAAATACCAGCGGCAAAACGGATCCAAAATCAATTAATGCACCAGTTTAGCAGATAATTCAGCGGTAAAATGGCTTGAGGTTATATCAGAAACGTGAACGTGGAGATCCTTGGCCGCCGGCTGATGACGGCCCATTACACATTTTTACGCCGATTATTAGCCATAAAGGGGCATTATAACACACACCCGGGCGAAAGGAACGCCCAGTACGTGTTCGGGGCTGGGAAGATGGTAATATAGAGACATTTTTTTATATTCACCGTAGCCCCGGGAAGGATGCTTCTGAGCCGGTGTGTTATTACGGTCGAACTGTGCGAAAATGATAATTAGTTATGGAAGAAGAAAGAAATTTCTTTCCGAATATTAAAAAAACGAACAAATCGAAATCGAAAGAAAAAAACAAAAAACACGACGATAAAAATCGAACCCTTAACAATGGTTTAAATTTAAAATTTATGAGGTGAAGAACCGGCGAATACTCGAAACCATCTTCAACTTCGATTAATAACCAAACGTAGGAAAGATTGACGATCAATCATCAATCCGCGCTTTCAAGCGATGCACGTACACAGCATGGATCGTGACGCGCGAATTTCGACGTGGATGCAAATAATGCTTCGACTCTCCAAAAGGTAATAAGTCACTCGATCCGAAGAATTCGTCGAACAACAATCATCGGAATCGACGATGTTATTCGATTAAAAACGGGGAAAATGGATTTTATTAACGTAATTTTTCAACACTCAATTAGGCGAGAATTTCAACCAATGATTAATTAACGTTTCGTATAAACGCTCGACGGGCTTAATCAAACAGGATCTGCGCTGCACCGCTCTCAGTAATTGTTCCATTGTGCATCAATCACTCGATGAACCACTACTGGCAACTCGATTCGCTTTTTGCACCTGCAATCGACACTTCCTGTTAAGTCCTCTCAGAACATCGACATGAAAACATTACATTTTTTTTATTGTTACTACCATTTTTGATTATAACTAAAGACCGGATTAAAAGGCACAAAAAAGACAGAAAAAGGACTTAAAAAGGCATGAAATTTTGGCAACAAAAACACATTAAAAAGGCATAAAAATTAGAAATCGAAAAAATTGCTATATCTAATTAATAATGTATTTTAATAACGTTTTCATTAAAAAATACATCGTTAAACTAAACATTCATATATAATTATTAAACCACTAATCACGAAAACAACTAATTCTTAAATGCTGTTCTAAATGTTCCATTGTGAAGTTGTGTCTTCTCTCACTTAACGTATTTTTGTAAGCCGAAAAACTTCTCTCCACGTCCACACTTGTAATTGGTGCATACTTGAACTTTGTAATTAATGCGGGATTAATTGATGCACTTAAAATTGATGCAATTTTTTGTAATGTGGCAAATCCTTCATTTTTACACAGAACGTCATTAAATTTATTCGTAATTATTTGACCAATATGTCCTGGTACGTGCTGTCTTGAAACTTTTTAATCATTTCTACTGCAGTCACTAAAGGTAAATCCTGTTTTTCAAGTGATTTTATAGATTCACTTATATAACTGTAATTGCTTTTTATAAATGCCAAATTATTTTATAGCTCCACTTTTAGGACGGCCTGGCTATCTTGTATTGCTTTACTACTTCTAGCCGGAAATTCATTTATTAATTGTTTAAAATGATCTAAGGCGTTTGTGTAGTATATATCCAAGTTTAAGAGATCTAAATTAACATCTCATTTTGACTATTATAAGTCATTAAGAAATTTAACAACATCAGCCATAGGCAGAGAAACAAAAATCATTTAAACACTACTTTTACGATGAGTGATGCAAGGACTTCTTGGTGACTTTTATCAAATATGCGTATTGTTAATAAGCCGAGACCGATTGTTCCTGGGCACTTGGGGAATGTGAATACTATTAATAATTATTTTATAAATTCTGTTGGTCGCGGTCACTTTTTACAATACTTTTCCCCGAGTCACATGATAGATTTTCATTCCGTCTTGTTGATACCTCTACAATTATGGATACATTGAATGGTATCAAGTCAACGGCTCCCGGTAATGATGAGTTAAATATAACTTTTATCCGAAAATGTCTTCCTAACATATTGCCCCATATTGTTCACATTGTCAATATTTGTCTTGAGCGATCGGTCTTTCCCGAGGCCTGGAAATCGGCCGTGGTGATGCCCATACCTAAAATTCAAAATCCTATTGATCTGGCGGACTTACGTCCAATTAGTATTCTTCCAACTGTTTCTAAAATTTTGAAGAGATGCATGGAGTTCCAGCTTCGTGAATACATTGGTAAACATAATATTTTACCCCCGTCGCAGTCTGGTTTTCGACCCAATTACAGTTGTGCTACAGCCCTTCTAAAGGTGACTGATGACATCATTCGGGCTCGTGACAGGTCTTTGTGGTGTGCTGGTGCTGTTGGATTACAGTAAAGCTTTTGATAGAGTTAACCATTCAATGTTTCTATCTCTTCTGCACTATATTGGTTTGTCTGACTCAGCGATTGCTCTGATGAAAAGTTATCTTACTGACCGTGTTCAGACGGTGAAGCTGGATGGTCTATCTTCGTTTCCGTTGCCTGTAAGAATGGGAGTCCCATAGGGGTCCATACTGGCTCCTCTTTTATTTTCTCTTTACACCTCCCAGCTGCCGGAGAGCGTACAGCATTCATCGATACACATGTATGCTGATGACACTCAGCTGTACATAACCTTCCCTAAGGAACAGATTGTACAGGCTTGCTTAAAAATTAATGCAGATCTCGAAGCCTTGTGTGACTATTCTTATAAAATGGGTTTAACCCTAAATGCATCCAAATCAAAAGTGATTGTCTTCGGTAATCTTGAGTCTGACGATGTAGAGGTGTGGTTGAATGGGAGGAGACTGACGGTTTGTTCTGAGTCGAGGAATCTTAGGGTGGTGGTTGACGGCAACCTCCGTTTTACTAGCCACATCACTGCTTGTGTGAGGTGGGCTTATGCAGTTTTGAGGTGCCTGTATCAGCACTGACAAGTGCTAAATGTGACCACTAAAAGGCACTTGTGTGAGACGCTTGTTTTGTCGAACTTTGTTCATTGTGCAGCCGTGTATGGCCCATGCCTTACTGCTTTTGATATTCGTCGCATTCAGAAAGTTTAAAACAGCTGTCTCAGATTTATGTATGGAATTAGAAAGCGCGAACACATCTCCCACACTCTGATTTATGCGAAATGGTTGAACATCCGCAATAGATTAAAATATTATTTCTTATGCCTTGCACACAAAGTAATTACCACTGGGTCTCCACCTTATTTATACAATAAAATTACTTATAGGACAGATATTCACAACCTAAATCTCAGACACAGGAACACTATCACCATTCCTGCTTACAGAACATCACTGTTTCGGTGTTCCTTCTCTTACAATATTGCGAGAGAGTACAACTCCTGTCCTTATAAAATTAAAAGTATTAAGTCTGCTATCTTCAAAGTTAAGCTGCGTGACGCCTTGTTTGGGTTGCAATTAACACAACGTGACATTTCTGCTGCCTCGGTGCTCTTACATTGTGATCATATCTTGTAAGCACTCTTGGAAAACTAAACAATTATTGTTTTTTTTTCTTTTTATTTGTTTTCAAAAATATTGAGCTCCGGAAGTGAATCTAAAATATCTGTCACATTTAGTAGTGGAAATTTATCATCATGTAAACACCTTCGCATCAGCAATCAGTTCGAATTACGCTTCCATCAGTTGATGGACAATAAACATATTTCACAATTTCGCAACGTGCAGGAACTGTCGTAAACATATTATATGACGACTCTAATTGTGTTGTAATTAATTTATTATTTGCGACAAAAGAAAAAGAAAACTGTTTGTAATCAATTTTTCCTCCATACTTAACAAAAAAATCCGTACCTAAAACTCCATCAAAATTACTACCAAAACTGTTAACAACTAAAAATTTATAGGAAATCACATAATTTGCAATTTCTAAATCTAATTTAACTATTTTACCATTAATTTTTACTTTATCATTTCTATCAATAAAATTTAAATCGTTAAAACAACTAGAAAATATTACGCTAACTGTTGCTCCTGTATCTATTAATAATTTGATGTCCTTTTGCTCATTTTTGTAAAATATTTTTACGTCAACCACATTCATTCCATTTATTTCACAAATTGCATTGTTTTTAATTTCTGAAATATTCACGAAAAAAATTTGTTGTATCCGGTTGAATCTGTTGAACGTTTTGTGACATGGTTGTATTTCCTTGATTTTGATTATCCGAAGTATTTGCGTAATACATTCGTTGATTGTTTCTTTGACCATTAAATCGTCCATTACTCGTGCAGTTGTTTTGTTGATATGTTCGGGTTTGATGGTAATTATGATTACCTCTACCTCTGTTTCTTGAATGTTGATTATAAACTGGCCTATTTTGTTGCTGATATTGACGTCTATTTTGGTTGTTTTGATGTTGACCTCTACCTTTGTAAGAGTTATTATGATAGGTATTGTTACCGCGTCTATTTGAATTATTAAAATTATTAAAATTCTTTCTCATATGGAATACATTTCTATTATTGGGTCTTCATTTCTCTTCATCTTTAGCACCCGTTATCGCATCTTTTAATGCCTGATAATTTCTTGCCTTAATTATTGTCCTGAGATCTGAATTTCTTAATCCATTTGCAAATGTTGCGATAGCTGTCTTTTCGTTCGCTGTTCTTAGTATTTTAGCTGCTTCTCTTTCTCCTTCAGCTTGAGAAATTGTCAAATTTACCATGAATTCTTCGATCAGTTTATTATGTAACTGGATCGACAAAGACTCGTTGATTTTTTACTTAAAAGATGTGTTTCTATATCTCTAATAAGTGATTCTACATTAGGATATGTACTGTTGACCCTTAATTTTGCGTTTGGAGTTAACCTAGTTTTTAAAACGTATTGAATTAAGGTTGTTTTACCAGCCTCATCCAACATGCTCGCATACATTTCTATTGAATTAATTAATTGAGTTGTAACAACTTCTGTATCGTTCATTAACGGAAGCATGGAAGCTGCTGTACTTAAATCAAATTTTTCCGACATTTCGCCTACACCTAACTCAATTTTCTTTTTTCTATCTATCAATATACCCCTAACATTCTGTAATAAATCATCAATTTTTAATTTAAAATGCTCAAAGTTAATAGATTTACTTATTTCTTTATCCTGTATTAATTCCTTATAATTTTCTTCTAAAGTATCTAACTTCTTAATTTTCCTAAGTATTAAATCTAAATTCGAACGTTTATCTTGATTGTCTTTTATTAAATTACCTTTAAAATTGGTTAGTATATCATAAACTTCATCTAATTCTTCAACCATAATATTGTCCTTCCTCACACATTCGATTAATTTGCACGCAGCTTATCTCTGCTTTTATGAACTTCTTCCTTGACGATTCTTTTAACACCATAACACGCACGACGGTACAAACAACGTCCAATGGCAAACACAAGAAAACACACCAGCACAATAACACATATTTCACCCCACTGGTATTTCCTATCAAATGGGTCGGCGGCTGCTGTAGATCCTCCGCTGTTACCCGCTTGAGCTATTATCACTTTTTCTTTTGTTTGTGTTGAGCCCATTTCTTTACGTATATTTTTTACAGAAAACTCGAATTAATACTAACGAAAGTATGAGAATAGCGGCCAGAAGAGTTATAATAATTAGAATTAGAACTTACTGATTGTCCTACAACGTTTGGACGACGAAATGAATTCTTATATTTAACGTAATTCTAGCGTTCATTAACCTTCGGTGCAACGACGTTCAATTCGCAATATGAACCTGTCGAAAACACCTGATGTTGCATTAATAATTAACCTAAACTATCTATAGTTAATATTTATTTATTTTACCACTACAAGGAACATCTTTTATTATTATTATCTAGAAATCTCATGGAGAATATCAAATATACATCTGATTTATATCAGTCATAGTGAAACATATTCGTACACATCTAGGCATCATACCTAGTTCTTGTATCAGATTTGGTTAATTATGATTCAATTGAGTGCTATGGTTACTGATATTTCGTATCAGAAATCGGTGACTGTGCAAATCCATTCTGATATTTTACTAAAAAAGGTGGCAAGAAGAAGTAATACATCGAAAAGTACATCAAAATTTTGACTGATGTGAATCTTAATGATTCATTTTGAATACGTTATGTTATCGCAGGGTAGATTTTGTTCGATCAATTTTGTTATTATCTTGTATGAAAGATAAGTATATTAGTGCAAAAACTTTCAAAGACAACATGTTATAAGAAGTTTTTTTAATATAAAAATAAACGATAATGTTTATTAACCTAATAAAACCAAAACTGTCTTAAGAAAACTGAAACCAATCCAACTTGAAGACCGATAATCGAATTAAGATGTTCGTTTCGACGCTGACGTCCAATCTGGCGTCGTCTTGGCAACGTTGAAAAAGGAGGAAACTAAGGGTTGCGATGGTTGGTTGGAGGAAGAACGGCGTCGTCGTCGGTTTCCGGCAGATGCATTATTGAGATAGGCGAAAATACGGGTGCAGTTCGGGGGCGCGATAAGACGCTAATGGCCCCAACTTTGCACTCTATCGTGGCAGTTCGGCGGGCATCGGCACACGTCGGCACCCTGATGGAATTGGGGGCGGCCTTTTGCCGCCCCCTATATGCTCCCCGAATCCCCGGGGAAATCTATCACCCTTTCGAATTATCCATAACTTATCCAATATTAATCTACCGTGAAATGAAATGTACCGGGCGTTCTTCGAAGAAATCTAATCGATAAATGGAAACTTTTAGGGTGATGGCTTTTTTAGTTTTTATTAAAAAACATTTTTTTAATTAGAAAATTAGTAATTATAGTAATACATTACATCAAAGATAATGGAAATCTGGAAAGAAGATTGGTTGAAGACTGAAAAGGAGTTGGTCATCAGATACCGTTAGCAATATTGAAGTAATTAGGCAAATCTGTAACTTCTCTGGATAACATCTACTCTAATGAAATAGCAAGGACTAGATACTGATTTTGGAAGACTTGAATTGCTTCCAAAAAACTTGAAATTGTCCCTGAAAGACTTGAAATATTTCTAAAAGACTTCAAATGCTTCCAGAAGATTTAGAGTAATAATAGAGTATAATATTCATAATTTGCCAAAGGGTATTTCCATCAGTAAGCCTTAAAGTAAGACGTCCTGGTCTTCCTGGAAAACCCGTTATTCTCAAAACTAAATTTGTATTATTTGTATTATACAGTGACGGAGACTTGAAATGTTTGCAAACAAAAACAATAATAAAAAACAATAAAAAAATACAAAAAAAAAACAAACAACAAAAAAAAGAAAAAGAATGACTGGATTGAAATCTGGCAAAAGGCAAATCGACGTGCTAACCATTAAACAAATTGAGGTACAAAAATCTTTTAAAAGTGTGAAATGATGGTTGAGCAAAGACCGTGCTATACTTATTTAGAACACGAGCTGCATTATAACGAAATGATCTTTAAAACAATTGGGTACGGTGACGAGGGATATCAATGAGGTGCTTACGGCGTATATTAATATTATGAATATCTCTCCTATAAGTAATCTTGTTAGTTAGATATGGTGGTAACTTACTTGACAGTATTTTATAAAGGAAACAGCCAAAATGTAGATGACGTCTCTTTGACATATTGAGTCACCTTAATTCTGTCAGCTTGTGCGATATTCTCTGGCGGCGGCGCATTCCAAATATAAACCGGATACAAGAATTTTGTACCACCTGAATACGCCGAGCATCAGTGGCCAACAAACAGTAACCGTAAATTCTGTCAGAATATGTGAAATTTGACAAAATTAAAGATTCACACAAATTCTTTTTAATATCTACATCTATAACTTGTCTATGAGCATAAAGCATTTTCAAGTTCCCGTAGGCGCGCCTGATGATTTCAGTAGTATTACGGGTGAACCTCAAGCTGTCATCAATATAAAGACCGAGATCTTTAACACAATCTTTCTGCTCCAATTCGATTCCATCCATAAAAATGTGAGTCATATTACTAACCATCGCCCTGCACTTCCTACCTCCGAATATCATGTATACCGATTTATTCCCGTTCAATAAAAGTCCATGCCTTTTGGTAATGGACAGAAATCTCTCTAAATCACCGTTTAGATCCGCAACAGACTCCAACACATTACTTAAATTGAAACTGCGGTAGAGCTGTGTATCATCGGCATAAATATGAAATTTTGAAGAAAAGTGTTCAAACATGAGCATTTGAGACGTGTAAACGGTGAATAAAAGCTGACCCAAGTTAGAGCCCTGTGGAACACCCGATCTCAATGTAGTAGTATCCGATGCGTCCTCATCTATAACTACATACTGGCTTCTTCCGCGTAGATAACTATTAAAAAAATTCAGAACGAAGAGAAAATTCAGAATTATTACTACTCCCAATGTAGTGGAGAATCGCTAAAAGAAGTTGATGACTAATGGTATCAAATGTCTCAGAAAAGTCGAGCAGAACCAAAACTGTAGCTGTGGTATTATCCGTTGCAGATATAACATCATCAATAATAGTCGATAGAGCGGTGGCACAACTGTACCCAGGTCTAAAACCGGACTGCATGGAGGGCAGAATATAAAAATGTTCCAAGTGTTCACGCATTTGTTCCGCTACAACCCTCTCCAAAATACCCGGCAATGTACTGAAAATGCTAATAAGTCTTATATCCGAAAAAGAAGAGGCGTTTGATGCTTTAGGTATTGGAATGACTTTAGCAGATTTCCATTTCTCTGGAAACTCACCATGTTCCAAACAGAAAGTAACCACATGTAGAAGGTACGGAGTCAAATGCGGACAGCAAAGAGTTATCATTCTAAGACTTATATCATCGCTTCCTAGGGCCTGACTCGTCATCTTGTTTAATATGTTATTTAACTTTGATTCACTTATCTCTCTGAAGGAAAAATTCTCTACCCCCGGTCTTATATTATTGGCATAAAAATTGTGTACATCTTGGCCGACCACAGTAATCTGTCCAGAAATCGAAGAGAAATACTCATTCAACCCATCAACATCATGCAAAGTCGTCGGTAGACAGGGTTTTTTTTTATTGCAAATATTCAATTTGCGCAATTCCTTCCATAAAGTTTGAGTGCCACCAACCCTCATTTGATGAGTCAAGTACGCCCTTTTTTCACTTTTGATTGCATTGGTTGTATAATTTCTCAATTGTTTATAATAGTCCCAGTGAGCCGACTGATTTGTGCGTTTGAACGTATGTAAAGCTTTATCACGTAACGATATCAAAAGTTTTATATTATCAGTAATCCATTCTCTGTCTTTAGTTTTTCTCCATCACGTCCAGTTTTCGAGATATACCCAAAAACGTGGAAAATCATAAATTAAAAAACATAGTAACGGTTCATGTTCAGTATATTTGTTATTTCGTATAGTGTACTTCTTTAACTACATGGACATGAAAGTGAAGATCCAGGCATTTTAAAATTTTTTTAAAATTTTACATTTCACAACATTTTTAAGTATTGTCGGCATAAATTACATCCACTTTTGATGTAACAACACAAAATCGTCAACTTCAAAAGATACCAGCGCCTCGCCTGCAAGCAGCATCAGCCATTTGAGGCAACATCATTATTTATATGTCATTATAAAGATACAAATTTTCTCATAACAAGATGTTTATCCACAAATCGCCGAGGTCGCGTGCCGGTGAGGCGCTGGTTTTGATATAACAAGATAAAATAGTTAACTTTAGAAGATGGTAGCACCTCGCCCGCAAGCGACGTCGCCGATTTAAGGCGTGATCTTTCCTTATATGTTATTATAAAGATATAAACTTTCTCATAACAAGCCGTTTACTCTCAAATGGCCGAGGTCGCTTGCGGGTGAGGCATTGGTTTTGATATAACAATATAAAATAGTCAACTTTAGAGGATGGTAGCGCCTCGCCCGCAAGTAACCTCGGCGATTTGAGGCGAGATCGTTGCTTATACGTCATTATAAAGATACAAACTTTCTCACATCAAGAGGTTTACCCTCAAATCGCCGAGGTCGCTTGCGGGCGAGGCGCTGGTTTTAATATAACAATACAAAATCGTCAACTTCAGAAGATGGTAGCACCTCGCCCGCAAGCGACGTCGCCGATTTAAGGCCTGATCTTTCCTTTTATGTTATTATAAAGATATAAACTTTCTCATAACAAGTCGTTCACTCTCAAATGGCCGAGGTCGCTTGCGAGTGAGGCGTTGGTTTTGATATAACATGATAAAATAGTTAACTTTAGAAGATGGTAACGCCTCGCCCGCAAGTGACCGTTTCTTCGCTACAGCCTAAAACAACTCAACAAAATCAAATTTTTTGATATTTATCCCATTTCCTTTTCACTTAATCGCACCGTAACAACAAATAATTATATATAAACAAAAAAGTTTGCTATTCTATCTTACAAGCGATACTTTTCTTTGTCTTGACAGAACTGACTGTTAGTATAGTGCGGAATATGATTACTTTTCGACAATTTTTTGTATGTCTTTGGGTCAATTTCTCTAGTAACACTCCAGAGATAATCTCCCATCATCTCTGTATCTCCCTGTAAGCTTGATAACATATTTCCAATATCATTAAATCTTGATGGAACCTTGTTCCTCACTTTCCGCCCCAAGATTGCATAGAAAGTACAAATGGAGAAAATGAATTTTGAGCAACATGTTTGCATTTATGTAATAAGTTAAAAATTGCAGAAATTATTTCGCGAGAAGTCTCATCCTTATGATTTTCTAAAAATCTAATCCACGCCTCGCTTCTTTTGTTGTCAATATTGACATTAATTCGTTATCATTTATTAATTTTCCTATTTGATGGCCAACAAATTTGCCTTCTTTTAGTTTAGCGTATGATATTTGTGGAAAGAGCTGGGTGAGATATTTAAATACTGGACCTTCTGGATTCAACGTTTTCGCAGAGTTTTTCATGAAATCCAGTTTGATGTATAGTGGAGGCAATATGACAGATGCTGGTCTCACCAGAGGTTTATGTAAGGCATTGGAAGCATTAGCATCGTAATGTTCTCTAGAAGGCCAGTCTTTGCGCACATAATGATGCTCTCCCCCTCAGCTTCCCTCAAACAAAGAAAACAGCAATATTTTGTAAAATCGCCTTATAAGTCTGTAACCTCCGCAATTACTTGAAAGTCATAGAAATGCAAGTCGATACTTAAAAAGTAGAAGTTAGTAAATTTTGTTCTTTTTTATTCATATGTAATTATTTTTTGTTACGGTGCGATTAAGTGAAAAGAAAATGGGGAAAAATGTCAAAAAATTTGATTTTGTTGAGTTGATTTAGGCTGTAGCAAAATAACGGAAAAACACTTTCATGTTCATGTAGTTACAAAATAACAAATATACTGAACATGAACCGTTACGGTATTTTTTAATTTACTATTTTCCACATTTTTGAGTATATCTCGAAAACTGAACGTGATGGCGAAAAACTGAAGACAGATTTAGAATCAACACAATATTGTACATTATAAAAAAGTATTACAGTCTTTGAGACTTTTCTTGTAAACTAATATAATTTGACCATATCGAAGTCATTGCTATACAAAGATACACAATATTGGACAGTTTGACAATCAAATACTGACATTATGTGCGCAGAAAATCGTTAATTGCTTAGAAAAAAATGTTAAAAATTGGTAATAATAATGGTACAGGAAACATCGAAGGTTCAAAATCGTAGTTTCAATTTTAAGTAAAACTGAATATAGAATTCTTGATATATCTTCATATCTTTACAAATTGAGTCAAATTCAATTTTCCGGTTGTTGACTGCCTCTAGAAAAAAGGGGGAGTACTACGTCGTAGAAACGTAGTTAGAAACGTAGATAAGTTGATCTCGAAACTAGACGCACTGATTTAATAAAAATTTTTTTCATCGTTTTTTGTTGAGTTTTTATTATTGACACTTACGATGAACTTAGAATCAAAAATTACCAAAAGAAGTAACCCAACCCAAGTATCTCGATCAGTACTTATGGAAATCCAAGACTTCCAAGTTCAAAGGTCAGAATTTTTTTATGACAACAGAAACAACTCAAATCATCCTAAATATCCTGAGCATTATTTATGTCGACTCAAGTCTTTGAAGTCCATTTCTAGCATCATGAGTCTTCTTATGATTTATGGAAGAAGTGACTTCTTTTTTTTAACGACGCCGAGGAAAGTCTGCTGACAGACAGTGTGGGGTTGGAGTCTATCTTTGGATCTCCGACCCACTAAAAACCCTTTTCTTCTTATATTCCACAAGATGGGCTGGAAATACGCTTCCGCATTTTTAACCATCAGCCATCTCTTCTTCCTAATTACAATTTTCATGCTTTTTCCTATAAAGGCAACATTCTCCTCTCAATTCTCCTCGAAGTGAGTTCTATCATCAACAGAATCAACCCAACACAAGTATAACGACCAGAACTTACAGTGATCGAAGTCTTCAAAGTTCATACTGAGCATCATGAATCTTCTTATGATTGCCGACGTCTTCAAAGAGATTAGTTTTATCATCAACAGGAACAACCCAACCCAAGTATCCCGACTAGTACTTATGGAAAGCGAAGTCTTTAAAGTCCAAAGATCACAATTTTTTTATAACAACAGAACCAACGCAATCATCCTAAGTACTTCGGGCGTTATTTATGGTTTACCTCGAGCATTATGAATTTTTATTTGAAATTTTTAACTAATTTTGAACTAAATCTAAGGTATGATCAACCTCAGCAACTGCTGCAAACGTTTTGATTTTTTTCAGACCTTTTTAAACCCAATTTGTTGTTGTCTTTCCTCATTTTCAACACTCAGCACCATTATCTCGTACATTTTTATCGAAAATCAATTAACCCAGCGGCTTAAATGTTGTATCCACATTTAGGTTGGAATCATAAATTTTATAATTTCACTTTTTCTTGTTTCCACCTAACGCCATGTTAAATTCGTACAATGGATGTTTATTAAAACACATAAATGTTATTATAATAATTTATTAACTCAAAAATGACGATAATTACACCAGTACCAAATTGTCTTCGATTCTTGTAATGTTATCTATTGGCATTTTCTAGTTATTCTCGCTTACTAGCGAGTACTAATCTCTATTATTAAAACGTAACAGTGTGGTTCCAATTCAACCTTTTCCCAATCTCTCGAAATTGACCCTCCTCATCATATCGATAATTTGGATCATATCAAAGTCATTGATATACACCGATACACATTACTTGACAGTTTGACAATCAAATACTGATATTATGTGCGCAGAAAATCGTTAATTGCTTAGAAAAAAATGTTAAAAATTGGTAATAATAATGGTACAGGAATTGATTTTGTAGTGCTAAATTATAGTTTAAATTTTGAGTAAAAGTGAATATAGAATTCTTGATATATCTTTATAAATTGAGTCAAATTAAATAATAAAAATTTTTTTCATCGTTTTTTGGAATTTTTATTATTGACACTTACGATGAACTTAGAATCAAAAATTACCAAAAGAAGTAACCCAACCGAAGTATCTCGATCAGTACTTACGGAAATCCAAGACTTCAAAGTTCAAAGGTCAGAATTTTTTTATGACAACAGAAACAACTCAAATCATCCTAAATATCCTGAGCATTATTTATGTCGACTCAAGTCTTTGAAGTCCAATTCTAGCACCATGAGTCTTCTTATGATTTATGGAAGAAGTGACTACTTTTTTTACCGACGCCGAGGAAAGTCTGCTGACAGACAGTGTGGGGTTGGAGTCTATCTTTAGATCTCTGACCCACTAAAAACCCTTTTCTTCTTAAATTCCACATGATGGGCTGGAAATACGCTTCCGCATTTTTAACCATCAGCCATCTCTTCTTCCTAATTACAATTTTCATGCTTTTTCCTATAAAGGCAACATTCTCCTCTCAATTCTCCTCGAAGTTAGTTCTATCATCAACAGAATCAACCCAACACAAGTATCCCGATCAGAACTTACAGTGACCGAAGTCTTCAAAGTTCATACTGAGCATCACGAATCTTCTTATAATTGCCGACGTCTTCAAAGAGATTAATTTTATCATCAACAGGAACAACCCAACCCAAGTATCCCGACTAGTACTTATGGAAAGCGAAGTCTTTAAAGTCCAAAGATCACAATTTTTTTTATGACAACAGATCCAACGCAATCATCCTAAGTACTTCGGGCGTTATTTATGGTTTACCTCGAGCATTATGAATTTTTATTTGAAATTTTTAACTAATTTTGAACTAAATCTAAGGTATGATCAGCCTCAGCAACTGCTGCAAACGTTTTGATTTTTTTCAGACCTTTTTAGACCCAATTTGTTGTTGTCTTTCCTCATTTTCAACACTCAGCACCATTATCTCGTACATTTTTATCGAAAATCAATTAACCCAGCGGCTTAAACGTTGTATCCACATTTAGGTTAGAATCATAAATTTTATAATTTCACTTTTTCTTGTTTCCACCTAACACCATGTTAAATTCGTACAATGGATGTTTATTAAAACACATAAATGTTATTATAATAATTTATTAACTCAAAAATGACGATAATTACACCAGTACCAAATTATCTTCGATTCTTGTAATGTTATCTATTGGCATTTTCTAGTTATTCTCCCTTACTAGCGAGTACTAATCTCTATTATTAAAACGTAACAGTGTGGTTCCAATTCAGCCTTCTCCCAATCTCTCAAACTTGACCCTCCTCATCATATCGATAATTTGGATCATATCAAAGTCATTGATATACACCGATACACATTACTTGACAGTTTGACAATCAAATACTGACATTATGTGCGCAGAAAATCGTTAATTGCTTAGAAAAAAATGTTAAAAATTGGTAATAATAATGGTACAGGAATTGATTTTGTAGTGTTAAATTATAGTTTAAATTTTGAGTAAAAGTGAATATAGAATTCTTGATATATCTTTATAAATTGAGTCAAATTCAATTTTCCGGTTATTGAGTGCCTCTAGAAAAAAAGGGGGAGTACTACGTCGTAGAAACCCGCTCAGGCGTCATATCAGCTGCTTGCTAATTTAAATGTCAATTTAACGCGAGGCGGAACGTCTATTAACAATAAATCAGCAAGAGAGAGACCACCCCAACCCAACCCTACACGCCGATTGAAGAAAATGACTTCTTTCCGTTTGATTCGTACGTAAAAGTCCCCCGGCTTCCATCTGGCGTCAAAACGTTAATTTTAGTTGTCACACGGTTTTACATCGATCGGCAGTTAAACGAATCGGCCCTTCCTCTAACTCCCCGACCGGTTTATTAGCTGGAACTGATTTTTCCTTCCGTATGTATAGAGGGTGGCGGGAGCTTGTATAACGCAAAAACAGCCTGCGGCTACGTATGCAAATGCTGAGGGAGGAATTTTTTATTTGGGGCGTTTGTGGTGAATAATGCCCATAGCAGCAGCGGTGTGTCGGTCAGTGAGAAACCCGCCAGCTCGGCGATTCCGATTTTACGGTCGCAGGCGTAGGCAACAGGATTCTGCATGCTTTATTACCCTCCATGATTAAAAGGGGAATTAAATTCGAAACAAAAAAAAGACTCACGTTAATTTATTACTATGTTTTAATGGGGTTAATTAACACTCGAAACTTTGCATTAAACACTTGGTATTGCATTCCATAGGAAATTAGAATATTCTGACAGTGGAAGCAATTTTCACAAAGAAACCCTATTATGCAAATCGGAGCGGCCACTTTAGCGCATTAACGCCGGGCATATCTCTGCTTTGTTTTTGCATCCGAGTACGCGATATTCGTCTTTACGACCGGATATCATGCATTAGATCGTTGAAAAGAAAACTCAGTATGCAGCTGAGTTAAAACCATTCGTGATTTTTCTCTAATAGATCTTGCTAATACGTCTTGATCTTGCGCTAACGATAATTGCAGAATTAATTTAAAATTTTCCGCCTTCCATCCTGATATTTGTCGCAACGGCGACGATTTTACGATGGCTTTTAGCAATTAGCGGCTCAATGGCTTCTGAAAGACAGTTGGCCGTCCCGTAAAACACGGAACGAAAACCGAGAAAGTGTCGCGGCGCGCTTCTGAAGAACCAATCTTCAGGTGGCACGTCGCAGACATTAAACCGCACGTATTTGATCTTCGTCTTCATTAAAAACCGTCGGTCCGACGAAGAAGCAATTAAGAGAGGTAGCTGTCGTTAAGCACTTACTTGTGGGCATCGATAACCAACAATGTTTCATACGACAGCAACCGTTTCGCACACATACACTTATTATTACGCCATAGGGGTAATTTGCAGCGTGGTTACATCCTCTACTTTGCTCGTTCTGCAATTAATAGAGGGCGTAAATATCGGGTTGCGGACAACGATGGCGTGGGGGCCACAAGGTTAGCCTCCTACAACGTGACAACATGTCCAACTACTACGAATATTACATGATTGCCAACCCGGATATTACTCCCATTTCCTGTTGGTCTCGAGAAAATAATTTTAAACTATGCAAGTATTAAGTTTAAAAGCTACTGGTCTTAAAATATTATGCAAATTTTCAAATTGATTTTCAAAAATTAAATCAATTTTTTTTTAATAATAAGTTGCCTTTACACTTACGCTTGATGATTTTTCATCATTGATTTTGATGACGTTTTGGATCATATAGTATTAGTAACTTCGTTATTTCTATAATCAAATAATTTAATACAGTACTCTATCTTCCTTTTCCAGCTAAGCTTCAATGTAAAATCCAAGAGAACAACATCTATACGGTGAGTCGATTCCAAATTTATTAATTATTAGTTTTTAACAAAACATATCTCAATGATTCGATTCATTACAATTTTACAAAACCCAATACCCATTTTACACACTTTGCGTTGATAACCATACGATTTTTATTAAGAACTCAAAAAATGCAGCTTGTCATTATTAGGGGATTATATTATGAACATAGACTTATCATAAGCAGCTTATAATACACTTATTTTTCTTTAAATATCGAAAGCTGTATGACTTATTATATTTTAATCCACCAGATTAAGTGCACCAGATCCTATTAACAATGTCCAAAGTATAAGACTTTCTATTCTCTTCTTAGCTGAATCGATTTTTATTTTTACATTTGATTAAAAAAAAAAACATTGATTACTACAAATTTGTAACCAAATAAGTTAATATAAAGTACAAATTATTGTTGTAATTAATTTTGTGGTTTATCCATTACGACGCGTTATCACGGATCGATTTGCGTCGACTGATTTCAGACGATTAGATCGCATATAAGTTGAACGTATCAACCACAATTTGGTATGGTCGTTCGGCTGTGTGATTCGATTCAATCAAAGTAGAAAGTCAATCCACTTTTTCGAGAAGGTTGGTGTCGAACGGAAATCGAACGGCCGTAATCGAACGTGTGAATAACGTGTTAAATGACGAGTCTCGTACTCATTAATTGTTAATAGTTAATATGATTTGTTTCGTTTAGTATTTTTTTCTTAACACTTTATCATATTAATCATTTATTACAACAGTCTAATTTAATAAACATAAAAATAAGAATGGTTATACCAAAACGTGATTATATCTCAATTCAAAGCTAATACTTAGAATTATCTTAATGGATATGAGTTGCTAAAGAAAATGATTTCAGCCAAAAATTGTATTAAAATAAATTAAATTTATAAAATATTATACTTCGTCACTTTGTATAGGTTTAATGACATTTTCTTCAAATATTACAATAATTTTTCGTCGTTGATGGACATTATCCAAGATTAGAATTGCTCATGTCTAATTTTTTGACAGAAGCAACTCAACCAAAGTATTCTGAGCAGTACTTATGGCAACCGAAGCCTTCAATGTTCAACCTAAACATCATAAATTTTCTTATCACAGACAACAACCCAATTATAAGATATCCTAAGCATCTCGAGCAGTTCTTATGACAACCGAAGTCCATCGCGAGTATCACGAATCTTCTTATGACAGCCGAAATCTTTGAAGTTGGTCGAGATTACTTCTATCATCAACAGAAGCAACCCAAGTGTCAATAGCAAAAACTCCAAAAAACGATGAAAAAAATTATTTTATTAAATTAGTGCAATTAGTTTTGAGATCAACTTATCACTTCATCAGACGACGTCAATACTCTGATTCAACTTTTAACTATTGATGTCGTGCTTGATGAAGAGATAAGTTGATCTCGAAACTAGTCGCACTGATTTAATAAAAATTTTTTTCATCGTTTTTTTGAGTTTTTATTATTGATACTTGCGATGAACTTGGAATCAAAAATTACCAAAAGAAGTAACCCAAATCAAGTATCCTAAGCATTTCTTATGGAAATCCAAGACTTCAAAGTCTAAAGATCACAATTTTTTTTATGACAACAGAAACCATCCAAATCTTCCTAAGTATCCCGAGCATTATTTATGGCGACCCAAGCCTTTGAAGTTCATTTCGAGTATCATGAGTCCGCTTATGATTTATGGAAGAAGTGAGTTCTTTTTTTTTAACGAGGTCGGGGAAAATCTGCTAACAGACTTCCGGCCTCCGGCCTGGATTTCTTGAACGGCCAGACAGTGTGGGGTTGGAGTCAATCTTTGGATCTCTAACCTAACCCAACCCATTAAAAACCCCTTTCTTCTTAAATTCCACACGATGGGCTGGAAATACGCTTCCGCGTTTTTAACCATCAGCCATCTCTTCTTCCTAATTACAATTTCCATGCTTTTTCCTAAAAAGGCAACAATTCTCCTCGCAGTGAGTTCTATCATCAACAGAATCAACCCAACACAAGTATCCCGATCAGGACTTACAGTGATCGAGGTCTTCAAAGTTCATACTCAGCATCATGAAGCTTCTTATGATTGCCGACGTCTTCAAAGAAGTCTTCAAAGATTAGTTCTATCATCAGCAGAAACAACCCAACCCATCCCAAGTATTCCGAGTAGTACTTGTGGAAAGCGAAGTCTTCAAAGTCCAAAGATCACAAATTTTTTTATGACAACAGAATCAACCCAATTATCCTAAGTGCCCCGGTCATTATTTATGACAACTCAAGTCTTTGAAGTCCGTCTTGAGCATCATGAATCTTCTTATGACAGAAACAACCCAACTTATCCCAAGCATCCCGAGCAGTTCTTATAGCAACGGGAAGTCCATCACGAGTATCACGACTTTTCTTATGACAGCCAACGTCTTTGAAGTCTTATGACAGAAACAACCCAAATCATGCTAAGTATTCCCAGCATTTTTTATGGCGAGTGAAGTTTTTGAAGTCCATCTCGAACAACATGAATCTTCTTATGACTTATGGTCAAAATGATTCTATCATCAACAGAACCAACCCAACCCAAGCATCTCGATCGGTACCTTCAGCGACTTAAGTCTTCGAAATTTATTCTTTCCTCGTCTTTTCGTTGCTCTCTCGACTTCCCTTACCCACTACGAGGAAGATAGCTCACATTAAATCAGAAACATTCTCTTACTTTCTAGCATTGTTTTAAACATTCTACGTACCCGCCTGAGGGGGAGAAACCCCCCCGCCATCCTGTTCTTCGTCCAACTATTCCCGTCTATCGCCATCAATTTTACACCCATTCCGGGGAAGATGACTCAAATCAAATCAAACACATTCTCTTACTTTTAAAATTGTTACGAACATGCTATCTCCTCTTCACCGCTCTAGTTCTTGTTCTGTCTTTTGTCTTTCATGATTGTGGTAAATAATCACCGCCACAGCATTCTCACTATTGATGGATACCCCGCACTTCCCTTTACAATTCCTCTTGTTTCGGCATACTGAGGACAAATAAATAATGTATGGTGTGCTGTATCCCTTTCTCCACAAAACCAGCACGCGTTTATATCCGCCTTCCCAATATCTTCCAGGTAGCCCCCGACTACGCCATGTCCTGTTAACATGCGTCAGATAGAAATCTGGTTTCCCCCATTTTCTATCTATCCATCTTTTAACGTCCGGAATCATCCTTTTACATCAACCGTTGTACTGTTCCCATCTGTTTTGCCACTACGCTAACATTTTCTCTCTTAACCCCACGCTGGCTTCTATCCCTCCCTCAAAACCCAAATCATCCCAAGCATCGCCAACACAACCCAAACTAAGTATCTCAATCAGTTCTTATAACGATTGAAGTCTTCAAAATTCATCCTGAGCATCATAAATCTTCTTATGATGGACGACGTTTTTATAGAGATTAATTCTATCACCAACAGATAACCCAACCAATCCCAAATGTTTTTGAGCATTGTTTACGGAAGTTTTCAACATCCATGTCTAACATCACGAATCTTGCTATGACAGCTGACGTCTTTGAAGTCGGCCGAGATTACTTCTATTACCAACAGATAGAAATAACCCAGGTATCCTGAGCAGTACTTATGGAAATCGTCGTCTTTGAATTCTAAGCATCACGAATCATTTTCTGGCGACATAATCAACCCAAATTATCTTAAGTATTCCGAGCATGATTTATGGCAACTGAAATCTTTGAAGTCCAACTCGAGCATCATGAATCTTCTTATGACTTACGGCCAAAATGAGTTCTGTTATCAACAGAACCAAATCAAACCTAATATCCCAATCAGTACTTACAGCGGCCGAAGTCCTCAAAATTCATCCATCATGAATTTTTTTTTATGACGGCCGACTTAGAAGACGTCGGACAAGATTAGTTCTATCATCAACAAAAGCAACCCAACTGATCCCAAATGCCTCCCAAATTTGTAGCGACTTTGAAGTCCATCTCGAGCATCATGAATTCGTTATGGAAATCGTCGTCTTCGAAATCTAAGCATCACGAATCCTTTTCTGGCAACATAAACAATCCAAATCATTCTAAGTATCCTGAGCATCATTTATGGCGACTGAAGTCGATCTCGAGCATCATGAACCTTCTTAAGATTTATGGCCAAAATGAGTTCTATCATCAACAGAACCAAACCAAACCCAGTATCCCTATCAGTACTTACAGCGACCGTAGTCTTCAAAATTCGTTCTGAGCATCATGAATCTTTTTATGACGGCCGATTTGAAAGACGTCGGACGAGATTACTTCTATCATCAACAGAAGCAACCCAACCGAGGTGTCTCGAGCAGTACTTATGGAAATCGAAGTCTTCGAAGTCCAAGCATCACGAATCCTTTTCTGGCAACAGAAACAACCCAAATCATCCTAAGTATCCCGAGCATCATTTATGGCAACTGAAAACTTTGATGTCCACCTCGAACATATTCTTAGGATTTATAGTCGCAATGAGTTTTACGATCAACAGAACCAACCCAACCCAAGTAACCCGATCAGTACTTACAACAACTGAAGTCTTCAAAATTAATCCTAAGCCTCATGAATCTTCTTATGATGGCCGACGTCTTCAAAAAGATTAGTTCTATCACCAACAAAAACAACCCAACCAATCCCAAATAAGGAAATCGTCGTCTTCGAACTCTAAACATCACGAATGCTCTTATGGCTTATGGCCAAAATGAGTTCTATCATCAACAGAACCAAACCAAACCCAGTATCCCGATTAGCGACCGAAGTCTCGATTTACAGTGACCGAAGTCCTTCAAATTCATCCTAAGCATCATCTTTCTATGACCACCGAGTTGGAAGACGTCGGTCGAGATTAGTTCTAATCATCAGCAAAAACAACCCAACTGATCCCAAATGTCTCGAGTATCATTTATAGCGACGTTGAAGTCCATCTCAAGCGTCATGAATCTTATGATTTATGACCAAAATGAGCTATCATCAACAGATTAATACTTATAGCGACCGAAGTCTTCAAAATTCGTGCTGAGCATCATGAATCTTCTTATGACGGACGACGACTTCAAAGAGATTAGTTCTATCATCAACAGAATCAACCCAATTCATCCCAAGTATCCCAAGCATTATTTTTGGCGCCTAAAGTTCATTTCGAGCATCAAGTATCATTCGGGATACTTGGGTTGGGTTGATTCTGTTGATTTAGCTATGGGTTGGGTTATTCTAATCAATTACATTAAAGACCTGAGGTCCTGGTGAGGTTTTGTGTATCTGGGATTGTGTCTTGTTTGTAAATAGTTGAGTTATTACATATTTATTGTATTGTTAATATTTAGATTATGGACCTCTTCCAATTTCTTAAGATTCGGGATTAGCCGTACATCTTTCAAGTCGGCTAAATCCGAATGATTCTAGTTCTAGGTCTAGAGTTAGATCTAATAATATAAAACTAGAACTAACACTAGACCTAGAACTAGAATCTTTTTTTTAAATTTTGTACAAAAAGCGCAACTAGTTTCGTTCGTCCAATTCACTTCTGGACAGCCAAATATTTTTGTGCCATCCCAAATTGCATTCTACTACAATTTGCAACAGCTATATTGTACACCCTGTAAGGCTCTCATTAAAAATCTCGTGGAGATATCGTGATAGGCAATGTCAAACTGATTGTGGATAATACTAAACAAACATGTTATGTAAAAATATCAAAATTTTTTATCAAGGTTATTTCAAAAACTTACGTTAAAACCTAATTTAAATATACATAAATATTTAAATATTTCCAACAAAACTTACAAAAACGTCACAATAAAATTCCTGTATATAAAGTTGCATAAAACCCAGGTTTTAACTCATTCTTTAAAATACCTGTTATTCAAATGATTTCCATTTTATTTACGATCAACACTGCATTTAATGACATTAATATGCCGGCATAGTCAAAGATGAAGTCAGAAAAAAGTATCTATTTTTCGTATGAAGAATAATTAGTGGAAACGGAGTTATATTGCGGGTCGAGTTCCCACATCCGCATTAACATTTAAATTGCCTTATGTTATAATAAATGTCGAACATTAACAAGGTCGATAATGAGGTGCCATAACAAACAGCTGCCCGCGAACGACTATTTCGATCCGGTAAATAAAACTCGTACGCATAGCGCATAATTTCACGCGATACCCATCGTTCTGCCGAGTCGAAGAAATTCAACTCAATTTATGCAACATAGAATTTAGACGACATGGAAACGGAATCAAAAAAATTTCGATTTCTTTTATGATCGAAATCTAACGGTTTTTCACTCATTAACTAGATGTTTATTCATTGCATGCATCTGGGTGATGATATATCTTTTGCTCTTTGGTCGATTGATAATCTATTAGAGTTCCAACGGACCGAGCAATTACCTGTAATCTGTGTAAATTCAAGTTGGTGCTAATTAATTGTTGAAACGGTGTTTTCTCATAACACTGATCGTTAAGCTGTTTTTCATCGTGTTCTTTGTATTGTAATCAACTCTCCGTCAATTATTAATTGATTTTTTTTATTTATTTATTTATTTCCGTTTAAACTCATCATGTAACGGTAATTTGTCGTTTTCTTTTGGGTCCAATTGCAATTTCTCAAAGGATTGGTTCTCAAGTCCAATTATTTCCAGTGCAGTGAAAGCTGGACATAAACCGGGCAAATCGTCGATTGCGTCATGAGCCGTGCCCTTAACGGTGGCAGTAAACTCGAAATCGCCTGTAAACAGAAATTTGCGACCTGCCCACCTCAAAAAATTACGAAGCCAGTCAATAAATAAGCTCCTTTCAGCTAATTGCGCAACGCGTCATCGGGTTTACGAGAATGTAATCGTGTAAAACGCCTCTCGTGAACTTACATCCAAACGAACGAATTCTCAATTAATTTTACATAATTTTTTTCGAATATCGTTAATTAACTATGTTTTTAAAATTCGAAATCGTCTCAAATTGGACATTTTATGAACAACTACTTTTTAACTTAACTATTAGAAATAATAGTGGACACATAAATGTGTCATTAAGTAGTTCACACGAACGTTCGACACGAACCTCTTAATAATAATTCGACCGTTTTTAGGATCATTACCGCGATAATTATAATTTTGAGATTTTCGAAATTCCGCTTTCTCTTTCTTTCCGCCGTTTTGACATCCCACGACAAATGATTGCTTTAAGAGTAATCTTAACCCACGCGTATAATACCCGAGGAAACACCCTCTTCAAAACAATCGGTTTTACCCCCTTCTTTTTTGGTCATTTATCTTCGGACCGACAACAGCTGAACAATCGGCGTTTTTACGGGGTTCTACGGAATTTTCTGCTCGCCAATCATCAACAATACCTTTTGTGCAGAGTTGGTTCTTAAAGCGATTAGCTTCGGTTGATATTATCTTGTTCCTTCGAAAAAAAGGGACAAAAAGGTTTGAGGATGTTTGAGAATTCGTTGACGCGTGAAGGTAGATTAATAAAGAAAGTTATTTGAAAAATATTGCTAAACAAAATTATCAAAATTAAGAAGTAATTTTGACATTGACGATGAGTACAATTTCTGAGTTAAAGAGCTATTTTGTCATCGTTCAAGAAATATTTATCAGATCATTCGATATCCGTCGAAACTTGTTAAATCAAAGAAAATTCTTGCTGATGTCTTAATAATGGTGATGTAATGGTGATGTCTATGGCTATGAGAGACTTTAATGCAAAGGTTGAAGGAAGAAATTGAATGAAAGATGGGAGCAGACATAATACAACAGAAGAGAGAGAGAGAATGAACGGATACAATACGAAATAATGACAGAAGAGAAATAAGTGATGTAATATCGAAACTGAAGAAAGGAAAATTTGGAGGTATAGATCAAATAAGAAATGAAGAAATAAAAGTAAATGGAAACCATATGGTGATAATATTGCAGAAAATTTTTGAAAAAAGAGGTTGGCTCGTAGCTAAACATACAACTTACCTTAACATACAAAAAAGGGAACAGAAAACTGATTAACAAATACAGACCAATAACTTTACTTACAGTTATGTATTAAATATTTATTTTTGAAGACCAAACAAGATTCAAGAAGAACTTCTTCACATTCGAAAAATTGAATAACTATGACTTCCCAATGATCTTATTATTTGTTGACTCAGAAAGCGTTTGACATTGTAAGAATAGAAATAATCTTACAGGTCATACAAACTGTTATCTTTCTGGTCTTATCGGTCTCGTATGTAAGATCAGTACATTAAAATAAAGAAAATAAAATGGTATATTTTGGTGACACAACTGGGACGTATATATTGAAAAAAGGATTGGTCCAAGTATGAAACACCCGATATGATATTACCTGGTAAAGATAGACTCACCATTACAAGTAACTTGATGTGAACGGTTATACAAGTAGCTTTGGACAAGTTCAAGCGCAGACTGAGACAATCTAATGCATTCTGACAAGCAATAAATGATGCAGTGTATTAAAAGTCCTAGAAAAATCAAGTAAGACCAAAGCTGTCGCTAATCCGTCATCAATTCCACGCAATATATCATCCATAATATGCAAGGGTGCTGTTATGCAGCTGTAACCAGAATATAGCATGCCACCGGGGGTAGCTTGGGATCAACAAAAGTGGAAGAGAGTGAAGGAGATATCCACGGTTTTCAACGGACTAAATATTACGAGCATACAAACTCAGTCGGAATATGCCACGGCATTTCATCATGTATTTCCTTATCTTTATTATTAAAGCCAAGGCGATTGTTTGAAGTTTAATGTATTTGAAGCGCAATCTTAAACATTTGAATTTCTCTCTCAATAATATTTCGTTCAAACTTCAGTTTTTTCAATTTGATCCATGAATCATTCCATTATGTTAATTACAATTAGGTAATTTAAGTGACATAAAAAATCTGTCTCAATGATTCTATGATATTATTGAAGTTTTCAATGATGTATGTACAAAGTAGCAGAAACCAGAGAGGAGTGGAGGTAGGAATTATTGGAGTCCAAGATCCAATTTTCCAAATACTTTTTGATTAATTTTTGAATCTCTAGGCTTTTTCCACGACTGCATCCTATTAAATAGTCATTATTATAAACACTTCATTATTTATGTTTGTTGCTGAAAACATAAGCAAAAGCAAGCATGAACATATAAAAGTAACCTTTCGTTTGAAAGAACTTCCAGGTCACAAATAACCGAAAAATATGAAAACTCCGTCACGAAACAAAACTTTTGTGCAGATGTTTCTAAAAACGATTAGCTTCGGTTGATATTATTTTGTTGCTTCGAAAAAAAAGATTAAAAAGGGTTTGAGGATGTTTGAGAATTCGTTGACGTGTGAAGGTAGATTAATAAAGAAAGTTATTTGGAAAATATTGCTTAAAAAAATTAAAGAAGAACTGGTAATGTAATTTTGTTAGTGACAATGAGTACAATTTTTGAGTTGAATAGCTATTATGTCATCGTTCAAGAAATATATATCAGATCATTCGATATCCGTCGAAACTTGTTAAATCAAAGAGAATTCTTGCTGATGTCTTAATAATGGTGATGTAATGTGATGTAATGGTGATGTCTATGGCTATGAGAGACTTTAATGCAAAGGTTGAAGGAAGAAATTGGATGAAAGATGGGAGCCGACATAATAGAACAGAAGAGAGAGAGAGAGAGAGAATGAACGGATACAATACGAAATAATGACAGAAGAGAAATAAGTGATGTAATATCGAAACTGAAGAAAGGAAAATTTGGAGTTATAGATCAAATAAGAAATGAAGAAATAAAAGTAAATGGAAACCATATGGTGATAATATTACAGGAAATTTTTGAAAAAAGAGGTTGGCTCGTAGCTAAACTGGCCTTAACATACAAAAAAGGGAACAGAAAACTGATTAACAAATACAGACCAATAACTTTACTTACAGTTATGTATTAAATATTTATTTTTGAAGACCAAACAAGATTCAAGAAGAACTTCACATTCGAAAAATTGAATAACTATGACTTCCCAATGATCTTATTATTTGTTGACTGAGAAAGCGTTTGACATTGTAAGAATAGAAATAATCTTACAGGTCATACAAACTGTTATCTCCCTGGTCTTATCAGTCTCGTATGTAAGATCAGTACATTAAAATAAAGAAAATAAAATTGTATATTTTGGTGATTTGTTTTAATTTTTATTCACTTTACCGGTTTCGGCACTTTGCCGTCTTCAGAAGTGTTCTACAAAAATAAAAACGGAACACTTTGTTGTTATTTTCAAAATTTTGTTCTGAAACGGTGATATGGATTACTCTGCAAATAGCTAATCAGTATTAAACATTGAAATAATCAATAATAAAAGGACAATAACTCTAGGAAATGGATTAAAGGAAGATGATGTGACATCTGCAAAGCTATTCAATACAGTATTGGAACAATGTTTGTAGAAGAAGAATGGAGGGCAATGGTAAAACAGGCTTATAGACTTGTAGTAAAAAAACGAAATAGAAGTAAGAAAAATGCTGGAAAGAATATCGAGGAGAGGTAAGCAATCTGGTCTGGAGATAAATATGAGCAAGACAAAGATAAGTATGAGAAAGATAATTGTTAATGGAAAGAAAATTGACAAAGTAAAGCATTTCGTATATCTCGGACAAAAAAATTGCAATTAAAAACTCAGGAGAAGAAATAACATAGACAATGGCAAGAGAATGGCAAATGTTTAACAGATACAAAAATATATCAAAGTCAAACATAGAAATGGAGAAAAAGAAAAAGTTATGGGAAATGTGTTTTCTCCTTGTCATGATTTATGGATGCGAGATATGAATATTAACAAACAAAATGATTAAAAAGATGAGTAGCAGCATACAAGAATGATTAGCATTACGAAGAAAGATAAAAAAGCAAAAGAATAAGAGAAAAGTCAAACATTGAGGACAATGGAAAAATAATATGGGAATTTCGCGGGTCATGTTATAAGAGTAAAAGATGAGAGATGGACCAGGAAAACCTTAGAATGGTACTGAATGGATAAAAATTCAACAAAAGAAAGACCAACTGCCAGCTGGAAAGATGAGGTTAAGAGGAGTTGTGAAGCTTGGGTCTGACAAGAATGGAAGATTATTTACAAATAAAATGATTAAAAGGATGGGTAGCAGTATAAAAGAATAATTGGCGTTACCAAGAAAGATAAGAAATAGAAGAATGGATAATAGTAAAGTCAAACATTAAGGATATTGGAAAAATATTATTAGAATTACGCGAATCATATTATAAGAGTAAAAGATGAGAGATGGATTAAGAAAATCTTAGAATGGTACTCAATGGATAACAAGTCAAAAAAAGGAAGACCAACTACCAGCTGGGAAAATGAGATTAAGAGAAGTTGTGAAGCTTGGGTCCGACAAGAATGAAAGAGAATGGAAGATAATTAACAAATAAAATGATTAAAAGGATGGGTAGCAGTATAAAAGAATAATTGGCGTTACCAAGAAAGATAAGAAATAGAAGAATGGATAATGGTAAAGTCAAACATTGAGGATATTGGAAAAATATTATTAGAATTACGCGAGTCATATTATAAAAGTAAAAGATGAGAGATGGATTAAGAAAATCTTAGAATGGTACTCAATGGATAACAAGTCAAAAAAAGGAAGACCAACTACCAGCTGGGAAAATGAGATTAAGAGAAGTTGTGAAGCTTGGGTCCGACAAGAATGAAAGAGAATGGAAGATAATTAACAAATGAAATGATTAAAAGGATGGGTAGCAGTATAAAAGAATAATTGGCGTTACCAAGAAAGATAAGAAATAGAAGAATGGATAATGGTAAAGTCAAACATTGAGGATATTGGAAAAATATTATTAGAATTACGCGAGTCATATTATAAAAGTAAAAGATGAGAGATGGATTAAGAAAATCTTAGAATGGTACTCAATGGATAACAAGTCAAAAAAAGGAAGACCAACTACCAGCTGGGAAAATGAGATTAAGAGAAGTTGTGAAGCTTGGGTCCGACAAGAATGAAAGAGAATGGAAGATAATTAACAAATGAAATGATTAAAAGGATGGGTAGCAGTATAAAAGAATAATTGGCGTTACCAAGAAAGATAAGAAATAGAAGAATGGATAATGGTAAAGTCAAACATTGAGGATATTGGAAAAATATTATTAGAATTACGCGAGTCATATTATAAGAGTAAAAGATGAGAGATGGATTAAGAAAATCTTAGAATGGTACTTAATGGATAACAAGTCAAAAAAAGGAAGACCAACTACCAGCTGGGAAAATGAGATTAAGAGAAGTTGTGAAGCTTGGTTCCGACAAGAATGAAAGAGAATGGAAGATAATTTACAAATAAAATGATTAAAAAGATGGGTAGCAGCATAAAAGAATAATTAGCGTTACTAAGAAAGATAAGAAATAGAAGAATGGATAAGGGAAAAGTAAAACATTGAGGATACTAGAAAAGTAGTATTAGAATTACGCGAGTCATAAGAGTAAAAGATAAGAGATGGAGCAAGAAAATCTTAGAATGGTACCCATTGGATTAAAAGAGAAGAAACGGAAGATGAATTTAAGAGGAGTTGTGAAGGAGAGTAATATAATAATAATAATGTTATAAACCCAATATTACAGTGTAACATAAAAGAAAATTAATTAAAATGTTATGGGTTAAAGAGGACCAAGTCAGCATTCCCAACGGTTTGTTGTTTTTCATTAACCCTCTTTATGTAAATATAACAAATATATATGTACACATGCTAGCAAGAAAACTAGAAAAGAAAGAAATTGAAAGACAGAAAGAATAGCAACTCAAACCTGAATTTTGCCCTAAAAACCCGCCCATTCTCCGACAGCTTGGAAAACGTAAAATCGTTTAATAATTTAGGCATACAATAAGAAAATGGTTTTTTGAAACTTTCCAGTTTATGTTGAGGTATTGTTAATGTGTGCCTATGCCTAATATTAGTATTGTGGACATCTCATCAAAGTCTTATTGTAAAGGCTGGCAGAGTGAAGGGCCTTCCAATATGATATATTCAACCAAAATGATACGTTCATGCTTACCAATGCCATAAATGAACTGTAAGCAAGTATTTTGAACGCTTTGAATTCTCACCTTCTGCATATTATCAATATAAGGGACGTACAATACATCGCCGTAATTAAAAATCGCAACAATTAGAGTGTCGCATAAATGTATTCGGAGTCGCTATCTTAACCTATTATCCATGCTGAAACCTTGATTCCTTGCACATTCAGCGGTTTGCAAAATATCTGAATTTATTCGCAGATTTAGAGGGATTGATTGTCAAACTGTGTTTGTCGAACACATCAATTAAAGCCTGTAAATCAGCATTTATACTATTTTCAGCCACAACAACATTAATGGTAGAAAATGTGTTGCAAAGTTGGATGTCATCAGCATACAAATACGGAGTACAGTGCTTCAATACCAAGCACAACTGGGACGTATATATTGAAAAAAGGATTGGTCCAAGTATGGAACACCCGATATGATATTACCTGGTAAAGACAGACTCACCATTACAAGCAACTTGATGTAAACGGTTATACAAGTAGCTTTGGACAAGTTCAAGCGCAAACTGAGACAATCTAATGCATTCCGACAAGCAATAAATGATGCAGTGTATTAAAAGTCCTAGAAAAATCAAGTAAGACCAAAGCTGTCGCTCATCCGTCATCAATTCCACGCAATATATCATCCATAATATGCAAGGGTGCTGTTATGCAGCTGTAACCAGGATATGGCATGCCACCGGGGGTAGCTTGGGATCAACAAAAATGGCAGAGAGTGAAGGAGATATCCAAGGTTTACAACGGACTAAATATTACGAGCATACAAACTCAGTCGGAATATGCCACGGCATTTCATCATGTATTTCCTTATCTTTATCATTAAAGCCAAGGCGATTGTTTGAAGTTTAATGTATTTGAAGCGCAATCTTAAACGTTTGAATTTTCTCTCTCAATAATATTTCGTTCAAACTTCAGTTTCTTCAATTTGATCCATGAATCATTCCATTATGTTAATTACAATTAGGTAATCTAAGTGACATAAAGAAAAGCTGTCTCAATGACTCTATGATATTATTGAAGTTTTCAATGATGTATGTACAAAGTAGCAGAAACCAGAGAGGAGTGGATGTAGGAAGTATTGGAGTCCAAGATCCAATTTTCAAAATACTTTTTGATTAATTTTTGAATCTCTAGGCTTTTTCCACGACTGCATCCTATTAAATAGTCATTATTATAAACACTTCATTATTCATGTTTGTTGCTGAAAACTTAAGCAAAAACAAGCATGAACATATAAAAGTAACCTTTCGTTTGAAAGAACTTCCAGGTCACAAATAACCGAAAAATATGAAAACTCCGTCACGAAACAAAACTTTTGTGCAGAGACGTTTCTAAAAACGATTAGCTTCGGTTGATATTATTTTGTTCCTTCGAAAAAAAGGTTAAAAAAGGTTTGAGGATGTTTGAGAATTCGTTGACGCGTGAAGGTAGATTAATAAAGAAAGTTATTTGGAAAATATTGCTTAAAAAAATTAAAGAAGAACTGGTAATGTAATTTTGTTAGTGACGATGAGTACAATTTTTGAGTTGAATAGCTATTATGTCATCGTTCAAGAAATATATATCAGATCATTCGATATCCGTCGAAACCTGTTAAATCAAAGAAAATTCTTGCTGATGTCTTAATAATGGTGATGTAATGTGATGTAATGGTGATGTCTATGGCTACGAGAGACTTTAATGCAAAGGTTGAAGGAAGAAATTGGATGAAAGATGGGAGCAGACATAATAGAACAGAAGAGAGAGAGAGAATGAACGGATACAATACGAAATAATGACAGAAGAGAAATAAGTGATGTAATATCGAAACTGAAGAAAGGAAAATTTGGAGTTATAGATCAAATAAGAAATGAAGAAATAAAAGTAAATGGAAACCATATGGTGATAATATTACAGGAAATTTTTGAAAAAAGAGGTTGGCTCGTAGCTAAACTGGCCTTAACATACAAAAAAGGGAACAGAAAACTGATTAACAAATACAGACCAATAACTTTACTTACAGTTATGTATTAAATATTTATTTTTGAAGACCAAACAAGATTCAAGAAGAACTTCTTCACATTCGAAAAATTGAATAACTATGACTTCCCAATGATCTTATTATTTGTTGACTCAGAAAGCGTTTGACATTGTAAGAATAGAAATAATCTTACAGGTCATACAAACTGTTATCTTTCTGGTCTTATCGGTCTCGTATGTAAGATCAGTACATTAAAATAAAGAAAATAAAATTGTATATTTTGGTGATTTGTTTTAATTTTTATTCACTTTACCGGTTTCGGCACTTTGCCGTCTTCAGAAGTGTTCTGCAAAAATAAAAACGGAACACTTTGTTGTTATTTTCAAAATTTTATTCTGAAACGGTGATATGGATTACACTGCAAATAACCAATCAGTATTAAACATTGAAATAATCAATAATAAAAGGACAATAACTCTAGGAAATGGATTAAAGGAAGATGATGTGACATCTGCAAAGCTATTCAATACAGTATTGGAACAATGTTTAGAAGAAGAAGAGAGAGACCTAAGAATAAGAATTAAAGGGCAATGGTAAGACAGGCTTATAGACTTGTAGTAAAAAAAACGAAATAGAAGTAAGAAAAATGCTGGAAAGAATATCGAGGAGAGGTAAGCAATCTGGTCTGGAGATAAATATGAGCAAGACAAAGATAAATATGAGAAAGATAATTGTTAATGGAAAGAAAATTGACAAAGTAAAGCATTTCGTATATCTCGGACAAAAAAATTGCAATTAAAAACTCAGGAGAAGAAATAACATAGACAATGGCAAGAGAATGGCAAATGTTTAACAGATACGAAAATATATCAAAGTCAAACATAGAGAAAAAGAAAAAGTTATGGGAAATGTGTTTTCTCCTTGTCATGATTTATGGATGCGAGATATGAATATTAACAAACAAAATGATTAAAAAGATGAGTAGCAGCATACAAGAATGATTAGCATTACGAAGAAAGATAAAAAAGCAAAAGAATAAGAGAAAAGTCAAACATTGAGGACAATGGAAAAATAATATGGGAATTTCGCGGGTCATGTTATAAAAGTAAAAGATGAGAGATGGACCAGGAAAATCTTAGAATGGTACTGAATGGATAAAAATTCAACAAAAGGAAGACCAACTGCCAGCTGGAAAGATGAGGTTAAGAGGAGTTGTAAAGCTTGGGTCCGACAAGAATGAAAGAGAATGGAAGATAATTAACAAATAAAATGATTAAAAGGATGGGTAGCAGCATAAAAGAATGATTGGCGTTACCAAGAAAGATAAGAAATAGAAGAATGGATAAAGGAAAAGTCAAACATTGAGGATATTGGAAAAATGGTATTAAAATTACACGAGTCATATTATAAGAGTAAAAGATGAGAGATGGATCAAGAAAATCTTAGAATGGTACTCAATGGATAACAAGTCAAGAAAAGGAAGACCAACTACCAGCTGGGAAAATGAGATTAAGAGAAGTTGTGAAGCTTGGGTCCGACAAGAATGAAAGAGAATGGAAGATAATTAACAAATAAAATGATTAAAAGGATGGGTAGCAGCATAAGAGGATGATTAGCGTTACCAAGAACGATAAGAAATAGAAGAATGGATAATAGTAAAGTCAAACATTAAGGATATTGGAAAAATATTATTAGAATTACGCGAGTCATATTATAAGAGTAAAAGATGAGAGATGGATCAAGAAAATCTTAGAATGGTACTTAATGGATAACAAGTCAAAAAAAGGAAGACCAACTACCAGCTGGAAAAATGAGATTAAGAGAAGTTGTGAAGTTTGGGTCCGACAAGAATGAAAGAGAATGGAAGATAATTAACAAATAAAATGATTAAAAGGATGGATAGCAGTATAAAAGAATAATTGGCGTTACCAAGAAAGATAAGAAATAGAAGAATGGATAATGGTAAAGTCAAACATTAAGGATATTGGAAAAATATTATTAGAATTACGCGAGTCATATTATAAGAGTAAAAGATGAGAGATGGATTAAGAAAATCTTAGAATGGTACTCAATGGATAACAAGTCAAGAAAAGGAAGACCAACTACCAGCTGGGAAAATGAGATTAAGAGAAGTTGTGAAGCTTGGGTCCGACAAGAATGAAAGAGAATGGAAGATAACTAACAAATAAAATGATTAAAAGGATGGGTAGCAGTATAAAAGAATAATTGGCGTTACCAAGAAAGATAAGAAATAGAAGAATGGATAATGGTAAAGTCAAACATTAAGGATATTGGAAAAATATTATTAGAATTACGCGAGTCATATTATAAGAGTAAAAGATGAGAGATGGATTAAGAAAATCTTAGAATGGTACTCAATGGATAACAAGTCAAGAAAAGGAAGACCAACTACCAGCTGCGAAAATGAGATTAAGAGAAGTTGTGAAGCTTGGGTCCGACAAGAATGAAAGAGAATGGAAGATAATTAACAAATAAAATGATTAAAAGGACGGGTAGCAGTATAAATGAATAATTGGCGTTATCAAGAAAGATAAGAAATAGAAGAATGGATAATGGTAAAGTCAAACATTGAGGATATTGGAAAAATATTATTAGAATTACCCAGGCACCATAGCAACAAAGATTAAAAATATATTCAGAAACAACAATATACAAATCACCTTTAAAACCAAATATAGTATCTCAAACATACTAAACAATAATAAATTAGGGGGCACAAAACCAAAGACAACTCAAACTTTGGCAAGCATTTGATCTTCAACAAAGACCACCAATTTGATGAAAGTAAAGACGCCACTATCATACACAACATCAATAAAGGTTACCTTATGGAACTGTTGGAAGGATATGAAATAGCCAAATTCATAAACAATAATCCAGAAAAAACCTGCTTAAACGAACAACTTTATACTAACAACAGACCAATATACCAATCCCTAAAAAATCCGTTCACCCCACCCAAAACCAAATACCGAGACAAAAATTAAAATTTCTGACTGAAAGCCATTTCTTGATAACTTACTGTGTTTATTGTCTATTTTCAGTTTTTTAAAAAAGTTCTAAATTGTTGTTAATGTTTTTACTCGATTGGATTATTTATTCACAGTAACAAATGTAAAATGTAACAGAATATAGCCCAAGATATAATTTTGAAAATTAACAATAGTATAAGATAGATGAAAGAATAATGACTTGTTTTTAAACTTAAATAGATTTAACTCCCAACATTTATAAACCAATGTCACCAACCAATGCAGACCTACCAACCACTAAGTATTACGATTATCGATAAACACGCTGTCACGTCTCGAACTAACAATATTAAACAGAAAATTTGTAGAAATAAATCATTATTGGGCAAATGAGAAAGAAAAATATAATACACCACATGTTTTTATCATTTATATACTCATAATTGACGTACTCCAGAAGATGAGGACTGGATCCTCGAAACAATTGTAGAGTTAATTTAATAAATAAAGTTCATCGTACAAAGTAAAGTAATATTAATCATTTGATAACAAACACGATGTTCAGTAAAAATAATAACCAAACATCTTGCGTATTTATCTCTAAATATGATTAGGTGGTCAATTTTCTTCCGTCCAGACAAACATGTTTCCTTTTGCCATTTGTACAATCATAAATGGCTAAATTGTACAACCAGATTTTTCTGTAATAAAACGCTGGACCCGTTGTTAATTTCAAGATTGATAATGTCTGTTGTAAGTCAAATGAAATTACTAACGTTCTATTGGTAATTTTTGATTCTTGAGAACAAATGCGCTTTAGTTTTATGTGTCGTCAGGTCAAAGTTTAGCCCAGACAATTCATGATTTTATTGCAAGTCTATTCTGATGTTAAGTGAATCACAAGTTTTGCAAGTGTCGGATTTGGGTAATTTAAAGCCAATATTGTATTCTGTACAAAATATCTGCCTATATGTGTGCTGGAGAAGAGGTGTGATATGTTGTTGACACCACAGTATATAATACTCAGAATAAAGACGCGATGTGGTCATATCACAGTTAAGGTATACTTTCCCTAGATTTTTAACCTTGCTGTAGTGACTTTGGTATTTGGGTATTAAATCTATATGCTGACTAACACTTTGCTTTTGCTGGTCAGTAATTTGATTGGGTCTGTTCGAATGTTATCTCTTGCTTACTTTGAAACGATGTTGTTCACAGTCTACCCTATGATTTTTGCAGACCGTGAACATTCAGAAACTCGGTTTTACACACTTTTACTATTTGGCCATTAGCAAAGATAGAATAAATCGCATTGCAAGTTCTACTTGTTCCTTGTAAGATCTCTTTTTCTTTGCTATAGCAATACATCCAAAGAGATACCCATTCTGAAATTTCCACGATCCCAAATTCATTGAAAATACGATTTTCATTGCCATCTAGTTTCTATCTTTTTTTACACTCACAAGGAGGTCCTAACTCCTGAGCTGCAACAGTCTTTTTGGTTTTATCCCAGATTTCTTCTTATTTTTCTTTTTGATCATGGATATGTGTCTTCTTTTCGGCCTTTTCATCTACTTTTAGAGGCATGTTCAGGTGTATCAGCCCTAATCCATTTTAATGTTCTGCTCCTTGCTCCTCCATCTGATTCTTTTATACCATCGTTCTATATTGAAAATGGCAATACTAAATTAGCCACCCAATGACAACCCAATTTGCGTGCATAAAATTAACAATGGCAATAGAATAACATGCCAAATAAATGAAAAAAGTCATTTACCTGTTGATTTGTATCTACCTTTTCTGCATCACTTGGTACATAATCTCTATCAATATCACTATCAGCGGCTGGAGAATCTACATCACACTTCAGATTGAAGATTCAGATACACTTAAGTCACAAAGCGTTACAATTTTCGTGTGATTTGAACAAAGATTTTTTGAACAAGCAATGCAAGATCATTACTAGGAATTAGTGATGCTATGCTTTGAAATATTTTCAAAGTATTTATTCCGTGACTTATAATACTTTTGTAGAACTCGAAAATAAGCAAGTCATATTTGAAAAAATGTGACTTGTCGCTCATCACTGATTTTGAATGACTTTTTTGATGTTGTTTGACAACATAAAATGAGACAAAATGTTTTTGTTTTTTGAATATCTCAATAATTTTTTTAGGAAAAAAATAGCTCAATTTTTGTTTGCATGTTGAAGATAACAATTTCAGAAGTCAATCAAAATTCTTAAATTTCATCACTTTTTGTGCAAACAAAAAGCGAAAATCGTTTCTTATACAATCTTTCTGATTTGTTATAAAATTGTTTAAGAAAACCATTTATTTTAGCCAGTTACAAAATTAACTGGAATTAAAATGTTTTGCCAACTACCTACTATTTTATGGTATCATCAAATATTTCCAAAATTGTGTCCAAAACATTCCTGTTTCGTAGCGGTCATTGAAAACGCGATCGAGTTGAATGCCCTCACATTTCTCTGGTTTTTAATGATTTTTTTGCCACCCACCAATTTCACGAAACCGGAGAAATAATTTATAAACTCGAACTCTGAAGTAATTAACTAACTCCGAGATTAAAAAAGGGTTATTAAAATACTAAGATATGGATTAATTTGACCGAATACACAAAAAAAGCAAAAATGTACGTACAAATTGCTTCCTCTCCAGAGACTTACATTTCAACATCCGCCCAAGGAAGAAATGTAATAAAAGTAATTAACTTGTTTACCTACAAATTTACCAATCAACAAGAAAGATTACCTTATGATTCCTTCTTTTGTTGATTAACTTTCGGATATTTCATATTTCCAAGGTGTTTAAAAAAAGAAACAAAAAAATTGTATTGATAATAATTATTTTATTTTATATTCCACATAGTAATAATACACTATATACACAACAATATTATCTCGCAACTATACATTTCACAGAAATAAACGAGAACCCCGACGATAAATACACACGGCTCTTTGTACTCCTCGAAAGCAATCAAAAATAATAATAATAAGGTCCTCGTAATAACCACAGATCGGAACGAAACTCTCGGACATAAATTAATAATAATAAGAAAAAGGAACAATAATCGAGAAAACGATTAGACAAATAAGACCTCCTGTATAATGTACTATGTACAATTTTTTTATGTAATACTGTCGCATATCTAAATACTCGCATCGGTAGAAAATATACCACTTCATGCATATATGCCTAAATAATTACTCGGTCAATAAATTAGGTAATTTTTTCTTCCCTATTTACATTATGTATAAGTAGTATAAATTAAAAAGGGTTAAGCTTCTTTGGTTACGAGTTGGTAAGGACGCGTCCTCTACATCAAACTTGAAAAATCAAGTCATCTATCATTGGTGCCTTGACACGGGACTCACTGAAGAGCTGCTTTGTCTGGCCATTGGCATGTAAGGACTGTACCTTATCGAAGATTGGTAAACGGAGGGGAGTCGAAGGTCGGCGGAGGTACTTACAGACGTAGGACTTGGGGAACCTGAGGAACTAGGCGTGGAACTTGGAGGTGGAGTAATCTGTGGTCTCTGAGAAACGGGAAGAGCAAATCCCGGCGGTAAACTTCCGTTTAACGGCCAGGATTGATTGAAAAGATGAGCGGGCAAAACCCCGGGCGCTCTTTGACTCATATACATTTGCTGCGGCGATTGTCCCCCTAAGAATAAAGCGTTTATCTGCGAATCAATCGGGGTGTACGGATTCCCGCAAGCCCGACTCCACATTTGTAGGTGGGCTCTGGCCTTTTCCATCATCGCGGAAGAAAAAACGGAGCCGTTGTTGTTTTCCGGATCGATCCCGTCCGGGTAAAGCCGGTGAAGCGATGACCTCGAAAAATGATCCATGAACAAACCATCCATCGGTTCCCTGTAATAAAAGAAACAAATCATTAACTTACATAGTGTGACGAAATTTTAAAATCCTAAGATTACATGTTTAAGAAGATCAGAGGGAAGATGGACAGGCATGAAAAAATTTAAAACGAAGATAAAAAAAATTAATATTTCCATAATAAAGAACTGACCGCTCGAGGATATCTACGAGGACTCCGTAGATAATTATTAAGTTGAAGAAGGTTGTTTTGAAATAAAAAGGAACCAAATTAAATTGTATTTAATACAATAATAATAATAAAAATTTTGATATAACGGAAAAAATATTTTCAAATCATATTAAGTTAGATAGATTTATATAGAATTATATTACATGGTATTTTCTGAATATTATGAAATATTATTATTAAGAATGCGTAAAAAAAGGACGATGTAGTCGGATGTGCAGACGTAGATGATACTCGGGAGCTTCTTGAAGAAGAAATGGACTGGTAGACCTTGGATCACTGACGAAAACCTCGCGAAGTTGTGCAGGTCGTGGATATTGAGAGAAAATTATGAAATGATGTTCAGAATAATGAATGAGTTTAAATCGATGGCTAAGATCTGAAAGGCACACGTAGAGTGAGCGAAGATGCAACCCGATAAAGTGAGAGAAAGTGTTGCAGAATGACGACAGTAAGTTCCTACTATTCGGATCTGATGGTATATCATTGGCACTCGCCGCATTCCCAAATTTCTCCTTATCATGATTAGGAACCATCCTAATTCTAACGTCCTAAATTTGCGTCATAAAGTCGGGGTACTTCAGCACTACTCTTGGTCTACATTTTGGGTACTAAGGCCCATTACTAGAATGCGATTAGTTAAGTTTAATTAATGGCTCCAAAATTCGCCCTCCGTTCCCGATGTTTAGAGGTGTTGAGGTTATCTCTTTTTATCGCAAAAAATATTTTTTTTTAGGAAACGTGTAACCTAAAATCGCCACGCTCTGTCCATTACTATGGAAGTATATTTTATTATGCTTCTATGGGCGCAGCTGATAATAATGGACTGGTGCAGCCAGCACCCGGATCTCAACATCATATTATGAATGTGGGACACTCTGTAATGCAAATTGAAGAGCAGTCGAAATGGGAAAAGATCGATGAGTCCATAATTAATGCATTAACTAATTATATGGTCCATGTATATCATATTATCAACCACTATACTGTTTTGCTTATTACGATTGGTATGTTAATAATAATTTTTATTATGAAGTTATGGGAAAAACAAATTATCATATACTTATGATATATTTATCATAAATAGAAATTATCTCGGCTTATTCCCCAAATTGCTTTATTGTATGGCTATACGATGTATAAAACAAGAAGGGTATTTTTAATTATTATGCAGTGCACTAGTAGTCCATTAACTTCATATTTTAACGCTGCTGGAACGTGATTTGTGACGTATTAATAACGTCTGTTAAATAGCCCAACAAAGAACAATCATTATGTATACAATCAGTTGGAAATGTTGATATTAAATTGAATGGTAGATCAGAGAATCCATTCGGTTTGGAGACAAAGTTCCTGTCAAAATCATTCTATTATGAATGTATTCGCCAGGTTCATGATATCTCAACCACAGTATCCAGAATAGGTTTCATTATATAATACTATTATTTCATTATACATTTGATGTAAGTCTTGACAGGTGCTTGACACACAATAGAAAATATTTTCAGCTTATAGAACTTATCAAGCAAATTTAAACCATTTCCTAATAAACTAGATAAATCAAAAATAAAATTTCGTATATAAAATTCTAGCGATGACATTTTTGAATCTCATTAATTAATTATTAAGCAATTTGGGAAGAAATTGAAAGAAATCAGTTTGGTATCATGGTACCAAGTTGGCTTGGGTAGAGCTTCAACTCAACCCAAGTTGATACCATGAAGTTGAAGCTCAACCCAACTCTAACCTAGAAGAACAAAATCAACTCCAAAACAACAATTTTTTTAAGTTTAATACAACATGAGAGATAGTATCAGGTTAGGTTGGGTTGAGCTTCAACTTCATATCATGCCTCATATTGAATGGTATGAAATTGGAGCTCAACTCAACCCAAATTGATACGATCACGCATGTTGAATTGAACTTAGAAGATGTTGTTTTGCAGTTACTTCAATATAAGGGATATACTTTATATTGAACGGTATGAAGTTGGTTCAACCCAACCCAGCATAATATCACAAAGTTGAAGCTCAATCAAACCCAAGCATAGAAAAACAATATCAATTTCAAAACAATTCTTTTAAGTTTAATACAACTTGAGATATGGTATCAAGTTAGGTTGGGTTGGGTTGAGTTTCAACTTCATATCATATCTCATATTGAATGGTATTAAGTTGGAGCTAAACTCAACCCAAGTTGATACCATCTCGCATTTTGAATTGAACTTAGAAGATGTTGTTTTTGAGTTACTTCTAATCTCTTATATTGAACAGTATGAAGTTGGTTCAACCCAGCCCAACATGATACCATAAAGTTGAACCTCAACCCAACTCAAGCATAGAAAAACAAAATTAATTCCAAAACAACAAATCTTTTAAGTTTAATACAATATGAGAGATAGTATCAGGTTAGATTGGGTTGAGCTTCAACTTCAATCATACCTCATATTGAATGGTATATAGTTGGAGCTCAACTCAATTCAGCTATAGAAGAAAAAATCATGGAATATTTCCGAAAAACTTGGAAGATTCTTAATATTGGGTTGGGTTTACGTTGCAATTTCATATCATTCAATATGAGTAATATTATGGGTTAGATTAAGTTGGTTGTATTAGTTATATACAAGTTGAGAGATTAAATTGTTAAAATAAAAAAGTGATGTTTTTTATAAACTTCAGATTACTCGCATTTGTTATTAGATTTCTTCGGAACCGGTTTCGAACCCACAATGGGTCATCATCAGCCGAATGGTCAAGAATAAAAGCTAAAATAAAATTAAAAAGATTTGTATAGTTATTATAAGTAAGAAAAAACATCACATATAACGAAAGTTTTAAACATAATTTCACGAAATCAACTAACATTTGGATAGAGCTTCAATTTAATAATGCTTCATAGAGCATTCATCATAAAACTTCAATTCATTATTGAATATATTTTAGTCTTTATTCTTGAACTTTCGGCTGATGATGACCCATTGTAGGGTGGAAACCGGTTCCGAGGAAATCTAATAATAAATGCGAGTAATCTGAAGTTCATAAAAAACATTACTGTTTTATTTTGTCTTTTTTATTTTAAGTTGGTTGTGTTTGGTTTGTTTAAGTTGAATCTGGTTTGGTTAGGTTAGATTGAACTTCAACTTTATACCATGCAATATGAAGGATAATATGAAGTTGAAGCTCAACCCAATTCAATCCATAACATTCTTCTAATATCATGGAGCAATACAACTGTTTACAAAAACACTTCAGGACAAAAATACAATATTGATTAAAATTAGTTTGAATATCTATTTTACCAGCAACGTGTAATGAATCAAATATAAAAGTCTTTGCTATGTACTTTAACCGATCCTTTATTTTAAAAAAATACTGTCTAACTAGTTTAACTCCAAAGCAACATCTTCTAAGTTCAATTCAAAATGCGAGATGGTATCAAGTTGGGTTGAGTTGAGCTCCAACTTCATACCATTCAATAAGAGGTATGATATGAAGTTGAAACTCAACCCAACCTAATTTGATACCATCTCTCATGTTGTATTAAACATAAAAGATTTGTTGTTTTGGAGTTGATTTTGTTTTTCTATGCTTGGATTGGGTTGAACCAACATCATACCGTTCAATATAAGGGATAGTATGAAGTAACTCCAAAACAACATCTTCATCAATTCAACATGCGATATGGTATCAAGTTGGGTTGAGTTGAGCTCCAACTTCATACCATTCAATAAGAAGTATGATATGAAGTTGAAACTCAACCCAACCTAATTTGATACCATCTCTCATGTTGTATTAAACATAAAAGATTTGTTGTTTTGAAGTTGATATTGGTTTTCTATGCTTGGATTGGGTTGAACTTCAACTTCATGGTATCATGTTGGGTTGGGTTGCACCAACTTCATACCGTTCAATATAAGGGATAGTATGAAGTAACTCCAAAACAACATCTTCATCAATTCAACATGCGATATGGTATCAAGTTGGGTTGAGTTGAGCTCCAACTTCATACCATTCAATAAGAGGTATGATATGAAGTTGAAACTCAACCCAACCTAATTTGATACCATCTCTCATGTTGTATTAAACATAAAAGATTTGTTGTTTTGGAGTTGATTTTGTTTTTCTATGCTTGGATTGGGTTGAACCAACATCATACCGTTCAATATAAGGGATAGTATGAAGTAACTCCAAAACAACATCTTCATCAATTCAACATGCGATATGGTATCAAGTTGGGTTGAGTTGAGCACCAACTTCATACCATTCAATAAGAAGTATGATATGAAGTTGAAACTCAACCCAACCTAATTTGATACCATCTCTCATGTTGTATTAAACATAAAAGATTTGTTGTTTTGAAGCTGATTTTGTTTTTCTATGCTTGGATTGGGTTGAACTTCAACTTCATGGTATCATGTTGGGTTGGGTTGCACCAACTTCATACCGTTCAATATAAGGGATAGTATGAAGTAACTCCAAAACAACATCTTCATCAATTCAACATGCGATATGGTATCAAGTTGGGTTGAGTTGAGCTCCAACTTCATACCATTCAATAAGAGGTATGATATGAAGTTGAAACTCAACCCAACCTAATTTGATACCATCTCTCATGTTGTATTAAACATAAAAGATTTGTTGTTTTGGAGTTGATTTTGTTTTTGTATGCTTGGACTGGGTTGACCTTCAACTTCATGGTATCATGTTGGATTGGGTTGAACCAACTTCATACCGTTTATTATAAGGAATAGTATGAAGTAACTCCAAAACAACTTCTAAGTCCAATTCAATATGCGAGAAGGAATCAACTTTGGTTGAGTTAAGCTCCAACCTCATTCCATTCAATATGAGGTATGATATGAAATTGAAGCTCAACCCAACCTAATTTGATACCATCTCTCATGTTGTATTAAGCTTAAAAGATTTTTTGTTTTGAAGTTGATTTTGTTTTCCTATGCTTGGGTTGTGTTGAGCTTCAACTTCATGGTATCATATTGGGTTGGGTTGCACCAACTTCATACCGTTCAATATAAGGGATAGTATGAAGTAACTCCAAAACAACATCTTCATCAATTCAACATGCTATATGGTATCAAGTTGGGTTGAATTGAGCTCCAGCTTCATACCATTCAATAAGAGGTATGATATGAAGTTGAAACTCAACCCAACCTAATTTGATACCAACTCTCATGTTGTATTAAGCTTAAAAGATTTTTTGTTTTGAAGTTGATTTTGTTTTCCTATGCTTGGGTTGTGTTGAGCTTCAACTTCATGGTATCATATTGGGTTGGGTTGCACCAACTTCATACCGTTCAATATAAGGGATAGTATGAAGTAACTCCAAAACAACATCTTCATCAATTCAACATGCGATATGGTATCAAGTTGGGTTGAGCTGAGCTCCAGCTTCATACCATTCAATAAGAGGTATGATATGAAGTTGAAACTCAACCCAACCTAATTTGATACCAACTCTCATGTTGTATTTAACATAAAAGATTTGTTATTTTGAAGTTGATTTTGTTTTTCTATGCTTGGATTGGGTTGAACTTCAACTTCATGGTATCATGTTGGGTTGGGTTGAACCAACATCATACCGTTCAATATAAGGGATAGTATGAAGTAACTCCAAAACAACATCTTCATCAATTCAACATGCGATATGGTATCAAGTTGGGTTGAGTTGAGGTCCAACTTCATACCATTCAATAAGAGGTATGATATGAAATTAAAACTCAACCCAACCTAATTTGATACCATCTCTCATGCTGTATTAAACATAAAAGATTTCTTGTTTTGAAGCTGATTTTGTTTTTCTATGCTTGGATTGGGTTGAACTTCAACTTGATGGTATCATGTTGGGTTGGGTTGCACCAACTTCATACCGTTCAATATAAGGGATAGTATGAAGTAACTCCAAAACAACATCTTCATCAATTCAACATGCGATATGGTATCAAGTAGGGTTGAGTTGAGCTCCAACTTCATACCATTCAATAAGAGGTATGATATGAAGTTGAAACTCAACCCAACCTAATTTGATACCATCTCTCATGTTGTATTAAACATAAAAGATTTGTTGTTTTGAAGTTGATATTGGTTTTCTATACTTGGATTGGGTTGAACTTCAACTTCATGGTATCATGTTAGGTTGGGTTGAACCAACTTCATACCGTTCAATATAAGGCATAGTATGAAGTAACTCCAAAACAACATCTTCATCAATTCAACATGCGAGATGGTATCAAGTTGGGTTGAGTTGAGCTCCAGCCTCATACCATTCAATATGAGGTATGATATGAAGTTGCAACTCAACCCAAACTAACTTGATACCATTTCTCATGTTGTATTAAACATAAAAGATTTGTTGTTTTGGAGTTGATTTTGTTTTTGTATGCTTGGACTGGGTTGACCTTCAACTTCATGGTATCATGTTGGTTTGGGTTGAACCAACTTCATACCGTTCAATATAAGGGGTAGTATAAAGTAACTCCAAAGCAACATCTTAGTTTTTATTAAGTAAATTAAACGAACGAAAGATCAATCATGGTTAATCAACCATGAACTTTAAATTTGATTAAATTTGATAAAACTTACTTCATAACATTCAATAAACGTTTTTTATTCTAGGTCTAGTATTAGCTCTAGTGTCATTTGTATTGACTCTATTTTTAATTCTTATGCAGTCTTAAATTGTTATATACTTGTATTAAACTAGAACTAACACTAGACCTAGTACTAGAAAGATTCAGGTTTAGCCGTGCGTCTGAAGACGCACGGCTAAACCGAAACTTTCTAGTACTAGGTCTAGTGTTAGTTCTAGTTTTAATTGCCATTTAGTGCTTGATTGTTGTAAATTCTTCTGAAATTGAAGGTGTAACTAATACAAAAGCTACATCTCTAGTGTTAGTACATCTCTTAAGACGGCTAAAGCAGATTGTTTCTAATTCTAAGTCGTAGTATTAGAGACAATCCAAGTGTTAGTTCTTATTTAGCATTGATTGTTATAAATCTTTAATTAAACCAAAACTATAACAAGCTATAACAACAAAATAAGAAAGTATAAACATACTTGTTTGAGTAATACCGTTTTAATAAGTGACAGGGTCGGAGACAACCGCCTGTTCGTATTTTGTCGCCTCCGTTTCGGGCAAATCATAGGCAGCGAACTGTCTGGTAGAGGGGGAAACGACTTTAACGTGGAGTGGGGAAAGCGGGGGATACCGAAAGCCGGGGGAGACCGTGAAAACAATCAATAATATTGAGATGGAACGATCGCGGCGCGGTGAGCCGATAATGAGAGGCCTGAGAGCCACGCCCCACGCCACGGGCCGCCACCAGAGGTCGCCGTTCACCAGCCGCCCTAATTACAGGCAGAGCCGCCCCTGTCCTACCCTTCAAGAAAATGATCAGGAAAACACTCAACTATCTTCGAAACGATTCTAGATAATTACATCAAAACAGCTTCATAAATCAAAAAAGAACAACAATAATAGTAAATACAACATACATAAATTTGAAATTACTCCGAGAATGGAATGGTGGGAAGAGATATTTTTTATCATTGGTAATTTGCATTTATCCACGAAATTTGAACGTGCAAAAAGCGATAAGCAATAACTCACAGAAGATGTTCGTCTCAAAAGGGCCGCCGCTTAAAAGTTGGGGGGGAAGCCCCATCGAGTCGGATAGAATTTAATTTACGCGTTTCAATCTGTACGCGGTGTTGGTTGGGCGTGGCGAAGGGAGCCGCTCTGTAATTTCAGACAATCCTTGTCTTCTTGACGATGGCTTGATGATATAATGAAGCCGACGTATTTTCTCACACCTCAGGTAGGCCTCCGGCCAGATCCGGACGCGCCTCATCGCTCGTCATATAAAATTTCCCTCATCCCGACTCCTTCATTAGATCATTAAACGCAAAATCCCTTTTAACTCGAAACTGTTTATTAACTCTTAAAAGAACTGGACAATTTAAAAATAACATTAAAATGTGAAATAAACAAAAATCGAAAAGTTTGATAAAGAGATAATTGAATATTGCAAAAATTTGAAGGAAAAGAACCCAACTACAACCACAACAACAATAACAACACCAACAGATGCTCGAAAGGAGTCGAAGGAATCGACTACTGCTACCGTACGGTTTTATTGGTCATAAACGACGCGGCAATAACTCGAAAGGTAATTACTTGGAGAGATCGAGTGAGCCGGGAAATGAGCGGGGTTAAAAAAACTTGTAAAAATAAATAAAAAGAAAGGATATATACCTATCAAAGTCGGTCAACCTCGACGAATCACGAAAACCCTTGGCGAAAGGATTCGAATCTATCTTCAACTTGGTTATCAGCTGATTCTGGTAGGCCGTAACGGCTGTGAAGACGGTCTCGGGAAAGATGAACGTCCTGTATTGTTCTTGTTCCAAGTCAGTTATTGGACCGGAATGTTCTCGCCATTTTACGATGTGTATTCGAGGTTGATATCGATGCATGGAATTTAAAACAATCTGAAAAAGAAAAATTAGTTTAACAATTTTGAATTTACAATTTTAATTCAAGTTTACGTTAGAACTTTAGTGTCACATTTATGAATTAATTAGCTCATTGTACATATTGCTACCTGCATAAAATGCGACGTTATGAAGCAATAATTAATATCACTTTGAGTTCTTCTTCCGGGAAGACATCTGCTTTTAACTGTTACTAATGGTGGGTTCGTGCAAAATGTTTTAGTGTTAGTCTTAACCGTTAGCATTAGCTTTAGTTGTAAGAAAAGATATTGGTTCACGCAATATTTAAGCAAAGGACATTAAAGCGAAATTTGGACATATAAATAGTCGTGCTAAATTAGAAATACAAAAAGAAACCTGGAATTAAACCGTTTTATTTATTAGAAATATTTTGTTTCTAACATTATTTAATATGAATAAAAAAAATTGTTGTCGCTGCTAGAGTAATGTGCTTAAATTAGGGATTACATTCTCGATATTCCAGGATCCCAGGATTATTCATATAATAACTAATTTTTCCGAATCCGGAATTAATATGTCGTTGATCAATGATGGTCAGAAAGTTCAGAAAATCTTTAACAAGAAACAAAGTTTTTAAAAATATCTGAGAGAGCACGGAAAAGTAGTGCTTTTTGGCTTCTGCAAACAACCCAAAGAATCCGATAATTTTAACGTGTTAATGTGATGTAAAGATATTTTATAAATTTTAACTTTTAAGTCTTAAATTAGTTCAATGTAGTAAAAAGTTAAATATTGGAATTAATTATCCACATGTTTTTGATCGATCACATAAAATATGGAAAATAACTTGACTTTTGTAACGTTCACACGTAGTCTCTGAAGATTCGCTGTAAAAAGCGAAATTAATCTTAATTTAAACAATAAAACCAGTTAAAAGTACTGAACCATAATTTACATTTTTTCAAACTTAATATACTGGTAGAATGGATATTTTTAACTTTTCAACCTATAAAACTAGGAACTTTGGGTTTTACTGCGCATCATGGAAGAAATTTTGAACCAGTTTCGAGTTGTTTTAGATCTAGTATTAGTCCTAGTGATAGTTCTAGTATTAGTGCTGGTGTTGGTTCGAATTTAGTTCAATTAACACCGATTGTAAAAGCCTTCGTACTTACATTACTAAAACTATTAAAATTATTTAAAGAACATATTGATAACGATTTTAACGAAATGGATGTGTAGAAAGATCAAGACCAGTTACAAATGACGTTAACACTCGATCATTACTTGGCCAATATACATCGATTTTGAGAAGCAAATATTAATCAGGGACAATTAGATATTGCAATGGAGTATGTCGAAATGAATTATCCAGAAGCATAAACTGGGCGGGTTCTTTCAGAAGACTTGACATGCTTCCAAAAGACTTGATACTGTCCATCGAAAACAGCACTATTAATGCTTTTCGAGCACCTAATACTGGTTGAAAAGATTTGAAATGTTTCCAGAATACCTGAAATGTTTCCAAAAAACTTGATCTTGCCTTTGGAAGACTAGAAATACTGTCAGAAGATTTCATATAGCTTTTCGAAGACTTAGTATTGCTTTCAGAAGATTTGATACTGCCCACAGACTTAATACAGCTTCAATTATTACTGCTTAATAATAAACTTAATACTGCTTGAAAAGGACCTGTTGCTCTATTGCTTCTAAAAGGCTTAAAATGTTTAGAATAACTGTAATGCTTCAAAAGACTTAATACTGCTTCTATAAGACTTGAAGTGCTTCCAGAAGGCTTGATATTGCTTCCAAAAAACTTGGAATGCTTTTAGAAGGCTTAAATTTCTTCCAGAATCGATATTACCTCTGAATGCTCTTAGAAGAATTGAATGCTTTAAATACTGCTTCCAGAAGATATGATATTGTTTTGAAAACTTCTGGCAAAAAACATTTTCATCGCAAAAAAACACGATATTGTTGATCAACTATTTGAGTGTGCATCGAAAATATCTTCAATACTTCATAAATACTCTAGGATATTCCAAGAAATTTAATGCAAATCTTTGTACACTTTTTGCAAATTTATAGCTTGGGTTAATATCTGCATATCTTTCAAAGTTCAAAAATACGCTGAAATATTCCAAGAAATTGAATGAAACTCCTTGAAAATTTTATAAATATGTGGGTTGGGTTGAGTAACCAATATTCAGGGTCTAAATACCTGATATCTCTAAAAGTATATAAGTACTTTGCGATATTCCAAAAAATTTAATGGGAATCCTTGACAACTTTTTGCAAATCTGTAGCTTTGGTTGGATAACCTAACTAAATACCAGAATAGCTTCAAACGTTCATAAGTAGTCCAGGATATTCCAAGAAAATCAATCGAAATCCTTAAAAACTGTTTGCAAATGTATAGCTTCGGTTAGGTAACCTATGCCCAGGGTTTAAAAACGGGATATTTTTAAAAATACATAGTATTCTAGAATTTTCCAAGAAATTCCATGGAAATCCTTGAAATCTCTTTGCAAATTTGTAGCTTAGGTTGAGTAACCAACCTAAATACCTAAACACCTTCAATAGTTCATAAATACTCTAGGATATTCCAAGAAATTTAATGCAAATCTTTGTAAACTCTTTGATAATTTATAGCTTGGGTTGTCTAACTAATGTGCAAAGTCTAAATATCTGCATATCTTTCAATGTGCAAAAATACGTTGAAATATTCCAAGAAAATGAATGAAAATCCTTGAAAATTGTATAAATGTGTGGATTAGGCTGAGTAACCAATATTCTGGGTCTAAACACCTGATATCTCTAAAAGTATATAAGTACTTTGCGATATTCCAAAAAATTTAATCGGAATCCTTGAAAACTTTTTGCAAACTTGTAGCTTTGGTTGGATAACCTACCTAAATACCAGAATAGCTTCAAAAGTTATAAATAGTCAAGGATATTGCAAGAAAATCAATCGAAATCCTTGAAAACTGTTTGCAAATGTATAGCTTGGGTTGGGTAACCAATATCCAGGGTCTAAAAATTGGATATTTAAAAAAATACATAAATATTCTAGAATATTCCAAGAAATTCCAAAAAATTTAATGGGAATCCTTGAAAAATTTTTGCAAATTTGTTGCTTTGGTTGGATAACCTATCTTAATACCAGAATAGCTTCAAAAGTTCATAAGTAGTCTAGGGTATTCCAAGAAAATCAATCGAAATCCTTGAAAACTCTTTGCAAATGTATAGCTTGGGTTGGATAACCAATATCCAGGGTCTAAAAGTTGGATATTTTTAAAAATACATAAATACTCAAGAATATTCCAAGAAATTTCATGGAAATCCTTGAAAACTCTTTGCAAATTTGTAGTTTGGTTTGAGTAACCAACCTAAATACTTAAATACCTTCAATAGTTCATAAATACTCTAGGATATTCCAAGAAATTTAATGCAAATCTTTGTAAACTTTTTGCAAATTTATAGCTTGGGTTGTCTAGTTAATATCCAAGGTCTAAATATTTGCACATCTTTCAAAGTTCAAAATACGCTGTAATATTCCAAGAAATTGAATGAAACTCCTTGAAAATTTTATAAATATGTGGGTTGGATTGAGTAACCAATATTCAAGGTCTAAATACCTGATATCTCTAAAAGTATATAAGTGCGATATTCTTTGCGATATTCTAAAAAATTTAATGGGAATCCTTGACAACTTTTTGCAAATCAAAATGGTATTGGTTCATGCAATATTTAAGCAAGCACATTCAAGTAAAATTTGGACATATAAAGTCGTGCCAAATTAGAAATTCAAAAAGAAATCTGAGTGAAAAACGGAAGAAAAGAAAACGGAGTGAAACCGTTTTGTTTATTAGAAACATTATGTTTCTAACACATTCTAACATTATTTAATATGAGTAAGAATAAAATTGTTATCGCTGCTAGCGTAATGCATTTAAATTAGGGATTACAATCTCGGGATATCGGGATCCCTGCATCCCGGGATTGTTCCTATAATAAGCAATTTTTCCGAATCTGGGATTTAAATGTCGTTGATCAATGATGGTTAGAAAATAACAAAAATCACCAACAAAAAATCAAGTTCATTAATGTCATCATTAATCACAATGAGTTTCAAATTAAGAGAAGTTAGTTTGACTTTTAGATCGGGTCTTATTTGTCATCGAGACATAAATCTTAATAAAGCCGATATTGCTTCCAAAAGACTTGATACTGTCCATAGAAAACTTAATACTGCTTATAGAGGACCTGATACTGCTTAAAAAGGATTTGAAATGTGTCCCGAATACTTCAAAGAAATGCTTCCAGAAAACTGGACATTGCCTTTGGAAGATTAAAAATGCTTCCAGAAAATTTCATACTACTTTTCGAAATCTTTCAATAGACTTGATATTGCCTCGAAACGATTTAATACTGCTCCTGGACGACTTAAAATGCTTCCAGAAGACTTGATACTGCATTTAAGAGATTTGACGTCGTTTCCAGCAGACATGGATTGCTTCTAGAAGGCTTGGTACTGCTCTTTGAAGACTTAATACTGTTTTTCTTTTGCTTACAAAAGACTTACACTGCTTCCAAAAGATTTGATAGGCCCATAGCAGACGTAATACTGTTTCTAAAGAACCTGATATTGCTTCCAAAAGACTTGTCAAAATAGAAAGAAGAAATGTTCAAATACTTGTAATACTTTAAAAGATTTAATACTGCTTCTAGAAGAAGTCTTGAAGTTCTTCCAGAAAACTTGATATTGCTTTTGGAAGACTTGAAATGCTTGATGAAAAAACTTGATATGTTTCTAGAATGCTTGAACTTCTTCCAGAAAAGTCTATATAGCTTCTGTAAGCCTTGTTGCTGTTTTTAGAAGAATTGAAATGCTTCCAAAAGACTTGATATTGGTTCCAGAAGACTTGATATTGACTTGATATATTTTATAAATTTTAACTTTTAAGTCTTAAATTAGTTCAATGTAGTAAAAAGTTAAATACTGGAATTAATTATCTACATGTTTTTGAACGATCACATAAAATATGGAAAATAATTTGACTTTTGTAACGTTCACACGTAGTCTCTGATAGTTCTAGTATTAGTGCTAGTGTTGGTTCGAATCTTAGTTCAATTAACTATTAAAATTATTTAAAAAAGAACATATTGATAACGATTTTAACGAAATTGATGTGTAGAAAGATCAAGACCAGTTACAAATGACGTTAACACTCGATCATTACTTGGCCAATATACATCGATTTTGAGAAGCAAATATTAATCGGGGACAATTAGATATTGCAATGGAGTATGTCGAAATGAATTATCCAGCAGCATAAACTGGGTGGGTTAAGAAGACTTGACATGCTCCCAAAAGATTTGATACTGTCCATAGAAAACTTAATAGTGCTTTTCGAGCACCTGATACTGGTTTGAAAAGATTTGAAATGTTACCAGAATACCTGAAATACTTCCAGAAAACTTAATATTGCCTTTGGAAGACTAGAAATGCTTTCAGAAGATTTCATATTGCTTTTCGAAGACTTAGTACAGCTTTCAGGAGATTTGATACTGCCCATAGACTTAATACTGCTTCAATTATTACTGCTTAATAATAGACTTAATACTGATTGAAAAGGAGCTGTTGCTCTATTGCTTCTAAAAGGCTTAATACTGCTTCTATAAGACTTGAATTGCTTCCAGAAGGCTTGATATTGCTTCCAAAAAACTTGAAATGCTTTTAGAAGGCTTAAACTTCTTCCAAAATTGATATTACCTCTGAATGCTCTTAGAAGAATTGAATGCTTCCAAAAGACTTAATACTACTTCCAGAAGACATGATATTGTTTTGAAATCTTCTGGCAAAAAACATTTTTATCCAAAAAAAAACACGATATTGTTGATCAACTATTTGAGTGTGCATCGAAAATATCTTCAATACTTCATAAATACTCTAGGATATTCCAAGAAATTTAATGCAAATCTTTGTACACTTTTTGCAAAT